>OY743147.1:2920200-5801823 GCA_963555695.1 Dasypolia templi
CGTAGCTTCAGGGATTTTCAAAGTCATCAGTTTCTCTACGACATTACATAATTTGTGTCGTAGTCAAATAAACGGTGACACGCTTTGTATAGAAAGTGTAGATAATGCGCCTCTAGCTGCGGCCGCCGAGACGTTTCCGTGCTATGTGGCATAATGAGTCTACGTTTGCATGGACGTAAAAATATCGCGGTGGGATTTTTTTGAACTGAATCTTCAACGCACCGCTTAGCGAAGAGAGTTGAAATCCAAAAGTGTGTTTTTCGACGCGCTGGGTTGTTGGATTCTCCGAAACTTAAAATTCAGTGAGCGATAAAATCTCGCCGCTTTATTTTTATTTAAGTGCGTGCACACGTGGTCTTACTTAGAAGATTCTTATTCATGTTTTTTTGTTAATAACGGAGCCTAGAAACTTTTGTGAAATGTGGCCCAGAAGATCCAATTGTAACTTCAAGTAATATTTTTAGGATTAAACTTATAGTCTACACTTATATATATTATATATGCATAATAAAGAGAAAAGATTTGATTGTTTGTTTGTATTCAATAGGCTCCGAAACTACTGGACTTAAAACTTAATTAACATTAGTTCGAGCCCTGGATGAGTTGTAACGTCTTTAAGACGTAACTACATACTTACACAATTTAGAATAAAACTTAACGAGCCACGAGGTCTCAAGGGCAATCGGCATTTGATGAGACACGTAATGAAAACTTGTAAACCCTACGGGGTTATAGGCTTTATTTAAGTTTAGCCATATGATGTTTGTACCCAACGGAATAAATATGTGTCGTCCACTTACATTACATTTAATGATAACAGTAGATAACGAACTGTGTGTCAAAACTTTCGTTTAATGTATTTTGAAAAAAAAATTGAGTCTCACGATATATTATAACAACACCAGCCCTATTATTGTCCCACTGCAGTGCAAAGGCCTCTACTCATACAGTGAAGGCACGGGCATTGATCTTGAGACTTAAATTAACTCATCATCAGCCCACTGCTGGTCATAGGATCTCCAATTGCACGCCATTTAGCTCGACTCTCGGCAACACTCATCCAGCTGCTACCAGCCACCCTGCGAATAACGTCGCTCCACCTAGCCTGATTCGCGGTCTCCACTCAAGAACACGTCTACCCCAACGGTCATCGGTTCTACGGCAAAATTTTACATAAGTTAAATTAACTTAGCTAGTTAATTTAACTTATGTAAAATTTTGCAGTTAATAGAAGTCTGAATCTGCTTGATAGTTGCCTGCGACTTCATCTGCGATCCAGGATGAAAAAGAGACCTATGTCCTTCTCCAAGTCCTGTTCTACCCATGTGCCACATTTCATCCAAATCCGTTCAGCAGTTTTAGCGTGAAAGCGTAACATACAAATAAACAAACTTTCGCATTCATAATATTATGTAGAAATAGAAAATATTTTATTGTCCAGGTAATACAGGTAGTAATGTAATGCACTTCTGTAACCATCTCATCGTGAAAACTAAGGTGAAGTGAGCGTGGAGTAAGTTGTCAGTGCTACAGATGCTAAGGATTGACCAAGACGGGCTGACACTGACAGCAAGTCTTCACGATTATTTTTTTACAGAATCGACATGCTGGTTCACAGCCTGGTTCACAGGTTTGTCAGGTATCATTTAAGCAAAAGTATTTTTTTTATTCATAATTTTGAATATTAGCCATATGTGACTCGATTCAAAATTCTAGCGAGTTCACAAAGTTGTTAAAAGATTTTTATGGCATGTGGCACATCATTAGCAAGAGGATAGACTGGAGAATTAATGAGGGAGGTGGAACATCCCGGTCACTTTTGTATATTTTTTTGTAGCCATATAAACAGCTGTAACATACATACATACATACATAATCAGCCTAATTTGTTCCCACTGCTGGGACACAGGACTCCTCTCTGTGAGAGGGAGTGGGCCGTAATCCACCAAGCGGGCCCAGTGCGGGTTGGTAGATGTCACATGTCTTCGAATTTTTGGTTCTTAGACGTGCCGGTTTCCTCACGATGTTTTCCTTCACCGTTTTGAGAGCAGTGGTGATGAAATAATTTACACAAAGTAAAGCGCCTGTCTGGGTTCGAACCTACGACCTACACCTCGTAAGTCGCGGCCGTTTTACCTTTGCGAGTGTTTACAAAATAATTCAATTATTTCTAACTTTAATTTACCAGAGTGCCTTTTAGTTCACTTTAAGCAAACATAAATATTCAGATCGTGTTGAAAATTTTACGCTGTATCAGTGTTTTAATAAATTATTCGTAACTGGTTTTTTGATTTAACAGTATTAAAAAATTCTTAAAATTGATAAAAGCGCCAGACAATTCACGACGACGTTCGGTTCCCAAATTTGCCCGACTGAGTAAGAAATCCGGAACCTTCCGCGCTTACGGCAGACACCTAGGCCACTATCTATACTTACGAGGTCGAATTAAGTAACTATAATATATTAAAGTTAGTAAATCATACAAATCAAATATTGGATAAGTGCAAAGATTTAATTAATTTTGTAGCCTGTTCAATCATATAATTTATATGATTGGCGTGTAAAGCCAGATATTATTATATAGGGAATTTCAGCATTTTCAGGTTAAGACGCCAGTCGTACCTTAAAAATTAAAATATTGTAAACCGAAATCGTAAGATCTGTCCGACAATATCAATCTCATGTAAACTCACGCTCTTTTTTCCTTGGCCCCCATCTCACCGCGTTTTCTTAAGAGGTGGTACATCGGTTTCGGTCAAACAGAGTTATTTTTAATATAGGGGCGCCGATGAGATGCTTGCCCACGGCGCTCTCAACGTTAAATCCGCCTCTGTACACAGGTTAACAGCAAGTTGAGACGACATGAGTAGCTAAAAATACTGCCTACAGCTAGGTTACAATATATTTTAGTTCCACTGAGCCCCGAACTAGACAGTTTGTATCTCGGGGTTTGGGGTACGAATTTTAGAGTGGAGACTATAGAGGTGATTTTTATTGGGTTTTTCTATGTAGAATTTCTCAGTAGCAGCCCGGAGTCTGGATCTGTGCCAGGCTGATGGCAATAGGCTCGCATATTACATGGGACTTAAGCAAAACTGGCGAAATGTGGGTGTACAATAGGTACACCTCTGCCTTACCCTTCTGGGACTACAGGCTCTTATGTTATGTATGTAGTAGCAAAAGTCCAGGTTTCCGCACGATGTGATGAGTGTTTACATAAACATTCAGTTGATTTTATTTCAGGCAGTACATTGTTCGTCTTGTTTAATTTTAATTTTGATTCCTGTTCTAATTAAGTCAGCCTGTCGTAATCCACTGCTAGACAGAAACCTCTCCCAACTTTTAGTACAACCTATTTAATATGTAGGACTGTATCATTATACCAATTTAATTGCAGCTAGCCTAATCGTTTCATCTCTTAACACTAGAAATCACCGACTGACTTTGAATCAAGATGACCTAATTTCGTAAATAGGTCGCAAAAATAAGATTAATTCTTCAAAAGGCGATTATAAATTAGAACAACAATTCTCGAGTGAAAGATTAAGTCTCAAGGAAACGTGATTAGCCTACATTAGCGTGACACGCACCCGGTAACCGTGTCTCGGCATAATCGTTACGAGCGACGCGACGGGGCATAACAGAATCTCTTTTAACGTACTTAAAACCTTATAACGTTGCCGTCAAGTTATACACGTTCGTTTTGATGTATTTTTTAAATTGCATTTTAAAGAGTTTGAGTCCGCCATAGCCCATGTAGTCAAACTGGGAGATCGAGTATTCACGGCTGATGGGGGACCGGGTGGTCATATTTATTATTAGTATCCATTTATTTCTGGCAATTGACCCATAGAAATAAAATAAACAAATATATATAATACTTATAGGTAGTATACCTGAAAATTTATAAAACGAAACATTAAACTGTTGAATAACATACGTAAAATTGCGCGCTTATTGCGTTGGGTCGTGGGTAGCCTTCCGCGAAAACGCCCGTACGCACCACCAAAATTCCTCCTGGCTAAAGGTCTCCAGATGATACGTAAGCGGAACCCGCAGCACAAAATACTTAACAGGTTCCGTGCGTTACGGGTAGTATACGACCCGTCTTATCGCTATCCGCTTTCATCTCAGTGCGCCTCCCGAAATCGTTGTCTGTTTCGCTGTGCGCAAAACACTTGTCTATGTACTCCTACGATTGTAACAATAATAATATAATAAGTTTTTTTTATTTTTTCTCACAATGGTTTTGAAGTCGTTAAAAGTTTTGAACGATATAAGTCATATTGTGAGAGCTGGTACCTGTGTTAAAGGCCACCTGACCCCACTTAGTGGCATCATAAATAAACATGCTGGTAACATGTTTTTCTACCAACTGTAACAAAAATAAATAAATAAAAATAAATAACATAACAAGCAGTCAGCAGTGCGTGTGAATGTGAAGGTAAATGGAAACCGCAATGTGAAGATAAATGGTGGTGAATGTGTAGGTTGAGTCTAAGTGTCATTTAATAGTGCGGAGCAACTTTTCTGTGTCCTCACAGGAATTATTTTTAGAAATTCTGATACAATTTTCTTACAACTGACATCGATGCCATTATATAGATTCTGAAAAAAAAAACTGGTATCGAAATTTTTATTTATTTATTTACGCCAATCTTACCCACAACTACCATTACAGATCTTCGATCCAATGCGATAGAGAGGCCTTTACTCCAACCAAAACAATCAACAATCAGTATCTATGTGGAGTGGATTATATTTAGTATGTTTTTTATTCAAGAGATATTTTGGTTTTTGGTAGAGGAGACAGTTATTTTTGTTTAGTATATCTAATCTACTTAACCTGTGTGAAAGAATTATTTTATATTGGTTTTGTTTACATTTATATTAAAGAGGATACTCGTATTGCCTACTCGTTGTATTATTTTCTTAAACCTCAAAAATATGTTTAATGTTTTTTTTATGCGATAGCCTTTTTGGTACGAGACCTACTGCTGAGCATGAGGTTCTGGGTTCGATTCCCAGGTCAGGCAAAGTGTTATGGGGTTTTTCTATCTAGAATTTCTCAGTAGCAGCCCGGAGCCTGGATTTGTGTTCGGTTGATGGCACTAGGCTCGCCCCCTACGAGTATTACATGGGACTTAAGCAAAACTGGCGAAATGTGTGTGTACGTTAGGTACACCTCTGCCTAACCCTTCTGGGATTACAGTCGTGATGTAACGTTATGTGTTATGTGTCGTCAACATCAACAATGTTCATAGTTACCACAACATATTCCTCATATTATTATGTACAACTACTACGTCAAAACCGACCATCAAGACGTGCCACTGCCAGCCTGGTACTAACCGTAGTTACCGACAGATATTAAGCCTTCGTCTGTGGCTAAATTACAACTGGAAACATGAATAAAGATTGCAAATATTCAGCTGATTGAAATAACCCTATTATGCCGTTTCGGTTTTCAAGGTGGAATAAAAGGTATGAAGTCACTTACCTCACTAAAGCTTATTTTATCGCCACAGGTTTTATGAGGGGCATGTTGATGAGGTAGCCATTAATGCTGTCATAATACGCAGTTCACAACATAAAATCACTTGTAAATAACTGCATGTATTCTAGTGAAATTGTTAAGCTATTAAAAGTGAGTCATTTATTTGCAGTAAACAAAAGATACAAAAGATGTACCGCAAGAAGTGCACCTTTGTACCGCATTTACTGCAATGACACATTTCGCCCTAAATTGGCATGCAATTATTTTGGATAAAATTGTGAAAATAATTAAATGAAGACCATTTTTAACCGACTTCATAAAAAGTAGGAGGCACAAAACTAAAGTACTAAACCAAAGACACCGACTCCCGAAATTAAAGTTATTTTTCACTTCGTAGTGGTTTTTTTTTTGTAAAAAAGTTTTTTTTATATCTACTTATCGCCGATTATGATACCTTATACTAATTCCATTACTTAAATCCCAAGTTCTGGGCTACTTTATAATTAAATTTTACTTGAAACTTATTATTAAAAACTTATTACTAACTTATCAAGGTATTATGCCTTGAGCTAATAAGTTTAAAGTAGGTACTGAATCCTTTAACTTAAGTATTGGCATTCACATTTTAATTAAATAACCAACTTTTACTTTTAAAAAAACTTTCTATAATTTCCAAAAAAGTTTTGTTTTCAGATCATTGAACTAATTGAATAAGGCTGTGCTCAGACTGAGTCACGACTGGCTATTCTACAGTATATCACTCTATGACAACAACAAGCCGAAAGCGCCAGGATAGCCCTCGAAATTACAATGTTATGAGTTTATATGATAATAATTGTGTTGGGACATATTTGTTACGGCCGTGACTCATAGATATTTCTATATTTTCTCTTTATGTATATATTTTCCTGTTATGAGGAGCTTGGTTGGCTTATCACTCATGCCCACAAACAACCCCGTAAAGTGGAGATCAATGTGCGCGACACGGGTTGTATATTCCCCGTATTTTTAGAAGTCCACATTTTCATATTAATAACTAATACCTAAGTTTCTTGAAGGATTTTCGGACGACCTCAAAGTTATAACTAATATAATATTACAAGAATATGTTGTTCACTTATTCCAGAAAGAACTACGTCCAATTTCGGTTTCTTAATGGAGAAAGAGGATTTTAAAAGTTGATAGTGGTACGGGAACTATACCGTAACGCTGCATATCGAATCTGCAAAAATCTCACCGTGAAGACTTACGTGGAGTGAGCTGTCAGTGTCTTGGTCAATCCCTAGCATCAGTGGCACTGACAGCCCATTCCAAGCTCACTCCACCTAAGTTTTCACGATGAGATGGTTACGGAATAGCACTGCAGGAAACTCTGGTACGGGATATACAGCGCCTGTAACGCACAGACGAGCAAACTCTGTTAGAAGCTTGCAGCGGTGGCAAGGGGATCTTTGCCAAGGTGAAACATCAAGGTTAATAAAATTTATAAAAATGGATATCTCATGCGATTGTCAAACTAATGAGAGGTGCAAAGATGCCAAAAACATATTTCAGGATAGTTTTAGAACTTTAACGTCATAATGAAAGCCCTTTTCAATAATTTTATCAATTTCTTGCAATAAAGTAAAAACCAGCAACTGAATGAACATTGGAGGAATCAGGAGCAGTTTTTTTTGTAGTTTCTAGTACAGTCAGCCTGCAGAATTTCAGGCGCGCCTTCATGAGAGGACGTGCGATCGTTCCATAATACTGTAACCATGTACATGTTATCATGTACACATTATAAATTCCAATTATAAGTGTAGAAATTTTACATTGGGTGACACAACGGGCGGTCTTATTGCTAAAAGCTATATTTTACAGACAACCTTTGAATGGATTAAAGAGAAAAGGAGCGACAGGTTGTCAGTGGTGTACCAGTTATATATTCAATAAATACATACATACTTGTAACATATATTTATCTACACATATAATAATAAACACGAAACAAGACCACGGAAACTATATGTAATGATGATGTTTAAGGAGAGAGGAAGTGTTTTTTAACCAGAATTTTAAAAGTGGACAGTGATTTAGCGCGCCTTACCGACATAAGCAAGGCATTCCATAACCGTACTGCTTGAACCCTAAAGAACTTGTCATAAAAACTGGTGGAATGCATCCGCATCTATTATATCGCCGTCTTACGTTTTTCGATAACCTGAGATATTAATTAGATATGTGTGTCATGAAGGAACTTGAAACGTTTTTTAAGGTAAGAGGAGGTTGTAGGGTTGAACAGAATACTGTAGAGCTGAATTATAGACCAAAGATTTTAGACAATTTAATTCATTCTTGTCGAAATATACATCTTTTTGAGGCGGACTGTACCTACATAGCACTGATTATCAGGATTATTAAGCAGTTATGAGCACAATATTATAATTTGAATATTAATTGAGCATTCCGAAGAAGCGGCACTTTGACCTTCTAAACAGGAAAGTTAATTCACTGGGCGTTTTCGAAGCTTATTACTACACAGTTAATCTTTCATCAGATTTCAAAAGGTTGGAAACTAAATTCTTGTCAGTCGAGATCTTGTTCACAATTTATTTTAAATTATAGTAAGTAAAGTCGGTTTCGTACCATCGGTGACTGATCGTCAGTAACGAACTGCGCAATAACTGCCTCAGTCTGCACAACAATCGAAAAGATATCATGAAGCTTATAATGCCGCACAAGGAGATTTGCATAGATAGCAGTCTCAAAAGAATTCATCGCAGATGCCATTAAAGGCTTGATTAAATAAAGCGGTAAAACCCTTCCGTCGATAAACTCGTTTGCATCGATAAAATCGCACAGCACTCGCCAAATCAATTTATTCACAAACGCGCAATATTGCAACTTCATTAGTAGTGTTGCTGTAGGGCGTTTACTTGCATAGACTCTATGCAATGCCTTTATGCCCTACAGGTAATCGCTCAGCCGTTCCATTTGTTGATTTTATGCATCGACGCACTTAGGTATAACTTGCTTGGGAAAATCTGTGGCGTTGTAAATAAATGCCTGAAAGTAGTCAAATCTGTGTATGTAAAACCTTTTTAAAGTCTAAATAACGTGTTCGTTATTTAGATTTTAAATAGGTGTGAAGTAAACATACTTCATGAAGTTTAAAACACCCCTTTTATTGGTATTTTTCACGGGTCAAAGAAAATGTTGTGAAGGAATCGAAATTTAGTAAAGTGCGCGTGGTGGACAATGCATATAACTTCTCTGTACTCGTATAAGAATTTAATGCGAGCTGACCGCTATTTACATTAAAAGTTGGGCCTAAAAGAGTTTGTGATCGTCTCTCTTTCTATTTAGTTTTATAAAGGTCTTTTCGCTAAGATTAAAAGTAGAATTAATCCAGCGGGTTATACGTCTAGCCTCCATTTTGTTGTCCGCTTTGAACTAACTTATCATGGACATCTTTATGCAAAGGAGGGTTTAGAAAAAAGCAAATTATATAACTTTCTGTATAATAAAGTTTAGTAGGTCGTTAGAAGGTCGGAGAAAATATTTGTATTTTATTATAAATTATTTCGCTTCTGATCATATTTTATAATATATGGGCTAGAGCCATGGAGAGGGCTAAAATTGGAGTTTCCTTAAGTGATCGAATCAGAAATGAAGAACCAAGGTATCCGGCAAAGCACGACGGCAGTTGGCAGCACATGTCTCTCGCAGAACGAATGGCCGATAGGGCCGAAAGGTTCGGGAGTGGTGACCGCGTATCTCTGGAAGACGTAGCATTGGAAAGCCTCTCACAGGGTGGACCGATGATCTCGTGAATGCTGCTGGGATATGCTGGATGCGGAAAGTGCCTATGTTCAGCAGTAAACGTCTTTTGGTTGAAATAATGATGATGATGATAGGCTAAAACCATGCAATAGCGCAATGTCATAATAATACGTTAAAAAAAACAATACTATTCCATAAAATGCATACTACACTGTAAAACTAAACCATGAACACACACTTAACATATTTCTGAACACTTCTTATTCATTTCATATGTGAGACAAAAATAGGTAATAGAAACAGACATAAAACTGGAGATCTTAGATGGCCGGCACTTAACGAGAGCGGCTTGAGACACGTCGCGTCACACAGGTGGCGAGATTGGACTGCCCTGCGAACAGTGGTGGCAGAAGCGAAGAAGAATAATGGCGCGTGATTGGTCGTCTTAATCAATGGTGCCAACCTTTCTAACGTTTTCGTGATTATTCGATTAGATGTTATTAACAGTGCGGCCAACATTATTGCCAACTTTATGGTCGTGGGGTTGCCGTGTTACATGTTTTAATTATTGTAGTTTTTCTTTATAAGGTTCGTAGCTAAATGAGAATAGCCGCACGGGTCGATCGAAGGTGAAGTTCGTGGATGGTAACCATACCATATATCCAGACCCCTGTGCCTCGGGAAGCACTTTAAGCCCTTGGTCCCGGGTCTCAATCGTAGACTTTGACAGTCGTTACGGCTATTCAGAAACCCAAAAGTCTGACAACTGGTCTTGCCAATACCCTCAGGTTGTCAATTAACTGGGGTGTGGAGGTCAGGTAGGCAGTCGACTTCAACTGCAACTGGTCGTACTGGAAGACAACCCAACATAGTTAGTTGGCATAAGGCTTTGCAGATGATGATTCTTTTATGAAAACGCCGCGCAACCATAATTATTGATAGTGATTGAAAGTCGCATAATTCAGAAATGGTATGGCTGACAGTAAAGGGTGAACTTTTACCTATTTAAAGAACTTTCTGGAAGTTGCTGTGATGGTTAGACTCGAATCAGCACGTTCCTAACTTTTAACGTAAACAAGATCGGCTTAACTTGCCTTTCTCACAGATGGGTCTCGAAGCTCGACTGCTACAACGCTTGATCTTCCTGTTATACCCCTGTGTTTTTTTCTAGTAGTTGATACTTTCAATAATGTATTCTATGAAGGACTACATACACCTTTATAGCCAGCGGCAAAGCTCCTCTCCTAAGGGTCGTAGCGTGATGTCAAATATCCTATAACTTTCCCCAATAATCACTTCGTCCACGGAATGACAAAAAAGAGACTCCGTCCATTGGTGAAAACCTTATGAAAATCCGTTCGGTAGTTATTGAGTTTATCGCGTTCAGACACGGATAGACAGATGCGACGGGGGGGTTACGTAGTTATTGTGATATCTAAGTCCAAAACACCGTGATAAGTCTTCATATTAACGATCCGAATTCATATCAAAGTATCTTTTATCGGAATCGAAATATATATTAACTTCGAATTCAATCTACGACTACAAGGGACATAAGAACTTGTTATAAGTACTCTAAGAACTTAGTGGCACTCGATCATAGTTTGTATTGTTTATCCCTAGTACAGAAAAGCTTATTAAGTTAGTTCCAGTTCGACGAACATCGATAATATCGCCGATATTTTACTGTATAAAGTTATATATAAACAGCCATTCAGAGAGAACTAGCGAGGGAATTAATGGTATGTTAATCATTTGTGTTTGTTAAAGAGTTTCGCATTATCGTGGATAAAAACACAATTAAAAGTGATGATTCGTTTGTATTTCTCTCAAAACTTCCATCTGGTCAATCTTCTTTGAGCTTTGAGAGGTAAGCATATTACTGTAAATATCAAAATCCCATGTTTGGCTTGGCTAGCTGTCGTATGGCAATTAATTTAATGATTCGGTAATTACTGCTGATTCTCAGCCTAATTTGAATAAATGACTTTTGATTTTGATTTTGATACGAGGGTTGTTAAGAGAAATGTTGGGCACGTTCCAGCTAAATATAATTACGGACGAAGCTGGGGCGGACCAACAAGCGGCGCAAACAGCAAGTTTTTCTTAAGACTGTTTACACTGACTGAGGAAAATAATACTTATGATTAACGGTTTGGGTAAACCAGGCTTGTAACTTTTGTGCATGACTCAGGTAAGTCAGACTGATAAATTAAGAGCAAGTTGGACAGTTGCCCTCCCGTTGCAGTATTAACATTTCCTGTTAAAACTAACTACCCAACGAGTCCTAGTGCATCTAAGATATATAAAACGCTGGGGGCCATGAGATCAATCGCAGTTTAAACCACCGAAGAGGATTCAATCGTTGGTCATCGATTATTTCATAAGATCGATGGTAGTTGATCGATTACTGGCAGTTAAAACCATCGATTAGTTTAAACTAGCCCAAAGGTACGGATAAACTCTGTTGTATGGATTAAACTAGTCGTGAACTGACCAGATACTAATATGTGTGCGTAACGATTGCTCCGCCAAGTTTTACAAACAGAAAAAAACTTCGCCCAAAAAATGCCTGCTTTAAACATTTCCACGTATCTATTTATTGAAGCTTCGTTTTGTGGTTATTAAAATGGAAAATTATAACAGCGATTAGGATTCAGACAATACATCGAGATAATACACGAGTTGAACGTTATATATGGTTGTTATAGTAAACCGTCTGTCGTTAGATCAAGATATAACCATTGGAATCAATGGGATGTTATATAATTCATAGGTCGTTTTCGTGTCTCCAAAGCTTCAGCAAGAGCTATTTCAAGCGCAATTGGGAGCGAAATACCTATGTCAACCTAACCCAAGATATAAACAAACTCAAACGACACTAGAGAACCAACAATTTTCAAAGAAACCAAATACAGACTTACAGACGTCAAATGTCAGTGCCAATGTCAAATAGATCTATTTGTTGCCATTATTTTAATGCATATATATAATGGATAAACGAACTTCGAATAAACTGGTCAATGTTGACATGTGTAAAGGAATAATCGAAGAGTAACTAATCTGTTCATATTTTCCATTAGATCTTAGGACAGTAGATTAAACCATCGATTATATTTTATCGTAGATTCTGATATCCATTGTTTAAACTGCTTTTGATCTTACGGCCCTAAGTAGTTGATATAGTTATCTGCGGTCCTCAGTCCCAGAATCCTACCCTACACAATAATGAATGTTGGCCTGACATTCAATTAAATTAGTTACGACTAATTGGAAACAATAGCAGCGTGTCTGCAGTAAATGGCGGGATGACAGTAAATTAAATTTAAAAAAAAAACAAGACCACTCCAAACTCTTTTAAAATATTCTGCAGATTTTACTTGCTGCAGTTTTTAAACTTGCAACTATGATTGAAAAAGAAAAGCCGATTTGTAAAAGAAGATTTTAAGACTTTTTTTACATCGAGACAAATTTGTAATATCCATTATTGTGTATATAACAAACGTCTACTGTTCTCTTGTTACCAGTTAAGCCTTGCTGCGTTATTGAGATAACAGAAGAAATACTTAACGACAATTTATTCGTATAAAAAGCGTGCGGATGGCAAACAAGGGGCTTGTATTAAATTAACTTCGTGTCACACCTGCGCCGAGAACATTCTCTTATAACTTCATGAGGAAAATTGCCTTAATTCAGTTATTTGTCGGTATCAAAAAGGCCTTTCTTTTCAACTTAATACCTGCCTTTTTATTACTCAAAGAGAATTTTGAGGGGAAGATAATTGCGAAAATATTTATTAAATTTTACTGGCATTGGTACCGTTCGCTCGTCGGGGCCCAAGATAAACAGAGAATTAACTCATTCAAATTCTGTGATGAGTTTATATTCTAGGTACCTATATTATTTTAGAGTTTATAAACCTAATTAAATAATGTTGTTATCATT
Source organism: Dasypolia templi (assembly GCA_963555695.1). Taxonomy (NCBI): domain Eukaryota; kingdom Metazoa; phylum Arthropoda; class Insecta; order Lepidoptera; family Noctuidae; genus Dasypolia; species Dasypolia templi. The sequence goes on from OY743147.1 coordinate 2,933,408, forward strand.
CTTATCTAATCTAGATTTAGAGTAAGTTTATTTTTACAGAACGATTTACCGAAGGTTGAAATTATGTTACGGTCACATAATTCAAAATCCTAATCATATTTCATTTGTTTGACGACATAGGTAGCGAACAGTCAAATATTAGGCATGGTATTGCTAGATAGCTTTACAGATACATATCAGCAATGACATTAGTACCTTTCTGAGTAACGATCCCACAAACTTTAATGCTTCACAAGGAACAATTGCAATTGCAGTGTTTCCGAATTCATTTTTTTCATAATTTTTTTTCCGAAAACTGGCAACCTTGCATCGTATGTAAGCGCGGCCAGCGACTCGCGGTCTATAACGTTATTATTCTTAGCAATTCAAATTTCAATTGCAACAACACATGACTGTGTCATTTTAGTTACTTTTTTGGCTCACGTTAGATTGAAAGCCGGGCTTTTCGACTTTAGTAAAAGGAACGCCACTGCCTGTCAGTGTCACGTCTGTTCAAGCCATGATACATAATTCAAGAGGTCTCTCTCAAAGCCGTCACTCAAACGTCACTAATATTGAGCCTGTCAGGATAATCCGAATTCTTGCCAGGACAAGGTAGAATTACAAACGAATTTATTGTGTTTTGTTGGACCGTAAACATCTGATATTAAATGTTGGTCTTCTTCGATCACCGTGAAGGATATTTATTAAAACGGTTAGTAAAATGATTGGATTGTAGAATGACTTTCGCGTGACCGTTTCACGTGATATTGACACAATGTCTCCGATTTATATGACATCTTTATGACGTGGGATGAGAATAACTGAGCCGCTTAACAGCTGTTTATTTAAAGAAACGAAAACGACGAAGTGGGAACAGAAAGCGGTTTGAAAAAAAAAATGCTCATGCATTGTAAGCCTCTACAATTTTGCCCTAGATAGGTTTAACAGATCCGTTGTACTGCATAAGCCAGGGAAAGGGATATTTCTTTAACACGAGTCGCATATCAACTTTTTCCCCTTATCCATTCATTGTAATTGTAGAACCTCACTACATATAAAACCCCTTTTCCAGTGTTGTGGGACAGTAATCTCGGTGAGACGTCGTCGATACAATCACTTTATTTCACGACACCCACGGCAAGAGCAGTCTTAGATATAACAGTGGACTTGAGGGAACGTGTGTTTGTTGTCTTATGTTTGTAATGTTTGTTCAGTAATTAAAAGAAAAAAGTATAGTGCCAAGTCGTTTTTACACGACGTAAGTAGGTAATATTTAATTATTATTTTGTGTGCGTCATCATTCTACTTTTCAGAGGAAAATAGTATGAACTAAATATTCTTTAAAGAAAAAAGAAAAAAAAAGCGGCCAAGTGCGAGTTGGACTCGCATACAATGGGTTCCGTACAATATTTAGCGGGGCCTTAGAAATGTTTTGAAATTCGCAAACTTTGGATAAAATTATGATAACAAAAAATTATGTATGTTTGTGAACAATAAAAAGGGCATAACTATAAAAGTAGTTCCTAGTTAGTAATAGTTAGTACGCAAAATTGAGCTTGGACGTACTATACAATACAACACTTTTGTTGACTGTTGAAAACATAAAACGTATGTATGTACGTATGGAAAACATGGGTTATGTTATGTTACGTTTGGCGAGAAATTCAGAAGAATATTAATATTAACTACGAACATAAATCAGCGACCATTCCAAAAGTTTCATTCGTAACCGTACTACGCAGCTACGGCGTAGTCCTGACCGCTGCTACGTCGTAGCAGTTGTGCAACCCATTTAGACAAAAACAAAATTTTCACCATCATTTTAGGCCGCATTCAAAGCGATCGTCGCTCGAATACGCGAGCGTTGTCACTTTTTGTTTTTAAAACCGGAAATAGCCCTCTGTCGGCGCGACCACGCGACGTTCGCGTATTTGCGCGAGGATCGCTTTTAAATAGGACGCGGGGTTAGTGTGAACTTCTCGAAAAAGAGGTGTAATGTTTTTGAACTATTATTATTTATTGCCAGAGGCCGATGAAATTAAACTTAATGTGGTCTTATGATTTTTATTTGCGCGTCATACGCTTTAGAAGTATAAGTCTTTTTTTGAAGGCAAATTTGACATTAGTTTTACATTATTGACTTTGACAGTTAGAGCTGGAGATGTTTGAGGCTGCGTTCAGAAATATAAGGTACCAACAAAAAGTGAAAAATACCCACGGGATCGATACTTTCAGGGAAACCTCGTTAACTATTTAAACGAAAGTATTCCAAAGAACTAGTCGTCCCAGCCCGATCACTATGTATGGCAAGCCAATCCCTTGGGAGAAGCAAGCCAAATACCTAGGCGTGATCCTCGATGAGAACCTTACCTTTAAGGCTCATATTAAGGCGGTTCGCGCGCGCGCCTCCTTCGCTCTTAGCAGGCTCCAATTCGTACTGACAGCCCGTAGTAAACTGTCCCTCAAATGCAAGCTGCGCATCTACACCGCAGTCACCCGTCCCATCATGACCTATGCCTGCGTTGTATTTGCGCACGCTCACCCACGTCATCTCCATAAGATGCAGACCCTCCAAAACCGTTTCCTCAGAAGGGGCACGGGTGCCCCCTTCTATGTCCGTAATATAGATCTTCACGTCGACCTCAAAATGCCAACCATAAAACAGTTCATGAAACGCTTATCAAAGCGTTTCTTCGACTGCGGCATCAAACATTCTAACCCCCTGATTACAGCGGCCGCCCGCTACACTCCCTCTCGCATTAGCAGTATTCGCCGACCAAGACATACTTTAATCGACCCCGACGACGCCACTACCCTCCTCCAGGAGAGTAGTAAGGCAACTAGCACGCTACATAAGCCCAAAACCCGATCGCCGTCCTACCGCCCTCGCCGCCGAGGCCCGCCGCGACGCCCAAATCGACGCCCCTCCCGACCCTTGCTCGAGCCAGCCCGCGCCGCTGAGCCTGTAGCTTTAAATTCGTCCGTAAATAATACCAATCCTGATCCAGCTAGTCATTTGCTGCCCTCTTCCAGCGACGCCCTAAGCCGAGGTTCGTACCCCACAGGGGGTGCCCTTAGCGTTGTCGCTTAGTTTTAGTTAGTATATAAGTTTAAGTCCTGGCTGGAGGCCTTAATTTATTAGGGAATCCACAGGCAAGTCCGCTTAAGCAGACGACAACCGCATAGGTTGACCTGCGAGATGCCAAACAAACAAACAGAAAAAGAACTAGCCGTGTGTCCGATGGGATTTCCCTTCGGCGAACATTACGAACTTCCAACGCTTTAGGGGATACATTTTCAAATAGCCTTCCTCAGTGCTCACTTTCGTTATAAAAGGACATGCATGTCGATTCTCTAAAAATCTCACCGTGAAGACATGCGTGAAGTGCACTGTCAGTGTCATCCCGTCTTGGTCAATTCTTAGCATCAGTGGCACTGACAGCTCCACGCTCACTTAACCTAAGTTTTTACGGTGAGATGGTTACACAATAGCATACTGTTGTACACTATTTCTTGATTATACACCCAGCAGTATAGACTGCGCGTTGTAGGTCAGTGGATAAATTTAAGATTTTTATAAGATAGCCGGGTGCTGAATGCGAGAAGCACAGAACCGGTCGAAGTAGCGGTGCTTTGGGATATGTCCAGCAGTGGACATCTTTCGGCTGAAATTATGATGACGATGAGGCAAGTCGTTGTGCTCCTTGGTTTTCCCTTCGGCGAAAATTAAACGCTGAATTTAAAAAATAAGTGTTTTGTACTTACGTTATAAAAGGAACTCGTGCGCAAAATTATATGGTTTTTTGTAAAAAAAAATGTTATTTTTTAATAAGTCGATTTTATGAAGTAGAAGACTTGTCGCGTAGCGAGTGTCTCCTTATACCAAAATATTTGGCGGCGACACAGATGGTAGGCGCATGTCTATACTGACCTACATATAGTATAGTGTTGGACCTCCATAGTATGATTGACGACTTGCACTCACCCGACGACTGCTGCCTCCTTTGTTGACGCGTCTTATACCATCCACAACTTGCCTGTATTTTACATAATACTTGTTCATGTAACGCCTTGCCTATACAAGGTGTTTTTTTATTTATCTCACAACTCTTGGGTGTGAATGAGACCATAACAAAAAACCAAGTGGCATATGAATAATTTTTATTTTTCCTATAAATAATTCGACAAAATCACTATTATTCATCTAAAACACCGTTACATGAAATATGACAACGTCGCATTTTCTAAGATTTAAATATAAATGATTGGATTGAATGAAATTGAATGACTCGTATTTATCAATGAAATTTTGATACCAAGAAACATGTATTAAGATTGTCGTCAGTGTCGTCGTCTATTGGACATAACGGACGCGAGTTGAGGCATGCTTCTATTTCGCAGAGAACCGTCGTCATCTCTTCGAATGTTAAGTTGGTAGTGAGGACTCTCTTCATGTGAAATTTTATTGATTTCACTCCGGCCTCCCATAGGCCTCCGAAGTTAGGGGAATATGCCGGTATAAAATGCCATTTGGTCCCGTCGTTAGCAAGTAGTTCAGCAATTTTTCCATCAAATTGCAAACCAGCTTCTTTCCAGGCTTCATGCAACTGTTTGTTAGCACCAACAAAATTTCGTCCTTGGTCGCTCCACAGATTTATACATTTTCCTCTGCGGGCACAAAATCTTTTGAAGGCTCCTATGAATGCTGCTGTACTTAGGTCACCAACCAACTCTAAATGAAGTGCCTTAGTTGACATGCAAATGAATAAAGCTATATAGGCCTTGCTAGTTCTAACTCCTCTGCCCTCATCAATACTTGGAATGGTCCCGCAAAGTCGACACCTGAATTGAGGAATGCTCGTGCTGGTTTCACCCGTACGCTGGGTAAGTCACCCATTTCTTGTGTTCTCACCTTTGCGTTTAGTTTAGCACACACCAAGCAACGATGGATATACTGTTTGACCAGCGTTTTTGCTCTCATTATCCAATATTTGGATCTGAGGTAAGTAAGCATTAATTGTACACCTCCATGTAACGTCTTCGAGTGGGCTTCTGCAATTATGAGATAGGTAAGTTTACTGTTACGACCCAGAATAATTGGATGCTTGCATTCGTCACTCAAATCCGCGTTCCTGAGCCGGCCGCCCACCTTGAGAACCCCATTTTCGTCAAGGTATGGATTTAACGATTTTAATTTGCTTGATTTTTTTACTCTATTCTTTATTTTTAATCCTTCTATCTCTTCTTTAAATTCTTCCTCTTGTTCAATTTTAATACAGGTTTGCAGGGAAAGTTGGAGTTCTTCAGTTGTTATTGTACTACTTATGTTTTCCTTTAATTTATTTTGTTTCAGGAATCTTCGGCAGTAAGTTATTGCTCTCAGTAATTCAGTCAGTGTCTCAAAGTTGTAGAGTTGTGCGGAGAATTTATTACTTTCTTCATTTTCGTTGCTTGTTATTTTCAAAGCTTGTATGGTGTTCTTCTTTCTTTCTAGATCTGTTGGTGTTTTGTTTAGTCTAGTGAACTGTATCTTCTGGTGTAACAACCACTGTGGTCCGTTCCACCATAGGTCGCAACCTTTCAAGTTGGCTACTAACATACCCCTTGACGCAATATCAGCTGGATTATCTTGGCATTGGACATGATGCCACTGACTGCAACTTACATTGGTTGTGATCTCGATAACGCGGTTTGCCACAAACGCCTTCCATTTGTTGGGATTTCCATGTAACCAGGAGATAACAATAGAAGAATCTGTCCAAGCATAGATTTGTGTTGCAGATATCCTCATTTCTTGTCTTATTTGCTTTAGTAGTTTGGATAGAAGCAAAGCTCCACATAGCTCTAGTCGAGGCAATGAAATGGTTTTCAAAGGAGCTACTCTTGTTCTTGCAGCAATGATTGAGCTTTTTGCTGTGCCGTCAGAGTTTGTAACTCTGCAGTATGCCACAGCACCATATGCTTGTATAGAGGCATCGCAGAATCCGTGGATTTCTATAGAATCTTTTCATGAGCTTGACGTTCCCATCCATCTGTTTATGTAGATTCCGTTTACATGTTCGAGATCAGTACGTATTGTAGCCCATTTTTCAGCCAGTGTCGTATTCAACACTTCGTCCCAATCAATCTTTTCTTGCCAGAGTTGTTGAATTAAAATCTTCGCCATTACAAGGCGCAATCCATCCGAGCGGGTCGAATAACTTTTGAATGTCGGCTAGAATGCTTCTCTTAGTAATTGCTATGCCGATAACAGGTAAGTTCAGATTATATTCGAATTGGTCTTTACCCAAATTCCACTGTATGCCCAGGGCTTTAATTGTTCCATCAATCTTTAATTCTAGGTGTGCGTTGGATGATCTTTCGCTTGGTTCAATAGTCTCCATGAAATCACGGTTATTAGAAGACCTCTTCTTCAGTTCAAAGCCACCTAGACGCAGTAGCTTTTTGAGATCTTGACTGATTCTTATAGCTTCTTCCAGATTATCGTGTCCGGACATGACGTCATCGACGTAAAAATCTTCACGCAATATCTTTGCAGCTTCGTGATATTTATCACCTTCGTCATCAGCCAATTGCATGAGTGTTTTTACGGCGAGATAGGGTGCGGAAGCAGTTCCGAATGTTACAGTCAAAAGTCTGTAGTCTTTGATGTCTTCTAATGTATTATCTCTCCATAGAATTCTTTGATAATCGATATCTTCTCTGTTTGTCCAAATCATTCTATACATCTTGTGAATGTCAGAAACATAACAAACAGCGTGAAATCTCCATCTTATGATTATGCTTCTCAAGTCATCTTGTAGCACTGGACCCAGCAAGAGTTCATCGTTTAGTGAAGTGCCGTTGGAGCCCTTGCACGAGGCGTCGAATACAACGCGAGTCTTCGTTGTTTCCTTGTCACTTCGGATTACCGCGTGGTGAGGTAAGTAAACTGATTTATTTTATCTTTAGGTATTACTTCTATATGTTTAAATTCTATATATTCGTTGATCACCTTTATGTATTCTTGCTTCAATTCTGTGTTTTGATTAAATCTTTTCTCTAGTTGAAGGAGTCTTCTTTTTGCTATTTCTCTTGTGTCTTCTACTGATTTTGGTTGTTCTGCTTTGAAAGGTAGCTTGACCATGTATTTTCCGTCTTTATCTCGCTTGTGTGTCTTCTCGTACATAGTTTCACATAGTTGTTCAGTTAGGGTAAGTTTTCTTTTCGTGTCCGTGTCAACTTCCCATATTGTGGTCAGTAAATCTTCTATGTTAATTTCATGCTCTATGGCCGTCAAGGATTTTTCTCGTGCGTTCATTTTAATGGTTATTCCACCCATTAGGATCCATCCCAGGTAGGTGTTTTGGGCGCATGGCGTATCTGGTGGACCTTTTTTTATTATAAGTCCTTGCTTGAGAATTGATGCATACTCGTTTACACCCAACAACAGATCAATAGGTCCTGATGAATAATAATTTGTATCTGCTAGTTGGAGGTTTGCTATATGCGGCCAATCAGTCCCCATCGTGGTGTTTATAGGAATGTTGGAGGTCAAGTGCTTGGACATCACGTAGGCTCGTATAGGTAAGTGGAATTGGTTTTCCCATCGTGACAATACTTGAAACTTGACCTCATGCTTGACTCTGACTTTCATGGATTCCATTCCGGAGACAATTAGATTTACTGATGATTTTTCTAGGTTCAGGATCTGAGTTGCCTTCTCGCTTATAAAACATGCTTGAGATCCTGAGTCTATCAGCGCTCTTAGAACAGTAGTGTGTCCATGATCACTCTTCAAAATTACTACTGCTGTAGCCAATAGTGATATCTTCTGCCCCGCGTTATAATGAGACGCAATCATTGTGTGAACTTTCTTTTCTTCTACATCTGCTTGGCTGGATGAAGTCGGTTGCTTGGTTTCTACATTTGAAGCCGCTTCATCAATCTTCTTGGGTTGATGTAAAAGTGTGTGATGTCGTCTCTTACAGGTGCGGCAAGACATTGGCATACGGCACTTGAACACCGAATGTCCTTCCCCAAGGCAGTTGAAACATAGTTTGTTTGCTTTGACATGTTCGCTTCTCTCATTAATCGTCATTTTATTGAATATGCTGCAATGACACAGTGTGTGCGTTTCTTTACACAAAGCACATGATTTTTGTTTATCGTTTTCTGTTGTTGTAACATGAAGAACACGCTCTTTGGTAGGTTTAGTGGTAGTCGTCGGGGAAACCATTTCAAGCATCCGGAATTTGGATTCTAAAAACTCGCGTAATTCCTTCCATGTGGGCAGCTCTTGAGCGTTCACCGAGTAGGCAGTCTGTTCCCATTCTCTGTGTGACTCCGGGTCCAACTTCTGCACAACCAGAAATATAATTACTGGATCACAGGAATCGGTAGGCACTTCTACGTTTTTTAGGCTGTTAATAACCTCAGTGGTACAATCCAGGAGGGCTTTCAGCTGTGCTGCAGTTTGATTGGTACATTTTTTCTGATTAAATAATCGCTTCATTAATGAATTTACTATTATGCGCCTATTGTCGATTCAGCGTTTCCCAAGCTTGAACATAATTAGCATCCGTGGTCTGTATGTGCTTTAATAATGATGCCGCTTCGCCTGTGATACTGGTCTTCAAATAGTGTAGTTTTTCAACTTCACTTAATGTAGTGCATTCATGAATTAATGACACATACAAGTCTTTAAATGTAGGCCATTCTTCATAGTTACCGGAAAACGGAGGGAGTTGTATATTAGGTAGCATCACTTTAGCCCGTAATTTTCAATGAATTTGAATGTTGGTCAGTCGGCTTCGAAATACATGAAGTCAGCATGTCTCTAAGATCTCCCAACATACATAGGTATAAGTCTTCATGAAGGAGGAATTCTTCATTCACGTAATACGGAATGACTCCACGTTTTTCCCAAGTTGTACTTTTTAACAGATCATGGTGTGCTTTCTTAAAAGCTACCCAGTATTCTTCGATCGTTTGAATACGAGTTTGTAAATATCCAGGTTTCGATAACCGTTCTTTTGGGCACTTTTTAAGGTTTATTTGTGTCTTTTTGAGTAACGACGCCAAATCTTCTAGTACAGTTAACGCTTGGTCTGCTTGAGTTGTCATTTTTATGTGTAAATCACAAGAATCTTCAAAGATGTAGTCTATTTGTTAAGTTATTAATGTTCAAATGATACACCGATACACTTTACACACACACTAATTGACCGATTCTAAGAAATCCGTGCAAAACAACACCAGGTGTTCCCTTATCGCTCAATGGAATGTGGTTCTTATGTTCTCACGGCGGCGCACCGTTAATTCTTAATGAGGTTCGATCCGGCTCGAAGGACCATATGTTGTGGTGTTAAGGTTGATTTTAGTTAGCACTGTGTCAATGGATTATGAAATGAAATGCGTCTGTCCTTTACAAGGTTTATTGGCAACTAAATCAATGTCGGTCATGCGTCTCTTAATAAAGATGAAATTAGCGTTAACAAACATTTAAGTGAAAACAGCTTTTGTTACCGCATAACAAGCAGGCTTGATTGTGCGTTTGTGAACCACTGCTGCAGAGTTTCGGCTGGGCCTGTCACCTTGCGGCAATGACGTCACAATTTTTCTGTTTTTGATTTTGTTTTTGTCTTTGTAAGGGTATTACTAACATAGTTTGTAATTACATTGTTACTAACGCTATGAGTCTTGTTGCTCGAAATAAATGATTAAATATAAATATATTAATACCTTTACCAACGTGTTTTCAGCGTGTGTGTGAAGCTTGAACTTTTATTTTATTAATTTTAAGAAAACCTACAGCTAACAAAAGTAGTAGAAGCAGTACGAAAGCCAACTATAAGTTTCCACTTATATTAACAGGGTATCAGGGGGTTTCTCCTATATTTTCTGTTTCTTGTCGGTTCTTCTCCCCCCCCCCCCTCCAAACCATTCCAGAGCATTTTTGTATTATAATTTTTATCCAACAGACAAAACCTAGAATAGTTCATGTCGAAAATACCCGGTTTCAAAACTGTATTACTCACAATAAAATAATAAATCAATTCGTAATCCTACTCTATAGCCTAAATCAAGTTATATAATCTGATTTTCTTTTCGTCCCAAAGAGATGTTTATCATACTGTTAACATAATCGTTGTTCGTGGACACGTGCTGAAATAACGTGTTTCTGAAAACTGTGAGTACAAACAGACGTATTCTTAGCCCGTCACAGACCTTGTGATAATTGTTACCATAGGACTGTCGTACGTTAGTTCTAATTTGTTGTATTACTTTGATAGACAGCTGCATCGACAATAACATAGTTGAGGAAAAGTCTAGGCAGATTGATTTGACTTTTAAAAACTAACTACGCAGCCAGCAATTTTTTTGATAATTGGTTTACTATCGGTGGGTCATGACCGGAGTGACCTTCGTTAATGTTAGTTAAGTTTCCGTAGCGTACATTTATTGGTTGAAATGTTTTTGTTTCAATACCTAGCCTGTGTTCTTCTTGTGCGAGTCCCAATAAATATTGTTCTCTCTTTCAAAATTACGTTGTGTAATTTTCGTAGAAAACATAAGCACGCGTAATTTTTGTGTCGTTGCTGTCTCTAGGTCATTGTATGAAGTGATTCTAACTAACGAAAAAAAAAACTTTACGCTGTCACGGCTCACTTAATTCCCTTTTTAAGTCAATAAAGAAGCTTTTTCTCGTTTCTTACAACTGATTGCAGCGTAGTGAAGACCATTAGCGGTCTTTTACAATTTCCGACAGAGAAAAAGAAAGTTGGTAATCGGAACTTGTAAATGAGGGCAAACCATGTATTTGTATAAAAGGCTGGCAAAAGTTGTGGTTCCGTACACAATAAAAACGATAAAGTGTTTTAATTTTATTAGATTTATTGACACATTAAAGATGTCAGAAGTAATATGAAAGCCATTTACAAGTTTCCACTTTGAAATCACTAGATAAAACTGTTAAAGAAATACTATTAGTTCAAACTTAACAATAAATGTATTGTTAATGTTTGAACAAATCTTTAACCTTTTAATCTTTCTTTAAAAGTTTTAACTATCTCATATTATCAAAAGAAAGCTTATTATACTAAATTATCATTCCATTAAAACCGTACCTACTCTTTTAGTAGGTCGAAATTGCGCGTTAAGAAATAATTTATCTCTTAAAACTAGAAAAAAACTTCGCTTTAGTTTAAAAAAAAACAGTAACATACAATTTTATTAAGCCACAATCTTATTAAAAAAGTCACTTAAGTGGGAGTTGGTTTCTCTTGCCGAGGGTTCCGTACCTAAGCAACCGGAGCGCGCATTCAGGCCTTATAAATGATATAAGTAAAGCTACGGTTTTCTAGAAGATCGGTTCCGTGATTATTAAAACATCCGGCATGATTTTTTTTCATTTTCACCAGTATTTGACATTAAGGTATTGTGACTGTCTGTCACTTCTTATTCCTATTTAATAACAAAATATTATATTTATTCTAAAACCATGCACGTGGTTCGGCCCACTTTACGAAACACATTAAATCTTAATTTTATGGTCTGACAGCTTGACGCGTTACCCTAATAAATAACAAGATATCCTAATTCTTTGCAATTGTAAAATAGTTTAGAACCTCTTAGAAGTCCATTCCATTTCTATTTAATGGCACACGCAAATGGCCACTTATGGCAGCCGTCGTCGCTTGAAAGAAATGTTTAGACAATCGAAACCCATAGTTCTTTACAAATTCTGAGAAAGTTAAAGCGAGGGCGCGTTATTGCAACCAGCTGTGAATCGTAAAAGCAATTAAGAAATAGAAAAATGTGTTTTAAGTCGAAGTTTACAAAAACATAGTGTGGGAAAGTACCGAGCCCAGATTTTGGATAGTTGGCGGGGGTGTTGAGGAAGGACAGTTGGTCTTAGGACATGAGAGGGTTCGGTCGTTATAGTCTCAAGAAGGAAAGCTAGTTAAGTTAGGAGGTTGGTGAGTGTTGTGAGCTGGGAGGACCTGTGTTCGAGGTGAAGTTGATACTGCGTGCGGCATTTCGTGAGTAGTAAACTAATCCCCTACAAAGATATCATTGGTAAGTGTTAAACTCTTTACTAATAATGTGTCTTTTCCATTGTATTGTTCTCGTAGGCTTATTTGTTTTATGATTTGTAGGTAACATAGATATTATCGCTGCAGAGCTATTAATAATCATTTATTCCAGCATAGCGACATTGCGCTATTAATTAACTCTATTTTCTATTGTATTACGTGTCCATCTCCTAATCCATACCCTGACAGATATTTGTCATTTGCGTTTGATTATAGGGAAACGGAGAAGGCCTTCCACTTTATTTGACACTGAGCACTGACGCTCGACTTTTGACGACTTTGACCTGTAACATGCGCAACCACATACGGAAGGCAGAACCGTAAATACTCTCAGTTCATTTAAAACAATATATGCTATAAAGTCGATCTAAATCGGCATTATAAAACAATCAAACGTTAGTGATAATTACTGCTTCCAAAAAGGTTTGGCCACACAACTCTTTACGAAAGGCTCGTTGTTCGCGCATCTCCGGGGAGAGGGGGTAGGCTTCACACACTTCCCCAAACTGGATTGGTAGTCGTTCTAAGAACGCTAGGGACCGTGTCTCGATAAAACCTACACCCGGCATATGGTACGCCAATTTCTAAATCGACACTATTTATCGAAACACGTCAATTTGGACGCTTTGCCGCTTACAGCCGCACTGTATCCTCGAAATAGGGAAGATTAACGAGATGTGAGGTGACGAAATTACCACCTCGGCAGACACCGAGTACGATCGCATTGAGTTTTGCTACAGACTGAGTCTACGGTACGCTTGTGCAATATTTTCTGTTATTTTAGAAATGGGGCTAGGCTGCCGTAAAGGTGATATTAACATAAATACGCGTTTAGAACTTTATACTAAATACTTGTCTCACTCAATGGCAGTTGGGCTTCGTAGTTCACTGTCTCTAGGATTGAGTAAGACATTTATATTGTGTTTAGGGAACATGTTCTACTAAAATCGTATATTGTCTCAGAGGTTTTATGCGTTAGGTTTAGTAGAACACGTACAAAGAGACAAACGTTGTAAAACGGTTCCCCGTCTCACTGAAATGGGTACATCATACACAGATACATTAACGTAGCTATTATTGATTGATTAAAGCGCAAGCGTAACGATTCCCTTACCTCTTCACATTATGAAGATTCTATTACAGGTATTATTAGCGCTACCTGCGAGAAGGAAGACAGACCGCGGTAGGAAACGGTCGGTGTAAGGCTAGGCTAAGAAAGCTAGGAGAATTATTGAGTGCCAGAGGCCTTGTCCAAGTGGGCTGTTGTAGGAGAACGAGTTAATATTAAATAAGTAAAATATAGTTGTGTTGAAGCACAGATTTAGTTTATTATTATTCTATCATCTAGTTTTAACTTAGTATGTGTTAGTGTCTGTTGGTGAGACTGGGTGAGCCTTTAGTTATTATAGTTATCCTAGGCTGATGGAGTTGATAGTCATTATAACTAATCAGACAGACACGTGTTGCTGGGGAGTTTGTTGCGCCACTTCTTCTCCCCAGCATAAACACTAGGAAGTGGTGACGGGTGGGCTCTTTGGGGCTGTCTATAGACTTTAAAGTGAGTTTATTCACAACTCTATTAATAATGCTTGAGTTTGATTCTCTACTCTCATAACTAGTAATTCTTGAATGTTGTATTCGTTGCCTTTGGCCGATACTATAACTCTAAACTCTATTTAATAATTATCCATGATTCTCTACTTCTCAACTCAAACTATCTAATAGTTCAAAGAATATTATATTCTATATCTTAGACTAATAACTCGGTCAGACTGACATGAGCACGTGTCTTGCAAATATGCTTGTTGTGCAAAGAGTGAACTTCCAGGGGTTTGGGTGACCACAACTATCTCATATCCAGTCTAAGGACTGATAGGGACCATGTCTCCTTAAGAGCATGATGCAGACGCAATGCCGCTAGAACTAGCCGCTCCGTTGCTAGACAAGGACAGTCGCACGGTTGCCGCAGGAAAAGCCGCTTCGTCACGTTTATCAGTTCGAGAGAACTGCTAGGGGCCATGACTCCAAAGGAGCATGATGTCGACGCTATGCCGCTGTAAAGCCGCTTGCGTCACTTTATGGAAGTGTATCTCTGAGTACTCCGAGTGTAGATGCGAGGTATTGTGTGAGTTACGACTGATCAAATACCTATTACGCGCTAGCGTTTGGGTTACTCACAAGTTTATATAATAATTTACTCTGCATCCCTCTATTATTTAGCTTTCTAAAATCACTTCCAATATATTTCATAACTATGAATTCCCAAGTATCGTCTAATATTGATACACGGTTTCCTTGCCTCATTAATAATATCAAGGCATTTGGCTTCTATAAATTTGGGAATTCACTTCTATTATCGGTGGGAGAGTGACCAAGTCTGGTGACGAGCTCTACAGGGCCGCACGGGGTTGGAGTGCGGCCTTTTCCCCTTAGGGGAAACCGACCTTAACGCTAATATAAACATAATTAGGAAAAACGAAAAATTTATCAGCCTAGGGTAATTTAGGTACCGTCACAGTAACAAAAAACACTCAGTATTTAGACAGCCGTTATTGTGTGAGCGTTCATCGCTTTCTTAGGAAAAGAAAGCTTTGGAAGATATTTTTTCCCGAAATGTTGTTAATAAGGTCACTATATGTTTTCCTAGGGCGTCCCTTCCCGACGTTTCCACTCACATCTGCCTTGTAAATACCTTTTGTTACTCTCCTTTCATTCATCCGCTTAACATGACCAAACCATCTAAACATACTCTTTGAAATTTTTGTCACTACAACTTTTTTTTTTTAACCATGACCAGATGTATGAACGTAAACAAGGCAAAAGGAATATGTAAGGATCGTAGCAGGCGTTCTGTGGTTTCTGCCCCCATGGGAAGAAGGCGTGAGTTTATGTATGTATGTATAATTTTAATTTACTTTGGAGCAAAAAATTATATTATTTTTAGTTTGTACGAAAAATTAAAAAAATCACTCTATTCTACGGGGCTTTCTTTTTTGTGCCAGGTTTAAAATAATCAACCAACGAAAAAATACATACTTTAAAGGTTTTGACGATAAATTTAGTTAACTCGTTAAAACAATACATGGCCATAATTTATTTATTTATTTAACCATTTATGTACACACATATAAACATACAAGAAGAATAAAGAGAACAGAAAACTACGTACAAAGGTAATGCTTATTTCTAAAGAAATCTCTTTCAGCATATGATAGATGTAGACAACGTATGTAAGAGTAAAAGAGAAAACAAAATACATTAAAACGAAACGATTTATTGTTATTGCGATGCGTAAGTTTGCTCGTGAACTTCTTTTAGTCCTTACGGATAATGAGACAGACAGGTCTTGTGGTTTTTATTGCAACGTACGGAACCCCAATGTACGTAATCACACTATTTTCAAATTCTCGTTATTTCTCCTCTCTGCTCTGTTAAAGCGTAAATGAATTCCTGTCCTCTGGGAATAACATTACATTACCTTAGAGATTTTGTTAACAGAAAAGTATGTTTAAATTCCTACTACATGGCTTTTTAATGTTGGCTTTGATTACATTAACTGATGTTCAACACGGTTTTCTTTTTAAACGAGTTCCAATTTACTCGTTTAAAAAGTATTTTTGGAGTTTACTCCTTAAGAATCGATTTTCATGTATAAGGAACCCGGTATGAAATAATTATGAGGAGTGAAGAAAATATATAAGCTTTATCTTCAATTTTGCATCGACAAAGGAACTTCATCTTCGGAGTCACTGAAAACGTTACAGAAGGCTTACGGCGAAACGACTTTATCAAAAACATGTTCTTAGTGGTACAAAGCGTTCAAAAGCGGGCGAGATGTGATGGAAGATTTTCCTCGCTCTGGTAGGCCATCAACGTCTTCAACTGAAGTTGAGAACAACGCAAAAGTGAAGTACATATTGACTGAAAATCCTCATTCAAGTTTGAAAGATATCTCCAAACTATCGCCGCTGAACTTACTGTGTTTCACGAGTCGATCCGTACCATTTAAAATAATCACTTGGGTATGAAACATGTTGCCGCTCGGCTAGTCCTAAAAGACCTGAATTTTCTCAAAAAACTCAATCGCTGAGTCGATGAGGACATGCTAGATCGAGTCAGTTCCGACACAAAATTTATTAAACGCATTGCTACTGGTGACGAGTCGTGAGCTTTCGAGTTTGACATGCAAACTAGTCAACAAGCTTCGGAGTGACGTCTTTCACCTACTCGTATACCGAAACCGAAAAAAGACACGCCAAAGTCGATCAATAGTCAAAGTCATGTTGACGGTTTTCTTTGACTATCGCGGTGTTGTGTACTCGGAATTTTTGCCGGCAGGTCAAACGGTATATAAAGAATATTATTTGAGCGTTTTGCGAAGTTTAAGAGAGCAAATTCGACTAAAAGGGCCAGATTCTCAACAAATACTATCGAGCAAGCACCTTATTCATCAGATATGTCTCCAGCCGACTTCTTTCTTTTTCTTAAACTCAAATTACCACTTTGTGGCACACGTTTTCATTCGGTAGAAGACATAAAGGCGAATTCGCGGCGAGAACTGAACACGATTCCGGAAAAGCGTTTTTTTTTTTTTTCGTTCGTTTAATCGTAGGCGCAAGTGTATCATTTCTGAACGAGCATAAAAGCTTTGTAGGCGATAAAATAAATTTGGATGGTACTTGCTTGACAGAGTAATTAATATGTTTTGTAGGTATAATAAAATTAAAGTCTATTCAAAAAAAGAAACATATTTATTGTTTGGTTATTTTTTGGACATTATTATACGAGTAGTAACACGTTTCGTATATTTTTATAAAATGCAATTTGATTTAATTGTTATGTGCACAAATCTTCGTTTAAGTTTCTTTTGCAGGCTGGGCTCGTAGTGGGGAAGGTACTGCCTGATTTTTGCGATCAATCTTAAACCGAACAAACTAGCAGTTGTTTATTATTCAATAATCTTCAGAATGAGAGTTAGTCCCGCACAGCATGCCAAAGATAAAAAAAAGGAAACATGTTTTCTCGCTATTTGGGATAACTTTTATCCCAGAACAAATGGCCAGCTACATGGACGTGACGGGAAGGGAATATAATGTCAGTCGCGGAAATGAACATGATTTTGAGATGACTCTGATCTCTTACGCACTAAGGGTAAACTATTATTCTTATGATTATCAGCCGGTTCAAACTAACGCCACTGTACCACCTACTGAAACATCCATTCCCATATACCACGAACTACAAATATTATTATCGAAAACATAAAAACCAAGTACCTAACATAAAATAATTGGGGTACCATGTTTATTCGTATGCTATTGTTGTACAATTGACCACACAAACGAGCTCTGGGCTCGGTCCTCGTAATATTTTTCTAGTGGCGACCTTTGTTCCCAGCGAGTGATTTTCCTGTAAAATATAAGGAAAACTCATTACTTGGAGGAAAGGTCCGGGTCCCGAACAAACTATTGCTTTGAGCTTTAGTTTCCAAGTTATTAAAGTGTGGCCAAGTTGTATAAACATATCTTGTGACGGTAGCTACGTATTGGAGTTACGTAAGTATGCGCTTAGCAAAGGTTTTAAGACCCTTGGGTATGGCCATCGTGAGTGCACTTGTAATTCCTATTCAAAGTTAGGTAAGGAAACTAAAGCAATTCAAGTCAGATCATAAAATTTGTATACTACTCTATTCCAACTGACGTGAGCCAAGATCTACAATGTGAACTATTCAGAAACGTCGAGACGAAAGCGGCAAATTATTGAACCGTCTTGGGAATCACGACGTGGCTAAGATCGAACGGACTTAAATAAAATGTACTTATTTTCTCATTGCTGTTTTTCTTAGTTTACATAATATAATAAAAAAAATATAAAAATAAGTGTTTTTATTGTGATCCACGAAGCAAAAACGCTCTCTTGATATCAGTTTATTTACCTGTCTTAAAATCCTGAACAAATGAATCAAAAGCGAAAATCAGAAACTTAAAATGCGGTAGACGAATTTAAATTTTTTCGGGAAAAGAATTCCGATACCAAAACAGATAATTTCCGAAACTTAAAAGAAATATAAAACCATCCTATTCAAATTATAACTCGCAAAAACAACCGATGTTTTAATCTAACCCAAACATCTAATTCCGTTTCGAATAACCCTTCAAAAAAGGTTTCTATAAACAAGTTATTAAACAAACCTTTTTGTGAGTTCTGTCGGCAGCGGACGGGTTGAGTTTCCTTCCTAAGTTTCGCCCCAGTGCGGATTGGAAATGAAATTGGAGTACTTTGCGCTGATTATACTTGCCTGCAGTTTTTCGAAGCTTCTCCTTTATCAAACAGAATAAAACTTATTGTTTTATGAAGTAACAGAAGAGGTGCTTTTGCCGCCCAAATTTAGAACAATTTCGTTTTTGTTTAAGTGAATTTCAAATGGCAGTAGGGACTTCAAAAATAAATTATTTTATTTGTCTAAGTAGGGTTGTACAAACACTTTTTTACACAACAATTATATTTTAAGGACCTTAAATACATTGTGTATTTATTACAGATCAATATGGTCCTTTAAATCATGTAATTCAAATGAATCTCAGCAACGGCATTGGACAGTTGGTTATACTACCTTCATCATTCACAGGTGGATCTCAATATTTACGTGAAAAATCGCAGGACGCAATGACTTACGTCAGATATTACGGTAAACGATTTATTTATAACTGCCACATGTAACCCAAATTGGCCAGATATCGAAGAAATCACTAACACCAATTTAACTCCATAAGACATATACGATATAGTTAACAGAGTCTTCCATTTAAAAGTACAGAAACTCCTGCACCTCATTAACAAGTCTCATATATTCGATCCGCCGCGCTGTCATATGTACACTATAGAATGACAGATACGTGGTTTGCCACATGTGCATCTGCTGGTGTGGTTAGTAAACAAAATAAGACAAAATTTAATTGACAGCGTTATTTCAGCTAAATTACCGGTTAAAGAAGAAGATTCTGTCCTGGTCGAAATCATAAAGAAACACATGGTACACAGCCCTTGCTATACGATACTTCTCCATGTATGCGAGATTCCAAATGCAGCAAAAAAAAAACGAAGTCTTTCCAAACTCAAACATCTACTAGCGATGACGGATATCCCAAATATCGTCGACGATCGCCAGAACAGAGTTGGCAAAGTGCCACCGTCCGAAAACACGATATTGATAACCGGTGGATCGTTACTTATAATCCGCTCCTTTTGAAAACGTTTGATGCCCACGTCAACGTAGAGTTGTGCAGTTCAATAAATTCAAACCATTAAGTTACCAAATACATTAATAAAGGTAGCGCCAATCAGCATCAAGCCACTTTCAGCATAAAATCACCTAATGAAGTGGAAAAATATCAATCTGGGTGTTACATCTGCAGCTCTGAAGCAGTATGGAGTATTTTATCATTCGATGTGCACGACCGGGCTCCGGCTATTGTCCACCTTGCAGCTCATTTATAAAATGGACAAAGAGTATATTGCACTGAGAACAATATACAAAAAATTGTTAAAAACCCGCGGGCCACAACATTAACAGCATTCTTCAAGTTATGTGCTCAAGATGATTTCGAGAAAACACTAACATATGACAGAGGTCCATCTTTAGTAAAATGGAACTCTGTCAAATGTCATATATGTACTTGAAAATAGAGTGTAGATGGCAGCATAAGCGACTCACTAATTGACAGAGACTGTAGTTTTACAACGCCATCTATGAGTCGACCTACTTTTAAAACGTTTCATGCAATCCTTTATATAAAGTTTTATAGTTCCCGGTTCAGACAGTTTCAAATTGATATGTAAAAAATAATAATAAAAAAAGTTGTTTGATTTAACTAAGTAACAATATTGGAAATTGTGATGAGGCAGGACCAATTGAGTAAAACGCCATTTATTGCAAAAAGCTCTAAAACAAAATGATTAACAGATGGCTAATTTTATCATTAAAAGGGTTCGAAATAAATATAAAGGCTTCCTTTTAATTTTATTTTTGAAATACGTACATTATGTGTGGAAATAGATAAATCTGCACTAAACAGGTAAGTTGAGACTTTTACCAATAATAATTCAGCCAAAATTCAGCCATATATCGCTTTTTAATGATTGTTAATTTCATAATGGTTACCTATGCTGCCATCAATGATTTTTTTCAAGACAAATTATAATTTGTTCGAGTTGAGACCTCAGGCCCGGAGTAAAAAAAAACGGATGGTCTTGGCAGAGTCTACGTGATTCACCCCACCAACAGCGAATGCTTTATCAGAGTATGTTATTGCATGTTGTAAAAGGCACGACATCCTTTGCATACCTGAGAACTGTACAAGGTGTTATTTACAATTCTTGTCAAACGGCATGCAAAGCTATGGGGCTCTTGGAAGACGATTCTCACTGGGAAAACACATTATCAGAAGCAACTATTTGCAGATCAGCTGCATCATTACATATTTATTTACCCTAATAGTAGCGTTTTGTCAAGTAACTGACTCTGTTACTCTATGGAATAAATTTCAAAAAAATATGGCCAGTGATATTCTATACAATATGATCAAACATATTTGACGTAGCATTATTTTAATTGAACAAAGTAGTGCATTTACTTTAGGTACATCGATCAAGGATTTTGGGCTGCCGATGTCAGCTAATACTACTAACTCAGATTTAACGAATAATGCCGAATACACAAGAGAAACATCATACGATCAATCGAGGCTTTTACAAAATATAGCTCAAAATGAGCCACAATTGAACATCGATCAGAAAAAGTATTTACTACATTAGGACTATCATCAAATGATAACAATGAAGGAAAAGTATTTTTCCTTGATGCCCCAGAAGTTACAGCATTTTTTTTTAATCAATTTGCTTTTAACAAAAGTATGTCAAGGAACTTAGAAGCAATTTGTTTTATTTAAACATCTGATATGTTCAAAAAAATTGATAAGTCGATTTAGTTCACCATAAACAATTAAGCTTCGATCATGAATTTTTAAAATAAGTGAGCTTATTAAGGGGTGTTATGGCAGTTTGTTTACATTAAGTATTTCACATTTTATTTGGCTTAAGTGAATATATGTAACATATTGAGGATAGCTTAAGTTTTCTTTTTCATTTTCGTTCTGTGAAAAGATGATTGAAACTAAACCTCAATTTTTATAATTAAGTATACAGGATAAACTATTCCGGAACTGAAACGTTCTTGTGTATGACGTTTTTGTTTGCAGGGCTTCGGTGATGCAACCTTTTTAGCGCGGAGTACACGGCGAACAGTTTTTAATGATGCTTTTAATTAATTCAGCAAAATGTCCGGTTGGTATGAAACCATTTGTTGCATATTCATTCAGCTTGTGTGGGCTTATTTAAATAAGCATCCACTTCATAAATAAGCGCTCCAACTATCTAGAATTCATTCTTCCTCACATCTCACAGTATTTGTCTAGAACAAAGAATGTGATACCCACAGACTCACAGTATTTGTCTAGAACAAAGAATGTGATACTATTAGACATCTATAAGCAATATTTATATTTATAACATTTTACTAGTCATTCACTAATTTAAACAAATAACAATTTAAATTTAGTAAAATACGAAATATTTAAATGATAACACTCACACTTATTCCGGTTTCAATATATATTTGTGTTATCACATCATTTTACATCCTCTTTTACGCAGCGCAACAATATTTGCCAATGCTTTAATATTTGCACGACACCGCTAATTAACAGATTTAGACATTCGTCACTAACCAACAACGTTCAATTAGGTGAATAGTCGTAACGAATTGCCATTACCTCACAGAAATATTAATAATAATAAAATATTAATAAAATAATTTACTCAGTTTTCTGTGGCCTACCTGTTTTTATTTGTGGAAACAAGATGAACGAGACAAATATCGAATGATTATCAAACCACTTCAAGTAATTTCATTAAAACAAACAAAATTTTATCATATAAGGTATTATTAATAACATATCAAAAACTTGAAATAGATATTATTTGAAATTAACGTCACGCAGGCGCAGATGAGATTCGAACTCAGGGCTCGCCATTATCGCTGCGCTGCTACCCAAGCACGGTAACGACTTAGCTAGCGTGCCATATGTTAAGTTAGTTGAAATTATGAACTACTATCAATTACAGACCAAGTGAGTGTGTGTGCGTGTCTATAGTATAGGAACAACTTGTAGAAGAAGGTCATAAGTGAAACCAAAGCGTCAATCTATTGCTTTGTGAGATTGCTTGTGGACTTTTGAGCGCTACTGTACAATTCTGTTCTCAGACTTTCGTCAAATCCTACGAGTTGTAAGTCGAGGAACACCTGTTGACGAAATAAATGCTTCCCTAAAAAGATCCAACCTTTGGTCACACGTCAATAAATTAGAGCTTAAAACTAACATGAGGGTTTCATTGTCTTCACGTGAGAACAGGCTTTTTTCAGAGATGCTGCAAAAACTTGGCCACGAACAGTTAACACAAAGTGATCGAAGGATTAACCTTGAAAACCTTTGTATTTTGATATACAACATCCAAGAGTTGGTCAACAATGTCTATCCCGACGTTGATGACATAAGTTATAAGACTATATATTTGTTTAAAGAAAGAGAAATTCTGTCACCAACTAACGAACAAGTAGAAAAGGTAAATAACTTGATTATTTCAAAGATTGATGAAAATATACTACTCGGTCGATACTGTTCTCGATTTGGAAGAAGCTGTTCATTTTCCTACATAATTTCTTAATTCTCTGAACCCGTCTGGACTCCCTTATAATAAAATGGTATTAAAAGTAGGCTGTCCTGCTATTTTATTAAGAAACCTGAATCCATCTAAACTATGCAATGGCTCGCGTTTGCTGCTAAAATCACTAAAAACCTTCGTAATAGAGCGCACAATCCTCACCGGATGTGGTAACGGAGAAGATGTATTGATTCCCCGAATTCTTCTGATACCATCGGATTTACGATTCCAATTTAAACGCCTACAATTTTCGGTATAGATATCTTTTGCCATGACCATCAATAAATCGCAGGGTCAACAAACTTTCAACAGACTTAGATTTGAGTGTTGAGTATTTTTCACATGGCCAATTATATGTCGCCCTTTCAAGAATAACCTCTAAAGGGAACATGTTTGTATTGTCTAATTACAAAAAAGCTGTGAACGTTGTATATAAACGTAACAATATAAAGACATTCTGTGGTATATTTAGTAACAGCATTGCACCCGTGTGAAGCCGGGGCGGGTCGCTAGTAGTTTATAAAATAAACGAATTGCCCTTTTTTGTAAAACAAAAATTGTGTCAATATCGGTGACATTTCCTTACAACAGGATACCGTACGACTATGAAAATAACTTAAGATTACTAGACGGGCCGTCTCTTAATCAGTTAAAATAAAAATAAAAACTAACGGCGTAAGCTGCAGATCGTTTTGACGATATATCTATATGGAGGCCCCATTGAAGCTTGGCATCCAAAGTTATGCGCAAGAATACTGTGGTATCTTCGGGTTTCAACTCTTGGCCCTTTATGAGAACACTAGTTTCTACTTGTCTAAAATATATCATAAACTTTACTCATTTCTTTTTCTCGTTATGATGTAATTAATAATAAACCAGTTAACTGCTTTCGCGAGGGCGCTATTTACATTGTCAGTAACCAGCTGCTGACGTTTGAGTTTAAATGAATGTGATGTGTCGTCTGCAAACAACACTATAATAAGGATAAGCATGAGCTTATCCTTTATGAGGTAGGGAAAGTCAGTAATATAGTTGAGAAACAAAACTGGGTCAAGAATTGAGCCCTGGGAGGCACCCATTGTTACTGCAGATCCGGGTAGTCTCTTTCTGTTAATATCAACCTTCTGAATTCTAATACTTCAGTACGAAGTAAGAAGATCATAAGAGGCGTTGCGGATTCCGTAGAAATGCAGTTTCCTGATTAACGTATCATGAAGAACGAAATCGAATGCCTTCGCCAAGTCGCAAAAGATGCCCAAAAGCATCGCTATTATCCTTCCCTGCATTATAAACATGTCTTAAAAGTTCAACACATCAGTAGTCGAACGACCCCTTTTAAAACCGAACTGTTTGTTATGTAGATGATAGCTTATTAAAAATCATTACATTAATCTTTACATTTGATCTAAAATATTTTTTTCAAACCCAACTGAAATAAGTCTTTAATTAGGGTCTGATGTACTACCCAATTTAAATAACGGTATTATTTTACTGTTTACATAAGATCAGGAAACACCACGGTCAATACAATTATTATGAAGAACAGCTCTAGTAGGAGCTACAATGTTTCTAATCGACTTAACAACGTCCACAGTCTCCATAGACCTGCGGCGTTTTTAACATTTAACCTGTGAAAGGTTTTTATGATATCTTTACATGTGACATATTGATGAAATTCAGAATCATAAACTGGAACCTTTTTTTAAGTAAAGACTCTGCAGCAGACGGCGATTAGTTTAGAGATTTAGTACTCGATACGGAAAAGAATCTCTGCAAATACATTTTCAAAGACTACACGGCGACTTGAGAATATAGTTTAATTGCCATCAATAGCAAGGACGTAGGTCTTACTTCGGTTGCATGACCACCTTCTCGTTTCGCTATTAATGATATTCCATGTAATTTTAATTACATTAGTACTATTTTGAATTCAGTGACTTGGCCATACAACAAACTTTTTAAATAATTAAAAATAAAATAAATAAATAACCTAACATATAAATTCAATTCAGCAGTGTTTATACAAGTCCTTATAATGTAATAATTTATGAGTTGTATGATAAAAATATGTATTATACACGTCAAGTCAAGTCACAAGTCACGTACAAGTCTTTAAGTCGTTTTCTACTTTTATGTATATGGTTGCCCAGTCACTGAAGGAAGCGTTACTACTAATCGAGAATGTCTTCGAATTGAATATGTTTTCAAATTGTGTGCAATGAATATTGTTGATAAGGGTTATCATTGGTCGACAAAAGTGGTAATTGACTGAAAAGTTTAGTTTTAAATGACATGGTGCTGCTGTGTCGGCTGGCTCAACCAGAGAGATGCTGAACAGCTGTGAAAAGTCTGCGGCAACCCACGGCCTGATATACAATGAAACTAAAAGTGAATACCTGGTCTTTGCTGCTCCTGGGAAACATCTAAATTACGAGCCCTCAATATCCCTCAATGGACGTAAACTTAAAAGGGTCGCCCAATTTAAATACTTGGGTCATTATGTCACCGAGGATCTCAAGGACCAGGTAGATATGGATCGCGAGCGCATGGCACTAGCAGCCAGATGCAACATGTTGGCTCACAGATTTGCTCGTTGTAGTGACGAGGTCAAAATAACTTTTCAATTCTTATTGTCAAGGGTTCTACACGGGCAGTTTGTGGGTCAACGGTACGCGGAGGGTTCTAGGTGCTCTGCGTGTGCAATATAATAATGGCTTCAGAGTGCTGTTGAGGTTGCCCCGGTTCTGAAGTGCGTCTAGTATGTTTGCTGTAGCACGAACTGACGACTTTTATGTCATCATGAGGAAGAAGGCCGCATACTTGATAAGCAGAATGAATGAGCAACAGTATTTTGAAAACCCTGGCTGAACAGCACGATGCACCAATATTAAAACAATCCGTCCGGTTGTTCGTGCTGCAGGGATGAATAATAATATACACTTACTTAATTAAAATACTAACCCTTAGTTGATAGGTTGTTTTTGTACTTACTATTGGACCTATGTTTTCAAGATAAATAACAAATATAAAATAAATAAATTAAATGTCTCCAAGTGATTAGCAGTTTTTGGGTGAACAGTGATATCTTTTATCGTAACTTTTTTGTTTGGATTTGGAATAGTAGTTGTCCGCAATGGTCTGAGTCTAAACATCAGTCTGTTTAAATGTTATCTAGGCATGTGGCACTAGTGGGAGTTACTCTAGTGAGCTAAAAAATTGGTTAGACAGGTTGTATGAATGAAACAAACAACTATTTAACATTAAAACCACAACTTTTGACAGCTAACAGTAACATACACAGTACATTTTTAGTCGCCACAAATAAAAGAGTAACTACTAGTAACGGGTCCAGCAAGTTTTCGTTAACTACAGGCAAACTCCGGATATTTAGCTGAAATTCGGTGGTATTGTATACATATATTATATTTTATGTTGTAACAAGAACTATAGACTAACAATGTTACCCAAACATCACGTTAACGTAACATAAATGGAGCTCAATAACGTTTTATCCGCTACTTGACTTTTATAGCCCCTGTCTACATATGTATAGTACTTAAAGCGGCCTACCCAAATGTCCTTTCTTTGGTATTGTTCGTCGAATCGTTGAGCTCCTTACGTTTTGAGTTGAGCTGCATGATTAATGACAAATGCGTGCACTGACTGGACAGGCCCACTCAAATCTGTATGGTTCTTTCCTCAAAAGACCATTTCAGACACCTACCTACATGGTCCTCATATGATCTGTAAAATAAACAATGACATGAATACTTACCTAGGTATTATTTTATTGTTATTATTGTGAATGTTAAGACTATGTGGGTCATTTTATTTTTTACTTTTGTTTTTTTATATTTTATTATCTCAGTTAATTTTAATCGTAACTTGGTCTGGCGGTTTGAGAAATTATGCGGCCTATCCAATGTCCTTTCTTTGGTATTGTTCGTCGAATCGTTGAGCTCCTTATGTTTTGAGTTGAGCTGTACGATTACTGACAAATGCGTGCACTGACTGGACAGGTCCACTCAATCTGTGTGGTTCTTTCCTCAAAAGACCATTTCAGACATCAATCCACATGGTCTTAACATGATCTGACCAAGATTATGTCTGGACTTTAAAAGAGACTGTGACCTCTGAGTTTGTTTCGGCTTTTCTTCTCAGAGTAGTCAGATAGGAAACGCCGACCTCATCTCATTTAAAAAAAAATGTTTGACGTGTAAAAGTGTTTGTACAAACCCACTTACAGAAATAAAAATCATTTATCATTTATCATTTATGTCTGCGGTGTATGACTATCTCAGTTAACGGTAAATACCGCAATCATTGCTGGTTTTATGTGAAAACTTGAAGTGAGACGAGTCGGCAACGAGCAATTAAATGCTAATCTTCTTTTGATACAGCCATTAGAGATTACCTATAAGTGATTCGGTTAGTTGAAGGAACCTATGTGTGGCATAAAAACTTCTATATTCTTCTCCATAAGAAAAATATTTCAGTGACTGATTAAGGTGCAGCGTAACTTCTGGGAGTAGAGGTAAGTTATAATCATTTGAAGGTAGAGCTAAAGTCAGCAAGAAAACTGACAATCCACCGCTGAGCACATTCTAAATTCGAGGTTAAATATAAACGAAATTCGAAAATTAAGAAAAAGAAGAAAAGGTTTCGTATAAAATTCTACTACGACTACGTAATAAAATTACTTTGTAGACAACACGGGAAAACATAAACGCATCATAAATGGCGAACTATAAAAGAACTATCAAGTCGAGGAATATGAGAGAGCTTGTGAAAATACTCCTTTATAGGTATCGTAACTTAGTCCAACCTCACCCTTTAAGAGGTTACTTAAATACACGGTTATGTATTATTATGCCAGTTTCAACATCATTTAAACGAAGAATGTAGGTAGCGCTTGTAGTTTTCACAAAACCGTATGAAAATATATATTTATGTTCGTACAAGACACCTTTGCAAAAAAGGTGAATAGTAGCCTAACGTTCTGTCTGACTATCAAATAAGTAGGATACCGAAAAACAGAATGCCAAAACAGACATATAGAGGACTTGAAATGTTAAAATAAACAGATTTATAAATGTAACAGATACAGTAATGTTACAGTATCAAAGTCCAACCTTTATATGTTTTAGGTATAATTGTACGGTACCGCAACAACGCACGGCGGACAGACAGACGCGGCAATGCAAAAATAGCCTCAATCCACTTGATATTGCAGCTATTTAGGCAACGCCGCGTTTACCTGTTACACTTATTAACACTGTTAACACTTTTATATGGGTTACAGATATATGTAGTACTGTTACACTTCTGTAAGTGTTTTAGGTTGACACATTGAAAAACACATTTATAAGTGTTACATAAATGTATTTAATTCTGTAATTAATTCAAAATGTAACACTTATAAATTATGTAACATTTATGCAGGTGTTAAGTCTCTGGTTCTGAAAATAATCCAGACAAACTTTTATGTCTAAATTAGTCCTTCTGAATGGTGAACTCGTTTACTGTTCCTATAAAACAACATTGAATAACAGGTTGATATAGGCAATGAACATCAAAATTACCATCATTACCACTTGGCAGATGTAGAGTTCACATTTAATTGTGTTATGAAGACAGGAGCCACTTTTATGACACTTACGGGTACGAAATAGTTGCCGTAATATTTACGAGGAGGCAGGAATAATTATGTACCTAAATAATTTGGTAAAATACATTACGAAAAAAAACAGAGTTAAGCGTTATTTCATTAGGAATTTCTCAGTAACATTGAAGGTTTTACTTTTTTTAATGACGTATACTAGCCGTCATTTGTTTATACTGATACTCGATAACTTTTCTAAAAGCGAGGCGTACAGTTTTTGACATTGATTTTCGCTATGTCATATCAATTAGAGTTGTCTTTGACAGATTGAGACTGACATTAGAATGTGTAAGTTTTAAAACAAACTAGTAGCCTGTTAGAGAAAACTGCCTTATTCTATAAAAGCACTTTTAAAATAAGTGCTGTAGCTTTCCTTGTTGCTGCAAGCAGAAGAGTTTGTTTGTTCGAAAATGTTAAAATCAAAAATTCACGAACATGACGCATGGATTAGCACCATTCAACTCAACCATTTTGATGGGAGCTAAATGATCCAACACACGCGCCACCATCAGCGAAACATTAGAGTGAGCATGACATACTCTTAGCCGCCAGGACACATTCAAGTCAATGAAAGACGTACCCAACTACCCAGTAAATGGTAGCTTTAAAGCATGTACATAGTACTCACATATGGCTTATAGCAATTATACAGTACTAAAATATTGAGTTTATACAATGCAAAGATTCTTGTTTTTAATCTGCAGCAGCTTCAACAGTATTTTCAAATGCTAATCAATTAGTTGATGCATCCTTGAGGAGCAGGACCAGCGATTAGCCAACCAATTTTATCAGCAATGTAATCCCCTAACTTATAATATGCTCGGCTGCGTAGTGTGCGTTTTATACAAGATTTAAATTTGGTTTCATTCAGTTGATGTATGTGGGGAGGTATTTTATTGTAACATTTTAAACAGTACCCCATGAAAGATGAGTCTACTTTAGCCAGCCTGAAACCTGGTTGAACTAATTGGTCCCTATTTCTAGTGATATAATTGTGTCTTTTACTAAAAATATGAAGATTTTTCCTTACGTACATGATGTTTTCATAGATGTATTGACAAGGTACCGTCATGATGTTAATATCTTTGAACAATTCCCTTAGAGAGTCACGCCTGCGGAGGTCATATATGTCTCTGATGGCTCTTTTCTGCAGAATAAAATGAACTTGATGTCTGCAGCCCGTCCCCATAGTAAAATACCGTACGACATTTTTTTATTTTTTTTTTTTATTTTAATAATATTATGAAAGTAACAAAAATAGACTAGTCTCGCGGTATCTACATCAGTAAATTGAAGGATTTTTCTCACAGCATATGCTGCTGAACTTAGCCGTCCTGCAAGGGATGTTAAATGAGGACCCCATTGAAGCTTTGAATCGAGCGTGATCCCCAGGAAAACAGTTTTATCAACGAATTCTCTTGATTCAATACTATCTCACAATTAGTACTTTTGACATTTGGTAAAGAAAATCTTATGCACTTAGTTTTTTTCCGTTTAATACTTAATTATTAGCAGTGAACCAATTTTGGATCTGCAGTAGTCAAGATTTGATGCACACCTATTAATTTAAAAAATTAACGAAGTATCGTCAGCAAACAACACCATATGTGGTTGGGTTTTAAACAAATGGGGTAGATCAATAATATAAACTAAAAAAGGAAAGGACGCAATATCGAGCCTTGTGGTACACCCATTTTACTTTTAGACCGAGTGAATTGACACCGTTTATTTGGACTTGCTATTGTATATCATTCAAATAAGATTTTACTAAACTGAGCTCAAGTTTTCCAAGTCCGTAAAATACATTCCATTTAATGGAATCAGCGAATATACGTTTAATATCGAAGACGATTAAGCATAGTTTCGAGCAAGTGTTGTTTAAAATGTTGTTATTTATATAGGTGCTTTGTTTATCATGAGACATTGTTTATTTTTATGCAAATTGCACTAAGAATAACAATTTACTAGTGATGTAATTTTTAAATAGTGTAGGTACGGTTTTTAACACAGTTAACACAATTTGTGGGGATCTGACCCGTACCCAAGCTCTTTTGACAAGTGCGAAAAAATGGACATATTTTGACAAACGTTACATTAAGCATGTGCCTTTAATTACCTTTTTTTGTGACGTGAGAGGTTATTTGTATATGCCTGAGTTAAGGGCGAAATTAATCATTTTTACTAGGTATACATGTTTAAATATTAATATAACTACCTAGGACTAAAGGTTACAATGGAAATTGAGGCGCAAATTAATTAGTATAGTTTAACAACGCATTAGGAATGGACGTTACATACTCGATCTTCTTCGAACTTTTCGGGTGACATCTGAAAATCAGCGCTATGCTGTGGGTCCCATATCACAGCATCATGCTGAGTGGATGCCTTCTTGTCACAGTCATGACGTGCAGCTGCCGAATATTTCTGTTGTGTCTCGTGATAATAGATCAATTTTGTTTTTATCCGACTACGGCGAAGCAAACAGGAGGGTTATGATTTTGACGGCTATGTTTGTAAAGCTGAAAACAAAAATGGTCAGGGTATAGCCGTGGTCGCATACCACTATAATTTACCTATTTTTCTTTCGTGTTTCACACTGGGAAGTGGGGAAAAGGTGCTGATTCTAAGGCTTATTTGAATAAATCTCTTTTATAATTGATTTTGTTCGTTGGATGCTCTCTAGGCCGTCATTTCTATTTCATGTCTTCTTCTGGACTTGCTAATATTTTTACCACGCGGGAAAATACAAATTTGAGTAATACAGTAGAGTTGCACTAGGAAATGATGAAGGGCGGGCGTTTTGGGGGACTGTCTTATGTCTTTTGGACGTTCGAAAAGTGCTGATTCTTAGCCTAATTTGGACAAATGACTTTTGATTTAGATTGTTCATGTCGTTCGTACTCGTCGAGTAATGTTTCCCCCGCATCTGCTAGCTACATAGAAGCCGTACAAGTTAAACGTGGATACCACGTCATCATCTGACAGCTACATAGAAGCCGTAGAAGTTAAACGTGGATACCCCGTCATCATCTTCTAGCTACATAGAAGCCGTAGAAGTTAAACGTGGATACCCCGTCATCATCTGCTAGCTACATAGAAGCTGTATAAGTTAAACGTGGATTCCCCGTCATCATCTGCTAGCTACACAGAAGCCGTACAAGTTAAACGTGGATACCCTGTCCTCATCTGCTGGCTACATAGAAGCCGTAGAAGTTAAACGTGGATTCCCCGTCATCATCTGCTAGCTACACAGAAGCCGTACAAGTTAAACGTGGATACCCCGTCATCATCTGCTAGCTACACAGAAGCCGTACAAGTTAAACGTGGATTCCCCGTCATCATCTGCTAGTTACATAGAAGCCGTACAAGTTAAACGTGGATACCCCGTCATCATCTGCTAGCTACATAGAAGCCATAGAAGTTAAACGTGGATACCCCGTCATCATCTGCTAGCTACATAGAAGCCATAGAAGTTAAACGTGGATACCCCGTCATCATCTGCTAGCTACATAGAAGCCTTAGAAGTTAAACGTGGATACCCCGTCATCATCTGCTAGCTACATAGAAGCCGTAGAAGTTAAACGTGGATTCCCCGTCATCATCTGCTAGCTACATAGAAGCCGTACAAATTAAACGTGGATACCCCGTCATCGTCTGCTAGCTACACAGAAGCCGTACAAGTTAAACGTGGATTCCCCGTCATCATCTGCTAGTTACATAGAAGCCGTAGAAGTTAAACGTGGATACCCCGTCATCATCTGCTAGCTACATAGAAGCCGTAGAAGTTAAACGTGGATACCCCGTCATCATCTGCTAGCTACATAGAAGCCGTACAAATTAAACGTGGATACCCCATCATCATCTGCTAGCTACACAGAAGCCGTACAAGTTAAACGTGGATTCCCCGTCATCATCTGCTAGCTACACAGAAGCCGTACAAGTTAAACGTGGATACCCCGTCATCATCTTCTAGCTACATAGAAGCCGTAGAAGTTAAACGTGGATACCCCGTCATCATCTGCTAGCTACATAGAAGCTGTATAAGTTAAACGTGGATTCCCCGTCATCATCTGCTAGCTACACAGAAGCCGTACAAGTTAAACGTGGATACCCTGTCCTCATCTGCTGGCTACATAGAAGCCGTAGAAGTTAAACGTGGATTCCCCGTCATCATCTGCTAGCTACATAGAAGCTGTACAAGTTAAACGTGGATTCCCCGTCATCATCTGCTAGGTACACAGAAGCCGTACAAGTTAAACGTGGATACCCTGTCCTCATCTGCTGGCTACATAGAAGCCGTAGAAGTTAAACGTGGATTCCCCGTCATCATCTGCTAGCTACATAGAAGCTGTACAAGTTAAACGTGGATTCCCCGTCATCATCTGCTAGCTACATAGAAGCTGTACAAGTTAAACGTGGATTCCCCGTCATCATCTGCTAGCTACACAGAAGCCGTACAAGTTAAACGTGGATACCCTGTCCTCATCTGCTGGCTACATAGAAGCCGTAGAAGTTAAACGTGGATTCCCCGTCATCATCTGCTAGCTACATAGAAGCTGTACAAGTTAAACGTGGATTCCCCGTCATCATCTGCTAGCTACACAGAAGCCGTACAAGTTAAACGTGGATACCCCGTCATCATCTTCTAGCTACATAGAAGCCATAGAAGTTAAACGTGGATTCCCCGTCATCATCTGCTAGCTACATAGAAGCCGTAGAAGTTAAACGTGGATTCCCCGTCATCATCTGCTAGCTTCATAGAAGCCGTAGAAGTTAAACGTGGATTCCCCGTCATCATCTGCTAGCTACATAGAAGCCGTATAAGTTAAACGTGGATACCCTGTCCTCATCTGCTGGCTACATAGAAGCCGTGCAAGTTAAACGTGGATTCCCCGTCAGCATCTGCTAGCTACATAGAAGCCGTACAAGTTAAACGTGGAAACCCCGTCATCATCTGCCAAACCTTTTCCCACTTCACATGGAGGTATTCGACATGGACCGCCTGCCTGTCGGACGTCCACAACCCAGGTCCTGGGTAACACATCACATTTACAGGGCAACAAGACTGAATGTAAACGTAGAAACGTACCTATAGTGAAGAAGCTTTTCCACGCACAGCATTTTGGAATGACCTATCGGGCAGGGTGAAGCTTTCTTTCATTACAAAAAAAAACTAAACGTCCACTATTCAATAGCCGAAACCAAAACGAAACTACCACTAAACAAAATTGATTTAGCGCTAAAACCTATTACTAAGGGTAACGTATAAAAAGTTTTGGCTTTTACATTACGAGATTGCTTTTTTAAACATGGTTGCTTTTATGTGTTCACTCGTATGTTTCGCTTCTGATGTTCTGAAGTGTGTTTTCAATGCGAAAAGAGAACTTATATCATCATCATGTTCATTCAAGCTTAAACGTAATACCAGCATGTCGATTCTGTAATAATCTCACCGTGAATACTTGCGTGGAGTGAGCTGTCAGTGTCATTCCGTCTTGGTCAATCCCTAGCATCAGTTGCACTAACAGCTCACTCCGCGCTCACTTCACCTAAGTGTTCACGGTGAGATGGTTACAGAACAGCACTATAGTTCACGTAATTGTTTGTGTAGGTCAATTTAGTTCCCACTTTTTGAAACCGCTCTTTAAATGCTCGCCACTCGCCCTGAGTTTCCAAAGTATGGAAACAGCTTCAAAACTCAATTAACTGGTTTTGCGAGTTGTCAGAACAAATGAACAAATATCAAAACACGTTGAAACAATAGTTCATGTGTTCGAACTATACAGTACAACTGTAAAAAGGCGAACATAATGCTGTGAGCGGCTTACTTGTGTGGAATCAACATTCAATACCTAACACATAATTACAATGAAGTAGATATAATAATAATACCTATTTCTAAATTTCGTTTTGTCGTTAAAATGTGTTATTGCGTTTTATACTTAGATATGTAGATTTCTATTTTTCTGTATGGACCGATGAAAGTTAATTCATAATATGTAAGTGCTCATACCAACGACCATTGGGATATGGTCGTTGGAACATACACACGAGCGACACGCGTCAACTCGTCGACAGCTGACAACCTTGAGCTGTCAAGCTTGACAACCTGCCGCTCGTATATTTTCTTGTTGTTGTCGAAGGCTGCAGTTTTCATTGCAGTTGACGCGTTTCGCTCGTGTGCACACTTAGTACCTATGTCTAGCTCGCATGATTTGAACATTAGTTTGTAACTTCCTACTTAAAAAGTTTTACACGTCATTAAACATTCTGACGTTTTCTAAATGAAGGTTGTGTTGTATGTTGTCCGTTTTTAGTCTAGTTTTATAAACTCAGCCTGAAGTCCCTGAAATCATTCAGTCAGCTTGTAAACGTAAGCGGCTAGCGGCCAAACCCAATAATAGACAATAAACAGTATAATTCTATCCGTCAACACGTCATAGGGCCGCATACATTGGCTTTATTGGGACGTTAAAACCAGAGGTTGATAGGTGTTTCTATCTCTAGTACGCTAAAATGGAGATAGATACGTTATTGGGATTGGCTGTAAGCTAACGTCAAAATGACGTTTTATATGATGGGCGTCATAAAAATCAAAGTATAACTCAAGAATGTTTTCCTCAAGATTCCTCAAACGGCCTGCTAACAGAATACGTCAGACAGGCGTCATGTCCGTACGTTTCGCAAACGTAACCTGTGCAGTCGAGGCTATTGAATAACATACCGGACAGGTAACAGTTGTAGCCGTGCGGCAGATCCAAGTTCTCTAAGAATAGAACACACGTGAGTTGTGGAGTTATGCTCTAGAGTTACTGTTCCAGTTCGATATAACAGAACCGTTTACGTTTGGTATTCAGGGAGCGTCGGGGTTTTCGATTAGTTTCAGACTCAAGAGAACTCTGACGTAAATCATGGTCGTCGATGATTTCATCTTCCAATTACGGTTAGGTTAGGTTTTAATAGGTTTTTTCTTTAATGCTGTTGGTACGTTTATTTCGTTTGTTCATAAAACTCGTGAACTTTGCATATATACGAGTAGTATGTTTATCTCAGGAAGCGACACGCGCTTTACTTGTGGTAAAGTGTGTGTTAGCGCAGGAGCTCTTGGTTGGTGCTGGTCCGAGACAATGGCGAAGTTGGAAGTGCGTGTGTTATGTGCTGATGCTATTCGTCTTCACGCATTCACAGCGTGTATATACATTTAGTTACCACAAGTAAAACGCGCGACGCTTCGTGAGATAATAATACTGAAGGTAACCTTTTTTTAAAGTAATATGTTTACCGTGATACTACCGCTGTTGTTACTGGTTTCTAAGTCTTACATAAAAATACAATATTCTGGTTCTACAGTGATTCATAGTCATAGAAATATGATCGATTCTCGATTAATAAAACAGCCGCTTGAGTTATAAAGTTGTATCGATGTTATCTCGACTTTGTAGGCAAATGTCCATGATTTTATCAGTTTATGACAGTTTTTAATGATACAATTGTTTGTTTTTAATGTTAACATTTTGATTGTTAACATCATTAGTTATTGATGTCAACGTTAACAACTGGACAGATTCCGCCAAAACTGGAAAGTGAACGCGCAGGCTCGCGACCGATGAAAGGAGTGTGGGACAGAGCAGGCTAACAAAAAAACAAAGTTACCATTAACATTTCGTGGAGCTAGCTGTAGTTTAAAAAAGTTCTGATATTGCATTATCGACAAATTTTTAGGTACTTACATGTTGTTAAGTACGGGACATAGGATTTGCTTCATAAATTAGCATAATCGGCCTAAATGATCACACTGCTGAGAGGGAGTTGGCTGTAATCCTCTGTGACGTTTACGTTCACCGGTTTGAGAGCAGTGGAGAAGAAAAAATTGCATAAAATAAGCACTTCACTTTGTGTAATTTTCCTGAGTTTGAGGCCACGTTCAAATTCCAGACAGATTTTTTTATGTAATTAAATGCCAGATAAGTTAACCAAGGGATCCCCGAAGGTCATAGACCATCGAATTGTAACTAATTTCAAACAAAACTTTTACTACTTACTTTACTTTTTATAGCCATCATCATATATTCTTTGATTGTAAATGTTTCATCTAAGAAAAAAAGTTTCATTACTAGAATTACTTAGTAGTAAAAAGAGAAACGTAAAGTCTGCGATGTCTTGTACGAGAACAGTATTTTTAAACATTAATTTATTTAATTTAAATTCCAATTTAATATTTCGTTGGAAGAAGCAATGACAAATTATTGTGTAACCTTTAAAGTTCATTTCTATATTGAGTAAGTAACATATTTCGGCAAAAGTATTTTTATGTTTTGGCTTTCAAGTAAAACTAGATTTAAAAAAGTACAAGAAAATTATTCCGCCAAGGAAATGCTTGGTCAGTAACTCACATGTAGCTGATACTGTTAACATAAATTTATACTCGTAAAATCGTAAAATCGTTTATTTAAACACTCGAAAGTTACAATATGGAGGTATCGTTGGTCCCAAACTAGGCACAGCCTGTATCTTGGGCACCATTAAGTATGTATAACATTTGTGAATTTTTGCTAGATTTTAGGTAGAATATTTGAGTAATTTTAATTAAAGTTAAAGATGAAATTGGCTACAATTAAGCTTGTTAGCCTCATCAAGACTACGAAATTAAGTGTACTACTTTACATAAACTAATTTATGAATAATTAAATCAATTCATATAAAAAAATAAATATAAAAAAAAAAATTAAACTTCGTATAATTTCCGTTTTTGCTGCTGTTCTGTATTGTGGGAGTGTGTGTGCGCGTCGGTCTGTGTGTGTTGTGTGTGGGAGTGTGTGATCGGGCGTTTGAGGTGCAGTGTTAGTTGACATTATTTGGTTATACTTAGGATTATTTCAGTAGAGGTGTATGATTGTTCCAAGTGCCATATTTTAACTGTGTGTTTCATTCGGGTGTAAGAAAAGTTATGTATCCTTAGAACAGAGTTTACCTTATTGTAGACGTGGGTGTGTAAGAATGATGGAAGTCTTTGGGCATACGCAGATTTTACTCCTGGGTTCGGGATTATGAATTTTCTTTTGCTTTTCAGGGCTTTTAAATCAGTTCTCTTTAACATTTTTAAGTGACTTTTCGAAATTACGGATGTAATATACAATTTCCGCACCCCTAGAAGTGCTGCCTCTTTGTATAGTTTTTCGGTTGAATAAAGGTATGGTTTACGAAGCATGACTTTTAAAATAGCGCGTAGCGCTCTCTCCAGCTCTAACATATGAGTTTTGGCGACCCCACCCCAAACTGTTATACAGTACTGGAGTAGAGACTGACAGAGGGCAAGGTAAACTAGTTTTCGAATTTCAGTGGGAGCACATTCACGTAGAAGCTTCATAACGTATATCAACCTACGAACTCGTTTTGCCATAACCGTAATGTGTTGTTTGAAAGAGAGATGCTGATCTAATGTCACTCCGAGGTGTTTTAGGTGATTAACCCTTTCGATCTCGTTACACGAACACGTGAAAATAGAGCTACCAGCAAGCTTGTAAGAGCTACATCTGTGGATTATTACCCTCCATCCAGGCAGTTTAGTAGCTTCCGTTTTCCTGAATACAATATACTTCGTTTTGTTAACGTTTAGCGTCATTAAATTTAAATCCAACCAGTAAGCTAACTTACTCATTCCAGACTCGGTTTTCTCATGCACTTCTTTCCAGTCGGCACCGTGGAAAATAATAACTGTATCGTCAGCGTAGCAAATCAATTCAGCGTTAGGAATTTCATTTCTTAAAATGGCATCCATGTAAATTGTGAATAAAGTTGGGCCCAATAGGCTACCCTGAGGTACACCAAAAGTAACATTTAATTCGTCGCTCATCTGATTTTCGACTCTTACACATTGCCGGCGATCGGTTAAGTAGCTGCGGAACCAGTTTAGGGCCACTCCTCTTATACCAAACGACTCTAGTTTCTTAAGTAGAATCTGACTCGAGACAGTGTCGAATGCCTTTGCGAGATCTATGAATACGCCTAGGCATCGACGGCCCCGGTCAACGTGACCAGAAACAAGATTCGTGAGGAGTTCGACAGCATTTTCCGTGCATCTTCCCTGTCTAAATCCGAACTGGCGGTCCGATAATAAATTGTTTTCTTCGGTAAACTTCACGATACGTTTATTGATTACTTTCTCTAGTATTTTAGAGAAAATGCTGAGCAAGGAAATTGGTCTGTAGTTATCAGGAGTCCCTTTTGTCCCTGCCTTGTGGATTGGAGACACCAAGGCAGTTTTCCATTTATCCGGGAAGACTCCTGTTGACATGCTCAGATTGCAAATGTGCGTAAAAGGCTCATTAAATTTTTAAATTTTGTTTGGCATCTCGCAGGTCAACCTATGCGGTTGTCGTCTGCTTAAGCGGACTTGCCTGTGGATTCCCTAATAAATTAAGGCCTCCAGCCAGGACTTAAACTTATATACTAACTAAAACTAAGCGACAACGCTAAGGGCACCCCCTGTGTGGTACGAACCTCGGCTTAGGGCGTCGCTGGAAGAGGGCAGCAAATGACTAGCTGGATCAGGATTGGTATTAATTAGGGACGAATTTAAAGCTACAGGCTCAGCGGCGCGGGCTGGCTCGAGCAAGGGTCGGGAGGGGCGTCGATTTGGGCGTCGCGGCGGGCCTCGGCGGCGAGGGCGGTAGGACGGCGAGCGGGTTTTGGGCTTATGTAGCGTGCTAGTGGCCTTGCTACTCTCCTGGAGGAGGGTAGTGGCGTCGTCGGGGTCGATTAAAGTATGCCTTGGTCGGCGAATACTGCTAATGCGAGAGGGAGTGTAGCGGGCGGCCGCTGTAATCAGGGGGTTAGAATGTTTGATGCCGCAGTCGAAGAAACGCATTGATAAGCGTTTCATGAACTGTTTTATGGTTGGCATTTTGAGGTCGACGTGAAGATCGATATTACGGACATAAAAGGGGGCACCCGTGACCCTTCTGAGGAAACGGTTTTGGAGGGTCTGCATCTTATGGAGATGACGTGGGTGAGCGTGCGCAAATACAACGCAGGCATAGGTCATGATGGGACGGATGACTGCGGTATAGATGCGGAGCTTGCATTTGAGGGACAGTTTACTACGGGCTGTCAGTACGAATTGCAGCCTGCTAAGAGCGAAGGAGGCGCGCGCTCGAACCGCCTTAATATGAGCCTTAAAGGTAAGGTTCTCATCGAGGATCACGCCTAGGTATTTGGCTTGCTTCTCCCAAGGGATTGGCTTGCCGTACATAGTGATCGGGCTGGGAAGTGGGGGAGGGAGTCGACGACGTCTCGAGAAGAGAACCGCCTGACTCTTATCGGGGTTGACCTCGATTCTCCATTTCCGGAACCAAGCGCCTAAGACGTTTGCGGAGGTTTGGAGAGTACGAGCTATAGCGTTAGGACAGTGACCGGTATAGTAAACGGCAGTGTCGTCGGCGAAGAGAGCCAACTGAGCCTTTTTACTTTTTGGGATATCGCTAGTGAACAGCGTGAAGGCGAGAGGAGATAGTACGGAACCCTGAGGGACACCTGCGCGAATAGGATGAGGGGACGAGAGTGCTCCCTCGACGCGATAGCGAAAGGTCCGGTTCGACAAAAAGTCTCGTAAGATGAGCACGAGACGATCTGGCACTCCTAGTTGGTAGAGCTTGTATATCAAGCCATTGTGCCAGACTTTGTCGAAGGCTTTCGCTATGTCGAAGAATAGCACACCCGTCGTCGCGTTACGCTGCAGACCAGCGCATAAGTGCTCTACGATACGGTGGACATGTTGGGTGCCCGAGTGTTGGCTACGGAATCCAAACTGCTCGTTGGGTATGAGGCTCTTTGCTTCGGCGTAGTCTTTGAGACGCTTATAAATAAGCCTCTCGTAGATTTTGCCGAGGACATTGAGTAAGCTAATAGGGCGGTAGCTGGAGGGCTCAGACTTTGGCTTGCCTGGCTTTGGGATACCGATGACGGTGGCTTCTTTCCATGATTGTGGGAAGATGTTGTTGCTCAAGGCGCCATTGAAGATGGCGGTCATAAGCATTATTAGCGGGGCAGGAAGGAGTTTGTATACCTTATTGGTAATACCATCCGAACCGGGGGCCTTACGAGCGTGGAGCCCTTTAATGATGTCGTGCACTTCGTCTGGAGTGACGGGAGGCAGAGGATCATCAGGGTCTTCGACGGGAGGGAGGGAGGCTCTTCGTTCGACTTCAGCGTCGACCTTGTTCAGGTGAGCTTGGTCTACTGGTTGGGAGCTGGGAGAACATTGGGACTCTAGGCTGTCGGCAAGACATTCAGCCTTATCGGGACTGTCGAAAGCGACACTATTGTCGGGGCGGATGAGCGTAAAAGGCTCCAAAATTGAGTGCCTTATATATTTGATTAGTGTAGCCTTATATCCGTCTAATCCGGGAGCGCTCTCGTTTTTTAGGTTCAGTATAATTCTTTCTATTTCGTGTATGTCAGTAGGCGCCAAAAATATGGAGTTACTATTTGATACTCTACATCTGGTTTTTGCGGCTAGCTCTTCCTCAGTCGTGGACAGACTTTGTAGAATTTGGTCGGCAAGGGTTTTTCCTACAGATGCAAAGTAACTATTACAGTGGTTCAAAGATGCCTTGATGGTACCAGCGGAAGACAGTAGTTCTTGTGGGGGGGCACTTTTCCTCTTTGGCATCTCGGTTATATCTTTGATAGCGCTCCATAATTTCTTAGGGTTGTGCTGATTTTCTTGAAGTTGTCTACTGTTGTAATTGTTCTTTACTTTCCTGAGAAGGTCGATAAGGAAGTTCCTATACCTCTTGTAAGAAATGTTCAGTATTTCATTTTTCGGGTCTTGTTTGACTTTTAAGTGTAGGTTGTCTTTAAAGTGCATGCAGCGCACCAAACCGGGTGTGATCCAGGGCTTCAATATAACTTTTGTCCGACTTTTCTTTAAATTTTGTGTGTTTCTTGAGGTAGCTGCACCGAGGATATCTTCAAAGGCTTTGAGTGCTTCGTTCACATCTCGACTACGAGTAACAGGAGACCAATCTTTGTCGTCAAGATCTGATTTCAGCTTTTCATAATCGATTTTTTGAATAACTTTCCTGATGTTTTTGTTACCATTTTTAGTTTTAGTTTTGATTCCAAATATAGCAATATCGTGATCTGTCAACGAAGATTTGGCGACGATACCAATCACTGAGCCACAATTTTTTACGTAAGCATGGTCTAGGCAGGAGTTTCCTCGGGTTGGCTTTGTGATCGCAGGTAACAGTGCGTGCTGTGCCATTAAGCATTGGTACTCGGCATTGTCTCCACTAGGATTGTCGGCGAGTATGTCAATGTTTAAATCTCCTGTGATAATCAGCACCGATTTCGACTTTATTTGATTTAAGTTCTCATCTAGTGACGATAAGAAGTTTGACAAACTACTAAAAGAAGGGGACCGGTAAATGCCGAATAGATTAATAGTGCCACCAAAACGAACCATAAGACAGTTTGCATCGTCTATCTCAGGCTCAGTAACAACAACTTGATGACGTTCCTTTACATAAATTATGACACCTCCAGCTTTGTTTATAAATTTCGTTGTGTGATATGAATTATATCCCTCTAGACTTCCTATACTAGAATTTTCGTGCAACCAGCATTCTGTGAGAACGATAGCCTCAAATTCGATATTTAAACGTTTTAAGGCTACAACGAAAGAATCAAAATTTGTATGCGCACTTCTGATGTTTATTGTAATGCACTTAAAGTTATAATCCTTTGTTATAAGGTCCTGACAGTGTTCCAGGTCGGTCAGTGAGTGACAGTTAATGCATAGAGATTTTTCAATATTCTCATGAACTTCTAGGTTATCCACGGAGAATGATTAAAATAATAATAATGTACGATGATATGCTTACTTCTGTCACTCATTCTACAATACCGTTGGGATCTGCAATGTTTTGAACTAGGACGTATTGTTTTGTGTGTAGTGGATATGTAATGTGTTAGGCGTGTGCAAAAGTATCTAGCTGAATAATAATAATAGGACCAATAACAGAATAGCAGCATGTTTACAAGAGGTGGAATTGATACGACACCCAAAAAGCTACACATTAACAAGACAAAGAAACTAAAAATAAAAGTTAAGGTAAAAGTAAAAGTAACACCGGAACGCGTACTACATAACAGCTCGTCTACGAGATTATGCAGGAGTCCGTGACTACAAATTTGCTTCTTCTTGTGCTGAGAGAACTTTTTGATTTGCCTGGTTGAGGTGGATCTCGATGTCTGCTGCATTGCGAAGTCGAATAGCCGGTGCACCTTCCTTCTTCCGAATGTTAATTTGTCCGTTCTTGACCCAGCAGAACTTGAAGCCGCAGTCAATAGCTCTGGACCTGGCTTCACGAAAAAGAAGACGGTTCTGCTTGGTGAGGTGTTCGTTGATGTACACTTTGCTAGTGTTACCTTCTATGTTTAAATCGGTGCTGTTTAGTTTACGTCTGGATTTTGATGCTTTGATAAGTTCACTCTGCTTTACACGGCGGGACAGACGCACAATTATTGGTCGTGGCAGTTTAGGGTTATGGTCACTGATTGTGCTAGTTTGACGTTTACCGGCGCGGGTTACCCAGTCAATATCATTGTCTTTGAGCTCTACTCCGATTTTAGTGGCTGTCAATAAAGCGATGTGTTGTAAGTTTTCGTTCGCGGACTCGGCTATTCCCATTATTTCGATCTCATAGGCAGCCTGTGCTTGAGAATTTATTTCTTCTTTGAGGTGGGATACGGAGCTTTCAAGGTCAAGAATTGTTTTCCTCTGTTTCTCTTCGAACTCCACATTGATATGGCGTGTCTGTGATTGAAAATCCTGTAACTGTTTTTCCAAGTGGCTAATAATATCAGCATTCTCAGTTTTCTCTCTTTCCAGGTTTAAAACCTTAGCAGAAGTATCCTCGTATTGTTTTCGTATAGAGATAACGCTACCTTCTAGTTCAGATTTTGCATTCTCGAAGGAAAGGCATTGCTTTTTAAGAAAAGCTACATCGCCGATCAGCTTGGAAAAAGTGGCTTCTTGATCACTTTTCCATAAATTGAGGAACAATTCATGCTCGGCCTTCCAGTTTGTCAACATTTCCAGTAATACTAATACTAAAAATGGCTTTTTTTTGTAAGTTTATAGGTAATGGGGTATTGTCTGGAACTACCAGTCAGATTTGAAAAAT
The DNA here is from genome assembly GCA_963555695.1 of Dasypolia templi. Classification (NCBI taxonomy): domain Eukaryota; kingdom Metazoa; phylum Arthropoda; class Insecta; order Lepidoptera; family Noctuidae; genus Dasypolia; species Dasypolia templi. The sequence continues at coordinate 2,977,099 of OY743147.1, forward strand.
TAAATAATATGCTAATTAACACCACGCTATGACCCTCAGCAGCCGAGCAAAAAGAAAAAAGTCAGAGAGAACGCTATGCGATGAAGTCATAGCGCGGACAGGTGATACGATGCCACGGGGTGGGCGGAGGAACAAGAAATTTAGTACGTGTTTTATGCTTAAAACCGCCTGTTACATTTCTAATGACTGCCTCGTTGGTCTAGTGGTCGCAAGAGCTACTGCTGAGCGTAAGGTCCTGGGTTCGATTCCCGGGTCGGGCAAAGTGTTATTGAGTTTTTCTAACTAGAATTTCTCAGTAGCAGCCCGGAGTCTGGAATTGTGCCCGGTTAATGGCAACAGGCTCGCCCCTATTACATTGGACTTAAGCATAACTGGCGAAATGTGGGTGTACTATAGGTACACCTCTGCCTAACCCTTCTGGGATTACAGTGATGTTATGTGTGAGTATATTTCGAAAATGATCTCAATAGCTTCTGATTTTACCGACTATGGCGAAGGAAGGAGGGTAATTGTGTAAGAGTCTTTATTCGTGTCACTTTTACTGGCTTTCAATAAAAGAAGAATGGGATTAAATCTAGTACTTTGTAAAAACATATGTGTAAGTTGCCAAGTTTGACCATATTTTAGTGTAATATGGTCAAAAGTCCTTTAGAAACCGGATGCGATACATATTATAAAGCAGATGGATATCGCTCCCATACAAGTTTGGCCCAGCACGGACACAAATAAAACAATATATGATATGAAGACATATTTGTATTTAATAGTCCTGTTAATATTTTATTACTCCAGAACTTGGTGGTGTCGAGATTTAAGACATTTTAGGTTTACACTTCGTTATGACATTTTGACGTTTAATACAGTAAGCTTTGTCATTGTCGTGATAGTCTAGAGGTTAAGGCCTCATTAATCAAGCACGAGGTTGTGGTTTCAATTCTTGGCTAAATACCAGTGTGACTTTTTCCAATTGTCTGCTTTCATACATCTAGTCGTACAAGCGCGTCGTATTAATAGAACTGATATATTGTGTTGTACACAAAAAGTGTCAAATATGTAATTATTAGGTATAGCTGTGCGTGTTTATTTTATCAGAAAGCATATCGTAAATGTCACAAAAATATGTAAAATATGTTTTAAATTACCATGCTAAAATAATACAATAATGTGTCCTGCACTAAACATCTGCTTGTAAAGATACTTACTTGCTAATTAATTATGTAATGTTTTATTGAATTGCTCAGTAGCAATTCGGAGTCTGGGTTTGTGCCCGGATGATGACAATATATTACATGGGGCTTACACATACCTAACTGGCGAAATGCGGGTGTACTGTAGGTATACCTCTGCCTAACCAGGCGTGATGTATGTATCGGATGGATGTGTAGATGGGATGTGTATATTGGACCAATCACTAAATCGAAATGTACGTTATTTTGAAAGCATTTATATATCACTTCGTGTATACCTATCTTAGAAGAAGAAGGTAGTGTTTCCATTACTTTGAAGAACCAATTAATCTTTTGATTTTTAATTAAAGAGATAAATAAAATGTGTCTTTTTAAATTTTAGTTCCGTTATCACTTAACACGCATAAAAACATGTATTTTTCTTACTCTGTTATCTAAACTGCAAGTAAATACATGTCGTTTCGAACAACAAATATGTACTAATTACCAATTTATTTCAAACAATTGCAACATTAGTAACTCAGGATGGACATCAAAATAATACTATTTAAAATTGATATGTTCCCACTGAGTTATGCGGAGAAACGAAAGCCATGATGAAAAAATCAAAAATAATACTTTTTTTTGTAGTTTTTTTTTTGTACGTTTTCTTTGTCCGTGCTGGGCCAAAGAAAATCCATGTGGGGACATGGATTCCCCCGACCTCCACATCACTGCCGGCGCTATTACCGTGTTTTCGCTTAGCAGTTATTCGCTGACCTTTTTCTTTATGCTTCCTCATGCATTGAGCCATCAAACTAAAAAAAAACTATTAGGGCTGGTAAGTAGTTAGTATCAACTACTCTCTCTCTCTACCTCTCTAACTCTTCTGCTTTATTAGTATAATTATAGTATAGCACGTACATACGAGTGACAAATTCAACCCAATTCACCGTGCATTACGGAAGCTTGCATTACGGAAACTTAATGTGATTATATTTTCATAACATACTTTTTACTTGTTCTTGTTTCCTCGTTACCCTTTATTTATTACGATATTTAGAATCCAATTACAAAGCTTAATGTTTTGTCCTGATATCTATTTAATAGCCATTCAGAGCGAATTAGCGGGTCGTTGAGTAAGTTAACTAAGTACCTAATAGAAATACCTAATAACATCGAGTTTTGTAAGTCCTAAAGTGGTATAAGACTTGCTCCCATGAGAATATATATATTTGTAACAACAGTATTATTTAAAAGAGTGTCCATGGAGTTTCATGCCCTCTCTTCTCCATAGGTATCTACTACACTTTGGTATGGGCAACCAGTTTCATATTTCTGACTGAACGACTCCTTGACAATTCATAAGTTTGAGTTTGAATAAGGGGGATGCGCCGCGAAAAACATATTTTCAATTATGTCAGTGTTAGGATGTATGTTCCTTAAAATTATGATTCACGACCGTTGTATTGATGATTCTAATGATTATAAGTCTGTCAAATACTTGTCACGGTCGTGAATCATATTTTGATCAACGTACCACCTGACCTGAAAATTGCGATAAACAACAAATAAAACCGACAAGTGCGAGTCGAACTCGCGCACCGAGAGTTCCGTACAAACCTGTAGGTATATAAGTAAAAGTTCACACGCGTTCATGAGGAAAGGGGTAGTGAGTTTATAATTATTAAAAATATTTTTATTATATGATGTAAAAATTTACTATTTTCGCAATTGTTCCTTTAACTGTGCTTTATGACGTTGCTTCGTACCAAATTTCAAGATTCTGAGTTCACGGGGTTTTGATTCCCTTGCGAGTGTCGAAAATTTGCAGCATTAAATAACTACAAGGGACAGTAAACCTGAGTATTTGATATAAATTCTAGCTTGGTACTTCCACACGTTCCTGAGAAAAAGGGTCTTGACAGACAGACGGAAAGACGGATGGACAACAAAGTGATCCTATGAGGGTTCCGTTTTTTCCTTTAGATACTTCTAACCCTAATAACAAAAGGAATTTCGTGGGTTGCCCTGGCGAGTTCGCCTTTAATATAACCGGCAAAAGATGGTCTTACTAATTTTTTCATACCTTTTCAAAAACAGGTGCCATGTCACGTTTAAAAAAAAACTAATTTACTTCTCATTCATCATCAGCCTACAGCATTCCACTGCTGGACTTACGCCTCTTTAATTGCACGCCATTCAGCTCGACTCCCAGCAAATCTAATCTCATTATTTGACATTATATGCCCACAATCCTAATTTCAACTCTTTGCTAAAGGCTTTTGGACACAGGGTATTAATTCATTAAACAAAAAGTGTACATTTAGCCAACCGTAATAAAATTTCCCATACAATAATAGTGCCTAAAATTACTTAAACTAAAATTTTATAACAGGTGCAAGTAATGATGGTTTGGAATTACAATGTAAGGTAGCGCAGGCGGGTCGCTCTTATTCGTATCTGGAATAATTCAAACCTGTGTTTTAGGCCATCAATTCAGATTCAGATTTATTACAGTTGTTATGGCAATCATGTCATTTGGTTTCAATAGGTTTTATTTTCATTATTTTCTATTGTACACCATTTTCTATACTGTTAAGTATCTGGTACTTGTTGACAGGCTTAAACTGTCCTCCCATACCTTTTAACACTCTTATTTGAAAACATTGTAAAAACCAACTATTTTTGACACAGTAACCGTGGAGTTTCTTGCCGGCTCTTCTCCATAGGAAACGACCATTTGGAACCGTGCACCTAGCTTCTGACGTTTCATAAGTGCCTAATGAAATAAAATATTTTTCACCATACTAACTATTATTTGCAATTTTTACCCATCGATTTCCGAGGGTAAAAGCCTTTTTTGTTATCTAGAGTGCACAAGTGTTTTAAAATTCGAAGGCTTCCGATTCAACATTTACTCGTAGTTTTAAATAAAACCAAAGAGTTAGGAACAAAAACGTTTTTAAGACAAAAGTTGGAAACGTTCAAAACCTGTCAACCGAAAATACCTGGTTATTCAGAACCGAAAATATCCACTTTTTAATTTATTTTAATAAACAGATTCTATACGTATTTTACTGGTTTTCTTTCTTTTTTGCAAGTTCCTCGTAGTGTGGTGAAAATTGTTGTGTTTCACTTATGGGTAAAAGTTTTTAGCGTTTCGTGATTTGACACCTTCGCGACGCTCAGGATTCAATGCAAGCACTCACGGCAAAAACACTTTTACCCATATGTAAAATAAATAACTATTGATTTCATGTTATGGAATAAAAGTAGATTTTCACTAAAGACACTGCGGAATAGAAAATAGACCAAAGTTTTTGTTTATTATGTACTTACGTATTAATATTTGTTCAAGCTTAAACGTAATACTAGGATGTCACTTGGAGTATTTAACAAGCACTCACACACATACATTTTTTTTCTTTACATCGCTTACTTAACCATAACATAAAGAAACATAAAAATACAAACAATGTACGTAATAGTTAAGTTACGAAAAGATACGGGATGGTGCAAAGATACGACGGTTTGGAAAAGTAAACTTAGGTCGGTAGGTAAACTTAGGGCAGTATTTTTTGCGCGTACTTGGCGGTGCCTATACTGTGTGTCCTAATAAATTAGAACGAACATTTTTGTGATCCTCAGCGAGCTGTAAAAGTGATAAGGGCTAGTAATAACTTGGGATAGTTAACTGTCATGGGGAATTTATTTTATAGATTTGTTAGCTTGGTTTTATTGTTGTGTGTGTCATTTAGGTATAGTTATTTGTTTCATTATACAAGTCGATTAACCCTGTAAACATGGGCCTCTCAATGACCGCTATAAGAATAATTCAAAGAGCATATTGCCGTACAGGGTGACTTGTAATTTGACGTATTCTTTCCCGGACATGATGGTCCTAATGGACCCATTTGCACTTTTTTTGTGTATTTTTGAACATTTTCCAGAATTCGTCACTATATATCGCTCTTCTCTTAACTCTGATGAAATTGAATGGCCTCCATTGCTTGTTGAAACATTTGGTCGCAACGCTTCAGTAGATTACACACAAGCGATCGAAATGTAAATAAGTATGCAGCTATTTCTGTTACAAAAAATAAATCTGTAATTAGGTAAATTGAAGTTGTTCGGGGTAGTTTTAATAAAAGTGATTTTAACGTCAATCTACTTGTACTCCTGCCTACTTCGAAACTTCCTTAATTTATAACGTTACATAAAGGACGATTTAATATGTACAGAAAATATATTACACGAAACAAATAAATTGAGTTTAAGGAGATCTAGGTGATTTCAAGAGACTAGATTTTGGGCGCAACCTTGGAGCAAGGATGAACACTAAGGTCGTTGAACTTTCAAAATATAGTATTTGAAGAAGGTCAATTCTCGTACATAAAAACGCTTTAAATTCAAGCCTCAATCTCATCTTAGCGTCAATCAATGTCAAAGCTTGTCAAAAATCACTGAATTTTTGACAGATTGAGACTGACATTAGAATGCCAAAATCCTTAAAAATAAGGGTATCGCCGCTCAGATCATGTGTACACACATTAGCTTCATTTCACGGCTCACTACACATTAGGTTTTTCCACATATGTACATTTTACACAGATAGTTTATAACCTGGATAGAGTACTTTTTCATCAAGATACTTGCAAGGGATAAGATTTATGCGGGTGAAACCACGGGGAGCAGCAAGTGTTTGTATAAGGTAATCTGTAAAGGAACCTACTGATCCAATAACGGAATTCTTGGCGGTACATTATATCTGATAACTTTTTAGCAGTTAGAAGCCTTGGCGACCTTCTTTATATGAAATGTTTTTGGTAGGTTACTATTGATTTTTTTAGGTTTGCAGGTAAAATTGTTTGTATAAGGTAATCTTTAAAGGAACCTACTGATCCAATTACAAAAAAAAAACACTGATAGAGAGTTACTCCATTGCCGAGTGTCATAGGATATGTTTAAGATTAAAACACGCGGTTGAAGTCGCGGGCAGAAGCTAATCATGTATGTTTATTTTGTTACTTCGTTCTACAAAAAACAATAGCTTTTTGGAGTCTCACAGGAAATAAGAGTAGTGATTGAAACAGGAACTGGCACGACTATTTGCATCTATGTCGACTGACTTATTGCAATTGTGTCGATGGACGAACCTGTGAACAATTTCATCAAACTCGATACCGAAACAAAACAACTGAACATGCATTCTGTTTACAGCTACAAACAAACTATACTTTCCACGTTTTCCATTCCTGGAAATGGAATTGTAATCGAATGTTCCGCGAGGTTGTGAGGTGTAATCCAAAGGACTGGCGTGTTTGATTTGTGGAGCAGCTGCTACGAGCTTCGTTTCAATTTGCTTTTTGATCTTATACTGAGGAATTGTGCACAGTAAATAGTCTTGACTTGACTTGGGACTTGTTTATATAATTATTATTATATTCCTTTGTTGCATTTTGAATACATATAAATAACATTAAATAAGGGGGCTGAACTCTATAACTCTATATCTAAAGTATTTAAGGAATCAAAATAACTTCCAACTTTTATACAGATGAAGCTAGTTGCCCATTCTAAAGCGTAAAAGGTGCGGCAAGGATGGGCAAGAGCGGGCAAGAAACTCCACGGACACCCTTTTAAAGCCAAATGTGGTTACATCGTTCATCTTGAAACTATGCACGTGAAAACGATGAAGAGCGTTAAAAGCGTCCGTAATAAAAAGAAAAAATACAGATATTCAAAAATACATTAAAATAAGCCGTGGCAGCTAAGAGATGACCAGTCCCTTCTGACGGCACCCATTCACGAACATGACGCATGAACGCACCATTCCGCTCAACCATTTTGAAAGAAGTTCAATGATCCAACACATGCGCCACCACCAGCGAAACAACATAACATTAAACATTTAAAAAGGTAAAAATTGGTAGCCCACCAGTATCGGTGGGTTATATTAATTGGTCCAAGCTACCGGTGCGGTGGTCTGGGCTCCTGAGAGAGGAACTTAACAAAAACTATACAATATCGGTTAAAATTAAAAGAGTTATTATTTGTAAGACTTTCTTTAGTTTGTTAAAGGTTCGAATCAGCCTGCACGTATGCAAAGTAGGTACACCTTTTAAGGTCGTATTTTGTTTAGATTCGGCAGACAAATAGTTTGTTAGCAAAAATGCATATAGATGTATATAGGGACGTTTTTAAATAACTATTATTTTAATCCGAGGAGATTAAATCCGAACAGTAATACACGCTGTTTCAAATAATCCTCTGATTAAAAAATCCTCTATCTACAAAACTATATTTGGGATATTTGTTGTTTAAACAAACAAGCCAATAAGAATAAAGCTGAACAGAGCACTCTGATACAGAAAGTATCTATGCACGTACCTAGGTGTTGCCGGTGACCTAATTTGCATACAAACTTCTACTCCCATTCGAAACACTCCTCGGTCGAGTTTCTGAGAGCATTCTAACACCCTCGAAGAAACGTTTCTTCAAAATACCATGTTTCTGAACGTTCTTCGAACTGTATTATATCAATGTTTAGACGTTTTCTAACAGCTGTAGAAAAAAATACAATACTTTTAAACATCCTGTGACCTATTTTATATAACAAGATTAAATGTAAACGTTTTATTTAATGTAATCGGCTAATGACGTCGAAAGACAGACGAAGCGTAATCAGTGATCACGTAGCGATTGGTGCGAGACTTTTGTTCGCCTATTCTCCTTAATGTAAATAACTGAAAATACTTCCAACGAGAAATAAAAGGTGTTTCTGAGCCTCTGAGGACTTGTTTATTTAGTGGTGAAAGCCTGATTGTAGGAGCGGAATAGATTAAAGAGTTTCTTATTTGGTAGTTGGTAGATACGAGGGCGGCACTGAGAATTTCGGGAATCAAGGAAGTGACACAACATTACTATTTAAAAATGTATTGATTGCTTTTCGAAGTATTCTCCGCGAAATTTGACACATTTTTCCATACGATGGAACCAATCATTGAAGCAACCATTCCATTCGGAAGTTGGGGTCTCCAAAATGGCCGTTTTGTAGGCGTCCACAGCTTCTTCAGGTGATGAAAATCTCTGTCCACGCAATTTATTCTTTACTTTTAGGGAAAGTATAGAAATCATTAGGGCTTAGGTCGGCGCTGTACGGCGGATGGTCTAATAATTCTATGTTTTCTTGCTCTAAAAACTCTTTTGTTCTGTGTTCGGTGTGAGAACTCGCATTGTCGTGATGGAGGATGATGCGGCGGTTGCAGTTCTCTTTACGGAGTTCAGAAGCGACCTGTGGCAAACAAATGCTAGCATACCATTCTGCATTAACCGTTCTTTGTCCCTCAAGAGGAATAGTCGTAACATGTCCGGTTTTGGAGACAAACGTGGCCACCATTTTTTTTGCAACACTCCGTGAACGAACAATTTTTGTTGGCTTTAACTCATTTTCGAACACCCAAACTCGTGACAGGTTTTTTGTTTCGGGTTCGTACGCGTATATCCAGGATTCGTCACCTGATACGATGTTGTATACAGCATTTGAGGATCCTGCGTGGAATCTTTCGAGAGTTCTGATGCACCAAGTAACGCGAGCCGCTTTTTGCTCTTCACAGTGTGAATGCGGTATCCATCGGGAAAACAACTTTTTTACACCTAATTGTTCATGCAAGATTATATTTTGTATTTGACTCATGCCAATGTCTAAAGTTGCCTGAATTTCGCGGTATGTCACATGTCGATCTTCCTCAATCAGCTTACGCACAGCATCAACGTTTTCTTGGGTGACTGCAGTTTTTGGACGACCTTGACGGGGATCATCACTGAGCTTGACACGTCCACGTTGAAATTCAGCAAACCAGCGATAAATTGTGGTTTTGGATGGGGCTTCATCACTAAATGCAGAAATCATCCGGTCAACACACTGCTTTTGTGTTAAACCACTTCGAAAGTCATAATAAATCATCGCTCTTGAATTTTCTCGAGTCAATTCCATTTTCTCAACGACTAAACAAGTTTGACAAAACCTTGTGACAAGACCGAGAATCTTTTTTTAAATAAATAAATGATATTCGATTTTTAAAACCATGGAGTTTTCAATTAAAAAGATTTTAATATGACAGGAACAGTGGAAATATTCCATTCCCGATACTTTTAGTGAGATAAAAAGGAATATGCGGTTTTGTGATTCTACCGAGTTTTTTTTAGAGTCAAGCCATAGGTATTATTAATTTTATCCCACTACGAACATACTACAAGTGACGTAAAACCTAAGCTAAGGTCTAAATTATGTCCTTGGTACAGTTGCCACGGCGTAGCTGATCAACGGACGCTTGCCACGACGCTCGTAGTCGCGTAGCTATACATTTTGAAAGTTGGTAACATGACGGTAAATACATATATTAGTTGGGTTTGTGTTTATAATGTTCTGCCAGTTTTGGTTAGAATGGAAGCCAACCTCAGGTCTGAAACATATTTGCAATTAAATACTTGGCTACCAAGTAGGAACATGTATTTAAAGAATATTAGTAGTAACCTTAGAATAATAACGCATAGAAACCTAAAACGAGTACCAAAAGTGAAGCAAGTCAAACTATACATAATGAGACATAGCTAGCGCAGCGAGCCGTCAGTGCTCAAGGTCAAGCTCTGTTGAACACAGCTCACAGAAAATATTATGAAATGAGTTTGTTCCGTGAAAAGATGGCATGCATCCGGAAAACATAAAAAAATGTGACATATTTCACAGTTAAGTACTTACATTCAATCCATTATTTTTACGTAAAACGGTCTTCAAATTAAAATTTTCATAACCTAATTACAATAACATAATAACACTGCAGTGCTGCCAGTTGTTAAGAAAAAATACCCCTAATACAGTAGGCACTAACACTTTTGGAGTCTACTGTATTAAGATGCCTACTGTATGATGGCGCTAACATTGACACGGTTGAGTGAATCATTTTGGCATTTTTAAACGGGTTAGTTTCATCAAACAAACAAAAATGTTACACTTATTTCTAAAACGAGCACGGAGATACTATCCATTCGTCTCGGAAAACATATTAGGACGTTTTTGTTTGCACTAACAGCAAGGCCACGCCCATTACATTTTAGTAGAAGAACGTGTTTATATGTTTAAGATAACAAAAACATGGTCACAGCAGACCCCTCTTAAAATTATAGGGGTACGATTTTGAATTGATCATAAACAGAGACTTACTACGAGTATGTCAAATGTGGAATTGTTAATTTGACTTTATCCCAAAAGTCATTCAATCAATATTAATTAGCTTTACAACTTGATAAAACAAAATGCAGTCTATGCTATGGCCCAAATAAAACAATGGCCTAAAAATAACTACGTGCCGCTTACTCAGACATAAATTACTTGTATAGGGAGCGTGTATCATACTAACTTTATATTTAAAAATGAGTGAGTAGGAAGCTTTAAGTTTCTTTTGCCTTTGCCCTTGTGTTGGAGCACAGAGCACGGAGATGACTCGGCGTTAGAGGGCGCATTGTCAAAACTTTCCACACAAACCACTTTTTTTTTAAGGGTGAGTTATCATCAAGCAGCAACTCAACATCAACATTATCGTAACGAGAATAAACGTCACTGTGATTTTGACAAACTTGTCAGTGACAGCAGCAACTCAACATTAATCTTATTGTAACGAGAATAAATGTCACTGTGATTTTGACAAACTTGTTAGTGGCAGCAGCAACTCAACATCAACCTTATCGTAACGCGAATAAAGATTACGGTGATTTTCACAGTTATGCAACATCAGAGGTAAAATAACCGTGAAAATAACTTTATTACTGCCGTCTCTAGGCTCCGCCGGCGCCTGCCATGCTCTGTGTGCTGAAGCAAGACGCTTTATTTTCCGAGCTGGTACACGCGAATTATATTTTCTTTCTACCCGCTATTTGCTGTGCTTTCGTCAACGTAATCAAATGTACTCGTGTAATCGGTGGTATGTGAATGCTGATTACTCTCCTCTCTCCATTTTTTTTGTGTATGTCTCGTTTTTGTTCAATTAAGACTCATTGAAATGTCTGTATGATTTGTAAGCTTTTTATTATTCTGTAAGTTAAATGAAAATAGATACATTTTGTGGTATGTAAAAACAAAATAAAAACCAGAGACGGCACACTGGTTACCCCTGCCTAAAGGAAACATGGAGACAACATTTAATTTTGTCAAAATTTTTTTAATCGTTTACACTAGAAGTTTTATATAATTGGTGTATAATTTTATACTTCACTAAATTTGATTCATTTGAGTAAACAATTAACTACAACTTCTTTAATTATTTTTATTTCCACCTAGGTATCTTCAATCAGATTACGTCATATCAAGTACTTGATATCCTCAATCAAGTGTTTGGCTTGCAAGTGTTCTGTTGTGTTCTGACGTGTCCCGACGTATTTACAAACGCCGCACACGCCCTCGCACGTCTTTGTTTAGCACTAACTAACTGTGGCACAGTTATTACTGTAGTTCGGAGATTTCGTACGTCTGTTAACATGATTTTTAAAATAAAAGAAGATGTTAAAAAGACCAACATTTAAGCGGGCACGTCCTTTGTGTCAGGCGGCGTTCATTAGGTATTAAATTCTGTATCCGTTTTTATTTCTGTTTGTAAACTATAAAAATATGAAAAACTATAGTTATCAATGCTTTTGTTAGTGCTAACTGAAATATGACAAATAATTTAATAAAATGTTTTGTTTCTCGTTTCTCTTGTTTAGAATTAAGTTGTTCCCAGCGAAAGCCTGCTATTTCGACGTTCAAAAAAATTTGATCTGACAATCAACATTTTTGCGGACCTCATTTGAATAAATGAGTTTTGTACACATCCTTGTTTCTTATTAAGTGAAGAGCCGTTGTTTTAAACTTGTTCGTAATTAGATAGGAAGAGTTAACCAAGTATTCATTTTGAACAGCGAGCTCATGTTCCGAATTTAAATTCAAATATATAAAATTCGGCGCGAAATTCAATAAATGAGGTACCTGCCTATGATCATAGGTCCTGAGTGAGTGACACTAATTGTAGATATTTTTAAATACTTTCTGTGAGTTTGCTACGGAATGCACAGTGTACATTTTTTCGGTAGGCTTAGCAAAATTTTGTTAGGGAATGATGATAAATAAATTATATAAACTGTGTGTTCTGTAAACACTTGTTAGTTGTAGGTTTGTACTTGTGTACTTGAGTAATTCCTTTTTTTTGTGATAGTTACATAACGAAAAATAAAAAACTGGCCAGATGTATGTCGGACCACGCACATTGAAGGGTTCTGTAGTTGGTATAAATATTTACGTACGCACATTACAAAGTATTAATTTTATCGACTGCAATAATAAGTTTGTAAATCAAAGTATTTCTCTAAAAAACTATGAAAAACTAAGTTAATTCTGCGTTTGTAACAGAAAATATCACATGATCACTTATCTTATCTGTATCATTTTAATTATGAGATCCAACAATACCCCACACGTTTATGTGCATAGATCTTTTTTCATCCGTTGGATAAATGTATAATGTAACTATTAGGTTTATCGTAATAAATTTCACTACACCATTGTACATTGCTTAGAGGTGCAAAGAACCATATCGATGAACATTTGAAAGAAGTATATCGAAGAACATCTTCTTTCAAATGTTCATCAATATGGTGTAAATAGTCTCCAAGTAAAATGACTGTATGAAACACGGACAGACAGACATTACGAAATTAAGGGTATAATGAACCTTCTTCTTTTTAAAGTACATATTTTCAGCGAGTTTAAGTTGCCTACCTTTTGGATAGGTGTGGTCATACTTATTTCATACAACTTCCGCAGTAGACTGACACGTTTTGACCAACCTCATCATGTAATTAAAGATATTTGCCACAAACTTATGCTTTACAATAATCGTGGTAACATATTTAACTTAAAAAATTCGAATGCTGAAAGTGGATGTAAACTCCTTAATTTTATGACAAAATTCAAGACATCCCGTCGAGTAGGCTAATATGTCAAATGTCAAAATCTAGTCGAGCAGAGTGTATAACATATCCTATTATAACTATCCTAACTATAACTATAAATGCGAAAGTAAGTTTGTTTGTTTACCTTTTCACGCCTAAACCGATCATCATGACATTTTTCATGTAAGTACGTAGTCATGGGTACAGAAAAGGACATAAGGTATCTTTCATCCAGAAATAGTTCTGTTACTGAGGAAAGGAACAATAACTTTCGACGGTCACAATTGATTTTGGGACGCTAGATGACGCTGCGTGTCTTTCGAATCATGACTGCTTTTTTTTAATTTTAAGGAAGCGTACAGACTAATTTACATGTATAATTAACGAAACAATAACAGCTGACAATTAAAGTAATCCTTACTCAAGATTTTCCTGATTCTGAACGCACTTGTACAAAATAAATCGATTTCTAAATACGGTGGCAGGTTGTTATATAATATTGCTCTGCGTATACAAAAAGCGTAACGCCTATAAATTGTTTTTGTAAACGGTACTTGTAATAATAGTCGTAATGTTAGGTTACTTTGATTGGTTCGAGGATGAAATTTGCTAAGAAAATCAGAACAATCGATTGATCCATTTGCAATGTTGATAAGAAAGCAGAATTCATTAATATTACGCCTTAATTCTAATGATAGAAAGTGATAACGCTTACACCGGTGTGCATAGCCGTCTGAAAACTGCTGTGCCTTGAAATCTAGGTATCTCATAAATTTCCTCTGAACTAATTCAATGCGAGATTTACAACATAACATAACATCACGCCTTGTTTCCCCGAAGGGTTGGGCAGAGGTGTACCTATAGTACACCCACATTTCGCCAGTTATGTTTAAGTCCCATGTAATAGGGGGCGAGCCTATTGCCATCTACCGGGCACAAATCCAGACTTCGGGCTGTTACTGGGAAATTCCAGATAGAAAATCCCAATAACACGTTGCCCTACCTGGGGATCGAACCCAGGACCTCATGCTCAGCAGTAGCGATTGCGTCTCTTATTGGGGGTTCGATACTTGAGAAGCTTACTCAAGGGTACTGCGCACTTAAGAACAGTAAAGTGCCTTTACTGGTTTTAAATAATGAAATTTAGAACAAGTTCGCATTATGATAGTCGAAACTTTAGTAGTCAATTAAGAGTAATCTATTTAAATATAAGTAAAACATTTTGTCAGTTTACAACCTCCATTAACACATAGGATACTTTTTATCCCAGTAGTACGTTTCCGTGGGATAATTTGCAGCTAGTGATTGATATTTGTGTCCGTATTTTTTGCCATTTTTAGACTAACAAAGTCTGTCAAAGCTGTTTTGTTTTTGAACTTTATATAATTTTAAAAGATGTTGTTTTTATTAAGTAAGTACACACCATTACAACTCAATACCACACTCACACACTCACCCACACTGCCCACCTAGGTATGTTTGGAAGGTGCTAGCCTGTCATCCTGTTTGTTTCTGTGCATATAATAAGTGTAGGTACTAAATTTTAAATCCGTAATTGGCTGTAAGATTAGTTTATTAATTTTAAGTTAAATTGTTAAAGGGCTGTGGATTTTGTGTTTATATAAATAAATAAATGTGAAATGTATAAGGGTATTTTACACCAAACTGTAACCATGACTTCAGCATATGATAAAAAAAATCTTAGAAATTTTTCCACGGTAAACAAAAAAATACTTTTTTCATAGAAAAGTACAATACTTACGCGGTCAAAATGTATGAAACAATGTTTTTTTTCTTAAATAACCGACCAATAATTTCTACGCTAGCGGGTCTAGCTCTAGCTCTAATCATAATTATGCTGAATACATGTTTACAGTTCGGTCACTGGTTAAAACTTTACCCGGTATACTGCTGGCGTACATAATTTAAATAAATAAACATAGATTTATAGCACCTTCTCTTATAAACGAACGACTAAGCAATTGAAACAACAAACACGTTTAATCACAAACACCATATCATGTGTCGACGGCCGTAGAAATACACAGATTATATGTATTTACCTCCGTGCCGCCTTGAGAAACGGTCCACAAGCAAACAAGTACTTGCCTGGATATAGAAGCTTTAGTAGATAAACAGAAATGAAATGAGACGCATGTTTGTAAATCTATTCAAACTCAAACTCAAAGCATTTATTTCAATTGAACCAAATACAGGCACTTTTGAATTTTTAAGGAGTCGTACAGTCAGAAATATGAAGCTAATTGCCCATTCCACAGAGTAGTAGATACCTATGGAGAAGAACGGGCAAGAAACTCCATGAACAATATTTTAAATAATTAGTTATGTAATTAATTTTGACCCTATACGTGAGAACGATGTACAAAAACCGTACACGTTAAAAGCGTTCAGAGCGTAGCAAAAAATTGTTAAAATCAATCCTAAAAATTAATTATTTAAATAAGCCGTAGCAACTAAGAGATGACCAGTCTCAACTGACGGCGCCCGTTCAGGAACATGACGCATGGATCAGCACCATTCAGCTCAACCATTTTGAAGGGAGCTAAATGATCCAACACATGCGCCACCGTCAGCGAGACATTTGAGTGAGCATGACATACTATCGGCCGTCAGGGCACATCCAAGTAAATCTATGACATTAGCATTACCCGGTAAATGGTAGCTCCATAGTACAAAGTACGCACACATGTGCAATGCATCTATATAATAAAAATGTGATTGAGCTGCAAACATATTTTAACAATCTTCCGCAGCTCCAACAGTATTTCAAATGTCAATTAATTAGTTGAGGCGTGGAGCAGGACCAGCAACTATTAATAATTGATTAATTGAACTCATTATGGTTAACCATAATGAGTTCAATTAATCAATTATTAATAGTGTGTGTGCTTATCTTACAAATTCGAGTCTAAATAAAAATAGTCCTGTTTATCCTTCCATACAAGCTGTGTAAGAGTGACCTAGGCTATTTTCAACATAAACAGTTTTTTCTTGAGTGGGAATTCATCAAATTACTTCTCTCCGCTCAGAGCATGTCAAACTTTTACTGACTAAAACACACCCGTCAACCCGCGACCCCGGCAGGCATCGGCCCTATCGGACCCCGTCACTTAGTGCTGACATCTCTTTTAGGCGCGCGTGGAACACGACGCGCCGGCGACCCGGGCCTGGTCCTTACCGGACGGCGAGCTACCCATTGCTCGTCGTCCGCAAGCCCGCACCTACGGTGGCTGGGAATCCGCTTGTGATTCCCGCCCGGAACGAGGGCGCCAGGTTTTCTCACTCACGCGCTCCGCCTCCTTCTTCGCGAGCATTACTGCTTCACAGAAGGAGGTGACGGCTTCCCATTCGCTCTGGCTTCGTACCATGTCCTGCACCAGGGCCGCACGCGAGAGATCGTCGCCGCCGATCGCCGATCGTGTGTTGTCATTTAAAAAAAAAAAAACTGCTCTTTCATAGAAAATTGCAATACCTACGCGGGCAACATGTAAAAACAGCATTTTAAAAAAAAAAACGAAAACTTTCAACGCAGTGGGATTCAGAATCATCTACTGAATTCATGGTAATAGGTTGTGCGTCGATGTCCCTGCCACCCAGACAATTTCCACCACTGGTGGAAATTGTAAAATTAAGGCATACGGTGAATCGACTTTATCAAAAACACGTACTTATGAGTGGTACAAAGCGTTCAAAAGCAGTCGAGATGTGATGGAAGATTTGCCTTACTCTGGTAGGCCATCAACGTCTTCAATTGAAGTTAACATTTCAAAAGTGAAGGAAATAGTGACTGAAAATCCTCATTCAAGTGGGAGTGAAATAGCCGCTGAACTATCTGTGTCTTATGAGTTGATCCGTACCATTTTAAAGCATCACTTGGGATTGAAATCTGTTGCCGCTCGGCTAGTCCTAAAAGACCTATTTTTTTTCCGAAAACGAAATCACTTAAAAGTCGCTGAGGACATGCTAGAACGATTCAATTCCGACCCAACATTCGTGAACCGCATTGTTACTGGTGACGAGACGTGGGTTTACGAGTTTGACGTGCAAACTTGTCCACAAGCTTCGGAGTGGTCTTCCAACTGAACCGAAACCGAAAAAACCACGCCATAGTCGATCAAAAGTCAAAGTCTGTTTTCTTTGACAATCGCGGTGTTGTCCACTCGGAATTCTTGCCGTGGAACGAAAATTGTTGGATTTTGCACATTTTTTTAAATAAAATAATAAATAATTATTTCTTGACACAAAATACAGGTGTAACATACAAATTGAAACCCTAGATCCTGAGCTAGCTTCCTAGCAACCTCTGTTACAGGAGCCGGTGTAATAATAATGTGCCGTCGCACAAGGCCATCATTGTGAACGAATTTTTTACCAAAAACTCAACAAATACCATCGAGCAAGCACCAGATATATCTCCAGCTGATTTCTTTCTTTTTCCTATACTCAAATTACCACTTCGTGGTACCAGTTTTCATTCGGTACAAGACATAATGGGAAATTTGCGGCGAGAACTGAACTCAATTCCGGAAACAGCCTAAAAATGTTTTGATGATTGGAAAATTCGTTAGCGTAAGTATACCGCTTCTGAAGGAGCATACTTTGAAGACGATAAAATAAGTTTGGATGAATAACTAACATTTTGTGTATTATTGATCTTTTTCCGGTACTTTCTTGAGAGAGAAGTAAATAAATAATTTGTAACTTTGTCATATCACTGAAATCACGATGTTTTGACATGTCGCAAAATTGCACTAACACTAAATAATCACAAAGCATACAAATATAATGAAGTACAACACTAATACTTATCACAATAGCCCAGTACGTCAACAATTATGTAATTTGCCGACGAATTGATCCACCCAGATATGTTTAGTTAGTTTTAAAATAACAAACAGGCGGACCGGCTACATGACGATTATTTAGTACCAATCTCCGAAAATATACTGCGCCCAAAATTGCGAATTAAGGTGACAGGTACCTGCCGATGTCGAAGAGGTCTGTGGTTGGCGGGACAATAACCTGGGTTTTAAACTTTCTCGTCCCCGGAAACGGCGTACGTAATGTGGTAATACGCTCGCAAAATTTCGCGTTATCGCGGAAATTCGCCGTTTACGCGGTTTTGATTAAAAAAAAACTTTTTCATAAATTTTTGGTAGATTCCACCCACTTCCACACACATAAGTAAATTATTTTGGGTTCTTGAATAAACATACCATATTACAAAATAAAAACAGTATTCGTAATACGAGAGTTGAATATTGTAAATAAATGACGAAATAATAATTACAATTTTCAAAAACGGTTTGTTAACATAAAACATTTTTGCACACAAAAACTTTTTTTTATGATTTTTCGCACAAATAACTATCCACAGCAATGTAATAACTATTCACAAGTAAATATCAATCCACCCACAGTCAATTTAAACACAAAAACACTTAAGTTCACTTAAAAACGAACATGCGTCATTGACAGACCACCCACGGCGACAAACTACGCGTCTTTAACATTTTTTTTTAAATATTCCGACAAAATTTATGGTTTCGAACGACTGATTTGAACAGAGTAACTATCTGGCTCGACCCTGACACAAACCACAGACTAATATAACCTTTATTTATTTTAATGTTAGAGATAAAACCGCGCGAAAGGGTTGGATCCCAAATGGGACCAACGGGGCTTGAGTTAAATTTGACGTTATTTTCAAATAATATCTATTTATAGTTTTTGAAAAGTTATTAATAATACCAATTATGCTTTTTTTATTTGAATTTAATAACTTGTATTAGTATGACAATCACTCGTTGTTTATATCGTTCATCTTTACGTTCGGGATATTACTTAGAAGCGTGTAGAATTTACTTAAACCAAGTAAATTATTTCAATTTCTGTGAGGTAGATGCAGTTCGTTACGACTATTCACCTGATTGAACGTTGTTGGTTAGTGACGAAAGTTTAAATGTGTTAGCGGTGTTGTGGTTATAATTTTCAAAATGTAGTCAAATATAGATATTGAAGCGTTGGCAAATATATTGCGCTGTAAAAGTGGATGTAATACAACACAAATATCTAACGAAACCAGACTATGTGTGAGTGTTATCTTAAATATTTCATATTTCACTAAATATAAATCTAAATCAAAGGCATTGTTAATCCTTTAACTTGGAAGATGCCGTTTTAGTATGAGGTTTAAATAAAAGAACTGAAAAATAAAAATCATGGAACCACTGTACTTTAGCGCCAATCGCTTTATTATAGGTTTTTTTGGTAGAATTATACCCTTTATACTGTAAATTTGAAAACCCCAAAGTGTTAAGGGTGGGGAAGATCTCGTGGCGGGTCGAAAGTTCAAAGTTTTCAATTTATGTAGGCGTAGACGACGGAGTCCCGCTTTGCGGGGCTCCTAGCTCCTCGCTCGACTGTGAGTACTACGAGTGACAACTGTCAAACGTTAACGTCACTGACATTCGATTACTTTTCGTTACCCACGATCTTTTGAGAGTACAAATAAAACTTTAATTATGTTAATATTTTTTTTTTTTTTTTGCTTCATAATTGAGTTCATGGCAGCAGCGGACATTTAAAACTGAATTAAAGTTAAAAACTAACAATTTTTTTACACAAAACCATTAAAACTATGTCTGAACGTGAAACGGAACAACTTGAAAGTGAAATTAACTGTGGTAAAATGACGATTTTACTATGTAAATAAGTTTGAATTTTCTAAAACTTAAGGATTTTTTTTCTCAATAACTAGGCGTCTCCGCAGTGTAATATTTTACGAAAGTGTTTTACTTAGACATGTGTACGCTATAAAATTGCGAAGCTTCGCACGAAGTGGCGTTAAAGTACAGTGGAGCCCGCTGTAGTCTCAATTATGGAGGTACAAACTTTGATAGACATTCCCCGTAGATCTTCTCATCTGTTAGTTTGATCTTGATTTGTTTGAAAGCTTTCATTAATATTAAGGGGTTTATAATGCTTGAATTTAATTATGAATGGAACGAATAATGAAGCGTGTGTATAAATAGTAAAACAAGTTTACACAAGACGCTGCGCAAATCGTGAATTTCTATGGAACGTGATAGACTGATACAACTTAAAACGAGTTCAAATTTGTTTTTAGAGGTTACTGTCGCATTGTTTTTTCTTGTCATTTTCTGTGTACCTAGCTGTGTTGTCA
The DNA here is from genome assembly GCA_963555695.1 of Dasypolia templi. NCBI lineage: Eukaryota > Metazoa > Arthropoda > Insecta > Lepidoptera > Noctuidae > Dasypolia > Dasypolia templi. The sequence continues at coordinate 2,997,457 of OY743147.1, forward strand.
TTTAGTTTTGCTGTGTTGTTCCTTTGTTTTGAAGAAATTAAAAAGTTTCTTAACATTAAAATGAATTCGGAAACAATGCAATAGCAATTGTTCCTTGTGAAGGATTAAAGTGTGTGCAATCATTACCGTGAAATATGCCAACATTGCCCCCAAGGGAAACTTTGCCCGAAGAACAATTTATAAACATATCTTTGATGTGCAAAAATATCTTAATGTTATGGCAACATTGATTGACTTTGGTGGAAAATAGGTTATATGTATAGCAATACTGACTATAGTGTTTGTTGCTGCCTTCACTTGGTAACTTGTTGGAACACGTCGAGTGAGGTGCGTGTTTTTGCGGGCAAATTTTAGTGCAAATTTGAAAGTAATTTCTGCGAGAACGTAAAAACACAGGTTCGTTTTCTTTATAACATGCAATAGAAAATTATTGCTAGATTATATTAATGTTAGTGTCACTGCTAAGGGTATTTTAAAACTAAAGTTATGATGATGGGCAAAGTAATCTAGTAATGTTCCGATCTACGATTGACAACATTTCCTGCCATCAAAAAAGGCTTAGGGTTGGCACATTACGAAACCTTGTCTTTTTTCGTTTTTAATTCATGGCAACTGCTGAGCTAATTCAATTTTAAACATACATATATGTATATTATCTAATAAAATTTGAACATTTTGTTTTTATTCTTGTACCGGTCAGCCCCGTAGCCTTATTGGCTGCCTCCGGAACACAGGCTCACGGGTTTAAATCCCGCCCTGCGAAAACATTCATCTCATCACATTTATGTTTGTCTTGTTTCTGGATGTTGTTTATCTATAAAAGTATCTATATATGTATTCATATCGGCTGTCTGGTACCCATCACCACAGGCTTTGCTTAGTTTAGGGTCAAATGGCCGTGTGTGAGATGTTCCCACATAATTGAGTATTTATTTAATTGGATTATTAATTCTTTTTTTTTTAGAGTTGCATGGTTTGTTTAAAAAAATAACTTAAATCTCGAATCCGAAAGAGGAAGTCGAGACGAATAATTGGTTCCAGGGTGTATAAAAACTACACTGAAGAAATACTAAAACTTGCTTGCGAATCCGTAGAATCGGGCCAAAGGAGGTGTTTTGTATTCCATATAACTATGGCCAAATAATGTACCTTAAGAACAAAGGCACGAAAATAAAGGAAACAAATTGCAGACTCCGAAAAAAAAATGGATTTATTTAGACATTTGTACCACCTGCAATTGTTATTCAAAGATGTTAATAACTTGTAACCCAAGTGTTTTAATCTGACAATCTAGTGATACACTTCTTCTGATGTTGCGTTTCGTTACTTAATTTTATAAACGTATGAAAATGATACTAACCTAAAAATGTACTGAATATTATGTTATATTCGCATTAAAAACAGTAATTTAAATTTAAATTTGCCTAGATTTGTTTTGTGAAATAATTATCAATTATACTTTTGATTCACATTTCAGATATATTTATGCGTTTGGTTAGCTTACCAAAAGACTGTGCTCCAAGGCAGATAATTACCTTGTTTTATTGTTTGTTCACCTTAAGTGTCATTCCGTTTCATTTTTGACAGCTGTCACGAAACGAAATAGGAACGATCGGAACGAAACGTTCATAATAGCAGTTATGAACGTTTCGTTGAACGCAGGTAACGGTGTGAGTTAGTGATTTTTTTAATACCTAATTTTATTTCCTAATCTATCGAATAGTGGAGGATTTTAAATACGAGTAACAACACATTTTATTTGAGGGAATTTCACTTGTAATTTGTACCTCGGTACAAGTTTTGGGCGAAAAAAAAACCGCCTTTCTTTACGATATGCACAACGGCAGCTTGGTATCCCAAGACGCACAATATTAAATAAAATAAAACATTTATTACTTCCATATTTGAAGTCAGTGGGTCATCCTACTGTTTTATTAACTGTAGAAGAGAACCAATTTGTAAGAGTTTTACAAGCTTCTAGCGATTTTGGCTCTCTGCTTCTAAAGTGGATCTAAAATAAGAGTAATAAACTCTTACTTTTTACAGTCGATAATTTATTTACCTACCACATACGAGTTACTTGACTTAATCTCTTTTAGTAGTAGGTAGGTACCTAATTATCTAATTTTAAAAAAAGTGTTGAAATGCGTGAAAAATTTTTCTTCGTTTTTCTTATTATTTATCTAAACACATGTTCTTTGTAGCAAGGAAAAAAAAATGGATATTTTTACCATGTGCCAACCCTAGCACTTTTAAAAGTTGAATTGTGAATTGTATTAAAAAGGAAAAAAATGTCAGGATAACATTGCCCAGTCATTTTAGTAAGACACTTTTCATAGTTTCGTTTACATTCCAAAGGAAACGCCATCTTTACTAAAATTCTTCTACTGTTTTTTATGTCATCTGCATAGAGGCCATATTTGCGTCAATAATCAATGTGGGTAAAGTTGGCTAAAAATCCAGATAACTTTACCCGCCAACAAAATCCAACAATTATTGAATTAAATGTTGAAAAATAATAAATTTAGTAGTAATAATTTAGTAGTAGCATAACACATGCACATAATCTTACAGTTGTAGCTAATGGAGGAAAATACTTACGTCTCCATAGAAAAATCCTAATAAAATTGTAATTATTCGTAAAAAGTGGGCAAAGTTGGCATGTTTTCACGGTACTCGGAAAGGTACCTATGTCGTTAGTGTAATCTGTAAATCTATATACCAATACCAGACCTTTCGTGTGTTTTGATGTTTGTCATTTGTGTGTGATAAAGAAGCAAAGAATGAAGAGTTATGGCTGTTCGCATTGTGAATTTGTGAGTAATTATAAATTTACCAACATCGTAAACAATGTGTAGTTAGAAATCAAACAATCATTTGCGTGCCATCTAGTGGCCGGATTGTAATATTTTGCCTATATCGACTGTTGCGAGCGAGTGAACTGTTGTGTCAACAGTGTTGCGAGCGAGTGAACTGTTGTGTCAACAGTGTTTTAATAATGGCTCTTTTATGTCGTATCATATTTTACACAAACTGATATCTTGAAAATGAAATAGTAGACACGACACAAGACACCTTGTTGTTGGTAGGTATATACAGTTACTTTAGGTGGATAAATTTAAATTACTACTAATATTTGCGGTGTTAGTTTTAGAAAAAGACTTCGACATACCACGTATGTCTGAGTTTATAATATTAGCTAATAGCCTCGCTATTTATGGGCAGATACACTGTATTCCATTTCGATTTCAACTTATCAACAAAAATATTAGTGTCAAATAATTTAAGATTTTATAAGATACAATGTATTCCATATCGATTTCAACTTATCAACAAAAATATTGGTGTCAAATAATTTAAGATTGTCACTGTAGAGTGACTTACCTAGAACTTAATATGCATATTAAGCATATGTATATTTATAATTGTTTTTTTCTTCTATTTGATAACCTCCCAAATTATGGAAAAGCACAGAATATTATTTTATTACAATTTAGCTTTCTAAATGTCAGTAACACTGTCAGTGATATCTTCTTTTCTGGCCTGGAAACTACCTACAACCCCCTGGAACGTAAAAAGTCAGGAGAAGTCTGCGTCAAAAAAGGGCAACATTCGTAAAAAGTCAGGAGAAGTCCGCGTGAGTGTACCCAGCATTATACCGCTATATTGTCTCTGTCCGGCCACCTATCCTGCTCTAACTTGTATCAGAGTGCACGTAATAGAGTAGGCTAGCCATAAAAAACGCAAGCTAAACATTTCGTGACAGTTTTGACACGGAATGTTTCAAATATGACGGCCACGGTGACGCGTCCATTTCGTTTCAAAACTCGGATTTTCAACACCCAAATTAATAACCATGAAGCTATTACTACACCTTTCAAGGATTAAACAGCATGGACGGGTAAGTAATCAACAGTTTTTAATAGCAGCATTGTGTAATGTTTAGAGATTTAGGACTGAACTTGTTAATTCAACAAAAACAGTTAGGAATTTCGCGCGTCATGGCTGTACTTTTCGACTCGCTATGTGTAGAAAATACACTATTGACTGCAAAATGTCTGTCTTTACATGATTTAGATACGTTACTACGTATGTATTAGCCATTTAAATAGTGAAATACAATGTAGTTTTGCGAAATTATTTAAATGTAAAAAGGTAAACATTGAAAAAAAAGATGCGGACTGAATCAGACCGGTTACGGTCAGGCATTCGGTGTTTATGTCACGTGACCGACGCCATGTTTTTTACTAAATTGTATACAGTATCGACAATACCGACACTGATCAGTAACATATTTTTGACCGACTTGAAGGAAAATAATTATTTTTTATTATATTTTGATTTTTTTATTTTATGTTTTTTTAATCTTTTTAATTGCTTTTTAACCAGGTTTGAGGAATGTGTGAGGGCACCCATCGAGCATCCTCGACAGAGTCTGCGTGATCAGGACATGTTCCAGCACCTCACCTATGGTAAGCAACTGCTGATTTTTTTTCAGGTCGGGATGGGGCTAGGGGCAAACATGTTCCCACAGATGTTTTACCTACTTATTATTTATTACACAGGAAGCGAAGCAGACTCCGATTCGAGTGATGACGACGATGTGGTGCCGTACCTGGGACTTCCAAGGGCGCTGAGGAGCTTCTGGGAGACGCCACTGGACGTGGAAGATGACGACCTCCTAGAAGCTCCTCCTGTTCCTACCGTTACGCCCATGGAGACTTTAAACTTTTAACTTTATCGTGATTTGCGTTTTTTTTTTTCGGTAAAAAGTAAAAAAAACCATAAGAAGTTCATACTAAAAAGAAAAAACCCACACCTGTTTGAAAATCGCATGATATTAATTTTGTGTTTTATTGTTGTTAAGATTTGACGTTCTGGTTGTTTCCTGTACTGTGTCCTTTGATTTTTTATTACTTTTTGTGCAAAAAATGCGTGTTTTATGATTTTCGTTTGTTTATTTTGATAATGTTTTCGTTAGGCAACATGCCTTTGTGTATTGTTTTTTCATTAGTAAATATCCTACTAGTGTAGAAAGCATAGTCAGATTTAAAATAAATGCAATAATAATTACTCTTTGTTTCAAAGTATGAAAGGGTCTTTTTTAACGCCTTTTTTATGGGCTTGCATTGTGACTCACTCATTGTAAACTCAACATTTCTAAGAGCTAACGCTTTGTCTGTGTTATATATGTGAACCAAGATAAGCAATAACGTAAACACATAAGCCGCTCAGCTCAATGACTTCCCGTTATGAATGTGTAAACATACCCTATTTTTTGCTAATCGGCTCGGGTCGCCCACTTGAGACTTGTTATTGTAATGCGAGTCCTTTGTATAAAGTGTTCGGAGAGGTCTGTTTTTTTTATTGTTTGTTGAATATGATGTGTCTACAAGTAAATTAAACAATAACTGCTGGAAACAATGCTTTTATTTTATAAATATGACGACTTTAGTACAAAAAAGTGGGAAAAAGTCACTCAGCCTACTTTCAACTTACTATTAACAATAAATAACAAGGTAAAACTATACAAACCCCTATATAATCAGATAGCTTAGTTAATAAACATTTCATAGGCGTAGGGTTTGTCAAGCTGCGATGCGAAGTTTCTGAGATATCGTAGTTTTAGTGAACGCGGATAAGTCGCGCGAAACGTACGTACGTTTAATCGTGTATTTTATTCGCGTTACGGCGGAGGGGCAGCAATGTTAGTATTAGAATCATATTGCTTTCTTGTAATTAATTTCATAATTTCTTTGAAGAATGTTCCTGGTAAACATTAGTTTTGAGTAGAAATACTCAGGGTGTTACTAACTCATTTCCCTAAACCTCATCCTCTTATATCTGTAAAAATAACTGACTGATAACAAACTTGACTACTACAAGAGGAAGCACTACTAGTTACTGACTGTACCACTTGAAATATTTCATGCACTATAACAGGTATATCTTGGTTGCGGATACAGTACAGAGCACTCACAACTTGGGACGGGTCTTCCGTTGCCTCAGGCCGGAGGGCATCAATGTTGGATCCCCTCTGACAAATACACTGAGTGCTGCTGAGAGTCAGCAAGTCCACTCTATCTACCAACTCGTTTGTAGCAAGGATGTGTTCGTTAATTTGGTGACGAGAGCATGCATATTTATTATAAAGGGACTTTAGTGAGTCATCAAGGACTTGAATTACAGACTGTAAGCGTTGAGTGTCTATTTCATGAATATTTATATTATCTTTTAATTTAATTTGATAGATCTTTAATTTATTGATAAGAGTAACACACTCTTTCCTCAATATCATGAACATAAACCATGATTTTAGTACGTACTTATGATATTCATAAATTTGATTGATATTTCTTGATTTTTGTAAGATGCGACAAAACGGAAAGCCAGCCATGTCGGTCACTACATGATGATTTTATTTTCTTTTGCTAAGTGCTTATATCTGTAGCACTATTCACACTAATTTTAATGAAATCGTAATATGTATTGTAGTGGTGTAAATCGGCTAGACACAATTCAATTCAAAGTCAATGATTGGGATATATCACCGTTACTTATTGGTGTGTAAAACTAGTGTTTTCAGAAGATTAGGTATTGTTTCTGAACTGATGATACTTGATTCTAGATTCTTCTTACGTTATCATGGTTAACCTTGTTCAGGTGTGGCTTTCGAGAAAGTTGAAATGGACGTGTCTCAGAGAAAATTATCAGTCACCTTGCAGCAATGACGTCACAATCTGTTTTTGTCTTTGTAAGTGTTTCACTAACATAGTTTGTAAGTATATTGTTACTAACACTAATGAGTCTTGCTGCATGAAATAAATGACTATATGTATATTAAAAGTCTTCGAATAATAATAAACCGTATGTAGCGTGGCAGAGCTATACTTTAAGTTTTATTCTTATCTAGTTGGTTGCTACACTTCACTGAACGATTTAATATTGTATGCAAACACATTCTGGTAAAAAAACATGATACAAAATGAGCAGTCAACCGCCCAAATTCGTTAACATTTACGTAGAAGACACAGCCCTAAAAGAAATTCAAGTGCTTCAATATAAAATACACGTGTCTTTTTTAAAGTCAGTCACGATGAAGCTTTACAAAATGATCTTTAAACTATTCACCTCACAGCTCGAATAATGCTCCCTCGCGCACGTATGGGAGTGGCGCGAGGAGGCAAAACGCCGGGGTGTAACTCCGCTGCCGCGACAAATCACGGTACAGCGGACAGAGCTCCGGCGGGATCTCATGGCGACATGGAGGGTGCGATTGTCGCAACCCAGTGCTGGGCACGCCACAATAGCGGCGGTAAGTCCCCTCTTTGAGGAGTGGTTGGAGAGGCGCCACGGCGTCCTCACCTTCCGCCTGACACAGGTCCTCACCGGACACGGTTGTTTCGGGAGGTTCCTGTTTCGCATAAGGCGGGAGGAAACGCCCGGGTGTCACCATTGTGTGGATCGCCCGGAGGACACGGTGGAGCATACGGTGGAGGTATGCCCAGCTTGGGCGGAGCACCGCAGTGTCCTCAGGGAGGCTATTGGCGGCGGCGATCTCTCGCGTCCGGCCCTGGTCCAGGCCATGGTACGGAGCGAGAGGGAATGGAAAGCCGTCACCTCCTTCTGCGAAGCAGTAATGCTCGCAAAGGAGGAGGCGGAGCGCGTGAGGGAGAGAGCCTTGCGCCCTCACGCCCCTAGTCGCCGCAGGAGACGCCCTGGGCGTCGGGAATCGCAAGCAGATTCCCGGCCACCGTAGGCGCGGGCTTGCGGACGGCGAGCCATGGGTAGCTCGCCGTCCGGTAAGGACCAGGCCCGGGTCGACGGCGCGTTGTGTTCCACGCGCGCCTCAAGGAGATGTCAGCACAAAATGACGGGGTCCGATAGGGCCGACGCCTCAGGGTCGCGGGTTATTCCACAGAGAAAACCGTGGCCCTGGCACAGGCAACTGAAGGAACACGGTGGGTTTTAGTCAGTAAAAGTCTGACACGCCCTCCCGCTCCACCCAGAGCGGGAGCAGTCATTTGATGATTTCCCACCCAAAAAAAAAAAAAAAAAAAGCTCGAATAATGCTGTCATACCCTCAAAGCTGTCATTATTCGGGAAAAGAGCACGAACGGAGACATTTAATAACCGGGTCGGAAAATTCGACCTCAAAAAGTTAAAAGGCGATACCTTCACTCCATATGGCCGGATTTAGGGACATTTTATATACAAAAAAGATTATTTGTTGACACGATGAGAGAGAATGGCTTTGTGCCGACACCCCGACACTCGGGTATTATTATAATATCATATTATTAAACGGCACGATACGGGACTGACAGGTTATTATGAGACGTCTGTGTGTGAACGCTGGTTTAGGGTCGTCACAATACTAATTAAAATGTCCTGTTCTTGGGTCGTTAACTCTGAAAAAAGCATGTAAAAACACTTCAAAGACTTGTTTTTGTTTTTAATTGGAATCGAATGTCAGTGACAAACGAAGTACGTTCTTCTTTAAAAAAAAATTGTCTTTGTTGGTCAGGTGTTTAGGTATTTTAGTTGAAATAGTTATGTAGATACTGTTAGCTCGATGTGCAAACGGCATCAGGATGTAATTAAACGGGTTATTATAGTTAAGCTTGCATAATTCAAACTCAAACTCAAATCATTTATTTCAATAAGACCATTTACAGGCACTGTTTCTGACATTGTCAAGGAGTCGGTCAGTCAGAAATATGAAGCTAGTTGCCCATTCCAAAGCGCAGTAGGTACCTATGGAGAAGAACGGGTAAGAAACTCCATGGACACTCTTTTAAATAATATTGTTGTTACATATATATTAGTTAAATCGATTAATGTTGACACTATAAGTGATAACGATGTACAAAAACCTTCTTGTTTGGTTGTTTTTGTGCATCAAAACATAATTAAAAACAATCCAAAAAAAATATTATTAAAATAAGCCGTGGCAGCTAAGAGATGACCAGTCCCAACTGACGGCGCCCGTTCACGAACATGACGCATGGATCAGCACCATTCAGCTCAACCATTTTGAAGGGAGCTAAATGATCCGACACACGCGCCACCGTCAGCGAGACATTTGAGTGAGCATGACATACTATCAGCCTCACGGGCACATTCAAGTCAATCTATGACATAATCCGGTAAATGGAAGCTCTATAGTACAAAGTACTCACATCCGTGCAATGCATCTATATAATAAAAAGGAGATTGAGTTTATATAATGCAAATATATTCTTACAATCTTCAGCAGCTTCAACAGTATTTCAAATGTCAATTAATTAGTTGTGGTGTGGAACAGGACCAGCATTAAGCCAAGCTTTTTTATCAGTTATGAAATCCCCTAACCTATAATATGCCTGCCTGCATAGTGTGCGTTTGACAAAGGATTTGAATTTTGTCTCATTCAGTTGAAGTATTTTATTATAACATTTTAGACAGTACCCTATGAAAGATACTTTAGCCAGTCTGAAACCTGGTTGAACTAATAGGTCCCGATTTCTAGTATTATAATTATGTCTTTAACTTTTTTTACTGTAAAGATGTAAATTTTGCGTACGTACTATTTTTATACGTAATTATTTAAAGCACCAATGTCTGTTATCTTACATGTTTCATAGCATTACGTAACTGTCTGACCCCTAATTCTTTTTTATGATCTTTGTCGGCGCACCACATATGCGCGTGATTGACGGCGGAAAGGTGCGGGGTGTCGGGGTACCGAACCCGTACGCGACGGCCGCTGCGCGCCCTTCAAACCACTCAGCTCACAGACGTGCGCCACTACGGGCATTCCATTGTTCTATCGTAACTATCCGTTGTTCGTGTTAATTACGGTATTAAAACTATTTTAATACAGTCCACTAATTCTTTCATTATAAAGTCCCGATTGAGCCCAATCAATGGTCCTTCGATCGCGCAAAATAATCACCGGTTTTGCTGTAATTAACGCCGTCTTCATCGTCGGTCGTCGACTTTGACCGCTCGCGAAAAGCACTCGGTACGGCCACGAAGAAAAGAACAAAGAAGTCGTTCCCGAGGCAGCCTGCATCGTCATCGTGGGAGCTGATGTCATTCTTTGGGAGTATACTACTGTATTTGAGTGAGTCCGTTCCAATTAGCTATTTTCCTGCTTTCTTTTTCTTACCGAAAATCGTTGTTACGTCTTTCCATCTTTCAGTTTTCATACAGTCTTAGCATACAGTGCTTTAATATTAGAGCTTTCATAGTGTTTTCTACGGCAATGCTTGTTTAATACCCATTGATTGTATCGAAAACGCTTGGTCATTAGCTAATTCGCACTATTCACACTTTGTTACCGCGTGTCCAGTCGTTGACCTTGACACTGATTCTCGATCCCTTTCACTAACGCACAGCTGTTTTGCAGTTTTTATCTATTAAGTACATTTGCATCAGTGCGTCCAGCTGTTATTTAAGTTTACAATGGCTGATAATTTAAAAACAGTGATAAAAAAACGTAGTTCAATAAAGTCGAAGCTTACTATTTACAGCAACTTTTTAAACTTAGTAAAAAGTAGTTCCGCATTATCTGAGTTGCAACGGTTAGATTTAGAGGAGCGATTTCATAAATTTGAAACCTTACATACCGACTTTGATGCCTTACAGACACAGATCGAAGTGCTTTCCGATGACGACGAGTCTGCATTGGCTGAGCGTGAGGACTTTGACCGCCAGTTCTTTAACCTGGTGGCACTCACACGCAGCCTGCTCGGTGTCTCGGCCAACGGTGCTGCGTCGGAGGCGGGCTTCAGAGATGCTGACTCAGGTGCACATGTTACATTTAGGAATTCTTTTGTTCGTTTGCCTAAAATAGATTTGCCACATTTCGATGGGAACTACCAATGCTGGCTTGAGTTTAGGGATACCTTTGGGTCATTGATTCACGACAATTCTGGCATAAGTGACATTAACAAGTTCCACTACCTGCGAGCTTCACTCCAGAGAAATGCGGCCTTAATTATTAAAAACATTGATTTTAAAGCTGATCATTATAACCTATCCTGGAACCTGTTGTGCGAACGTTACAATAACAACCGACTTCTTGTGAACAATCATTTTCAGGCTTTATTTAATGTCGAACCCATTATAAAAGAGTTTTATAAAAGTGTTTCCATCCGAAACCTTGTTGATATCATAAACAAAAATATTAGGGCGCTAACTTCATTACAAAAGCCCACTCAATATTGGGACGATATTATTATTTATTTCATGGTCAAAAAATTAGATTTAATAACAAGTCGTGACTGGGAAGAGCATAGGAACAATACTTTTAAAGATGATCCTACTTTAACACAATTTTGTTCTTTTTTAAGCAAGAAAGCGGACTGGTTAGAATCAGTGGAGTCTAATCATAGTTCTTCTGAAACGAATACTATTGTCGCCTTAAATAATAGTCATACGAATAAAACTGATTCTAAGCAAAATCAAACAAATACAAAATTAGAAAACATTAATAAAAACAGTAAATGTCCACTTTGCTCCCAAGCACATACATTATTTAAATGTGAATCTTTTAGAAAATTATCAGTAGAAGATCGCATAAAAAAAGCAATTGAATTTAAAGTTTGCATTAACTGCTTACGCTTTGGACATAATTCTAAGAAATGTAGATTTTCACATTGCAAATATTGCAAAACAAAGCATAATACGCTCTTGCATTTAGAAAGTAACGAGCCCAAACTTACTTCCAATCCATTGCCTTCTGCCATGCCTAGTGCACTGCCTTCTGCTTCGCCTTCTTCAAATGTTGTGCTTTCAGCCAATTCCATGCAGCTTGCTACTTCTGCGCATGTCTTACTGTCCACAGCTATGGTGAACGTGACTGGCGTGTCGGGTAAGAAGTACACTGCGCGCCTACTGTTGGACAATGGCAGTACGGCGAACTTTATTACGCAGAGCTTATCAGAGAAGCTGGGTTTGTTACGACGCGGTACGAGCACCAAGGTAACGGGTATTAATAATCACATATCCACCAGTACACAGTCTTGTCACCTCACAATAGAGTCTTTATGCTGTGTCTTTACTGTAGATATCGAGTGTTACATTTTGCCTGAAATTACAAAGGTTCTACCGTCTTCATTCGTGCACATCAGTCATGTCCCTATTTCTTCAGGTCTTAAGCTAGCAGACCCGAACTTTAACGTTCCGTCGGTCGTAGATATCCTGGTAGGGGCTGAAGTTTTCTGGAATGTCTTAGGTAGCAAAACAATAGACTTAGGGAAAAACCTACCTAAATTATGCGAGACCAGGTTAGGATGGTTAGTTTCAGGTAGTATTTCGCGCCAATCATGTTTTTCCGCTAATCATTTTTGCCATCATTCCAATGTCACTCCCGACCTCACTCAATTTTGGGAGCTTGACAACGTTGCTTCAAAACATTCTCTATCACCTGAGGAGAGAATGTGTGAGCAGTCTTTTGCTCAAACCACCATTCGTAATGATGGTGGGGGATTCGTCGTCACTTTGCCTTTAAAAGGGGATCCTAGTACATTAGGTCATTCTTTTAGGAATGCTCGAAATCGTTTTCTTTCCCTTGAGCGGCGATTTAAACGCGATCCTTTGTTTCATAACAAATATAATGAGTTCATGAGAGAATATGAGCGCCTAGGTCATATGACGTTAGACTCAGGCTGTACTCCATTACCAGAAAACTCCATGAGTAAATATTACATTCCACATCATGGAGTCATTCGTAGTTCTAGCACCACTACACAACTACGCGTAGTATTCGACGCATCAGCTTCTACCAGTTGGGGGGTGTCACTTAACGACATTCAGATGGTCGGTCCCGTAGTTCAAGACGATCTGTTTTCTATTTTAACACGTTTTCGTCAGCATAGGTATGTGGTCTCAGGTGACGTGGAAAAAATGTACAGGGCCATAGAGTTAAATCCGGTCCAACGACCTCTACAAAAAATAATTTTCAGGTTTGAACCATCAGAACCTCTTAGGACCTACACTTTAAATACGGTTACCTACGGTACCGCTTCTGCACCCTATTTAGCCACTAAGTGTCTTGTAAGTCTGGCTGACAACATTGAGAACAGTCGTGCCCAATGTGCCATACGACGTGACTTCTACGTAGATGACTACCTTAGTGGAGGGGATACCATAGCTGAAACTGTTAACATTTCAAAAAAGGTACATTCTGTTCTATCATCAGCAAAATTTAATTTACGTAAATGGCGGTCAAATAATCCTCAAATTCTTAAAGAGATAACACAAAATAACCAGTTAAATAATACTTTGTATTTTTCTGAGCAAGGTTCAAGCTCATCTCAATCTAAGACTTTAGGTCTTAACTGGGTTTGTGACTCTGATTTACTTACTTATACCATAAATATCACTTCCACTACTAAAGTCACCAAACGTCATGTTCTTTCTGTTATCAGTCAAATCTTCGACCCTCTAGGCCTCGTAGGTCCGTGCGTCGTCGAAGCTAAGATAATTATGCAGCGTCTATGGCTAGATAAGTATGACTGGGATGACGAAGTATCGCACGAAGTCAGAAACCTTTGGTCTACATTTGAAGGCACAATAACAGCATTAAATCACCTAAAAATTCCTCGTTGGGTTTTGCGTGAAGACTCTATTACGCATGAAGTGCACGTCTTTACCGATGCGTCCGAGAGGGCGTATGGCGCTTGTGTGTACATTCGGTCTTGTAATGGCAGTGGATCCATAGGCGTACAGCTTCTAGTCTCTAGAAATCGTGTAGCGCCCATCAAACCAACGACGATACCCAGGCTTGAACTTTGTGGAGCTTTGTTGGGTGCAAGGCTGTGTACTAAGGTTCAGGAATCGCTTACCATGCCCATTCATAAATGTAGATTCTGGTGTGACTCAACCATTGTCCTGGGTTGGCTCTCTACTCCTTCTAATCAACTAAATCCTTTTGTCAGAAACAGAGTTAATGAGATACAGGAAAGTACTTGTGGTCATACCTGGAGCTACGTACCGTCGAAGGACAACCCGGCGGATCTTGTTTCCCGTGGTCTTAGGGCCAACGTTATCATGGACACACCTCTCTGGTGGTCTGGACCCTCATTTTTACAGTATAGTGAAAATGAGTGGCCCAGTATGCCCAACAGCGGGAAGGATAGTCTGCCGGAAGTAGTGACTCATATCATTGGTAGTGATACTGACAATCAATCGTTAGTTAGTAATCATTTAGACGTAACCATTCATTCATCAGTCATTCATGATTTATTAGTAAAGTATTCTAGCTTAACGAAAATTCAAAATATATTTACATATGTAAAACGCTTTATTTACAATGTAAAAAATAAAAACAAACTGCATGGTAATTTTACGACAACAGAACTAGAAAACTCATTAAATATAATTATACATTATTCACAGCTGGAAATGTTTCCAGATGAGTATAATTTGTTAAAGTCTGGACAAAAATTATCACGCAAAAGTAGATTGCTCTCTCTGACACCGTTCATTGATAATCATAACCTCATTCGCGTGGGCGGGAGGCTCGATAACTCCCCCTACGATTTTAGTGTGAAACATCCTATTGTTTTATGCAGTAAGCACATACTTACGAAACGTATATTTCAAATGCAACATTTAAAGCTTGTACATGCTGGTCCACAGTTGTTATTGTCACATATACGACAAACTTATTGGCCTCTAGGTGGCAGAAACTTGTCTAGGTTTGTCGTGAATAAATGTCTTAAATGTTTCAGACATAAGGCTCAGAACGTACAGCCTATAATGGGTCAACTACCTAGCTCGAGAACGAATCTTGAGTTTCCTTTTTTGAATAGTTATGTTGACTATGCTGGGCCAGTATTGGTGGCCAATCGTAAAGGCCGGGGATGCAAACTAACAAAATCCTATATGTGCATCTTTGTTTGCTCGGCAGTGAAAGCCGTACATTTGGAGCTCGTCACTGACCTCACCACTGAGGCCTACATGGCCGCTCTAAATCGTTTCGTGGCGCGTCGTGGCAAGCCTCGAAGCATCACGTCCGATAACGGGACTAACTTCGTAGGCGCATCAAACGAGATGTATAGGTTCTTGCAATCATCAAATGTTGCATCTGAAATGGCGCAGCAAGGTATTGAATTTATTTTCACGCCTGCTTACAGCCCTCATTTCAACTCATTGGCTGAAGCTGCTGTTAAATCATGTAAGCATCATCTAAAACGGTTACTGCATCTTGCTCATTTCACCTTCGAAGAGATGGCTACCTGTCTCACTCACATCGAGGCGGTTCTTAATTCACGCCCTCTCACTCCGCTTTCTTCAGACCCAAACGATTTTTCGGCACTTACTCCCTTTCACTTCCTAATTGGACGGCCATTCTTATCAGTACCACATCCTCAGGTGACTGAAGTGACTGAAGCCAACATCACGCAGCTGGATCGCTGGAAGAGAATCCAGCATATCAGGCAGCATTTCTGGCGACGGTTTCATAACGAATACACTTCTCTGCTGCAGGCAAAATCCAAGTGGTTTCATTCCAGAGGTGAAGTGAAGCCGGGGTCCTTAGTCCTGATAAAGGACAAAACAACGCCACCTCTGCTTTGGTCCCTGGGCCGGGTCACGAAGACCTATCCCGGCGTAGACGGGGTCACGAGAGTGGCCGAACTGAAGACGAAGCGGGGCACCATTCGTCGTGCCTTCAACTGCATCTGCCCCCTTCCAGTCGAACATTGAAGACTTCCCTTCAACCCGGGGAATATGTCGGCGCACCACATATGCGCGTGATTGACGGCGGAAAGGTGCGGGGTGTCGGGGTACCGAACCCGTACGCGACGGCCGCTGCGCGCCCTTCAAACCACTCAGCTCACAGACGTGCGCCACTACGGGCATTCCATTGTTCTATCGTAACTATCCGTTGTTCGTGTTAATTACGGTATTAAAACTATTTTAATACAGTCCACTAATTCTTTCATTATAAAGTCCCGATTGAGCCCAATCAATCTTAATACAAAATAGCGCTAGTCTCATATTTTTGCGATCAACTTATAAACTATTCATAAAGGTTGCAGGGTACAACCTTGCAGGTTAAAGGCTCCTAGAAGAAGTAACTTGGTTGGGTGTCTTTCCAGAGATGAATATCGAACTTTTGGCTATATTGCTCGCTTAATTATTTTTACAACATGTCCTATGTTGAGTTCAACAAACACACACTCTTCAATTTCGTTTATGATGCCAATACACTCAGCTGGCGTCTATCAGCAATAAAAAAACGTAGTTAATCAATTGTTTATGTAAACTATAATTGTATTGGAATCAAGTACCTGTTACACTTTTTAATCAGGTTTTGTAACTATTCATTATTAAACATATTATTATAATGTTGGTATACAGCATGTATCACAAAGGTGTGGTAAAATTTTACGGTGTGTTAGAGACCATCAAACTGAACTACTTTCTCAATGGGACCAATATTGAAATCGCGAAACAAAAAATCAACTGCCCCTTAGAAATCTTCAATACCTACTCGACTCTAATGTATGTAGCGGCAGAATTATTTTTTTGTCGCTTACGATGTTGGTCCCACGGAGAAAGTTACTCTCGCACTTTCACGCGCACTTTAACGATCTAATTTGGCCACACCTTTTTGATACACGCTATTTAGTCGAGACAAGCCTACAATAAATAAAATAGTGTTCACAATCGCCATATTTTAGTAAAAACTGTTGCGCTAGATGGCGCAGTACGTAGATCAGTTGATAAGAGAAATTTATTTCATGTATGAATACAGATCGCTACTGGCAGTTAACAAGTTAATATAAATGCAAATGTGAATCATTGGCGAATTGAGCCGGGAATGGATTCACACAATAATTGGTGATATTGGCTTGAAATATTGCTTGGTTGCCAACAATACCGGTTGTTGTGGCGACGCTTGTGGGAGGCCTTTGTCCAGCAGTGATGATGATAATCCTAACTATCCTAACAATGCCCTAACTAATACTATACAATAATGCGAAAGTAAGCTTGTTTGTTACGCTTTCACGCCACAACTATTTTTTTTTCAAGTTATAGATAGTCTCCTAACACCGTTTTCCCGTACTTACAATGATTAAGGAACCTACCCTTATTGACCCGTCTCAAGTTTTCATTCTGTATCTACATCTGATTGCTAAAAACTTATCAACTTAACCATATAGGCTTTCTAGAGATTACCTACGGCAAAATCTATTAAATACTAAGAAATACTTTGCCCTACTTACGAATAATTAACCTTAAGGAATGAGCAATTCGGCTTTGGTTTGCGGGTTAGCGGGATATTAATTATAAGACTGTAAACGCAGGCGAAAATAAGGATAACATCTTGGAGATCCAGAACCAACAAACCTGCGCTCATTTGCTTAAATTGATGTGACCGTAAAACACGTTTATGTTAAAATCGGAGCTGTTTACTCTGGTCCTTTGTTTAGCATTGAAAATAAAACGGGTCCCTCGATACTATAAAGCCTACATTAGATAAGCAGGAACAACATTTACCTTTGTGATTGCTTTGAATACACAATCAAGTTGCCAACAAGGCTTTTGTCTTTTTTTATGTTTTTATGTTGTTATATCCATCAAGGATGAGAGTGACCAAGAATCGAACGTGGTGATTGAGAGAGGCGTAAGTCCAGCCGTGGACACAGGAGGTTGTTGTTTCATATAGGTAAGTTCGTTTGGCAGCAGACCACGCGGACGCTCACCCATGAGATGGACTGATCAAATTAAATCTGCAGTGGGCGATCCCTTGTATGACTGCACAAAACCTACCAAAAGTTGGAGTAGATGGCGAGAAATCGTGAGGCGAACCACATCAGCCCCTACACAAGAAACATCATGATGACCACGAGCGCTCTGACAAGAGTGTTACGAAGAAGAAGAAGAAGTTCGTTTGGAGTTACCCAGTTACTGGTTTATGAAGGTCAGGCGGTATTTGGAAGCATCCGGTGAGACAAGAAGCCGATCCCGACATATTAAAAAAAAAAACATTTTTGTTGCTCAAAAATCTATTTGCTTCTAAAGATTTTTTAGTTTGGAGTAGGCAATCACATGTAAATATCATTTTAATTTTAATAATTCCATTCATTATCAAAGTCAAGCAGCTTAAGACTTGAACTCTACTAAATTCACGCACAATAAGTACTTAAACACATATTAATACAGCACAAAATTCTATCAAAACTCATTGAAAATTGCATCACAACTATCAAATTGAGTTTAGTCGTAAATTGGACAACGGAATCAGGAATCCAACAGGCGTGAATACCTTGGGGACAAACAGCGGTTAACAGACAGAAGGTACACTTTTTCACAAAGGTTTTAGCGATAAGGCCGGCCATTGTGTCACCCTACGTAAAATTTCTACATTGATATCTGTAATTTGTATGGTGGTGTACCCACATAAAAAGAGTACTTATTTTATTCTATTCTATTTTAACCAGTAGGAACGAAATAGTAAGTCTTTGTTAACGGTTATCATTTACGTAAGGGTTAGGAGGAAAACGTATAGCATTATAAACTTACAAACTCAAATCACCGAATAAGTAGCCATGACGTCACAGCACTCGTTTTCAATGGCGGTGTGTAGACTTTTTAACGGACTAGTTTTTGATTGGATTCGCCGTGGTTTTAGAAATGTATAGCGAAACTTGTCTATTGTTAATGGTAAATTAATTGAGCCTTCGTTGGCTATTAACGATAGCGTTACCTAGATCCATTAGTTCGTGTTCGAGTTACAGATGCGTGCTTAATAAAAACCTATTTAGAAAAGGTTTCTTGTTTTAAAGTGTAGGTCTACATTCCGTAATAGGCTGCAGACGTCTGCCGATATGATAAATGTTTTAGCTCAATACAAAGAAAGTGAAAAAGTGAACAAGCCTTCTGATATACATATTTATAGCACATGCTCCCTGGAGGTAATCTCGGATTGAATGCGTCAAAGTTTCCAACTTGAAAGTTTGGATATAGGGAGCAATCAGACTGTTGCTCAAACGTTTCGGGAGAAACGGGGCGAACTTAATGTATTGACGCGTCTTCGTAATCTTTGACGAATTTGGTTGAGAAAGTGGCAATAGCGAAGGGTTGGGGCAAGCTGAGATTGAAGTAATAATATTGAACCATAAACGTGCGTTAGTGTTTTATTGCACAGATCTTTTTGCTGAGTCAAACGTATTTTAAACCTAACCTGAGATATTTATTTATTTCTACCTTTACCGTTTAGATATGTTAGGCAACATAATGTCAATTTTAACTTGCACTGTATTATTTTTCCGACTATGTCATTGCCAATATTTTGAATGAAAACACAATTCGAAAAGGTGAATTTTTAGAAAAGACATCAGTTTTTAAAACAATTATTTCAAGAGGTTACACATGAAATCAAGTTCTCTTCGAAATTTAACTTTTCGACGCCATTATTCCGATTTCGCCTGGACGACCACAGAGTGGTTTCAGTCGGTGGAGAAGTTCCATATCTAACCACCTACCCCTCATGGAAAGTCTCATGAGAATTACCAAACAAAGTATATTCAATCTTATAACTACATAATTACCGACATCTTCGTTTCACGTAGTCTCGATTATTGCATCAACGTACCTGAAAAAGAAAAACAAAAGGAATTAATAAAGTACCTATTCATATTTTTTTGGTATTTCGACGTTAAATTATAAACAAGTTTTACGTCAAGTACTTTTTATCGAGAAGCATGAATTTTCAAAAAGTAAAAGTGTCTTTCCAAACTCTTGAAAAGGTTTTCTTTTCAAGAGTTTGTTGAATTTTTAGGAAACTTAAATATTCTTAAATGTTAACTCGGGCGAGAATGCTGAATAGCTAAAAGCACACAAACTATGTTTTAAAAAGGCTCATTTTGAATTTTAGAATTATATTTGATCTGTGGTTCTACTCGCACGAAATGCCTTAAATTTTAATATTTGGGTTAACATTACGAACAAAAATTGGTATTTTACAGCAGTATGACGCGCACAAAACGAGATAAGGTTTTTGTAATAAACTTATTCGGTATTTTTACGTGATTAAATACAATTTCTAAAAATGTTGATATAAAATATGCCACATAGATAGAACATAAAATATGTCATACAGGTTTTATCAGAAAAAAAAGTATTAAAACAGCAAACAATGCTGGCAATACTAACAAGAGACGGAATGATACAGTATGCAACTTAATGCAACCTCAAACATGTCTTTGTAGAAAGATTTTGTACATTCAAAGGCCCATTTCTGTACAATCAATTAAATAGAAAACTATGTAACAATAAATTAAATTACTATAAATGTGAACAAATTATACTTAAATATTTACTAACCATCGATTATGCACATACAGAAGATCTACTTGCTGTCTGCAAATAGAACCACTAAAATGCTATTTTACTTTTATGAAGCAATTTTTAATTTAGTTTTTACTTATTACTCATTGTTAAATTATTCTAGTTATTAAATATTTATGCACTTTCTAGGTATTTTTTAAGTGTTAAGGTATTTATTGTTAATGTGTTCTTTCAGTTTCTTCTATTTTCTGGTAGGTACGGCAATTCCCCTAAGATGCAAGTCAAACCGCGGGCCACAGTATTCACTCAATATTAAATTACGTAACTTTCTGGCAACGCTCGTTATGTACGTGTAGGCCTGAGATTTACTTAATTTAAGGAATTTGTAATCCCATGATGTCTGCTGTTAAGTCCAAAATTTTGAACAGTAAGTATCGTGAGTTAAAGTAAGTGAAAGTAAGTGAGTTCATTAGATAGTGATCCCCACATTACATCACCACCCCACCTTGCGAGCGTTTTTAATTAAACCATCACAGGGAGCTGGCGCATAAATTGATTAAAATTATTCACTGCGTTCTACCCACCACTACATTTTATGGTGATAGCTCTTGTTGAGAATATTCTTATAGCTTACAAAACAACTTACGTCATGTATATATTTGTTGATGTTCCTTGTATTTATTTATTAGTGAAGGGTTAGCGTTTTGGGGGAATGCCTAATGTAATAATGACGTTCAAAAAGTGCTGATCCTCAGCCTAGTTTGAATAACAGATTTTGATTAATTATAATATTTTATCAATGGTGTTTGTACACCATCGAATGTTTGAAAAAAAAAACAAAAACTCGTACGTGTAGCACAGCGGTAATCTACTCTTTCTCATTTTATTCGAGGAGGGTTTTTCTTTCTGGCATTGGAGTAATTATGACATTAGTACTTCCCTAAACGGACACTTAGTAGGCTGGGTTTGTGACGTTGCAAAAATACATGATCAAAGCAACTAGTAGAGACACCTTTCGTGGGTCCGCGAAAGCACAGATATATGAGAATTCTATTGAGTCTGTGGAAGAGGATTTTCGAAGGATAGGATGGTATATATAGGTCCTGTCAAAATGGTTGAGAAGGTTTTACCTTTTAAGGCGTGACAGCTAGGAATACGTTTTGGGAGAGGGATCAGTCTGGAATGACCAGATTGTGTCCAAATAACCCGATGGGTTTCCTATGAGTCCAAATAAACTCGAACCTTGTGAGAATTCTACCATTTTCTTTGTCCTTGTGATAAAACCTAGGTCTCAGTTGTGAGTATTGACACGAGGATGTTGTTACAGGTCTGGCTGATCATGCTAGCTTTATTAAATAGGTCTGATGCGAGATTAAGACGTTATGACTGTGTTTAGCCCCGTAGTCAGATGATTTGGATATGATCCGGGTGCGGGCAATTTGAAGGTTATCCTTTGAAGTGTGGCCATCTGTTGGTGAAGAAGGTCTTACTTAACCGTTGTAAGGTAAACGAGGGAAGCTCGCCACTCCAGGCAACGATAGCGTCACCGATATATAACCGTAGGCCGCATTTATGCGCGTTAACACGTTAATCTGTGTTTGACGCCAAGGGTCTTAGTCCCGTCGTTTGAAAGGAATATACTGTGAGAAAGCTGAGTTCTACTGAAATATCATGATTTGTTGACCTATGAGAGAGTTTGTAAGAAATAGGTATTAAGAACAGTTGTTATAGATTCTTGTGTCCCAAGTTGCTTTGCATAAACGTTATTTTCCATCTATGAGCACCATAATAGGTCAATACTAGTTCGATGAGCTAGAAGTTATTAAGTAGTTCATCTCACGGACTCGCTAAAGCGACTCTGAGTCATTGTTTTAGTCTCAATACCGGTGTATACCCCGATACAACTGGGAACGGAGAACCAGTTTTGTCGGAGTGAACACTTAAGAGCCACTAACCAAACCCTTCCTGTGGGAAGAGTAGTAAGTGGCTTGTCACAATTGATGTTTACCTACATTTATGTGTATTTACAATAAACTTTGTATTTTTTTTAAATCAGGTACTGGTTTAATTTTTATGTTTTCCTTACAGCTTATACCCTATAAATTTACTTTAGCGTGGTGGCCAACCATCAGCATCTTGTTTCAAAAATATCTGTTAACTACAGGAACTGGATTACAGGAGTTACTGGGTTATCACTGAAAGGAATGTCTTACAATCAGCATTGGATATGCAGTGAAGAGAACCTAATTTCTTCAATCCCTTTTTTCTATAAACCTATTTTCTTTAAACTCAAAATTTCCATTTTCCTTACGACTTTTCAAATATTTTCTTTCATACAATTTATTTATTTACTTTTATTTATACAAACCTTGTCTTGACAATTAGATGTAACCACGGTGAAGTGTTGCGCGGACAAACATTTGTGACAATTGATTTGTATTTATATAGATGCGAAAGTTACTGTTTGTTTATCTGTTACCTTTTCGCAACTTACCGGCTGAACGGATTTCGATGACATTTGGCACACAGATAGACCATGAACTGTGTTAGGACACAGTATATAAGTACGTTCTAATATTGAAAACGTTCGTAAAAATAAAGTTACTTCAAAGAAGGCATACTTAAAATGAGATAATCGAAAAAATCTGTTAAATCGATGTAAATAAGAAGAAGATACACGCTTTTACCTACTTAGTACTTTTTATGCAGGTAGTAACTCCATGAAGGTGAAACCGCGGCAATAACTAGTATAACAATAACAGTATGGTTATGTACTGAGTGTTTAGTAAAACAAGACACATTACGTGCTCACGTGAAACTGTCAAACATTTCCGAAAATAGATTTCGAATATTTGTTGTGCAGAAAATCTGTAAGTTAGAAGTTAGATGATTTGTTAGTCAAAGGAGCAAATTTTGTAGTTAAAGATTGCTTTTTACCTGCCTACTATGCGAAAAAAACCACTATTTAAATAACTCGAAGCTGATACAGAGGCGTACTTGGAAAAGTCACAAAATGGCTTTAATTCATTAATTAATTTATAAGGTACCCTACCTTTAATATTATAAATGCGATAGTTAGTTTGTTTGTTACGGTTTCACACTAAACCGACTGAACGAAATTGGAGAAAGTATACTTTTTACCCAGGATCGCTAGACGAAGTCGCGGGCATCAGGTATATTTGTATAAATAACATTCAACACACGCTTACTTTTACAGACTCCCACAAATAATAACTGCTTAGAAGTCGAGACGTAAATGAGTGAGACAGAGATTGATATCCTGTCGCATGATACTAAGCCAATGCAATGAATTGGGAAATGGGACCGCTGGTTGACGCGCAAAATTAGATCGCGTTTGATTGCGGTAGAGTGAACTCCCTGTGAACAGCACAATAGATATGAATACTAGATGGTATTGGATCGTCATAAGGTCGCGTGCTTAGGAAGATTAAGCTGTGTTAGCAAGTGTAACTAGAAATGCTTATATTGGTCATGCTTATCAAAGTCAAAGCATTTATTTCAAATAGGCACTCTAAGGCACTTTTGAACGTCAATAATACTCTCCAATGTGGATTGTACGTTTGTTGAGTTGAGTGCATTCTCCAGAAAAAAAATGTCTTAGAACAATATATAACATGTAAAGTACCAAATCGCTAAGAGTTTTTTTCAGAACAAAGGGGTTTTTAACACTGACGGGCATTTTTATACTTGAATTATATTTATTCGTTAAAAATGATATGCAATATTATTTATTGCATACAATTTTAATTTCAAATCTGACCCTAAGATAAACATTCGTACACAATATAAATATGATATCAATTTACCTATAATAAACGATATGATTTATTATAAAACTACCTATGTTACTGCTATTCGTGTATACAAACACTTACCGCCAAATATTAAACAATTATATGGCAAAGTTAAAAAAAAAAAACCTGTTGTTGAGAATGTATTTTAATATTGATAGATAATATTGCATTTGTAATTCATTTTAATACTATTGCAAATTCGACATGGGTTGACTGTTGAGCCTAAAAAGGTTATGTTTTAAAATACACACATCAACAGAATCTAGGGATACCTTAATCCTAAATTATTGACGAATCTATAGTTTAAAATCTGTTTGGTTTCTATAAAAAGTTTTATACAGATTGAAACCTCATTAAATTATTATATACTCTAAATTTAAAAATGGAAATAAAAAAACAAAAGAAACAACAAATTACGGCGGCAAAATTGTTAGTAATTCGTTACGCTAAGAAAAGTTAAAATTGTTTTATTAATATTAATTTATGAAAAGGGATTAGATTGATTTTCTTTTTTAATTTAACGTGTCGTGTGAGCTTTAAGAGTCATGTCACGTCGTCATTTGAGTCGAGATGAAATGTTACGAGCCGTGGGCATGTTTTGTTTGTTTGTTTGGCATCTCGCAGGTCAACCTATGCGGTTGTCGTCTGCTTAAGCGGACTTGCCTGTGGATTCCCTAATAAATTAAGGCCTCCAGCCAGTACTTAAACTTATATACTAACTAAAACTAAGCGACAACGCTAAGGGCACCCCCTGTGGGGTACGAACCTCGGCTTAGGGCGTCGCTGGAAGAGGGCAGCAAATGACTAGCTGGATCAGGATTGGTATTAGTTAGGGACGAATTTAAAGCTACAGGCTCAGCGGCGCGGGCTGGCTCGAGCAAGGGTCGGGAGGGGCGTCGATTTGGGCGTCGCGGCGGGCCTCGGCGGCGAGGGCGGTAGGACGGCGATCGGGTTTTGGGCTTATGTAGCGTGCTAGTGGCCTTACTACTCTCCTGGAGGAGGGTAGTGGCGTCGTCGGGGTCGATTAAAGTATGCCTTGGTCGGCGAGAGCCGTGGGCATGTTAGAAAATGGTGCTATTCAACGCATCGTTGCTGAGGCCCTATACACCAGCCAAAACGTGATATCAAGGTTGTGGTCACGTTATCGCAGTTTTGGAGACGTGACTGAACGGCACACTGGTAGATATCGTGTTAGAACGCAGAGACAGGATCGATATCTCCAAATGACCGCCAGAAGACAACCCAATATCCCAGCGATGCAACTAGTACAAAGACTCCAGGAGGACCATCAGCTGCTGGTAAGCGACCAAACCGTGCGAAGGAGGTTGCATGAAGTTGGTCTTCATGCTCGAAGACCGCTCCGTGTTCCAGCGTTGCGACGTGGCAATCGCGGTCGGCGGCTTTCGTGGGCTCGGGAGCATTTACCATGGAGTGACGAACAAATGATCTTTGGTGCTGTTCACCGATGAGTCCCGGTTTGGGTTTCATCCGGATTCACGAAGAACACACGTTTGGAGATCTCCAGGGAGAGTTAGCCGTCTACGGCACCGTCTACGGTGACCGAGCAGTGGGAACATTATAGGCTGATTATGCTATGCAATAAATATACCTTTATCTGTCGTAGTGTTGTAAAAGGTCGCCAGGAGGAAAAAAAAGCCAGGAGGATATTAAGATCTGCTTTATCAGAACTGTATTTCTATGTCAAGTTTACTTTAAACCTAATGGTGTGGCGGTTATAGCTTAATATGACCACCTACCGTACCGTAACATGTGCCATCGGTTCGAGAAGATGAAGAAGAAGGGTTATCTGACCTCAAAACCTAGTCGAAATTTACCAAGTTATTCATAAAAACTAAGAATGCGACTTGGATTTTTGAGCCGCACAAACTCGCGTTATTTGACACTGGACTATTAATTACTAACAACTACGGTCAAAAGGATCGCTGACGTAAATGATCAATTACGGGGCACGAAGACTTCTAATAAGCAAGTTTTCTCGGAAAGAGGTCGACGATCGCGAAATGACTTGAGACGTGAGAATTGCAGGCTTCTTGTGGGGGGGTGGGTGCACTGAGAATGGTGAGGGTGGTATATTGCCCCCCTCTCCTCGTCACGGGGAAGGGATGAGCGTGAAGTTTGAGAGACCAAGTCATGGTTGGTTATTTTTTGTTAAATAGCGATCGTTCTTTGAGTTTCTACGGCGCTCAACGAGACGTGTACTTCAAATAAATGATAGAGCCGGCTAAAATCATACTTACGTTGGTGTCTGGTGTTTTAAGGGTGCTCTAACCTTCTACTTTTCTTTTGAACCCCTAAGTCGAAAGCCAAAGTCCTGTTACTCCGCATTTTAATTAAAGTTCCAGCAGGGATATTGTTGTTACCATCAATTATCTACATCGCTATCAGTTTGAACTGCTTTGAACCAATTTAAACCTCCTGTACTCCTGCACCGGTGTGCGGACCGGAAACGAATGACGTTATAATTAAACTTCATGTCAAAATATAGCAATACCAGCTTTTATTAAGCTTTTGTACTGGGAGCATGTCAGTTGGTTTATGGATGTTTGCGTTGGACATGTTAAAGCCAAATTAAATAGAGAACTTTGACTATAATTTATGAAACTAGCAACTGCCGATGACTCCTCTTCTGGCCGGTGTACTGATGAATGGTTTTCTCGAATCGCGCTTTTGCACTGAGGCACAGCTGCCGCAGTTCCGACACGAAATATAAGTGTGGGAAAGTTCAATAAATAAATATAAATACTATTTATAATCGTGTATATATCTGTCGTATAACAAAATTAAAGATTATTGGAGAAAATTGAGATTATAAGAAATTCAAAAATAATTTCATTAATCCTTTCAAGAATTTAAGAAACTGCTAGTTTTATCGTGACCGAGTCAGCTTTAGGTACCTTCTTTTTAGGAATATCGATCAGTTAACCAGTAGGTACGTCAGCCAGACGCGTAGGGGTTGTCAGCAGGTTTCCAAGAAATACTTTAGAAGAAACCGAGATTGGCTGTAGAAGACGAAATAATTTTACGAGAATAACATTTGTAAGTAAAATATGAAGCAGTAATAATTCGATACCTATATTCTGAGTAATAAAACCCAGTTCACGTTTTTCCTCAAAGTGATTATGATATCTACCCAGAAGATATGGTTTCATCTTTAACTAAGTGCCTATCATTATTTTATTTGTCTGAATTTCTGAAAGCTTAAATATTTTTCTGTAAATAAAGTTAAAAACTCCTTGTATGTAATAATTACTTCAAGACGTGGATAGAGGTATACCTACAAGGAGTTTATAACTTTGTACCTGACCACTTCAGTTTAAATAGGCTGTATTTTTGTTCATGTCATTAAAACTTGTATCTTATTAAATTAACTTTAAATCCTCGATATTTACTGTTTAGAGGTTCATTAATGTGGGCCAAACTTTTAAGATTCTTATTTAGACTAATTTTTTATCAAACGTATTTGGTTCAAAAAGTAAGTTGTCATTGCTACAATCGTGTTTAAAAGTATGATATAAAGGAAGGCCCAGTGAATGACTATTTAAACATTATATATACATATTTAAAAAGTTAAGTAAGTATCTACCTATACTCAGATAAGTTAATTATAAATCCAATTGTCATCCTACGTCAACTTGCAGTACTAGAGCACTTTAGATTATTTCCTTTTTTATATACGTACGAGTATATATTATTTTAAATTAAATAAATAATAGTTTGGTTGTTTTATTTAAAGTACAAATAAAATAAACAGGGCTACAGGTTGGCCATGGCCAATAGACAAAAATCGGCAATTATAAAAAAAAAAGAAAGAAAGAAAAGAACGTTTATTTACGGTAAACATGACGCAGTGATCGAACACAAACACCAAAGAGAACAAATCGGGGGAAAATATGCGTCACATCCACGCAAAACCAATATCTTGAAAACGGTTAAGTTTGAGGTAAGGTGTTCCATAGTCAAATCAGTCAGGAATGGTGGAAACTACAACCTCTTTAAGGATCTAGGTCGACTTAAACTGTAGCATAATGTAATTGAAATGAATTAAAAAATACTGGTACAACCTACCTCCCCGTGGCGGCATGGCTAAATGTTTTTGGGATGGATAGTACTTTACATAATTATCTGCCTCGTTGGTCTAGTGGACGCAAGCCGCGGTACAAACGTCAACCATTGATGGAATAAAAAGAATCTTACCGCGGTCCAATCCAGCGGAATGACGAGCCTGTATGGATAAAACGGGGAATATTTCAGTACGACAGTTTCAGTCCACTTTGGTTCTGTTTAGCTCTGCTCTCTGCTGGAGGATTCATGTATAGGCTATCGGTTCAAGAGAGGTGGTCAAGTCATATCTCACCTACCCTAATAAGCCTTATTAAATAGTCATGGATGACTTGAAACTCTTTGCCCCCAACAAATTGGGACTGATGGATCTACTGTAAGTAACTGAAACTTTCAGTAGCGCCATCAGGATGGAATTTGGTGTGGACAAATGTGCAGTCATGCATGTAAAGCGAGGTGAGATTTTGGTATCCAAGGGAATTCAACTTTCGGATTACATAAACCTTAGATCCCTCTCCTCGTCCGAAAGCTATAAGCATTTGTGTATGTCCGAAGCGTTAGGCATCAACATTATTGACATGAAGTAATCGTTGAAGGGGTGCTTCTTTGGCCGCCTGAAGAAGGTATTAATTAGTCTTCTTTCGGGCGGAAAGAAGGTGCGCGCATTCAAAGGTTGGGTCATGCCGACCGAACTCGACGCTCTAGACCCACGATCAACAGTGATGAGACTGTACCAGGCCACTCAGAAAGCATTGCGAAAGAAAGTTTTTATGTAAGAGAGACTGGCCAGTTACAGTTTATTTTTAAAATATCACTATTTGTAAGTAAAAATAGGTACGTTCCGATTTCAAGATTTCAAGATTTCAAAGTGTCGCCTGAAACCGGACGAATCGTATGATAGAGTTCAAATGGCATTCGTGGATAAAGGCCCTTCGCAGACTTCGAAATCTAAGGCAACCGATTATCGTTGGTATAACGAATTCAAGCACGCTCGACTAACTTTGGGCGATGAAGAAAGAAGTGGTCGCCCTTTGACGGCTGTTGCTTTGGTGTTTCAAAACTAATCAACGCCTACCAAAGTGAAGCGATCTAGAAGCGGGGGCAAGAATATGATCGCGAGCTTTTTTTAATTTGACTGGCTACTTGGTTTCAATTCCTTTACGAAACCAAATAAGCATCAAACCTGGTTTGCTACCAAATGCTTGCTTCTGTGTTCTGACCAACAAGCGAACAAACACAGAGCTCTGTGGGCTACTGCTCCAGCACGACAACGCGCCTTCGCACACCGCGCTCAAAACGGGAAAACTGAAGGTATCACCTGTGCAATTATGGATAAAGTTATCTTGACGAATAACTACCTGAGACATATTATGAGGGACGGAACGGTTGACGTGTGTCGGTCATGCCACCGTCCGGTTGAGTCCATTAGACATATTATCAAAATCAAAATCAAAATATTTTATTTCACATAAACCTACATGGGCACTTATGAAACGTCAGATTCTAGGTGCACGGTTCCAATTGGTCGTTTCCTATGGAGAAGAGCCGGCAAGAAACTCCATGGTTACTCTTTTAAAAATATTTGTATTTTACAATATTTTTTAGTTACAGTGTTAATAGGTACGAGAGGACAGTGTAGGCCTGTCAAAAAGTACCATATATTAAACAAATAGACAATGGTATATAAATTTACAATCCACAAGGCCTACGACGTTCTCACATTTACAAAATATAGAAATAATCTAATAGAATAAAAGTATAATATCTCTGGTTGTACTCATCTGGCTAACGGCGAGTACATGCACAGGCATAACCAAGTAGCCAGCATTATTCACCAGCAACATGCTTTGAAATATAAACATGTGGATTCTGAGGTACCGTATTACAAGTATGTGCCCGAACCATTTCTCGAAAAAGTTGTACTGGGCCGATCCCAGTACAACTTTCTATCATTACTGACAGGACTATTATCGCTAATAAGCTTGACATAGTAGTGATAGATCGATTAGCGCGCCGCACAATGATTATCGATGATACCATTCCACATGACGAGAACCTCTTGAAAGCTGAGAAAGAGAAACAATTAAAATATCTCGACTTAGCACACGAGGTTATTGACATGTGGAATGTGAACTCGGCTGTTATTGTGCCGATTGTTGTATCGGCCAATGGCCTGATGGCAAAAAGCCTCGATCAACATCTCTCGAGGCTTTCTTTAGGCGGTTGGATCAAGGGCCAGATTCAGAAGGCAGTACTCCTCGATACGGCTCGCATCGTGAGTAGGTTCCTGTCTTTGAAGCCCTAACCACCTGTAGTTTGGGTCCTGCTTCCGATACCGGCGGACCACAATTTTTAATATTTTGAAATGTTTTATTTGTATGTTGTTTTATAAAAATATTTAAAAACGTAGTAAAATAAGGAGCAAAATAAACAAAACAATAATAAAAAACTTTATTGCAGACCACATGATTCATAAACACGCAATAAAAGAGAAAATATAATAGATTATTTATTTTCTGAATTTTTTGTCTCAAGACGATATTAAAAAATAAAAATAAAAGTTATGAGATTATTGTTTTGTCATCGGCCCTTGACCCCTGTGCAAATATTCAAGTAAATCTGCCTCCTAGAAGTAGGTGAAAATGAAGTTAAAAGATTTCATAACATTCATACATACATACATACATACAGGCCAAGCTAATAAAAGCGTGTAAGAAAAGAAATACACCATCTCTTTCTCTCACTTTATCTCCTCTCAGCGTGTCGATGGCAAATATCGTTCGAAAAAGGTACCATTTTATATAAATGCATAAATAAATGATTAAAACTTAACAAGTTTTAATTATTTATTGGATCCAATTCCAAGTATAGGAGACCACATCATTTACTTATAATTTTTAATAATAAATCGTAAAAACATACGGAAACAAACAACATTAAAATACAAATGAAATATAAGAAGTAAAGAATAACCATAATATATGACAATGGCAACAGACCATAATAACAAAATATTACGATTTCGATACTACGACTTTTGTATCCTTTTAATATCCTTTTTCCTAGATAGAAACAGTCTGTATAACAAGATCAGTATTAAGCGACGCTAACACCGCTAGCTGACGCAGACACTTGGACTGCACGTGTACCTACAGGTGACAGGCCATGAGGCGAAAGAAGAACACCATTATATTAACCTTTCTGCCATCAAAATCGGTTTGGAGATTTAGACATGAAAAACTTAGGTCCTACTACTGTCTTCTTGTGAAAAGTTTATTCTGCTTACGCATTTATAATAAAAATAACACCACAAAGGCCTTTGCATGGCACCTTTATTATAAACCTGAATATTTTGGTCTTGGTAGTACGTTTCTGTGGGATAATTGCCGACTGCCTCGCGGGCGGAGCTGCGGGAAAAAGTTAGTGCTACCTTCGAGTACATTCAAAGTAATGACTCCAAGGTTCGCGAAATAAATCATTAGGAAAGCCTTAACTTTCACAGTAAAGATGCTCCAACAATGTAAAGCTTATATTGCCCGCTAATTTAAAGCTTATGTTGGAACCAGCGAACGTGGGCCCTATGATAGCTCTTGTTTCTTTTTGCTGCCCAATCACGTCGCAGTAATTAATTGTCGAGGGTAGGACAACAAAAGGTTGGAAATGTCGTCGAAACTAGGATGTCACTGTGTAGGTAGGTTTTGTTGATACGTCTTTTGTTTCGTTATTATAGCACTGGAGCGTAAGACCCTGACGCTCCAGTAAAAAACCGGTTCAGGATGTTGATGGGACTGCCGCATTTCTGCAGTTCGTCAGGTATGTTTGTACAAACACACGTCGATGGCTTCAAGCCATCGTCAGACAGAAGCCTGCCTCTTTGCTCTGCAGAGTGCGAGAAAGCCCCAACTCCATCCTGAAGACCATAACGGGGACGAACGATTCTCCTTTGTAAGGTGATGTTGTTCGAAGATGCATTTCGAACAACATCCGTGTCTCCAATGTTATATTTTTGTTCACAAACCCATAAGGATGTTGATTATTCGAAATGAAGATTATTTTATTGTATTATTATTTACCAGCGTGTTGATTTTATCTTAGGTTCTGAAATCAAATGGAGGTGACTACACCTCCGTACCAAACGTTTTCACTGTAGGTTCGATTCTCCTTCTTATCTCGTGACGACACACTATTTAACAAACGATCGAGCTTGGTTCGAACTGGACAGCGGATTTGGTTTGTTCCAGACAAAAGATCGTCTTGATAATACACCTAATTATCACCAGACTGCTCTCTATGGTCTGTTACAAAAATATCTGATGAAAATGTAACAACGTACATGTGGATGCCTGTTTGTAGTGCAACTTACCTTACCTTAATTAATTTACACAACTTAACTTAATTTTCGCAAATGGCTCGCCTCCTACTACATGGGGTAATGAGGTATTTTCTTCCTGAATACTCCGCAAAATCTGCATGTAAGCGTTGCCATGGAAACAAAGGAAATTCCCACGGATGCAGGTCAGCACGCGGCGCTGCGTCCCGCACCATACGACACGGCTCACACGAACGACACATTACTTCAAGGTCATCATCTAAGCTAGGCCAGTTAACATAATTGCGTGATAAGCTTTTCATTTTTGTAACTCCTAAATAACCATGATGAATTTCTTCTAGAATTTTAGTTTGTAGTGTTTTTGGTATAATGATGCGATATTTATAAATTAAACAACCGAAATCCATTGCAATATCGCTCCTTCGTGCAAAATATGGCTTTTCGTCTTCGCAACTCGGCCATCCAAATTTAACATATCCCGATATTCGCGATAATATTGTATCCTTATTGGTTTCTTTACCTACGTCATGGAAATTAACCGGCATACATTGATGTACTAAGTTAACATAACTCATCGATTCGGTGGGACGGTGCTCCTGAGCTAATGGTAAACGTGACAACGCGTCCGCTGGTCCATTTTGCTTTGAGGTTATATATTTTATTGTAAAATCATATGCTGCTAATCGGGCAGCCCAACGTTGTAAGCGACTGGCGGCAGTTTGGGGTATTGGGTATACCCCAAAATTCGCTCCGAAGATGTAGCTTAAAGGCTGATGATCTGTACGTAATTCAAATTTTCTACCATACAGGTATTGATGGTGTCGAGTGACGCCATAAAATATTGCGAGAGCCTCCTTGTCAATCTGACTGTAATTGCGTTCCGCGTCATTGAGTGTGCGTGACACACAGCTGATCGGTCGCTCACTGCCGTCTGGGAAACGATGCGCCAATACTGCGCCCAACCCGTACGCGCTGCTGTCCACCGATAGCACTAAGGGCCGCCCCTCCTCATAATGTGCAAGTACCCTCTCACCCGATAGGACTCGCTTCGCTTTCTTAAAAGCCTCAACGCATTCATTACTCCAATTCCAACTGATACCCTTTTTTAAGAGTTCATGTAACGGATGCAAAAAAATACTTAATTTGGGAATAAATTTGCCATAATAATTAAGTAATCCTAGAAAACTTCTTAACTGTGTGATATCGATAGGTGCTGGTGCCTTTACAATAGCTTCCACCTTCTGGGGATCCGGGCGCAGACCACTTTGGTCAATAATAAACCCGAGATATTTAACGCTCGCTTGTAGAAAAAAACATTTGCTTAGTTTAACGGTCAAACCCATATCTCTTAATCTAACTAGTACTTGTCTTAAATTAACCAAATGTTCTGCTCTCGAAGCCCCCGTCACACAAATATCGTCAAGAAACACCACCGTGCCACGCACGCCGCGCAATGTCTCCTCCATTAATTTTTGAAATTTTTCCGGAATGCAAGATAATCCGAATGGCGTACGGCGATAAACATATGTACCGATGTGTGTAGTAATAGCGGTACACAGTTGTGAATCATCTGTCAAAATCGTCTGTTGATATGCATGGGTTAAATCAATTCTGGTAAATTCCCTTCCCCCACTTAGAGTGGCAAACAACTCTTCGATGCGTGGGAGTGGGTAATATTCACGCTTAAGTTTAGGATTGATGGTAATTTTATAATCACCACATATTCGTATATCGCCGTTCGTCTTTATAACCGGCACGATGGGTGTGCCGTAGTCAGAGTGCTCGACCCGGTAGATGGTGCCCTCGGCCTCCAGCCGCTCGAGCTCGCGCTACACACGCGCGCGGGCAGCCAGCGGCACGGGGTGCGCCCGCACGTACACAGGTTCTTTATTTGTCAGTTGCAATTGGAGCAATTTTTTACATTTTCCTAATTTATCAGTAAATACCTCAGGAAATTCTGTAGCTTACTTACACATGGATCAGCAATAATATAATTAAAATGTATTTGTTTGATGTTGAGGGACTTTAACCAATCCCTGCCCAATAGTGAGCGTCCGCCATTTTTTATAATATAACAAGACAAATTGTTTGCCGAAACATTACCAAGTTTAACATTGACCAATATGTAACCTAATGACTCAATCCGCGTACCAGCATAACACCGTAACATTAGATTATCCGATTGATTGGAAACATCTGCTTGTAAAAGTCTTCACTAATCGCCGAAATGCGACTTCCCGTGTCGACTTCACATTTAATTTCGTAACTGTCAATGTTCACGTTAACAAAGTAAGGTTTGTTACCTTTAGACGCCAGTTCGATGCTAAAGAAATCCTCGTCCCCAGAGTTATCCTCAATTACGTAGTTCTGCCTACCAGACCGTCCACTACCACGCACCTCTTTGCACATCATTTTCAAATGTCCACGTTGGTTACACTCATCACAGTTGTAATTGATGTAACGACATCTTTCCGGCCGATGCGGCTTTCCACACCGCCAGCATTGTTGACTCAAGGCGGCCTGCGCCGGCGCCGCAGGGGTGCCCCCTCTCGAAGCCGCGTCGTCAGCCCTAGAGCCTGCGTTGCGTCCCAGCCGGCGCGCGCCTTCTCCACGTGCTAGGCCCGTATCGGTCCTGTGTAGGCCTTCGCCCGCGTCGCCGCCTGCACCAGAGGTCGTGGCTGCGGCGGTGGTCGCCGCGCTCACCTCCGCGTGCCTTTCTGCGGCCTCTAACGCCAGAGCCAGGACCACTGCCTCTTTGTATTTAATATTTTTCTCAGCAAATATACGCGATCGCATCGCGCTGTTGGATAGTCCCGAAACAAATTGGTCGCGAAGGTTTTCTTCTAGCATAGTACCAAAGTTGCACGTGGTGGCGAGATGTTTTAAATCTTGGAGATAGTCCGTCATGGATTCCTCAACACGCTGTCTACGTAAGCGAAACATGTGACGCTCGGCAATCTCCGATCTCTGTGGTTCTAGATGATCGGTCACCAAACGTACCAATTCGTCAAATTCCTTCGTCTCTGGATCCGCCGGAGCACACAGATCGCACATTAACGAGTATGTAGTTTCACCCACAACCGTAATTAACAACGGCACACACAAGTTATCTTTAATCTCATTCAGTAATATGTACTGTTTCACACGGCGAATATACGATGGCCATTGCTTCGAATTAATGTCAAATGGTTCTAGTCGACCGATTGGCATTGTTAATCACAATTTTACACGCAATTAGAGTTCGAATTCCTCGTCGCCAAATGGGACGTCAATGAAACACGGAGATGGATAGCTGACTGGTTTATTCATATTTGCGCATACCCACATATCTTAATAAAAAAAGTAGACACAATACCTTACAATAGTATCCCTAGTTTCTGCGCTCAAAGGACTTAAAACTAGCGGTAGTAGAATGACCAGTACCTACCTCAGAAGTATTATTCTTTAAGTTCACGTATTCACGTAAGACACACGGCCTCGTCCACAACACAGCCACACCCCTTTTTGTGACTTTTTTACGAAAACAAATGTAGGTACTAACTTAAGTATGCAACTAAATTGCATACTTAACCTGCATGTAACTAAAACAGAAAAAATTTAAGTCTTTTCCCAGTAATATGTTTTGCACAAAGTTAAGCTAATTTGATGTACAAACTCAAACTCAAACTCAAATCATTTATTTCAATTAAACCATTTACAGGCACTTTTGAATTGTCAAGGAGTCGGTCAGTCAGAAATATGAAGCTAGTTGCCCATTCCAAAGCGTAGTAGGTACCTATGGAGAAGAACGGGCAAGAAACTCCATGGACACTCTTTTAAATAATAATGTTTTTACATATATCTTAGTTACATCGATTAATGTTGACACTATAAGTGAGAACGATGTACAAAAACCGTACACGTTAAAAGCGTCCAGAGTGCATCAAAACATAATTAAAAACAATCCAGCTAATTAATTATTAAAATAAGCCGTGGCAGCTAAGAGATGACCAGTCCCAACTGACGGCGCCCGTTCACGAACATGACGCATGGATCAGCACCATTCAGCTCAACCATTTTGAAGGGAGCTAAATGATCCGACACACGCGCCACCGTCAGCGAGACATTTGAGTGAGCATGACATACTATCAACCACCAAGGCACATTCAAGTCAATCTATGACATTACCCGGTAAATGGTAGCTCTATAGTACAAAGGACTCACATCTGTGCAATGCATCTATATAATAAAAAGGAGATTGAGTTTATATAATGCAAATAAATTCTTACTATCTTCAGACTGCGTAGATGTCGGTTTTGTGGTGATTTAAATGGTGTACTAACATAATAAAGAGTATTAAGTCATTGCATTGGATTTGCTTAGGAAAAGATGTGACCGTATGGCTACGTCTTGTTATAAAGCTCACATTGCTAATATAGAGGCTAAGATTACTTAAACCCAAAATATTTCTGGAGTTACTTAAAAATTAAGAGAGGTGGCACCAGTAACTACCCCAGTTCTATGACAGATGGTGTAAACACCTCTGAAAATACCAAGGAGATATGTAATTATTTCGCATCACATATTTCTAAGGTATACAGTAGTTGCGGGAATGGTGTGCACGCGGGCGCTGGTGGCATGGATAGCTGCATAAGCAATAGCACGTTAGGCCAAATAATAATATCAGAAGATCAGATCCGCAAAGAATTACAAAAATTAGACGTTCACAAAGGGCTGGCCCCGACAATATACCTGCTTTGCTCTTAAATAAGCTGGCGGATGTTCTTTCATTGCCATTAAGTATTATATTTAATCATTCTTTGCTTCGCGGTACTTTTCCGACCATTTGGAAGGAAACCAAAATTGTGCCTATTTTAAAAAACGGGGATAAGTCCGATGTGAGCAATTACAGGTCCATCGCCATTCTATCCATACTTGCAAAGGTATTTGAAGCCCTCATATGCTCTGTGCTAGCTAGACATTTATCACAGCTAATTATAGATAACCAATATGGATTTAAGGGGAAATCGATAGCTACCAATTTGGTGACTTATGTTGAAAGCATTGTAGAGGCGGTTGATGCGCGTGTCCAGGTTGATGCAGTCTACACCGACTTCAGCAAGGCTTTCGACACAGTAGACCATGGCATACTTGTAAATAAGCTTAAAATGTATGGCGTTTCGGAACCCCTTTTAGGCTGGTTCCAATCATATCTGTCTGGACGGATGCTCAGAGTTGTGGTGAATGGCTGCTCTTCAGATTCGTACATTGCAACGTCGGGAATCCCTCAGGGATCTCATTTGGGTCCGCATGTATTCATTCTTTTCATAAATGACATTTACAAATGCTTCCAGAACTCGAATATATTCTTATTCGCTGATGACCTCAAAGCCATTAAGATCATAAGAAATCCCGCGGACTCGGTGCTATTTCAAAGCGACTTAGACCGGCTGACTAAGTGGTGTGAGTGCAACAAAATGTCTTTGAATGTAAAAAAAATGCCATAACATAAAATTCACAAAAAAAAAACCTGCAGTCAGTTTACAAATTGAATGGTGAGCAGCTTGAGGAAGTAGATACTATACGAGACCTAGGCGTTCAGTTCGTTAGAAAGCTAAGTTTTGTCAAACACATTGACAAAACTATATCAAAAACATCAAGGATGCTTGGCTTCGTTATAAGATAGTGTAAAAACTTCAAAAAACCCAACATAAAAAAAATTATGTACAACTCGCTAGTTAGAAGCCATCTCGAGTATTGCAGTGTGGTCTGGTGAACTGAGTATAAGGTCCACATCAAGCGCATCGAACGGCTGCAAAAACGTTTTTTGTGGCATCTTACATACTATGGTAATATGGGCAAAAAGCTCAATTCGTACCAAGAAAGACTTAAGTATTTCAAGATGGTGTCGCTGGAGAAACGCAGAAATATACTAGATTTGGTTTTCTTTAAGAAGTTAGTAACGGGCTCTCTTAACTGTCCCGATTTGCTCAGTATGGTGTTATTCCATGTGCCACGTAATCTGCCAAGAAGTTCTAATAGGAGTCTTTTCCGTCTGCCAAGATGTCATACCAACCTAAGGCAATACTGTCCACTGTCAAGGATGTATGCTGCATACCATGAACACGAAGTGGATATTGACCTCTTTCACTCATCGGTACCTACTCTAAAAAAAAAACGTGCTTGCCATTTAATGGGTGTCTCTAGTCTAAAATCTAATCGAACCTAATCAAATTTTATTTAATCAAATTTTATTTAATCAAATTTATTAATATATTAATCTATGTGATTTTATTTTCTTCAAACTTACTGTAATCAATTTAGCTTTTAAATCTTTGGTCATTATTTTTTTAAATTAACTGTTTTAATTAATTAATTTTGTTAATATCTGCGCATAACGTAGTGCATGCTGTGCTTTTCTATAAGTAATGAGGCTCTTAGACTTAAGTTTGATAAATACAAATTTGAAAATTGTTGAAAAGCCTTAAATAAAGAAATAAATTGTATTGTGGTTAGAAAATAACTAATGTAATTTCCGCGGCTCCTTTTAAAGTTCACCAATTAAGCTGTAGTTACGAATATCTAGGGTTACCAGCCGTCCGGTTTTGTCCGTTAATTTTTGGCTTTTTGCGGGCAGGTCTTAAATTTGTCAGCCGTGTCCTTAGAGAATATAACACTGTAGAAGCCTTACGAACACTTCCCTCTCTGTAACAGTAAAATATCAAATGCTCTTGGACGTTCATAAAAAGTACTTTCAAATCGATTGTAACGCACTTCATAAATCGTCTTCACGGCGCGCGGAGCTCCGTGAAAATGTCTGACTGAGCTGTTATTTTCTGTAAGAATCGTTCAATAACGCCAAACTTACCTAAATACGGAATAACCATCCATATGTCAATAACTTTAATAATATTATGTGTTTTCAGGGTTCCGTACCCTCCGTCCGTCTGTCTGTCTGTCTAGACTCTTTTTCTCAGGAACGCGTGGAGGTATCAATTTATGGCTGGAATTTATATCAAATACTCAAGTCTACTGTCCCTTGGAGCTGTGAAAAAATCAAACTTCTAAGCCAACGCAATCAAAAGATTTTTGCAAATTTTCGACACTCGCAAGGGAATCAAAACCAACAGGGTACTTCCCGTGAACTCAGAATGTTTAAATTTGGTACGAAGCAACGTCTTATAGCACAGATAAAGGAAAAAATGCGAATACCATTAATTTTTAGTAACATCATAAAATAAAAAATATTTTTAATAATTTTAAACTTACTACCCCTTTCCTCATGAACGCGTAGAGGTATTAAATTGGAATTGATATCAAATACTCAGGGCTTATATACATACAGGTTTGTACGGAACCCTCGGTGCGCGAGTCCGACTCAGGTGACACTCGAAATCGTAAAAAAATCATAACGCGAAAACGTTTCCGGCGCAGATCCATTTTATAGTGAGACACTATAATTTAAATTAGCTTGCAAACATTGTGGAGGGAAATTTTGAAATTGGAACGTGCCTATTTTTACTTACAAATATTTAGTCATATTTTCAAAATAGACCATAACTGGCCAGTCTCTCATACATAAAACCTTTTTTTCGCATTACTTTCTGAGTACAAGTAGGCCTGGTATAAACAAACAAACAAAGAATCATGGCAAGATCCTGACATTAATAAGTACGAAAGAAAAAAATATGCGAGTACAAAATATTTTCCAATGTTGAGCACACATAACCAGGAATAGATTGATATACTTATCATATTTTGAAAACTCCGCATAATTAAAAAATATCGAAATGAAAATATCAGTTTTTCGTTTTTCTCGTTGCCCATTTTGTATTTATAAAAAACGGTGACAAGTGACAACGGAGATCATCAAAATGACAGATAAAAGTGTGATGACTGATGTGAATCGTTGTTTACAATTGCGCTAAGAGTTGAAAAAGTATATTGATAAATCATTATTTGTGACATTTTCCATATAACGATGTGTGGATTGCTTGAAAGACGACAGGGCCTATAAATACCCCTAAAGGAGGGTCTTAGACTGACAGCTGCCGTTTCGTTCTAAAATAATAAGCCTCTCGTTATACTATTTACTTTTAACTTCTTTTTGTATCGTGAAAGAGAAGGTCTACGCCAACAGCCCAGCGTCGATTCAAGACCTCAAAGATGGAATTCATGAGGCTCGCATTGGCTCGCATTGGCATCCAATTTGGCTGAAGAAGTTATTATAAATAATCTTATTAGTTAATTATTTGTTTTAAAAACTTATTTATTTGTTATAATATTTTCGTCATGAATACTATCGGATACGATGGTATATCAACGAAAGTGATAAAAAATGCCAGGGAAGTTATAGCGCCACCACAATCACATGTCATCAATATCTGTATTGCTGATGTCATATTTCCAAATAGTTTAAAAAAGTAATTATCAAGCCCCTATTTAGAAGAAATGACAGAACTGATGTTAAGAAATATAGACCAATTGCAAAAAACCGGTATTTTCAAAAATAATTATAGAATAATAATAGAATATGCTATTTCGAAAAAATCTAATTATTTTACAATGAAAAAAAAAGGGTTCAGAATAAATATCAATTTGAATATGGCACTATTCGACCTACTGACTGGTGTCCTGACATCCGTCGTTAAAAGTAATCATATTTGTGCGATATATACAGACATGACGAAAGCGTTCGATTTCGTGGATCATAAAATTTTACTCTTAAAATTACATGGTTATGGCATTAGAGGGAACATCTTTAAACTTTTAGAATCATACCTAAGTGATTGATTACAATGTACGGAAATCTCTAGAATATGTCCTATAACCAAAATAGAAACCACATATACCTCTAAAGCAAGGTACATAAAATATGGCAAAGTTGTGTGTGCATTGCATAATGCACGTAGCGTGCGTGGTGGACGAAGATAAGCCGGTAATCCGGTGAAGAATTGCCGGGGAATAAGTCACGGGATCGTGGATAGTTAACGGATATTGGTACCAAAGAGCATGGAATCACCGCGCCGGCAGCGTCTAGAGACGGCGGTACTAATGAAATTCCTGGTGCCGAACGTGCGATGCTTCTGGGGGTCTACTCGGTATGGGCCAAAGACAGATAACTTTATCCGTGGAATAAAATTGTCATATGACGTCTAAAATAAATTTGTCAGTTTTTCGATAGGCTTTGGAATAACTGTCAAAAATTCAAAATTTAATTTACAGGATTTATACTCATTCTAAGTATAAAAGTTTGGTGATATTCGGCCTAAGTACGTCATCGACGATACGGACCCGTCCGACAGTAGTTGATGAGTCAAAACAAGTAAGAATGAATAAAAACGAAAGGGCAAAATCATCGCGAGTAAGGACAACTGTCAAATTGTGTTGTCATTTAATCTTAGTTCGGATTCCGAAGAGTTTCATGTCCGTAGGTGATGAGGAGTAGGAAACGCCCGTCACTTCGGCCGTAACAACAAATTTCGGCCTAGAAGAGCGGTGACCGCCACGTGCGGCCGTAATGTCCGAATACAGAGCGTTTATGTGGTATAACCACATAAACGCTCCACCTTAATACAAATGGTGAAAATGACAAATTTTCATAACGTCCGTTGTAAATGTGACGGAAACGCTCTTTTAGGAACCCGTAGCTTCAGGGGGTAGACCCCTCTGTTACGGACCGCCTTCAAAGTCATCAGTTTCTCTACGACATTAGATAATTTGTGTCGTATTGCAAATAAACGGTGACACGCTTTGTATACAATGACAATGCCGCCTCTAGCTGCGGCCGCCGAGGCGTTTCCGTGCTCTGTGGCATAATGAGTCTACGTTTGCACGGACGTAAAAATATCGCATATCGAATCTTCAATGCACTGCTTAGCGAAGAGAGTTGAAAATCCAACAGTGTGTTTTTCGACGCGCTGGGTTGTTGGATTCTCCGAGATTTGAAAATCCAGTGCGCGATTAAATCCAGCCGCTTTATTTTTATCTACGTGCGTGCACACGTGGTCTTACTTAGAATATCCTTAATCATGTTTTGTGTGAATAAAGGAGCCTAGAAACTTTTGTGAAATGTGGCCCAGACGAACCAATTGTAACTTCTTAACTCAACTCTCAACTTATAGTCTACACTATAATATTATGTTATAAAGAGGAAAGATTTGATTGTTTGTTTGTATTGAATCGGCTCCGAAACTCCTGTACCGATTTCAAAATTGTTTTACCATTAGAAACCGAAATGATGTCTGATGTATATAGGCAACGTTTTTTTCGAAAACCACGCGGACGAAGTCGCGGGCGAAGTACTAGACATCAAATAAAGTAAGTAGATACGTAAAAGTAATGGTAGGTTCATTACTGATTAAAAGTGAGTGTCAAATCAATTTTTTTATGAAAACAAACTTGCTTATAAGGTAATTATAGGTTATTTAGACGTGTGACGCTGTTTATGTTCTTATACATCTACTTAATCATGCACACACCCATCAGCGCAACTTTCAAAATTATTTTTTTCCCTGTTATCACTTTTACATCAAATAAACGGATGCACACAATGTTTTATACCTCATGTATATTGTCTAATGCAGTTTCTCGTTATAGCTCTTAAATATGGCATCGCCGCAGTTTTTACAATATTGTTTTGCTTTCACAGCCTGAAGAAACTTGGTCGTGTATATTTTTTCAAAAGCCGCTGATTATGGGGGGATACAATTACAATGGTTTTTTTTGGTTTAATTTTACGGAGCGTCTCAAAAACGTAGTTTTTTTGTTCTGGGGTTAGTTGTTTGAGTATTTCATTTAAAGAGCACAGTTCTTAAAAGAGGAAGAATGAAATTAGAATTTTAGTTTATTTGACAACTGAGCGAACCTTATTTAAAATTGACTTAGAAGTAAAAGCCACACAACGATCGTAAATAATACCTGATCCACTCTTAATATTTCTTTAGTTACAAACATGTCTTATAGATTATGTTACATTTATGACATGTAAATGGATTATGTTAGGCGATCCTCTTTAACTTGGTCTTAAGCAACAAGTGGCTAACAAGTGCCAAAGGTTATCCAAA
This sequence comes from Dasypolia templi, assembly GCA_963555695.1. Taxonomy (NCBI): domain Eukaryota; kingdom Metazoa; phylum Arthropoda; class Insecta; order Lepidoptera; family Noctuidae; genus Dasypolia; species Dasypolia templi. Next base: position 3,041,019 of record OY743147.1, read on the forward strand.
TCAGGTCAGCCGTTTTGGCGTGAAAGAATAACAAACAAACTCACTTTCGCATTCAAATCAAAAGTAATTCAAATTAGGCTGAGAATCAGCACTTTTCGAACGTCAAAATTATATAAGACAGCCTCCCAAAACGCCCGCCCTTTACCACTTCCTAGTGCTCTAGCTGGGAAGAAGAAGTGACGCAACCAACTCCCCAGCAGCACAGCTGTCTGTTCATTTATAATATTACTACGGATAGTTCGGATTTACTTGAAACCTGTTTACCAAATGTGACTGAATTCCAAACTGATTTTTACACGAAGCGAATGCTATCTAGCTTTCCCTCGTACCTATTTGCCAATTTAATTTTGATCGGTTCAACGTCTTCTCTCACACATTTCTACAATCATCATCTCAGTTTTATTTATTTGTTTGCTCTCATGCACATCACACATTTTACACATATTACTGTCGGGTTTTGTACATGAACCCTGTCAGGGCACTGAAAACATAGATGTCACATACACAATAAGTTATCATAATGGATTCTAAACTTATCAAAACAAAATAAGATATATTTTAGAGAAATGAAATGTCTAGAACTTGACGTCTTCAATTATTAAGTCTTATACAATATAAACACACATTATCACAGATATAGTCATATTTAGTCAGATAGATAATATTAGAGGGTAGGCAGTCAAAATAATAATAATATGAGATAGTTATTCCACAGATCACAATACAATACTTTTTCATCACCTTTCTAGCCAATTAACCTCCCTATCACAATTATTGCTTTCGTCTCTCACTAGGTATGATGAAGTGGGCACGTGGTGGACAGATCATGCTTAAAATTATCCTCTTTGTTTTGCATGTAAAATTATATTTGAAAATTGTAAAAATCATTAGAGGTATTCGTAATATAACATAAGCATAATATTGTTCCTACAGCTACACAGACCATATCTCGGTGAGAGGGAGTGGGCCGTAATCCACCACGCGGGCTCAATACGGGTTTGTAGATGTCACATGTATTCGAATTTTTGGTTCTACATGTTGTTTTCTTTCACTGTTTTGAGAGCAGTGGTGATGAAATTATTCACATAAAGTAAAGCTACTTATTTACAGAAAGTAAAGCGAGCGTCGGGTTCGAACCTGCGACCTACATCTCTTCGTCATTTAGGAAGTAAAATCTTAAAATACATCCGTTGGTCGGTAAGTTTTTACAAGATCGTAAAAAAATTTGAACTTGACTGAAAGTAGTCTGAAATCGTCAAAAGAACACTGAAAGCGATCGTGATTTTTCAATGCTAGTTTCTTCAGAATATTAGATGAAGCCTTATTATTCTGCAGTGGGACAGTAAAACACTGTCATTATTTCTATTATTTGACCAACACAACACAATTACACCCGAAGCCATAGTGTAGACAAAGGATTTAGCGGCCAAAGCGTAATCAACGGGCGCCTTTTTACGTGCACCAGGCTCAAATGGCGCCCTCACCACTTACCACAGAGTACCAAATCCATTAAGAAACGAGACTCATATATCTATATTTATACTCATTTTTTTATAATAAAGGACTTTGTCTGTTTGTTTAATCGCGCTAATCTCTGGAACTAAATGGAAATAAAACTAAGTGTATAAGATTTTCTTTACCAAACGTCAAGAGTAGTGATTGTGATATAGTATTGAATCAAGAGAAACTAGAATTCGTCGATAAAACGGTTTTCTTGGGGATCACGCTCGACTCAAGGCTACAATGGGGTCCTCATTTAACATCTCTAGCAGGACGGCTAAGTTCAGCAGCTTATGCTGTCAGAAAAATCCGTCAATTTACTGATGTAGATACCGCGAGGCTGGTCTATTTTAGTTACTTTCATAGTATCATGTCTTACGGTATTTTACTTTGGGGACGGGCTGCAGACATCGAGTCTATTTTTATTCTGCAGAAAAGAGCCATCAGAGCCATATATAATCTCCGCAGGCGCGATTCTCTAAGGGAATTGTTTAAGGATATTAACATCATGACTGTACCTTGTCAATACATCTATGAAAACATCATGTACGGAAGAAAAAATTTACATCTAAAGATGTAAATTTTTTCTTCCGTACATGATGTTTAAACAGTAAAAGAGGCGAAAGACATAATTATAGTACTAGAAATCGGGACCTATTAGTTCAACCAGGTTTCAGACTGGCTAAAGTAGACTCATCTTTCATGGGGTACTGTCTAAAATGTTATAATAAAATACCTCCCCACATACTTCAACTGAATGAGACAAAATTCAAATCCTTTGTCAAACGCACACTATTCAGGCAGGCATATTATAGGTTGGAGGATTACATAACTGATAAAAATGCCTGGCTTAATGCCGGTCCTGCTCCACACCACAACTAATTAATTGACATTTGAAACACTGTTGAAGCTGCTGAAGATAGTAAGAATTTATTTGCATTATATAAACTCAATCTCCTTTTTATTATATAGATGCATTGCACAGATGTGAGTACTTTGTACTATAGAGCTACCATTTACCGGGTAATGTCATAGATTGACTTGAATGTGCCTTGGCGGCTGATAGTATGTCATGCTCACTCAAATGTCTCGTTGACGGTGGCGCGTGTGTCGGATCATTTAGCTCCCTTCAAAATGGTTGAGCTGAATGGTGCTGATCCATGCGTCATTTTCATGAACGGGCGCCGTCAGTTGGGACTGGTCATCTCGTACCTGCCACGGCTTATTTTAATAATTAATTAGCTGGATTGTTTTTAATTATGTTTTGATGCACTCTGGACGCTTTTAACGTGTACGGTTTTTTGTACATCGTTCTCACTTATAGTGTCAACATTAATCGATGTAACTAAGATATATGTAAAAACATTATTATTTAAAAGAGTGTCCATGGAGTTTCTTGCCCGTTCTTCTCCATAGGTACCTACTACGCTTTGGAATGGGCAACTAGCTTCATATTTCTGACTGACCGACTCCTTGACAATTCAAAAATGCCTGTAAATGGTTTAATTGAAATAAATGATTTGAGTTTGAACTACCAGTTGGATCTCGAACATTCTTTTTGCATTTTAAAGCCTAATTCTTGTGGAAAATTATGTAGTTACGAGTATACATTAGTAACATCACGCTGCGGCTCTCATGGTAGCCATACACGTTAGGATAAACTTGCATAAGTTTAGACTTGCACCATGACGGCGGTATTTACAACATACGACTTATTCCAAGACTTTTCTTTTTCTTCTTTTCACTGACTTATTCCAAGTTAATATTTTAGGAAAATCATATATTTTTACAATTGTTTGTAAATATGTGAGCACAATGTACCTATCACGTGATTAATTTATATACCTTTGCTTTATTTTGATTTTTTTTGTACCAATAGTGGTATAGTATTTTTATTCTTGGTGCATCGTCTTCACATATAGAAATATAATTAATGTATACAAAATATTGTAAAACATTTTAAAAGAGTAACGGTGGATTTTCTTGCCACTTCTTCTCCATACGAAACTACTTTTTGGAAGGTGCGCCTAGAATCAGTTCTATTTTTAATGTAAAATTTGACGTTCAAAAGTGCCTTTTTAGGGCCTATTTGAAATAAATGCTTTGACTTTGACGAGTCAAGTTTGCTTGTAAGTATATCATTTCTTTAAGTGAACGTCCAGGTGTATTGTGTTTCTTGGTAATGGTATCCGTTGATGATGCTTTGGCAATAATTGGCTTAATAATTGCTACAGAAATAGAAAATACGTTAAAAAACCCGAACAATATTCGGTGATTTCTAAAAAGACAGCATTTTTCGCACATCAACTTATTAAACGAATTAAAATTGCGCCCAAAGACTGGCAAAACTAGTGCGTATGGACGAAGGAACTTATTTGAAGCTAACGCGACATGCCACACACTCGCTTAAGTGAACTTACACAATTTGGGATCGAAAATTGAAAATCACACAAGTCTAGATTTTTTGTTCAGTAAGAGCCGATCAAAAAAAAATAGAAAGAACGCTAAGCGAAAACGGAGTAATATAACCGACGACGGCGGCCTGACGTGAACTGAGCATTACCGAGAAGAGTCGAACTGTGCTTGTCTATGTCAACGAGGTACCATCCCGTGCAGCTCAGACGCTTTCATAGATTAGTGTAGATATTGTGGTATCTTGGAACTTCCACACAAACGTAGTCGAGGGCAAAAGGTACTTACTAATAATAATACCACGTCACTATGTGCTAGCGATAGTTTTTGGTTGCCCTTTATTGAGTACTAGCTGATCCGCGATTTAGTCTGCGATCCAGGATAAAAAGTAGCCTATGTCGTTACCTAGTTCATGATGGTCTATCTGTATGCCCAATTTCAACCAAATCCGTCCCAGTGAAAAAAAAAAAACTTGCAATAGTAATGCACTGACCGCGGGTTGTCCTTGGTTGCATTTGCGGGATGCGGTGGGTTCCCGCATTGACGAGGCGGGGAGGCTCAGTAACTGTGGCTTGACCCCCACGGTGAAGCTAAGAGGAACCAGAGGAGGGGCCGCTCGTCAGGGCAGCCGACGACGTAGCGGCCAAGGTTGCGGTGCCGCTACGGCGACATCGCTACTGAGGCCGTAGCGGGAGAGGAGTGGCGGTTTTCCTTCGATCTACGGCCTTAACGGTGTCGCCACCGTTTGATGGCGGATGCGATGGGGCCGCAAGGGAGGAGGATAGCCGGTATGTTATTGGCCGCTCTCCCTATCCTTTGCGGCCGAAAAATGGTAGGTGACGGGGCCATTTATCTAACTCGTCGCAAGGGGTTGGTCGTAGGCGAAGGGTGAACAACGCTATATTCCAGCCCGTCTAAATCGGTCCAGGGACGGCGGACTCGGGACGTCCGCTGCTCCCCATACATTAGGACCCGGCGTGGCGGCGCGTAGTTTTCCACGCGCGCCCCTCTTAGACGTTGCGGGAGGAGTCAAACACCTCACTCCACCTCCCAACACGAGGAGGACCGGCGAGGCGCGTCGGCACCAGTCGAGGTTGCGGAAGAATCATATGTTCCCGCGACTCCGACGTAGGTGTGAGATGGAACACCGGGGTGGTTTTTAGTCAGTAAGAGTCCGACAGACCCTCCGCCCGCCCCAGGTCGGAGGACATCCATGAGGATTTTAGACCCCGAAACAAAAAAAAAAGTTGTTGCACTTGCATAGTGTAAGCAGGTATAATCATTGCATAAACATAATAGCATAATCAGCCTATCATGTTCCCACTGCTGGGACACAGGCCTCCTCTCTGTAAGAGAGAGTGGGCAGTAATCTACCACGCAGGCCCAGTGCGGGTATAATCATTGGTTGGTGTCTTATTTCCAATGTTATGTTGTGTGTGTGTGTTTTATTCACAATACGGCCCCTCGTACGTTCCAACGGTTCAGGATGTACATAAATAAAAGAGAAATAACTGTGTGCTCGTGCATATCTTTGAAATTGTAACCTATCGCTTCCCAAAATATGATGTTCAAGTAGAGAATAGAGCGCGGAGCTTTTAATTTACGCCAATTGTTGTATTTAACTTGCCTGAACCCCCCGACATGCCCAAGACACCGGCAGTGCACCGACACGGCAATGACGGCACGGCATTACATGCTCCGGGGAACGTTAACTTGTCCGGGTGTGACTGACACTTCTTTACGTAGTAGTAGTCATTATTTTTTGTATGCTAATATTGAAATGCAGGAGCAAGGCTGTCGCTTCTTTACTCATTCTTATTCTATATTAATGACCGTACTCACGCAGACTGACTAAACATACATGTTGTCGTGTGTCCCTAATTGGTTCAACTCACTACTTGACGCTTGCCGCGTGACGCGTGCCACGTGACGCGAGCCTGCGTCAACAACTTTATTATATTGTCATTATTCTATAAAACAACACACGTAGCATGAATACCATAGAAACAAATTTTGTCGACGGATGATAGACAAAACGACAGATGAATGAAAGTATTCTTATATTTTGTTTATTCTTCCGTCTGATGCTGGAAGAGATTTCATTAGCAACAAGCGTCATCTTTGTACGTGTTTTCCTGTTCCTTTCCTATCGTCTGTTTATTTGCGTGTACTATTAAATAAATAAATAAATGAGAACAATAAGGGAGAAAAAAAGTGTTTTATTAAATTAAAAACATTGGTACATTAGGCCGGCTTGCTAAATCAAATACATCTTACTCAAGTTAAAATGGGTCTGTTGGACTTAATACCAATCACACAGACACAGAGAGGAATTCCTCGACACATAACGAGATCTGTAGTGCTGTTCTGTAACAATCTCACCGTGAAAACTAAGTGAGCGAGGAGTGAGCTGTCAGTGCCACTGAGGCTAGGGATTGGCCAAGATGGGATGACACTGACAGCTCACTCCACGCAAGTCTTCACGGTGAGATTTTTACAGAATCGACATGCAGGATAGTTATACAAATGCTATTTATTTAAAGTGGTTTTCTATGAGTCACGGCCGTAACAAATATGTCCCAACACAATTATTATCATTTAAACTCATAACATTGGAATTTCGAGGGCTATCCTGGCTCTTTCGGCTTGTTGTTGTCATATAGTGATATGCTCTAGAATAGCCAGTCGTGACTCAGTCTGAGCACAGCCTTATTCAATTAGTACAATGATCTGAAAACAAAACTTATTTGGAAATTATAGAAAGTTTTTTTAAAAGTAAAATTTGGTTATTTAATTAAAATGTGAATGCCAATACTTAAGTTAAAGGATTCAGTACCTACTTGAAACTTATTAGCTCAAGGCATAATACCTTGATAAGTTAGTAATAAGTTTTTAATAATAAGTTTCAAGTAAAATTTAATTATAAAGTAGCCCAGAACTTGGGATTTAAGTAATGGAATTAGTATACGGTATCATAATCGGCGATAAGTAGCTATAAAAAAACTTTTTTACAAAAAAAAACCACTACGAAGTGAAAAAAAAAAAATCGGAAGTCGATGTCTTTGGTTTAGTACTTTAGTTTTGTGCCTCCTACTTTTTATGAAGTCGGTTAAAAATGGTCTTCATTTAATTATTTTCACAATTTTATCGAAAATAATTGCATGCCAATTTAGGGCGAAATGTGTCATTGCAGTAAATGCGGTACAAAGGTGCACTACTTGCAGTACATCTTTTGTATCTTTTGTTTACTGCAAATAAATGACTGACTTTGAATAGCTTAACAATTTCACTAGAATACATGCAGTTATTTACGAGTGATTTTATTATCTGTCGTTAACTACGGTTAGTACCAGGCTGGCAGTGGCACGTCTTGAAGGTCGGTTTTGACGTAGTAGTTGTTCATAAGAATATGAGGAATATGTTGTGGTAACTATGAACATTGTTGATGTTGACTACACATAACACATAACATAACATCACGCCTGTAATCCCAGAAGGATTTTGCAGAGGTGTACCTAAAGTACACACACATTTCGCCAGTTACGCTTAAGTCCCATGTAATACTCGTACGGGCGAGCCTATTGCCATCAACCGGGCACAAATCCAGACTCCGGGCTCCTACTGAGAAATTCTAGTTAGAAAAACCCAATAACACTTTGCCTGACCTGGGAATCGAACCCAGAACCTCATGCTCAGCAGTAGCTCTTGGACCAACGAGGCTATTGGTTTTAAATAGGTCATTTGAATGTACAGCGCTGAAAAGGTCTTTTGGCACCGAAACCCTATATTGTCTACTACAATTTCTGTGGCAATAAGTATGATAAAACAACAACCTGTCAAGGTTATTGAGGCGCCAAAAGGTCGCTGTATAGTCCGTTTACAGTTATTTTACCTATTGGTTTTCATCACTGTCAAAATCACAGTGATCTTTACTGCCATTGTAATATGGTTGCTATTGGGTTGCTGGTTGGTTGTTATGTAACTGTGAATGAACTGTAGTACTCTTTAGGGATGTAAGTGTTCAAGTCAAATAAAGAGATGGTGAATGGTTGCGTCAAATATTAGTCTGCCATGTTTCTTTTATGAGAACAGGATCAATCAAAGTAAAAAATAAATGTTGCCAACTGCGGTTGGTTGGTTATCATGGCAGAATCGAAGCCTATTAACCAAAGTTGCCTGAAAAGAAACGATTTATATTTCATATTTTATTCGATAATATTATTAAAGTACTGCTATCTCCGCTTCCCACTAACCGCTGTCTCTTCGAACACAGTCGCAGTCCCTAAAAATTGTCTAATGACCAAAGTTTCTCGAAAGTTCTCGGCTCAGGGGCTGGACAGTAAAATTTTAAATCAAATTATAATTAATTCTGAATTACTCAATTAACTATGAATGAAAGAGATGCCTGCTTTATCTAGTGTTTAATGGGCTATGGTTTTGAGGGAGATTTGCTGTCACGCACCACTGGATTCATTAAAATAACCACTGCTAGTGAGATGCAGGTTATGAGACCATCAAGCATCCACCATCTTGAAACCTTTCGGTTTTTATTGTAGTCGTTACGGGTAGTCAGAAGCGCGAAAGTCTGACAACCAGTCTTACCAAGGGGTATCGTGTTACCGGGCTGTGGAGGTCAGCTGCATGCGGTTAGTCTGGAAGCTGACCACAACATAGTTGGGGAAAGGATGAGCAGATAAATTGATAGTTCAAGCCAATACCAGAGAAAACCACTTTAAATAAATAGCATTTGTATAACTATCCTGCATGTCGATTCTGTAAAAATCTCACCGTGAAGACTTGCGTGGAGTGAGCTGTCAGTGTCATCCCATCTTGGCCAATCCCTAGCCTCAGTGGCACTGACAGCTCACTCCTCGCTCACTTAGTTTTCACGGTGAGATTGTTACAGAACAGCACTACAGATCTCGTTATGTGTCGAGGAATTCCTCTCTGTGTCTGTGTGATTGGTATTAAGTCCAACAGACCCATTTTAACTTGAGTAAGATGTATTTGATTTAGCAAGCCGGCCTAATGTACCAATGTTTTTAATTTAATAAAACACTTTTTTTCTCCCTTATTGTTCTCATTTATTTATTTATTTAATAGTACACGCAAATAAACAGACGATAGGAAAGGAACAGGAAAACACGTACAAAGATGACGCTTGTTGCTAATGAAATCTCTTCCAGCATCAGACGGAAGAATAAACAAAATATAAGAATACTTTCATTCATCTGTCGTTTTGTCTATCATCCGTCGACAAAATTTGTTTCTATGGTATTCATGCTACGTGTGTTGTTTTATAGAATAATGACACGTGCCACGTGACGCGAGCCTGCGTCAACAACTTTATTATATTGTCATTATTCTATAAAACAACACACGTAGCATGAATACCATAGAAACAAATTTTGTCGACGGATGATAGACAAAACGACAGATGAATGAAAGTATTCTTATATTTTGTTTATTCTTCCGTCTGATGCTGGAAGAGATTTCATTAGCAACAAGCGTCATCTTTGTACGTGTTTTCCTGTTCCTTTCCTATCGTCTGTTTATTTGCGTGTACTATTAAATAAATAAATAAATGAGAACAATAAGGGAGAAAAAAAGTGTTTTATTAAATTAAAAACATTGGTACATTAGGCCGGCTTGCTAAATCAAATACATCTTACTCAAGTTAAAATGGGTCTGTTGGACTTAATACCAATCACACAGACACAGAGAGGAATTCCTCGACACATAACGAGATCTGTAGTGCTGTTCTGTAACAATCTCACCGTGAAAACTAAGTGAGCGAGGAGTGAGCTGTCAGTGCCACTGAGGCTAGGGATTGGCCAAGATGGGATGACACTGACAGCTCACTCCACGCAAGTCTTCACGGTGAGATTTTTACAGAATCGACATGCAGGATAGTTATACAAATGCTATTTATTTAAAGTGGTTTTCTCTGGTATTGGCTTGAACTATCAATTTATCTGCTCATCCTTTCCCCAACTATGTTGTGGTCAGCTTCCAGACTAACCGCATGCAGCTGACCTCCACAGCCCGGTAACACGATACCCCTTGGTAAGACTGGTTGTCAGACTTTCGCGCTTCTGACTACCCGTAACGACTACAATAAAAACCGAAAGGTTTCAAGATGGTGGATGCTTGATGGTCTCATAACCTGCATCTCACTAGCAGTGGTTATTTTAATGAATCCAGTGGTGCGTGACAGCAAATCTCCCTCAAAACCATAGCCCATTAAACACTAGATAAAGCAGGCATCTCTTTCATTCATAGTTAATTGAGTAATTCAGAATTAATTATAATTTGATTTAAAATTTTACTGTCCAGCCCCTGAGCCGAGAACTTTCGAGAAACTTTGGTCATTAGACAATTTTTAGGGACTGCGACTGTGTTCGAAGAGACAGCGGTTAGTGGGAAGCGGAGATAGCAGTACTTTAATAATATTATCGAATAAAATATGAAATATAAATCGTTTCTTTTCAGGCAACTTTGGTTAATAGGCTTCGATTCTGCCATGATAACCAACCAACCGCAGTTGGCAACATTTATTTTTTACTTTGATTGATCCTGTTCTCATAAAAGAAACATGGCAGACTAATATTTGACGCAACCATTCACCATCTCTTTATTTGACTTGAACACTTACATCCCTAAAGAGTACTACAGTTCATTCACAGTTACATAACAACCAACCAGCAACCCAATAGCAACCATATTACAATGGCAGTAAAGATCACTGTGATTTTGACAGTGATGAAAACCAATAGGTAAAATAACTGTAAACGGACTATACAGCGACCTTTTGGCGCCTCAATAACCTTGACAGGTTGTTGTTTTATCATACTTATTGCCACAGAAATTGTAGTAGACAATATAGGGTTTCGGTGCCAAAAGACCTTTTCAGCGCTGTACATTCAAATGACCTATTTAAAACCAATAGCCTCGTTGGTCCAAGAGCTACTGCTGAGCATGAGGTTCTGGGTTCGATTCCCAGGTCAGGCAAAGTGTTATTGGGTTTTTCTAACTAGAATTTCTCAGTAGGAGCCCGGAGTCTGGATTTGTGCCCGGTTGATGGCAATAGGCTCGCCCGTACGAGTATTACATGGGACTTAAGCGTAACTGGCGAAATGTGTGTGTACTTTAGGTACACCTCTGCAAAATCCTTCTGGGATTACAGGCGTGATGTTATGTTATGTGTTATGTGTAGTCAACATCAACAATGTTCATAGTTACCACAACATATTCCTCATATTCTTATGAACAACTACTACGTCAAAACCGACCTTCAAGACGTGCCACTGCCAGCCTGGTACTAACCGTAGTTAACGACAGATAATAAAATCACTCGTAAATAACTGCATGTATTCTAGTGAAATTGTTAAGCTATTCAAAGTCAGTCATTTATTTGCAGTAAACAAAAGATACAAAAGATGTACTGCAAGTAGTGCACCTTTGTACCGCATTTACTGCAATGACACATTTCGCCCTAAATTGGCATGCAATTATTTTCGATAAAATTGTGAAAATAATTAAATGAAGACCATTTTTAACCGACTTCATAAAAAGTAGGAGGCACAAAACTAAAGTACTAAACCAAAGACATCGACTTCCGATTTTTTTTTTTCACTTCGTAGTGGTTTTTTTTTGTAAAAAAGTTTTTTTATAGCTACTTATCGCCGATTATGATACCGTATACTAATTCCATTACTTAAATCCCAAGTTCTGGGCTACTTTATAATTAAATTTTACTTGAAACTTATTATTAAAAACTTATTACTAACTTATCAAGGTATTATGCCTTGAGCTAATAAGTTTCAAGTAGGTACTGAATCCTTTAACTTAAGTATTGGCATTCACATTTTAATTAAATAACCAAATTTTACTTTTAAAAAAACTTTCTATAATTTCCAAATAAGTTTTGTTTTCAGATCATTGTACTAATTGAATAAGGCTGTGCTCAGACTGAGTCACGACTGGCTATTCTAGAGCATATCACTATATGACAACAACAAGCCGAAAGAGCCAGGATAGCCCTCGAAATTCCAATGTTATGAGTTTAAATGATAATAATTGTGTTGGGACATATTTGTTACGGCCGTGACTCATAGATATTTCTATATTTTCTCTCTATGTATATATTTTTATTCTTGTTATGAGAGGTTGGTTGGCTTATCACTCCTGCCCACAAACAACCCCGTAAAGTGGAGGTCAATCTGCGCGACACAGGTTGTATATTCCCCGTATTTTTAGAAGTCCACATTTTCATATTAATAACTAATACCTAAGTTTCTTGAAGGATTTTCGGACGACTTCAAAGTTATAACTAATATAATATTACAAGAATATGTTGTTCACGTATTCCAGAAACAACTATGTCCAATTTCGGTTTCTTAATGGAGAAAGAGGATTTGTAAAGTTGATAGTGATACGGGAACTATACGGGCCGTAACGCTGCATATCGAATCTGCAAAAATCTCACCGTGAAGACTTACGTGGAGTGAGCTGTCAGTGTCTTGGTCAATCCCTAGCATCAGTGGCACTGACAGCCCACTCCAAGCTCACTCCACCTAAGTTTTCACGATGAGATGGTTACGGAATAGCACTGCAGGAAACTCTGGTACGGGATATATAGCGCCTGTAACGCACAGACGAGCAAACTCTGTTAGAAGCTTGCAGCGGTGGCAAGGGGATCTTTGCCAAGGTGAAACATCAAGGTTAATATTCGACATAGCAAAAGCCTTCGACAAAGTCTGGCACAACGGCTTGATATACAAGCTCTACCAACTAGGAGTGCCAGATCGTCTCGTGCTCATCTTACGAGACTTTTTGTCGAACCGGACCTTTCGCTATCGCGTCGAGGGAGCACTCTCGTCCCCTCATCCTATTCGCGCCGGTGTCCCTCAGGGTTCCGTACTATCTCCTCTCGCCTTCACGCTGTTCACTAGCGATATCCCAAAAAGTAAAAAGGCTCAGTTGGCTCTCTTCGCCGACGACACTGCCGTTTATTATACCGGTCACTGTCCCAACGCTATAGCTCGTACTCTCCAAACCTCCGCAAACGTCTTAGGCGCTTGGTTCCGGAAATGGAGAATCGAGGTCAACCCCGATAAGAGTCAGGCGGTTCTCTTCTCGAGACGTCGTCGACTCCCTCCCCCACTTCCCAGCCCGATCACTATGTACGGCAAGCCAATCCCTTGGGAGAAGCAAGCCAAATACCTAGGCGTGATCCTCGATGAGAACCTTACCTTTAAGGCTCATATTAAGGCGGTTCGCGCGCGCGCCTCCTTCGTTCTTAGCAGGCTCCAATTCGTACTGACAGCCTGTAGCAAACTGTCCCTCAAATGCAAGCTCCGCATCTATACCGCAGTCATCCGTCCCATCATGACCTATGCCTGCGTTGTATTTGCGCACGCTCACCCACGTCATCTCCATAAGATGCAGACCCTCCAAAACCGTTTCCTCAGAAGGGTCACGGGTGCCCCCTTCTATGTCCGTAATATAGATCTTCACGTCGACCTCAAAATGCCAACCATAAAACAGTTCATGAAACGCTTATCAAAGCGTTTCTTCGACTGCGGTATCAAACATTCTAACCCCCTGATTACAGCGGCCGCCCGCTACACTCCCTCTCGCATTAGCAGTATTCGCCGACCAAGGCATACTTTAATCGACCCCGACGACGCCACTACCCTCATCCAGGAGAGTAGTAAGGCCACTAGCACGCTGCATAAGCCCAAAACCCGATCGCCGTCCTACCGCCCTCGCCGCCGAGGCCCGCCGCGACGCCCAAATCGACGCCCCTCCCGACCCTTGCTCGAGCCAGCCCGCGCCGCTGAGCCTGTAGCTTTAAATTCGTCCCTTAATAATACCAATCCTGATCCAGCTAGTCATTTGCTGCCCTCTTCCAGCGACGCCCTAAGCCGAGGTTCGTACCCCACAGGGGGTGCCCTTAGCGTTGTCGCTTAGTTTTAGTTAGTATATAAGTTTAAGTCCTGGCTGGAGGCCTTAATTTATTAGGGAATCCACAGGCAAGTCCGCTTAAGCAGACGACAACCGCATAGGTTGACCTGCGAGATGCCAAACAAACAAACAAAATCAAGGTTAATATTTTTTATAAAAATGGATATCTCATGCGATGGTCAAACTAATGAGAGGTGCAAAGATGCCAAAAAACATATTTCAGGATAGTTTTAGAACTTTAACGTCATAATGAAAGCCCTTTTCAATAATTTTATAAATTTCTTGCAATAAAGTAAAAACCAGCAACTGAATGCACATTGGAGGAATCAGGAGCAGTTTTTTTTGTAGTTTCTAGTACAGTCAGCCTGCAGAGTTCCAGGCGCGCATTCATGAGAGGACGTGCGATCGTTCCATAATACTGTAACCAATGTGTGTTTTGTTACAAAATTATAGATTACTCTTTATTATGTACACCTTATAAATTACAACTTTAAAAGGAGACATTTTACATTGGGTGACACAACGGGCGGTCTTATCGCTAAATGCTATATTTTACAGACATCCTTTGGATGGATTAAAGGGAGAAGGAGCGACAATGCTGCAGGTTTTCAGTGGTGTACCATTTATATATTCAATAAATACATACATACTCATAACATATATTTATCTACACATATACAATAATATACACGAAACAACACCAAGGAAACTATATGTAATGATGATGTTTAAGGAGAGAGGAAGTGTTTTTTAACCAGAATTTTAAAAGTGGACAGTGATTTAGCGCGCCTTACCGACATAAGCAAGGCATTCCATAACCGTACTGCTTGAACTCTAAAGAACTTGTCATAAAAACTGGTGGAATGCATCCGCATCTATTATATCGACGTCTTACGTTTTTCGATAACCTGAGATATTAATTAGATATTATGTGTGTCATGAAGGAACTTGAAACGTTTTTTAAGGTAAGAGGGGGTTGTAGGGTTGAACAGACTACTACTGTAGAGCTGAATTATAGACCAAAGATTATAGACAATTTAATTCATTGTTGTCGAAATATACATATTTTTGAGGCGGACTGTATCTATATAGCACTGATTATCTGGATTATTAAGCAGTTATGAGCACGATATTATAACTTGAATATTAATTGAGCATTCCCAAGAAGCGGCACTTCTTTGACCTTCTAAACAGGAAATTTAATTCACTGGGCGTTTTCGAAGCTAGTTACTACACAGTTAATCTTTCATCAGATTTCAAAAGGTTGGAAACTAAATTCTTGTCAGTCGAAATCTTGTTCAGAATTTATTTTAAATAATAGTAAGTAAAGTCGGTTGCGTACCATCGGTGACTGATCGTCAGTAACGAACTGCGCAATAACTGCCTCAGTCTGCACACCAATCGTAAAGATCTCATGAAGCTTATAATGCCGCACAAGGACATTTGCATAGATAGCAGTCTCAAAATAATTCACCGCAGATGGCATTAAAGGCTCGATTAAATAAAGCGGTAAAACCCTTCCGTCAATAAACTTGTTTGCATCGATTAAATCGCACCGTACTCGCCAAATCGATTTATTCACAAACGCGCAATATTGCAACTTCATTGGTAGTGTTGCTGTGGGGCGTTCGCTTGCATAGACTCTATGCCCTACAGGTAATCGCTCAGCTGTTCCATTTATTGATTTTATGCATCGACGCTCTTAGGTATAACTTGCTTGGGAAAATCTATGGCGGTGTAAATAAATTCCTGAAAGTAGTCAAATCTGTGTGTGAGAAAAACCTTTTAAAAATTAAATTACGTGTTTACTTCATGAAGTTTAAAACAACCCTTTTATTGGTATTTGCCTAAGGGTCAAGAAGGATGTTGTGAAGGAATCTAAATTTTGTAAAGTCCGCGTGGTGTACAACGCGTATAACTTCTCTGTATAAGAATTGAATGCGAGCTGACCGCTATTTACATTAAAAGTTGGGACTAAAAGAGTTTGTGATCGTCTCTCTTTCTATTTAGTTTTATAAAGGTCTTGTCGCTAAGATTTAAAGTAGAAATAATCAAGCGGGTTATCCGTCTGGCGTCCATTTTGTTGTCCGCTTTGAACTAACTTATCATGGACATCTTTATGCAAAGGAGGGTTTAGAAAAAAGCAAATTATATAACTTTCTGTATAATAAATATTTGTAGGTTGTTAGAAGGTCGGAGAAAATATTTGTATTTTATTTTAAATTATTTCGCTTCTGATCATATTTTATAATACATGGGCTAGAGTCATGGAGAGGGCTAAAATTGAACTTTCCTTAAGTGATCGAACCAGAAATGAAGAACCAAGGTATTCGGCAAAGCACGACGGCAGTTGGCAGCACATCACTCGCTGAACGAATGGCCGATAGGGCCGAAAGGTTCGGGAGTGGTGACCGCGTATCTCCGGAAGACGTAGCATTGGAAAGCCTCTCACAGGGTGGACCGTTGATCTGGTGAATGCTGCTGGGATATGCTGAATGCGGAAAGCGCCTATGTTCAGCAGTAAACGTCTTTTAGTTGAAATTATGATGATGATGATGGGCTAAAACCATGCAATAGCGCAATGTAATAATAATACGTTAAAAAAAACCAATACTATTCCATAAAATGCATACTAAACTGTAAAACTAAACCATGAACATGATAAATTCGGTATCTGTCCCACCCAGGTAAACAATAGAATTGCTTTCTGATATTATGAAGCTTAGCGAGCTAGAGAGCTTGACATGGCCTCAAAGTTGAACATCAAGCATGAAGTGCTTTAAAGCCACGTTAATCTGGGAATTAAATAAATTGTTTCAATATTGTGTAGGCGTGACATACGAATGGTGAGAATGTAAATCTACTGTTTTATTAATTCTGTGAGAATATCCAGTTAATAAGTTGGACTTAAACATATGATATATTTGTCTCGTTTTTCGGCAAAAAAAAACTAAATAAAAGTATTATCCAGTATAAGGTGGGTAGGGGGCTGATTGCCTTAGTACATTAATTTGTGGAGGCACTTTTAATGTAGGTCCGTTTTCTAATGTATTGAGCCTACTCATGTAATGTTCATAAATAGCCAATTGAGACATTATTTTGTTATTGAAGCCTGAGTCCCACTTGTGCGCCAATAACGCCTGCGCCGTAATTTTATTCAGTATTTTATCGAACCTCAAATTATTTCCATTTTACTTTACTTAACATATTTCTGAACACTTCTATTATGAATCTCTGCGAACTTCAAATAAATCATATTTTGGGGTCCCAAAAATACTAAATAGCCAAGTAACTGCAACCGACTGTCCACGGTTTGTCAAGTTAGTTATAAGCTAACCTAGAGATCGAAATCAAAATATATTTTTTCACATAACTTTTTCATTTCCTATGTGCCCATGTAGATGTGCACATATGAAACGTCAGAAGATAGGCGCACGGTTCCAATTGGTAATTTCCTATATAAAAGAGCCGGCAACTCCAAGCGTACTCTTTTACAATATTTCTAAATTACAGTATTAATAGGTATGGGAGGACAGTGTAGACCTAATGTAATTCTTAACCCGTTTGGTCGGAGTACCTTAGTTTGGTTACTGCGACCAACTGTGAGAAAAGCCCAAAAAGTTAAATAGAGGTATCCCAAAAAGCCCAAAAAGTTAAATAGAGGCTCATTTATTTAAAAAAGGGTACCTACGTTATTAGAAGGTAAATAAGTTTTTAGAGAATCAGTTAAATATTTCTCTTCTAGTCCCACTCGGGCGATATTATCTCTAACCTTATTTATATTTGAAATTCAATTCAGCACCTTAATAGTTCATTCGAGACACATTTACATTCTGTAGAAAATACAAAAATCTACAAACGCACAAAGATCAAATAATATATTTAGGGTTCGGGCCTCTGAGTGAAAGTCCTTGGTTATTTTAACATGTACTTTAGTTACCCAAATACACGCATATGGGAACAAGACAAAATTAGGTAATAGAAACAGACATAAAACTGAAGATCCTAGATGGCCGGCACTTTACGAGAGCGGCTTGAGACCCGTCGCGTCACACAGGTGTCGAGATTGGACAGCCCTGCGAACAGCACCAAAAGTGGTGGCAGAAGCGAAGAAGAATAATGGCGCGTGATTGGTCGTCTTAATCAGTGGTGCCAACCTTTCTAACGTTTTCGTGATCATTCGATTAGATGTGCACATTAACAGTGCGGCCAACATTATTGCCAACTTTATGGTCGTGGGGTTGCCGTGTTACATCTTTTAATTAATGTAGTTTTTCTTTATAAGGTTCGTAGCTAAATAAGAATAGCCGCACGGGTCGATCGAAGGTGCAGTTCGTGGATGGTTGACCATACATTAAATATCCAAACCCCCTTGCTTCGGGAAGTACTTAAAGCCCTTGGTCCCGGGTCCCATTCGTAGACTTTGACGTCGTTACGGCTATTCAGAAACCCAAAAGTCTGACAACCGGTCTTGTTTTTTTTTTTTTTTTTTGGGAATGTCATCTCGCAGGTCAACCTTTGACGACAACCAATATGAGGTTGTCGTCTGCTTAGACGGACTTGCCTGTGGTTGCCCTAATAAATTAAGGCCTCCAGCCAGGACTTAAACTTATGTACTAACTTAAAAACTAAGCGACAACGCTAAGGGCACCCCCTTTGGGGTACCAACCTCGGCTTAGGGCGTCGCTGGAAGAGGGCAGCAAGGGACTAGCTGGATCAGGATTTGAGTGATTTAGGGACGAATTTAAAGCTACAGGCTCAGCGGCGCGGGCTGGCTCGAGCAAGGGTCGGGAGGGGCGTGGATTTGGGCATCGCGGCGGGCCTCGGCGGCGAGGACGGTATGACGACGATCGGGTTTTGCGCTTGTGTAAAGTGCTGGTTGCCTTACTGCTCTCCTGGAGGAGGGTAGTGGCGTCATCGGGTTCGATTAAAGTATGCCTTGGTCGGCGAATACTGCTAATGCGGGAGGGAGTATAGCGGGCGGCCGCTGAGATCAAGGGGTTTGGGTGTTTGATGCCACACAACCGGTCTTGCCAATACCCTAAGGTTATCAATTAACTGGGGTGTGGAGGTCAGGTAGGCAGTCGACTTCAACTGCAACTGGTCGTACTGGAAGACAACCCAACATAGTTAGTAGGCATGAGGCTGTGCAGATGATGATTCTTTTATGAAAACGCCGCGCAACCATAATTATTGATAGTGATTGAAAGTCGCATAATTCAGAAATGGTATGGCTGACAGTAAAGGGTGAACTTTTACCTATTTAAAGAACTTTCTGGAAGTTGCTGTGATGGTTAGACTCGAATCAGCACGTTCCTAACTTTTAACGTAAACAAGATCGGCTTAACTTGCCTTTCTCCCAGATGGGTCTCGAAGCTCGACTGCTACAACGCTTGACCTTCCTGTTATACCCCTGTGTTTTTTTCTAGTAGTTGATACTTTCAATAATGTATTCTATGAAGGACTACATAAACCTTTATAGCCAGCGGCAAAATGTAAATTGCATCAATTACTAAGTTTAACTTAAACGGAACACCAAAGATTAGACCGAACTTTATATAAACTTTCTCCTTTTTGCCGTTAAATCTCTCTTATTAAACAATTCTTGTTACCCAAAAACCGACGAGTAAAAACACAACAACGTGGTCTTTATTAAATCAAACATAAAGTGCTTTGCAGCGCTGTAGGATATCGGGGACAGCCACTTACGACGGCTTACATAACTGAGTGCATTTGGCGAGCCCCCTGTAGCAATACGTAGATGCGGTTATAATGGGGCTGCCACACAATATCGAGATAGAAAATTTTCCAGTTTTCCTTTTGAAATTCATGCATGTTGAACATGTTTCGTAAGAGGATCTCAGAAAGATACTGTGGTTGAAATAGTATTTATAGAGATAAAACTTGCTAACATTGAATAAAACTATTCCGACAGAATTTTTATTGAACGCTTGTCCTAAACTGCTTTCAGGCCTGTAACTGTGTTTTAAAATAAACACAGTCACAGGCATGAAAGCAGTTTTTCCCAAGCCCAACATTATTTTTAGGAGTTCTAAGAAGATTGACACCGTTAGTTTAACGTGGGTGTAGTGTAGTATTGCCAACGTGATAAAATTAATATATCACTCTGAGCAATTAACTGCCAACATGCTCATGTTTAAGAACGCCAACAGTATAAAAATTGAGTTGTGTTTTTATTTTAACGTTAGCTATTTGTTTTTCTATATGCAGCCGCAGCTCGGCCCGAATGAAAACTTTTTAATTTCCGGTATGAATAGAATGACCTCTATGTAATTAAAAACTTTTTTATGTTTAAATATCAAAACTGACAGAGACTCGTACTTAGTTTTTTGTTTTTGTAAAACAAATATAATTTAATTTGGATTCATTCAAATTCGTTTCGTTATGTAGGTAGTAAAAATCCAATATTGCCATAATGGCTACTTCTGCTAAAGGAAACCATGGCATTTTATATTAAATATGTTTTGAAGAGTTTTCGTTTTCAGTTCATTTAGATAATGTTACGCATATAAAAAAATACAGACAACACGATCTCACCACGCGGTAAATTATTGTCTACCTTTATCCTCTCAGTAGATACAGCAATATCTACTGAGAGGATAAAGGTAGACAATAATTTACAATTCGATCAAGAATCGATAAATTCTTGGCGATTAGACTTTTGCCCAAATAGTTACGTATGCATATAACAAATTCAATTTAAAATCAATCGCTTTTCAAATCTAAATTGTAACGTATTTCTAAACGCAAAATGTGGCAATGTTGCTAAAAACTCTTTTAATTACCTCGTACCACTACTAAGTGCTAAAAGATTGACCTGGATTGAACGTCCATACATACATAAGGCAATATGAAAAACGTACAGATCGATTCTCGATTTTGCATGTTACGCGTATGTTCCGAGAGTTTTACTCGATTTTATTTCTCCGAGTCCCAGCTGCCGCCGGTGATACTGAATTATGAATTCAGTTTTTGCAACGAGATTTGTTTTGAATCATGTGGCAAGTTTTGTTTGTGCGCGTTATACGATGCAGAATTGTCAACGTTTTTGTGGTTTTACAAGGTGTGTTTTGCGGTCATGTGTCGGGTCGTATGAGGTACCCTATGTATGCAGACATTTTGAGTGGATGTTAAATAAAAGTTACTATTTTTTGTTTTTATAAATACTTTGCGCGCTTTTAATATTTCTAACACGTCACGGTATCACGAAAACACAGAAAAGTAAATTGTATTGAGATTTATGAAGACGCTTTTAAATTTCCGTGCACGATAAAGTTATAACGTGCACGTAATTCTATACATTTTTTTGACGTGGACGTTCACGATAATATTGTCACGTAAATATTGCCAAAACCTACATTAAAGTTTCTTTACATGTTTCTTGCTCAATCATTCAAACCTCGCTAAGATACGTTGAATAGTTATCCGAAAATAAAACAGTAATAAATAAACGATATAGGTACTTTGCTTTACTTCCTCAGTACGAGTTTCCTCCGCCTACACGACAATCACACAGCTTTGCCGACTACCCGCACTTCAGTGAAGCCCCATGTTAGCAGCGTGTTCCCTTTCGCTCAAGTTTTTAGTTTCGCCAAGTCAAGACCTCTTTGTGTACACAGTACAGTAAACAAAAATGTAGATATACTGGCAAAAATATTCATCTTCGCACTACACTGCCAAATAATACTATTGCCTGGCCTGGCTACGGCAGTTATTTTGATCTTGTTTTGAATATTCCGTTGCAGTTGGTTTTCTTACAGCTTTTTAACTAGTGTGATATAGTATTGGAATCTTCTCCTCAAGCCCTTTATTGTGATACCATGTATGGTCATAGTAATTTTAGGGTTCCGTACCTCAAAAGAAACGAACGGAACCCTTCTAGTATCAATTCGTTGTCCGTCCGTAAGTCTGTCAGTCTGTCAAGGACATTTTCCTCAAGAACGCGTGCAGGTATGAAGTTGAAATTAATATAATCGGAGCTCTAAGAAAAGAAAGCTTCCAAGTATACGCAATAAAAAACAGACTATTTCGGCGACATGTTGTGAGACTCGATAATAAATGAAAACCTTTGGTACTTCCAGTTGACCTAGAATCATGAAATTTGTCTCGAAGCAAGGTCTCACAGCACAAGTCAAGGGTCGGAAAATCGTTAATTTGTATTATTGAACATGTTTTTCAACTACAATGTTATGTTTGTTCTTGTAATACAATTATCCCAACTACGGAACCCTTCATTGTGCATACTCCAACACAAACCTGGTCGGTTTTTTTTCCAGTCATTACTTATTGACGTTTAAATGCTTTTATTATTTTATTAAAACACCTAGCCTATAATCGCGGCACGCCACGACCAGCCAATAGACACCTCATAAATTCATAATAAATTATTTTGTTCTGTTCTTAATCATGACACTACATCAAATCATTTTTATCGATAAAATCACTACCATGTTCTTAATTATTTTTTGCTTGTTAACATAAATTAATTTAAGAAGAAAGTCTTAATATACTTGCAATTGTTGCCTTATCTCTTTGGTTGATTGTACCTACTAGAACTTCCCCGACAGCACTTATTTAGGTTTGTGTGATATTGTGAAACAATGGCAACTTTTATTGAAAGTTATATTATTGTTTTATCCGTTTTGTTATAAGTTTAGTTTGTTTACCGTATCGTATAATATATATTTATTTATAGTATCGGTAAATTGATGAATATTATACACAAAATAACATAAAGTACCTAAAGTATGTTTAATTTTAAAGTATTATAAAATACTTTGATGATAGTTGATGCCTACGTAAACATTGTCTTAATTATTTCATTGTCCACATGCGTGATTACCACTCTTTCGGAAGCTGTTCTGAGGTCATCGAGCATTGCACTGGCCATGACAACTATACTGTGTGCAAATGGAAGGTGAGCGATGTACTCGCCATTGATGTTGATGCCAAGCCCTTTCCAGTCCAGAAACTTGACCCGCAATACAGTAGAGCGGTGAATAGATTCGGAGAGATAACGCCAGTAGAGCTTACGAAAGGGGGGGGGGGGGTCTTAAAATTAACATGGACAAAACGGAGGTCATGACAAATACACATACCTCATGGAGACCGGAAAGTCTAAAATCAAAGTTGTAGAAGATTATGTTTAAGACTGACAAACTAGCCAGTTAGGTAGGTTTAACTTCGAGATTGTGATTAATTAATAAGGTACTCAAATAGTATTCGCTTACAATGGGCCTCATTTGACGGCTGAAAGAATTGTGAAACTAAAGTGGCAGTGGGCAGGGCACGTTGCTAACAAAACAAGTGGCCAATGGGGCCGAAAGGTTCTGGAGTGGACCGCGTACCGCAAGACGTAGCGTTGGAAAGGTCGACCAACGACCTGGTGAACGCCGCATAGCCTGTCGAAGTGGCTTTCGTGGTGGCTTGGCCTATGTCCAGCAGTGGACGTCTTTCAGCTAAAATGATGATGATGATGATAATGCGTGATTATAGAAAACGAAACCAATTTTGAAAAAAAAAACATTTCAAACAGCACAATAAAAGTGTTATTAACCTGACGCCGAAAACTTCAGTCAACGCCATATATAGCGAAAATAAGAACTAAAGGTGGTACGGAGAGATACGGAAATGAGGCCCACTTGAAGTTTGTGTTGTTAGAACAAGCAAGCACATTGATTGATGATAGTCTTCGACTACTGGCACGTGGCACATAGTATCCACATTCTGCTACCGCTTATGAAAGCAAGCAAGCGCAATCATTTGGAATCCGCATGAAAGGAAATACAGCCTCATGTTGGAAAAATTCAAAACAAATTTACCAGATTTCTTTACCGCAAACAGTACGGGATTTATCCCTTTTATCCCCTAATGTACCCGAGTCTGTTCGTCCTGGGCATGGTCGGATACAACAGGCTGGCAGTCAGAAGGGACGTCGCGCTGATCAAGTACGTGGCTCGCGTACTGCTAGGGTTGCGGCACCACCCAGAGGTGCTGGCGGCGCAGCAGCTGCGCGCCGCCGCCCCGCTCTCTTAGACCTGCCAGCGGCTAGGACTAACCTACTCTAGTTTACCCCTATGTCACGAGCCGCACGTATTATTAATGTCGTTACGGTGTCGGAGGACATATTCGGACACGACCTGCCGAAATTCATTAACATGACACAAATCATAATTGAGGGAGGTCTGATGCTTGAAACATAGTAGCTAATTTGTTATAATTGTTATCTTAGTACTTTATAATTATGATCGCGGTCATTTAATTTTACTATTTGTAAATTTGTGTATCTACTTAGGGCTGATTTCGCCAGTGGATAAGGGCGCGATCGGCACAGATCTTTCACGTACCTAGTTTTTGTTATGATCCCATTCGGCTTTCGGCATTCGGTTTCATTGGGTGAAATTCGCCCTAAGACATTGTGACTTATAACATCGCCTTGGATACGTCTGTAAAGGTCTTATAATTGTAATTTAAATAAATATATAAATAATAATAATAAATAAATGTATTAACCAATTACAAGTGTACACAACATTCACATACAACAATTGTACACGACATGCACATACAACAAGTGTACGCGACATGCACATACAACAAGTGTACGCGACATGCACATACAACAAGTGTACGCGACATGCACATACAACAAGTGTACGCGATATGCACATACAACAAGTGTACGCGACATGCACATACAACAAGTGTACGCGACATGCACATACAACAAGTGTACACAACATGCACATACAACAAAGCAGCATCTTTGCTTGGTATTCGATGTTTCCATGTTAAAACTACGGACTAGTTTTGATATAAGGCACAAAGAGTATTCTTATTTTGTAAAACACACTGTCGTAGTGTGTTTACCGAAACCTGAATCAATTAATTCCTTCTTTTCTTTCCGTAAGTACTAGTCTCCACATGCGGATGGCCCCTAATCCGTTAAGAATCCTTGTACCTTTCCTTGTGTTTCCATAAGACATTAACTCAATTTTGGATTGATTACTATCATTTTATGGATTCTATTATATTTTTATTTAAACAGATTAATTTCCCAATATTTGTTCATTAAAACTTACACGCCGTTAAATACGCATTCAGTACCATTAAATTGATTTACAGAATGTGTTGATAACGGCTTTAACGTCCAGCAAAAATAATTGATAGACAACGACCTTTACTTTTAGTGTAAAAAACGTTTTTTTACGGCATAGCAGTGCGCAATGTTATTACATTGCATTGTGTATGAAATACAATAATAATGGAGTTGTTTTATACACTTTTAAGTGAACAAAGACTGAAGCGTAAGTGTTACTGTTATTTAAAATATGTTTTCGAAAAATAAAAATAAAAAAACCAAAATAAACATTTAAAAGTGAAAAACAACTTTAATTTGGTTATTGTTCACTTGGCAGTGTTTATTGGAATACGGTTGTTTTTTCTTAAAGTATTTTTTTTTCACTTTTTAGTTACTTCCGGTACCTAGTCCATAAAATATGAATGAATTGATGATGATGATGATGAATTTGTACAGATATTTTAAAAGAAAGATGTGTATGATGAGTGTTGTCCTTTTTAAATTGTACCTATTTAAGTATTAACAATAATTTCTACGTTTTTGTATACTAAACCTTTTGGACCTAGTTGTCCGAAAATAAACAATTTTGAATATGAATTTGATAAAATTTCGTATAACACTACTTGCCATGTGAATAATAGTGACAGAAAGTTATACATCATCAACATACACTTGGTAGAAAAATACGTTTTATTGAATTTTTCTGAAAAGCAACCCAAGCAAAGTTAATAAAATTTATATGGACCACCCCTGAGGCATACCCTATCCAAATCGATCCACAAATATTGGAGATATCGCGTAACATAAATATAAATTAAAAAATACAGATGATTTGAGAATCTCCTCCTCCTCCTCGTTAAAAATGATGACAACGACAGGGTGGGTGTATCATTGATTCTCGGCTTCGTTCGGCAAAATTCTTTTTACACCCGCAATATGAATAACTAATAGTACTGGTTGAGCAGTGGTGTCCCACTTGTATCGGTCAGGAGGCCCGAGTTGTAGGTCGCGAGTTCGAACCCAGGCAGGCGCTTAACTTTGTGTATTTAATTTCATTACCATTTCTCTCAAAACTGTGAATGAAAACACTGTGAGGAAACTGGCTTGTCCTAGAACTAAAATTTCTTAGATATGTGACATCTACCAACGCGCACTGGGCGTGCGTGGTGGATTACGGCCCACTCCCTCTCGCAGAGAGGAGGCCTGAGTCCCAGCAGTGGGAACAGTATAGGCTCATTATAATGATAATTGGTTGATAGAAGACTCAACCAAGTATGAAATTTAAGCAAGTTTTTAGCTGGATATAAAGTCCTCATAAAATGTGAGTGAAACCGCGGTCAAGAACCATTCCATCAATGTTTGTAAGAAAATGTGACTCGTAAATATATTACTAGAATTAAATTGAAGGATTCCGTGGCGAGCTGGGAATCTGAAATGATGGAAGCCACCCAAGAGTATCGGATATTGAAAGACTTTATTTTTCATAACCATTTATTGAAAATTAGAAAATACTTTACAGATTTATTATATTGATAAAAATAACTAGATTTAAAAGATACTATAAAATCATCAAAATTCCGGAAGCATCAGTGATCTTTGTTACCAACTCTAGGTACTGAGAAATCATTATTTATCAAAACTCAAACTCTTCAAGGAAAAAATAATAATAATTTAAATAATACGGTTAACTTTGTCATATCGTGGTACGGTAGGAGGACGCCACAAACTCCTCACAGTACAGATCATTGTAAAAAGGAAGAGATGACATAAAAAAGGACTTAGGGAATTACCTACGAGTTGAAGAAATTGTGAAAAGACAGCAAAGAAAAAAACGATTTTGAAAATAAAAATTAAATAGTCAATTAAGTTAATTCAAACCAAGAAAAATATGTATCATAAAACACACAATAAATTGAAATATACTCAATCAAAACTAAAACGAAACAAGGTTGATTTTCAAACCATTTTCCATTTCATTACATTATTACAGCACAAAACAATTTAGAAATGGCATGGAGGTACACACGGCCACGGATTGAGCTATACATTTCCAGTATAAGCTGACCTCTCATTACACGGGAACTATAGATCAGTTTATTTTTTTAGTCTAATTATTTAGCTAGTAACATGTACTCAAATATGTCAGTAACAATATTTCCTAATCACTATGTTAGTAATCTTAACCTACACACTTAACACTGACATATATGTTAATGAGAATCCCTGCTGCAAGCTCAACACCGATGTGGAAAGCTTGCAGCAGCGATTCACACACAATCAGTCCAATCTGCTCGCGATACATTGCAGTATAATGTTGGGGCTGGCCCGCACCCGGCAATCCAGGGAGGCGCAAATTTTTCGAATCGTAACGTAGAAGCAATCAACAAAAACTTATTGTGCTGTGGCTTATTGCAATTCTGGGAATAAATATTACTTCTACTATTTGATGTAACTTATATTACCACCCTACACGTGTCGTTCGTCTTATCCTCTATTTTGACCAACATTCAATTTCTGTAGGGAATGAGGAATTAGCAACAATGAAAAATTAAATTAATTATTAATAAAACATTGTAAAAGGCAAAGTAAAAATTACTTTTAAAAGATTAACCGTGGAGTTTCATGACGGCTCTTCTTCATAGGAAACGACCAATTGGAGCCGTGCACCTAGCTTCTAAAGTTTCTTAAGTGCCCATGTAGGTTTATGTGAATTAATTTATTTTGATGAACTATAAAAACATATGATGAAGAACAATTTAAAGCTTGCAGATAATCTCACAATGCAACGGGAAAGCGATTTTGAAACAGCCCATCTAATTCTATGTCAATTTGTTGAAAAATTAATTTCGACACTCAATACCTGCAAAAATGGTGTTTATTGATTCGAAAACTGAGCTCAATTCCAGTTGGCAGAACGTAACAGGATTGACAATATAAAATATTTATTTACATCAAAATGAAAAAGAGTGCGGCCAGTTAAAGCCTATAGAAAAAATTGCTTTATACAATCTGGATGGTGTTTCATTCTGTATTCGACCTTAAAGTATGGAGATAGGGTGGGAAATTTTTTGATGTGTAGTGGGGATGTATTTTTAATGCGACATTATAATAAATTGTTTCTTCGTTGTTCTGTTTGGCTGTCGCGACTCGCGGCACAATACAATGCCATATTTGTCATGTCAAGAAAAACGTTCCTTCATACATTCAGTCCATTAATGTTATGTTGTTTGCTTTTTTGAAGGTGTTACAACATAACATAACATAATACTTGAATTCCACGAAGGGTTAGGCAGAGGTGTAGATACATATACTTAATAGACCCAAATAAAAAGAGAAAAAGTGTTCTGTGTATAATAAACATAATTATCTAGAAAGTAATACACGGAGATCAAAACTGTTATGTACTACTACTGCCAAAGGGATTTGTAATGACGAAGATACTTGTAAGGATAAGGAAACAAGGAGAAATAATTTTTGAGTTTTTATTCCGAAATTGGTAAATCAGGAGTTATCTTTTTTAATTTTATGTAGGTAACTAAGTATTGCGACTCGTTTAACATAATAACAGTAACGTTTTATTAATTAATCAGCAAGTCATAAAAACCATGCAGCGAAGGGGCGGGCCCTTCGCTGCATGGTTTTTATGACTTGACAAATTATTGAGGTTTCTTTATAAGTAATAAATACATAAACTCACGCCTTCTTCCCATGGGGGTAGGCAGAAACCACAGAACGCCACCTTCTACGTTCCTTACATACTCCGTCTTTTGCCTCGTTTACGTTCATACATCTGGTCATACACGAGCGCCGGTTTAAAGTACTTCGCACCTGACCTTTCTGAAGAACATCACCAATAAGGTCACTATATGTCTTCCTAGGGCGTCCCCTCCCGGCGTTTCCACTCACATCTGCCTTGTAAATACCTTTTGTTAGTCTTTTTCATTCATCCGCTCAACATGACCAAACCATCTAAGCATACTATTTTCAATTTTTGTCACTACATCTTCTTTTAAACCACTAAGTAATATGTGAGTTTAATATACCTATACCTACTCATAAAACATCCAGAAAGCTCTCTACATGGTGGTGAAAAACCCGTCATAATCCATTATGCAGTTTAGAAGAACAGCGATTTTAAATCAATAATGTATTGTAAAGCTGAAGAATTTGTTTGTTTTTTTGAACGCGCTAAATCTCTGGAACTACCAGTCGGGTTTTTTTTTGCATTGGATAGCCCAATTCTTGAGAAAGGATAATAATGGATTTTTTAACATCACGTTACGACCGAACACAAAGAAGTTAGAAATAACGCTAAGCGAAAACTAAGTATTAAGTAAGCAAGCTTTTATTTTTGAACACGGTGTACATGATACATTGCATGCAAGATAATAATGAGGTACAGAAAAGTTCTAACATGTTCATTCGCATATCGTGGCGTACAAATTGGTAGGAAGAGATGGTGCATGAACCGTGATAATATTCATCAACATTACATTACGCAGGCGGGCGATGGGGTACGACGCGGATGGTCGGGGGCCGGCGGAGATTAAAATATATGGCCGACATTTTAGTTATTTTTAAATTGTTGATGTAGTTATTGGATATACTGTAACTGTGTTTTGTGTGTAAATTCAGATACAATTTACTTGTTTATAAATTCAGATTCAAGTAACTTGTTTACAAATTCAGATACAAGTTACTTGTTTATAAATTCAGATACAAGTTACTTGTTTATGAATAAATGACTCTGATTATGAATAGTACATTGTGTATCTTACGACTTTAATGAGAAAGAAATCGCGGGGAGAAGCTAGTTAATAATATGTATAGAAATCATTTATATTCACGAGTGTTTTTCTTACACGATACTTTACCAAACTACTTCATCAGAATCAGATAGTAATAAAAGCTGTGCAGACATTTGGTTACGGAAACCGACGCTTATGTATAAAGTGGTGGAGTACAAACATGTAGAGTGCCGTTACACCGCTCTACTACTCTTACGGCTCTCCGTAGAGACTATCACGAGAGCTCGTTAATTCGCGCACCTGCTCCTGTAGAGCTGGTAGAGTCTCATCGAAGAGATGTATGATGGTGTCTATGTAGAGCTTGTGTAGTGTGGCCGTAACAGTGATAATATGGTGACTGTAATACGATCATTTGGGAATAAATAGAGTGAGATTTTTTGTTGTTGGGAGGGTGGATTATCCCGACTTAGTTGCTATATTTCAAAAAGTTTAATACTGTAATCGTAAGGCTCATATATCTCATGTACTTCTGGGCAAAAGACTTCGATAACCAAATGTTGGACGTGGACAGAGGACTTGGAAGTGGACATAATATGTTTATTGTTTTATTTAATTCGCCTCTTTGCTTTACGGTATGAAACTGACAATAACATGAAAGTGTTTAGATTTAAAGCCCTTTAGGCACAGTCCATGAGGCCTAAGCTGAGCTTTGCAATTGTGTGAGTGCACATAGCGACTTTGCTTGGCAATCGGCCAATCACATCACATTGATGCGAGTGGTAATCACTCACACAAATGCAAAGCTCAATTTAGGCCTCGTGGACTGTTTGTAATTTGTTCAGTAGATGAATACAATTAGAGCGACGAAATGCCATGAAACACAATATAATCTTATGTTGCCTGTTACAGAAAGAAAATTCTGACAGGTTCAAATTAATGAAGTGTATCTTTATTTATTAAACACTTGAAGCACTCAAATGTACAAAGGCGGACTACCATATACATTTTCTAACGGTTAATCTTTGTAAATCATTACACACTCCATCTTCGACATCAATCGAAAGTTAGAAAAGATAATACGTCTATAAAATGACACGGAGGTACCGTATCATAATGTAGACGTATTCTTTTTTCTAACTCACCGCGCTACTTCGAGCACGCGATCAGAATTAAATAACAACAATTCAATTGAGCTCCAGAGGAATGGCGAGAAATACGATCCTCTTCGCACGTGCCACCCTTCGTGAGCCCGGAGCCGTCAAAGGAAAAACGATCGAATAGAATCAATCTTTCATAAAAGATCAGAACGTTAAAGATACAGAATCGGACATATTTCTTTTCGCGGGTCTGGAAAGGATTAACTGTAAGTTCGCTCTGTATTCTAAATAAATAAATGATAATGGTAAATGATAAATGATTTTATTTCTGTAAATAGGTTTGTACAAACACTTTTACACGTCAATCATATTTTAAAAACTAGGTGAGATCGGCATTTCCTATCTGACTATTCTGAGAAGAAACGACGAAACAAACTCAGAGGTCACAGTCTCTTTTAAAGTCCAGACATAATCTTGGTCAGGTCATGTGAAGACCATGTGGATTGATATCTGAAATGGTCTTTCGAGGAAAGAACCACACAGAATGAGTGGACCTGTCCAGTCAGTGCACGCATTTGTCAGTTGTCATGCAGCTCAACACAGAACTAAAGGAGCTAAACGCTAAATCCGTCGGTTCGTATTTAAAACCTTACAATACGAACGTTTGTCTTACAGCATAACAATATTATAAATATTTAAATAATATTTATTTAAAATAAACCAAAGGGGCAAAAAAGAAGCTAGTTGCCCATTCCAAAGCGTAGTAGGTACCTATGAAGAAGAATTGTTACATAAGTCATGTTGGAATTATACATGTAAGACCGATGTAGAAAGACACAAAATATAACAAAAAACAATTCGAAAATTAAAATAAGCTCCTGCCATGCATCTAAGAGATGACCAGTCCCTACTGACGGCGCTTGTTCTGGAACAAATTCTATTATTTTTCTAGTACAACTCGATGTTGTATTAGAAAAATATTTTTTATAACTCACCGACATCGGAAACACTGTTTCACTTTTTTATTCATCAACATTTCTTGCCCTTATACCAATTTATTTGGGGTCGGAGCTACATTTATTTGTCTTCTATACGTCTCTTTTAGTCGTCAATTCGTCATCTCGGTAGTCATCTCTTTCTCGCCACAACAACTTTCACACAGTCCATCCATCATTCTTTAGTTTTTCCTTACTCTTATAGCCATCCTCATAGCAATGGTAGCCTAATTTGCAACGGCCGCGAATTACGAGTTGTCATAGGTTCGAACCCTGACAGGCACTTTACTTTGTGTAAATTATTTCATCGCCACTGCTCTCAAAACGTCAAACGAAAACATCTTGTGGAACCCAGCATGTCCTAGAACCAAAAATTGAACCGTGACATTTTTCCAACCCGCACTGGGCCCGCTGATGAGTTACGGCCCACTCCCTATCACCGAAAAGAGGCCTGTGTCCCAGCAGTGGGAACATTGTGTTTTGATTATGATATAGCCACTCACATTCATACTTAAAAAGCTTTTACTTTTTGACATGCAGGCACATAAGGTTAGTAACAATTTACTTACAAGCTACGTTCGTAAAGCAGGTTCTTATATAAGCACAACGTAGGTGAACTAAATTACACAATTGAATTTAATCAGAAGGACAAACCACAGCAAAAAAGGTCTTACGTGCTCCTAATACCAATGAAATAGAACTTTACAAATAACAATTAACCATAAGATCATTATTTCAGTCAAAAGACACCCACAGCTGGACATAGGCCTCTCCGAGCATCGCCATTTCCACCGGTTCTGTGCTTCTCGCATCCGTGCGAAGTGTCTGTGTATCATGTGTCTTTGCAGAATACCTTAACACAATTCCTCAGTACCTTTTGAAAATACTCTGAAGCCAAACTCAAATAATACTGGCGAACAAAGTATGAACTTTTAACAGTATTTCATAAAATAATCACAAAGTGTTACTTAAAAACACGTCCCAAAGCCTTAAACGACGCGACGTCAGAAAGTCAATTTCTTCTTCCGCAAAATTAGGCCCGTCTTTATTCCCAAAAGAATGTCAAAGTAACAAGTTATCACTCAATCTTCTGACGTCAGCCCATGATTGCCTTTTACCCTTGAGTACGTCAAAATAACTGTCTATTATTACTCAACTTAAGGAGAGGAGGACGTTTTGGTACATGTTATTCGACATATACGACACTTTACTCTAAGTTATTCGTCAAAGACTTCTTTTTATACATGTGATTACATATTAAAATTAAAGCCATTTAAAAAAAAAACAAAGGCTATCGTAAAATCAAACCAATATTTATACAAACGTATTCGCTTATTATGTCTTTCGAGTAACATATTTGGCTCCAAACGATATATTATCACGGATCGTAACACAAACATGCTCATTCGTGATTGTGGTGAACATTATTTGATCACATTATTTTCGCTCGACATTTCTACGTTTGTATTCTTATTCTGTGCTGAAGCAATAAGTACGTTAAATACGATTTTGTTACAGTTTGTGGCATTGATTGATTAAAATTTTAGTCGGGATGATCTTGATATACGTATTGTTTAAGAGGAATTATATCACTCGTTAACTAGGTCCTTTTTTTTGTGTGGGAAATCATCAAATGACTACTCCGGAGGGCGTGTCAGACTTTTACTAACTAAAACCCACCCGTGTTCCTTCAGTTGCCAGTGCCAGGGCCACGGTATCTCTTTCGGACAACCTGCGACACTGGCAGGCATTAGCCCTATTTGACCCCGTCACTGAGTGCTGACATCTCTTTGAAGCGCGTGTGGAACGACGTCACGACGCGTCGTCGACCCGGGCCTGGTCGTCACCGGACGGCGAGCTAACCACTGCTCCCCGTCCGCAAGCCCGCGGCGACGGTGGCCGAGAATATGCGGGCGATTCCCGACGCCCGGTGTGTCTCCTGCGGGTACTAGGGGCGTGGGAGCGCAAGGTTCTCTGGTCCTAGGGCCCTCGGTTGAGGATGTCAGATAAGCCGTCAACATACATAACATCACGCCTGTAATCCCATAACGGTTAAGCAGATGTGTACCCCACATTTCGCCAGTTATGTTTAAGTCCCATGTTATTGGGGCGAGCCTATTGCCATCAACCGGGCACAAATCCAGTCTCCGGGCTGCTACTGAGAAATTCTAGATAGGAAAACTCAATAAAACTTTGCCTCACGCTCGCGGACCTCATGCTCAGCAGTAGCTCTTGCGACCACTAGACCAACGAGGTAGTCTCTTAATGTAAAATACTGGTATTCAACTGTCTCCAGTTGGACTGGAAGCCGACCAGCCCGGTAACTGACCGGCTGGAAAGACTAGAAATCCTGATGATTTACCTGTGGAAATGTTGAATGATGGAGTTGGAGATAGAAACGAGTTGGATTCATTGATACATTGATCGACATCGACAGATTATTTTTAAACATCTGTTGAGCTGCTGAGACCACGTGGGGCCCAGCTAACTGTTTAAACGATCGTTCATATAATATAAATCGATTTTTTATTCCATAGATAATGGTCTGGTTCCATGGATATGGTCAATCGATATTAAGGAGCATGTTGACATATTCTTTACTCTTGACATATCTCTATAATATACCCCTCCTCACGGTGAGAAAGACGTATTTTCGCATGTATATGTTTTAGGATACATAAAAATAAAATAAATAAAAATAAAAACTTTTTAATTCAGACTACGAAGTCCATAGAATGTTAGTACATTAAAACAACTTATGAAAAAACTAGTGTTAGTACCTAGGTAAATAGTATAATAAAATAAACATTTGACATTATAACCACCTACCTAATGTCTAATGTGGATATTAACCCAGTGCTGGACGTAACGCGTGTCCAGCCTATCCGCTATAACCGCCAGGATACTGTTGGTGCTTCCGCGCAACCTGCCGAGCGCCGCGGCGCATCGCTTGCGGAGCACGGCATGGAAACCGTCAACGTGTGCGTCCGCGAACATGCCCGACGCACTGCACCAGCGCGGCAGCCCCAACAATGCCCTGAACGCATTGTTATATTGAACGCGCAAGGCGCTGAATGATCTTTGCGTATAATGAGCCCACAAGCTGCAAGTGTATAGCGATGAACAATGCGCTCTGAAAAGTAATATTTTCACTTGAGCATTACACCGTTTAAACCTGTGGACTATCATGTTCGCTCTAATCGACAGCGCCCTACGTTCCCTGCCCATGTCCTCATCATCGCGTAGGAGATCAGTGACTATGTGCCCAAGAAATTTAAAACAGGTGACCAGTTTCATGGGTGTTCCGTTTAACGTCACGGGAGGAACCTGATCCGGTGACTTGGTACCTGCCTTAAATACCATGAGCTCACTTTTGGTGACATTATATTTGAGAACATGACTGGCCGCGTACGTCTCACACACCTTAACTAGTGTCCTAAGTCCAGCGATTGTTGGGCTCAGCAGCACCATGTCGTCTGCAAAACTCAGATTACTGACACAAATGTTGTCTATGTGACAGCCGACATGCATGCTGCTGAGCTCAACAATCAGCGCATTAATATACAGATTAAACAAAACTGGGGATGTTAATCCACCCTGTCTTACTCCACATTGTAGTGCATATGGATCCGATAAGTTGCCAGCCCACTTTACATAATTGACCTGACTCTGATACCAAAACTTCAGGATGCCAATCGTCTCACTAGGTACATTAGCATCCTTGAGCTTATCCCAGAGCTTATCATAAGTCACAAGGTCAAAAGCCTTGGAGAGGTCTAAATAACAAGCATAAATGGGAGTTTTCCTACTTGTGTAATACTCAACAGTGTGCTTTAGGCTCAGTATAGCACTCTCTGTGGAAAGTCCAGCGCGAAAACCAAACTGAGCATCATGCAGGTGTATAAACTCTGTTAAATGAGCCTCAAGCACACTGTCTAGAACCTTTGCAATAACGGTGGCCAGTGAGATTGGTCTATAAATGGATTTGACCGAGCTATCTCCCGTTTTGTTTTTTATTATAGGAGTAACTATGGTTTTCGTTAGTTCACTAGGTAGGTAGGAGTGTCCAATGCATACATTAAAAAACATCGACAAAAGTCTAGAGATATGTGACCCTGCATTTTTCAAATGTTCGACGCTGAGCCCGTCATGTCCCGGTGATTTCCCACCTTTCATATTTTTCGAAATCATTCTAATGTCCTTAGCACTTACCTTTAGTGTGATGGTTCCACATACGGGCTCAGCATCCAGCATCCACTTGGAAACGTATAAAGGGGATTCTACGGAGAAGTGATCCTTAAACATGTTAGCGATCATCTTTGAGTCGCTGACACCCTCGACACTCAAAGGAACGCCAAACCTCATGTTCAGTTTATTGGTATTTTTCCAAAATTTCCGAAATTTATTCGTAGAATGTAGTGTCGCTAGCCAATCCATCTTTATCTGCTCCTGGTGTTGTTGGCAAAATTTCAGCTTAGCTTTGAAAAAATTTCTGCTATGACACATTGCTTCATAAATGAAACCTGCATTCGGTTTACCAAACAGTAACCAGTTCTGAAAATCAAGTCTAGCCACCCTATGAGCTTCGCCGACATACTTATTCCACCCCATAACTTGTTTTTTCGTACCGCTCGTACCCACCCAATAGCTAGACTCTGAAGCCTCACTAAGCGCTGAGACAATATCAGAATACAACCCATTTATGATTTGTCTATGCTCCTCAATGTTACACCGTTTATCACAGCATTTTCCTAACTCCATTGGAAAGTCGATTCGTCTTAACAAATTATTGCAAAGATTTGTATACATACCTATTTGTTCAGGTTTTCTTTCACCCCAGGTCACTTTACTTTTAGGCACTACTGGAGTCACATTTTTAGATTTAAATATACTAAAATTACTCTTAACAAACATAGGATAGTGGTCAGACCAGTACACATTGTAATCAACCCAGATGTCTGTAACAGAGGGCCACGTTGCACTAGTAACAATTATGTGGTCTAACCAACGCTTACAACCATGCGCTTCACTTACAAAAGTGTGCGTATCAGAGTTCACTCCACATTTTACAATGTCGGCACATACCCAGTCCAGATCATCACAAAAACTGAGTAGCTCGGTATAGAAGTTCTCATTTGGATGTGCATTGAAGTCACCAAGAACATAAACATAGTCTATACCACATTCTTCAATTACAGCTTGTATAGCGCGCATGCACTGAGTTAAATCAGTCATATTATCCGCACAGTCAGTAGGCATGTATACCGATACACATAGTACGGGACGATCACTGGACAATATTTTGATTGCACATATCCTAGGGTTGTTACATTCAATTACCGTAACTGATGGGAATGAACTTTTGCGCCACAATATTGCCGTTCCTCCATGAGGTCTGCCACGCAGTATTCCAGCAGATGTATCCACTGCTGAAGTTCCAGTGTAGCCAAAGTCTGAATTAATACAGCTGAGCCATGGTAAGTCATAAGGTAGTAGCCATGTTTCTTGAAGAGCAATTATGTCTGACACCAGCGCTAGTCGCCTAATATCTTCAATCGATCGCTTAACATTTTTACAATTAAATGTAGAGAAAGTACAACTGGTGTTGTTATCATCCATCTATGTTATTTATTTGATTGGTCTGAATTAATACAGCTGAGCCATGGTAAGTCATAAGGTAGTAGCCATGTTTCTTGAAGAGCAATTATGTCTGACACCAGCGCTAGTCGCCTAATATCTTCAATCGATCGCTTAACATTTTTACAATTAAATGTAGAGAAAGTACAACTGGTGTTGTTATCATCCATCTATGTTATTTATTTGATTGGTTGCAAAAAAACATTTTCAACGCTTGTATTGGTTACCTTCCCAGCGTCGCCACGACTAAATTCTACAAAACGTCGATACAGAATGCCATCCGGCCAAAAATTCTCATCCATAAACATGCTCAATCGGTGCCTCGGTACGGAAATCTTAAATGCATTATAGTCTCTTTGAAACTTCATATTAATTTTCTGTAGGTGTACACGCAACTTTGTCTTGCTGAATATATGATCAGAAATGTCACTTTCGGAAGTACTCATATCCACATTATAAATAAATAGCGGTACCTTAATATCTGCTGCCTTGAATTTTCCTTCAGGTTCAATGGCTGCCGTACCTTTTTGTCCTACAAATTTATTTTTCAAGCGATTTTTCTGAACAACTGTCCATTCTTCTGTAGGTTTCACCTTCTTCCACTGTTTAGGTTGTTTAACTTTATCTGCAAAAGTAATCGGTTTCGGTAAGGTATTCATATTTTGTGTCTTCACAGTGCTTTCTTGTAAAACAGTCGATTCGGTTACGTTGCTTCCGTGCGGGCACATCACTGTTTTTAATTGCGCATCGACATATGTGGTATTAAGCGCACTAAATGACGCGCACATAGTACTTTCTGCATGCGCACAGGCATTGATATTGGCTGTTTTAGACGCGCACTCGTTATCTAGTGAATGCGAGCTCGAGGCAGAACCGGTTTCCTCGTAGCCACGCATGTTAAAATTTTTGTTCATTCATTTGTTTACATTTTCAATAATAGATCTCTGTTCTAGTGGCGATTGATTTATTCCCGATTTCATGGAAACATATTCCAGTCCCATTGGACCACTGTCATAAGAAGGGCTATTAATGAGATGAGCACCTCTTTTCTTGTTTACATTACTCTCAAAATAATTCACAATCGATGCCTGTTTAAGGTTTTCCACTTCACTTTTTAACGTCTGGAATGTCCCCATTGATACACATCCCTCTTGCATGGTATTTAGGTCTTTACGCAAAAGCAGTAGGTCTTTTAAAAGTCGCGTTACATCTACGTGATCAAATGTAATGGGAGGTAGTTTGTGCAAATCGCGGGCCACAAAAATAGGAATAATTTCGGGATCGGTATTCTTGAGCAATGTTAACACGTCTTCCAGGTCCCGCTGAGACTTCCCCTCACGTTTACGGGTTTTCATTCGCAGTGATGTTGGCAATGAATTGAAAAGAAGTTTCTTAGCCACCTGTATTTCCTTTGCAGAGAAAGCACTTCCACATATTCTCACTAAACTTTCTTCGTCCATAGCATCTATTTTATTACTTATAAATGCTAAAACTTCGTTTATAACGATGTTACACTTGGCACATT
Source organism: Dasypolia templi (assembly GCA_963555695.1). Classification (NCBI taxonomy): domain Eukaryota; kingdom Metazoa; phylum Arthropoda; class Insecta; order Lepidoptera; family Noctuidae; genus Dasypolia; species Dasypolia templi. The sequence goes on from OY743147.1 coordinate 3,080,003, forward strand.
TTACAATATCTGATTCCATATTTCTAGTACATAAAAGCACATCCGTACGCTACGGATCGTCGCGCGTACTGTATGCAGGATACATAGGTATCCTGCATAAAGTTACAAGTATTATAATTGTGCGTAAAATTTAATAGCGTTTATATAACATTGTAATTGGGGAATCTCTTTGAGGCTCTGTGCCATTATGCGAGTCACCCGCAGCCTTTGCACGTAATTGCTATCATCAAATAAGTTATACGGGTTACAATTGAAGAAAGAAGAAAGAAAGAAAGAAAATACGATAATTTAGCACAGACTAAAAGGCACAAAGGAGATTGAGTTGATACAGTGCAACGATAGTCTCACAATCTTAACACAATTTTCAAAAGCTTATCAATTATTTGTGATTTTGAAACAGGGCTAGCATTATACAGTATTGATGTTACAAATATTTAGAAAACGTAATTTAAAAGAGTGTCATGGAGTTTCTTGCCGTTCTTATTCTTAGGAACCTTCTACGCTTTGGAATGGACAACTAGCTTCATCTATCGGAATGACCGACTCCCTGGACAATTCAAAACTGAAAGAAAGAAATAAAAATATTTATTTGCACGCAGGTCGCAAAGCACAAAATACAAATTACTAAAAAAAAACAATGACTATAGTGTTCATTTCGGCATTAATGCCATACAGACAGCTGTCTGACGCTGGTTTTCTAATGAACCTTTAGGGACAAGTGTCGGGGAATACATACAGCTTCAACATACTTAATATATAATGTATAAGCTAATAAATAATATAGCAATTGAAACAATAAAAACAAAAACAACAAGAACTGTCTCAGTTAAACCCGTTTATATACTGTAGCTCCATCGTGTCAGGGACATTTGAAGCAGCAAAGAACGGAAAATCACCGAACGTCCAACCATCCGCATATCCAATTTATATTTCGTGATCGTGACACAACAGGAATGATGTTTTAAGCTAAGTAATGCAGGCATTTCATATAAGTGAAACATTTAAGGCGACCTTATCCAGTCTTGTTGCGAATCTTCAAGATACTGCCGTAGACGTATCCTGAACGAGTGAATAGTGCCTAGAACCCTTAGTGGAGGTGGGATATTATTCCACACCTTAGATGCAGCGTATCGGAAAGTGCCTCTGAAAGCCGCTGTCCTATGAGACTGTGTTGACAGTTGTTGTGCACATTGCCTGGGCGCGCAATCACGCCTGCTAGCCATCCAACTAAGCAAGTCGTATTTTGGACTCATTGTATCAGCCGAACTTTCTACCAAAGATTTTAACTGTTTATAGTAAACCTTTTTTGTTCCCGATTTAGTCCTATTGTTCGAGTTTCAATCGAACTTAACTTTTACCAAATCAAACCAATTCAACCAATACGAGAAAGGCGTGTTAGGTCACCATAGCGCCGAGCACTACTTTCTACACCTATATTTGGCCAACGTATTGTCCCGCAACCGCATCATGAGCTGGATAGTGTCCGTAATCCAGGGATACGATAATTACTTAATACGACAAGTTTTAAGAGGCGCGTGAAGATCGAACAATGATATTATGCAGTGATTAAAAGTATCGACCATGTCATTCACATCGGTAAATTCAAAAATCCGACCATGTCTGATTGCGACAAGTCCATATAAAAACATATAAAATCGAATCAAACGACTCTACCATCGTGTATCTTGCCCTAAAGTCTGTGCACAGCAGGTCGATTAGAGTCTCACTCGTATCTGTGAAATGAGTCGGCATGGTGACAAGTTGAACGAGACCTATGCAATTTAAAAATTCATTTACTATTTTGGTTTTATTCTCGTTCAAGTTATTCACATTGAAATCACCGAACATTATATAATGATCACAGTTTCCCAACGTAGCAAAAGTGTTCGTGATGGCATCAACGAAGTGATCAATATCAAGCCACGGTGGCCGGTACGCTGTGCCAAAGGCAATTTTTTTCCCGATTAGCGACATTGTCAGCCACATTTGTTCGACGGAATTGAACCTGGGATCAGACGTGCCAGTACAGATGCGCGCGCTTAAACCCCGCCATAGATAAACCCAACGCCCCCTCCTCGTCCCGTGCGAACAGCTGCGGGGACGTAGACGATAGCCGGGCACGACCGGCGCGCGACCTTCCTCCCCCGGTCGGAGCCAAGTTTCGTTTATAGCCAATATGTCAAAACCATATCTGTCAATTGCTCATATCAAATCATGGATGTAACCAGGGATCCTTTTTTTTTGTTCCCGGGGTGGAAAATCCTCATGGATGTCCTCCGCCCTGGGGCGGGCGGAGGGGTCTGTCAGACTCTTACTGACTAAAAACCACCCCGGTGTTCCATCTCACACCTACGCCGGGGTCGCGGGAACACATAATTCATCCGCATCCCCGGCTGGTGCCGGCCCGCTTGCGCGGGCCCCGTCTCGGGCGGAGGGAGTGAGGTGTACACCCTCCGCAACGTCTGTGAGCGGCACGCGCGGAACACTACGCGAGCCTCCTTCTCGGGTCCTGATGTTGGGGGGCGACGGATGTCCCCGAATCCGTCGTCCCCGGACCCATTTAGGGGGGCCGGAAGAGGGCGTTGTCCGCCCTCCTCCGACGCCCGGTGCGTCTGCTGCAGGCCGGGTCGAGAGTCGAGATCTCTCTCTCCCTTTCCGCAGCCTCCTTCTGCGAGATGACCGTCTCGCAGAAGGAAACCACCGCGTCCCAGGACTCGACGCTGCCGACCATCGAACTCACTACGGTCGGCAGCGACAGGTCACTGCCTACTTCTGAGATGAGGGCACGGCGCGGCTCCTCCCAAGCGGCACACTCTGCCAGCGTGTGCCACGCCTTGTCCTCCCGGCAGTCGACGCAGTGGTGACACCGGGCGTCCGGCTCCCTGTTTATGCGACACAGGTACTTCCCGAAGCAACCATGCCCCGAGAGCACCTGCGTCGCCCGAAACGTCAGAGAGCCGTGCCTTCTCCCGAGCCAGCGGTCGAGCACTGGCCGGATCGCCTCGATGGTGCTGAGGCCGGCGGTAGGGCGTGACAGCCTCACCCGCCATTCTGCCACCAGGACCTCGCGGAGCTGCAACCGATGCTGCTCGATATGTTGCTGCATCGGTCGCTCGCCCCGCTCCCGCGCTGCCTCGCGCCACCGGTACAGTGACGCGAGCACCTTCGCCTCCAGGTCCCAGGGCGGTGATCCGGCCAGTGCACAACCCGCCTCGAAGGAGATCGCGCGATACCCCCGAATGACTCTGACGGCCATCGCCCGCTGCGGCTTGCGCAGGACAGCTATGCTGCCGGCCGTCAGGTCAGACGCCCAGATCGGCGCTCCGAAGAGCGCCATGGGTCGCACGATCCCCATATAGAGCCGCCTATAGGCGGCGCTCGGGCCCCCCAGATTCGGAAGCAGCATTGCCAGCGCCCCGGCTGCGCCCAACAACTTGGGCGCCAGCCGCCGGAAGTTGGGTCCGAAGTCCCACCGGCTGTCGAGCACCAGTCCCAGATATTTCATAGTGGGCTCGACAGCGATCCCGACCCCCCCGACCACAATGTGTGATCCGGCTGACCGCGCCATGAAACACCATGGCCTCCGACTTGTTGAGGGCCACCTCCAGGCTGAGGCGCCGTATGCGGCTCACCGTCAGTGAGACCGCCGCCGTCGCGAGCAACGCTGCCTCCCTGTGGGAACTCCCCCGGGTCGTGACCAGCGTGTCGTCCGCGTGACACGTCAGGTCTGCGCCCGGCGGAAGCTCGCCGCTCAGCACCCAGTCGTACTCGATGTTCCTCAGGAGCGGTCCCACGACCGATCCCTGTGGAACACCGCACGACACCTGGCGCTGGTTTCCGCCATCGCGTCCCATGTAGGTGACACACCTCCCGGCTAAGTAAGCCCCCACGATGCGGCGGAGGTAGAGAGGCACGCGGTGGTACCGCAGTGCCTCCCGTATGCAGCTCCAGGGCAGGGTGTTGAAGGCGTTGGAGATGTCCAAGGACACCGCCACCACCACCCCTCCCCGGGACACTGTTTCCTCCGCCAGGACTGTCACCCTCGACACAGCGTGGATGGTACCCAGGGATCCTGCGTTAAGGAGGCCAACCTCAAGATATTTTCCTACAGTTATCTTTTGATTGGCTATTATTTCATTCAGAAACTTATCAGATTTTATAGTCCTAAATAATATTATTGTATCGGTGAAAGTTGTATGGTGTTACAAATATTGGATACTTTGGATAATTAATAACGTGAATATGTATTATAATAATAATAAGTAGAAATGTAAAAAGGATTGTAAATATTGCTAGATGTAGGATAATGTTGTAAATAATTAACGTGATAATATGAGTATGTCGAAACCGGTTTACGAGATGCGCGTCTGCCGCCACCACGAGACAAACAACATAACATAGCATAATATCACGCCGGATCCCCCGGACAGAACGGACACAACATAATATAATAACTATGGAACCGTGACACTTTTGCAACATTCATTAAAATGAATGGCACTTATTTTAACGAATGTTGCAAAAGTGTCGTCGGTATGTTAACAACTAAAAATATACAGAATAAATTAAAACAAAAAAAAAGCATAAATAAAAATGAATAATGGTAATACTGAGACTAAAAAAATTAGTACATGTTTCCGCTGGTAACCGGTACAGGCACGGGTACAAAGATGCGCTGTACATCAGCCTCGCAGCGGATTTGGCAAGCGGCATCCCCGGGTTTGTAACGGGCAAGGAAACGGCCTCGTTTGCACCATACCAATTTCTGAGCCGGCCCCCGGCATCCCGCAAACGACTCCCAATTCAGCCTTGTAAGGCGTTCGTTAACGTAGAATCGCGCTGGCAGACCGGGCATGTCGAGATCGGCAGAAGTCATACCGCGACGTACTCGTGCGGCCTCCAACACCTCGGCGCGCAGATCACGGCGCGCGAAGCGCACGACGAGGAAACGCGGGCGGGTCTCCACCGGCGCCGACTGCGTAGCATTTATGCGTCTGCCACCAACGCGCTCAGCACTCACAATATCGCGTGCCTCGATTTTTACTACCATCTTTGACGCCACCAGCATAGATGTGTGTATGGGATTTTCACCACTCGGCTCTGGCAGGTTTGAAATTTTTATATCAGTGGCTCCTGATCACGCTCATTTATATCGCTCCACAATTGGGCAATTAATTGATGAACATCCAGCGAGACTTGGGGTTGAACCGGATTTTGGTTCTCCATTACGGCCACTCTCTCCTCCAAACTGCTCATACGGTCATTAGTTGACTTTAATGAACATCTCAAGTCGGCTAGATCATTACATAGTAGTTGAAATTCATTGCGTACCGTGCTAATAAACTATTCCTTAAACTTCCTCAGCTCTATAGTGATGTCTTGAGTGATCTCATGTGTGACGTCCAAAGCGGTGTTATTCATAGGACTCGTGTCATGAGATTTATCATGCTGTCCTCCAATGGTGCCGAAAAAAGCCTGCTCATTCCTAAGAAGTAGGCGCTACGCGTACAAGCCTACGACGTAGCCACTACGAGTACCTATCTATGAAGTAACCGCTACGAGTACATGAATACGACGTAGTCGCTTCGAGTACATGAATACGACGTAGCCGCTACGAAATTAATTTAAAGATTTGTTATTTCTTAGTATTAAACTTTTACTATTTATTAATACTGCGAAACCGTATCAGGTATCATAAATAACAGAGCTACCTTTAGTAATAGGGCTACATGTAGGTCATGTGTCGTGACCCTAACCTTAACAGTTTTCAAGCTAAGTGACCTTGACTTGTGGCGTGACGATGTAAGTATAACAAACGTAACAATGATTGTTCTTAACATATCGTGGTGATTACAATCACGCATTACATAACGTTATGCAAGATAATTCTTAAACTCTCTTTAGCCCAGATATCGATCCCACGGTTCTGTTACCACTCCAACTTATTGAACACTAATAAAGAGTAATTAAGTATACATAATGTATAGTGTACTTCATAGTACCTACTAGAGTACATTAAGTACACTCCTACTCGCTACGGAAAACATGCCGCCTCATTGACTCCGGCAATAACGTACTACGGCGCACGCTACGAGTTGGGTCTACGCCGTAGCTAGCGTGCTACGATAATACGTGCTACAAAGTGTGTTTGTTTTTTATGGTATACTATAGATTGTTGATACGAATGTTTAATACTTTGATTCGGTTTTTATCCTAAAGCGTAGTAATACCTAATGTATTTAAGATTTTTGCTAGTCACTGAAGGACGAACAGGGAGTAAAGACAATTTTGGGAACACATAATAAAATCGTTTCATATAATCTACAAAACCATTTTTTTTTTCAAAACTTTGTGAAATGGCAAAAAAATCTTGACGATCATAAATATTTTTAAGTTATCGTCAAGTAATAAACAATAATCGAATTTGGAAAAAAATACAATCAAATAAAGCAATACTATACGATGAATAGCTGCAAAAGTAAAAACTGCGGGACAGCTAGTTACTTAAAAGCTTAGCGTTAAAGAACACAGTATAGAATTTGAAGATGAATCTTGCACCGGTGACAGATATCATTTTAAAAATGTAGGTACCTACTATGGTCTTACTTCGTCCGCCATCTTTGACCTTACCTGAAACATAATTGAAAACAATTAAATATTTGACCTAAATGAACTCAATATTAAATGAAAACAGACTTAAATGTGTCAGTGTAAAACAACAGACACGATTCAAATTAATAATATAATTATTGAATCATTCACCAGATATTAACCAGAAGACCCGATTCTAGTAATTAAAAACGTTCAAAATCCAGTCGAAATCTCTCAGCGACATTTAATGTCATAAACTTGTCAACAATTAAGGGAAATTAGAGGGGTTTTTGACAGATTGACATTGAGTTCAGACTGTGAACGTTCTTAAAATTACGGGAATTGCCTCTCAGGCATTATTGAAAAAAAAGGAAAACAAATTTAGTTGATCCAGGCACACACAGGTCTTTTGGGACTAGCAGAGCAGCAACATGATTCATGCAAAAGTGATTCTTAAAAATGGTACGGATCGACTAGTGAGACACAGATAGTTCAGAGGCTATCTCTCTCAAACTTGAACGAGGATTTTCAGTCACTATTACCTTCACTTTTGCGACGTTAACTTCAGTTACAAGACGTTGATGGCCTACCAGAGCGAGGCAAATCTTCCATCACATGTCGACCGCTTTTGAACGCTTTGTATTACTCATAAGTACGTGGTTTTGATAAAGTCGATTCACCGTTAGCCTTCTGTATCGTTTTCATTGACTCCGAATACGAAACTCCATTGGCGATGCAAAATTTAAGACAAACTCTTTGTTCGTTGTTTTTGTCCATTATGACATTCGCAAAACACACTAGAAATGATCTTACTAAAAACAGCACTATTTAATCTAAACAACAGATGCTTCTCAAACTCCGCGCCCAAATGGAAAACAGTTGTGTCAATCTAACAAAAAAAAAAAGAATGTGGAACCATAGACAAATCAACCATTCCCGATACTTTTTTGACAGAATATATAATGTAGATTTGCATGTTACTAGGACAGTATCCCGGTTCTCTCACCAGGCCCAAATATATAAAAAAACCACTTACCCTTGTATAATTAAATTAACCGACCCGTCATTTATCAAACAGCGTGTACCAGAACTGTGTGGTTATATTTAAGGCTGTGGTACAGACCATTTTACTGAACCACTTTCTCCATGGGGCCAACATCGTAATCGCGAAAAAATAATCAGACCCGTACAAAATTTCAATACCCACTCGAACGAAATGTATGCGATGCGACAGCTGATAATTTGTGCACACCCATAAATGTGACCATACATTTTCTGAAAAGCGCTGATTTAAACAATGCGTATTTCCATTATCACTACCAGTTTTCGGCAGATAGATTGTGTAATGTTTGCCGTATGAAGCAACCCGCTGATGCCTACATTAACGTAATATTGAAATACTTAAGTACACTCTTATTCGCCTTTTCCGAAACTGTCTCCGCTTATAACTACAATGTAAGTAACAGACCATAATGTAAAAAAAAAGACGGAAAATATGCAAATGATATTCAAAACGCCGAACACATAAATGTTAAAACGGTGTACTAATTATTCAGAATCATGGACTGGGTTTGTTTTCATGATAAATAACAGCTGTCTTGTCTGATGTAAGATTCATTCCGTATATTGTGTTAATTTTGGTGTGGTTTAGGGGTATACCTCCGAGCATTGGTTTTGCGCTAGCGATCAAGATTGACTCTGTAATACCTAACTACTCCCTTCCTTCGGGGAAAACAAGCGTGGCAACAAACTTATTCAGGAGATATATATATATATAATATACGGTAATATCTATGTTGTATTGGTGCTACAGGAATTAAGTTACGTGCATCGGTACCTACCACGAATATTGTGTTCGTTCGACATCCTTCTTAATAATGTTAGGTCACTAATAACAACATTACAGACCAACTAACTGACCCGAACTTCGTACCGCCTCATACTCGTATTATAATTGTTTCATGAGCAACCCTTAATACAATTTTTTATTCTTCGCGAGTTATCTGATTATGTGACATCTTCACATTCTTCATTCTTCTCTGTAATTTGTACGCTTAATTCAATAGTAATATTTTGAGATAGCCTGTGACCCTGTTCATGTAAGTAGATGATGTTTGAAAATGGTTAATTAACTTCTTCCTTCACTTTTTGCTGAGTGTTTTTTTTTTGTTAATTTGGTTGGTTCAAAAAGTGCGTCAAAATATTATTAAAACATTAGGCACGTACCCAATGGAAAAGCAATAGAGTTTAAGAAAAAAGTGATATTTAGTGACGAATTCAGAGAAATTTCAATAATTCATGAAAATTTGGTATTCTCGAATTCCATAAAACTTGGCCTATGCTTCATAGGGTGCTTAATTGTTGCAAATGTCACACTATCAAGTACCTGATGGAATACGTTAAATTACGAGGCTCCCTGTCCCATAAATTCGTTCATTATATCAGCTCTCAGCAGTCAGTATTAAACAAAAACGACTTATCCAAAACACGTATGTGTTTTAAACATCTCCATCTATTTATTACGGTATGTTGAAATATACCACCCCAAATATGTCATCGGTCGTCTTACATGCATCCGGACATATTTGTTGGTTCCTCCTCAAAGCTGCTCAAAGTAAATCGCTCAAAGGACTACATATAGCACGTTTTCTGTCACAGGAACCACCAGTGTGAGCCGACGCTCTGAACGCTTTTAGGCAAATACACGATTTCAACAGGCTGTAGATACGTGTGTTTATTTATATATTTTAAAGGTACAAATGCTTTTTATTTGCAAAACTCCTTATAATATGTACCTACTATACTTTATAAACAGAATTTTGTACGTAGCATAAAGTTTATGAATAAGGTACATTATCAAGATTTAAACTTAGGAAATATCAGTAATTGATTGACACTATTTACTGCTAAAACTGAACAAGGCGAATTTAATTCGTATTTTACGTCGCCTTCTATTCTATGTATTACTACAACAATGCTAATAGCATGATAGACGCGTGATATTGTCCTCTTTGTCAACGTACAGACCGTTATTGATGAAATGTCTTGAAAGTCTGTTAAAAACCAAGTATAGTGGGGTTTTAGGTAACATTGTTAAACTAAACGGCGCAGTGAAGCCAGTTTATCAGAAGTGGTACTCGTATTTATGGTTCAGTAGCTTGAATATCATCAGGATTATGTCGATAATTAGCAGTTCGTGGGCGTGGTACGACAGCAGACCTAACATCGTCTCTCACCAGTGTCACTCATAACCGCCCTTTCTGGTGATTCCAGTAACTTCGTTACAAATCTAGACAGAGCCACTTGCTGCGCCGTCAGACTTAGAAGGGTAAGTTAGTATTTCTAACCTCTAAAACTGGCGTCAAAACTTATAACAACTCGTGTGTACTAAATGTGGTGCTTTTTCTACAGGGTTATTATTATGTTTATGTGATTTACATGACAGTTTTATTCGTTCCCGTAAATCTTTGCACCAACGTCTTAAAGTATTTAGGAGTCTAAATAAATAAACAAGCACGAGCAAAGCAAGCAAGCAAGTACCAGGTGATGGATCACACATTTTAAAAGGGAAAATAAAGAAAAATAAACAAGCTTAAGGTAATCGTTTTTTTTAGCATTGAAGATGCATTTATGTATACATGTTCCATCCACCGGCATCGTGCAGGCACTGTGCAGAATTGGGTAGCTGCTTCAATCGTAGCAAAGTTACAAAACTGTACATTGAATGACGAGGTCTGGGAATGATTTTAATGCTGAAAATACAGTTTATAGATTTTTTGTCTGTTTGTCTGAATGTATGTTCCAGCAGCACGGAAATACTACTGAATAGATATTGTTCAAATTTTACATTGACATTCCAAGTCTGATCAGTCTGTAGGCTATAAATTATCACGGTTTTCGCTATGGTGAATGAGCATGAATGAGAATGATCTTCTAAAGTTTACAACAAATTGCAAAAGAAAAGTTAATAATATAGTATCCTTAACTTTTCGAAACATTTTGAGATGAATTTATCTCAAAATGTTTCGAAAAGTACAGAACTTTTTAAACATGTACAGTAATCAAGAAAATAGTCAATTTTCATATAAACATTATTATGCCAATCGAGCCTATTACTTATATAAGGTGTATCTATTCATACACGAAATATTTGAAGAGGTGCATCTATAGGTCGAACTTGGGCTATAGAAATGAAAAAGAGTTTTTTTTATCTAAGCATCTAATTAAAAAAAAAAAAATAGTATTACTTGAACACGAATACAATACTGGCTCTTTCATATTTTGTAACATCCATTACGCTAGTTTCTACGAAAATACTACGTAGAAACTACTTTCATTGAAGCGGGCGAGGTCATGGCGGCGCCCTTAGATGTCGCGTGGCTTTTATGAATGATCAAAAGCGACACGACCCGCGGCGCCGCCGCCGGCGCCGCACACTATGTTGCTTCAGTTGCCTAGCCCCGCGCCCGCTGCGCCGTCCGCCGCCGTGTTCAGTCTCGCGCGAACTGCATGTTGCACTGCACGCGGCTTAACTAACGTGGAACGCTTCGCGCTACAAACGCAACAATGCCGAAATATTCCAACTAGGAGTACCATACATGGTGGACTGCTACAATGAGGGTGGTCTTATTTTTCTCACAGCACAAGCCCCCTTCCTAGAGATCCTAGAAGCTCGACAGCGGCACAGCACAAGCCCCCTTCCTAGAGATCCTAGAAGCTCGACAGCGGCAACGGAACTACGGGGTCTACATGCCCCCAGGTGCAGACGGAGGCAGGCCTGATCTTACGCCGTTGGACTTCCACGTGTGGGGTAGGGATAGACCTGATTTATGATAATGACGGCCAGACCATTTCTAGTGCGGAACAACAAAACGTGAATCGTGAACGCTTGTTTACGCAGTGATAGCTAGAGAGACATTGTTAAAAGTGCAACGACACATTATTTAACGTGCAACTGCAGGGTGAATATGTACAGCAATTTTGGTGTAAATAGTGTAAATAAAAACTACGTCGTTATGAGGTACGAGTATGTACATTTTAAATTGTTCGCGCTATGCACTTCTTACAGTTTACATCTGTACAAATAGGTAGGTACACAACCTATCAATCAGCTGACAGATACGACTCGACGCACAGTTCGTAACCTAACACAAGTCATTACCTTACGCGAATTCGCGTTGCGTCAGCTGTTTATTTTTCTATTATTATTATCTAAAAGATGTGTAACACTGTAGAATATGAATGTTTTAATCGAATCTAGGACTTTTTTCGTAAAAAAATAAGAAAATGATTGAAACGTTTCGATGCTCGCCCTGATCACTCCATATATCGCTACATTTTCCTCTTCTGGAAACAAACCGCTTGAATGCAGCGATAAAGGCTTCGGACGTCAAATCGCTAACAAGCTCAAGGTGCATAGCCTTGGTGGACATACATATGAATACACAGATGTACGCTTTCTGTGTTCTGATGCCTCTTCCTTTGGACATACTTATTTGAAATGGGCCTGCGAAATCAATTCCGGTATGTGTGAAAGCTCGAGCAGGAGTTACTCTCGCTTTAGGCAGGTCACCCATTATTTGTGTTCTTGATCTCGCCCTGAGTTTAGCACAGACTAGACACTTGTGTATGCAGGATTTTATGAGTGCTTTACCGCGTACAACCCAATACTTGGAGCTTATGTAACTTAACATAAGTTGAACACCGCCATGCAATGTGTGGGAATGTGCATCAGCGATAATCAAAGGAACCAAATCGTTCTTGTTTCCCAATATAATAGGATGTTTAACCTGCTCATCCAAGTTCGCGTTACGAAGTTGACCGCCCACCCTGAGGATACCCTCTCCGTCAAGGTAAGGATTCAAGGTTTTAATTTTACTTTCTCCTTTTACAGCTTTATTTAATTTTAGCCTTTCTATATCATCTTTAAATTCTTCTTGTTGTACTAGTTCTATACATTTCAATAGAGACTTTTCTAATTCCTTTGTAGTAAAACCCTTTTCTCTATTTTCTAAGCTTCTTTTAAAATTTAAAAATCTTCGACAGTAGGTTATCACTTTTATCAATTCTCTTAGATTATCGAATTCTCCAAATTGTAACCTTATACTTTCTTCATGATCTATTTTTAAATTTGCTTGTATTTTATCCTTTTTCTTTTCTAATTCTGTAGATGCGTTTTCTTGTTTTAATCTTATTTCTGTTTCAGAGAGCCAAGCTGGACCCTTCCACCACAAATCAGACCTTTTCAGATCAACTAGTAACATGCCCCGGGACCCAATGTCTGCAGGATTATCTTCAGATGAGACATGAAACCACCGGTTGTTGTTTACATTTTCAGCTATCTCTACAACCCGGTTCGCTACAAATGTTTTCCATTTGTGGGGATCGCCAGACAACCATGCTAGGACAATGGTTGAATCTGTCCATGCATAGATGTTCGATGTAGGTATTCGCATGGCGTTTTCTATTTGCTTAAGCAACCTTAACAACAACAGCGCTCCACACAGCTCCAACCGTGGCAAGGAGATAGTACGTAGCGGTGCCACTCTTGTCTTTGCCGCTTGTAGTTTTGTTGACACCGAGCCATCTCGCATCTTAATTCGGATATAGGCCGCTGCTGCGTATGCTCGCGTGGAGGCGTCGCTAAAGCCATGGACTTCAATATTTTCTACATCACTACTTAATGTGCCAAGCCATCGATCAATATAAACTACTTTTACTTCTTCAAAGTCTTCACGAAGAGTCAACCACTCATCTACCAGGTGTTGGCTTATTTTGTCGTCCCAGCCAACTTTTTCTAGCCATAGCTTTTGTATTAGCATTTTAGCCAAGATCATACTCGGAGCGATCCATCCTAGCGGATCGAACAGTTTTTGCATGTCCGATAAGATTGTTCTTTTTGTGACATTATCTGACATCACCGGTAAGTTTATTTTATATTGAAATTGATCTGTTCCTAGATTCCAGATCAATCCTAGGGCTTGCACAGTTCCATCTAATTTTATATCTAAGTGTACTCGAGTTGTTCTCTTATTGGCATCTATAGATTCCATAAACTCAGTAGAATTGGAAGACCATTTTGATAATATGAAGCCACCCTTTTGTAGTAAATTAGAAACTTCTTGAGCCGTCTGTATAGCATTCTCTGCAGTGTCATCACCGGATATTAAATCGTCGATATAGAAATCAGCCTTAATAATGCGTACAGCCTTTGGGTGATTTTGACCTTCATCTTCAGCTACTTGATGAAGAGTTCTTACTGCTAGATGGGGTGCGGACGCTGTACCAAACGTGACACGAAGCATACGGTATTCTTTAATTGGATCTGTCTCTTCGTCTCTCCACAAAAGGCGTTGATATGTATCGGCGTCTTGTTTATGTAGTAAGACTTGCAGGTACATTTTTTGTATGTCACTTGCATAGCAAACGCGATATAATCTTGATCTCATTACAATATCTCTAAGATCATCTTGCAGTTGAGGACCTACAAGCAATTCATCGTTGAGAGAGACGTGATTTGAGCCTTTAGCTGAAGCATCAAACACAACGCGTGTCTTCGAGGTTTCCTTTTCGACGCGGACAACGGCGTGATGAGGTAAGTACACCGCATTCTTATTCTTAGTTTCTTTTTCAGGTATTTCTTCAATGTAATTTGAATTTATATATTCTTGCATGGCCTTTTGGTAGTCTTCTTTTAGTTTAGGTGCTTTTCTAAATCTTCTCTCTAGCTGTAGTAATCTATGTCTTGCTATTTCTTTTGTGTTTCTGTTAGGCGCTATGGGATTATCGGTTTTAAAAGGTAACCTTACTATGTATCTTCCTTCGTTTGTTCTTGCATGAGTATTTTCATATATTGTTTCACATAGCTTTTCTTCTCTTGTGAACTTTCTTTTCTTTTCAGTGTCAATTTCCCAAAGAGATTTTAACAGGTTCTCTACTTCTATTGGCTGATGAAGGACCAGAAAAGATTCCTCTTGTAAATTGGTGTTGATTTCTCCAAACAAGATCCATCCCAGGTTTGTTTCTTGGGCACACGGAGAACCGGGAGGACCCTTGATTAACTGTTGTTGCACGATTTGTGCATACTCTTTTACACCTAGAAGCAAGTCTATATGACCCGGTTTGTTATAGTCTGGGTCAGCCAAGTTGAGTCCTTCTAGGTGCGGCCAATGTGTGACAGTAACAGCTTTGGAGGGGATTCTCGTGGTCAACTGTTTACTCATAACGTATGCTTGTAAGTTGATCTCGAAGCTTGGGTTCCATCGAGAACCAATCCTTAGTTGCACCACGTGATCGACGTTGGTTCTTGTAGATCCCACCCCAATGATATTACCTCTTGCTGTATGCCTGGTTAGTTTGAGCAATTGAGTCGCCTTCTCGCTGATGAATGACGCCTGCGAACCTTGGTCTACTAGCGCACGTAGAACAACAGTGTGATTATGCTCGTTCCTTGCTACAACTGTTGCCGTGGCCAGTAGTGCTATACTTGTGCTTTGTTTGGCACTGTGATGCGACGCGATCATAGTGTTTACTATTTCCTCCTTCTCTTCTACACTGTGCTGTGATGCTTTCGGTTGTTTAGAGTCCTCAGTTTGTACCGAAGCAGAATCCTTATTTCGGTGTAGTAGAGTATGATGACGTCGACTGCATATGCGACAGGTCATTTGCAATTTACATTGATACGCGGAATGGCCTGGTTAACATATTCATATTCAGATCTCTCAGCAGGTTGCAGTTTGGTGAAATCTTTACAATGGCATAAAGTGTGTTTTTCTTTACACAGCACGCATTTTCTATCTGCCGACGATGGTGACGTGGTGGCGGCAGCAGTAACAAGATGTGAACGTTCCTTTATAGGTTTTTCACGGGTGCCCGATGTTGACATTATTAGTTCTAACGTACGGTATCTTGATTGCAGAAATTCCTTCAAATCATTCCAGGTAGGTAATTTATCTTCTTCATTTGTGCTAACAGCTTGTTCCCACTCTTTATGAGACTCAGGGTCCATTTTCTGTATCACAAGAAAAATAATGATAGGATCCCATGAGCTCGTAATTATATTTAAATTTTGTAAGTTGTTCAAACAATCTGTTGTGACGTCTAATAAATTCTTTATTTGATTTGCAGATTGAGTACTTATTTTCTTTTGATAAAATAATTTCTTAAACACTGAATTGATAATCAATCTTTTATTTCCGTACCTTGTTTTGAGAACACTCCATGCTTGTTTATAATTACTTTGTGTAATTTGAATAGGCTTCAATAATGTCTCGGCTTCCCCGGTGACACTGCTCTTTAAATAGTGCAACTTCTGAACATCACTGATCGCCGTGTTTTCATGAACTAATGAAATAAATAGGTCCTGGAACGTAGGCCAATCTTCATAATTCCCACTAAAACTCGGTAGTTGTATCCTTGGCAGCCTAACGAGTTGATCATTATTAGTACTTGTAAATGAGTCACTTTTCGATGATGTGGATGGCGCGGACGCTGCATTTATCGTTAACAAAAGGTCTTGTAAATCGGCCAATAACACAAGATATAAGTCTTCGTAAATAAAGAAATCTTCGTTAACAAAGTAGTGTAATGTTTGTTTTTGTTCTTTCGGTGTTATCTTCACTAATTGTTGATGATTTTCCCTGAATGTTGTCCAATATTGTTCTATACATCTGATTCTTGCCTCAACGTAACCTTTTGTCAACCTGGTTTTAGGGCATTTCTTCAAATTCACTTGTGTTTTTTGTAATAATGCAGCTGTGTCTTCTAAAACGTTAATTAACTCCGCTGTAGTACTCATCGCACCTTTTTATTTTTTGCTATTATTCACTAATCACTTCTGGAATGCGGCTGGCTATTGTTCGCGCCGGCCGCCCGGTTTCTTCGATAACTTGTTTTTTTCCGTAAACTAATCCGGCTCGATTCTGACCACTATGTTCTTTATGTTAAGGTTGATGTTTGCTTAGCAGGAATTTTGTTATTTAAAATGCGTGTTTGCTTCAAGACTCTTTAATTGCGACTAAGTGTGGTGGGGACATACAGGCGTTAATAAACACTTAACGAAAACATATTGTAGACATAACAAGGTGGTATATGCAGGAACGCAGGCGGCGTTAGTTCACTTAAAAAAGGAAAACTTCGCAAGCGATGGGAAATTGCCACTGAAGGCTGCGGGTGTCGACCTCAGGACGAGCTGCTTCTCACACGGACCACTGCCGATCTATTCTGTAACCATCTCACTGTGAAGTGAGCGTGGAGTGAGCTGTCAGTGCCACTGATGGTAGGGATTGGCCAAGACGTGATGACGAAAGAAGCTAGTTTTGTATAATTCCGTAAAACAGTAACGTGTAATATAAGTCATGGCAATTATTTTTAATCACTCGCTTTCTCCTCAATTTCGATTGAACGTTAATAAAATTACGAGTAGTAGCGAATCGATCCAACTAATGAGAATCAAATGACAAACGAGTTCTCGTGAGGTTCTGAATTGGGAGCCGGTTCAACTGAAAGTCGATCCCTACATACATCTCTATCTCTACAGTATCTTCCATTTATTCTCCGATCTAAAGTTGTAGGCATCCAATACTATCCCAAGTATTTCAATTTACGTGAACATTAAAATGTGCAAAGGATGTAATTAGACATTTTAATGTGGAATAAATTCTTAGTGCGGGTTTAAAATCGTCGAAACGAGGTCTTCAGTGAATTATTTTGAATCGTGAAGAAATCTTTAAGATGAAATGACTTCTTTTTATTTGGTCACTGAACAAAGAGGTTTTGAATGCTACATAACATATTATTTTAATAAAATTTTGGAATATTTCTCAGAAGCAATCCTTTGATAAAGTGATGATTAAACAATGCATTCGAGACTTTAAAAAAAATAGATAAATTAAACTTGTACTATTATGCAGACCGGTTTTTGAATTTGTTCTATATCAGATGCACTTCGATAGATCGTTGTTTAAATTTATTTAGTTTATCCAACAAGGTGTAGAATTACTAAGTACTAAGCTAAGTTAATTTATGCAGTTCTTCTTAATTGTGACTTCTTTTTAGTATTGCCACACAATTTTTTTGCGGGAGATGTTTTTGATTTGTGTTGATCCGATTGCAGAATTTAATCCTGACGATGGAAGTATTCTATTGATTTGATCGAAGACGCTTATTTTCTTTAAATATTTGAATTAATTCTGTACTCCTAAAGCCTATGAGGTTTTTAACAATATATCTCAGCTGTATTCTTGTGAAATTAAAATAACTGTCTTTTGAACATTGGTTCATGTTTCGTCAGTTTCGTTTTGCGTGATCGTTTTGCGTGGTACTATTAATTCTCGTTCGCTCTATGAAAGATTCTGCTTGTATCTTTGGTTTGATTGTCTATTTATTTGTCTGCAGATGACGACTGTTTAAGCCGAATTTCGGCTCACCGAACGGGCTGGAAACGTCGTAGACAGCTCGTGACCCACTCCGAAGCCGTTGAGCTGCGTTGGTCTGTCGGCCAGCGTATGAACTGCGTGTGCCTACATCCCCAAGACTTATCTGTCGCGTGAAGGGCGCCGAAAACTCATATCGGACTTCCGTATTCTTGCAATATGTCTTGATTTTACTGTAGTCAGTAGATAGCCTACAGTTTTCCTTTATTCAAGGTTAATGACGATTTAAATTTGACTTTGTACTGACCCACAGTTTAACTTAGTGTTTTATACCGTAAAGAGGCAGTGTTTCGTGTGCAAAGGCCTGTAATTAAATTATTGCAGTCGGTTATACGTGAAAAATCAGTTCACCACTAAATTTAAATCATACGAGTAGTTCAAAGCTGTAATTTTCATATGTAATTTCTTGATTGTTATAGTTCCTCTTTTTATTTCTTATTTTTTTTCTATTTCGTGTTTGTTTATTAAAGTTATACGTGTTATGTGGTAATGTTTCCATTTTTATTTCTCTACACTTCATAATCTACCAATTACGTTCCCACTACTGGGACACAGGCATCCTCTCAGTGAGAGGGAGGGAGGCGTAATAACCATGTGGGCCCATGTGGGTGTGTTTCATATTCAGTCCATTCTTTTTTAGAATGAGCTTCCTCTTGTTATCAGGACAGCCACCCGTCGGTATGCATTTAAGCGGAAATTGCAGAGTTATTTTCATAACAAATAGCGTAGAGTCGTCTGAACACCTTACTCCATTAAATTTGTATATATGTATAAGATATATATTCATTCAAAAATATTTGAAGAGGGGCATCTATAGGTCGAACAGAAGCTATAGAAATTAAAAAGATTTTTTTTATCTAAGCATCTAATTTTAATAATTTAATATTATAAATTATACACACATAAAAATACTGGCTCTTTCATATTTTGTAACATCCATTACGCTAGTTTCTACGAAAATACTACGTAGAAACTACTTTCATTGAAGCGGACGAGGTCATGGCGGCGCGCTTAAACGTCGCGTGGCTTTTATGAATGATCAAAAGAGACCCGAGCCGTGGCGCCAGCGGCGCGCACGTACTTGCTTCAGTTGCCTCGCCCCACGCCCGCGCGCCGGCCGCCGCCGTCTTCAGTCTCGCGCGAACTGCATGTTGCACTGCACGCGACTTAACTAACGTGGAACGCATCGCACTTCGCGCAACAATCGCAACAATGCCGAAATATTCCAACTAGGTGTACCAGAACATGGTGGACTGCTACAATGAGGGTGGACTTATTTTGCTCACGGCACAAGCCCCCTTCCTAGGGATCCGAGAAGCTCGACAGCGGCAACGGAACTACGGGGTCTACATGCCCCCAGGTGCAGACGGAGGCAGGCCTGATCTTACGCCGTTGGACTTCCACGTGTGGGGTAGGGATAGACCTGATTTATGGTAATGACGGCCAGACCATTTCTAGTGCGGAACAATAAAAAGTGAATTGTGAAAGCTTGTGTACACAGTGATGGCTAGAGATGAGAGACATTATAAAAAGTGCAAGGTCACATTATTTAACGTGCAACTGCAGGGCGAATATGTACAGCAATTTTGGTGTAAATAGTGTAAATAAAAACTACGTCGTTGTGAGGTGTATGTACATTTTAAATTGTTGTAAATAAGTTGATTCTAATTTTTAAACACGCTTGCCTAATTATTTTATAATAATTAGTTGCATGCCGTATGCAGTGGGATAACTGATTTTCGCGTAAACTAGTCACTTTTCTACTAACATACAAAAAGATTGGTCAATAGAACGTATAATCTAACCGTAATGCAATTATTTTATAGTTACAAAGGTCTTTGGTTATTTTACGAAAAACATAGCCAGCTATTTATCCCGTTAACCACTGGGAAAACAGCGTGTACCTACAACAGTCCAGTCCGCATCTGCCAATCTGGTACGATTTTTGATAAAATAAACTCGCGCTATGCACTTCTTACAGTTTACATCTGTACAAATAGGTAGGTACACAACCTATCAATCAGCTGACAGATAAGACTCGACGCACAGTTCGTAACCTAACAGAAATCATTACCTTATGCGAATTCGCGTTGGATGTGCTGTATATCAGTTCTTACCTAGTTTACATCTAGTAGATTGATAGATTGTGTAACACTGTATCCTTTTCGTAAAAAAAATAAGAAATGATTGAAACGTCTCGATACTCGCTCATGACATCGCAGAGTTCATCGCCTCTGCCCCGCCGAGTCTGTCGTTCATAGAGTAGGCCGTAAAGGTTTTATGCAAAATATCTGAAGCAGTTTTAAGTTATGATAATTACGTAAAATAAAAAAAAACGTTTAGATAAAAAAAAAATCGTTTCTATAGCTTCTGTTCGACCTATAGATGTCCCTTGTAAAATATTTCGTGTATGTGTAATACAGCTAATATATATTGTAAGTAAATATATTTTTTTATATGTATGTTTGTGTATTATAAGTTACACAATATCTATTTTACATCACACATCACATTTTTTTTTTTTTAAGTATTTTTTTCCATCATTGTTCCCTTCAATGAAAGCCCCTGCCATCTAATCTCTTCACCACCCTTGGTTGACTGGTAGAGAATGCCTAAGGCATTAAGTCCGCTTATGTACCTCTTTGGGTTCGAAAAGTTTAAATACATAAATAAATAAAAGCGCCTTTCTGGGTTCGAACCTATACGACCTACAACTCGTAAGTCGCGGCCGTTACCACTGGACCACCACTACTCACATTTCGCTACACTAAGTTCCAATATTTTTTTTTCTCCGTTCGGAAAAGACTTTAGCCCGATTGACCGTAAATAGGTCACCGCCCATAGTTTTATACCTCCACAGAATATTTTATTGAGGGTCTAGAAGATTTATTTCGAATTTTCTGCCATTATAAATACAATATGGCTATAACGGATACGAGTATCATTAAAATGATGTTCCGTCGTCCGTGAGAGGATGTAGTGATCGTTAGCGTGATCGTTGAGCTTCAGGTGTTGGGTTCTATATTGCATGCCAGGTCAGGCAAATATATTTACCATTATGAATTTATCAGAAGCAGCTCGCCTAGATCATGCTCGGTTAATGGCAATCGGCTTTTCCCTTTTCACATGGTACGTGCAAGGAGAAGTTACTGGGCAGACGCCAGTTTTGAAAACCCAAGCTCAGATGTGGATGAAGATAATTAAATAGAAATCAATGAGATTGTAAGGGTGCTGGAAGGGATGAAA
The DNA here is from genome assembly GCA_963555695.1 of Dasypolia templi. Taxonomy (NCBI): domain Eukaryota; kingdom Metazoa; phylum Arthropoda; class Insecta; order Lepidoptera; family Noctuidae; genus Dasypolia; species Dasypolia templi. Next base: position 3,101,272 of record OY743147.1, read on the forward strand.
GTTAGGAGAGCTGCAGGGTACGACAGTGTGTCTGCTGAAACGCGGTGACGAGGTGGTAGCAAGCCTGTTGTGCCTGATCTTTAATATGTGTTGGAAATACCCGTGTACTGGATGATTGGTGTAAGGCTGTTATCGTACCACTATATTAGGGAGCAGGCTCTCAACAGGAGTGCAAAAGTCTTTTGAGTTTTGTCGGTAAACTATGTACGTATGCTAAGATTTAGATAGGATAAGAGTTACAGTTGACAAAATATGGGATGTGCAGGCAGGATTCAGAGAGGGAATGGGCTGCATGTACCAAATCTTCTCCTACCAAGGTGCATAGCCGAAAAATATCTAGAAAAGCACAATAAAGTCTACTGTGCTTTCGTTAACTTGGAGAAGGCCTATGACAGTGTGGGGAGGGAAGAACTGTGGTCGACACTGTCCTGGAACGGTATGCTGTACTTGTGTTATTATAAATAGTGCATACACTAACCGGTTCTGCATCTCGAGGGTGTTTAACCGGTGGAATGTGGCTGTACTATCTATTTAGCTCTGCCTATCCCATCGAGTGATACAGGCGTAATGTTATGTAACTAGTTTAAACTTATTACTTTAATATTATCTCTACGTCAACACTTCAGCCGTGAAAGATGGAGGAGTCTTCCATTGTTGGCTCAGCAAACTTGAGGAAAGTGCACCATGTTTTTATTTAGTTCTAGATTGTTATGTTAGTGCAGACGATCATAATACAACAAAAGTACATGACATAGATTTAGTAACACGATAACATATAATTATGTTGGAAGATGCTGAAATTGTGAGATAAATGTATTACGGAGTTATTTAGGAGCACGGAGTACACCTGCAGGTACGTCATACTGTGCACTGTATCTAGAGATGATGTTTTACGTGGAAAGGATATTGCAATCCCTCAAACCATTCAGAATACTAAACACATCTGAGCTCAGAACAAGTTCGTCATTCGCTTATAGTACAGTAAGTAGTAATTAGTCAGTTCTAAATTTTTTACAATACTCAGTTTGAATTTGAACGTATTAGTGACATTCTTATGTAAATACCTATCTATACCTAAGAATATCACTTTGAACAACCAAGATTAAGAGTGGACCTAAAAATAATGTTGGTCTATATTTTACTGACTTACACAGGACCATAAAACAAGAAGTTGTCAGAAACAAGAATAATCTATAAAATATAGAAGTATCGAAGTAAATGGTTTACTTTTATAGTCGCAACGTGTCTTACATTTGAGCAGTGAACGTGGAATTAGAGCGCACGGTAAAACAGTCCTAAGGTTTAAGATATGTCTTGAATTTTGTATAGGATGTACTTACATATTAAGGGTGAATCGACATCTATTGTCAGTTCTAAAAGTATTTGATGAAAATGTTAAAAAATGGATCAGGAAATGGGTGCCAATTTGAAGTGCCACTAACAAATGTAGTGATTTGATGTAAGTATTTCTTTGAATTTTTTGACCCGAGATTCTAATTTTAAATTACCATTAGGACCTTTTTCATTTGACATATTTTGATGTAAAATTTTCGTCAATGATTATTCACTACAATTTAATAATGTTATTCAAATAACAATTGTGGAAAAAACTTGTAAAATATATTTGGATGACTCTGTGCACTGTAGAAAATGACACGCCTATTGGTCGTGTACTTGCTGACTTCGGCCTTCTTCTAACATAGTGACGATGCAGGTACATTCATCTGGTGTAAGCGACATGATAGTAATTCAATAATGATGGCGAAAGACGACAATGACCGCCTTTTATCATTTTGCTTTGACAGATTCAAAACGAAAGTGAGAAGTCAAGCTTAAGTAAAACAACCGCGAATTGAATTGAATACATCATTTAAGATTTTATTTCATACGATATTCAAATTCTCCGTAATAAAAAGTTAGTTTCATGCATGTATCATTATCAATTTTCAAATTACAGAGATTTTTGTGATCGATCCGAATTATTAGTACACTACGAGTACAATGCCGAGGAGTTCAACAAGTGACTCTCTGCTCTGTTAAGTGTCGTATCACCCGTTATGAGTTGAACCCTTCTAAATACAATAAATGTGTTACTAATTCCCCTTAGTTAGTGACGGCATAAGATTTTAAGCTGAGCGGGGTTTGTTTACATTTGAATCAGTTACTGTTTGAACAGAACTTCGAGCTGACGATCCATGCTAGCTGACCGTAGCATAACTACACGACTGTATTCCAGGAAGAGTTAAGCAGAGGTGTAGTTTATAGTTTGAATATCTTTTACTAGCTTTTACCAGCTATTTCGTGCCCGTGTTCTATCCAATAGAAACCGTGCAATTTTTCTTAAGACTTGAGAATGTCCTTTTTTTGTCAGAAATAATCGTCTCCGGCCCATTAAAATCTCTACGCTAAAATTCACAATTTGATTATTAAAAAAGATTATTTATTTTCAACTCTATATAAATATAGACAGAATGTAAATTTGAATTTATGTTCAACATAATTTCACGAAATGATTGCTGCTGACATATTTCAGAGTGAAGATTCAGCGGGCCTTATTGAAATTCTTTAATAATGGCCTGTTTATTGTTTTGAAGTCATATTAACATAAATACAAATTAACTTACTGTAATATATTAGGTTACATTTTGAAAACTTTAAATATATATTGCGGCCCACACAAGCCCACTCATCATCTGCGTAGCCGTTTGTAAATAACTACGATGGCGTCGGCTTCCAGTTTAACTGGATGAAGCTGAACACCAGAGCGGCAATCCTCGAATTTCTAAGAACGTTTGCATTCTCAATCTCTCAAAAATAAGGTATTTTGATAAATGTTTGACAATTTTTTGACATTTGATCGTCGCCGCGGTGAGACTGTGAATAGATTATGAACGTTTTCAATTTGACTTCTGTATGGAGCGACTGCCTATCTGACCCACAACGCAGTTAACAAGGTACATACTTCTTGGTAAGACAGGTTGTCAGACTTTTGGGCCAACGTCTTAACGTGCTCCCCGAGGTACGGAGGAAACTCGATATGTAAAGGATTAGTCACCCATCCACGGGCCGACTAGAAGAAATCGGCTCGTGCCAATTGGCAAAGTCAGTCGGCGTCTTTTCCGAAAAATTTTCTATTTATCAAATATAGGTATTTGGATTTGCCGCCCGGCTGGGACGTACATTGATGTAGCAAACCTAAGATATATTATTAAGGAAAACGTACTGACTTATATAATGTACTTCATTCCACATGCCATGGACTATTATATCTCAGGCAAACATTTTCAAAATACCATAAAAAAAATGGAAGTTTCTTAAAAAAAAAACATTAAACCGTAAAACATTGTAAAAAAATATTCCATTAATTTCTTATAACAGTTTGTTTCACGCATTGTTTGGGAGGTTTTTATACTGTACACTATTAACACTGAGTGATTTTCCAATTTGAAAAAGGTCTCAACGTTGATTGGTTTGTCGAAAAACGAATCAAAAGAGAATTTTTTTAATAATTAGTGAACCGATCCAATAATGTTGGGTTACGGAACTCGACATCTTTCACTACCAAATTATCGGAAAAATAGAGGAGCAGATGAACTCTTCTCTAGATCTACTTGATCAAAATCATAAATTCATTCACTCATTGTCAGAAAAATTACAGCCAAATGTAAGAAATTTTGCATCATATTTTCTTAAATTACGCATATTAGCACCAGGATTTTAAGGGGCTTTAAGAGGATAAAAGTTGGTATGGATTTTTGCCATCGGGTTTTTGGCTTATTACTATGTAATGCTGTGGGTGTCGTGTAAACGTGGAATAAATAAAAAGGAAAATTTCACAAGAGTGAAGCGTCTGATATGCTTCAGAACTTTGGTTTTGGTAGTAATTAATCGGTTTGCAACGCGACAGCACGATCAAGAAGTCACTCAAAAAAACACACACACGCACACACAGTTAAAAACTCACACACGCATATACAGTACAGTTATATATAAAATGTCTCTGATAAGCATAATATCACAATCAGCAATATTAAATCTTGCCTAAGTACAGAACAACTATTTTGTAACTGTCCCTCGGCAATCATCGCCTTTCCGAATACAAACGAATGTTATTTTCCATGTCCACCAATGATTACATTTATCGTGTAAAATAATTTGAATTCAGAACTAAGTACTTTGTTTTTATTTTCCTTTTCTACAAATCAAAACAAACAACAATAAAGTACTTAGTTAAGCCGAATAACATTATGAAAATAATTGTATTGTACGAGTATGTAAATGTTTGTATACCTAATATGGAAACAAAGTTTTTGACCATCAGTAATCGCTTGCTCACCGATTGTTAGATAGTTAAGACGACAGAATTCCATGTTTCCCCAAAATGCTATCCCTCATTGCATATACCTACACTAGTACCATATAATGTATACAGTGTAATACTATTGTTACTTTTACTTTTTAGTAAAAAGTAAAGAAGTCAGGTTAAACTCAAACTCGAGCATTTATTTCAATTAAACCTAACCCAATTACAGGCACTTTTGTATTGGCAAGGAATCGGTCACACACTTAACCCGCACCCCCACATACACACACCCACACATAATTAGTAGTTATAAGATATGAGTCATAGAAATATCGCTCTACAAAGTCGTTTTTTTTTTTAAATTCTTAATTGTGCCTTAAATTTTGTGAAGAACTGAGCAAAAGGACATTTGGTAACCACTCTATCGACAATTGTGATGTTCACTGATCCAGAACGTGAAGTTAGACCGCAAAAATCTACGAAGGGTTGAATAATATCGAGTAATCTCTAATACACAATCTGTTGGCAGGTTGAGTTGATGCCTCTACTTGTGGGTGGAGGGTAACGCAAGGATAAATAGGATTAAGGTATTTTCTCATTGAATGTTAAGTGCCAAGCCTTACTAATGTTATGTGAAAATGAGTTCGTGATAGTGTAGAATTTTGCATCCGGGTTAGACGAGGTTAGTTAAAGGATATGATGATGTTGCCGACGTTTGTGAAGACTTTTCGCTTTCGATGAACTTGGCCACATAAATCACTAACTAGGTTACTTATATACTACCTTTTCCTTGTTTTCCTCCCTTTTTGTAAGCCTTCAAAAGGCGCCCGGCTCTCTGGAATAAGTAACGTACCAATACCAACTCCGATCTACTGTCCGTAAAACTTTACACCTAGAAAATCTTCAACACAGCTGATATTCAATACGTCACAGGTAAAATTCATTTGCTTCCATTTTATGTTCAGCACTAGTTAGATGTTTTTATAGCTTCATCTGCATTTTTTTTTTCTAATTTTAGGTATGTAACTAAAATCCATGACACTGAAACCTTCCGGCTGTCGCTGAAAACCAGCGCTGTGGCTCTGTTTCGCATAGGTTCACAGCATTATGCTGAGCGATGGCCGTTTAGCGTGGATGTGACGCGTATTTTCCCCAACTTTTTCTTTTTTTGTTTTTTTCCTTTCCCTGTGTCATGTTTTACGACAAACAACCTTTTTTTTACTATTAAATGTAATAGCAAAGACCAAGTAATAAATCGTCGTAAAACAGACATATTTGTCAATTTCTATATCGGTATCAAATATAACGGTAGTAAAACCTCCTCACTCACTCAAACAAATGTTATTGCTAAGGTACATTTCGTCTCGATAAATTCAGGATTATTCAAGGATCAGTAATCAACTTCTAAGGCGTGGTGACATTGATCTGGATTCTGTCAAATGCCTTTCAAACTATATTTAATGGTGGTATTCTGATGGTATTCCGCCGTACATTTTTAGGGATTGTCGAATGGAATTAGCGAGACCGCTGTTGCACATCTACAATCTTTGCCTTAAATCAGCTGTGTTTCCCGAGATGTGGAAGATTACCCGGGTCATACCGGTGCCGAAGGGAGGTTCGGGAACTAAAGTTGAAGAATACAGACCGGTTGCAGTATTGTCATCAATGGCTAAAGTATTAGAATCGGCTATTCATAGGAGCGTTTTTGAGCAAGTCAAATCGCAACTTACAGACGTGCAGCATGGATTTCGGCCAACTAGAAATACAACAAGTAATTTACTCAACTACATGGCAGATGTAGTACCGGTTGTAGACAGTGGGGGACAAACCGATGCTGCATATTTCGATTTTAGAAAAGCGTTTGATTTAGTCGACAATGACGTGTTACTGAAAAAATTAGCAGGGGTCGGTTTCACCCCGCATTTACTTAAGTTTTTTGCAAGTTATATGAGTTACAGGCAACAGTATGTTGACTTTGCTGGATATCAATCAAACGCATATTACACTAGATCTGGGGTAAGCCAATGAACTAATCTAGGGCCTCTGGAGTTTCTCTTAATGATTAACGACCTACCAAGCGTTGTACAAGATGCTAAGTGCTTACTGTTTGCCGATGACCTCAAGCTTTATCTCCCCATCACAAACCTGAATGACTGCGAAAGACTGCAGAGAGATATAGTCAGAGTAGTAGCTTGGAGCAAGAGTAATCTCCTGCAGTTTAACACATCTAAGTGTGTGATCATAAGTTTCTCGCGCGCACACACACCCATCACATATACTTATACGGTGGACGGGGTGCCGATGGATAGGGTCACTCAAGTGAGGGACCTGCGAGTTCGTTTCACCACTGGTCTCACGTTTCGTGATCATATAGTTAAGGTATGCAAAAAAGCATATAGAAACCTAGGATTTGTGCTTAGAATGGTTAAAAACTTCAAAAATATTAAAGCTATAATGGCATTATATAATGCTTTAGTAAGAAGCCAACTAGAATGTAATGCAGGTATCTGGGCTCCACATGAAACTGAGTATAGTCTCATGTTGGAGCGAGTACAAAATAAATTTCTTAGGTTCAAATACATGAAGGAATAGAAAATGGATAAACCCCGTAGGGTTTATCCATTTTATCCATTGATGTATCCAACTCTATTTGTCTTGGGTATGGTCGGATATAATGAACTGAGGGTCAGGAGGCAACTCACACTAGTGACTTATATCTTTAAAGTAATTAGAGGGAAGATACACAATGCGGATATATTGCGAAGGGTGGAGCTAGTAGTGCCGCGCATGCGGGTATGTGAGTCGTCGTCGTCAGCCGCGGTTGCTGGCCGAACCGCGCGCGCGTACTAACTTACTGTGCGAAGCGCCGCTCACGAGTGCACTCCGCACTCTCAACCTCATTGCTGTTGACTTGGACATATTCTGTTGCACATTGGGTGAATTTACAAGAACAGCTACCTTTAGAATTAGCTATGGTTAACAGTAGAACTATTTAAATTTTCAGTGTACTACAATATCGTATTGGGTCTAGCCTGTAAGGATATTTGTATGTTTAGAGTGAATAATTAAATAAATAAATAAATTTAAAAATGTGGTTTTAGGTTCAAGGTGTAACTAAAATAACTGAAAACTTAGGGGTTAGTGTGCTCATAAATGTGAACAACTTTCATTATGTGACCAAAAATCAAATCGCAAAAATAATTGCTACCCTACTGTTTGTTGAGTTATTCAAACATACATGTATAGAATACCTGGACTTAGCGATCAGTTTGAAACATAAATATTGAAATGGCAACCCTTCAATTTGTAGATATAGACTGGAACTTCTGCATATGTTTCATCTGTGTCAGACCTATGCTGAAGGTAATCGCGGGGCTTACTGCGCCGCCGGACTGTCTTCGTGATAAATTTACTGAAGCTCACCATTTGATACCAAAAATGTATTTAGTTTGACTGTAAGTTCCGGGGGTTTAAGACACTGACCAATCTTAGACCTGTTTCTAAAACAATTTTCAAATACTTACTTAAGACTTTCTATAAAATAACTCTGCGTTGTGAGATGATAATGAGATAGCTCAACGCTCTATGCGTTGGCACCCTAATACTGCGTTGATAAGCTAAATGACGAACTTAAAAGAACCACCTCCAACTAACACACTATACAGAGTATAAAAAAACCCAACAGATAGCAGTCAACTTGGCATTCTGTACGTTAAACTAAGTAACATTGCGCAAATTTTATTTTTGGTGTGAAATTATGCGGTTTGCGGTAGTGCGCAATGTGACACACGCCAAACTTTGTGCTAATGGGTGCATGCAACGGTGCTGGGGTCGTGGGGGTATTTATGTTGTGTTATAATGTTAAAAACTGGTATGATTCAGCACAAAAAAAATATTACAATGGCGGGGAGTACAAGTGACTCACGGCTTCGTTTTGTTGTTTTAACACCTATATCTTCCTCCCCTTGTTCTATGTATGGGATCGAAGCAATACGTTTTCTTCTTCCATTCCCGCTCCCTTTCAACCATCACGATATCATTCACTCTCTTCTCTTTCATATCATTTGTCGTTGAAGGTCAAAACTCCAACTTTTATTGACGTTTTACAAAAAGAAGTTTTAATGTTATAACACAACATTAAATAATTAAAAAAAAAACATTGTGCCAACCCATTGGCGTGTTACATTGCGCACTGCCGCAAATTTGCACACCAACAATAAAAGTCATTTTCGGCTATGTGAGGTCTTTCACACCATATATAATTTAAAATATTAATAAATTTTAACACATGACAATTTTGAGAACGCACACAAAGAAAACAGAAAGGAAAAAAATGCTTAAAGTATTGCCATAGAAACGCGTGCGGACAAAAAGATAATTTATCTCGAATAAAACAGTATCTTTAATGTTGACTATACGAGTCTGGTTTAAGAGTTGGCCATTGACGCAGAGTAACAAACAGCGGTGTACTAAAACAGCGTTACATGCGGTTTGTTCATCAGCGCTTCGCGTAATAATTTAGGCTTTAACAACTGCTAGTATCTAACTGTAAAGTTTTAGACGGTAAAATGTTTTAATTAACTATAAAAAGAGCTTTTAAACATTCTTTATTCAAATTTTAAATGCCATTATACTTTTTACGCCACGCGCCGTACCTAGTAGGCACAATGAAACCAATTCACCGAAACAGTTACAGATATTGTTAGATATGCACACGCATAATATTGTATATTTTATCGTAGGTTCTAGTTTCTGCCCGCGACTTCGTCCGCGTATAACTTCTTGCTCTCCCGCCCCACCCCGTCGCATCACATCGCCCGTCCGCGCTATTCTTCGTTTTCGCTTAGCGTTCATTCTGACTTTTTTTTGTTCATCTCCTAAGGGTCCTAGCATGATGCTAAATAGCCTTCCTCAAGAATTGAGCTATCAAATGCTAAAGATTTTTTTAAATCCGATTCCAGAGATGAGCGCGTTCAAAGAAACAATCCATTTCTTCAGCTATATTGTCATGGTTAAAAACAAATCCTACTAATATTATAAACGCGAAAGGTTGTGCTTATGGATGGATGTTTGTTACACTGTCACGCAAAAACTACGAAACGGATTTGGATGAAATTTGGCACACAGATAGTTTATAACCTGGATTCATACATGGAGTACTTTATATCCCGATACTTCATCGGGATCAAGATTTATGCGGGTGAAACCGCGGGGAGCAGCTAGTAATGAAATAAAATTCCAGTAACGCATACGCTAGCATGTATATCTATGTATCTGTCTACACCAACATCTCAAAAGCGCCCCACGACATACAGTTCTAAGTACCTATATCAACAGATAAATATATAGATGTAGTAATAAGCACCCTCTCTGGGCAGTTGACCAAACTTTCGGATTGGCAATCTTTAAACCAGGACATCAGATACCATCGCAAAGCTCGCGCCGACACGAGGGAAGAATAATTCTAATAAAATAACATCACGTCTAATTTCCTAAAGGAGTAGGCAGAAGTTTATTGTGCACATATGTATTTGGCATTTTATAATCATATGTACAAGCCTCACATTACAGGGGACGAGCCTATTGTCATTAGAAGCCCGCAGATACGACCCACTCGGCTATCATTATTATTTATTATAATACCTGCATCTTTTGCAATCCGAATTCATATAATTTAAAGGAAAAGCGCCAGGTTCTAGCTCCATATTAATATTTTAAGCAATTTGGTTCCTATTAAGTCGTAAACTAGTACGAATTTCAAGAGTTATGAATACATTTTCTACTTGTTTATTTGTACACAATTAAATTGTACACCTCATTACTTCGGAGCGCCTTCACCATATTAACCTGAAAATACTTTTGCACCGAGAACTGAGCGGGTTATTTACTCTTTTTCAACGTGTTCTAACTAGTTTGCAAATATACGAGATTGTAGGTAGGTATGTATGCGTGCTTTAAAAAAATACTTACTCTCTTATTTATAAACGTTTCTTTACCCGCGACTTCGTCTGCGCTCCAAGACGAAAAGTAGCTCATGTCCTTACCCGGTTCATGTTCTATTTGCGTGCCACATTTCATCCACATCTATTCAGCCGTTTTAGTGAGAAAGCGTAACAAACACACTTTCGCCATTATAATAATTAGTTAGGGTTAGGATATAATAAGCCTGTGAAAGTATATAGTGAATATATATGGACATATTAAAACATGCATATAAACATTGAACACGTTCACAAAATGAAAACAGCCCTATAAATAAACCAGTAATAAGAAACGCAATAAGTAAATATACTATAAGAGTATATATATGTTATTGACAAAATGATAGAAATATTACGAATTGTAGAAACACACAAAATACACACCGAGTCAAATGTAACTATCTTAGAATAAAAAACTGTACTTTAAAAGTTATCTAAATAGAACATATAACGGAAGGAACCAAGGCATAGTATGTAAGAATATATTGTTAAATAGGATAAGAAAATTGTTACTGTTAAAATTATGCTAGAGTAAGAATAAAAAATTGTTAAAAGTATAATATAGTATGGAAATAGAATAAGCTCTAGATATAGCAACATAAAAGTGTGCTATAGATAAATAGAAATAAGAAATGTTTAGTTACATTATATTTTAAGGTTATTATGTATAATGTTATGATTATACTGTAAGCAAATAAAAACATGTAGTAACACCACTGTCAGAATAAAGAATCGCAGACACTGAAAAATTTATTGCCCAAGTAAATAATAATGTAGTTAAATTAGTTAGAGAAACGGGAGTCCCACCCGAAAAAGTAAGGATGATGATGGATAATAGAAAGACAATGTATGAGGAATAAAAGTGCGAGAGGCATAAATGATAGAACTTGAATGAATGTGTTATTAAGAATAGTAAGGTCCCGGCGTGCCTATGGCTGGGGAAAGGCAGAAAAAAAATAATAATAAGCCTTTGATGTCTGACTGCAGGGCAATGGCCCCCTTTCTTTTGTCCACTCAACTCGATCCTGAGCCAATGTTCTCAATAAATGTTTATATTTATCCTTCTCAGTGGAAGGATAAATATAAAAATTTATTGAAGCAAGCCATACATCACTTACACCAACGGGAAAAAAAACTTTATGTTATGAGTCGCTTTTCACCTATCCTGTGCGCGTTGGACATCGAACGGGCGGCGATGGAACATGCATGCTCACACACACAGCGTCAAGATACTTCTCCATAGTTCCATTACTCCATCTATGTTGCGCAACTTCTTTGCGATACGTCTTGTCTGACAATTTAACAGATGACATGACAAAATACGGACCAATCCCTTCTCTATGCGTCACGTTCATCGTTATAAGAGACGTTTAAACGTCAAAAAATTTATAGTTAACCAGACGCTAATGCTATCTATGAGCAGAGATAATGATTTCCCGCGAGCATTGCTTCTACTCACATGGGCCGCCACGTTTGCTGTTTTAAGCAACATTCATACATTTATACTAGCTGACCCCACAAACGTTGTTTTGCTTCTATTTTTTTTTTGGAAAATAGATGTTGGCCGATTCTCAGACCACATGTGCACACAAAATTTCATACAAATCGGTCCAGCCGTTTCGGAGGAGTTCGGTAACAAAAATTGCGACACGAGAATTTCATATGTTGGTAGGCTAGCTGACCCCGCAGGCGTTGTTTTGCTTCATTTTTTTTTTGTTGAAATATAGATGTTGGCCGATTCTCAGACCTACCCGATTTGCACACAAAATTTCATACAAATTAGGTCAGCCGTTTCGGAGGAGTTCGATAACAAAGTGAGTTTATGTATGTGTACATAGGTTGAGTAGGTTGTGATCAAGAACACAGTTACCCAGTTTACAAAAAATCCAAACTTACAAACTCCGAACATTCGCGACCTCGGCCACAAAGGCACGGCAAGCGTAAAACAACCACGACCTTTATTTGAAACGAACTCGGAACACTCGTTATCCTCAAGCGTTATTACCTTTATAGCCATAATACCGGATCCGGGAAATCTTATCCGGGCTTGAGGTCTGTCAAATGTCGAAGGGAATTTATACCCGGATGTAATTGCGATTTAAATTGTCTGCGTCTTATGTTATTTGAGAGTTTAGTGCTATATTAGATAGGTAAGTTTGTCCAGGGAGGTAATTTGAGTACGATGTCATGGGACGTTTGACTGGCCGATATTAAGGAACACTATGTAAGTTCTACATCGGCGAGGAGGTTCTCATGTTTTGAATATTGTTTTTTTATTGTTTTGGTTGTTATACCGCAAAATTAATATTAATTGTTGCTGCGTAATAATGTATTAGGTAGCTACTGTTAAGAAGTGCGTGCGCGTGATAAAAACACACGCGTACGCACTGACTGCAGTTATATGAAAGGTGTATGATATGGGACTTACTCATGTATTTTAAACAAACATTTCATGAAACAACATTAAATTCTCAATTGTTACCTACACAAACGCCTTTAAAAAGTTAAAATTGCAGTTGAATTTCTAACAAAGACGCGCTGATTGTAAAGAAAACGAACGTGCAGTTCCCGTACTTTTAAGACTGTCCGCATTGTTTTCCGAGTTTCAATCTGTCAAAATTACTTCTAATATTACTTGTCAATTTTGACAAGTTTTTGTCATTGATTGTCGTCGACCTAGTTTGAATTAATTACTTGATTTTGATACCTTATGGCAGTCGGCAATAGTGTTGCTTTCTGTCAGTGAAAGAATTTTCGAAATCCGACAAGAACTTCCACAGATTACCTTCTACATCCAAACATAGAAACTTACACTTTTTAAAATAGTGTATGAAGAAGTGTTGATTGTGCAAAGATTTACACTCGTCTTTAATATGATTATCCACGATTTACGCCCCACTTCGAAAAGTTCGACTAAAATTAACCCAAAGCTCGCTGTAGAAATATCCACCATGACGAACTGTGATTATATTTCGGATGGATTAAACTGGTTCTTTTGATGTACTTAGCCGTAGTTTTTCATGATTTTAGAACCACCAAGACGTGTAAAAACATTTGTTAAAACCGTTCAAAATTCATCTTTTTACAATTTTGTATAAAATCCTTTTTCATTAATCGGTGCATGTTATAAGACGATTGGTCCATGTGTGAAAGTAACTCAAGTGGCTTATTTAAACTCATCAATAAAACAGTCCTCGGTTTGGTTTTATAAAAAAAGCACGTATCTCGAAATAGAAAATAATCTCCAGAGATGTGAATCACACCGTCGTCGATTCAAAAAATAGGTACTCGCACTAAGTAGGCGGCACACAGCATTGTTCGCGCGATGAGATCTACATTTCGTTAGGAGTCAACAACGACTGATCGCGGATACAAGTGAACACCAGGAGCAAACATTTGAATTTACGTCCTGCAACATAACATCACGCCTGTAATCCCAGAAGGGTTAGGCAGCAGTAATGCTTGCGAGGCAGACCTCCAACAATTAATGGCAAATACACACATAAGACATGTTGTTTTATGACTGGAGCAATCCATCTATGGTGTTATTTATCCCATATACACGATAAGTTTCAATATGTGGTATAGAAACAAATCATCATTTTTAATGCCATACTAGTAAACCGCGACCTTGCTCCCGTGGTCTATTCCACAGGAACTGCGTATTTTTCTGGGGTAAAAAACTAGCTTGAGGCCGTTTGTCCACCGCCACGTTAACGTGACGTCATCGAAAATAATATGACGGCACCGACGTAGCTATGAATACATTTACTATGGCCGCGTGTCACGTGTCCGTGAACGTCACGTTCAGTTGGAATAACCTCGTTTCTCGGTGACGTATGACGTCCCGTTGAAGCCGTTGACAGTGGCAGTGGTCAAACGATGTAAGTCACTCTCAGAGGGCCTAGACAAAGTAACATTCGTAACATTCGATTAGCGATGGCGCTCGTAGAAAAGCCAAAAAGTGTATGGGGTTGACATAAGCTATCGAAATGTCACGTGATCATAGGTCGTAGGGTAGCGATCATTGTGAAGCGATAGCGGTTGTATAAATAGAATCGCTCCGAAGCGAATGTCATTTGTCGTCAGCCCTCAGTCTGTACATTATCATGTCGTACCATTGCTCTGTGGTTGCGGGAATTAACGACAAACACACATTTCATTTATAATTTAAGTAGCGATCCTCCTCTGCTTTGCACGGGTTTATACGACTTGATAAAACATCGATTTTTCTACAGTAAAAAATCAGCTCCTTAGCTCAGTTCCTTACTTTTGATACACTTTTCTATAGAATAGCAGAGGGTTTTTAGTCGAAATATTTCTAGGCTTAGTTCTAGAATCATGTGCTGCCATAACGGTAACACCTTACACCAGTTGCGCATTAAGATGTTTGTTAGAAAGTTGCCGCTGTAAGTGGTAGGTACCACCACACCCTGAGCCACCCTGGGCTTCAACGTAATCTGAACCCAACCCGTCCATCGATAAAGGTTAGTCGATTTACGTGCCAGGGTCGGAGGGACGGCACCCCTCGACCCTCGGGAGAAGAGAGAACGTGCGACGTTTGGTACACAATGCAATTTTATATATTAAATTGGATGGTGATGAAGTCCTTGTCATTCCGAGAGCTCTTATTGGTTCTATATACTAAATTATAAAACATATTGTTTTTAACATTATGTTGTCTTGAAAATCGAAATTTTCATCATGCAGGCATCTTCTGGGCACGCTCGTTACATGCAACGTAGACCTTATCCTTCGCTGTCTATACCCACATCGCTTGAGCGTGACAATAGTGGTCATTGCACCTTTCTTTAATCATTTTTCGTTATTAGAGCATGTTGATATCAATTCATGACGTTATTTAAACTTTTGAAATAAGGAATGCTAGAAAATGTAGGTGGGTTGTGGTGGTCAATGACAATGATGATTCGGTTATAAACGAGATCGATTTCAAAACGGGGATTTTGATACTCTTAGGCCGTTTTTTGTTTGTAATTCTATTCCCAAAGGTTGAACCGAGTAATGACAATATTTCTAAACCTACAATGTGTATCTATATAGAGACTTTTATATAAAAAATTGCCTTTTCTCACCCGCCTTCATAATACCGACACAAAGCGCCGATATCACTACCTATAACTTAGCTTCGTGAGCGAACAGTGGAAGTTTTTCAACTATTCAGTTTAATAAACGGAAGATAAACTTTGATATTGCGGTAGAACTACTACACTAATAGAAAAGAACAGTATATTTTTAATTCACAAGTACACTTTTAAAAGATATTTTTGAAACAGACATTGTGTGGTGCTTGTTAGACGTTTCTGGCTGTTTATTATGTTTTACTGTACATTTTAGACTTTTTGTATGATTGATTGTGACGCTTTCACGCTAAAACGGCTGAACGGATGAGGATGAATTTTGGCACATCATGGTAGATCATGACCAGCACCCTAATTGCTAATCCACTGCTTCATATGTTCGAAAAATTTGTCTGTTCAACAACGTAAATAACGCAATAAATGTCGTTGAACTGTCAAAATAAAAGCGAAATAATAGCGCACATACGATGTCGTTCATTGAAGATTTTTTAAAGTTTTTTTCATTATTGTTCCTTTCAACCAAAACACCTGCCATTTAATCTCTTCACCCGTCTTTATTGCCTGGTAGAGAATGCCTAAGGCACTAAGTCCGCTTTTGTACCTTTTTGTGTTCGAAAAGCTAAACTACGTAAGTAAATAAATAAAGTGACGGATAGAGTGACTGATAAAGTGACAAACAGATAGAGTGACATGAAGTGACACATAGAGTGACATGAAGTGACACATAGAGTGACATGAAGTGACACATAGAGTGACAGATGAGAAAATATGGGATGTGCCTTGGTTGACCGCAAGTCCACATTTGTACCTTTTTGTGTTCGAAAAGTTTAAATAAATAATTAAATAAATATGAAATTATACATATATTAAAATAGGCATTATATTATTGCTATATCATCGAGTTCGTAGCCGAAAGGTTGTTAACAACACACTCACAGATACACGTGACATACATGTAGGCACTACACATCAAAGCTGTGTAAGCCCTGGGTCTGAGAAAACTAGAAAGAGAGATAGAAAAAGTGTTTATTAGGACTCGCACAGGGATACGCAATATGCAGTACGTAGTATGATACGCAGTATCACAAACTGAACTAAACTAAACACACTCATAAAAACATAAAAACTCATAAAACAAAAGTAGACTGTTACTAAAAACAAAGTCCTGCACGAGGCTACAAGGCCGCCCTGTCAAAGCATAATGCTGCGACACTTAAAAATAAGTGTCACAGCGCTGGTATCCTGATAGGGCCCACTGTGATGTCACGGACAGGCACAGAAGTATACGAGAAATAGTATAATTTATTGGAGTGATCCCGAAAGGATCAATTACTACGTACCATCAATTCTGAGGTAATAAACTGATACAGGTTTAATTTTAAACTCTTCATCGCCTAGCGGGGCCTTCTTGATGCACAGATGCGGTTTAAAACCGGAATGACAGCCATTAAGCTTCGCAGACAAATTTCTCGGAGACTGGCGAAGGAAAGATTTAAAAACCAAGAAAGTAAAATAAGTCATCATCTGTCTAGACTTTTCCCAACTTTGTTGTGGTCGGCTTACAGTCTAACCGAGAGTTTTATATGGAATTTTTCACTTTTCGTATGGAAAATATAAAATTATTACCTAGATGTTAAGTTTGAGGGGTGGTTGGATTTAATAAAGGGGGACAAAATTTTCATTAGTTTTGCGATAGGACACATCATTTTTTTGTTGGTGTGAATTTTAGGTCATGACAACAAATTTTAATCTACACCTTTTTAATCGCGATTAAAAATAGTCAGATTTAGTTAGAAAAACATTTTTTTTGTGAAAAACGTAAAATTCAGAATAGCATAATTGTCATTTTCACTAAATTAATATCTCGGTGCCATCTTAGTACTGACAAACAAAACATAGTTAATTTGTGTCACTTTAGTCAATTTCAGAATGAGAAATAAACAATATTTTGGTGAATTTTTGTCTAGTGACAAGGAATCAGCACCAATATAAGTGCAAAAATAAAACATTAAATCAATTTGCGACTTGTATAACCGGATAAGAATTAAAATGAGGTTGAAAACAAAACTGAAAACCAGAACTAATCCTATCGAAGTAAGGTTAATAAAACGTTCAACGTTTGCCGAAAATATCGTAGCACATTGAGCTACGGCGTAGAGCGCGTAGCAGGGCGCGTAGCAAAGCAAGGCCCTCAGCTTTGCTCGGTTTCCAACTCTTGTGATTATATTAAATGCAAATAGATATAGTGTTCATAATTCAATTGTACATAACTTCTCAATCACTTTAGTCTAGTCTTAAAGGTTACGCAAAAAAAAGCAATTTCAATTACAATTTCAAAAGATCAATCTTTTACGGCGACATAAAAAAGTACTATCTAAACTATTAAGCTGACCTTTTAAAAGTCCTATCTATTTCCTTTCACTTCTGTCTGCGACAGTACCCGCAGTTTGCGGATACCTTTATCACCTGTTAAAGGCAACTTTTACTTTGTCCGAGAGATCTTATCAGAACTTCTGAACAACTTCCATTCTTTCAGATTTTGTCAAATGACTGTTCTGCCTGTACAAGTTTTGTTTGGCACGTTCTTGATCGACGACGTGTTTGGTTGATAGACAAAAAGCTAATTTAACATATGACGATTTAGATAATTGTATAAGCTGTTAACACTAAGTTTGTAAAGGCTAATGTATTAAACATAACGTAACATAACAATAACATAAAGCCTGTTTTTTCTAGGCAGAGCTGCACATAGTACCTAATGTGGAGTGTGTGTGTGTGGTTGTATTTCTCAATGTATTTATTTATTAAATTTACAGCATAATATACAAATAAAAATTAAACACTTGCCCCATTGGTTTAGTGGGCGCAAACGATACTGTGGAACGTGGGGTTCTGGGTAAATCGTCAGATAGGGCCAAACAAAGTGTCATAGGTTTTTCTATTAGGAAATTCTCAACATCAGTTCGGATGCAATTTGTGCCTAGCAAATGACAATAGGACCGTTGGTGTCAAATTACTAATAATAAACATGACTCTTTCCTGCACCGATCTATGAAAGTGTACTGGTAGTATGTCACTTGCATGGTCAAGTATAACAGAGAGAGATGGCGACCTTGAACAGATACGTACTACCTACGCTACCTGTCCTGTCATGTTTAATATTCGGGGCCCGACTCCTCCCGACAACGCCCGACTCCTCCCGATTCCGCCCGACTCCCGCCCGTCAGAGCGCTGATGTTAACCGTCCAACTTTGATGTTTGTTTGTTGAGTAAAATACCTTTCGCCAACATTGAACCACTAATATTAGGTCGGTGGAGATTAGTTTGTAGATGTTTATTATGTAAGTGTGTGTGTCTGTTTGTTTGTTTTATCGTATAACATAAACAACTTCACCTTAATGTTTAAACGTGATCTTAACATAGGTACCAACTGTTCAAAACTTCACCTAATAGCTACTCCCAAACGTTAACGTTACAGCTTCAATTCATAACACCAACTAAGAAATAAATAATCTCCATAAATAATGTTTACACTCAAAATTAGCACAATAAATTAATCGGTCTAAGTAAATTCTCGTCTAACCAAGACCAATCTCAAGAGAAAAGGAAGGTTCGTAAGATAAAATTGCCTTACGAATGTGCTCCACACATTCGAGATCCGTCGTTAACGCAAACGAAGCCGTATTTTTTTTTACAGGAATAAAATATGACAGCCTAATTAATTTCTCCAATTTGTGAATCGCTCGATTCACAAATTGAAGAAATTAATTACATAAAAGAGAACGAATAACTCGGTTCTTTTGGAGTACCTACCGGCAGTCAGCCGAGATACTCAAAAAGAACTCATAAACTGTAACCTGACTTCTTTACAATATTAATGTAGATTAGTATTTGTGAGAAAAAAAACACGAGAATCAAGTGCGAGTTGCTCTCGTGGACAGGGTTCGGTACGATGACGTTACCCACCAAAAACATTTCATATAAAGAAAGTTGCCAAGATTTACATAACACTTTTCGCGGCCGTCGCACAGACACTCCTATGGGCTTATGGTAAGAAATTAACTCACTGGTCTAAAGACCAGATGTTGTGTCATGCATTAGTAAAATGGAACGGCCAAGCCATGCATATTGACCAAGATATAAAGTTAGTAGAGTTAGGGGCTTGGCTGTACATTATATCTGATAACTTGTTAACAATGAAAGCGTAATGTTAGTCTTGGCAACGTTCTGTGCATGAAATGTTTTTGCTGGATAACATCATCGTGCCGAACCCTGTCCACGCGAGCAACTCGCACTTGTTTAACAGAAAAACGTCTTGGCGACCTACTTTACATGAAATATTTTTGATAGAATAATATTAACTTTTGTAGGGTGCTCTATTTATTTTCATAAGCGATGATATTGTACGGATATTATACACACATGTTAAAGTCGTAACCCTTACTCCTAGCATAGTCGGGTAAAAAAGATATTTCTTGCACGCCGCAGTTACTTTCTACACAGCCAACAAAAAATATGAAGGTAAAAAACCACGATTTCATCACGCACAAAAAGTTATAAACTGATTAAATTGTGCTTGAATTAGTTCTTTAGTTCTTAGTGGACCTTTTTTTAATTATCAAAAGTAAACACAATTAATAAGTGCGGCACGCTTTTTGTTTTTATCCTTGGATATAAAAGTACTACTACTTTTTGTACAACAATACTCTGTTGCTTACTGTGGAGGTTTGTAATGAAAGCGTATTATTTTAAAGCAACTATATATTTTTTTTTTGTCTAAGTGTATGTGTTCTTCATTAAGTTGATAAGTCCAAAGCCAACGAAATTATGACTTGAGTAGGTAGTGCCCCTGCTTAAAAAAACTCTGCAAAGTATTCATTCTTGTTTATTCTTACTGTTACTGTAAGTTTGTACGCATAATATTGAAAGATTTACCATGTTTTTTAAGACCACACACTTCTTATAGGTTTTCCTGTAATTTGTAGTATGTATTTATTTTAGGCTTAGATTTTGGGGGGGGGGGGGGGTCACTTTTGAAATAATTTCGGAAATAACTTTAAAACTGTTTATTCTGGAATTATACAAAAAACATGTTTGAAACCCTCACAACAAGCCGTTTTGTTTGAAATGTAACACGGTATTGTTTTCTAAACTTTTGTTTCTAATTTTCTAGTTTGTCCCCCAAAAGTGACCCCCATATTCAAAATTTGTATGTTTACGATATACGATCGTGTTTGTGTACGAAATTTCAACTAAATCATAAATTCATATGTGTACCAAATTTCAATCAGTACAGTAGATTCGGAGCAAATTGGCTGTGACAGACGGACGAACTACAGATGAGGGTTCCGTTTTGTACTAGGCCGTACCCTCAAAAAAGAAAACATTGATTTAAAATAAACTTCAAAGGTTCAATCCACAAGAAAAAAACGAACTTAAATCTATGCCAATATTATGAAGAGGTTTTTGTTTGTTTGTAAGTTGGCATGGAGGGAGTAATATCTGGAATTACCGGTCGGATTTGTAAAAATCTTTAAGCATTTGATAGCCCAGTTCTCAGGAAAGGCTATAGGCTATAGGCTATTTAACTCTTGGCAATGTACTCATCGAAGTATGGGCAGTTCTGGCTTCTTTGCAAAGATGTCGGTAAACATTATACCGAGCAATACTCGTTACTCGGTTACTCGGTAAAACTTGTACTCGGCGCATCTCTGGTAATTAGCAAACTTTGGGGCAAACAGTTAACTCCGTACACCACCCACTACTTGCGCCACGAGCGCGCGACTCGCTTAGCACGTCCGAGCAGCTCGTTTCCTCTCAACTATCTCTTAATTACCACGTTTCATTCAAAATCATAATCAAAAGTCATATAATATTCAAATTAGGCTGAGAATCAGCACTATTCGTACTCAATAATTCACGCCATAAGACAATTCCCCAATACGCCCGCCCTTCACCACTACCTAGTGCTTTAGCTGGGAAGAAGAAGTGTCGCAATAAATACCCCAGCAGCACAGCTGTCTGTTCAGTTAGAAAAAAACTTGAATCTAAAAAGCCTCCAGCCATAAAGGGCGTGACAGCTTACATAGTTATGCAATACTTACCAATTGAATATGAATTTCATTTGATGTGTACACAAATCACAAAAAAAAAATACAACCACACACAAATGATAAACTTGGACCATCAAAGTAAAATAAACTAACAGAATAATTACTATAACAAAAACAAAACCATAGGCAGCAAGACGACCTGTCACCACAAGCAGCACTCGTTCACGAGCATAACGCAAAGATAAGCTATTACCCCCCTCGCCATTTTTGAGGGAAGGAGGCAACCCGACTCCCGATGCTACCGCAAGCAGTGACATCTAAGGGAGCATGACGAACTTGCTGCCGGTTGCTCCAGCAAGAATAATGTATGATCAATTGTCGAGGTCGCTAGCTAACCACATATTGCAATACAACTCATTAAAAAACATTGTAACGAGTAGATCATCCATACATACCTACGCGTCACCTGTCCGCGCTATCATTTCTTGTTCCCCCGCCCCACCCCGTCGCAGCGCATCATCTGTCCGTGCTATCATTTCTTGCTCCCCCGCCCCACCCCGTCGCATCGCGTCACCTGTCTGCGCTATCATTTCTTGTTCCCCCGCCCCACCCCGTCGCATCGCGTCACCTGTCCGCGCTATCATTTCTTGTTACCCCGCCCCACCCCGTCGCAGCGCATCATCTGTCCGCGCTATCATTTCTTGTTCCCCCGCCCCACCCTGTCGCATCGCCTCACCTGTCCGCGCTATCATTTCTTGTTCTCCCGCCCCAGCCCGTCGCATCGCGTCACCTGTCCGCGCTATCATTTCTTGTTCCTCACCCCGTCGCATCGCATCACCTGTCCGCGCTATAATTTCTTGTTCCCCCGCCCCACCCCGTCGCATCGCGTCACCTGTCCGCGCTATCATTTCTTGTTCCCCACCCCGTCGCATCGCGTCACCTGTCCGCGATATCATTTCTTGTTCCCCGCCCCACCCCGTCGTATCGCGTCACCTGTCCGCGCTATCATTTCGTTTTAAATTAGCGTCCTTTCTAACTTTTTTTACTTTTTGCTCGGCTGCTAAGGGTCGTAGCGTTATGTTAAAAATCCTATAGCTTTCGAATAGAATCGAGCTATAAAATGCA
Organism: Dasypolia templi; assembly: GCA_963555695.1. Lineage (NCBI taxonomy): Eukaryota > Metazoa > Arthropoda > Insecta > Lepidoptera > Noctuidae > Dasypolia > Dasypolia templi. The sequence goes on from OY743147.1 coordinate 3,123,833, forward strand.
AAAAAATAATGAAATCCAAACGGTAGTTTCAGAGATTATCCCCTACATACAAACAAACAAATTTTACCTAATTATAATATTATATTAATACATATTACAGTAAATATTAAATAAATAAGTTTAAAATCTGAAATTGGAAACGAAACCATCTGTTCAAAAAATATTCTATTTATCTTAAATTGAATTTCGAGACCATTAAAGTACTTTGTCATAATAGAAGTTCAAACGAAACGGTTTCACTCCTTGGATCTATAAACACGCCTTCGTTGTCAAGTATTTGCAACTGTGTAATTCGATAAATTAATTTTGTGTTTAAATTGAAGCTTGTTGGAAACTGTTCAGCAGGATTTGAAACACAAAATTTGTTAAGACTGTAGCGTCACTGTTATAATGAATACACTAAATAAAATACGCTTATATAAGGTTACATAAGCTTAACTACGAGTATAACATTGAAATATAAATAAAAACATTTTTAAGGTTCACAATGTCACGGACGTACAGATTTTCAGATCATATGTGAATAACAAGCGCGTCAGTCACGGACCGCGCGCGGCGGCCGCGCAGCGAGCGAGCGGGCCCCTCCCGCTTCCTCGCGCCTCACCGGCTCGCCAGTCCGTTGGATGCCACCGGGCTGACCCCACGTTTTTGCAGGTTATGGTTTGCGCAGCTAGAAAGCCTATTCGTACTCGCGAATATCACGGCCGATGCCACAAAATTCCACCATGCTATTAGAAGCCTAGACCCCATATACGCATCCGAGGTAGAGGTCATCATCACGGCACCTTCAGCGCCGAACAAGTATAAGCGGCAAAAAAGTGAGTTGGTGAAGAGATTATCTGCGTCGAGAGACAAGAAGGTGCAGCAGCTCCGGACTCATAAAGAGCTTGGCGACCGCAAGCCCTCGCAGTATTTGCGACACCTGCGCCACCTGGCGGGACCAAGCGTACCAGAGGAGTTTCTTCGAACCATCTGGACCAGCCGTCTGCCGAGCAGTACGCAGACAATTATCGCCTCAGAAGCTAAGGCGGGCCTAGAGGAAGTGGCGGAGCTGGCTGACCGCATACAAGATGTAGTGCCAGCAACCCCGCAGGTAGCAGCGACAACCAGTCAGATGGCGACACCGGGGAGCAGCGTGGACCACATGAGTGGTCAAATCGCCGAACTCACACGGCAAGTGCAGGCCCACACGTCGCAGGTCGACAGGTTATCCCGTTCGAGGCAAAGGTCCAGCAGAAGTGACAGTCGGGGACGTTCACCTTATAGAAGGTCGAACTCAAACTATAGGAAATACCCTAACTGCTGGTACCATAATAAGTTCGGCGTTAAAGCAACAAAGTGCGTAAAACCCTGTGACCAGTCGGGGAAAGCAACAGGCAGTCGATAATGGCAACCGGCGACTGTCGTAGCACTGGTCGCTTATTTGTTATGGACCATAACACCAAGATGCAGTTCCTCGTCGAAACCGGTAGTGACGTCTGTGTTTACCCAAGGACATCATTGAAAGAGCGCCCTAATAAAACTAACTACGAACTATGTGCGTCTAACGGTAGTGTGATAAACACCTACGGTTACGAGTACTTAAAATTAAATATAGCTTTGCGCCGTGACTATGCTTGGCGATTTATAGTGGCGGACGTGACAAAACCAATTATAGGTGTCGACTTTTTATCACACTACAACTTAATTGTAGATGTACGAATGCAGCGCCTAATCGACGCTGATACTACGCTTGCGACCCCTGCTTTGCCTGCTCGTCCTTCTGATGTTGTTTCTTCGGATAAGGTAAGAACTGGTGACACTACATATTACGACATACTCCGGGAGTTTCCTGACATAACCCGGCCGTCGGGTATACAACGTACACCTACAGACAACACCTTTCACTATATACGTACAACACCGGGACAAATAAAAAATTAACAAATAAAAAATTGCTAAGGAGGAGTTTGAATCTATGCTTTCGAACGGCACAGCCAGAGCCTCCGACTCACCTTGGGCTTCACCCTTGCACCTGGCACCTAAGAAGGATAATGGATGGCGCCTGTGTGATTTCAGGATGCTCAACGTGCGAACGATACCGATAGGTACCCTATTCGGCACATCCATGACTTCGCTCACAACCTTTCTGGATGTAAAGTATTCTGGACGATAGACCTGGTCAAAGCATATAACCCGATATGCGACAATCCTGAGGATATACCTAAGACAGCCATCACCACACCGTTCGGGCTTTACGAGTTTCCTTACATGACGTTTGGACTACGCAACGCAGGGCAAACTTTTCAACGTTTTGTCGATGGAATGCTGAGAGGCCTGGACTTCTGTTTCGGGTATTTATACTATTTTTTGGTCTATTCAAAAGACCAGATAGAACATGAAGACCACCTACGACAACTCTTCTCCAGGTTGCAAGAAAATGGGATGGTGATAAACACCGCATAATGCGTGTTCGGAGACGCACAGGTGAAATTTTTAGGCTACCAAATTACATCAGGTGGCACAAGGCCGAAAAGGTAGAAGCTATCAACAGCTTCCCAACACTGAAAACCGTGCGAGAACTGAGGAGGTTCCTAGAGATGGTAAACTTTTATAGGCGGTTCATCCCAGAAGCGGCTCAACATCAGGCACCGCTGAACAAGCTTTTAGACGGCTCGGTAAAAGGCTCGCATCCCGTCAATTTCACGGCAAAGGAAGACGAAGCGTATGCAGCTTGCAAAACGGGTCTCTGCCAAGCAGCAATGTAAGCGCATCCTGACTGCGGAGCAAAACTAGCCTTAGTGACGGACGCCTCCGATACGGCCATGGGTGCAGACCTTCAGAAGTTAAAGGATGAGGAATGGCAACCATTAGCTTTCTTTTCACATAAGCAAAGCTCAAGTCAGAGGAAGTACTCACCTTATGACCGTGAACTGCTGGCCATTTATGAAGCAATTAAGTATTTTCGACATATGGGCGAGGCCAGAGAGTTTGTTATCTACACAGATCACAAGCCCATCTGTTTCGCGTTTCATACACGAAAGGAAAATTGCTCACCACGACAGTTTAGACACCTGGATTTTATCTCGCAGTTTACCACAGACATCAGGCACATTTCGGGCAAGGATAACGTTGTTGCCGATACCCTGTCACGAGTAGAGGCAATCGCTCAGCCAATCGAATTGAGTGTGCTAGCCAAGTCACAGAGTTCCGATTTAGAGCTCAAACAGCTGCTCGACGGGGAAACGTCACTACGCCTGAAAAAGGTTACACTGCCGGGAACACTGTCTGAACTGTACTGCGATGAGAGTAGCAAGACACTGAGGCCATATGTCACGAAAGAACTTCGCCGCCAAGTCTTCGACAATCTACACTCCATGAGCCACCCAGGAGCCAACGCCGGTGCCAAATTGGTAGCAGAGCGTTACGTGTGGCCGGAGGTGAAGAAAGACTGCCGAGAATGGACGCGAAACTGTTTGGCGTGCCAACGTGCGAAGATAACTCGCCATGTGTCTGCAACCCTTGGCAACTTCAAACTGCCACGATCACGTTTTATGCACATTCGCATTGACATGAACTCAAACTCAAACTCAAATCATTTATTTCAATTAAACCATTTACAGACACTTTTGAATTGTCAAGGAGTTGGTCAGGCAGAAATATGAAGCTAGATGCCCATTCCAAAGCGCAGTAGACACTCTTTTAAATAATATTGTTGTTACAAATATATTAGTTACATCGATTAATGTTGACACTATAAGTGAGAACGTTGTACAAAAACCGTACACGTTAAAAGCGTCCAGAGTGCAGCAAAACATAGTTAAAAACAATCCAAAAAAATAATTATTAAAATAAGCCGTGGCAGCTAAGAGATGACCAGTCCCAACTGACGGCGCCCGTTCACGAAAATGACGCATGGATCAGCACCATTCAGCTCAACCATTTTGAAGGGAGCTAAATGATCTGACACACGCGCTACCGTCAGCGAGACATTTGAGTGAGCATGACATACCATCAGGCGCCAGGGCACATTCAAGTCAATCTATGACATTACCCGGTAAATGGTAGCTCTATGGTACAAAGTACTCACATCTGTGCAATGCATCTTTTTAATAAAAATGAGATTGAGTTTATATAATGCAAATATATTCTTACAATCTTCAGCAGCTTCAACAGTATTTCAAATGTCAATTAATTAGTTGTGTTGTGGAGCAGGACCAGCATTAAGCCAGGCATTTTTATCAGTTATGTAATCCCCTAACCTATAATACCTGGCCTGCATAGTGTGCGTTTGACAAAGGATTTGAATTTTGTCTCATTCAGTTGAAGTATGTGGGGAGGTATTTTATTATAACATTTAAGACAGTACCCCATAAAAGATGAGTCTACTTTAGCCAGTCTGAAACCTCGCTGAACTAATAGCTCCCGATTTCTAGTACTATAATTATGTCTTTCACATCTTTTACTGTAAAGATGTAATTTTTTTCTTACGTACATGATGTTTTCATAGATGTATTGACAAGGTACCGTCATGATGTTAATATCCTTGAACTTAGAGAATCGCGCCTGCGGAGACTATATATGGCTCTGATGGCTCTTTTCTGCAGAATAAAAATAGACTCGATGTCTGCAGCCCGTCACCAAAGCAAAATACCGTAAGACATGATACTATGAAAGTAACTAAAATAGACCAGCCTCGCGGTATCTACATCAGTAAATTGACGGATTTTTCTGACAGCGTAAGCTGCTGAACTTAGCGGTCCTGCAAGAGATGTTAAATGAGGCCCCACTGTAGCCTTGAGTCGAGCGTGATCCCCAAGAACACCGTTTTATCGACGAATTCTAGTTTCTCTTGATTCAATACTATCTCAAAAACACTACTCTTGACGTTTGGTAAAGAAAATCTTATACACTTAGTTTTATTTCCATTTAGTACTAAATTATTAGCCGTGAACCAATTTTGGACCAGCATTAGGGCGTTATTTACGTCGTCAAAATTTGAAGCACATCTATCTACCTTAAAAATTAAGGAATTATCGTCAGCAAATAACAACATTTGTGGTTGATTTATTAATAAATGGAGTAGGTCATTAATAACAATAGTCAACATTTGGTGAAACCATACTGTTGCTCATGAATGATTTTATTAGTATTAAAATGATTGAGCATTATCTTTTCAAAAACCTTGCTGAAAACCGGCAACACGGACACAGGTCTATAATTATTAGTGTCTTTCCTGTCCCCGGATTTGAAAAGTGGTATTACCTTACTGTATTTCATTAGATCCGGGAAGACTCCTTGATCCACACACAAATTAAATATTAAGGCTAAGTAAGGTGTTATAGTTTCAATTTTACAGGTACAGACTTTAATAGACATTCCCCAAAGATCTTCTGTCAATTTGATCTTGATTTGCTTAAAAGATTTTACTACGTTTTTTGTTATCGCAAATGAGACCACGTGACGTCTCCAGTGTGTAATCAGAATTTTGCTTTTTGATCCTATTCGTTTCATTATTGATAATTTTCCAAACCGTCTTTATTTAATTGTCTGCTGATTTTACCTTGTTGCTAATGTATAAGGCTTTAGCTGCCTTACAAGTGTTCTTAAAAAAAATTGAGTAAAAAGCAACATACTTATTAAAACTTTCCGTGTTCATATAAGGCTTAAGGCCATACAGCTCGAAAGGCTTTTCCCTACTTTTCCTAAGTACTTTTGTTGCCCAGTCACTAAATAAAAAACTTAGGGTTGATAGTTTTAGTGTTCTTCTTAAAAATATTATTAAACTCGGTTTGAACTACCGAAAATAATTGTTTATACAAAATATTAACATTATTCATTGTAAGGTCCTGCAGGCCTATTACGAACTTTTAAAAAACCAGGCAAGTTCCAGGCAATTGATTTCACGGGCTGGTTAAATTTCGTATTATGACATTCCTAGTTCTGAGCGACTTCACGCTGGGTAGTTTGTCTTTGGCTGGCTTGTAATTCTCTGACGTAACGTTCAGAAACCCAATTACATATTTATAGGGAAGTTACGGTTTTGTTTAAATCACGTATTTTATGATAAAAATAATAAATACCATATATTAAACTAGTTAGTCTAGTATAGCAGGTGAAAATATGAACGCAATTTATATTGTGCTATTCTAGATTATAATAATTTATATAATATTTCCTGTTTGCAAATTGTAATGCGAGGTTTCCGAACGTATTCCACTTGAAGGTCAGCGGGGAATTCGACAACTTCAATGAAAGTATTGTTTGACAAACATTAGTTAATAACATTATGAAAGAACACTATCGTATTGATTGTTTAATGGAAGGGTCCATTCTAAGATTTACGGAGTACGAGTATAAACAAAAAGATGGCGAAAGTGTTATTGAGTATTTCAATTAATATTCATGTTTTTAACATGATATAATATAAATACAATGTAAGTTTTATTTTAATAGTGGATGAGCGTTCTCGCCCTCGCCTCGTCGGCGCGTTACCTAACTTATGTTCAGCTGGAAAGATTGTTGGAGTTTTTATACTACTTCCAAGAAGTCTGAAGAAATATCAGTGATTTGCATCTACTATAGAAAATGTTGGCTGGGACATTGAATGAGAGCCTATATCACCAGTGGGGCGTTGGTAGGAGCCAGTAGCATACTATGATAATGCAACCAAAACCTAAAATGAGAATAATGTTTAGTTAAAACTTTACGTAAAGTTCATACTTAATAAAAACAACTACCTTAGTCTTCACGGATAAATCCGTGGATTTTGTAAGCCCGTTATGGGTTAAAGGTGAACACCAAAAGGAAAGGCCGTTGTTAGGATTTCAATAATACGTTTATTATCCTTTTATTTATTTAGTGGAAAGTGTATTTTACTATTCTTAGCCTTGCGTGCGATCACACGTCTCATGACATGTGAGGCCACAGCTGCTCACAAAGATTCAGTCAGTCCCAAGTCGTGAACTGCACATCATCCATGTCGAACGCATTAGATTGGTCACGAAGTCATCTCCTTTTATTAGTTGATTAACAAGTTTGCCGAGAAGAATCACTTTCCAGGAACTCAAACAGTTCATTTTCGTCACACATGATTATATTTTCTTATATTATATAGAAAACACTGCAATAATTTCCAAATAAACCCTAAACAATTCAATATAAGCTCCTCTGAAGCAGCGTAAACTGAATGGATTGTGAGGTTACTTTTTGACAGTTCTAAAACGGAACGAAATGTCAAACGAACGTTCGTAATACGGTATTGCCAGGCAATATTCGGCCAGAAGTCGGCCAGGGTGTCACGTGACCGCTGACTGGCTTGTTTGACGAGTTCATAATACGAAATTGCAAGGCAGTTCTGTTTACGCCGTAAACTGCCTGGAAATAAGAGTTCATAATAGGGCCCCTGATTACTTAACTTACAAATTAAAATGCTATTAAATTTATTTAAATTAACAGATGTTATTGGTCTGGATTGTACCTGCACTTTTTGTATCGCTATGTTGGACTCAAAAGTTACGGTTTGACCGCTGTGATCTGAAGGAATTAACGATAGCTTTATCTAAATAGTCGCAGCAACAAAATACATTATCAATACATGATACAGTAGTTGTAGTTGTTCGGGTTGGTTCTAAAAACACATTTGACAAATTGAATGATTTAAACAAACTCAATAATCTACTGGTATTTGAATTATTTTCTAAAATATTAATGTTAAAGTCTCCACAGAAAATACCTGATTTATTACCAGTTGCAAGTTTAGCCAAAACATCTTCATTACTGACTCAAATATAGAGAAGTTTTGATAATTTGGGGGTCTATAAACGCACACTATAACATGCTTATCTAGCTCAACACAAGACAGTTCAACCGATAGTTCAACTATTTCTTTACGAGCTTTTGATTTTATACAACTTTTAATTAGGATTAGTGAACCACCACGCAGCATTGATTTTGGGTTAAAACAACTGGCCACATTATAATTCTCGTAATTAATTAACATTTCAGAATCTTTTAACGAATGCTCAGTTATGCAAATAAGGTCAAACATTGTTTTTTATAAAAACAATTAATCCGGCTTTCATTCATCACCCGTACGTACCCACTTCAAGACCTTAATTGAAAAGAGGATTGAGTGAGTATAATTTTGAACATGCAAACATAACTCATTTTATCATGTTTTTACAAAGGTACCAAGTTAACGCAATATAATATCCAACGTAATAACCATTTTTTTTAAGAATCGTTAATTATTTTGAACATCTATGGTTTTTTGCCCAAGTTCTAAAATAAGCATTATCATGAAAGCAAAGCTGGACAGAGACACAAGATCTACGATTATAATATATAATACAATACTCATACACTGAACAATGAAGTGAGTACAGTGTACCAATTGATTAATAATCGTTCGGTCTTACGAATATTTAATTTAGTCGTAGTGCCTTATTAGGCACATCTTTCTCATTCAGGACCCACCTATTGGTGGGGTGGGGTTCTGAATGAGAAAGACAATCCTCGGCAAACAAAATAAATACGGCTAGTTTTTATAATAAGGTTTATAATAACACAAACGAACCATCGTCTATTGCATTTATCTTACCACCAGGAGTGATTAAACGTCGGCCTATGTTACCTACATATTTACACCGAGCGTGTGTTCAGACACGCAGGGAACCGCGCGTTTTATTTCTGAACATACGACGGTCCTGTGAACAAGAACCTCGCGGAAACCACGCCGCTTCAGAGCAGCACGGTTCCCGCCGTATTTGAACGCACGTTTAAGTTGAATCCACAGCTGTAGTGATGAGCTACGGCTTTAGAAATTTGTTCCACACAGGAATTTTCATCTACACTAATATTATAAAGAGGAGAATCAGCAAATATGTATAGAAGCTGGTCTAAGCACCAATAACTACCAAACATGTCACACATCATCATCATCATGTAACGCATGTTTCCCACAATTTTTCCTTTGTTTTGAGTATTTGTTCTTTTTTGTGAAAGTTTACAGCTAATAAACGTTTTTTCGTTCTTTCTAGATAGATGTTTTATTATTTTTGCGCGCTTTGTGAAAAGTTTAAGCGTCGTTTCGTTGGACGGTAGGCAAAGGGTCCCTTGCATAGTTAATGATTTCCAGTGATCTAAGTTTGAATATGTTCAAGTGTATGCATTCTGTTGATAATACAATGACGTGGTACCATTGAGCTGGCCTTATTATGAACCTGGACGTTAGATGACAGATCCCATGGATAGCTACAAGTAAACCCCTCGAGTGTGGGCTCATTAGTTGGGCCTCAACGAGTTCTGTTCAATTTACCTGATGACGAGGATCTGATAACTGATCTGGTCGCTTGATAACAGTAATCTTGAATGCTTTCTAGTAAACCCCTCGAATGTGGGATAATTAGATGTGTCTCTTGTGACTGAATAGAAAATTTAGAAAAATTCTGAGATGGAACAAATGCCCAAAGTTTGACAATTCATGATTATTATTCAGTAAATATAACTATCATTCCTACAGTAAAGAATCGTATTTTTATGAACACGCGACGTAAAACAGAGCTACACTTTGCAAAAATCAAAGAAAATTTGTATTTGGTGCGAACATGAAAAGCGAACAAAAGTCTGGCCTATATCACGAAGTATGTGTATAGGTATCTTAAATAAAACTTCAGAATATCAGTAGCCCCGATGAACAGGGTCATAACTTCGTAGATTTAATTTAATTCTATTTGTGTTTCAAAATTATGTATCATTCTAAATAATTTTGATTAAGGTTTATATGGTTTTCATGGATTAAATACCAAAAACATTATTTTAAACCATTCTCTATAATAGTGTATTAGAAAATTACCTTCCCTATTTCCGGAGTTGTGGGCTTAAGACGTACATACGTTCAAGGTCACACAGGTTTATACGTATTAAAAGCAGTGTGCATAATGGTAGGGGAATTGCAATTTAGAAAATTTGTTCCACCCCAGAATTTTCATGTGAAAGATTATTATAAATTCTTAGGTGGAACAAACTTCTAAAGTTTGAAGATTGATATGAAATTAATTAACATATTTCAGTAACGATATCATTCCTACGAATTTTGATCAGCGTACGACTTAAAACAGAGCTGCAATTTGCCAAACAACCAAAGGAAATTTGAATTTGGCGGGCTGCAGCTGAGGATTCCCCTTAAGTACCTATACAATTTTCAAAACTGGTCCCTCAAAATATTCATAAGGTTACTTATATAACATTGATTTGATACTTATATCCAATTGAACAAAGACAAAGTTCTTAAGATTCAGAAGTCATCTAGGGCTATTGTTCCGCACGAGAACTAACTTAGTGAGAAACCAAATTAATTTCATAGTGGCGGAATTAAATAAGATAAAATAACCCACAGCGGGGGACGCTTCAATTATCTGATAACAGTTTTGAAGCATTAATTAAATTTTGACTGTTGTTAGGAAAGCTGTGCTTAGCCCAGCTTTCCTAACTATGTGTTCCTTCACATATTATTAGCAGTACCTACCTAGTCAAAATTTAATTAATGCTTCAAAACTGTTATCAGATAATAGTCTGTAATCGTCAACGTGCGCTGAACAAACGTAGTTATTAATTCCCTCGCTGTATTAAAAGAAAGCTTTGCCCCAACAGCTCTGAGAAATCACAAGCTGTTGTGAGTTTACTGACATCCGTTTCTAACCCTTCGGGGAATACAAGCGTGTTGTTTACGTAAACACGGTTTTCCACAGCACGGCTTGTTATTAATACTCTAATTAAATGAAATAGTATTGTGTTTTTGTCGCGATAAAGTAGCAGCAAAATTGTTAGGTATGGAATCTATTGTAATACTTTACCGGCCAAGTAAGTTTGCCTTGCACGCTGGTCCCGTATGCAGTGGTGCAGCATGTCCTCGGTAGCTCGGAAAACCAAAATGACAGATCTCGTAAAGTTTCGTTAGTTCAGATTAAACGCATCGGGCCAGATATTCTTACAGCACTGTTGCACTAGCACTATGTGGGCTCGGTCGCAAGCAATCAATGGGTTGGTTTTACCGTTGTTTCCTAAAGTGCTTGCTTTAGAAATGAAACATACATACCGACTGGCATGCTTTCGATAAAATAAAATAAAACCGTCGCCATTAAAATAAGACACTTGCCTATAACCCGACCGGGCGGGCGCGATAAAACTTGATTTACGATCGTTCCAAGTGGCCTAGCGTTCTTTTGTTTAGTGTTTAAAGTAGTGGGTAAGATATGGAATAAAGGAACGTTTGTTATTGTTTTAAGCGTTGTGTGTGGAATATTTTATGTGTTGTAAAAGTTCAATACGGAACTGTTAGCTTCTCGGGTGTATAAACACGCCATCGTTCACAAGTATTTACAAGTGACTCATTCAATCAAATAATTAACAGTCTTATTCATAAACGTGTCTTAAATTTTAATCAATTGCCAAGCAAATGTTTAGCCAAATTCTTATTCATAAACGTTGTTTAGCGCTAAGAGTTCGCTAACCAATTGATTAGTAGCTGTCAAATTTGAACACCATCGGTAGCTTGTTAAGAGGATGCTAAGAGGCAATATGGCGGTTTTTATTTGAGTCAGCTGATCGATTCAATAGGATTATCGTTTGCCTCGAGGTTATTTTGTTCCTAATATCGAGCTGTGCCTTAGTAAATATGGAATTCAAAAATCTTTTACGACCTTTCAGAACGACGCAGAAAAAAATTGAATCATTTTTAAACGCCAGCGGGAAGTAGACCAAGGAAGACCTACAAAGCTCCTTCAAATCCGTTACGAGAATGATTTTTTTCATGATATTGACATGACAATGACATTTTCTTCATTCGAAGTACAAATGATGAAAGGATTTATAGGGACAACTCAAACAGGAGTAGGCTCAGTAGGTACCTAGTCATGAGGTTTGAAGAGTATGAGTTTGTAAGGAAGCTCATAGGAGATAGTTATTATCCAATGTGTTATCCCAAGTGCCCTTAATCTTATGACGCCAGTTCTAAGGCCATAAACTATAAGAATAGCCACGTGGCACACAAATAACAAGAGACATTTTGTAGAAACTATTTATTTTGATATTTAATAAAGTAACATTTTTGTTATAAATTCCCTATTTTTGATTTCCAATATTCTTCTTACAAAGACATGGACTGTGCCATTCTTTTCTCATGCCACTCTCATTTCTCATCAATTCCACGTAGCCTCAGCCCTAATGGTCTCCTCCCTCCCCGTCTTTGCGGCTGAATAGTATTGGTGCTAGTTGCTAATAGTGGCTTTTATAGCAGCAGTTAAACTTGTACCTGTAAACAAGTATAATAATTGTTATTAAAAGACACTGAAACCCTGTTGCAACAGCGATAGGAATTAGGAAGTAACATATAATAGACACAAGTACCTACATACATTTCCAAAAGAGTATATTCAAGCTAGGACATGATAAAAACATAGCTATAATCGGCTACTGATGTTACATCAGTTTTACATTCATTTAGTCAGTTTATATTAGTAAGTGTATATAAATTCAGGGATAAATACCTTTTCCAGTTTACTCCAATTATTGGAGCTAATTATTTTCAATGCTACCATGTCAAATACAATGAAATAAAGTAATAAATAATTATATTCAAATTAAAATTTTCCGATGTAATTCTTGATATACGTCTGATAAAGTCACGACAGATACAAAAATCGTGGGTTTGACAACTTTATCCTTGAAATACTGTTTTGTAGTCGACTATTTTGTTTATAATCTGTGCTGAATACATAATTTCACCTCTATTCCGTTTCTCTACTAATCACCCGTTAAATAAAGAAAAGTTAAGCATTGATTTAGAGCTAACTAATTGGTTAGCTAAGCAGTGGCTAACTAATGGTTAGCGAGATTTTTATAAATAAGGCTGTAAGTGTTTAAATTGATGCTTGTTAGGGTCTCTTCAGCAGGATTTAAAGACGACAAAATTTATTTAGACCTTAATTGAAAATCAGATTGAGTGATTATGGTTTAGACGTAGCATGCAAACATGCTAAGTACTCATTTTCACTTTTTACTTTAACTACTCTGTTCATTGTATTATGTTTTACAAAGCGTACCAAGTTAACGCAAGATCTACAGTAGAGTTGTTTGAGTTTGAGTTTGACTCAAAGAGATGTCAGCACAAAATGACGGGGTCCGATAGGGCAGACGCCTCAGGGTCGCGGGTAATTCGAAAGAGTAACCGTCGCCCTGGCACAGGCAACTGAAGGAGCACGGGTGGATTTTAGTCATTAAAAGTCTGACACGCCCTGCCGCTCCACCCAGAGCGGGAGAAGTCATTTGATGATTTCCCACCCAAACAAAAAAAAAGGCTTATTTGTTTCAGTGTAATTTTGTTCGCATAATTTTAATAGGCGTAATGACTGTTAGCATTTTAGTGTTAAGTGGTGATAAAAATATACCACATAAGCTCAATAAAAAAAACCGTGTTTTATTTACTTTAGTGTCCGATATTTATCATCAAGTTACGTTTTATTAAAAATTTCTAGTCCAAGCACGTTAACGAAAGGCCAGTGTTCTTTCTAGTCTTTCTAAAAACGATCTGCATCGTTTAATTTAGCCACAGTTGCTTAAACTAGGACCCTAAAGGGTTAGGTAAAATTAGTATTACGACCAACAAACGTTGCCGCGGAATTTTATTCCACAACTTCCTTAGTTTAGAGATCACTTTTGTTCAAACTATTTAAGAAAAATATGACTAATTCTAACAACAAATTCTTAACCCGGGAGTACATACTTTATATTTTCAAGTACAGAAAAGTTCAAACCTCTCTTTCTTTTTGCAGAGCTATAAATGCGACAACACCAGTTAAAGAAAATGAAACACGGGATGACGAATCCGTCCCAGTCGAAGACAAAAAACCAACCAATCGCACAGGAACTATTTCCTGGTCCCACGGACCAGTTGCAGTTAGTAATGAAACACGGGATTACGAATCCGTCCCAGGTGAAATTCTACCTATTGGAATGAATAAAAAACCAGCCAACTTAACTTATGAACTTGCAGTTAGAAAATGGCATAATAACAGCTCATTTTCGCAAAAAAGTAAAAATTACTTGTCCTCCGAAACCGCTGAAAAAACTACGAGTACCAGAAAACCATTGTATTGGCACTGGTACGACAAACTTGAAAAGGATAAAACTATGACTAAACCTACATATTACCGGTACAACGAGACGGTTGTTGACTCTGAAACTACGACTACGAGAAGACCAAATTTCTGGCACTGGTACTTCGAACCTAAAACTACGACTGAAACATCATATCACCGGTACAACAGAACAGTTGAAAACTCTAAAACTACGAGTACAAGTAGACCATATTACTCGTATTGGGGCAACGAAACTGAAGACGGTAGAAATGAGACAGCATCATCTTATTACGGGTACAACAAACTAGTTGGAGTGAAAAAAATACATTGCCACAAAATCCCTGGTACTACTGGACCACAACTGCTTCAGATTTTGGTACTACTAATGATACTGAATACAACATAACTTCTACTTGGGTAACTAAAGCATCTCCAATGGTTAATAGAACTAACTCATCAGATCGGAATGTTACCACTCATCAAGTAAATCTGAAAACGCTAACCAGCAGCCGTAACCTTGTAAATATTGCGATAAATTCATCAATCAATGCAAAGCATTTACAGATTTTATTAAGAAAATTTCTGGATACATATTACCAAGTCCTAGTAATATAGCACCAAATTTAAATATTACAAATCTAGCTGTAGCTAATGGAAATGGGAACTTGTTTTTCTATGTAGGGTAGACCGGGTACAAATGTAGCATGTTAGGGTTAATGTAGATTTTTTTGTTTATTACTAATATTGTAACAATAGCTTCAATATTCATTGATACTTAGTTTCCGGGCTATGAGTTAGCATTACAATTACAACACAAAGTGTTTTAATTATTAAAAGAAATACTTTTTGTAATCGTAATCTCTCTTCAGAATCTCTTTAAATATCACAAGCAACACACAGTAAAGTTTAATCTACATTAGAAAAACATAAAATAACTTTCACATATTTTTAAACAATAACGTTTTAATTAAACACTACACGACAAGGTTATTGCGTCTTGTGATTACATATTTGTTCGAATTTAAATCGAACACTCCGCGAAATGCATAATTGCATCGATCGCAAGGATGCACATTCACTCGTTCACCAAAATGTGGGCCAGTTCGCGTTTAGATTTCATTAGAGACACCACGTACTCAAAACCATTACTGTTTTACTTTATATTTTACCAATAAGTTGTTAGCCATTACCAAACCAATATATTGTTTTATCATTTTTACCATTTGTTGTAACTAAGTGTTATAGTGATTCAATATAGCAATTTCATTTATAATTCGATACTTTAACGCTTACAACAAATATGTATAACGTATCCAACCAATTCGAGAAAGGTGTGTTAGGTCAACATTTGTAGCCATGATATTTATAAGTGGTAAAAAATAATGAAAATTACAAATAAAACAAATTGTATGGCAAAGCACTTGGAAACATTGTCCTCGTGATACAACTATCCCCTGGTACATTCGTCCCTGACACATTATCAATATTTTTTATAATTTAGCAATTGAGTTTCACTGGAATAACTTAAAAATAAATTAAACTAAACTTAATTCACATTAAAAATGTCCATATTTTTTTAGTATATTGATGTTAGTAACAATAGTGTTTAGGGTACTAGGTTAGTATTGTTAGTTTTTGCAGAATTAATTATTTAGCAAGTCCTATCACTGTGGCCCCTGAAAGTGACAGTCCGCTCTGGACTTTCGCATGATGGCACGAAAACCATCTGTGCGAGCCTCCGTGATCATTCTGAAATCGCTACAATGCCATGGCAGTCCCAACAGCATTCTAAACGCATAATTGAATTGAACACGCAGGACGTTGTAGGCTCGGCGCGTGTATGACACCCACAGGCCACTAGTGAAAATGATTGACAGAACGCCTTAAAAAGGGTTACTTTGACGTCTGTAGTATAACGAGCGAACTTGCGGGCAAGCATATTGCTGCTCACAGACAACGCCCTGCGCTCTCTCTCTATATCTGCGTCATCTCTTAAGTCGCTCGTGACAATGTGGCCAAGGAAGATAAAACTGCTATCGACAACCTTAAGTGTTATGCCGTTGAGACTCATAAGTTGAACACTGGGCGGCTGCAGCTTAGGTGCTTTAAATACAAGAAGTTCACTTTTCTTAGAATTGTATATTCTAAGTCTAATTGTTAATCTAACTGTAATTACAGGCAGCAGTACACACACCCATCTTCTTTACAAATTGAGCTGAATCCTTCAGTCTTATTTGTCGTATGTTTCTTAGTTTTTGGTTTAATGTTGTAAGTTAATTAAGATAAAGATAATAAACACTTTTCATTCTACCTATTGTGTTTAAACCAATCTAATCAGACCTTATTTATTTATTTGTTAACATAGGTAAAGAAAAACAAATCTTATGTTTGATGAACAGAGCGCTATGCATAACGTCAGGATGCGTACAAATGTGATGTGCAAATAACCTATTTGAAAATCATGTATTATTATGGTATCAAATTAGAAAATTATTTGAACAATTACAAACTATTTAGTACTCCAATTATGTCAGACCTAAATAAGGAATTATCTTAATTCTCTGAATGTGGTTTCTCAAAATGTTTTTAAAAAATTTAACTCAACCTTTTTGGTACCTGGAAAGAGAAAAAGGAGTAACGAGTGTGTTCTTGATGCTGCCATACAGTCTGCAGAATTTGTGCATCCCGTAAAAGCCGACCAAGCTACTGAAGTAGCCACTTTAGTAGTCCTTACGGAGACCGAAAATGAAGTAGATGCACAAATTCTACAGACGTTTGTTTGCCTAGAATAATTTCGATCGACCATTCAGCTATGATTTGGTGATAAAGACAATCAGCTGCCGAACTATATAACTATACTACTAAACCGTACTAGATAACTATACTACTCCCGAACTATAAATAGACAAGATGTTTAATAATTGACTGAAAACTTCTTATAGGTTCATTGTTGTCATAATTATGAACAACTTTTACCACGGGAACAAACCTTAAATCGCGGTAAAGTCAGCAGCTCCATACATTAATGTTCGTATGTGTTGAGGTGAGTTAGAGTACCTAAAACTTTGATGCGCCCCTATACTAAAAACGCATAAAACTTGTACAATTGATTTGGAACCTGTCCTCAGCCGCATGAGTCTCACGACTGACCGCGTGTCCAGACAGATGTCTCCAAGAGACCCAACCCACTTTGCATAAAGAATCCCTTATTTAGATTTCTGAATGAATCCAATAATAGGGTTAACCCTTCTGAGCTTTTACTATACAAATAGTATTTTGTAAATATGGGCCAACAGAAGTAGTAGTACTTACTTAATTTCAAGTTCGACAACAAAAATACGCGTTTTAAGCTAGGCTCGCCTTTGTGCATGATATCTAGAAATTATGATGGTTAATTTGTGAAGGCACAGATAATATAATACTACGTACCCATACAAAGAAATGAAACTTCCCTAAGTCTGGCTATTGAGCTGGCAATTTTTCTTCGTCCAATTTTTAACAAATGGCTGCATCATCGACTCGCTCATTGCCAGATACTGTAGTTTTACAACGCCATCAGTCAGTTAATGGAACATCAGCTTTGCACGCTAACTTTCATAGGACAATGTCTACGCTGCCACGAACCATTCTTATCATGAATGCAGCTATTTACCTAATGACGGCGAAGAAATCATGATGGAAGCATCCGCAAACTTTGCGGAAGCACAGCAGTACCGGGTCTTTTTCTAAACTGCCCTCAGAGCGCCTTTGTACTGAACACGCACGGCGTTGTAAGCCCGCCGGTTGATCCACAGACTGCCCGTGTAAAAAGACTGTTGAAGGCTCTGAAAAGTAACAGTTTATGCCAACGGCCTCCTTTCCCTCTCTAGGTCTTCATATTGACCTTAAGAGCCCTTAGAAGCCTCATTTTCAAATAATTCGAGAGAGAGAAGGTCTGAAGAAGTTTCCCACATGCAGCCCTATAGGTACCTACAAGTTAAATTAGGTTTTTAGACAGGGTGGCTCAGCTAACCCATGTTGTCTCAATGTAGACGAGGGTTGCATTATTGCAAGGCACTGAGCACCGACCCCTACTAGACATAAAGATTATAGACATGTTTAAATGGAGTACGTTGAAACATGTTTTACGGTTTAATCCGAGAGAGAGCTGATTATGTTGTGGACCAACTCAATTTAGGCTATTGTTGCTATCCTTTGTTCTCTGTTTAAACAGGAAAGAGACGCAAGTATCGATTGTAGTATTAAAGGTTGTGGTTTTACATAGCTGACGCTACTTCGTCGTCGAAGTGGTCGGCTAGATCTCGCAGTCATGTATCGCTTATACTCGCATTGTCATGCGTAAGGCGCTAGGGCATATCTAGCTGCACAAGGATAGTGAAGATCCCTGACGGAGCATCGTCCATTCCTCCTCGAACTTGAACACGAAGATCCAAGAACGTTTGAACTCCTAGGAGTTCTATAGATTTCCTGAAACTTTTTCATACAGTTCAGTTTTATTTTCATCAGTTTCCTTGACACGACTCTCTCCTAAGTACATTACGTAGGGCTGCCAGGTGCTACCAATCGTGTTTACAAGCAGCCTATTGTATTTGTACGTGTAGAAGCCGTGATCGTGATTAAATAAATAATAATACGTTTATTCCAATGATTTGCCTGCCTCGTTGGTCTAGTGGTCGCAATCGCTACTGCTGAGCATGAGGTCCTGGGTTCGATTCCCAGGTCGGGCAACGTGTTATTGGGTTTTTCTATATGGAATTTCTCAGTAGCAGCCCGAAGTCTGGATTTGTGCCCGGTAGATGCCAATAGGCTCGCCCCCTATTACATGGGACTTAAACATAACTGGCGAAATGTGGGTGTACTATAGGTACACCTCTGCCCAACCCTTCGGGGAAACAAGGCGTGATGTTATGATGTTATGTTGAAAATATATTTATTTGTGTGTGGTTTTCTTGTGTCCAATAGAAAATTGATGGCCTCTCAAACTGAAACTTCCGGTTCGAGGTTTCCCTGTCGTCGGCTGTAGGAATAATATTACAAATAGTATTCTATCTTATCAGGGTGGATTTCACCAATGAAGCACAACGCGATCAGCACATAAACTACGTTTAAGAGCTGCTAGTGTCATTATTTTCTATGGAATATTGACACTGACACCTCATGAACGCGTTTTAGATGTGCTGAACGCGTTCAGTAACATTGATCAAATCGGCACTTAGGTAGCCCTGAAGCTGAAAACGTGACAAAGACCGCTCCCTGGAAATGTTATTATTTATTTCCAAGTTCGACTCCATATAAATATGTCATCTAACTTATTGAGTCAAATAGCTTTTGCCTGCGGCACCCGCGTGGATGTGGAAAATGTGGAAAATATCCGATAGATTTCGTATTACCGAAGTTGAAAGTACCCTATGTGTTAATTCAGGTTACAAACTATCTGTGTGCTTATAATCAGCCGGTGTTGTAACATACATACAGACAAATAAACAGAAATTCTAATAACTATATTTTCGGCGTCTGACTCGTTCCCACATCTCGGACCAATTACTTCTTTTTTAATATTGAATGTACCTACAGTTTTGATTTCGTTACTATTTTATTATATGTTGATGAAGATATAGACAGGAATTTATGCCAAATAACTACACACCTGCGTGCTATATTAGTGTGTTGGCAAAGCACAAGCATCCCCTAAATTGTATTCTATCATTGAGGAAATGCTACGATTCCAAAAAGAGAACTTCGTTTCAAAATACTCAAATTATCGCGGATTCATAGCGAGCTCGACACCGTCTGAATTACGAAGTGATGTTTAGCCTTATAAGACTTGTCACGGGCAGTTTCTCGAAGGAACTTCAATTAATTTTTCAAGATCGTAGGTATCTATATATGCATAAGTTATATTTTATTATATTATATTTATAAACGCGAAAGTTTGTGAGGATGTATGTATGGTTGTTTGTTACTCTTTCATGCAATAATTCGGCACACAGACAGACAAGACCTGGATTAACACATAGGATACTTTTTTATCTCGGTAGTACTTCCCTTGAGATAATTTCCTACCTACAATAGCTAGTCGTATCTATATCTAAGTTTAACATAATGCCTCCTCTTACAACTCATTCCGAAGTTCTTTGAAACCATTCGCGATTTCCTTGAATACTGATCACGCATTCTTACGGTGATTTAGAATGGTAACTAATAAGATAATAAATTTACGACGTACCAAAACTAGAACCTAAATTAATTATTATCCTTCTCAGTATCTTATGGGAGTTTCCTCTAACTTCAACACTTCGCTTATAATTAAAAGAAATATTGTTGAACGTTTTTTTTCGTAATAATCGTATTAGTATTACTTACAAAGTTACAAGCCAAAAACATTGGATAACATTTTAGGCTTGTGATTGGGAATCAGGTCAGTGAATCTATTCTTTAAACCGGTATTCTTTTAAAGTCTCACTGTAATAACTTAGGTGAAGTGAGCTGTACTTCTGGCAGCGGATGCTATTGATTGACTCTATTGAGAGATCACTTTAAGCTCACTTTACTTCCATTTGCACGGTGGGATTTTTAACAATACATCGTTAGTTCTACGACTGATGACTTGAGCTTTACGGCCGCTCACCAAATCGCTCACCCATGGCTAGGTAGTTAATATTATCATAGATAAATATTCCTTCTTTGTAGCTACTTAAGGGAAAACGCTCGAACGTTTTTTTCCTGTAGTGGACCAATTACAAGTGATAGAAAATATACATAAAACATAGAAAACTTGCAACATGCAAATACTTACAGAGGTACATATTACAACCATCGATAATGATTACCTGAAAGAAAAAAAAAGTTTAATAAATTTATAAGATGCATTAAACCAACTGTTTCAAAAATTCACATACACATAAATTACATAAATACATTCACATAAATAATATGCTAAATATTATTTTCTAATCGTATGTTTTAAATAATAATAATAAACGACTTTTTCCTTTAACATTCAACTATTTATTACTTAAGTATCTCTTTCCCTTACAAATACAAGAACATTAAAAAAATATTCAAACTTGTGTGATGAACCGTATTTAAATCACAATCAAACTTGAGGAATTTCAACCAGGAACAAAAACCATCTCATTTTAGAACTTCCAACATAGCAAAAATGTACCCAGGAATCCTCTCTAGCCCCTTTTGAAATTCATCCAAGGCTCGCATCGCCAAGACGTGCCCACTCGTGAGCCTGACGTTATTACGTCTATGAACATTTTTGACAGGTACCAACCACTCTCCAAATTATGTGCATATTTGAAACAGTACAGCTTACAGGTTGACGCTCTACCCAAGGATATAGGGCATGTTGTACTTATTTAATAAAAATGCGAAATATTTTAATGTTTATAAGAACATTGAGTGTGAGTTGAAGAATTATCTATTAGTAGGTACCTATGGAGAAGAACGGGCAATAAACTCTATGGAAACTCTCCTAAATAATATTGGTACAAAAATATTAGTTAGATCATTTCATTAATGTAGAACATAAAATTATACATATGTGAGATCGATGTAAAAAAGGCACACGTTAGAAGCGTCCCGAGTACAGCAAATAGTACACGTACAGCAAGTAGAAATAAAAAAAACAAAAATTTAATTATTAAAATAAGCCTTTGCAGCTAAGAGTTGACTAGTGCCAACTGACGGCGCCAGTCCACGAATATGACGCACGGATTAGCACCAAAGTCAAAGTAAAAGCATTTATTTCAAATAGGCACTATAACGCACTTTTGAACGTCATTATTTTCATTTAAATAGATTTTAGGCGTCCCTTCCGAAAGGTAGTTTCGTATGGAGAAGAAGGGGCAAGAAACTCCACCGTTACTCTTTTAAAATGTTCAGCAATATTTTGTGTACTGTTTATTAGTTACATTTTTATATGTGAAGACGATGCAACCAGAATAAAAATACTATACTATAAATAGGTAAAAATTATTTAAAATAAGCAAACACAAATAAATCAATCACGTGAGGTACATGGTGCTCACATATTTACAAACATTGCGAAAGTAGTAAGTATATGATTTTCCTAAAATATTAACTAGGAATAAGTAAGTGTGTGAGTAAAGTAAAAATAACAAATTATACATTAAAAGAAAAGAAAGAAAAATTGTTTATTCTGCACAAATAAAACGCACATTACAAAAAGTTGACATAAATTACACACATCCACAGTAGCCAAAGGCCTCGTATTCAGCATTTAAAAGGTTTGTAATTTTTTCCATTGCTTGATGTCACTCAGCACCAAAGACAATACACATTGCTCTGTTTGTGTTGCGACACTGGCAAATGACCATAACACAAACATTATTTGTACAAAAACAAGCTGCCGATTGCAAAGTGGAAGAATGACTACTTTTCTAACAAAACAAACAACAATAATAAGAACAATAAGTAAGTCGTGCTTCGCATCTGTGCAAGAACAGGTCGCTGCTCAGAAAAATGCTGTGACTTCGGACGAACCTATCGTCAACAGCGCTGATTTTCAGCAACTACCTCTCGAAATGACGTCCCGTGGTGTGACATAATATTTCGGGTAAGTATAAATAAAATTTTCTACAGAACTATGTGTGATTCTTGACAATAGAAAAACTTTCACATAAGTACATTGCAATGGAAACAAAAATGCCAAATAATAACTCTAGACGGTACATACATAACATCACGGCTTGTTTCCCCGAAGGGTTGGGGAGACGAAAATGTGGGTGTACCTATAGTACACCCACATTTTCGTTGTTTCGTTGTTAATTCCCATTTACGCAATTCAATACCTAATAACTGTAATGTCGTTACTAAAATTATTTCAATGCACCATGGGAATCGCGACAGCGGCCATTTGCATAATGCCATGTTACGAGGCATAGCGTCGGCAAACGACGACCAAGCTTGCCTGTGTGCGTTTTATATACAAAAATATCTTCGTCTAATTCAGTTGAAGTATGTGGGGAGGTATTTTATTGTTCCATTGTTGAACCAATAGGTCCCGATTTGTAGTACTAGTATAACTATAGTACTAGTAGTACTATAGTTATGTATTTCACCTCTTTTACTGTAAAGATGTAATATTTTGTTCTTACGTACATGAAGTTTTCATACATATATTGACAAGGTACAGTCATGATGTTAATATCCTTATACAGTTCCCTTAAAAAAACACGTCTGCGGAGATTATATATGGCTCTGATGGCTCTTTTCTGCAGAATAAAAATAGACTCGGTTTCTGCAGCCCGTCCCTAAAGTAAAATACCGTAAGACATGATAATAAGAAAGTAACTAAAATAGCCTCGCGGTATCTACATAAGTAAATTGACCGACA
The DNA here is from genome assembly GCA_963555695.1 of Dasypolia templi. Taxonomy (NCBI): domain Eukaryota; kingdom Metazoa; phylum Arthropoda; class Insecta; order Lepidoptera; family Noctuidae; genus Dasypolia; species Dasypolia templi. The sequence continues at coordinate 3,147,317 of OY743147.1, forward strand.
TTTCTGACAGCATAGCAGATAGCCGTCCTGCAAGAGATGTTAAAAGAGGACCCCATTGTAACCTTGAGTCGAGCGTGATCCCCAGGAAAACAATTTTATCGACGAATTCTAGTTTCTCTTTATTTAAAAATGTAGGGCGTTATGGGTGACTATCGTCCTAGACGTGGAATTGGTTTCAAGGCTCACGCGCGATTCGTGAGTGAGAACTGAATACGAATATATGACAGGAACAAGAAATCTCAGGCTAACAATTGCTAAAACTTTTGTCAGTCGATCGGCAAGGTATGCAGAAGTATAGAAGATTCAAACCTTCAAATACAACCGAGAACGTTAGAACCTATTATAACTGCATTATTGGTTTGTTCGGCAAGCGGTCCAAGTTGGTATTTTGTATTATTCGCTACCCGGACAATAAACTCTTAAAGTTAAGCACGTGCTGAAAAACGGACCAAGTTGCTGTAAAGTTTCCTTTGTCTGCAGGCTCCAGGGGTCAGCTCGCGGCGAGATATTGTGATAGATTAAACTTTAATTTCCTATTTGGGGTGCGATCTGTAAAGTTAATGGTCGTTATGAGAAAAGTTTGTGGATAGCGGTCCTTGTAATGTGCCCGGTCAATAGGAAGGCATTGTTCGAAGAAAACCGACTTGTTATGTACTACTATACTACTTCACTTGTCGTGTACATTCTCATTCCGTGAGTCAATATAAAGTCATGGTAATAAAAAAACTTGGGTTGAATCACCAAGAAAGGTTTTTCACCACCAGCATTCGTTCGAACCCAGAAGCTAGGTGCATATAATTGTGTCGGGCTTCATTTAGAATGGTAACATGATAACATAGGTAAGAAGGCCAATCTTACAAGTACTTAAAAAACGTTAAAATTAAATTCGCAATCTCATCTCAGCGACAATCAGTCTCAAAAACTTGTCGAAAATGTAGGGAAATTGTTTTTGAGACAGATTGAGACTAAGAGTTCTTATAAATATGGGAATTACCTCATTGTATTTTATGTTAAAGAAATTTCCCCGTAATATTAGAATAGCAACCTAAAGAAAACGAATATAATTCAAGTAGTTATCGTCGACCTTTTGATTTCTGAAATAAATTTGGACGCGAAAATCGATAGCGTTGTAAGCAAAGTTCCTTTGACGTTTGTTCCAGCTTTGCAAAATAATTTAACAGTTTTGGGCAAACCAGCTTTGATAGTTTGTGTAATTATAGATTTAGAAACATTTCAGAAGCCCTAGGAAAGGTTTTGTTAGTAACATATAGCTTCCTTTACTTCCTAAAACTAACAAGCAGGAAAACTACTGGAAACTATTGTCGAACACAATGTTTCCTTTCTGAGCTTAGTTTTCTTCTAATCTATAAATAATTGCAGAACATGCACCTAGCATGAACTTATTTTGGAAAGCACCTGGCGATAGGCTCACAGAAAACCGTTTTGGAGCACGGTAAACCACTGTAGGCCACCCTGTTCTGTATATCTTTTAAAGGGAAAATTAATCAGATATTTTCTATAACATAAGTCAAGTAAAGCATTACGGGTTTTTAGGGAAGAAAATGTTAAGCCCACTCTAAAAAAAAATGTACTTAGGAAGGCACAATTTCCGAAAACATTCTAAACAAGAAGTTTGGTCGTCGTTAGCCGCCATTTTTCCTTTGAATATCTTGAGACAGCACAGAGTTTTTTATTTAAGACGTATTTTATTCATTTGTTTTACGAGTTTTGAAATGGGTTGCTTCTATAAAAGTGGCTTTAAACTTCTTTATTTTGCTGCTTCCGTAATAGGTTTCCTTACATACTCCATATCCTAACATGCGGTATGTAGGATTCTTGTTAGCCCCTAATCTCGTAATAGAAATAGGTTGTCGTTAGCTAGTAATGTTATTCGGAATCTCGAAAAATGAAATGTTGTCGACAGCAACGGAATCATGTTGAAAGTGGTAAGTGTATTTCAATAAGGCAACCAGCATAACGCATAAAAATATGTTAAATATAGTTTAAAAAAAAATAACTCTGTTATTAAAATAACCCCCCAAATAGCTTTTTCCCAACCCAAAGATTTAACTGTTGACCCGCTGAAGGCCAGTTTCCCGGGAAACAGAACTTTTCCTCAGTTTAGCGAATTATTGGGCCGGTACAGGCCCGCGCGGGCTTCAGCGGTATTTCGTATATTATACGAGTATGAATTCGATTCTAATAATTTTGGAAGTTTAGCTATTCAACATTTTGTGAATCAACATCAATGTATTTCAGAATAGTGAAATTAATTTGGGTTTCACAGAATTCGATCCAGTTATTGTGAAACATAATGTAATTCACGGACAAGTAGATACAAATAATGGAGGGATTACAATTATTTTAGGCATTTGTTAGTAGGTACCTAGATATTATAAAATAATTTTACAACGTTAAACTAAAACAATGTTCAATAGTGTGCGGTGCTACCTACAATATTCAAAGTCAAACACAAATCATTTATTTCAAATACGCACACAAATGGCCTTGTAAATGTTTGACGTTCAAAACGTCAACATTTACAACAACAAAAAATATGATTCTATTTGACCCTTACACAAAAGATAGTTTCGTATGGAGAAGAATGGGCAAGAAACTCCACCGTCACTCTTTTAAGATGTTGGGATGTTTTGCATCTATACATTAATAATTTAACTATATGTGAATACAATGCATCTGGAACAAAATTACTTTACCACAATAGGTAAAAATAATTACTTAAATATAAAGCATTGGCAGGTAAATTTATTATGTTATAGATACATGGTGCTCACATATTTACAAATATTAAAAAAGTAGATGATTTCCATAATTTTATTAACAAGTAATAATTTCGTGTGTGAGTTAACTTTTTTTTTATTTAAAATATTTATTTTATGATCAGTTATTTATTAATAATATAAACTTTACTAAAAATTAAAATTTTAATTAGTAACTAAAGAATGAAAAATGAACGTCTTAAAAATATGCAATTATATTCGACTAGTTAATAAGTATTAGATCAGAGTTCTAACATATTACTTATATGTTTGTACCCAGGTATTTGAAAGTAATCATCGTCAGCAATTTCGATGACCAATTCCCAGTCCTCAGTCCCTCCAATGTCATGACAAGCCAAGCCACCCCAATTTTGCACGTATACACAGTCTCGACTGAAGATACTGTCTGCTTTAACGGCCATAGGTTTGACTGTTAATAAGCAGATATACTACGGCTTGGCTATCTTATGGGGTATTATTTCAACAACTGACTTTGGTTACAGATTTGGAAATTCATCTTATAGACCATATTCACAGCGTAAGCCCCTTAAGGGCTCTTGCACGCTGTCGAGACACAAAGGCACCACGTGTCGTGCGACGAGCGGTGCCTTTGTGTCGAGCTGTCGCGTTGCGCCAGTTTGCAGGAGCTTTAAAACTGTTGTAATAACATCTACAGTTCACCTCGACGGACATTGTTAGAAATCTACATTACCCCTTGTGTAGACCGTTCAAATGGAAAACTACGTAACATGTAATAGCAATAAAGCTACAGTGTAAGGCATGTATCTCTTACAATGTGCTGAAGTGGCCCCGAAGGATACTTTTATTACGTGTTACTCCGACCCTTGTTCCAAGGAGCACGTACCGCAACCACATTACATCGCAGCGACAAAATGTGGGTAAGCAGTGGTAACGTGTGAGTAATGCCGCTGCAGCTTCTTGCAGTTGTGTTTGCGATCATTAAGGTAGTCGCCAGATAACGCTAAAATAAAAGTCATTGATTTGAAAATTCCCGAAACTGATTCCATAGAGGTCACTCGTCATACAAAACTGTCGCTAATACAGCTTCAGTCGAGTTTCGCAATACCAAACACCTAACCCAACGGAATAAGTAAGAATTACGTGAATTTGGGAATGACTGTAGTATTTTTTCAGTATCCAAAATACATATTCAAACAATGACATATGAAATTGCTATTATTTATGTATCTCAAAAACTATTTTCGTGGTGTATCGCTTTGAAGTATTGGAATACATTCTTTCTTCAGATTGGGCGTCAACGACATTTAATGAAGCGATATCTAGCAGATACTGTAGTGGCCGCGTTGTGACTACGATGTGGTCGGTATCGACCACACGGTTGACTTGTGGTACGTGTGAATAAACTAAAATAATTTGAATGAAAATTATTCATTCTAATGAGCGCCTGTCTACGAGTTGTCGCTGAAATTTCTTTATGTTGCGGCAACCGGCTACTGCCAGCGATGACGTCGGCATCATCTTAATTTCATGTTCATACGATTTTTCATCAGTTCAGTCAAGGCCATGTTTCCCTTTCGTTCTTTCGTATTTACTGAATGATTACGAAAGTAAAATTTTGGCGTGATCTAATTTAGGCTTCGTTAAGGAAACCTATCTAAAAATATTTAAGTTTGAGGGAAGCCGTGAATACTTGAGGTATCCAGCTCGTCCTGTCATCGCTTTGAGTCTACCTCAAAGCCTGCCTCTTTGTTCATGCTAATTCTCGGAAATAAAAAACGTTTTAATTCAAGTCGCAACCTCATCTCAGCGACGATCAATCTCAAAAACTTGTCAAAAATGTAGGGAAATTGATTGTATTTTTTACAGATTGAGACTGAGATTAGAATGCGAACGTTCTTAAAATACTAGAATTGACCCTCTGGTGTTGTAAAATGTTTCGAACTTTTGTATTTTAAATCAAAGTCTTATGAAAACTGTCATGTAAACAGTCACAGGTAACAGGAGTGCTAGAATAATGCATGCATGGAGACACTACACCATTCATTAAAAAAACACACAATATATTTTTTTAGACTACCGTTTTTTATGAAAACTGTCATGTAAACAGTCACAGGTAACAGGAGTGCTAGAATAATGCATGCATGGAGACACTACACCATTCATTAAAAAAACACACAATATTTTTTTTTAGACTACCGTTTTTTAGACTCGTTGGTCTAGTGGTCCCAAGTGCTACTGCTGAGTATGAGATCCTGGATTCGATTCCCAGGTCGGGCAAAGTGTTATTGGGTTTTTGTATCTAGAATTTCTCAGTAGCAGCCCGGAGTCTGGATTAGTGCCCGGTTGATAGTATTAGGCTCGCTCCCTATTACATGAGACTTAAGCATAACTGGCAAAATGTGGATGTACTATAGGTACACCTCTGCCTAACCCCACTGGGATTACCTATCTGGGATTTCTCAGTAGCAGCCCGGAGTACGGACTTGTGCCTGATTGAGTGCAAAAGGCTCGCCCCCTATTACATGGGACTTAAACATGACTGACGAAATGTGGGGGACTATATCCACACCTCTTTCCAACTCGTCGAGAAAACAAGTTTTGGTGTTAATGTTACAATACTTTTTTCTACGAAAAAAGGTTGAGTTTTATGAAGAGTGCGACGTAAAACTTTGGGATTAGATGCCTTGTGAATATGAGAGTGTTTACGAGTCCCTCCGTGCAAGTCTCGCTTTACATGACCTTTCCATCGAACACCTACTAACCGTAACAAGATTCGACCTCGCCACCACCCACCAAGGCTAGATATTCCATAAACAAAATCACCTTATTTCCTAAATAAAGAGGTTTATTCGCAAGTGACATGTAGGTGCATGTCCCTTGCGAACAAACCTCTTTACTCGTACTAAAAGATTTTTACTTATTTTACTTTTACTCAGCATTAAACGAAGAGCCTATCTGTGAAGCTTCGCAGCTTAGATCTCACTTAACCAGCCTATAATGTTCTCACTCACTGCTGAGACACGAGCCTCCTCCAAACAGGCTCAGTGCCGGTTGGTACCTAGATATCACATGACTTCGAGTTTTTGGTTCAAGAACATGCCAGTTAAGTTACGATGTTTTCCTTCACCGTTTTGAGAGCAGTGATGGCGATGAAACAATTTACACAAAGTGAAGCGCTGTCTTGGCTCGAACCCCCGGCCTACAATTCGTTGGGGCCGTTAGCATTGTTAGCTGTAACTACAGTCAGTCACAACCTTGTGAACAAGCACGGGTGTGGATTCCACTAAGTTAAGAACTATTTTATACTTGCTGTTCGTGCCTGCCTTCTTACAAAGCTTGTCCTTACAATAACAAACACAATAATAAAATAATTAGCTAAATAGCTCTGTGCAGCTGCTTTGAAGTGATGCACGGACAAACATTTTTGGCAAATAATTTTTATTTATGTACAACGTCCCAAAAATATCTCCCGTAGGAATAAAAACAAGGTGCCCAGAGTAAGACAATTTATTGGTATAAAACACTGAGGACATCATACCTTGCCGGAAAATCTCGACACCGCGATCTACAAACGTGACGTTACGGCACACCGCCATCTGTTATTAAATCGCGGTACTAAACAAATGATAGGTTGACTATATTTTACCTCAGATTAGACATTCCGCCTACCATGGACGGCCCTGTCCATCAACCTTGAAATGACAATATAACTTAAATTGATAATTGTTTGTTTGACTTCCACTATAATAACTAAAAACCTGGGCTTATGTCTACGATACAAGTTCATACCTTAAGTAAATTTAAAAAAAAAAAAAAAACAACAATAAAAAATACAGATTAAAGACAAAGTAAATAATAACTAAGTGTTTACAGGCAAAGTAATTAGTTTTGATACAGGTCTTTTCATCTCATTATTTTTACACCGTATGGTTACAACGCGAGTAATGTTGTCCAAACCTGGATGTTTTTTTGTGATAACCCCGTATAGCCATCTAGCGGGTGGGAGACCATCCTCCTTCACCAGAACCACATCTCCAATTTTAGGTTCAGGCTTACATTCTGTCCATTTGTATCGATGCTGCAATTGAGTTAAATACTCTAGTGACCACCTACGCCAGAAATTTTGAAGCATTTTTTGCGTAAGATGCCACCGTTTTAGATTACTTATGGATGAATTTTCATAATTTGCATCAGATACAGTTACCAAAGGTTCACCCACGAGAAAGTGCCCAGGCGTCAAGGGACACAAGTCCTCTGGATTGTGAGAAAGTTGAGAGATCGGCCTCGAGTTAAGGCAGGCCTCAATTTGAGCCAACACAGTTGTCATTTCTTCAAATGTCAATGTGCTGGTGCCTATTATTCTTTTTAAATGGTGCTTCGTTGACTTGACACCAGCCTCCCACAATCCTCCAAAGTTTGGAGCATGGGGAGGTATGAAGTGCCAAGTCGTACCATTCATACATAAAAAGTCAGCTATTTCCGAAGCTACCATTGACTTTTCAGCGTTGAAAAGCTGTCGCAATTCCTTTGCACTACCAACAAATGTGCTCCCATTATCACTCCACATGTCCAATACTCGGCCACGTCTGGCTACGAAGCGCTTAAAAGCCGCAAGAAAACTCTGAGAAGTCATGTCACTAACAACCTCTAGGTGAATGGCCCGAGTGGACATGCAAACAAACAAGCAAATATAACCTTTAGTGGAGTGATGACCACGACCTTTAGAGGTTCGGATGCTGATTGGACCTGCGTAATCTACGCCACTGCATTGAAATGGCTTCTGAGCAGACACCCTGGCTTTCGGTAATTGGCCCATCATTTGTTGGTGTGTTTGTTTTGAATGTCGAATACAAGTTACACACTTATGAACATATTGCCTAACGAGAGTCCTTGCATTGAGTATCCAGTATTTGGATCTTAAATAATTGAGCATCAACTGCGGCCCGCCATGCAAAGTTCTCTCGTGAGCCTCTGCAATCAAAAGATTGGTGAAGTGTGATTTATGAGGGATTAAGATGGGGTGCTTCATATTCTCATCAATAGAAGCCCTGTGCAAGCGACCACCAACTCTTAAGACCCCGACCTCGTCAAGAAAAGGACTTAACGAGGTAAGTCTACTACTCTTATCTAGTTTACGGTTTTTTTTCAGAGATTCCTTTTCATCACTAAAGGACTGGAGTTGGCAGAGTTTTATACAGGTAAGTATAGACTCATTTAATTCTTTTGTAGTTAACCAAGTAGTTATTATATTTTTGTTATGTTCAAGTTTCTTCATTCGTAAAAATCTTCTACAGTAAGCTATTACTCTTATTAACCTACCGAACTTCGAAAATCTAGTAAATAGAATGTTATTACATTCTACCGCAGTTGCATGACATTTTGTTTTTATTACTCTTTCTTCTAGCGTAGTTCCTTGTATGTTACCTCTATTATAGTCAACTTTTTCATTCTGTAACCATACTGGACCTCTTTTCCAGAGTTGCATATCGTTACACTCAGAAGGGCTTGCTCCCCGAGATGCGCAATCTGCTGGATTTTCCGACGACGACACATGTGACCACTGACTTCTATCCATAATGGTAAGTATTTCGGAAACACGATTCGCGATAAACGTTTTCCACCGGCTAGGATGGCTGCTTAACCACGCTAATACGACGGATGAGTCTGTCCACGCATATAAGTGTTGTTTGGGAACTTCTAGAGTTGAAGCGACTTCGTGAAGAAGCTTTGCTAGTAAGACAGCTCCACAAAGCTCCAATCGCGGGATTGATACCTGTTTAACAGGGGCAACCTTGGTTTTTGAAGTCACTAAGGTTGTGTGAATAATTCCCTCTCTATCAATGATGCGGATGTATACCACCGCGGCGTATGCTACATTGGACGCATCTGAAAAGCCATGCAATTCTAGAACCTTATTCTCCTTGCTTGAGTTGATCCAACGAGGCAGACGAAATTTAGTAAGATCACAAAGGCTCTTCCGGAAGTCAAGCCAATCTGTCAGCAATGGTGCAGGTAGTTCTGCGTCCCATTCAATCCCAGTCATCCATATTCGTTGAATGAATACTTTCGCAGTGATGATTGTCGGTGCTAACCATCCCAGGGGATCGAATAGTCGCGCTATGTCTGAAATAACCTTGCGTTTTGTCACTGGTAAATCTACATCATTTAGCTGAATAGTGTAAACGAACTCGTCATTGTCTTTGTCCCACGTTAAACCTAATATCTTTGAAATTGTGTCTGTTTTTAGTTCCATTTTCCCTTGTGTTTGTGATATTCGTTCACCGTCTTCAATCAATCTTGATAATTCTCCGTTGTTACTAGCCCATTTTTGGAGCTGGAAACCTCCACGTTTAAGCAACTCTGATGTTTGCTTGTGTATTTCTACTCCTTCCTCTATGGTTTGACATCCCGTCATTAGGTCGTCTACAAAGAAGTCGGAAATAACACGGTTCTTTGCTAGGGGAAATTCAGCGCCTTCGTCCCGAGCTAACTGCTGCAATGACCTTACTGCCAGGTAAGGCGCCGATGATGTTCCAAACGTTACACGCAAATGACGTAACACCTGAATTTCGTCATCTGGATTCTCACGCCATAATATACGATAAAAATCTGTGTGACAGTCGCATAATTTAATCTGTCTGTACATCTTGACGATGTCCGCTACCAGACAGATAGGTTCACAACGCCATCGCATGATAATATGACGAAGCTCAGGTTGTAGAGGAGGCCCCACCATTAAATCGTGATTAAGAGATACACCGTTGCTACCTACACATGATGCATCAAATACGACGCGCAACTTCGTTGTACTTTTGTCGTTACGGATAACGGCATGATGAGGTAAGTACACAGAATCTTTTTTGTCCCTTTCCTGTACTATATCCATATGATTAAGCGCTAAATACTCATTTATAACAGCTGAATACTGAGCCTTGAACTCGGGATTCCTTAGAAATCGCTTTTCTAAAGTTAAAAAGCGTTTAAGAGCAATGTCTTTAGATCGACCATATTTACAAGCAGGATCGCTTGACCTGAAAGGCATATGCACAACATACCGACCAGATTCGTCTCGTTTAGTTGTGGCCTTAAATATGTCTTCGCACTTCTGTTCTTCTGGGGTCAAATAAACCTTATCGTAATCGCCCTTGGACTCAGATTCTAGCTCCCAAAATTTTTTAAGGAGTGTATTCACATCTGTATGAGCAGAATGCAATGTGACTACGATATTGTGGCATGTCTCGCTTTGGTTGATTTCACCTACTTGACCAGATAAGATCCATCCTAGTCTAGTTTTTTGTGCAATGATCTGACCAGGTGGACCTCTGATTAAACCTTCTAACAAAATCTGGCTATAAACTTCGGCACCTAAAAGCAAATCAATCTTGTTCGGAGTATCAAACGAAGGATCTGCTAAAGCCAAAGACGAGATTGTGGTCAAAACGTTTGCCATAACCTTCCTTTCCGGTAAAAGAGTCGTTAGTTTCTTTAAAACATAAGCTTTAACCGTGATAATAAAACTAGGGTCGACGCGTGATTTTACTTTAATGAGAACCATCGAATTTAATGAAATCATTGATTGGCGTTGATCACACCCTATACCTGAAATTGAACCTTTAGTTGGTATTCTTTTAAGACCTAAGAGCTGGACTGCGGACTCCGTCACAAAGGAAGTCTGAGACCCCTGATCCAACAGGGATCTTAATACTATAGCAGTACCGCTCTTTGATTCCGCTGCAATTAGCGCAGTGGCCAATAATGTTTGGCTATGACTATTAGCCAAACAACTTACAATATTAGTGGAATTACTCTGGGTTGAAGTTGTATCAGCAGAAACGCCGCTTTCTTGATCACTTTTATTACTATCACAAACTGATCTGGAGACATTCTTGAGATGAAGAAGACTATGATGCTTCTTTTTACATATTTGACATCTCGTGGACTGGCGGCATGCATATACGGAGTGATTTGCACCTAGACAGTTATAGCATAAACCATTTGTTTGGACAAAATTACGACGCTTATCCATATTGAGCCCGGCGAACTTTTTACAATTAGCCAGCTTGTGGTCATCCTGACAACAAATACACAATGTAGTTGACACATGGAGCGATTTGATTGACGCATTACGATTGGACTGATGACGTTGGCCTTTGTTGTCTAAAAATTCCAAAGACCGGAATCTTTGTTCAAGGAAAGATTTGAACTGATTCATTGTAGGCAAGTCGTCTGAACAATCACTAATTATTATTTCCCATTGTTTACGGGACTCAGTGTCTAGTTTTAAACATAATATATAAATGGCTATAATATCCCAATGCTCAACCATTATGCCTAAATTTTTCAAAGCATATAAACATTCGTTAGAAGTATCTAATAATTCCTTAACTGCGCTGGAGGACTCGTTTACAATATTTTTTTGACTCATAAAACGTTTAATTATACAATTTGCTAAGTATTTTTTATTATTATATCGATCCTCTAATTTAGTCCAACAGATTGCATAATTACTGCTAGTAATAGGAATGTGCCGTAAAAGACCTTCAGCCTCTCCAGACAAATGTGATTTTAAATAATGCAATTTTTGAACATCGTCTAGTAGGTTATTATTGTGTATTAGGGATTTAAATAAATCTCTAAAACTAATCCACTCAGAATAACTTCCGGTAAACAAAGGCAACTCAATCTTTGGCAATTTTACAGAGCATATCTCTTTAGAACCCTTCGCAGAAGATTCAGACACTTTACCTAAACCATCCGAACATACAATTTTCTTTAACGCTTCCCTCAACTCCGCTTTGTAATCAGTGAATAGTTCTTCCGTGGTCTCGTATACATTTTTTGTGTTATAATCCGATTTTTCGAATTCAATAGACTTTAACGATGATACAATTTTTATATGAGTTTCCGAAAACGTTGACCAGCTAGCTTCTAAATTTTCTAATCTAGTTTCTATGTACGAACTGGTAACTCGCTCCTTAGGTGATTTCTTGAAGTTGGACCTTGCCTTACTAATAGTACAATGTAAATTAAACTGTAAATTACTCAAAGCTTCCATATTGAATACAGTAGAAGTCCTTTAAATAAACTGTTCTGGAACGCTATGCTAAGTCCGTGAACCACACGTTAAAAAATCACAAGTCTTTGAACTTAATAGTCCTCGCTGCAAAATTGGGCATAGGTTCCCCGTAGTTCAATTTTTATTGAAATTATTCTAAGTCAATAAGGTCGAACTTGCTAGTAATGTTTAAGTCTAAAGGATTAACTAAGTCACTGATATTTTTAAGTACTCACAGATAATCCTCGCCACGTCACTTCACTGTCACTCACTTTTCCGTAGCTTGTCGTAATGATATGCGGGGTACTCTCCCCTCGCACCTCAGCTGCTGCTCACGCCAACACGAACTGTTTGTCAGCACCAGCACTGACCGCTGTGTACCTCTTGTAAGTACATATACGCTTAAGCGCCAAACCTTGTACGATCTGCCGATGCTGCTCACCTCTGGCCGTGCTGACGTTACACCAGCAGCAGGTTGATTTATTCAACCTGACTCCACAACATGAAGAACAATGCACACGAGTCCCTTATCCGGTTTCGAAGGACCACTTTGTACAACGTCCCAAAAATATCTCCCGTAGGAATAAAAACAAGGTGTTTTTTTTTTTTTTTTTTTTTTTTGTGTATGGCATCTCGTAGTTGACCTTGAGAGGTCGTGACTACTTAACCGGACTATCCTGTGGCTGCCTTAAGCGGACTCAAAGCCTCCAGCCAGGGGCGTAAAACTACTACTTATATTATTAAGCGAACGCTCGCTAAGGGCACCCCCTGTGGGGTACGGACCTCGGCTTAGGGCGTCGCTGACGGGAGGACAGCAAGATGGGACAGGCTGGATCAAGTTTAGTTGATTATTATTAATCGGGGAATTTAAAGCTACAGGCTCAGCTACGGCGCGGGCTGGCACTTCGTCGAGCAAGGGTCGGGGGGGACAATTACGTCGGGATCTTCGCGAGGAACCTCGGCGGCGAGGTCGGAATGTCGGTCTGTGTTTGTGCACTGTACTGGTGGCCCTACTGCTCTCCTGAATGAGAGTTATGTGGTCATCGGGATCGGTGAGGACATGCTTGGGACGGCGGACCTGACTAATGGAGGAGGGTATATAACTAGCGGCTTTCACAACCAGAGGGTTGCGGTGATTCGCGGCGGTCTCGAAGAAACGCTTTGAAATACGTTTCATGAACTGGCGGATAGTGGGAATCTTTAGGTCAACGTGAAGGATCTCGTTGCGAACGTACCAGGGGGAGCCTGTTATCCTACGGAGGAACTTGTTCTGGAGGGTCTGCATTCTATTGAAGCGAACGGGCTTGGCGTGTGCAAAGACTGCACTGGCATATGTCATGATCGGGCGGATGCACGCTGTGTAGATACGCATTTTGCACTTAAGTGACAATTTGCTACGAGCATTGAGGACAAAGTGAAGTCTACCTAGAGCGAAGGCGGCGCGCGAACGAGCCGCCTTAATGTGCTCTGAAAACGAAAGGTGTTCATCTAGAACTACACCCAGGTATTTGGCTCGCTTCTCCCAAGGGATCGGCTTGCCGAACATGGTGATCGGTCGAGGGGGGCAGGGGGTATGACGCGGCTTCGAGAATAGAACCGCTTGACTTTTGTCGGGATTTACTTCAATTCTCCATTTCCTAAACCAGGCGCCAAGCTTGTTGACTTGGGTTTGGAGAATGCGAGATATCGAGTCTGGATCGCGGCCGGTGTAGTAGATGGCCGTGTCGTCTGCGAACAGGGCCAACTGCGCCTTGCTGCACTTTGGCATGTCGCTGGTGAATAGCGTGAAAGCTAGAGGAGAGATCACAGAGCCCTGAGGGACTCCTGCGCGAATAGGGTGGGGGGAGGATAGCGCTCCTTCGATGCGATAACGGAAGGTGCGATTCGACAAAAAGTCCCGTAAGATGAGCACGAGACGATCTGGCACACCGAGTTGGTACAGCTTATATAATAAGCCGTTGTGCCAGACTTTGTCGAACGCTTTCGCTATGTCGAAGAAAACAGCACCGGTCATCAAACCTCGTTGGAAACCGAAGTTGATGTGTTCGACTATACGGTGGACCTGTTGTACGCACGAGTGTTGGGTTCTAAAACCAAACTGTTCGTTGGGGATGAGGCCCTTTGTCTCGGCGTAGTCTCTGAGGCGCTTATAAATAAGCCTCTCATAGATTTTGCCGAGGACATTGAGCAGACTGATGGGGCGGTAACTACTAGGCTCTGACTTTGGCTTGCCGAGCTTCGGGATACCGATGACGGTGGCTTCTTTGAATGCCTGTGGGAAGATGTTGTTGCTCAGAGCACCATTGAAGATGGTGGTCAGTAGCATTATCAGGTGGGCAGGGAAAAGTTGGAATACCCTATTGGTGATTCCATCTGAACCGGGGGCTTTACGAGCCTTAAGACCTTTGATGAGGTCGTGCACTTCGTCGGGCGTGACTGGGGGCAGTGGATACTCTGGGTCTTCGACGGGAGGGAGGGAGGCTCTATGTTCGACTTCAGCGTCGACCTCAGTGAGGTGAGCTTGGTCTACTGGTTGAGAGCTAGGCGAGCATTGGACTTCTAGAGTGTCGGCTAGAAGCTCAGCCTTGTCGACATCATCGAAGGCGATGGTCTTGTCGGGACGGATCAGGGGGGGCATGGAGACTATTTCTCCGGATCTGAGCTTCCTCTGGAGTTGCCAGAAGGCTAGGTGGGTGGGCTCTAGTTCGCTCAACATCTTGTCCCAGCCGGCGGTACGCAGCTCCTCTATGCGTGTTCTTACAGTACGCTGTAAGTAACGCATATGGGCTTTGTTCGCGTCGCAGGGGAAGTTGCTGTAGGCACGGACAGCCGCGTTCTTCTCATTCAACAGTTCGCGTACATCGTCCGGCAACTTCCAGCGACGGTCATCCGTCGCTGGAATTTCCCTTGAACAATCGTTCAGGACTGATTGTACGTGAGCTGTGAATGAGTCGATCGCGGCCGTCGTGTCAGTGATAGAGTCAAAATGATCGGGGATTGGGTCCAAGTGGGGGGACGTGGTGGATTTTAAGCGATCGCTTACTCTCCTCCAGTCCGTTACCACTTTGTTGGGAAGGGGTTGGGTGGAATCGGGCAGACCTATGCGGGGGACCAGTTTCATGACTACTGGACGGTGATCGGAAGCGAGCTCTTGTACCACTTCTATAGAGTCCAACCGTAGGTTGACGTTCTGTAGGAGCGCCACGTCGAGTACATCGGCGGTGTGATTGGGATCGGGGGGAAAATGAGTGGGAGTCATCGGCGCGATGACATCGAAATTCTGAGAGGAGGAGAGGTTGAACAAGTGTCTCCCTCTGGAAGAGGTCCTGGTGCTATTCCAGGAGGGATGTTTTGCGTTGAGATCACCCGCTATGATAACGGAGTCACTCAGGCTAAAAAGGACAGAAAGATCTTCAGTAAGGAGTTGGAAGTTCTCCGAAGTATTAATGGGGGGGAGGTAGGCCGAAACTATGGTGATCGGTTGATGACCTGTCATGCCAAGCCGGCAGCAAGACACTTCTAATCGTGAGAGTGTGGGAGGGTCTATGGGAATGCAGTATAGCTCCTTTTTGTAATAGATAAGGGTACCGCCCTTATGGCAACGCGTCCTGTCATTGCGAACTGTACGATAGTTTGCAATTGACGGATTTCGGTAACTCGGTTTAAGGAAAGTTTCCTGAACAAGGAGGATGTCGATGTGATGAAAACAAGGTGCCCAGAGTAAGACAATTTATTGGTATAAAACACTGAGGACATCATACCTTGCCGGAAAAATCTCGACACCGCGATCTACAAACGTGACGTTACGGCACACCGCCATCTGTTATTAAATCGCGGTACTAAACAAATGATAGGTTGACTATATTTTACCTCAGATTAGACATTTATTTAAAAAATGAATATTAAATGACGCAAATTCATCAGTTGTGACCCGTTGCTCGATTAATGCGACCCGTCTTCGCTATCAAAACGATAATCTGCTTAGATCCCAAAATTGAACAGTGCAGCGATGCGAAAATTTGTGCTGGTGCATTAAATTCAATATGACGCCCTAACCCCATGAACTATACAACGGATATTGTGTGCCCCACAACTTCCACCAGTGCGATTGGCGTAAGGCAAGTGCAGTACCAATAAGCAATAGCATGTCTGCCAGCCAAATCCCGGTCTATTAAAATATTACTATAATAAATACGTGAACGGACATACAATACCACGGAAATCAAGAAAAAAACGAGCGGTATCCTTAAAAACCCTTACCTTATATGAAAAAAATATAAAGATCGCCATATTCAAATACATTTAAATGTAAAGCTCACCTTAGGCGTCGCGGACTGTACTAACTTACTAGCGTGCGATTCACCATAGGCACTCTTGGCGCCTCCAAAATGTCGTCTCGTCTAGTCTAACTAACTCTGAGACACCTTAAAATGTATCTACATGATCATTACATGCAATCATTGACACACAACCTAACTAACATCAAGCTTGTATTCCTAGAAGGGTTCGGCAGAGGTGTTACTATAGTACACCCACATTCCGCCTGCAGTTATGTTTATGTCCAATGTAATAGGGGGCGACCCTATTCCTATCAACAGGGCACGAATCCGAAATTTCTCAGAAACAGCCTGGAAGGCTCCAGGCTGTTTAGGGGATTAGAAATTTCTTAATAATAATAAATAAATGTTGTGTATCGTGTACCTGTTTTCACATTGTTATTGTTGTTTGTCCCCGTAGCCTGGCTGAAGAGCGACGCGCCAGTCAGCCGGGCTCGTCGAAGGATCCACCACATTTTGGTCAAATTGCAATTTAACTTCAACCTATAAAACTTTGTTAATTAAGTAGCTACAATATTTTCAAAATCACTCTTCTATAATTTTTATAAAACATTTAATAGGTATACTAAACTGAAACGGAGAATGTTCGATGTAATACAATTATATTGCAAAGAAATAATACTAGGTATCGTAATTCATTTCTGTGATAATTTTGTTTTGTCGTGATCGTAAAGACGCGCGTCGCTTTTATCACTCGCGGTGGTACACCCTCACCGCGTGACTGCTAACACGATACTAACCCGATGGCCGTCCGTCCTAGCGTGGTTGGCATAACATTTTCAAACACTGGCATGCGCAGTATCTACTATTCATTCGGTCTAACAGGTGAGCCAGTTTAAACGTTTAAATCAAAATACACCTATCTATGTAACGTTCTACGTATGCCATGACAGAATAACTTTTTAATAAAGGACCATCTTATGAACTAGAAATGATTAGATTATGCCACCGGTACCTTAGCAAGTCCTGTTTCGGAGATTTATTTACGCATTATCATAATTATTGTAATCGTAATATGAGTTTTTGTTTTACAGTTATTTAAAACATTTTTTGTTGTGTATCATGCGCAATAGGTAACGCATTCAGGGGTTGAATTCATTTTATCAATCCCAAAGACTTTAAATATGTAGACACCTACTCGACGTAGAAAGGATGGACGAGTACCACTTATTGGGATAAAATTAAAATGGGTATATTTGTAATGTTTTAAGTGCATCTGACCTACGAGATCTTGTATTTTAAGCTTTAGGTATAGGAGAGGGGCTCAAAAGCTTATTTTTTTATTTTTGATTTGTTTTCATCTTTATAATACCGACGCTTTTAACGTTCTGCATCTCACATGCATAATTTCAACATGAATGATGTAACCAATATTTTGTAACCATAATTTGATATAAAAGAGTGTCCGTGGAGTTTCTTGTCCGTTCTTCTCCATTAGTACCTACTACGCTTTGGAATGGGCAACTAGGTTCATTTTTCTGACCGACCGACCTTGACAATTCAAAAGTGCATGTAATTGGTTTATTTGAAATAAATGCTTTTAGTTTGAGTTTGATACATTTGGTATGAAATTATCTGAGAAAATGAAGAAACATGTTTTTCGGCATTTGAAGGAAGTCATCTCCTAATTAATTTGAATGATAGAGATCATTGATGATTCTCAACGACCATAAATGATTCCTCACAAAATTGAGCTGTAGTTCAACGACCAATAAAAAATCGTCTTCGTTTTCTTTCGTAAACACGCAAGATTATTTGAACGATAAACAATGGTCTACCAGCACTTATCGTAGAATTCAGAGTTAGGGTTAAAAACAGCACAGCATGGGCCACCTTAAGCACTGCTCTTTGTGCTAGCTCAATTTTAATCATAAAAAATTAAGGGGCACCACCCCAAACAGAGATGCAATGGTTTAGCACAGATTTACAAAGTGCAAAGTATACTGTTTTAAGAACAAAAGTTCAAAAGTTGTAGAACATAGCCAACACCCTGCACATATGAGGCCCAGCATGCTGTATATGTTCCACACCTAACCCGTCGTGACCAGGAGATTTCCCATGGGAAATCAATTTTACTGCCATTGATACATCCCTGGCTGATATTCTGGTATCAACATATTTCCCACTCACCCCTTCCCCTTCTGTGACTAGGATGGTCCTAACGGTGACCTTACAATAAAGTTGTTTTTAAATTTATCAGCTATACCTTTCAAATCATTCGTTCCGTCAATACTCACTGAAAGACCATGGCGAATCTTCAAACGTTTGGTACTTTTCCAGAACCCCTTGAAATCCTTAGTGCTATGTTTAGCTGCCAGAACATCCATTGTAATTTCATCATGTCTGTCTGTCCGTCCGTCCATATGTTACATAGTCACTTATTCGGGGACTATTTGCAGTAATTTATCGATGAAAATTGGGTCGAAAGTATTCTGTGCACTTCTGATGAACGTGTAGTAAAAAAAAAATGTGGTAGACATGTAACAGAGGAATGAAAAAGTAAATTAATGCACATATTAAATGTGTTGTTGAATCCCATAATTTCTAACTGACTTTGCTATTTAAGTCAATAGTTTTTGAGATATGGGAGGGATATCTTTATTTTGGTTTCAACTGCAGTAATAACTTTACTTTTCATAACAAATTCAAACTTATTTTTGGGGTAGATAAATTCTATGAGCGTTATGGTGTGCGTGTGCATTCATACCAACTACGGAACCCATACTACAGATCGCACTTGGCCGATTTTTATGGATAGGGAAGCCTATTTTTCCTGGAAAGAACAAGGAACAGTAAAACATGAATAGTAGGTAGTGGGTAGGTATCTACCTTGTGTGTTAAAGCGTGAACACTGTTAAAGTAATATCCAGACTAGGTATAACAAAAGTAATGCGCCTCGCCAGCCTCGCTCACCAATTATTTATGTATGTAGGTAGCTACAGGTGGAGAATATCGCGCGCTGAAGGAACGGATGACAAAATAATTAACTATTCATGTCTGACTTCTAGAAAAAGTGATGTTACTGTGTTAAGTAGCTCTCTTTAAGGTTACATTTCAGTGAAGTTTTTTTTTTGTAGATTTAAGTGTTCAGAAAAGAAGTTCTGTGAACTTGTAAAAGAGTTTTTGATAAGGAGCCCCGTAAGGGAAAGCATCTCAATCTTCTCGATAGACGCGAGGAGCAACTTTAAAAAACTATGTGCTTTAAAGTACCACAGTACTAGAGCGAGGATGATATTACGTAACTCATACAGCCTGAGCCTGATCGCAGACTCCACAAGATTTACGAGTTAAAAACTGTTTTCTTGAAATCTAGTTTGGCCATTGTATTTCTTAACGATTATTTCTTTTTGTTCCGAAATAAATGAAGTAATACGTCGGTCCCTGGTAACGACAGCTGGCAGAACATTTGTTGTCTGTGGCACCTTACATTATTAATGTTAGCTACTATTTAGTTGATTGTGATATCTAAGTCCAAAACACCGTGATAAGTCTTCATATTAACGATCCGAATTCATATCAAAGTATCTTTTATCGGAATCGAAATATATATAAACTTCAAATTCAATCTACGACTACAAGGGAAATAAGAACTTGCAATAAGTACTAACTTAGTGGCACTCGATCATAGTTTGTATTGTTTATCCCTTGTACACAAAGGCTTATTAAGTTAGTTCCAGTTCGACGAACATCGATAATATCGCCGATATTATATTGTATAAACTTAAATATAAACAGCCATTCAGAGAGAACTAGCGAGGGAATTAATGGCATGTTTATCATTTGTGTTTGCTAAAGAGTTTCGCATTATCATGGATAAAACACAGTTAAAAGTGATGATTCGTTCGTTATTCTCTTAAAACTTCCATCTCGTCAGTTAGTGCAAATACCAAAATCCCATGTTTGTAATATCCGAGGGTTGTTAACAGAAATGTTGGGCACATTCCAGCCTAATATAATTACGGACGAAGCTGGGGCGGACCAACACGCGGCGCAAACACCAACCGCCATGTTGGCTTACTTAGGTTAGATTAAATCTCGCTCACCGGCCGGATCACACATTGTGGTCGGGGGGGTCCGGATCGCTGTCGAGCCCACCATGAAATATCTGGGATTGGTGCTCGACAGCCGGTGGGACTTCGGACCCCACTTCCGGCGGCTGGCTCCCAAGTTGTTGGGCGCGGCTGGGGCGCTGGCAACGCTGCTTCCCAATCTGGGGGGCCCGAGCGCTGCCTGTAGGCGGCTCTATATGGGGATCGTGCGATCCATGGCGCTCTACGGAGCGACGATCTGGGCGTCTGACCTGACGGCCGGCAGCATAGCTGTCCTGCGCAAGCCGCAGCGGGCGATGGCCGTCAGAGTCATTCGGGGGTATCGCACGATCTCCTTCGAGGCGGGTTGTGCACTGGCCGGATCACCGCCCTGGGACCTGGAGGCGAGGGTGCTCGCGTCACTGTACCGGTGGCGCGAGGCAGCGCGGGAGCGGGGCGAGCGACCGATGCAGCGCCATATCGAGCAGCGTCGGTTGCAGCTCCGCGAGGTCCTGGTGGCAGAATGGCGGGTGAGGCTGTCATGCCCTACCGGCCTCAGCACCATCGAGGCGATCCGGCCAGTGCTCGACCGCTGGCTCGGGAGAAGGCACGGCTCCCTGTCGTTTCGGGCGACGCAGGTGCTCTCGGGGCATGGTTGCTTCGGGAAGTAACTGTGTCGCATAAACAGGGAGCCGGACGCCCGGTGTCACCACTGCGTCGACTGCCGGGAGGACACGGCGTGGCACACGCTGGCAGAGTGTGCCGCTTGGGAGGAGCCGCGCCGTGCCCTCATCTCAGAAGTAGGCAGTGACCTGTCGCTGCCGACCGTAGTGAGTTCGATGGTCGGCAGCGTCGATTCCTGGGACGCGGTGGTTTCCTTCTGCGAGACGGTCATCTCGCGGAAGGAGGCTGCGGAAAGGGAGAGAGAGATCTCGACTCTCGACCCGGCCCGCAGCAGACGCACCGGGCGTCGGAGGAGGGCGGACAACGCCCTCTTCCGGCCCCCCTAAATGGGTCCAGGGGCGACGGATTCGGGGACATCCGTCGCCCCCCAACATCAGGACCCGAGACGGCGGCGCGCGTAGTGTTCCTCGCGCGCCGACCACAGACGTTGCGGGGGGAGTACACCTCACTCCCCCCGCCCGAGACGGGGCCCGCCCAAGCGGGCCGGCACCAGCCGGGGTTGTGGAAGAATAATGTGTTCCCGCGACCCCGGCGTAGGTGTGAGATGGAACACCGGGGTGGTTTTTAGTCAGTAAGAGTCTGACAGACCCCTCCGCCCGCCTCAGGGCGGAGGACATCCATGAGGATTTTCCACCCCGGGAACAAAAAAAGATTAAATCTCGCTGATTATATTAATGTGATCGCGACATGTATGAGTGGGTAACTGTAATGATTTTTGCGTGTGTTGTGTTTTGGTTAAGATTATTTACGCTGACTGGGGAAAATAATACATATGATTAACGGTTTGTTTAAAACAGGCTTGAAACTTTTGTACACGACTCAGGTAAGTCAGACTGATAAATGAAGAGCAAGTTCGGCAGCAACGGGAGGGCGTTGCAGTATTAACATTTCCTGTTAAAACTAACTACCCAACGAGTCAAAAAATCAATCGTAGTTTAAGCCACCGAAGAGGATTCAATCGTTGGTCATCGATTATTTCATAAGATCGATGATAGTTGATCGATTATTGGCAGTTAAAACCATCGATTAGTTTAAACTAGCCCAAAGGTACGGTTAAACTCTGTTGTATGGATCAAACTAGTTGTGAACTGACCATATACATATGTGTGCGTTACGATTGCTCCGCCAAGTTTTACAAACAGAAAAAAACTTCGCCCAAAAAATGCCTGCTTTAAACATTTCTACGTATCTATTTATTGAAGCTTCGTTTTGTGGTTATTAAAATGGAAAATTATAACAGCGATTTGGATTCAGACAATATATCGAGATAATACACGAGTTGAACGTTATATATGGTTGTTATAGTAAACCGTCTGTCGTTAGATCAAGATATAACCATTGGAATCAATGGGATGTTATATAATTCATAGGTCGTTTTCGTGTCTCCAAAGCTTCAGCAAGAGCTATTTCAAGCGAAATCGGGAGCGAAATACCTATGTCAACCTACCCCAAGATATAAACAAACTCAAACGACACTAGAGAACCAACAATTTTCAAAGAAACCAAATACAGACTCACAGACGTCAAATGTCAGTGCCAATGTCAAATAGATCTATTTGTTGCCATTATTTTAATGCATATATGTAATGGATAAACGAACATCGAATAAACTGGTCAATGTTGCCATGTGTAAAGGAATAATCGAAGATCAACTAATCTGTTCATATTTTCCATTAGATCTTAGGGCAGTAGATTAAACCATCGATTATATTTTATCGTAGATTCTGATATCCATTGTTTAAACTGCTTTTGATCTTACGGCCCTAAGTAGTTGATATAGTTATCTGCGGTCCTCAGTCCCAGAATCATTATACTACCCTACACAATAATGAATGTTGGCCTGACATTCAATTAAATTAGTTACGACTAGTTGGAAACAATAGCAGCGTGTCTGCAGTAAATGGCGGGATGACAGTTAATTAAATTTAAAAAAAACAAGACCACTCCAAACTCTTTCAAAATGTTCTGCAGATTTTACTTGCTGCAGTTTTTAAACTTGCAACTATGATTGAAAAAGAAATGCCGATTTGTAAAATAAGATTTTTAGACTTTTTTTTACATCGAGACAAATTTGTTATATCCATTATTGTGTATATAACAAACGTCTATTGTTCTCTTGTTACCAGTTAAGCCTTGCTGCGTTATTGAGATAACAGAAGAAATACTTAACGACAAAAAAGCGTGCGGAGGGCAAACAAGGGGCTTGTATTAAATTAACTTCGTGTCACACCTGCGCCGAGAACATTCTCTTATAACTTCATGAGGAAAATTGCCTTAATTCAGATATTTGTCGGTATCAAAAAGGCCTTTCTTCTCAACTTAATACCTGCCTTTTTATTACTCAAAGAGAATTTTGAGGGGAAGATAATTGCGAAAATATTTATTAAATTTTACTGGCATTGGTATCGTTCGCTCGTCGGGGCCCAAGATAAACAGAGAATTAACTCATTCAAATTCTGTGATGAGTTTATATTCTAGGTACCTATGTTATTTTAGAGTTTATAAACCTACTTAAATAATGTTGTTATCATTCTTATCTAATCTAGATTTAGAGTAAGTTTATTTTTACAGAACGATTTACCGAAGGTTGAAATTATGTTACGGTCACATAATTCATAATCCTAATCATATTTCATTTGTGTGACGACATAGGTAGCGAACAGTCAAATATTAGGCATGGTATTGCTAGATAGCTTTACAGATACATATCAGCAATGACATAAGTACCTTTCTGAGTAACGATTACACAAACTTTAATGCTTCACAAGGAACAATTGCAATTGCATTGTTTCCGAATTCATTTTTTTCATATATTTTTTTCCGAAAACTGGCAACCTTGCATCGTATGTAAGCGCGGCCAGCGACTCGCGGTCTATAAAGTTATTATTCTTAGCAATTCTTGCAACAACACATGACTGTGTCATTTTAGTTACTTTTTTGGCTCACGTTAGATTGAAAGCCGGGCTTTTCGACTTTAGTAAAAGGAACGCCACTGCCTGTCAGTGTCACGTCTGTTCAAGCGATGATACATAATTCAAGAGGTCTCTCTCAAAGCCGTCACTCAAACGTCACTAATATTGAGACTGTCAGGATAATCCGAATTCTTGCCAGGACAAGGTAGAATTACAAACGAATTTATTGTGTTTTGTTGGACCGTAAACATCTGATATTAAATGTTGGTCTTCTTCGATCACCGTGAAGGATATTTATTAAAACGGTTAGTAAAATGATTGGATTGTAGAATGACTTTCGCGTGACCGTTTCACGTGATATTGACACAATGTCTCCGATTTATATGACATCTTTATGACGTGGGATGAGAATAACTGAGCCGCTTAACAGCTGTTTATTTAAAGAAACGAAAACGACGAAGTGGGAACAGAAAGCGGTTTGAAAAAAAAAATGCTCATGCATTGTAAGCCTCCACAATTTTGCCCTAGATAGGTTTAACAGATCCGTTGTACAGCGTATGCCAGGGAAAGGGATATTTCTTTAACACGAGTCGCATATCAACTTTTTCCCCTTATCCATTCATTGTAATTGTAGAACCTCACTACATATAAAACCCCTTTTCCAGTGTTGTGGGACAGTAATCTCGGTGAGACGTCGTCGATACAATCACTTTATTTCACGACACCCACGGCAAGAGCAGTCTTAGATATAACAGTGGACTTGAGGGAACGTGTGTTTGTTGTCTTATGTTTGTAATGTTTGTTCAGTAATTAAAAGAAAAAAGTATAGTGTCAAGTCGTTTTTACACGACGTAAGTAGGTAATATTTAATTATTATTTTGTGTGCGTCATCATTATACTTTTCAGAGGAAAATAGTATGAACTAAATATTCTTTAAAGAAAAAAGAAAAAAAAAGCGGCCAAGTGCGAGTCGGACTCGCATACAATGGGTTCCGTACAATATTTAGCGGGGCCTTAGAAATGTTTTGAAATTAGCAAACTTTGGATAAAATTATGATAACAAAAAATTATGTATGTTTGTGAACAATAAAAAGGGGATGATAAATGATAAATGATTTTTATTTCTGTAAGTGGGTTTGTACAAACACTTTTACACGTCAAACATTTTTTTTAAACTAGATGAGGTCGGCGTTTCCTATCTGACTACTCTGAGAAGAAAAGCCGAAACAAACTCAGAGGTCACAGTCTCTTTTAAAGTCCAGACATAATCTTGGTCAGATCATGTTAAGACCATGTGGATTGATGTCTGAAATGGTCTTTTGAGGAAAGAACCTGTCCTGTACACAGATTGAGTGGACCTGTCCACTCAATCTGTGCACGCATTTGTCAGTAATCATACAGCTCAACTCAAAACATAAGGAGCTCAACGATTCGACGAACAATACCAAAGAAAGTACATTGGATAGGCCGCATAATTACTCAAACCGCCAGACCAAGTTACGATTAAAATTAACTGAGATAATAAAATATAAAAAAACAAAAGTAAAAAATAAAATGTCCCATAGTCTTAACATTCACAATAATAACAATAAAATAATACCTAGGTAAGTATTCATGTCATTGTTTATTTTACAGATCATATGAGGACCATGTAGGTAGGTGTCTGAAATGGTCTTTTGAGGAAAGAACCATACAGATTTGAGTGGGCCTGTCCAGTCAGTGCACGCATTTGTCATTAATCGTGCAGCTCAACTCAAAACGTAAGGAGCTCAACGATTCGACGAACAATACCAAAGAAAGGACATTTGGGTAGGCCGCTTTAAGTACTCAAACTGCCAGATATAAAAAAAATATGAAATAACTGAGATAGACAAAATATATAGAAATAATACCCACTAAGTCCTCACACGAAATTAAAATAATAATAATATTATACATAGTAAATATTCATGTCATAATCATGAAATTTCAAAGTGTATACAAAATAAAACAAGTTACGTACCAAACAAAAAAAAAACACACACAGTATGCAAAATTTGGAGCAGGTCAGTCCCAAGCCTTTTTGTCCTCAATATAGTCTTTGACTGTATAAAAAGCTTTCTGGCACAACTTACGTTTGATAAATGATTTGAATTTATTAAGGCTTAGATCTTGAACATGGCTTGGAAGTTTATTATAAAAGCGTATACATTGACATCTGAACGAGCCACCTATTTTCTTGAGTCTTGTTGTAGGTACAACAAATTTGTGTTTGTTCCTAGTATTTATATTATGGATATCACTGTATTTTTTAAACAATTTTATGTTTTTGTGGGCATATAAAAGATTTTCAAAAATATACTGAGAAGGCACAGTCATTACATTAATTTCCTTAAATTTCTCTCTGAGAGTCTGTCTCGGACTTAATTTATAAATTGATCTAACAGCTCTTTTCTGCAAAACAAATATAGTCTGCATGTCGGCGGCATTTCCCCACAAAAGAATACCGTACGACATCACACTATGAAAATAACTAAAGTATACTAATCGGGCTGTCTCTAAATCAGTTCTAAATTTCTAAATTTCGAATTTTTCTAACAGCGTATCCTGCGGAGCTTAGCTTTTTTGACAATTTATCAATATGTGGGCCCCACTGAAGCTTAGCATCCAAAGTTAAGCCCAAGAATACTGTGCTGTCTTCAAGTTTCAATTCTTCGCCCTTTATCAACACATTCGTTTTCACCTGCCTAACGTGAGGTAGCGTAAACTTAATTCATTTAGTCTTCTTTTCATTAAGAAGTAAAACTATAAAAGTAGTACCTAGTTAGTAATAGTTAGTACGCAAAATTGAGCTCGGACGTACTATACAATTCAACCCTTTTGCTGACTATTGAAAACATAAAACGAATGTATGTACGTATGGAAAACATGGGTTATGTTATGTTACGTTTGGCGAGAAATTCAGAAGAATATTAATATTAATTACGAACATAAATCAGCGACCATTCCAAAAGTTTCATTCGTAACCGTACTACGCAGCTACGGCGTAGTCCTGACCGCTGCTACGTCGTAGCAGTTGTGCAACCCATTTAGACAAAAACAAAATTTTCACCATCATTTTAGGCCGCATTCAAAGCGATCGTCGCTCGAATACGCGAGCGTTGTCACTTTTTGTTTTTAAAACCGGAAATAGCCCTCTGTCGGCGCGACCACGCGACGTCCGCGTATTTGCGCGAGGATCGCTTTTAAATAGGACGCGGGGTTAGTGTGTACTTCTCGAAAAAGAGGTGTAATGTTTTTGAACTATTATTATTTATTGCCAGAGGCCGATGAAATTAAACATAATGTGATCTTATGATTTTTATTTGCGCGTCACACGCTTTAGAAGTATAAGTATTTTTTTGAAGGCAAATTTGACATTAGTTTTACATTATTGACTTTGACAGTTAGAGCTGGAGATGTTTGAGGCTGCGTTCAGAAATATAAGGTACCAACAAAAAGTGAACAATACCCACGGGATCGATACTTTCAGGGAAACCTCGTTAACTATTTAAACGAAAGTATTCTAAAGAACTAGCCGTGTGCCCGATGGGATTTCCCTTCGGCGAACATTACGAACTTCCAAACAAACTTTCGTCCCCTATTTTACCGCTTTAGGGGATACATTTTCAAATAGCCTTCCTCAGTGCTCACTTTTGTTACAAAAGGACATGCATGTCGATTCTCTAAAAATATCACCGAAGACTTGCGTGAAGTGAACTGTCAGTGTCATCCCGTCTTGGTCAATTCTTAGCATCAGTGGCACTGACAGCTCCACGCTCACTTAACCTAAGTTTTTACGGTGAGATGGTTACACAATAGCATACTGTTGTACACTATTTCATGATTATACACCCAGCAGTATAGACTGCGCGTTGTAGGTCAGTGGATAAATTTAAGATTTTTATAAGATAGCCGGCTGCTGAATGCGAGAAGCACAGAACCGGTCGAAGTGGCGGTGCTTTGGGCTATGTCCAGCAGTGGACATCTTTCGGCTGAAATGATGATGACGATGAGGCAAGTCGTTGTGCTCCATGGTATTTCCCTTCGGCGAAAATTAAACGCAAATTTAAAAAATAAGTGTTTTGTACTTACATTAGTTATAAAAGGAACTCGTGCGCAAAATTATATGGCTTTTTGTAAAAAAAAAAT
The DNA here is from genome assembly GCA_963555695.1 of Dasypolia templi. Classification (NCBI taxonomy): domain Eukaryota; kingdom Metazoa; phylum Arthropoda; class Insecta; order Lepidoptera; family Noctuidae; genus Dasypolia; species Dasypolia templi. Next base: position 3,175,265 of record OY743147.1, read on the forward strand.
GTTATTTTTTAATAAGTTGATTTTTATGAAGTAGAAGACTTGTCGCGTAGCGAGTGTCTCTTTATACCAAAATAATTGGCGGGGACACAGATGGTAGGCGCATGTCTATACTGACCTACATATAGTATAGTGTTGGACCTCCATAGTATGATGGACGACTTCCACTCACCCGACGACTGCTGCCTCCTTTGTTGACGCGTCTTATACCATCCACAACTTGCCTGTATTTTACATAATACTTGTTCATGTAACGCCTTGCCTATACAAGGTGTTTTTTTATTTATCTCACAACTCTTGGGTGTGAATGAGACCATAACAAAAAACCAACTGGCATATGAATTATTTTTCTTTTTCCTATTAATAATTCGACAAAATCACTATTATTCATCTAAAACACCGTTACATGACAACGTCGCATTTTCTAAGCTTTAAATATAAATGATTGGATTGAATGAAATTGAATGACTCGTATTTATCAATGAAACTTTGATACCTACACACGTATTAAGATTGATGATATCTTCGAAACCATGCATTGTTGGACAACATATTCTGGGACGTTTTGTATTATTTCTATAGAATATAACCCTATAGTTATGGGATAAATAAAAACACGTTTCATATAATGTATATGGTAACAAGCTATACCAACATATAATGTTGGCCTGTTTCTGCCCGGTATCGCAGGATAAAGGCATCTTATCAGGCAGAGAACAAATAAACTTACTTAGATAACCATGCTTGCTGAAACAAGTTTCACTTGTTGTGAGTTATATATAAGCTAAGAAAACACTAAATATTTGGTTTAAAAGCTGTTCCAAAAATGTCTAGGCCGTTGTGGCTTTTATTTTTAGCAAAGAATTTTGGTAATAAAAACCTTTTTCATATTATGATACGGAGTATCTTCACAACAATAGGCTACGCACCATGCAACTACATTGCGACACAATACCTCTGTTTTGGCAAAAATCTCATTGATCTATGGCACGACAGACATCCCTGACATATACCGGCGCCACGTATTGTAGTTGTCATTGTATTGAGTACTAAATAATGTGTGTCTGGCTACGGTGATGCTTGTTTCTTTTTGGAATTTATATATCTGATCTTCTAAATACTTATACATCTCCTGATGACTTTCTGGCGTTTTCTCAGAGTTGGTTGCAGTAACAAAGCTACGGTGCCCGACCAAACGTGTGAGGTTAGGTTAGAGTTGTGAGCAACCACGCTCAAGCCAAATTGGTCCCACTATCTAAGCTAAATAAATAAAAAGGTTTGAACAGTGATCAACAGAGCGGAAGCCGACCAAGCCCTACGTCCAAGTTGGTCGCAGTTTACTAATTAGTATTTATAGAACCCCAAAAAATGAATTATTTGGGGTTCATAAAAAGTGATAGTTATAGTAGAGATTTCAATAATATTTTTAGGAAAGCAATGTAGGAGTTATTAGAGGTTTGATCAAATACGGCTCGGTTATTTTTGTGATATTAGTGATCGTTCGATGTGTGGGTGACCTAACAAAGATTCTAGCTAATGAAACTATAAACACTAAAGTCATTGTTAAAATTTGCTGGGACAATGGAGCCAACGAAGCAGGACAACATTTGTGTTTAAATTTGTTTAAATATTTATTCCAATCGGCAATTTTAAATCTGATGTCCATTAGTAAATGCAATAAAAAGCTTTAAAATGAAACTGGTTTGTACAATGTTGATTAATTTTTGTTTACCGTGATACCACACATTTTTTCAACTACGTACCTATTTTAATTAACATTTAAGTGAAAACAGCTTTTATTACCGCATAGCAAGCAGGCTTGATTGTGCGTTTGTGAACCACTGCTGCAGAGTTTCGGCTGGGACCGTCACCTTGCGGCAATGACGTCACAATTTTTCTGTTTTTGATTTGGTTTTTGTCTTTGTAAGGGTATTACTAACATAGTTTGTAATTACATTGTTACTAACGCTATGAGCCTTGTTGCTCGAAATAAATGATTAAATATAAATATATTAATACCTTTACCAACGTGTTTTCAGCGTGTGTGTGAAGCTTGAACTTTTATTTTATTAATTTTAAGAAAACCTACAGCTAACAAAAGTAGTAGAAGCAGTATGAAAGCCAACTACAAGTTTCCACTTATATTAACAGGGTATCAGGGGGTTTCTCCTGTATTTTCTGTTTCTTGTCGGTTCTTCTCCCCCCCCCCCCCCCTCCAAAACCAATCCAGAGCATTTTTGTATTATCATTTTTATCCAACAGACAAAACCTGTTCATGTGTAAAATACCCGGTTTCAAAACTGTATTACTCCCAATAAAATAATAAATCAATTCGTAATCCTACTCTATAGCCTAAATCAAGTTATAAAATCTGATTCTCTATTCGTCCCAAAGAGATGTTTATCATACTGTTAACAGAATCGTTGTTCGTGGACACGTGCTGAAATAACGTGTTTCTGAAAACTGTGGGAGACAAACAGAAGTATTCTTAGCCCGTCACAGACCTTGTGACAATTGTTACCTTAGGACTGTCGTACGTTAGTTCTAATTTGTTGTATTACTTTGATAGACAGCTGCATCGACAATAACATAGTTGAGGAAAAGTCTAGGCAGATTGATTTGACTTTTAAAAACTAACTACGCAGCCAGCAATTTTTTTGATAATTGGTTTACTATCGGTGGGTCATGACCGGAGTGACCTTCTTATCATTTACAAAAACTGAAGACTCTGTTAATGTTAGTTAAGTTTCCGTAGCGTACATTTATTGGTTGAAATGTTTTTGTTTCAATACCTAGCCTGTTTTCTTCTTGTGCGAGTCCCAATAAATATTGTTCTCTCTTTCAAAATTACGTTGTGTAATTTTCGTAGAAAATATAAGCACGCGTAATTTTCGTGTCGTTGCTGTCGCTAGGTCATTGTATGAAGTGATTCTAACTAACGATAAAAAAAACTTTACGCTGTCACGGCTCACTTAATTCCCTTTTTAAGTCAATAAAGAAGCTTTTTCTCGTTTCTTACAACTGATTGTAGCGTAGTGAAGACCATTAGCGGTCTTTTACAATTTCCGACAGAGAAAAAGAAAGTTGGTAATCGGAACTTGTAAATGAGGGCAAACCATGCCCTTAACCTTCTTAAGCTTTAACCTTTTAATCTTTCTTTAAAAGTTTTAACTATCTCATATTATCAAAAGAAAGCTTATTATACTAAATTATCATTCGTCAGTCGAAATTGCGCGTTAAGAAATAATTTATCTCTTAATACTAGAAAAAAACTTCGCTTTAGTTTAAAAAAAAACAGTAACATAAAATTTTATTAAGCCACAATCTTATTAAAAAAAGTCACTTAAGTGGGAGTTGGTTTCTCTTGCCGAGGGTTCCGTACCTAAGCAACCGGAGCGCGCATTCAGGCCTTATAAATGATATGAGTAAAGCTACGGTTTTCTAGAAGATCGGTTCCGTGATTATTATAACATCCGGCATGATTTTTTTTTCATTTTCACCAGTATTTGACATTAAGGTATCAAAAAACACTCAGTATTTAGACAGCCGTTATTGTGTGAGCGTTCATCGCTTTCTTAGGAAAAGAAAGCTTTGGAAGATATTTTTGCCCGAAATGTTGTTAATAAGGTCACTATATGTTTTCCTAGGGCGTCCCTTCCCGACGTTTCCACTCACATCTGCCTTGTAAATACCTTTTGTTACTCTCCTTTCATTCATCCGCTTAACATGACCAAACCATCTAAACATACTCTTTGAAATTTTTGTCACTACAACTTTTTTTTTAAACCATGACCAGATGTATGAACGTAAACAAGGCAAAAGGAATATGTAAGGATCCTAGCAGGCGTTCTGTGGTTTCTGCCCCCATGGGAAGAAGGCGTGAGTTTATGTATGTATGTATAATTTTAATTTACTTTGGAGCACAAAATTATATTATTTTTAGTTTGTACGAAAAATTAAAAAAATCACTCTATTCTACGGGGCTTTCTTTTTTGTGCCAGGTTTAAAATAATCAACCAACGAAAAAATACATACTTTAAAGGTTTTGACGATAAATTTAGTTAACTCGTTAAAACAATACATGGCCATAATTTATTTATTTATTTAACCATTTATGTACACACATATAAACATACAAGAAGAATAAAGAGAACATAAAACTACGTACAAAGGTAATGCTTATTTCTAAAAAAATCTCTTTCAGCATATGATAGATGTAGACAACGTATGTAAGAGTAAGAGAGAAAACAAAATACATTAAAACGAAACGATTTATTGTTATTGCTATGCGTAAGTTTGCTCGTGAACTTCTTTTAGTCCTCACGGATAATGAGACAGACAGGTCTTGTGGTTTTTATTGCAACGTACGGAACCTATACCGGTACGTAATCACACTGTTTTCAAATTTTCGTTATTGGTCCTCTCTGCTCTGTTAAAGCGTAAATGAATTCCTGTCCTCTGGGAATAACATTACATTACCTTAGAGATTTTGTTAACAGAAAAGTATGTTTAAATTCCTACTACATGGCTTTTTAATGTTGGCTTTGATTACATTAACTGATGTTCAACACGGTTTTCTTTTTAAACGAGTTTTAATTTACTCGTTTAAAAAGTGTTTTTGGAGTTTACTCCTTAAGAATCGATTTTCATGTATAAGGAACCCGGTATGAAATAATTATGAGGAGTGAAGAAAATATATAAGCTTTATCTTAAATTTTGCATCGACAATGGAACTTCATCTTCGGAGTCACTGAAAACATTACTGAAGGCTTACGGCGAAACGACTTTACCAAAAACATGTTCTTATTAGTGGTATAAAGCGTTCAAAAGCGGGCGAGATGTGATGGAAGATTTTCCTCGCTCTGGTAGGCCTTCAACGTCTTCAACTGAAGTTGAGAACATCGCAAAAGTGAAGGAAATATTGACTGAAAATCCTCATTCAAGTTTGAAAGATTTCTCCAAACTATCGCCGCTGAACTTACTGTGTCTCACGAGTCGATCCGTACCATTTAAAATAATCACTTGGGTATGAAACATGTTGCCGCTCGGCTAGTCCTAAAAGACCTGAATTTTCTCAAAAAACTCAATCGCTGAGTCGATGAGGACATGCTAGATCGAGTCAGTTCCGACACAAAATTTATTAAACGCATCGTTACTGGTGACGAGTCGTGAGCTTTCGAGTTTGACATGCAAACTAGTCAACAAGCTTCGGAGTGACGTCTTTCACCTACTCGTATACCGAAACCGAAAAAAGACACGCCAAAGTCGATCAATAGTCAAAGTCATGTTGACGGTTTTCTTTGACTATCGCGGTGTTGTGTACTCGGAATTTTTGCCGGCAGGTCAAACGGTAAATAAAGAATATTATTTGAGCGTTTTGCGAAGTTTAAGAGAGCAAATTCGACTAAAAGGGCCAGATTCTCAACAAATACTATCGAGCAAGCACCTTATTCATCAGATATGTCTCCAGCCGACTTCTTTCTTTTTCTTAAACTCAAATTACCACTTTGTGGCACACGTTTTCATTCGGTAGAAGACATAAAGGCGAATTCGCGGCGAGAACTGAACACGATTCCGGAAAAGCGTTTTTTTTTTTTTTCGTTCGTTTAATCGTAGGCGCAAGTGTATCATTTCTGAACGAGCATAAAAGCTTTGTAGGCGATAAAATAAATTTGGATGGTACTTGCTTGACAGAGTAATTAATATGTTTTGTAGGTATAATAAAATTAAAGTCTATTCAAAAAAAGAAACATATTTATTGTTTGGTTATTTTTTGGACATTATTATACGAGTAGTAACACGTTTCGTATATTTTTATAAAATGCAATTTGATTTAATTGTTATGTGCACAAATCTTCGTTTAAGTTTCTTTTGCAGGCTGGGCTCGTAGTGGGGAAGGTACTGCCTGATTTTTGCGATCAATCTTAAACCGAACAAACTAGCAGTTGTTTATTATTCAATAATCTTCAGAATGAGAGTTAGTCCCGCACAGCATGCCAAAGATAAAAAAAAGGAAACATGTTTTCTCGCTATTTGGGATAACTTTTATCCCAGAACAAATGGCCAGCTACATGGACGTGACGGGAAGGGAATATAATGTCAGTCGCGGAAATGAACATGATTTTGAGATGACTCTGATCTCTTACGCACTAAGGGTAAACTATTATTCTTATGATTATCAGCCGGTTCAAACTAACGCCACTGTACCACCTACTGAAACATCCATTCCCATATACCACGAACTACAAATATTATTATCGAAAACATAAAAACCAAGTACCTAACATAAAATAATTGGGGTACCATGTTTATTCGTATGCTATTGTTGTACAATTGACCACACAAACGAGCTCTGGGCTCGGTCCTCGTAATATTTTTCTAGTGGCGACCTTTGTTCCCAGCGAGTGATTTTCCTGTAAAATATAAGGAAAACTCATTACTTGGAGGAAAGGTCCGGGTCCCGAACAAACTATTGCTTTGAGCTTTAGTTTCCAAGTTATTAAAGTGTGGCCAAGTTGTATAAACATATCTTGTGACGGTAGCTACGTATTGGAGTTACGTAAGTATGCGCTTAGCAAAGGTTTTAAGACCCTTGGGTATGGCCATCGTGAGTGCACTTGTAATTCCTATTCAAAGTTAGGTAAGGAAACTAAAGCAATTCAAGTCAGATCATAAAATTTGTATACTACTCTATTCCAACTGACGTGAGCCAAGATCTACAATGTGAACTATTCAGAAACGTCGAGACGAAAGCGGCAAATTATTGAACCGTCTTGGGAATCACGACGTGGCTAAGATCGAACGGACTTAAATAAAATGTACTTATTTTCTCATTGCTGTTTTTCTTAGTTTACATAATATAATAAAAAAAATATAAAAATAAGTGTTTTTATTGTGATCCACGAAGCAAAAACGCTCTCTTGATATCAGTTTATTTACCTGTCTTAAAATCCTGAACAAATGAATCAAAAGCGAAAATCAGAAACTTAAAATGCGGTAGACGAATTTAAATTTTTTCGGGAAAAGAATTCCGATACCAAAACAGATAATTTCCGAAACTTAAAAGAAATATAAAACCATCCTATTCAAATTTTAACTCGCAAAAACAACCGATGTTTTAATCTAACCCAGACATCTAATTCCGTTTCGAATAACCCTTCAAAAAAGGTTTCTATAAACAAGTTATTAAACAAACCTTTTTGTGAGTTCTGTCGGCAGCGGACGGGTTGAGTTTCCTTCCTAAGTTTCGCCCCAGTGCGGATTGGAAATGAAATTGGAGTACTTTGCGCTGATTATACTTGCCTGCAGTTTTTCGAAGCTTCTCCTTTATCAAACAGAATAAAACTTATTGTTTTATGAAGTAACAGAAGAGGTGCTTTTGCCGCCCAAATTTAGAACAATTTCGTTTTTGTTTAAGTGAATTTCAAATGGCAGTAGGGACTTCAAAAATAAATTATTTTATTTGTCTAAGTAGGGTTGTACAAACACTTTTTTACACAACAATTATATTTTAAGGACCTTAAATACATTGTGTATTTATTACAGATCAATATGGTCCTTTAAATCATGTAATTCAAATGAATCTCAGCAACGGCATTGGACAGTTGGTTATACTACCTTCATCATTCACAGGTGGATCTCAATATTTACGTGAAAAATCGCAGGACGCAATGACTTACGTCAGATATTACGGTAAACGATTTATTTATAACTGCCACATGTAACCCAAATTGGCCAGATATCGAAGAAATCACTAACACCAATTTAACTCCATAAGACATATACGATATAGTTAACAGAGTCTTCCATTTAAAAGTACAGAAACTCCTGCACCTCATTAACAAGTCTCATATATTCGATCCGCCGCGCTGTCATATGTACACTATAGAATGACAGATACGTGGTTTGCCACATGTGCATCTGCTGGTGTGGTTAGTAAACAAAAAAAGACAAAATTTAATTGACAGCGTTATTTCAGCTAAATTACCGGTTAAAGAAGAAGATTCTGTCCTGGTCGAAATCATAAAGAAACACATGGTACACAGCCCTTGCTATACGATACTTCTCCATGTATGCGAGATTCCAAATGCAGCAAAAAAAAAACGAAGTCTTTCCAAACTCAAACATCTACTAGCGATGACGGATATCCCAAATATCGTCGACGATCGCCAGAACAGAGTTGGCAAAGTGCCACCGTCCGAAAACACGATATTGATAACCGGTGGATCGTTACTTATAATCCGCTCCTTTTGAAAACGTTTGATGCCCACGTCAACGTAGAGTTGTGCAGTTCAATAAATTCAAACCATTAAGTTACCAAATACATTAATAAAGGTAGCGCCAATCAGCATCAAGCCACTTTCAGCATAAAATCACCTAATGAAGTGGAAAAATATCAATCTGGGTGTTACATCTGCAGCTCTGAAGCAGTATGGAGTATTTTATCATTCGATGTGCACGACCGGGCTCCGGCTATTGTCCACCTTGCAGCTCATTTATAAAATGGACAAAGAGTATATTGCACTGAGAACAATATACAAAAAATTGTTAAAAACCCGCGGGCCACAACATTAACAGCATTCTTCAAGTTATGTGCTCAAGATGATTTCGAGAAAACACTAACATATGACAGAGGTCCATCTTTAGTAAAATGGAACTCTGTCAAATGTCATATATGTACTTGAAAATAGAGTGTAGATGGCAGCATAAGCGACTCACTAATTGACAGAGACTGTAGTTTTACAACGCCATCTATGAGTCGACCTACTTTTAAAACGTTTCATGCAATCCTTTATATAAAGTTTTATAGTTCCCGGTTCAGACAGTTTCAAATTGATATGTAAAAAATAATAATAAAAAAAGTTGTTTGATTTAACTAAGTAACAATATTGGAAATTGTGATGAGGCAGGACCAATTGAGTAAAACGCCATTTATTGCAAAAAGCTCTAAAACAAAATGATTAACAGATGGCTAATTTTATCATTAAAAGGGTTCGAAATAAATATAAAGGCTTCCTTTTAATTTTATTTTTGAAATACGTACATTATGTGTGGAAATAGATAAATCTGCACTAAACAGGTAAGTTGAGACTTTTACCAATAATAATTCAGCCAAAATTCAGCCATATATCGCTTTTTAATGATTGTTAATTTCATAATGGTTACCTATGCTGCCATCAATGATTTTTTTCAAGACAAATTATAATTTGTTCGAGTTGAGACCTCAGGCCCGGAGTAAAAAAAAACGGATGGTCTTGGCAGAGTCTACGTGATTCACCCCACCAACAGCGAATGCTTTATCAGAGTATGTTATTGCATGTTGTAAAAGGCACGACATCCTTTGCATACCTGAGAACTGTACAAGGTGTTATTTACAATTCTTGTCAAACGGCATGCAAAGCTATGGGGCTCTTGGAAGACGATTCTCACTGGGAAAACACATTATCAGAAGCAACTATTTGCAGATCAGCTGCATCATTACATATTTATTTACCCTAATAGTAGCGTTTTGTCAAGTAACTGACTCTGTTACTCTATGGAATAAATTTCAAAAAAATATGGCCAGTGATATTCTATACAATATGATCAAACATATTTGACGTAGCATTATTTTAATTGAACAAAGTAGTGCATTTACTTTAGGTACATCGATCAAGGATTTTGGGCTGCCGATGTCAGCTAATACTACTAACTCAGATTTAACGAATAATGCCGAATACACAAGAGAAACATCATACGATCAATCGAGGCTTTTACAAAATATAGCTCAAAATGAGCCACAATTGAACATCGATCAGAAAAAGTATTTACTACATTAGGACTATCATCAAATGATAACAATGAAGGAAAAGTATTTTTCCTTGATGCCCCAGAAGTTACAGCATTTTTTTTTAATCAATTTGCTTTTAACAAAAGTATGTCAAGGAACTTAGAAGCAATTTGTTTTATTTAAACATCTGATATGTTCAAAAAAATTGATAAGTCGATTTAGTTCACCATAAACAATTAAGCTTCGATCATGAATTTTTAAAATAAGTGAGCTTATTAAGGGGTGTTATGGCAGTTTGTTTACATTAAGTATTTCACATTTTATTTGGCTTAAGTGAATATATGTAACATATTGAGGATAGCTTAAGTTTTCTTTTTCATTTTCGTTCTGTGAAAAGATGATTGAAACTAAACCTCAATTTTTATAATTAAGTATACAGGATAAACTATTCCGGAACTGAAACGTTCTTGTGTATGACGTTTTCGTTTGCAGGGCTTCGGTGATGCAACCTTTTTAGCGCGGAGTACACGGCGAACAGTTTTTAATGATGCTTTTAATTAATTCAGCAAAATGTCCGGTTGGTATGAAACCATTTGTTGCATATTCATTCAGCTTGTGTGGGCTTATTTAAATAAGCATCCACTTCATAAATAAGCGCTCCAACTATCTAGAATTCATTCTTCCTCACATCTCACAGTATTTGCTAGAACAAAGAATGTGATACTATTAGACATCTATAAGCAATATTTATATTTATAACATTTTACTAGTCATTCACTAATTTAAACAAATAACAATTTAAATTTAGTAAAATACGAAATATTTAAATGATAACACTCACACTTATTCCGGTTTCAATATATATTTGTGTTATCACATCATTTTACATCCTCTTTTACGCAGCGCAACAATATTTGCCAATGCTTTAATATTTGCACGACACCGCTAATTAACAGATTTAGACATTCGTCACTAACCAACAACGTTCAATTAGGTGAATAGTCGTAACGAATTGCCATTACCTCACAGAAATATTAATAATAATAAAATATTAATAAAATAATTTACTCAGTTTTCTGTGGCCTACCTACAAAATGTTTTTATTTGTGGAAACAAGATGAACGAGACAAATATCGAATGATTATCAAACCACTTCAAGTAATTTCATTAAAACAAACAAAATTTTATCATATAAGGTATTATTAATAACATATCAAAAACTTGAAATAGATATTATTTGAAATTAACGTCACGCAGGCGCAGATGAGATTCGAACTCAGGGCTCGCCATTATCGCTGCGCTGCTACCCAAGCACGGTAACGACTTAGCTAGCGTGCCATATGTTAAGTTAGTTGAAATTATGAACTACTATCAATTACAGACCAAGTGAGTGTGTGTGCGTGTCTATAGTATAGGAACAACTTGTAGAAGAAGGTCATAAGTGAAACCAAAGCGTCAATCTATTGCTTTGTGAGATTGCTTGTGGACTTTTGAGCGCTACTGTACAATTCTGTTCTCAGACTTTCGTCAAATCCTACGAGTTGTAAGTCGAGGAACACCTGCTGACGAAATAAATGCTTCCCTAAAAAGATCCAACCTTTGGTCACACGTCAATAAATTAGAGCTTAAAACTAACATGAGGGTTTCATTGTCTTCACGTGAGAACAGGCTTTTTTCAGAGATGCTGCAAAAACTTGGCCACGAACAGTTAACACAAAGTGATCGAAGGATTAACCTTGAAAACCTTTGTATTTTGATATACAACATCCAAGAGTTGGTCAACAATGTCTATCCCGACGTTGATGACATAAGTTATAAGACTATATATTTGTTTAAAGAAAGAGAAATTCTGTCACCAACTAACGAACAAGTAGAAAAGGTAAATAACTTGATTATTTCAAAGATTGATGAAAATATACTACTCGGTCGATACTGTTCTCGATTTGGAAGAAGCTGTTCATTTTCCTACATAATTTCTTAATTCTCTGAACCCGTCTGGACTCCCTTATAATAAAATGGTATTAAAAGTAGGCTGTCCTGCTATTTTATTAAGAAACCTGAATCCATCTAAACTATGCAATGGCTCGCGTTTGCTGCTAAAATCACTAAAAACCTTCGTAATAGAGCGCACAATCCTCACCGGATGTGGTAACGGAGAAGATGTATTGATTCCCCGAATTCTTCTGATACCATCAGATTTACGATTCCAATTTAAACGCCTACAATTTTCGGTATAGATATCTTTTGCCATGACCATCAATAAATCGCAGGGTCAACAAACTTTCAACAGACTTAGATTTGAGTGTTGAGTATTTTTCACATGGCCAATTATATGTCGCCCTTTCAAGAATAACCTCTAAAGGGAACATGTTTGTATTGTCTAATTACAAAAAAGCTGTGAACGTTGTATATAAACGTAACAATATAAAGACATTCTGTGGTATATTTAGTAACAGCATTGCACCCGTGTGAAGCCGGGGCGGGTCGCTAGTAGTTTATAAAATAAACGAATTGCCCTTTTTTGTAAAACAAAAATTGTGTCAATATCGGTGACATTTCCTTACAACAGGATACCGTACGACTATGAAAATAACTTAAGATTACTAGACGGGCCGTCTCTTAATCAGTTAAAATAAAAATAAAAACTAACGGCGTAAGCTGCAGATCGTTTTGACGATATATCTATATGGAGGCCCCATTGAAGCTTGGCATCCAAAGTTATGCGCAAGAATACTGTGGTATCTTCGGGTTTCAACTCTTGGCCCTTTATGAGAACACTAGTTTCTACTTGTCTAAAATATATCATAAACTTTACTCATTTCTTTTTCTCGTTATGATGTAATTAATAATAAACCAGTTAACTGCTTTCGCGAGGGCGCTATTTACATTGTCAGTAACCAGCTGCTGACGTTTGAGTTTAAATGAATGTGATGTGTCGTCTGCAAACAACACTATAATAAGGATAAGCATGAGCTTATCCTTTATGAGGTAGGGAAAGTCAGTAATATAGTTGAGAAACAAAACTGGGTCAAGAATTGAGCCCTGGGAGGCACCCATTGTTACTGCAGATCCGGGTAGTCTCTTTCTGTTAATATCAACCTTCTGAATTCTAATACTTCAGTACGAAGTAAGAAGATCATAAGAGGCGTTGCGGATTCCGTAGAAATGCAGTTTCCTGATTAACGTATCATGAAGAACGAAATCGAATGCCTTCGCCAAGTCGCAAAAGATGCCCAAAAGCATCGCTATTATCCTTCCCTGCATTATAAACATGTCTTAAAAGTTCAACACATCAGTAGTCGAACGACCCCTTTTAAAACCGAACTGTTTGTTATGTAGATGATAGCTTATTAAAAATCTTAATCTTTACATTTGATCTAAAATATTTTTTTCAAACCCAACTGAAATAAGTCTTTAATTAGGGTCTGATGTACTACCCAATTTAAATAACGGTATTATTTTACTGTTTACATAAGATCAGGAAACACCACGGTCAATACAATTATTATGAAGAACAGCTCTAGTAGGAGCTACAATGTTTCTAATCGACTTAACAACGTCCACAGTCTCCATAGACCTGCGGCGTTTTTAACATTTAACCTGTGAAAGGTTTTTATTATATCTTTACATGTGACATATTGATGAAATTCAGAATCATAAACTGGAACCTTTTTTAAGTAAAGACTCTGCAGCAGACGGTGATGAGTTTAGAGATTTAGTACTCGATACGGAAAAGAATCTCTGCAAATACATTTTCAAAGACTACACGGCGACTTGAGAATATAGTTTAATTGCCATCAATAGCAAGGACGTAGGTCTTACTTCGGTTGCATGACCACCTTCTCGTTTCGCTATTAATGATATTCCATGTAATTTTAATTACATTAGTACTATTTTGAATTCAGTGACTTGGCCATACAACAAACTTTTTAAATAATTAAAAATTAAATAAATAAATAACCTAACATATAAATTCAATTCAGCAGTGTTTATACAAGTCCTTATAATGTAATAATTTATGAGTTGTATGATAAAAATATGTATTATACAAGTCTTTAAGTCGTTTTCTACTTTTATGTATATGGTTTCCCAGTCACTGAAGGAAGCGTTACTACTAATCGAGAATGTCTTCGAATTGAATATGTTTTCAAATTGTGTGCAATGAATATTGTTGATAAGGGTTATCATTGGTCGACAAAAGTGGTAATTGACTGAAAAGTTTAGTTTTAAATGACATGGTGCTGCTGTGTCGGCTGGCTCAACCAGAGAGATGCTGAACAGCTGTGAAAGGTCTGCGGCAACCCACGGCCTGATATACAATGAAACTAAAAGTGAATACCTGGTCTTTGCTGCTCCTGGGAAACATCTAAATTACGAGCCCTCAATATCCCTCAATGGACGTAAACTTAAAAGGGTCGCCCAATTTAAATACTTGGGTCATTATGTCACCGAGGATCTCAAGGACCAGGTAGATATGGATCGCGAGCGCATGGCACTAGCAGCCAGATGCAACATGTTGGCTCACAGATTTGCTCGTTGTAGTGACGAGGTCAAAATAACTTTTCAATTCTTATTGTCAAGGGTTCTACACGGGCAGTTTGTGGGTCAACGGTACGCGGAGGGTTCTAGGTGCTCTGCGTGTGCAATATAATAATGGCTTCAGAGTGCTGTTGAGGTTGCCCCGGTTCTGAAGTGCGTCTAGTATGTTTGCTGTAGCACGAACTGACGACTTTTATGTCATCATGAGGAAGAAGGCCGCATACTTGATAAGCAGAATGAATGAGCAACAGTATTTTGAAAACCCTGGCTGAACAGCACGATGCACCAATATTAAAACAATCCGTCCGGTTGTTCGTGCTGCAGGGATGAATAATAATATACACTTACTTAATTAAAATACTAACCCTTAGTTGATAGGTTGTTTTTGTACTTACTATTGGACCTATGTTTTCAAGATAAATAACAAATATAAATTAAATAAATTAAATGTCTCCAAGTGATTAGCAGTTTTTGGGTGAACAGTGATATCTTTTATCGTAACTTTTTTGTTTGGATTTGGAATAGTAGTTGTCCGCAATGGTCTGAGTCTAAACATCAGTCTGTTTAAATGTTATCTAGGCCTGTGGCACTAGTGGGAGTTACTCTAGTGAGCTAAAAAATTGGTTAGACAGGTTGTATGAATGAAACAAACAACTATTTAACATTAAAACCACAACTTTTGACAGCTAACAGTAACATACACAGTACATTTTTAGTCGCCACAAATAAAAGAGTAACTACTAGTAACGGGTCCAGCAAGTTTTCGTTAACTACAGGCAAACTCCGGATATTAAGCTGAAATTCGGTGGTATTGTATACATATATTATATTTTATGTTGTAACAAGAACTATAGACTAACAATGTTACCCAAACATCACGTTAACGTAACATAAATGGAGCTCAATAACGTTTTATCCGCTACTTGACTTTTATAGCCCCTGTCTACATATGTATAGTACTTAAAGCGGCCTACCCAAATGTCCTTTCTTTGGTATTGTTCGTCGAATCGTTGAGCTCCTTACGTTTTGAGTTGAGCTGCATGATTAATGACAAATGCGTGCACTGACTGGACAGGCCCACTCAAATCTGTATGGTTCTTTCCTCAAAAGACCATTTCAGACACCTACCTACATGGTCCTCATATGATCTGTAAAATAAACAATGACATGAATACTTACCTAGGTATTATTTTATTGTTATTATTGTGAATGTTAAGACTATGTGGGTCATTTTATTTTTTACTTTTGTTTTTTTATATTTTATTATCTCAGTTAATTTTAATCGTAACTTGGTCTGGCGGTTTGAGTAATTATGCGGCCTATCCAATGTCCTTTCTTTGGTATTGTTCGTCGAATCGTTGAGCTCCTTATGTTTTGAGTTGAGCTGTACGATTACTGACAAATGCGTGCACTGACTGGACAGGTCCACTCAATCTGTGTGGTTCTTTCCTCAAAAGACCATTTCAGACATCAATCCACATGGTCTTAACATGATCTGACCAAGATTATGTCTGGACTTTAAAAGAGACTGTGACCTCTGAGTTTGTTTCGGCTTTTCTTCTCAGAGTAGTCAGATAGGAAACGCCGACCTCATCTAGTTTAAAAAAAAATGTTTGACGTGTAAAAGTGTTTGTACAAACCCACTTACAGAAATAAAAATCATTTATCATTTATCATTTATGTCTGCGGTGTATGACTATCTCAGTTAACGGTAAATACCGCAATCATTGCTGGTTTTATGTGAAAACTTGAAGTGAGACGAGTCGGCAACGAGCAATTAAATGCTAATCTTCTTTTGATACAGCCATTAGAGATTACCTATAAGTGATTCGGTTAGTTGAAGGAACCTATGTGTGGCATAAAAACTTCTATATTCTTCTCCATAAGAAAAATATTTCAGTGACTGATTAAGGTGCAGCGTAACTTCTGGGAGTAGAGGTAAGTTATAATCATTTGAAGGTAGAGCTAAAGTCAGCAAGAAAACTGACAATCCACCGCTGAGCACATTCTAAATTCGAGGTTAAATATAAACGAAATTCGAAAATTAAGAAAAAGAAGAAAAGGTTTCGTATAAAATTCTACTATGACTACGTAATAAAATTACTTTGTAGACAACACGGGAAAACATAAACGCATCATAAATGGCGAACTATAAAAGAACTATCAAGTCGAGGAATATGAGAGAGCTTGTGAAAATACTCCTTTGTAGGTATCGTAACTTAGTCCAACCTCACCCTTTAAGAGGTTACTTAAATACACGGTTATGTATTATTATGCCAGTTTCAACATCATTTAAACGAAGAATGTAGGTAGCGCTTGTAGTTTTCACAAAACCGTATGAAAATATATATTTATGTTCGTACAAGACACCTTTGCAAAAAAGGTGAATAGTAGCCTAACGTTCTGTCTGACTGTCAAATAAGTAGGATACCGAAAAACAGAATGCCAAAACAGACATATAGAGGACTTTAAATGTTAAAATAAACAAATTTATAAATGTAACAGATACAGTAATGTTACAGTATCAAAGTCCAACCTTTATATGTTTTAGGTATAATTGTACGGTACCGCAACAACGCACGGCGGACAGACAGACGCGGCAATGCAAAAATAGCCTCAATCCACTTGATATTGCAGCTATTTAGGCAACGCCGCGTTTACCTGTTACACTTATTAACACTGTTAACACTTTTATATGGGTTACAGATATATGTAGTACTGTTACACTTCTGTAAGTGTTTTAGGTTGACACATTGAAAAACACATTTATAAGTGTTACATAAATGTATTTAATTCTGTAATTAATTCAAAATGTAACACTTATAAATTATGTAAAATTTATGCAGGTGTTAAGTCTCTGGTTCTGAAAATAATCCAGACAAACTTTTATGTCTAAATTAGTCCTTCTGAATGGTGAACTCGTTTACTGTTCCTATAAAACAACATTGAATAACAGGTTGATATAGGCAATGAACATCAAAATTACCATCATTACCACTTGGCAGATGTAGAGTTCACATTTAATTGTGTTATGAAGACAGGAGCCACTTTTATGACACTTACGGGTACGAAATAGTTGCCGTAATATTTACGAGGAGGCAGGAATAATTATGTACCTAAATAATTTGGTAAAATACATTACGAAAAAAAACAGAGTTAAGCGTTATTTCATTAGGAATTTCTCAGTAACATTGAAGGTTTTACTTTTTTTTAATGACGTATACTAGCCGTCATTTGTTTATACTGATACTCGATAACTTTTCTAAAAGCGAGGCGTACAGTTTTTGACATTGATTTTCGCTATGTCATATCAATTAGAGTTGTCTTTGACAGATTGAGACTGACATTAGAATGTGTAAGTTTTAAAACAAACTAGTAGCCTGTTAGAGAAAACTGCCTTATTCTATAAAAGCACTTTTAAAATAAGTGCTGTAGCTTTCCTTGTTGCTGCAAGCAGAAGAGTTTGTTTGTTCGAAAATGTTAAAATCAAAAATTCACGAACATGACGCATGGATTAGCACCATTCAACTCAACCATTTTGATGGGAGCTAAATGATCCAACACACGCGCCACCATCAGCGAAACATTAGAGTGAGCATGACATACTCTTAGCCGCCAGGACACATTCAAGTCAATGAAAGACGTACCCAACTACCCAGTAAATGGTAGCTTTAAAGCATGTACATAGTACTCACATATGGCTTATAGCAATTATACAGTACTAAAATATTGAGTTTATACAATGCAAAGATTCTTGTTTTTAATCTGCAGCAGCTCCAACAGTATTTTCAAATGCTAATCAATTAGTTGATGCATCCTTGAGGAGCAGGACCAGCGATTAGCCAACCAATTTTATCAGCAATGTAATCCCCTAACTTATAATATGCTCGGCTGCGTAGTGTGCGTTTTATACAAGATTTAAATTTGGTTTCATTCAGTTGATGTATGTGGGGAGGTATTTTATTGTAACATTTTAAACAGTACCCCATGAAAGATGAGTCTACTTTAGCCAGCCTGAAACCTGGTTGAACTAATTGGTCCCTATTTCTAGTGATATAATTGTGTCTTTTACTAAAAATATGTAGATTTTTCCTTACGTACATGATGTTTTCATAGATGTATTGACAAGGTACCGTCATGATGTTAATATCTTTGAACAATTCCCTTAGAGAGTCACGCCTGCGGAGGTCATATATGTCTCTGATGGCTCTTTTCTGCAGAATAAAATGAACTTGATGTCTGCAGCCCGTCCCCATAGTAAAATACCGTACGATATTTATTTATTATTTTTTTTTACTTTAATAATATTATGAAAGTAACAAAAATAGACTAGTCTCGCGGTATCTACATCAGTAAATTGAAGGATTTTTCTCACAGCATATGCTGCTGAACTTAGCCGTCCTGCAAGGGATGTTAAATGAGGACCCCATTGAAGCTTTGAATCGAGCGTGATCCCCAGGAAAACAGTTTTATCAACGAATTCTCTTGATTCAATACTATCTCACAATTAGTACTTTTGACATTTGGTAAAGAAAATCTTATGCACTTAGTTTTTTTCCGTTTAATACTTAATTATTAGCAGTGAACCAATTTTGGATCTGCAGTAGTCAAGATTTGATGCACACCTATTAATTTAAAAAATTAACGAAGTATCGTCAGCAAACAACACCATATGTGGTTGGGTTTTAAACAAATGGGGTAGATCAATAATATAAACTAAAAAAGGAAAGGACGCAATATCGAGCCTTGTGGTACACCCATTTTACTTTTAGACCGAGTGAATTGACACCGTTTATTTGGACTTGCTATTGTATATCATTCAAATAAGATTTTACTAAACTGAGCTCAAGTTTTCCAAGTCCGTAAAATACATTCCATTTAATGGAATCAGCGAATATACGTTTAATATCGAAGACGATTAAGCATAGTTTCGAGCAAGTGTTGTTTAAAATGTTGTTATTTATATAGGTGCTTTGTTTATCATGAGACATTGTTTATTTTTATGCAAATTGCACTAAGAATAACAATTTACTAGTGATGTAATTTTTAAATAGTGTAGGTACGGTTTTTAACACAGTTAACACAATTTGTGGGGATCTGACCCGTACCCAAGCTCTTTTGACAAGTGCGAAAAAATGGACATATTTTGACAAACGTTACGTGAGAGGTTATTTGTATATGCCTGAGTTAAGGGCGAAATTAATCATTTTTACTAGGTATACATGTTTAAATATTAATATAACTACCTAGGACTAAAGGTTACAATGGAAATTGAGGCGCAAATTAATTAGTATAGTTTAACAACGCATTAGGAATGGACGTTACATACTCGATCTTCTTCGAACTTTTCGGGTGACAACTGAAAATCAGCGCTATGCTGTGGGTCCCATATCACAGCATCATGCTGAGTGGATGCCTTCTTGTCACAGTCATGACGTGCAGCTGCCGAATATTTCTGTTGTGTCTCGTGATAATAGATCAATTTTGTTTTTATCCGACTACGGCGAAGCAAACAGGAGGGTTATGATTTTGACGGCTATGTTTGTAAAGCTGAAAACAAAAATGGTCAGGGTATAGCCGTGGTCGCATACCACTATAATTAACCTATTTTTCTTTCGTGTTTCACACTGGGAAGTGGGGAAAAGGTGCTGATTCTAAGGCTTATTTGAATAAATCTCTTTTATAATTGATTTTGTACGTTGGATGCTCTCTAGGCCGTCATTTCTATTTCATGTCTTCTTCTGGACTTGCTAATATTTTTACCACGCGGGAAAATACAAATTTGAGTAATACAGTAGAGTTGCACTAGGAAATGATGAAGGGCGGGCGTTTTGGGGGACTGTCTTATGTCTTTTGGACGTTCGAAAAGTGCTGATTCTTAGCCTAATTTGGACAAATGACTTTTGATTTAGATTGTTCATGTCGTTCGTACTCGTCGAGTAATGTTTCCCCCGCATCTGCTAGCTACATAGAAGCCGTACAAGTTAAACGTGGATACCCCGTAATCATCTTCTAGCTACATAGAAGCCATAGAAGTTAAACGTGGATTCCCCGTCATCATCTGCTAGCTACATAGAAGCCGTAGAAGTTAAACGTGGATACCCCGTCATCATCTGCTAGCTACATAGAAGCCGTAGAAGTTAAACGTGGATACCCCGTAATCATCTTCTAGCTACATAGAAGCCATAGAAGTTAAACGTGGATTCCCCGTCATCATCTGCTAGCTACATAGAAGCCGTAGAAGTTAAACGTGGATACCCCGTAATCATCTTCTAGCTACATAGAAGCCATAGAAGTTAAACGTGGATTCCCCGTCATCATCTGCTAGCTACATAGAAGCTGTATAAGTTAAACGTGGATTCCCCGTCATCATCTGCTAGCTACACAGAAGCCGTACAAGTTAAACGTGGATACCCTGTCCTCATCTGCTGGCTACATAGAAGCCGTAGAAGTTAAACGTGGATTCCCCGTCATCATCTGCTAGCTACACAGAAGCCGTACAAGTTAAACGTGGATTCCCCGTCATCATCTGCTAGTTACATAGAAGCCGTAGAAGTTAAACGTGGATACCCCGTCATCATCTGCTAGCTACATAGAAGCCGTAGAAGTTAAACGTGGATACCCCGTCATCATCTGCTAGCTACATAGAAGCCGTACAAATTAAACGTGGATACCCCGTCATCATCTGCTAGCTACACAGAAGCCGTACAAGTTAAACGTGGATTCCCCGTCATCATCTGCTAGCTACATAGAAGCCGTAGAAGTTAAACGTGGATACCCCGTCATCATCTGCTAGCTACATAGAAGCCGTACAAATTAAACGTGGATACCCCGTCATCATCTGCTAGCTACACAGAAGCCGTACAAGTTAAACGTGGATTCCCCGTCATCATCTGCTAGCTACACAGAAGCCGTACAAGTTAAACGTGGATACCCCGTCATCATCTTCTAGCTACATAGAAGCCGTAGAAGTTAAACGTGGATACTCCGTCATCATCTGCTAGCTACATAGAAGCTGTATAAGTTAAACGTGGATTCCCCGTCATCATCTGCTAGCTACACAGAAGCCGTACAAGTTAAACGTGGATACCCTGTCCTCATCTGCTGGCTACATAGAAGCCGTAGAAGTTAAACGTGGATTCCCCGTCATCATCTGCTAGCTACATAGAAGCTGTACAAGTTAAACGTGGATTCCCCGTCATCATCTGCTAGCTACACAGAAGCCGTACAAGTTAAACGTGGATACCCTGTCCTCATCTGCTGGCTACATAGAAGCCGTAGAAGTTAAACGTGGATTCCCCGTCATCATCTGCTAGCTACATAGAAGCTGTACAAGTTAAACGTGGATTCCCCGTCATCATCTGCTAGCTACATAGAAGCTGTACAAGTTAAACGTGGATTCCCCGTCATCATCTGCTAGCTACACAGAAGCCGTACAAGTTAAACGTGGATACCCTGTCCTCATCTGCTGGCTACATAGAAGCCGTAGAAGTTAAACGTGGATTCCCCGTCATCATCTGCTAGCTACATAGAAGCTGTACAAGTTAAACGTGGATTCCCCGTCATCATCTGCTAGCTACACAGAAGCCGTACAAGTTAAACGTGGATACCCCGTCATCATCTTCTAGCTACATAGAAGCCATAGAAGTTAAACGTGGATTCCCCGTCATCATCTGCTAGCTACATAGAAGCCATAGAAGTTAAACGTGGATTCCCCGTCATCATCTGCTAGCTACATAGAAGCCGTATAAGTTAAACGTGGATACCCCGTCAGCATCTGCTAGCTACATAGAAGCCGTACAAGTTAAACGTGGAAACCCCGTCATCATCTGCCAAACCTTTTCCCACTTCACATGGAGGTATTCGACATGGACCGCCTGCCTGTCGGACGTCCACAACCCAGGTCCTGGGTAACACATCACATTTACAGGGCAACAAGACTGAATGTAAACGTAGAAACGTACCTATAGTGAAGAAGCTTTTCCACGCACAGCATTTTGGAATGACCTATCGGGCAGGGTGAAGCTTTCTTTCATTACAAAAAAAAACTAAACGTCCACTATTCAATAGCCGAAACCAAAACGAAACTACCACTAAACAAAATTGATTTAGCGCTAAAACCTATTACTAAGGGTAACGTATAAAAAGTTTTGGCTTTTACATTACGAGATTGCTTTTTTAAACATGGTTGCTTTTATGTGTTCACTCGTATGTTTCGCTTCTGATGTTCTGAAGTGTGTTTTCAAAGCGAAAAGAGAACTTATATCATCATCATGTTCATTCAAGCTTAAACGTAATACCAGCATGTCGATTCTGTAATAATCTCACCGTGAATACTTGCGTGGAGTGAGCTGTCAGTGTCATTCCGTCTTGGTCAATCCCTAGCATCAGTTGCACTAACAGCTCACTCCGCGCTCACTTCACCTAAGTGTTCACGGTGAGATGGTTACAGAACAGCACTATAGTTCACGTAATTGTTTGTGTAGGTCAATTTAGTTCCCACTTTTTGAAACCGCTCTTTAAATGCTCGCCACTCGCCCTGAGTTTCCAAAGTATGGAAACAGCTTCAAAACTCAATTAACTGGTTTTGCGAGTTGTCAGAACAAATGAACAAATATCAAAACACGTTGAAACAATAGTTCATGTGTTCGAACTATACAGTACAACAAAAAAAGGCGAACATAATGCTGTGAGCGGCTTACTTGTGTGGAATCAACATTCAATACCTAACACATAATTACAATGAAGTAGATATAATAATAATACCTATTTCTAAATTTCGTTTTGTCGTTAAAATGTGTTATTGCGTTTTATACTTAGGTAAGTAGATTTCTATTTTTCTGTATGGACCGATGAAAGTTAATTCATAATATGTAAGTGCTCATACCAACGACCATTGGGATATGGTCGTTGGAACATACACACGAGCGACACGCGTCAACTCGTCGACAGCTGTCAACCTTGAGCTGTCAAGCTTGACAACCTGCCGCTCGTATATTTTCTTGTTGTTGTCGAAGGCTGCAGTTTTCATTGCAGTTGACGCGTTTCGCTCGTGTGCACACTTAGTACCTATGTCTAGCTCGCATGATTTGAACATTAGTTTGTAACTTCCTACTTAAAAAGTTTAACACGTCATTAAACATTCTGACGTTTTCTAAATGAAGGTTGTGTTGTATGTTGTCCGTTTTTAGTCTAGTTTTATAAACTCAGCCTGAAGTCCCTGAAATCATTCAGTCAGCTTGTAAACGTAAGCGGCTAGCGGCCAAACCCAATAATAGACAATAAACAGTATAATTCTATCCGTCAACACGTCATAGGGCCGCATACATTGGCTTTATTGGGACGTTAAAACCAGAGGTTGATAGGTGTTTCTATCTCTAGTACGCTAAAATGGAGATAGATACGTTATTGGGATTGGCTGTAAGCTAACGTCAAAATGACGTTTTATATGATGGGCGTCATAAAAATCAAAGTATAACTCAAGAATGTTTTCCTCAAGATTCCTCAAACGGCCTGCTAACAGAATACGTCAGACAGGCGTCATGTCCGTACGTTTCGCAAACGTAACCTGTGCAGTCGAGGCTATTGAATAACATACCGGACAGGTAACAGTTGTAGCCGTGCGGCAGATCCAAGTTCTCTAAGAATAGAACACACGTGAGTTGTGGAGTTATGCTCTAGAGTTACTGTTCCAGTTCGATATAACAGAACCGTTTACGTTTGGTATTCAGGGAGCGTCGGGGTTTTCGATTAGTTTCAGACTCAAGAGAACTCTGACGTAAATCATGGTCGTCGATGATTTCATCTTCCAATTACGGTTAGGTTAGGTTTTAATAGGTTTTTTCTTTAATGCTGTTGGTACGTTTATTTCGTTTGTTCATAAAACTCGTGAACTTTGCATATATACGAGTAGTATGTTTATCTCAAGAAGCGACACGCGCTTTACTTGTGGTAAAGTGTGTGTTAGCGCAGGAGCTCTTGGTTGGTGCTGGTCCGAGACAATGGCGAAGTTGGAAGTGCGTGTGTTATGTGCTGATGCTATTCGTCTTCACGCATTCACAGCGTGTATATACATTTAGTTACCACAAGTAAAACGCGCGACGCTTCGTGAGATAATAATACTGAAGGTAACCTTTTTTTAAAGTAATATGTTTACCGTGATACTACCGCTGTTGTTACTGGTTTCTAAGTCTTACATAAAAATACAATATTCTGGTTCTACAGTGATTCATAGTCATAGAAATATGATCGATTCTCGATTAATAAAACAGCCGCTTGAGTTATAAAGTTGTATCGATGTTATCTCGACTTTGTAGGCAAATGTCCATGATTTTATCAGTTTATGACAGTTTTTAATGATACAATTGTTTGTTTTTAATGTTAACATTTTGATTGTTAACATCATTAGTTATTGATGTCAACGTTAACAACTGGACAGATTCCGCCAAAACTGGAAAGTGAACGCGCAGGCTCGCGACCGATGAAAGGAGTGTGGGACAGAGCAGGCTAACAAAAAAACAAAGTTACCATTAACATTTCGTGGAGCTAGCTGTAGTTTAAAAAAGTTCTGATATTGCATTATCGACAAATTTTTAGGTACTTACATGTTGTTAAGTACGGGACATAGGATTTGCTTCATAAATTAGCATAATCGGCCTAAATGATCACACTGCTGAGAGGGAGTTGGCTGTAATCCTCTGTGACGTTTACGTTCACCGGTTTGAGAGCAGTGGAGAAGAAAAAATTGCATAAAGTAAGCACTTCACTTTGTGTAATTTTCCTGAGTTTGAGGCCACGTTCAAATTCCAGACAGATTTTTTTATGTAATTAAATGCCAGATAAGTTAACCAAGGGATCCCCGAAGGTCATAGACCATCGAATTGTAACTAATTTCAAACAAAACTTTTACTACTTACTTTACTTTTTATAGCCATCATCATATATTCTTTGATTGTAAATGTTTCATCTAAGAAAAAAAGTTTCATTACTAGAATTACTTAGTAGTAAAAAGAGAAACGTAAAGTCTGCGATGTCTTGTACGAGAACAGTATTTTTAAACATTAATTTATTTAATTTAAATTCCAATTTATTATTTCGTTGGAAGAAGCAATGACAAATTATTGTGTAACCTTTAAAGTTCATTTCTATATTGAGTAAGTAACATATTTCGGCAAAAGTATTTTTATGTTTTGGCTTTCAAGTAAAACTAGATTTAAAAAAGTACAAGAAAATTATTCCGCCAAGGAAATGCTTGGTCAGTAACTCACATGTAGCTGATACTGTTAACATAAATTTATACTCGTAAAATCGTAAAATCGTTTATTTAAACACTCGAAAGTTACAATATGGAGGTATCGTTGGTCCCAAACTAGGCACAGCCTGTATCTTGGGCACCATTAAGTATGTATAACATTTGTGAATTTTTGCTAGATTTTAGGTAGAATATTTGAGTAATTTTAATTAAAGTTAAAGATGAAATTGGCTACAATTAAGCTTGTTAGCCTCATCAAGACTACGAAATTAAGTGTACTACTTTACATAAACTAATTTATGAATAATTAAATCAATTCATATAAAAAAAAAAATATTAAAAAAAAAAAAAAACTTCGTATAATTTCCGTTTTTGCTGCTGTGCTGTATTGTGGGAGTGTGTGTGCGCGTCGGTCTGTGTGTGTTGTGTGTGGGAGTGTGTGATCGGGCGTTTGAGGTGCAGTGTTAGTTGACATTATTTGGTTATACTTAGGATTATTTCAGTAGAGGTGTATGATTGTCCCAAGTGCCATATTTTAACTGTGTGTTTCATTCGGGTGTAAGAAAAGTTATGTATCCTTAGAACAGAGTTTACCTTATTGTAGACGTGGGTGTGTAAGAATGATGGAAGTCTTTGGGCATACGCAGATTTTACTCCTGGGTTCGGGATTATGAATTTTCTTTTGCTTTTCAGGGCTTTTAAATCAGTTCTCTTTAACATTTTTAAGTGACTTTTCGAAATTACGGATGTAATATACAATTTCCGCACCCCTAGAAGTGCTGCCTCTTTGTATAGTTTTTCGGTTGAATAAAGGTATGGTTTACGAAGCATGACTTTTAAAATAGCGCGTTGCGCTCTCTCCAGCTCTAACATATGAGTTTTGGCGACCCCACCCCAAACTGTTATACAGTACTGGAGTAGAGACTGACAGAGGGCAAGGTAAACTAGTTTTCGAATTTCAGTGGGAGCACATTCACGTAGAAGCTTCATAACGTATATCAACCTACGAACTCGTTTTGCCATAACCGTAATGTGTTGTTTGAAAGAGAGATGCTGATCTAATGTCACTCCGAGGTGTTTTAGGTGATTAACCCTTTCGATCTCGTTACACGAACACGTGAAAATAGAGCTACCAGCAAGCTTGTAAGAGCTACATCTGTGGATTATTACCCTCCATCCAGGCAGTTTAGTAGCTTCCGTTTTCCTGAATACAATATACTTCGTTTTGTTAACGTTTAGCGTCATTAAATTTAAATCCAACCAGTAAGCTAACTTACTCATTCCAGACTCGGTTTTCTCATGCACTTCTTTCCAGTCGGCACCGTGGAAAATAATAACTGTATCGTCAGCGTAGCAAATCAATTCAGCGTTAGGAATTTCATTTCTTAAAATGGCATCCATGTAAATTGTGAATAAAGTTGGGCCCAATAGGCTACCCTGAGGTACACCAAAAGTAACATTTAATTCGTCGCTCATCTGATTTTCGACTCTTACACATTGCCGGCGATCGGTTAAGTAGCTGCGGAACCAGTTTAGGGCCACTCCTCTTATACCAAACGACTCTAGTTTCTTAAGTAGAATCTGACTCGAGACAGTGTCGAATGCCTTTGCGAGATCTATGAATACGCCTAGGCATCGACGGCCCCGGTCAACGTGACCAGAAACAAGTTTCGTGAGGAGTTCGACAGCATTTTCCGTGCATCTTCCCTGTCTAAATCCGAACTGGCGGTCCGATAATAAATTGTTTTCTTCGGTAAACTTCACGATACGTTTATTGATTACTTTCTCTAGTATTTTAGAGAAAATGCTGAGCAAGGAAATTGGTCTGTAGTTATCAGGAGTCCCTTTTGTCCCTGCCTTGTGGATTGGAGACACCAAGGCAGTTTTCCATTTATCCGGGAAGACTCCTGTTGACATGATCAGATTGCAAATGTGCGTAAAAGGCTCATTAAATTTTTAAATTTTGTTTGGCATCTCGCAGGTCAACCTATGCGGTTGTCGTCTGCTTAAGCGGACTTGCCTGTGGATTCCCTAATAAATTAAGGCCTCCAGCCAGGACTTAAACTTATATACTAACTAAAACTAAGCGACAACGCTAAGGGCACCCCCTGTGGGGTACGAACCTCGGCTTAGGGCGTCGCTGGAAGAGGGCAGCAAATGACTAGCTGGATCAGGATTGGTATTAATTAGGGACGAATTTAAAGCTACAGGCTCAGCGGCGCGGGCTGGCTCGAGCAAGGGTCGGGAGGGGCGTCGATTTGGGCGTCGCGGCGGGCCTCGGCGGCGGTAGGACGGCGATCGGGTTTTGGGCTTATGTAGCGTGCTAGTGGCCTTGCTACTCTCCTGGAGGAGGGTAGTGGCGTCGTCGGGGTCGATTAAAGTATGCCTTGGTCGGCGAATACTGCTAATGCGAGAGGGAGTGTAGCGGGCGGCCGCTGTAATCAGGGGGTTAGAATGTTTGATGCCGCAGTCGAAGAAACGCTTTGATAAGCGTTTCATGAACTGTTTTATGGTTGGCATTTTGAGGTCGACGTGAAGATCGATATTACGGACATAGAAGGGGGCACCCGTGACCCTTCTGAGGAAACGGTTTTGGAGGGTCTGCATCTTATGGAGATGACGTGGGTGAGCGTGCGCAAATACAACGCAGGCATAGGTCATGATGGGACGGATGACTGCGGTATAGATGCGGAGCTTGCATTTGAGGGACAGTTTACTACGGGCTGTCAGTACGAATTGCGGCCTGCTAAGAGCGAAGGAGGCGCGCGCGCGAACCGCCTTAATATGAGCCTTAAAGGTAAGGTTCTCATCGAGGATCACGCCTAGGTATTTGGCTTGCTTCTCCCAAGGGATTGGCTTGCCGTACATAGTGATCGGGCTGGGAAGTGGGTGAGGGAGTCGACGACGTCTCGAGAAGAGAACCGCCTGACTCTTATCGGGGTTGACCTCGATTCTCCATTTCCGGAACCAAGCGCCTAAGACGTTTGCGGAGGTTTGGAGAGTACGAGCTATAGCGTTGGGACAGTGACCGGTATAGTAAACGGCAGTGTCGTCGGCGAAGAGAGCCAACTGAGCCTTTTTACTTTTTGGGATATCGCTAGTGAACAGCGTGAAGGCGAGAGGAGATAGTACGGAACCCTGAGGGACACCTGCGCGAATAGGATGAGGGGACGAGAGTGCTCCCTCGACGCGATAGCGAAAGTTCCGGTTCGACAAAAAGTCTCGTAAGATGAGCACGAGACGATCTGGCACTCCTAGTTGGTAGAGCTTGTATATCAAGCCATTGTGCCAGACTTTGTCGAAGGCTTTCGCTATGTCGAAGAATAGCACACCCGTCGTCGCGTTACGCTGCAGACCAGCGCATAAGTGCTCTACGATACGGTGGACATGTTGGGTGCCCGAGTGTTGGCTACGGAATCCAAACTGCTCGTTGGGTATGAGGCTCGTTGCTTCGGCGTAGTCTTTGAGACGCTTATAAATAAGCCTCTCGTAGATTTTGCCGAGGACATTGAGTAAGCTAATAGGGCGGTAGCTGGAGGGCTCAGACTTTGGCTTGCCTGGCTTTGGGATACCGATGACGGTGGCTTCTTTCCATGATTGTGGGAAGATGTTGTTGCTCAAGGCGCCATTGAAGATGGCGGTCATAAGCATTATTAGCGGGGCAGGAAGGAGTTTGTATACCTTATTGGTAATACCATCCGAACCGGGGGCCTTACGAGCGTGGAGCCCTTTAATGATGTCGTGCACTTCGTCTGGAGTGACGGGAGGCAGAGGATCATCAGGGTCTTCGACGGGAGGGAGGGAGGCTCTTCGTTCGACTTCAGCGTCGACCTTGTTCAGGTGAGCTTGGTCTACTGGTTGGGAGCTGGGAGAACATTGGGACTCTAGGCTGTCGGCAAGACATTCAGCCTTATCGGGACTGTCGAAAGCGACACTATTGTCGGGGCGGATGAGCGTAAAAGGCTCCAAAATTGAGTGCCTTATATATTTGATTAGTGTAGCCTTATATCCGTCTAATCCGGGAGCGCTCTCGTTTTTTAGGTTCAGTATAATTCTTTCTATTTCGTGTATGTCAGTAGGCGCCAAAAATATGGAGTTACTATTTGATACTCTACATCTGGTTTTTGCGGCTAGCTCTTCCTCAGTCGTGGACAGACTTTGTAGAATTTGGTCGGCAAGGGTTTTTCCTACAGATGCAAAGTAACTATTACAGTGGTTCAAAGATGCCTTGATGGTACCAGCGGAAGACAGTAGTTCTTGTGGGGGGGCACTTTTCCTCTTTGGCATCTCGGTTATATCTTTGATAGCGCTCCATAATTTCTTAGGGTTGTGCTGATTTTCTTGAAGTTGTCTACTGTTGTAATTGTTCTTTACTTTCCTGAGAAGGTCGATAAGGAAGTTCCTATACCTCTTGTAAGAAATGTTCAGTATTTCATTTTTCGGGTCTTGTTTGACTTTTAAGTGTAGGTTGTCTTTAAAGTGCATGCAGCGCACCAAACCGGGTGTGATCCAGGGCTTCAATATAACTTTTGTCCGACTTTTCTTTAAATTTTGTGTGTTTCTTGAGGTAGCTGCACCGAGGATATCTTCAAAGGCTTTGAGTGCTTCGTTCACATCTCGACTACGAGTAACAGGAGACCAATCTTTGTCGTCAAGATCTGATTTCAGCTTTTCATAATCGATTTTTTGAATAACTTTCCTGATGTTTTTGTTACCATTTTTAGTTTTAGTTTTGATTCCAAATATAGCAATATCGTGATCTGTCAACGAAGATTTGGCGACGATACCAATCACTGAGCCACAATTTTTTACGTAAGCATGGTCTAGGCAGGAGTTTCCTCGGGTTGGCTTTGTGATCGCAGGTAACAGTGCGTGCTGTGCCATTAAGCATTGGTACTCGGCATTGTCTCCACTAGGATTGTCGGCGAGTATGTCAATGTTTAAATCTCCTGTGATAATCAGCACCGATTTCGACTTTATTTGATTTAAGTTCTCATCTAGTGACGATAAGAAGTTTGACAAACTACTAAAAGAAGGGGACCGGTAAATGCCGAATAGATTAATAGTGCCACCAAAACGAACCATAAGACAGTTTGCATCGTCTATCTCAGGCTCAGTAACAACAACTTGATGACGTTCCTTTACATAAATTATGACACCTCCAGCTTTGTTTATAAATTTCGTTGTGTGATATGAATTATATCCCTCTAGACTTCCTATACTAGAATTTTCGTGCAACCAGCATTCTGTGAGAACGATAGCCTCAAATTCGATATTTAAACGTTTTAAGGCTACAACGAAAGAATCAAAATTTTTATGCGCACTTCTGATGTTTATTGTAATGCACTTAAAGTTATAATCCTTTGTTATAAGGTCCTGACAGTGTTCCAGGTCGGTCAGTGAGTGACAGTTAATGCATAGAGATTTTTCAATATTCTCATGAACTTCTAGGTTATCCACGGAGAATGATTAAAATAATAATAATGTACGATGATATGCTTACTTCTGTCACTCATTCTACAATACCGTTGGGATCTGCAATGTTTTGAACTAGGACGTATTGTTTTGTGTGTAGTGGATATGTAATGTGTTAGGCGTGTGCAAAAGTATCTAGCTGCATAATAATAATAGGACCAATAACAGAATAGCAGCATGTTTACAAGAGGTGGAATTGATACGACACCCAAAAAGCTACACATTAACAAGACAAAGAAACTAAAAATAAAAGTTAAGGTAAAAGTAAAAGTAACACCGGAACGCGTACTACATAACAGCTCATCTACGAGATTATGCAGGAGTCCGTGACTACAAATTTGCTTCTTCTTGTGCTGAGAGAACTTTTTGATTTGCCTGGTTGAGGTGGATCTCGATGTCTGCTGCATTGCGAAGTCGAATAGCCGGTGCACCTTCCTTCTTCCGAATGTTAATTTGTCCGTTCTTGACCCAGCAGAACTTGAAGCCGCAGTCAATAGCTCTGGACCTGGCTTCACGAAAAAGAAAACGGTTCTGCTTGGTGAGGTGTTCGTTGATGTACACTTTGCTAGTGTTACCTTCTATGTTTAAATCGGTGCTGTTTAGTTTACGTCTGGATTTTGATGCTTTGATAAGTTCACTCTGCTTTACACGGCGGGACAGACGCACAATTATTGGTCGTGGCAGTTTAGGGTTATGGTCACTGATTGTGCTAGTTTGACGTTTACCGGCGCGGGTTACCCAGTCAATATCATTGTCTTTGAGCTCTACTCCGATTTTAGTGGCTGTCAATAAAGCGATGTGTTGTAAGTTTTCGTTCGCGGACTCGGCTATTCCCATTATTTCGATCTCATAAGATAAGGCAGCCTGTGCTTGAGAATTTATTTCTTCTTTGAGGTGGGATACGGAGCTTTCAAGGTCAAGAATTGTTTTCCTCTGTTTCTCTTCGAACTCCACATTGATATGGCGTGTCTGTGATTGAAAATCCTGTAACTGTTTTTCCAAGTGGCTAATAATATCAGCATTCTCAGTTTTCTCTCTTTCCAGGTTTAAAACCTTAGCAGAAGTATCCTCGTATTGTTTTCGTATAGAGATAACGCTACCCTCTAGTTCAGATTTTGCATTCTCGAAGGAAAGGCATTGCTTTTTAAGAAAAGCTACATCGCCGATCAGCTTGGAAAAAGTGGCTTCTTGATCACTTTTCCATAAATTGAGGAACAATTCATGCTCGGCCTTCCAGTTTGTCAACATTTCCAGTAATACTAATACTAAAAATGGCTTTTTTTTGTAAGTTTATAGGTAATGGGGTATTGTCTGGAACTACCGGTCAGATTTGAAAAATTAAATAATATGCTAATTAACACCACGCTATGACCCTCAGCAGCCGAGCAAAAAGAAAAAAGTCTGAGAGAACGCTATGCGATGAAGTCATAGCGCGGACAGGTGATACGATGCCACGGGGTGGGCGGAGGAACAAGAAATTTAGTACGTGTTTTATGCTTAAAACCGCCTGTTACATTTCTAATGACTGCCTCGTTGGTCTAGTGGTCGCAAGAGCTACTGCTGAGCGTAAGGTCCTGGGTTCGATTCCCGGGTCGGGCAAAGTGTTATTGAGTTTTTCTAACTAGAATTTCTCAGTAGCAGCCCGGAGTCTGGAATTGTGCCCGGTTAATGGCAACAGGCTCGCCCCTATTACATTGGACTTAAGCATAACTGGCGAAATGTGGGTGTACTATAGGTACACCTCTGCCTAACCCTTCTGGGATTACAGTGATGTTATGTGTGAGTATATTTCGAAAATGATCTCAATAGCTTCTGATTTTACCGACTATGGCGAAGGAAGGAGGGTAATTGTGTAAGAGTCTTTATTCGTGTCACTTTTACTGGCTTTCAATAAAAGAAGAATGGGATTAAATCTAGTACTTTGTAAAAACGTAAGTGTGTAAGTTGCCAAGTTTGACCATATTTTAGTGTAATGTGGTCAAAAGTCCTTTAGAAACCGGATGCGATACATATTATAAAGCAGATGGATATCGCTCCCATACAAGTTTGGCCCAGCACGGACACAAATAAAACAATATATGATATGAAGACATATTTGTATTTAATAGTCCTGTTAATATTTTATTACTCCAGAACTTGGTGGTGTCGAGATTTAAGACATTTTAGGTTTACACTTCGTTATGACATTTTGACGTTTAATACAGTAAGCTTTGTCATTGTCGTGATAGTCTAGAGGTTAAGGCCTCATTAATCAAGCACGAGGTTGTGGTTTCAATTCTTGGCTAAATACCAGTGTGACTTTTTCCAATTGTCTGCTTTCATACATCTAGTCGTACAAGCGCGTCGTATTAATAGAACTGATATATTGTGTTGTACACAAAAAGTGTCAAATATGTAATTATTAGGTATAGCTGTGCGTGTTTATTTTATCAGAAAGCATATCGTAAATGTCACAAAAATATGTAAAATATGTTTTAAATTACCATGCTAAAATAATACAATAATGTGTCCTGCACTGAATATCTGCTTGTAAAGATCTTACTTGCTAATTAATTTTGTTATGTTTTATTGAATTTCTCAGTAGCAATTCGGAGTCTGGGTTTGTGCCCGGATGATGACAATATATTACATGGGGCTTACACATACCTAACTGGCGAAATGCGGGTGTACTGTAGGTATACCTCTGCCTAACCAGGCGTGATGTATGTATCGGATGGATGTGTAGATGGGATGTGTATATTGAACCAATCACTAAATCGAAATGTACGTTATTTTGAAAGCATTTATATATCACTTCGTGTATACCTATCTTAGAAGAAGAAGGTAGTGTTTCCATTACTTTGAAGAACCAATTAATCTTTTGATTTTTAATTAAAGAGATAAATAAAATGTGTCTTTTTAAATTTTAGTTCCGTTGTCACTTAACACGCATAAAAACATGTATTTTTCTTACTCTGTTATCTAAACTGCAAGTAAATACATGTCGTTTCGAACAACAAATATTTACTAATTACCAATTTATTTCAAACAATTGCAACATTAGTAACTCAGGATGGACATCAAAATTATACTATTTAAAATTGATATGTTCCCACTGAGTTATGCGGAGAAACGAAAGCCATGATGAAAAAATCAAAAATAATACGTTTTTTTTGTAGTTTTTTTTGTACGTTTTCTTTGTCCGTGCTGGGCCAAAGAAAATCCATGTCCTTAGTAGCGATCTCCCCTGCTCCGCACGGGTTTATCAAGTGGACAAATCATTGAGATTTCTTTATATTATATTTCTGTTAATTAATTTATACATAGATACAAACATACCCCCAATATAACATATCCAGAATAAATTCTATAGAATGATGGTGGAAACCGCATCAAAATCCGTAGGGAAATTTAGATTTACCTTTAGAAGAAAACGTGGTCACAAACCAAAGGCGACTTTAATGTAAAGTTATAAACTATGTTCTTAACTGTTTATTACATTAAATATATTACATTTTAACGCGAAAGCAAGTTTGTTTTTTTGTTACACTTTGACGTCAAAACGACATGACGGACTTGGATGAACTTTGACAGACCATGACCTGGGTAAGTACACACTTTTCATCCTGGATCGCAGACAAAGTTACAGGCAACAGCTAGTTATAATATAAAGAGAAAAGATGAGTTTTTAGGGTTCCGTACCTCGAAAGGAAAAAACGGTACCCTTATAGAATCACTTTGTTGTCCGTCCGTCCGTCTGTCTGTCTGTCTGTCAAGACCGTTTTTCTCAAGAACGCGAGGCGGAATCAAGCTTGAATTTATATCAAATACTCAGGTCTACTGTCCCTTGGAGCTGTGAAAAATCAAACTTCAAAGCCAACGCAATAAAAAGATAGCCGTTTATGCAGCAAATTTCCGCAAATTTTCGACACTCACAAGGGAATCAAAACCAAGAGGGTACTTCCCGTGAACTCAGAATCTTGGAATTTGGTACAAAGCAACGTCTTATAGCACAGATAAAGGAAAAATTTCGAAAACCGTAAATAATTGGTTACATCATATAATAAAAATATTTTTAATAATTTTATACGTACTACTCCTTTCCTCATGAACGCGTGTGTACGGAACCCTAGGTGCACGAGTCCGACTCGCTCTTGGCCGATTTTTTTAGTATGTTTGTTACGCTTTCACGCTAAATTCGCGGATTTGGATGAAATTTGGCGCGTGGGTAGACTATAACCTGGATTAGGACAAGCTTTATAGTGGACAAGGGATACTTTTTCATACCGATATTACTTACGCGGGTGAAACCATGAAACATAGATAAAATACGAGTGCCTTTGTACATAAAGTGAACGAAATTTCGACAAGTTGTCGAAGGCAGTCAAAAATTCGGTAACATCTCGAATGGAATAAATTAATATTTGGGATTTACCAAAATCATAATCGAAAAAAATATCCTTCTTTGATGATGAGGGCGCGACTGAGCTTAATATCAATT
The DNA here is from genome assembly GCA_963555695.1 of Dasypolia templi. Lineage (NCBI taxonomy): Eukaryota > Metazoa > Arthropoda > Insecta > Lepidoptera > Noctuidae > Dasypolia > Dasypolia templi. The sequence continues at coordinate 3,210,776 of OY743147.1, forward strand.
TGGTTTATATTGGGAGCTTCTATGAAGCCATCAGAACGCGAAAGTAATATCCTCATACCTTTTTAGGCTTTCCGTCGCAAATCGTTCCGAGCAGACTCCCCAATTACAGGAGACATGCTTAGCTTGCGTTGTGAAAAGGAAAAAGGTACTTTCGCTATATACCGTTTGTTGGAACTGTTTTATTACTTCTATTTTTGTGTAATTTCAGCTATCTATATCTATTTTTAAAACGTTAGCAAATAACTAAAAATGCAACAATGTTGGTTATCCATGACTGTTCCTGCCCGCGACATCGGCCGCGTGAAATCCCCCCCCCCCCTACCTACACATCGCTGCCTGCGCTATTATCGTGTTTTCGCTTAGCAGTTATTCTGACCTTTTTCTTTATGCTCGGCTCCTAAGAGTATACACTGTATACTCTTAGGAGCCGAGGGCCCAATGCATGAGGAAGGTGTATACTATACACCTTCCTCATGCATTGGGCCATCAAATAAAAAAAAAACAATTAGGGCTGGTAAGTAGTTAGTAACAACTACTCTCTCTCTGCCTCTCTAACTCTTCTGTTTTATTAGTATAATTATAGTATAGTACGTTTATACGAGTGCCAAATTGAACCCAATTCACCGTGACATGACGGAAGCTGACTCCACAAAATATAAACCAACAACAATGATTCGGAATATTATGGAGAACTTAATGTGATTATATTTTCATAACATACTTTTTACTTGTTCTTGTTTCCTCGTTACCATTTATTTATGACGACATTTAGAATCCAATTACAAAGTTTACTGTGTTGTCCTGATATCTATTTAATAGCCATTGAGAGCGAATTAGCGGGTCGTTGAGTAAGTAAATTAAGTACCTAATAGAAATACCTAATAACATCGAGTTTTGTAAGTCCTAAAATGGTATAAGACTTGCTCCCATGAGAATATATATATTTGTAACAAAAGTATTATTTAAAAGAGTGTCCATGGAGTTTCTTGCCCTCTCTTCTCCATAGGTACCCACTACACTTTGGTATGGGCAACTAGCTTCGTATTTCTGACTGAACGACTCCTTGAAAATTCAAAAGTGCCTGTAAATGGTTTAATTGAAATAAATGATTTGAGTTTGAGTTTGAATAAGGGGGATGCGCCGCGAAAAACATGTTTTCAATTATGTCAGTGTCAGGATGTATGTTCATCAAATTATGATTCACGGCCGTTGTATTGATGATTCTAATGATAATAAGTCTGTAAAATACTTGTTATGGTCGTGAATCATATTTTGATCAACGTACAACCTGACCTGAAAATTGCGATAAACAACAAAAAAAACCGGACGAGTGCGAGTCGGACTCGCGCACCGAGGGTTTCGTACAAACCTGTAGGTTTATATGTAAAAGTTCACACGCGTTCATAAGGAAAGGGGTAGTGAGTTTATAATGATTAAAAATATTTTTATTATATGATGTAAAAATTTACGGTTTTCGCAATTGTTCCTATAACTGTGCTATATGACGTTGCTTCGTACTAAATTTCAAGATTCTGAGTTCACGGGAAGTAACCTGTAGGTTTTGATTCCCTTGCGAGTGTCGAAAATTTGCAGCATTAAATAACTACAAGGGACAGTAAACCTGAGTATTTGATATAAATTCTAGCTTGGTACTTCCACACGTTCCTGAGAAAAAGGGTCTTGACAGACAGACGGAAAGACGGATGGACAACAAAGTGATCCTATGAGGGTTCCGTTTTTTCCTTTAGATACCTCTAATCCTAATAACTAAAGGAATTTCGCGGGTTGCCCTGGCGAGTTCGCCTTTAATATAACCGGCAAAAGATGGTCGTACTAATTTTTTCATACCTTTTCAAAAACAGGTGCCATGTCACGTTTAAAAAAAAACTAATTTACTTCTCAATCATCATCAGCCTACAGCATTCAACTGCTGGACTTACGCCTCTTTAATTGCACGCCATTCAGCTCGACTCCCAGCAAATCTAATCTCATTATTTGACATTATATGCCCACAATCCTAATTTCAACTCTTTGCTAAAGGCTTTTGGACACAGGGTATTAATTCATTAAACAAAAAGTGTACATTTAGCCAACCGTAGTAAAATTTCCCATACAATAATAGTGCCAAAAATTACTTAAACTAAAATTTTATAACAGGTGCAAGTAATGATGGTTTGGAATTACAATGTAAGGTAGCGCAGGCGGGTCGCTCTTATTCGTATCTGGAATAATTCAAACCTGTGTTTTAGGCCATCAATTCAGATTCAGATTTATTACAGTTGTTATGGCAATCATGTCATTTGGTTTCAATAGGTTTTATTTTCATTATTTTCTATTGTACACCATTTTCTATACTGTTAAGTATCTGGTACTTGTTGACAGGCTTAAACTGTCCTCCCATACCTTTTAACACTCTTATTTGAAAACATTGTAAAAACCAACTATTTTTGACACAGTAACCGTGGAGTTTCTTGCCGGCTCTTCTCCATAGGAAACGACCATTTGGAACCGTGCACCTAGCTTCTGACGTTTCATAAGTGCCTAATGAAATAAAATATTTTTCACCATACTAACTATTATTTGCAATTTTTACCCATCGATTTCCGAGGGTAAAAGCCTTTTTTGTTATCTAGAGTGTACAAGTGTTTTAAAATTCGAAGGCTTCCGATTCAACATTTACTCGTAGTTTTAAATAAAACCAAAGAGTTAGGAACAAAAACGTTTTTAAGACAAAAGTTGGAAACGTTCAAAACCTGTCAACCGAAAATACCTGGTTATTCAGAACCGAAAATACCCGCTTTTTAATTTATTTTAATAAACAGATTATATACGTATTTTACTGGTTTTCTTTCTTTTTTGCAAGTTCCTCGTAGTGTGGTGAAAATTGTTGTGTTTCACTTATGGGTAAAAGTTTTTAGCGTTTCGTGATTTGACACCTTCGCGACGCTCAGGATTCTTCTTTTAAACCACTCGCTTCGCTCGTGGTTTAATTATAGAGCCCTTCGCTAGCTCAGGTTTCAATGCAAGCACTCACGGCAAAAACACTTTTACCCATATGTAAAATAAATAACTATTGATTTAATTTTATGGAATAAAAGTAGATTTTCACTAAAGACACTGCGGGTTAGAAAATAGACCAAAGTTTTTGTTTATTATGTACTTACGTATTAATATTTGTTCAAGCTTAAACGTAATACTAGGATGTCACTTGGAGTATTTAACAAGCACTCACACACATACATTTTTTTTTCTTTACATCGCTTACTTAACCCTAACATAAAGAAACATAAAAATACGAACAATGTACGTAATAGTTAAGTTACGAAAAGATACGGGATGGTGCAAAGATACGACGGTTTGGAAAAGTAAACTTAGGTCGGTAGGTAAACTTAGGGCAGTATTTTTTGCGCGTACTTGGCGGTGCCTATACTGTGTGTTCAATAAATTAGAACGAACATTTTTGTGATCCTCAGCGAGCTGTAAAAGTGATAAGGGCTAGTAATAACTTGGGATAGTTAACTATCATGGGGAATTTATTTTATAAATTTGTTAGCTTGGTTTTATTGTTGTGTGTATCATTTCGGTATAGTTATTTGTTTCATTATACAAGTCGATTAACCCTGTAAACATGGGCCTCTCAATGACCACTATAAGAATAATTCAAAGAGCATATTGCCGTACAGGGTGACTTGTAATTTGACGTATTCTTTCCCGGACATGATGGTCCTAATGGACCCATTTGCACTTTTTTTGTGTATTTTTGAACATTTTCCAGAATTCGTCACTATATATCGCTCTTCTCTTAACTCTGATGAAATTGAATGGCCTCCATTGCTTGTTGAAACATTTGGTCGCAACGCTTCAGTAGATTACACACAAGCGATCGAAATGTAAGTAAGTATGCAGCTATTTCCGTTACAAAAAATAAAACTGTCATTAGGTAAATTGAAGTTGTTCGGGGTAGTTTTAATAAAAGTGATTTTAACGTCAATCTACTTGTACTCCTGCCTACTTCGACACTTCCTTAATTTATAACGTTACATAAAGGACGATTTAATATGTACAGAAAATATATTAAACGAAACAAATAAATTGAGTTTAAGGATATCTAGGTGATTTCAAGAGACTAGATTTTGGGCGCAACGTTGGAGCAAGGATGGACACTAAGGTCGTTGAACTTTCAAAATATAGTTTTTGAAGAAGGTCAATTCTCGTACATAAAAACATTTAAATTCAAGCCTCAATCTCTTCTTAGCATCAATCAATGTCAAAGCTTGTCAAAAATCACTGAATTTTTGACAGATTGAGACTGACATTAGAATGCCAAAATCCTTAAAAATACGGGTATCGCCGCTCAGATCATGTGTACACACATTCGCTTCATTTCACGGCTCACTACACATTAGGTTTTCCCACATACGTACATTTTACACAGATAGTTTATAACCTGGATTAACACATAGAGTACTTTTTTATCAAGATACTTGCAAGCGATTCAGATTTATGCGGGTGAAATCACGGGGAGCAGCAAGTGTTTGTATAAGGTAATCTCTAAAGGAACCTACTGATCCAATAACGGAATTATTGGCTGAACATTATATCTGATAACTTTTTAGCAGTGAGAAGCCTTGGCGACCGTCTCTATATGAAATGTTTTTGGTAGGTTAATATTTATTTTTGTAGGTTTGCAGGTAAAATTGTTTGTAAAAGGTAATCTCTAAAGGTACCTACTAATCCAATAACAAAATTTTCACTGATAGAGAGTTACTCCATTGCCGAGTGCCATAGTATATGTTTAAGATTAAAACACGCGGTTGAAGTCGCGGGCAGAAGCTAATCATGTACCTATGTCTATTTTGTTACTTCGTTCTGCAAAAAACAATAGCTTTTTGGAGTCTCACAGGAAATAAGAGTAGTGATTGAAACAAAAACTGGCACGACTAATTGCATCTATGTTGACTGACTTATTGCCATTGTGTCGATGGACGAACCTGTGAACAATTTCATCAAACTCGATCCAGAAACAAAACAACTGAACATGCATTCTGTTTACAGCTACAAACGAACTATACCATCCACGTTTTCCATTCCTGGAAATGGAATTGTAATCGAATGTTCCGCGAGGTTGTGAGGTGTAATCCGAAGGACTCGGCGTGTTTGATTTGTGGAGCAGCTGCAACGAGCTTCGTTTCAATTTGCTTTTTGATCTTATACTGAGGAATTGTGCACAGTAAATAGTCTTGACTTGACTTGGGACTTGTTTATATAATTATTATTATATTCCTTTATTGAATTTTGTATATATATAAATTACATTATATGAGGGGGCTGAACTCTATAACTATATACCTAATGTATTTAAGGAATTAAAATCTAGAAGCTGGTTGCCCATTCTAAAGCGTACCGAAGAGGAAGAACGGGCAAGAAACTCCACGGACACTCTTTAAAGCAAAATGTGGTTACATCATTCATGTTGAGACTAAGCATGTGAAAACGATGCAGAGCGTTAAAAGCGTCCGTAATAAAAAATAAAAAAACAAATATTCAAATAAATTAAAATAAGCCGTGGCAGCTAAGAGATGACCAGTCCCTACTGACGGCGCCCATTCACGAACATGACGCATGAATGCACCATTCCGCTCAACCATTTTGAAGGAAGTTCAATGACCCAACACATGCGCCAACACCAGCGAGACAACATAACATGAAACAATTAAAACGTAAAAAATTGTAGCCCACCAGTACCGGTGGGTTACAATTTGTCCAAGCTATCGGTGATCCGGGTTTCTGAGAGAGGAACTTAACAAAACCAACCAAATTAAAAATTATAATTGTTAAAGTGTGCTGAGAATCTCGGTTAAAATTAAAATAGTTATTATTTGTAGGACTTTCTTTGGTTTGTTAAAGGTTCTAATCAGTCGGCACGTATGCAAAGTAGGTACACCTTTTAATGTCGTATGTTGTTTAGATTCTGTAGACAAATAGTTTATTAGCAAAAATGCAAGTAGATGTATCTAGGGACGTTGTTAACTAATTAATTTCAAACATGGTCATTATTATTTTAATCCGAGGAGATTAAATCCGAACAGTAATACACGCTGTTTCAAATAATCCTCTGATTAAAAAAATCCTCTATCTACAAAACTATATTTGGGATATTTGTTTTTTAAACAAACAAGCCAATAAGAATAAAGCTGAACAGAGCACTCTGATACAGAAAGTATCTATGCACGTACCTAGGTGTTGCCGGTGACCTAATTTGCATGCAAACTTCTACTCCTATTCGAAACACTCCTCGGTCGAGTTTCTGAGAGCATTCTAAAACCCTCGAAGAAACGTATCTTCAAAATACGATGTTTCTGAACGTTCTTCGAACTGTATTATATCAATGTTTAGACATTTTCTAACAGCTGTAGGAAAAATACAATACTTTTAAACATCCTGTGACCTATTTTATATAACAAGATTAAATGTTAACGTTTTAATGTAATCGGCTAATGATGTCGAAAGACAGACGAAGCGTAATCAGTGATCACGTAGCGATTGGTGCGAGACTTTTGTTCGCCTACCCTCCTTAATGTCAATAACGGAAAATACTTCCAACGAGAAATGAAAGGTGTTTCTGAGCCTCTGAGGACGTGTTTATTTAGTGGTGAAAGCCTGATTGTAGGAGCGGAATAGATTAAAGAGTTTCTTATTTGGTAGTTGGTAGATAGATAAAAAAGGAATATGCGGTTATGTGATTCTACCATGTTTTTTTTTAGAGTCAAGCCATAGGTATTATTAATTTAATCCCACTACGAACATACTACGAGTGACGTAAAACCTAAGCTAAGGTCTAAATTACGTCCTTGCTACAGTTGCTACGGCGTAGCTGATCAACGGACGCTTGCTACGACGCTCGTAGTCGCGTAGCTATACATTTTGAAAGTTGGTAACATGACGGTAAATACATATATTAGTTGGGTTCGTGTTTATGATGTTCTGCCAGTTCTGGTTACAATGGAAGCCAACCTCAGGTCTGAAACATATTTGCAATTAAATACTTGTACTTGCTACCAAGTAGGTTTTACCAAGTATTTAAAGAATATTAGTAGTAACCTTAGAATAATAACGCATAGAAACCTAAAACGAGTACCAAAAGTGAAGCAAGTCAAACAATACATAATGAGACATAGCTAGCGCAGCGAGCCGTCAGTGCTCAAGGTCGAGCTCTGTTGAACACAGCTCACAGAAAATATTACAAAATGCGTTTGTTGCGTGAAAAGATGGTATGCATTCGGAAAACATAAAAAATGTGACATATTTCACAGTTTAGTACTTACATTCAATACATTATTTTAACGTAAAAAACAGTCTTCAAATAAAAACTTTCATAACGTAATTTAACACACTGAAGTGAGGCCAATTGTTGAGAATAATTTCCCCTAATACAGTAGGCGCTAACTCTTTTGGAGTCTACTGTATTATGATGCCTATTGTATGGCGCTAACATTGTTGACGCCTATTGCATGAAACGAAAACATAATAATTAGGATTGATTTAAATAATTTTGACATTTTTTAAACCGGGTTAGTTTCATCAAACAAACAAACATCTTACACTTATTTCTAAAACGAGCACGGAGATACTATCCATTCGTCTCGGAAACCATGTTAGGGCGTTTTTGTTTGCACTAACAGCAAGGCCACGCCCATTACTTTTTAGTAGAAGAAAGTGTTTATATGTTAAAAATAACAAAAACATGTTCATAGCAGACCCCTCTTAAAATTATAGGGGTACGATTTTGGATTGATCATAAACAGAGACTTACTACGAGTATGTCAAATGTGGAATTGTTAATTTGACTTTATCCCAAAAGTCATTCAATAAATGTTAATTAGCTCTTCCACTTTATTTAAAAAAAAAGTAGTCTATGCTATGGCCCAAAAAAACAATGGCCTAAAAATAACTACGTGCCGCTTACTCACACATACATACCTAAGTTGCGTAATTTTTTTTGTATAGGGAGCGTGTATGATACTAACCTTTAATGCGTTATATTTTATATTTAAACATGAGTGAGTAGGAAGCTTTAAATTTATTTTGCCTTTGCCCTTGTGTTGGAGCACAGAGCACGGAGATGCCTCGGCGGCCGTTGTTAGAGGCGGCATTGTCAACACTTTCCACACAAAGCATTTTTTTTTAGGGTGAGTTATCATCAAATGACATCTCTCGCTCTGGAGGGAGCGGGAGGGCGTGTCAGACTTTTACTGACTAAAACCCACCCGTGTTCCTTCAGTCGCCTGTGCCACGGTCGGGTCACGGTATCATTTTCGAACAACCCGTGACTCCGGCAATTCCACACAAACCATAGTTTGTCACGAATATCGCCGCTTACTTACACTATGACATGAAAATTACGTCAAGAAACTGACAGCTTTGAATGCTAATTTTATGACAGCCTTTTCACTGTTTCGTCTGAAAACAGCAACTCAACATCAACCTTATCGTTACGAGAATAAAGATCACTGTGATTTTGACAAACTTGTCAGTGGCAGCAGCAACTCAACATCAAACTTATCGTAACGAGAATAAAGATTACTGTGATTTTGACAGTGATGCAAAATCAGAGGTAGAATAACTGTGAAAGGACTGTGTTACTGTCGTCTCTAGGCTCCGCCGGCGCCTGCGCAGGCTGCGCAGTCGCTGTGGGTCCATGCTCTGTGGGCTGAAGCAAGACGCTTTATTTTCCGAGCTGGTACACGCGCGGTATATTTTCTGACACCCGCTATTTACTGTGCTATTGTCAACTTAATTGAATGTACTCGTGTAATCGGTGGTACAGTGGCTGCCAAAAGTCCATAGACATTCTCACAAAGCGACAGCTTGACGTTTATTTTGACTTACGACCTTCTATTTTCAAGAGACACACGCATAATCATTGTCATCAAAAAGTGATTGTCGTTCATAATTTCAAGGTAATAAACATGAGGCAAGATGGCCTAGCGGTTAAGCGCGTGCAGATGCGCGAATGTGAGTTTAAATCTCTCGCAATACTCAATTGACTTTTTGTAAGTTTTTACTGGATTGGAAGTAATGGGACAGACATATAAAATTCTTTATCTTGTTCGCTTTGTTCATACATCGTAAAGGTAGATCATAGAAAACTAAATAAAGAATTTAGATTTTTGTGAGGTAGACATAAGTTTTTCGAATATTTAACTTGATCGGAATGAACGTTGTCGGTTGATTGTAGTTGCTGGTTGGTGGCGTGTGGTTTAATAGATAGCGGTATTGTATTTATTCTCAAAATCCATGCAAATATGAATATTGAGGCGAGGGCGACTATTATTACGCTGCACAAAAGTGGTGTTAATAGAAAACAAATAACTGATGAAACCGGACTGAATGTGAGGATTATATTTATGAATTGCAACTTAAACTTTTATTTGCTATTTATACCTAAGGTTATTTGGTAACGTAAGGATATTTTTTTTTTGTTTGAAAATCTATTTGGGGTTTGATGATGCAAAGGTGGGAGTCACGAGATGAGAGGTGTATACACCAATTAAAAACCCATTGCATGGAGGTGTGGGATAATTTAAGAGGAACCGAAATATGTGGTATATTGTAGGGTACATGCGCAAACGTCTACTTGACTGCATTGAAATACAAAATGTTAAAACCTAGATGTTTTGTTTTGATTACTAGACGGTGTAACTAATTATTCAGTAATATTACCATATCCGTAATTATTGAATGATTCCAAATTGAGGTTCAGTTTCAATCTTCTTTTCGTCAAGAAAACGGACACTTAAGCTTCAACCCCAATATTAATTTATTTTGACGTTACATAAAAAAGCATAAAGTTTAAACCATATATTAGTTTTCAATAAACTCTGCTGAATACCTATACCTATAATAAGTGGGTATCAACAATTATATTTGTGTTATTAGAATATATTTTCCTTGTTATGTTATTATGAATTGAAGAAGTGGGTATACGACAAAAAATCTTATGAACGGTTACAAGAAAGCTTCTTTTATTTAGGTAGGAATGTGACGTCATAATTCTCATAAAAGTTTTGTTAATTTTATAAATGAACAAAACGAATAAACATTTTAATTATCATGCAGCACGACTTTTTTATTTCCACCTTCCAACACCGAAAAAATAAATAACAAATCACATACATAGTTAATTAATAATACACTATATTATCTAATATTTAACTCAAAAAAATAAAAAAATATGCATGAAACAAGCATAAATAAACATGAATACATACAAGTTTTTGTATAAAATACAAATATAATTTGTGGTTTTTAAGGAAACAAAAAACAGCCACACATTGATTCGAACTCAGATCTCATTGATCGTGAATTCATTATTAGCCCAAACAGATACCTACACATGTTAGAAATACGCGAATTTTAGCAATGCCATAACTGGCCAGGTCACGCGCATGATGCGTGTCTAACAAAAGCGACGGAAATATATTTTTGTTTCGTGCAGTGCGATGCGATTGCGCGACTTTACGTCAGTGTGTGCCGTGCAAATCTGCGACCTTTGTGGTGTGTATCGTTTAAACACATAAAGTCGTACCGCGAGTTCACAGCAATATGACTCTTAACGTGCCTATGCACTTTTAAACGCTTACTGTACGTGAACGCTGATTACTCTCCTCTCTACTTTTTTTATGTCTCGTGTTTGTTCAATTGAGGCTTATTGAAATGTCCATATGATTTGTAAGTTATATTATTATTCTGTAAGTTGAATGAATATAGATACATTTTGTGGTAGGTAAAAAGAAAATAAAAACCAAAGACGGTACACTGGTTACCACTGCCTAAAAGAAACATGGAGACAACATTTAATGGTGTCTTATATTTTTCTAACCATATAAACCAGAAGTTTTTATATAATTGGTGTATAATTTTATACTTTTTTTTAGATTTGATAGATCTGAGCAAACAATAAACTGCAACTTCTATAATTCTTTTTATTTCCAACTAGGTATCTTCAATCAGATTACGTCATATCAAGTAATCAGTATCTTCAATAAAGTGTTTGGTTTTCAAGTGTTCTGTTGTATTCCGACGTGTCCCGACGTATTTACAAACGCTGCGCACGCCCTCGCAATCTTTGCTTAGCACTAACTAACTGTGGCATAGTAGTTACTGTGGTTCGGAGATTTCGTACGTCTGTTAACATGATCTTTAAAATAACAGAAAATTTTAAAAAGGCCAACATTTAAGCGGGCACGTCGTATTTTTTTTTTGTCAGCCTAATTTGGAAAAAAAGAGTTTTTTTACACATCCTTGTTTGTTTTTAGTGAAGAGCCGTTGATTTTAACTTGTTAGTTATTAGATGGGAAGACTTGGTACCAACCAAGTCTCGGTCATATCGGGTGGGTCTGAGAATCGGCCAACATCTATTAAAAACTAAAACAAAACAACGTTTGCGGGGTCAGCTGGTAAATAATAAAAATTGGGTGTTATGTAAACACTTAAGTTACTTGTAAGAGAAAGGTAGTTTTTGTCTATTAGTTCATTTTTTTTTGTGATAGGTAACCTAACCTAACCTACACTTACGAAATTAAAAAAAAAATTGTCCAAGTGTATGTCTGACCACGCACAGTGAAGGGTTCTGTAGTTTATTTAAATATTTACACACGCATGTTACAAAGCATTAATTTTATCGACTGCAATAATAAGTTTGTATTTCATAGTATTTCTCGAAAAAACTATGAAAAACAAAGTTAATTCTGTGTTTGTAACAGAAAATATCACATGATCACTTATCTTATCTTTATCATTTAAATTATGAGATCCAACAATACCCCACACGTTTATGTGCATAGAGCTTTTTTCATCCGTTGGATACATGTATAACGCCACCCCTAGTTAGGTTTATCGTGATTTCACTACACCATTATGCATTGCTTAGAGGTGACAAGAATACATCTTCTTTCAAATGTTCATCGAAATGGTGTAAATAGTCTCCAAGTAAAATGACTGTATGGCACACGGACAGAAATTAAAAGAGTATAATGAACCTCCTTCTTTTTAAAGTACATATTTTCAGCCAATTTAAGTTGCCTACCTTTTGGATAGGTGTGGTCATACTTATTTCATACGACTTCCGCAGTAGACTGAAACGGTTTGACCAACCTCATCATGTAATTAAAGATATTTGCCACAAACTTATGCTTTATAATAATAGTGGTAACATAATATTCTTAATGAATTCGAATGCTGAAAGTTGATATAAAATACTAAATGTTATGTCGTAATTCTCAACATCCCGTCGAGTAAGCTGAAATGTCAAATGTCAAAATCTAGTCGGGCAGAGTGGTTAACATGTCATATTATAACTATCCTAACTTAAAATATAAATGCGAACTAGTTTGTTTGTTTACCTTTTCACGCCTAAACCGATCATCATGACATGTTTCATGTAAGTACGTAGTCAGGGGTACAGAGAAGAACATAAGGCACCTTTCACCCAGAAAAAGTTCTGTAACCGAGGAAAGGAACAATAACTTTCGACGCTCACATTGTTTTCGGGACGCTAGATGACGCTACGTGTCTTTCGAATCATGATTGAATTATTTTTTTATTTTATAATTTTAAGAAAGCTTACAGACTAATTACACGTATAAGTAACGAAACAATAACAGCTGACAAGATTTTCCTAATTCTTAACGCACTAGTGCAAAACAAATCGATTTCTAAATACGGTGGCCAAATAATATTGCACTGCGTATACAAAAAGCGTTGCGGCTACAATTTGTTTTTGTAAACGGTACTTGTATAATGGTCGTAATGTTAGGTTACTTTGATTGGTTCGAAGATGATTTTTTCTAAGAAAATCAGAACAATCGATTGATCCATTTGCAATGTTGATAAGAAAGCAGATGTAATTAATATTTAACTCTAAGCCTAAGCTCTAAGCATTAACTCTAATGGTAGAAAGTGATAACGCTTACACCGGTGTGCATAGCCGTCTGAAAACTGCTGTGCCTTGAAATATAGGTATCTCATAAATTTCCTCTGAACTAATCAATGCGAGATATATACGGCTCATATTGAGGTTCCATACTGCGCACTTATGAACAGTAAAGTACCTTTATTGGCTTAAAATAATGAAACGGTTTAAAAGAAAGAAACGAACGGCTGGCAACATTGGTAGCCGGTCGTCAAAAAAACTATCTCTATGTTAATAAACTCATTGAAATTACTAAAATTGTTTTAATTACGTTAAATTAGTGTAATATAGTCGAACCTAGGTATTAAGTATCACATACAGTGATTATACAGTGTTTTAACAGGATTTAAAACCGGCTGTCAACTCAACGCCTCAACGGTGACGGATTTCAAAATATCGTCGAATCGGGGATTATTTTGTTTTATCTATGATAGTGTAGTTAATATTTACAGACCACAGAACACCCACAAAATACTGCTCAGGTCTTTGAGCTACGACATTCACACACTGGCACGGTTTATGTCTCCTTTTGCTTGACAACTAGTAGAAACAAAATCGATGACGAAAACACAAACAAAATAAGCTCATTACGAGCTCTAATTATATATTTTTTGCCTGTAATGTGTCCCAAACTCTTAACATAAAATCTAGTTCCATTGTAGGTACCTTCTGATCTAGTTTTAAGAAACCTAATAGCAAGAAAAGCAGTGTTTTCTATATTATTTATATTTTGATTAACTTTCCCATCTAATTCATTAGAATCTTTATCAAAAACTTTATCTAAATGTAATAGCTATTTCCTAACAAATGATTCTATTTATTTTTCCCCAATTACCTCCTACTAATTCACATATCACAACATCTTTTCTGGCACTGTTATTTAGCTGCATAACTTCACACATTCCAGGTGACTGGCAATTAGTCAAAATGATGACCCGCAGAGCAACAATTAAGGATTATTGATATTTGTGTCCGTATTTTAAGAATAACAAAGTCTGTCAAAGCTATTTTGTTTTTGAACTTTATATAATTTTAAAAGATGTTGTTTTGATTAAATAAGTACGTGAATGTCTTAAAACTTTTATGATTTAATGTAAAATGTGAAAGGGTATTTTTCTACCAAACTGTACCACTAAATATAAATCTAAATCAAAGGCATTGTTAATCCTTTAACTTAGAAGATGCCGTATTAGTTTGAGGTTTAAATAAAAGAACTGAAAATTACAAATTATTTTAATTGTTTACATGAGTGAATGATGAGTAAAGTGTTATAAATATAATATTATTTATTTTTTCTTAAATATTATAGTACGTGTGACACTTAGAAAGTTTTGCGAAAATAAAAAATAAATGTTCAATACCTACCTTAGGTACTGTATTTCATTAGATCCAGGAAGACTCTACTTGATCCACACACAAATTATATTAAAAATGAAAGCCACGCAAACTTTGATAGACATTCCTCGCAGATCTTTTCATCTGTTACTTTGATCTTGATTTGTTTGAAAGCTTTCATTAATGTTAAGGGGTATATAATGCTTGAATTTAATTATGAATGGAACGAATAATGAAGCGTGTGTGTGTAGATAGTAAAAGCAAGTTTGCACAAGACGCTGCGCAAATCGTGAATTTCTATAGAATGTGATAGAATGATACAATTGAAAATGAGTTCCAATTTGTTTTTAGAAGTAACTGTCGCATTGTTTTGCTTTGGTTTTTCTTGTCATTTCCTGTGTAGTTAAGTGTTGTGATTCGTTTTTGCTGTGTTGTTCCTTTGTTTTTAAGTAATTAAAAAGTTTCTTAACATTAATATGAATTCGGAAACAATGCAATAGCAATTGTTCCTTGTGAAGGATTAAAGTGTGTACAATCATAACTCGGAAGGGTACCTATGTCATTAGTGATATTATGTACCTGTAAATCTATATACCAATACCATGCCTTCCGTGTGTTTTGATGCTTGTCATATGTGTGTGGTAAAGAAGCGAAGAATGAAGAGTTATGGGCTGTTCGCATTGTGAATTGCTGAGTAATTATAAATCTACAACATCGTAAACAATGTGTAGTTAGAAATCAATAAATTATTTGCACTGTTATTTAGCTGCATAACTCATTCACAAATTGTATTTGTGTCCGTATTTTTTGCCATTTAAGAACAACAAAGTCTGTCAAAGCTATTTTTTTTTAACTTTATATAATTTTAAAAGATGTTGTTTTGATTAAATAAGTACGTGAGTGTCTTAAAACTTTTATGATTTAATGTAAAATGTGAAAGTGTATTTTTCTACCAAACTGTAACCCTGAGTTCAGCGAGTTCGGTTCGAAACTCCGACCCGGAAGGTCGTGTCTTTGTTTTCGCTGAGGCACCGTGTCCAACCGATGGTGGCTTACTTGCCGGACTTAGAAATCAAACCGTGTTTCTTTTGTGTGTGTGTATCAGTGTCGCAAACCAAAATACTTTAAATAGGTTCAAAAGATAAATAAATGTGCGTTCCATGAAGCTGAGACTCCTGCCGCGTCACTGGTGAGATCGTTCCGTACCCTAAGCTGTACTTCTACGCTGCAGCTGCGTTTTAGGTCTTTGATTCAAAGCCACGCGCATGTCCAACATAATTTTAAACAATTGTTATAGGATAGTGTATTTATTTTAAATGTTGTAGTGCGGGATAAACAAAGCTGTTATTCTGGCACATAGTGTGATCGAGTCCTATGATTTCAAACAAAAACAAAGATAACGAGTCATCGCACGGTAACCGCGTCAACGCGCCGCACGGCGGTTGACAATACAAAAACTTGTAACAATTACCTTCATAAATTCGTAACGCTCGTATAAGGCCTTGCTACTCCTGGACATCAATGTTTTAATTAAGTAATGTCAGTACTTATTTCCGTACAAGAGATTTGTAATCTTTAGAAATAAATGAATTCATACCGTATAGTACGGTATCGCTCTTAACCTAATACTTCATACACATTGTGCCGAACAACTATATAACTACGTTGAACAAGTTCAATATTCACTGACTATTATTATTGCTTCCTTTCGAGTAGAAATGGAAGCCTGCTTGAATCTATTTTATTTTAATCTAGGTAATATTTTTCTCAAACATACCAAAGTTATAATTTAAAAGAGGCGTAAATTTTTATTTAGATATTCACAACTACATATTTTGTAAGTTAGACGCTTTGTTGATGCTCGTAATGGACACATCTGGCGGACAAGCGAAAGGCGCATTACGGCTGGGATCGAGAGAAAGCAGAAGGTTGTATTGTTTAAGGGTGCAGTCCGTGTAAAAAAATTGCGGCGCTCACTGTTTAACGGAATGCTAGCCGGTACCTGCAACTGACCCTTGCGTGTCTGTTGCGCAAAGTTTCAAAAATAGAATGCGTAAAGGTTTCAAGTACAGGTTCAACAGGTTGGAACTAAGTATGGACGGACTGTGCGGTTCTTCTGTGACGCCGCAGTCTGTTAACCATCATCACCATTCCCATGGCGTGGCTGGGTTTTGGTGAGTGAGGATGGTCACCCATCCACGGACCGACCCCGGCAGGCATGGCTTAACCTGATCGCTCGGCCCGTGTGGCTGTTATTACTTCTGTTAACCATTTTGGGCGTAATAGGGCGGCATGCCCCTCAACCGTTGTTTAAACGAAGTTGGGCCATTTCGCCGCATTCACTGTGATTTCGATATATCTCAGCAATTGCTCATCATATTAAATTTTTTATTAAATAGGGTACTTGATGTATTTTTGTGAGGTGTAGTTGCGTGTGAATAGACTTTTTAGAAGTTTTCCTATAATATAAATATGCTGGTGCAATGTGCATGAAGTGGTTTAATATTCATGAGTCTCGTTTCCCTGTAAGTTTTGACTGTAGGTGTAAGGTAACCATAGTGAAATAATGGTTGAATTACTTTAGTTTGTGTGATCTGTAGGTCCTTTAGGTTGGTTTTTGGCGCGTTGCCCCATATTTCAATTAGGTAGGAGGAAGACCATAACTATATGTATAATCATTTTAGAAAGAGCTCAAAGAGCTTTATATTTATATTAGAATTGTTTTTTCACAATCCTTTATCCAACTTTACAAATTAACCAATAATGCCAAGTGCTAACGGTCCGACAGTTGTTTATACTCATAACTGTAATAAAAAACATAAAAAAATATATATATAAAAAAACACTGTTCTTCCCTTATATCACGATTTCCCAACACAAAAACATTTGTTGCTCGTCTGCAACAAATGTTTGCGCAATCACCCGCTTAATACTTTTATCGTAAAATCACTTAGCCATCATAAACACAATATTCTTCATTACCCCATATCCATTCTTTTTCTTTTTGTTAATTAAGCATATGGTAGAATATTCTTGTTTTATTTTCTCGCGTTATGCATAATTTGTCTTATAAATTTTCCGTGATTTAAATATATCCGTGAATTTTTTGCTTGACTTTACACCTTTTACTTCTGAATTTTGTTAACCAGTAGTAACTGTAAGTACCTACTGCTTTCAAATTGGATAATTATGAATTAGTTAAATTAGATCTTAAGTCAATATAATTTGCAAGTTTGCCCAGTTCTACGAGTATCTTAATTAAACAATGTTTTTTTTTAAAGGTTCTACTTTTACTTAAATACTTAATTGCAATCTTAAACTTTTAAAATAACATCTTGACTCTCTAACCGTTCTGTAAATTAACATGTCATATCTAAGAGAGCTGATTGATTTGTAACTCAGGACCCTTCTATCACAGACACCTTTCTCTATTTAAGATTGTACACTCTATTAACCAGTGCCTGCAATATGATGTTGAAATAAATTAAGATTTATGGTTATAACGATTCATAGCAGCACCACCAGCAAACTCGCAAAAATGATTTTATTAGAGAAGAGATAACAAAACAGTTTATAAAATCAATACTAAATGTAATGAGCTAGCTTATGAGTTATGATTATGAATGACTTGGTGCGAATTTAACGGCACGGTTGGCGCAGTGGTTGAGCGATCGGCTGCTGCGCTGCGTGTCGCGGGTTCGATCCCCGCACGGAACAAATATTTGTATGACCTATAAATGGTTGTTCTGGGTCTGGGTGTCTTGTGTATGTGAGTTTCATGTTTGTGAACGCACCCACGATACAGGAGTAATTCCTAGTGTGGGGCAACGTTTAAAAAATTAAATAAGGAACAGCTGATGCGAAGATAACAAGGAAGCACGTCGCCGTGTTATCAACTGATATAGTGAAGTGAAGGAATGGTGTAAACAGATGGATTATCCTAACCGTTATATTTTAGCTTTATAAGCATATACTCGTAAGTGACTTTAGATAAATATAAGGCTATGAATAAGAATGACTGCCACTAAAAGACATGAAGACAAATGAAAACACTCACTTATGTTGGTAAACATATGGAATGAGACTAAGTAAATGAATGAATAAGGAACAAACTGGAACAAACTCACAAAATGTGTAAACCATCCACTGTATAAACGATTATCTGCTAGTTTTAGTTCTCCTTGGCCCGACTTCGTACCCTGGGCGAGTGCAGTGCTACGCGAAGCTTCTTCAACAAGGTGTTGACGATTTCTGCTGGAGCTGCCCCGTTGAAGAACGCAACTGAAAAGTTTTTTTTTTTGAGACCGTTACTTTTGCAATTAAGACGGCGAGATTCTTGAAGGACTAATGTTAGCGCGGGGATCATCTAAAGAGTGGACTACTGTATTTAAGGCAAGGGTTTAATGACGTGCTTGACGCCCGTGATCCTCAACAAAAAATTGATCTTCTAAAATTGCGTTTTCGAAAATGTAGTTGCTAAGGAGAAGAACGGAAGTCGAAGATCCATACTACACGCTGCACGGATTTCGACCACACAGGAAGAAAATGATATGGGTTAGGCCATGGTGGGAGATTTTTATCTAGATAGTACGTTCTCGTGGAATAATATTCGACCTCCACGTAGGCAAATGCGAGTAATAATAATTACTTCCACATTGCCATTTCCACTTTCAAGACAGTTAAAACGGCCTCTAAGAATGCTCATAGACGCCTACAGGCCATAATACTTCGTCCTCGACCACTGACGGGCTAGATGCCAGACTGGCGGGCTGGTACATCTGATCTCCGCAGCATCGACACTAGTGCGACGGGATTAGGTAAACAGTCCGTTAATCAGCTTATAAAACTACACGTGCACTTGAGTACCTACCTCAACACATTGATTACTGCAGGTAGTTGAATGAAGAATCTCACTGGTTATTCTATTGACTGGGCCAACAGTAGCAATACGTATTTCTTAACCGAAATACTTAAAAAAGTAATACAGCTAAAATTCTGAGGTATCAGTTATTTTCATTATAGGACCCAATACACAAAAAGAGTATGATATTTGTGAAGTTTATTGTATAGGTTTTTTTGTTTGTTTTTTGCTTACAAAATAAAAGAAACAGATTTCTATTGACACTGACAATAGAGGTAATAATGTAGGCAATGTAACAGTTTAGGTATTTACCTACACTGTACAAGGAACTTTTGGCGCTCGCATGACGCTGACACGGGGCGCCTGTTGGTAAACATTTTGTGCAAATGTTTTAAAATACAAGATTGCGGCGTTAGTTCCGTTTGGCCACGCGACAGAAAAACCTTGTTTGTATACAAGCCACGTGGGAGATGCATTGGTAATAATTAAAAAAAACCGGTCATGTGCGTGTCGGGATCGCTAACGAAGGGTTCCGTACCACCGTACAATATTTTAACATTACATTTTTTTTTAAATATTTGTTTCTTGTATGTCGACCCCTTTAATTTTTAACTTCAAATACCTAGTTTCTTTTATTTTATAAAATGTGTTGAAAGATCACAGCTGGTCCAGTGAAACTATCAATCTCAAATTCTATTAAAGTAGGTATCACTAGAGAAACAATAGACGTTCTCGTTTACTCGATATTTCGCAAACAGTTGATTGTGCCGAAAATTCTATTAGCCAGCGCTTTTGTGCTGTGCCCAACGGCGCGCGACGGGTGTAAGTGAAAAACTGGGGACTTCAAATAACCCCCACTCACTTCATTTTGTTTTAAACCTGTTTAATATTTGTAGTGCGGGCTTTTTAGGGTTTTAAACGTGTTTATTAGTTGTCAGAAATAGGCTCTACTTAATTAATGGGTTGCAAAAGTATACAGTGGACGGTGTAGATGGTTGATGCATCGAAATGGGCCTGAATTTAGTGAACAGTGAAAAAGTTGGGATGGGACAGGGTGGATTTTTCAGACGCGTTAGTAAGGGTGGGTACCTTAATCTTTGTAGCTTCGAAGAAACGATCTCCATAATACAGATTTTGAAAAAGTTGTACAGTCACCAAGAAACAGGAAAATTTGGCAAAAATAAAATTTAATGCCATTCGATCCTGTTTCTTATAAGGATCAAAATACTCTATGGGACCAACTGAGGTTTGAGTCAGAAATCGTGAAAAACTTTTCCCATGCATTTTGTAGGAAATGAGACTCCAATTTACTTTTTTATGATGGATAGATCTGTACTACAAAAGACTTGAATATTATTTGAGGTAATTTTTTTCCCAGAATCTAATTACAAGTAAAAAACTATTAAAGTTCTGTACTCAAAGCAAATAAAATAATAACGCGTATTCGTCCGAAATTCGAAGTCCAATTCTTTTTCAACACTCTTCACTTCCTATATCCAGATAATGTCGACTTTCGCGAATTTTCAGTAAGAATATCGGCGGCAGCCGGCCCTAGTCCGGTCCTTTAAAGACAACATTCCCTATGTGTGCATAATGCTACGCAATTTATGGCGAATGTTTAATCTGCAACTATTATATGTCTGTGGTTGGGAGTCTTATTTCCTACGATATGTATGGGAAGAGATTTCGCGATTTCTGACTTTTGAAGTACTCAAACCTCAGTTGTTCCAATATTTTTTGGATTCTTATAAGAAATAGGATGGAGTTATGGCATCAACAAAAAGTTTTGTGAAAATTAACCATTTTCTTGCTTATTTTTTTCTTTGAAATCTGTGAATGCCAATCTAAATTTATAAAAAATATAGATACTATCATAACACCGTTTTCCCGTACTTACAACGATTAAGGAACCTACCCTTATTGCCCCGTCTCAAAATTTCACCCTGTATCTACATCTGATTGCTAAAAACTGATCAACTTAACTTTAAAGGCTTTCTTGAGATTACCTACGGCAAAATCTATTGAGGACTTAGATATACTTTGCACTACTTACGAATGATTAACCTTAAGGAATGATAAATTCGCCTTTGGCCAATGGTTAGCTGGATATGAATTATAAGACAATAAGTGCAGGAGAAAATAAGGATAACATCTTGGAAATCCAAAGCCAACAAATCTGCGCTCTTTTGCTTACACTTATGTTACCGTAAAATACGTTTATGTTAAAATGTTTACTTCGGTCGTTTGTTCAGCTTTGAAAATAAATCGGGTCCCTCGATATTATAAAGACTACATTAGATAAGCAGTAACAATATTTACCTTTATGATTGCACTGAATACACAATCAAGTTGCCAACAAGGCTTGTGACGTTTTTGATGTTATTTTGATGGACGAGAGTGACCAGGAATTGAACGTGGTGATTTAGAGAGGAGTAAGTCCAGCCGTGGACACAGGAGGTCGTTTTTCACATAGGTAAGTACGTTTGGCACCAGACCACGCGGATGCTCACCCATGAGATGAACTGACCAAATTAAATCTGTAGTGGGTGATCCCTTGTATGACTGCTCAAAACATACCAAAAGTTGGAGTAGACGGCGAGAAATCGAGTAGAGGCGAATCACATCAGCCCCTACACAAGAAACATCAGGATAACCACGAGCGCTCTGACAAGAGTGTTGCGAACAAGAAGAAGACGTTCGTTTGGAGTAGTTACCCAGTAACTGGTTTGGGAAGGTCAGATGGGTAGTCAATCTATGTAACATAACTGGCATCATTCGGCAGCATCCGGTGAGATAAGAAGCTGATCCCGACATAATCAACATGGATAAAAAAAAACATTTTTTTTGTTACTATTCGTAATCTATATGCTTCTATAGATTTTTGAGTTTGGAGTAGGCAATCACGTGCAAATATCATTTAAATCTTAATAATACCATTCATTATCGAAGCTATGCAGCTTAAGAGTTAAACTCTACTAAATTCACGCACAGTTAGTACTTAAACACAAATTAGTACAGCACAAAGTTCTATCAAACTCATTGGAACTTGCATCACAACTATCAAATTGAGCTTAGTCGTAAATTGGACAACGGAATGAAGATTCCAACAGGCGTGAATCCCTTGGGGACAAACAGCGGATAACAGACAGAAGGTACACTTTAACAAATCACTGTCGCCTTTTCAACCATGTTTGGCTCCCCCTACAGTGTCTCTTCTTCTCCCTTCATTAAATCCATCCGAAGGTTTTAGCGATAAGGTCGCCCATTGTGTCTCCCTACGTAAAATTTCTACATTGATATCTGTAATTCGTATGGTGTACCCACATACTAAACAGAACTTATTTTATTCTATTCTAACCAGTAGGAACGAAATAGTAAGTCTTTGTTAACGGTTATCATTTACGTAAGGGTCATGGGAAAAAAGTAAAGCGTTATAAACTTACAAACTCAAATCACTGAATGGGTAGCCAGAACGTCACAGCACTAGTTTTATTTAATTAATTGAGTCTTCGTTGGCTATTAACGATAGCGTTACCTCGATCCATTTGTTCGTGTTCGAGTTACAGATGCGTGCTTAATAAAACCTATTTAGAAAATGTTACTTGTTTTAAAGTGTAGGTCTACATTTCGTAATAGACTGAAGACGTCTTCCGATATGATAAATGTGTTAACTCCTATAACGACTATATAGGACAAAGAAAGGTGCACAAGCCTTCTGTTACACATTTTTACAGCACATGCTCTCTTGAGGTAACCTAGGATTGAATGCGTCAAACTTTCCAAATTGAAAGTTTGGATATAATAACATTCTGTCGCTCTTAGGGAGCAATCAGACTGTTGCTCAAACGTTTCGGGAGAAACGGTGCGGACTCAATGTATTGACGCGTCTTCGTAATCTTTGACGAGTTTGGTTGAGAAAGTGGCAATAGCGAAGGGTTGGGGCAAGCTGAGATTGAAGTAATAATATTGGACCATAAACGTGCGTTAGTGTTTTATTGCACAGAGCTTTTTGCTAAGTCAAAAGTATTTTAAACCAAACCAGACCTATTTAAATATTTCTTACTTTACCGTTTGGCACTTAAAAAATAGTCAAGGCATAAAATCTTCGGCGCCATAAGGTTATTTTAACGTGCACTGTATTATTTTTCCGACTATGTCATTGCCAATATTTTGAATGAAAATGACAATTCGAAAAAGTGCATTTTTTGAAATAACATCAGTTTTTAAAACACTTATTTAAAGAGCTTACACATGAAATCAAGTTCCCTTCGAAATTTAACTTTTCGCCGCCATTTTTCCTTTTTGCCCCGGACTACCACAGAGTGCTTTCAGTTGGTAGAGAAGTTTCATATCTAACCACCTACCCCTCATGGAATAAGGAATGGTCTCATGAGGATTACCAAACATATTCAATCTTATAACTACATACTTACCGACATGTTCGTTTCACGTCGTCTCGATTATTGCATCAACGTACCTGAAAAAGAAAAACAAAAGGAGTTATTTAAGTACGTATTATTTTTTATTTTTTTGGGATTTCGACGTTAAATTATAAACCAGTTTTAGGTCAAGTACTTTTAGTCGGTATAAACATCTCAACCACTTTGTGCTCAAAAAAAAAACGAGAAGCATGAATTTTTCAAAGTAAAAGTTTCTTTACAAACTCTTGAAAAGGTGTTCTGAAATTTTTAGGAAACTTAAATATTCTTAAATATTAAGCCAGGCGAGACTGCTGAATAGCTAAAAGCAGACAAACGATGTTTTAAAAAGGCTCATTTTGAATTTTAGAACTATATTTTATCTGCTCTCGCACGAAATGTCTTGAATTTTAAAATTTGGTCTTAAAATTACGAATAAAAATTGGTCTTTTACAGCAGTATGACGCGCATAAAACGAGATAAGGGTTTTGTAATAAACTTGTTCGGTAATTTTACGTGTTATTCAATACAATTTCTAAAAACTTTTTGGTAAAATATGTCACACAGATAGAATATATTGTTCTGAATTAGGTCTTATCGTCGAATATACGTTGTATCAGAAATGTGAGGTCATATTTCACTGTGCACTTAGTATTAAAACAGCACACCATGCACCATATTGTCAGCATTGTAGGTAACAATGCTGGCAATACTAACAAGAGACGGAATTACACAATACGCATACCTAATGCAACCTCAAAACATGTCTTTGTAGAAAGATTTTTTACATTCTTAGGATGGGCCTAAGAATGTAAAAAATCTTTGTGTGACGTTTTAATTAAACTTCATGCCAAAATATAGCAACACCAGCTTTTATTAAATTTTGAACTAGGAGCATGTCAGTTGGTTTATGGATGTTTGCGTTGGACATGTTAAAGCCAGATTAAATAGAGAACTTTGACTATAATTTGTGAAACTATACCTTATATACTAAACTATACCTTCTGTTTAGGATTGTCGATCAGTAAACTAGTAGGTAAGTCAGTTAGACGCGGAAGAGTCCTTAGTAGGTGTCCAAGTAATACTGTAGAAGAAACCGAAGACGGCTGTAGAAGATGAAAGAATTTTACGAAAATAACATTTGTAAGGAATGTATGAAGCAGTATTAATTCGATATTCTTAGTAATGAAACCCAGTTCACGTTTTTCCTCAAAGTGATTATGATATCTACCCATCAAATATGATTTCATCTTTAACTAAGTGCCTTCCATTCTTTTTTGTCTGAATTTCTGAAAGGGTAAATATTTTTCAACATCAATTCTGTAGTTACTGCCAACGACGAGCCCTTACACAACAGCTCTACTAGGTACTACCATTTCTGTCTGAGCATTAGGGGGGTGCACTAGAATAGTGCCATTTAAATTTTCTCACGTTTTTACAATTTGCAGGCCAGTATAAAGTTATGTGTTGGTCAAAATATGATTCGGGACCGTAACAATTGAGTATTTACAGAACTTTAATCAATACTGTCACTCAATAAAACTCCTAATGTTAGAATTGGCCTTAATTTGTGTAAATTATTGAAATAGTCATTCCATTCAGAACTTGAAAATTGCAGAAAACGTAAGAAAATTATAATTCCGAGGGCTATTCTAAATTCATGGTACAAAAAACACATCTATATACCTCCATTTTGAAAATATCCAGCGTTCATTAACTGTGGCGGCAATATCAATCCGGCGAAGTAATGGCAGTGAATCTAGGCGAAGTACCTGTGGTTTACCCTCCACGACCGCGACGGGTCGGCTGGCAGCTTCGCGGCTGTGCGGAAACAGAATACGGTAAAGTAAGTTGGAAAGCTGAAAGTGTTAGCGGGATAGAAGATTCTGACATCTTAGTGTGTAATGTAATAATAGCATTTAATTCAGGGACGGGGAGTGTGATTTAAGGTGGTTGTTTTTTATTTTTTGTAAAAGATTGATTTCGGATAGAATACGAGTAGATAGCCTGTCTCACTTATTTGGGAATATTGCGGGATTGTGTATCCTAACTATAATATTATAAATGCGAAAGTATGTTTGGTTGATTGTTATCTTTTCAAGCCTAAAATTCTAAACCGATCATCATGAAATTTTGCATGTACGTTATCAATGGTACAGAAAAGTACGTAGGATGCCTTTCACCCTGAAAAAAAGTACTGTTTTTGAGGGAAGAACAATAACTTTCGACGGTCACAATTGCTTTAAGACGCTAGATGGCGCTACGTTTCTTTCGAATCATGATTGAATTAGGTACATAATTATATTTTATTATTTTTTATTATTATTACACTTACACTAAACGTGTTTAAAAAATATAGAAGTTATACATTTTATGAGTCTAGAGTGAACTCCAATACCTTTTGACCGAACACTATGAAAGTTGGCACATGGGTAATTATTAATTGTATATGTATTTTTAATGAAGGTTTCACAGGATTTTTTCGACTTCTACACGGGCGAAGCCGCGAGCGAAGCTAGTTTCTCATGTGTTTCTTGTTTTAATGGTTTTCCATTCTATGGTCACTCTCAAATAAATACGCAGGAAAATAAGTTCAATCTTATGATCTTCTTTGAACGGCAATATACATATTAATACAATGCATTGGTCGCACTATATATACAACGTTCATTTTCCACGCGGTTGAACGCTTAGAAAATGAACGTGAAACATCGTGAGGAAACCGGCATGTCCTAGAACCAAACAAACGTTACGTTAGGTACCTAATTGTGTTAAATGAACGCCGATAGGACTGGTCCTATCTCGTGGGATCAAATCAATGGCTGTGGGCATCTGCCTCCCTTCAGGCATTCCAGTTATAGGGTTGATCCTATTGCCATTAACTGGTAACAAAACCAGACTCGAGCATTTAGATTTCACAAACGAATACACGTAAAAATAGGCTTTTCTCCCATGGGGGTAAGCAGACACTACAGAGCGCCATCTGCTACGATCCTTACCTAGAGCCCTCCCTCCTCCATAATAGTGGTAAACTATAAACATTTAGTTCGACCTAGGGAACGAACCCAGAACCGCGAGGTTAATCGACGTTTGTAAGCAAACATATGAAAACAAAAAAAAACATTACCAGCCCCAGCAATTTTAAATAGGTACAGGGCTGCTATGGAAAAAAGGTACGCCACTGAGCAAAAAGTAATATACATTATTTACTTGTATTTTCAAGAGCATCCACAAGGCCGGTCTCGTCCTAATCTTTCTCGTTATTCTGGTTACAGCTCTCGTCTTAATTCGGTCGCCGCTAGACCGTTACAATGTTGTACTAAAGCTTATCCTTCACCGAATATAACCGCCTTTAACTAAGCTATAGTTTCCCATCTTTTTATGGCATTGAAATAGCGAGCAAATGACAATACATCAACATTACCGATAGCACAAATGTCGATGGCCAAGTATTACATAACTAAAGCGCAATACTAAAAATTTGAATTTCCTGGAAAGAAAAACTAAGTTCATTCTAGGTCTACAAAAAAACAGGCACGCAAAATAACAAATTATAACTTTCTCTAACAAGCTTTATATAATTGGATTTCGTAATAATTTCATCGGAAAAGAACGTGACGGGCAATAAAAATATTGTATTTTTCAAAGGTTTTCGAAGCAGTCGTTTAAAACGATTTTGTCAACAAAATAAAGGGACCGGGAAAATGTTAATCACCGTATTTTTTATAAGCCCTTAGCAGAAGCATGGTACTCGTACTTGAAAAAAAATCATAGATGGCAGCTTAAGTAGCCATTATGAAATTAACAATCATTAAAGAGCGATATACGGCAGAATTTTGGCTGAATTATGATTGGTAAAAGTCGAAACTTGCTTGTTTAGTGCTGATTTATCTATTTCCACTCATAATGCACGTATTTAAAAAATAAAATAAAAATGAAGCCTTTATTTAGCTTCAATTGGGACCCTTTTAATGTTAAAAGTTCTGTTTATCATTTTGTTTAGAGCTTTTTGCAATAGATGGCGTTTTACTCAATTGGTCCTGTCATCACAGTTTTCAATGTTGTTACTTATTTAAATCATACAACTTAATTTTATTTATTGCTTTTTACATAGAAATATAAAAGATATCTAATAAAAATTTTTTCTGAACCCGGAACTATAAAACTTTATATTAAAAAGGATTGCACGAAACTTTTTAAACGTAGGTCGACTCCTAGTAGGCGTTGTGAAACTATTGTCTCTGGCAATTAGTGAGTCGCTTTTGCTGCCATCTGTGGAAAATTGGAAGAAAAAAAATGCCCAGCTCAATAGCCAGACTTAGGGAGGTTTCATTTCTTTGTATAGGATTGGGTATCTGTACGTAGTATTATTATATTATATGTGGCCGTAGGTAGCACTACCATACTACAGGGATTCATTGATAGTATGTACTCAAAATAATCTAGAGATTCGCCAAACGTTTTGTATTTTTTTAAAGTAAAAACCTTTTGAGGCGCACTTCGCGCTCTATCTGAACAATGATCAAAACCGTAACGCTCAGGTCAGTGACGCTTAGTCGCATAAACTCTGCTTCAGTCGGTCGGTGAAGCTAAATCGAGTATACTAGGCGCTGAATCGGGTATACTCGACCCCAGTCGGTCGGTGACGCTGAATTGGCTTTACTCGGCTCCAGTCGTAAGTTTTCACTTCTAACGTGTGGTCATAAGCACACATCCTCTTTTTTTGCATCCTTTGACGTTACACTCAACCTATATCTCCGTACATTTGTTTCTAAAATAAATAATGTAGTAATCAACTTCAAGCGCCAAAAACCCACTCAAAAAAGCACTCGTTGCGCAAACATCAACCAAAAAAACTCAGTGTAACGCAATAACCATATATCACAAGTACACACGTGTGGCGACGAAATACCCAGGGAATTCCTGAACGTAGCTTAACGCGGGAAAAATACATATAAAAACCAATCACGTTGTATCGTCGATCGTAGATTGATTTCATTAGTTGGCTATCGGAAGAAGTCCTTGCGGTAGGTGGCGGAATGAAAAAACACCTATGCGCCGCGTACCAGGAATATCTGGCATATTAAAAAAAATAAAAGAACGAGCAAAAAGCTCGCCCCCTATAACATGGGACTAAAGCATATCATTATATATATTATTTAATTAAATATATCATGACGAATAAATATGTTTTTATTTTTTATCACTTGTAACAGATTTTTACTTCTAAACCCTTTATTGCAATAACAATAAAAAAAAAAGGATTTTTTAAATATGTTATTATTATTATTGCAGACCAAAATAAAATCTTTGGCAAGAAACTGCACTGCATCTTATAAGATCGGAATCTAAGCCGGATGCTTCTCAGTCCAACGCTTGCCGCCTACGGCGACCAGGTTATATTAGATTAGCTCGAATTTTAGCAAATGCCATAAACTGGCCAGGTCATGTACATGATGCATGTGACCGTTTCTAACAAAATCGACAGAAATATATCTTTGTTTCTTCGAGGATACGTCATAGGGTGCAAAACTGCGATCTCTGTGGTGTATGTTGTTTAAACACATACAGTCGTATTGCGAGTTCACAGCAATACGACTCTTAACGTGCCTATCCACTTTTGAATGCTTACTGCACCTATCTTGAATTCGTATTTCAATTCATACCACTAATACTATGAAAGGTCTAGACAATGTGACCGCTTTTCATTAAGTATTAAATCGAAAACATTTTTTTTTCTGCATTGCTAGGTTGTACCTGCTTTGACGTACAAGATTAAACATAGTTAATAACAAAAATAAACCTAAGAAAAACAACAGCTAGTTCTTTCAGAAAGGAAAATTATGTATTTATATATCTTACAAAAAAGCAACGCTTTAAAAAAGGTGGTTGGTGCCAAACCACCATCAATTTCGAAATTAGAAGGATTTCCGCAAAAGTTTTGTTTATTTATTGGTTGGGAAACAACCTTCGGAGGCGTCAGGAGGCGGCTCCCTGTAGAGCTATTCTGCAACTATCTCACCGTGAAAACTTAAATGAAGTGAACTCGGAGTGAGCTGTCGGTGCCACTTCTGCTAGGGATTGTCCAAAATCAAAATCAAAATATTTTATTTCACATAAACCTACATGGGCACTTATGAAACGTCAGATTCTAGGTGCACGGTTCCAATTGGTCGTTTCCTATAGAGAAGAGCCGGCAAGAAACTCCATGGTTACTCTTTTAAAAGTATTTGTCTTTTACAATGTTTTTTAATTACAGTGTTAATAGGTATGGGAGGACAGTGTAGGCCTGTCAACAAGTACCACATGATAAACAAATAGACAATGGTCTATAAATTTACAATCCAGAAGGCCTACGACATTTACAAAATATAAAATAATCTAATAAAGTAATACAAAAACTAATTAAAAATTGTAGGTATATAATGTCAAATAATGAAAATATTATGTCAGAGTTATGTAAAAGTCATATATATAATAAAAAAAAAAATTTAACACCATTATTTGGGAGCAGTTATTAGAAATTTACATAGTGATGCCGTTTATGAGGTACCAAGGAAGCCACATGTGCAGAGGGAATAGGGATGATGACATTTTTTTATTTTTTATCTCAATATATGGTTTGTTTCCAAATAGTGCAAACAAAATTACAAAAAGTGAAAAAGCTTAAAAAATTGTTAAGTTATAAACGTTTAAGATAGGTGTTAGATAAGGACAACACTATCTTAGAAGTGACTTCACGACTATGTAACTTCATACTAGCGCCGTACATTGTCCGTACCGTGCGACAAGGACGGGAATAATCCCCTTCAAAAACTTTAAAAGCGTGTATCTTCTTCATATTTACACCGATTTAACAGATTTTTTCGATTATCTCATTTTTACTATGCCTTCTTTGAAATTACATTATTTTTATGAACATTTCTAATATCAGTCATCATCCCTATTATTGCCAAACTTTCTTGTCTTCTTGTCTTCTTTCTTTCTGTCTAGGTCACAGGAGTTGTTATGTAAATATAACAACGATAATGAGTCGATGAATAGTGAAAAATGCACCCGTATCAGTCAACGTAAGCCTGTTAAGTTGCCCACGATACAGTTTCCCAAATTTAATGGGCGTTTTAGCAATTGGTTGGAGTTCCGTGACACTTATACTAGCCTCATTCACTGCAACGATGAAATCGATCAAGTTAACAAATTCCATTATTTGCGAGCGTCCCTGGAAGGATCTGCTACTGTTGTAATCCACGCGATTGAGTTTTCCGCAAGTAATTACGATACAGCTTGGAAGCTAATTTGTGATCGTTTTGATAACAAAAGGTTGTTAGTTCACAATCATGTGTCATCCTTATTTAACTTGAATGCTATTGCAAAGGAGTCCTCTGTTGCGTTGAAAGGATTGATTGACCATCTTAATAAAAACCTCCGTGCGTTGGAATCATTAGGTGAGCCCATCAAGTATTGGGACACTTTATTAATATTCGTAGTTACTCGAAAACTGGATCAGTTAACTTATCGTGAGTGGGAGGAGCACAAAGGTCGTATAGACAAAGATAGCACCATAACTTTTGCTGCATTTATCCAATTCATTCGCTTTCGCGCTGACTTGTTAGAAACGTTAGAAACAGCACGAAATAGTAGTAATCCGACTCCCGCTAAGCCTAGTTCAAATACTAGTAAGTTGAAATCTATGATTGTATCACAAAATGCTAATAATTCCAGCAATGAACTAAGTAAGTTGTGCCCGCACTGTAAAGCTGATCACGTTTTAAGTAGTTGTTCACAATTCCTTGCACTTAGTATAGACGCCCTTATAAAATTTAACGTATTTTTAGATAGTAATAAAATTATGCGTATCAGAGGACGCTTAGCAAATTCATTTTTTTCTTTTGATAAAAAGCACCTAAAATTCCCCAACATTTGTCTTTAATCTTATAGTACACTTTTTTGATAAGGACTCGTTTGATGTGGGTTTTCAACTTTCCATCGCTAAGTTCTGGACCCGACTTTGGCAACTTGTTATAAAAGCGGATACTGTTTATCAGAAATGATTTGCTTGTTTTAGTTAATCTTAATTTGGGTAAAACGATTTCATTTTTACTACGTGTATTTATATATGGAAATCTTATTTTAAAAAGTCCTAAGTTTTTGCGAACATACAAAATACTTTCTAAGATATAAAGAGAAGGCAGTGTTAGTATATCAATTTCTTTGAATTTGTTTCTAAGAGACTCGCGAGGACTCATTTCATAGATCGCGCGGATTGCCCTCTTTTGTAAAATGAAAATTGAATCTACATCAGCTGCTGATCCCCACAGCAGAACGCCATAAGACATGATACTGTGGAAATAAGCAAAGTATACTAACCTAGCTGTGGCTATATCGGTCAACTGCCTTATTTTTCTTACTGCATATGCAGCTGAACTTAATTTACCTGAAAGAGCTCTAATGTGAGCGACCCATTGCAATTTTGAATCTAAAGAAATACAGACCAAGACGACCAGACCAAGACGGGATGACACTGACAGCTCACTCCACGCATGTTTTCACGGTGAGGTTTTTACTGAGTCGACATGTTGATACACCGGCAACCTTCAAGCGTCGCACAATGTAAACAACCAGCCGCACGACCATATGTGCCACCACCATGGTTTTGAAAAATCCCCTAATGGGATTATTATGTCTGTAGGTGTGCATGTGGCATCACAGCGAGCCATAAGAGAATATCAGTGCAGTGGTATTTGTTTTTTAAGTTGCGCAGCATTGTTCTGGGATAGGAGCCTTTTTGGCCTCGCAAAGGTTTTTCTTTTGTTTTCATGAATTTGTAAGTTTTATTGTTTGTATTTCCTGTGCGTGTCCCAAATAAATTATGTGTCTATCCTGCTGTTTACTACGAAACAGTAGCTATTGTCGCATGGCTTTACATATAAGATCAGTTCCTAAGAAAGGTTGCCAGCTTCATTAAAAATGATATTTATGTTACCGACTGAAAAAAGCCATTTATGTGATTGATTCTTCTGTGTTTGTTTTAATTGAGCGGTCGCCTGTCGACCCTCAGCGCTGAATTACATATTAGTAGAGTTGAGTAGACACTCGGCCCGGACGAATTGCTCAATTCATGTTTCATGGTTCAATTAGTTAATTAGATTTTGCTCGGTTAGTAAATAAGAATTCTTTATAGGATTCCTGCTTTGTTAGGATGATGGGAGGTCCATTCAATATGCTTATCAATTAAATCGTATAGTAATTTTTTTTTTTACTGTTGTTATTATATAATACAGGTGCATCAGATATGTGTGGTTGTATTAAAGGGTATGGTACAGACCATCAAACTGAACACCTTTCATTATAGGACCAACATCGTAACCGGGTAATATAATCGAGAAGGTAATTTATTCATTATTTATTGGAATATACTTTATTGTACACCACACCATTAAATAACAAAACACAACACTACTAATATACAATAGGCGGCCTTATAGCTTTCTGCGACCTCTTCCAGGCAACCTAGGAACGGACAGACATACATAAATGTATAAGCAACAAAAGTAAATGAAGACTATAAAACAAAAGTAAATGAATGTGTCCCCAGTGCATGAGCAAACAGAAAAATCTGTTAACCTCTTCTGGAGATACTAGCTCCCTGTCTCAATTACATAAACGTTGACAGTATGCGGCATTTGATTTGATTTGAAATGGCGTCGAAAAACGCTCTGTATTTAGATCGCCGCACTTGACTTTTTATGTCAGATCGGTGGTCGACTTGACGTTCCAAAAAGAAGAGAGCCGAAGTCAGCATTGTCAATGCTGAATGTATGAGTTGCACAATCAACAGCAGCCTAAAATGAGACACTAGCGTCCAATTACCAATACCAGTATGGGCTATTATCTCGCTTAACAAACATAGGTAGTTACAACATATAACATTACGTGTAAACAACCTTGACAATTCAAAAGTGCCTGTAAATGGTTTAATTGAAATAAATGATTTGAGTTTGAGTTTGAAACAAAATTGACTTGTACCTACTAACGTATAAAGAATGTTCAACGGCCAAGTCACACAACATTTATTATAATAATAAAGAAATCGCAGTAAGGAACCTTAGACTTGGCACGACTTGTCTTGTCTAGATTTCATTACTTTTTAGAGATAAACAAGCAGCTCCATCGAGACTTGGCTAGTTTTTTACAGAATGTTTTTGGTGGGGTTTCACTTCTTTTTGTAGAAACGTGGGCAAAGCAGAAGAGGAGGCATTCGCCCAGCAGTGGGACGCTATAGGCTAGATTAAATTAGAAGATGTGTCCCACTACGCTGGGTTTTTGCAATGACAGTCGATTTTTTATGTAACAATAGTAGAAGGGGGCATTACCATATCTCTAATACAGCTGAGACCAGCTGAGGGTTCTTCATCAGATACTCCAGCCCTTGGATTTTTGACATCAAATGAAGCGGCCCACCAAGTTGAATATTTTTTGTAAAGGCGGTATGTCGATCTCTAATAGTTTGGTTGGGCTCTTGTGTTTTCTAATCAGGGTCACCAGGTACTTCAGATCTTCGATTATCATAGTTTTCCCTTTATGTGGCCATTAAACCCTAACTCTGTACCAAATTTCAGCTGTCTGAATTTATGGAAAGTACTAGTTCTATTCTGATGATCATGAGTGAGTGAGTGAACCTCGGACCTAAATGACCTTCAGACTTAAGATATTGGATTTAAGTATGTGATTATAGGTTACTGGATGACGAAAATTTCTGCGTTATGGTGTTATCCAGAGGTTCTCAAATAGGGTCCTGAAAATGCGGCGAAATGGTTCCAGTAAACGATGGTACGGCAGTGTTTGCTTCGCGCTCGCCTTGGCGGGGGCACTATGAAGTGAGGGTGCTTACCTAAGATTTATTATTAAATGATCAGTCTATAAAGTTCCTGCTGCTTGGACTCAGGCCAGGCTCCTTTCTATGAGAGGAAATGGGCCGTAATTCAACTCGCGGTTCATTGCAAGTTGGTCAACTACGATCCATGGCTTCGTTCCAATGAGCAATAAAAGAACAAATAATAAGTTGCTGTAACTAAGTTTCAAAGGCGAAAATTAAAAGGCCTTTCTCCAGAGCAAGATATTTATTTCACGGAGAATTAAACGGTAACCTCGAAGAATTCAAAAGCGAAATAAGGTACTTAACTTATTGTAAATGCATGCCCGAGAATGGGGGTTTTCGTCTTATAGTGGTTGGTATACAGCTCTTATTGGCAAAATTATTCTCAAGCTGGGCAAACCCCTCTGTTAGTACTTAGTATAACAAAACCAAATCAATGTTTACAAAATACACACATTTATTGGCTTTTTTTTTCGGGCTAGCGACAGTCTGGTTACGGAGATATTGAAGGACAAACTTCCATCGTTTGTCGTGAATGCGTCTTTAAAGCTGTCATAGTGTGTAGCTATTTAAAAAAACTGTTGATAACATAAGCGGGAGATTCCGTTTGGTGTTGTAACTTCATCTATCATCTAAATCCAAAATATAATTACACCAATCGATACTTAAAGAATCAAAGAATTTTATACGTTGAGTCAGTTCTGTGACGGACCACTCGCGGTGGAGGGGAAGGCCCCGCTATTTCGAGGTAATTTCTCTGTGTTACATAATTTGTATTTAATTAAAAAAAATGACTTTGTAAAGCTACAATGCTCGTTTGATAAGACATTGTATATAAAACGAGTATTTTAACGGCGGCCGAGCTCGTACGGACATCGATTGTTTGTGATCTCCGATTATTAAAACACATTAAGGGCAGCAGCTAGTGCACGTTTCACTACTACGTCTATCAACATCCGTTCGGACATAATGAAGGTGCGATGTGTGACCTTCTATGGTTTCTGCGCTCATTGGAGTCACCAAAGGATAAAAACTTAAAACTAGCGGTAGTACCACAACCACTACCTACCTCAGAAGTATTCGTCCACGACACAGCTTCATCCCTTTTTTGTGACTTTTTACGAAAACAAATATAGCGGTACCAAGTGAATCAGATACATCTGAAAGATGTGACGTCGTAGTATAATTGATGGTTAAACGAACTTACCGAATCTCCACGGGTATTCTTATCCTACCTATCTTCCTCTTCTTTATACCCTCGAGAGCCTTTCGGAGGATAAGTGTTGGTCAAGGTTATATATTGGCAGCATGGCATCCTTTGCGCTAAGTTAATCATTCTGGAACCACTTAAGTGATGTTCGACCATAATACATACGGGATGTCACATCCGAAAGATTTATACCCCACCCAAACCCTGTGATTCCAAGATCAATCATGAATCTCCCCGAGTTATGTCGTGGCCAGTTTTTGTACAAATTATGATATAATTATAATTTGTACAAAAACTGGCCATTTTTTTTAGAGGCAGCTGTATTGTTTATAAATAATTTTTGGCCAAGGACGCAATCATAATTTCGAAAGTTTTGGGTGTAAAGTCTTGTCTTGCATATGCTTCTCTGATAATAGGGTTGACACCAGGGTAAGTCTTTTCCAGAGTGGGTGTCTTGTTCTGAAAGGAGACAGATTAAGATCAGGTTTTACAAGATCGTTTTGTGAAAACTTCAAAAAAAGCGGGTACCAAGGCTGACTAGGCCAATGTGGTACTACCATTATTCCCGTAGCTTTATCATTGACTATTTTCCGTAGACATCTAAAAATCAATGAAAACGGAGGGAACGAGTAGAAGAAGAATGATTCCCAGTCTACAGTGAACGCGTCTATGTTGAACGCTTCTTGGTCTCGTTTCCATGAGATATACCTGGCACACTTGGCATTTACTCTAGTAGCAAATAAGTCGATTTCAGGAGAACCAAACTTATTAACGACTTTCTTGTAAGCTAACAAGGACAGACTCCATTCGGTATCAATGTTTTGTCGCCTCGATTCCTCGTCTGCCTCAACATTGTCTTTCGACTTTATATATGATGCGAATATATGCGATTGCCTTTCTTTGCACAATTGCCAGATTTCGCGAGCTGATTCGTTTAGGTTCGAATATTGTAACTCCACCGTATCTATTTATATAAGATATTGCTGTTGTATTTTCGATGCGCAGCAATTTCTCTTTGTTGCGTTGTTGTTTAGCGAAGCACTTAAGTCCGTTAAAGGCGGCTTTCAATTCTTACAATTTATGTGATTAATGATCTCCGTGTTATTCCAGAAACCAATTGTCCTTTCACCATTACAGAATACGCCCCTGCCTGTCAGAGAAGCGTCCGAAAATATTTCTAATTCATAATGTCCGTAGCGTATTATATATTTGGTACGCATTATATTTATCTATCCACCATACCAAGTCTGGTTTTAGGCTAATGGGTAACATCATAGTTTTATCATAATCATTGTCAGAGAGTGTCAGACCTAAGAACTTTTCGCGTTCAAAGAGTTTGGTATGCCGGACATACAGAACAAAGTATACCAAGGTATTTAACAAAATCTCGAATATATATTAGTTTTTGTTTAGAAATATTTTCGACACACTTCTGAACTTTGACTCGTTTTTCCCTTGGTAATTTTAAACAGTAATCCTGCGAATGCAGTTCGAAACCGAGAAAAGTTTGGGATTATT
Organism: Dasypolia templi; assembly: GCA_963555695.1. Lineage (NCBI taxonomy): Eukaryota > Metazoa > Arthropoda > Insecta > Lepidoptera > Noctuidae > Dasypolia > Dasypolia templi. Next base: position 3,247,967 of record OY743147.1, read on the forward strand.
TTGGTTCTAATTTACTTTTGCCATAATTTATGACAAAACCCAAACGTTCTAATAATTTCTTTATGTCGGTAACACATTTGAGGCATTCTTCATAATAATTACCGATACAAATGAAATCGTCTAAATAAATAGCCAGTATCAAACCTCTATTCCTTAGTGTGGCAACCACCGGTTTCATAAGATTCGTGAAAATGCACGGTCCTTGGGACAAACCGAACCGTAAACATTGAAATTCGAAAATTTCCTTTTCGACATGAATCGTAAATATATTTTTGAAGTTTCATCGATCTTTATTAGAAAATCCGCTTCTCTAAGGTCTATAGTAGCCATATTTTGCCATATTGTAATTAATTTTGTAACCGTTATAATATCTTCCATTTTAAAATGTTGTGTCGTAATAAAATTATTTAGGTTTTTTAAATTAGGGATAAATCGAAATGACCATCACTTTTGTTACCCAGAAATATGTTGACAAAAATTGGTAAGGCAAGGCAGCACGTTTAACAACAGCACCGGAAGACTGTTATTTAGATATTTCTATTTTTTATATTGTTTATTTCGGAATTACAAAAATTTTGATTTTCGGGTATAACTGTTTGAACAACTGGGTTTGTGAGGGGAATTTTTAAATCACTTACGTAACTTAAAACGGCAGGATCGTCAGTTATATTACACCAGTTATCAAAAAGTAGCTAATTCTACAAGCATGGGGTATAGTTACCTCGTTTAAGGTTTTTTTGTCCTTAAGTTGGCCTTCGATGACGGTGTCTGGCGATGTGCAGCCGATGTTGGCCATTTGTTCGTTTTAGCATGGAAACGAGGTCTCTGCCCACCATGTCTGCGTGCCTGTTGACCTTGAGATCTGGGTGGGCCCCTCCAGTTTTCCTGTTGTATGTATCTCCGGGATGTGGTGCAAGGTCACTCAACGCCTGCGCGCGCTGCCTTTATTTTCTCGCCTAGATTGGTTCCAAAAAGGTAAGTGTCCCTTTTTACGTCGGTAATCAGCTGTTTGATTTTTTTATCAAGGGATGTAATCACCAGTTTTCTACTTGTTTTTGTGTTTTCAGAATGCAATATTTTATTAATATCCGATATTTTACTTTAAAGTTCTATTTTGTCCGCATCCCCATCAATAACGGAGCATGTCATATTCGTTAAACCCGCAATTCCGTAACCAAGATGGTATTGTGCCTTTTCCAGTAACTTGTCTCTGTTTCTTACAGGGTCACTAATAACCGGGATGATTTCCGGATTTAACAGAGGAGCTTTGACAAGCTTGAAGTTTTCTGGTACTAGTGACTTTTCCAAACCTTACTGCTTCTGTTAATAACGGTAACTTTACTAGTGCTTGGACCTGGTTCTGAGAGCGGCGTTCAAACACCGATTTGTGTTTCATGCTCAATATCCCCATCCAAGGGGAAGGTCCTGTTCGCATTTTCTATCGAAAAACAAGAAGCTACAGCGGACCTAATAACTGGCTTTGGTACATCAGGATCGTCCGATTCAGTTAGATCCACCCGAGCTTGTTCATACGGCGGTGACTCGTCTGGTGATAATGGCGCTGAATCACCTGGTGATAATGGCCAGGGGTCGGGGTTGGCAAAGAACAACGCGGACGTTCTTTTTTAATTGTACGAAATAATCGTATACTGCATTTGCAGTTGTGTATTTTAGAGTCATTGGTTATAATCACTTTACAACACGAGACTGTATGGTTATCAGCCATGATCACGTCATGGAGAATAATATTGTCACCTCATAAACTATATTCTGTAGTAGTTATCTGTTGCGATCACATCGCAAAGAATAACCTGCAGGTAAGTTGTAATCTATCAGCCGCGATTGCGTCGCGGAGAATAACATGAGGCATGTAGTAATATCGTTTAAAGTAGGTATATTACGATCGTCAACGTATTTCATAACGTTAACTAGGTACCTTAGTATAAAAATACACACGAAAACAGAAAATAATCACTTTTTATGCCTAATTGACGGAAGATAGTTTTAAACATCTAGTAACATGATCATCGTTCGATGTATGAATTATGCGGAGGTAAAGGTAATTCGGGACACGAGTAGTTCTTCAATAAGGTAAACAAGTATGACTCAACTTCGCTCGAATCCGAGAAGTGGTTCGGTTGCTTTTGTAACCGTCTTATTTTCTTCCGAATGCGCGAGTCATTATCTCCGTGTTTTCGTTTACCTATTATAGGTAAACCAGCACCCTAATTGCGTAACACATTTTGTTTTTGAATGCGATTCTGAAATGAAACAAATTGCGATCTTAATCGTTTGCTATAATCGGAATTGTGTAATGAAAATGATCTCAATTCTGCCAAATTTTATAGGGATGTATATCATTTCTAGTACTATCTCGCGTTTTGTTAATCGAAAAGGAATTATTCGCTTCCGAATAATTTTGCTACAATTTAATTTTGTTTTAACTACAACTGACCGTCTACTAATGCTTATAAATAAAATTGTACAATGATGGCTGAAAAATTAAAAAACAATTTATAAAACAATTTCTACCATAAACTACCAAATTTGAAATACGCAACGAAACGTTCTTTTCTTCACGTTTTAGTTATCTGTGGCCAATGACAAAATCGTAGAAAAGCAGTGTTGTCAAATACGTGGGACTTCCACTAAAACTAGGAGTTTTGGACACCCGTACTAGGGCGGTCGGCAGACAAAATTTATGGTGGTTAGGACTTTGTAGAAAATACTACAATCATATACTAAAACTATTGTTTGTCTAAATCCTGTGTCAGTCATTTTACCATTTTATTTATTTCAAATGCCGAAATGACTTCGGATTTGAAAGCTGATTTGTAAAGACTGTTTATCATGACGAATATAGTGAAGAATTTAATAAGAAGCTGCGCCCGTGTAAGATCCAAAACAACGTCATTTCGAAAAAAAAACACGAAACATACTTCCAGGATAAAAATTGAACTGTTAAGCCGTTAATGTGTATCTAACAAACATCCAAACATCTTCACTAACTTTTATTTGTGATGTTATATAAAGTAAGTAGTTCTCCTAGTTTAGTCCTACGGCCCAAGTGGACTCGGGAAAAAAAGTTGGCAACACTGATAAAAGTTATTTTAATATTTACGATTCGCATTGTTTTGCTTTGAAATACGAAAGTTGTTTTTTATTGTTCAACACATAGAATCATTTAAAATGTGACATAGAATCATATTTACTTACTATTCCTGTACTTAAACATGTTGGCCTATGTTACAGTTTCGAATACTTGTTTTGTGTTGTCGCTGAACGTTTGGCAAGGACTAGGGGCTAGGGCTGATAAGGCTCTGTCTTCGTATTGTACTGGCTGCACACACACTCCACAGCGAAAGTACTTATGCCAACATCATCACGACAAGTAAGTACCTATGCCAATATATAAAGAAATAACGTGTGTAGGAGTGTACCTTCATATCTTATTGATTTATGTAGATAGAGGTTCTTCATTGGTCAGTCTATAAGGACAATCATTCATTTGTTGTGTAGACACAATTTGGTAACCTATGTGGGGTGAGCTGTTTGTTGCAGATAAAATAATGATTGTAAATTACGAGTAGTATATCACCTTCAACCGCGCTTAACAACTGAAATTGTAAATTGATGTTTTTGTTTGTACTGAAACAAACTATAATAACAACTTCAAAAAATAATCAAAACATTTTTGCAGACGGTGCTAAAGCTTACAAGAATGGAATACAAATACCAACAATAATCTAGTTGACATATGGGGGAACTCCTTACAAAGACGTTTTTGTGCAGGACATGGAAAACCAATCATCTGTATTAATAATTGAAGGTAAGCTTTTTGACACAGTTATGAATCAAGCGGCAACTCACATAATGAGGGTTTTCTGAAATGATCTCCGATAGATGGCAGGACTGTAGCGGCAGGTCCAATGGACTGTCAAAATTCATACGCGAATTGTAATTTTCCTTATATTTTTTGGTTTATTTATTCTTAAAATCATTAATTTCGGAATATCGTTGTTTAAAATGCCACAGTGTTGTGCAGTGCCTATGTGTGCAAATAAAACAGGAGGACATAAGTTCCCTACGAGAGATAAATCCCGATTAAAACAGTGGCTTGTAGCCATTCGCAGAGATAAATTTACTCCAACGAAAAATAATCCATAATAAAATCAATAACACTTCCAAATACAATAGAATTTCAATAATTTATATTCAGTACCTACGACTCTGTGCTATTTGACAGCTGTTTGGATCTGACGCCTACGAAGCGCCGCCTAGTGGCAGAAAAAGTTTCGAAAACCCTCATTGTGAATATATTTCCTTGGGCGAACTATCTACTTATGTAGTCACATCACATATTTTATTTTTATCAAACTAATGTTTACTATTCTAATTTATTGTTATTTTAAATAAAAACATCTGGAGACTGAATAATGGGCTCTAAATAAAGAAGACATACAACCCACATCAAGCACTAGACCGATGGCTTTTGTTCAGCCATAGGCATTATTGGCAAACTAGGCATCTACTTTATTTGAACAGAAAATAATAACATAACATCACGCCTTGTTTCCCCGAAGGGTTAGGCAGAGGTGTACCTATAGTACACCCACATTTCGCCAGTTATGTTTTAAGTCCCATGTAATAGGGGGCGAGCCTATTGCCATCTACCGGGCACAAATCCAGACTTCGGGCTGCTACTGAAATATTCCAGATAGAAAAACCCAATAACACTTTGCCCGACCTAGGAATCGAACCCAGGACCTCATGTTCAGCAGTAGCGATTGCGACCACTAGACCAACGAGGCAACAGAAAATAATTTGATTTTGTTTTCAAACTGTAGGAAAGTTCCCGGGGCGCTTCACCTACAAAGACAAGAAGGCAGCATGAATGATGGAGCCCCATTGCTGTTTCTTCGGCTACTGCTGCTGTTTACTTCTGACATCACTGCTACTACTGCTACTACTTTGTACACACTTCTACTGCTTAACATAGAACCTGACAATTGTTCATAAAAGCTATTCATATTTTTTATTAGAACACTATTGATTGTGGTCTGCAGGACAGCTATGTAAACATATGTACCTATTGTGTTAATTGAAAACAGTGTAAACTTTTAAAACTAACTTTGGATGAAATATTTAAGAATACACTAAGAACTTACAATTTTTTATTCATAAAGGAAAGTGTTTATTGTTATACTAATTACAAAGAAGGTGGTATTTAGCTAAATAAACGATTATTCAATTCAATAGATATAAATAGAAAAAAATAAATTAAGATAGAGATAAAAAAACTCTTTTATTACAACCTTCATGAAAATAGCAATTTTTCACATTTAACATAAAATATTTGGACATGAGACTAAATGAAATTGGAACAAATATATTGCATGGATTGGTGGAATTTGGCAGCTAATGTATTCCCATAGAAGTCATCGTGGATAATTTATTTACCTTCTGCTTGCTAATGCTTGCTGTGAGCGCTGAGAGAAAGTTATTTTCCTGAATAATGTAGGTACCTCTTTGAGCCTGACACCTGAATGAACACCAAAAAGAATTGGTTAATCCTTATTAATTTAAATCATCCATCCACAAGTTTAATAGGCCTATCGGTTAGACACTTCAATGTACAATCAATCTACGGAACAGTAATATTCTGCTATGTACAATAATTTGGTGCCACAATTCTATTGTTTATTGTCTAACCTCTGTTATTAGTTGAAAAGGTGGATGGCCTAGGATATTATAATGTATCTAAGTATAAATACATATAAATTGCTCAATGCAGTATCAAGCAAAACCAATTCAACGCAAAAGAGTATTTTGAAGGGGCTCCATAAAATAAATTAAAAATTTAGTTCCCTAATTAGATAACTTCATGACTATCATAGCGGTGCTAGAATTAAATGTTAAAATCCTCGAAATAGATTTTGAGGATTTACACTAGGTACATCCTATATGGTTATGACAAAATACATATTTTATAAATGGGTAGGCATTTTTACAGATTTTTGTAAATTGGTTAGGTTTATACAAAGAGGTTTGGGTTTGGTGGTGCCTTACCTATTTTTGTATTATCCAGTACCTACTTATCAAACAATGTGTGTAACAACAACAACATTTTTGCTTCTTTGAAGATAGGATATTTACATTCCAATAATGGGCACATTCACTGTTCAACACATTTAAGAAAATAATATTGCTATTACCTTGAACATTCAATGGTGTGGAATAGGTATGGTAAGCTATGTTCTCAGTGCTTCTGGCTTTTACAATGAAGTTGTCGACTGGGTTGCTAACTAAGCTTGTCGCTTATGATAAGTTTGTTACGGTATATCTCGTATGCCTATGTACGTATTTGTCTTTCGTTAAAATGTCACCAACATACCTCGTTTCTGAAATATAATAATATAGATTTTTTTTACAATTATTCCAAGAAATCCAACTCGCCGACTCGATAACTAAAACACCACTAATATTGATTTATCATTTAGGTTTTACACTAAATCACATTCACAATTTATCAGGAAGACTACCACTTACATGTTTTCGAATTATATAAGGAGAAAAATATGTGGATCGGAAAACGAAAGCGGCCAGAAGCTTGACTTCGGTTTCAATGCGACTAGTAATTGGTTTCATGTCAGTGATCCAAACCAATTGTCACTTGTCATAATGGGTGCACAATTCGAAACAAAGGCGCTTGCCCAATTTTTCCTGGCATATCGTTCACTCTATTCGTCTCAAACAGATTAGAATTGGTTTCATATGTTAGTGGAATAATACGAAAGTCGTAAAATCAAGCAGAGTGCGGTCTAAACGAAGACAATTACTCTCGATCATTTGATGAAAATGTGTTACGCAATTAGTCTGCAGGAATTAAAGTTTTAACTAAATCACACGCGACTTGTACACGAAATATTACAGATGTTGCGATGCCCGCACAAAAAAAGCGAAAAGACGAGTGCTGGCAGCGGCGTGGGCGCAGCTAACATAGTGGGGGAAGGTACTGTGTCGTAGACAATTTACTTACTTCTAATATATTTTATTTTTTTGGTATAAAAATTGAGCGATGCCTAGTACATTAGAAAGTGGACTACCAAGTGAATTAAATAAATCTGAAGGATGTGACGTCGTAGTATAATTGTCCTACTGCACGACAACGGTTTTTCTACAGAAAACAAGCGTGCTTTTTTCACTAGTATTTCTACATTTATATTCGTAATTTAAATAATGTACTAACATAATAAAGAGTATTCTATTCTAGCTGTACCCGAGGTTACGCTCACGTGACTGTGTATTCGTTTGTCATTCAAAATTAATGGGTAGGTACTTCAAGTAATTGTATTGTGGTTAGAAAATAACTAATGTAATTTACGGCGGCTCCTTGTAAGGTTCACCAATTAAGCGGTAGTTACGAATATGCTACGTTACCTGCCGTCCGCTATTGTCCGTCAACTTTCGGCTTTTTGAGGGCGCGCTTTTATCTTTGTCAGCCATGTCCATAGAGAATATAACACTGGAGAAGCCTTACGAAAACTTCCCTCCCTATAACAGTACAAGATCAAATGCTCTAGGACGTTCATAAAAACTACTTTCAAATCAATTGTAACGCACGCAGGATTGGCTTCGTGGTGCCTACGCGAGTCAAATCTTTGTTACCGTAGTCTCGTACCGCGCGGACCGCTTACTGTTTACTGTTTCCTTTGTGTTTGCACAGGTTCCAGCCGGTACCGGTGCGAACACAGAGGGAGCCACCGTGCTGCTCGGTGATTATTCACCGCAGCGGTCGCGGAGCCACCCGCCCCCGGGATGCCGAAGTCCGGCAACCGCAGCTCTCTGGGCCGCGATGCCGAACACCAGGAGACCCACCCGGCGATGGACGGGACGACGTCGATGCCGATCATCGACGACGCGTCGTCTGATGCACCGCCCGCTGGACCGACCCGAAGAGGAGAAGAAAGAACAGGAACACCACCGACGACATCAGCGCCTGCTCACGTCGCACCGTCGCCGTCGACGAACCGCCAACATGCGGTAGTAATCCGCCCCGCCGCGTTTCGCCCGGTGCCAACTCAGGCTCCGGGGCCTACCGCAAATCAGGGCCGCGCGCCGCCCGTGCGCGCGCCTGCGCCCGCCCGCGCCCCTGCGCCCGCTGCGCACGCTGTGTCCGCCGCGCGCGCCGCCGCGCAGCACGCGCACTCCGCGCCACCCGCGCACGCACGCGCGTCCGCGTCCACTGCGCGTACCGCCGCGCCGCCGCGCCTCGCGTCGCCGCCCGAAACCAATGCTTTGCCAGCTCCGCGCACCGCCGCAACCGGCCCCCGCCTCTCGCTGGCGGGACCGGTGTTGGCTGAGCGGGAGCGGCCAGTGCAGCACACACCTCAGGCGCCCGACTCACCGGCGCCCCCACGCGGCTCCGCCTACGACTCGCCGGCCGTGCTGTCGGCATGCTCGTCACGAGCCGGGTCGAACATGTCGCTGGCATCAGCGGGCTCGGCCGTATCCGGTCGCGGTTCAACTGATACGACGCCGCGATCCGCGCAACGGCCCACCGTGGGAGGGGCCGACGCCCACATGACGTCGCCTTCATCGACGCAGTCGCTGGGTTTCGGGTTCGAGTTCAACCTCGAGCCTAGGGCCCAGCGGAAACAGAGGAGGAGCTCCGGGGACGTCGAGGAGAGCAAGCGACTGTGCCCCGACCCGCCGCGCGAAAGCGTGCCGCGGGGCCCGGGCTCACCTGCGGCTCCTACATTCGCCGACGCGGCGCGCCACTCACCAGCCGCCAAAATTCTGACGCCGAGATCAACGAAGGCCACAGGGGTAAGTGCCCAAAATTTACCCCCCGCCCCCTCGACATCTACCGCCACCCCCGGCGCCGCGAAGAAGACGCAGCCGGGGGCAAAACAACAAAGGAAGCTGCGCTACCCGCCGCTGGTGGTTGAGAGGCTACCTGACTGGGCCGCACACTTCCGGGCCATCGCCGCCAAACTGGGCCGGCCTCCGAACGCTCGTCCATACGGGGGTGGAGTTCGCTTCACCCCAGACAGCGAGGAGGAGTACAGGCTGGTCCAGCGGTACCTGACTGGCCTGGAGAAAGACAGCGGCGTGTCATGGTTCGCCTACTCGCTGCCAGCAGAGAAGTCGCTGAAGATCGCCATACGGGGCCTACCGGCGGACACGGACCCCAAGGAGATCGAGGAGGAACTTCGGTCGCTGGGTTACCAGCCGGAGTATGTGCGCCACATAAAGGGCGCGCAAGGACGACCCGGCTGTGTTTTCACAATGACAATCCCTGCTGCAAGCTCAACACCGATGTGGAAAGCTTGCAGCAGCTATTCACACACAAGCAGTCCAATCTGCTCGCGATACATTGCAGTATAATGTTGGGGCTGGCCCGCAACCGGCAAACCGGAGAGGCGCAAATTTTTCGAATCGTAACGTAGAAGCAATCAACAAAAGCTTATTGTGCTGTGGCTTATTGCGATTCTGGGAATAAATATTACTTCTACTATTTGATGTAACTCATATTACCACCCTACACGTGTCGTTCGTCTTATTCTCTATTTTGACCAACGTTCAATTTCTGTAGGGAATGAGGAGTTAGCAACAATGAAAAATTAAATTAATTATTAATAACACATTGTAAAAGGCAATTACTTTTAAAAGATTAACCGTGGAGTTTCATGACGGCTCTTCTTCATAGGAAATGACCAATTGGAACCGTTCACCTAGCTTCTAAAGTTTCATAGGTGCCCATGTAGGTTTATGTGAATTAAGTTATTTTGATGAACTATAAAAACATATGATGAAGAACAATCTACTGCTTACAGAAAATCTCACAATGCAACGGGAAAGCGATTTTGAAACAGCCGATCTAAGTCTATGTCAATTTGTTGAAAAATTAATTTCGACACTCAATACCTGCAAATTTGGTGTTTATTGATTCGAAAACTGAGTTCAATTCCAGTTGGCAGAACGTAACAAGATTGGCAACATAAAATATTTATTTACATCAAAACGAAAAAGAGTGCGGCCTATAGAAAAAAATGCTTTATACAATCTGAATGGTGTTTCATTCTGTATTCGACCTTAAAGTATAGAGATAGGGTGGGAAATGTTTTGAGGTGTAGTGGGGATGTATTTTTAATGCGACATTATAATAAATTGTTTCTTTGTTGTTCTGTTTGGCTGTCGCGACTCGCGGCACGATGCAATGCCATATTTGTCATGTCAAGAATAACGTTCCTTCATACATTCAGTCTATGAATTTTATATAAATGGGTGTTTGCTATTTTGAAGGTGTTACAACATAACATAACATAATACTTGAATTCCACAGAGGTGTAGATACATATAGTTAATAGACCCAAATAAAAAGAGAAAGAGGGTTCTGTGTATAATAAAACATAATTACTAGAAAGGAATACACGGAGATCAAAACTGTTTTGTACTAGTACTACTACCAAAGGGATTTGAAATGACGAAGATACTTGTAAGGATAAGGAAACAAGGAGATTTTTTTATTTTTTTATAAATGGCATCTCGCAGGTCAACCTATGAGGTTGTCGTCTGCTTAGACGGACTTGCCTGTGGTTGCCCTAACAAATTAAGGCCTCCAGCCAGGACTTAAACTTAGTACTAACTTAAAAACTAAGCGACAACGCTAAGGGCACCCCCTGTGGGGTACGAACCTCGGCTTAGGGCGTCGCTGGAAGAGGGCAGCAAGGGACTAGCTGGATCAGGATTTGAGTGATTTAGGGATGAATTTAAAGCTACAGGCTCAGCGGCGCGGGCTGGCTCGAGCAAGGGTCGGGAGGGGCGTCGATTTGGGCGTCGCGGCGGGCCTCGGCGGCGAGGACGGTAGGACGGCGATCGGGTTTTGGGCTTATGTAGTGTGCTGGTGGCCTTACTACTCTCCTGGAGGAGGGTAGTGGCGTCGTCGGGGGCGAGAAACAAGGAGAAATAATTTTTGAGTTTTTATTCCGAAATTGCTAAATCAGGAGTTACCTTTTTTAATTTTATGTAGGTAACTAAGTATTGCGACTCGTTTAACATAATAAGAGTAACGTTTTATTAATTAATCAGCAACCCGCCCCTTCGCTGCATGGTTTTTATGACTTGACAAATTATCGAGGTTTCTTTATAAGTTATATATGAGTTTAACATACCTGTACCTACACATAAAACATCCGGAAAGCTCTCTCTACATGGTGGTGAAAAACCCGTCAAAATCCATTGTGCAGTTTAGCAGAACAGCGATTTTAAATCAATAATGTATTTGTAAAGCTGAAGAATTTGTTTGTTTGTTTGAACGCGCTAAATCTCTGGAATTACCAGTCGGTTTTTTTTTTTGCATTGAATAGCCCAATTATTGCGAAAGGATAATAATGGATTTTTTAACATCACGTTACGACCGAACACAAAGAAGTTAGAAATAACGCTAAGCGAAAACTAAGTAAGTAAGTAAGTAAGCTTTTATTTTTTAAAGATGGTGTACATGATACATTGCATGCAAGATAATAATGAGGTACAGAAAAGTTCTAACATGTTCAGCCGCATATCGTGGCGTACAAATTGGTAGGAAGAGATGGTGCATGAACCGTGATAATATTCATCAACATTACATTACGCAGGCGGGCGATGGGGTACGACGCGGATGGTCGGGGGCCGCAAGAATAAATAAAAAAATGGCCGACATTTTAGTTATTTTTAAATTGTTGATGTAGTTATTGGATATACTGTAATTGTGTTTTGTGTGTAAATTCAGATACAATTTACTAGTTTATAAATTCAGACACAAGTTTCTTGTTTATAAATTCAGATACAAGTTACTTGTTTATAAATTCAGATACAAGTTACTTGTTTATAAATTCAGATACAAGGTACTTGTTTATGAATAAATGACTCTGATTATGAATAGTCCATTTTGTATCTTACGACTTTAATGAGAAAGAAGTCGCGGGAGAAGCTAGGTAATAATATGTATAGAAGTCATTTATATTCACGAGTGTTTTTCTTACACGATACTTTACCAAACTACTTCATCAGAATCAGATAGTAATAAAAACTGTGCAGACATTTGGTTACGGAAACCGACGCTAATGTATAAACTGGTGGAGTACAAACACGTTGAGTGCTGTTCCACCGCTCTACTACTCTGATGCTGTACGGCTCTACGTAGAGACTATCACGAGAGCTCGTTAGTTCGCGCACCTGCTCCTGTAGAGTCGCATCGAAGATATGTATAATCGTGTCTATGTAGAGCTTGTTTAGTGTGAATGGTGACTGTAATACGATCATTTGGAAATACATAGAGGTAGTTTTTTTGTTGTTGAGAGTGTGGATGATCCTGACTAAGTTGCTTTATTTTAAAAAGGTTAATAATGTTATCTTATGGCTCATATATCTCATTTACTTCTGGGCAAAAGACTTCAATAACCAAATGTTGGACGTGGACAGAGGACTTGGAAGTGAACATTATTTTTGTTATTGTTTTAATTTTTTTCGTCTTTGCTTTACGGTTTGAAACAGACAATAACATGAAAGTGTTTAGATTTAAAGCCCTTTAGTTACAGTCTGCGAGGCCTAAGCTGAGCTTTGCATTTGTGTGAGTGTACATAGCGACGCGTCCTTTGCTTGGCAATCGGCCGATCACATCACATTGATGCGATTGGTATTCACTCAAACAAATGCAAAGCTCAGCTTAGGCCTCGTGGACTGTATGTAATTTGTTCAGTAGATGAAAACAATTAGAGCGACGTAACGCCATGAAACACAATGTAATCTTATGTTGCCTGTTACAGAAAGAAAATTCTGACAGGTTCAAATTAACGAGGTGTATCTTTATTTCATACATGAATCACTCAAATGTACAGAGGCGGACTTAATGCCTAATATAATAAATTTTCTACCGGTCAATATTTGTAACGCCTTACATCCATTACATACTCCATTTTCGACATCAATTGCAATTCAGAAAAGATAATGCGTCTATAAAAAAGATACGGAGGTACCGTATCTATATGTAGATGTATTATCTTTTCTAAATCACCGCGCTACTTCGAGCACGCGATCAGAATTAAAAACAACAATTCTATTGAGCTCCAGAGGAATGGCGAGAAATACGATCCTCTTCGCACGTGCCACCCTTCGTGAGCCCGGAGCCGTCAAAGGAAATACGATCGAATAGAATCAATATTTTATAAAAGATCTGAAAGTTAAAGATACAGAATCGGACGTAAATCTTTTCGCGGGTCGAGAAAGGATTTACTGCAAGTTCACTCTGTACTGTAAATAAATCCGTCGGTTATTATGTACACCCTACAATACGCACGTTTGTTTAACACCATAACAATAATAACATTTCTAACTCAAATTCAAACCGTTTCTTTCAAATAAACCAATTACACGCACTTCTGTATTGCCAAGGGGTCAATAATTAAGCTAGTTGCCCATTCCAAAGCGTAGTAGGTACCTATGCAGAAGAACGTGCAAGAAATTCCACGGACACTCTTTTATAGAAATCATAATTGTCATATCAGTCATGTTGATATTATACATGTGACACCGAAGTAGAAAGACGTGCCCGTTAAAAGCAACCATAATAAAAATAACAAAAAACAATTCAGAAATTAAAATAAGCCGTGGCAGCCAAGAGATGACCAGACCCAACTGACGGCGCCCATTCACGAACATATAAAATATTTTTTTATTTATATTAGAAAAGTATTATTTTTTAACTCACCGACATCGAAAACACTGTTTCACTTTTTTATTCATCAACATTTCTAGCCCTTATACAAACTTATTTAGGGTCGGAGCAACATTTCTTTGTCCTCTATACTTCTCAATTAGTCGTCAGTTCGTCATCTCGGTAGTCATTCCCTCTCTCGCCACGTCAACTCTCACACAGTCCATCCATCGTTTCTTTGGTATTTCCTTACTCTTATAGCCATCCTTAGAGCAATGGTAGCCTATTTGTAACGTCCGCGAATAACGAGTTGAAGGTCATAGGTTCGAACCCTGACAGGCACTTTACTTTGTGTAAATTATTTCATCGCCACTGCTGCCAAAACGGTGAAGGAAAACATCGCGAGGAAACCAGCATGTCCTAGAACCAAAAATTGACACTTCACATCTATCCAACCCGCACTGGGCACGCTGATAAATTACGGCCCAGGCCCTCTCACCGAGAGGAGGCCTGTGTCCCAGCAGTGGGAACATTATACATTGATTATGCTACAGCCATCCACATTCAAACCATTTTTTGTTTTGTTTAAAATAGATTTCTAAGACAACACACTGGCATGCAGATTCATAAGGTTAGTAACAATTATGTTAACAAGCTACGTTAGTTAAGCAGGTGCCTAATTAGACACAACGTTGGTGAACTAAATTACACAACTGAATTTAAGCAGAAGGACAAACGACAACAAAAAAGGTCTCTTTCGTGCTCCTAATACCAATGTTACAGAGCTTAACAAATAACCCGGCAAAAATCTTTGCATTCCAGTTTTGCTTAGAACGTAGCACCAGCATCGCCTATTCCACCAGTTCTGTGCTTCTCGCATCCATGCGAATGTCTTTGCAGAATGCCTTAACATAAATCCTCAGGACGTTTTGAAAATACTCTGAAGCCAAACTCAATTAATACTTGCGAATAAACAAGAGTGTGAACTTTTAAAAGTATTTCATAAAATTATCACACAGCGTTGCTTAAATACACGTCTAAAAGCGTTAAACGACGCGACGGCAAAAAGTCAATTTCTTCTTCCCAAAAATAGGCCCGTCTTTATTCCCAAAAGAATGCAAGTAATCACTTAAACTTCTGACGTCAGCCCATGATTGCCTCTTAACCTTGAGCACGTCAAAATAACAGCTATTTTTACCCAACTTAAAGAGAGGAGGAGGTTTTGTTCATGTTTAACGACACTTTACTCTAAGATTTTCTTCAAAGACTTATTTCTAAACATGTGAGTACATATTAAAATTAATGCCATTTTCTTTAAATCAAAGTCTATCGTAAAATCAAAGCAATATATATCTACAGAAGTATTTGGCTCAAAAAGATTGTACTATGTCATTATCACCGATCGTATCACAAACATGCTCGTTCGTGATTGTGGTGAACATTACTTGATCACATTATTTTCGCTCGACATTTCTTGGTTTGTATTCTTATTCTCTGCACAAGCAATAAGTACGTTATATAAGATTTTGTTTCAGTTTGTTGTTTAACTAGGTACAATTTTTAGGTTTAATGGTGGCGAGTTATGGATCATTGAGTTCAAAGAGTGTCCATGGAGTTTCTTGCCGGTCTTATCCATGGGAACCTACTACGCTTTGGAATGGACAATACTAGCTTCATCTATCTGAATGACCGACTCCCTTGACAATTCAAAAGCGCCTGTTCATTCCTAAGAAGTAGGCGCTACTAGAACATGCCTACGCCGTTGCCGCTACGCGTTCAAGCCTACGACGTAGCTGTTACGAGTACAAGCCACCAACATAGCCTCTACGAGTATAAGCCAACGACGTAGCTGTTACGAGTACAAGCCTACGACATAGCCTCTACGAGTACAAGCCTACGACGTAGCTGCTACGAGTACATGCCTACGACGTAGCCTCTACGAGTATATGAATATGAGAAGCATGCTACGACGTAACACGTAACCGCTACGAAATTAATATAAAAGTTTCTCTATTTGCTTACAAATAGCGAATCTTTTATATTAATTTTTATATTATTTAACTTTTACTATTTTATTTGTACTGCAAAACCGTATCAAGTATCATAAATAACAGAGCTACCTTTAGTAATAGGGCTACATGTAGGTCATGTGTCGTGGCCCTAACCTTTTCGGTTTTCAAGCTAAGTGACCTTGACTTGTGGCGTGACGATGGAAGTAACACAAAATTGACTCCGGCAATAACGTACTACGGCGCACGCTACGAGTTGGGTCTACGCCGTAGCTACGGTGCTACGATAATACGTGCTACAAAGTGTTTGTTTTTTATGGTATACTATAGAAAGTTGATACGAATGTTTAATACTTTGATTCGGTTTTATCCTAAAGCGTAGGAATACCTTATGTATTTAAGATTTTTGCTTGTCACTGAAAGACAAAAGGAAGTAAAGACGATTTTTTGAACAGATTATAAAATCGTTTGAAAATAATCTACAAAACAAAATATTTATTTTCTTGCTTTCAAAACTTAGTGAAATGGCTATTAAATCTTGACGATGATGAATATTATAAAGTTATCGCCAAGTAATAAACAATAATTGACTATTTACAACAAAACTAAATACAAAAAAAAACACATAAACCAATGTTTAACATGGATGCAAAAGTTAAAACTGCGGCGCAGCTAGTTACATAAAAGCTTCGCTTTATAGAACACAGTTTGGATTTTGAAGATGAATATTGAACGAACACAGAAATATTTTTTATTTTTTTATCATAAAATTATGATCGTCGGATAGTCAAGTTTAACTTTATATTCCACTTAAAAACTTACCAAACCTGCCGAACATAATTTCAATGTAGTTACTATGGTCTTACTTCATCCGCCATCTTTGACCTTACCTGAAACAAAATGGAAAATAATTAAATATCTAACTTTAAATGAACTCAATATTAACTGTAAACAGATTTTAATGTGTCAGTGGAAAACAAACAGAGACGATTCAAATTAATTATTGAAACATTCGAACTCAAAGCATTATTTTCAGTTATACCAATTACAGGCACTTTTGAATTCTCAAGGGTAATAATAATAAATAAAAATAATAAAATCGTTTATTTATATACAAGGGACACATTTACAATCGATACCATAAAAATTAAAAAGAACACAGTTGCTAATATGCCTGAACTAGGTTGAACCTGTGTTTCAGGCTAGAAAGTGCAAAATTACTTAATATAATAAATGAACAATGAGTACAAACTAAAAACTAAATGAAAACTTAGGTAGATAACAGTATAATAGCATGTTGGTGGATCTATTTGCAGACAACAAGTAGATCTTCTGTGTGTGCAAAATCAATGGTTAGTAAATATTTAAGTATAATTTGTTTACAGCTATAATTATTTAATTTATAGATACTTAGTTTTCTATTTAATTTATTGTACAGAAATGGGCCTAAGAATGTAAAAAATCTTTCTACAAAGACATGTTTCGAGGTTGCATTAGATAAACATACTATGTCATTCCGTCTCTTGTTAGTATTGGTAGCATTGAAGGTAAGCATAGTGTGCTGTTTTAATACTAAGTGCATAATGAAAAGCTGGCGAACCGTCAGTACCTTACAGGATTTATATAACAGATATGTAGGAAAGAAAAATAGCTCTCTGAGCTCTTTCAAGAGGAAGCAAATTAGTTTTTGGTGCGCCACCCCAAGAAGTGATACAGTGTTGTATTATAGATTGACATAGGGCCAAATAACCTTGTGTTATTAATTTTGGATCTGAGATTGTTCGCGATTTTTTTTAAACATATATTAGTTTGCGCACTCTATTAGCTAGGCTTTCAACATGTTTTTTAAAAGAGAGTGTATCGTCCATTATTACCCCCAGGTATTTTATGTTGCTCGTTTTGACGATAAAGGGACATTTACACGTGTTGACTGTACGGTTTCCACATTGATGGGCATATAAATGAGGGTTGGTAATGAGTTGAGGCTTGCGCATGGAGAAGTGATTATATTTAGTCTTGTCGGCATTTAATGTTAGTAAATTGCTTTGGAGCCAATTAGTCACAGTATTAAAACCTAGTTGAGCGATTTCGAACAGTCCGCTACTGGTTTTAGTGGTAAATATTAGTGCCGTGTCGTCGGCATATGATACAATTTTGCCATCTTTAATATGTAGATTACACAGGTCGTTAATATAAATAAGGAATAGCGTGGGGCCCAAAATACTCCCCTGAGGAACACAAAACCAGTATTTTTCTGCACATCGCTCGTAATATTATCTATTAACACATTGGTACCGGCCGTATAAATAATCAGTAAAAAGTTTCAGCGGCGTTCCCCTTATTCCTATTGTCTCTACTTTATTCAGAAGGATAGAAACAGACACCGTGTCGAAGGCCTTGGCTAAATCGAGGAAGATACCCAGGGTCTGGTTTCCTTTGCGGAGTTCTTCTGAAATATAAACAGTCAGGCTATGTACCGCATAGGTTGGCGATAGTTTGGCTCTAAAACCAAAATGCGCTGGGGATAAGATGTTGTTTTTTTCTAGGTAATTAACTAGTCTACTGTTTATCATTTTCGCTAGTATTTTTGAAATAGAGGGGAGTAAGGATATTGGCCTATAATTATTAACTACGCCTTTATTTCCCGATTTAAAAATAGGGATTACAACTGCCTTTTTTAGACAACTGGGAAAAATTCCTTTGGAAAGACAGATTCGAAATATATGTGTTAAGGGAGGTACCAAAATCTGCTTAAAGTTTTTAAGGATCTTATTGCTTATCTTTTAATATCCCATCCAACTGCACAGTCATCTTTTAGCCCGGAAATAATTCGGATTACTTCATCATGGCCATCGCTCAGCTTAATGCTACGACCCTATCCGAGACTAAGCCAGCATTGAATGAGCAGCCGGCGTTGAATGACGTCGCCCGGTGCAGCAATCTAAGATTAAAACTAAAATACATACACATAAAAACTAGATAAGTGTTCAACAAATTAAGTAAACTTAAACCCCACTAAACTTGGTTTTTAACAGAGTTTCAAGACATTGCATCAATAACGGTCTGTACGTTCACAAAGAGGACAATATCACGCGTCTATCATGCTATAACTATTGTTGTAGTAATATATAGACTAGTAGGCGACGTAAAATTCAAACTTAATTCGCCTATATCAATTTTAGCTTAAGTAAATAGTGTCAATCAATTATTAATATTTCCTTAAATAGATCTCGATAATGTTCCTGATTCATAAACTATCAAAACACGCTTTAAAAGAATAGTAAATTTTATAAGATGTAATAAAAAAATAAAAAATAAGTGAAATCGTGTAAATACCTACGAAGCGTTCAGAGCGTCGGCTCACCCTGGTGGACATCCTTTGTCAGAAAACGTGCTACATATAACCTTTTGAGCGATTTACTTTGAGCTGCTTTGAGACGGAACCAACAAGTATGTCCGGGTTGTTTATTTAAACATACCGTAATAAATAGATGGAGATGTTTAAAACACCTACGTTCTTGGATAGGTCGTTTTTGTATATCACTGACTGCTGAGAGCTGGTATAATGATCGTTTTTATTGGACAAGGTGCCTTGTAATTAAACGTATTCCATCCAGGACTTGACAGTGTGACCCATTTGCAAAAATAAGCACCCTATAAAGCATAGGCGAGGTTTTATGGAATTCGGGAATACCAAATTTTCATGTATTTTTGAAAATTTCTCTTTATTCGTCACTAAATTTTACTTTTCTCTTAAACTCTCAAATTTAATGGCCTTCATTGCTATTCAATTGGGTGCCTAATGTTTTAAAAATATTTTAATATTTTGACACACGTTTTAAACTAACCAATTTAACAAAAAATCACTCAGCTAAAAGTAAAGGAAGAAGTTAATTAACCATTTTCAAACATCATCTACGTACATGAACTTGGTCACAAGTTATCTCTAAATGTCACTTAAGCATTAAGCGTACAAATTACGGAGAAGACATCTTCACTTAATCAGCTAACTCGCGAAGTACAAAAAAAATATAAAAAAAATATTAAGGGTTGCTCATGAAACAACAATAATACGAGTATGAGGCGGTACGAAGTTCGGGTCAGTTAGTTGTTCTATAATGTTGTTATTAGTGACCTAACAGTAATAAGAAGGATGTCGAACGAACATAACAATGTGGTAGGTACCGATGCACATAACTTCATTCCTGTAGCACCAACATAACATAGATATTACCATATATTATATACCTCCTGAAAAAGTTTGTTGCCACGTTTGATTTCCCCGAAGGAAGGGAGTAGTTAGTTACGTATTACAGAATCAATCTTGATCGCTAGCCCAAAACCAATGCTCGGAGGTATACCCCCAAAACCACACTAAAGTTAACACAATATACGGAATTAATCTTAAATCAGTCAAGACAGATGTTATTTATCATGAAAACAAACCGAGTCCGTGATTCTGAATAATTAGTACACCGTTTTAACATTTATGTGTTCAGCGTTTTGAATATCATTTGCATAAGTTTCGTATATTTTTTTACATAATGGTTCTAAGCGGAGGCAGTTTCGGAAAAGTCGAATCAGAGTGCACTTAAGTATATTAATATTGCGTTAATGTAGGCATCAGCATGTTGCTTCCTTATGGAAAACATTAATCAGCAATCCATCTGCCAAAAATGTAGTACTACTAATTATGGAACTAGATGAACGCTTTTCAGAAAATGTGTGGTCACATTTATGGGTGTGCAAAAATTATCAGCCGTCGCATACTTTTCGTTCGAGTTGGTATTAAAGTTTTGTTAGGTCTGATAATTTTTTCGCGATTAAAACCACGCCAAAGTCGATCAAAAGTCAAAATCATGTTGACTGTTTTCTTTGACTATCGCGGTGTTGTGCACTCGGAGTTCTTGCCGGAAGGTCAAACAGTACATAAAGAATACTATTTGAGCGCTACGCGGCGTTTAAGAGAGCATTTTTTTTTGTTGTGTCTGTAATTGTTATAACAAGGTTTGTATAGAAGATTTGTTTTTGAAAATTTGGATGAAAATTTTGTATGAAATTCACCCCAAGCATGAACATTTGGTTCATGAATAAGTTAAGCTTTTGAAATAAGTTGTTTAGTCCGTGAATCATGCTACGTATAACCAACAGTGTTAATCACTGACGACTATGTTTGTGGAAAATAATCTACTTATATTTACTGCTGTTCCGAAATTCCATTAACCTAAAATGTGATTATAGACCGAGAACATACTCCTGTTACAAGGACACATTATTATCGTGTTCCAACATAACGAGCCCGCATGTACCAGGATCACATAGCATCCTTATCTCTTCCTCCCCCTCCCCTCACATTACAAGAAGAACTGTTACCATGAGAGCTGCAAGCACATGTAGCAAGAGCCTCCCATGTCGAGGCTCTAGGAACAGAGGTCGAGGTCGTGACTTCAGTTCGGTATGACTCCCTCAACATGTTGCTTCGTAAAAGGTACCTAAGTTTGGGATTTGTTGAAATTAATTAAATATGGCCCTAATTGGATTTTAATGTTTTACGTTTATTGGTGTCCTTGGCGTAATTAACTGTTGAACTTTCTTTCACGCTTGTAATCGTCTAGGGGATTGGCACAGTGTACATAACATTGACTTTTCGCAATAGCTATGTTTGCTACACATTTCAATTAATTTTTTTATTTAATTTTTTTTATATTTTACTCGTAACATAATGTCCAGGTGAAAACCAGCGTCAGGTACCAGTTGTCTGGTATTGATGCTGAACCGGGCCAATTTGGCGAAGCAGTGAAGCACACAATGTTTTAAGTTTTTGTGTGAATATTGTGTGCCTGGATCAACTAAATTTATTTTGCTTTTTTTCAATAATGCCCGAGGGACAATTCCCGTAATTTTAAGAACGTTCACAGTCTAAACTCACTGTTAATCTGTCAAAAACCCCTCAAAGTTCCCTTCATTAACGACAAGTTTTTGACATTAAATGTCGCTGAGATGAGAATTCGACTGTATTTTGAACGTTTTTAATTTCGAGAATTGGTCTTCTGGTTAATGGCTGTAGAGCCGCTATATAACCGTGCACAAATTCTGACTCCGAACTGCTACTGGGAAATTCTTTATCGACCCTGCCTGTAGATCGAACCCAGGATCTGATGATTAGCAGTCGCGATTGTGACTACTAGACCATGGTATTGGCATGACAAGTTAAGTTTGGAGTCGAGGGATGCTCGGCAGATTTGTGATTTAGAACTCAACTGTTTTGACTTAGGAACCAGTCCTACAATGGTACAAGGTACAATCTAAAGGTATGTTAGGAAATGGCAATTATCTTCTTTATGATTGACCGAAGCGGAGTCTCTTGCATTTATGCAACCTTGATTTTAGCCTAGTTTACAATACTGCTGACGCTAATTTGGCTTTATCGTACTTAATAAAACATGTCCAACAAGCAATATTACGTAACACGACAGTTTCTACAGTAAATAAGAAATTTTACAATATTAAACCATGGATTACTCCTGGACTAATTCGGTGTATAAGACACAGAGATAAACTTCATCAGAGAACTATGAGATACTCTGATAATCTAATAATAAAAACAGTATATAAAAGATACAGGAACTATTGCAACAATCTCCTAAGGAATTTAAGAAACAACTACGATAAAAACAAATTTATAAAAGCAGGTAAAAACAGCAAGCAACTTTGGAAACATATTAAAAACGTCACCAATATGTCTAAACATCGTAAATCAAATTCGAGTTTACTGCTTACTAATCCTTCACCACTCTTCATCTTCATGAATAGACATTCATGAAGATGA
Source organism: Dasypolia templi (assembly GCA_963555695.1). NCBI lineage: Eukaryota > Metazoa > Arthropoda > Insecta > Lepidoptera > Noctuidae > Dasypolia > Dasypolia templi. The sequence continues at coordinate 3,270,504 of OY743147.1, forward strand.
AGTAATCCGAATTATTTACATTACATTAACATAGCAAAAGATTTCGTGTTACGGCTACTGTATGATTTTTTTATAAATCTGGTAGGTCGCAATATTTCGGAATATGTTCGGAAAGAGTTTTCCCAACATTTACGAGTACAAAAAAGTTATTAACATTGATAACTGATAAGAGTGGTGAAGGATTAGTAAGCAGTAAACTCGAATTTGATTTACGATGTTTAGACATATTGGTGACGTTTTTAATATGTTTCCAAAGTTGCTTGCTGTTTTTACCTGCTTTTATAAATTTGTTTTTATCGTAGTTGTTTCTTAAATTCCTTAGGAGATTGTTGCAATAGTTCCTGTATCTTTTATATACTGTTTTTATTATTAGATTATCAGAGTATCTCATAGTTCTCTGATGAAGTTTATCTCTGTGTCTTATACACCGAATTAGTCCAGGAGTAATCCATGGTTTAATATTGTAAAATTTCTTATTTACTGTAGAAACTGTCGTGTTACGTAATATTGCTTGTTGGACATGTTTTATTAAGTACGATAAAGCCAAATTAGCGTCAGCAGTATTGTAAACTAGGCTAAAATCAAGGTTGCATAAATGCAAGAGACTCCGCTTCGGTCAATCATAAAGAAGATAATTGCCATTTCCTAACATACCTTTAGATTGTACCTTGTACCATTGTAGGACTGGTTCCTAAGTCAAAACAGTTGAGTTCTAAATCACAAATCTGCCGGGCATCCCTCGACTCCAAACTTAACTTGTCATGCCAATACCATGGTCTAGTAGTCACAATCGCGACTGCTAATCATCAGATCCTGGGTTCGATCTACAGGCAGGGTCGATAAAGAATTTCCCAGTAGCAGTTCGGAGTCAGAATTTGTGCACGGTTATATAGCGGCTCTACAGCCATTAACCAGAAGACCAATTCTCGAAATTAAAAACGTTCAAAATACAGTCGAATTCTCATCTCAGCGACATTTAATGTCAAAAACTTGTCGTTAATGAAGGGAACTTTGAGGGGTTTTTGACAGATTAACAGTGAGTTTAGACTGTGAACGTTCTTAAAATTACGGGAATTGTCCCTCGGGCATTATTGAAAAAAAGCAAAATAAATTTAGTTGATCCAGGCACACAATATTCACACAAAAACTTAAAACATTGTGTGCTTCACTGCTTCGCCAAATTGGCCCGGTTCAGCATCAATACCAGACAACTGGTACCTGACGCTGGTTTTCACCTGGACATTATGTTACGAGTAAAATATAAAAAAAAAAAAAAAAAAAAAAATTAATTGAAATGTGTAGCAAACATAGCTATTGCGAAAAGTCAATGTTATGTACACTGTGCCAATCCCCTAGACGATTACAAGCGTGAAAGAAAGTTCAACAGTTAATTACGCCAAGGACACCAATAAACGTAAAACATTAAAATCCAATTAGGGCCATATTTAATTAATTTCAACAAATCCCAAACTTAGGTACCTTTTACGAAGCAACATGTTGAGGGAGTCATACCGAACTGAAGTCACGACCTCGACCTCTGTTCCTAGAGCCTCGACATGGGAGGCTCTTGCTACATGTGCTTGCAGCTCTCATGGTAACAGTTCTTCTTGTAATGTGAGGGGAGGGGGAGGAAGAGATAAGGATGCTATGTGATCCTGGTACATGCGGGCTCGTTATGTTGGAACACGATAATAATGTGTCCTTGTAACAGGAGTATGTTCTCGGTCTATAATCACATTTTAGGTTAATGGAATTTCGGAACAGCAGTAAATATAAGTAGATTATTTTCCACAAACATAGTCGTCAGTGATTAACACTGTTGGTTATACGTAGCATGATTCACGGACTAAACAACTTATTTCAAAAGCTTAACTTATTCATGAACCAAATGTTCATGCTTGGGGTGAATTTCATACAAAATTTTCATCCAAATTTTCAAAAACAAATCTTCTATACAAACCTTGTTATAACAATTACAGACACAACAAAAAAAAATGCTCTCTTAAACGCCGCGTAGCGCTCAAATAGTATTCTTTATGTACTGTTTGACCTTCCGGCAAGAACTCCGAGTGCACAACACCGCGATAGTCAAAGAAAACAGTCAACATGATTTTGACTTTTGATCGACTTTGGCGTGGTTTTAATCGCGAAAAAATTATCAGACCTAACAAAACTTTAATACCAACTCGAACGAAAAGTATGCGACGGCTGATAATTTTTGCACACCCATAAATGTGACCACACATTTTCTGAAAAGCGTTTATCTAGTTCCATAATTAGTAGTACTACATTTTTGGCAGATGGATTGCTGATTAATGTTTTCCATAAGGAAGCAACATGCTGATGCCTACATTAACGCAATATTAATATACTTAAGTGCACTCTGATTCGACTTTTCCGAAACTGCCTCCGCTTAGAACCATTATGTAAAAAAATATACGAAACTTATGCAAATGATATTCAAAACGCTGAACACATAAATGTTAAAACGGTGTACTAATTATTCAGAATCACGGACTCGGTTTGTTTTCATGATAAATAACATCTGTCTTGACTGATGTAAGATTAATTCCGTATATTGTGTTAACTTTAGTGTGGTTTTGGGGGTATACCTCCGAGCATTGGTTTTGGGCTAGCGATCAAGATTGATTCTGTAATACGTAACTAACTACTCCCTTCCTTCGGGGAAATCAAACGTGGCAACAAACTTTTTCAGGAGGTATATAATATATGGTAATATCTATGTTATGTTGGTGCTACAGGAATGAAGTTATGTGCATCGGTACCTACCACATTGTTATGTTCGTTCGACATCCTTCTTATTACTGTTAGGTCACTAATAACAACATTATAGAACAACTAACTGACCCGAACTTCGTACCGCCTCATACTCGTATTATTGTTGTTTCATGAGCAACCCTTAATATTTTTTTTATATTTTTTTTGTACTTCGCGAGTTAGCTGATTAAGTGAAGATGTCTTCTCCGTAATTTGTACGCTTAATGCTTAAGTGACATTTAGAGATAACTTGTGACCAAGTTCATGTACGTAGATGATGTTTGAAAATGGTTAATTAACTTCTTCCTTTACTTTTAGCTGAGTGATTTTTTGTTAAATTGGTTAGTTTAAAACGTGTGTCAAAATATTAAAATATTTTTAAAACATTAGGCACCCAATTGAATAGCAATGAAGGCCATTAAATTTGAGAGTTTAAGAGAAAAGTAAAATTTAGTGACGAATAAAGAGAAATTTTCAAAAATACATGAAAATTTGGTATTCCCGAATTCCATAAAACCTCGCCTATGCTTTATAGGGTGCTTATTTTTGCAAATGGGTCACACTGTCAAGTCCTGGATGGAATACGTTTAATTACAAGGCACCTTGTCCAATAAAAACGATCATTATACCAGCTCTCAGCAGTCAGTGATATACAAAAACGACCTATCCAAGAACGTAGGTGTTTTAAACATCTCCATCTATTTATTACGGTATGTTTAAATAAACAACCCGGACATACTTGTTGGTTCCGTCTCAAAGCAGCTCAAAGTAAATCGCTCAAAAGGTTATATGTAGCACGTTTTCTGACAAAGGATGTCCACCAGGGTGAGCCGACGCTCTGAACGCTTCGTAGGTATTTACACGATTTCACTTATTTTTTATTTTTTTATTACATCTTATAAAATTTACTATTCTTTTAAAGCGTGTTTTGATAGTTTATGAATCAGGAACATTATCGAGATCTATTTAAGGAAATATTAATAATTGATTGACACTATTTACTTAAGCTAAAATTGATATAGGCGAATTAAGTTTGAATTTTACGTCGCCTACTAGTCTATATATTACTACAACAATAGTTATAGCATGATAGACGCGTGATATTGTCCTCTTTGTGAACGTACAGACCGTTATTGATGCAATGTCTTGAAACTCTGTTAAAAACCAAGTTTAGTGGGGTTTAAGTTTACTTAATTTGTTGAACACTTATCTAGTTTTTATGTGTATGTATTTTAGTTTTAATCTTAGATTGCTGCACTGGGCGACGTCATTCAACGCCGGCTGCTCATTCAATGCTGGCTTAGTCTCGGATAGGGTCGTAGCATTAAGCTGAGCGATGGCCGTTTTGCGTGGATGTGACGCATATTTTCCCCCAACTTGTTATTTTTGGTGTTTGTGTTCAATCACTGCGTCATGTTTACCGCTAATAAACGTTTTTTCTTTCTTTGTTTCTTTCAAAATAAATAAATTAATAAAAGCGCCTGTCTGGGTTGGAACCTATACGACCTACAACTCGTAAGTCGCGGCCGTTACCACTGGACGACCACTGCTCACATTTGGCTACACTAAGTTCCAATAATTTATTTATCTCCGTTCGAAAAATACGTTAGCAAGATTGACCGTGAAAAGGTCACTGCTCATCGTTTTATACCTCCACAGAATATTTTATTGAGGGTCTAAAAGATTTATTTCGAATTTTCTGCCGTTAAAAATACAATATGGCTATAACGGATATCATAATCATGATGTTCCGTCGTCCGTGAGAGAATGTAGTGATCGCTAGCTTGATCGTTGAGCTTCTGGTGTTGGGTTCTAGATAGCATCCCAGGTCAAGCAGATAATATACTTACTATTATGAATTTATCAGATGCAGCTCGCCTGGATCATGCTCGGTTAATGGCAATAGGCTTGGTATTACATGGTATTACATGGTACGAGCAATAAAACGTTACTGGGCAGACGCCAGTTTTGAAAACCCAAGCTCAGATGTGGATGAAGACAATTAAATAGAAATCGATGAGATTGTAAGGGCGCTGGAAGGGATGAAAGTTGGGAGAGCTGCCGGGTACGACAGAGTGTCTGCTGCAATACGGTGACGAGGTGGTAGCAAGCCTGTTGTGCCTGATCTTTAATATGTGTTGGAAATATGCCCGTGTACCGGATGATTGGTGTAAGGCTGTTTTAGTACCACTATATTAGGGAAAAGGCTCTCAACAGGAGTGTTTAGGTGAAGTCATTGATCACTACCGCGGCATTAGCCTTTTGAGTTTTCTCGGTAAACTATGTACAGATGCTAAGATTTTAGATAGGATAAGAGTGACAGTTAACAATATATGGGATGTGCAGGCAGGGTCAGAGAGGGAATGGGCTACATGTACCAAATATTCTCCTACCAAGGTGCATAGCCGAAAAACATCTAGAAAAGCACAAGAAAGTCTACTGTGTTTTCGCTGACTTGGAGAAGGCATATGACAGTGTGTGTAGGGAAGGACTGTGGTCGACACTATCCTTGTACGGTATGTTGTACTTGTGTTATTATAAATATGTTATGGTTTTGCATCTCGAGAGTGTTAAACCGGTGGAATGTGGGTTTACTATCTGTTCGGGCGCCGTCGGCTATCTTCGTGCCAGACGTCGGGCGACTATGCGGGCGCGCGGGTTGGGCTACGCGGAGGCATGAGAGGGGCGATGGCCAGCCCGGCACTTGATCAACGAGCGCTACTGACGACACACGCGCACTAAATTCTTCTGTACCATCCATAATTCCACTCAATATAAGTTAGTTTTTACAGTCCACTGCTTTTCGTTTAAAGTCCGAGTTGGGTTTTTACACATCTATATAGCTCTGCCTATCCCTTCGAGTGATACAGGCGTAATATTATGTCACTAGTTTAAAATCGTTACTTTAATATTATCTCAACGTCAACACTTCAGCTGTGAAAGATGGAGGAGTCTTCCTTTGTTGGCTCAGCAAACTTGAGGAAAGTGCACCATGTTTTCATTTAATTCTAGATTGTTATTTTAATGCAGACGATCATAATACAATAACAGTACATTACATAGATTAAGTAACACGATAACAAATATTTTGGAAGATGCTGAAATTGGGAGATAAAAGTATTATTTAGGAGCACGGAGTACACCTGCAGGTACTTCACACTGTGCACTGTATCCAGAAGTGATGTTTTACGTAGAAAGGATAATATTGCAATCCCTCAAACCATTCAGTATACTAAACACATCTGACCTCAGTACAAGTTCGTCATTCGCTTATAGTACAGTAAGTGGTAATTAGTGAGTTCTCAATTCTTTACAATATGTATTTCAAAGTGTATTCTATCAACCGCTGACTATGTTTGAATTTGAACGTATTAGAGACATTCTTATATAAAGACAATATCACTTTGAACAACCGAGATTAAGAGTGGACTTAAAAATAATGTTGGTCTATATTTTCACTGACTTACACTGGTCCATAAACCAAGACGTTGTAAGAAACAATAATAAGAGATAAAATATGGTAGTATCGAAGTAAATGGTTTACTTTAATAGTAGCAAAGTGTGTTACATTTGAGCAACGGGGTCCTAAGTTTTTAGATATGTTTTGGATTTTGAGTAGGATATATGTCAAAGTCAAAGTCAAAGCATTTATTTCAAATAGGCACATAAAATGGCACTTTTGAACGTCAGAAATTACATAAAAATATAACTGATTCTAGGCGCCACTTCCAAAAAGTAGTTTCGTATGGAGAAGAAGTGGCAAGAAACTCCACCGTTACTCTTTTTAAATATTTTACAATATTTTGATACATTAATTATATTTTTTATATGTGAAGACGATGCACCAAGAATAAAAATACTATACCACAATTGGTAAGAAGAATTAAAAATAAAGCAAAGGCAGATAAATGAATCACGCGATAGGTACATTGTGCTCACATATTTACAAACATTGTAAAAATATATGACTTTCCTAAAATATTAACTAGGAATAAGTCAGTGTTTGCGTAAGTAAAAAAATTAAAATAAAAAATTAAATATGCAACCATTGTGATTTTGTCTAGACGGGATTGTCCTATGGAGCTGGACCATCATGTGTCCAAGCATTCTTATCTTGTATATAGTCCTCTAATTTGTAATAAGCTTGTCTGCAAAGTGTACTGTTATCGCTAAAAAGGTAACTTTTTTTTGTTGTAAATAATAATATTTTTTTAATCAAACAGTGTAATTTGTAAATAAGTTGATTTCGATCTTTTAAATACGCCTAGAATGTTGTATTATACGATTGACAAAAAAAAAACTAATTAGAAATATTTTATCAATTTACTACGAAAACAGTTAAAATTGTACGTAACTCTACGAAACTACAGCATATTAGACGGCCCACAAAAGTATGAAGGAATGATCGAAATCACAAAGTAATAATGTAAACAAACGGGTCACCTCGACCTTGGATGGTTTAGTTAGTGATGGCCAACAGACCATAGAGTACCTAGTCACCACGCACGGATAATCATTGTTTGTTTACATAACATTTCGTCGACGCGACGTGATCCCGTAGGTGAACTCGCACACATCAAGTTTCTCTGTTCGTGTTTGTATAGAACGCTAAAACAGGCGCGTACGCCGTCGTTGCTTAGCAACGGGGCAACCGAACGAACTGTCGACGTCCTCGCTCGCACGTACAATTTTCATTCATACACGATCGCAGCTAATCTCCCTATTTTGGCTATTATTAGTTTTACGCACGGGCCGTAGGATGGACAGTTTTCATGACTTTTTATGGAAATTCGGGAATTTTACAATCTCAATGGTTCTAAGCAAATATTGTCGTGTATGGCTTCTGTTCCACTTACACAACACACCATATTATTTTAGAGACGGTAAAAAATGTCATCCGGTATTCGGGGTATATACCGGATGAAATTTTTTACCGTCTCTATGGTACACGGAAGATATTATTAAAGACATAAAGATTAAAGCCAGACTACATAAGAATTTTAAGAAAACGAAGCTCGATAATGATTATTTAGAATTTTCAAAGTGCAGAGCCCGCATTAAAAAGTCGATAGAAATTGCACACCAAGAACACAATAGTAAAGTTCAGTATCAGTTCGCAAAAGATCCAAAATCCTTCTGGCAATATATTAGGTCAAAGAGAAGTAGAATAAACAGGGAAGGTATCGTAAAAGATGGTCAATGTCTTACGGATGATGTGTGTACTAGGCAATTTGCGGATTTTTTTGAGTCCGTGTACAGTAAGGAAACACCGCGACTAGATGCGCGGGTGGCGGCGGCGGAGGCCGGCGCAACCAGTGCACGTGTGCATATCGATACCCTTAGTCTTCAAGACGTAAAAAAAGTGATCGAAAATCTTAAGCCAATACGTTCATCGGGCCCTGACGGTATACCAGCGTTTCTGTTCAGAGACTGTGGCAGGGTGCTAGCAGAACCGCTGCTTCATATCTTTAATACCTGTTTAAAACAAGCGACGTTTCCGGCTCGGTGGAAGATCACACGAGTCATTCCGGTTCCTAAGGGTAAGTCAGGTCCGAATGTCAGTGGCTATAGACCAGTGGCTGTGCTGTCGACTCCAGCAAAAGTGTTCGAGTCCGCTATCCAGCGCTGCATGCAAGGACAGGTACGCACGCAGCTGTCGGATGCGCAGCACGGGTTTCGGCCGGAGCGCAGCACCGCCACCAATCTACTCAACTTCATGACGAGGGTAGTACCGGCAGTCGATGCTGGTGTGCAGGTAGACGCGGCGTACTTCGATTTTAGAAAGGCATTCGACATGGTCGACAATGACGTGTTATTAAGAAAGCTTGCTGAAATTGGCTGTACGCCAAACTTGTTACAGTTCTTTGTCAGCTATATGAAAGATAGACAGCAGTATGTTGACTACAAAGGATACGAATCCGAACCATACTACACCAGGTCCGGTGTAAGCCAGGGCAGCAATTTGGGGCCTCTTGAATTTATCTTAATGATAAATGACTTACCGGAGGTCGTAAAAAATAGCTTATGTTTGTTGTTTGCTGATGACCGTAAATTGCTGCTCGAGGTTAAGGATGTCGGATTGTGAACGCCTGCAGGAGGATATAAACAGAGTGGTAGAGTGGTTTCATAAAAACAAACTCAACTTCAATTTATCTAAATGCTCAGTGATAACGTTCACTCGCGCGCGGACCCCTTTGTGCTACGAGTACAAGGTAGAAGCAGCACCGATGCAGCGAGTAACGCAGGTACGGGACCTAGGGGTTATTCTCACTCCAGACCTTACTTTTCGTGAACATGTAGTTAAGATCTGCAAGAAAGCCTACAGAAACTTAGGATTTGTACTGAGGCAGTCACAGGGTTTCACCAATATAAACACACTCAAGGTGCTGTATGACGCTCTAGTCAGGAGTCATTTAGAACATAGTGCAGTAATTTGGTCTCCACATGAAATACAGTGTCATGTTGAAGCGGGTCCAAAACAAATTCACAAGACACTTGTATTTTAAAATGTACGGGGTATACCCGTTCTATCCATTGATGTACCCTACACTATTTGTACTGGGTATGGTGGGGTATAATGAGCTCAGGGTGCGTCGGGAATTCACTCTCGCCGCGTATCTAGTTAAGCTAATGCGTGGTGTAGCACATAACCCGGGAGTGCTGCGTCACCTGAAGCTGTGCGTGCCGGACCGATACGTGTGGAGGCGGCGGCGCCCACAACTGCTGACCGTACCGGTAGCCAGGACCAATCTCCTGGCTAAAACCCCCCTCAGCCGAACAATCCACATTGTAAACGAAGTCCACGAGAGAATAGATGTATTTTCGTGTAGTTTGAGTGAATTCGCCAAAGTTCTATTAAATTTAATAAGTTATGTTAAGTAAAAAATTATAAGATTTTGTATTTTCTTTTAATGTTTTATTATTTCTTTTAATAAATAAATAAATAAATAAATTAAGGCCTCCAGCCAGGACTTAAACTTAAACACTAACTAAATCTAAGCGACTACACGCTAAGGGCACCCCCTGTGGGGTACGAACCTCGGCTTAGGGCGTCGCTGGAAGAGGGCAGCAAATGACTAGCTGGATCAGGATTGATTTTATTTTGGGACGAATTTAAAGCTACAGGCTTAGCGGCGCGGGCTGGCTCGAGCAAGGGTCGGGAGGGGCGTGGATTTGGGCGTCGCGGCGGGCTACGGCGGCGAGGTCGGTAGGACGGCGATCGGGTTTTGGGCTTAATTAGGGTGCTGGTGGCCTTACTACTCTCCTGGAGGAGGGTAGTGGCGTCATCGGGGGCGATTAAGATATGCCTTGGTCGGCGAATACTACTAATGCGGGAGGGAGTATAGCGGGCGGCGGTTGTAATCAGAGGGTTTGAATGTTTGATGCCACAGTCGAAGAAACGCTTGGATAAGCGTTTCATGAACTGGTTTATGGTTGCCATTTTAAGGTCGACGTGAAGATCTATGTTTCGGACATAGTAAGGGGCACCTGTAACCCTTCTGATGAAACGGTTTTGGAGGGTCTGCATCTTATGGAGATGACGTGGGTGAGCGTGCGCAAATACAACGCAGGCATAGGTCATGATGGGACGGATGACTGCGGTATAGATGCGCAGTTTGCATTTTAACGACAGTTTGCTTTGGGCTGTCAGTATAAACTGGAGTCTCCTAAGAGCGAAGGAGGCGCGCGCGCGAACCGCCTTGATATGTTCCTTAAAGGTAAGGTTCTGATCTAGGATCACGCCTAGGTACTTGGCTTGCTTTTCCCAAGGGATCGGCTTTCCGTACATAGTGATCGGGCTGGGAAGGGGGAGGGGGAGTCGACGACGTCTCGAGAAGAGAACCGCCTGACTCTTGTCGGGGTTGACCTCGATTCTCCATTTCCGGAACCAAGCGCCTAAGACGTTTGCGGAGGTTTGGAGAGTACGAGCTATAGCGTTGGGACAGTGACCGATATAGTAAACGGCAGTGTCGTCTGCGAAGAGAGCCAACTGAGCCTTTTCACTTTTTGGGATATCGCTGGTGCACAGCGTGAAGACGAGAGGAGATAGTACGAAACCCTGGGGGACACCGGCGCGAATAGCATGAGGGGACGAGAGTGCTCCCTCGATGCGATAGCGAAAGGTGCGATTACCAAAAAGTCTCGTAAGATGAGTACGAGACGATCTGGCACTCCTAGTTGGTAAAGCTTGTATATCAAGCCGTGGTGCCAGACTTTGTCGAAGGCTTTCGCTATGTCGAAGAATAGCACACCAGTCGTCGCGTTACGCTGCAGACCAGCGCATAAGTGCTCTACGATACGGTGGACTGTTGGGTGCCCGAGTATTTGCTTCGGAAACCAAACTGCTCGTTGGGTATGAGGCTCTTTGCTTCGGCAAAGTCTTTGAGACGCTTATAAATAAGCCTCTCGTAGATTTTACCGAGAACATTGAGTAAGCTAATAGGGCGGTAGCTAGAGGGCTCAGACTTTGGCTTGCCTGGCTTTGGGATACCGATGACGGTTGCTTCTTTCCACGCTTGTGGGAAATTGTTGTTGCTCAAGGCGCCATTGAAGATGGCGGTCATAAGCATTATTGGCGGGGCAGGAAGGAGTTTGTATACCTTATTGGTAATACCGTCCGAACCGGGGGCCTTACGAGCGTGGAGCCCTTTAATGATGTCGTGCACTTCGTCTGGAGTGACGGGAGGTAGAGGATCATCAGGGTATTCGACGGGTGGGAGGGAGGCTCTCCGTTCGACTTCCGCGTCGACCTTGTTCAGGTGAGCTTGGTCTACTGGTTGAGAGCTGGGAGAACATTGGGACTCTAGGCTGTCAGCAAGACATTCAGCCATATCAGGACTGTCGAAAGCGACATTCTTGTCGGGGCGGATGAGAGGAGGCATAGAGACCTCTTCTGAGGAACGCAATTTCCTCTGTAATTGCCAGAAGGCTTGATGAGTGGGCTCGAGTTCACTGAGCATCTTGTTCCAGCCCTCAGAGCGAACCTCCCCTATGCGTTTCTTTACAGCACGCTGTAAATGGCGCATGTGGGCTTTGTTCGCGTCACAAGGGAAGGAGTCGTAGGCACGAATAGCCGCATTCTTCTCGGTTATCAAGTCACGTACGTCAGAAGGTAGTTTCCAGCGATGGTCTTCCATCACCGGAACTTCCCGTGAACAATCCGTCAAAACGGATTGAACGTGCTCAGTAAACGAGTCGATTGCGGCCGTCGTGTCGGCGACTGACACTATGTAATCGGGGATGGTGTCCAAGTGAGGCGACGTGGTGGATTTCAGTCTTTCGCTTACTTTCCTCCAGTCGGTTATCATCTGGGTCTGAGGGGCGCGGTTGGAGTCGATCGGGCCCGAGTAGGGTGCAAGATGCATGACTACAGGGCGGTGGTCAGAGTTAAGCTCGTGGAACGTCTCTATCGATTGCAAATGGAGGTTCACATTCTTGAGCAGCGCTACATCGAGAACATCGGGAAGGTGATATAAGGCATCATCTGCGTAGCATTTTGTAATTAACTATGATGGCGTCGGCTTCCAGTTTAACTGGATGAAGCTGAATACCAGAGCGGCAGTCCTCGAATATTTAAACGTTCGCATTCTCAATCTCTCAAAAATTAGGTATTTTCATAAGTTTTTCACATTTGATCGTCGCCGCAGTGAGACTGCGAATAGTTTTAGTCATTTGATCGTCGCCGCGGTGAGACTGCGAATAGATTTTGAACGTTTTTAATTTGACTTCTGTATGGAGCGACTGCCTACCTGACCTCCACAACGCAGTTACTGGGTAACATGGTACTTCTTGGTAAGATAGGTTGACTTTTGGGCCAACGTCTTAACGTGCTCTCGTGGCACGGAGGAAACTCGATATGTAAAGGATAGTCACCCATCCACGGGCCGACTAGAAGCAATCGGCTCGTGCCTATCGGCAAAGTCAGTCGGCGTCTTTCCCGAAAATGCATCTACATATCTAATATATTTGGTTTGGCTGTGACGAACATTGATGTAGCAATCCTAAGATATATTATTAAGGAAAACGTACTGACTTATATTATGTAATTCATTCCATATGACATAGACTATTATTTAAATGGAAGTTTAAAAAAAACACTAAACCGTAAAACATTGTAAAAATATTCCATTAATATCCCTTCGTTGTTTTCATGACACAATTTATTATACAGTTTGTTTCACGGATTGTTTGGGAGGTTTATATACTGTACACTAACAACACTGAGTGGTTTTCCAATTTGAAAAAGGTCTCAACGTTGATTGGTTCGTGGAATTGTCTTGATTGCTATGGACTTAAAGTAAATTTAATAAACAATTGTTCTTTTTTAGAAATGGCTTACTAGCTTGTCAATGCTTCACTTTTTGTTCATTTTGCCTGAACACAAAATTAATCAAAAGTTAAAAATTAATTAATTTGTGAACCGATCCAATGATGTTGGGTTTCTGCACTCGACATCTTTCACTGCCGTATTATCGGAAAAATAGAAGGAGCAGATGAGCTTGCTCTAGTCTAGATCTACTTGATCAAAATCATAAATTCATTCATTCCCTACTTTTTGTCTAGCTATGCAAACATACATGTATGGAATACCTGCACTTAGCGATCAGTTTGAAACATAAATATTTAAATGGCAACCCTTAAATTTGTTGATATAGGCTGTAACTTCTGAATATGTTTCCTCTGTGTCAGACATATGCTGAAGGTAATCGCGGGTATCACAGGGTATTTTGTTTTATTGTAACAATTAACACAGTAACCCATAAAAATGTATACTTTAAATAATCCGAAAAATGGTAGATCTATTTTATTTTTATTTCTAACACTTATTTTATTAAAAAGATGTACATTTTTTCTTACATACAAAATATTTTCATAAATGAACTGGCAAGGTACCGCCATTATATTAATTTTCTTAAATGGTTCCTTAAGAGATTCGCGGCGACGTAGATTGTAAATGACTCTGACAGCTGTCATTCACTTCCTTGCCTCACACAATCTTTCATCTTTTCTCTCGCCTAACTCCTTATTTCCTAAAACAATAGTTTCGAAAAGGCCTCCGAAACTTTTCCGCAGATTAATACCATATTCTCAGGAATTTTCGATACATAAGTAAATATTAATAAGTAGACTTCACTTTTCGGTGAAACAAACAAGTGTTTAAAGTTCTGAAATGAAGCTTTAAGTAGATAGTTACTGAAGTTTGTGTAACATCTTGTACACGCTTTACACCTGGTACCATAAGGGGTACCGTCAACATAATAATTCGAAGAATATTTAGAAACTTTAAATTCATCGCTGCATTGGTTTAAGTAATGTCAATGCCCTAGTGTACCCTACGAAATTCAAATTGTCTGAAGTTTTTTGCAATTTGCAGGTTCGCGATTGTAACAAGTACGTATTTACTGAATTATTATCATTACAATCATCAATACACCTCTCGTAAGTTCAAATTACCCAATTGAATTACTATTTCATGAAATCCTGACATTCAATTTAAAAAAAAAAGTCATCATCTAGGATTTTCCCAACTGTTGTTGGGGTGGGGTTACTCTACAGTCTTACCGAATTTACCAGTACTTTATAAATAAACTAAGCTGCGCTCTGCGATTTCTCCCGCATTTGTCTCGAACTGGTAGGAATATCGAGATAGAAAGTATCATTTGTCCTAATCCAGGTAATGTCTACTTATGTGCCAAAAAACGTTTTAAACAGACATCCTAAAATCTATTTTTTCTGTATATTTTAATATATCTAATATATTTTTGGATTGACACGGGGTGAATAGGGATGCAGGGGTGAATCGAAACGAAACATTAAAAGGGATTTTAACATTGAAATAATAATGTTTCTTGCCAAAAATGTCTCCTATGTATTGATTGTATTATAATTAACGATTAGGTGCCCCTGTTGGCAATAAATTATATTATTTCAATGTTATAATCCTTCTTAAAGTTTCATTTCGATTCACCCCTGCATCCCTATTCACCCGGTTTTACCCGGTAGGTACTAAACTAAATGACTTTCTAACTAAACATACAAATAAATACAAAAAAACCTAATGATATATTATAACGGGTGTACATACACTTAACGAAGCCAAGAGTCACTTCTACTCCCCGTCATTGTACTGATTTTTTTGTACTGGACCTGGAAACCTTCTGGTTACGGAGATATTGAAGGTCAAAACTCCAACTTTTATTGATGTTTAACCGAAAGCAGCTTTTAATGTTATAACAAAACCTTAAATAATTAAAAAAAACATTATGCCTATGTGTAGGCACAATGTTTTGCGCGTGTTACATTTTCACACCAAAAATAAAAGTCATTTTCTCTTTCGTCTTAGTCAGCAATTTGTTATGTGCGATGCTTCTTTGTTTGTTGTACAGATGCTTAGTTGACGGCTATGTGATGGATCTCTTTAGCATAATCAGCCTATAACGATGCCACTGCTGGGACACAGGCCTCCTCTCTGTGAGAGGTAGTGAGCCGTAATCCACCACGCGGGCTCAGTGCGGGTTGGTAGATGTCACATGTCTTCGAATTTTTGGTTCCAGGACATGCCGGTTTCCTCACGATGTTTTCCTTCACCGTTTTGAGAGCAGTGGCGATTAAATTATTTACACAAAGTAAAGCCTGCTTGGGTTCGAACTCACGACCTACAACTCGTAAGTCGGGACCGTTACCACAGGGCCACCACTGTTCCTCGGCTAACGGCTTTGGATGGATCTCTTTACACCCTATATAACTTAAATTATAAATAAATTTTAACACAAGATAATTTAGAGAACACACACAAAGAAAAAAGAAAGGAAAAAAATGCTTTAAGTATTGCCAAAGAAACGCGTGCGTACATAAAGAAAATGTATCTCGAATAAAACAGTATTTTTTATGGTGACTATACCAGTCTGGTTTAAGAGTTGGCCTGTGACGCAGAGTAACAAACAGCGGTGTACTAAAACAGCGTTATATGCGGTTCGTTCATCTGCGCTTCGCGTAATAATGTAGGCTTTAACAACTGCTAGTATCTGACTCTAAAGTTTTAGACTGTAAAAAGTTTTAATGCACTATAAAAAGAGATTTTGAACATTCTCTATTAAATTTTTTAATGCCTTTATACTTTTTGCGCCGTCGTTAGGCACAATATTGTTAGATATGTTCACGCACAATATTATAAATTTTTTCATAGTTTATAGTTTCTGCCCGGTTCTTCGTCCGCGTGTAATGTCTTGCTCTCCCGCCCCACCCGTCGCATCACATCGCCCGTCCGCGCTATTCTTCATGTTCACTTAGCGTTCTTTCAGACATTTTTCTTGTTCATCTCCTAAGGGTCCTAGCATGATGCTAAATAGCCTTCCCCAAGAATTGAGCTATCAAATGCTAAAGATATTTTTTTTATCCGACTGCTAGTTCCAGAGATGAGCGCGTTCAAACAAACAGTCAATTTCTTCAGCTGTATTATCATTGTTAAATGATAAATCCTACTAATATAATATATCGCGAAAGTTTGTGAGTATGGATGGATGTTTATTACTGTTTCACGCAAAAACTGCTTAACGGCTTTGGATGAAATTTGGCACACAGATAGTTTATAACCTGGATTAATACATGGAGTACTTATATCCCGATACTCCCACGGGATCAAGATTTATGCGGGTGAAACCGCGGGGAGCAGCTAGTAATGAAATAAAATTCCAGTACTGCATACGCTAGTATGTATATCTAAGTATCTGCCTACACCAACATCTCAAAAGCGCCCCACGAGATACAGTTTCAGGTACCTATATCAATAGATATAGTAATAAGCACCCTCTCTGGGCAGTTGACCAAAGTTTCTGATTGGCAATCTTTTAACCAGGACATCAGATACTATCATAAAGCTCGCGCCGACACAAGGGAAGAATAATTCTAGTATAATAAGCATAACATAAAATAACATCACGTCTAATTTCCTAAAGGAGTAGGCAGAAGTTTATAGTGCACATATGTATTTGGCATTTTATAATCATATGTACAAGCCTCACATAACAGGGGACGAGCCTATTGCCATTAGCAGCCCGCAGATACGACTCACTCGGTTAAAATTATTATTTATTATAATACCGACATCATTTGTAATCTGAATTCATATAATTGAAAGGAAAAGCGCCAGGTTCTCGGTCCACATTAATATTTTAAGCAATTTGGTTCCTATTAAGTCGTAAACTCGTACGAATTTCAAGAGTTATGAATACATTTTCTACTTGTTAGTCAAAGGTAAATTGTACACCTCATTACTGCGCGGATCGGAGCGCCTCCACCTTATTAACCTGAAAATTCTTTTGCACCGAGAACTGAAAGTGTTATTTTTTCTTTTTCAACGTGTTCTAACTAGTTTGCAAATATACGAGATTGTAGGTAGGTATATATGCGTGCTTTAAAAAAATACTCACTCTCTTATTTATAAACGTTTCTTTACCCGCGACTTCGTCTGCGCTCCAGGACGAAAAGTAGCTGTCCTTACCCAGTCCATGTTCTATCTGCGTGCCACATTTCATCAACATCTGTTCAGCCATTTTAGTGAGAAAGCGTAACAAACACACTTACGAAATTATAGTAATTAGTTAGGATTAGGATATAATAAGGCTGTGATGTCCGACTGCAGGGCAATAGCCCTCTTTCTTTTTTCCACTCAACTCGATCCTTTTTTTGGCAATAGGCTCGCCCCCTATTACATGGGACTTAAACATAACTGGCGAAATTTGGGTGTACTATAGGTACACCTCTGCCCAACCCTTCGGGGAAACAAGGCGTGACGTTATGTTTTTTTCGATCCTTTTTTTTTTTTTTTTTGTTCCCGGGTTGGAAAATCCTCATGGATGTCCTCCGCCCTGGGGCGGGCCTGTCAGACTCTTACTGACTAAAAACCACCCCGGTGTTCCATCTCACACCTACGCCGGGGTCGCGGGAACACATTATTCTTCCACAACCCCGGCTGGTGCCGGCCCGCTGGCGCGGGCCCCGTCTCGGGCGGGGGGAGTGAGGTGTACTCCCCCCGCAACGTCTGTGGTCGGCGCGCGAGGAATACTACGCGCGCCGCCTTCTCGGGTCCTGATGTTGGGGGGCGACGGATGTCCCCGAATCCGTCGCCCCTGGACCCATTTAGGGGGGCTGGAAGAGGGCGTTGTCCGCCCTCCGCCTGCGCCCGGTGCGCCTGCTGTGGATCGGGAGAGTGGACGAGATCTCTCTCTCCCTTTCCGCAGCCTCCTTCTGCGAGATGACTGTTTCACAGAAGGAAACCACCGCGTCCCAGGACTCGGTGCTGCCGACCATCGAACTCACTACGGTCGGCAGCGACAAGTCACTGCCTACTTCTGAGATGAGGGCACGGCGCAGCTCCTCCCAAGCGGCACACTCTGCCAGCGTATGCCACGCCGTGTCCTCCCGGCAGTCGACGCAGTGGTGACACCGAGCGTCCGGCTCCCTGTTTATGCGACACAGGTACTTCCCGAAGCAGCCATGCCCCGAGAGCACCTGCGTCGCCCGAAACGACAGGGAGCCGTGCCTCCTCCCGAGCCAGAGGTCGAGCACTGGCCGGACCGCCTCGATGGTGACGAGGCCGGCGGTAGGGCGTGAAAGCCTGTCCCGCCATTCCGCCACCAGGACCTCGCGAAGCTGCGACCGACGCTGCTCCATATGGCGCTGCATCGGCCGCTCGCCCCGCGCCCTCGCTTCCTCGCGCCACCGATAAAGTGACGCGAGCACCTTCGCGTCTAGGTCCCATGGCGGGGATCCGGCCAGTGCACAAGCCGCCTCGTAGGAGATCGTGCGATACCCCCGAATGACTCTGACGGCCATTGCTCTCTGCGGCTTTCGCAGCACAGAGATGCTGGTGGCCGTCAGGTCAGCCGCCCAGATCGGGGCCCCGTAAAGGGCCATCGATCGCACACTCAACTCGATACTGAGCCTCACGTTCGTAGTTATAAGAGACGTTTAAACGTCAAAAAATGTATAGTTAAGCAGACGCTAATCTTTTCTAGTAACAGTGAAATTGATTTTCCGCGAGCATTGCTTCTACTCACATGGGCCGCCACGTTTGCCGCTTTAAGCAACGTTCATATATTTATACTAGCTGACCCCGCTTGTTTGAAACGTTGTTTTGCTTCATTTTTTTTTGTTGAAAAATAGATGTTGACCGATTCTCAGACCTACCCGATTTGCACACAAAATTTCATACAAATTAGGTCAGCCGTTTCGGAACAGTTTGGTAACAAACATAGCGACACGAGAATTTTATATATTAGTAGATATAATATGGAGATTGATCGTTTTTTTCGATTATTTTAATTTTTATTTATTTGAACGAAGCCAAAGGAGTACGTAAGGATCGTAGCAGGTGGTGTTCCATAGTTTCTGCCGACCCCCATGCGCAGAAGGCGTGAGTTTATGTATGTGTACTAGGTTGAGTAAGTTGCGATCAAAAACACAGATACCCAGTTTACAAAAATTCCAAACTTACAAACTCCGAACATTCGCCACAAAGGCACGAGAAGCGACCGCGAGAGCGAGAAAACAACCACGACTTTTATTTGAAACGAACTCGGAACACTCGTTATCCTCAAGCGTTCTTCCCTTTATAGCCGTAATACCGGATCCAGGAAATCTTATCAGGGCTTGAGGTCTGTCAAATGTCGAAGGGAATTTATACCCGGATGTAATTGCGATTTAAATTGTCTGCGTCTTACGTTATTTGAGAGTTTGGTGCTATATTAGATAGGTAAGTTTGTCCAGGGAGGTAATTTGAGTACGATGTCATTGGACGTTTGACTGGCCGATATGAAGGAAAACTATGTAAGTTCTACATCGGCGAGTAGGTTATCATATTTTGAATATTGTTTTTTTTTTTGTTTTGGTTGTTATACTATAAAAAAAGTGGGTACGCGTGACAACGTCCGCATTGTTTTCTGAGTTTCAATCTGTCAAAATTACTTCTAATATTACTTGTAAAATTTTGACAAGTTTTTGATATTGATTGTCGTTGAGATGACATTGCAACTTTTTAACGTAATAGGGATGATGACATTTTTTTTTTTTATGTCTCTAAAAAATTTTTTGTTTCCAAATAGTGCAAACAATATCAAAAATAGTGTAAAAGATTTAAAAAAACTGACACGAGTTGTCGATGCTGAGGCCGTTTCTGGGGACATTAACGTTCGTTTTTCTCCTAAGGAAGTTGCATCGGTAAAATAATCAATGAAAAGAGGTAAGTCACCAAGTCACGATGGCCTCAGTATCGAACATCTGAAATACACCGGGGTGCACTTGCCACGTGTACTTGCTATGTTTTTTAATATGTGTATCAGTCACGGTTATTTACCGCCGGTT
The DNA here is from genome assembly GCA_963555695.1 of Dasypolia templi. NCBI lineage: Eukaryota > Metazoa > Arthropoda > Insecta > Lepidoptera > Noctuidae > Dasypolia > Dasypolia templi. Next base: position 3,290,643 of record OY743147.1, read on the forward strand.
TTCTAGATCTATCAAAGGCTTTTGATTTTGTCAGTTAAGACGTGTTATGGAATAAGTTGCTATCTGAAACTTCTGTACTAATTGAAGTTAAAACCATGTTTAAGTATTGGTATAGCAATCAACGCAATTGTGTAAGGTGGAACGGCTCCTTATCGAGTGTGTACCGGCTGAAATGCGGAGTGAGGCAGGGCGGATTAAGCTCACCTCGCTTGTTCAACCTGTACATTAACCGCCTAATTGTTGAGCTCAGCAGCACTAACGTCATTTCGACGGAGTGTGTACCAATAATCTGAGTTACGAAGACGACATGGTGTTGCTGAGTCCATCAATTAGTGCTATGAGGAGGGTAGTGTCAATATGTGAATCATATGTGGGGGCTCATGGGCTTAAATATAATGTTGGTAAGAGTGACCTGATGCTCTTTAAAGCCCGTGTTTTTTCTTACCCAGCATTCCCCGATGTATCACTGTGTGCAACTCCCCTGTGCAGGGTGTCTAAATTTAAATATTTGGGTCACTGGGTCACCAATGATTTATGTGATAATCTAGACATAGAAAGGGAACGCAGGTCGCTGGCTGTCCGGTGTAACATGCTGGCCCGCAGGTTTGCACGGTGTACTCTTTTTAAACCATACTGCCAATCTTTCTACACCTGCAACCTGTGGGTCAGTTATTCTCAGCGGGTATCCTGCGTGTCCAATATAATAAGGCACTCAGGATACTGTTGGGGCTGCTATGGCGTTGCAGTGCGTCAGGGCTGAGGCGCATGTATAATTCCCATGTATGATGGCTTTGTCGCTATCGTTAGGAAGAGATGCGCCTCCCTACTCGCTCGCGTGGCAGTACCAATACTATCCTGGGTGTTTTTACTAATCGGTAGGAGTCCCCCATAATGCAAAGGTGGGTATGCCTTCATATCGTAATTTAATTTAATTAAATGTTGTGTCCAATACTAACATTAATTTTAAGTACACAACTAACAAGTCATGGACCTGGTTTGAAATAATGTTTTAATAGTAAAAATAAAAACGATTTAATCAAATAACGTCTCGTCGCCTTTTTTTTGATGGAAAAAATATATTGGTAGGTAATAAATAAAATATCGAAATCGAATTCTTATATGTTTACACAGTGAAAAGGAACAGCTTGTGGCTCGATTCCCACGACAAGAAAGGGCTTATAAAGTACAAAGAGCATAAAAAGTACCCTACGAGGGGTGTCTTAGATCTTAGATCTTTCTGAGAGATTAGCCCTGTTGAATTTTTAACAGGACCTACTAGTGAGCAATTCATGGGACAAAGGGTTTAGTTCCGTCAGAATCACCGTATGTTACAATTTCATAAATTTTCAAAAAGGAACATTAGCCGTATTGGACATTTATGTTATTTATTGAACTACCGAACTTTAACTTTAATTTAACGTTTTGTGTTTCGTAAAGTTAGACTTACAATTGTTGAGAATCAAATTCTTATAACTGAACAAACAGCTGTGCTATTGGGGAGTTTGTTGCGCCACTTCTTGTTCCCTGCTAGACCAGTAGAAGTGGTTGGATTCCACTGTTTCTTTGATGTACTTAACCGTACTTTTTCACGATTTCAGAACCAAAAAGACGTGTAAAAATATTTGTTAAAACCGTACAGAAATCATCTTTACATACCTAATTTTGTATAAATACTTTATCATTAATTGGTGCATGTCCTATGACGATTGGTCCAATTATGAAAGTAACTCAAGTGGCTGACTTATACCCATCAATAATATAGAAAGAAAGAAATAGAAAGCACGTATCTCGAAGTATAAAAGAATCTCCAGAGATGTGAATCACACCGTTATCGTTTCGAGAAATAGGTACTCGCACTAAGTAGGCGGCACACAGCATTGTTCGTGCGATGAGATCTACCTCCCGTTAGCAGTCAAAGGGGCCGGTGCGACTGATCGCGGATACAAGTGAACACCAGGGGCAAACATTTGAATTTACGTCCTGCAACATAACATCACGCCTGTAATCCCAGAAGGGTTAGGCAGCAGTAATGCTTGCGAGGTAGACCTCCAACAATTAATTGCAAATACACACATAAGACATGTAGTTTTATGACTGGAGTAATCCTTCCACGGTGTTATTTATCCCAAATACACGAAGTTTCATTATGTAGTATATTAACAAATCATCGTTGCCTTGCCCCGTGGTCTATTCCACTGGAATCGCGTTTGTTTCTGGGGTAAAAAGTAGCTTGAGGCCGTTTGTCCACCGCCACGTCAACGAGACGTCATCGAGAATGAGATGACGGCGCCGACGTAGCGATGCATACATTTACTATGGCCGCGTGTCACGTGTCCGTGAACGTCACGTTCAGTTGGAATAACCTCGTTTCTCGTTGACGTATGACGTCCCGTTGAAGCCGCTGACAGTGGCAGTGGACAAACGATCTAAGTCACTCTCAAAGTGCCTAGACAAAGTAACATTCGTTACATACGATTAGCGATGACGATAGTAGAAAAGCCAAAAATGTATGGGGTTGAAACTATCGAGATGTCACGTGATCATAGGTCATAGCGTAGTATCATAGTGAAGCGATAGCGGTTGTAGAATCGCTCCGAAGCGAATGACATTTGTATAGATCCTCAGTCTGTACACTATCATGTCCTACCATTGCTCTGTGGTTGCGGGAATGAACGAAAAACACACTTTTTCTTATATAATATAAGCAGAGAAGGATTCCTCTGCTTTGCACGGGTTTTACGACTTGACAAAACATCGAGATTTGTTAAGAAAAAAATCTGCTCCTCAGCTCAGTTCCTTATTTTTTATGCACTTTTGGAAGGGATTAGCAGATGATTTTTATAATAGTCGAAAATTTTGTAGAATCATGTGCTGCCATAACGGCAACATGTACCTTAAACCCTGTATAATTAGGAAAGAGTTCCGCAAAACAAAACACTGTCCGAACTTAAGTGGGTGCAATAAAGATGTTTGTTAGAAAGATGACGCTGTAAGTGGTAGGTGCCACCACACCCTGAGACACCCTGGGCTACAAAGTAATCTGACGCCAACCCGTCCATCGATAAAGGTAAGTCGATTTACGTGCCAGGGTCGGAGGGCCGGCACCCCTCGACCCTCGGGAGAAGCGAGAACGTGCGACGTTTGGTACACAATGCAATTTTATATGTGAAATTAGATGGTGACGAAGTCCTTGTCATTCCGAGAGATCTAATTGGTTCTAGATATATACACATTGTTTTTAACATTATGTGGATTTGAAAATCGAAATTTTCATCATGCAGGAATCTTCTGGGCACGCTCGTGCCATGCAGCGTAGACCTCATCCTTCGCTTTCTACTATACCCAAATCGCTTGAGCGTGACAATAGTGGTCATTGCACATTTCTTTAATAATTTTTCGTTATTAGAGCATGATGAAGATCACGATAGATATCAATTCATGACGTAATTTCAATATTTGAAATAAAGAATGCTAGAAAATGTAGGTGGGTTGTGGTGGTCAATGACAATGACGATTCTGTTATAAACTAGATCGATGTCAAAACGGGAATTTTGATACTTTTAAGCCGTTTTTTGTTTCTAAAACTACAATGTTTACCTATTAGTCTTATAAATAAATATTGCCTTTTCTCACCCGCCTTCATAATACCGACACAAAGCGCCGTTGTTACTCCCTATAACTTAGCCACGAGAGCGAAGAGTGGAAGTTCTTCAACTATTCAGTTCAATAAACGGAAGATAAACTTCTATATTTCGGAAGAACTACTACATGCAGAGAATAGAACAGTAATTTTTTTAATTATACAAGTACACTTTTAATACATATTTTTGAAACAGACATTGTGTGGTGCTTGTTCTGGCTGTTAATTTAGTTTTACTGTAAATTTTAGACTTTTTGTATGATTGATTGTTACGCTTTCACGCTAAAATGGCTGAACGGCGATATGGATGAATTTTGGCACATCATGGTAGATCATGACCAGCACCCTAATTGCGTAACACACAATTGAAATATATTGCTAATCCATTGCTTCATATGTTCGAAAAGTTTGTCTGCTTAACTATCTAAATAACGCAATGAATGTCGTTGAACTGTCAAAATAAAAGCGAATACTACTGATTTTTTATTTGAGATGAGTTTGCTCTTGACTCTAGTCTAGGTCAGGGATGACAGAGACAGAGTCTATGAGGGAGTGAGCTTACCCAGAAGAAGCCTGTTCACTCTAACTTTGAAGAGATTAATACATAGGTAGGATACTTTTTAGTCCTATATTCCTACGGAATCGAGACTTTTAGAGGTAAAACCGCGGGGCACAGCTAGTTCTAGATATCTACGAAGAAACTGATCTCAAACTATATTAGCCTGTATCACTGCACTACACCAACTTTATCTAAGATTAGCAAATAATACAATTTACATATTTTCACAGCTTGCATCATTACTTCGAGCCGCACAGCAAATCCTGTTTTCACACTAGGAATAAAGACCATTAAGTTTCTTCACGATATAAAGATCTTGGCTATGCGCTAAATGGCAACAAAAAATAAGTACCTATGGCAAATACGGTGTCGTTCATTAAAGATTTTTTTAAGCTTTTTTCATCATTGTTCCTTTCAACCAAAGCACTTTTCAATGGCATCTCGCAGGTCAACCTATGAGGTTGTCGTCTGCTTAAACGGACTTGCCTGTGGTTGCCCTAATAAATTAAGGCCTCCAGCCAGGACTTAAACTTAAATACTAACTAAAACTAAGCGACAACGCTAAGGGCACCACCTGTGGGGTACGGACCTCGGCTTAGGGCGTCGCTGGAAGAGGGCAGCAAGGGACTAGCTGGATCAGGATTGATATTAATAAGCGACAAATTGAAAGCTACAGGCTCAGCGGCGCGGGCTGGCTCGAGCAAGGGTCGGGATTGGCGTGTATTTGGGCGTCGCGGCGGGCCTCGGCGGCGAGGACGGTAGGACGGCGATCGGGTTTTGGGCTTATGTAGTGTGCTGGTGGCCTTACTACTCTCCTGGAGGAGGGTAGTGGCGTCGTCGGGGGCGATTAAAGTATGCCTTGGTCGGCGAATACTGCTAATGCGGGAGGGAGTGTAGCGGGCGGCCGCTGAGATCAAGGGGTTGGAGTGTTTAATGCCACAGTCAAAGAAGCGCTTCGATAAGCGTTTCATGAACTGGTTTATGGTAGGCATTTTAAGATCGATGTGGAGATTTATATTACGGACATAGAAGGGGGCACCCGTGACCTTTCTGAGGAAACGGTTCTGGAGGGTCTGCATCTTATTGAGATGACGTGGGTGAGCGTGCGCAAATACAACGCAGGCATAGGTCATGATGGGACGGATGACTGCGGTGTAGATGCGCAGCTTGCATTTAAGTGACAGTTTACTACGGGCTGTCAGTACAAAGTGGAGCCTGCTAAGAGCGAAGGAGGCGCGCGCGCGAACCGCCTTAATATGAGCCTTAAAGGTAAGGTTTTAATCAAGGATCACGCCTAGGTATTTGGCTTGCTTCTCCCAGGGGATCGGCTTACCGTACTTAGTGATCGGGCTGGGAAGTGGGGGAGGGAGTCGACGACGTCTCGAGAAGAGAACCGCCTGACTCTTATCGGGGTTGACCTCGATTCTCCATTTCCGGAACCAAGCGCCTAAGACGTTTGCGGAGGTTTGGAGAGTACGAGCTATAGCATTGGGACAATGACCGGTATAGTAAACGGCAGTATCATCGGCGAAGAGAGCCAACTGAGCCTTTTTACTCTGTGGGATATCGCTGGTGAACAGCGTGAAGACTAGAGGAGATATGACGGAACCCTGAGGGACACCGGCGCGAATAGGGGGAGGGGACGAGAGTGCACCCTCGATGCGATAGCGGAAGGTGCGATTCGACAAAAAGTCTCGTAAGATGAGCACGAGACGATCTGGCACTCCTAGTTGGTAAAGCTTGTATGTCAAGCTGTTGTGCCAGACTTTGTCGAAGGCTTTCGCTATGTCGAAGAATAGCACACCCGTCGTCGCGTTACGCTGCATACCGGCGCACATGTGCTCTACGATACGGTGGACCTGGTGGATACTCGAGTGTTGGGGACGGAAACCAAACTGCTCGTTGGGAATGAGGCTCTTTGCTTCGGCGTAGTCTTTGAGACGCTTATAAATAAGCCTCTCGTAGATTTCGCCGAGAACGTTGAGTAAGCTAATGGGACGGTAGCTGGAGGGCTCAGACTTTGGCTGGCCTGGCTTTGGGATACCGATGACGGTTGCTTCTTTCCACGCTTGTGGGAAGATTTTGTTGCTCAAGGCGCCATTGAAGATGGCAGTCATAAGCATTATTAGAGGGGCAGGTAGGAGTTTGTATACCTTGTTTGTATACCGTCCGAACCGGGAGCTTTACGAGCTTGGAGCCCTTTTATGATGTCGTGCACTTCGTCTGGAGTGACGGGAGGCAGAGGATCATCAGGGTCTTCGACGGGTGGAAGGGAGGCTCTCCGTTCGACTTCAGCGTCGACCTTGTTCAGGTGAGCTTGGTCTACTGGTTGAGAGCTGGGAGAACACTGGGACTCTAGGCTGTCAGCAAGGCATTCGGCCTTGTCGGTGCTGTCGAACGCGACGCTCTTGTCGGGGCGGATGAGTTTTTGTGTTCGAAAAGTTTAACTACTTTAATAGTAAATTGATAAAGTGACAAACAGATAGTGACATAAAGTGGCAGAAAGAGTGACAGATGAGAAAATATGGGTTATGCCTTGGTTGAATGGTATAGAATGCCTAAGGCATTAAGTCCACGTTTGTACTTTTTTGTGTTCGAAAAGTTTACGTAAATAAATAAATAAAGTTGAAGTTATACATATCTTTATAAAGACATTATATTATTGCTGTATCATCGAGTTTGTAGCCGAAGGGTTGTTAACAACGTACTCACAGATACACATGACATACATGTAGGCACTACACATCAAAGCTGTGTAAACCCTAGGTCTGAGATAACTAGAAAGAAAGATAGAAAAAGTATTTATTAGGACTCGCACAGTAATACGCAATATGCAGTACATAGTATGATACGCAGTATCACAAACTGAACTAAACTAAACACACTCATAAAAAACATAAAAACTGATAAAACAACAGTAGACTGTTACTAAAAACAAAGTCCTGCACGAGGCTACAAGGCCGCCCTGTCAAAGCATAATGCTGCAACACTTAAAATAAGTGTCACAGCGCTGGTATCCTGATAGGGCCCACTGTGATGTCACGGACAGATACAGAAATATATAATCAATCTAATAAAATATAAATAATATAAAAGTAATTTAATAATTGGAGTGATCCCGAAAGGATCAATTCCTTTGGACCATCAATTCGCAATTATTAAACTGATACAGGTTTAATTTTAAACTCTTCATCGCCTAGCCAGGGCCTTCTTAATGCGGTTTAAAACCGGATTGACAGCCATTCTCTCTAAGCTTCGCAGACTAATGTCTCGGAGACTGGCGAAGGAAAGATTTAAAAACCAAGAAAGAAGAAGAAGTCTGTCTGGACTTTTCCCAACTTTGTTGTGGTCGGCTTACAGTCTAACCGAGCGACTGCGTATCTGACCACCACAACACAGTTTCTGGGCAATATGTTTCCCCTTAGTTATACTGAACATAACTTACTAAGTTAAGTATAACCTTAACAATGGCGCCATTTCTCTTGTACGAGTACACCGAACTAAACTATGACTAAAAGTCCTTACTTTTTGTCTACGAGAATCAAAAGCAATTCTGCAAGGAAAAAACTCTACGTTACTAAAACTGAAATCAGTGTTTTTTTTTCTATTGGCTTCGCAACGTGGTACTTGTTTGCACTACCCCCAGATTTTTTTTAGAGCCGGATGCAGGGGGCAGCCTCGAGGCGTTTTACGTGGAATTTTTCACTTTTTGTCTGGAAAATATAAAAAATTATTACCTACGTGTTGAGTTGGAAGGGTTGAAATTGTCAATATTTATAAGATAGGACACACCATTTTCGGGATATAAGCAAACGAAAAAAATTTATACAGTACTGTTTTTGCACCTGAAGACGAGGTGTTGATTGGTGTGAATTTTAGTTCATGACAACTAATTTTAGTCTACACCTTTTTAATCGCGATTACAAATATATTTAGTTAGGAAATCATTTTTTTTGTGAAAAACGTCAAATTCAGAATATCATAATTGGGATGATGACCACTATTAAAAATTTTCGTAAAAATAATGTAATTTCAAAGAAGGCATAGTAAAATGAGATATTCGAAAAAATCTGTTAAATCGATGTAAATATGAAGAAGATACACGCTTTATAATTTTTTGGAGGGGATTATTGCTGTCCTTGTCGCGCGGTACGGACAATGTACGGCACTAGTATGAAGTTACGTAGTCGTGACGTCACTTCTACGATAGTGCTGTGCTAGTCTAACACTTACTTTAAAACGTTTATAACTTGGCAGTTTATTAAGCTTTTACACTTTTTGTGTACTACAATAAGTGTAAAAGCAACATTTTTTTGAGATAAAAATAAATAAATTGTCATCATCCCCATTGTCATGTTCACTAAATTAATATATCAGTGCCATCTTAGTACTGACAAATTAAAATATAGTTAATTTGTGTCACTTTAGTCAATTTCAGAATGGGAAATCGCAGTTTGACAGGTAAAAAACAACATTTTGGTGTCTAGCTTAGAAGCAGTTGTGACGAGAGAATCGGCACCAATATAAGTCCAAAAAATAAAACAATAAATCAATTTGCGACTTGTATAACCAGATAAGAATTAAAATGAGGTTGAAAACAAAACTGAAAACCAGTACGAATCATAACGAAGTAAGGTTAATAAAACGTTCAACGTTTTCCGAAATAATCGTAGCACATTGAGCTACGGCGTAGAGCGCGAAGCAGGGCGCGTAGCAAAGCAAGGCCCTCAGCTTTGCACGGTTTCCAACTCTTGTGATTATATTAAATGTAAACAGATATAGTGTTCATAATTCAATTGTACATAACTTCTCAATCACTTTAGTCTAGTCTTAAAGGTTACGCAAAAAAAAGCAATTACAATTACAATTTCAAAAGATCAATCTTTTACGGCGACATAAAAAAGTACTATCTAAACTATTAAGCTGAACTTTTTAAAAGTCTGTAACATAATTGTGGCTCTAACTGCAAAAAAGGATGAAAATAGAATTGGTACATATCATATACTTTAATAAATGAAATATAAAATACAGGTCGGAATATAAATTACACAATACGGTTCACGCGACACTGAAGTTAATAGGCTTGAATTGAAGTCCGGAGGAGGAGGTGGAGAAAAAGGGTCTTCAGGCGTCGAAGGGGCACTTTAGAGTGCCAGTCTCCTTCGACAAAGCTCGACGTAAAATCTCCAGGCAGATGGTTACTCAGCAGAGTGCAGACGTAAAATTGATAGGTGTTTGTTGATAAAACCCGGACGCCGTATCCTCAGGCAGATGGTTAGTGAAACGGGTCCAGACGCACAATCCGAGGCAGATGGTTAGTGAAATAGGTCCAGACGCGGAATCCCCATCAGGTGCTTCAGACTTTTCTTTTATAGGAAAATATTCCTTTTCCATAATTAATTTTAGATGATTTTTGAAGTTTCTAAATTGTTTTCCTTATTCTGACATCTCATCTGCCAGTCATAAAACCAGCCTGTGTGTTCAGCCAAGACGTATTAAAACCTCCACGATCGAGTATGAGCGTGTCCTTATTAATTATTGTAGATGTCGAAATTCAGTTAGTAATCGGTAATTATATAGAAAATACAATATTTCAGCTAAACCTATTGATAAAAATAATTCAAGTTATATAAACCAAAAAGTAATCTTCATAGACTAAAAGAGAAAATTTAATGACAGTTTGACAATTGACTTGTGTCACAACAATGGAAAATGTAAACAATAAATGTTTTTTTAAAGATATTATAAAAGAAATCGTTTTAGAACGATTCGTAAAATGCTAGCAAATAAAAGGATATGATACGGGACATGAATGAATGAATGATGAACAATGTTGTAAGTATAAGTAGCATATACTATATTTCCCCAACGACCCCGAGAAAATTTTTGGCCTAGAACAAAAATTTTGCTAAGGTTAAGATATTACAGCATTCAAAAAATCTTACATAACTCACACAAACATACCGACATCTTACGAAGTTAGGTCAGATAGGATTCACATTCAATGATCACTACGCAACCTGATAAGTCAATAACTTTAAGGCTTATTTTCGGAGTTGTAATCCGCTCTCGTCTAAAACCACTAATATGATGAAATAAAGATTTATAACTTTAAGGCTTATTTTCAGAGTTGTAATCCGCTCTTTAGAACATATATGAAAATAGATACGATAGTTTAGTAGATAGGCTTGTTTAGGGAGTCACCAGCCGCTCCTGCATGGGCTTATTTCAAGAGTTGATAGTACATATATGTATAGGTTTGGTTGCTTAGTTACCAATGGTTTAGAGCCTATTGGTAAAGCTTCCAGTGATCAATGGGGTAGACCATAATGATCAATACAACTAGGGCTGTAGAGCCGTTAGTTGATAGAACGGTGGTGATGAATGGGGTAGAGCCATCATCAGTTTTACAACTATGGCTGTAGAGCCTATAGTCATAGTAGAAGTAAAAGATGGTGACAAATAATCATACTAACTTGAAGAGAGCACTTAGTAGTATAATCTGATAAAAACAGATATAAATAAATAAAATAAAGATAATCTTGATGGTGTAAGAACCCATGAAAGAATTGGAAAATTAATAGAGTTAATAAGCCGAAAATAACTCTCATTATTAGAAGGGAAAAGATAGGGATGAGTCATGAGTATAACATGAAGTTCTATGTATAAAAAATAAAAAAAACCATTTAGCTTGGTTGCCATTAGGATCCTCTAGTATATAAACTAATGGGGATAGTCTCTACAACACAGTGGACCTCACATATTCAGCCTTGATTAAAAGTTCTAAGAAAATTATATCATTTAAAAAAAATAAAGATAAAGACGATAAAAATTAATTTGGGAGTAAAAGAGGGTGGGTTAGTGAGTGCAAAAGACAACTCTGTAATAATAAGTCGAAAAAAAAATAGTTAAAGAGCCCACGATACTAGACCTATTCTGATCAAATAAAAAAAAAAAAAAAAAAATGTGCGAGGATAGTGCAGTATTTGTAGTGGGTGTAACGTAGAGTTTAAGGTTTGTACAAACGTCCACAGAATATTCTTCTGTATCAGTCGTGAAGTGTCCCAGCAACCAACTTGGGAGTGTCCACGAATGGATTTAAACACACCAAGCGACTACTGGGTACGATTACCAGAGGGTAAACGTAGTGTTGTGCAAGTCTGTGGGATGCAGTGTAGAAATGTTTTGGTAGAGAGTTAAGTGTACGAGATTAACGATTATGGGATATTGTCCAATAACCGTCGTAGAGTGAGCCAAACCCCAACTTGCAAGAGACCCCGAAAGGTTTTAAGAACACTTACAAGTGAAGAATGGATGCCAATTACCAGTGGGTAAAAGGAATGTATGTAGGGGTGTAGTGTATAATGATGTTGAGTATGAAGGATGAGTAAGGAAGTCTTCAATAGGAGGGCTGAGGAGGAAAAATAGGTTAATTAAATGAAGTCAAAATAAGAAACCAAAAGGAAATAGAACTAGTGATAGTTTTTTTAGAATTTTGAGAGGGTGAAATGGGTTCGAATTGATGAGTGGGGCGCCAAATGTAACGTACAACACGACCCTAACTACATAAAAGATGAAATTATACTTGTTACATATACTTTAATAAATGAAATATAAAATACAGGTCGGAATATAAAATAACACAATACGGTTCACGCGACACTGAAGTTAATAGGCTTGAATTGAAGTCCGGAGGAGGAGGTGGAGAAAAAGGGTCTTCAGGCGTCGAAGGGGCACTTTAGAGTGCCAGTCTCCTTCGACAAAGCTCGACGTAAAATCTCCAGGCAGATGGTTACTCAGCAGAGTGCAGACGTAAAATTGATAGGTGTTTGTTGATAAAACCCGGACGCCGTATCCTCAGGCAGATGGTTAGTGAAACGGGTCCAGACGCACAATCCGAGGCAGATGGTTAGTGAAATAGGTCCAGACGCGGAATCCCCATCAGGTGCTTCAGACTTTTCTTTTATAGGAAAATATTCCTTTTCCATAATTAATTTTAGATGATTTTTGAAGTTTCTAAATTGTTTTCCTTATTCTGACATCTCATCTGCCAGTCATAAAACCAGCCTGTGTGTTCAGCCAAGACGTATTAAAACGTCCACGATCGAGTATGAGCGTGTCCTTATTAATTATTGTAGATGTCGAAATTCAGTTAGTAATCGGTAATTATATAGAAAATACAATATTTCAGCTAAACCTATTGATAAAAATAATTCAAGTTATATAAACCAAAAAGTAATCTTCATAGACTAAAAGAGAAAATTTAATGACAGTTTGACAATTGACTTGTGTCACAACAATGGAAAATGTAAACAATAAATGTTTTTTTAAAGATATTATAAAAGAAATCGTTTTAGAACGATTCGTAAAATGCTAGCAAATAAAAGGATATGATACGGGACATGAATGAATGAATGATGAACAATGTTGTAAGTATAAGTAGCATATACTATAAGTCCTATCTATTTCCTTTCACTTCTGTGTGCGACAGTACCCGCAATTTGCGGATACCTTTGTCACCTGTTAAAGGCAACTTTTACTTTGTCCGAGAGAATTTATCAGAACTTCTGAACAACTTCCATTCTTTCAGATTTTGACAAATGACTGTTCTGCCTGTACAAGTTTTGTTTGGCACGTTCTTGATTGACGAAGTGTTTGGTTGATAGACAAAAAGCTAATTTAACATATGACGATTTAGATAATTGTATAAGCTGTTAACACTAACGGTAAGTTTGTAAAGGCTAATGTATTCAACATAACGTAACGTAACAATAACATAAAGCCTGTTTTTTCTAGGCAGAGCTGCACATAGTACCTAATGTGGAGTGTGTGTGTGTGGTTGTATTTCTCAATGTATTTATTTATTAAATTTACAGCATAATATACAAATAAAAATGAAACACTTGCCCCATTGGTTTAGTGGGCGCAAACGATACTGTGGAACGTGGGGTTCTGGGTAAATCGTCAGATAGGGCCAAACAAAGTGTTATAGGTTTTTCTATTAGGAAATTCTCAACATCAGTTCGGATGCAATTTGTGCCTAGCAAATGGCAATAACGTTGCAGAATTACTCTCTTTAGAAGTAAATTTAGCCAACGCTTCGCGAACTTCATTGGGCCCTTTCTTTACAATAGATTGAACAGGGCGTTAAATATATACCCACTTACAAAAATTCAATGCAAAAAAAAGGTGTTTGAATATCTACAAAAGCTAAATTATGAAGAGACTGAACTTCTGCTGCATATAACACAATGATTACGTTAGCATTAAACTGTTGGATTGATACTTCACACAGATCAAACACACATATTTCCAAATACTAAACTTCTCATGGACTACACACACTTTCACACACCTCCCACACACTCTCTCTCAATTCATACACTCACACTTCATCCCACACAATGAGAGGTCACGCATTCATACTCTACATATTATAATAACATAAAAAAAATATAATACCTATGTGTAAAATAACACTAAATGTTACATACCTTGTAAAGATATTGTTAATGGCTATGATTAGTGTAAAATTATCTGAGAGGATTTGCGCTGAAAGCCGAAATACAGGTTTTGCCTAGTTCGGCTACAGATGCTTAACTCATTTGTATTCATAACTAGCTTATATTTAATGTGTAAATTTTTTGTAAAAAATCTAGAAATAAATAAATACTTTAATAATATGACCGTTGGTGTCAAATTACTAATAATAAACTTGACTCTTTCCTGCAGCTATGTATGAAAGTGTACTGGTAGTATGTCACTTGCATGGTCAAGTATAACAGAGAGAGATGGCGACCTTGAACAGATACGTATTACCTTTAATATTCGGGGCCCAACTCCGCCCGACTCCTCCCGATTCCGCACGACTCCCGCCCGTCAAAGCGCTTATATTCTCCAACTTTGATGTTTGTTTGTTGAGTAAAATACCTTTCGCCATCATTGAACCACTAATATTAGGTCGGTGGAGATTAGTTTGTAGATGTTTATTATGTAAGTGTGTGTGTCTGTTTGTTTGTTTTATCGTATAACATAAACAACTTCACCTTCATCTTTAAACGTGATCTTAACATAGGTACCAACTGTTCATAACTTCACCTAATAGCTACTCCCAAACGTTAACGTTACAGCTTCAATTCATAACCCCAACTAAGAAATAAATAATCTCCATAAATATTTTTTACACTCAAAATTAGCACAATAAATTAATCGGTCTAAGTAAATTCTCGTCCAACCAAGACCTATCTCAAGCAAAAAAAGAAAGCTTCGTAAGGTAAAATTTCCTTACGAATGTGCTCCACACATTCGAGATTCGAAGACCAGATGTTGTGTCATGCATTAGTTAAATGGAACGGCCAAGCCATGCATATTGACCAAGATATAAAATTAGTAGAGTTAGGGGCTTGTCTGTACATTTTAACTGATAACTTGTTAACATTGAAAACGTTATGTTAGTCTTGGCAACGTTCTTTGCATGAAATGTTTTGCTGGGTAAGATCATCGTACCGAACCCTGTCCACGCGAGCAACTCGCACTTGTTTAACAGTGGGAAGTCTTGGCGACCTACTTTACATGAAATATTTTTGATAGAATAACATTTATTTTTGTAGGGTGCTATTTATTTTTATAAGAGATTATTTTGTACGGATATTACACAGACATGTTAAAGTCAAAACCTTACTCCTTGCACAGTCGGGTATAATTGATATTTCTTTTCCAGACACGGTATTGTTTTCTAAACATTTGTTTCTAATTTTCTAGTTTGTCTCCCAAAAGTGACCCCATATTCAAAATTCGTGTGTTTACGATATACGATCGTGTTTGGGTGACAGAAATTCATATGTGTACCAAATTTTAACTAAATCAGTATTTTAGATTCAGAGAAAATTGGCTGAGACAGACGGACGGACTACGGATAAGGGTTCCGTTTTTTACTAGGCCGTACCCCTAAAAAAAGAACATATTCATTTAAAATCAACTTTGAAGGTACAATCTACAAGAAAAAAAAAAAACTTAAATCTGTGCCAAAATTATGAAGAGGTAAAATTTGTTTATTTTAAGTTCGCATGGAGGGGGTAATGTCTGGAAATACCGGACGGATTTGTAAAAATCTTTTAGCATTTGATAGCCCAGTTCTCGGCAATGTACTCATCGAAATATGGGCAGTTCTGGCCTCTCTGCAAATATGTCGGTAAACATAATACCGAGCAATACTCGTTACTCGGTTACTCGGTAAAACTTGTACTCGGCGCATCTCTGGTAATTAGCAAACTTTGAGGCAAACAGTTAACTCCGTACACCGCCCACTACTTGCGCCACGAGCGCGCGACTCGCTGTGCACGTCCGAGCGGCTCGCTTCCTCTCAACTATTTCTGAATTACCACGTATCATTGCGCCCAACGCTCGCCCTTCACCACATCCTAGTGCATTAGCTGGGAAGAAGATGTGTCGCAACAAACTCCCCAGCAGCATAACTGTCTGTTGAGTTGAGAGAAAAATTACTTGAATCTATACAATAATAGGTTTGCAAAGAAATGAAAATTTCTAGTCACAGAACATCATGTTGAATTATCTTGTACAACATAACTTACTAAATAAATAAAAGCCTCCAGCCATAAAGGGCGTGACAGCTTACATAATTATGCAGTACTTACTAATTGAATATGAATTTCATTGAAAAAAACGGCCTCACTCCTGAGCAGAATAAGAGGCAGTCACAATAGGATCCTGAAAGCTGTGGCGGCAGACACTTCCTCACCAATTATAAGGCAACTTGTGAGAAGACTTATACCCTAGTCACTGTATCTCGTTATGTCTAGTTTGGTGGGTGGTCTACTCGTGAATTCGTCTTTAGTTTTAAGTTAATAACAATAGTGTTTTTAAGTGCAACTGTTACTAACAATTTATAGATCTATTTTAGTTGCCCGAAATAAAAAGATTTATTATTATTATTATTGAATGTGTACATAACAATTAATCCGTAATGGGATTAATTGTTAAGTACTCATAAATGATAAACTAGGAACATCGAGTAAAAAAAACTAACAAAATCATTACTATAACAAAAACAAAACCATAGACAGCAAGACGACCAGTCACCACAAGCAGCACCCGTTCACGAACATAACGCAAAGATCAGCCACTCCCCCTCGCCATATATGAGGGAAGGAGGCAACCTGACCCCCGACGCTACCACAAGCAGTGACATCTAAGGGAGCATGACGAACTTGCTGCCGGTTGCACCGGCAAGAAAAATGTATGATCAATTGTCGCAATACAACTCATTAAAAAACATTGTAACGTATAGATCATGTCATTAATAAATGAAGAAAACTAAAAATAATTTACTTATGTAGTCAAATAAAAAACAATTACAAGAACTCATATACCCTGTCAGTAGGTAAGCTGATTCTGGAGAAAGAACACGAACATTGTCTTGAGTTAATCACAGCGACCAACAGTTCTTATCGTTTAAGTAGTCGTTAATGGAATAATATGCCTTTGAACAAAGGTTGGATTTGACTTGAGCTTTAAACGCATTCAAAGGCAAATCTAGCAAAGAAGAGGGTAGCTTGTTATAAAAGTTTATACCGAGCCCAACAAATGGGTTATGAACCTTATGAAGCCGGTGAAAGGGAGCACGTAGTTTGTTCTTATTTCTACTGTCAACATTGTGAAAATCAATGTTTTTAGTGTATAAGTGTATATTTTGCCTAATTTATAAGATGTTGGCGAAGATGAATTGTGGTACCACCGTGAGAATAACAAGATCATAAAAAGATCTCTAAGAGTAACTCTGGCTCCTAGCTGATAAATTGCTCGGACAGCTCGTTTTTGAAGGAAGAATACAGGTTGAATATCAGTGGCTTTGCCCCACACCAGAATACCGTAGGATATCATGCTGTGGAAATAACTAAAATATACTAATCGAGCTGTATCAACGTCAGTGTTAATAACAGCTTGTTTGTGCTAGGCCCACTAACCATCACAATACTAATTAATAGCTTCTGCCCCCGAATTCGTCTGCATGAAGTTTCTTGTTCCCCCGCCCCACCCCGTCGCATCGCGTCACCTGTCCGCGCTATCATTTCTTGTTCCCCCGTCCCACCCCGTCGCATCGCGTCACCTGTCCGCGCTATCATTTCTTATTCCTCCGCTGCGCGGACAGGTGATGCGATGCGATGGGGTGGCCGTCGCATCGCATCACCTGTCCGCGCTATCATTTCGTTTTAGATTAGCGTCCTTTCTGACCTTTTTTACTTTTTGCTCGGCTGCTAAGGGTCGTAGCGCTATGTTAAAAATCCTATAGCCTTCCAATAGAATTGAGCTATAAAATGCAAAAAAAAAAGAAATCCAACCGGTAGTGTCAGAGATTATCCCCTACATACAAACTTGCAAGCAAACAAATTTTACCTATTTATAATAATACATTATTATATATTACAGTAAATCTACACTAATGTTATAAAGAGGAAAGATTTGATTGTTTGTTTGTATTGAATAGGCTCCGAAACTACTAGACCGATTTGAAAAATTGTTTTTTTTTTTCGTGATCCACGCGGACGAAGTCGCGAACGAAGTGCTAGTATTAAATAAATAAGTATAAAATCTTAAAGTGGAAACGAAACAATCTGTTCTAAAAATATTCTATTTATCTTCAATTGAATCTCAAGACCATTAAAGTACGTTGTCTTAATAGAAGTTCAAACGAAACGGTTTCGCTCCTCGGATGTATAAACATGCCTTCGTTTACAAGTAGGTACTCGTATTGGCAACTATATAATTCGAAAAAGTAATTTTGTGTTTAAATTGAAGCTTGTTAGAAACTGTTCAGCAGGATTTGAAACACAAAACTTGTTAAGACCTTAATTGAAAAGAGGATTGAGTGATTACAATTTTGACCAAGCAAACATAATGTTTTTTTTTTACTTTAACTAAGTATTAGATGGCGTGACGAACTGGACAGGTGCCGTAAGAACTACAGCTTTGGAAATTTGTTCCATTTAGGAATTTTCATAATCAGCAAATATAGAAGCGGGTCTAAGCACCAATAATCACCAAACATGTCACACATCATCATCATCATGTAACGTATGTTTCCCACAACCTTTCCTTTGTTTTGAGTATTTGTTATTTTTTGCGTCATGTTTACCTCTGTGACAGTACCTAAATTACCCTAGGCTGATAAATTTTTCGTTTTTCCTAATTATGTTAATATTAGCGTTAAGGTCGGTTTCCCCCTAAGGGGAAAAGGCCGCACCCCAACCCCGTGCGGCCCTGTAGAGCTCGTCACCAGACTTGGTCACTCTCCCACCGATAATAGAAGTGAATTCCCAAATTGATAGAAGCCAAATGCCTTGATTTTACTAATGAGGCAGGGAAACCGTGTATCAATATTAGACGATACTTGGGAATTCATAGTTATGAAATATATTGGAAGTGATTTTAGAAAGCTAAATAATAGAGGGATGCAGAGTAAATTGTTATATAAACTTGTGAGTAACCCAAACGCTAGCGCGTAATAGGTATTTGATCAGTCGTAACTCACACAATACCTCGCATCTACACTCGGAGTACTCAGAGATACACTTCCATAAAGTGACGCAAGCGGCTTTTTAGCGGCATAGCGTCGACATCATGCTCTTTTGGAGTCATGGCCCCTAGCAGTTCTCTCGAACTGATAAACGTGACGAAGCGGCTTTTCCTGCGGCAACCGTGCGACTGTCCTTGTCTAGCAACGGAGCGGCTAGTTCTAGCGGCATTGCGTCTGCATCATGCTCTTAAGGAGACATGGTCCCTATCAGTCCTTAGACTGGATATGAGATAGTTGTGGTCACCCAAACCCCCGGAAGTTCACTCTTTGCACAACAAGCATATTTGCAAGACACGTGCTCATGTCAGTCTGACCGAGTTATTAGTATAAGATAAAGAATATAATAATTCTTTGAATTACTAGATAATTTGAGTTGAGAAATCAAAACTCGAGGATTAGTACTAAATAAAGTTTAGGAGTTCTAGTATCGGCCAAGGCAACGAATACAACATTCAATAATTACTAGTTATGAGAGTAGAGAATCAAACTCAAGCATTATTAATAGAGTTGTGAATCAACTCACTTTAAAGTCTATAGACAGCCCCAAAGAGCCCACCCGTCACCACTTCCTAGTGCTTATGCTGGGGAGAAGAAGTGGCGCAACAAACTCCCCAGCAACACGTGTCTGTCTGATTAGTTATAATGACTATCAACTCCATCAGCCTAGGATAACTATAATAACTAAAGGCTCACCCAGTCTCACCTACAAACACTAACACATACTACGTTAAAACTAGATTATAGAATAATAATAAACTAAATCTGTGATTCAACACAACTATATTTTACTTATTTAATGTTAACTCGTTCTCCTACAACAGCCCACTTGGACAAGGCCTCTGGCACTCAATAATTCTCCTAGCTTTCTTAGCCTAGCCTTACACCGACCGTTTCCTACCGCTGTCTTCCTTCTCGCAAGTAGCGCTAATAATACCTGTAATAGAATCTTCATAATGTGAAGAGGTAAGGGAATCGTTACGCTTGCGCTTTAATCAATCAATAATAGCTACGTTAATGTATATGTGTATGATGTACCCATTTCAGTGAGACGGGGAACCGTTTTACAACGTTTGTCTCATTGTACGTGTTCTACTAAACCTAACGCATATAACCTCTGAGGACAATATACGATTTTAGTAGAACATGTTTCCTAAGCACAATATAAATGTCTTACTCAATCCTAGAGACAGTGAACTACGAAGCCCAACTGCCATTGAGTGAGACAAGTATTGAGTATAGAATTCTAAACGCGTGCTAATGTTAATATCATCTTTACGGCAGCCTAGCCCCATTTCTAAAATAACAGAAAATATTGCACAAGCGTACCGTAGACTCAGTCTGTAGCAAAACTCAATGCGATCGTACTCGGTGTCTGCCGAGGTGGTAATTTCGTCACCTCACATCTCCTTAATCTTCCCATTTCGAGGATACAATGCGGCTGTCAGCGGCAAAGCGTCCAAATTGACGTGTTTCGATAAATAGTGTCGATTTAGAAATTGGCGTACCATATGCCGGGTGTAGGTTTTATCGAGACACGGTCCCTAGCGTTCTTAGAACGACTACCAATCCAGTTTGGGGAAGTGTGTGAAGCCTAACCCCTCTCCCTGGAGATGCGCCTACAACGAGCCTTTCGTAAAGAGTTGTGTGGCCAAACCTTTTTGGAGGCAGTAATTATCACTAACGTTTGATTGTTTTATAATGCCGATTTAGATCGACTTTATAGCATATGTTGTTTTAAATGAACTGAGAGTATTTACGGTTCTGCCTTCCGTATGTGGCTGCGCATGTTACAGGTCAAAGTCGTCAAAAGTCGAGCGTCAGTGCTCAGTGTCAAATAAAGTGGAAGGCCTTCTCCGTTTCCCTATAATCAACCGCAAATGACAAATATCTGCCAGGGTATGGATTAGGAGATGGACACGTAATACAATAGAAAATATAGTTAATTAATAGCGCAATGTCGCTATGCTGAAATAAATGATTATTAATAGCTCTGCAGCGATATTATCTAAATGATACCTACAAATCATAAAACAAATCAGCCTACGAGAACAATACAATGAAAAAGGCACATTATTAGTAAAGAGTTTAACACTTACCAATGATATCTTTGTAGGGGATTAGATTACTACTCACGAAATGCCGCACGTAGTACCAACTTCACCTCGAACACAGCTCCTCCCAGCTCACAACACTCACCAAACTCCTAACTTAACTAGCTTTCCTTCTTGAGACTATAACGACCGAACCCTCTCATGTCCTAAGACCAACTGTCCTACCTCAACACCCCCGCCAACTATCCAAAATCGGCGTCTGGTACTTTCCCACACTATTTTTTTGTAAACTTCGACTTTAAACACATTTTTCTATTTCTTAATTGCTTTTACGATTCACAGCTGGTTGCAATAACGCGCCCTTGCTTTAACTTTCTCAGAATTTGTAAAGAACTATGGATTTCGATTGTCTAAACATTTCTTTCAAGCGACGACGGCTGCCATAAGTGGCCGTTTGCGTGTGCCATTAAATAGAAATGGAATGGACTTCTAAGAAGTTCTAAACTATTTTACAAGTGCAAAGAATTAGGATATCTTGTTATTTATTAGGGTAACGCGTCAAGCTGTCAGACCATAAAATTTAGATTTTATGTGTTTCTAAAGTGGGCCGAACCACGTGCATGGTTTTAGAATAAATATAATATTTTGTTATTAAATAGGAATAAGTGATAGACAGTCACATTCCCCCCTCTGAAAATCAGACGCGTGACGCAGTACAGCGGATGAGCTTTCATAATAGGTGAAGCAATTTCCATATAAGTGTTTTAGAGTATATACCCATAGGTATGCTAAGTTCATCTAATCAAGCGGTTAAATTCAGTCCAGTTGGAACACGAACCTAATAAGATGCAATGTCTGCTATAATTTTTGTACCTTCTCGCAGAAGCATCTTCGATCAATGCATAAAAATTGTTCTTAACTTATTTGTCTTAAAAGTACTCCTGTCACCTTATTCAGGTTACACTACCGCGCTTCAAACATGTTCCGAGAACCTGTGCATGCTTATAATGTAGTTTTACATACCAGGGTCTCTTTAAAGAGTACTTGTGCTATCGAACCACGCTACCTGCGGTGCTCCCTCGTTCTAAACTCAGCCTATCGCGGTTGCCGCTGGACAGAGGCCTTTCCTTGTGCACCTTAACGCTGAGTCAGCTTAGTCAGCTGTCGGCAGTCATATCCGAAAGCAGCTGAAATAGTCCGCACATAAACATATTAGAGTGTATTCCAATAACATGCCCCCCTCTGATTCTAAGAGGTTTGAGCAGGTTTCAACAAGAGTTGGAAAGTTATACTCATTAGAAAATATAAGTATCCTAGATTGTGCAAACAATTATTGGTTTAGTATAACAAAAGGTGCTTTATTTTTATTTATCGATTATAAAATAGAGCAGCTAAAATAGTCCGCGCATGAACATATAAGAGTTTATTCCCATAAGACGTCCGCTCTGATTCTATGAGGTTGAAACAGTTTTGAAATCCGATAAGAGTTGGAAAGTTAAACTGATTAGTAAATATAGATACCTATCCTAGACGACTGTGCACACAATAAACAACCCTAGTGTTACAAAGGATTGTCAATTTCTCCCTCTAATTATGAAATATTGACAAGAAGATTTTCTAGCATATGGAAAGTAATAACTATAGTACCATTCATTGCCTTTAAACGTAATGATTATAAGTGAGATAACAAAATCATACTGCGTAGGTTATAACGGGTCACTGAAGTATCTAATAAAAAGTGAAACTTAGCTTCGTAACAGGAGCCACGCTACAGCCACTGCTGTTGAAGTCAGCAGATTTTGTAGAAACTTGAAACCAAGTGCGACGCACAAACCAGAGGTTTAGACATAGCGTAGTCACAGCCAAGTGGAGACTTAAATATCCTGGAATTTGAAATAAGGCCAAACGAGTATCTATTCAATTATATGACATGCGCTGCAGACTGTAAGGTTAGAAAGATTTATGTTACTTTCCTATGACGATGGTTAATGTACCTTGTTGGTAAATTAATTGTCATTTACAAAATGCTAGAAGCTTCACGCTTCGTAGGTCTTAGATAATAATAAAATTAGGTTTAATCATAGTAAGAGCGAGTTCTATACCTAAACTCACTCACACACATACATAACTAACGCGTAAACATATTTCATGTTCACATATTGTCAGATACTAAATTCACGTTTGCAGGGAGTCGAACCCATTACCTTAGTAGCACAAGAGCCCAAGCAACAATCATACCACCGCCTACTTAATAAAAATACGTCCGTGCATGTGGGAATCGAACCCACTCTATTTAGCATCGGAACCAAAGCTATACATTCTACAATTATGCTAAACTATTCATGCGGGAATTGAACCCACAAACCGTGACACAGGAATCCAAGAAATCTTCACACAATTAATCTAGCGGGAATCGAACCCTAAAATCCATGGCGATGGATTCTAAGCACATATTCTAACGAATCGCGCGGGGTTCGAACCCACTACGAGTAGTAAGCATTCAACCACCATTATCAAACCTTAACTTAATTAAACATAAATTATTGTAGCCGTTGTAACTGTTGCCGTCTCTAGCTAATAATAGTACCATAAAATTACGTTGTGTTATTGTTCACGTTGTGTTTTTGTTGTAGTAACCCTTAAGTAGTTCTTTCTCGTTGCACTGAATTGAATCAGTACATTTAATGACGAGAATCCTGGTCACGGCACCACATGTGACAGTACCTAAATTACCCTAGGCTGATAAATTTTTCGTTTTTCCTAATTATGTTAATATTAGCGTTAAGGTCGGTTTCCCCCTAAGGGGAAAAGGCCGCACCCCAACCCCGTGCGGCCCTGTAGAGCTCGTCACCAGACTTGGTCACTCTCCCACCGATAATAGAAGTGAATTCCCAAATTGATAGAAGCCAAATGCCTTGATTTTACTAATGAGGCAGGGAAACCGTGTATCAATATTAGACGATACTTGGGAATTCATAGTTATGAAATATATTGGAAGTGATTTTAGAAAGCTAAATAATAGAGGGATGCAGAGTAAATTGTTATATAAACTTGTGAGTAACCCAAACGCTAGCGCGTAATAGGTATTTGATCAGTCGTAACTCACACAATACCTCGCATCTACACTCGGAGTACTCAGAGATACACTTCCATAAAGTGACGCAAGCGGCTTTTTAGCGGCATAGCGTCGACATCATGCTCTTTTGGAGTCATGGCCCCTAGCAGTTCTCTCGAACTGATAAACGTGACGAAGCGGCTTTTCCTGCGGCAACCGTGCGACTGTCCTTGTCTAGCAACGGAGCGGCTAGTTCTAGCGGCATTGCGTCTGCATCATGCTCTTAAGGAGACATGGTCCCTATCAGTCCTTAGACTGGATATGAGATAGTTGTGGTCACCCAAACCCCCGGAAGTTCACTCTTTGCACAACAAGCATATTTGCAAGACACGTGCTCATGTCAGTCTGACCGAGTTATTAGTATAAGATAAAGAATATAATAATTCTTTGAATTACTAGATAATTTGAGTTGAGAAATCAAAACTCGAGGATTAGTACTAAATAAAGTTTAGGAGTTCTAGTATCGGCCAAGGCAACGAATACAACATTCAATAATTACTAGTTATGAGAGTAGAGAATCAAACTCAAGCATTATTAATAGAGTTGTGAATCAACTCACTTTAAAGTCTATAGACAGCCCCAAAGAGCCCACCCGTCACCACTTCCTAGTGCTTATGCTGGGGAGAAGAAGTGGCGCAACAAACTCCCCAGCAACACGTGTCTGTCTGATTAGTTATAATGACTATCAACTCCATCAGCCTAGGATAACTATAATAACTAAAGGCTCACCCAGTCTCACCTACAAACACTAACACATACTACGTTAAAACTAGATTATAGAATAATAATAAACTAAATCTGTGATTCAACACAACTATATTTTACTTATTTAATGTTAACTCGTTCTCCTACAACAGCCCACTTGGACAAGGCCTCTGGCACTCAATAATTCTCCTAGCTTTCTTAGCCTAGCCTTACACCGACCGTTTCCTACCGCTGTCTTCCTTCTCGCAAGTAGCGCTAATAATACCTGTAATAGAATCTTCATAATGTGAAGAGGTAAGGGAATCGTTACGCTTGCGCTTTAATCAATCAATAATAGCTACGTTAATGTATATGTGTATGATGTACCCATTTCAGTGAGACGGGGAACCGTTTTACAACGTTTGTCTCATTGTACGTGTTCTACTAAACCTAACGCATATAACCTCTGAGGACAATATACGATTTTAGTAGAACATGTTTCCTAAGCACAATATAAATGTCTTACTCAATCCTAGAGACAGTGAACTACGAAGCCCAACTGCCATTGAGTGAGACAAGTATTGAGTATAGAATTCTAAACGCGTGCTAATGTTAATATCATCTTTACGGCAGCCTAGCCCCATTTCTAAAATAACAGAAAATATTGCACAAGCGTACCGTAGACTCAGTCTGTAGCAAAACTCAATGCGATCGTACTCGGTGTCTGCCGAGGTGGTAATTTCGTCACCTCACATCTCCTTAATCTTCCCATTTCGAGGATACAATGCGGCTGTCAGCGGCAAAGCGTCCAAATTGACGTGTTTCGATAAATAGTGTCGATTTAGAAATTGGCGTACCATATGCCGGGTGTAGGTTTTATCGAGACACGGTCCCTAGCGTTCTTAGAACGACTACCAATCCAGTTTGGGGAAGTGTGTGAAGCCTAACCCCTCTCCCTGGAGATGCGCCTACAACGAGCCTTTCGTAAAGAGTTGTGTGGCCAAACCTTTTTGGAGGCAGTAATTATCACTAACGTTTGATTGTTTTATAATGCCGATTTAGATCGACTTTATAGCATATGTTGTTTTAAATGAACTGAGAGTATTTACGGTTCTGCCTTCCGTATGTGGCTGCGCATGTTACAGGTCAAAGTCGTCAAAAGTCGAGCGTCAGTGCTCAGTGTCAAATAAAGTGGAAGGCCTTCTCCGTTTCCCTATAATCAACCGCAAATGACAAATATCTGCCAGGGTATGGATTAGGAGATGGACACGTAATACAATAGAAAATATAGTTAATTAATAGCGCAATGTCGCTATGCTGAAATAAATGATTATTAATAGCTCTGCAGCGATATTATCTAAATGATACCTACAAATCATAAAACAAATCAGCCTACGAGAACAATACAATGAAAAAGGCACATTATTAGTAAAGAGTTTAACACTTACCAATGATATCTTTGTAGGGGATTAGATTACTACTCACGAAATGCCGCACGTAGTACCAACTTCACCTCGAACACAGCTCCTCCCAGCTCACAACACTCACCAAACTCCTAACTTAACTAGCTTTCCTTCTTGAGACTATAACGACCGAACCCTCTCATGTCCTAAGACCAACTGTCCTACCTCAACACCCCCGCCAACTATCCAAAATCGGCGTCTGGTACTTTCCCACACTATTTTTTTGTAAACTTCGACTTTAAACACATTTTTCTATTTCTTAATTGCTTTTACGATTCACAGCTGGTTGCAATAACGCGCCCTTGCTTTAACTTTCTCAGAATTTGTAAAGAACTATGGATTTCGATTGTCTAAACATTTCTTTCAAGCGACGACGGCTGCCATAAGTGGCCGTTTGCGTGTGCCATTAAATAGAAATGGAATGGACTTCTAAGAAGTTCTAAACTATTTTACAAGTGCAAAGAATTAGGATATCTTGTTATTTATTAGGGTAACGCGTCAAGCTGTCAGACCATAAAATTTAGATTTTATGTGTTTCTAAAGTGGGCCGAACCACGTGCATGGTTTTAGAATAAATATAATATTTTGTTATTAAATAGGAATAAGTGATAGACAGTCACACCTCAAATAAACGTGTTTTCTTTCTTTCTAGATATTTTTTTATTTTTGCGCGCTTTGTGTAAAGTTAAAGCGATGTTTCGTTGGACGGTAGTCAAACTCGTAAACCCCTCGAGTGTGGGCTCATTAGATGTGCCTCAACGAGTCCTGTTCAATTAACCTGATGACGAGGATCTGATAACTGACCTGGACGGTTGATAACGGATCTTGAATACTTTCTAGTAAACCTCTCGAATGTGGGATCATTAGATGTGTCTCTTGTTACTGAATAAAATCGAATCATTTATTTCATTGCAAATATGGGTAAATTTGTACATAGGTGTTGTCATAAAGTTAGTTCCCCATGTTTTGCCGTCACATGGGCATGCAAATCATAGTCAATAATATAATTTTAATATAATATTAAATATCATTAAATCCCATTTTCAAATGTCAAATCATTTGAATCACAATAATAGGAAATGTCTTACATAATACATGAAATGTCATATCATATATATGTCTGAATGGAAAATTTAGAAAAATTCTGAGATGGAACTAATCCCCGAAGTTTGACAATTGATATGAAATTGTTGATTATTATTCAGTAAATGTAATTATCATTCCCACATAAAAAAATCGTATTTTATGAACACGCGACGTAAAACAGAGCTACACTTTGTAAAAACCAAAGATAATTTGAATTTGGTGGGCTACAGCATGAAAAGCGAACAAAAGTGTGGTCTATATCACGAAGTATGTGTGTACCTTAAATAAAACTTCAAAATATCAGTAGCCCCGATTAATGGGATCGGAACCTCGGAGATTTAATTTAATTCTATTTTTGTTTATAAATAATTTATTATTCTTCATAATTTTGATTAAGGTTAGCATACACTATAAATGATAAATGATTTTATTTCTGTAAGTAGGTTTTTACAAACACTTTTACACGTCAATACTATTTTAAAAGTAGATGAGATCGGCGTTTCCTATCTGACTACTCTGAGAAGAAACGCCAAAACAAACTCAGAGGTCACAGTCTCTTTTAAAGTCCAGACATAATCTTGGTCAGGTCATGTGAAGACCATGTGGATTGATGTCTGAAATGGTCTTTTGAGGAAAGAACCAAACAGAATGAGTGGACCTGTCCAGTCAGTGCACGCATTTGTCAGTAATCATGCAGCTCAACACAACACATATGGAGCTCAACGATTCGACGAACATTACCAAAGAAAGGACATTTGGGTAGGCCGCATAAATTGCTCAAACTGCCAGACCATGATTAAAACTAATTTTAAAAATTAAAAATAGATTGAGATAAAAAAAAAACAACAAATCCACACTGCCTTCACATTCACAATAATTAAAATATTATAATACTTTACAAAGTAAATTTTCACGTCATGTCAAAGTGTAAAAATCCGAGAATAAACATGGTCAGATCATATGAGGACTCTGTAGACTGGTGTCTGAAATGGTCTTTTGAGGAAAGAACCACACTGATTTGAGTGGACCTGTCCAGTCAGTGCATGCATTTGTCAATCATGGTGCAGCTCAACTCAGAAATAAGGAGCTCAACGATTCCACGAACAATACAAAAGAAAGGACATTTGGGTAGGCCGCGTTAAGTACTCAAACAGCCAGACCGTGATTAAAACAACTGAAAGAACAAAAAAACAATGACTCACATAGTCCTCACATTCTCAAAAAGTAAAACAATGTTATACTTTTACTTATATAATAGTATAATAGGAAATTACCTTCCCTATTTCCGGAGTTGTGGGTTTAAGACGTACATACATTCAAGGTCACACAGGTTTATACGTGTTAAAAGCATTGTGCTTAATTGTAGTGGAATTGAAGAACTTGGAAAATTAGTTCCACCTAAGAAATTTCATGTGAAATATTCTGAAAAATTCTTAGGTGGAACAAACTTCTAAAGTTTGAAGATTGATATGAAATTAATGATAATTTTTCAGTAACGATATCATTCCTACGAATGTTGATTAACATACGACTTAAAACAGAGCTGCAATTTGCCAAAAAACCAAAGGAAATTTGAATTTGGCGGGCTGCAGCTGAGGATTCCCCTTATGTACCTATACAATTTTCAAAACTGGTCCCACAAAATATTCACAAGTTTACTTATATAACATTGATTTGATACTTATATCCAATTGAACAAAGACAAAGTTCTTAAGATTCAGAAGTCATCTAGGGCTATTGTTCCGCACGAGAACTAACTTAGTGAGAAACCAAATTAATTTCATAATGGAGTCGTGGCGGAATTAAATAAGATAAAACGACCCACAGGGGACGCTCCAATTATCTGATAACAGTTTTGAAGCATTCATTAAATTTGACTAGGTAGTACTGATAATAATATGTGAAGGAACACATCGTAAGGAAAACTGGGTTAAGCATAGTCTGTTATCGTCAACGTGCGCTGATCAAGCGTGGTTATTAATTCCCTCGCTGTATTAAAAGAGAGCTTTGCCCTACAGCTCTGAGAAATCACAAGCTGATCACTGTGTATTCCACGGGACTTTCTGTGAGTTTACTGACATCAGTGTCAAAGCCTTCGGGAACACAAGCGTGTTGTTTACCTAAACTGTGTTTTTCGCAGCACGGCCTCTTATCAATACTCTAATAAAACGAAATAGTATTGTGTTTTTGTCGCGAGCAGCAAAATTATGAGGTTTGGAATTTATTGCATTGATTTAACGGCCAAGTGAGTTTCCCTTGCCTCCCGTAGAGAACAGCATGTCCATCAGGTGCGGGTATGGCGTCGCTGATGGTAATGCGGTACACCAAAATGACAGTTCTCGTTACATTTCGAAGTGATTTTGTTAGTCCCATTTAAACGCATCGGACCAGATAATCTTGCTGCACTATTACACTAGCCTGCGGGTGTGGTCGAGCATTGGGATTGCTTTACCGTTGTTTCCCAAAGTGTATGTTTTAGGAATAAAACATACTCTTCGCACTGTCATCCCATACTTACTATCACTGTGATTTGAAAACATAGTAAAATCTAATTATTATCAACCGATCACCATAGTTTCGGCCTACCTCCCCCCCATTAATACTTCGGAGAACTTCCAACTCCTTACTGAAGATCTTTCTGTACTTTTTAGCCTAAGTGACTCCGTTATCATAGCGGGTGATCTCAACGCAAAACATCCCTCCTGGAATAGCACCAGGACCTCTTCCAGAGGGAGACACTTGTTCAACCTCTCCTCCTCTCAGAATTTCGATGTCATCGCGCCGATGACTCCCACTCATTTTCCCCCGATCCCAATCACACCGCCGATGTTCTCGACGTGGCGATCCTACAAAACGTCAACCTACGGTTGGACTCTATAGAAGTGGTACAAGAGCTCGCTTCCGATCACCGTCCAGTAGTCATGAAACTGGTCCCCCGCATAGGTCTGCCCGATTCCACCCAACCCCTTCCCAACAAAGTGGTAACGGACTGGAGGAAAGTAAGCGATCGCTTAAAATCCACCACGTCCCCCCACTTGGACCCAATCCCCGATCATTTTGACTCTATCGCTGACACGACGGCCGCGATCGACTCATTCACAGCTCACGTACAATCAGTCCTGAACGATTGTTCAAGGGAAATTCCAGCGCGACGGAGGACCGTCGCTGGAAGTTGCCGGACGATGTACGCGAACTGTTGAATGAGAAGAACGCGGCTGCCCGTGCCTACAGCAACTTCCCCTGCGACGCGAACAAAGCCCATATGCGTTACCTACAGCGTACTGTAAGAACACGCATAGAGAAGCTGCGTACCGCCGGCTGGGACAAGATGTTGAGCGAACTAGAGCCCACCCACCTAGCCTTCTGGCAACTCCAGAGGAAGCTTAGATCCGGAGAAATAGGCTCCATGCCCCCCCTGATCCGTTCCGACAAGACCATCGCCTTCGATGATGTCGACAAGGCTGAGCTTCTAGCCGACAGTCTAGAAGTCCAATGCTCGCCTAGCTCTCAACCAGTAGACCAAGCTCACCTCTCTGAGGTCGACGCTGAAATCGAACATAGAACCTCCCTCCCTCCCGTCGAAGACCCAGAGTATCCACTGCCCCCCGTCACGCTTGACGAAGTGCACGACCTCATCAAAGGTCTTAAGGCTCGTAAAGCCCTCGGCTCAGATGGAATCACCAATAGGGTATTCCAACTTTTCCCTGCCCACCTGATAATGCTACTGACCCCCATCTTCAATGGTGCTCTGAGCAACAACATCTTCCCACAGGCATTCAAAGAAGCCACCGTCATCGGAATCCCGAAGCTCGGCAAGCCAAAGTCGGAGCCTACTAGTTACCGCCCCATCAGTCTGCTCAATGTCCTCGGCAAAATCTATGGGAGGCTTATTTATAAGCGCCTCAGAGACTACGCCGAGACAAAGGGCCTCATCCCCAACGAACAGTTTGGAGAATATCGGTTATGGCTCGCGCAGTGTGTGCCGTTGCTCCGTCCTGTTGGAACCACATGTTCCTCAGTCCTAATTCGTCCAATTGCCGCCGAAAAAACTCGGTCAACATGGCCCTATATCGCCCACCGTCCGCTGTTGTCGTTTGGCCAGCGGCATTCTCGAAAAAAAATGTCCCGATGACTCCTCCATCGTGAATCTTCAATGGTGCGCTGACCATGCAGTCACTTTGAGCGGGTGTAATGACTAGTGGATTTTCGGTGCCCCAGAAGCGATAGTTTTGCTTGTTCACGTTCCTGCTGAGGTGGAAATGAGCCTCATTGCTCATTATGATTCTGGTCGAAAAATCGTCCACTTCTTCCTCGAGATTGAGGATGGCTTGGTAGGTTACGCGCGTTTGGCGTTCGGCAGGAAGCAGCTGATGCACGGACTGGACTTTGTACGGGAACATGCGCAAGTCTTTGACCAAAATTCGCCTTAGGGACGTCCGGCTGATGGCTAATTGCGTGGCACGGTGTCTGGTCGATGTTTCCGGCGACAGCTCGATATCCTTGGCAACAGCGGCGATATTCTCGGCAGAACGGGCGCTCCGGGGCCGGCCACCCTTGGCAACGTCTCGTGTGGTCCCATACTCTTCAAAGTTGTTGGCGAAACGGCGCAGTCGGGTGCAGTCGGGTTTGCGCAGTCGGTGCCGGTCGGCCGGGGAAAGCGTGACGGAATTCGCGCTTCGCCAACACCACAGACGAATTGTTACGCAAAAAAATAGACTCGATTATTCCGCGTTCTTGGGGAGTGTATCGCTCCTTGGCTTGTTCACTTGTATTCTGCATCTGTCTAGTCCACAAATGTCAAAACAGATTTGACATTGGCGGCCATTTGCAAAAATGAGAGCATCTTCCAATAGGGTGATTTCTTTTGGCCCACCTTGTATATTAAGTTACATATATTGTTTCGCTACCTACTACTTTTACTTGAACTACATAATATTACTTTTTGATTTTGCTTAATTTTCAGCCCCGACTTCCGAATTTAATACTTAGATTAATTTCACCCATTTAAGGCCTTATACTGCGTGGTTTTTGGTAAAATAAATGTGATACGATTTTTTTTCGGTCAGGTCTAGAGATAATATACGAAACGTTAGATGGGCCCTTACATTACTAGAAGAGTTCTGAAGTCGTCCAAACATGTGGAAAACTGAAGATTTGTGTGACACTTCCAGGCCACGCCACTGTGAAATTTTCAACAAACATGTTTTAGTTAAATTGTATAATTTATTTGTATCATACGGTAGGTGTAGTGAAAAAATTCGCAGCCGGAGTTTTGTAAACTATTAGGCGCACCCTAATATAGTATACCTACACCAAAGAATCGCATTGACATTGTTCTTTTCCGTACGCTCTAAAGAGATTCGAAAATCGAAGGTTTGTAGAAATCATAGCCTTTGTTGGTGGCGCAGCTGGGAAGTCCACTCCCTGGCTGCGCCACCACGAGTAATTAGGCGCAGCCAGACAGCTGATGTTATCATAATTGTTCTCCGTTATTTCAGTTTTACAACACAGAAGCTATATTAGATGACGAGTACGATGGAACAACGAAAACGAAGGAAATGTAAGTGATCGTGATCGCTTTATTAAACAAAATTTGCTATATTAAACCCACTGCAACACCTACAAATATTTAATAGATCCTTAAAAAACGTTTCGATCCTATAATGATTCCAGTGATAGGAAAGCAGTGGTAGCCAAATGGTAACGGCCCCAACTTACGAGTTTAAGCTCATGGGTACGATCCCAGACAGGCACTTTACTTTGAATAAATAATTTCATCACCACTGCTCTAAAAAAAGGAAAACATCATGCGGAAACCGGCATGTCGTAGAACCAAATGTGTCATCCACCAACCCGCACTGGCCCCGCGTGATAGATTACATCCCACCTGCCCACTCCCTTTCACAGAGATGAGTGTCCCAACAGTGGGAACATTAAATTATTTAAATAAGTTATGCTACTAGCCTAATTTGATGATGCTGATAAGAACACAAGTTAATGAAGTAAAACATGATTTTACTTTAAAAAAAACTGTATTCACGTAAATCGGTAGACTACGTAGCCTCCCTATTTTTGACAAGTAAAAGTAAACAAAAGCTAGATATTTACTTTTTTACCATTTCGGCGTCAACTGAAACTGTATTCTGCGCGATCTTGTGTTATTTCGCACTCTTTATTATTTTGTGTTTATCCGTACTCTATGCATAATTTTAGGCAAAACATATTTCAATTCCAAGGGATCGTTTCATTCGCGTAATGTTTTTTTTTCTAATATACTTTGCCATAACTATTTCGTTTTTTTTTTTGATATATTAATACTTTGACATATATTTTAGCCATTGTTTTTGGCTTATAGATTACATGCCAATGTTGACATGATTATCTTGTAGGCTAGTTTCTTTCTGGGCACGCCACAATAGCGGCGGTAAGTCCCCTCTTTGAGGAGTGGTTGGAGAGGTGCCACGGCACCCTCACATTACCCGCCTGACACAGGTCCTCACCGGACACGGTTATTTTGGGAGGTTCCTGTTTCGCATAAGGCGGGAGGAAACGCCCGGGTGTCACCATTGTGTGGATCGCCCGGAGGACACGGTGGAGCATACGGTGGAGGTCTGCCCAGCTTGGGCGGACAACCGCAGTGACCACGCGGAGGCGATCGGGGGCGGTGATCTCTCACGTCCAGCCCGGTCCAGGCCATGGTACGGAGCGAGAGGGAATGGAAAGCCGTCACCTCCTTCTGCGAAGCAGTTATGCTAGCGAAGGAGATGGCGGAGCGCGTGAGGGAGATATCCTTGCGCGGTCACGCCCCTAGCGTCGACGCCCTGGGCGTCGGGCGTCGCCTGCAGATTCCCGGGCACCGTAGGCGCGGGCTTGCCGTCCGGAAGGGACCAGGCCCGGGTCGACGGCGCGTCGTGTCCACGCGCGCCTCAAAGAGATGTCAGCACAAAATGACGGGGTCCGATAGGGCCGACGCCTCAGGGTCGCGGTTAAATCGAAAGAGTAACCGTGGCCCTGGAACAGGCAACTGAAGGAACACGGGTGGGTTTTAGTCAGTAAAAGTCTGACGCTCCACCCAGACCGGGATAAGTCATTTGATGATATCCTACCCAAAAAAAAAGGGTAATTTGTTTCAGTGTCATTTTGTTAATTTTAATAGGCGTAATGACTGTTAGCATTTTAGTCTTAAGTGGTGTTAGTGGTGTTAAAAATATACCACATAAGCTCAATAAAAAAACCGTGTTTAATTTACTTCAGTGTCCGTTATAAATAGGCAAATAACACGACATCATATTTATCATCAAGTTACGTTTTATTAAAAATTTCTAGTCCAAGCACGTTAGCGAAAGGCCAGTGTTATTTCTAGTATTTCTAAAAATGATCTGCATCGTTTAATTTAGTCACAGTTGCTTAAACTAGGACCCTAAAGGGTTAAGTAAAATTAGAATTACGACCCACAAACGGTGCCGCGGAATTTTATTCCACAACTACCTTAGTTCAGAGAGCACTTTTCCTCAAACTATTTAAGAACAATGTGACTAATTCTAACAACAAATCCTTAACCCGTACATACTTTATATTTTCAAGTACAGAAAAGATCAAACCTCTCTTTCTTTTTGCAGAGCTATAAATGCGACAACACCAGTTAAAGAAAAGTGGTACTACGAACCAGTTCCAGTTAGTAATGAAACACGGAATGACGAATCCGTCCCAGTCGAAGATAAAAGACCAACTAATCGCACAGGAACTATTTCCTTGTCCCACGGACCAGTTGCAGTTAGTAATGAAACACGGGATTACGAATCCGTCCCAGGTGAAATTCTACCTATTGGAATGAATAAAAAACCAGCCAACTTAACTTTTGAACTTGCAGTTAGAAAATGGCATACTAACAGCTTATTTTCACAAAAAAGTAAAAATGACTTGTCCTCCGAAACCGCTGAAAAAACTACGAGTACCAGAAAACCATTGTATTGGCACTGGTACGACAAACTTGAAAAGGATAAAACTACGACTAAACCACCATATTACCGGTACAACAAGACGGTTGTTGACTCTGAAACTACGACTACAAGAAGACCATATTACTGGCACTGGTACTTGGAACCTAAAACTACGACTGAAACATCATATTCCCTGTACAAAAAACCAGTTCAGGACTCTAAAACTACGACTTGAAAACGATAAAACTACGAAAACGATAAACATCATATCACCGGTACAACAGAACAGTTGAAAACTCTAAAACTACGAATACAAGTAGACCATATTAGTCGTATTGGGGCAACGAAACTGAAGACGGTAGAAATGAGACAGCATCATCTTATTACGGGTACAACAAACTAGTTGGAGTGAAAAAAAATACATTGCCACAAAATCCCTGGTACTACTGGACCACAACTGCTTCAGATTTTGGTACTACTAATGATACTGAATACAACATAACTTCTACTTGGGTAACTACAGTATCTCCAATTGTTAATAAAACTAACTCATCCGATCGGAATGTTACCACTCATCAAGTAAATCTGAAAACGCTAACCAGCAGCCGTAACCTTGTAAATATTGCGATAAATTCAACAATCAATGCAAATGAAGATAGAAACTATGGAGCGTTTACAGATTTTCTTAAGAAAATTTCTGGATACATATTACCGAGCCCTAGTAATATAGCACCAAATTCAAATATTACAAATCTAGCTGTAGCTAATGGAAATGAGAACTTGTTTTTCTATATAGGTTAGACCGGGGACAAATGTAGCATTTTAGGGTTAATGTATTTTTTGTAGTTTATTACTAATAAAATGGTGATAGATTCAACATTCATTGATAGTTAGTTTCCTGGTCTATGAGTTAGTATTACCTTTAGATGTGTAGAAACAATACGAACAAATATTTGGCCTTCAGTCGATTGGGAGAATTGGTACAAGTGACCCCGACTTTGGGATTCGTTGTACCAGAGATGTGATGAAACGAAACGAAGTGTTTTAATTATAACATTAATACTTTTTGTAATGGTAATCTCTCTTCAGAATCTCTTTTAATGTAACTACAATCAACACATAGTAAAGTTTAATCAGTTTTAATATTTGAAAAACATAAAACAACATTCACATAGTTTTAAACACTAAAATGTTAATTAAACACTACACAACAAGGTTATTATGTCTTGTGAGTTACAAATTTGTTCGAATTTTAATCGAACACTCCGCGAAAATGCATAATTGCACCGATCGCAAGTATGCACATTCGCTCGTTCACCAAAATGTAGGCCAGTTCTCGTTTAGATTTCATTACAGACAGCACGTACTCAAAACCATTACTGTTTTACCATATATTTTACCAATAAGTTGTTATCCATTAAAAAAACAATTTTTTTTTTTCAATTTTTACCTTTTGTTGTAACTAAGTGTTATAGTGATTCAATACAGCTATTTACTTTATAATTCGATACTTTAACGCTTACAAGATATATGTATAACATATCCTACCAATACGAGACAGGTGTGTTAGGTCAACATTGCGCCGAACACTACTTTTTACAATAGTTGAGCCATAATATTTATAAGTGGTCAAAAATAACGAAAATTACAAATAAACTAATTGTATGGCAAAGCACTTGGAAACATTGTCCTCGTGGTACAATTATCCCCTGGTACATTCACCCTTGACACATTATCAATCTTTTTTATTATTTAGCTATTTAGTTTCACTGGAATAACTTGTATTAACATACATCATTAAAATTAAATTAAACTTTATTTCAGACTAAAGGTCCATATTTTGTTAGTATGTTGATGCTAGTAACAGTAGTGCTTAGGTTACTAGGTTAGTTTTGTTAGTTTCTACAGAATTAATTATTTAGCAAGTCCTATAACTGTGGCCACCCAGTGCTGAAAGGGACAGTCCGTTCTGGACTTTCGCATGGTGGCACGAAAACCATCTGTGCGAGCCTCCGTGATCATTCTGGAAGCGCTACAACGCCATGGCAGTCCCAACAGCATCCTAAACGCATTATTAAATTGAACACGCAGGACGTTGTAGGCTCGGCGCGTGTATGATCCACAGGCCACTTGTGTAAAATGATTGACAGAACGCCTTAAAAGGGTTACTTTGACGTCTGTAGTATAACGAGCGAACTTGCGGGCAAGCATATTGCTCCTCACAGACAACGCCCTGCGCTCTCTCTCTACATCTGCGTCATCTCTTAGGTCGCTCGTGATAATGTGGCCAAGGTACATAAAACTATCGACAACCTTAAGTGTTATGCCGTTGAGACTTATAGGTGAAACACTGCGCGGCTGCTGCTTAGGTGCTTTAAATACAAGAAGTTCACTTTTCTTAGAATTGTATATTCTAACTCTAATTGTCAATCTAACTGTAATTACAGATAGCAGTACACACACCCATCTTGTTCACTAATTCAGCTGAATTCTTCAGTCTTTTTTGTCGTATGTTTCTTTTTGGTTTAATGTTGTAAGTTAAGATAAAGATAATAAAAACTTTTCATTCTACCTATTGTGTTTTATACCATCCTAATCAGACCTTATTTATTTAATTGTTAACATAGGTAAAGAAATACAAATCTTATGTTTGATGAACAGAGCGCTATGCATAACGCCAGGATGCGAACAAATATGTTGTGGAAATCTAGCTGAGGATTACAAATTAAAATCTACGACACCTATTTGAAAATTATGTGTAATTATGATATCAAATTAGAAAATAAATTGTACAATTACTACTATTTAATACTCCAATTATGTCAGACCTAAATAAGGAATTATCAAAAATCTCTGAATGTGACTTTTCAGAATATTTTGAACTTATCAGAACTTTTCAGAAAATTGTGAAAAAAAAAGAAATAAAAGGAAGAAAAAACGTTTATTTGCGGTAAACATGATGCAGTTATCGAACACAAACACCAAAGAGAACAAATTGGGGGAAAAAATGCGTCACATCCACGCAAAACGGCCATCGCTCAGCTTAATGCTACGACGATGCTCAAGGTTCATTGTTGCCATAATTATGTATTTATTTATACTTCACGCACATTTTGTACAGCGGCGGACTTAACTTTTACCACGGGAACGAACCTGAAATTGCGGTAAAGTCAGCAGCTCCATACATTTATGTTCGTATAACAAGTTTGTTTGAGTAAATAAAATTTTGATGCGCCGCTATACTAAAAAAAATACATAAATCTTGTACAATTGAATTGGAACCTGTCCTCGACCGCATGAGTCTCACGGCTGACCGCGTGTCCAGACCGATGTCTCCAAGAGACCCAACCCACTTTGCATAAAGAATCCCCTATTTAGATTTTGAATGAATCCAATAATAGGGCTTTCTGAGCTTTTACTATACAAATAGTATTTTCTAAATATGGTGCCAACAGAAGTAGTAGTAATTACTTAATTTCAAGTTCGACAACAAAAATACGCGTTTTAAGCTAGGCTCGCCTTTGTGCATGATATCTAGAAATTGTGATGGTTAATTTGTGTAGGCACAGATAATATAATACTACGTACCCACACAAAGAAATGAAACTTCCCTAAGTCTGGCTATTGAGCTGGCAATTTTTCTTCGTCCAATTTTTAACAGATTGCTGCATCATCGACTCACTCATTGCCAGATACTGTAGTTTTACAACGCTATCAGTCAGATAATGGAACATCAGCTTTGCACGCTAACGTTCATAGGACAGTGTTTATGCTGCCACGAACCATTCTTATCATGAATGCAGTTATTTTCCTAATGACGGCGAAGAAATCATGATGGAAGCATCTGCAAACTTTGCGGAAGCACAACAGTACCGGGGCTTTTTCTAAACTGTCCTCAGAGCGCCTTTGTACTGAACACGCACGGCGTTGTAAGCCCGCCGGTTGATCCACAGACTGCCCGTGTAAAAAAGACTGTCGAAGGCTCTGAAAAGTAACAGCTTATACCAACGCCCTCCTTTCCCTGTCTAGATCTTCATACTGACCTTAAGAGCCTCATTTTCAAATAATTCGAGAGAGGAGGTCTGCGGAAGTTTCCCACATGCAGCCCTATAGGTACCTACAAGTTAAATTAGGTTGTTAGACAGCGTGGTGCGGCTAACCCATGTTGTCTCAATGTAGACGAGGGTCGCATTATTGCAAGCCACTGAGTACCGACCCCCTCCTACGTATCCTTATAGACATGTTTAAATGGAGTACGTTGAAACATGTTTTATGGTTTAATTAGAGAGAGAGCTGATTTTGTTGTGAACCAACTCAATTTAGGCTATTGTTGCTATCCTTTGTTCTCTGTTTAAACAGGAAAGATACGCAAGTATCGATTGTAAGTAGATAGGTTGTGCCGGTTCCAGCTCACTTTTTTCAAGGGGTTTCAACCGACTACTAAGCGGTCCTCAATCCTAAAAAAAAAAAAAAAAAGGTTTTGGCATGCGCTGAGCACGAATCTGCGGTCCATTTTTGCGTAGGATGCACGGTTCGCGAGATACGTAAATCAATTAGCAATAATCTAATTGACATCCGCCCGGCCCGGCGACCCTCATTAGCGTTTCATTGTTCGCTATTTCTTATCCATTACTCATTCGACAGTTCGTATTACGACTGCTTTAGGGTTCCTTATCAATTACTCATTGTGAGCGGGTTCTGCCTCTATTTTATTTCATACTACACTCACGCCTTCTTCCCATGGGGGTAGGCAGAAACCAGAGAATCCTTACATACTCCTTTTGCCTCGTTTACGTTCATAAATCTGGTCTATTACGAAAATGTGCATTCTGGATCAATAAAACAAGTTCACTGTTTTTGTTACTTTTTTTTATTTTTAACTATAAAATATGAATGGAACATCAAATCCACTAAAATATCATTGTACAGTGTATTCCCTGTAAATATTTTTACAAAACTATGCATTGAACATCCCTGAAACTTATATAGCAAATACATTAAGCAATATTCACCACAAACTGAAGTCAAATCATTCTGAATCCTATCAACATTCCAGTCCCATATTTTGCAATTTCTTCTTAAAAATTCAAGTTGATATCGCACAGGTGCCCGTCCATACGAATCAAAATATTGCCCAACGCCATTTGTGTCAATATGTAAAGCTACCCAGTGTGAGCCTAGTTTATAATCCGTATCCAAATTGCATATTATATACGTTGGCACATGGGTGTACATGGGTAGCCTATTAGCAGCATAAACATTACTTTCTAGATTAGGATGAATCCTTTTCAGATGTTGTTGTACATCTAGTGTATCCATGATATTATTGTTATTAGTAGATTATTACAGTACCAATCTAAACAATGGTTAACATAGGAATGTTCAATTATAGTGATTTGTAAATATTAAATAACATTCTTTTCTATCTACTGTACCCATGGATAGGAGTGCATTTGTGCAACGCACCGCGAAGGAATGTGAGATAACTTTGTAAGATCGCACATTAGGAACTGTGTTGACTCATTAAGTTACTATCAGTTACGTTGTAAGCACTTAAGAATTTGCTTTAGATTAGAAATTACTTAGTGGTGCTATATAAGAGCAACCCACTCAGTCAGACCATAGTCAACTAGTTTGGCAACAGTGGATA
Source organism: Dasypolia templi (assembly GCA_963555695.1). Taxonomy (NCBI): domain Eukaryota; kingdom Metazoa; phylum Arthropoda; class Insecta; order Lepidoptera; family Noctuidae; genus Dasypolia; species Dasypolia templi. Next base: position 3,331,424 of record OY743147.1, read on the forward strand.
GTGACAGTACTACGTTTTGTGTTACTTCAACGCATCAACGGTAATGGAGGTAAGTGTTTATTCTATTGACAATTACTTTTCTTTATTTTTGTCTTTTTGCATTTACATGAATTTTTCCTTGCGTGTGTGAACAAATTGATATTAAATGAACTTTTCCGTGCGTGTGTGAACAAATTGATAAAAACATGTTATCTGTGTTGTTGCAGAAATCATTTAGCTTCGTAGACAATATTACTACTCACCACTCTCCCCTCAACACGAAGAAGAGAGTGGTGACATCGTCATTAATAACACAAGTGGTGGCAAAAAAAGGACATCGCAGACGATTGATCAGTTTTTTGAAGTTGCACCAAAAATAAAGAACATGAAACTGGTATCATCAACCGTGGCACGAGCCGCTAGAGATGGTGTATCATACATTTCGACTAATTCTGACGACGGAGACCAAGCGACGCATCTCATAAAAATTGAAATGTATGATATAAAGAAGCTATGCAAGATTCCAACTAATGACCATTGGAAACATGCCACCACAAGGATTAAATATTATGTAAAGAATAGTGAAGATAACATCTACGAGAACACAAACAGCCTCGTATTCAAAATTACAAAGACAATAGCAGAAAGTGAAAACGTAAAAAAATATTTTTTTAACAATCAGAGTCATTAGCTAATCATTAGTGAATGTGAAGTTTATTCTGTTTAAATGACTTGTGTACTATTCCTTTGCTAGACTATAAAAACTGAACATTGTTTGAAATCGGATATCAGTTGGTCTACCATCATTTAACTGTTACTTACTCTGCTACCTATTTCTTCTTTGCTATATAGAATATATGGAAAACGTTAGTGAAGTGTGCATCAGTGCTTTCTTTTCCTCACCCATGGAAGAGAACATGGAACTATTTAACTGCGAATTTGATCAGGAACTGTATAATGTTTGTGATGAAATGGAAACATGTGAACTGTTTGATTCATCATATGATGATGAGTTGTACAATCTCTGTGCAGTGTTTGAAACACAGTTTAAGTAAGTATAATAAACATAAGTTCCAATCATAATTTATACATTATTTTATATTGTGTTTTAATAAAATTAATTATTATAACAGTCAACCACTACAACGTGGAAATGGAATGAAGCGAACGAGCAACGAAGAACCCAATATCATCAAAAAAGCAAGAATTGTGGAAGAAGCGTCGACTTCTGCAGGGATCAGTGGCAGTAACGAGGATCAAGTGGAATGTCCGACATGTCACATATTTATTAAGAAAAGGTATTTAGCTAATCATTTTAGAAGTAATGTTCACAAAAATAACCTTTTAAATGCACATAATTCTTTATCACACACATAAATGCACATAGTTGTTGAATCTGCTTTTGGAAACAGAATTTTAACTTATAAAATCAAAAGTAGAGTAGATCATTCAACACCGTTATATTTTGAAACTCCTGAAGTATTTTTAAATTCAATTAAAGATGATATTTTATTTTTAATACAAGAGTGTATTCAACAACATACAATTTTTAAACTAAATTTCATACTGCATGCTGATTTTGTTCAACAAACTAAAGATATTAATGATACATTTGATTTTCAAACATTTAATTATATTATTTGTCAAGGAGATGACTTAAATATTTTCTTTTCATCTTTACATGATACAATAACTAGTAAAATTAGTGTATTTGAAAAAAAAGATAGTGGGTGGAGTCTAAAAAATTAAAAATCTATAGACATGAACATCAATAAATTTAACCCCCTACGCGGTACTTCATACATAGATCTTCCCCGTGATATAAAATTTAAAAATGCTGTTGCATTTATGTAAAAAACAAACATTATTTTTGTTTTAAATGGGCGTTACTCTCAGCGTTATACCCCGTAAACAAAAACGCTGATCGGGTATCATCATACGCTATACATGAAAATAAACTAAAATTTGATGGAATTTCCTTTCCAGTTAAAATTTGTAACATAGCAGAAGTAGAGAAATTAAATGATATTAGTATAAATGTATTTGGATTAGAATATAATAAAGAAAAACAATGTAATTCTATAGTAGGCCCATTATATTTGACAAAATGTCGTAAATCTAGACATATCAATTTATTATTTTAATGTAACGGTACGAATAATCATTATTGTTACATAAAAAATTTATCGCGGTTAGTTAGTAAACAGATTTCAAAAAAATGTCACGCCATGTATATTTGCGATGCATGTCTACTTCATTTTCCATCTCAAGAAAGGTTAAATAACCATGAACGATACGATTGTGCTCACATTTGTACAGAATTACCAAACAGTGAAACTTTAAAAAAGAATTGGTTTGGTCAATCTATTTCAAATGATAAAATTAAATTTGAAAGTTATGAAAAAAAGTTAAAGATACCATTCGTAGTTTATGCTGATTTTGAAGCATTATTAAAACCAATAGAATCATGTTCTAACGATCCATCCAAACCATTTACACATAATGTTCAGAAACATGCAGTGTATAGTTTTGGTTATTAAATAAAATGTTCATTTGACGATAAATTATCAAAATATGTATCATATAGTGGGCCCAACTGTGCACAAGTTTTTATGGATAGTTTATTTAACAATTTAAAAGACATAAGTAGAAAAAATAGATTTCAAAAATGTCCAGCCCCGCTAACAAATGAAAACAAACACCAAATTTCAAACACAACAATCTGTCATATATGTGAAACTACCTTAACAGAACCTTTTTATGACTTTGATTGGTACACTGGCAGTTTTAAAGGTGTTGCTCATGAATCATGTAGCTCGAAGTTCAGAAAACCACGTCATATACCAATATTTTCACACAACCTTAGTCACTATGATGCCCATTTTATCGTTCATGCATTAAACTTTTGTGATGGTGAAGTCGAAGTTATTCCCCAAAATAAAGAAAATATATATCATTTTCCAAAACGGTAAAAATATATAACTATGAAGTTAAGTTGAGATTCGTAGATTCATTAAAGTTTTTATCATGTAGTTTAGACCAACTAGCCAAAAATCTTAGTAATGATCAATTTCAAGAATTACATAGAAATTTCCCTAATGATGAAGATTTCATTCGTTTAAAACGGAAAGGAGTTTACCCATACGAATTTATGACTAATTTTGATAGTTTAAACTTAACATCACTCCCTGATCAAAAGAATTTTTATAGCTCGCTCACAGATTCTCATATTTCAAACGATGATTACATTCACGCTAAAGATGTTTGGCAACATTTTGGTTGTTGTAATATGCTAGATTACTCAAACTTGTATTTGAAAACAGACGTTTTACTTTTGACTGATGTATTTGAAAACTTTAGAAAGCTATGTATTAATACTTATGATTTAGACCCTGCCCATTATTATACAGCTCCAGGTTTAAGCTGGGATGCAATGCTAAAATATACACAAATAGAATTAGAGTTATTAACAGATTATGAGAAAATTGCATTTATCCGTTCAGGTATCAGAGGTGGTGTATCTCAATGTAGTAATCGTTATGCCAGAGCAAACAACAAATACATGGGTGATTATGATAGAGAGAAACCAAATTCATTTATCACATATTTTGATGCCAACAACTTATATGGTTGGGCTATGTCCCAATGCCTTCCTACTGGTGGATTTGAATGGGTAAATCCCAATATAGATTTCAATGTGTCTGATACATCGGACTTCGGATTCATTTTAGAAGTTGATTTGGAATATCCTGATAAACTTCATGATTTACATTCGGACTTTCCCTTATGTCCAGAAAACATTTGTGTAGGCAATACTAATGAGAATAAACTAGTCCCAAATTTAATTAATAAAGTTAAATATGTAATTCGTTATAGAAATTTAAAACAATGCATAGAAATGGGTGTAAAACTAACAAAAAATCATATAATTTTGAGATTTTAACAGCGTCCTTGGTTAAAAACGTACATAGATCTAAATACAAAATTTAGAACATTAGCAAAGTCAGATTTTGAAAAAGATTTTGATAAATTAATGAATAATTCAGTCTTCGGTAAGACTATGGAGAATATTGAAAAAAGGGTAATGTAAAATTAGTTACACACTGGGAGAACCAGGGTAAAGCTTTAGGTGCTCAGGATCTAATCGCTATACCACAATTTCATAGTATTTCAATATTTTCGGAAAACCTAGTTGCCGTTCAATTGCGAAAAACCAAGTTAATATATAACAAACCAATTTACTTAGGGTTTTGTATTTTAGATATTTCAAAAACGCTAATGTATAATTTTCATTATAACTATGTGATTAAAAAGTTTAGTAAAATCAATTTATTGTATACAGATACGGATAGTTTAATATATCATATATTTACTGACGATTTTTACACTGAAATAAAACCTGACCTTTCCTTATACTTTGATACCTCAGATTATGATACAAATAACGTTTTTCAATATCCAAAATTAAATAAAAAGAAATTAGGTTTTTTTAAAGATGAAAATAATGGTAAAATTATAAAAGAATTTGTAGGTTTACGATCTAAAATGTACGCTTTTGATGTAGAGAATAGGATTATAGCCAAGGCAAAGGGGGTAAATATATGTATCACTAAAAAGATGACAATGAATAGTTATAAGTCATATCTATTTAATAAAAAAGTGCAATATTGTAGCATGCTTAGATTTAAATCGATTAAACACACAATTTTTACACAAAAAATAAATAAGACTTGTTTATCATACAATGACACAAAAAGACATATTTTAGATAATAATATTGAAACATTAGCTTGGGGTCATTATAAACTACGTTAAGTGATGGTACAGGATCTTTGAAATAATATTGTTAACGTAAATGATCCATATTACTTTTATCTCTGTGTATAGAAAATTTGTATTAATTGTAAAATAATAAAAAAATGTGTTTAAACATTTACTTATTATTGTTAATTGTTAAGAATATGATTTTTATAAATATAAGTAGGTAACTAACTTACTTTACTTATTGTTTAATTGTAATTAATGTTAGTTAATAAATGTTTTATCTGTGTACATACATTTGTATTTAGTTTTAAATAAAGTTTTGGACTTTACTGTAATGTACATGTCATTGCTGTTTTTTCATCTATTACCTCTTTTACATTGTTTTTACTATATATATTAAATTTTTACTACAACCAATTTACTTTGATTTCATCCCTTTAAACTCTATACGTGTGCAATGTTTCATTTTATTCATCCGTTTACTGCAATTGTGGCAGGACCAAGTGGATGTGGAAAGTCAAATTTTGTTACAAATTTCATAAAATCAGTTAAAGAAATATGTAATAGTGATTTTAATCAGATCACATGGTGCTTTGATGAAATGCAACCTTTATATAATTTACCAAATGTTAACTATCATCAAGGAATTCCAAATCTTAATATGTTTGATGGTGAAAACCCACATCTTGTTATAATTGATGACTTAATGAGAGAGTCTGATGGAAGAATTGTAGATATATTTACAAAAGGTAGTCATCACAGGAAACTTAGTGTATTTTATATAACACAAAATTTATTTCATCAAGGTAAAGGTCAAACAGACATTTCTTTAAACTCAAGTTACATAATATATTTTAAAAATCGTCGAGATAAAACACAAATAAGATATTTAGCACGACAAGTGTCGCCAGATAACCCTAAATATATTGAAGATGCTTACAAGGACGCAACTTTAGAAGCACATGGATATTTAATGGTAGATTTAAAACAGAATACTAATGATTTTTGTCGTATCAAGACAAATGTCTTCCCATTTAATGGTTATTGCACAGTCTACGTCCCCACAAAAGAGTTTAAATACGCCAAGAATCAAACAATTCAAATCATTTCTAAATGATGCATCGCCGACTCACAACGCATAAAGATTTGCTAAGTGCTTTGCATACACTTAAACCAAAATATCAAAGAGCATTACTTAAAACATGTGATGAAGAAGAAATAAACTGCATCTGTGAATGTATTCATAACGTTTTACAAGGAAAAGTAGCTCTTAAAGATCAAGACAAACAAAAATTGAATAAACACAAAAATATACTCCGTAAACTGGTACATAAATGTACACATAAACTAAGAAAAAACATAATTGTACAAAAAGGGGGAGCTTTCTTACCAATAATATTAGGTGCAATATTGAGTGGCTTAGTAAGTGGACTAGCCAGTTAACATGGAAAATGCAAAGAAAATGATACTAATTGAACCTGGGATGATTGAAAAATTAAAACAAGAAAATAAGGTAAATAGTAATTTGTCTCGATTAGATGTTGAAATGCAAAATATTATGAATAGTGAGACAGAAGATCGTAAGAAGTGGATGTATTATATTTACAAACACTTCAAAGATACCTTCACTTTACTGAAGAGGATCGTCAACCACTCAGACTACCAATTTATACTGATACATCGAATGATGGTTCAAATGAGTCTAAGATTGGATATAAAAATAAAGATAGAGATCTAAAAAGTATAGTTGATGTTGAATCTTTAAAGAGAGAGAATGAATCCGTTAAAAAAGAAGAAAATAACACAAAACCACTTTACACATCAGCTCAAATACTTAGCTTAATACCAAAAACTTATAATAAAAAGGGTGAGTTATTATTAAACTTAGTTGGAACCAGTAAAAGTAAAATACATTGGGATGATGAAGGTACAGTAACTATTGATAACGAAAAAATTCCTGGAAGTAATATTGTTGATTTAATAAATGATTCACTAAGACCACTAAAAAGAAGTGAACCGATAGGGTGGGATAGATTTGCTCAAGCATTAAAAGATATTAAAGTGCCACTTACTTATATTGGAAACCCAAAGAGATGTGAGTTGATCAATCAGCTTCAAACAAAAGACCTGAACAAAACCTCCGATATTGGAGATCAAGAGTTTTCTACACCGAGCAGTGGAGATAAAAGATCTATACAGAAAATACGTAAAAAGATTGATTGGGAAAAATGGACTCCGTACTAGAAGAAATTAATAGAATTTATTATGATCCATCTAATCCTGTTGGTTTTAGAACCGATATTATTCCGATATTAAGGCTAGTATTGTTGAACGATTTCAAAGAACTCTAAAAATGAAAATGTGGCGTTATTTCACTCATAATAATACATATAGGTACATAGATGTTTTACAAGATTTAATATACTCATATAATCACAGCATTCACTCTAGTATTAAGATGTGTCCATGTGATGTAAATTCCAACAATATTATGACTGTTTGGACTAATCTTTATGATAGAGGATCAAACAAACTTTCTTCAGAAAATCCAAAACCAAATTTCAATGTGGGTGATTATGTTCGTATAACTAAATATAAACATGTTTTCCAAAAAGGATATGAATCAAATTGGAGTGATGAAATATTTATTATTTCTTCAGTAATTGATAGATCTCCATGGGTTGTATATACAATAACAGATTTACAAAATGAACCAATAGTTGGTACTTTTTATGAAAGAGAATTACAGAAGGTAACTTACAACCCCACCTCACAATATAAAATAAATAAAATAATTGGTTCTCGTTATTCGGGTAACAGAAAAGAAGTATTAGTGAAGTGGAAAGGTTATCCAGACAGATTTAACAGTTGGATTTTAGCTTCTAATTTAAAAGAAATATGAACAAAGAAAGTTTTTATTTAACTTTGCTCAGCAATAGTTCAATGGAATACTTTCCTGATAACAAGACTACAAATTTTTCAACAAAATTACCAAAATCTATCAAATTAGAAGGTGAATGGTCGGTTGGAGTTGTCGAGTTTCAATATCCATGTACCATGTTTACTGTTCAAGATCATGAAAATGTTATTTACATTACAAAAAGTATGGTAATGCCCAATGAAGATAAAGCATCAACAGTGTACTACAAAAAACATATTCCAGCCACCAACTATGATGACATAGACCATATTACAAGTTGTGACTGTCTGTCACTTATTCCTATTTAATAACAAAATATTATATTTATACTAAAACCATGCACGTGGTTCGGCCCACTTTACGAAACACATTAAATCTTAATTTTATGGTCTGACAGCTTGACGCGTTACCCTAATAAATAACAAGATATCCTAATTCTATGCACTTGTAAAGTAATATTGGCCTCTCAGAAATGCATTACATTTCTATTTTATGGCCACTTATGGCAGCCGTCGTCGCTCGAAAGAAATGTTAAGACAATCGAAATCCATAGTCCTTTAGAAATTCTGAGAACGAGAAAGTTAAAGCGAGGACGCGTTATTGCAGCCATCTGTGAATCGTATTATACCCGGGACGCAATTGAGAAACAATTAAGAAATAGAAAAATGTGTTATAAGTCGAAGTTTACAAAAAATAGTGTAGGAAAGGACCAGGCGCCGATTTTGGATAGTTGGTGGGGGTGTTGAGGAAGGACAGTTGGTCTTAGGACATGACAGGGTTCGGTCGTTATAGTCTCAAGAGGGAAAGCTAGTTAAGTTAGGAGGTTGGTGAGTGTTGTGAGCTGGGAGGAGCTGTGTTCGAGGTGAAGTTGGTAGTACGTGCGGCATTTCGTGAGTAGTAATCTAATTCCCTACAAAAATATCATTGATAAATGTTAAACTCTTTACTAATAATGTGTCTTTCCTTTGTATTGTTCTCGTAGGCTGATTTGTTTTATGATTTGTAGGTAACATTTAGATAATATCGCTGCAGAGCTATTAATAATCATTTATTCCAGCATAGCGACATTGCGCTATTAATTAACTCTATTTTCTATTGTATTACGTGTCCATCTCCTAATCCATACCCTGACAGATATTTGTCATTTGCGTTTGATTATAGGGAAACGGAGAAGGCCTTCCACTTTATTTGACACTGAGCACTGACGCTCGACTTTTGACGACTTTGACCTGTAATATGCGCAACCACATACGGAAGGCAGAACCGTAAATACTCTCAGTTCATTTAAAACAACATATGCTATAAAGTCGATCTAAATCGGCATTATAAAACAATCAAACGTTAGTGATAATTACTGCTTCCAAAAAGGTTTGGCCACATAACTCTTTACGAAAGGCTCGTTGTACGCGCATCTCCGGGAGAGGAGTTAGGCATCACACAGCTCCCCAAACTGGATTGGTAGTCGTTCTAAGAACGCTAGGGACCGTGTCTCGATAAAACCTACACCCGGCATATGGTACGCCAATTTTTAAATCGACACTATTTATCGAAACACGTCAATTTGGACGCTTTGCCGCTGACAGCCGCACTGTATCCTCGAAATGGGGAAGATTAACGAGATGTGAGGTGACGAAATAACCACCTCGGCAAACACCGAGTACGATCGCATTGAGTTTTGCTACAGACTGAGTCTACGGTACGCTTGTGCGATATTTTCTGTTATTTTAGAAATGGGGCTAGTCTGCCGTAAAGATGATATTAACATTAGCACGCGTTTAGAATAGGGAGCGGTCGGTGTAAGGCTAGGCTAAGGAAGTTAGGAGAATTATTGAGTGCCCGAGGCCTTGTCCAAGTGGGCTGTTGTAGGAGAACGAGTTAATATTAAATAAGTAAAATATAGTTGTGTTGAAGCACAGATTTAGTTTATTATTATTCTATAATCTAGTTTTTAACGTAGTATGTGTTAGTGTTTGTAGGTGAGACTGGGTGAGCCTTTAGTTATTATAGTTATCCTAGGCTGATGGAGTTGATAGTCATTATAACTAATCAGTCAGACACGTGTTGCTGGGGAATTTGTTGCGCCACTTCTTCTCCCCAGCATAAGCACTAGGAAGTGGTGACGGGTGGGCTCTTTGGGGCTGTCTATAGACTTTCAAGAGAGTTGATTCACAACTCTATTAATTATGCTTGAGTTTGATTCTCTACTCTCATAACTAGTAATTCTTGAATGTTGTATTCGTTTCCTTTGGCCGATACTAGAACTCTAAACTTTATTTAGTAATAATCCTCGAGTTTTAATTTCTCAACTCAAATTATCTAGTAATCCAAAGAATATTATATTCTTTATCTTATACTAATAACTCGGTCAGACTGACATGAGCACGTGTCTTGCAAATATGCTTGTTGTGCAAAGAGTGAACTTCCGGGGGTTTGGGTGACCACAACTATCTCATATCCAGTCTAAGGACTGATAGGGACCATGTCTCCTTAAGAGCATGATGCAGACGCAATGCCACTAGAACTAGCCGCTCCGTTGCTAGACAAGGACAGTCGCACGGTTGCCGCAGGAAAAGCCGCTTCGTCACGTTTACCAGTTCGAGAGAACTGCTAGGGGCCATGACTCCAAAAGAGCATGATTTCGACGCCATGCCGTTGTAAAGCCGCTTGCGTCACTTTATGGAAGTGTATCTCTGAGTACTCCGAGTGTAGATGCGAGGTAGCGTGTGAGTTACGAATGATCAAATACCTGTTACGCGCTAGCGTTTGGGTTATTCACAAGTTTATATATGCCTTGTTTATATTTTTAATTGACACTGCATCCCTCTGTTATTTAGCTTTCTAAAATCACATCCAATATATTTCATAAGTATGAATTCCCAAGTAACATCTAACATTTGTTATAAATATTTCCTTGCCTTATTAAAAATATCAAGGCATTTAACTTCTATAAATTTGGGAATACATTACTATTATCGGTGGGAGAGTGACCAAGTCTGGTGACGAGCTCTACAGGGCCGCACGGGGTTGGAGTGCGGCCTTTTCCCCTTCGGGGGAAACCGACCCTAACGCTAATATTACCATAATTAGGAAAAACGAAAATTTTATCAGCCTAGGGTAATTTAGGTACTGTCACAAAGTGATAGAAAATATACATAAAGCATAGGAAATTTACAACATGCAAATACTTACAGGGGTACATATTACAACCATCGATAATGATTACCTGAAAGAAAAAAAAAAGTTTAATAAATTTATAAGATGCATTAAACCAACTGTTAAAAAAATTCGCATGCTAAAAATAATACGCTTAATTTTATTTTTTAATTGTATGTTTTAAATAATAATAATAAACGACTTTTTCCTTTAACATTCAACTATTTATTACTTAAGTATCTCTTTCCCTTCCAAATACAAGAACATTAAAAAAATATTAAAACTTGTGTAATGAACCGTATTTAAATCACAATCAAACTTGAGGAATTTCAACTAGGAACAAAAACCATCTCATTTTAGAACTTCCAACATAGCACAAATGTACCCAGGAATCCTCTCTAGCCCCTTTTGAAATTCATCCACCGCTCGCATCGCCAAGACGTGCCCACTCGTGAGCCTGAGATTATTCCCTCTATGAACATTTTGGACAGGTACCAACCACGCTCCGAATTATGTGCATATTTGAAACAGGACAGCTTACAGGTTGACGCTCTTGGCAAGGATATAGATCATGTTGTACTTATTTAATAAAAATGCCAAATATTTTTGTGAAGACCCTAAAACTGGTTAAGTTGACAATATGGTTTATAAGAGCGTGAGTTGAAGAATTATCTAGTCAAGAAGCACTGTTTTCGATACTTTAAATTTCGGTACGGACGCTTCTACAAATTCCCTATGAACAACATCTACCAGAACCCAAAAAATATCGAGAAATAATAATTTCGACACGTTAACATCAAATAGAGACACCGAAGTCCTGTCGCTCCCTACAACAAGCAAGATTAATCTACATAACAAATACAACAGACCTAGCAGTAATCGAATAACATGAAGCAGACAATATAATTCAGTTTAATCTTTTACACGTTTATCGCTCTCCGATATATAACACAATTACAACTTTACGCTACGTACGAGGACAGACAGAAGACTTGCTGTAGTTTCATAGTACACTAGATAAGGTCCAATAACTTAGTATCAAGCTGAGAGGTAGCCGCTTTGCTACGGGTTTAAAGATGCATAAGGTACCTCCGAGCCAATTTCTTTTTAACCTACAGACTCAAACTCAAAGTATTTCTTTCAATTAAACCATTTGCAGGTCAAGGAGTCGGTCAGCCCAAAATAAGAAGCTAGTAGCCCATTCCAAAGCGTAGTAGGTACCTATGGAGAAGAACGGGCAAGAAACTCTATGGACACTCTGCTAAATAATGTTGGTACAAAAATATTAGTTACATCGTTTCATTAATGTTGAACTTACAACTTATACTATACTTATGTGAGACCGATGTAAAAAAGACATAAACGTTACAAGTGTCCAGAGTACAGTAAATACGTGTATAATTGCATAGCTTCATACCTGTATGAGCACAATGTACTATGCAGCTACCGCATTTACCGGGTAATAGGTGTGTCTCTTACTGACTGAATGTGCCCTGACGGCTGATAGTATGTCTTGCTCACTCAAATGTCTGGCAAACGGTGGCGCGTGTGTTTGATCATTTCGTTCCCTTCAACATGGTTGAGCTGAATGGTGCTAAACCGTGCGTCATGTTCGTGAACGGGCGCCGTCAGTTGGGACTGGTCATCTTTTAGCTGCACAGGCTTATTTTAATTATTTCGATTTTTGTTTTTTTATTTTACCTGGCCCCTCAGAAAGTATTGCAAAAAAAAAGTTTACATGTATGAGAGACTGGCCAGTTATAGTCTATTTTGAAAATGTAGCGACCAAACCGCTACGACACCCGCTGCCTCTTATGAACGGTGAGACCTCGGCATGAAATCACGCCACCACCTACGTCACCTCGTACACGGTAATAATATCATACAGTATTCCAACTTCATATAAACGGACGAAGCGCGAGCTATGCCTACGCGTCTCGCTCAAGGCACGCGCGCGGCATGCAGACAGTCTCGACTGTGCCGTAGTGACGAACGGGCGGTGTTTGGTTTTTTTAACAATAACCGCGTGATTTTTTCACTAAAACTAAGTTCAAATACATATTTAATATGACGAGTATGATATATTGTGCTGTTTATGGTTGCATGAATACGTCAATAACGCATCCAGAGATAACTTTTTTTAGATTACCTGCAAACTCTGAAAGGTAAGACTATAAAATAATTTTATTTCCTAGTAGGTAGGTACATAAAGTGTGTCTTTTTAATGGATAAGTATTTCCTTTTATCTCCCGAAAAAAAGATGCCTGGATGAATAAATAAAGTTAATAGAGTAAAGGAAAGTGATTGACACGAGTGAAATAGGTAGTTATAGGCGGTTCATGAATCAGGAAACGGTAGGTACGCTTGTGTTAAAACCTCGGGCAAGTGTGTTTTGTTTTGTTAGTTTGTATTATTCAAAGTAAAGACAAAGACAAAGTAAAGACTTTATTATTAATAACAGTTGTTTATTGTACTGTGTGTATGAATAATACTAGAAAAAATTAATTTGACCGTCTGCCTCACACTACATAGTTGAAATATTTTCAGATTAAGTTGTTCTGCTGCTGCTATATCAACTTAAACCACTAGAAACCGTTTTTTTCTCGGTATTAATAATAACAACAATAGCTAGACTCATGAAATATTCACAGGATATTTAGATGTTTGAGAGGGTTGTGATTTTAAAACATTCGTAGCCAGCTGTTCAGCTTGGCATTGGTGACCAAAGAATTTTTGTTTTGAGTTGTTGCGAGTTGTAGGTACCTAATTTATAGATACGTTAATAAGCTGAGATAAAAAGTTATTAAAATTACTCGTCAGCTGTTTCTTGCATTTTAGTTGAGTAGGTAGGTGTTGTTGTTTGTAAGGATTGGAGTCCATGTTTCCCAAAACAATTTTAATTAAGCTTTATATAAGAATGCGGATTTTTTATACTTTAAAATTTGATAATAAAGCATTTCGTACGTCTCAGTCGAGGCGCAAATATTTTTGGGTCGCAAATTTATAAGACCGGTTTGTTATTCAAACAAATCATAATGTTTTTTTTATTAAATCTACCAATCAAAAAACATCACGCATTTTTATTGAACACTTCCTATTAAATTCACAAAGTATTTTATTTCTTTATATACAAAAGTATTTTAACAATCACAAAACTGAATCGAAACACAAAGTAGGCAAATGTAATTAAAATGCTGGAGGCGGGCAGCCCTATCGCATGTTTACGTACCGCGCGGCTGTAGGCATTTATTTTAAAGATAAGGCCGAGTTACAATACTGTATGATATTATTACCGTGCCTCGTATGATGTCGCAAGCTCCGCCCACTTCTAACACCGGTCGTGTCCTTTTGTGTGTGTGTGGAATTTTTGTGAATGGATATCTTACGATTTTACGATTATAAATACCGCGCACTAGCAATGTTTACACTCCTCCCCCCCGACCCTTGCTCGACGAAGTGCCAGCCCGTGCCGTAGCTGAGCCTGTAGCTTTAAATTCCCCAGATAATAATAATATGATCCAGATCCAGCCTGTCCCATCTTGCTGTCCTCCCGCCAGCGACGCCCTAAGCCGAGGTCCGTACCGTGGTAATGTAAGTATTTTTACGCCCCTGACTGGAGGCTTTGAGTCCGCTTAAGGCAGCCACCTCTCAAGGTCAACTACGAGATGCCATACATAAAAAAAAAAAATGTTTACACACTCCGTTTTTGCTTTGGCTTGCTTTCGCATCTGCCTAGTTATTTTCTCGCCGCTTGTTATAATTAATTGTTTTAGTGTATTATACAAAATAAATAAGTTTCATTAGTGCCTTCCGCTTTAATTTAAATAACCAACACCTGTGAAGTAGTCTACACAAGAAGCGGCCCAAAGGCACATACCATTAACTATAATAATAAAGAAATCGCAGTTAGGAACCTTAGACTTGGCACGACTTTGTCTAGATTTCATTACTTTTTAGAGATAAACAAGCAGCTCCATCGAGACTTGGCTAGTTTTTTACAGAATGTTTTTGGTGGGATTTCACTTCTTTTTGTAGAAACGTGGGCAAAGCAGAAGGGGAGACATTCGCCCAGCAGTGAACGCTATAGGCTAGATTAAATTAAAAGATGTGTCCCACTACGCTGGGTTTTTGCAATGACAGTCGATTATTTTATGTACCAATAGTAGAAGGGGGCATTACCATATCTCTAATACAGCTGAGACCAGCTGAGGGTTCTTCATCAGATACTTCAGACCTTCGATTTTTGACATCAAATGAAGTGGGCCACCATGTTGAGTAATTTTTGTCAAGACGGTATGTCGATCTCTAGTTTTGTTGGGCTCTTGTGTTTTCTAATCAGGGTCACTCCAGATCTTCGAGTATCCCAGTTTTTGTAGTGTTCCCTTTATGTGGCTATTAAACCCTAACTCTGTACCAAATTTCAGCTGTCTGAGTTTATGGGAAGTACTAGTTGAGACAAAGTGTCATAAATGCGAAACTTTGCTTTCCCTTAACTTCGGACTTAAATGAACTACAGACTTGAAATTTTGGATTTTAAGTTTGTGATTATAGCTTACTGGATGACGAAAATTTCTGCGTTCTGGTCTTATCCAGAGGTTCTCAAATAGGGGCCTGAAAATGCGGCAAAATGGTTCCAGTAAAGGTTGGTACGGCAGTGTTTGCTTCGCGCTCGACTTGGGGGGGGGGGCACTGCCGTGCCCCCCCCCCCTATTTGTAAGTAAAATAGGTACGTTCCAATTTCAAAATTTCCCTCCACATTGTTTGCGAGCTAATTTAAATTTACGTTTCTCATTAAAAATGGATCTGCGCCGGGAACATTTTCGCGCTATGATTTTTTTACGATTTCAACACATAACATATCATCACGACTTGTTTCCCCGAAGGGTTGGGCAGAGGTGTACCTATAGTACACCCACATTTCGCCAGTTATGTCAGTTGTGTTGTGTGTGTTTGTGTGTGTCTGTTGTGTTCTGTGTTACGATTTCAAGTGTTCCCTGAAACCGGTCGAATCGTACGATGGACTTCAAATGATATTCATGGGTGAAAGCCCTTCTAAGGCAACCGTGTATCTTTTCGTGGCAATTGGTATAAAGAATACAATGCAAATATATTCTCAGGTACAAACTTCAGTAGCTCCAACAGTAATTTTAAATCGTTAATCAATTAGTTGTGGTAGTGGAGCAGGGCCAGCATTGCTCCAAGTATTTTTATCAGCGATGTTATAACCCAATTTCTAATATGCCTGCCTGCCTGCGTGCGATTTTATAAGATTTTAACTTCGTCTAATTCAGTTGAAGTAGAAGTATGTGGGGAGATATTTTATTGTAACATTTAAACAGTACCCCATGGAAGACGAGTCTACTTTAGCCAGTCTGAAACCGGGTTAAACAAATATGTCCCGATTTCTAGTACTATAATTATGCCTTTCACCTCGTTTACTGTTAAGATGTTTTTTTTTTCTTACGTTCATGAACTTTTCATACATATATTGGCAAGGTACAGTCAAGATGTTAATTTCGTTAAACAGTTCCCTTAAAAAATCACGTCTGCGGCGATTATATACGGCTCTGATGGCTCTTTTCTGCAGAATAAAAATAGACTCGATGTCTGCAGCCCGTCCCTAAAGTAAAATAACGTAAGACATGATACTAAGAAAGTAACTAAAATAGACAGGCCTTGCGGTCTCTACATCAGTATTGACAGATTTTTCTGACAGTATAGCAGCCCGAAGTCTGGATTTGTGCCCGGTAGATGGCAATAGGCTCGCCCCCTATTACATAGGACTTAAACATAACTGGCGAAATGTGGGTGTACTATAGGTACACCTCTGCCCAACCCTTCGGGGAAACAAGGCGTGATGTTATGTATAGCAGATAGTCGTCCTGCAAGAGATGTTGAATGAGGACCCCATTGTAGCCTTGAGTCGAGCGTGATCCCCAGGAAAACAGTTTTTTCAACGAATTCTAGTTTCTCTTGATTTAAAACTATCTCAAAATGACATTTGGCAAAGAAAATCTTATGCACTTAGTTTTTTTCCATTAAATACAAAATTATTAGCAGTGAACGAATTCTGGACCTGCAGTAGGGCGTTATGGGCGACTGTCGTCCCAAAGGTGGAATTGGTTTCGACGCTCACGGGCGTTTTGTGAGTGAGAACTGAATATATATCACAGGAACAAGAAATCTCAGACTAACAATTGCTAATACTTTTGTCAGTCGATCGGTAAGAAGCATAGAAGATTCTATCCTTCAAATACAACTGGGAACGTTAAAATCCAATCTAACTGCATCATTGGTTTTTTCGGCGCGATGGTCAGAGTATCATCAGTGAATGGCGTGTTGTTCTCGCAAGCGTTCCAAGTTGAACTTTTGTATTATTCGCTGCCCGGACAATAAAGTTGAGCACGTGCTGTAAAACGGACCAAGTTGCTGAAAAGTTTTCTTTGTCTGCAGGCTACAGGGGTCAGCTCGCGACGAGATATTGTGATAGATTAAACTTTAATTTCCTATTTAGGGGCGAACTATAAAGTTAATGGTCGTTATGAGAAAAGTTTGTGGATAGCGGTCAATAGGAAGGCATTGTTCGAAGAAAACCGACTTGTTATGTACTACTACACTACTACTATACTACTTCACTTGTCATGTACATTCTCGTTCCGTGATTCAATATAAAGTTATATATGGTAATAAAAAACTTGGGTTGAATCACGCAGAAAGGTTTTTCACCACCAGCATTATCACCTGCTGTCCTGGGTTATTAACCCAAGAGCTTGGTCCATATAATTGTGTCGGGCGTAATTTAGTATGGTCAAATTTGTGTGAAACATAGGTTGTTATAACATAGGTAAGAAGGCCAATCTTACTCGTACTTAAAAAACGTTATACTTCAATTCGGAATCTCATCTCAGCGACGATCAGTCTCAAAAACTTGTGAAAATTGTAGGGAAATTGTTTTTGAGACAGATTGAGACTAAGAATCTAATGCGAACGTCATAAAAAATATGGGAATTACCCCTCAGTTTTTTTTTGCGTAGTTAACATTATTCACACTATCTGGTGCGTTGTATTTTATGTTAAAAAAGTTTCCCCGTTCTACTAATAGTACGGGGAAACTTTCTTTATTCTAAAATAGCAACCTAAACAAAACGAATGGAATCCAAATAGTCAGCGTCGACCTTTTGATTTCTGAAGTAAATTTTGTCATGAAAATGGATAGCGTTGTAAGCAAAGTTCCTTTGAAGTTTGTACTAGCTTTGCGAAATTAGTTAACAGTTTTGGGCAAACCAGTTTTAATAGTTTATATAATTATAGATTTAGAAACATTTCAGAAGCCTTAGGATAGATTTTGTTGGTAAAATATAGCTTCCTTTACTTCCTAAAACTAACAAGCTGGAAAACTACGGGAAAGTCTTTGCCACATTACTTTATTCAATTTTAAGGAATTGTAAATCCCGAAAAATTATTGTCGAACACAATGTTTCCTTATTGAGCTAACTTTTCTCCTAAACTATAAATAATTGCCATACATAGGTGCATGAACTTATTTTGGAAAACCCCTGGCGATAGGCTTACAGAAAATCGTTTTGGACCAAGGTAAACTACTGTAGGCCACCCTGTTCTGTATATATTTTAAAAAAGTTGGAAAATTAATGAGATATTTTCTATATCAGAAGTCAAGTGGAGCATGTAACGTAACGTTTAGCCGACTGGCTAAACGTGGTTACAAGTTAAAATGATTTTTAGATTATAAAATACAAAAGTAAGTAAAAAGATATTAAGGATTAGAAATGATTAGTCGGTAGTAAGTAGCTCGAGGCGTCGGCCGCTCCTCTGGCCCGCAGTCTGTGGTTGAAGCTCGCAGCAGCCTCTCCGTGCTCACAGTCGCGAAGCAGCTCACGAATAAAATAAGCTCGCGTCGGCCGCTCCTCCGTCCCGCAGTCCGTCGAGTGGGAGCTCGCAGCAGCCTCTCCATCAGTCCGCAGCCCGTTGCGAGGGAGCTCGCGTCGGTTGGTGTTTGTTCCGGCAGCGGTGTCTCACGCCACGTTTATTATTTCTATGCAAACCGTCTCGAACTCCTCTCGTGGACGCAAGTGGGAGGGTCGGAGGTGATCAAGTGAGTCCAACACATTTACACACACTAGATGTTTATAATAAATTTACTGAGAATAACTTCTAGAAAAGGTTTATATTTAAATAGCTTTTTAGAAAAACATAAACTGATGAGTAAGAAAAATTGCAAAATGAAAGAAGCCAAAAGACCGAGTCAAAAGACGGAATCAAAAGAACAGAACCTGGTGAAAAGTATCGGATCGTTTATATAGCCTCTGGCCGATCGTTCTAGAAGTCACTTTTTTAGTTTTCAATCCAAATACTTCTTAATTGGTTATCGGCCAGGAACTATAAAGATGGCTTACAGTGAGAACCCGGCTTAACACTAGTTTTACGATACCTTTACAATAAAATAGACGACCTCTTAGCTCTATACCATAGAAAAAGAAAAACTGACAGATGACATGTTAGATACAAAATGTCACAACATTCAATAGAAGGAAAATAATATGAGATCACATGAAATGATATAAAAGGATGTGGAAAAATAGACAGATGTATCTAAAGGTTTGCTTTTCAGCAGTACAATAATTATCAGATAAAGAAATGTAAGTAAAATGTGTTTCATACAATTTTCATAAAAACTTTGGTACTTATTGAATCATAGAAAGAATTACTGTGCACAACAGCTCCTCAGGTGTTAAATAGATAAATAGATTACAAGATGTGATTTTGTTGTAACAAAATACCACAAGCATTAGGGGTCTTTAGGAACGAAAATATTAGCTCACTCTAAAAAAAAAGTACTTAGGAAGGCTGAGAGTCTCACAATTTCCGAAAACATTCTAAACAAGAAGTTTGGCCGTCGTTAGCCGCCATTTTTCCTTTGAATATCTTAAGACAGTACCGAGCTTTTTATTTTAAAGTGTTTTATTCATTTGTTTAACGAGTTTTAAAATGGGTTGCTTTTATAAAAGTGGCTTTAAACTTCTTTATATTGCTACTTCCGTAATGGGTTGGTACTATACTGCGGTATGTACGTACATACCTACATAACCTTACGCCTTGTTCCCATGGGGGAGGGCAGAAACTCCAGAAATCCACCTGCTAGGATCCTTACATACTCCATATCCTAACATGCGGTATGTAGGATTCCTGGTAGCCCCTAATCTCGTAATAGAAATAGGTTCTCCTTAGCTAGTAGTGCAAAATTTCATTTATCGTGATTCCGAATGAAATTAAATTTTGTCGAGAGCAACGGAATCGTGTTGAAAGTGGAAAGTTGATTTCAAGAAGGCAACCAGCATAACACATAAAAATATATTAAATATAGTTTTAAAAAAAAACTTTTACCAGCTTAAGTACCTACCCACCAAAGAGCTTTATCCCGGGGAACAGAACTTTTCCTCAGATTTGCGAATTATTGGGCCGGGACAGGCCCGCGCGGGCTTCAGCGGTATTACGTATATTACATGAATTCTATTTTAATAATTTTGGAAGTTTAGATATTCTAAATTTTGTTAATACAACATCATTCTTTGACGTTCGAAAAGTGCTGATTCTCAGCCTAATTTGAATAAATGACTTTTGATTTGATTTGATCAATGTTTTTCAGAATAGTGGCATTAATTTGGGTTTCACAGAATTCGATCTAGTTATTGTGAAACTTCTTGTTATTCACGGACAAGTAGATACAAATAATGGAGGGATTACAATTATTTTAGGCATTTTTAGTAGGTACCTAGGTATTATAACATTATTTTACAACGTTAAACTAAACCCGTGTTGAATAGTGTGCGGTGCTACCTATATTTAGGAATATACAACAATAGGTAAAAATAATTACTTATATACTACTTATACATACATGGCGATATTACTTATACATGGTGCTCACATATTTACAAATATTATAAAAGTAGATGATTTACCTAAAATTTTTAACAAGTAGTAATTTTGTGTATGAGTTAATTTTAATTTTATATTTTAAATATATTTTTTTTAATGAATTATTTATTAATAATGCATACTTAATATTAAAAATTATTTATTAATAATTAAAGATTGAAAAGTTAACGTCTTAAAAAATATGGAGTTATATTCGACTAGATAATAAGTATTAGATCAGAGTTTACCATATCTATACTAATATTATAAAGAGGAAAGATTTGATTGTTTGTTTGTATTGAATAGGCTCCGAAACTACTAGACCGATTTGAAAAATTTTACCATTATAAGCCGAAATTATGGCTGATGAACATTGGCTACTTATTTTTTCGAAATCCACGCGGACGAAGCACTTGCACGCTGTCACGACACAAAGGCACCGCGTGTAGCGCAACAAGTGGTGCCTTTGAGTCGCGCTGTCGCGTTGCGCCTGCTTGCGGGAGCTTTAACGCTGTTGTAATAACATCTGCAGTTCACCTCGACGGATATTGTATGAAAACTACATTACCCCTTGTGTAGACCGTTCAAATGGAACTCTACGTAACATGTAATAGCAATAAAGCTACAGTGTAAGGCATGTATCTCTTACAATGTGCTGAAGTGGCCCCGAAGGGTGCCTTTATTCCGTGTTAATCCGACCCTTGTTACAAAGGAGGACGTACCGCAACCACATTACATCGCAGCGACAAAATGTGGGTAAGCAGTGGTAACGTGTGAGTAATGCCGCTGCAGCTTCTTGCATTTGTGTTTGCGATCATTAAGGTAGTCGCCAGATAACGCTAAAATAAAAGTCATTGATCCGACTTGTACCAAAAATTCCCAAAACTGATTCCATAGAGATCACTCGTCATACGAAACTGTCGCTAATACAGCTTCAGTCGAGTTTCATAATACCCAACACCCAACCCAACGGAATAAGTAAGAAATACGTGAATTTGGGAATGATTGTAGTATTTTTACATATCTAAAATACATATACTAACAATGACATAATTATGAAATTGCTATTATTTATGTATTTCAAAATCAATTTTCGTGGTGTATCGCTTTGAAATATTGGAATACATTGGTAGGCGGGCGTCAATCACATTTATTTTAGCGTTATCTACGAGTAGTAGACACTATAGTGGCCGCCTTGTGACTACGATGTGCCCACACGGTTGATTTGTGGTCCGTGTGAATAAACTATTAATTTAAATTCAAATTAGCGCCTGTCTACGAGTTGTCACTGAAATTTCTTTAAGTTGCGACAACCGGCTACTACTAGCGATGACGTCGGCAGTCAGCGACATCATCTTAATTTCATGTTCATACGATTTTTCATCAGTTCAGTTTAGTTCATGTTTACCTTTCGTTCTTTCGTACTTACTGAATGATTACGAAAGTAAAATTTTTGGCGTGATCTAATTTAGGCTTCGCTACGGAAACTTTTCTACAAAATACTTAAGTTTGAAGAAAGCCGTGAATACTTAAAGTGTCCAGCTCGTCCTGTCATCGCTTTGAGTCTAACTCAAAACCTGCCTCTTTGTTCATCTCAATTCTCGTAAATAAAAAACGTTTTAATTCAAGTCGCAACCTCGTCTCAGCGACGATCAATCTCAAAAACTTGTTAAAATTGTAGGGAAATTGATTGTATTTTTGACAGATTGAGACTGAGATTAGAATGCGAACGTTCTTTAGAATACGAGAATTGACCCTCTGGTGTTGTACAATGTTTCGAACTTTTGTATTTTAAATCATTCTTATGAAAACTGTCATGTAAACAGTCACAGGTAACAGGAATGCTAGAAATCTGCATGCATGGAGATACTACACCCCTTATATAAAAACCACAATTTTTTTTTAAGACTGCCTCGTTGGTTTAGTGGTCGCGAAAGCTAGTGCTGAACATGAGGTCCTTGGTTCGATTTACAGGTCGAGCAAAGTGTAATTGGGTTTTTCTATCTAGAATTTCTCAGTAGCAGCCCGGAGTCTGGATTTGTGCCCGGTTGATAGCATTAGGCTCGCCCTCCATTCCATGCGATTTGAGCATAACTGGCGAAATGTGGGTGTGCTCTTTCCAACTCGTCGAGAAAGCAAGGCTTGGTGTTAATGTTACAATACTTTTTTCTACGAAAAAGGTTGAGTTTTATGAAGAGTGCGACGTAAAACTTTAGGATTAGATGTCATGTGAATACTCGTATGAGAGTTTTTACGAGTCCCTCAGCGCAAGGCTCGCTTTACATGACCTTTCCATCGAACACCTACTAACCGTAACAAAATTCGACCTCGACACCACCCACCAAGGCTAGATCTTCCATAAACAAAATCACCTTATTACCTAAGTAAAGAGGTTTATTCGCAAGGGACATGTAGGTGCATGACTCTTACTGACTAAAAACACACGGTGTTCTGCTGTTACCTTTAGCCGGGGTGCTGGAGTGCTTGCTTGATTCCTCTTATTATAAAACCTAAACTCCACGTATTTGAAGGACGTCGCCATTGTAAAAAATCATCTATCCTACTAGACGCTTCAAATGACACTTATTTCAAATCTGTTGGATGGTGGGGACGTTTCTTCCCATCGTCCTTTTACTTGAAAATATGAATTAAATTATGCTAAATAAAAAGTTAATAATAGACGTTTTGGTTTTATGAAAACCCAAAGTATCATCTGTGATACCCCCTTTTTTCGCCCTCTGGGGAGGAGAGTATTTTTATTTTAGCTGAAGTCCTTACGTTCAGACAAAAATCAAGAGGATAAGACATTATTTTATATCTCGGGTCTTAGGAGGAGATTATGGCTAATATAAAACACACACGAGTTCACACACATGAAAGTAAGCTTTAACTATCACAAATGAAACTTGAAATATTCAATAAACGTGAACCATAAAGTCTCACTGCATTAAGATGTCACTGCTGCGATAGCGTCGAGGGTCGGGTTTCCACCTTCCCTCAAATATGGCGTGAGGGGTAATGGCTTATCTTTGCGTTACGCTCGTGAACGGGTGCTGCTTGTGGTGACTGGTCGTCTTGCTGTCTATGGTTTTATTATTGTAACAGTAATTTGTTCTGTTAATTTTTTTTACTTTGAACTAGGACCTAGTTTATTATTTATTTATTTTATTTGTTTGTATATTACCCAGTATTTCATATGTAAGCTGCCATGCCCTTTAGGCCTGGAGGCTTTTATTAATGTATTAAGTTTTATTTACATATTTTTTTTGGTATGGGCGTGGCTAGCTGACGAATGGCAATTAATTTAATTTAATGTTTTGGTAATTACTTACAATTGTATAAAGTCCAGTTCTTCTAACCGAACAGACAGCTGTGCTGCTGGGGAGTTTGTTGCGCCACTTCTTCTTCCCAGCTAATGCACTAGGAAGTAGTGAAGGGCGGGCGTTTTGGAGGACTGTCTTATATAATTTTGACGTTCGAAAAGTGCTGATTCTCAGCCTAATTTGAATAAATGACTATAAATGATTTTGATTTTGCTCCTGCAAACAGGCGCGACGCGACAGTGTGCACGAGCCTTTACTTTACATATTTCTAAGACCAAGCCATTCGATGAATGGAAATGTAATAAAACCGCAATTTTCAAAAGAGCGTAGTTTAGTCTGGGCTTTATCGCTTTACCAAAGCGCATTCATTACTGCATTTTATTATGCAGGCATTAACGAAACCAGAACCGTTTAATGAAATCGTAACAGATTAATCGGTGCATGGAAAAAATCTATAGGAGCTTATTTTTATTCTAAATTGCACTATTTTTTTCCCCTTTTCATGTATTTGACATGAAAAGGGGAAAAAAATAGTGCAAAAGGGGAAAAAAATTTGTTGACATTATCGGGAAATTGTATGATTATCATGAATAAATTACTGCCAGGCAGGATGTTCATGGAGATGTCTTGTATTTAAATGAAAATACCACTGTAGGTAGGTACCTACTCCTACCCTGGCTGTCAAGAGTGAGGGCGAGGTACGATTTTAGTTCCTGAATCTATGCAATTGTTACAGTATTCTATCTTAGTTTCCCGTGTTGAAAAATGTGTGTTTAAAATTTCTAATATTTATTTGAGTTTTACTTAGCATAAAAAGCCCTGAACAAACAGTGAAGATATATTTTCGTATAATAACAATACGTACTGAAATTTCAGACCCCACAAATTAAGAGAGTCAAAACACTCAAAAACTCTCAACTCGATTCAAACGTAAAAGTATGGCGAGTTTAGAATGTAAGTAACACCTCTGTATTTTAATATCATCAAATAAAATTAAAAAAAAAACATTGAAATTATTGAAGTTACACCAACCACTTGGCCTAATCTGTTTTCACAAGTTTGAATGTAATTTGATTCCGCTTCGGACAGTTCCCAACAATATTTTGCTTTGGGTTAGAAAGACAATCAATCTTACCTAATTAAGTGAAATTTGGTAGAAAAATTACCGTTTCTTTAACCTCAATAACCTCATTCCCAATTTATTTATTTTTGATACTCATTTGTAAGTCTGGACTGATATCAGTTTAACGACAATATTCATTTCAGTGCTCAATAGAATGTCGAAATGAAGTAAACTTTCTCTTACACAATTTAATTCTCGACATGTTATTGGAAAGTTTGGATCCAATCACCAGGTTTGCCCCGGGGACTTCAAATGATATTCATGGATGAAGGCCCTTCTAAGGGAACCGTGTATCTTTTCGTGGCAATTGGTATAAAGAATTCAAGCGCGGTCGACTAACTTTTGGGGGATGAAGATAGAAGTGGTAGCACTTTGACGGCTGTTACGGAAGAAAACGTGCTAGCAGAAAAAAATACCAAGACAATAGGCGAGTTACGTATCAAGAGATTCAGCACATACAGTTTTACGCTGGGTGCCGCGAAACCTCACCCATGCTCAGAAGCAGGCCCGGATGGAATGGTGCCGTGATATGATAAACAAATTTGAAGCAGGCTCGTCTCTGCGTGGTCACGACATCATTACAGGTGATGCAGAACATTTATTTTTATTGTGTCCCGTCCCTCGTACGTATAGTGCATAGGAGATTGAGTTCATACAATGCAAATATATTCTCAGGTACAAACTTCAGTAGCTCCAACAGTAAATCCAAAAATATAAAATAAATAAATCGTTAATCAATTAGTTGTGGTAGTGGAGCAGGGCCAGCATTGAGCCAAGTATTTTTATCAGCGATGTTATAACCCAACTTATAATATGCCTGCCTGCCTGCGTGCGATTTTATAAGATTTTAACTTCGTCTTATTCAGTTGAAGTAGAAGTAGTGTGGGGAGATATTTTATTGTAACATTTAAACAGTACCCCATGGAAGACGAGTCTACTTTAGCCAGTCTGAAACCGGGTTAAACAAATATGTCCCGATTTCTAGTACTATAATTATGCCTTTCACCTCGTTTACTGTTAAGATGTATTTTTTTTCTTACGTTCATGAATTTTTCATACATATATTGGCAAGGTACAGTCAAGATGTTAATTTCATTAAACAGTTCCCTTAAAAAATCACGTCTGCGGCGATTATATATGGCTCTGATGGCTCTTTTCTGCAGAATAAAAATAGACTCGATGTCTGCAGCCCGTCCCTAAAGTAAAATAACGTAAGACATGATAGTAAGAAAGTAACTAAAATAGACAGGCCTTGCGGTCTCTACATCAGTATTGACAGATTTTTCTGACAGTATAGCAGCCCGAAGTCTGGATTTGTGCCCGGTAGATGGCAATAGGCTCGCCCCCTATTACATAGGACTTAAACATAACTGGCGAAATGTGGGTGTACTATAGGTACACCTCTGCCCAACCCTTCGGGGAAACAAGGCGTGATGTTATGTATAGCAGATAGCCGTCCTGCAAGAGATGTTAAATGAGGACCCCATTGTAGCCTTGAGTCGAGCGTGATCCCCAGGAAAACAGTTTTTTCAACGAATTCTAGTTTTGGCAAAGAAAATCTTATGCACTTAGTTTTTTTTCCATTTAATTCAAAATTATTAGCAGTGAACGAATTCTGGACCTGCAGTTGGGCGTTATGGGCGACTGTCGTCCCAATCGTGCAATTGGTTTCGACGCTCACGCGCGTTTTGTGAGTGAGAACTGAATATATCACAGGAACAAGAAATCTCAGACTAACAATTGCTAATACTTTTGTCAGTCGATCGGTAAGAATCATAGAAGATTCTATCCTTCAAATACAACCGGGAACGTTAAAACCCAATCTAACTGCATCGTTGGTTTTTTCGGCGCGTTTGTCAGAGTATCATCAGTGAATGGCGTGTTTTTCTCGCAAGCGTTCCAAGTTGAACTTTTGTATTATTCGCTGCCCGGACAATAAAGTTGAGCACGTGCTGTAAAACGGACCAAGTTGCTGAAAAGTTTTCTTTGTCTGCAGGCTACAGGGGTCAGCTCGCGACGAGATATTGTGATAGATTAAACTTTAATTTCCGATTTAGGGGCGAACTATAAAGTTAATGGTCGTTATGAGAAAAGTTTGTGGATAGCGGTTCCTGTAATGTGTCCGGTCAATAGGAAGGCATTGTTCGAAGAGAACCGACTTGTTATGTACTACTACACTGCTACTATACTACTTCACTTGTCGTGTAGATTCTCATTCCGTGATTCAATATAAAGTTATGGTAATATAAAACTTGGATTGAATCACGCAGAAAGGTTTTTCACCACCAGCATTATCACCTGCTATCCTGGGTTATTAACCCAAGAGCTTGGTCCATATAATTGTGTCGGGCGTAATTTAGTATGGTCAAATTTGTGTGAAATATAGGTTGTTATAACATAGGTAAGAAGGCCAATCTTACTCGTACTTAAAAAACGTTATACTTCAATTCGGAATCTCATCTCAGCGACGATCAGTCTCAAAAACTTGTGAAAATTGTAGGGAAATTGCTTTTGAGACAGATTGAGACTAAGATTATAATGCGAACGTCATTAAAAATATGGGAATTACCCCTCAGTTTTTTTTTTGCGTAGGTAACATTATTCACACTATCTGGTGCGTTGTATTTTATGTTAAAGAAGTTTCCCTGTTCTACTAATAGTACGGGGAAACTTTCTTTATTCTAAAATAGCAACCTAAACAAAACGAATGGAATCCAAATAGTCAGCGTCGACCTTTTGATTTCTGAAGTAAATTTTGTCATGAAAATGGATAGCGTTGTAAGCAAAGTTCCTTTGAAGTTTGTACCAGCTTTGCGAAATTAGTTAACAGTTTTGGGCAAACCAGTTTTAATAGTTTGTATAATTATAGATTTAGAAACATTTCAGAAGCCTTAGGGTAGATTTTGTTGGTAAAATATAGCTTCCTTTACTTCCTAAAACTAACAAGCTGGAAAACTACGGGAAAGTCTTTGCCACATTACTTTATTAAATTTTAAGGAATTGTAAATCCCGAAAAATTATTGTCGAACACAATGTTTCCTTATTGAGCTAACTTTTCTCCTAAACTATAAATAATTGCCATACATAGGTGCATGAACTTATTTTAGAAAACCCCTGGCGATAGGCTTACAGAAAATCGTTTTGGACCAAGCTAAACTACTGTAGGCCACCCTGTTCTGTATACATTTTAAAAAAGTTGGAAAATTAATGAGATATTTTCTATATCAGAAGTCAAGTGGAGCATTAGGGGTCTTTAGGAACGAAAATATCAGCTCACTCTAAAAAAAAAGTACTTAGGAAGGCTGAGAGTCTCACAATTTCCGAAAACATTCTAAACAAGAAGTTTGGCCGTCGTTAGCCGCCATTTTTCCTTTGAATATCTTAAGACAGTACCGAGCTTTTTATTTTAAAGTGTTTTATTCATTTGTTCACGAGTTTTAAAATGGGTTGCTTTTATAAAAGTGGCTTTAAACTTCTTTATATTGCTACTTCCGTAATGGGTTGGTACTATACTGCGGTATGTACGTACATACCTACATAAACTTACGCCTTGTTCCCATTGCGAAGGGCAGAAACTCCAGATATCCACCTGCTAGGATCCTTACATACTCCATATCCTAACATGCGGTATGTAGGATTCCTGGTAGCCCCTAATCTCGTAATAGAAATAGGTTCTCCTTAGCTAGTAGTGCAAAATTTCATTTATCGTGATTCCGAATGAAATTAAATTTTGTCGAGAGCAACGGAATCGTGTTGAAAGTGGAAAGTTTATTTCAAGAAGGCAACCAGCATAACGCATAGAAATTGTGGCGTTGTAGTCGATTTCCTACAGATCAACTAAAACGCACATCACTAGTTACGGTTTAAAAGAATGACATCCCTAAATCTTACAAGTTCCCACCACGTCACTCGGTGTCGTGGTATGGTTAAGGTTATAAATATCCCTGCTTGACGCCTAACGTTCCCTTTCCTTCGCATCAAGCAGATCAAGTTGTAAGTCTAAATAACCCCGAGATAAACGGGTAAGTGCTCAGCGTGATTGCTTCTATTCTTAATTGTGTCCTGCCAGATCGCATTCTCTATGTATTTCTGTCTGCGCGGTCTGGCAGCTAATGTAATTGTTCTCGGCAGCCTTCCTATGACTGTCGAGAAAGCTATTTACCTATAGTGGCTTCTGCCTCATCACTTGTCACCTTTACTGCACCTTGTAAATGCGTGCGCATGCTTCTCGCATTCTCCGCTTTGCTTGTCTCGCCGCGCTGCGCCTTGCTGTTCGCTTAAATCGCCTGGCCACGCGGCGAGGGACCTCCGAGAATGCCCGCGGCATGCGCACGACATAACCTAAAATTGTAAACCGCCACGATGGGTGAGTCTTCCTCCATCCACCTTGCTTTGGGCTTACGGCTGGGAGACGCACACATTGGCGGAGGTTTGCAGTCCTGGCACATCGCTTACGGAAGCACCCGCCTCGCGCTGATTCCAGGGTTCCAGTATTGGGCTTCACAACTTCTATCCTGCCTACCGCTGACTGACGTCCTCGCTGCCTCCGCCCTACTGCTGGAGAGACTGCAGTCACACGCGTGCTAAACACGCGGCCGCTACCGCCGCCTAACCTGCCATCCACGTGGGTCGTGGGTGCCGAGACCCCACGCCCGCCACGTGTTGAGGCCCTGCCTTAGCACGACCGTGCCTACACGCGGTCGTGCACCCAAGCGTGGTGCTGCCCACGTCGAGCGACCTCTGAAGTCGCCGCCCAATTCTGCTGCCTGCCCTGAGACCTCACGCCGGACCTCGTGCTGCGGCGTAGCCAAGCCCAGGGCAGTAACATTCTCTTCTCTTCTAACTTCAGTGACCAGAACCAGTACTCAGAGACCTTAGAACTCACTACCCTGAAATCTCTTTTTAAATAAATGTGTTAAGCGACCTCTTGGTTTCATTCCTAATTATATCTACCCTAGAAACCCGCTTGCCACAAAATATATTAAATATAGTTTAAAAAAAAAACTTATACCCGCTTAAGTACCTACCCACCAAAGAGCTTTTACCCAACCCAAATTTTTTACTGTTTTAACAGCTGAAGGTCAGTTTTCCGAGGAACAGAACTTTTCCTCAGATTTGCGAATTATTGGGCCTTCAGCGGGCTTCAGCGGTATTACGTATATTACATAAATTCTATTCTTATAATTTTGGAAGTTTAGATAATCTAAATTTTGTGAATACAACATCATTCTTTGACGTTCGAAAAGTGCTGATTCTCAGCCTAATTTGAATAAATGACTTTTGATTTGATTTGATTTGATTAATGTTTTTCAGAATAGTAGCATTAATTTAGGTTTCACAGAATTCGATCTAGTTATTGTGAAACATATTGTTATTTACGGACAAGTAGATACAAATAATGGAGGGATTACAATTATTTTAGGCATTTTTTAGTAGGTACCTAGGTATTATAACATTATTTTACAACGTTAAACTAAAACAGTGTTGAATAGTGTGCGGTGCTACCTATATTTAGGAATATACAACAATAGGTATAAATAATTACTTATATACTACTTATACATACATGGCTATATTACTTATACATGGTGCTCACATATTTACAAATATTATAAAAGTGTGAAAAGTGATTTCCCTAAAATTTTTAACAAGTAGTAATTTTGTGTGTGAGTTAATTTTAATTTTATATTTTAAATATATATTTTTTAATGAATTATTTATTATTAATGCATACTTTATATTAACAATTATTTGAAATTTATTATTATTAATTACTTTAAAATTATTTGCACGTATGTGTCAGTCTCGACTGAAGATACTGTCTACTTTAACGGCCATAGGTTTGACTGTTAATAAGCAGATATACTACGGCTTGGCTATCCTATGGGATATTATTCAACGTCTGACTTTGGTTACAGATTTGGAAATTCATCTTATAGACCATATTCACATCGTGAGCCCCTTAAGGCACTTGCACGCTGTCACGACACAAAGGCACCGCATGTAGCGCAACAAGTGGTGCCTTTGAGTCGCGCTGTCGCGTTGCGCCTGCTTGCGGGAGCTTTAACGCTGTTGTAATAACATCTGCAGTTCACCTCGACGGACATTGTATGAAAACTACATTACCGTTGTGTAGACCGTTCAAATGGAACTCTACGTTACATGTAATAGCAATAAAGCTACAGTGTAAGTCATGTATCTCTTACAATGTGCTGAAGTGGCTCCGAAGGATGCCTTTATTCCGTGTTAATCCGACCCTAGTTACAAAGGAGGACATACCGCAACCAATTCACATCACAGCGACAAAATGTAGGTAAGCTGTGGTTACGTGTGAGTAGTGCCACTGCAGCTTCTTGCAGTTGTTTGCGATCATTAAGGTAGTCGCCAGATAACGCTAAAATAAAAGTCATTGATCCGACTTGTACCAAAAATTCCCAAAACTGATTCCATAGAGATCACTCGTCATACGAAACTGTCGCTAATACAGCTTCAGTCGAGTTTCATAATACCCAACACCCAACCCAACGGAATAAGTAAGAAATACGTGAATTTGGGAATGATTGTAGTATTTTTACATATGTCGGCGTCACCGTTAGCGGTAGGTACAGCGGGCCGAGTTACGCTTTGCAAAGCGGGACGTTCGCCTTCCCACTCTCCCCACTTCTCAAGCAACTTAATGCCGGTCCTGCTCCACACCACAACTAATTAATTGACATTCGAATCACTGTTGAAGCTGCTGAAGATAGTAAGAATTTATTTGCATTATATAAACTCAATCTCCTTTTTATTATATAGATGCATTGCACAGATGATGTACTTTGTACTATAGAGCTACCATTTACCGGGTAATGTCATAGATTGACTTGAATGTGCCTTGGCGGCTGATAGTATGTCATGCTCACTCAAATGTCTCGCTGACGGTGGCGCGTGTGTCGGATCATTTAGCTCCCTTCAAAATGGTTGAGCTGAATGGTGCTGATCCATGCGTCATGTTCGTGAACGGGCGCCGTCAGTTGGGACTGGTCATCTCTTAGCTGCCACGGCTTATTTTAATAATTAATTAGCTGGAAAAAAGCGTCCAGAGTGCATCAAAACATAATTAAAAACAATAATTATGTTTTGATGCACTCTGGACGCTTTTAACGTGTACGGTTTTTTGTACATCGTTCTCACTTATAGTGTCAACATTAATCGATGTAACTAAGATATATGTAAAAACATTATTATTTAAAAGAGTGTCCATGGAGATTCTTGCCCGTTATTCTCCATAGGTACCTACTACGCTTTGGAATGGGCAACTAGCTTCATATTTCTGACTGACCGACTCCTTGACAATTCAAAAGTGCCTGTAAATGGTTTAATTGAAATAAATGATTTGAGTTTGAGTTTGAATGTAAGCTAGTGCGCAGCGAAGAGGGGGATCATTCTTGTGGCAGGCTCGGCCCGGTGCGCCTGCTGTAACGCCTAGAGCTATTATCGCCATCTATTTAATTAATTAACAAGCTGTCGGAATAAATAAGTTGGTTACTGCTATATCTCATACTTTCATTTAATATGTCGGACCTCTGCCTTCAGGTTATTTCATGGTGATTATTTTATAAGAAATTGTGAGTGAAATAAAGTGATTGTGCTGTAACTAGTATCTCTATTTTCTTCGCCCGACAATCCACGCCTACTTACAAAAGTGCAAGTGTAATATCGCTGATGAGGGCCTATCCCGATATCAGAATTGGGATTCGAAGGGCAAAAACCTGAAGAAAATAATGACGACAGTGAAGTGTGGGCCAACGTCTAATCTATTCAAAATATGGAGTTTTTGCTATCACGACTTACGGCAACCACTTAACCGCAAACGTCAAATTTCACCGCAACTGCGCAACTGATACGATACGGTTTGATCCTGATAATGACAATCGCTTCAATAGCACATGTCATCGTTAAAGCACAACAGTCCAAAAATCAAGTGATTGAAGCAAGTGGCAGTACGAACCTTTGACCGAAGTGAAGAATTCGAATCGAGCACCAGCACCGAAGAGTCGTGATACGAACCGTCTCACCTGCTACGTGTATGGACAACCACATCATCCGGTGAGCTCGTTCCCTTTCTTTTTAATAGATAATCTGGTAGTTAGTTTGTAGCTTTTAGCTTTGTCAAAAATTCCAGGGCACTATGCGCTGTGATTTAGTTTACCTTACAGGTATACCTGTGTAAAGAAAACGTTATTTATGAATCGCAGAATACTGAGCCGTGGTGAAATTCAACACGTCGCGCGTCGGTGTCCTTTTTGTTTCATGTTGTGCCTGTTAACTCAATTACAGAACCAGTTATTATAGGTAAGGATCTATTAGATAGTAGATCCATGTACGTACGGATATTGCAAAATTACATTCTATTTGGGGTAAGAAAGTTAACGTTACTAAAGAG
The DNA here is from genome assembly GCA_963555695.1 of Dasypolia templi. NCBI lineage: Eukaryota > Metazoa > Arthropoda > Insecta > Lepidoptera > Noctuidae > Dasypolia > Dasypolia templi. Next base: position 3,365,047 of record OY743147.1, read on the forward strand.
TTTCATTATCATATACCACAACATCAAAACTGACCTACATGGTGAAGATAAACTCGCATTAGTTCAGTGCGAAAGGATAATTGATTCTTTATTGGTGGTATGGTGTTTATGGTTAAAGAAATTATTTCTCGATAAGAAATTACAAAGATTTCACTTACTTGAGAACGTTTTTAAACTTAAAATATAACTTGGACACACAAACTAAGCAGCTATTGTTTGAATTTATATTAAATCATCTAAGTTGTAATACCATTTCTTTCGTACGCAAATAACATTATTAACTAACACAAAACTTAAAACTTTTCGATCCACCCGCAAAAGAAATAATTACCGTAGATAAGGAATGCGATCCCGGTGCCACAATAAAGCCATAAAATGCCACGATGCAGTAGTAGGGCAAGTCTGTTTAATGGAGTAGTGTTTGATCACATAAAAAGTGATAAAAAAAATTAAAAAAAATACCGAACGTTTAGTTTGCATTCTTTACTTCTACAGGTAGCTTATTACATTGTTGCACTCCCGCAAAAATAATTGTTCTCTCGCCATTTACTGTCCACATTCGCGGTAGTAAAATGTGATCCTTCCTACTATTGCTGCGATTGTGTACCTAATGTATTTTTGTGTGAATGAACTTACTTAGAATTTTTAAGTATTCTGGTGCAATATGCAGGAAGTTGTTTAATATTCATGAGTTTCGTTTCCCTGTAAATTTTAACTGTAGGTGTAAGGTAATCGTAGTGAAATAATAATTTAATAATTTTATTTTGAGCGATCTGTAGGTCCTTTAGATTCGTTTTTGGCGGTTTGCCCCATATTTCACGTGTTTTACGTTAAGAATCTTGAATCAAATTAAAAGGGCCTATCAAATGGACAGACAAGATATTTACAAGAAAGTGATCGAAATACTAACATCAAAACGGGTTCTGACTAAAATGATTTGACTGGAACGCACTGATTGAACTTCACACTTGTGTGCTGGGCCTCAAGGGATTGTTCGGGGCTCACTCTATCCTATGCTTAGGGTTTCTGCACAATGTTATACTGTACATTTAGACATCGCGGAGAAGTTGTGTGGAGAAATCGATGGTAGGGAGTATTCTTGTCATTGTTGACTCTTTCACTAAATGAGTCCTTCTCGAGTGCACTTCTTAGTTGGATGCAGCAGGTGCAGATGAAGCACTAAAGGAGGCTCTGTCTTTTCGGTGCGACTTCGCGTATCATTTCGGATCGGGGTGGGTATTGTATTGGCGCAGACAGAGCAATTTTATGGTGAACATGGTGTAGAGTTGCACCTTGTTGCTAACGGTTCTGGCAGGGCATGTGTTCGGGAAGAGAGAGTCATGAGGACATTGAGGTGCTTACTTGTTATAATCGAAAGTGAATCTGGTGGGACCTGGCGCGGCGAGCTTCTCGAAGTGCAGCTAGCGACGGATGGTGCAAGGTCTAGGGTAACACAAACAGAACTTGTGTTTGGGACTCGGGCGCGGTTTTTAAGTGTGGCTTCATATTCTGAGTCTGGGTTTCGGTTAGATTTGGGTGAAATTCGTAAGATAGCATCGGAGAATATTGGGAGAGTTGCTGCGTCACAGTGGGAAAAATGAGACCGTTCTACAGTTGTTATTCCTACTTCATTGAATGTGACAGGGGGGGGGTTCGATTGGGCTTCGCAGGGAGTACAGACTTCCCTTTGTTGTGTGTCTAATAGAGAATGCAAATATGGTCGTAAGCATTTTCGTGCAATGCCCGGGGGAAGTGAGGGCTTGGTGCATTTAGTTACCACTTTGACTGGTAGCTTGAAGGAGGCCGAGGTGGCGGCAGTCCGCGATTGACGAATGGAGTGGGCGTCATCGGGTGGTTTTAGTGATGCTTTGTCTATTTGTAGTTCACGTACGTTATCCGCCAGCTCTGGAAACCTCTCGGCCTCGAAGAGTGAAGAAACGTAATTAAACGTAACATTGGTACTAATCTGTGAGATAAAGTAAGGGTCCGACTCATGCGGGTTGACGTCCTATGGTGTGTGTTATTGGGTAGTCTAAAGAACTGGCTTATGCAGGCCGATGTTCTGGGTCATATTATAAAGTGATCATCTAGTCTGAGAGGCTATGAGATCAATGGAGATATGTGTGGTACTAGTGAGTGATCGGAGAGACGCTGATTGGCTGCCTGGTCCATGTTATCTGGAGAGATAACTAGCTCAAGGGAGGCCTATTTAAGTTGTCCGGCTCAGCTCCTAAAGGTTGATTTTGTGGGTTATAAAACGTTGTAATGTATGTCACCGATGGACGAGCGTACAAAGTAATGTATCTACCAGTTTTATTCTTTTTACAGAAAAACGGGCCCGCAGTGACTTTAAGGGGATGGAGACGCACAAGGACGTGTGAATGTCAGTCTGGCCGTGACGGCGCTTCAATACTTAAATTAGTGTTATTTAGTTTTCATAGATGTCGTTTGTTAGTTTAGAGTGATAAGTGTGTGTGAACATGAATTATGTGTCTGCTACGACACATTCAATGACATGACAGTCTGACACAACACAGAACGCTTATGCACCTTGAAGTGACATTTTGCTGGCTGTATGACATGAGACTCGGTCGGCATCGCACAGGCGTGCTACGCATTCAGTGGAGTGTCTAAGTCAAGTCTATTCTTAAGATTAAATTAGTTTGTTTCTGTTATAGGCTCTAAAGTAAATGACTTTGGTGGTAGTGAAACTACCAATGAACATAGCATGTGTGGATTGTTGAGACAAGTATTTTAATACATTTGATTAAATTATCTACTGGGACCATTTTAGTCCGGACTACCAAGAGACAAAAAAAAAGACTAATAAAGAGACAAAAAAAAGAGACTAAAAAAGAGACTAAAAAGGAGAAAAAAAAGAGACATAAGAGAGACAAAAGAGAGACAAACCAACCAGCCCACCTCCCTCCAGAAGCCGATCAAAGCTTCTGGTCTGTTGAGAACCTCTGTGTAAGATCCGAGTGTCCCGAGGGTTTCTATCCTAATCTGGGTAACGCCTGTGCACTCAAAGAGCACGTGCGCGACGGTCTCGTCCGACTCCATGCAAGCTCTGCACAGAGGGCTGTCCGTTATGCCTATTGTGTAAAAGTGTTTATTTAGCGAGCAGTGCCCTGTGATGGTCCCCGTCACCAGGCGCAGGCCATTTCTGTTCAGACGTAATAAACGTCTGGTTAGCCTGCCATCTAAGGATGGCAAAGCTTCCTTGGACTGCCTGCAGCCTGGTGTCGAGGTCCACCACCTCTCGGCTTGTGTGTGGGTGGACTCCTGCAGCCACCTGCGTATCTGGTTGAAGGGAATGGGTATGATAGGTTCAGGCCCGCATGCCGACGTGCTGGATGCTCTCCTGGCTAATTCGTCAGCTGCCTCATGGCCCAGCGATCCACTGTGTCCTTTTATCCATTGGAACAGGTCTGTTTAATTACGATGTTTTCCTTCACCGTTTTGAGAGCAGTGGTGATGAAATTATTTACACAAAGTAAAGCGTCTGTCTGGGCTCGAACCCCCGGCCTACAACTCGTTGGGGCCGTTACCATTGTAAGCTGTAACTACAGTCAGTCAAAACCTTGTGAACAAGCACGGGTGTGGATAACCACTAAGTTATGAATTATTTTATGCTTGCTATTCGTGGAATTTAGTAATCAGACGGTTTTCCTAGGAATCACGCTAGACGAGAAGTTACAATGGGGACCCCATATCACATCTCTCGCGGGGCAACTAAGCTCGGCCGCGTATGCTGTTAGAAAGATAAGACAGTTAACAGACGTAGAAACCGCGCGTTTGGTTTATTTTAGCTACTTCCACAGCATTATGTCATACGGCATTTTACTGTGGGGTCGGGCTGCTGACATTGAATCCATTTTTATTTTGCAAAAGAGAGCTGTCAGAGCCATTTACAATCTACGTCGCCGCGAATCTCTTAGGGAACTATTTAAAAAGATTAATAATAATGTCGGTACCTTGCCGGTTCATTTATGAAATTTATGTATGTTAGAAAAAATCTGCATCTATTTAATAAAATAAGTGATAGACATAATATTAACACTGGAAATAAAAATAAAACAGATCAACCATTTTTCAGGCTATCTAAAGTACCTACATACATCTTTTATGGGGTACTGTGTTAAATGTTACAACAAAATACCTTGTGAAATGTTGCAATTAAATGAAGGAAACTCATGTTAAAAAAAACACTTTGTAAACAAGCAAATTACAAATTAGAGGATTACATCCTTAGATAAGAATGCTTGGAATCATGCTGGTCCTGCTCCATAGGACAATCTAGAGGCTAGACAAAATCATACTAGTTGCTTATTGTATTGTATAATTTTTTATTTTTACTTTACTCACACACTGACTTATTCCTCGTTAATATTTTAGGAAAATCATATATTTTTAAATTTTTTGTAAATATGTGAGCACAATGTACCTATCACGTGATTAAATTTTCTGCCTTTGCTTTATTTTTAATTCTTTTTACCAATTGTGGTAAAGTATTTTTATTCTTGTTGCATCGTCTTCACATATAGAAATATAATTAATGTATACAAAATATTGTAAAACATTTTAAAAGAGTAACGGTGGAGTTTCTTGCCACTTCTTCTCCATACGAAACTACTTTTTGGAAGTGGCGCCTAGAACCAGTTCTATTTATAATGTAAATTTTGAAGTTCAAAAGTGCCTTTTTATGGGTCTATTTGAAAAAAATGCTTTGACTTTGATTTTGTTATTGTTAGTGTATTTGTTATTGTAAGGACAAGGTTTGTAAGAAGGCAGGCCTTCTTACAAACCTTGTCCTTACAATAACAAATACAACAATAAAAGTATTAGCCAAATAGGTATGTGCCGCTGCGTTGAGGTAATTATGGCAAAAGATTTTTATTTATTTAGAAGATGCATATTAAATGACGCAAATTCATCAGTTGTGACCCGTTGCCAGATTAATGCGACCCGTCTTCGCTATCAAAACGATAATCTGCTTAGATCCCAAAATTGTACAGTGCAGCGATGGGAAAATATTCGAGCGATGAAAGGCTACAAATGTCTCATAAGGATTATTCAAAGGTATCCTACACTTTGTTCGCAATTTTCTCATAGAGTTAAATGATGGATGTTTAATGATGGGATTCATGATGTTAGGCGTGATATTATGTTATGTAGTTAAATGAAAAATATCAAATGGAAACAGGACATAGTGAGCATCCTGAGTGCAAGAAGATTCGAGGCTTTACGCGGCAGCTACAGGCTGAAATTATTAAACATAGAAAGAACCTCCCGAGACCCTGAGACTGGTATCATCTATGATACTGGGATTCAATTTTGTTTTCCTTTAGCAGTTTTGCTGTAAACTACGTAAATGATAAGTTACGTGATAGGAAGTGTTGTCAAATGTAGTTTCGGATAATTCAAAGGAGTTTGGCCGTTTTTTTAGATTTACTTGCGTAAAATTGTTTTTGCGAGTAACGACATGTCGGCGAATAAAAAGACAAATATTGCATTTAATTAAATTTTTGTAACTTTTCTAATTGTTCCGAATGACTAAATTTAGTTAAGTTGTAAAAGTGTTTTGCAAACATACTTATTTTAACCGATTTATTTCGATAGAGTTTCTAGTGTTCTTCATGAAACATTAATCAGGAAACTGCACCACTACGGAATACGGAACGCCTCTCTGGATCTTCTTACTTCTTACTTAAGTGATAGAATTCAAAGAGTAGATGTTAACGGAAAAAGATCACCTGGATCTGTAGTTAGAATGGGGGTCCCCCAGGGCTCAATTCTTGGCCCATTTTTGTTTCTTATTTATATTAATGACTTGCCATACCTCATAAAGGATAATCATGATATAGTGTTGTTTGCAGACGACACTTCACTTTTATTTAAACTGAAACGTCAGCAGCTGGTTACTGACAATGTAAATAGCGCCCTCGCTAAGGTAGTTAACTGGTTTAATGTTAATAACCTACTTCTTAACGAGAACAAAACTAAATGTATTAAGTTTACGATACCTCATGTTAGACAAGTAGAAACCAGTGTTCTTTTAAAGGGTGAAGAGTTGAAACCCGAAAACTCCACAGTATTCTTAGGCATAACTTTGGATGCCAAGCTTCAATGGGGCCCCCATATAGATAAATTGTCAAAAAAACTAAGCTCTGCAGCATACGCCGTTAGAAAAATTCGTAATTTAACTGATTTAGAGACAGCGCGATTAGTTTACTTTAGTTATTTTCATAGTGTGATGTCGTACGGTATTCTTTTGTGGGGAAATGCCACCGACATTCAAACAGTTTTTGTTTTACAAAAAAGGGCAATTCGTTCAATTTATAAATTAAGTCCCAGACACTCCCTCAGAGACAAAGGAGATTGCCCGGGAATGGGCCCCACTTTGTGGCGCCGTGTCGCAACTTCATGCTATACAAAATTTATATCTTATTTTTTAATGTTCATGTGTTTTTTATGAACATTTATTTTACTCTAGCATTGTAGAACGTAATAAATAGTTACTTAACTGAATCTTAATACATCCGCCAACGAAACATAACTTAAATGCTGCCAGATGTCAAAGAATATTTAGATTAAAAATCGGAATCGATTGATTGATATCGATACTTAATGCCGGAGTCAAGTTTACATCTAACACTGTCTTTACTGGTATTTTGGTAACGTTTTACTATTGCTAGACCCATATAGACATAATTATGACGTAAAATCAAAAGAAATTACAAAAATAACTATGTATTTTTAAAAGATAACTTTTTTGTACCTAATAATAAGATTACTCTAAGCGTCAATATACATCTGTGTTATTAATCATTTGAATATAACTGAATCCCCAAAAAATCTATAATAATTTATAAATCCAAAAGCTTGATCCAACAAAATCGATATTGAAAATCGATTAACATATAATTAACTTGGCAACACCATACATGGTACAGATTGGTATTCGCGAGTGAACTATGTGAAGTGTGTCATAAAATAAATAAAATTAATTTTCTTCCCGCCCGCCGCCGCTCAAAGAACTATTAAAAGACAGAAACATAGAAACTAATATTCGAATACATTAAAAATACAGTGCAAAAAATGTAAGTGAAAAAACAAAATCTGTGAAGTGGTCCTGGATAAATAAAGACGTGGCTTAAAGGTCTTAGCTCCAAGCCAAAAAAACAAAAAAAAAGACAGATCTATCTGTCAAATCAATAGCTGGCCGGTTATTCGTTTCGTGCTCTTTGTTTTGCGTTGAGTCGAATTGCATTCCTCCGTATTTACTTCTGTTATCTTCGTTACGATTCGATCAATGCTATCGAGTTGAGCGTTTACGTTCCTCAAGTAGTTTTGTTGTGAGATATCGGACTCCTGTTTTATTGTTAAGTGAGTGAATTGACTCTAGTTTTAACGACAAAATGTCTACCTACAAGCTGTTATTATAATAAATTGAGCATCAATGTTGTATCAGTGGTTGCTACAAAACATTACTGTTCACTATGTAATGTAACATTAAAATGTATAAAAATATGCCAGCAGCTTCACCCGCGTGGACTCTTTTCTGTACTATAATATGTATGTATTATACATATAAAACTTCCTCTTGAATCACTTTATCTATTAAAGAAACCACATCAAAATCCGTTGCGTACTTTTAAAGATCTAAGCATACATAGGGACAGACAGCGGGAAGCGACTTTGTTTTATACTCTGTAGTGATGTAATAAAGTGATTGGTTTAATTAACATCATAGGTATTTAGTTCTATGTATAATGACGGGTACTAAATACGAGTAATTGGGTGTGTTAAGGGTATACTTGTGCAGGTAAACATGTGTGATTTTGTACAAAGAACCGTCAAAGTGAATATGTATTGTAATACTAAACATATTATAAATAACTTACAAAGGTAATTCACAGTTTTTTTTTACTTTTCAGGTATCATCTGATGACATCCTGTGCCTTGAATGTTTTTTGTTACTGCAAGAGCGGATACAAACAAGCACAACTCCATCTCAGATTGAGGTATCCCCGCCTCTTGGACATCTACACATATGTTTTGGATGTGGCATTTCTATTGCAAGTCGCAGAACTCACAGAGTTTCCCGAGACTGTCCTCAAAGGACCTTTATTTTAAGATGGACTCCAGCTCATCACGTAAGTGTTTTTAACTTGGCAGAATTACTGCATTCAATTTTTGGTATTATTGAACAAAAGTTTTTGTCAGTAAATACAATAATTTATTCTTTTTTAGGTCATTCATTTGGAAAGAGTTTGTCGTGCTTGTTGGGAGGCTGCAACAAGAGATATTCAAAGACAGGCACTTCCTGACATTAACAGACCTGCACTGGAGTCAGTGGATTTTGAAAATATAGGAATGGATATCTCGGATGCTGTAATTCCTGAACCACCTCCAATGCCACTGCCAGTTCCACCACCACCGGGACAGCTATTGCCCCGACCAGTATCTAAAATTAATTCTCTTAAGTATAAACGAGTTTCTGCAAGTTCACGTCATTGCCTGTTTGTTGGATGTGAGAGAACTGATCGTCTTTTAGTACCGGTTACTATAAAGGAAGTTTTATTATTTCAGTACCAAACATACATTCCTTTAACAGCTAGAATCTGTGAATATCATTTGTACAGTAATCATTGGGATGAACTAGAGACCCCATATTCAGATTTTACTGGTTTTCAAGTTGATGATATATTTTCTAAACTAGAAAAAGCTGCCGAAAGACAGTTAGACTTCAGTGACATAAACTCAATGGATCCACATTTATGCCATTATTGGTTGGGACTTAATGCAGAGCAATTTAACGAGCTTTTAAATTGTATTCCAATGTTATATGATCATTTTGCAAACCCTTCGGTTGCTCTCAGTATATTTTTGGTCAAACTCAGAACAGGTGACAGCAATCAAAGACTATCAACCTTGTTTAAAATACCAAGATCCACTTTAGAAAGAAAAATGAATAAAGTAAGAAATTGTTTAGAAGTACAGTTTGTTCCTAGACATTTAGGAATCAATCACATGTCTATCCAAAATGTAGCATCACGCAATAGGATCATACCAGAAGGTTTTTTTGGGGATGCTAACATGGCTTCAAATATTAAGCCTGCTATTGTAATATGTGATGGTACATATGTTTACGTCCAAAGCAGCAGTAATTATTCATATCAAAAAAGAACCTACAGTCTCCACAAATATGCTAACCTTGTAAAACCATTTTTATTTGTTTGCTGTGATGGGTATATTTTAGAGTGTGCAGGACCATATGAAGCAACACAAAATGATTCATCAATAATGAGTGCTATGTTTAATAATGAAAATGGTCCTATGCGCTTATTTTTTAGACCCAACGATGTCTTTATTTTGGATAGAGGCTTTAGAGATGTCATTCCTGAATTAGAAAGTTACAATTATAAGACTCATATGCCTGAATCATTATTAGAAAATGAACATCAATTAACCACTGTCCAGGCTAATAAGTCCAGATGTATAACAATGTGTCGTTGGGTGGTAGAGATAGTCAATGGGAGAATTAAAAGAGACTATAAATTATTTCGTCAGGAATATTTTAATAGAGCGTCAAGTCACCTCATGGCTGATTTTAAAATAACTTGTGCCCTTTTGAATAAATTCCATCCTACAATTGACGATACGCCCGATGCTGTGGAGTTTCTTAATATTGCCCGAGCGAGGTTGAATACAGTAAATTATTTATCAGAATTTATTCAAAGGGAACATGTAAACAGAAGACGTACGATTTTCCAAAGCATTAACAGCAGTGCTCCCCATCTAGATAATTTCCCAAGACTAACATTAAGCGATTTAAGAAGATTTGCATTAGGATCCTACCAATTAAAACAGGCACGGTCCTATTATGGGGAGCATATGCGAGTAAATGGTACCTACAGTGTAGATATAAGCAATGAATTAATGGAAGAAGATTTGCCCTTAATATTAGGTCATAACAATTATTTAGTTAGGGCCAGAATTAAATCGCGACATGTGAGCAGCAGGGTATATTATACATATTTACTGATAAGTAGAGAACAAAATGAGGCAAATTCTTTAGAGAGTATCATTGCATATTATTGCAATTGCTTAGTGGGAAATCGTACAGTAGGGTGTTGCGCACATACCATGACTGTATTGTGGTATTTAAGCTGGGGCCGCTTTAATGATATAAGCGCCCCAGCTCAATTTCTGGATCATATATTCCATGAAGAATAAATGTTTTATTTATTTTTTGTTGCTTTCTTTAATAAACCTTTTTTACTGTTAGTATTACGTAAAATGCATAACCTGCGCCATAATTAAATGTATTCTTACACATAGGATGGGACTTCAATTTCCTCATCCACTTGGAAGCGGTTTGGTGGTCGCACTATATTTTCATAAAACACTGTAGTAGTAAAGAGGCTGCTGCCAAAGCTTTTAGTCCTCTTTCGATACTCACTAGAGGAGAGGGCAAAGCACACTACTCTCTAGGAAGAGAAGGCGGTAGTGAGGCCTATTGTCCGGAATCATCATCCTCATATAAACCTTAAATGTCCACTGCATAGCCAAGAAAATTAACATTAACCACAATAACATTTAGAATGGTAAATAAATTATCCATTCAGAAGAAGTAAAATCTTGGAGAATTTAATTTTTATAACCTCAATTTCAGCAACCTAAAAATAAAGATTACTCTTCAACCAGGGTGAATAAATAGAAATCGTTTGCAGAATATGAAAGGATATATCTTTATCTACAAAATAAAATTTAAACCATCGTGACACGACAACCTTTCTTAGGGGCCCAAAGCTCCTAAGAAAATGGGCATTCTCCTTTAAAGAGATTAATGTAATGACTGTGCCTTCTCAGTACATTTATGAAAATCTTTTATATGCACATAAAAATATTAATCTGTTTAAAAAATACAGTGATATCCATAACAAAAATACTAGGAATAAACACAAATTTGTTGTTCCCACTACCAGGCTCAAGAAAATAGGTGGCTCGTTTAAATGTCAATGTATACGTTTTTATAATAAACTTCCTAGCCACATTCAAGAACTAAGCCTTAATAAATTTAAAACTTTTATAAAGCGGAAATTATGCCAGAAAGCCTATTATACTGTCAAAGACTATATTGAGGACAAGAAGGCTTGGGATTGAGCTGCTCCAATAAGTTTACACAGACATAATTGATGTGTAATTTGCTATTTTTTCTTTTTTTTTTCTTTTAATCTTTTTTTTTCTATATACGTACCTTATTATCTAAACAATGACATGTATATATTTACTGTATAAAGTATAATATTGTTTTAATTTTTGTGAATGTGAGGACTATGTAGGTTATTGCATTTTTTTTTCTTCTTTTAATGATGATGGTCTGGCTGTTTGAGTACTTTACGCGGCCTCCCCAAATGTCCTTTCTTTTGTATTGTTCGTCGGATCGTTGAGCTCCTTAGTTCTGAGTTGAGCTGCACGATGATTGACAAATGCGTGCACTGACTGGACAGGTCCACTCAAATCCGTGTGGTTCTTTCCCCAAAAGACCATTTCAGACACCAGTCTACATAGTCCTCATATGATACGACCAAGATTATTTTCATATTTTATTTACACTTTGACATTGATGCACTTTATATATGCAATGACATTTACTTTGTAAAGGATTATACTATTTTAATTATTGTGAATGTGAAGACATTGTGGATTTGTTGTATTTTTTAATGCATTTTTTTTTAATTATTAGTTTTAATCATGGTCTGGCAGTTTGAGTAATTTATGCGGCCTACCCAAATGTCCTTTCTTTGGTAATATTCGTCGAATCGTTTAGCTCCTTTAGTTCTGTGTTGAGCTGCATGACAACTGACAAATGCGTGCACTGACTGGACAGGTCCACTCATTCTGTGTGGTTCTTTCCTCGAAAGACCATTTCAGATATCAATCCACATGGTCTTCACATGACCTGACCAAGATTGGACTTTAAAAGAGACTGTGACCTCTGAGTTTGTTTCGGCGTTTCTTCTCAGAGTAGTCAGATAGGAAATGCCGATCTCACCTAGTTTTTAAAATATGATTGACGTGTAAAAGTGTTTGTACAAACCTATTTACAGAAATAAAATCATTTATCATTTATCATTATCATTTAGTGGACGTAGCCATCTCCGATTGTGAAGGCTTCGACGAGACGATGAGGACGTTGAAGAATACTTTCAAAATCAGCAGATCCTCGAAGAAGTGATATTTCGAAATCCTGAAAGTGAGTGGGAGGAATCGGATGATGAGCCTTTGTCCAACGTTGTTAATCGTGATCATCAGAGACGAGCCGTTAACGGAACACTGACGTGGAATCTTTCAGAATACTTTTTTTATGCAGGCGTGCCATTAGAAAACCCGCCCTTGGAAAAGCCACCCTAACAAACCTAACGGAGAGCAAAATCAACTGTTCTGGCACTCTCATGAAAAACCGCATACCGGGATACTCGTATGTTCATTCTAAGCAGCAGCTGAAGAAAAAGAAGGCTTTAATGAAAAACGGACTTGAAAAACGAAAGACGAAGTTATGATTGTGTGGTAAGCCAAGATGAAAAGATAGCGTTAATCAAGTGGATTGATAGCAAGCCGACCCATTAAGATCGACTGAAATTACCGTTTGTCATCTCGGAACGTGCAGTCGCCGAAGCAAGAAAGATCACCATTATCTTAGTCTTCCTCGGAAGCCAACAATGCAGGACCCAGATTTCATAAAAAGGCGGTACCGTGCAATTTCAGTCGCAGTGTGCCAGTCTGAGTTTAGAGCGTTAATCTCGAAACAGCTTACGTAAAAGTCCAAAACAGAAAGGTACTGTACAGTACAGTACTTGTTCTTTTTCCCATAGGAACAAGAACAAGTACATGGCAATTAATTTAATTTAATGTTTTGGTAATTACCTACAATTGTATAAAATCCAGTTATTCTAACCGAACAGACAGCCGTGCTGCTGGGGAGATTGTTGCGCCACTTCTTCTTCCCAGCTAAAGTACTAGGAAGTGGTGAAGGGCGGGCGTTTTGGAGGACTGTCTTATATAATTTTGACGTTCGAAAAGTGCTGATTCTCAGCCTAATTTGAATAAATGACTTATGATTTTGATTTTGCTCCTGCAAACAGGCGCGACGCGACAGTGTGCACGAGCCTTTACTTTACATATTTCTAAGACCGAGCCATTAGATGAATGGAAATGTAATAAAACCGCAATTTTCAAAAGAGCGTAGTTTAGTCTGGGCTTTATCGCTTTACCAAAGCGCATTCATTACTGCACTTTACTATGCAGGCATTAACGAAACCTGAACCGTTTAATGAAAAGATTTTCGTAACAGATTAATCGGTGCATGGAAAAAATCTATAGGAGCTTATTTTTATTCTAAATTGCACTAATTTTTTCCCCTTTTCATGTATTTGTGTTGACATTGTCAACAATTGAACTGGCAATAATTTAATCATGATAATCGTACGATTATCATGATTAAATTATTTCCAGGCAGGATGTTCATGGAGATATCTTGTATTTAAATGAAAATAACACTGTAGGTACCTACTCCTACCCTGGCTGTCAAGAGTGAGGGCGAGGTACGATTTTCAGTTCCTGAATCTATGCAATTGTTACAGTATTCTATCTTAGTTTCCCGTGTTAAAAAATGTGTGTTTAAAATTTCTATTTGAGTTTTACTTAGCATAAAAAGCCCTTAACAAACAGTGAAGATATATTTTCGCATAATAACAATACGTACTGAACTTTCAGACCCCACAAATTAAGAGAGTCAAAAAACTCTCAACTTAATTCAAACGTAAAAGTATGGCGAGTTTAGAATTTAAGTAACACCTCTGTATTTTAATATCACCAAATAAAATTTAAAAAAAAACATTGAAATTATTGAAGTTACACCAACCACTTGACCTAATCTGTTTTCACAAGTTTGAATGTAATTTGATTCCGCTTCGAACAGTTCCCAACAATATTTTTCTTTGGGTTAGAAAGACAATCAATCTTACCTAAATTAAGTGAAATTTGGTAGAAAAATTACCGTTTCTTTATCCTCAAAAACCTCATTCCCAATTTATTTCTTTTTTACACTCATTTGTCAGTCTGGACTGATATCAGTTTAACGAAAATATTCATTTCAGTGCTCAATAGAATGTCGAAATTAAGTAAACTTTCTCTTACACAATTTCATTCTCGACATGTTATTGGAAAGTTTGCCCCGGGGACCGACAGTAGGGTAATGAGTAGGCGACGCTGACGAAAATGTTTACGAAGCAAGGAACCCATAGAATTCTAGTGTTCGACGAGACCTAGGTTTATATTTTTTTACAACAAAAACAAACATGGTTCCCGCAGTGTCGTCACGAGTTCCAAACTCAGTCATCATGATTGCTACCTACAATAAAATGTATTTTAAAAAAAATCTTAAATATCTTATAGTATTTTAAATTATTGAAAATGTGAGGACTATGTGGGCCATTGTATTTTTTTTTTTCAGTTAGTTTTAATGATGCTCTGGCAGTTAGAGTACTTTATTCGGCCTACCCAAATGTCCTTTCTTTACACCTTTTTTATACCTTTTCAGACAGTTGTTCTTGGGATAAATATATTAACAAACGATCGTCGAAACACTGCATAGCGTAATAATCAATTTCACGTTTGTACACTTGCGCTTGTAGTTCTAAGCATGCCACTTAACGCCTTACAAGTAGAACGCAATAACTTGCTATAACTTATATTAAGTATCGGCAACATTGATCCAAATAGCTGTGAAGTTTACTTCACAAAACCATATCTGATAAAGTTACGTGCCAGAAACTATAAACTTCTCAGCAAAATTAAAACTAGCACTAGAACTCAAATGAATCGAAAACTTTTTAGGTTCTGAGGCCAGGACGACTAGCAAGAAAAGATTATATTTTACGCTCTTATGAAATAAACTTTAGTGCTTAGCATTAGTATCAAAGTTTTCAAGTTCATTTTTCAATGCCTCAAACAAACGCCACTATTAAGAGATTCCAGGTTCTGGTAAATTATTGAACACAAATTGTCTAGCCGTGAAATCAGCTCCACATTTCGGCAATAAAACTGATTTTATAATTCAAGCTTACAATATTGTTGTTTGTATACTAGAAGTACAAAGCTGTAGGAAGAATTTGAAGGACCACACATCGATCTGGGGATCTCGAGAACCCTTGCCTACCAAATCAAGCAGTAGGTCCGGTGTTCAAACAAACTACCTATTTGTAAACTGACTAGAAATGTGTGCACTACCTTCTTCTTTTCGTATCGATAGTACATCTTCATTATACTGTTTGGGTGCTAGCAGCTTGAATAAAGAAGCGGGTTCCCCGTAAACACCGAATGAGCCTCGATTGTGCCCTGGCAGTTGAAAGTATGTTATGCTTACTTAAATGTCTCGCTGATGGTGGCGCATGTGTTCGATCATTCGGTTTTTTTTTCAAAATGGTTGAACTGAATAGTGCTGATCCATGCGTAATTTTTGTGAACGGGCGGCGTCATTTGGGACGGGGACTGCTGTTTTTTTAGTTGCCACGGTCTAATTTAATTACATACAAACTGTTCATTTTTTTTGCTCTGGACAGTTTTAACGTTCACGTCTTTCTACTTCTAACAATCTGTACCAATTACTTTAACATGGATAATGCAACTAATATTTTTATTAAAAAGAGTGTCCATGGGGATTCTTGGCTGTTCTTCTCCATAGGAACCTACTACGGTTTGGAATGGGCAACTAACTTCATATTTCTGACTGAACGACTCCTTAACAACTCAAACGTGCCTGTAAATGGTGCAATAGAGATAAATACAAAAAACAGATGTGGTACAGATCAGTGCGGTTGTAACAGTCCCGTGTTAACTTATGCGCTCCGAAAAGCAAACTGCAGCGATCTGTTGGTACCGGGAGTAAAAAACCTGCTGCTTAATGCAAGCACCGTATGGGCCCAGTAGGTGGCCACGTTTATTGAGGCGTCCAAGGCGTTTGAACATCGTCAATGATGCAGATGGGATACTGTGCAAGGAATACGTAGGTACCTATAATGAGGATCTTACCGTATTCTTACGTACCTGGCCTTCCAAGAATGACCATATAATTACAATATTTATCAGAATTAACGCAATAGACTACAAAATCAATTTCTGAAAAAAAAAATGCCACTGCTCTCCTAGCAAGGTTTTCCTTTTGTTTAACATAGTTTGACACAATTCAATTATAAATATTAAAATGACTGTAATGTCTGAAGATGTGCGTCTGTTGCATGCACTCTGACCAGTCAAATCCTCGACGAACCTGGCTTACTCGTAGAGTTACGTAGGTACTCAAAGGTGCCCATGAGCCAACGCCATCTGTCTATCTGTATGTCACAGTGCTGTATATTTTTAAGTTTTGAATACTCAATACTTTATTGCGTATTTAACCGTAATAGGTAGCCAGTGGCCCCAGGATATGCAATGGCCATGACGAATAATTCAAATAATAAATGATAACTACCAGTAGACAATACAGATAATTATTGCGAGACCGATTCTCACTTGGCCAGTTTCACCGCATGGCCTACACGATAAAAAAGACGTTTACCTAGGTATACAAAGTAATCATCCCCTGGAATCTGATAATATATCAATCATAAAAAAACCCGCCTTCAAAATTCGCAAGAAATTGCCAAAGTCTACAGTTTTTTTTTTGCAATTTATTTGATCTCGACTGAAAAGTCGACGTGAACGCTCATAAAGTAACTTATTTGGGATAAACCTTAGAAGGGGAGGAAAACGGATACTGAATGTCGAATACAATTGTTTGAATTTTAGGTCGATATTAGAAGGCAAATGAAATAACGTACTAAGAGGAAAATGTTACAAATTTTGTCTTTCGAATAAGTATATCTATACGTTGTTCGGACTAAACATAACTGGCCAATCGTGTGTGCACCTCTGGCCCTTCGGGGACTATGAGCATGATAGTATAGTATATATTCGTAATATTCTTAAACTTTTCCATCACGAGGGACATGACCAAAGTCAAAGTTTTATTTATAAAACATCGGTAGGTGTAGCTTCTACACCTACGTATGTTTTATAAATAAAACTTTGACTTTCATTTAGGTGTTGTCAATACAATGTCTATGTATAAATCACTATTATGTATAGGTTATTGAAATAATGCGTGTCGTAGTTATTTAAACGCCTTTTTACCCTACTACGGCACAATCAAAGGATGGTTCTGATTTAACCCTTTGAATGACAATGGCAATTTGTATGCCATCATTTTCTCATTTTCACACTTTCGACAGTAAAGACAAACAGATTGGGTTACATAATTAAGTTTTGCAACAGGGATAGAAACAGTAAATTAAATATAAAAAAAGACATACAACCTCATTGACATGTGTCACTTATCAGACAACGACTTCGTGACGAAGCGCGTATTTTATAATACGCAAAATAAAAATCACAAGAAATTGAATTAGGCTTAAAACAATTGTAGAACGAATCTGGGAATTTGTAAACATATAGGATTAAAAATTACTGCTCAAGAAGTGTCGTCGCTTAGTTCTCACAGACCATCAGACAGATTTCGAAATGTATTTTTTAAACATTAATGTTTGTTTAGTAAAGAATTATTAAAGTTATTTACTAAAATAATAGACCACAAAGCAACAAAGGTAAAAACAAAATTACAACTAAATTGTTGTCCAGTCCACACAACAAACATAATTATTTTAGTAAATATTACCAAATTAAATAAAGAAAAACGTTCTTTTTTTGAAGTTTTAGTAAAAGTCTTAAAACGTTTTGTAAAAAAGAAATGGAGCAGAAATGTAGACACAATTTCAAGATAACATTATAAACTGTATGTCGATTCTGGAAACGTCTCACCGTAAAGACTAGCGTGGAGTGAGCTGTCAGTATCATCCCGTCTTGGTCAATACCTAAAATAAATGGCACTGAGAGCTCACTGTACGCTTACTTCACCTACGTTTTCACGGTGAGATGGTTACAGAATAGCATTCGGGAGAAGTTGCAGAAGTCTACAGTTTTCAAGAACGATACGGCAATTCATCATCATCTCAAGTCACACAGTTCCTGTTTCCTTCATCAATAATCTGCAAATAAGGAATCAAGGCAAAAGAAACGATTTGGCGTGCCACGAGAAAATCGTTTTTCTGAGCTGGGCAAAAGAAAAGATATAAAAAAAACGAAAAAGGGTTTTATGAACTGGGTCAACATCGGCCTGTAGAATTTTCCAGCTATAGAAGATGTCGCTTGTGTAGTAGTGAACACAATAATCTACGAGCCTAGATACAATGTTACATGGTGTGCAGTACCTTGCATCAAAAATTACCATAAAACAGCTGAATACGGGTAAAAAGAGAACGACTAACTACTTGCCATGCTTGCACATGACATCTGACACCAATTATATTTTATTTAAATTGAGCATCTATACGGCTAGGGTATCTACTAACTGTTACAACAAAATACCTTGTGATACCTTTATTACAATAAATTTAATTTAATTTAAATCTCATATTTAAAGTACACTTTGTTAACAAGCATATTGCAAATTAGAGGATTACATTATTATTTTTTTATTGTAAGGAACAGCAAACAGTAACATTATGAGAACTTACAACTAATTTAACAAAACTTTTTTTTTTTCTTTCTAAACCTTGCGTCTACCTGTCCACAGGTACTGTTTGCTGTTCCTTACAATAAAAAAATAATAATGTAATCCTCTAATTTGCAATATGCTTGTTAACAAAGTGTACTTTAAATATGAGATTTAAATTAAATTAAAGGACAATGCCAGAAACTCTATATAACTTTGCCCCACTTAAATCAAAAAGTCAATTACAAGCCTGCAATATGCAGAATCTTAAAGCTTATTTATTACTATTATCTAAACATTTGTCCTAATGCCTGTAGAACTTGCGGTTTCTGTTAAAATCTTAAAACAATATTGACATTGATTATAGGTTAGGTGCAGTTTTTAAATTTTAAAAAGCGATTTAAACTACATATGCGTTACGCATTATCATAATTATTATAATCGTAATATGAGTTTTTGTGTAACAGGTATTTAAAACTTTTTTTTGTTGTGTATCATGCGCAATAAGTAACGCAATAGGAAATTCAGGAGTTGAATTCCTTTTATCATTGATTTGTAATCGGCAAGTTCTACTGAAAAACAATCTATTATATAAAGGTCCTTTAATCATTACAATTATTTTCCTTAATTGAAATTTCCTGTAAATAGCTGGGGCAGGATCTGGCATTGTCATTTATTGTAATAAAGGTATCACAAGGTATTTTGTTGTAACAGTTAGTAGATACCCTAGCCGTATAGATGCTCAATTTAAATAAAATATAATTGGTGTCAGATGTCATGTGCAAGCATGGCAAGTAGTTAGTCGTTCTCTTTTTACCCGTATTCAGCTGTTTTATGGTAATTTTTGATGCAAGGTACTGCACACCATGTAACATTGTATCTAGGCTCGTAGATTATTGTGATCACTACTACACAAGCGACATCTTCTATAGCTGGAAAATTCTACAGGCCGATGTTGACCCAGTTCATAAAACCCTTTTTCGTTTTTTTTATATCTTTTCTTTTGCCCAGCTCAGAAAAACGATTTTCTCGTGGCACGCCAAATCGTTTCTTTTGCCTTGATTCCTTATTTGCAGATTATTGATGAAGGAAACAGGAACTGTGTGACTTGAGATGATGATGAATTGCCGTATCGTTCTTGAAAACTGTAGACTTCTGCAACTTCTCCCGAATGCTATTCTGTAACCATCTCACCGTGAAAACGTAGGTGAAGTAAGCGTACAGTGAGCTCTCAGTGCCATTTATTTTAGGTATTGACCAAGACGGGATGATACTGACAGCTCACTCCACGCTAGTCTTTACGGTGAGACGTTTCCAGAATCGACATACAGTTTATAATGTTATCTTGAAATTGTGTCTACATTTCTGCTCCATTTCTTTTTTACAAAACGTTTTAAGACTTTTACTAAAACTTCAAAAAAAGAACGTTTTTCTTTATTTAATTTGGTAATATTTACTAAAATAATTATGTTTGTTGTGTGGACTGGACAACAATTTAGTTGTAATTTTGTTTTTACCTTTGTTGCTTTGTGGTCTATTATTTTAGTAAATAACTTTAATAATTCTTTACTAAACAAACATTAATGTTTAAAAAATACATTTCGAAATCTGTCTGATGGTCTGTGAGAACTAAGCGACGACACTTCTTGAGCAGTAATTTTTAATCCTATATGTTTACAAATTCCCAGATTCGTTCTACAATTGTTTTAAGCCTAATTCAATTTCTTGTGATTTTTATTTTGCGTATTATAAAATACGCGCTTCGTCACGAAGTCGTTGTCTGATAAGTGACACATGTCAATGAGGTTGTATGTCTTTTTTTATATTTAATTTACTGTTTCTATCCCTGTTGCAAAACTTAATTATGTAACCCAATCTGTTTGTCTTTACTGTCGAAAGTGTGAAAATGAGAAAATGATGGCATACAAATTGCCATTGTCATTCAAAGGGTTAAATCAGAACCATCCTTTGATTGTGCCGTAGTAGGGTAAAAAGGCGTTTAAATAACTACGACACGCATTATTTCAATAACCTATACATAATAGTGATTTATACATAGACATTGTATTGACAACACCTAAATGAAAGTCAAAGTTTTATTTATAAAACATACGTAGGTGTAGAAGCTACACCTACCGATGTTTTATAAATAAAACTTTGACTTTGGTCATGTCCCTCGTGATGGAAAAGTTTAAGAATATTACGAATATATACTATACTATCATGCTCATAGTCCCCGAAGGGCCAGAGGTGCACACACGATTGGCCAGTTATGTTTAGTCCGAACAACGTATAGATATACTTATTCGAAAGACAAAATTTGTAACATTTTCCTCTTAGTACGTTATTTCATTTGCCTTCTAATATCGACCTAAAATTCAAACAATTGTATTCGACATTCAGTATCCGTTTTCCTCCCCTTCTAAGGTTTATCCCAAATAAGTTACTTTATGAGCGTTCACGTCGACTTTTCAGTCGAGATCAAATAAATTGCAAAAAAAAAACTGTAGACTTTGGCAATTTCTTGCGAATTTTGAAGGCGGGTTTTTTTATGATTGATATATTATCAGATTCCAGGGGATGATTACTTTGTATACCTAGGTAAACGTCTTTTTTATCGTGTAGGCCATGCGGTGAAACTGGCCAACTGAGAATCGGTCTCGCAATAATTATCTGTATTGTCTACTGGTAGTTATCATTTATTATTTGAATTATTCGTCATGGCCATTGCATATCCTGGGGCCACTGGCTACCTATTACGGTTAAATACGCAATAAAGTATTGAGTATTCAAAACTTAAAAATATACAGCACTGTGACATACAGATAGACAGATGGCGTTGGCTCATGGGCACCTTTGAGTACCTACGTAACTCTACGAGTAAGCCAGGTTCGTCGAGGATTTGACTGGTCAGAGTGCATGCAACAGACGCACATCTTCAGACATTACAGTCATTTTAATATTTATAATTGAATTGTGTCAAACTATGTTAAACAAAAGGAAAACCTTGCTAGGAGAGCAGTGGCATTTTTTTTTTCAGAAATTGATTTTGTAGTCTATTGCGTTAATTCTGATAAATATTGTAATTATATGGTCATTCTTGGAAGGCCAGGTACGTAAGAATACGGTAAGATCCTCATTATAGGTACCTACGTATTCCTTGCACAGTATCCCATCTGCATCATTGACGATGTTCAAACGCCTTGGACGCCTCAATAAACGTGGCCACCTACTGGGCCCATACGGTGCTTGCATTAAGCAGCAGGTTTTTTACTCCCGGTACCAACAGATCGCTGCAGTTTGCTTTTCGGAGCGCATAAGTTAACACGGGACTGTTACAACCGCACTGATCTGTACCACATCTGTTTTTTGTATTTATCTCTATTGCACCATTTACAGGCACGTTTGAGTTGTTAAGGAGTCGTTAAAACAGCTGAATACGGGTAAAAAGAGAACGACTAACTACTTGCCATGCTTGCACATGACATCTGACACCAATTATATTTTATTTAAATTGAGCATCTATACGGCTAGGGTATCTACTAACTGTTACAACAAAATACCTTGTGATACCTTTATTACAATAAATTTAATTTAATTTAAATCTCATATTTAAAGTACACTTTGTTAACAAGCATATTGCAAATTAGAGGATTACATTATTATTTTTTTATTGTAAGGAACAGCAAACAGTAACATTATGAGAACTTACAACTAATTTAACAAAACTTTTTTTTTTCTTTCTAAACCTTGCGTCTACCTGTCCACAGGTAGACACAAGGTTTAGAAAGAAAAAAATAAAGTGTAATCGCTAGGAGCATTAGTAGCAGTACGTGCAGTAATGAAATAAGAACATATAATGAGCATTAAAAACGTTGAAATTCAGATAAGGATTACACAATATAAAATACGACAAAACAATTACGTTATATGATTTTCAGAAGGGGTACACAAAGGGGATTTACTTATTTAGCTAAACGGAGCGGGCGAGGCTTTTAAATCTACTCATTGTACAATCAAAGATCAATTAAAGGTCAATATTTTCAAAATTACTGTTGTATGAGTCAAACATACGGCGGACAGGTGAGCGCTGGCCAGAATTAGTTCGGCAAGAGTTTACTGCAAAGAGAGTACCTGCGCGAACCTGTCGCCTGTGAAACGTTCTCGGTACAGAGTAGCAAATCATGGTATTTATATTTATACAATTGAATTGATTTCTGACAATATTATATAAAATAATGGCTTCAAGGTATATTCTTCTAGAGCTAAGGGGCAGGAGCTTGTACTTGCTGGGTAATTGAGAATAAGGTAGGTAGGTTTTATGGCATCTATAGTGCATGCCACGTGAAAAGGACAATGCCAGAAACTCTACAGAAGTTCGCCCCACTCAAATGAAAAAGTCATTTACAAGCCTCCAATATGCAGCATCATAAAGCTTATTTATTACTCTTAACCAAACATTTGTCCTAATGCCTTTAGAACTTGCGGTTTCTGTTAAAATCTTAAAACAATATTGACATTGATTAAAGATTAGGTGCAGTTTATAAATGTTAAAAGCGATTTAAACAACATATACGTTATGCATTATCATAATTATTATAATCGTAATATGAGTTTTTGTTTTACAGGTATTTAAAACTTTTTTTTGTTGTGTATCATCCGAAATAAGTAACGCAATAGGAAATTCAGGGGTTGAATTCCTTTTATCATTGATTTGTAATCGGCAAGTTCTACTGAAAAACAATGTATTATGAAAAGGTTCTTTAATCATTACAATTATTTTCATTAATTGACATTTCTTGTAAATAGCTGGGGCAGGATCTGGCATTGTCATTTGTACTGAACATTTTCAACCATTTCAGAATATTTTTTGTAGAAGGGGTTCCATACAGACACTGCATACTCTAACTGTGAGCGAACTAGGGCTTTAAACAAGCATATTTATGACGCGGTTTTTTTTAAGTCGTGGGTAGATCGCATGATAAAGCCATACAATTGGTAAGCTTTACTTACAATTTTGTTAATATGCAAATCTAGGCATAGTTTGGAATCAAGTATAACGACGAGATCACGAATTGAATTTAATTTTGTAAGGTGTACTTGACAAAGGGCGGACATGAAGTCAACAATGTGCTTATTTCTGGTGAAAGTAAGGTAATTGCATTTCGGTATACTAAGCTCTACTTTGTTCGTATGACAGTAGTCTGTTAGTCTGTCCAAGTATTGCTGCAGTAGAATGCAATCAGTAACAGTTTTGATGGATCTTCAGATCATCTGCGTAAAGTAGGAACTTCGTGTTGTGAAAGCAATAACCTATGTCATTAATGAATTTGATAAATAATAACGGCCCAAGCATAGAGCCTTGTGGAACACCAGAAGTAACTTCGAAAGTGTTTGATCTGTATCCGTTGATTACCACCCTTTGGCAGCGGTTTGAAACATAAGATGCAAACCACCGCAGCAAATTACCTCGCATTCCATTGAAGGCAATTTTATCCAGCAACAGTTTATGGTCCACCTTGTCATAGGCCTTGCAGAAATCTGTGTAAACTGCGTCTACCTGCAGGCCATTATCGAGACTAGCAAACAAAAAGGTGGAAAAGGACAGAAGGTTTGTGACAGTAGATCGCTGTTTAACGAAGCCGTGTTGTTGCTGTATAAGAGAATTGTGCAATGATGGATATATTTCATTATGGACGAGTCTTTCAAAACCTTAGACAAGGTGGAGAGAATAGAGATTGGACGATAGTTCTCCACGTCCCCCTTCGTGCCACCCTTGGGTACAGGTGTGATGTTTGTACATTTCCACTCCATAGGAAACACTCCTTCAGTTACGCACTTATAATAGATTAACGATAACGGTATGTATATGTAAGCAGCAGTGTGCCGCAGGAAATATGCAGGAATGTCGTCAGGACCTGGACCTTTGGAAGGATCCAGGGACTTAAGTTATTTAAGGATATTTTGTTCATCATAGTGTTGTTAGTTAGAGATTATGTCATTGGCTGAGGAAGTTTCTGCAGGTAGTTGCCATTGAGACAAGAGTAGTGAAGCAGGTTCGTAAACTGAGTGGAAAAAGTTTGAAAACATTTCGCAGATAACTTCCGGCTTACTGGATTGGGTGTCTTTGTAGTAAACTTTTGCTGGGATGCACGGTTTGTCTTTACGGTTTGCTACGTATGTCCAGATTTTTTTTACATCTGTGTGTAGGCTATCTTCTACCGATTTAATGTACGAAGAAAAACATTAACCGCACATTTTCCTAAAATTAGCTCTATGTGATCTGAATGTCTCATAATCAGATAAATTTTAATACTTCTTCCACTTGATCCAGGCCTTCTGTTTCTTTTAAAATGTGATTAAGGGACGTGAGAACTAGACTGGAAAAGTGGAGGATTGGGAACTAGTCATAGGAGTGTGAAGCTTAATAATCTCGTATAGTTTGTCATAAAACAAAGAAAGGGCTTCTTCAGATTTTCTATGTGCGACTAATTCTGGCCAATCAGTTTTCTGTATCATATCATTATTTTTTTGAGAGAAAGAAAGAAAGAAAAACGTTTATTTAGCACAGACTAAAAGGCACACAAAGCAGGTAAAAATTATGAGCAAAACAATCAAAATAAAGGTAAAAATAAAAAAAAGTGTACAGTGCGAAGTATGAAACTAGCAGGGTTGTATGCCTCACGGCTGCGCCAAAAAGGCCTAGTTCAGCAAAAAATGTCAGACAACTAGTGCCTGACGCTGGTTTTCGACTGGACCTGAATTGTGAGGTAACGGATGTAAATCAGTTTTATACTGCAACGTGACCTACTGACGTACCTTGTAAAAATTGTATTTCTGCAGCGATTGCCTGTCTAGGGGAAGATATTTAATATCAATGTTAATGTCACAAACTAATGGGGGCGGTATACGTCAGCAGGTAGCAGAGGAGAGGGCTCCTGCTGCACATTACAGGGGCAGTTGTATATTAAAAGGTCTAATATTTTGCCTTTAGTGTTAAGAATGCCGTTATACTGAGAGGCATTTAGTAGCGACATGAAGTTGTTTTATGGTCACAAGACAAGGTTGAGCCAGAACACAAAGAAGAACTTGATAGAGTATTTAGGTTAAATGGCATGTGCCACGTTGCTTCGGGAAGATTATAATCTCCAACCAGGTAAAAGAATTCGACGCTAGGATCACATAAAGCGTCATAGAATAACTCAAAGTGTTTTTCATATACAATCGACGGAGTCTTGGGTGGTATGTATGTAGCAGCCACGATGTGACGCATTAGATTTTGACCACTAGGTATTTCGACAGCAATTTGCTCGAGGTAGTTGTGTAGCGGAGTGACATAAGCGGAAGTGTTTAAGTTAATTTCAATAGGTCGGAGGGTTTTTAAGATTGCAACCAGTACACCGCACAAAAAAAACGCGATCACACCTGTACACAATGTAGCGCTGGTCAATGAATTCATTGTTATTATTTTCCGGCACCAGCCATGTGTCTGTGAGTTTTATAACGTCATATATTCTCGTGAGGATGTTCACAAATAAAGTCTGTAGTTTCGTACGGATACCCCTACAGTTTTGGTAATAAATGGTTAAGTGTTTATCAGTCACTGGTAATAGTTTAATATGTGTATTTAATAATATTATATATTAATAATACTAGGCTGCCAAGAAAATAGATGCTAAGCGTACCTGATAATAATTGTGACATTAAAAATACATAAACAGTGACATTTAATAACAGTTGCCCAGCAGTACAAACTCATATCAAGTAAACAAACTAACTCCATTTTACATAGGGAGCGCATTTTTTAAATTTTGTGTATCTCAGTTTCGAATTTAACAAAGAAGGGTAAACATGATAACGCTAAAAATATTTTATAAACTACTAGCCGCCATGGAGTATTATATAATTGAAGTGTAAATATGTTAGAAAATTCAACGCTTAACCTAAGTGTTAAAAAAAAAACAAAAAAAAAACACTAACATCAAACGTCAGATAATAATATATGGTGTACTGGTTAGAATTTTAGAATGTGAAGTATCACAGCAGTTATTAGGCACCCGACAGGGTTTTGTCACCGCTTTTAATTTTTCGGATTTCATCTAGTGTGCGGATTGCAAAAGAAGCCATGCCGTCGCGTTCGCGCACAAGTACTGTTGAGTTTTTGATCCATACATACTTAAAATCGTGTTGTTTAGCTGCTTCTTTACATCTCCGAAATAACTGCTTTGTTTTCAGGGTGAGATGTTCATTCAATTATATTCTGGTGGGAGACCCTGTTATGGCAATTTGATCGGATTTCAGTTCCTTAGCCAGCCGGTATGCGCTCAAGAGATTATAGCGTATAAGTCGAGTAGAGAATTAACAATAATATTCTTCGGTCTGTTACTGGTTTGTTGAGCGTGTTGTTTTCGATGGATAGAGATGATGTCTTTCTGTGATGTTGGGAAGTAAGTTGATGGCAGTACCTATCAGTTCCATCATGTGAACTAAGTTTTCACCGCGTCTTTCTGGGACGTTGCAGAAAGACGCGGTGAAAACTAAGTTCTTTAATACGATTATATCCAAGATAGGAAAGCTTGGAAGCATGCTGGTCCAGCTCCATAGGACAATCTAGTCTTGACATAATCAAACTGGTTGCTAATTTAATTGTGTAATTTGCTATTTTTATGACGGATGCACATTTTTTGATTACTTAACTCAAACACTGACTTAGTCCTTGTTAATATGTTTAGGAAAATCGTACACTTTTACATTGTTTGTAAATATGTGAACACAATGTACATGACACGTGATTGATACATCTGTCTTTTCTTCATTTGAAATTCTTTTTAACTATTGTGGTATAATACTACATTCTTCGTGCTTCGTCTTCACATATAAAAATATAATTAATGTATACAAAATATTGTAAAACATTTTATACGAGTAACGGTGGAGTTTCTTGTCCATTATTCTCCATACGAAACTATCTTTTGGAAGGGGCGACTAGAATCAATTCTGTATTAATGGACGTTCAAAAGTGCCTTTTATGTGCCTATTTGAAATAAATGTGTTAACTTTGACTTTGACGGCTAATATGTCGCCATCATGTTTTGTTTTTAATATAAATATTAAATAATAAAGTCAGTCAAAAGGTCAGGCTATGTAATGTATGTTTGTATGTTCATCTATTCCCTCAGAAGTCCTAAACTACTCGTCGTATTTTGACAAACAGGTTTGGTCGTATCATATCACATTTTTCACTTTAAAATACTGATTACTGTTCAACTAAAATAAAGTTTATGAAAATACTGTTTACACTGATAACCAGAGCTACACCTATAAAAAGTTTCATCTACTACGTAGGACATCGTGCATGCTCCTGAACATGGGCGCGGCAGTTCACCTAGCCTTAATTTCTGAAATAAACTGTTAACTTCACGGATTTCTCGAATCCGAGAAATTTGGCTAGAAAATTACGACTATGAGGAAACAGAAAATCTATTCGGCAGCGCGACGTGATACCCAGTTACAGTCATATTTACCATCACACCACACACACACACACACACCTCACTCACACTCACCCTCGCTCCACAGAACGCATTGCCTACTTAATAAATTATTATTGTTTCCTTTTTTCTTTTGTGTATTTGTAAACCTATCTTTAAATGCATGCCATAACGTCGATTTTTTGTCTATCGGCCTTATTTATCATATTCTCTGTAACTTTCTAGGAGCTCAACGATTCGACGAAAAATGCCGAAGAAAGGACATTTGGAAAGGCAACATATAAAAACCCAAAAGCAATTAAAACCAACTAAGACAAAAACGCCATCTAATAACCTATGACTGAGACATCGCAACAAAATAACGTCGGCTTTCGTATAACCGTCGGTCGTACAGCAGATTAAGTGTCTGTGACTCCGGTTATACGAAAACCGATGTTATTATGTTACTATGCCTTGTTTATACCTTTTTAGTCTCCAGCCATCCCCAAAACATACTAAAAAGAGAGAGTAGTAATACGAGCCAACACAGCTAGACTTTAATCTGCTGCTGAAGCTGTCGACCCAAACAAACACTTCATGTGATCTGCTCAAAATCGCCCCCTTTTCCCATTTCTTAACTTCTTCGATAACATGAAAATATTATTAACGAGCCTACATTGAACGCTAAATCCATAATTATGAATTCAGCAATCAGCAATTCAATTAAAAGATCTTAATGATGTAAGCAATAAAAAAAAAACTGTAAAAATGGCTTCTAAATTAGTCGACTTAGAGATCGAGCTAAAAATAATTACAACATAGATTTACCTGACATTTACCTAAGGATCTCTTTTGGCAGTTAGATCAAGGACTTGATGCAGGCAGTGGAACTGTTGGACACATCTCGTATTATTTGAACTTAGGTTTCTCTGGACCACTAAGCACGGCAGCCGGTATTGGGTTGGGCTACTAATATGTCTATGGAAATAAAATGAAGTGACGAACCTATATTATAAGCATAATCAGCCCATGTAATTATCCACTGATGGGAGACAGGCCTTCTCTCCTAACAAGGGAGTACGGCGTGCGCGTGGTGGAGTACGGACCTACCGTTCTCAGGCCTGCTGCGGGTTGGCGGATGACACATGTCTTCGAATTATTGGTTCGTGGTCATGACAGTCTCCTCATGATGTTGTCCTTTACCGTTTTGAGAGCAGTGTTTATGATTATTTACAGAAAGTAGAGTCTGCGTTCTAACCTACAACCTACAAGTTTATGATAATTACCTCATACCTTATTTATGATATCGAAGACTTAGCTTCCGCAGCTCCGCCGTCAAGACGTCAAGATATCAGATCATTTCAGATGCGTAGGACACACAAACTCATTTATAGTTTTTAAAAATCACACCACAAAACCACTTTAACTTTCTAAAAAGTATCCGTTGGGCTGTAGTGACAGGGACATCCTGACTGTAATGGCGAGTTTGGTGCAAAATCGTGGTGTAAAAGCTTTTACCACGGACGGACAAAACATTTTACGGTGTGCGGTTTTAATGAAATTAGTAGGTACCTACTGGTCGCCGCGCACATAACGCTCTGCTACGTTTGGAAATAACAAAGCATAAACTGTGTTGAAACAAAACAGTATAAAATTTACTTTTTTATATATATCACACTAATTCCCTTTGTTTCTGAACGTGTTTATGATGCTTGAGCCTTTACGGATTGTTCCCATAACTTTTAGCCTATTTAGACTTTTTTTGTGGTTTAGAAAAATTGTCACTACCAACCTTCATGCATTTTCTGCATCAGGTGAATATCTCTATCTGATCAAAGTCCACGGTCCAACCCTCATATTCTCAGAAATATTACAAACATAACGATTCAAAACAGAATCACACCCATTCCGTTTTTACGTCGATTAAAAATGGCAGTCTTACGAAGAAGAAAGACATATGTGCTATAAAGTAAGCTTTAGACTCAAAGCAATAAAGCTTATTATTATATAGGATCCGTTAGATGTGCGAAAGTAAAGAATTCAAAAGAATAGTTATTGAAATGTGCGGATTCTGGCTTTTAAATCTAAATGTCCCTTGTAAAGGTTGGTGACTTTTGTGGGCCTTGGATTGGCTCTTTGTAAGATGGGGCTTGTGGCGCAATGGTTAAAGCTGATACTGCGTTAGCGTTACTGACTAACGTTGGTCCAATCAGAACATGAAGGCAAACTAAGTAATTATTAATTTATTATGCAGTCTAAAAGATCTAAGTGACCACACGACAGACACGAAAAATTACTTTGTTGAAAAACTATGTATTAAAATTAGTTAGCTTTCCACCCACGACTTCAGCCCCACGGATTTCAGATTTTTCCATAAACTACAAAACCCATTTCACCGCCATAAAGTTGCTCGGTTGATTATAAGAAAAATGTTCTTTCTCAGAATGCAAGCTATCACCCATCAACATTGGTTTAGCTCTGAAAAGTAACCAACAGACTTGCAAGTATATTCATTGTGTGACATACATAATCGCTGTACATACTAAGAACAATTCCTAGTGTAGGAACGGAAATATTATTATATACCAATAATAAAATTCATTCCGATCATACCTTTCCTACAATACCCAAATCCTACCCTGAAACAATAAACCATTCTTTTATTTTTTTATTTCACCAACAAGAGGATATTCGAAGATTAAGACTTTGCAAAAATACTTTAACTTCTTTTATGACTTGCTACTACCTATAATAAACTACAAAATATAATAATTTTGTATATCAAATGAATTTCTGACGCTATCTTAAAATCGTTATCAGGTATTTAGCTACTCTTGGGTTAACCTGGAAGTTGAGGTAATCTGTGTTGTAGTGAGGTAATCCCCGAGGAAAGAAATACTGTCTGCTGAGTTAACAGCTCAATCTTTGAACTTACTGTAGCGATTTATATTAATAGTCTTTGATCCGTTGTTCAGTGAAGTTAAAGCGTAACGTGTGTACAAAAAACTGACACCTGTACAGTTGAGATGATGACTACTCACATTATCATTAGATAAAACTAAACAGTTAAAACTGATTGTCTGTTGCAGAAAACAGTCCAGTTGTCAGTTTTGCCATTACTTCCGTAACGATTACATAATTATTTTGATTACATTTTTTTGTTCCTCATAGTTCCACGTTTTCGCATCTAGAGCAATTTCCACGTGACAATTCGGAATCAACGGTAACGGTTAGAAGAATTTATAGAAATTTATCATTCCGTACCTTGCTCATTGAAAGTTAAAATCGAAATAGTACCACGACCGTGGCAATCGCAAATCAGCATATTATGAAAAATTACTGTCGAAGCTTTGAAAAATGTATGCTAAAGACGTTGGAATAAAAAAAAACAATTTGCGATGCCCTTACAAAAAGATCTTATAAAAATAATAACTGAAACAACAAACGATAAAACTCACCGAGTGTAGACAAAAGAGGCGTCAGTTAAAACTGAACAATTAAAACTGTCAGTTATAACTGCACGTGTAGCCCGCTTAACATCCGGAACTAGATTATAACGGCAGACTTTTTCGTTGGTGATAGTCACATAGTGACTATCACATTTGGAACCAATGAATGACATTGATTTTCAATTAACAGTGCCACATGCCTAGATAACGTTTATACAGATGTTATACGTTGGTATAACATGTAAGTCTATTAAATTAATAATTTCCTTTTATTCCATTTATTCCATTATTAATTTAATAGACTCAGATCACTGCGGACAGTTGATCACTATTTCAAATATTAACAAAAAAGTTACGAAAAAAGATATCACTGTTAATCCAAAAACTACTAATCGTTTGGAAACATTTAAAACTAAACTTCTAATCAACAATATAATGCTTTTTTCTAAATTTTATTTTTATTACACAATTTGATAATACTTTCATTCCAAAGACATTTTCGATTAATAGCAATGCTTCCTTCAGTGACTGGGCTACAATAGGTATACATAAAAGTAGAAAACGACTTTATGAGTTGTATGATGAACGGACTTGTATAAACACTGCTGAATTTAAAGACATTGTGGATTTAATGAATTTTTTTATTTGTTTTAATCATGGTCTGGCAGTTTGAGTAATTTATGCGGCCTACCCAAATGTCCTTTCATTGGTAATGTTCGTCGAATCGTTTAGCTTCTTTATTTCTGTGTTGAGCTGCATGACAACTGACAAATGTGTGCACTGACTGGACAGGTACACTCATTCTGTGTGGTTCTTTCCTCAAAAGACCATTTCAGGCATCAATCCACATGGTCTTCACATGACCTGACCAAGATTATGTCTGGACTTTAAAAGAGACTGTGACCTCTGAGTTTGTTTCGGCCTTTCTTCTCAGAGTATTCAGATAGGAAACGCCGATCGCATCTAGTTTTTAAAATATGTTTGACGTGTAAAAGGGTTTTTACAAACCTATTTACAGAAAATAAATCATTTATCATTTATCATGGGTCTAGCGGGTGAAGGGGGGTGCAGGTAAAGACAAAATGAAGTGTGTGTTTGTCACGAAGATTTGTCATTAAAATGAAAGTTAAGCGCCATCTGGTTTATGAACACATTTCAAGTGACATTTCACAAAACAATTGTCCAAATGTACAATGTTTACCAACAGCGCCCCCCTGACAACGTCAATCGAGCCTCAAAACATCAGCAGTGTACTACATTACCTAAGTATATAAATCACAGTTATGTTTTCCTAGAGTCCTTTTTACACTGTCCATGTTTAATGGTAACCAGTGAAGTGCGGTTGACCTATCTTTTGTCAATGTTTAAAACTAGGAAGGGCCAACCTTCAATATTGTATCACAAAAGTGTTTTCCAATGCTTTCTTCAGGCAGTTTTTAGTTTACTTAGCTGATATAACCAACGGGGACACACAAACATACGAAAAGAAACGATATACAGGTTCTTTTATTTGAAAGTAAATATACAAAAAAAATTGTTTCTCGTAGTCGACCTTACAATCGTCCGTAGACTTATGTCGAAAGAACGAACCATTATAACAATTTTACATTGACAGCGCCTGTAATTCGTGGTATTGCAGGGTTTTTTAGTAGTTCAAGGGTTAATGTAGTACATTCCACGAGGCCTAAGCTGAGCTTTGCAGTTGTGTGAGTTGACATAGCGACGCGTCCTTTGCTTGGCTATCGGCCTGAGGCGCTGTGCGTCCCTAGCGTGATCACATTGGTGCAATTGGTAATCACTCACACAAATGCAAAGCTCACCCTTAGGCCTCGCGGATTGTACTAACTTACTAGCGTGCGATTCACCATACGCGCTCCTGGCGCCTCCAAAATGTCGTTACATCTAGTCTTCCTAACTCTGAGACACCATAAAATGTATCTACGTGATCATTACATGCAATCATTGACACACAACATAACATAACATCAAGCTTGTATTCCTAGAAGGGTTCGGCAGAGGTGTTACTATAGTACACCCACAATCCGCCTGCAGTTATGTTTATGTCAAATGTAATAGGGGACGACCCTATTGCCATAAACTGGGCACAAATCCAGGCTCCAGGCTGTTTCTGAGAAATTTCTTAATAATAATAATTAAATGTTGTGTATCGTGTACCTGCTTTCACATTGTTATTGTTGTTTGTCCCCGTGGCCTGGCTGAAGAGCGTCGCGCCAGTCAACCGGGCTCGTCGAAGGATCCACCACATTTTGGTCAAATTACAATTTAACTTCAACCTACAAAATTTTGTCAATTAAGTAGTTACAATATTTTCAAAGTCACTCTTCTATTTTAATTTTATTAAACGTTAAATATACTAAACTGAAACGGAAAATACTCGATGTAATATAATTGTATTGTATAGAAATCATACAAGGTATCGTAATTCGTTTCTGTTGTAATTTTGTTTTGTCGTGATCGTAAAGTCGCGTGTCGCTTTTATCACTCGCGGTGATACACCCTCACCGCGTGACTACTAACACGATACTAGCCTGACGGCCGTCCGTCCTGGCGTGGTTGGCATTTTCAAACACTGCCATGCGCAGTATCTACTATTCATTTGGTCTAACAGGTGAACCAGTTTAAACGTTTACATTCAGAATACATATAACCATGTAACGTTCTACGTATGATATGACAGAATAAATTTTTAATAAAGGAGCATCTTATGAACTAGAAATGATAAAATTATACTAGCGGACCTTGGTAAGTCCTGTTTCGGAGATTAATGTCACGTTTCTTTTTAGATCCTTTAAATATGTAGGCACCTACTCGACGTAGAAAGGATTACCATTATTGTGTTTATAACAAACGTCAATTGTTCTCTTGTTACATGTAAAGCCTGGCTGCGTTATTGAGATAACAGATGAAGTACTTAAAGACAAATAAATCTTATAAAATCGTACGGAGGGCAAACAAGGGGGTTCTATTAAATTAACTTCGAGTCCACACCTGCGCCGAGGACGTTCTCTTATAACTTCATGAGGAAAATTGCCTTAATTCAGTTATTTGTCGGCAACAAAAAGGCCTTGTCTCTGAACTTAATACCCGCCTTTTTTCTACTCAAAGATAATTTTGAGGGGAACATTTATGGCGATAATACTTATTAAATTTTACCGGCATTGGTACCGTTGTTGGCTCGTCGGGGCCCAAGATAAACAAAGAATTAGCTCGTTCAAATTCTGCGTTTGAGTTTATATTCTAGGTGCCTATGTTATTTTAGAGTTTATAACCCTAATTAACAGTGTCGTGGCGTCACTCGTTCGGAGTGATCGTGTTTGCGTTGTGTCCTTGACGAACTAGCTATACGCGCATCATACGTAGCCGCTCATAACACCGCACTATTGCGTGCACGCGCACCGAGCGCCTTGCTCATTGCGTCTCGTTGTTATGCGACGAATGATTTTTTGTAATGATAATGTCTGATAGCGAGAAGGGAGAATCGTGTTCAAATACAAGTGATCGTAACTTAGGAGAAGCCAACAGAGTGTCCGAGGTATCCCAATGCAACAATACAGAAGAACAGAACACTACTGAAGCACAATTAAATGATTTTGAATTTTCGATACAAAATAAACGCGAGCGAGAAGAAGACGATATGGATTGGACTGTGGCCGGTCGTAAAGGGAAAAAAAACTTAAGGACGATAGCAATAAAATTGAAGTGTACGGATCAAGTTCAGAAAAGCTACCTAAACAGTTCAGCTTAGCAAAGTTATTTAAAGAACAAGGCATATGTGATACGATCAAAATTAAATACACGAACCCATATAGAATAAGAATAGAATTTAATAGTGAATTAAGTGCTGAGAAATTTATTGCTTGTGACAAATTCAAATCTATGGGTTGGAGAATTTTTAAGTCCATGGAAGTTAATTACTCCTACGGCATAATTAAAAATGTTGATTTAGACCTTAGTGAAGAGCAAGTACTAGAAGATATTGTGTGTCCAAGTCCAGCTGAACTTGTCTCGCTGAAACGTCTTAATCGACGAGACCAAGATGGAGATGGATGGATTCCATCCGAAAGTGTCAGACTATGTTTTAAGGGTCATTTTTTGCCAGCGTACGTATTTGTAGGTAACCTCAAAATTAACGTTGAAAAATATGTGTTCTCAGTATCACAATGTTCTCGCTGCTGGAAACTGGGACACATCTCTAAGAAATGTGAAAAAAAGGTAGTTTGTCCAAAGTGTAGTGGAGATCATCCAAATTGTGACACGCAGATGTTGAAGTGCCCTAATTGCTCAGGAGAACACATTGCGATGTCCAAGGAATGCCCGTCCTACATAAAAGAGAGGAAAATTCGTCTTATCATGTCCGAGTTTAACTGTACATATCGTAAGGCCCTGACAATGTACCCTACTCCAGATTCGCCATCTAACTCGCCACCCCTGGTATTCCGTGTATTGACACAACCCTCAACTGATAAGCCAATGGAGAAATACCCAGTAACCCCCACCTTCGCCGAAGTTGTTAAAGAAGTTCCACGCCTGGAACAGCAATGTAAGCCAAAGACTACATCTAAGAAAAAAAAAAAAAACAAAGCCAGAAAACATAACGAAGAAATTTAATTTAAAAAATTGGGAATTCACACACTCCGACACAGAATCCGATAGTAGCGAAGCAAAAATCAATGAGTCCAGGAAACCGCCTACAAGACGGACGATGGATGGTAACGTAACAATAGGAGAACTATTTAGAAAAATAAAAGGAGTAATTTTTACCAAAAGAGACCCAATTTCTGTTAAAATTCAAAGTATTGTTAAAATATGCACTGAGTGGTTGATCATTTGGGTAGTAGGTAATATGTCAGAGTGGTCATTATTTAAGAGGTTATTTGACTTTTCGCTTGTTTCAGACAATGAAACGTCCAATTAAAAATAAGAACTTGAGTATTATACAGTGGAATTGTCAAAGTCTTAAACATAAGTTGCGCAATTTTGAAAATCTACTATTACTAGAAAAAATCCACATTGCTGCCCTTGGTGAAACTTGGTTAGAACCCGATTCGGAACTTCGGACATTAATAAAACTGACGTCGCAAATCTTCTTTGACGCCAGATTTTGTCGGTTGGTCTACCCCACATTTTACGTCATGCAACCCAAAACTAGACGCACCCTTTTCTAAAAAGGAGTTGTTAAATTCAATGAAATATAGAAACAACACACCTGGCAAAGACAATATATCTTATAGCATGATAAAGCATCTCCCGGACAATGCAAAAAATATTCTGTTATCTTTATTCAACCGATGTTTTATTCACGGATTTGTTCCTAAGCAATGGCGACAAATAACCATCGTGCCTATTCATAACCATACTCAAAGCACCTCGGAATCTACGAAACTTCGACCTATTTCTATAAAGTCTTGTATTTGCAAGACATTTCACTATATGATACTGAATAGAATTGAGTGGTATGTAGAACATAACAAGATATTCTCTGATAGTACAGTGGGTTTTAGAAAGTGCCGCTCTAGTTTAGATAGTCTTTCTAACCTAGCTTCGAGAATACAGACGGGATTTTCGGAAGGACTTCACACTGTGGGTTGCTTCATTGACATTGAAAATGCCTATAATAATATTGAAATTATTCCCCTGCTGCAGTACATGAATGAAACATTACATATTGGGTCAAAAGTATGCTCATATTTGTGGAACTTCCTCCAAGACAGGCAGTTGAGTATTTGCATGGATGACAATGTTTCAATTAGCAGAAACACAGGACGCGGTCTGACTCAGGGTGATCCCCTGTCACCCTTATTGTTTAACATTGCTACTGTCCCTATTTGTAAAACTATAAATGAAGTTCACGTAGCTCAATATGCCGATGATTTCGTTTTATATGCTGCGGATCATAATTGCCACTCGGCTTCTTTAAAGGTACAGACGGCTTTGGACAAATTTAATAATATAATTGCAGGTTTAGGCCTTGACATATCCTCGTCGAAAACTAAAGTATGTGTATTCAAAAGAGGATACAAAAGAGAAAATGTCAAACTATATGTCAATGAATCACCCTTAGAAATAGTTGAAAATATAAAATATTTGGGACTATGGTTTGATTTTAGACTCATCTGGAGGAAGCACATTAATGAATTAAAAGAAAAGCTCCTTAAGTTCGTCAATATTTTTCGAATGCTAGCCGGTTCTGGCTGGGGACTGCACCCTACACATCTTAGGCGCGTGTATATAGCTACCGTAAAAAGTCGATTGGATTATGGGTGTGCTCTTTATGGCAATAGCAGTCGTACACATATGTTAAAACTAGAGAGGATACAGAATCTATGTTTCAATGGTGGTGGTTTTATTAGAAGCACACCTATACATATTATGGAAAATGAATTGTGTATCGCGCCTTTGCACATCCGTCGGAAATATCTTGGAAGTAAATTTTGGTTGAAATGCAAATCCATTAAAAATAATGTCACAATTGATATACTCGAACATCTGTCAGCGCTGTGTTCGCACCGCTACTGGAGAAACAAACCAAAACCTGTTCTAGTTACGATCCATGACTCATTAAAATACGAACGTATTTACTGTAGTGATATCGTAGAAATGTTTAGTTTACCGACTTGGGTCAGCAACGTGGATCTAGACAACAGTATAATTGCAACTATTGATGGTATTGACCAAGCCAAAAAAGATAACAATACTTGCCAATTAAAAGCTCTTTGTGATAGATATCTACAAATAAACTATACCGGTCAATACACAATTTACACTGATGCGTCAATCACTAATAGCGAAATTGGTGTTGCGTTTTTTGATTTATTTACAAATGCCTCGATGAAACTTAAAGTAGATTCAGTGATCTCAATAATGCACGCTGAATTATTAGCTATTTTAGAGGCACTATCTTATATTGAATCAATAGCATGTTCTAATTTTTTAATTGTATCTGATTGTCGCAGTGCTTTACAGCTATTAAGACGATGCACCTTACCCAAACGGGGTATTCCCATTGCGTATATGGTATTGGATTTGATGTGGAAACAAAAGTAAGAATAAAAATGTTGTAATACAATGGGTACCGTCTCATATTGGCATTGAAGGTAATGAGATGGTCGACCAGTTTGCTAAAGAGGCATCATCCAACGGTGAAGAGTATTCCTGTGTCCCGTATTATACCGAACTTTACTGTACGATAAAACACGTTAGTTATGACAGCTGGCAAGAATACTTCAATGAAAGGAGCCGCAGTAAAGGTATATGGTATGCCACTATACAACCGAGCGTCTTTAAAAGTACGTGGATAGACAGTGCCAATATGGGAAGGCAGACAATCATAACAGCTCTGCGACTTCGCTCCGGACACATACCCTTAAATAAATTTGCATTCCTAATGGGTAAAGTTGAATCACCGAATTGTGTGGAATGCAACATAATTTAAGATGTTTATTATATAATCATGGAATGTGTCCGGAACGAGCCGGAAAGACGTGATTTGTTAATAGTATGTGCGAGATTGGGGTATGTAACAGCGTCCTTGCTGCTCCTGTTTGGGAAGCAGCCAGGATGTTGTACAGGCTCGTAAACATTGGTATTAATCGCAGAGGTAGTGTAAGATAATTTTTAGTAGTGGCATGTACCGTCGATTTGTAACGATGAGGAACATAATCTATTTAGATTAAAACCCTCTTTAAATAAAGAAAAAAAAAACCCTAATTAAAATAATATTGTAATCATTCTTGTCTTATCTAGATTTAGAAGTTTGATGAGTAAGTTTATTTTTACAAAACGATTTACCACTTCTGATAACAATTTCCTGTAAGTTGACGCTTCACTAAGGTTGAAATTATGTAACGGTCACCAAATTAGTACTCCTATTAATATTTTATTTGTGTAACGTAGGTAGTGAATACAGTTCTTAAATTAAAGTTCATAGGTCGCTATGTTATGCCAAGAAGCATACATAAATTAGAATAAGTCACAATATTCAATCAAAAACTGTTTCTCCAGTCAAATATTTAACTAAGTCAAAAAAAAATGGTGATAAAGCCATGTCTATTATACGTTGAATAATGTACCCACTCTCGCACCTGCACCATTATTTAGGGTCCGGCCAACTAAAGAAATCCGTCAGACGCGGCGCTTCAGGCATGCGATGCACATCAATCTTTATTTATACAGCAAATAACGAAAACCCTGTCCGATCCAATAAAGGCGTAT
Source organism: Dasypolia templi (assembly GCA_963555695.1). NCBI lineage: Eukaryota > Metazoa > Arthropoda > Insecta > Lepidoptera > Noctuidae > Dasypolia > Dasypolia templi. The sequence continues at coordinate 3,404,856 of OY743147.1, forward strand.
TCCTGGTTTAACATAGGTACTAGAAAAATAAATAAAAAATTAAACTCGTAAAAAACAAAAGTTGTTGATTTTTTTATGAACCGTGCGTAATTTTACAAGAAATATGGTAAATATTCATGAGTTGACAACACTCCACCGACCGACGAAATCTTTCATTTTTACCTAGTTTTATTTCAAAGGACACCGCCCTGCACTAGCCGCGCTGTAGGCACTCTTTTAACGAGTCCTCGACCCTTTAATGAAACCGACAGGTTGCCTACTGGCACGCTACTTGTTTGTGGCCAGTGTCACATGGAGATAGCTTTCGATCGGACGTCTCAAGTGCCGCTATCGTATCGCGAACAATGTCGTATTCCAATCAGGAATGTTTGAATGTATGTATTTTATTTATGGGGTCATGCCAAACAAATGTTTTTCAAAAGTGAGTGTGATTCGGAAATCGAAGTATGATTGTGGAAGCTTTCGACTAACTCAAATCAGACACATGTGAGCTGCGAAGACTGCGTGCAAGTTTAATAAAAAAGTGTCTAATGTGTATTAACGTTGGAGGTAGACATGTGGAACACGATCGCCGAGGTATGCAACAAGTAAATGTTTTAATAAACTGATAGCTACAGTCGGTATATTGCCAAAAAGCACGTCATATTAAAGTCTCGTACACACTGAGGAAAACTAATAATCTCGTATCCATTAAATGATTACGTATTTGTGTACGCAATGCGATACCAAATAATACCCGTCAGGATCGGACAGGGTTTTCGTTACCTGCTGTATATTTATCTCAACATCATATTACGTGCACTGGTTAATGGTAATTATTATTATAAAACTTTATAGCGGGTGGAATAGACCCATAGAAACCTTAACCTAGAACATTTCATTTAAAAAAATTTGATCGCCACACCTACACAATATATAAATGAAAAATGAAACAAATCTTAAAATACAGCTTACTGAATCTGTATATTAATTACGCTAATCACAATGTTAAAAGAAACGCAGGGTTTTTTTTTATATTTCTTTATACGTCAAGAGTAAACATATTAGCATGTTTTGAACGCATTTCAACTTCCCTTTATACGACGTTCCATTTTACATACTGCTAGGGTACTTGATTTTATTTAACTCTGTTTCTGAGTTTCATGCATTATTTTACGTTTTATATAATCAGTAATCATGTTTTAGTAGTATTTGTATAATACAGATTAATTAAAAATAACATCATAATTAAATTAAATAATCGTGCAATATGTAATTGAGTTCGAACGATTGAAACGGTTTTTTTTTTGACGTTTGACATTTAATGCTTGACACTCAATTTATAGTGACAATCATCTATAGTCTAAGCAGTGACTTAAAGGCAATTGGTTTCAAGGATTTCACCAAGTAAAAAATTCGCTTAATACCATAGATTTGTATTATTGGGTAAGTATTCGTATATTAGACTAAACTTCGAGCATTATTTAATTCGTTCTAGCACATTTATTTCTTTATATTTGGTAACGGCAAATCCTAACCTAAAAAGTAGCATTCATATTTTTTGGACTTCGAAGCGTTTAAATCGTAAAAATGACTATATGACATTATTTTCTATACATACAGGTAGTGTTTCTACTATACCTTATAACTATACATAAACTTTAATTATCAGGTTTTTAAATGTATGGGAAGTGGGCATTGTTCTTTCCGAAACTTAAAAGAAATATAAAACCATCCTATTCAAATTTTAACCCTCAAAAACAACCGCTGTTTTAATCTAACCCAAACATCTAATTCTGTTTCGAATAACCCTTCAAAAAAGGTTTCTACAAACAAGTTATTAAACAAACCTAATTGTGAGTTCCGTCGGCAGCAGACGGGTTGAGTTTCGCCCCTCCAATGGGAGTACTTTGCGCTGATTAAACTTGCCTTCAATTTTTCGAAGCTTCTCGTATATCAAATAGAAAAAACTTGTTGTTTTATGAAGTAATAGAAATGGTGCTTTTGCTGCCCAATTTTCGAACTTTTTCGTTTTTGTCGAAGCGAACTTGAAATGGCAGTAGGGACTTCAATAATAAATTATTATATTTCTGTAAGTAGGGCTGAACAAACACTTTTTACACATCAATTATATTTTTAAAACAAGATGAGCTCGGCGTTTCCTATCTGACTATTATGAGAAGAAAAGGCGAAGAAAACTCAGATACCACAATCTCTTTTAAAGTCCAGACATAAGCTTGGTCAGATCATGTGAAGACCATGTAGATTGGTGTCTGAAATTGTATTTTAAGAAAAGAACCACACGGGTTGAGTGGACCTGTAATTAAATCTTTTTACCGATTGTGTTATAGTATTTTTATTCTTGGTGCATCGTCTTCACATAAAAAAAATATAATTAATGTATAAAAATATTGTAAAACATTTTAAAAGAGTAACGGTGGAGTTTCTTGCCCCTTTTTCTCTATACGAAACTACCTTTTGGAAAAAATAGAACTGAATCAGTTCTATTTTTAATGTAAATGTTGACGTTCTGCTGGAAATAAATGCTTTGACCTGTGCAGTCAGTGCATGTATTTGTAGGTAATCGTGCAGCTCAACTCAGAACTTAAGGTGCTCAACGATTCGACGAACATTACCAAAGACAGGATATTTGGGTAGGCCGCATAAATTACTCAAACTATCTACTACTATAAAGATCATCTTTGAAAATAACTGAGACAAAAAAACAAAAGCAATTACCCAAATAGTCCTCTCATTCACAATTATTAATATAATAATTATGATACTTTGAATTTATGAGGCTTAGTTCTTGAATGTGGCTAGGAAGTTTATTATAAAAACGTAGACATTGGCATCTAAACGAGACACCCATTTTCTTGAGCCAGGTTGGAGGAACAATTTTTTTTTTTGTTCCTAGTATTTTTATTATGGATATCACTGTATTTTGCAAACAAATTCATATTTTTATGTGCATGCAAAAGATTTTCATGAATATACTCAGAAGGCACATTCATTATATTAATCTCTTTAAATTTTTCTCTAATTCGTTCAATTTATAAACTAAGTCCCAGACACTCCGTCTGGGATTTCACTACATGGTGTAAAACAAAGTCGCTTCCCGCTGTCTGTCTGTCCCTATGTGTGCTTAGATCTTTAAAACTGCTTAACGGATTTGGATGCGGGTTATTTTAATAGATATAGTGATTAAAGAGAAAGGTTTATATGTATAATACATGCATAATATAGTAGAGAAACACTGATAATTTTATAGGTTTCTAATGTGATGTCGTAAATGAACACACTTTTCTGCGCTTACATTGCAAACGCTGACTGAACCCTATGAGATAGATCAAAATAATGTACCACAATATTGTTCACCTTAAAAAGTTCTACAAAAAAGTCCACGATGGTATATGTCTATATCTTAGGGATAACCCACAATAACCATTTTTTATCCTTTACTTTTTACTAGAAATAATGGCTTATTTACGAAGCGATTTTAAGCAGTACAGCATTAATCCTTATCCAATTAAGTACCTTAAATACATTGTGAATTTAATTTAGATCAATATGGCCCTGTAAATCATGTAGTCAAAATGAATATTTTCGAAGATATCTCAGCAACGGTGTTGAACAGTTGGTTATACTACCTTCATCATTCACAGGTGGACCTCGATATTTACATGAAAAATCGCAGGACGCAATGACTTACGTCAAACATTACGGTAAACCTGATTTATTTATAACTGCCACATGGAACCCAAGTTGGCCAGAAATCTAAGAAAATATTAACACAAATTTAACTCTTATAAGACAGGTACGATTTAGTTAACAGAGTCTTCCATTTAAAAGTACAGAAACTCCTGTACCTCATTAACAAGTCTCATATATGCGGTTCGCCGCGCTGTCATATGTACTTAATTAGTGAAAATCACGTTTTTTCCAAACCGCGTATGCTGCAGAGCTTTTTGACGATGTATCTAATCGAAGGGCCCATTGAAGCTTGGCATCCAAAGTTATGCCCAAGAATGTTTTTGGTGGGATTTCACTTCTTTTTGTAGAAACGTGGGCAAAGCAGAAGGGGAGGCATTCGCCCAGCAGTGGGACGCTATAGGCTAGATTAAATTAGATGTGTCCCACTACGCTGCGTTTTTGCAATGACAGTCGATTTTTTATGTACCGTACTGTATTAGAGATTTGGTAATGCCCCCTTCTACTATTAGAAGGGGGCATTACCAAATCTCTAATACAGCTGAGGGTTCTTCATGACATCAAATGAAGCGGCCCACCAAGTTGAATATTTTTTGTAAAGGCGGTATGTCGATCTCTAATAGTTTGGTTGGGCTCTTGTGTTTTCTAATCAGGGTCACCAGGTACTCCAGATCTTCGATTATCCTAGTTTTTATATTTTTCCCTTTATATGGCCATTAAACCCTAACTCTGTTCCAAATTTCAGCTGTCTGAGTTTATAGGAAGTACTAGTTCTATTCTGATGATCATGAGTGAGTGAGTGTCATAAATGCGAAACTTTGCTTTCGCTTAACTTCGGACCTAAATGACCTACAGACTTGAAATTTTGGATTTTAATTGTGTGATTATAGTTTACTGGATGACGAAAATTTCTGCGTTCTGGTCTTATCCAGAGGTTCTCAAATAGGGGCCTGAAAATGTTGCGAAATGGTTCCAGTAAAGGATGGTACGGCAGTGTTTGCTTCGCGCTCGACTTGGCGGGGGCACTGCCGTGCCCCTCGATGAACGTGAAATTATTTTCGAAATCGATCAACTTTATCTTGAAAGACAGAGGTTGATATAAAATGTCGGGTAAGGTTCTATATGTCTTACAAAATACAACGCGAAGGTCCGTTTATAATTTTTGTTTGTTCTCGCCATTAGAAACCAGAAAGTTAATTGTCATTACATCAACAACCTCTTATTTAAATTTTAATCAAGAACCTTTTCTCTTTCCAATTAGTTGGACGCGTCTCCAACTAGGTACCAGGAGGACAGGACGCGGTAGGAGCTGTTTTGTTCTACTTAATCCTACCTAACCGCAAACATGACAATTTAGACCGGAAGCAAAGGAACAAAAGGAAGAAAACTGCTTGGCACCGATTACTTAATAGTGGAAGGCTTCATTACAGCTCCGTGCTAAAGACCATTTTAACAAGATACCTCTCGACATTAAATTCTACTTTAAGTGGAGGCTTTAAGATCAGTTTTTATTGTCCAATCAGTTTTGGTTAGGTTGAATATTAGTAACGTAATCAGGAAAGGAATTAGTGTTTATAGGGGCGCTCGCTTTAAGATATAATAGCGTTGAATGTTTTTTTACTGGTGTGAGGGCAGTTACAGATTTTTTGTGTTTTTTATTAGTTTGTTACCACGTAGGTATACATTCCATTTAATGAAATCAGCGAATATACGTTTAATAACGAAGACGACTAAGCATAGTTTCGAAGTGTTGTTTAAATTTTAGTTATTTTTATTGGTGCTTTGTTTACCATGAGACATTGTTTATATTTATAGTGAATACATACATGTAACTTTAGCTGATTTTTAATAAAAACGATTTTTTAAATTTTAGCGGAGGCTCGAGTGAGAAGGTTGAGGTTGTAACCTGACATGGTTTAAGCATATCTAAAGCCGCCGCGGTCGTTTATAAGTAGATAGCATAAGAGACAAACGTTAATGTGTATAGATAATAGAACAAAACATGGTGTTAGATCTTGGCTGACAAGCCATAAGAGCAAGAAGAAAAATAAAAAGAAAATTAAAAAAAACGTAGAACCAGCTTGTTGGAATAATTATTCAGTTTACAAGACAAACCGTGTTTAATTTACAAAGAGCCTGTGAGGCCCACACAGCACTCTTATTTGAAATTCAACTAGAATGTTGATTCCATAATTTGTTTAAAATAATATGACGTTATGTACTCTTGTGATCAGGAAAAGAAACAATTTTGCCAAATGCACATCTAGAATAATATTTTCTCTTGTTTTATATTTGAGTACAGCATGTCGATTCTTTAAAAATCTCACCGTGAAGAATTGCGTGTAGTGAGCTGTCAGTGTCATTCCGTCTTGGTCAATCCTTAGCATCAGTGGCACTGACAGCTCACTCCGCGCTCACTTCACCTAAGTGTTCACGGTGAGATGGTTACAGAACAGCACTATAGTTCACGTAATTGTTTGTGTAGGTTAATTTAGTTCCCACATTTTCAAACCGCTCATTTTAAATGTTCGCCACTCGCTCTGAGTTTCCAAACTATGGAAACAGCTTCAAAACTCAATTAGCTGGTTTTGCGAGGTGTCAGAACAAATGAACAAATATCAAAACACGTTGAAACAATAGTTCATGTGTTCGAACTATACAGTACAACTGTAAATAGGCGAACATAATGCTGTGAGCGGCATACTTGTGTGGAATCAACATTAAATACCTAACACAGAATTATATCGAAGTAGATATTTTAATAAAACCTATTTCTAAATTTCGTTTTATCGTTAAAATGTGTTATTGCGTTTTATACATAAGTAAGTAGATTTCTATTTTTCTGTATTAACCGATGAAAGATAATTCATATATGTAAGTGCTCATACCAACGACCACTGGGCTATATGGTCATTGGCTCATACATACGAGCGACACGCGTCAACTCGTCGACAGCTGTCAACCTTGAGCTGTTAAGCTTGACAACCTGCCGCTCGTGTATTTTGTTGTTGTTGTTGTCGGCTGCAGTTTCCTCTGCCGTTGACGCGTTTCACTCGTGTGTATGCATACTTAGTACCTATGTCTAGCTATTGATATATTATTATTAGTATTGATATTGAGTATTGAGTATTAACTTCCTACTTAAAAAGTTTAACACGTCATTAAACATTCTGACGTTTTCTAAATGAAGGTTGTGTTGTATGTTGTCCGTTTTTAGTCTAGTTTTATAAACTCAGCCTGAAGCCCCCGAAATCATTCAGTCAGCTTATAAACGTAAGCGGCTAGTGGCCAAACCCAATAATAGACAATAAACAGTATAATTCTATCCGTCCTTGTCAATAAAATACTTATCAACACGTTATAGGGCCGCATACTTTGGCTTTATTGGGACGTTAAAACCAGAGATTGATAGGTGTTTCTATCTCTAGTACGCTAAAATGGAGACAGATACGTTATTGGGTTTGGCTGTAAGCTAACGTCAAAATGACGTTTTATATGATGGGCGTCATTAAAATTAAAGAATAACTCAAGAATGTTTTCCTCAAGATTCCTCAAACGGCCTGCTAACAGAATACGTCTGACAGGCGTCATGTCCGTACGTTTCGCAAACGTAACCTGTGCAGTCGAGGCTATTGAATAACATACCGGACAGGTAACATGTGTAGCCGTGCGGCCGATCCACGTTCTCTAAGAATATAACACACGTGAGTTGTGGAGTTATGCTCTAGAGTTACTGTTCCAGTTCGATATAACAGAACCGTTTACGTTTGGTATTCAGGGAGCGTCGGGGTTTTCGATTAGTTTCAGACTCAAGAGAACTCTGACGTAAATCATGGTCGTCGATGATTTTATCTTCCAATTACGGTTAGGTTAGGTTTTAATAGGTTTTTTCTTGAATGCTGTGGGTACGTTTATTTCGTTTGTTCATAAAACTCGTGAACTTTGCATATATACTAGTTGTATGTTTATCTCAGGAAGCGACGCGCGCTTTACTTGTGGTAAAGTGTGTGTTAGCGCAGGAGCTCTTGGTTGGTGCTGGTCCGAGACAATGGCGAAGTTGGAAGTGCGTGTGTTATGTGCTGATGCTATTCGTCTTCACGCATTCACAGCGTGTATATACATTTAGTTACCACAAGTAAAACGCGCGACGCTTCGTGAGATAATAATACTGAAGGTAACCTTTTTTTTAAGTAATATGTTTACCGTGATACTACCACTGTTGTTACTGGTTTCTAAGTCTTACATAAAAATACAATATTCTGTTGCTACAGTGATTCATAGTCATAGAAATATGATCGATTCTCGATTAATAAAACAGCCGCTTGAGTTATAAAGTTGTATCGATGTTATCTCGACTTTGTAGGCAAATATGATTTTATCAGTTTATGACAGTTGTTAATGATACAATTGTTTGTTTTTAATGTTAACATTTTGATTGTTAACATCATTAGTTATTGATGTCAACGTTAACAACTGGACAGATTCCGCCAAAACTGGAAAGTGAACGCGCAGGCTCGCGACCGATGAAAGGAGTGTGGGACAGAGCAGGCTAACAAAAAAACAAAGTTACCATTAACATTTCGTGGAGCTAGCTGTAGTTTAAAAAAGTACTGATATTGCATTATCGAAATGTTTTAGGTACTTACATATTGTTAAGTACGGGACATAGTATTTGCTTTATAAATTAGCATAATCGGCCTAAATGATCACACTGCTGAGAGGGAGTCGGCTGTAATCCTCTGTGACGTTTACGTTCACCGTTTTGAGAGCAGTGGCGATGAAAAAATTGCACAAAGTAAGCACTTCACTTTGTGTAATTTTCCTGAGTTTGAGGCCAAGTTCAAATTCCAGACAGATTTTTTTATGTAATTAAATGCCAGATAAGTTAACCAAGGGATCCCCGAAGGTCAGAGACCATCGAATTGTAACTAATTTCAAACAAAACTTTTACTACTTACTTTACTTTTTATACCCATCATCATATCTTCTTTGATTGTAAATGTATAATCTAAGAAAAAAAGTATCATTACTAGAATTACTTAGTAGTAAAAAGAGAAACGTAAAGTCTGCGATGTCTTGTACAAGAACAGTATTTTTAACATTAATTTATTTAATTTAAATTCCAATTTAATATTTCGTTGGAAGAAGCAATGAGAAATTATTGTGTAACCTTTAAAGTTCATTTCTATATTGAGTAAGTAACATATTTCGGCAAAACTATTTTTATGTTTTGGCTTTCAAGTAAAACTAGATCTAAAAAAGTACAAGAAAATTATTCCGCCAAGGAAATGCTTGGTCAGTAACTCACATGTAGCTGATACTATTAACATAAATTTATACTAATACTAAAAATGGCTTTTTTTTGTAAGTTTATATGTAATGGGGTAATGTCTGGAACTACCGGTCAGATTTGAAAAATTAAATAATATGCTAATTAACACCACGCTATGACCCTCAGCAGCCGAGCAAAAAGAAAAAAGTCAGAGAGAACGCTATGCGATGAAGTGATAGCGCGGACAGGTGATACGATGCCACGGGGTGGGCGGAGGAACAAGAAATTTAGTACGTGTTTTATGCTTAAAACCGCCTGTTACATTTCTAATGACTGCCTCGTTGGTCTAGTGGTCGCAAGAGCTACTGCTGAGCGTAAGGTCCTGGGTTCGATTCCCGGGTCGGGCAAAGTGTTATTGAGTTTTCTAACTAGAATTTCTCAGTAGCAGCCCGGAGTCTGGAACTGTGCCCGGTTAATGGCAACAGGCTCGCCCCTATTACATTGGACTTAAGCATAACTGGCGAAATGTGGGTGTACTATAGGTACACCTCTGCCTAACCCTTCTGGGATTACAGTGATGTTATGTGTGAGTATATTTCGAAAATGATCTCAATAGCTTTTGATTTTACCGACTATGGCGAAGGAAGGAGGGTAATTGTGTAAGAGTCTTTATTCGTGTCACTTTTACTGGCTTTCATTATAAGAAGAATGGGATTCAATCTAGTATTTTGTAAAAACATATGTGTAAGTTGCCAAGTTTGACCATATTTTAGTGTAATGTGGTCAAAAGTCCTTTCGAAACCGGATGCGATACATATTATAAAGCAGATGGATATCGCTCCCATACAAGTTTGGCCCAGCACGGACACAAATAAAACAATATATGATATGAAGGCATATTTGTATTTAATAGTCCTGTTAATATTGTATTACTCCAGAACTTGGTGGTGTCGAGATTTAAGACATTTTAGGTTTATACTTCGTTATAACATTTTGACGTTTAATACAGTAAGCTTTGTCATTGTCGTGATAGTCTAGAGGTTAAGGCCTCATTAATCAAGCACGAGGTTGTGGTTTCAATTCTTGGCTAAGTACCAGTGTGACTTTTTACAATTGTCTGCTTTCATACATCTAGTCGTACAAGCGCGTCGTATTAATAGAACTGATATATTGTGTTGTACACAAAAAGTGTCAAATATGTAATTATTAGGTATAGCTGTGCGTGTTTATTTTATCAGAAAGCATATCGTAAATGTCACAAAAATATGTAAAATATGTTTTAAATTACCATGCTAAAATAATACAATAATGTGTCCTGCACTAAACATCTGCTTGTAAAGATACTTACTTGCTAATTAATTATGTAATGTTTTATTGAATTGCTCAGTAGCAATTCGGAGTCTGGGTTTGTGCCCGGATGATGACAATATATTACATGGGGCTTACACATACCTAACTGGCGAAATGCGGGTGTACTGTAGGTATACCTCTGCCTAACCAGGCGTGATGTATGTATCGGATGGATGTGTAGATGGGATGTGTATATTGGACCAATCACTAAATCGAAATGTACGTTATTTTGAAAGCATTTATATATCACTTCGTGTATACCTATCTTAGAAGAAGAAGGTAGTGTTTCCATTACTTTGAAGAACCAATTAATCTTTTGATTTTTAATTAAAGAGATAAATAAAATGTGTCTTTTTTAATTTTAGTTCCGTTATCACTTAACACGCATAAAAACATGTATTTTTCTTACTCTGTTATCTAAACTGCAAGTAAATACATGTCGTTTCGAACAACAAATAGGTACTAATTACCAATTTATTTCAAACAATTGCAACATTAGTAACTCAGGATGGACATCAAAATAATACTATTTAAAATTGATATGTTCCCACTGAGTTATGCGGAGAAACGAAAGCCATGATGAAAAAATCAAAAATAATACGTTTTTTTTGTAGTTTTTTTTTGTACGTTTTCTTTGTCCGTGCTGGGCCAAAGAAAATCCATGTCCCCCCCCGACCTCCACATCGCTGCCGGCGCTATTACCGTGTTTTCGCTTAGCAGTTATTCGCTGACCTTTTTCTTTATGCTTCCTCATGCATTGAGCCATCAAACTAAAAAAAAAACTATTAGGGCTGGTAAGTAGTTAGTAACAACTACTCTCTCTCTCTCTCTCTCTACCTCTCTAACTCTTCTGCTTTATTAGTATAATTATAGTATAGCACGTACATACGAGTGACAAATTGAACCCAATTCACCGTGACATGACGGAAGCTGACTCCACAAAATATAAACCAACAACAATGATTCGGAATATTATCGAGAACTTAATGTGATTATATTTTCATAACATACTTTTTACTTGTTCTTGTTTCATCGTTACCATTTATTTATGACGATATTTAGAATCCAATTACAAAGCTTAATGTTTTGTCCTGATATCTATTTAATAGCCATTCAGAGCGAATTAGCGGGTCGTTGAGTAAGTTATCTAAGTACCTAATAGAAATACCTAATAACATCGAGTTTTGTAAGTCCTAAAATGGTATAAGACTTGCTCCCATGAGAATATATATATTTGTAACAACAGTATTATTTAAAAGAGTGTCCATGGAGTTTCATGCCCTCTCTTCTCCATAGGTATCTACTACACTTTGGTATGGGCAACCAGTTTCATATTTCTGACTGAACGACTCCTTGACAATTCATAAGTTTGAGTTTGAATAAGGGGGATGCGCCGCGAAAAACATATTTTCAATTATGTCAGTGTTAGGATGTATGTTCCTTAAAATTATGATTCACGACCGTTGTATTGATGATTCTAATGATTATAAGTCTGTCAAATACTTGTCACGGTCGTGAATCATATTTTGATCAACGTACCACCTGACCTGAAAATTGCGATAAACAACAAAAAAAACCGACAAGTGCGAGTCGAACTCGCGCACCGAGAGTTCCGTACAAACCTGTAGGTATATAAGTAAAGGTTCACACGCGTTCATGAGGAAAGGGGTAGTGAGTTTATAATGATTAAAATATTTTTATTATAAGATGTAAAAATTTACTATTTTCGCAATTGTTCCTTTAACTGTGCTATATGACGTTGCTTTGTACCAAATTTCAAGATTCTGAGTTCACGGGAAGTAACCTATAGGTTTTGATTCCCTTGCGAGTGTCGAAAATTCGCAGCATTAAATAACTACAAGGGACAGTAAACCTGAGTATTTGATATAAACTCTAGCTTGGTACTTCCACACGTTCCTGAGAAAAAGGGTCTTGACAGACAGACGGAAAGACGGATGGACAATTAAGTGATCCTATGAGGGTTCCGTTTTTTCCTTTAGATACCTCTAACCCTAATAACAAAAGGAATTTCGTGGGTGGCCCTGGCGAGTTCGCCTTTAATATAACCGGCAAAAGATGGTCGTACAAATTTTTTCATACCTTTTCAAAAACAGGTGCCATGTCACGTTTAAAAAAAACTAATTTACTTCTCATTCATCATCAGCCTACAGCATTCCACTGCTGGACTTACGCCTCTTTAATTGCACGCCATTCAGCTCGACTCCCAGCAAATCTAATCTCATTATTTGACATTATATGCCCACAATCCTAATTTCAACTCTCTGCTAAAGGCTTTTGGACACAGGGTATTAATTCATTAAACAAAAAGTGTACATTTAGCCAACCGTAGTAAAATTTCCCATACAATAATAGTGCCTAAAATTACTTAAACTAAAATTTTATAACAGGTGCAAGTAATGATGGTTTGGAATTACAATGTAAGGTAGAGCAGGCGGGTCGCTCTTATTCGTATCTGGAATAATTCAAACCTGTGTTTTAGGCCATCAATTCAGATTCAGATTTATTACAGTTGTTATGGCAATCATGTCATTTGGTTTCAATAGGTTTTATTTTCATTATTTTCTATTGTACACCATTTTCTATACTGTTAAGTATCTGGTACTTGTTGACAGGCTTAAACTGTCCTCCCATACCTTTTAACACTCTTATTTGAAAACATTGTAAAAACCAACTATTTTTGACACAGTAACCGTGGAGTTTCTTGCCGGCTCTTCTCCATAGGAAACGACCATTTGGAACCGTGCACCTAGCTTCTGACGTTTCATAAGTGCCTAATGAAATAAAATATTTTTCACCATACTAACTATTATTTGCAATTTTTACCCATCGATTTCCGAGGGTAAAAGCCTTTTTTGTTATCTAGAGTGTACAAGTGTTTTAAAATTCGAAGGCTTCCGATTCAACATTTACTCGTAGTTTTAAATAAAACCAAAGAGTTAGGAACAAAAACGTTTTTAAGACAAAAGTTGGAAACGTTCAAAACCTGTCAACCGAAAATACCTGGTTATTCAGAACCGAAAATATCCACTTTTTAATTTATTTTAATAAACAGATTATATACGTATTTTACTGGTTTTCTTTCTTTTTTGCAAGTTCCTCGTAGTGTGGTGAAAATTGTTGTGTTTCACTTATGGGTAAAAGTTTTTAGCGTTTCGTGATTTGACACCTTCGCGACGCTCAGGATTCTTCTTTTAAACCACTCGCTTCGCTCGTGGTTTAATTCTAGAGCCCTTCGCTAGCTCAGGTTTCAATGCAAGCACTCACGGCAAAAACACTTTTACCCATATGTAAAATAAATAACTATTGATTTCATGTTATGGAATAAAAGTAGATTTTCACTAAAGACACTGCGGAATAGAAAATAGACCAAAGTTTTTGTTTATTATGTACTTACGTATTAATATTTGTTCAAACTTAAACGTAATACTAGGATGTCACTTGGAGTATTTAACAAGCACTCACACACATACATTTTTTTTCTTTACATCGCTTACTTAACCATAACATAAAGAAACATAAAAATACAAACAATGTACGTAATAGTTAAGTTACGAAAAGATACGGGATGGTGCAAAGATACGACGGTTTGGAAAAGTAAACTTAGGTCGGTAGGTAAACTTAGGGCAGTATTTTTTGCGCGTACTTGGCGGTGCCTATACTGTGTGTCCTAATAAATTAGAACGAACATTTTTGTGATCCTCAGCGAGCTGTAAAAGTGATAAGGGCTAGTAATAACTTGGGATAGTTAACTGTCATGGGGAATTTATTTTATAGATTTGTTAGCTTGGTTTTATTGTTGTGTGTATCATTTAGGTATAGTTATTTGTTTCATTATACAAGTCGATTAACCCTGTAAACATGGGCCTCTCAATGACCGCTATAAGAATAATTCAAAGAGCATATTGCCGTACAGGGTGACTTGTAATTTGACGTATTCTTTCCCGGACATGACATCATCACTATATATCGCTCTTCTCTTAACTCTGATGAAATTGAATGGCCTCCATTGCTTGTTGAAACATTTGGTCGCAACGCTTCAGTAGATTACACACAAGCGATCGAAATGTAAATAAGTATGCTCTATTTCTGTAACAAAAAATAAATCTGTAATTAGGTAAATTGAAGTTGTTCGGGGTAGTTTTAATAAAAGTGATTTTAACGTCAATCTACTTGTACTCCTGCCTACTTCGAAACTTCCTTAATTTATAACGTTACATAAAGGACGATTTAATATGTATAGAAAATATATTACACGAAACAAATAAATTGAGTTTAAGGAGATCTAGGTGATTTCAAGAGACTAGATTTTGGGCGCAACCTTGGAGCAAGGATGAACACTAAGGTCGTTGAACTTTCAAAATATAGTATTTGAAGAAGGTCAATTCTCGTACATAAAAACATTTAAATTCAAGCCTCAATCTCATCTTAGCGTCAATCAATGTCAAAGGTTGTCAAAAATCACTGAATTTTTGACAGATTGAGACTGACATTAGAATGCCAAAATCCTTAAAAATAAGGGTATCGCCGCTCAGATCATGTGTACACACATTCGCTTCATTTCACGGCTCACTACACATTAGGTTTTTCCACATATGTACATTTTACACAGATAGTTTATAACCTGGATAGAGTACTTTTTTATCAAGATACTTGCAAGGGACAAGATTTATGCGGGTGAAACCACGGGGAGCAGCAAGTGTTTGTATAAGGTAATCTGTAAAGGAACCTACTGATCCAATAACGGAATTCTTGGCGGTACATTATATCTGATAACTTTTTAGCAGTTAGAAGCCTTGGCGACCTGCTTTATATGAAATGTTTTTGGTAGGTTAATATTTATTTTTTTAGGTTTGCAGGTAAAATTGTTTGTATAAGGTAATCTTTAAAGGAACCTACTGATCCAATTACAAAAAAAAATCACTGATAGAGAGTTACTCCATTGCCGAGTGCCATAGGATATGTTTAAGATTAAAACACGCGGATGAAGTCGCGGGCAGAAGCTAATCATGTATGTTTATTTTGTTACTTCGTTCTACAAAAAACAATAGCTTTTTGGAGTCTCACAGGAAATAAGAGTAGTGATTGAAACAAAAACTGGCACGACTAATTGCATCTATGTTGACTGACTTATTGCCATTGTGTCGATGGACGAACCTGTGAACAATTTCATCAAACTCGATCCAGAAACAAAACAACTGAACATGCATTCTGTTTACAGCTACAAACGAACTATACCATCCACGTTTTCCATTCCTGGAAATGGAATTGTAATCGAATGTTCCGCGAGGTTGTGAGGTGTAATCCGAAGGACTCGGCGTGTTTGATTTGTGGAGCAGCTGCAACGAGCTTCGTTTCAATTTGCTTTTTGATCTTATACTGAGGAATTGTGCACAGTAAATAGTCTTGACTTGACTTGGGACTTGTTTATATAATTATTATTATATTCCTTTATTGAATTTTGTATATATATAAATTACATTATATGAGGGGGCTGAACTCTATAACTATATACCTAATGTATTTAAGGAATTAAAATCTAGAAGCTGGTTGCCCATTCTAAAGCGTACCGAAGAGGAAGAACGGGCAAGAAACTCCACGGACACTCTTTAAAGCAAAATGTGGTTACATCATTCATGTTGAGACTAAGCATGTGAAAACGATGCAGAGCGTTAAAAGCGTCCGTAATAAAAAATAAAAAAACAAATATTCAAATAAATTAAAATAAGCCGTGGCAGCTAAGAGATGACCAGTCCCTACTGACGGCGCCCATTCACGAACATGACGCATGAATGCACCATTCCGCTCAACCATTTTGAAGGAAGTTCAATGACCCAACACATGCGCCAACACCAGCGAGACAACATAACATGAAACAATTAAAACGTAAAAAATTGTAGCCCACCAGTACCGGTGGGTTACAATTTGTCCAAGCTATCGGTGATCCGGGTTTCTGAGAGAGGAACTTAACAAAACCAACCAAATTAAAAATTATAATTGTTAAAGTGTGCTGAGAATCTCGGTTAAAATTAAAATAGTTATTATTTGTAGGACTTTCTTTGGTTTGTTAAAGGTTCTAATCAGTCGGCACGTATGCAAAGTAGGTACACCTTTTAATGTCGTATGTTGTTTAGATTCTGTAGACAAATAGTTTATTAGCAAAAATGCAAGTAGATGTATCTAGGGACGTTGTTAACTAATTAATTTCAAACATGGTCATTATTATTTTAATCCGAGGAGATTAAATCCGAACAGTAATACACGCTGTTTCAAATAATCCTCTGATTAAAAAAATCCTCTATCTACAAAACTATATTTGGGATATTTGTTTTTTAAACAAACAAGCCAATAAGAATAAAGCTGAACAGAGCACTCTGATACAGAAAGTATCTATGCACGTACCTAGGTGTTGCCGGTGACCTAATTTGCATGCAAACTTCTACTCCTATTCGAAACACTCCTCGGTCGAGTTTCTGAGAGCATTCTAACACCCTCGAAGAAACGTATCTTCAAAATACGATGTTTCTGAACGTTCTTCGAACTGTATTATATCAATGTTTAGACGTTTTCTAACAGCTGTAGAAAAAAATACAATACTTTTAAACATCCTGTGACCTATTTTATATAACAAGATTAAATGTAAACGTTTTATTTAATGTAATCGGCCAATGACGTCGACAGACAGACGAAGCGTAATCAGTGATCACGTAGCGATTGGTGCGAGACTTTTGTTCGCCTACCCTCCTTAATGTAAATAACTGAAAATACTTCCAACGAGAAATAAAAGGTGTTTCTGAGCCTCTGAGGACGTGTTTATTTAGTGGTGAAAGCCTGATTGTAGGAGCGGAATAGATTAAAGAGTTTCTTATTTGGTAGTTGGTAGATAGATAAAAAAGGAATATGCGGTTATGTGATTCTACCATGTTTTTTTTTTAGAGTCAAGCCATAGGTATTATTAATTTAATCCCACTACGAACATACTACGAGTGACGTAAAACCTAAGCTAAGGTCTAAATTACGTCCTTGCTACAGTTGCTACGGCGTAGCTGATCAACGAACGCTTGCTACGACGCTCGTAGTCGCGTAGCTATACATTTTGAAAGTTGGTAACATGACGGTAAATACATATATTAGTTGGGTTTGTGTTTATAATATTCTGCCAGTTTTGGTTAGAATGGAAGACAACCTAAGGTCTGAAACATATTTGCAATTAAATACTTGGCTACCAAGTAGGTACATGTATTTAAGGAATATTAGTAGTAACCTTAGAATAATAACGCATAGAAACCTAAACCGAGTACCAAAAGTGAAGCAAGTCAAACTATACATAATGAGACATAGCTAGCGCAGCGAGCCGTCAGTGCTCAAGGTCAAGCTCTGTTGAACATAGCTCGCAGAAAATATTACAAAATGAGTTTGTTGCGTGAAAAGATGGTATACATTCGGAAAACATAAAAATGTGACACATTTCACAGTTTAGTACTTACATTCAATTTAACGTAAAAAACGGTCTTCAAATAAAAAAAATCATAACTTTTTTTTTTTTTTCTTTATTTATTTAAAGAGGGTTTTAATCTAAATAGATTATGCCACCCTCATCGTTACAAATCGACGGTACATGCCACTACAAAAAAATATCTTACACTACCTCTGCGATTAATACCAATGTTTACGAGCCTGTACAACATCCTGGCTGCTTCCGAAACAGGAGCAGCAAGGACGCTGTTACATACCCCAATCTCGCACATACTATTATATACTATTAACAAATCACGTCTTTCCGGCTCGTTCCGGACACATTCCATGATTTTATGATAAACATCTTCAATTATGTTGCATTCCACACAATTTGGTGATTCAACTTTACCCATTAGGAATGCAAATTTATTTAAGGGTATGTGTCCGGAGCGAAGTCGCAGAGCTGTTATGATTGTCTGCCTTCCCATATTGGCACTGTCTATCCACGTACTTTTAAAGACGCTCGTTTGTATAGTGGCATACCATATACCTTTACTGCGGCTCCTTTCATTGAAGTATTCTTGCCAGCTGTCATAACAAACGTGTTTTATCGTACAGTAAAGTTCGGTATAATACGGGACACAGGAATACTCTTCACCGTTGGATGATGCCTCTTTAGCAAACTGGTCGACCATCTCATTACCTTCAATGCTAATATGAGACGGCACCCATTGTATTACAACATTTTTATTCTTACTTTTAAGTTTACACATCAAATCCAATACCATATACGCAATGGGAATCCCCCGTTTGGGTAAGGTGCATCGTCTTAATAGCTGTAAAGCACTGCGACAATCAGATACAATTAAAAAATTAGAACATGCTATTGATTCAATATAAGATAGTGCCTCTAAAATAGCTAATAATTCAGCGTGCATTATTGAGATCACTGAATCTACTTTAAGTTTCATCGAGGCATTTGTAAATGAATCAAAAAATGCAACACCAATTTCACTATTAGTGATTGACGCATCAGTGTAAATTGTGTATTGACCGGTATAGTTTATTTGTAGAAATCTATCACAAAGAGCTTTTAATTGGCAAGTATTGTAATCTTTTTTGGCTTGGTCAATACCATCAATAGTTGCAATTATACTGTTGTCTAGAGTCACGTTGCTGACCCAAGTCGGTAAACTAAACATTTCTACGATATCACTACAGTAAATACGTTCGTATTTTAATGAGTCATGGATCGTAACTAGAACAGGTTTTGGTTTGTTTCTCCAGTAGCGGTGCGAACACAGCGCTGACAGATGTTCGAGTATATCAATTGTGACATTATTTTTAATGGATTTGCATTTCAACCAAAATTGACTTCCAAGATATTTCCGGCGGATGTGCAAAGGCGCGATACACAATTAATTTTCCATAATATGTATAGGTGTGCTTCTAATAAAACCACCTATTGAACGTAAACATAGATTCTGTATCCTCTCTAGTTTTAACATATGTGTACGACTGCTATTGCCATAAAGAGCACACCCATAATCCAATCGACTTCTTACGGTATCTATATACACGCGCCTAAGATGTGTAGGGTGCAGTCCCCAGCCAGAACCGACTAGCATTCGAAAAATATTGACGAACTTAAGGAGCTTTTCTTTTAATTCA
This sequence comes from Dasypolia templi, assembly GCA_963555695.1. Lineage (NCBI taxonomy): Eukaryota > Metazoa > Arthropoda > Insecta > Lepidoptera > Noctuidae > Dasypolia > Dasypolia templi. The sequence goes on from OY743147.1 coordinate 3,424,315, forward strand.
TTAATGTGCTTCCTCCAGATGAGTCTAAAATCAAACCATAGTCCCAAATATTTTATATTTTCAACTACTTCTAAGGGCGATTCATTGACATATAGTTTGACATTTTCTCTTTTGTATCCTCTTTTGAATACACATACTTTAGTTTTCGACGAGGATATGTCAAGGCCTAAACCTGCAATTATATTATTAAATTTGTCCAAAGCCGTCTGTACCTTTAAAGAAGCCGAGTGGCAATTATGATCCGCAGCATATAAAACGAAATCATCGGCATATTGAGCTACGTGAACTTCATTTATAGTTTTACAAATAGGGACAGTAGCAATGTTAAACAATAAGGGTGACAGGGGATCACCCTGAGTCAGACCGCGTCCTGTGTTTCTGCTAATTGAAACATTGTCATCCATGCAAATACTCAACTGCCTGTCTTGGAGGAAGTTCCACAAATATGAGCATACTTTTGACCCAATATGTAATGTTTCATTCATGTACTGCAGCAGGGGAATAATTTCAATATTATTATAGGCATTTTCAATGTCAATGAAGCAACCCACAGTGTGAAGTCCTTCCGAAAATCCCGTCTGTATTCTCGAAGCTAGGTTAGAAAGACTATCTAAACTAGAGCGGCACTTTCTAAAACCCACTGTACTATCAGAGAATATCTTGTTATGTTCTACATACCACTCAATTCTATTCAGTATCATATAGTGAAATGTCTTGCAAATACAAGACTTTATAGAAATAGGTCGAAGTTTCGTAGATTCCGAGGTGCTTTGAGTATGGTTATGAATAGGCACGATGGTTATTTGTCGCCATTGCTTAGGAACAAATCCGTGAATAAAACATCGGTTGAATAAAGATAACAGAATATTTTTTGCATTGTCCGGGAGATGCTTTATCATGCTATAAGATATATTGTCTTTGCCAGGTGTGTTGTTTCTATATTTCATTGAATTTAACAACTCCTTTTTAGAAAAGGGTGCGTCTAGTTTTGGGTTGCATGACGTAAAATGTGGGGTAGATCAACCGACAAAATCTGGCGTCAAAGAAGATTTGCGACGTCAGTTTTATTAATGTCCGAAGTTCCGAATCGGGTTCTAACCAAGTTTCACCAAGGGCAGCAATGTGGATTTTTTCTAGTAATAGTAGATTTTCAAAATTGCGCAACTTATGTTTAAGACTTTGACAATTCCACTGTATAATACTCAAGTTCTTATTTTTAATTGGACGTTTCATTGTCTGAAACAAGCGAAAAGTCAAATAACCTCTTAAATAATGACCACTCTGACATATTACCTACTACCCAAATGATCAACCACTCAGTGCATATTTTAACAATACTTTGAATTTTAACAGAAATTGGGTCTCTTTTGGTAAAAATTACTCCTTTTATTTTTCTAAATAGTTCTCCTATTGTTACGTTACTATCCATCGTCCGTCTTGTAGGCGGTTTCCTGGACTCATTGATTTTTGCTTCGCTACTATCGGATTCTGTGTTGGAGTGTGTGAAATCCCAATTTTTTTAATTAAATTTCTTCGTTATGTTTTCTGGCTTTGTTTTTTCTTTTTTCTTAGATGTAGTCTTTGGCTTACATTGCTGTTCCAGGCGTGGAATTTCTTTAACAACTTCGGCGAAGGTGGGGGTTACTGGGTATTTCTCCATTGGCTTATCAGTTGAGGGTTGTGTCAATACACGGAATACCAGGGGTGGCGAGTTAGATGGCGAATCTGGAGTAGGGTACATTGTCAGGGCCTTACGATATGTACAGTTAAACTCGGACATGATAAGACGAATTTTCCTCTCTTTTATGTAGGACGGGCATTCCTTGGACATCGCAATGTGTTCTCCTGAGCAATTAGGGCACTACAACATCTGCGTGTCACAATTTGGATGATCTCCACTACACTTTGGACAAACTACCTTTTTTTCACATTTCTTAGAGATGTGTCCCAGTTTCCAGCAGCGAGAACATTGTGATACTGAGAACACATATTTTTCAACGTTAATTTTAAGGTTGCCTACAAATACGTACGCTGGCAAAAAATGACCCTTAAAACATAGTCTGACACTTTCGGATGGAATCCATCCATCTCCATCTTGGTCTCGTCGGTTAAGACGTTTCAGCGAGACAAGTTCAGCTGGACTTGGACACACAATATCTTCTCGTACTTGCTCTTCACTAAGATCTAAATCAACATTTTTAATTATGCCGTAGGAGTAATTAACTTCCATGGACTTAAAAATTCTCCATCCCATAGATTTGAATTTGTCACAAGCAATAAATTTCTCAGCACTTAATTCACTATTAAATTCTATTCTTATTCTATATGGGTTCGTGTATTTAATTTTGATCGTATCACATATGCCTTGTTCTTTAAATAACTTTGCTAAGCTGAACTGTTTAGGTAGCTTTTCTGAACTTGATACGTACACTTCAATTTTATTGCTATCGTCCTTAAGTTTTTTCCCTTTACGACCGACCACATTCCAATCCATATCGTCTTCTTCTCGCTCGCGTTTATTTTGTATCGAAAATTCAAAATAATTTAATTTGCTTCAGTAGTGTTCTGTTCTTCTGTATTGTTGCATTGGGATACCTCGGACACTCTGTTGGCTTCTCCTAAGTTACGATCACTTGTATTTGAACACGGTTCTCCCTTCTCGCTATCAGACATTATCATTACAAAAAATCTTTCGTCGCATAACAACGAGACGCAATGAGCGTGGCGCTCGGTGCGCGTGCACGCAATAGTGCGGTGTTATGAGCGGCTACGTATGATGCGCGTATAGCTAGTTCGTCAAGGACACAACGCAAACACGATCACTCCGAACGAGTGACGCCACGACACTGAAAATCATAACTTAATTTAACAAACTGCAGTGAGACCAGTTGTTGAGAATAATTTCCCCTAATACAGTAGGCGCTAACTCTTTTGGAGTCTACTGTATTATGATGCCTATGGTATGGCGCTAACATTGTTGACGCCTATTGCATGAAACGAAAAGATAATAATTAGGATTGATTTAAATAATTTTGACATTTTTTAAACCGGGTTAGGTTACGAGCACGAATATACTATCCATTCGTCTCGGAAACCATGTTATAAATATGAAATAATAATTAAATGTTGTGTATCGTGTACCTGCTTTCACATTGTTATTGTTGTTTGTCCCCGTGGCCTGGCTGAAGAGCGTCGCGCCAGTCAACCGGGCTCGTCGAAGGATCCACCACATTTTGGTCAAATTACAATTTAACTTCAACCTACAAAATTTTGTCAATTAAGTAGTTACAATATTTTCAAAGTCACTCTTCTATTTTAATTTTATTAAACGTTAAATATACTAAACTGAAACGGAAAATACTCGATGTAATATAATTGTATTGTATAGAAATCATACAAGGTATCGTAATTCGTTTCTGTTGTAATTTTGTTTTGTCGTGATCGTAAAGTCGCGTGTCGCTTTTATCACTCGCGGTGATACACCCTCACCGCGTGACTACTAACACGATACTAGCCTGACGGCCGTCCGTCCTGGCGTGGTTGGCATTTTCAAACACTGCCATGCGCAGTATCTACTATTCATTTGGTCTAACAGGTGAACCAGTTTAAACGTTTACATTCAGAATACATATAACCATGTAACGTTCTACGTATGATATGACAGAATAAATTTTTAATAAAGGAGCATCTTATGAACTAGAAATGATAAAATTATACTAGCGGACCTTGGTAAGTCCTGTTTCGGAGATTAATGTCACGTTTCTTTTTAGATCCTTTAAATATGTAGGCACCTACTCGACGTAGAAAGGATTACCATTATTGTGTTTATAACAAACGTCAATTGTTCTCTTGTTACATGTAAAGCCTGGCTGCGTTATTGAGATAACAGATGAAGTACATAAAGACAAATAATTCTTATAAAATCGTACGGAGGGCAAACAAGGGGGTTCTATTAAATTAACTTCGAGTCCACACCTGCGCCGAGGACGTTCTCTTATAACTTCATGAGGAAAATTGCCTTAATTCAGTTATTTGTCGGCAACAAAAAGGCCTTGTCTCTGAACTTAATACCCGCCTTTTTTCTACTCAAAGATAATTTTGAGGGGAACATTTATGGCGATAATACTTATTAAATTTTACCGGCATTGGTACCGTTGTTGGCTCGTCGGGGCCCAAGATAAACAAAGAATTAGCTCGTTCAAATTCTGCGTTTGAGTTTATATTCTAGGTGCCTATGTTATTTTAGAGTTTATAACCCTAATTAACAGTGTCGTGGCGTCACTCGTTCGGAGTGATCGTGTTTGCGTTGTGTCCTTGACGAACTAGCTATACGCGCATCATACGTAGCCGCTCATAACACCGCACTATTGCGTGCACGCGCACCGAGCGCCTTGCTCATTGCGTCTCGTTGTTATGCGACGAATGATTTTTTGTAATGATAATGTCTGATAGCGAGAAGGGAGAATCGTGTTCAAATACAAGTGATCGTAACTTAGGAGAAGCCAACAGAGTGTCCGAGGTATCCCAATGCAACAATACAGAAGAACAGAACACTACTGAAGCACAATTAAATGATTTTGAATTTTCGATACAAAATAAACGCGAGCGAGAAGAAGACGATATGGATTGGACTGTGGCCGGTCGTAAAGGGAAAAAAAACTTAAGGACGATAGCAATAAAATTGAAGTGTACGGATCAAGTTCAGAAAAGCTACCTAAACAGTTCAGCTTAGCAAAGTTATTTAAAGAACAAGGCATATGTGATACGATCAAAATTAAATACACGAACCCATATAGAATAAGAATAGAATTTAATAGTGAATTAAGTGCTGAGAAATTTATTGCTTGTGACAAATTCAAATCTATGGGTTGGAGAATTTTTAAGTCCATGGAAGTTAATTACTCCTACGGCATAATTAAAAATGTTGATTTAGACCTTAGTGAAGAGCAAGTACTAGAAGATATTGTGTGTCCAAGTCCAGCTGAACTTGTCTCGCTGAAACGTCTTAATCGACGAGACCAAGATGGAGATGGATGGATTCCATCCGAAAGTGTCAGACTATGTTTTAAGGGTCATTTTTTGCCAGCGTACGTATTTGTAGGTAACCTCAAAATTAACGTTGAAAAATATGTGTTCTCAGTATCACAATGTTCTCGCTGCTGGAAACTGGGACACATCTCTAAGAAATGTGAAAAAAAGGTAGTTTGTCCAAAGTGTAGTGGAGATCATCCAAATTGTGACACGCAGATGTTGAAGTGCCCTAATTGCTCAGGAGAACACATTGCGATGTCCAAGGAATGCCCGTCCTACATAAAAGAGAGGAAAATTCGTCTTATCATGTCCGAGTTTAACTGTACATATCGTAAGGCCCTGACAATGTACCCTACTCCAGATTCGCCATCTAACTCGCCACCCCTGGTATTCCGTGTATTGACACAACCCTCAACTGATAAGCCAATGGAGAAATACCCAGTAACCCCCACCTTCGCCGAAGTTGTTAAAGAAGTTCCACGCCTGGAACAGCAATGTAAGCCAAAGACTACATCTAAGAAAAAAAAAAAAAACAAAGCCAGAAAACATAACGAAGAAATTTAATTTAAAAAATTGGGAATTCACACACTCCGACACAGAATCCGATAGTAGCGAAGCAAAAATCAATGAGTCCAGGAAACCGCCTACAAGACGGACGATGGATGGTAACGTAACAATAGGAGAACTATTTAGAAAAATAAAAGGAGTAATTTTTACCAAAAGAGACCCAATTTCTGTTAAAATTCAAAGTATTGTTAAAATATGCACTGAGTGGTTGATCATTTGGGTAGTAGGTAATATGTCAGAGTGGTCATTATTTAAGAGGTTATTTGACTTTTCGCTTGTTTCAGACAATGAAACGTCCAATTAAAAATAAGAACTTGAGTATTATACAGTGGAATTGTCAAAGTCTTAAACATAAGTTGCGCAATTTTGAAAATCTACTATTACTAGAAAAAATCCACATTGCTGCCCTTGGTGAAACTTGGTTAGAACCCGATTCGGAACTTCGGACATTAATAAAACTGACGTCGCAAATCTTCTTTGACGCCAGATTTTGTCGGTTGGTCTACCCCACATTTTACGTCATGCAACCCAAAACTAGACGCACCCTTTTCTAAAAAGGAGTTGTTAAATTCAATGAAATATAGAAACAACACACCTGGCAAAGACAATATATCTTATAGCATGATAAAGCATCTCCCGGACAATGCAAAAAATATTCTGTTATCTTTATTCAACCGATGTTTTATTCACGGATTTGTTCCTAAGCAATGGCGACAAATAACCATCGTGCCTATTCATAACCATACTCAAAGCACCTCGGAATCTACGAAACTTCGACCTATTTCTATAAAGTCTTGTATTTGCAAGACATTTCACTATATGATACTGAATAGAATTGAGTGGTATGTAGAACATAACAAGATATTCTCTGATAGTACAGTGGGTTTTAGAAAGTGCCGCTCTAGTTTAGATAGTCTTTCTAACCTAGCTTCGAGAATACAGACGGGATTTTCGGAAGGACTTCACACTGTGGGTTGCTTCATTGACATTGAAAATGCCTATAATAATATTGAAATTATTCCCCTGCTGCAGTACATGAATGAAACATTACATATTGGGTCAAAAGTATGCTCATATTTGTGGAACTTCCTCCAAGACAGGCAGTTGAGTATTTGCATGGATGACAATGTTTCAATTAGCAGAAACACAGGACGCGGTCTGACTCAGGGTGATCCCCTGTCACCCTTATTGTTTAACATTGCTACTGTCCCTATTTGTAAAACTATAAATGAAGTTCACGTAGCTCAATATGCCGATGATTTCGTTTTATATGCTGCGGATCATAATTGCCACTCGGCTTCTTTAAAGGTACAGACGGCTTTGGACAAATTTAATAATATAATTGCAGGTTTAGGCCTTGACATATCCTCGTCGAAAACTAAAGTATGTGTATTCAAAAGAGGATACAAAAGAGAAAATGTCAAACTATATGTCAATGAATCACCCTTAGAAATAGTTGAAAATATAAAATATTTGGGACTATGGTTTGATTTTAGACTCATCTGGAGGAAGCACATTAATGAATTAAAAGAAAAGCTCCTTAAGTTCGTCAATATTTTTCGAATGCTAGCCGGTTCTGGCTGGGGACTGCACCCTACACATCTTAGGCGCGTGTATATAGCTACCGTAAAAAGTCGATTGGATTATGGGTGTGCTCTTTATGGCAATAGCAGTCGTACACATATGTTAAAACTAGAGAGGATACAGAATCTATGTTTCAATGGTGGTGGTTTTATTAGAAGCACACCTATACATATTATGGAAAATGAATTGTGTATCGCGCCTTTGCACATCCGTCGGAAATATCTTGGAAGTAAATTTTGGTTGAAATGCAAATCCATTAAAAATAATGTCACAATTGATATACTCGAACATCTGTCAGCGCTGTGTTCGCACCGCTACTGGAGAAACAAACCAAAACCTGTTCTAGTTACGATCCATGACTCATTAAAATACGAACGTATTTACTGTAGTGATATCGTAGAAATGTTTAGTTTACCGACTTGGGTCAGCAACGTGGATCTAGACAACAGTATAATTGCAACTATTGATGGTATTGACCAAGCCAAAAAAGATAACAATACTTGCCAATTAAAAGCTCTTTGTGATAGATATCTACAAATAAACTATACCGGTCAATACACAATTTACACTGATGCGTCAATCACTAATAGCGAAATTGGTGTTGCGTTTTTTGATTTATTTACAAATGCCTCGATGAAACTTAAAGTAGATTCAGTGATCTCAATAATGCACGCTGAATTATTAGCTATTTTAGAGGCACTATCTTATATTGAATCAATAGCATGTTCTAATTTTTTAATTGTATCTGATTGTCGCAGTGCTTTACAGCTATTAAGACGATGCACCTTACCCAAACGGGGTATTCCCATTGCGTATATGGTATTGGATTTGATGTGGAAACAAAAGTAAGAATAAAAATGTTGTAATACAATGGGTACCGTCTCATATTGGCATTGAAGGTAATGAGATGGTCGACCAGTTTGCTAAAGAGGCATCATCCAACGGTGAAGAGTATTCCTGTGTCCCGTATTATACCGAACTTTACTGTACGATAAAACACGTTAGTTATGACAGCTGGCAAGAATACTTCAATGAAAGGAGCCGCAGTAAAGGTATATGGTATGCCACTATACAACCGAGCGTCTTTAAAAGTACGTGGATAGACAGTGCCAATATGGGAAGGCAGACAATCATAACAGCTCTGCGACTTCGCTCCGGACACATACCCTTAAATAAATTTGCATTCCTAATGGGTAAAGTTGAATCACCGAATTGTGTGGAATGCAACATAATTTAAGATGTTTATTATATAATCATGGAATGTGTCCGGAACGAGCCGGAAAGACGTGATTTGTTAATAGTATGTGCGAGATTGGGGTATGTAACAGCGTCCTTGCTGCTCCTGTTTGGGAAGCAGCCAGGATGTTGTACAGGCTCGTAAACATTGGTATTAATCGCAGAGGTAGTGTAAGATAATTTTTAGTAGTGGCATGTACCGTCGATTTGTAACGATGAGGAACATAATCTATTTAGATTAAAACCCTCTTTAAATAAAGAAAAAAAAAACCCTAATTAAAATAATATTGTAATCATTCTTGTCTTATCTAGATTTAGAAGTTTGATGAGTAAGTTTATTTTTACAAAACGATTTACCACTTCTGATAACAATTTCCTGTAAGTTGACGCTTCACTAAGGTTGAAATTATGTAACGGTCACCAAATTAGTACTCCTATTAATATTTTATTTGTGTAACGTAGGTAGTGAATACAGTTCTTAAATTAAAGTTCATAGGTCGCTATGTTATGCCAAGAAGCATACATAAATTAGAATAAGTCACAATATTCAATCAAAAACTGTTTCTCCAGTCAAATATTTAACTAAGTCAAAAAAAAATGGTGATAAAGCCATGTCTATTATACGTTGAATAATGTACCCACTCTCGCACCTGCACCATTATTTAGGGTCCGGCCAACTAAAGAAATCCGTCAGACGCGGCGCTTCAGGCATGCGATGCACATCAATCTTTATTTATACAGCAAATAACGAAAACCCTGTCCGATCCAATAAAGGCGTATTCCTGGTTTAACATAGGTACTAGAAAAATAAATAAAAAATTAAACTCGTAAAAAACAAAAGTTGTTGATTTTTTTATGAACCGTGCGTAATTTTACAAGAAATATGGTAAATATTCATGAGTTGACAACACTCCACCGACCGACGAAATCTTTCATTTTTACCTAGTTTTATTTCAAAGGACACCGCCCTGCACTAGCCGCGCTGTAGGCACTCTTTTAACGAGTCCTCGACCCTTTAATGAAACCGACAGGTTGCCTACTGGCACGCTACTTGTTTGTGGCCAGTGTCACATGGAGATAGCTTTCGATCGGACGTCTCAAGTGCCGCTATCGTATCGCGAACAATGTCGTATTCCAATCAGGAATGTTTGAATGTATGTATTTTATTTATGGGGTCATGCCAAACAAATGTTTTTCAAAAGTGAGTGTGATTCGGAAATCGAAGTATGATTGTGGAAGCTTTCGACTAACTCAAATCAGACACATGTGAGCTGCGAAGACTGCGTGCAAGTTTAATAAAAAAGTGTCTAATGTGTATTAACGTTGGAGGTAGACATGTGGAACACGATCGCCGAGGTATGCAACAAGTAAATGTTTTAATAAACTGATAGCTACAGTCGGTATATTGCCAAAAAGCACGTCATATTAAAGTCTCGTACACACTGAGGAAAACTAATAATCTCGTATCCATTAAATGATTACGTATTTGTGTACGCAATGCGATACCAAATAATACCCGTCAGGATCGGACAGGGTTTTCGTTACCTGCTGTATATTTATCTCAACATCATATTACGTGCACTGGTTAATGGTAATTATTATTATAAAACTTTATAGCGGGTGGAATAGACCCATAGAAACCTTAACCTAGAACATTTCATTTAAAAAAATTTGATCGCCACACCTACACAAGACTTTACCCACTGATTCTGAAAGGGACAGTCAAAACTTACAGCTATTGCGCTCAGAAAGCTGTTGTTGCTACCCCGTATATGGTAAGCTGCTTTTTTACGCATGATAGCCTGGAAACCATCAGCGCGTGCTTCAACAAACATCCCCGACGAGCTGCAACTCCACGGCAGACCGAACAACATCCCTGACGCGCTGCAACTCTACGGCAGACCCAATAACATCCTGAACGTATTATTGTTATGAGTGCGCAGGGCTCTGTAGGCTCTCTGTAGGCTGCGTATATCTCACCCATCGGCCTCTCGAGTAGAAGGACTGGCAATAAGCTTTGAATAGCGTAACCTTCACTTCTCACGTGCATCGTGCGAACCTGCGTGTGAAGATATTAACTCTCACCGCCAGAGCCTTTATTTTTTTTTTTGGTTCCGGGTTGGAAAATCCTCATGGATGTCCCCCGCCCCGGGGAGGGCGGGGGGGTCTGTCGGACTCTTACCGACTAAAAACCAACCCGGTGTTCCATCACTCACCTACGCCGGGGTCGCGGGAACACATGATTCTTCCACAACCATAGCCCGCTAGTGCGGGCCCCGTCTCGGGCGGGGGGAGTGAGGTATACTCCCCACGCAACGTCTCTGAGCAGCGCGCGTGGAACACTACGCGCGCTGCCTTCTCGGGTCCTGATATTAGGGGGCGACGGATGTCCCCGAATCCGTCGCCCCTGGACCCATTTAGGGGGGCCGGAAGAGGGCGCTGTCCGCCCTCCTCCTACGCCCGGTGCGTCTGCTGCGGGCCGGGTCGAGAGTCGAAATCTCTCTCTTCCTTTCCGCAGCTCCTTCCACTGCGTCCCAGGACTCTGCGCCGCCGACCATCGAGTTCACGACGGCCGGTAGCGACAGGTCGTTGCCTACTTCGGTGATGAGGGCACGGCGCGGCTCCTCCCAAGCGGCACACTCTGCCAGCATGTGCTACGCCGTGTCCTACCGGCAGTCGACGCAGTTCACCGCCAGAGCCCTGCGATGAGCTCAATGTCCTCATTGTCCCTGAGGTAACCTGACACAATGTGACCCAGATATTTAAAAGTTTGAACCTGCTGTAGGACCATTCCATTAAGAAATACCGGAGGCACATGGGTAGGCTTTTGTTTGCCTGATGCCTATATATGTAACCCATGCGCCCCCGCGTACTTTTCACAAATAGACACAAGTTTCCTTAGTGGAGGTGCTCAGCAGCTCCATGTCGTCTGCTTAGCTAATAATTGTTTAAAAAAGTGTCATCGTCAGTGTGCTACTGAGCCGCTCGACAAGCTGGTCAACATAAATGTTAAACAGTAGGGGTGAGCATTAACCACCTTGCCTAACGCCAAACTCCAACTTGTACTCATCCGACAGCGACCCTGCCCATTTCAAATGGTTTTTCTGGTTTGCATACCAATACTTCAGGAGAGAGATACATTCCCCCGGAACACCCGCGCTGCCCAATTTGTCCCACAGAAGGTCGTATGCGACACGATCGAACACCTTTAACAAGCCTAGGAAGCACGCTTCTGGCTGTGTAATACCCGACAGCATGCTTTAGACTTTAAAAAGCACTATCAGTGGACAACCCTGCTTTGAACCCAAACTGGGCATCATGCAGGTTGACTTTATTCGCGAGGTTCGCATTAAGCATGCTGTCAAGTACCTTGGCCGCAGTGGTGGCCACTGATAGTGCTTTTGTGGTGAGTGCACAATCTTAAATAGAAGAACAACAATCCTCCTACCTAACACAATATGTGTTAGGTAGGAGGATTGTTGTAGGAATGTTGATAATTAGATAATAATAATTAGTTCCACTTATGGCAGCGGGATCTTTTGTGGTACGGACTCTATGCCAATATCCACCATAGACAAGAGAAGCATGACCTGTCCTGTCAGTGTCACGTCTGTTCAAGCGATGATAAATAATTCAAGAGGTCTCTCTCAAAACCGTCACTCAAACGTCACTTATATTGATATTGTCAGGATAATCCGAATTCTTGCCAGGGCAAGGTAGAATTTACAAACGAATTTGATTAAAGTTTGTATGTTTTGTTGGACCTTAAACGTCTGATGTTAAATGTTGGTCTTCTTTGATCATCGTGAAGGATATTTATTACATTGGTTAGTAAAATGATTCATTGTTGTTTATATATTGGATTGTAGAATGGCTTTCGCGTAACCGTTTCACGTGATATTGACACAACGTGTTCGATTTATATGACATCTTTATGACGTGAGATGAGAATGAACGAACCGAATACCAGCTGTTTATTTAAAGAAACGAAAACGACATAAGTGAGAAAAGAAAGTAGTTTGAAAAAAAAATGCAAATGTAATACGCAACGACGGCGTGTAGCACGCGTAGTCCTGATCGCTGCTACGTCGTAGCAGTCGCGTAGCCATTAGAAATTTCTAAAGGCGTTATGAGGTGAAGCGCAACCCATTTAGACAAAAACAAAGTTTTCACCATCATTTTAGGTATCATTCAAAGCGATCGTCGCTCGAATACGCGAGCGTTGTCACTTATTGTTTATAAATCGGAAGTAGCCCTCTGTCGGCGCGACCACGCGACGTTCGCGTATTTGCGCGAGGATCGCTTTTAAATGGGACGCTGGGTTAGTGTGTACTATTCGAAAAAGAGGTGTAATGTTTTTGAACTACTATTATTTATTGCCAGCGGTCGATGAAATTAAACATATTGTGGTCTTATGATTTTTATTTGCGCGTCACACGCTTTAGAAGACAGTATTTTTTTGGAGGCAAATTTGTCATTAGTTTTACATTAGTGACTTTGACAGTTAGAGCTGGAGATGTTTGAGGCTGCGTTCAGAAATATAAAATACGAACAAAAAGTGAACAATACCCACGGGATCGATACTTTCAGGGAAACCTCGTTAACTATTTAAACGAAAGCATTCACCTGATATTAAATTAAAGAACTAGCCGTTTGCCCGATGGGATTTTCCTTCGGCGAACATTACGAACTTCCAAACAAACTTTTGTCCTCTATTTTACCGCTTAAGGGGATACATTTCCAAATAGCCTTTCTCAGTGCTCACTTTCGTTATAAAAGGACATGCATGTCGATTCTCTAAAAATCTCACCGTGAAGACTTGCGTGAAGTGAACTATCAGTGTCATCCCGTCTTGGTCAATTCTTAGCATCAGTGGCACTGACAGCTCCACGCTCACTTAACCTAAGTTTTTACGGTGAGATGGTTACACAATAGCACTACTGTTGTACAATATTTTATGCTTATACACCCAGCTGTATAGACTGCGCATTGTAGGTCAGCGGATAAATTTAAGATTTTATAAGATAGCCGGTAGCTGAATGCGAGAAGCACAGAACCGGTCGAAGTGGCGTTGCTTTGGGCTATGTCCAGCTGTGGACATCTTTCGGCTGAAATGATGATGACGATGAGGCAAGTCATTGTGCTCCATGGTATTTCACTTACGAAAATTAAACGCTGAATAAAATAAAAAAAAAGTCTTTTGTACATTAGTTATAAAAGGAACTCGTGCGCAAAATTATATGTTTTTTTTGTTATTTTTTATTATTTGATTTTTATTAAGTTGAAGACTTGTCGCGTAGCGAGTGTCTCCTTATACCAAACTAATTGGCGGGGACACAGATGGTAGGCGCATGTCTATACTGACCTACATAGTGCTGCCTGTATAGTGTTGGACCTCCATAGTATGATTGACGACTTCCACTCACCCGACGACTGCTGCCGAGATGGCGGCCGTTTAGTGGTTGACTGCCTCCTTTGTTGAGGCGTCTTATACAACATGCCTGTATTTTACATAATACTTGTTCATGTAACGCCTTGCCTAAACAAGGTGTTTTTTTATTTATCTCACAACTCTTGGGTGTGAATGAGACCATATAAAAAAAATCAAGTGGCATATGAATTATTTTTCTTTCTCCTCTAAATAATTCGACAAAATCACTATTATTAATCTAAAACACCGTTACATGAAATATGACAACGTCGCATTTTCTAAGCTTTAAATATGAATGATTGGATTGAATGAAATTGAATGACTCGTATTTATCAATGAAACTTTGATACCTACACACGTATTAAGATTGATGATATCTTCGAAACCATGCATTTTTGGACAACATATTCTGGGACGTTTTGTATTATTTCTATAGAATATAACCCTAGAGTTATGGGATAAATAAAAACTCGTTTCATATAATGTATATGGTAACAAGCTATACCAACATATAATGTTGGCCTGTTTCTGCCCCGTATCGGCAAATAAAGGCATCTTATCAGACAGAGAACAAATAAACTTACTTATATAACCATGCTTGCTGAAACAAGTTTCCCTTGTTGTAAGTTATTTAATAAGCTAAGAAAACACTCAATATGACAATGAACAATGCCCATTGGTTTAAAAGCTGTTCCAAAAATGTCTAGGCCATTGTGACTTTCATTTTTAGCAAATAATTTTGGTAATAAAAACTTTCTTCATCGAATGATACGGAGTTTCTTCACAATAATAGGCTACGCACCATCCAACTACCCATTATTTCGTATATTGTCACCGCGACACAATACCTCTGTATTGGCAAAAATCTCATTTGTCTATGGCACGACAGACATCCCTGACATATACCGGCGCTACGTATTGTAGTTGTCATTGTATTGAGTACTAAATACTGTGTGTGTCTGGCTACGGTGATACTTAAACCTTCTAAATACTTATGACCTTCTGATGACTTTCTGGCGTTTTCTCAGAGTGGGTTGCAGTAACAAAGCTACGGTTTTTCGACCAACCGACCGGGTGAGGTTAGGTTAGGTTAGGTTAGTTCCAGCCGGGGTGCGTGCAGAAAACCTCCTCGTGTGCCTGATAGCTGCTAATCCCTTACGGATACGTTCGAGGGGAATAGCAGTTTTCGGGCCGGTGCACCCTGGGCATGGACAATATTCCCTTTTGAAAAAAGGGTTTGGGGGTTTTTTCGGAGAGTGTATTGTCTGTGGCGAATTTCTGCGGGGGGGGGGAGCAGTAGGCTCCATGATGTTCTTCCACGTGTCCCTCTGATTAGCAGAGGGCACAGTGGAGAAACAAGGGAGATGGGTCGCTCCTGATTGATCGACGGTCGTCGATTGACACTGGACGCGACCCTGCCACAATGGTGCAGGCGTACCAACGTGGCTGGCGCTTCTCTCTCACGAGCAATCGTGACGAGAGAACACTCGGCGGGTTCGCTGAGCCGGTTTGGCCAGACAGCGAACGGAGGCATGTCTAATGCCGCCGTCGGAGAGGAAGGACACCTCTAAGATAAAAAACCACCTAATCCTAAGCTTTGAGCGTGGCGAGAGGATGAGTGGCTGGTGGGGGACCAGTCGCTAGCGCTCCAGGGACCGCACCCTTAAAAAGCGGACAAAACAATTAAAATGGACAACACAGGTGATAAAATTTTACCCCAGGGCGGTACCAGCTGCTCAGCAGCTGGAGAATCCGCCACGCTACCTTCGGTAGCGTCATGCCCCACGTATTCTGGGGGGGGCATCAACTGTTACCCGATTGCCAATGGCAACAAGAGCCGAGGAGGCTCCTGTCCCTCAGGGGACGAACAAAAAGACGTAGGTGCGGTGTCAGATTCTGACACTGCATCCGAGAGGATGAGTGTGGTGAGCGTGGCGAGCGTAAGCTCAAAGCGCTCTTTGAATGAAAAAGAGGTGGATGGCCATACTCCAAAATTTTGGAAGGCGGACCACTCCTCTAGTGAGGAGAACCTGTCGGCACCCATGGGACCAACAGGCACAAGAGGGCGAGGTCGCGCCAAGAACGCGTCAACTGCTTCGGCGTCGCGCGACTCTAGGGGTCGCTTTCTCAAGCGCCCCGACACACCGGTCCCTTGTGAGCCCGTTGAAAGCGAGGAGATGGACCCCGAGCCCTCGGCCCTGTTGGGAACCAACAGGGCGGAGGCGAGTGCTGCAAAGCGGGCGCAGCAAAAGACTGTCGCGGCTGACGAGGTCAGCGAGTTGGCCCGACAGGCTCGAGAGCGGCGCTCTGCTCGGATGGCAGCCGGGGGAAGCGTGACGGGGGTGGCGCTCAGTCGCCAGGTGTTGGACGGCGTGGATGTCGTCCTGAAGGTGGCCACGAAATCTGGCAACCTGAAGGGCACATTCACGCGTGCTCTGAAGGAGGCGGCTGAGGGCATTAAGGAGGCGGTTGAGGTCCTCCTTAATCGCACAAGTACGGAGGAGACGGCGAAGCTGTGGGAGGAGAATGGCCGTCTCCGATCCGAGTTGGAGGACCTCAAGCGGCAGTTTGCCGCCCAGAGGGCAATACCCGCAGCCACTGGCTCCTCTTCGGTTGCGGCTCCATCGTCGGCTCCATCACCGGTCCCTTCGTCGACACCTGCTCTTGCGGATGCGGAGATCGAGAAGATCGCGCGCATCTGCATGATGCAGTGTGGGCAGATGGTGGGTGCCCGGATGGAGGCAATAGAAGAGAGGCTCCTCCCAGCGGTGAATCTCCGCCCACCGCTCGCTGCGGACAAGCGCAAGGAGGGGCCCTCAAAGCAGGGGCCAACAACCGCGGCGGTTCGGACGAGTGGGTCCGGGAAGGGGACTAAAAAGCCCGCGGAGGGTACGTCCGTGCCCACTTCCCGGACGACCGCACCACTGGTGGCCTCGCTTGCGCCTCCCACGGAGACCTGGGCGACGGTGGTTAAAAAGGGCCGCCGCCGTGGGAAGAAGACGGCACCACCTCCACCCGCTGGAGCACCGGCACCGGCACCTAAGAAGGCCCAAGGACCGCCTAAGGTCAGAGCCCCACGCTCCGCAGCTGTAGTGATTACGCTGCAGCCCGGAGCCATTGAAAGGGGCATCACTTACAAGGCGGTCCTGACACAGGCGAAGGCCAATGTCGCGTTTCCCGACCTTGGCACACCGTCCGGCTTCAGAATGAGGCCGGCGATTACGGGGGCGCGGCTGCTCGAGGTGTCGGGTGCCTCTAGTGGGGAAAAGGCGGACATCCTGGCCACCAAACTGAGGGAGGTCCTCAACCCGGAGGACGTCCGGGTGTCCAGGCCGATGAAGACCGCTGAGCTGCGCGTCGATGGCCTGGACGACTCGACGACCCCGGCTGAAGTCGTGGTGGCCGTCGCCCAAGTCGGTGGATGTCTGCCAGGAGACGTGCGGACGGGCGACATACGCGCCGACGCTTCCGGGCTCGGTACGATTTGGGTGCGGTGCCCGGTGGCGGCGGCGAATAAGGTCGCTGACGGTGGGCGTCTGTTGGTGGGGTGGGTTGCGGCGAGGGTGAAACTGCTGCAGCCCAGGGCCTTGCGGTGCTACCGGTGCCTTGACGTGGGGCATGTTAGGGCACGGTGCACCGCCGCAATTGACCGCAGCGAGCAGTGCTATCGCTGCGGCCAGCCCGGCCACAAGGCGGCCCAGTGCTCCGCGGCGCCAAACTGCAGCCTCTGTACAGCTGCAGGGAGGCCCGCTGCGCACAGAGCGGGCGGTAAGGCCTGTGGCGCGCCCGCCACCAAGAAGAAGAGAGGGTCTGCCAAGGCTGCCGGGGGCTCTTTACCCCCCCCTCAGCCTGGTTCCCCTCCGGCCGACTCCCGGCCTAAGAATGGTGCCGAGGGAATGGATTGCGCATAACGGCGCTCTACCATTTCCTCCAGGGCAACATCAACCACTCTGCCAGAGCTCAGGATCTCTTGCTCCAGAGCATGGCAGAGTGGTCGATTCACGTGGCCGTGGTCGCCGAGCCGTACTGGGTCCCGCCCAGGGATAACTGGGTGGGAGACCTGGACGGTTTGGTGGCCATCATTGGCGGGGCTCTCGTCAGCCCGTCGCGGGGGCACGGCTGGGTAGCCGCCCTCGCAGATGGCGTTGGCGTCGTTGGGGCGTATTTTTCGCCCAACAAGAGTCTCGCCGACTTCGAGAGCTTCCTTGTCGAGTTGGGTGCCGTCGTGGGCCGACTTCATCCTCGCCCGGTGCTGTTGCTCGGGGATCTCAACGCCAAGTCTATGGCGTGGGGATCTCCGGCGACCGATGCTAGGGGTGAGGCACTGGAGGAGTGGTTGGTCACGACTGGCCTGGCCGTCTTGAACCGGGGTTCGGTTCACACGTGCGTGCGGCAGCGGGGTGGTTCAATAGTGGACGTATCGTTCGCTAGCCCTGCTGTCGCAGGCCGTGTTCGCGACTGGCTTGTCGCCGTGGAGGTGGAGACGTTGTCGGATCATCGTTATATCCGTTTCGACGTCTCCGCCCAGACCACTGGCGGCCGCAGTTCACCGGTCCCGCGAACGGACGGTCCGCGCTGGGCGCGCAAGCTCATCGACAGGGAGCTCCTCGAGGAGGCTGCTATTGTCCAGGCCTGGAGCCGGGAGTCGGCAACTAGCGGACCCGTCGACGTCGAACAGGAGGCGCTGTGGTTCCGCGGGGCGATGACGCAAATTTGCGACGCGTCCATGCCCCGGGTCCACACACAGTCCGCAAGGCGCCAGGTGTACTGGTGGTCCACCGAGATCGCGCAGTTACGCGTCGCGTGCGTGGCGGTTAGACGCCAGTACACCCGTTACCGGAGAAGACGTCGTCGGGTCCCTGGCGAAGAAGCCGCGCTGTACGAGGTGTACCGCGCGGCAAAGGAGACTCTGTGGCTGGCCATCGGCGAGGCGAGGACGCGAGCCAGGGAGGAGATGTTGGAGACTCTAGACGGGGATCCGTGGGGGCGCCCGTATAAAGCGGTTCGAGGGAAACTTCGAGCCGCGGCGCCTCCACTTACGGAGAGTCTCCAACCCGAGCTGCTGGAGGAGGTAGTCGCAGCCCTCTTCCCGGCAAGAGCGGAGCATACCCCGCCGCCGATGGCTTTGCCCACAGCCGCAGGGTCTACAGAGGAGAACGCCATCAGCGTCCCAGAGGTGACACAGGCAGAGATGGGGGCGGCCGTGATGCGGCTCCGGGCCAAGAACGTGGCTCCGGGGCCCGACGGTATTCACGGCCTAGCGCTAGCCCTCGCTCTGAAAGAGCTTGAGCCCCAGCTAAGAGGACTCTTCACAGCGTGCCTTGAGCGGGGCCAGTTTCCCACTTTGTGGAAAACAGGTCGCTTGGTCCTGCTCAGGAAGGCGGGGCGCCCTGCCGACTCGCCGTCTGCGTACCGGCCCATAGTGCTGCTCGACGAGGTGGGCAAGCTGTTCGAGCGCATACTCGCAGCCCGCCTCGTCGGCCACTTGTGCAGAGAGGGGCCGGACCTGGACGAGAGCCAGTTCGGCTTTCGGCATGGGCGCTCTACCATCCACGCTGTGTCGAGGGTGAGAGTCCTGGCGGAGGAAACAGTGTCCCGGGGCGGGGTGGTGGTGGCGGTGTCCTTGGACATCTCCAACGCCTTCAACACCCTGCCCTGGAGCTGCATACGGGAGGCACTGCGTTATCATCGGGTGCCTCTCTACCTCCGCCGCATCGTTGGGGCTTATCTGGCGGGGAGGTGTGTCACCTACATGGGACGTGATGGCGGAAACCAGCGCCAAGTGTCGTGCGGTGTTCCACAGGGATCGGTCGTGGGACCGCTCCTGTGGAACATCGGGTACGACTGGGTGCTGAGGGGCGAGCTCCCGCCGGGCGCGGACCTGACGTGTTACGCGGACGACACGCTGGTCACGGCCCGGGGGAGTTCGCACAGGGAGGCAGCGTTGCTCGCGACGGCGGCGGTCTCACTCACGGTGAGCCGCATACGGCGCCTCGGCCTGGAGGTGGCCCTCAACAAGTCGGAGGCCATGGTGTTTCATGGCCCCCGGCGGGCGCCGCCGGCTGGATCACACATTGTGGTCGGGGGGGTCCGGATCGCTGTCGAGCCCACCATGAAATATCTGGGATTGGTGCTCGACAGCCGGTGGGACTTCGGACCCCACTTCCGGCGGCTGGCGCCCAAGTTGTTGGGCGCGGCCGGGGCGCTGGCAACGCTGCTTCCCAATCTGGGGGGCCCGAGCGCCGCCTGTAGGCGGCTCTATATGGGGATCGTGCGATCCATGGCGCTCTACGGAGCGCCAATCTGGGCGTCTGACCTGACGGCCGGCAGCATAGCTGTCCTGCGCAAGCCGCAGCGGGCGATGGCCGTCAGAGTCATTCGGGGGTATCGCACGATCTCCTTCGAGGCGGGTTGTGCACTGGCCGGATCACCGCCCTGGGACCTGGAGGCGAAGGTGCTCGCGTCACTGTACCGGTGGCGCGAGGCAGCGCGGGAGCGGGGCGAGCGACCGATGCAGCGCCATATGGAGCAGCGTCGGTCGCAGCTTCGCGAGGTCCTGGTGGCGGAATGGCGGGACAGGCTTTCACGCCCTACCGCCGGCCTCGTCACCATCGAGGCGGTCCGGCCAGTGCTCGACCTCTGGCTCGGGAGGAGGCACGGCTCCCTGTCGTTTCGGGCGACGCAGGTGCTCTCGGGGCATGGCTGCTTCGGGAAGTACCTGTGTCGCATAAACAGGGAGCCGGACGCTCGGTGTCACCACTGCGTCGACTGCCGGGAGGACACGGCGTGGCATACGCTGGCAGAGTGTGCCGCTTGGGAGGAGCCGCGCCGTGCCCTCATCTCAGAAGTAGGCAGTGACTTGTCGCTGCCGACCGTAGTGAGTTCGATGGTCGGCGGCGCCGAGTCCTGGGACGCGGTGGTTTCCTTCTGCGAAACAGTGATCTCGCAGAAGGAGGCTGCGGAAAGGGAGAGAGAGATCTCGTCCACTCTCCCGATCCGCAGCAGGCGCACCGGGCGCAGGCGGAGGGCGGACAACGCCCTCTTCCAGCCCCCCTAAATGGGTCCAGGGGCGACGGATTCGGGGACATCCGTCGCCCCCCAACATCAGGACCCGAGAAGGCGGCGCGCGTAGTGTTCCTCGCGCGCCGACCACAGACGTTGCGGGGGGAGTACACCTCACTCCCCCCGCCCGAGACGGGGCCCGCGCAAGCGGGCCGGCACCAGCCGGGGTTGTGGAAGAATAATGTGTTCCCGCGACCCCGGCGTAGGTGTGAGAAGGAACACCGGGGTGGTTTTTAGTCAGTAAGAGTCTGACAGACCCCTCCGCCCGCCCCAGGGCGGAGGACATCCATGAGGATTTTCCACCCCGGGAACAAAAAAAAAAAAAAAAGGTTAGTTCCAGCCGGGGTGCGTGCAGAAAACCTCCTCGTGTGCCTGATAGCTGCTAATCCCTTACGGATACGTTCGAGGGGAAGAGCAGTTGTCGGGCCGGTGCACCCTGGGCATGGTCAATATACTCTTTTGAAAAAGGATTTGGGGGGGTTTTTTCGGAGAGTGTATTGTCTGTGGCGAATTTCTGCGGGGGGGGGAGCAGTGTGCTCAGTAATGTTCTTCCACGTGTCCCTCTGATTAGCAGAGGGCACAGTGAAGAAACAAGGGTGATGGGTCGCTCCTGATCGATCGACAGTCGTCGATTGACACTGGACGCGACCCTGCCACAATGGTGCAGGCGTACCAGCGTGGCTGGCGTTTCTCCCTCAAGAGCAATCTTGAGGAGAGAACTCGCGGCGGGTTCGCTGAGCCGGTTTGGCCAGACAGCGAACGGAGGCATGTCTAATGCCGCCGTCGGAGAGGAAGGACACCTCATAGTTAAAAAACCACCTAATCCTAAGCTTTGAAGCGTGGCGAGAGGATGAGTGGCTGGTGGGGGACCAGTCGCTAGCGCTTCAGGGATCGCACCCTTTAAAAGCAAAAAAAAAAAACAAAAAATATGAAAAGTCAGGTGAAAAAAATTTTACCCCAGGGCGGTACCAGCTGCACAGCAGCTGGAGAATCCGCCACGCTACCATCAGTAGCGTCATGCCCCACGTATTCTGGGGGGGGCATCAACTGCTTTCCGCTTGCCGATGGCAACAAGAGCCGAGGAGGCTCCTGTCCCTCAGGGGACGAAAATAAAAGTGTAGGTGCGGTGTCAGATTCTGATGCTGCATCCGAGAGGATGAGTGTGGTGAGCGTGGCGAGCGTAAGCTCAAAGCGCTCTCTGTCAGAAAAAGAGGTGGAAGGTCATACTCCAAAATTTTGGAAGGCGGACCACTCCTCTAGTGAGGAGAACCTGTCGGCACCCATAGGGCCAACAGGCACAAGAGGGCGAGGTCGCGCCAAGAACGCGTCGGCTTCTTCGGCGTCGCGCGACTCTCGGGGACGCTTTCTCAAGCGCCCCGACACGCCGGTCCCTGGTGAGGTCCGCGTTGAGAACGAGCACATTGACTCAGACTCAGAGCCCGTGGTGGAGGTAAGCGGAGGCTCCGCTACATCCCTGTTGGGAGCCAACAGGGCGGAGGCGAGTGCTGCCAAGCGGGCGCAGCAGAAGACTGTCGCGGCTGACGAGGTCAGCGAGTTGGCCCGTCAGGCCCGAGAGCGGCGCTCTGCTCGAATGGCAGCGGGGGGGAGTATAACGGGGGTGGCACTCAGTCGCCAGGTTTTGGACGGCGTGGATGTCGTCCTGAAGGTTGCCACCAAATCTGGCAACCTGAAGGGCACATTCACCCGTGCTTTGAAGGAGGCGGCTGAGGGAATAAAGGAGGCGGTTGAGGTCCTCCTTAATCGCACGAGTACGGAGGAGACGGCGAAGTTATGGGAGGAGAATAGCCGTCTCCGATCCGAGTTGGAGGACCTCAAGCGGCAGTTCGCCGCCCAGAGGGTATTACCCGCGGCCAGCACCTCCTCTTCCGTCGCGGCTCTGTCGTCGGCCCCATCACCGGTCCCGTCATCGACACCTGCACTAGCGGATGCGGAGGTAGAGAAAATCGCGCGCATCTGCATGATGCAGTGTGGACAGATGGTGGGTGCCCGCTTGGAGGCCATCGAGGAGAGGCTCCTCCCAGCGGTGAATCTCCGCCCACCGCTCGCTGCGGACAAGCGGAGGAAGGAGGGGCCCATCAAGCAGGGGCCAACAACCGCGGCGGTTGTATCAATTGGGTCCGGGAAGGGGACCAAAAAGCCCGCGGAGGGTACGTCTGTGCCCACTTCCCGGGCGACAGCGCCACCGGCGGCCTCGCTCGAGTCTCCCACAGAGACATGGGCGACGGTCGTCAAGAAGGGCCGGCGTCGCGGGAAGAAGACGGCGCCACTAGCACCCGCTGGAGCACCGGCACCAGCATCGGCTCCTAAGAAGGCCCAGGGACCGCCTAAGGTCAAAGCCCCACGCTCCGCAGCTGTAGTTATTACACTGCAGCCCGGAGCCGTCGAACGGGGCATTACCTACAAGGCGGTCCTAGCGCAGGCGAAAGCCAAAGTCGCGTTCCCTGACCTTGGCACACCGTCCGGCTTCAGATTGAGGCCGGCAATAACGGGGGCGCGGCTGCTCGAGGTGTCGGGTGCCTCTAGCGGGGAAAAGGCGGACATCCTGGCCACCAAACTTAGGGAGGTCCTCAACCCGGAGGATGTCCGGGTGTCCAGGCCAATGAAGACCGCTGAGCTGCGCATCGATGGCCTGGACGACTCGACGACCCCGGCTGAAGTCTTGGTGGCCGTCGCCCGAGTCGGCGGATGTCCGCCAGGAGACGTGCGGACGGGCGACATACGCGCCGACGCTTCCGGACTCGGCACGATTTGGGTGCGGTGCCCGGTGGCGGCGGCGAATAAGGTCGCTGACGGTGGGCGTCTGTTGGTGGGGTGGGTTGCGGCGAGGGTGAAGCTGCTGCAGCCCAGGGCCTTGCGGTGCTACCGGTGCCTGGACATGGGGCATGTTAGGGCGCGGTGCACCGCCGCAATTGACCGCAGCGAGCAGTGCTATCGCTGCGGCCAGCCCGGCCACAAGGCGGCCCAGTGCTCCGCGGCGCCAAACTGCAGCCTCTGTACAGCTGCGGGGAGGCCCGCTGGGCACAGAGCGGGCGGTAAGGCCTGTGGCGCGCCCACCAAAAAGAGGAAGGGAGGGTCTGCCAAGGCTGTCGGGGGCCCTCAGCCTGGCTGCCCTCCGGCCGACTCCCGGCCTGAGAATGATGCAGAGGGGGGGATGGACTGCGCATAAATGGCGCTGTTCCGTCTCCTCCAGGGCAATATCAACCACTCTGCCAGAGCTCAGGATCTCTTGCTCCAGAGCATGGCAGAGTGGTCGATTCACGTGGCCGTGGTCGCCGAGCCGTACTGGGTCCCGCCCAGGGATAACTGGGTGGGAGATCTGGACGGTTTGGTGGCCATCATTGGCGGGGCTCTCGTCAGCCCGTCTCGGGGGCACGGCTGGGTAGCCGCCCTCGCAGATGGCGTTGGCGTCGTTGGGGCGTATTTTTCGCCCAACAAGAGTCTCGCCGACTTCGAGAGGTTCCTTGTCGAGTTGGGTGCCGTCGTGGGCCAGCTCCATCCTCGCCCGGTGCTGTTGCTCGGGGATCTCAACGCCAAGTCTGTGGCGTGGGGATCCCCGGTGACCGATGCTAAGGGTGAGGCATTGGAGGAGTGGGCGATCACCACTGGCCTGGTCGTCCTGAACCGGGGCTCGGTCTACACGTGCGTGCGGCAGCGGGGCGGGTCCATAGTGGACGTGTCGTTCGCAAGCCCTGCTGTCGCGAGCCGTGTCCGCGACTGGCGTGTCGCCGCGGAGGTGGAGACGTTGTCGGATCACCGATATATCTGATTCGACGTCTCCGCCCAGACCGCTGGCGGCCGCAGAACATCAGTCCCACGTTCGGACGGCCCGCGCTGGGCGCGTAAGCGCATCGACAGGGAGCTTCTCGAGGAGGCGGCCATTGCTCAGGCCTGGTTCCGGGGGTCGGCAACGACCGGACCCGATGACGTCGAGCTGGAGGCGCTGTGGTTCCGCGGGGCAATGACGCAGATATGCGACGCGTCCATGCCTCGCGCCCACGCACAGGGTGCAAGGCGCCAGGTGTACTGGTGGTCCGCCGAGATCGCGCAGCTGCGCGTCGCATGCGTGGCGGTGAGACGCCGGTACACCCGCTACCGGAGGAGACGTCGTCGGGTACCCGAAGAGGAGGCCGCGCTGTACGAGGTGTACCGCGCGGCAAAGCAGACTCTGTGGCTGGCCATCGACGAGGCGAGGACGCGATCCCGGGAGAGAATGTTGGAGACTCTGGACGGGGATCCGTGGGGGCGCCCGTATAAAGCGGTTCGAGGGCAACTTCGAGCCGCGGCGCCCCCACTTACGGAGAGTCTCCAACCCGAGCTGCTGGAGGAAGTGGTAGCAGCCCTCTTCCCGGTGAGAGCGGAGCATGTTCCGCCGCCGATGGCTTTGCCCGCGGCCGCAGAGTCTGCAGAGGAGGAGATAGAGAACGCCATCAGCGTCCCAGAGGTGACACAGGCAGAGATGGGGGCAGCCGTGATGCGGCTCCGGGCCAAGAACGTGGCTCCGGGGCCCGACGGGATTCACGGCCTAGCGCTAGCCCTCGCTCTGAAAGAGCTTGAGCCCCAGCTAAGAGGGCTCTTCACAGCGTGCCTTGAGCGGGGTCAGTTTCCCACTTTGTGGAAAACAGGTCGCTTGGTCCTGCTCAGGAAGGCGGGGCGCCCTGCCGACTCGCCGTCTGCGTACCGGCCCATAGTGCTGCTCGACGAGGTGGGCAAGCTGTTCGAGCGCATACTCGCAGCCCGCCTCATCGGCCACTTGTGCAGAGAGGGGCCGGACCTGGACGAGAGCCAGTTCGGCTTTCGGCATGGGCGCTCTACCATCCACGCTGTGTCGAGGGTGAGAGTCCTGGCGGAGGAAACAGTGTCCCGGGGCGGGGTGGTGGTGGCGGTGTCCTTGGACATCTCCAACGCCTTCAACACCCTGCCCTGGAGCTGCATACGGGAGGCACTGCGTTATCATCGGGTGCCTCTCTACCTCCGCCGCATCGTTGGGGCTTATCTGGCGGGGAGGTGTGTCACCTACATGGGACGTGATGGCGGAAACCAGCGCCAAGTGTCGTGCGGTGTTCCACAGGGATCGGTAATGGGACCGCTCCTGTGGAACATCGGGTACGACTGGGTGCTGAGGGGCGAGCTCCCGCCGGGCGCGGACCTGACGTGTTACGCGGACGACACGCTGGTCACGGCCCGGGGGAGTTCGCACAGGGAGGCAGCGTTGCTCGCGACGGCGGCGGTCTCACTGACGGTGAGCCGCATACGGCGCCTCGGCCTGGAGGTGGCCCTCAACAAGTCGGAGGCCATGGTGTTTCATGGCCCCCGGCGGGCGCCGCCGGCTGGATCACATATTGTGGTCGGGGGGGTCCGGATCGCTGTCGAGCCCACCATGAAATATCTGGGATTGGTGCTCGACAGCCGGTGGGACTTCGGACCCCACTTCCGGCGGCTGGCGCCCAAGTTGTTGGGCGCGGCCGGGGCGCTGGCAACGCTGCTTCCCAATTTGGGGGGCCCGAGCGCCGCTTGTAGGCGGCTCTACGTGGGGATCGTGCGATCGATGGCCCTTTACGGGGCCCCGATCTGGGCGGCGGACCTGACGGCCGCCAGCATCTCTGTGCTGCGAAAGCCGCAGAGAGCAATGGCCGTCAGAGTCATAAGGGGGTATCGCACGATCTCCTACGAGGCGGCTTGTGCACTGGCCGGATCCCCGCCATGGGACCTAGACGCGAAGGTGCTCGCGTCACTTTATCGGTGGCGCGAGGAAGCGAGGGCGCGAGGCGAGCGGCCGATGCAGCGCCATATGGAGCAGCGTCGGTCGCAGCTTCGCGAGGTCCTGGTGGCGGAATGGCGGGACAGGCTTTCACGCCCTACCGCCGGCCTCGTCACCATCGAGGCGGTCCGGCCAGTGCTCGACCTCTGGCTCGGGAGGAGGCACGGCTCCCTGTCGTTTCGGGCGACGCAGGTGCTCTCGGGGCATGGCTGCTTCGGGAAGTACCTGTGTCGCATAAACAGGGAGCCGGACGCTCGGTGTCACCACTGCGTCGACTGCCGGGAGGACACGGCGTGGCATACGCTGGCAGTGTGCCGCTTGGGAGGAGCCGCGCCGTGCCCTCATCTCAGAAGTAGGCAGTGACTTGTCGCTGCCGACCGTAGTCAGTTCGATGGTCGGCAGCGCCGAGTCCTGGGACGCGGTGGTTTCCTTCTGCGAAACAGTCATCTCGCAGAAGGAGGCTGCGGAAAGGGAGAGAGAGATCTCGTCCACTCTCCCGATCCGCAGCAGGCGCACCGGGCGCAGGCGGAGGGCGGACAACGCCCTCTTCCAGCCCCCCTAAATGGGTCCAGGGGCGACGGATTTGGGGACATCCGTCGCCCCCCAACATCAGGACCCGAGAAGGCGGCGCGCGTAGTGTTCCTCGCGCGCCGACCACTTTTGTTCCCGGGGTGGAAAATCCTCATGGATGTCCTCCGCCCTGGGGCGGGCGGAGGGGTCTGTCAGACTCTTACTGACTAAAAACCACCCCGGTGTTCCATCTCACACCTACGCCGGGGTCGCGGGAACACATTATTCTTCCACAACCCCGGCTGGTGCCGCCGGCCCGGCCCCGTCTCGGGCGGGGGGAGTGAGGTGTACTCCCCCCGCAACGTCTGTGAGCGGCGCACGCGGAACACTACGCGCGCCGCCTTCTCGGGTCCTGATGTTGGGGGGCGACGGGCCGGAAGAGGGCGTTGTCCGCCCTCCTCCGACGCCCGGTGCGTCTGCTGCGGGCCGGGTCGAGAGTCGAGATCTCTCTCTCCATTTCCGCAGCCTCCTTCCGCGAGATGGCCGTCTCGCAGAAGGAAACCACCGCGTCCCAGGACTCGACGCTGCCGACCATCGAACTCACTACGGTTGGCAGCGACAGGTCACTGCCTACTTCTGAGATGAGGGCACGGCGCGGCTCCTCCCAAGCGGCACACTCTGCCAGCGTGTGCCACGCCGTGTCCTCCCGGCAGTGGACGCAGTGGTGACACCGGGCGTCCGGCTCCCTGTTTATGCGACACAGGTACTTCCCGAAGCAACCATGCCCCGAGAGCACCTGCGTCGCCCGAAACGTCAGGGAGCCGTGCCTTCTCCCGAGCCAGCGGTCGAGCACTGGCCGGATCGCCTCGATCGTGCTGAGGCCGGCGGTAGGGCGTGACAGCCTCACCCGCCATTCCGCCACCAGGACCTCGCGGAGCTGCAACCGACGCTGCTCCATATGTTGCTGCATCGGTCGCTCGCCCCGCTCCCGCTCTGCGTCGCGCCACCGGTACAGTGACGCGAGCACCTTCGCCTCCAGGTCCCAGGGCGGTGATCCGGCCAGTGCACAACCCGCCTCGAAGGAGATCGTGCAATACCCCCGAATGACTCTAACGGCCATCGCCCGCTGCGGCTTGCGCAGGACAGCTATGCTGCCGGCCGTCAGGTCAGACGCCCAGATCGGCGCTCCGTAGAGCGCCATGGATCACACGATCCCCATATAGAGCCGCCTACAGGCGGCGCTCGGGCCCCCCAGATTGGGAAGCAGCGTTGCCAGCGCCCCGGCCGCGCCCAACAACTTGGGCGCCAGCCGCCGGAAGTGGGGTCCGAGTCCCACCGGCTGTCGAGCACCAATCCCAGATATTTCATGGTGGGCTCGACAGCAATCCGGACCCCCCCGACCACAATGTGTGATCCGGCCGGCGGCGCCCGCCGGGGGCCATGAAACACCATGGCCTCCGACTTGTTGAGGGCCACCTCCAGGCCGAGGCGCCGTATGCGGCTCACCGTGAGTGAGACCGCCGCCGTCGCGAGCAACGCTGCCTCCCTGTGCGAACTCCCCCGGGCCGTGACCAGCGTGTCGTCCGCGTAACACGTCAGGTCCGCGCCCGGCGGGAGCTCGCCCCTTAGCACACAGTCGTACCCGATGTTCCACAGGAGCGGTCCCACGACCGATCCCTGTGGAACACCGCTCGACACTTGGCGCTGGTTTCCGCCATCACGTCCCATGTAGGTGACACACCTCCCCGCCAGATAGGCCCCAACGATGCGGCGGAGGTAGAGAGGCACCCGATGATAACGCAGTGCCTCCCGTATGCAGCTCCAGGGCAGGGTGTTGAAGGCGTTGGAGATGTCCAAGGACACCGCCACCACCACCCCGCCCTGGGACACTGTTTCCTCTTCTCGGCAGGGCGCCCCGCCTTCCTGAGCAGGACCAGACGTCCAATCTTCCACAGACAGGGAAACTGGCCCCGCTCAAGGCACGCTGTGTAGAGTCCTCTCAGTTGGGGCTCCAACTCCTTCAGAGCGAGGGCCAAAGCCAGGCCGTGAATTCCGTCGGGCCCCGGAGCCACGTTCTTGGCCCGGAGCCGCCCTCATCTCTGCCTGTGTCACCTCTGGGACGCTGATGGCGTTCTCCTCCTCCTCTGCAGATTCTGCGGCTGCGGGCAAAGCCATCGGCGGCGGAATATGCTCCACTCTCACCGGGAAGAGGGCTGCTACCACCTCCTCCAGCAGCTCGGGTTGGAGACTCTCCGTAAGTGGGGGCGCCGCGGCTCGAAGTTGCCCTCGAACCGCTTTATACGGACGCCCCCACGGATCCCCGTCTAGAGTCTCCAACATCCTCTCCCGGGATCGCGTCCTCGCCTCGTCGATGGCCAGCCACAGAGTCTGCTTTGCCGCGCGGTACACCTCGTACAGCGCGGCCTCCTCCTCGGGTACCCGACGACGTCTCCTCCGGTAACGGGTGTACCGGCGTCTCACAACCACGCGTGCGACGCGCAGCTGCGCGATCTCGGCGGACCACCAGTACACCTGGCGCCTTGCACCCTGTGCGTTGGCGCGGGGCATGGACACGTCGCATATCTGCGTCATTGCCCCGCGGAACCACAGCGCCTCCAGCTCGACGTCATTGGGTCCGGTCGTTGCCGACCCCCGGAACCAGGCCTGAGCAATGGCTGCCTCCTCGAGAAGCTCCCTGTCGATGCGCTTACGCGCCCACGCGGGCCGTCCGAACGCGGGACTGATGTTCTGCGGCCGCCAGCGGTCTGGGCGGAGTCGTCGAATCGGATATATCGGTGATCCGACAACGTCTCCACCTCCGCGGCGACACGCCAGTCGCAGACACGGCTCGCGACAGCAGGGCTTGCGAACGACACGTGCGTGCGGCAGCGGGGACCGCGTGCGTTCAGGACGATCAGGCCAGTCGTGATCGCCCACTCCTCCAATGCCTCACCCTTAGCATCGGTCACCGGGGATCCCCACGCCGCAGACTTGGCGTTGAGATCCCCGAGCAACAGCACCGGGCGAGGATGGAGCTGGCCCACGACGGCACCCAACTCGACAAGGAACCTCTCGAAGTCGGCGAGACTCTTGTTGGGCGAAAAATACGCCCCAACTACGCCAACGCCATCTGCGAGGGCGGCTACCCAGCCGTGCCCTCGAGACGGGCTGACGAGAGCCCCGCCAATGATGGCCACCAAACCGTCCAGGTCTCCCACCCAGTTATCCCTGGGCGGGACCCAGTACGGCTCGGCGACCACGGCCACGTTAATCGACCACTCTGCCATGCTCTGGAGCAAGAGATCCTGAGCTCTGGCAGAGTGGTTGATGTTGCCCTGGAGGAGACGGAACAGTGCCATTTATGCGCAGTCCATCCCCCCCTCTGCAAAATTCTCAGGCCGGGAGACTTGTGAGCAACCACGCTCAAGCTAAGGCACCCCGAAAAAAAAAAAAAAAGTTTGAAGTAGAGTGATCAACCGAGCGGAAACCGAGCGAGCCCTAAGTCCAAGTTGGTCGCAGTTCACTACACCCAAAAAATTAATTATTTGGGGTTCATAAAAAGTGATCATTATAGTTGTGATTTCAATAATATTTTTAGGGTAGCAAAATAGGAGTTAAAAGAGTTTGATCAAATACGCCTCTGTTCTTTTTGTGATATAAGTGTGTGGGTGACCTAACAAAGATTCCAGCTAATGAAACTTTACACAAAAAATATAGTCATTCATAATATTTGCTAGGGCAATGTAGCCAACGAAGCAGGACAACATTTATGTTTTAATTTGTTTAAATATTTGTTCCACTCGGCAATTTTAAGTCTGATGTCCATTAGTAAATGCAATAAAAAGCTTTTAAAAAAATCAAAATCAAAATCAAAAGTCATTTATTCAAATTAGGCTGAGAATCAGCACTTTTCGAACGTCAAAATTACATAAGACAGTCCCCAAAAAAGCCCGCCCTTCACCACTTCCTAGTGCTTTAGCTGGGAAGAAGAAGTGGCGCAACAAACTCCCCAGCAGCACAGCTGTCTGTTCGGTTAGAAGAACTTGATTCTAAATAATTGCAAGTAATTACCGAAACGCCAATGACAAAAAAAAGATAAAAAATTGCATGTAAATAACACAAATACATAAATAAAGCCTTCGGGCCTAAAGGGCATGGCAGCTTACATATGCAATACTGGAATTATTATACAAACAAATAAAATAAATAAATGATAAACTACGACCATCAAAAGAAACTGAATGGTATAATGTTAATTAGTTTTTGTTTACCGTGATACCATTGGCAATTTTAGGCCTATTTCTATCTTACCAGCATCTAGAAAAAAAAATGAAAAGTTAATACTTAATCAGTTGCTAAGACATTTAAACTTAAATAGCCTACTTCATAATGAACAATATGGCTTTACAAAAGGACGTTCGACTGCAGATGCGGGTGTTGCTCTGCTGAAACACATATTTAATGCATGGGAGAAATCGCAAAATGCTATTGGAGTTTTCTGTGATCTCTCTAAAGCCTTTGATTGCTTGGACCATGACACGCTTTTGCGTAAACTACGTCATTACGGTTTCCAAAACGAAGCTCTCAACGTAATAAATTCTTATTTACATAATAGGTTCCAATGTGTGGATGTCGATGGTGTGAAATCTTCTGAGCTACCAGTTCAGTCAGGTGTACCTGAAGGCTCAATACTGGGTCCATTCTTGTTTTTAGTGTATACCAATGACTTACCATTATATTTAAATGATATCTGTGAAGTTGTACTGTTTGCAGATGATACCTCTCTTATTTTCAAAGTAGACAGAAATAGACAAGATTTTGACGACGTAAACAGTGCACTCTCAATGGTTACGGATTGGTTTACGTCAAATAACCTAGTTCTCAATGCCAATAAAACGAAATGTGTGAAGTTCGCCTTACCGAATGTTAGAAATCTAGGACCCAACATCGTCTTAGATAAAGACCTGCTTAAAACTGTAGACTCGGCGGTTTTTCTGGGCATAACAGTAGATGCCTAACTTCAGTGGAGCCCACATATATCAAGCCTAGCGGGGAGGCTCAGTTCAGCCGCCTACGCCGTCAGTAAAGTAAGACAATACACTTACGTTGATACAGCTCGGTTAGTCTATTTTAGTTATTTCCACAGCGTTATGTCCTACGGTATTCTGTTGTGGGGCAAAGCCGCTGATAATCAAAATATATTCATCCTTCAAAAACGAGCTGTCCGAGCAATTTACCAGCAAGGAGCCAGAGTTTCTCTTGGAGATTTTTTTAAAGATATTGGTATTCTCACGGTGGTATCTCAATTCATCTTCGCCAACATCTTATATATTATGCAAAATATACACGTATACACTAAAAACAGTGATTTTCACAATGTTAAAACCAGAAATAAGAACAAACTCCGTGCTCCCTTTCACCTTCATAAGGTTCATAACTTATTTGTTGGGCTTGGTATAAACTTTTATAACAAGTTACCCTCTTCTTTACTAGATTTACCTTTTAATGCGTTAAGGCAAAAGTTAAATCCAACCTTTGTTCAAAGGCATATTATTCCATTAACGACTACTTATACGATAAGAACAGTTGGTCGCTGTGATTAACTCAAGACAATGTTCGTGTTGTTTCTCCAGAATCAGCTTACCTACTGACAGGGTATATGAGTTCATATATTTGTTTTTTTTATTTGACGGTATAAGTCAATTATTTTGTTATCTTCATTTATTAGTGACATGTTCTACTCATTACAATGTTTTTTTTAATGAGCTGTATTGCAATATGTGGTTAGCTAGAGACCTCGACAATTGATAATATTATTCTTGCCTGAGCAACCGGCAGCAAATTCGTCATGCTCCCTTAGATGTCACTGCTTGCGGTAGCGTCGGGGGTCGGGTTTCCTCCTTCCCTCAAATATGGCGAGGGGGGTAATGGCTGATCTTTGCGTTATGCTCGTGAACGGGTGCTGCTTGTGGTGACTGGTCGTCTTGCTGTCTATGGTTTTATTATTGTTACAGTAATTGTTCTGTTAGTTTATTATAATTTGATGGTCCTAGTTTATCATTTATTTATTTTATTTGTTTGTATAATAATTCCAGTATTGCATATGTAAGCTGCCATACCCTTTAGGCCTGGAGGCTTTTATTAATGTATTAAATTTTATTAACTTTTTTTTTTCTTATTTTGGAATTGGCATGGCTAGCTGACGAATGGCAATTAATTTAATTTAATGTTTTTGTAATTACTTACAATTGTATAAAATCCAGTTCTTCTAACCGAACAGGCAGCTGTGCTGCTGGGGAGTTTGTTGCGCCACTTCTTCCCAGCTAAAGCAATAGGAAGTGGTGAAGGGCGGGCATTTTGGGGGACTGTCTTATGTAATTATGACGTTCGAAAAGTGCTGATTCTCAGCCTAATTTGAATAAATGACTTTTGATTTTGATTTTGATACCACAAATTATTTCAACTACATACCTATTTTAATTAACATTTAAGTGAACACAGCTTTTACTTGGCGCAACTTCTAACAATGGCTCTAGAAGTCTCAACACGATGTTCTAATGTCAAAAAACTCGGAGACATTGTAATTGTTTGTCTTGGAGACTTCACCTTTTTTTTCATACTTCTGAAAGGCAATTTCTTCAACATATATTTAAATGTAATATACTATTTCGGAAAATTACTTTAGTTATTATGAAAAGGGCGTTTTTCTTTGATATACCTACATAAATATGAATATTGATCACCTTTCAGAAAATAATGCATTTTTTTTTTTTTAAATTAGATGTGAGGTGTTTTCTAATTATTGCTTTTCAGAGACACGTTTGAATTCAAGCTCTAAAAATATGAAATGTGTTCTACTCATATCATTGCACCAATTCAGTTTTTGTAGAAAAGCAATTTATTTTGATATTAGTTTGTTCATGCATCATCTTGGGAGAGAGTTAAGCCCGACAAAGTACTTTGAATATTTTCAATTTCTTGCCGGATACCTCAGCTAGTCAGGTAGCATTCCCTCGCCTTTCCAAGATACCTTCATCAATTTCTCTTTAATGTTCTTCATAGTAAGCGGGCGGGCATTATATCTTCTTAAAGAAGATAGAAACTTGTAATTACTAACACGGTGTCGCTTCATACTGCCAGTGAAACAAGGTATTTGCATAGAATAGGGGCGGAGTGAAATGCCCTGTAGGAGCAAGAATAGTAGTTAGTTGTTGAAGAAATAAAATTGATAAAATACCGTTACCAGGTATAATCCTTGAATCAACCAAGCGTATTTTTGATTCTAGAAACGGACCCACTACGGACGTAACGATGATTTTGCTGATGAAAGTCACATAAATCGGCTTGTAGCTAGACCAGCCAATGGATTTGACTGTCATGAGCAAATACATTAGCTTGTAGCTAGATTTAAAGGTACGTCGTGCGTCCCTGTCGGCTTGGTATAGGTTGGCTTCGATAGTGACGTCATAAAGCACGTCTCTGGCTGAACTGACACACGATGATGTATGCCGCACACATATTACGTACTGCATCTCACTGAACGGATTATGTGTGTACTGGGTCACATGGAAAATGTGTTTCGTGTTTCGTGTGAGGGTAGACCGATTTAAATATCTGGGTCACTTATTGACCACTGGCCTCAAAGACGATGAGCATATTGAAAGGGAGCGGAGGGCGCTGTGTGTGAGAGCTAACATGATTGCCTGCAGATTCAGGCGTGCCTCTAAAGAGGTCAAGCGCACTATATTAAGTGTTTACTGCACGTCTTTATACACTTGCAGTCTGTGGATTCATTTTACTCAAAAATCACACAGCGCCCTTCGCGTCCAATACAATAACGCATTTAGGGTGCTGATGGGCTTGCCCCGATACTGCAGCGCATCAGGGATGTTCGCTGAAGATCACGTGGACTGTTTCTACACGATGATGCGAAAGCGGTGCGTGTCCATTGTCTGTAGGGTGCGGGGCAGCGCCAACAACATCCTGTCTATGATAGCAAGCAGGCTTGATTGTGCGTTTGTGAACCACTGCTGCAGGGTTTCGGCTGGGCCTGTCACCTTGCGGCAATGACGTCACAATTTGTTTCTGTTTTTGATTTTGTTTTATGTCTTTGTAAGTGCATTACTAACATAGTTTGTAATTACATTGTTACTAACGCTATGAGTCTTGTTGCTCGAAATAAATGATTATATATAAATATATTAATACCTTTCAACGTGTTTTCAGTGTCTTGTGTAGCAAGACTCGCGTAATAAAATTATAATAAGCTGGAATGTTTGTGGTTTCTGGCTAAATAATAACAGTCGCATCGAATGTTAAGCCACGCTCGTCGAGGTCGGCCCGTAGATGGGTGACCATCCATTACATATCGAGACCCCCCGTGCCTCGGAAAGCAGTCGGTCCCGGCTGTCATTCATGGATCTTTGATAGTCGTTACGGGTCGTCAGAAGCCCGAAAGATTAATACCGAAGGGTATCTTATTACTATATATATATACTATATTACATACTATACACTATGTAATAGTTGAAAAAAGGCTAGGCAGTTGAAGCTTGAAATATTATTTTTTTAGTTTTAAGAAAGCTTACAGCTAACACAAGTAGTCAGAAGCAGTATGTAGAAGAATCCCAATTGCAAGTTTCCACTTAAATTAACAGGGTATCAGGGGGTTTCTCCTGTATTTTCAGTTTCTTGTCGGTTCTTCTCCTTAGGAATACCCGAAACCGTTCCAGGGCATTTTTATGTAATAATGTTTATGCAACAGAAAAAACCTAGAATAGTTCATGTGGAAAACACCCGGTTTCAAAACTGTGTTAGTCCCAATAAAGTAATAAATCAATTCGTAATCCTACCCTATAGCCTAAACTAAGTGATATAATCTGATTCTCTTTTCATTCCAAAGAGATGTTTATCATACTGTTAACAGTATCGTTGTTCGTGGACACGTGCTGAAATAACGTGTTTCTGAAAACTGTGGGAGACAAATAGACGTATCCTTAGCCCTTCACGGACTGGGCACGCCACAATAGCGGCGGTAAGTCCCCTCTTTGAGGAGTGGTTGGAGAGGCGCCACGGCGTCCTCACCTTCCGCCTGACACAGGTCCTCACCGGACACGGTTGTTTCGGGAGGTTCCTGTTTCGCATAAGGCAGGGGGGATCGCCCGGAGGACACGGTGGAGCATACGGTGGAGGTATGCCCAGCTTGGGCGGAGCACCACAGTGTCCTCGCGGAGGCGATTGGCGGCGGCGATCTCTCGCGTCTGGCCCTGTTCGAGGCCATGGTACGGAGCGAGACGGAATGGAAAGCCGTCACCTCCTTCTGCGAAACAGTAATGCTCGTGAAGGAGGAGGCGGAGCGCGTGAGGGAGAGAGCCTTACGCCCTCACGCCCCCACTAGCCGCCGCAGGAGACGCCCTGGGCGTCGGGAGTCGCCTGCAGATTCCCGGCCACCGTAGGCGCGGGCTTGCGGACGGCGAGCAACGGGTAGCTCGCCGTGCGGTAAGGATCAGGCCCGGGTCGACGGCGCGTCGTGTTCCACGCGCGCCTCAAAGAGATGTCAGCACAAAGTGAAGGGGTCCGATAGGGCCGACGCCTCAGGGTCCGTGGCCCTGGCACAGGCAACTGAAGGAACACGGGTGGGTTTTAGTCAGTGAAAGTCTGACACGCCCTCCCGCTCCACCCAGACCGGGGGAAGTCATTTGGTGATTTCACACCCAAAAAAAAAAAAAAAAGCCCTTCACAGACAATCCTTGTGATAATTGTTACCTTAGGAAAGTCGTTTGTTAGTTCTAATTTTTTGTATTACTTTGATAACTAAGCAGTCGCTGTATGTAAAATGGTCTAATTTTCGTAGAAAACATAAGCACGCGTAATTTTCGTGTATAAAAAAAAAATTACGCTGTCACAGCTGCCTTAATTCCCTTTTTAAGTCGGTAAAGAAGCCTTTTCTCATTTCTTACAACTGATTGCAGCGTAGTGAAGACCATTAGCGTTCTAGTACAATTTCCGTCAGAGAAAAAGAAAGTAAGTTGGTAGGTTTGACTGGTAGAAAATGCCTAAGGCATTAAGTCCGCCTCTGTACATGCTTGTGCGAAAGTATTAAATAAATAAATAAATAAGTAATCGGAACGTGTAAATGAGGGCAAACCATGTATATATCTGTTTATAAGGCTGGCAAAAGCTGTGGTTCCGTACACAATAAAAACGATAAAGTGATTTAATTTTATTAGATTAATTGACCCATTAAAGATGTCAGAAGTAATATGAAAGCCAATTACCAGTTTCCACTTTTAAATCACTAGATAAAACTGTTAAAGAAATACTATTAGTTCAAACTTAACAATAAATTTATTGTAAAGTTTGAACTAATCTTTAACCTTTTAATCTTTCTTAGTTTAAGTTAAAGCTGTTACTTTAACTATCTCATATTATCAAAAGAAAGCTTAATATACTAAATTATCATTCCTACTGTTTTAGTAGGTCGACATTGCGCGTTAAGAAATAATTTATCTCATAATGCAAAAAAAAAGTTCGCCTTGTAGGTGATAAAATAAATTTGGATGGAACTTTCTTGTCAGAGTAATATGTAGTGTAGGTATAATGGAATTAAAGTCTATTTAAAAAAAAAGAAACCTATGTATTGTTTGGTTATTTTTGGAAATTATTATGATTTGGACATTATTATAGTAAAAAATTGAATTTTGTAAATATATACGAAACATATTTACAAAATTAAATTTTATTTAATTGTTCTGAGCGCAAATCTGTACTAAAACTGTTTTATTTTCTTTTTGCAAGCTGGGCACCTATAGTGGGGAAGGTTGCTTGATTTTTGCGATCAATCTTAAACCGAACAAACTATTAGCCGTTTATTATTCAATAATCAACAGAATGAGAGTCAGTCCCGCACCTAATAGAGAATGCAAGGTGAAAAAATCTTCTTCTTCTCTTTCAAGGTGAAAAAAAACCTTTTTTTTCCCCGCTTTTTGGGATCTTCTTTATACCAAAACAAATAGCTACATGGACGTGTCAAAGTCAAAGCATTTATTTCAAATAGGCACATAAAAAGGCACCTTAGAACGTCAACATTTACATTAAAAATAGAACTGATTCTAGGTGTCTCTTCCAAAATGTAGTTTCATATGGAGGAGAAGGACGGGAAGGGAATATAATGTCGCGGAAATGAACATGATTTTGCGTTGACTCTGATCTCTTACGCACTAAGCGTAAACTATTATTCTTATGATTTATCAGCCGGTATAAAACAACTTGTTCAAACTAACGCCACCGTACCACAAACATCTATTCCCA
The DNA here is from genome assembly GCA_963555695.1 of Dasypolia templi. NCBI lineage: Eukaryota > Metazoa > Arthropoda > Insecta > Lepidoptera > Noctuidae > Dasypolia > Dasypolia templi. The sequence continues at coordinate 3,462,825 of OY743147.1, forward strand.
TATGCCACAAACTACAAATATTATTATTTATTTATTTATATATGCTTTATTGTACACCACAAAATAACATAACAAAAAAAAAATCTCTATTATCGAAAATATATTATCGAAAACATAAGAACCAAGTACGTAACATAAAATAACTGGGGTACCATGTTGATTCGTATGCTATTGTTGTTCAATTGACCACACAAACGAGCTCTGGGCTCGGTCCTCGTAATATTTTTCTAGTCGCGACCTTTGTTTCCAGAGAGTGATTTTCCTGTAAAATATAAGGAAAACTCATTACTCGGAGGAAAGGTTCGTGTCCCGAACAAACCATTTCTTTGAGCTTTAGTTTTCAAGTTATTAAAGTGTGGCCAAGTTGTATAAACATATCTTGTGGCGGCGGTAGGAACGTATTGGAGTTACGTAAGAATGCGCTTAGCAAAGGTTGTAAGACCCTTGGGTATGGCCATCATGTTCACACTTGTAATTCCTATTCAAAGTTAGGTAAGTAAACTAAAGCAATTCAAGTCATATCATATAATTTGTATACTACCCTATTCCAACTGACGTGAGCCAAGATCTACAATGTGAACTATTCAGAAACGTCGAGACGAAAGCGGCAAATTATAGAACCGTCTTGGGAATCACGACGTGGCCAAGATCGAGAATGGACTTAAATAAAACGTAGTTATTTTCTCATTGCTGTCTTTCTTAGTTAACATAATATAACAAATAACATAATAAAATAAGTGTTCTCATTGTGATCGACGAAGACAAAAACGCTCTCTTGATATCAGTTTATTTACCTGTAGTAAAATCCTGAACAAACAGAAACAAAAGCAAAAATCAGAAACTTAAAAAGCTTTAGACGAATTTAAACTATAACGGATACACGTGCCGCTTTCGTCCAAACCCCTAGGAAAAGAATTCCGAAACCGAAAGAGAAAATTTGTAAATTTAAAAGAAATATAAAACCATCCTATTCAAATTTTAACCCGCAAAAACAACCGCTGTTTTAATCTAACCCAAACATCTAATTCCGTTTCGAATAACCCTTCAAAAAAGGTTTCTATAAACAAGTTATTAAACAAACCATTTTGTGAGTTATGTCGGCAGCGGACGGGTTGAGTTTCTTTCCTAAGTTTCGCCCCAGTGCGGATTGGAAACGCTCCAATGGGAGTACTTTGCGCTGATTAAACTTGCCTTCAGTTTTTCGAATCTTCTTGTATATCAAATAGAAAAAAACTTGTGTTTTATGAAGTAATAGAAGAGGTGCTTTTGCCGCCCAAATTTCAAACTTTTTCGTTTTTGTTGAAGTGAATTTGAAATGGCAGTAGGGACTTCCAAAATAAATTATGATATTTCTGTAAGTAGGGCTGTACAAACACTTTTTACACATAAATTATATTTTAAGTACCTTAAGTACATTGTGCTTAAAATATAGATCAATATGGCCCTTTAAATTATGCAATTCAAATGAATATTTTCAAAGATATCTCAGCAACGGCATTGGTTATACTATAAATAATAAATTACCCTATTGGTTATACAGGACACAATGATCTACGTCGGAAATTACGGTAAACCTGATTCATTTATAACTGCCGCATGTAACCCAAATTGGCCAGAAATTAAAGATAATATTAAACACAATGTAACTACATAAGACAGATACGATATAGTAAATAGAGTCTTCCATTTAATGATGGTGTTAGTTTTAATATTTATAATTTTTATGTTTTAAGTACATAGTTTTGATTAATAGTTTTAAGTTCTTAACTGTCGCATTAGGGTAACCCTGTAAGGATAGTTAAGTTGTTATAAATAAATAAAAATTTAAAGTACAGAAACTCCTGCATCTCATTCACAAGTCTCATATATTTGGACCGCCGCGCTGTTATAATTATGTAGCCTCGTCTCTGTGAGTGGAGTGGGAGTGGGCCGTAAACTACCACGCGGGCACAGTGCGGGTTGGTAGATGTCACATGTCTTCGAATTTTTGGTTCTAAGACATGCTTGTTTCCTCACGATGTTTACTTTCATCGTTTTGAGAGCAGTGGTGATGAAATAATTTACACAAAGTAAAGTGCCTCTCTGGGTTCGAACCTACGACCTACAATTCGTAAGTCACGGCTCTTACCACTGCTCTTTGCGCTTTCATTGACAGCGTTATTGCAGCTAAATTACCGGTTAAAGATGAAGATCCTGTCCTGTTCGAAATCATAAAGAAATACATGGTACACGGCCCTTGCAGGACTTTAAACCCTATTTCTCCATGTATGCGAGTTTCCAAAATGCAGAAAAAAAACCCAAGTTGTTCCAAACTCAAACATATACTAGCGATGACGGATATCCCAAATATCGTCGACGATCGCCAGAACAGAGTGGGCAAAGTGACATCCTCCGAACACATGATATTGATAACCGATGGATCGTTCCCTATAAACCGCTCCTTTTGAAAATGTTTGGTGCCCACATCAACGTAGAGTTGTGCAGTTCAATAAAGTCAATCCATTAAGTTACTAAATACATTAATAAAGGTAGCGCCAATCAGCATCAAGCCACTTTCAGCATAAAATCACCTAATGAAGTGGAAAAACATCAGTCTGGATGTTACATATGGAGCTCTGAAGCAGTATGGAGGATTGTATTACATTCCATGTGCACTACCGGGCTTTGTCCACCTTGCAGCTCATTTATAAAAAGGACAAAAAGTATATTCACTGAGAACAATACACAAAAATTTGTTAATAAAAAATTGTGTAAATATCGCTGGCATTTCCTTACAACAGGATACCGTACGACTATGAAAATAACTAAAGATTACTAGACGGGCCGTCTCTTAATCAGTTAAAATCCCGATTTTTTCTAAGGCGTATGCTGCAGAACTTTTTGACGATTTATCTATATGGGGGCCCATTGAAGCTTGGCATCCAAAGTTATGCCCAAGAATACTGTGGTATCTTGGTACTTGTTTCTACTTGTCTAACATACATCTTAAACTTTACTCATTTCTTTTTTCTCGTTAAGATTTAGGTTATTAATAATAAACCAGTTAATTGCTTTTCCGAGGGCGCTATTTACATTATCAGTAACTAGCTGCTGACGTTAGAGTTTAAATGAAAGTGATGTGTCGTCTGCAAACAACACTATAATAAGGATAAGCATGAGCTTATCCTTTATGAGGTAAGGCAAGTCATTAATTTAATTGAGAAATAAAACCGGGTCAAGAATTGAGCCCTGGGAGGCACCCATTGTTACTACAGTTCCGGGTAATCGCTTTCCATTTACATCAACTTTCTGAATTCTAACATTCTATAAGTAAGAAGATCCAAAGAGTCGTTGCGGATTCCGTAGTAGTGCAGTTTCCTGATTAACGTTTCATAAAGAACTCAATCGAATGCCTTGGCCAAGTCGCAAAAGATGCCCAAAACATCACGTTTATCCTTCCCTGCATTACAAACATGTCCTAAAAGTTCAACACATCAGTAGTCGAACGACCCCTTTTAAAACCGAACTGTTTGTTATGTAGTCATTAGCTTATTAATCTTAATCTTTGCATTTGATTTAAAAAAAAATTTCAAACCCAACTGAAATAAACTTTTAATTAGTAGGGTCTGATATACTACCCGATTTCATATTTTGTAACCATAATTTGATTTCAAAGAGTGTCCATGGAGTTTCCTGCTCGTTCTTCTCCTTATGTACAGTAGTAGGTACATAGTACAAGCTTCGGAATGGGCAACTACCTTCATCTTTCTGACCGACCGACCTTGACAATTAAAAAGTGTCTGTAATTGGTTTATTTGAAATAAATGTAATAATAATAATTTGCATACTTTGGCTTTATTGGGACGTTAAAACCAGAGATTGATAGGTGTTTCTATCTCCAGTACGCCAAAAGGGAGATAGATACGTTATTGGGTTTGGCGGTAAGCTAACGTCAAAATGACGTTTTATATGATGGGTGTCAATAAAATCAAAGAATAACTCAAGAATTTTTTTATCCCAAGATTCCTCAAACGGACTGCTAACAGAAGTTCTCTAAGAATAGAACACACGCGAGTTGTGGAGTTTTACTCTAGAGTTACCGGTCCAGTTTGATATAACAGAACCGATTACGTTTGATATTCAGGGAGCGTCGGGGTTTCCGATTAGTTTCAGACTCAAGAGAACTCTGACGTAAATCATGGTCGTCGATGATTTTTATCTTCCAATTACTGTTAGGTTAGGTTTTAATAAGTTTTTTCTTTAACGGTGTGGGTACGTTTATTTCGTTTGTTCATAAAACTCGCGAACTTTGCAAATATACGAGTAGTATGTTTATCTCAGGAAGCGACGCGCGCTTTACTTGTTGTAAAGCGTGTGTTAGCGCAGGAGCTCTTGGTTGGTGCTGGTCCGAGACAATGGCGAAGTTGGAAGTGCGTGTGTTATGTGCTGATGCTATTCGTCTTCACACATTCACAGCGTGTATATACATTTAGTTACCACAAGTAAAACGCGCGACGCTTCGTGAGATAATAATACTGTAGGTAACCTTTTTTTTAAGTTATATGTTTACCGTGATACTACCGCTGTTGTTACTGGTTTCTAAGTCTTAACACAATAAGAAAACACATAAAGAATACAAAATTCTAGTGCTACAGTGATTCATAGTCATAGAAACAGAATCGATTCTCGATTAATAACAACAGCCGCTTGAGTTATAAAGTTGTCTCGATGTTATCTCGACTTTGTAGGCTCATGATTTTATCAGTTTATGACACTTTTTATTAATACAATTGTTTGTTTTTAATTTTAGCATTTTGATTGTTGACATCATTAGTTGATGATGTTAACGTTAACAAACGGACAGATTCCACCAAAACTGTAAAGAGAACGCGCAGGCTCGCGACCGATGGAAGGAGTGTGGCACAGAGCAGGCTAACAAAAAAACAAAGTTACCATTAATATTTCGTGGAGCAAGCTGTAGTTCAAAAAAGTTCTGATTTTGCATCATCGACAAATGTTTTAGGTACTTACATATTGTTAAGTACGGGATATAGGATTTGCTTTATAAATTATCATAGTCCTATAACGATCACACTGCTGAGAGAGAGAGGGCTGTAATCCTCTTTGACGTTTACGTTCACCGCTTGAGAGCAGTGGTAATGAAAGAATTGCACAAAGTAAGCACTTTACTTTGTGTAATTTTCCTGAGTTTGAGGGTACGTTCAAATTCTAGACAGTTTGTTTAAATGTTATTAAATGCCAGATAAGTTAACCAAGAGCTCCCCGAAGGTCATAGGCCATCGACTTGTGACTAATTGCAAACAAAACTAATTAAAAAAACTAGATCTTTGATTGTAAATGTTTCATCTAAGAAAAAAACGTTTCATTACTAGAATTACTTAGTAACAAAAAGAGAAACCATAGGTACCTACTACACTTTGGAATGAGCAGCTAGCTTTATCTTTCTAACTGACCGACCCCTTTACAAATCAAACGTGCCTGAAATTGTTTTATATGAAAAAAAAGATCTAGTCTGTGATGTCTTGTACAAGACATCGCAAACCAGTTTTTTGTATTACGTAACATTCATTTATTTAATTTAATATATAGTTGGAAGAAACAATGAGAAATTATTGTGTAACCTTTAAAGTTCATTTCTTTGATGAGTAAGTTACATATTTTTGCAAAAGTATTTAACATAACATCACGTCTTGTTTCCCCGAAGGGTTGGGCAGAGGTGTACCTATAGTACACCCACATTTCGCCAGTTATGTAAAGTAAAGTTTTTTAAAGCCAAAATAGCTTATATTAAAAAAAGTACAAGAAAATTATTCCGCGAAGGAAATGCTAGGTCAGTAACTCACATGTAGCTGATACTATTAACGTAAATCTATACTAATATTAAAAATGAATTTTTTTTGTAAGTTTACGTATGTAATGGGGTAATGTCTGGAACTACCGGACAGATTTGAAAAATTAAAATAATTATGCTAATTAACGCCACGCTATGACCTATAAGAGCCGAGCAAAAAGAAAGAAGTCAGACAGAACGCTATGCGACAACGAAGTGATAGCGCGGACAGGTGATACGATGCCACGGGGTGGGCGGAGGAACAAGTAATTGCACGTGACGTGGTAAGATTCGTCCATAATATCCTAATTCTAACGAGTCAGAAGTCTTTATTTGTGACAATTAATTATAATGATTAGGACGCTCTTAATTCGCGTCACGCAGGTCGTCAATCTTTTTTAGGCCATATTGCAAAAGAAAAGAGCATCAACCCACTGCCCAGAGGAGCAATTCCCGTATTTTTAAGAAAGTTCGCATTCTAATCTCAGTCTATCTTCTGTCAAAAACAATCAATTTACATACATTTTTGAAAAGTTTTTGACATTGATTGTGAGATGAGATTGCGACTTGAATTCGAACGTTTTTTAAGTACGTAATTGGCCCTCTGTTGTTCCAATGCATGAGTACCTGTACCTATTAATGAATTCGGTTCTCACAATACACTATACAGTCCCGTTATACTAGTTCCTGGAAAAGAGACGTATACGTGTATTAGTACGTGTTTTATGGTTAAAACCGCCTATTACATCTCTAATGACTGCCTCGTTGGTCTAGTGGTCGCAAGAGCTACTGGTGAGCATGAGGTCCTCGGTTCGATTCCCGGGTCAGTCTGGAATTGTGCCCGGTTGATGGCAACAGGCTCGCCCCCAATTACATGGGACTGCAGAATAACGGGCGATAGTATTTCTAAAATGATCTTAGTAGCTTCTGATTTTACCGACTATGGCGAAGGAAGGAGGGTAATTGTGTAAGTCTTTATTCGTGTCACTTTTACTGGCTTTCAATAAAACAATAATGGGATTAATTTCTAGTATTTTGTAAAAACACATGTGTAAGTGGTCAAGTTTGACCATATTTTGGTATAATGTGGTCAAAAGTCTTTTAGAAACCGGATGTGAAACATATTATAAATTTACTAGCTACCCCCTACTCCCCGCGGGGTTATCGAGTTGTCAAAACATTGAGATTTCTTTATTATATTCCTGTACAATATTAATATACCCCATACATACTCCCAATAGAAAACATTCCAAAATAAATTCTATATAATGATTGTGGAAATCGCATCAAATCCGTTGGGAAATTTAGATTTATAGAAGAAAACGTGGTCACAAACCAAAAGCGACTTTAATCTAAACTTATATCATACGGGTATCTTCTTAACTGTATATTATATTATGCTAGCGGCCTGGTACGTGATTCGCTACGTATAAGTGAAATACTAAAATTAAAAAATTTAACATCAAATTCATTTATTCAAAAAAAAAAAAAAAATTGTAAGCTATTTTTCTGTACATGTAGACCTGAAAATAAGTGCAAAATGTGACTTTAGAAAATTATACAAATGAAATTTCAACCCACTGAAAATATGTCAATTATTAATTAACCTGTTCGTGGATCAATCATTGGTATATTGATATGGTAGCCATGGTCACCTTTCCAATGCAATATTGGGTATTGTAATGCATCGTAACTACGATGAAGTTCCGAAACACGTTGTAATTGCTCATTTCTGCGATGAAGTACAATATCACGGGATTGAAACTGATCACCAAGAATTACAATTGCAACCTCATCAGTTATCGGTGCATTGAATCGCCTTGCATGCTCCAAAAGGTGTTCTATCAGCCCTTATTACGATTTTGTGATTTTCAGATGACATACGATCGAGTGTAATTTTGAAGAATCGAACTAATGCGTTATGCTGATGGAAAAACCTTTATAGCTCACGAATAATTTCTCGTCTTGTATTCGAAACAATTGCACAACGTTGATCCAATTCACGATTTCCATCACCAATAAAATAAATTTGCAAAAATTGATAATCAGCGTCGGTGTATGGAAATAACGAACCAGCTTGATGATAAATCTGGCCCTGAATCTGTAACATGTACGCAATTTTAGGTAGATGTTGGATCATAATTTTTAAAACTATCGAATACTTTATGATTTAGATTGATATATGATTGATACATGGGACAATCATGTTGAAATATTTACCTTAAACGTCGGCATAAAATTATCTCTAATAATATTAATACCACCCAAATCATTTGAAATGACGAATTGTATTGTTGAATATGACTCAAAAAGTGCTTCGACGTTTGAGATGTCCCAAAAATAAACGAATACAATGGTTCGGGTTGAGTATCTAATGCTGGCATTCTCACTATGCCATTAGCACAACTCATGCCGGGTGTTACACCTGGAAAGTTAGCCGCATTACAATGTGGACATATTGCATCTATCATTCCATTGTATCCGTACATACTATAATCAATCTGACTGTTGTAATTAAAGGAAGCACGCATCATTTCAGCCAAAACAGCACGACGTATTCTTAATCGCCTTGCAAGATTCAGTACAGGTATCTACAGGGTCAACAGATCTATTTCGTGCATTACGTTCACGCTGCGATGCATTAGCTTGTGCGCGTTCATCTGCAGTCTTTGGTCGTCTTAGTAATGCCACATCATTTGCATTACGCGTTCGCCGACCTATATTTGCTCGTCTGGCTCGTGGCATATTTCACTCACATAAAAAAAGAATAAATCAAATTAAAAACAAATTGCTACATTAATAGTGGTGTATCAGTATTTATACATGTGCGTATATGTGTGTATGCAAATATACAACGTGTAACAGAATGAGCGCAAGACCTGAAAGTAGTTTGCTCAGAATCAGCTTTTGAATCCATTTCCGTCATTATTTATATGTGTAAATTTTTCCCGGAAAAATCTTTAATTTACCTGAAATTAGTACCACCGCGTCGTAACAAGGTAATACAGTATTTGATTTAAGAAAATTTAAGCCTTATCACAAAGGAATAAAGCCTTTTCAAATGCACGACCGAATTTGCAACTCACTCATAGTTATCCTATGTGTAAAGCGCGTAAAAAAAAGTCAATTTAAGGAAACTTAAACCTTGTTCCAAAGCAGTACGTCTTATTAAAATGCAAAACCGAATTTGTAGTCCAATCATAGCTTTCTTACACACATAAGCATTGCTTTTTACTTTTTATTACATTTAATCTTGTCCTGTTAAAAATGGAAGTTAATTTAAGGCAATTTAGATCTTATCTCAAAGAAATAAAGCTTTTTTTAATTGCGCGACCAAATTTGTAGATCGTTTTACATATTCGTTTGTTTAGAAAACCCAAAATATTAGAACATTTGTACGAGTAGTACTTCTTTTGCAAATGAAAGATTAATGTGAAAGAGCGAGATGTATTAATTTGCCGACTTACAGCTTTGACGTTTGACATGCAGACGCACGCACCGCCACTGCCCGCCTCACATCAAAGGTTTAGTTATTCTCCGGCAGCGACAAGTGTTCCCGAATTTAATTTTTGTTGCTGTCACATTTATTTGTTCACGCGCGCGATGGCATTCCAGTACACCAATATTCAGTACACGGAGATGGTGAGAACACTGGCTCGTTGCAACGATAAGAGTTAGCGTGTCGAGAGTTCAACGAACGATATGATACTAGAGTGAGCGCCAGGACAATGTTAAGTGCAACTCAGCGTCTGAGGGACTCCGGTACCTTTCGTCCTAACACGGCAATAAATAGAGGAGCAAATGTGCGCACTACTCGCTTACAAGCAACAATATTAAACTATTTTGACGAAAACCCAGAGACGAGCACAAGAGAAGCAGGGCCATTATTCGACTGCAGCCACATGTACGTGTTGCGAACGTTACGCGCTGATGGTGAACTCCCGTATCACCTGCGACGTTGTCAGGAGCTGACGCCGAACGACTACTTGCCACGTCTGGAATTTAGTAGATGGTTGTTAGAGAACTGGCAAGGAAACATAATCTGGACGGACGAGAGCACCTTCACGCGAGTTGGCATTTACAACCAGCATAACCAGCATTTGTGGAGACATGAGAATCCACATGCATGCCGTGTTGATTCGTTTCAGCACAGGTTCTCCGTGAACGTGTGGGCGGGCGTCATAGGTACACGCGTACTCGGCCCTGTTTTTCTGCCGAGGTTAACTGGAGATACCTACCTACAGTTCTTGCGGGAAACATTGCCCGAGTTATTGGAGGACGTCCCGCTCTTCTTTTTAAGAGACGTGTTTTACCAACACGACGGTGCTCCCGCGCATTTCTCATGGAACGTTCGGCAGCATCTTGATGCGGAATATGGGCCCCGTTGGATTGGTCGTGGAGGGCCAGTGCAGTGGCCTCCCAGATCGGCTGATCTAACGCCTTTAGACTTTTATTTGTGAAGTCGAATAAAATCGCTCGTTTACGTAAACGAGGCAATGAGTGTAGAAGACCTCAGACAAAAAATTTAACTCGCCTTTGGTATTGTGAAAAGTGACACTGAAGTACTAAATAAACTAAAATTTAACATAAGAAAGCGTGCAATAAAGTGCATCGAGCAAGGCGGTGGACATTTTGAAACTTTACTTAAAAGGAGACGAAGAAATAGTGTAGTGTAAATAGCTCAAACCTGTAAGTAATTACTTTTATCTTTACCGAATTTAATTAGTGTAAATATTTATGATTCAAATCATTCATACACGCCGACTCAGAATATGATATCGCAACAGTTAAGTACGCATCAGAGATAAAGGCTCTCACAAACAGGCACGACGGGACCGTGGGAACGAACCTTAAATGAGTCAGTCTCCGGGACGACCGTGCGGCGAAAGGGCGCGGGCGCACGGCGGAGGTAACACCCTATCGCAGACGGGCGAAAAGTTGCTCGATTTGAAAATGCTTCCCCTTTACTAAACCTAATAACTTAGAACAAAATAATCCAAAGCTTATTTATGAAGGCTCCCACAAACAGGCGCGACGCCACAGCATGACACAGAGGCACCACTCGTCGCGCGACACGCGGTGCCTTTGAGTCGTGCTGCGGCGTCGCGCCAGTGTGTACGAGACTTTACGTGTGATCTGTACGTACTGTTCGGTCATTGAACTAACGTACACACATACCTAGTGCGTACTCCTACTCTTGCAGTGCTTACCTACCTAGCCAGCTGGCAGGCACATGAGTGTGCAGTGCGTGCGCTATTAGTGTGGGTACAGATCGAGTAGTGCGCTCAAACGTTTTATGTTTAGTCAGGACAACTATTTTATAAAAAATTGCTAGGTGTGGTTTATCTAAATTAAATTAAAGATGTTATTTTAATCTTATAATTTAATATTCTAATTGGGGTGTATGAGCTCTTGCTTTAATTCCGTTATACGTTGTATATGACTTCATACGTCAGCATAAAAAATTTCATTAAATAATTCATTTTTAAATCGACGTGCTTCCATCTGTTACAAAAGACGTTATTTCAATTCAATCATCGGCCTACAGCAGTCCACTGCTGGACATATACCTCTCAAGTTGCACGCCATTCAGCTCGACTCTCAGCAAATCTCATCCAGCTGCTACTACTTCTCATTATTTGACATTATATACCTACAATCCTAATTTCAACTCTTTGATAAAGGCTTTTGGACACGGGGTATTAATTCATTTAAAAAAACGATTTACAAAAAGTGTTATTTTAGCCAACAGTAGTAAGTTACTTAAACAAAAATTTTATTACAGGTGCAAGTTATGATGGTTTGGAATTACAATGTAAGGAAGCGACCGCGACCCGCCCGATCTAGGTTAATTCAAACCAGTGTTTCAGGCCATCAATTCAGATTCAGATTTATTACAGTTGACAATGGCAATCATGTCATTTGGTTTAAATTGGTTTTATTTTCATTATTTTATTGTCACCATTTTCTATTCTGGTACTTGTTGACAGGCTTCCACTGTCCTCCCATACCTTTTAACACTGCAATTTGAAAACATTGTAAAAACCAACTGTTTTTGACACACTTACCGTGGAGTTTCTTGCCGGCTCTTCTCCATAGGAAACGTCCGATTGGAACCGTGCATCTAGCTTTTGACGTTTTAAGTGCCCATGTATTTTTATGCGAAATATTTTCTTTTGATTACATGATATGTAATAAAAGAAGATATTTACTAAAGACACTAGGTTAGAAAATAGACTAAAAGTTTTTGTTTATTTTGTACACCACTAAACTAAATTGATTTAGCGCTAAATCTATTACCAAGGGTAACGTTTAAAATGGAAGGGGACGTTTACGAGGCTTTTGCAGGTACATTGCTTTTTTAAAGATAGTTGCTTTTATGTGTTCACTTGCTTTTGTATATTTCGATTCTGATGTTCTGAAGTGTGTTTTCAAAGCGTAAAGAGAACTTGTATCAGTGTGTTGACAAATCATCATCAGCATGTTCATTCAAGCTTAAACATAATACCAGCATGTCGATTCTGTAATAATCTCACCGTGAAGACTTGCGTGGAGTGAGCTGTCAGTGTCATCCCGTCTTGGTCTATCCCTAGCATCAGTGACACTGACAGCTGACTCCACGCTAACTTCACCTAACTTTTCACGGTGATATGGTTACAGAATATCACTACTGTATGTTACTTGAATTATTTAACAAGCACTCGCACACATATCAATTTTCTCTTTTTATCGCTTACTTATCCCTAACATAAAAAAAAAACATAACATACCAACAATGTACGTAATAGTTAAGTTACGAAAAGATACGGGATGGTGCAAAGATACGATGGTTTGGGAAAGTAAACTTAGGTCGGTGGGGCAGTATTTTTTGCGCGAACTTGACGGTGCCTCTACCGTGTGGCCTAATAAATTAGAACGAACATTTTAGTGATCCCCAGCGGGCTGAAAAATTGATTAAGGCTAGTAACAACTTGGGATAATTAACTGTCGTGGGGAAGTTATTTTATAGATTTGTTAGCTTGGTTTTATTGTTGTGTGTGTGTGTCATTTAGGTATAGTTATTTGTTTCATTATGCTAGTCGATTAACCCTGTAAACATGGGTCTTTTAATTACCGCTATAAGAATAGTTCAAAGAGCATATTGCCATACAGGGTGACTTGTCATTTGACGTATTATTTCCAGGACATGATGGTGTGCATCATGACCCATTTGCAACAACAAGCAACCCATAAAGCCTAAGCCAAAACACTTTATTTTTGTATTTTTGAACACGTCCCAGAATTCGTCACTAAATATCGCTCGTCTCTTCACTCTGAAATTGAATGACCTCCATTGCTATTACATTGGGTTCCTAATTCTTAACAACCCTATCGATGTAACCTATTTTTCTAGAACATCAAACTGTTAAAAGTTAAAGGAAGAAGTTTATTAAACATTCAAAACTAATATACTTACATAAAATTTGACAGCAGTTATCTCAAAACTTTACTACGGCATTAAGCGTACAAATTACGGAGAATAAATTTTATTTAACCCGCTATCTAACGCGGTACAAAATTTTAGAGGTGCCGATGAAACAGTCGATATGCTGACAAATGTCATGTTTGCAAATGGTTGAAATATTAAAAAAGTGTGATGAACCGTCTCCGAACCCAAGTGGGAAGATGCAAGTCGAACCTCGTAAAGTGGGGCTACTCCGACGGAACGGCCTCCTATCCGGCCCTCTGTGCCCAGAAACATGTAGCCAAAGTGACCTGTGCGCTGCCACCGATAACGCTGTGGAAGTGGCATAGTTTTGGGCCAATAGTACTTAAGCAAGTGTCGTGCCATTGACACGAGAAGAAGAAGAAGACTCACCAACCACCCCTCAATTTTTCCTGCGTTAGGTAGACAGGTTGTCGCGACCAAAACTTACAAGTTTACACTCAAAAATATATTTGTTTCCAAATAGTGGAAACAATATTTTAAAAAGTGTAAAAGGTTAAAAAATTGCCAAGTTACAAACGTTTTAAAATAAGTGTTAGACAAGGACAACACTATCGTAGAAGTGACGTCACGACTTTATAACTTCATACTAGTGCCATCCATACATTGTCCGTACCGCGCGAAAAGGACAGAAATAATCCCCTCCAGAAACTTTTAAAGCGTCTAGCTTCTTCATATTTTCGATTAACATTATTTTTACTATGCCTTTGTGACGGTACCTAAATTACCCTAGGCTGATAAATTTTTCGTTTTTCCTAATTATGTTAATATTAGCGTTAAGGTCGGTTTCCCCCTAAGGGGAAAAGGCCGCACCCCAACCCCGTGCGGCCCTGTAGAGCTCGTCACCAGACTTGGTCACTCTCCCACCGATAATAGAAGTGAATTCCCAAATTGATAGAAGCCAAATGCCTTGATATTATTAATGAGGCAGGGAAACCGTGTATCAATATTAGACGATACTTGGGAATTCATAGTTATGAAATATATTGGAAGTGATTTTAGAAAGCTAAATAATAGAGGGATGCAGAGTAAATTATTATATAAACTTGTGAGTAACCCAAACGCTAGCGCGTAATAGGTATTTGATCAGTCGTAACTCACACAATACCTCGCATCTACACTCGGAGTACTCAGAGATAAACTTCCATAAAGTGACGCAAGCGGCTTTACAGCGGCATAGCGTCGACATCATGCTCTTTTGGAGTCATGGCCCCTAGCAGTTCTCTCGAACTGATAAACGTGACGAAGCGGCTTTTCCTGCGGCAACCGTGCGACTGTCCTTGTCTAGCAACGGAGCGGCTAGTTCTAGCGGCATTGCGTCTGCATCATGCTCTTAAGGAGACATGGTCCCTATCAGTCCTTAGACTGGATATGAGATAGTTGTGGTCACCCAAACCCCCGGAAGTTCACTCTTTGCACAACAAGCATATTTGCAAGACACGTGCTCATGTCAGTCTGACCGAGTTATTAGTATAAGATAAAGAATATAATAATTCTTTGAATTACTAGATAATTTGAGTTGAGAAATCAAAACTCGAGGATTATTACTAAATAAAGTTTAGAGTTCTAGTATCGGCCAAAGGCAACGAATACAACATTCAAGAATTACTAGTTATGAGAGTAGAGAATCAAACTCAAGCATAATTAATAGAGTTGTGAATCAACTCTCTTTAAAGTCTATAGACAGCCCCAAAGAGCCCACCCGTCACCACTTCCTAGTGTTTATGCTGGGGAGAAGAAGTGGCGCAACAAACTCCCCAGCAACACGTGTCTGTCTGATTAGTTATAATGACTATCAACTCCATCAGCCTAGGATAACTATAATAACTAAAGGCTCACCCAGTCTCACCAACAGACACTAACACATACTAAGTTAAAACTAGATGATAGAATAATAATAAACTAAATCTGTGCTTCAACACAACTATATTTTACTTATTTATTAACTCGTTCTCCTACAACAGCCCACTTGGACAAGGCCTCTGGCACTCAATAATTCTCCTAACTTTCTTAGCCTAGCCTTACACCGACCGTTTCCTACCGCGGTCTGTCTTCCTTCTCGCAGGTAGCGCTAACAATACCTGTAATAGATTCTTC
The DNA here is from genome assembly GCA_963555695.1 of Dasypolia templi. Lineage (NCBI taxonomy): Eukaryota > Metazoa > Arthropoda > Insecta > Lepidoptera > Noctuidae > Dasypolia > Dasypolia templi. The sequence continues at coordinate 3,478,238 of OY743147.1, forward strand.
ATAATGTGAAGAGGTAAGGGAATCGTTACGCTTGCGCTTTAATCAATCAATAATAGCTACGTTAATGTATCTGTGTATGATGTACCCATTTCAGTGAGACGGGGAACCGTTTTACAACGTTTGTCTCTTTGTACGTGTTCTACTAAACCTAACGCATAAAACCTCTGAGACAATATACGATTTTAGTAGAACATGTTCCCTAAGCACAATATAAATGTCTTACTCAATCCTAGAGACAGTGAACTACGAAGCCCAACTGCCATTGAGTGAGACAAGTATTGAGTATAAAGTTCTAAACGCGTATTTATGTTAATATCACCTTTACGGCAGCCTAGCCCCATTTCTAAAATAACAGAAAATATTGCACAAGCGTACCGTAGACTCAGTCTGTAGCAAAACTCAATGCGATCGTACTCGGTGTCTGCCGAGGTGGTTATTTCGTCACCTCACATCTCCTTAACCTTCCCATTTCGAGGATACAGTGCGGCTGTCAGCGGCAAAGCGTCCAAATTGACGTGTTTCGATAAATAGTGTCGATTTAGAAATTGGCGTACCATATGCCGGGTGTAGGTTTTATCGAGACACGGTCCCTAGCGTTCTTAGAACGACTACCAATCCAGTTTGGGGAAGTGTGTGAAGCCTAACCCCTCTCCCTGGAGATGCGCCTACAACGAGCCTTTCGTAAAGAGTTGTGTGGCCAAACCTTTTTGGAAGCAGTAATTATCACTAACGTTTGATTGTTTTATAATGCCGATTTAGATCGACTTTATATTATATGTTGTTTTAAATGAACTGAGAGTATTTACGGTTCTGCCTTCCGTATGTGGTTGCGCATATTACAGGTCAAAGTCGTCAAAAGTCGAGCGTCAGTGCTCAGTGTCAAATAAAGTGGAAGGCCTTCTCCGTTTCCCTATAATCAAACGCAAATGACAAATATCTGTCAGGGTATGGATTAGGAGATGGACAAGTAATACAATAGAAAATAGAGTTAATTAATAGCGCTATGTCACTATGCTGGAATAAATGATTATTAATAGCTCTGCAGCGGTATTATCTAAATGTTACCTACGAATCATAAAACAAATCAGTCTACGAGAACAATACAATGGAAAAGACATATTATTAGTAAAGAGTTTAACACTTACCAATGATATCTTTGTAGGGGATTAGATTACTACTCACGAAATGCCGCACGCAGTATCAACTTCACCTCGAACACAGCTCCTCCCAGCTCACAACACTCACCAACCTCCTAACTTAACTAGCTTTCCTTCTTGAGACTATAACGACCGAACCCTGTCATGTCCTAAGACCCACTGTCCTTCCTCAACACCCCCGCCAACTATCCAAAATCTGGGCTCGGTACTTTCCCACACTATGTTTTTGTAAACTTCTGCTTAAAACACATTTTTCTATTTCTTAATTGCTTTTACGATTCACAGCTGGTTGCAATAACGCGCCCTCGCTTTAACTTTCTCAGAATTTGTAAAGAACTATGGGTTTCGATTGTCTAAACATTTCTTTCAAGCGGCGACAGCTGCCATAAGTGGCCATTTGCGTGTGCCATTAAATAGAAATGGAATGGCCTTCTAAGAGGTTCTAAACTATTTTACAATTGCAAAGAATTAGGATATCTTGTTATTTATTAGGGTAACGCGTCAAGCTGTCAGACCATAAAATTACGATTTAATGTGTTTCGTAAAGTGGGCCGAACCACGTGCATGGTTTTAGAATAAATATAATATTTTGTTATTAAATAGGAATAAGTGACAGACAGTCACATTCCCCCCTCTGAAAATCAGACGCGTGACGCAGTATAGTGGATGAGCTTTCATAATAGGTGAAGCAATGCCTTTCCATGAAAGTGTTTTAGAATATATACCCATAGGTATGCTAAGTTCATTTAACCAAGCAGTTAAGCTCAATCCAGTTGGAACACGAACCCGATAAGATGCAATGTCTGCTATAATTTTGTACTGCTTCGCAGAAGCATCTTCTTAACTTATTTGTCTTAAAAGTACTCCTGTCACCTTAATGAGGTTACACTACCGCGCTTCAAGTATGTTCCGAGAACCTGTGCATGCTTATAATGTAGTTTTACATACCAGGGTCTCTTTAAAGAGTACTTGTGCTATCGAACCACGCTACCTGCGGTGCTCCCTCGTTCTAAACTCAGCCTATCGCGGTTGCCGCTGGACAGAGGCCTTTCCTTGTGCACCTTAACGCTGAGTCAGCTTAGTCAGCTGTCGGCAGTCATATCCGAAAGCAGCTGAAATAGTCCGCACATAAACATATTAGAGTGTATTCCAATAACATGCCCCCCTCTGATTCTAAGAGGTTTGAGCAGGTTTCAACAAGAGTTGGAAAGTTATACTCATTAGAAAATATAAGTATCCTAGATTGTGCAAACAATTATTGGTTTAGTATAACAAAAGGTGCTTTATTTTTATTTATCGATTATAAAATAGAGCAGCTAAAATAGTCCGCGCATGAACATATAAGAGTTTATTCCCATAAGACGTCCGCTCTGATTCTAAGAGGTTGAAACAGTTTTGAAATCCGATAAGAGTTGGAAAGTTAAACTGATTAGTAAATATAGATACCTATCCTAGACGACTGTGCACACAATAAACAACCCTAGTGTGACAAAAGATTGTCAATTTCTCCCTCTTATTATGAAATATTGACAAAAAGATTCTCTAGCATATGGAAAGTAATAACTATAGTACCATTGCCTTTAAACGTAATGATTGTAAGTGAGATAACAAAATCATACTGCGTAGGTTCTAACGGGTCACTGAAGTATCTAATAAATAGGGAAACTTAGCTTCGTAACAGGAGCCACGCTACAGCCACTGCTGTTGAAGTCAGCCGATGTCAGCAGATTTTGTAGAAACTTGAAACCAAGTGCGACGCACAAACCAGAAGTTTAGACATAGCGTAGTCGCAGCCAAGTGGAGACTTAAATATCCTGGAATTTGAAATAAGGCCAAACGAGTATCTATTCAATTATATGACATGCGCTGTATACTGCAAAGTTAGAAAGATTTATGTTAACTTCCTATGATGATGGATAATGTACCTTCTCGGTAAATTAATAGTCATGTACAAAATGCTAGAAGCTTCACGCTTCGTAGGTCTTAGATAATAATAAAATTAGGTTTAATCATAGGTAATTTGAAATAAGGCCAAACGAGTATCTATTCAATTATATGACATGCGCTGTATACTGCAAAGTTAGAAAGATTTATGTTAACTTCCTATGATGATGGATAATGTACCTTCTCGGTAAATTAATAGTCATGTACAAAATGCTAGAAGCTTCACGCTTCGTAGGTCTTAGATAATAATAAAATTAGGTTTAATCATAGGTAAGAGCGAGTTCTACAACTAAACTCACTCACACACACACACACACATACATAACTAACGCGTAAACATATTTCATGTGCAAATACTATCAGATACTAAACTCACGTTTGCTGGGAGTCGAACCCATTACCTTAGTAGCACAAGAGCCCAAGCAACAATCATACCATCGCCTACTTAATATGAATACGTCCTTGCATGTGGGAATCGAACCCACTCTACTTAGCATCTGAGCTAAAGCCATACATTCTACAATTATGCTAAACTATTCATGCGGGGATTGAACCCACAAGCCGTGACTCAGTAATCTAAGTAATCATCACAGAATTCATCTACTGGGAATCGAACCCTTAAATCAATGGCAATGGAATCTAAACACATCTAACAAATCGTGCGGGGTTTGAACCCACTACGAGTAGTTGAAGCATTCAACCACCTTAACTTAATTAAACATAATTATTTGTAGCCGTTGTAACTGCTGCCGTCTCTAGCAATTAATAGTACCATAAAATTACGTTGTGTTATTGTTCACGTTGTGTTTTTGTTGTAGTAACCCTTAAGTAGTTCTTTCTCGTTGCACTGAATTGAATCAGTACATTTAATGACGAGAATCCTGGTCACGGCACCACATGTGACGGTACCTAAATTACCCTAGGCTGATAAATTTTTCGTTTTTCCTAATTATGTTAATATTAGCGTTAAGGTCGGTTTCCCCCTAAGGGGAAAAGGCCGCACCCCAACCCCGTGCGGCCCTGTAGAGCTCGTCACCAGACTTGGTCACTCTCCCACCGATAATAGAAGTGAATTCCCAAATTGATAGAAGCCAAATGCCTTGATATTATTAATGAGGCAGGGAAACCGTGTATCAATATTAGACGATACTTGGGAATTCATAGTTATGAAATATATTGGAAGTGATTTTAGAAAGCTAAATAATAGAGGGATGCAGAGTAAATTATTATATAAACTTGTGAGTAACCCAAACGCTAGCGCGTAATAGGTATTTGATCAGTCGTAACTCACACAATACCTCGCATCTACACTCGGAGTACTCAGAGATAAACTTCCATAAAGTGACGCAAGCGGCTTTACAGCGGCATAGCGTCGACATCATGCTCTTTTGGAGTCATGGCCCCTAGCAGTTCTCTCGAACTGATAAACGTGACGAAGCGGCTTTTCCTGCGGCAACCGTGCGACTGTCCTTGTCTAGCAACGGAGCGGCTAGTTCTAGCGGCATTGCGTCTGCATCATGCTCTTAAGGAGACATGGTCCCTATCAGTCCTTAGACTGGATATGAGATAGTTGTGGTCACCCAAACCCCCGGAAGTTCACTCTTTGCACAACAAGCATATTTGCAAGACACGTGCTCATGTCAGTCTGACCGAGTTATTAGTATAAGATAAAGAATATAATAATTCTTTGAATTACTAGATAATTTGAGTTGAGAAATCAAAACTCGAGGATTATTACTAAATAAAGTTTAGAGTTCTAGTATCGGCCAAAGGCAACGAATACAACATTCAAGAATTACTAGTTATGAGAGTAGAGAATCAAACTCAAGCATAATTAATAGAGTTGTGAATCAACTCTCTTTAAAGTCTATAGACAGCCCCAAAGAGCCCACCCGTCACCACTTCCTAGTGTTTATGCTGGGGAGAAGAAGTGGCGCAACAAACTCCCCAGCAACACGTGTCTGTCTGATTAGTTATAATGACTATCAACTCCATCAGCCTAGGATAACTATAATAACTAAAGGCTCACCCAGTCTCACCAACAGACACTAACACATACTAAGTTAAAACTAGATGATAGAATAATAATAAACTAAATCTGTGCTTCAACACAACTATATTTTACTTATTTATTAACTCGTTCTCCTACAACAGCCCACTTGGACAAGGCCTCTGGCACTCAATAATTCTCCTAACTTTCTTAGCCTAGCCTTACACCGACCGTTTCCTACCGCGGTCTGTCTTCCTTCTCGCAGGTAGCGCTAACAATACCTGTAATAGATTCTTCATAATGTGAAGAGGTAAGGGAATCGTTACGCTTGCGCTTTAATCAATCAATAATAGCTACGTTAATGTATCTGTGTATGATGTACCCATTTCAGTGAGACGGGGAACCGTTTTACAACGTTTGTCTCTTTGTACGTGTTCTACTAAACCTAACGCATAAAACCTCTGAGACAATATACGATTTTAGTAGAACATGTTCCCTAAGCACAATATAAATGTCTTACTCAATCCTAGAGACAGTGAACTACGAAGCCCAACTGCCATTGAGTGAGACAAGTATTGAGTATAAAGTTCTAAACGCGTATTTATGTTAATATCACCTTTACGGCAGCCTAGCCCCATTTCTAAAATAACAGAAAATATTGCACAAGCGTACCGTAGACTCAGTCTGTAGCAAAACTCAATGCGATCGTACTCGGTGTCTGCCGAGGTGGTTATTTCGTCACCTCACATCTCCTTAACCTTCCCATTTCGAGGATACAGTGCGGCTGTCAGCGGCAAAGCGTCCAAATTGACGTGTTTCGATAAATAGTGTCGATTTAGAAATTGGCGTACCATATGCCGGGTGTAGGTTTTATCGAGACACGGTCCCTAGCGTTCTTAGAACGACTACCAATCCAGTTTGGGGAAGTGTGTGAAGCCTAACCCCTCTCCCTGGAGATGCGCCTACAACGAGCCTTTCGTAAAGAGTTGTGTGGCCAAACCTTTTTGGAAGCAGTAATTATCACTAACGTTTGATTGTTTTATAATGCCGATTTAGATCGACTTTATATTATATGTTGTTTTAAATGAACTGAGAGTATTTACGGTTCTGCCTTCCGTATGTGGTTGCGCATATTACAGGTCAAAGTCGTCAAAAGTCGAGCGTCAGTGCTCAGTGTCAAATAAAGTGGAAGGCCTTCTCCGTTTCCCTATAATCAAACGCAAATGACAAATATCTGTCAGGGTATGGATTAGGAGATGGACAAGTAATACAATAGAAAATAGAGTTAATTAATAGCGCTATGTCACTATGCTGGAATAAATGATTATTAATAGCTCTGCAGCGGTATTATCTAAATGTTACCTACGAATCATAAAACAAATCAGTCTACGAGAACAATACAATGGAAAAGACATATTATTAGTAAAGAGTTTAACACTTACCAATGATATCTTTGTAGGGGATTAGATTACTACTCACGAAATGCCGCACGCAGTATCAACTTCACCTCGAACACAGCTCCTCCCAGCTCACAACACTCACCAACCTCCTAACTTAACTAGCTTTCCTTCTTGAGACTATAACGACCGAACCCTGTCATGTCCTAAGACCCACTGTCCTTCCTCAACACCCCCGCCAACTATCCAAAATCTGGGCTCGGTACTTTCCCACACTATGTTTTTGTAAACTTCTGCTTAAAACACATTTTTCTATTTCTTAATTGCTTTTACGATTCACAGCTGGTTGCAATAACGCGCCCTCGCTTTAACTTTCTCAGAATTTGTAAAGAACTATGGGTTTCGATTGTCTAAACATTTCTTTCAAGCGGCGACAGCTGCCATAAGTGGCCATTTGCGTGTGCCATTAAATAGAAATGGAATGGCCTTCTAAGAGGTTCTAAACTATTTTACAATTGCAAAGAATTAGGATATCTTGTTATTTATTAGGGTAACGCGTCAAGCTGTCAGACCATAAAATTACGATTTAATGTGTTTCGTAAAGTGGGCCGAACCACGTGCATGGTTTTAGAATAAATATAATATTTTGTTATTAAATAGGAATAAGTGACAGACAGTCACACCTTCTTTGAAATTACTTTACTTTTTCGTACATTTTTACGTCCCTATTAGCTGTAATAGATAATGGAATGTTGTTTAAGATGAATGAAATGTTGTGTGTAAGTGACACTGTGACAGCTGACATGTCAAGATATGAATGTGAGGTTAATGCAATGTGCTTGTTTAATGATAGGTCGTGTTTAAATTTGCTATTTGCTAATAGTTTATTATTAAATTAACTTGGTAAACGGGGTGCTAACATTGACAACCGCTACAAGGTACTTACTTTTGTGACAAGAAAACTGTGGTGAAAACTTTTGATTTCTTAGTACGTTATCCTTCCGATTTCCTTTTAAAAATTGCCAGGAATTTGCTGTTTGTAGTAATTTAAATATTATGTTTTGTGCTTATTGTTGGATTTTTGTGGGAGTAGTTTGTTGTCAATGCCAATGGCTTCGGATTTAAAGTACTCGGGAGTCCAATAAAAAAAGAGAAGTCCAAAGCTCCGCGGGCTACTGCTCCACCACGACAACGCGCCGCCGCGCTCAAACGAGGGACTTCCTGGACAGCACGCAGGTTAAACTGCGGGGTCACCCTCCTTACAGCCCTAGCACCTTGTGACTTCTTTTTATTCCCGAAAATTAAAATCTTCTCAAAGTGATGCAATTTTCGTCGCCGGAAGATGCGCTGTCAGCGTTCGATCGAACGTAAACGATGTGTCTACGGCGGACTGGAAAATGTGTTTCGAAAACTGGGTTTTGACGCATTTAACTTTGTATAGAGGCTAGTGGAGAGTACTTTGAAAAGATTTAAAAAAAAAAAATATTTACCTATAAAACATTTATTTTTGTTTTCGCAAAACTTTCTGAGTCACGTAAATCATGGCGAATTCTCACCTCGACACAGTTTGAATTTCGAAGTGATATTTAGAGAATCTAAAGGCAGTCTTAATTAGCGAAGTTATAAATCTGCTGACTGGAAATAGTACGAGTAATTTGACTGGTAAACTCTTAGAGTGACACAAGAAAAAGCAAGTTTAAGATATTAATAAGTCACTCATAGCGTACACCTTAGTGTAATTATCAGAGTGTTGTGACACGATAAGCGACAGTCAAACCATATTACCTGATAGTTCAATCTATTGTGCCTAGATTAGTTAAATTATCTCCCATGATGGATACGCGATACGATTCAGTGCAGCTGTAAAATAGATACTCATTAACATAATTAGTGACTAGGTGATATTAATTGGAGACTATTGCAGCGATGATTGGTCGAGATAGCAATACTATCCAGATATTAACTGAATTAACATCAGATGGGCATTTTGGAAAGCTAGCGGTTTAACAAAAATGAGCTGTGGATGGATTTATAAATATAAAGTTACCTCCGTGAGCTCGGTTGTCACACATAAGTACACCTAAGTATTGCAGAGATCTTAGCCTGCTTGGTTGTACCATGCAACCTTCAACATCAAAACACTATTTCCTATTAAGAATATTACAAAATAATTACTCTGAAAATAATAGTGCTGTTCATGATCTAAACAAACATAAAACCGATTCTAGGAATAATTACTTAATCTTGAAATAATAAACATATTTTATTTTAACGTCCTGGTAGTATAAGGACGAGGAATCTTTATGGTACCTATCTACCGATCACAGTTTTAACAGACTATCTGTAACACACGGAAAGTCGGTCCTCGTTATTTTTCACTTCAGTGGGGCCCACACATATCAAGCCTAGCAGGGAGGCTCAGTTCAGCCGCCTACGCCGTCAGGAAAGTAGGACAATACACTGACGTTGATACAGCTCGGTTAGTCTATTTTAGTTATTTCCACAGCGTTATGTCCTACGGTATTCTGCTGTGGGGCAAAGCCACTGAAATTAAAAATATGTTCGTCCTTCAAAAACGAGCTGTCCGAGCAATTTATCCGCTAGGAGCCAGAGTTTCTCTTAGAGAGTTTTTAAAGATATTGGTATTCTCACGGTGGCATCTCAATTCATCTTCGCCAACATCTTATATATTAGGCATAATATACACTTACACACTAAAAACAGTGATTTTCACAATGTTAACACTAGAAATAAGAACAAACTACGTGCTCCCTTTGACCGGCTTCATAAGGTACATAACTCATTTGTTGGGCTTCGTATAACCTTTTATAACAAGTTACCCTCTTCTTTACTAGATTTATTTTTTAAGGCTCAAGTAAAATCCAACCTTTGTTCAAAGGCATATTATTCCATTAACGACTACTTAAACGATAAGAACTGTTGGTCGCCGTGATTAATTCAAGGCAATGTTCGTGTTCTTTCTTTATTTAGTTCATACATTTATTTTTTATTTGACGGTATAAGTCAATCATTTTGTTATGTTCATTTATTATGACATGATCTACTCATTACAATGTTTTTTTTATGAGCTGTATTGCAATATGTGGTTAGCTAGCTACCTCGACAATTGATAATATTATTTTTGCCTGAGCAACCGGCAGCAAGTTCGTCATGCTCCCTTAGATGTCACTGCTTGCGGTAGCGTCGGGGGTCGGGTTTCCGCCTTTCCTCAAATATGGCGAGGGGGGTAATGGCTGATCTTTGCGTTATGCTCGTGAACGCGTGCTGCTTATGGTGACTGGTTGTCTTGCTGTCTATGGTTTTATTATTGTTACAGTAATTGTTCTGTTAATTTATTTTACTTAGATGTTCCTAGTTTATCATTTATTTATTTTATTTGTTTGTATAATAATTCCAGTATTGCATATGTAAGCTGCCATGCCCTTTAGGCCTGGAGGCTTTTATTTATGTATTAAGTTTAATTTACATTCAATTTTTTTTTCTTTCTTTTTTGGTTTTGGCGTGGCTAGCTGACGTATGGCAATTAATTTAATGTTTTGGTAATTACTTACAATTGTTAAGAATCCTGTTCTTCTAACCGAACAGACAGCTGTGCTACTGGGAAGTTTGTTGCGCCACTTCTTCTTCCCAGCTAAAGCACTAGGAAGTGGTGAAGGGCGGGCGTTTTGGGGGACTGTCTTATGTAATTTTGACGTTCGAAAAGTGCTGATTCTCAGCCTAATTTGAATAAGTGACACTGAAGGATGCTCGTCCATGCCGAAAAACTCTTTTTTTACCAGAACCATCAGAAGGCAAAAAAATATGTTAAAATATTATTGAAATGAAAATGAAAAGCCTGCAAAATCGCTTTTGCCTCAAAAGCGGGCTAGCAATTAAACACCAGCCAGTCAGTCGGTCGGCAACTATAGAGTTAAACTCAATGAGTTTATTAGGCATGTTTGAGTTTATTGCGTAATACTGAAAAATCTGTGTACCTGAAATTAGGCTTGCTGTTTTTGGATTGGGGTTTATTACAAAATTGTTACTTATTGTAACTCATGATCTGGGGTTGATTTCCGAGTTAGTTTCATTCTAAATGATTTTGTTTGGCAAAAACAAGCATAATAAAATGTGTGTCATACAGTAGGCCGCAAGTCAATGGTAATGCTTTGCCCTTGCGCTGTTCTAGCGCAGTACGGAGTTCAGTCAATAGAATACGAGGCCAGCTTCTATTTCTTTATTTATTTTACTTCGATGGTCCTAGTTTATCATTGTACTTAATCCAGCATTGTATACGTAAACTGTCACGCCCTTTATGCCTGGAGGCTGTTATTTATAAAATAAGTTTTTTTTTAATTTGTAGTTTTTTGCTTGAGATTATTGCGATTGTATTTGTTGGTATCTAGGTGTGGCTAGCTGACATATGGCAAATAATTTAATTTCATGTTCTATGTCTCGTAATGTTTGTGACTTTGCATAACTAGTAAGTTTTTTCTAACTGAACAGACAGCTGTGCTTCTGGGGAGTTTGTTGCGCCACTTATTTTTCCCCGCTAAAGCACTAAGAAGGGGTGAAGGGCGGGCATTTTGAGGGACTGTCTTAATTTTGACGTTCGAAAAGTGCTGAGTGTACGCCTAATTTTATTAAATGACTCTGCCCATCCCTTCGGGGAAACGAGGCGTGATGTTATGTTTATGTTATGAGTTTTGATCTTCTACTGGTGTTGTTATCACTGAGTATATTATGTTTGCACACTTAGACAGTTTTACTTTTAAATTTTGCCTTGTCGGCGATTATGTAACTTTATATATACTGTCCAGCAAGCTCACGTTCGCCCTGCGTCCGTCGCCGAATCTCTGGATGTATTTTTCTAATGGATGATTCAGGATTAAGAATGATGGAAATAAAACACGTCCTTTCCTCTCGGGTCGCTTTTCTGAAGTGCTGTCAAACCCCGTTTATTTTAAAAAGTCAACTTGACATCTGACGTTTCGTTCACAAAACTCAACATCCTCCGAACACAGAAAAGAATATTAAATAAAGCAAAACGAACATTTCAAATTATTAATACAAAGAACTCTTTTGAAAACAGTTGTTGAGGCAAACATTACAAATAATTAAATTCAAATAATAATAAAATAGAATCACATAAATCAGTCTCACTTCTGTGCCACAATCTTATAATCTATCTAATGATTACAAATATTTGTAACACTATTACAAATTTTAGTCAATAGTCTTAAATACTAAATAATAATAATCACTCAAAATTGAGTGTGTCCCTCCTAAACACAGAAAAGAGAAAAAATGTATTATGAATACATGAATTACATGTATTTAAATGTGATAAAAAATGGGTGGCAGTCCACATCTTTACTAAACTAATCTTAGAATAAAATTTGCATTCACATATACCAAATAATTATCATTATTATAATTTATACTTACTAGGTATCACATTTCACTGCCATGTCGTGTGACTTTTCCAGGCTCACTGGGAACATGAGAGGTACAACCATTCTTCGCCTGGACTGGATTTTGCGCAGTGCTAGATGAAGGGGTACATGCTACTTTACCTTTTTTGTCTTTTACTTGGAAATGTTTTGGGATAGGCAGATCTGTCACCTCACTTGATGCGATTTCTAGAGAGTATAAACGTTGTATGGGTCTCACCTTATAGCCCAGAGCTGTTTTAATTGATGCTGTCCTATTAATACCATCTTTTCCAGTATATATTTTGGTTACAACACCTAGGGGCCATTTTATTCTTTTCTCCTCCGTTTCTATTAATACTACCTGTCCTTCTCTAAGTTCATCATACTTACCTCTCTCTCTACCTCTCTGTACTAGTTCAGTCAAATACTCTGTCCTAAACCTATGCCGAAAATCTTCGTGCAACTTTTGCAGGTATTTTAGTCGGATATTCAAGCAGAATTTTTGAGTCAAGGTAATCTAGGTCAATTGTGTCTGAACCAGGTAAAGGTTGCAGGAAGCAAGCTGGAGCTAGGGGCTCCAAGGAATTGGCACTATCATCCTGAACATAATGAGTGGTCTATTATTCATTATTGACTCACATTCACACAGTAACGTATAAAGCTCTTCATAGGTTACACTAGCTCTACCTAGAACTTTCCGTAACAGATTTTTCATTATTCTTATAAGCCGTTCGAAAAAACCTCCCCACCAAGCACCAGTGGGTGCATTAAGTTTCCATTTGATTTTCTCAGAACATGTTTCCTGTTGAATTTTGTCCCAATCTATACTATCCAATAGGTTCTTAATACCAGCCAGGTTAGTACCATTATCTGAATATATTACCTTTATTCGGCCTCGCCTAGCAATGAACCTTCTTAGTGTCATAAGGAATGCAGCACATGATAGAGATAGAGTTAGTTCTAAATGTACTGCACGGTAAACAGCACAAGTATATAAGACAATCCAACACTTTTCACCATTTTTCAATAAAAGAGGCCCTGCTAGATCTACTCCGGACACTTCAAATGGTAAGGAGCTCTGCATTCGATCCACAGGCAGGGGCGCAACAGGTGCTTGCATCTGTTTTACTCTGTATCTCTTACATAACATGCAATTAGCTAATACTGACCTGACTACTCCACGAATACCAAAAATCTAATATAATTTCCTGATGTCAGCAATTAAAGTGTTTGATCCTGCATGTTGTAAGTGGATGTGCTTCTGTTATATTAACCTGCGTGCCTCTTCTTCAGATTCTAAGCTTGTAATACAATTATCTACATAAAATGAGTTCTTAAGAAGCTGAGCAGTCTGTTCATACTTATCTGATACGCTATCTAAATGGTGCATTATTGTAGCTGAGAGTAAAAATGGACTACATGTTAATCCAAACACCACTCTACAGTGTCTGTATTCCACTACATTTTCCAGAGACTCATCTTCCCACCAAAGGAACTTTAAATATTCCATATCCTCAGGCTTTACACTAATTTGAAGGAAGGCTTTAGCAATATCCGATGTTATACCAATAGCGCCTTTCCTAAATCCAAATATTAGTTTAGGTATATGTTCAATATAATTAATACCTTTCTCTAAGCACATATTCAGACTCAGCCTATTTTTATGCAGGCAGAAGGCATCAAAGACTGGCCTTATTTTACTTGTTAGAATAGATTGTTTAAATACAGCTTTATGTGGTAAATAATGACCAGATTTATGACCATGATGGATATCAGAAGGCTCAATAATTTCTAATCTTAGCCACTCCTGCACTATTGCATCATAATCTTGGTACTTACCACTTGAAATCAGCTTTTTTTGTATTTAAATCCAACCTTTTCTTTGCAATATCATAATTAGGTAGTAAATCATCAAAACCTACCTTGAATGGAAGTTCCACTTCATATCCGCCATCCGATTGTGTGGTCACTGTCTCTTTAAAGCAGCTCACTGCCTTGGCCTCACCTTGCGCTCTAGACTTCATCTCTGCTGGATCATTTATGCCAAGAGTTTCAAGATTCCAAAAATCTGTCAAATTATTGTTAGTAGACACTGACATACAAAACATAGAAGAAGCAGTATTATCAGATGAAGTGCCAATTTGCCTGCCCTGAATTGTCCAACCTAATTTAGTTTTAATCGCCACCAAACCATTTTCCATCACAATAACACTACTTGTCAACATAAACCCTGCAAAATCAGCTCCTATTAAAATACCTATTTCTGTTATATCAGATTTCGTATCAGGTAAGGAGATCTGATGCCTATTTAAAATTTTACATGTCTCATTATTTAAATTTAATTTTGGAATATTTCCACAAATTGAAGTTTGACTAAGGGCCTCAATGTTCATTGTAAAATTTGAATTAAGATTTTCTAACGTTACATTATAAACATTGTAAGGTTCTATTTTAGTTTTTATGTTACCAAACAAGCAATGATTCAACTTTTCCTGTCGTGTGGGAATCAACTCCAGCTGCTTTGCAACATTCTCTTGAATATAGGTCCTTTGGGAACCACTGTCAAATAGAGCTCGAACAGGTAAGACTCGTTCTCCATTTCGCACGTTGATTACCACTGTTTGAAGTAAGGTTTCAATGTTGTAGTTCTGTGTAGATAGGTTTGTTGTAGTGGTATCAGGTTTCTGTGGACATTTAATCTCCTTTTTCTCAGTGCAAAGTGCTGTAGAGTGCCTCTTCTGGCATATAAAACATTTCACGTATGCTCTGCATGCTTTTGGATGATGTCCAAGCTTCAGACATATTGGACATGCCTTTTTCTTCCTTACAATTTCTAGTCTTCCTTCCACAGTGAGGTTGTGCAGCTTAAAACAATCAGTGCTTGAGTGATTACTTTTATCGCACCATAGACAGTTGTTCTTGAGTTGCATTTCCTTTTTTGGATAACTATTATTATGAGCTATAAGGCAGCTAGCAGTGGCCTCTTGGCCATAAGAATCGGTTTGTGCCAGATTTCTTGTTATTTCAACTCTTTGTAAGCTCTCAATCTCCGCTTTTAAAAAACTCATTAGGCTGACAAGTACTTCCTCTGGGTTTTTAGTTTTTAAATGACCCTTCTGTCGCTCCCAAATCTTTAAAATATCAATTGGCAGGGCTAACTCTATAAGAGGTAGGATAAATGCTTGATATTTACTGATGCCGAGACTTTCCAAGGCTCTTAAATTCGCATTCAGTTTATCGTATAGCTCCACAAGGTTGAGTTTCCCTTTTAAAATTAATGCAAGTAATTCTCGAACACAAACCTCTATTAGCAATTCTTCTCGTGCATACCTCTGTTTAAGTTCCTCTATACATTTTTGGTATGTATTCCCTGATAGAGGGTAGCTCATTACTAATGAGTAGACATCTGTTCCAATTTCAATACTCTGTCTTAAATAGTACATTTTATCATCTTCATCCAACCCTGAGTCCTTGTCTATTTTTGAAAATTGACCCCAGAAACTTAACCAATTACGAAACTTTATTTCGGGCAGCTTGAAATACCTATTTTTTGTGTATTCTCCGCTCGTGTTCATCTTAGTAGATTGATTTAAAGTTATCTCGTACATAGTTTTTATAGTGATAAATCTGTTACTATATTCTTCCGCCGTCAATATCTCTTTTTCTATTTGCGCATCTGTACTTTCAATATCTAATATTTCGTTTTTAATTTGAGAATCTAAATGTGAAATTCGTTTATTTAAGTCACATAATTTGTTAAACTCACATTTTAAAGCGGTCATCTCTGCTTCACCGGTTTTGAAGATTTCTTCGATGGTATTGGCCGTGATCGTGAAAAGCCTTCGTAGAATGCTTCTTTCTTTGTTGTATTTTTGAAATTCTCTTGTTTGCGAAGATGTTGAGGGGCGTTTCTCAGCGGCGTCCATTTTGTGCCAGTTTGGAGTATTACCTGTAGATTCCCGGTTTATAAAATATTAAATTGTCACGGTCGCCAGATGTCCAGCAAGCTCACGTTCGCCCTGCGTCCGTCGCCGAATCTCTGGATGTATTTTTCTAATGGATGATTCAGGATTAAGAATGATGGAAATAAAACACGTCCTTTCCTCTCGGGTCGCTTTTCTGAAGTGCTGTCAAACCCCGTTTATTTTAAAAAGTCAACTTGACATGACGTTTCGTTCACAAAACTCAACATATACAGAGTGATATTATTTTTAAATAATATCACATATCATATATCTTACGTAAATCGTAAAAGATAATGTCACTCTCACAGACACATTAGAAGTAATTAACCTGTTTCACAACGAAGTACATATGTCACACATTGAGGACGAGTTTGTGTGTACAAGCAACTTGTTGTGTTAATTTTGATGCAAGTTTGTTGCAAGCAGCTATAATTTCCTCTTGCACTAAACCGAAGCATCGCCTAAATTGCCACTTGAATAGTTTGGCGTTCCTTAATACCTGTGTTGCAACAACTTTACGAACCGCCTTTGTCGTGCTTCAATTAAGAAATGACGATGACAGTGCAGTCTTGTCTCAATCTAAACCAGAAATAAATTGTATAATATTTAAAATTGTTTGTCTATATGTTTATGTGAAATTCTTGGCTGTACATTTAATCTGATAACTTTTAAGCAGTGAGAAGCCTTGGCGCCCTTCTTTACATGAAATGTTTTTGGTAGGTTAATATTTATTTATGTAGGTTTGCAAGTAAAATTGTTTGAAAAAGGTAATCTCTAAAGAAGCCTACTGATCCAATTACAAAAATTCGTTCTCTGATAGAGAGGCACTCGGCAATGGAGTATTCCATTGCCGAGTGCCATTGGATATGTTTAAGGTTAAAACACGCGGGCAGAAGCTAATAATGTTTTTTTTTGTTAGTTATACAAAAAACCATAGCTTTTTGGAGTCTCATAGAAAATAAGAGAAGTGACTGAAACAAAAATTGGCACGACTAATTGCATCTATGTTGACTGACTTATTGCAATTGTGTCGATGGACGAACCTGTGAACAAGATCATCAAACTCGATACCGAAACAAAACAACTGAACATGCATTCTGTTTACAGCTACAAACGAACTATACTATCCACGTTTTCCATTCCTGGAAATGGAATTGTAATCGAATGTTCCGCTTGTGAGGTCTAATCCAAAGGACTGGCGTGTTTGATTTGTGCAGCAGCTGCAACGAGCTTCGTTTCAATTTGCTTCTTGATATTATTCTGAGGGATTGTTTACAGTAAATAGTCTTGACTTGACTTGGGACTTGTTTATATAATTATTATTATATTCCTTTGTTGCATTTTGAACACATATAAATTACATTACAGGAGGGGGCTGAACTCTAGAACTATATACCTAAAGTATTTAAGAAATCAAAATCACTTCCAACTTTTAAACAGATGAAGCTAGTTGCCCATTCTAAAGCGTAGTAGGTACCTATGGGCAAGAGCGGCAAGAAACTCCACGGACACCCTTTTAAAGCAAAATGTGGTTACATCGTTCATGTTGAAACTATGCACGTGAAAACGAGGCAGAGCGTTAAAAGCGTCCGTAATAAAAAGGAAAAAAAAACAAATATTCAAAAATACATTAAAATAAGCCGTGGCAGCTAAGAGATGACCAGTCCCTACTGATGGCGCCCATTCACGAACATGACGCATGAATGCACCATTCCGCTCAAACATTTTGAAGGAAGTTCAATGACCCAACACATGGGCCACCACCAGCGAAACAACATAACATGAAACATTTACAAAGGTAAAAAGTGGTAGCCCATCAGTATCGGTGGGTTATATTAATTGGTCCAAGCTACCGGTGCAGTGGTCTGGGCTCCTGAGAGAGGAACTTAACAAAAACTATACAATATCGGTTAAAATTAAAAGAGTTATTATTTGTAAGACTTTCTTTAGTTTGTAAAAGGTTCGAATCAGCCTGCACGTATGCAAAGTAGGTACGTACACCTTTTAAGGTCGTATTTTGTTTAGATTCGGCAGACAAATAGTTTGTTAGCAAAAATGGATACAGATGTATCTAGGGACGTTGTTAACTAATTAATTTCAAACATGGTCATTATTGTTTTAATCCGAGGAGATTAAATCCGAACAGTAATACACGCTGTTTCAAATAATCCTCTGATTAAAAAAAACCTCTATCTACAAAACTATATTTGGGATATTTGTTGTTTAAACAAACAAGCCAATAAGAAAAAAGCTGAACAGAGCACTCTGATACAGAAAGTATATATGCACGTACCTAGGTGTTGCCGGTGACCTAATTTGCATGCAAACTTTTACTCCCATTCGAACCACTCCTCGGTCGAGTTTCTGAGAGCATTCTAACACCCTCGAAGAAACGTTTCTTCAAAATACGATGTTTCTGATCTTTCTCTTCGAACTGTATTATATCAATGTTTAGACGTTTTCTAACAGCTGTAGAAAAAATACAATACTTTTAAACATCCTGTGACCTATTTTATATAACAAGATTAAATGTTAACGTTTTGTGGTGAAAGCCTGATTGTAGGAGCGGAATAGATTAAAGAGTTTCTTATTTGGTAGTTGGTAAATAAGAGGGCGGCACTGAAAATTTCCGGAATCAAGGAAGTGACACAACATTACTATTTAAAAATGTATTTATTGCTTTTCGAAGTATTTTCCGCAAAATTTGACACATTTTTCCATACGATGGAACCAATCATTGAAGCAACCATTCCATTCGGAAGTTGGGGTCTCCAAAATGGCCGTTTTGTAGGCGTCCACAGCTTTTTCAGGTGATGAAAATCTCTGTCCACGCAATTTATTCTTTATTTTAGGGAAAGTATAGAAATCATTAGGGCTTAGGTCGGGGCTGTATGGCGGATGGTCTAATAATTCTATGTTTTCTTGCTCTAAAAACTCTTTTGTTCTGTGTGCGGTGTGAGAACTCGCATTGTCGTGATGGAGGATGATGCGGCGGTTGCAGTTCTCTTTACGGAGTTCAGAAGCGACCTGTGGCAAACAAATGCTAGCATACCATTCTGCATTAACCGTTCTTTGTCCCTCAAGAGGAATAGTCGTAACAAGGCCGGTTTTGGAGACAAACGTGGCCACCATTTTTTTTGCAACACTCCGTGAACGAACAATTTTTGTTGGCTTTAACTCATTTTCGAACACCCAAACTCGTGACTGGTTTTTTGTTTCGGGTTCGTACTCGTATATCCAGGATTCGTCACCTGATACGTTGTTGTATACAGCATTTGAGGATCCTGCGTGGAATCTTTCGAGAGTTCTGATGCACCAAGTAACGCGAGCCGCTTTTTGCTCTTCACAGAGCGAATGCGGTATCCATCGGGAAAACAACTTTTTTACACCTCATTGTTCATGCAAGATTATTTGTATTTGACTCATGTCAATGTCTAAAGTTGCCTGAATTTCGCGGTATGTGACATGTCGATCTTCCTCAATCAGCTTACGCACAGCATCAACGTTTTCTTGGGTGACTGCAGTTTTTGGACGACCTTGACGGGGATCATCACTGAGCTTGACACGTCCACGTTGAAATTCAGCAAACCAGCGATAAATTGTGGTTTTGGATGGGGCTTCATCACCAAATGCAGAAATCATCCGGTCAACACACTGCTTTTGTGTTAAACCACTTCGAAAGTCATAATAAATCATCGCACTTGAATTTTCTCGAGTCAATTCCATTTTCTCAACGATTAAACAAGTTTGACAAAACCTTGTGACAAGACCGAGAATCTTTTTAAAAATAAATAAATGATATTCGATTTTTAAAACCAAGGAGTTTTCAATTAAAAAGATTTTAATATGACAGGAACAGTGGAATTATTCCGTTACCGATACTTTTAGTGAGATAAAAAGGAATATGCGGTTTTGTGATTCTACCGAGTTTTTTTTTAGAGTCAAGCCATAGGTATTATTAACTTAATCCCACTACGAACATACTACGAGTGACGAACCTAAGCTAAGGTCTAAATTATGTCCTTGCTACAGTTGCTACGGCGTAGCTGATCAACGGACGCTTGCCACGACGCTCGTAGTCGCGTAGCTATACATTTTGAAAGTTGGTAACATGACGGTAAATACATATATTAGTTGGGTTCGTGTTTATGATGTTCTACCAGTTTTGGTTACAATGGAAGCCAACCTCAGGTCTGAAACATATTTGCAATTAAATACTTGTACTTGCTACCAAGTAGGTTTTACCAAGTATTTAAAGAATTGTATGATCCCTTGCTAGATCGTACATTACTTTTAGATGAGGGATGAATAGAATGAAAGAAAGTAAAGTATTAAAAACACTACTGTATTGTTTCAATGGTACTTAAAGTAAAATGAGCTTAATGGACTGATGGTGTGGAAATGAATTGAGTGACGCGGCCCTTGTTGGCTGTAACGAGAACGCCTGGCTGACTTGATAGCCTAACGCGAACTGAGCTAATTGTTATGAGTTGAAATGAATGTGTGGCGTAAACTGCTGAATTGCAGAATGTGCGGTTGCACCGTACATGCTCCCGAGCGGGAAGATGAAAATGAGATGAACATGAAAAGATGAGTAACAAGGTGAAGCCAATTGGTCCTTATACTAGATGATTGACAAGGTGTTTCCAATGGGTCCTTATTCTATGTTTAGTGTCTCTACTTGAACTCCGTTTTACGTGACATAGGCACTGTACACTTGTCTAACTTATTCACCTTTGGAATTTCACTGTAATTTGATACACACGGAATTTCACACTGATTACGCGCACTAACACTATATTGAACCGTGGACGATGAGCTAGAGGGCCCCGCCTCTGCCCGTGCCGGTGTCGCGTGGTGAGCGGCCTGTAGATTCGACAATGCGGCCCTTGCCACCTCGAGAGATGCGGTTCGCCTGTTACGCAGCCGTCGTACCATGAAGACTGCTCCAACCGCCAACGAAACTCCGATCACCATATAAAATGCGGTGTAGTGATGGATATCGTGATAAGAAACTTCATTTGGCAAATTTTCACTTGCTTTAAGAATGCGGAGTTGCTTCTTGATCTCGTCAAGCTCCTTGTCGCTCGAGAGGAGTGTAAAGTTTTCTATCAGTGGACTTGAGATGCCTACGTCTATGATATGATTGATTGGTTCTATCTCAGGCAGCTTGAAAGATGGTTTTATTTCCAAAGTGCTAAAGCCTTCTTTGCGTGAGTAAACCGTAAAACTTTCGGTTTTAATTAGACAGTCGTGTTCGACTCCCAATATGCTACTAACTGCCCCGGCGACACATTATCGTCGCATAGAACTCTTATTTGACACTGACTACAGCAGAAAAATGCATAATTGTTTATTTTGCTAAGAGCTGTCCATTGATTCGAACATGTCGTAATGCTGATCTTGCATTTACTGGTATCAGGTTCTAATTCACATAACTTTTCCTCATTCTTGAGACGATAAATCGGCTTCTCTATATGACATAGATAATTATCGACATTGTCACGTAGACACATGTGGAAATCGTAAATAGACATCGGTAAAAACGAGTCTTTCTTCAAATTGATTGATGTTGCAATCAATTTGAAGAAAGTTCAGCAATCGGAGTTAAAGTCGCCATGCTTAAGTTACCTACAAGTTGAGGTATTGGAATAATTTTCATGATTGAAAATGTATCTCTGGACACCAGAAGCAACTTCAATTCGAAGATTAAAAATTCTTCAGTCATTCTTGCTTTGACAGTCAATAAATGATAAATGTTTCTAAAGTTATTTTGTAAGTTATTGATCGGTAACGTAAGATCCTTGGAAAGATGACTCGATATTGTATTCAGAGTGTCCTTCAGTTGTTCTGGTGACAATAAATGTTAATTAAGTCTCCCGTGATAAACATCTGTTATGGTATCTAATAAACTGGATGGTTTTTAGTTGTCTTAAAACATTGCTTGTAGCAATTGCCCCCGTACTGAAATAATTCATGACTTGATTTCTCTCTGATTCGTTCAATAAAACGTTCTCCATCTTATCTATCTTGATTGATAGTGAATTAAGCATCTTGTGTTGCTTATTAATTGCTTGCCCGTTCCTTTTCAAAACGTTGTATTCTGCTTCAATGACCGTTGTTTGTTGTTTCAAGAGCGAAAGCAAATGATTTTCATTGTCATGTATTGATTGAATATCTTGTTTATATTGCTCTGCGAATCTCTCATCAAGTACACCGAATAAGTCGTTTGCTAAATAACCTACAACGTTGATAAGGCCTCGCTTGCGGCGGCGCAGGTCTCGTGCGCGGC
The DNA here is from genome assembly GCA_963555695.1 of Dasypolia templi. Taxonomy (NCBI): domain Eukaryota; kingdom Metazoa; phylum Arthropoda; class Insecta; order Lepidoptera; family Noctuidae; genus Dasypolia; species Dasypolia templi. The sequence continues at coordinate 3,500,418 of OY743147.1, forward strand.
GCGTGCTAGAATGCTGATTCAGCAACAGGTGGTTATAGTACTCGAGTTCTGAGAATCCATGCTGCAGTTGAACTTGTATGACGTTACAATGTGACATTTCTTTAAATTTGTCGCCTAACTGATCCAAGTAGCTAAGATATTTACTGCATGCTTCTGTACCTTGCCATAATGAATTCATGTCATAGTAAGTGACTATCTTCCATTCATCTCTGATTAATTGCATGTTTGCAATTTTGTTAAAATAAAGACCTTGATTGTCTTTTAATGGTGTAACATTGTATGCACAGTGGGCTGTGGTCAAAATGCTCATGAAAGACAAAAGTAACATTACCAGCGATGAGAAGCTGTAGTTTACTTTTTTGTTTTGATATGGCTTGCCATCTTTCACTTCGTTGGAACGCAACTCTTGTTTGTCGATTCTATCATTCACCGGGAGAATAGGCAGCTTCAGAATAGGCCTCTTGATAAGCCCATTCTTTGTTTTCAATGTGACCACCCTGACGTGGCCATCGGCACCGGGATGCAGCTGGATGACACGGCCAACTGCCCACTTCCCAGGAGGTAAGTTTGCATCGTTGATTGTAACAATGTCATTTAGTTGAATGTCTAGTTGAGAATGTCTCCACTTGCTTCTTGCTGACAGCTGAGTGAGATATTCCGTATGCCAACGTTTCCAAATATCTTGTACTATCTTTTGAGTTAAATGCCATCTCGTTCGCATATCTCTTTCTGTTTCTATTATAGTCATGTCTTGATTTAGATTGATAAAGCTTGACGGAGAGAGGAAATCTAAGTCGTTGGGATCTTCTGTCAGTGGACACAGTGACCTCGAGTTAAGTACTACTTCTAACTGGGCCAGAACTGTGCTGAACTCTTCAAAGGTGAGCTTTTGCTCTCCAACTACTCTTCTTAAATGATATTTTAAACTTTTGACCGCATCCTCCCACAGCCCTCCTGCTGTAGGCCATGAGGGCGCATTAAAATGCCATTCGATCTCCATGCTAGTAATTTCTTTGATGAAGTCAGATCTTCTGCGGATAAATTGGATGATTCTGTGATGTCTTCGATCTCCCATAATCTTTGTACTTCGTCCACTTGATTCAGGACTACGTTACAGTGAAAAGTTCTGAAATTGCCGCATAAGATCCATCCCAGCGGTGTCTCTTGCGCGACCGGTAGTGATAGATCGGCCCTGATAATGCCTTCTAAAATGATATGGGAATAAACATCGGCTCCCAAAAGGATGTCGATAGGACGGCTGACATTGTATTCTGGATCGGCAAGTTGCATGCCGGCCAGGTGTTCCCATGTTGGCTTGGTAAATGTACATCTTGGTAATTGATTAATCAGCGTGTCCATGATTACCACATCTGTGTTAAATGTAAAATCATTAAAATGTGAACTACATGTTATGTTCGTAACGCCCTTGCTACTGCTCTCCTTCTCTCCTATCCCGCAGATGACGGCCCTGCAATACTTTCTTGATAAAGCTAGCTGTTGTGTCGCTCTGGCTGAGATAAGGGAGGCTTGAGAGCCTTGATCTATTAGCGCACGCATTTTGTGGTATGCTCCGTCACTTGCTTGAACTTTGATCATTGCAGTTGCTAATAATGTTTCGATCACGTTGTTGCCTTGTTGCGAAACGTGATTTTCTTGCGATTCTTGTTTTTCCGTTCTAGTTGCTAGAACTGCTGACGTGTCATTCTCCGTAATTGGGTTACATGAAGGCTTAATGTGAAACGCTTCATGTAAAAGTGTGTTATGTTTGCCACGACATTCGCGGCAGCGTCTTTCTGACGTACATTCTTTATCCCCATGCGAATAAAGACAATTTTTGCACAAATGCAATCGTGTTATAGCTTGTCGTTTTGCACTTGGTGTCATATTTAAAAACTTACTGCAATAGTATAAACCGTGGGACTCTTTACACAACGGGCATGTTAATTCGATATTATTTACCGAAGTCTTACTTGCTGAATATTTATTCTTGAAATTTGACGATGATTTATTTTGCTGGCTTGTTGATGGCTTGGAATTTTCGTTTTACTTCCGCGAAGATTCCAATGCAAACGCCCTGAAGTTGCTTGCTTGTTTCTTCAACATTTCATCAAGCTAGATGAACCTCTGGAGCATACCTCGACGAGCAGTAATTGACGTCCCACCGGATCTTCTTGCTCAGACCGCAGGACTGAGACTGCAGGACCTTGTTCCTCCTGTGTAGAACCTCCCTGTTGAGCTTCTTTCATCTTTATCAACAAAACTTGATATTGTTGATTGATAAGTGCCTTGGTCGAGGTGTATAGCTCTTTTGTTCGTTCGTATACACGGGCACTAAAATACGAATGAGACTTGCTTTCTTCCGTAAGTAGGCGGTCGTGATTGTACTGGTAATCGGACCAATACTGATCTAAGTTTTCTAATCGTCGCTTGAAATAGTCGGCAGTCTTACCATCCGCTGAGTCCTTTTTAATATTTGTAGCCAACTTTAGTATGGCTGTATAAAGTTCGTCCTGATTTGCATGTATGGCCTCCATGACGAGGACTTATTTAAAGTAGGAAATAAATGGAAAGATCTTACTTTAATGTTCTTGATAACTGCTTACGGATCCTTGGTGATCCTCTGAGACACTTGCTAGCCTCAGATCTTGATGATTGAACGCTCTCTGAGACACCTGGTAGTCCCAAAGTCATAAAATTCTGCTCTGATCTCCTGATAGTCTAAGGATCCTTGTTGATCCTGAGTCACTTGTTAGACTCAATTTCTGAAACGCACACGCTCAGCACCTGATAGTCTAAGGATCCTTGTTGATCCTGAGTCACTTGTTAGACTCAATTTCTGAAACGCACACGCTCAGCACCTGATAGTCTAAGGATCCTTGTTGATCCTGAGTCACTTGTTAGACTCAATTTCTGAAACGCACACGCTCAGCACCTGATAGTCTAAGGATCCTTGTTGATCCTCTGAGACACTTGCGAGCCTCAGATCTTGATGATTGAACGCTCCCTGAGACACCTGGTAGTCTCAAAGTCTTAAACTTCTGCACTGACCTCCTGATAGTCTAAGGATCCTTGTTGATCCTGAGTCACTTGTTAGACTCAGTGTCTGAAACTCACACGCTCAGCACCTGATAGTCTAAGGATCCTTGTTGATCCTGAGTCACTTGTTAGACTCACTGTTTTATAGTCACTCAACACAACACACACTTTAAGATTAGAGTCACTGGATAGAGTCACTGGATCCCGCTACACTGTCCACACGCGCGAAATGGACTTTATAGCGGGCGATGTTCACTGTCAAAGGACCAAAAAGAATGTATGATCCCTTGATAGACCGTACATTACTTTTAGATGATGGATGAATGGAATGAAAGAAGGTTAAGTATTAAAAACACTACTATATTGTTCCAATGGTACTTAAAGTAAAATGAGCTTAATGGACTGATGGTGTGTAAATGAATTGTGTGACGCGGCCCGTGTTGGCTGTAACGAGAACGCCTGGCTGACTTGATAGCCTAACGCGAACTGAGCTAATTGTTATGAGTTGAAATGAATGTGTGGCGTAAACTGCTGAATTTGCAGAATGTGCGGTTGCACCGTACAGAATATTAGTAGTAACCTTAGAATAATAACGCATAGAAACCTAAAACGAGTACCAAAAGTGAAGCAAGTCAAACAATACATAATGAGACATAGCTAGCGCAGCGAGCCGTCAGTGCTCGCAGAAAATATTACAAAATGCGTTTGTTGCGTGAAAAGATGGTATGCATTCGGAAAACATAAAAAATGTGACATATTTCACAGTTTAGTACTTACATTCAATCCATTATTTTAACGTAAAAAACGGTCTTCAAATAAAAACTTTCATAACGTAATTTAACACACTGAAGTGAGGCCAGTTGTTGAGAATAATTTCCCCTAATACAGTAGGCGCTAACTCTTTTGGAGTCTACTGTATTATGATGCCTATAGTATGGCGCTAACATTGTTGGCGCCTATTGCATGAAATGAAAAGATAATAATTAGGATTGATTTAAATAATTTTGACATTTTTTAAACCGGGTTGGTTTCATCAAACAAACAAACATCTTACACTTATTTCTAAAACGAGCCCGGAGATACTATTCATTCGTCTCGGAAACCATGTTAGGGCGTTTTTGTTTGCACTAACAGCAAGGCCACGCCCATTACTTTTTAGTAGAAGAAAGTGTTTATATGTTAAAAATAACAAAAACATGGTCATAGCAGACCCCTCTTAAAATTATAGGGGTACGATTTTGATTTGATCATAAACAGAGACTTACTACGAGCATATCAAATGTGGAATTGTTAATTTGACTTTATCCCAAAAGTCATTCAATAAATGTTAATTGGCTCTTCCACTTTATTTAAAAAAAAAGTAGTCTAAGCTATGGTCCAAAAAAAACAATGACCTAAAAATCACTACGTGCCGCTTACTCACACATACATACCTAAGTTGCGTCAATTTTTTGTATGGGGAGCGTGTATGATACTAACCTTTAATGCGTTATATTTTGTATTTAAACATGAGTGAGTAGGAAGCTTTAAGTTTATTTTGCCTTTGCCTTGCGTTGGAGCACAGAGCACGGAGATGCCTCGGCGGCCGTTGTTAGAGGCGGCATTGTCAACACTTTCCACACAAAGCATTTTTTTTTTAGGGTGAGTTATCATCAAATGACATCTCCCGCTCTGGGGGGAGCGGGACGGCGTGTCAGACTTTTACTGATTAAGACCCACCCGTGTTCCTTCAGTCGCCTGTGCCAGGGTCACGGTATCATTTTCGAACAACCCGTGACTCCAATTCCACACAAACCATAGTTTGTCACGAATGTCGCCGCTTACTTACACTATGACATGAAAATGACGTCAAGTAACTGACAGCTTTGAATGCTAATTTTATGACAGCCTTTTCACTGTTTCGTCCGAAAACAGCAGCTTAACATCAACCTTATCGTTACGAGAATAAAGATCACTGTGATTTTGACAAACTTGTCAGTGGCAGCAGCAACTCAACATCAAACTTATCGTAACGAGAATAAAAATTACTGTGATTTTGACAGTGATGCAAAATCAGAGGTAGAATAACTGTGAAAGGACTGTGTTACTGCCGTCTCTAGGCTCCGCCGGCGCCTGCGCAGGCTGCGCAGTCGCTGTGGGTCCATGCTCTGTGGGCTGAAGCAAGACGCAAGTCCATAGACATTCTCACAAAGCGACAGCTTGACGTTTATTTTGACTTACGACCTTCTATTTTCAAGAGACACACGCATAATCATTGTCATCAACAAGTGATTGTCGTTCATAATTTCAAGGTAATAAACATGAGGCAAGATGGCCTAGCGGTTAAGCGCGTGCAGATAGATGCGCGAATGTGAGTTTAAATCTCTCGCAATACTCAATTGACTTTTTGTAAGTTTTTACTCGATTGGAAGTAATGGGACAGACATATAATATTCTTTATCTTATCCGCTTTGTTCATACATCGTAAAGGTAGATCATAGAAAACTAAATAAAGAATTTAGATTTTTCTGAGGTAGACATAAGTTTTTCGAATATTTAACTTGGTCGGAATGAACATTGTCGATTGATTGTAGTTGTTGGTTAGTGACGTGTGGTTTAATAGATAGCGGTATTGTATTTATTCTCAAAATCCAGGCAAATATGAATATTGAGGCGAGGGCGACTAGTATTACGCTGCATAAAAGTGGTGTTAATAGAAAACAAATATCTGATGAAACCGGACTGAATGTGAGGATTATATTTATAAAAAAAAAAAACGCAACTTAAACTTTTATTTGCTATTTATGCCTAAGGTTATTTGGTGACGTAAGGATATTTTTTTTTGTTGTTTGAAAATCTATTTGGGGTTTGATGATGCAAAGGTGGGAGTCACGAGATGAGAGGTGTATACACCAATTAAAACCCATTGCATGGGGGTGTGGGGTAATTTAAGAGGAACCGAAATATGTGGTATATTGTAGGGTACATGCGCAAACGTCTACTTGACTGCATTCAAACACAAAATGTTAAAACCTAGATGTTTTCTTTTGATTACTAGACGGTGTAACTAATTATTTAGTAATATTAACATATCCGTAATTATTTAATGATCCCAAATTGAGGTTCAGTTTCAATCTTCTTTTCGTCAAGAAAATGGACACTTAAGCTTTAACCCCAATATTAATTTATTTTGACGTTACATAAAAAAGCATAAAGTTTAAAAAAACCATATATTAGTTTTCAATAAACTCTGCTGAATACCTATATCTATAATAAGTGGGTATCAACAATTATATTTGTGCTATTAGAATATACTTTCCTTGTTATGTTATTATGAATTGAAGAAGTGGGTATACGACAAAAAATCTTATGAACGGTTACAAGAAAACTTCTTTTATTTAGGTAGGAATGTGACGTCACAATTCTCATAAAAGTTTTGTTAATTTTATAAATGAACAAAACGAATAAACATTTTAATTATCATGCAGCACGACTTTTTTATTTCCACCTTCCAACACCGAAAAAATAAATAACAAATCACATAAATGGTTAATTAATAATACACTATATTATCTAATATTTAAATCAAAAAAAAAAAAATATGCATGAAACAAGCATAAATAAACATGAATACATACAAGTTTTTGTATAAAATACAAATATAATTTGTGGTTTTAAAGAAACATAAAACAGCCACACATTGATTCGAACTCAGATCTCATTGATCGTGAATTAATTATTAGCCCAAACAGATACCTACATATGCACATGTTAGAAATACGTGAATTTTAGCAATGCCATAACTGGGTCACGCGCATGATGCGTGTCTAACAAAAGCGACGGAAACATATTTTTGTTTCGTGCAGTGCGATGCGATTGCGCGACTTTACGTCAGTGTGTGCCGTGCAAATCTGCAATCTTTGTGGTGTGTGTCGTTTAAACACATAAAGTCGTACCGCGAGTTCACAGCAATACGACTCTTAACGTGCCTATGCGCTTTTAAACGCTTACTGTCACTCGACGCTCGACCCTCGCCGCGGACGGACGTGTCTGTGCGCTCTCCCGCTCCCGGCCCAGTGTTGTGTTTCGTGTTTCTACTCGTCGCTAGCACGTGACGTCATCGTAGTCGCCCCGACTACTCCGATTTAAAATCAAATCAAGAAATTGATTTGATTTTAATCAATCAAAAAAGTGCCTTTTTCAAGGCAAATCTCGTTTCATTAATAGATGTTTGTGAGTAGCTTCACTAGGCCCCTTCTGGGTAAAACCACAGTTTCGTGGTCCTCGGCCGAAACCTTACGGTGCCAACGAAGCCGAGTGGGGTGTTGTCCCAATCACACCCGCCGAACCCCTTCATGGAGAGGCAGTCAATTGGACGGGTCCCAGATAACCGGCCTTTGGGGGTCTCCTAGTCGGCTCTGGTGACAGTTTTCCTTTCCAGCTACTCACCTAGTGTCTTTAGGTTGTGTCTACACCCTTCGCGCTAGACAGGGCCCCGTTCGCACATTAAGACTGGCGACGGGTTACAAGCTTAGGGCTCACCAATAGGTACTCACCTCTCTGACCGACAGAGAGGGTTACACATCCCCGGGCCCATCCACCCGGGGAGATAGGTTGTTAGGTGTAGGATATAGGCACAAATGAGTCAATTTCTCATTTAATAGATTTTCCCGCTACCATGACGGACACTAGCATCCTGCTAGCATTCGTCAGGAATGTCCTCCTAAAGGACCCCGACATCCTCGCCAAATATGGCAAGGAAATTGTTGGCCTACGCCAATGCTCCACCCTCACTCCGTCCCAGGGCGCACTCGCGAACTTCAGCGACGCCCTCGAAAGCCCGATGTCGCCACCTGTTGCCGAACAAGGCATTCCAGCCAATGTTCCGGCCGCTATTTCGGCCCCCATTGTCTCGCCCGTCATTATCCCGGCAGTAAATACTGCGGCCCCTATTGTCTCGCCCGCTTTTGTCCCTGCCGCCATTGTCACGGCCTCTATTGTTCCGGCCACCATTGTTTCAGAGACAACGCAGCTGCGCGCCGCAGTAACAAACACGACTCACTCGGAGAGCATGGACACATCAGTCCCACTCTCCGCGGACGAAGCCCGCACCTCCTCCTCCAGCGACGACGACTTCCAAGTCGTCGTTAAAGGAGGCAAGAGGAAGGCTAAATCCTCCGGCCCCGCTGGCCCGGCCACCAAGGCCCAGAAACAGCACACCTTATCGTCAAGCTCTACTTCCACCCCTTGTCCGCAGGCCAGTCGCCCCGCCAGCCCTATGGCTTGCCCACCCGCTCCTACCGCGAGGAAGCAAAAGCCCCCTCCCCCCATTTATGTCCAAGACAAAGCCAAATGGACAGATATCTCAAAGATGTGTGTTGATCGCAAGATCAACTACACTAATGCCCGATCCACCCTTCAGGGGATCAAAGTCACAGTCCCCACGTCCTCGGAATTTAAGGATCTCTCCCGCGCCCTGCGCGAAAAGAACTACTCCATTCACACATACTTCCTTCCGGAGGAAACCCCCACTCGCGTCGTCACTAGGCGCGTACCACGTGAAATCGACACGGAAGATATAAAAAGCGACCTTGTTGCACAAGGCTTTCCGGTCTCGACCGTACATCGCTTGCATAAAGCGAGACAGGGCATTGTCTATGACATTGTCCTGGTCATATGTGACCCCACAGAAGGGCACCACCCGATCTTCAAGGTGAAGTCGGTCTGCTCGCTCTCAGGCATCTCCATCGAGAAGCCTTACAGAGCTCAATTAATTGGCCAGTGAAACCTTTTTAAAGCCGCAACCCGAACCCGAACATTGCCAACTATAAACTAGTTCGCAATGACAGGTCTCGATGCCACAAGGGTGGCACACTCATATACTTTAGGAAATCTTTGTACTGCATCCCTATAGAGACCCACCGCCTCTCTTCTCCCATCTGGAGACCTCTATCTGTCGGCTCAGCATGACCGGTCACCAACCGATCACCATCATCTCTGCTTATATTCCACCAGACAATGGTCCGGAGGATCCCATCTCTCTCCAAAAGGACTTCACCGCCCTCTTCGGTATGAGTGACTCCGTCATATTGGCGGAGGATCTTAATGCCAAACACCTGGCGTGGAATAGTAGCACGACTTCTACCAGAGGTCGGTTAATTTTCAAGTTAGGCGAATCCCTTAACTTTGACGTCATCGCACCAATGAGTCCGACTGATTTCCCCAGAAATCCCAACCATCTTCCTGATATACTCGATGTAGCTCTGCTCTAGAATGTGAACCTCCGTTTGCAATCGATAGAGACGTTCCACGAGCTTAACTCTGACCACCGCCCAGTAGTCATGCATCTCGCCCCCGACTCTGGCCCAATCGATTCCAACCGCCCCCCTCAGACCCAGATGATAACCGACTGGAGGAAAGTAAGCGAAAGACTGAAATCCACCACGTCGCCTCACTTGGACACCATCCCCGATCACTTAGTGTCAGTCGCCGACACGACGGCCGCAATCGACTCGTTTACTGAGCACGTTCAATCCGTTTTGACGGATTGTTCACGGGAAGTTCCGGTGTTGGAAGACCATCGCTGGAAACTACCTACTGACGTACGTGACTTGATAACCGAGAAGAATGCGGCTATTCGTGCCTACGACTGCTTCCCTTGTGTAGCGAACAAAGCCCACATGCGCCATTTACAGCGTGCAAAGAAACGCATAGGGGAGGTTCGCTCAAAGGGTTGGAACAAGATGCTCAGTGAACTCGAGCCCACTCACCAAGCCTTCTGGCACCTTCAGAGGAAATTGCGTTCCTCCGAGAAGGTCTCTATGCCTCCCCTCATCCGCCCCGATAAGAGCGTCGCTTTCGACAGCACCGACAAGGCCGAATGCCTTGCTGACAGCCTAGAGTCTCAATGTTGTCCCAGCTCTCAACCAGTAGACCAGGCTCACCTGAACAAGGTCGACGCTGAAGTCGAACGGAGAGCCTCCCTACCACCCATCGAAGACCCTGATGATCCTCTGCCTCCCGTCACTCCAGACGAAGTGCACGACATCATTAAAGGGCTCCACGCTCGTAAAGCCCCCGGTTCGGACGGTATTACCAATAAGGTATACAAACTCCTACCTGCCCCTCTAATAATACTTATGACCGCCATCTTCAATGGCGCCTTGAGCAACAACATCTTCCCACAAGCGTGGAAAGAAGCAACCGTCATCGATATCCCAAAGCCAGGCAAGCCAAAGTCTGAGCCCTCCAGCTACCGCCCCATCAGGTTACTCAATGTTCTCGGCAAAATCTACGACAGACTTATTTATAAGCGTCTCAAAAACTATGCTGAAGCAAAGATCCTCATTCCCAACGAGCAGTTCGGTTTCCGGCCCCAACACTCGAGAATCCACCAGGTCCACCGTATCGTAGAGCACTTGTGCGCTGGTCTGCAGCGTAACGCGACGACGGGTGTGCTATTCTTCGACATAGCGAAAGCCTTCGACAAAGTCTGGCTCAACGGCTTGATATACAAGCTTTACCAACTAGGAGTGCCAGATCGTCTCGTGCTCATCTTACGAGACTTTTTGTCGAATCTCACCTTCCGCTATCGCATCGAGGGTGCACTATCATCCCCTCACCCTATGCGCGCCGGGGTCCCTCAGGGTTCCGTTATATCTCCTCTAGTCTTCACGCTGTTTACCAGCGATATCCCACAGAGTAAAAAGGCTCAGTTGGCTCTCTTCGCCGACGACACTGCCGTTTACTATACCGATCATTGTCCCAATGTTATAGCTCGTACTCTTCAAACCTCCGCAGACGTCTTAGGCGCTTGGTTCCGGAAATGGAGAATCGAGGTCAACCCCGATAAGAGTCAAGCGGTTCTCTTCTCGAGACGTCGTCGTGTCCCACCCCCCCTTCCCAGCCCGATCACAATGTACGGCAAGCCAATCCCTTGGGAGAAGCAAGCCAAATACATAGGCGTGATCCTCGATCAAAACCTTACCTTTAAGGCTCATATTAAGGTGGTTCGCGCGCGCGCTTCCTTCGCTCTTAGCAGGCTCCAATTTGTACTGACAGCCCGTAGTAAACGGTCACTTAAATGCAAGCTATGCATCTATACCGCAGTCATCCGTCCCATCATGACCTATGCCTGTGTTGTATTTGCGCACGCTCACCCACGTCATCTCCACAAGATGCAGACCCTCCAGAAACGTTTCCTCAGAAAGGTCACACGTGCCCCCTTCTATGTACATAATATAAATCTCCACGTCGACCTTAAAATGCCTACCATAAACCAGTTCATGAAACGCTTATCGAAGCGTTTCTTTGACTGTGGCATCAAACACTGCAACCCTTTGATCTCAGCGGCCGCCCGCTACACTCCCTCCCGCATTAGCAGTATTCGCCGAACAAGGCATACTTTAATCGCCCCCGATGACGCCACTACCCTCCTCCAGGAGAGTAGTAAGGCCACCAGCACACTACATAAGCCCAAAACCCGATTGCCGTCCTACCGTCCTCGCCGCGGAGGCCCAACGCGACGCCCAAATCCACGCCCCTCCCGACCCTTGCTCGAGCCAGCCCGCGCCGCTGAGCCTGTAGTTTTAAATTCGTCCCAAAATCAAATAAATCCTGATCCAGCTAGTCCCTTGCTGCCCTCTTCCAGCGACGCCCTAAGCCGAGGTCCGTACCCCACAGGGGGTGCCCTTAGCGTTGTCGCTTAGTTTTAGTTAGTATTTAAGTTTAAGTCCTGGCTGGAGGCCTTAATTTATTAGGGCACCACAGGCAAGTCCGCTTAAGCATACGACAACCTTACAGGTTTTCTTTCTTTCTTTCTACCAAAAAAAAAAAAACGCTTACTGTTCGTGAACGCTGATTACTCCGTATGATTTGTAAATTATATTATTATTCTGTAAGTTAAATGAATATAGATACATTTTGTGGTAGGTAAAAGAAAATAAAAACCAAAGACGGACCACTGGTTACCACTGCCTAAAAGAAACATGGAGACAACATTTAATGGTGTCTTATATTTTTCTAACCGTATAAACCAGAAGTTTTTATATAATTGGTGTACAATTTTATACTTTTTTTAGATTTGATAGATCTGAGCCAACAATAAACTGCAAATTCTATAATTCTTTTTATTTCCAACTAGGTATCTTCAATCAGATTACGTCATATCAAGTAATCAGTATCCTCAATCAAGTGTTTGGTTTTCAAGTGTTCTGTTGTATTCTGACGTGTCCCGACGTATTTACAAACGCTGCGCACGCAATCGCACGTCTTTGTATACAATACCCCACACGTTCATGTGCATAGAGCTTTTTTCATCCGTTGGATACATGTATAACGCCACCCCTAGTTAGGTTTATCGTGATTTCACTACACCATTATGCATTGCTTAGAGGTGACAAGAATACATCTTCTTTCAAATGTTCATCGATATGGTGTAAATAGTCTCCTAGTAAAATGACTGTATGGCACACGGACAGAAATTAAGGATATAATGAACCTCCTTCTTTTTAAAGTACATATTTTCAGCGAATTTAAGTTGCCTACCTTTTGGATAGGTGTGGTCATACTTATTTCATACAACTTCCGCAGTAGACTAGAGAGAAAGTTGATATAAAATCCTAAATTTTATGACGTAATTCTCAACATCCCGTCGAGTAAGCTCAAACTTCAAATGTCAAAATCTAGTCGAGCAGAGTGGTTAACATGTCCTATTATAACTATCCTAACATTTAATATAAATGCGAACTAGTTTGTTTGTTTACCTTTTCACGCCTTAACCGATCATCATGACATTTTTCATGTAAGTACGTAGTCAGGGGTACAGAGAAGGACATAAGGCACCTTTCATCCAGAAAAAGTTCTGTTACCGAAGAAAATACAATAACTTTCGACGGTCACAATTGTTTTCGGGACGCTAGATGACGCTACGTGTCTTTCGAATCATGATAGATTTTTTTATTATTTTATAATTTTTAAGAAAGCTTACAGACTAATTACACGTATAAGTAACGAAACAATAACAGCTGACAAGATTTTCCTAATTCATAAAGCACTTGTGCAAAATAAATCGATTTCTAAATACGGTGGCAGGTTGTCAAATAATATTGCACTGCGTTCACAAAAAGCGTGACGCCAACAATTGGTTTTTGTAAACGGTACTTGTAATAATGGTCGTAATGTTAGGTTATTTTGATTGGTTCGAAGATGAATTTTGCTAAGAAAATCAGAACAATCGATTGATCCATTTGCAATGTTGATAAGAAAGCAGATGTAATTAATATTATGCCTTAACTCTAATGGTAGAAAGTGAAAACGCTAACACCGGTGTGCATAGCCGTCTGAAAACTGCTGTGCCTTGAAATATAGGTATTTCTTAAATTTCCTCTGAACTAATCAATGCGAGATTTATACGGCTCATATTGGGGGTTCCATACTTGAGAAGTTTAATCAAGAGTACTGCGCACTTATGAACAGTAAAGTACCTTTATTGGTTTAAAATAATGAAACGGTTTAAAAGAAAGAAATGAACGGCTGGCAACATTGGTAGCCGGTCGTCAAAAAAACGATCTCTAGGTTAATTAACTCATTCTTCAATAGAAACAAAATCGATGACGAAAAAACAAACTCTTAACATAAAATCTAGTTTCATTGTAGGTACCTTCTAATCTAGTTTTAAGAAACCTAATAGCTAGAAAAGCAGTGTTTTCTATATTATTTATATTTTGATTAACTTTCCCATCTAATTCTAATAAACTTTATCTAAATGTAATAGCTATTTCCTAACAAATTATTCTATTTATTTTTCCCCAACTACCTCCTACTAATTCACATATCACAACATCTTTTCTTGCACTGTTATTTAGCTGCATAACTCATTCACACATTCCAGGTGACTGGCAATTAGTCAAAATGATGACCCGCAGAGCTACAATTAAGGATTATTGATATTTGTGTCCGTATTTTTTCCCATTTAAGACTAACGAAGTCTGTCAGAGCTATTTTGTTTTTGAACTTTATATAATTTTAAAACATGTTGTTTTGGTAAAGTAAGTACGTGAATGTCTTAAAACTTTTACGATTTAATGTAAAAGGGTATTTTTCTACCAAACTGTAACCCTGAGTTCAGCATATGATTATCAACGACGGTTATCAAAAAATAAAAAATGTTTCATGGAAAACAGTGTTTTTTTCTTAAACAACCGACCAATAATTTCCACACTAGCGGGTCTAGATTCATATGCTGAATAATAATTCAGATTTACAGTTCGCTCACTGGTTAAAACTTTACCCTGTACACTGCTAGCGTACCTAATTTAAATAAATAAGCATAGATTTATAGCACCTTCTCTTATAAACAAAAGACTAAGCAATTGATACAACAAACAAACACAATTCCATGTGTCGACGGCCGTAGTACTAAACTGATTATATGTACCTCCGTGCTTTCTTGAGAAACGGTCCTCAAGCAAACAAATACTTGCCTGGATATAGGGAGTTTTACCAGATAAATAAAAATACAAATACCTAGGCGTGATCCTTGATGAAAACCTTACCTTTAAGGCTCATATTAAGGCGGTTCGCGCGCGCGCCTCCTTCGCTCTTAGCAGGCTCCACTTTGTACTGACAGCCCGTAGTAAACTGTCACTTAAATGCAAGCTGCGCATCTACACCGCAGTCATCCGTCCCATCATGACCTATGCCTGCGTTGTATTTGCGCACGCTCACCCATGTCATCTCCATAAGATGCAGACCCTCCAGAACCGTTTCCTCAGAAAGGTCACGGGTGCCCCCTTCTATGTCCGTAATATAAATCTCCACATCGATCTTAAAATGCCTACCATAAACCAGTTCATGAAACGCTTATCGAAGCGCTTCTTTGACTGTGGCATTAAACACTCCAACCCCTTGATCTCAGCGGCCGCCCGCTACACTCCCTCCCGCATTAGCAGTATTCGCCGACCAAGGCATACTTTAATCGCCCCCGACGACGCCACTACCCTCCTCCAGGAGAGTAGTAAGGCCACCAGCAGACTACATAAGCCCAAAACCCGATCGCCGTCCTACCGTCCTCGCCGCCGAGGCCCGCCGCTACGCCCAAATACACGCCCCTCCCGACCCTTGCTCGAGCCAGCCCGCGCCGCTGACCCTGTAGCTTTAAATTCGTCCCTAATTAATATCAATCCTGATCCAGCTAGTCCCTTGCTGCCCTCTTCCAGCGACGCCCTAAGCCGAGGTCCGTACCCCACAGGGGTGCCCTTAGCGTTGTCGCTTAGTTTTAGTTAGTATTTAAGCTTAAGCCCTGGCTGGAGGCCTTAATTTATTAGGGCAACCACAGGCAAATCCGTTTAAGCAGACGACAACCTCATAGGTTGACCTGCGAGATGCCATTCAAAAATAATAAAAATAATAACAGAAATTAAATGAGGCAGAGATTTGTAAGTCTGTTGAACTCATTATGCTTAAGGGTGTGTGCTTATCTGACAAATTCGAGTCTCAATAAATATACAGGGCCACTACTCGACATAGTCCTGTTTATCCTTCCATACAGGCTGTATTAGAGTGACCTAGGCTATTTGCAACTTATACAGTGTTTTTGTTGAGTGGGAATTCATCAAATTACTTCTCTCACTCTGGGTGGAGCGGGAGGGCGTGTCAGACTTTTACCGAATATAACCCACCCGTCAACCCGCGACCCCGGCAGGCATCGGCCCTATCGGACCCCGTCACTTAGTGCTGACATCTCTTTGAGGCGCGAATGTAACACGATGCGCTGTCGACGCGGGCCTGGTCCTTACCGGACGGCGAGCAACCCATTGCTCGCCATTCACAAGCCCGCGCCTACGGTGGGCGGGAATCCGCTTGTGATTCCCGACCCGGAGCGAGAGCACAAGGTTCTCTCCTTCACGCGCGCCGCCTCCTCCTTCCCGATCATTACTGCTTCGCAGAAGGAGGTGATGGCTCTCGCTCCGTACCATGTCCTGGACCAGGCCCGGACGCGAGAGATCGTCGCCGCTGATCGCCTCCTCGATATTCTAGACCCCATTCTAGAGTAGAAACTTTTCGTCTGTTATCACATATAAAAAAACATCAGCTGTTTCATAGAAAAGCGCAATACCTACGCGGTCAACATGTTTCAAACAGCTTTTTTTTTTTAATAACGAACGAAAACTTTCAGCACTGTGGGATTCAGAATCATCTACTGAATCCATGGATTAGGTTGTGCGTCGATGTCCCTGCCACTTTGTATAGCCTGTAGGCTGTACATAGATGGAAGTTGTAAAATTAAGGCTAACGGTGAATCGACTTTATCAAAAACACGTACTTATGAGTGGAATAAAGCGTTCAAAAGCTGTCGAGATGTGATGGAAGATTTGCTTCACTCTGGTAGGCCATCAACGTCTTCAACTGAAGTTAACATTTCAAAAGTGAAGGAAGTAGTGACTGAAAATCCTCATTCAAGTTTGAGAGAAATAGCCGCTGAATTGTCTGTGTCTTATGAGTTGATCCGTACCATTTTAAAACTTGGGTATGAAGCATGTTGCCACTCGGCTAGTCCTAAAATACCTAAATTTTCTCCAAAAAACTTAATCGCATAAGAGTCGGTGAGGACATGCTGGAACGAGTCAGTTCCGACCCAACATTCATGAAGCGCATTGTTACTGGTGACGAGACGTGGGTTTACGAGTTTGACATATAACTAGTCAACAAGCTTCGGAGTGGCCTTCCAACTGAACCGAAACCTAAAAACCAAGCCATTGTCAAAGTCTGTGTTCTTTGACAATCGCGGTGTTGTCCATTCGGAATTCTGGCCGTGGAACGAAAATTGTTGGATTTTGCATTTTTTTTTCCATAATGCGCCTTCGCACAAGGCCATGATTGTGAACGAATTTTTGGCCAAAAACTCAACAAATACCATCGAGAAAGCACCTTATTCAACAGGTATGTCTCCAGCTGACTTATTTCTTTTTCTTAAACTCAAATTACTACTTCGTGGCACCCGTTTTCATTCGGTAGAAGAGATAAAGGAGAATTCGCGGCGGGAACTGAACTCAACTCCGGAATAAGCGTTATTTTTTTGTGATTGCATAATTCGTTAGCGTAAGTGTATCGTTTCGAGCATACTTTGATGGCGATAAATAAATTTGGATGGATAACTAACATTTTGTGTATTATTGATCTTTTTCTGGTACTTTCTTGACAGATTAGTAAATAAATAATTTTTAACTTTGTCATGTCACTGAAATCACGATGTTTTGACATGTCGCAAAATCGCACTGATAACAAATAATCACAAAGCTTACAAATATCATGAAGTAAAACACTAATGCTAATCACAATGGCCCAACACCTAAATCATTATGTAATTTGCCGACGAATTGTTCAACCCAGATAAGTTTAATTAGTTATAAGATAACAAACAGGCGGACCAGCTGCATGACGATTATTTAGTACCAATCTCTGAAAATATACTGCGCCCGAAATTGCGAATTAAGGTAATAGGTACCTGTCAACGTCGAAGAGGTCTGTGGTTGGGGGGGCAATCACCTGGATTTTAAGTAGATAGGATTTTTTTAGATTTATTTTCTGCTTCAACCTTTTATCATTTTTGAATGAGATATTTAACTTAATAATAAAGCCTTAAACATTGTAGACACTGCAATACCAGACCACTCAGCAAGTATTGCGAAAAAAAGTTTTTATGTTTATTTTATAATATAAATATGATTATTTTATTTCGTTCCAATTTCAACATTTCCCTTCACATTGTTTGAGAGCTAATTTAAATTACCGGGTCTCATAAAAAATGAAGCTGCGCAGGTAACATTTTCGCGCTATATTTTTTACTATTGCAAGTGTCGCCTGAAACCGGACGAATTGTACGATAGACTTCAAATGGCAATTATGGCCCGTCTAAGGCAACAGTGTATCGTTGGTATAACGATAAAAGCGCGTTCTTGGTCGCGTCTTTGGGGGGGGGGGGGGTGAAGAAAGGAGAGGTCGCCCTTTGAAAAAAATTTAATCAATGTAATCATGTTGCGCTGCGTAAATGTGGATGTAATACAACACAAACATTTAATTAAACCAGACTATGTGTCAGTCTTGTCTTAAATATTTCACTAAATATAAATCCTTTAACTTAGAAGATGCCGCATTAGTTTGAGGTTTAAATAAAAGAACTGAAAATTACAAATCATTTTAATTGTTTACATGAGTGAATGATGAGTAAAGTGTTATAAATATAATATTAATTATTTTTTCTTAAATATTATATTATAGTACGTGTGACACTTAGAAAGTTTTGCGAAAATAAAAATAAATGTTTAATACCTACCTTAGGTACTGTATTTCATTAGATCCAGGAAGACTCCTTGATCCACACACAAATTATATTAAATATTAAAGCCACGTACGGCGCTGTAGTCTCAATAATGGAGGTACAAACTTTGATAGACATTCCCCGCAGATCTTTTGATCTGTTAGTTTGATCTTGATTTGTTTGAAAGCTTTCATTAATATTATGGGGTTTATAATGCTTGAATTTAATTATGAATGGAACGAATAATGAAGCGTGTGTGTGTAAATAGTAAAAGCAAGTTTGCACAAGACGCTGCGCAAATCGTGAATTTCTATAAAATGTGATAGAATGATACAATTTAAAATGAGTTCAAATTTGTTTTTAGAGGTACCTGTCGCATTGTTTTTTCTTGTCATTTTATGTTGAGTTAAGTGTTGTGTTTCGGTTTTGCTGTGTAGTTCCTTTGTTTTGAAGTAATTAAAAAGTTTCTTAACATGCAAAATTCATTCGGAAATAATGCAATAGCAATTGTTCCTTGTGAAGGATTAAAGTGTGTGCAATCATTACTCGGAAAGGTACCTATGTCATTGGTGATATGTATCTGTAAATCTATATACCAATACCATGCCTTCCGTGTGTTTTGATGTTTGTCATCTGTGTGTGGTAAAGAAGCTAAGAATGAAGAGTTATGGCTGTTCGCATTGTGAATTTGTGAGTTATTATAAATATATAAACATCATACATTTTACACAAACTAATAACTTGAAAATGAAATAGTAGCGATTTTGTGAAGCAGTACCAGTACTCTTCGTATATGATTTATATTTATGCATAACATCATGCCTGTGATCCCATTTTAATAGCTAATAACAACTACTTACAACTATGAAATACGGATATGTATAGGGACAGCGTACCGGTGCTAAAACGTTTCAGCCCGTACGTACAGCTTTGCCAGGGGATACGGTAGGTCGTGTGTTTTTTTTTTTAATATAAGTATGTCGGCTTGCCCTAATTTGGACCCCTAGACACGCCACTGGCTCAACACAACACAGTTCAATGCTATGTTCAACCGACAGATCAAATATATCTTTACGAGTCTTAGATTTAATACAATTTTTTGTTAAGATTTATTGAACACAGTATAGATTTTCAGTTAAAACAGCTACCCACAATTTAATTCTCATAATTAATTAGCAATTCATAATCTTTCAACCAATGTTCAGTTAAAGAAATAATTTCAAACACGTTTAAAAAAAAAATTGTTTGGAAGCAAAACCTTGAATATTTTGATGAAATAATGTTAAGGAATTCTGTTTTGAAGTTTTTTTTGCACTTTTGCACAACTAGTTAAAACAAGAAGAAACCTTGTTGTTGGTAGGTATACCTAACTGTATTGTTACTAAATGATAATGATAAATGATAAATGATTTTATTTCTGTAAGTAGGTTTTAAAAACACTTTTACACGTCAAACATATTTTTAAAACTAGATGAGATCGGCGTTTCATATCTGACTACTCTGAGAAGAAAGGCCGAAACAAACTCAGAGGTCACAGTCTCTTTTAAAGTCCAGACATAATCTTGGTCAGGTCATGTGAAGACCGTGTATATTGATGTCTGAAATGGTCTTTTGAGGAAAGAACCACACAGAATGAGTGGACCTGTCCAGTCAGTGGACGCATTTGTCAGTAATCATGCAGCTCAACACAAAAATTAATCAATCGTTAAAAGGAGCTCACTCCTCAACGATTCAACGAACATTACCAAAGAAAGGACATTTGGGTAGGCCGCATAAATTACTCAAACTGCCAGAACATGATTAAAACTAATTTTAAAAATTAAAAATAAACTGAGATATAAAAAAAACAACAAATCCACACTACCTTCACATTCACAATAATTAAAATATTTTAATACTTTACAAAATAAATTTTCATGTCATTGTATAGTATGTCAAAGTGTATAAAAATCCGAGAATAAACTTGGTCAGATCATATGAGGACCCTGTAGATTGGTGTCTGAAATGGTCTTTTGAGGAAAGAACCACACTGATTTGAGTGAACCTGTCCAGTCAGTGCACGCATTTGTAAATCATTGTGCAGCTCAACTCAGAACTAAGGAGCTCAACGATTCGACGAACAATACAAAAGAAAGGACATTTGGGTAGG
Organism: Dasypolia templi; assembly: GCA_963555695.1. NCBI lineage: Eukaryota > Metazoa > Arthropoda > Insecta > Lepidoptera > Noctuidae > Dasypolia > Dasypolia templi. The sequence goes on from OY743147.1 coordinate 3,520,901, forward strand.
CCGCATAAAGTACTCAAACAGCCAGACCATGATTAAGAAAGAAAATTTAAAAAAAAATAACAGAAAGAAAAAAAAATGAAAAATACAATGACCCACATAGTCCTCACATTCACAAAATTAAAATAATATTATTCTTGTACAGTAAATATATACATGTCATTGTGTATGTAAAAAGGTATAAAATATTTAAAAAAAATTGCAAAATAATATTAAACATCAAGATTGTCTGTGTAAATTTATTGGAGCAGCTCAATCCCAAGCCTTCCTGTTGTGACTGTCTGTCACTTATTCCTATTTAAATAACAAAATATTATATTTATTCTAAAACCATGCACGTGGTTCGGCTCACTTTAGAAACACATAAAATCTTAATTTTATGGTCTGACAGCTTGACGCGTTACCCTAATAAATAACAAGATATCCTAATTCTTTGCACTTGTAAAATAGTTTAGAACCTCTTAGAAGTCCATTCCATTTCTATTTAATGGCACACGCAAATGGCCACTTATGGCAGCCGTCGTCGCTTGAAAGAAATGTTTAGACAATCGAAACCCATAGTTCTTTACAAATTCTGAGAAAGTTAAAGCGAGGGCGCGTTATTGCAACCAGCTGTGAATCGTAAAAGCAATTAAGAAATATAAAAATGTGTTTAAAGTCGAAGTTTACAAAAAAATAGTGTGGGAAAGTACCGAGCTCAGATTTTGGATAATTGGCGGGGGTGTTGAGGAAGGACAGTTGGTCTTAGGACATGACAGGGTTCGGTCGTGATAGTCTGAAGAGGGAAAGCTAGTTAAGTTAGGAGGTTCGTGAGTGTTGTGGGCTGGGAGGAGCTGTGTTCGAGGTGAAGTTGATACTGCGTGCGGCATTTCGTGAGTAGTAATCTAATCCCCTACAAAGATATCATTGGTAAGTGTTAAACTCTTTACTAATAATGTGTCTTTTCCATTGTATTGTTCTCGTAGGCTGATTTGTTTTATGATTTGTAGGTATCATTTAGATAATATCGCTGCAGAGCTATTAATAATCATTTATTTCAGCATAGCGACATTGCGCTATTAATTAACTCTATTTTCTATTGTATTACGTGTCCATCTCCTAATCCATACCCTGACAGATATTTGTCATTTGCGTTTGATTATAAGGAAACGGAGAAGGCCTTCCACTTTATTTGACACTGAGCACTGACGCTCGACTTTTGACGACCTTGACCTGTAATATGCGCAACCACATACGGAAGGCAGAACCGTAAATACTCTCAGTTCATTTAAAACAACATATGCTATAAAGTCGATCTAAATCGGCATTATAAAACAATCAAACGTTAGTTATAATTACTGCTTCCAAAAAGGTTTGGCCACACAACTCTTTACGAAAGGCTCGTCGTACGCTCATCTCCGGGGAGAGGGGGTAGGCTTCACACACTTCCCCAAACTGGATTGGTAGTCGTTCTAAGAACGCTAGGGACCGTGTCTCGATAAAACCTACACCCGGCATATGGTACGCCAATTTCTAAATCGACACTATTTATCGAAACACGTCAATTTGGACGCTTTGCCGCTTACAGCCGCACTGTATCCTCGAAATTGGGAAGATTAAGGAGATGTGAGGTGACGAAAATAACCACCTCGGCAGACACCGAGTACGATCGCATTGAGTTATGCTACCTACTGAGTCTACGGTACGCTTGTGCAATATTTTCTGTTATTCTAGAAATGGGGCTAGGCTGCCGTAAAGATGATATTAACATTAGCACGCGTTTAGAATTTTATACTCAATACTTGTCTCACTCAATGGCAGTTGGGCTTCGTAGTTCACTGTCTCTAGGATTAAGTAAGACATTTATATTGTGCTTAGGGAACATGTTCTACTAAAATCGTATATTGTCCTCAGAGGTTATATGCGTTAGGTTTAGTAGAACACGTACAATGAGACACACGTTGTAAAACGGTTCCCCGTCTCACTGAAATGGGTACATCATACACAGATACATTAACGTAGCTATTATTGATTGATTAAAGCGCAAGCGTAACGATTCCCTTACCTCTTCACATTATGAAGATTCTATTACAGGTATTATTAGCGCTACCTGCGAGAAGGAAGACAGACCGCGGTAGGAAACGGTCGGTGTAAGGCTAGGCTAAGAAAGTTAGGAGAATTATTGAGTGCCAGAGGTCTTGTCCAAGTGGGCTGTTGTAGGAGAACGAGTTAATATTAAATAAGTAAAATATAGTTGTGTTGAAGCACAGATTTAGTCTATTATTATTCTATAATCTAGTTTTAACGTAGTATGTGTTAGTGTTTGTAGGTGAGACTGGTTGAGCCTTTAGTTATTATAGTTAGCCTAGGCTGAAGGAGTTGATAGTCATTATAACTAATCAGACAGACACGTGTTGCTGGGGAGTTTGTTGCGCCACTTCTTCTCCCCAGCATAAGCACTAGGAAGTGGTGACGGTTGGGCTCTTTGGGGCTGTCTATAGGCTTTAAAGTGAGTTGATTCACAACTCTATTAATAATGCTTGAGTTTGATTCTCTGCTCTCATAACTAGTAATTCTTGAATGTTGTATTCGTTGCCTTTGGCCGATACTAGAACTCTAAACTTTATTTAGTAATAATCCTCGAGTTTTGATTTCTCAACTCAAATTACCTAGTAATTCAAAGAATATTATATTCTTTATCTTATACTAATAACTCGGTCAGACTGACATGAGCACGTGTCTTGCAAATATGCTTGTTGTGCAAAGAGTGAACTTCCGGGGGTTTGGGTGACCACAACTATCTCATATCCAGTCTAAGGACTGATAGGGACCATGTCTCCTTAAGAGCATGATGCAGACGCAATGCCGCTAGAACTAGCCGCTCCGTTGCTAGACAAGGACAGTCGCACGGTTGCCGCAGGAAAAGCCGCTTCGTCACGTTTATCAGTTCGAGAGAACTGCTAGGGGCCATGACTCCAAAAGAGCATGATGTCGACGCTATGCCGCTAAAAAGCCGCTTGCGTCACTTTATGGAAGTGTATCTCTGAGCACTCCGAGTGTAGATGCGAGGTATTGTGTGAGTTACGACTGATCAAATACCTATTACGCGCTAGCGTTTGGGTTACTCACAAGTTTATATAATTATTTACTCTGCATCCCTCTATTATTTAGCTTTCTAAAATCACTTCCAATATATTTCATAACTATGAATTCCCAAGTATCGTCTAATATTGATACACGGTTTCCTTGCCTCATTAATAATATCAAGGCATTTGGCTTCTATAAATTTGGGAATTCACTTCTATTATCGGTGGGAGAGTGACCAAGTCTGGTGACGAGCTCTACAGGGCCGTACGGGGTTGGAGTGCGGCCTTTTCCCCTTAGGGGGAAACCGACCTTAACGCTAGTATTAACATAATTAGGAAAAACGAAAAATTTATCAGCCTAGGGTAATTTAGGTACTGTCACACTGTCCTCAATATAGTCTTTGAGATTATAATAGGCTTTCTGGCATAATTTCCGCTTTATAAAAGATTTGAATTTACTAAGGCTTAGTCCTTGAATGTGGCTAGGAAGTTTATTATAAAAACGTATAAATTGACATTTAAATGAGCTACCTATTTTCTTGAGCCTTGGAATATACTGAGAAGGCACAGTCATTATATTAATCTCTTTAAATTTGTCTCTGAGGGAGTGTCTGGGACTTAGTTTATAAATTGAACGAATTGCCCTTTTTTGTAAAACAAAAATTGTCTGAATATCGGTGGCATTTCCCTAGAAAAGAATACCGTACGACATCACACTATTAAAATAACTAAACTGTACTAAACGCGCTGTCTCTAAGTCAGTTAAATTACGAATTTTTCTAACGGCATATGCTGCAGAGCTTAGTTTTTTTGACAAAATATCTATATGGGGGCCTCATTGAAGCTTGGCATCCAAATTTATGCCTAAGAATACTGTGGTGTTTTCGGTTTTCAACTTTTCACCCTTAATAAGAACACTAGTTTCTTCTTGTCTGACATGAGGTATCGTAAACTTATTGCATTTTTTTTTTTTCTCGTTTAGAAGTAAGTTATTAACATTAAACCAGTTAACTACTTTAGCAAGGGCGCTATTTACATTGTCAGTAACCAGCTGCTGACGTCTGAGTTTAAATAAAAGTGAATTGTCGTCTGCAAACAACACTATATCATGATTATCCTTTATGAGGTAAGGCAAGTCATTAACATAAATGAGTAACAAAAATGGGCCAAGAATTGAGCCCTGGGGGACCCCATTCTGACTACAGATCCAGGTGATCTTTTTCCGTTAACATCTACTCTTTGAATCCTATCACTTAAGTAAGAAGTAAGAAGATCCAGAGAGGCGTTCCGTATTCCGTAGTGGTGCAGTTTCCTGATCAATGTTTCATGAAGAAAACAATCGAATGCCTTGGACAAATCGCAAAAGATTCCCAAAGCATCGCATCGAACCTAGCCTGCCAAACTCCTTATCCTCCCAAGCCTTATAAACATGTCCTAAAATTTCAACTCCAGCATCAGTAGTCGAACAACCCCTTGTAAAACCGAACTGTTTGTTATGCAGTAGTTTGTGTTTATTAAAAAATCTTTGCATTTGATCAAAACAATTATTAAAAATAACAGCTAAAGTAGGTGCTACAATATTTATAATAGATTATTATTAGCAACATCCACAGAGTTACCCCATAGATCTGCGGTTTTTTAAACATTTAATGTGTGAAAGGTTTTAATTATATCTCTACAAGTGACATATTGGAAATTAAATTCAGAATCACAAACTGGAACGTTTTCTTTAAGTAAAGACTCTGCAGCAGTGGGCGATGAATTTAGAGATTTAGTAGTCGAAACGGGAATCTCTGCAAATAAATTTTCGAAGGTAGCGGCGACTATAGAATCCGATTGAATTAAATTGCCATCAATTGCAAGGCTGTAGTCACTACTTGGCGAGCAGTGGTGGCCCAGTGGTAACGGTCCCGACTTACGAGTTGTAGGTCGTGAGTTCGAACCCAAGCAGGCGCTTTACTTTGTGTAAATAATTTAATCATCACTGCTCTCAAACGGTGAAGGAAAACATCGTGAGGAAACCGGCATGTCCTAGAACCAAAAATTCGAAGACATGTGACATCTACCAACCCGCACTGAGCCCGCGTGGTGGATTACGGCTCACTACCTCTCATAGAGAGGAGGCCTGTGTCCCAGCAGTGGGAACGTTATAGGCTGATTATGCCAGTCACTACTTCGGTTGCATGATCTTCCCGTTTCGCTATTAATGATATTCCATGTCATTGTAAGTACATTACTGCTATTTTTTAATCTTCGAACTCAAGTAACGTGACTTGGCTATGCAACAAACTTTTTTAAATAATTTCGAATAATTTCTAACATGTAAATTAAATTCAGAAGTGTTTATACAAGTCCGTTCATCATACAACTCATAAAGTCGTTTTCTACTTTTATGTATACCTATGGTAGCCCAGTCACTGAAGAAAGCATTACTATTAATTACTTACTACTATCATTTTGAAAAAAGCATTATATTGTTGATTAGAGTCATAATTATTTGGTAAAAGTGGTAAATTACTTAGAAGTTTCGTTTCGTTTATGATTCCAAACGGTTAGTTTTTTTTACTGGTATCTTCTGTTGTCTTACTGTCTAGTTTTAATTAAAATTAACATCCAGAGTGAGCTCCAAGACTCCCATGGCATCAGTAGGCAATGAGATCCTACTACTTGTGGACCCTACATTAGGACAAGAATTTGCCATAGTGACACATGGATCCTCCTTCGTATAATTATTGTAAAAAGTTATAGCATTAGTGCTACAGTTACTCAAGGAGACCACTTGTTAATTAGAATGACTACTAATACTTGCGGTGTTAGTTTCAGAATAAGACTTCGACAGACTACTTATGTCTGAATTTATAATATTAGCTAATAGCTTCGCTATTTTATGTCTAAACCTAATGGGCAGATACACTGTATTCCTTGTCGATTTCAACTTATCAACAAAAATGTTGGTGTCAAAAAAATATAAGATTGTCACTGTAGTGACTTACCTAGAACTGAATATGCATATTAAGCATATGTATAATTATAATTGTTTTTTTCTTATTTGATATCATCTCAAATTATGGAAAAACACACTAAATTATTTTATTTCAATTTAGCTTTAAAATCTCAGTAACACTGTCAGTGATATCTTCTTTTCTGACCTGGGAACTATTACCTACAACTACAGTGATGTTAGTATTAGAATCATATTGCTTTCTTGTAATCCTACTAATATTATAAAAGCGAAAGTTTGTGAGTATGGATGGATGTTTGTTACTCTTTCACGCAAAAACTACTGAGCGGATTTAGATGAAATTTGACACCCAGTTTATAACCTGGATTATCACATAGAGTACTTTATATCCCGATAATCCCACGGGATCAAGATTACGCAGTACGTAGAACAGTTGATAAGAGAGATGTATATTCATGTATGAATTGTACATTCCTAATTACACTTTGGCGACATGCTACTCCAGAAATGGTAGTAAGAGAGGTGGTACATGTATCCTTGTAAAGAAAGGTCACTAGTTTAAATAGCTTCAAGACATAGCGAAACTGTCCATAAATGGAATATTTGAATGTTGAGCTGTTGATCTGACAATTTATAATACGATTATTGTTTGTATGTATAGAGTACATAAGTCTAATAACTTACCTGTATTTTTGAGAATTAGAGAAAGTGTTATGTACTATTTGTAACAAAAACTCAAAAAGAAATGTCGTAATTGCAGTTGACTATAATATTGACTATCTTAAGCGTAACAATATTTTGATATCTCTAGAATGTTTGGTTTTAAGTTATAATTAAAAGCTACATATAAATAAGCCAACTCGAATCGCGAGCGGCTGAAGCGGAAGAAGTGTAATCCTGTCGGATCACACCGCGCAAGTACTAAAAATACCAGTTAATAAAAAAACTCTATTAAACTATTGGCGAGCAAATAAACGAGACTATAATAAGGAAAATATGCAAAAGTTCAAAAATATCTATAATACAAATAATCCTAGCACAGCGTATAATGCATTTTTGGAAGCTTTTATGATGCTGTATGACTTATGTTTTCCTTTCCAAAACATTTCAATAAGAACAAAAATAAAACCTCAGTGGGTATCACGTGGCATAAAAATCTGTAGCAAAAAAAAAGAGATAACTTATGTGGAACTATAGGCTAAATCATATAAAAATATAATTAATTTCTCTAAAACATATCAAAATATAATTAATTTAACGCAACGAGCACAAAACAATCATAACATAAAATCATCAACTAACAAATCCAAAGCCGCATGGGGAATTATAAATAGCTCTAAATGAAATTTACCAAAAGATAGTATCACTTCCATAGAAACAAACCATAAAACTATAACCAGGCCACGAGAGTTAGCGAATGCTTTTAACAATTACTTTATAGAAAAGATAGAACCGATACCAGACGCTGGTAAGGACGTAACCGAAAATATTTCCAAATCAAATAAATCTATGTTCATGGCACCATGTACTCCATATGACATACTTCAAATTATAAGATCGCTTAAAAATACTACAAGTGTTGGATACGACGGGATCTCTACTAGAATCTTAAAGTACATCGCTTATCATATTTGTGAGCACCTAAGCCATATCATTAATATGTGTATAAATAACCACTGGATCATACCCGGAAAGTCTAAAAACTACCATCGTAAAACCTTTCTTCAAAAAAGACAACAAGCAGAGTGTGTACTGTTACAGACCTAATGCACTTATTCCTCTAAAATCGAAAGTTTTTGAAAAATACATATCCAATCAAATTTATAACTATTTGGAAAAAATCAACATTCTTACAAAAGACCAGAAAGGTTTCCGCAAGAATAAAACTCTAAACATGGCTATTTTTTATTTTATAAATAACGTCATGGGAAATGTGGATAAAAGGACGCCGGTATGTACCATTTACTGCGATATGACCCAGGCCTTCGATTATGTTAATCATGACATTCTCCACCGTAAACTGGAAGCTTATGGCATTAGAGGCAATATATTAAATCTCATAGAATCTTATCTGAAAAAACCTAAACAATATACAGAAATTTCTAAAGTAAACATTACTACCAAAAAGAAGAAACATTTGCATCAAAAAAACGAATAGTTAAATATGGAGTCCCGCAAGGTGGACTTGCCATTAGTAACTACTTATCCAGTATCACTTTTTGCAGATGACAGCACAGTCACTATTAATTAAATAAATAAATATACGTATGAGAATGAAATTAATAATACAATCAATTCAATAATTAACTGGTTAGGTAATAATAATTAAAAAATTAATCTTGAAAAATTATGTTCTTCAGTCAACGTTTAGGAGCACCAAATATTAATGCTCAACACAAACTAACTGTTACAAAAAAGGTAGAACCAGCTAAATTTTTAGGTGTAACTATTGACAGACGGACGTCTGAACTGGAAAGCACACACAGAAGAATTAAATAAAAAAATATGTTCTTCTGCCTATGCCTTCTATAAACTAAAACCTATTATAAGTACCAATGCGCTTATAACTGCCTACCATGGTGTTGTCGGCTCCATATTAAGGTTTGGAGTTATATTTTCGGGAAACTCTACTAATTAAGAAATCATTTTTAAGTCACAAAAAAGATGTATTAGGGCTATGTTTAGTTTGAAAATTACTGATAGTTGCAAACAGTATTTTATAAAATCCAAAATTATAAGTCTGCCTTTCTTATTAATTTATATAAGAAATAGCTATTTTTTTTTAAACCAATCCTAACCTATTTAAGAAATTATCTGACGTCTCTATTCGTAATCGGCGGGATAATAATAAATTATGCATACTAAGATCAACCACCGCATTGATGCGTTAAAGTATTTTTTGTTTAGCACTAATCATTTATAATAAAATCAGAAAATCTTTTAGACAAATGCCTTCTGCTTTGTTTAAAATACATTTAAAAAAATATTTCATAGCCAAATGCTATTTATTATACCATATCGGAATTTTCAAATGACTGCAGTTTGTTAAATAGATTCCTAGAATTACGAAATTTTCACAATTTGACCCTAAAATCGGAGAAAAAAAGATACACTCTTTATTTTTTCTACTTTTATAAGTTATTTAATTTTTATAGTTTGCTGTGCAGACCCAAATAATTTTCTCTATTTTTGATTTGTTCTAAACTAAGAATATGTTGTTTATGTACGCCATATATGGCAAGACATGCAGAACTACCTGTTATTTTAAGACCTTGCACATATTATTTGATATATACTCATGTTGTTACAATAAATGTATTCTATTCTATTCTATTCTACAGATCGCTACTGGCAGACAAGTTAATATCAATGTGAATCATTGGCGAATTGAGCCGGGATTGTGTTCACACAATAATTGGTTATATCGATTTGAAATATTGCTTGGTTGCTAACAATACCGGTTTTGTGGCGACGCTTGTGGGAGGCCTTTGTCCAGCAGTTATGATGATAATCCTAACCATCCTAACAATATATCCTTACTAATACTATAAAATAATGCGAAAGTAAGTTTGTTTGTTACGCTTTCACGCCAAAACGGCTAAACGGATGTGGATGGAATTTGGCAGACAAACATGACCTGGGTAAGTACATAGGCTACTTTACAGACGAGGTCGCAGGCAACAGCTAGTGGTAAATACCCTTCTAAATCATGAAATGCCTTCTACAGAGATTCTGGGTTTAATTTGTAGGAAAAGGTGTTTTAATTTTTTTTTTGAAAATAATAAGTGGCATAGTGTTATTGGGAAACTATTAATTACTTCTCACTGAAAACTGACAATTCACACGAAACACGATGTTGTTTTCTGCCAATGACGAAGTCCAGTCATATTCAAATTATAGCAACATTTTCAATTCTGCGAATAAAGTGCTGAACTATGACAAAATGCCAATTTAAATAATACATTTGATCCAAATGAATAATATATCAGGTACTTATATCCGAAAATTGGTTATACAATGGACCGTTCAATAACTATATTTAAATTGTATGCTAACGACAATTGGTTTCTCTATCGGTTACAAGTACGTTAGAGTACCTACCCATCGAATATTTATTGCCAGGAAGTTTGGTTATTTCGTACTTATTGGCATTAAATTATTTTTCTTTGTTTCGAAAAGTCATTGTAAATAAAATATTAAAAATCGTTTTTTAATATTTCACTCCAAATTATTTTCAGGGAAATATTATTGAGAAGGTAACCGTATTATTACTTGTTACCTACCTTATTTATGCTTAGAGTTGTCAAATATTATTAAAGTCTATCAAACGGGCACTTTTGAAACAAAGAATATTTGTAATAATATTTCAATGATCCTCAACAAAAAATTGATCTTCTAAAATTGCGTTTTCGAAAATGTAGTTGCTAAGGAGAAGAACGGAAGTCGAAGATCCATACTACACGCTGCACGGATTTCGACCACACAGGAAGAAAATGACATGGGTTAGGCCATGGGGGGAGATTTTTATCTCGATAGTACGTTCTCGTGGAATAATATTCGACCTCCACGCAGGCAAATGCGAGTAATAATAATTACTTCCACATTGACATTTCCACTTTCAAGACAGTTAAAACGGCCTCTAAGAATGCTCACAGACGCCTACAGGCCATAATACTTCGTCCTCGACCACTGACGGGCTAGATGCAAGACTGGCGGGCTGGCACATCTGGTCTCCGCAGCATCGACACTAGTGCGACGGGATTAGGTAAACAGTCCGTTAATCAGCTTACAAAACTACACAAGCACTTGAGTACCTCAACACATTGATTACTGCAGGTAGTTGAATGAAGAATCTCACTGGTTATACTATTGACTGGCTCAACAGTAGCAATACGTATTTCTTAACCGAAATACTTAAAAAAGTAATACAGCAAAAATTCTGAGGGATCAGCAGTACATTGCGTATGATATAGTAAATTATTATTATATTATCAAAATTCTCTATGGGAACAACTGAGGTTTGAGTCAGAAATAGCGAAAAACTTTTCCCATACATTTCGTAGGAAACGAGACTTCAATTTACTTTTTATGATGGATAGATCGGTACTACAAAAGTCAAATATCACAAAAAAAAATCCCATACAAGTCTAAGAAACGTTATCTTATTCGCGATCTCCTGACTTAGTAAATATTATAGTTAAAATTTGCTCTTATAAATACTACTTGATTGTCTCCTGAAACAGGGCTTCCTCTCTCCTAAACTTTTGCTGTGCCCTACACGGTCCATAATGATCTCAATTATATAGTTACCACCTAAGTACATTATGGTAAAGCAATAAAGATATTGAGTATTGAGTACGTTCTAAATATTATTTGAGGATATTTTTTTTAGAATGTTAGAAATGACAAGTAAAAATCTATTAAAATTCTGTACTCAAAGCAAATAAAATAATAACGCGTATTCGTTCGAAATTCGAAGTCCAATTCTTTTTCTACACTCTACACTTCCTATATCCAGATAATGTCGACTTTCGCGAATTTTCAGTAAGTATATCAGCGGCAACCGGCCCTAGTCCAGTCCTGTAAAGACAACATTCGCTATGTGTGCCTAATGCTACACAATTTTTATCGAATGTTTGATCTGCCACTTTTATATGTCTGTGGTTGGGAGTCTAATTTCCTACGATATGTATGGGAAAAACGTAGTGTAGGACGCCCTCCGGCCAGGTGGGATGACGAGCTGCGAAAGATTGCAGCAGATGCTGGATGCGTCAAGCTGAAGACAGGGCGCTATGGTGCTCATTAGGGGAGGCCTATGTCCAGCAGTGGACTAAAATAGGCTGATGATGATGATGTATGGGAAAAGCTTTTCGCGATTTCTGACTTTTGTAGTACTCAAACCTCACTTGGTCCCATAGAGTTTTTTGATTCTTATAAGAAACAGGATGGAGGAATGGCATCAAAATCCGTTAATGCCAATCTAAATTTCTAAAAAGACATGGGTAGTCTCCTGACACCATTTTCTCCTACCTACAACGATTAAGGAACTACCCTTACTGCCCCGTCTCAATATTCTACCCTGTATAATACATCTGATTGCTAAAAACTTATCAAGTTATCCATGTAGGCTTTCTAGAGATTACGTTCGGCAAAATCTATTGAGGTCTTAGAAGTAATCTGCACGAGTTACGAATGATTAACCTTAAGGAATGAGCAATTCGACTTTGGTTTGCGGGTTAGTGGGATATTAATTATAAGACTGTAAACGCAGGCGAAAATAAGGATAACATCTTTGAAATCCAGAACCAACAAATCTTCGCTCATTAGCTTAAATGATGTGATCGTAAAACACGGTTATGTTAAAATCGAAGCTGTTTACTCCGGTCGTTTGTTCAGCATTGAAAATAAAACGGGTCCCTCGATACTGTAAATAATAAATTAGATAAGCAGTAACAACATTTACCTTTGTGATTGCTTTGAATACACAATCAAGTTACCAACAAGGCTTTTGTTTTTTTTTGTTATTTTGATGGATTTGAGTGACCAGGAATCGAACGTGGTGATTTAGAGAGGCGTAAGTCCAGCCGAGGACACAGGAGGTCGTTTTTTCATATATGTAAGTTCGTTTGGCACCAGACCACGCGGACGCTCACCCATGAGATGGACTGATCAAATTAAATCTGCAGTGGGCGATCCCTTGTATGAGTGTACAAAATATACCAAAAGTTGGAGTAGATGGCGAGAAATCGTGAGGCGAATCACATCAGCCCCTACACAAGAAACATCATGATGACCACGAGCGCTCTGACAAGAGTGTTACGAAGAAGAAGACGACGTTCGTTTGGAGTAGTTACCCAGTAACTGGTTTGTGAAGGTCAGATGGTATTCGGAAGCATCCGGTGAGACAAGAAGCCGATCCCGACATAATCATCATGGATAAAGGCAGCCTATAACAATGTTAAAAAAACAACAGTTTTGTTGCTCAATAATCTGTATGCTTCTATAGATTTTTGAGTTTGGAGTAGGCAATCACATGTAAATATCATTTAAATCTTAATAATACCATTCATTATCAAAGTCAAGTGGCTTTAGACTTGAACTCTACTAAATTCACACACAGTTAGTACTTCAACACATATTAATACAGCACAAAAGTTCTATCAAACTCATTGGAACTTGCATCAGAACTATCAAATTGAGTTTAGTCATAATTGGACAACGGAATAAAGATTCCAACAAGCGTGAATCCCTTGGGGACAAACAGCGGATAACAGACAGAAGGTACACTTTAACAAATCACTGTCGCCTTTTCAACTATTTTTGGCTCTCCTACAGTGTCTCTTCGTCTCCCTTCATTAAATCTATCCAAAGGTTTTAGTGATAAGGTCGCCCATTGTGTCACCCTACGTAAAATTTCTTCATTGATATCTGTAATTCGTAGGTGTACCCACATGAAAAAGAATACTTATATTTTTCTTTTCTATTCTAACCAGTAGGAACGAAATATTCAGTCTTTGTTAACGGTAATCATTTACGTAAGGGTCAGGGGAAAAAAGTAAAGCGTTATAAACTTACAAACTCACTGAATGGGTAGCCAGAACGTCACAGCACTAGTTTTCTTTAACTAATTGAGTCTTCGTTGGCTATTAACGATAGCGTTACCTCGATCCATTTGTTCGTGTTCGAGTTACAGATGCATGCTTAATAAAACCTATTTAGAAAATGGTACTTGTTTTAAAGTGTAGGTCTACATTTCGGAATAGACTGCAGACGTCTGCCGATATGATAAATGTGTTAGCTCCCAAAACGACTTTATAAGACAAAGAAAGGTGCACAAGCCTTCTGTTACACATATTTACAGCACATGCTCTCTGGAGGTAACCTCGGATTGAATGCGTCAAAGTTTCCAACTTGAAAGTTTAGATATAATGACATTCTGTCGCCCTTAGGGAGCAATCAGACTGTTGCTCAAACGTTTCGGGAGAAACTGTGCGGACTTAATGAATTGACGCGTCTTTGACGAGTTTTGTTAAGAAAGTGGCAATAGCGAAGGGTTGGGGCTAGCTGAGATTGAAGTAATAGTTTTATTGTACAGAGCTTTTTGCTAAGTCAAACGTATTTTAAACCTAACGTTACATATTTAAATTTTTCTTACTTTACCGTTTGCCACTTAAAAATAGTAAAGGCATAAATAGGGCGTTTAAGCACCATAAGGTTAATTTTAACTTGCACTGTATTATTTATCCGACTACGTCATTGCCAATATTTTGAATGAAAATGACAATTCGAAAAGGTGCATTTTTAGAAATGACATCAGATTTTAAAACAATTATTTAAAGAGCTTACACATGCAATCAAGTTCTCTTCGAAATTTAACTTTTCGACGTCATTTTTCCGGCTTACCGCGGACGACCACAGAATGGTTTCAGTCGGTGGAGAAGTTCCATATCTAACCACCTACCCCTCATGGAAAGTCTCATCGGGATTACCAAACAAAGTATTTTCAATCTTATAACTACATACTTACCGACATCTTCGTTTTACGTAGTCTCGATTATTGAATCAACGTACCTGAAAAAGAAAAACAAAAGGTTGGTTTTAGTACCTATTAATTTTTTCTCTTGGTATTTCAACGTTCAATTATAAAAGTTTTACGTGAAGTACTTTTTATCGGTTTAAACATCTCAACCACTTTGTGTTTTCAAATAAAAACGAGAAGCATAAATTTTTCAATAGTAAAGGTTTCTTAACAAACTCTTGAAAAGGTTTTCTTATATTTTTAGGAAACTTAAATATTCTTAAATTTTAAAGACCGCTGAATGGCTAAAAGCAGACAAACGATGTTTTAAAAGGCTCATTTTTAATTTTAGAAATATATTTTATCTGCGGTTTTACTCGCACGAAATGCCTTAAATTTAAATATTTGGTGTTAAAATTACGAATAAAAATTGGTCTTTTACAGCAGTTTGACGCGCATAAAACGAGATAAGGGTTTTGTATTAAACTTGTTCGGTATTTTTACGTATTATTAACAAAATTTATAAAAAAATGTTTGTATAAAATATATCACACAGATAGAATATAAATATTGTAATGAATTAGTATACAGGTTGTATCAGAAATGTGAGGTCATATTTCACCGTGCACTTAGTATTAAAACAGCACACCATGCACCATATTGTCAGCATTGTAGGTAATAATGCTGGCAGTACTAACAAGAGACGGAATGATACAGTATGCAACTTAATGCAACCTCAAACATGTCTTTGTAGAAAGATTTTTTACAATCTTAGGCCCATTTCTGTACAATAAATTAAATAGAAAACTAAATTACTATAAATTAAATTACTAAAGATGTAACCAACTTATACTTTAATATTTACTAACCATCGATTATGCATATACACAAGACAAGATCTACTTGCTGTCTGCAAATAGAACCACTAACATGCTATTTTACTTTTATTAAATAAGTTTTAATTTGGTTTTACTTATTACTCATTGTTAATTTATTAAATTAAATATTTACGCACTTTCTAGCTCTTTTTTAAGTGTTAAGGTATTAATTGTATATTATTTACCTTTATAAATAAACGATTTTAATTTATTGCTTTTTTATTATTATTTTAATTTAAGGGTGGGGGTACACACTATTAAACTGAACAACTTTCACAATGGCACCAAAATCAAAATCGCGAAAAACTCAATAGCTCTCCCATACATTTCGGTCGAGTAGGTATTGAAGTTTTGTATGGCACAGATCATATTTTTATTCTCAAAACTAGATGAGTCATATTTCTGCCCAGACAGTTTCTTCTATTTTCTGGTAGGTACGGCAATTCCCCTAAGATGCGAGTCAAACCTCGGGCCACAGTATTCACTCAATATTAAATTACGTAACTTTCTGGCAACGATCGTTATGTACGTGTAGGCCTGACATTTACTTAATTTAAGGAATTTGTAATCCCATGATGTCTGGTGTTAAGTCCAAAATTTTGAACAGTAAGTAACGTGAGTTAAATTAAGTGAAAGTGGTAAAAGTAAGTGAGTTCATTAGATAGTGATCCCCACATTACATCACCACCCCACCTTGCGAGCGTTTTTAATTAAACCATCACAGGGTGCTGGCGCATAAATTGATTAAAATTATTCACTGCGTTCTACCCACCACTACATTTTATGGTGATAGCTCTTGTTGAGAATATTCTTATAGCTTACAAAACAATTTACGTCATGTATATATTTCTTGATGTTCCTTGTATTTATTTATTAGTGAAGGGTTAGCGTTTTGGGGGAATACCTAATGTAATTTTGACGTTCAAAAACTGCTGATCCTCAGTCTAGTTTGAATAACAGATTTTGATTAATTATAATATTTTATCAATGGTGTTTGTACACCATCGAATGTTTGAAAAAAAAAAAACGTACGTGCACAGCCGTAATCTACTCTTTCTCATTTTATTCGAGGAGGGTTTTTCTTTCTGGCATTGGAGTAATTATGACATTAGTACTTCCCTGAACGGACACTTAGTAGGCTGGGTTTGTGACGTTGCAAAAATACATGATCAAAGCAACTAGTAGCGACACCTTTCGTGGGTCCGCGCAAGCACAGATATATGAGAATTCTATTGAGTCTGTGGAAGAGGATTCTCGAAGGATAGGATGGTATATATAGGTCCTGTCAAAATGGTTGAGAAGGTTTTACTTTTTAAGGCGTGACAACTAGGAATACGTTTTGGGAGAGGGATCAGTCTGGAATGACCAGATTGTGTCCAAATAACCCGATGGGTTTCCTATGAGTCCAAATAAACTCGAACCTTGTGAGTATTCAACCATTTTCTTTGTCCTTATGATAAAACCTAGGTCTCAGTTGTGAGTATTGACACGAGGATGTTGTTACAGGTCTGGCTGATCATGCTAGCTTTATTAAATAGGTCTGATGCGAGATAAAGACGTTATGACTGTGTTTAGCCCCGTAGTCAGATGATTTGGATATGATCCGGGTGCGGGCAATTTGAAGGTTATCCTTTGAAGTGTGGCCATCTGTTGGTGAAGAAGGTCTTACTTAACCGTTGTAAGGTAAACGAGGGAAGCTCGCCACTCCAGGCAACGATAGCGTCACCGATATATAACCATAGGCCGTATTTATGCGCGTTAACACGTTAATCTGTGTTTGACGCCAAGGGTCTTAGTCCCGTCATTTGAAAGGAATATACTGTGAGAAAGCTGAGTTCTACTGAAATATCATGATTTGTTGACCTATGAGAGAGTTAGACCTTAACCAAACCTTAAGTTGACAAGCCACTAACCAAACCCTTCCCACAGGAAGGGTTTGGTTAGTGGCTTGTCACAATTGATGTTTACCTACATTTATGTGTATTTACAATAAACTTTGTATTTTTTTAAAATCAGGTTTTGGTTTAATTTTTATGTTTACTTTAGCATGGTGGCCAACCATCAGCATCTTGTTTCAAAAATATCTGTAAACTACAGGAACTGGGTTACAGGAGTTACTGGGTTATCACTGAAAGGAGTGTCTTACAATCAGCATTGGATATGCAGTGAAGAGAACCTAATTTCTTCAATCCCTTTTTTCTATAAACCTATTTTCTTTAAACTCAAAATTTCCATTTTCCTTACGACTTTTCAAATATTTTCTTTCATTCAATTTATTTATTTACTTTTATATATACAATTCTTGTCTTGACAATTAGATGTAACCACGGTGATGTGTTGCGCGGACAAACATTTGTGACAATTGATTTTTATTTATATAGATGCGAAAGTTACTGTTTGTTTATCTGTTACCTTTTCACAACTTACCGGCTGAACGGATTTCGATGACATTTGGCACACAGATAGACCATGAACTGTGTTAGGATACAGTATATTAGTACGTTCTAATATTAAAAATGTTCGTAAAAACAAAGTTACTTCAAAGAAGGCATAGTTAAAATGAGATAATCGAAAAAATCTGTTAAATCGATTTAAATAAGAAGAATACACGCTTTTACCTACTTAGTACTTTTTATGCTGGTAGTAACTCCATGAAGGTGAAACCGCGGCAAAAACTAGTATAACAATAACAGTATGGTTATGTGCTGAGTGTTTAGTAAAACAAGACACATTACGTGCTCACGTGAAACTGTCAAACATTTCCGAAAATAGATTTCGAATATTTGTTGTGCAGAAAATCTGTAAGTTAGAAGTTAGATGATTTGTTAGTCGAAGGAGCAAATTTTGTAGTTAAAGATTATTTAAATAACTCGAAGCTGATACAGAGGCGTCCTTGGAAAAGTCACAAAATGGCTTTAATTCATTAATTAAATTATAAGGTACCCTACCCTTAATATTATAAATGCGATAGTTAGTTTGTTTGTTACGCTTTCACACTAAAACGGCTGAACGAAATTGGAGAAAATATACTTTTTACCCAGGTTCGCTAGACGAAGTCGCGGGCATCAGGTAGTATTTGTATAAATAACATTCAACAAACGCTTATGTGACTGTCTGTCACTTATTCCTATTTAATTACAGAATATTATATTTATTCTAAAACCATGCACATGGCCCACTTTAGAAATACATAAAATCTTAATTTTATGGTCTGACAGCTGGACGCGTTACCCTAATAAATAACAAGATATCCTAATTCTTTGCACTTGTAGAATAGTTTAGAACCTCTTAGAAGTCCATTCCATTTCTATTTAATGGCACACGCAAATGGACACTTATGGCAGCCGCCGTCGCTTGAAAGAAATGTTTAGACAATCGAAACCCATAGTTCTTTACAAATTCTGAGAAAGTTAAAGCGAGGACGCGTTATTGCAACCAGCTGTGAATCGCAAAAGCAATTAAGAAACAGAAAAATGTGTTTTAAGTCGAAGTTTACAAAAAAATTGTGTGGGAAAGTACCGAGCCCAGATTTTGGATAGTTGGCGGGGGTGTTGAGGAAGGACAGTGGGTCTTAGGACATGACAGGGTTCGGTCGTGATAGTCTCAAGAGGGAAAGCTAGTTAAGTTAGGAGGTTGGTGAGTGTTGTGAGCTGGGAGGAGCTGTGTTCGAGGTGAAGTTGGTACTGCGTGTGGCATTTCGTGAGTAGTAATCTAATCTCCAACAAAGATATAATTGGTAAGTGTTAAACTCTTTACTAATAATGTGTCTTTTCCATTGTATTGTTCTCGTAGGCTGATTTGTTTTATGATTTGTAGGTAACATTTAGATAATATCGCTGCAGAGCTATTAATAATCATTTGTTCCAGCATAGCGACATTGCGCTATTAATTGACTCTATTTTCTATTGTATTGCGTGTCCATCTCCTAATCCATACCCTGACAGAAATTTGTCATTTGCGTTTGATTATAGGGAAACGGAGAAGGCCTTCCACTTTATTTGACATTGAGCACTGACGCTCGACTTTTGACGACTTTGACCTGTAATATGCGCAACCACATACGGAAGGCAGAACCGTAAATATTCTCAGTTCATTTAAAACAACATATGCTATAAAGTCGATCTAAATCGGCATTATAAAACAATCAAACGTTAGTGATAATTACTGCTTCCAAAAAGGTTTGGCCACACAACTCTTTACGAAAGGCTCGTTGTACGCGCATCTCCGGGAGAGGATTAGGCATCACACAGCTCCCCAAACTGGATTGGTAGTTGTTCTAAGAACGCTAGGGACCGTGTCTCGATAAAACCTACACCCGGCATATGGTACGCCAATTTCTAAATCGACACTATTTATCGAAACACGTCAATTTGGACGCTTTGCCGCTTACAGCCGCACTGTATCCACGAAATGGGGAAGATTAACGAGATGTGAGGTGACGAAATAACCACCTCGGCAGACACCGAGTACGATCGCATTGAGTTTTGCTACAGACTGAGTCTACGGTAAGCTTGTGTAATATTTTCTGTTATTTTGGAGATGGGGCTGGGCTGCCGTAAGGGTGATATTAACATAAATACGCGTTTAGAATTCTATACTCAATACTTGTCTCACTCAATGGCAGTTGGGCTTCGTAGTTCACTGTCTCTAGGATTGAGTAAGACATTTATATTGTGCTTGGGGAACATGTTCTACTAAAATCGTATATTGCCTTCAGGGGTTTTATGCGTTAGGTTTAGTAGAACACGTACAGTGAGACAATCGTTGTAAAACGGTTCCCCGTCTCACTGAAATGGGTAAATCATACACAGATACATTAACGTAGCTATTATTGATTGATTAAAGCGCAAGCGTAACGATTCCCTTACCTCTTCACATTATGGGGATTCTATTACAGGTGTTATTAGCGCTACCTGCGAGAAGGAGGACGGACCGCGGTAGGAAGCGGTCGGTGTAAGGCTGGGCTGAGAGGGCTAGGAGAATTATTGAGTGCCAGAGGCCTTGTCCAAGTGGGCTGTTGTAGGAGAACGAGTTAATATTAAATAAGTAAAATATAGTTGTGTTGAAGCACAGATTTAGTCTATTATTATTCTATAATCTAGTTTTAACGTAGTATGTGTTAGTGTTTGTAGGTGAGACTGGTTGAGCCTTTAGTTATTATAGTTATCCTAGGCTGAAGGAGTTGATAGTCATTATAACTAGTCAGACAGACACGTGTTGCTGGGGAGTTTGTTGCGCCACTTCTTCTCCCCAGCATAAGCACTGGGAGGTGGTGACGGGTGGGCTCTTTGGGGCTGTCTATAGACTTTCAAGAGAGTTGATTCACAACTCTATTAATTATGCTTGAGTTTGATTCTCTACTCTCATAACTAGTAATTCTTGAATGTTGTATTCGTTGCCTTTGGCCGATACTAGAACTCTAAACTTTATTTAGTAATAATCCTCGAGTTTTGATTTCTCAACTCAAATTATCTAGTAATTCAAAGAATGTTATATTCTTTATCTTATACTAATAACTCGGTCAGACTGACATGAGCACGTGTCTTGCAAATATGCTTGTTGTGCAAAGAGTGAACTTCCAGGGGTTTGGGTGACCACAACTATCTCATATCCAGTCTAAGGACTGATAGGGACCATGGCTCCTTAAGAGCATGATGCGGACGCAATGCCGCTAGAACTAGCCGCTCCGTTGCTAGACAGGGACAGTCGCACGGTTGCCGCGGGAAGGGCCGCTTCGTCACGTTTATCAGTTCGAGAGAGCTGCTGGGGGCCATGACTCCAAAGGAGCATGATGTCGACGCTATGCCGCTGTAAAGCCGCTTGCGTCACTTTATGGAAGTGTATCTCTGAGTGCTCCGAGTGTAGATGCGAGGTATTGTGTGAGTTACGACTGATCAAATACCTGTTGCGCGCTAGCGTTTGGGTTACTCACGGGTTTATATAATAATTTGCTCTGCATTCCTCTATTTTTAGCTCTCTAAAATCACTTCCAATATATTTCACAACTATGAATTCCCAAGTATCATCTAATATTGATACATTGTTTCCTTGCCTCATTAATAATATCAAGGCATTTGGATTCTATAAATTTGGGAATTCACTTCTATTATCGGTGGGAGAGTGACCAAGTCTGGTGACGAGCTCTACAGGGCCGCACGGGGTTGGAGTGCGGCCTTTTCCCCTTAGGGGGAAACCGACCTTAACACTAATATTAACATGGTTAGGAAAAGCGAAAAATTTATCAGCCAGGGGTAATTTAGGTACCGTCACACTTACTTTTACAGACTTCCACAAATAATAACTGCTTAGAAGTCAAGACGTAAATGAGTGAGACAGAGATTGATATCCTGTCGCATGATACTAAGCTAATGCAATGAATTGGGAAATGGATCCGCTGGTTGACGCGCAAAATTGGATCGCGTTTGATTGAGGCAGAGTGAACTCCCTGTGAACAGCACAATAGATATGAATACTAGAGGGTATTGGATCGTCATAAGGTCGCATGCTTAGGAAGATAAAGCTGTGTTAGCAAGTGTAAATAGAAATGCTTATATTGTTCATGCTTATCAAAGTCAAAGTATTTATTTCAAATAGGCACTCTAAGGCACTTTTGAACGTAATTATCCTCTCCAATGTGGATTGTACGTTTGTTGAGTTGAGTGCATTCTTCAGAAAAAAATGTCTTAGAACAATATATAACATGTGAAGTACCAAATCGCTAAGAGGTTTTTTCAGAACGGAGGGGTTTTTAACAATGACGGGCATTTATATACTTGAATTATATTTATTGGTTAAAAATAATATGCAATATTACTTATTGCATAAAGTTTTAATTTCAAATCTGACACTAAGAAAAACATTCGTAAACAATATAAATATGACATTAATTAACCTCTAATAAACGATATGATTTATTATAAAAGTACCTATGTTACTGCTATTCGTATATACAAACACTTACCGCCAAATATTAAACAATTATATGGCAAAGTTTAAAAAAAAAACCTGTTGTTGTTGAGAATGTATTTTAATACTATTGCAAATTCGACATGGGTTGACTGTTGAGCCTGAAAAGGTTATGTTTTAAAATAAGAACAAATGTACACAGTTAAGCAATAAATCCAAACCAAACCGCACCAGGCGCGCGTGGTGGCCCACTCCCTCTCACAGAGGCCTGTGACCGAGCAGTGGGAACATTATACCCTGATTATGCTATGCAATAAATATACCTTTATCTGTTGTGGTGTTGTAATAGGTCGCCAAGAGGAAAAAAAGGCAGGAGGATATTAAGAAAAAATCTGCTTTATCAGAACTGTATTTCTATGTCAAGTTCACTTTAAACCTAATGGTGTGGCGGTTATAGCTTAATATGACCACCTATCGTACTGTAACATGTGCCATCGGTTCGAGAAGATGAAGAAGAAGGGTTATCTGACCTCAAAACTTAGTCGAAATTTACCAAGTTATTCATAAAAACTAAGAATGCGCCTTGGATTTTTGATCCGCACAAACTCGCGATATTTGACACTGGACTATTAATTACTAACATCTACGGTCAAAAGGATCGCTGACATAAATGATCGATTACGGGGCAAGAAGACTCTTCTAATAAGCAAGTTTTCTCGGAAAGAGGTCGACGATCGCGAAATGACTTAAGACGTGAGAATTGCAGGCTTCTTGTGGGGGGGCGGGTGCACTGAGAATCTTGAGGGTGGTATATTGCCCCCCTCTCCTCGTCACGGGGAAGGGATGAGCGTGAAGTTTGAGAGACCAAGTCATGGTTGGTTATTTTTTGTTAAATAGCGATCGTTCTTTGAGTTTCTACGGCGCTCAACATGACGTGTACTTCAAATGAATGATAGAGCCGGCTAAAATCATACTTACGTTGGTGTCTGGTGTTTTTAGGGTGCTCTAACCTTCTACTTTTCTTTTGAACCCCTAAGTCGAAACCCAAAGTCCTGTTACTCCGCATTTTAATTAAAGTTCCAGCAGGGATATTGTCGTTACCAATAACTATCTACAGCGCTACCAGTTTGAACTGCTTTGAACCAATTAAAACCTCCTGTACTCCTGCACCGGTGTGCGGACCGGAAACGAGTGACGTTATAATTAAACTTCATGTCAAAATACAGCAATGCCAGCTTTTATTAAATTTTGTACTCCCAGTACAAAATTTAATAAAAGCTGGCATGTCAGTTGGTTTATGGATGTTGGCGTTGGACATGTTATAGCCAGATTAAATAGAGAACTTTGACTATAATTTATGAAACTAGCAACTGCCGATGACTCCTCTTCTGGCCGGTGTACAACTGAATGGTTTTCTCGAATAGCGCTTTTGCACTGAGGCACAGCTGCCGCAGTTCCGACACGAAATATAAGTGTGGGAAAGTTCAATAAATAAATATAAATACTATTTGTAATCGTGTATATATCTGTCGTATAACATAATTAAAGATTATTGGAGAAAATTGAATTTGATATTGGAAATTCAAAAATAATTTCGTTAATCCTTTCAAGAATTTAAGAAACTGCTAGTTTTATCGTGACCGAGTCAGCTGTAAGTAACTACCTTCTTTTTAGGAATATCGATCAGTTAACCAGTAGGTAAGTCAGTCAGACGCGGAAGAGTTCTCAGCAGGTTTCCAAGAAATACTTTAGAAGAAACCGAGGACGGCTGTAGAAGACGAAATAATTTTAGGAGAATAAAATTTGTGAGTAAAATATGGAGCAGTAATAATTCGACACCTTTATTTTGAGTAATAAAACCCAGTTCACGTTTTTCCTCAAAGTGATTATGATATCTACCCAGAAAATATGGTTTCATCTTTAGCTAAGTGCCTATCATTATTTTTTTTGTCTGAATTTCTGAAAGGGTAAATATTTTTCTTTAAATAAAGTTAAAAACTCCTTGTATGTAATAATTACTTCAAGAAGTGGATAGAGGTATACATACAAGGAGTTTATAACTTTGTACCTGACCACTTCAGTTTAAATAGGCTGTATTTTTGTTCATGTCATTAAAACTTGTATCTTGTTAAATTAACTTTAAATCCTCGATATTTACTGTTTAGAGGTTCATTAATGTGGGCCAAACTTTTAAGATTCTTATTTAGACTAATTTTTTATCAAACGTATTTGGTTCAAAAAGTAAGTTGTCATTGCTACAATCGTGTTTAAAAGTATGATATAAAGGAAGGCCCAGTGAATGACTATTTAAACATTATATTTACATATTTAAAAAAGTTAAGTAAGTATCTACCTATACTCAGATAAGTTAATTATAAATCCAATTGTCATCCTACGTCAACTTGCAGTACTAGAGCACTTTAGATTATGTATTTCCTTTTTTTATATACGTACGAGTATATATTATTTTAAATTAAATAAATATTAGTTTTGTTGGTTTATTTAAAGTACAAATAAAATAAACAGGGCTACAGGTTGGCCATGGCCAATAGACAAAAATCGGCAATTTGAAAAAAAAAAACTTCATAGAAAGAAAAGAAAGAAAGAAAAGAACGTTTATTTACGGTAAACATAACGCAGTGATCGAACAAAAACACCATAGAGAACAAATCAGGGGAAAATATGCGTCACATCCACGCAAAACCAATATCTTGAAAACGGTTAAGTTTGGGGTAAGGTGTTCCATAGTCAAATCAGTCAGGAATGGTGGAAACTACAACCTCTTTAAGGATCTAGGTCGACTTAAACTGTAGCATAATGTAATTGAAATGAATTAAAAAATACTGGTACAACCTACCTCCCCGTGGTGGCATGGCTAAATGTTTTTGGGATGGATAGTACTTTACATTATTATCTGCCTCGTTGGTCTAGTGGACGCAAGCCGCGGTACAAACGTCAACCATTGATGGAATAAAAAGAATCTTACCGCGGTCCAATCCAGGGGAATGACGAGCCTGTATAGATAAAACGGGGAATATTTCAGGGCGACAGTTTCAGTCCACTTTGGTTCTGTTTAGCTCTGCTCTCTGCTGGAGGATTCATGTATAGGCTATCGGTTCAAGAGAGGTGGTCAAGTCATATCTCACCTCCTAATAAGCCTTATAAAATAGTCATGGATGACTTGAAACTCTTTGCCCCCAGCAAATTGTGACTGATGGATCTACTGTAGGTGACTGAAAATTGGAATTTGGTGTGGACAAATGTGCAGTCATGCATGTAAAGCGAGGTGAGATTTTGGTATCCGAGGGAATTCAACTTTCGGATAACATAAACCTTAGATCCCTCTCCTCGTCCGAAAGCTATAAGCATTTGTGTATGTCCGAAGCGTTAGGCATCAACATTATTGACATGAAGCAATCGTTGACCGACCGCTATTTTTAATATTTTGAAATGTTTTATTTGTATGATGTTTTATAAAAATATTTAAAAATGTAGTAAAATAAGGAACAAAATAAACATAACAATAATAAAAAACTTTATTGCAGACCGCATTCATAAAAACACAATAAAACAGGAAATATAATAGATTATTTATTTTCTGAATTTTTAGTCTCAAGACGATATTAAAAGATAAGAAATATAAGTTATGAGATTATTGTTTTGTCATCGGCCATTGACCCCTGTGCAAATATTCAAGTTAATCTGACTCCTAGAAGTAGGTGAAAATGAAGTTAAAAGATTTCATAACATTTTTAATATTTTGAAATAAAATAACTAACATAATATATAAAAAATAACTATAATAAATAACATACATACATACATACAGGCCAAGCTAATAAAAGCGTTTTAAAAAAGAAATACACTATCTCTTTCTCTCACTTTATCTCCTCTCAGCGTGTCGATGGCAAATATCGTTCGAAAAAGGTACCATTTTATATAAATGCATAAATAAATAATTAAAACTTAACAAGTTTTAATTATTTATTGGATCTTCAATAGAGGATACACAATCACATGCAATATTTTTGCATTAAATTGTGTAGCCTCTGTTGGAGATTAGGACATAGATCAGGTACAAATACAAGTGTGCGCTTCCAATTATAGGAGACCACATCATTTAATTATAATTTTTAATAATACATCGTAAAAACATACGGAAACAAACAACATTAAAATACAAATGAAATATAAGAAGTAAAGAATAACCATAATATAAGACAATGGCAACAGACCATAATAACAAAATATTACGATTTCGATACTACGACTTTTGTTTCCTTTTAATATCCTTTTTCCTAGATAGAAACAGTCTGTATAATAAGATCAGTATTAAGCGACGCTAACACCGCTAGCTGACGCAGCCATTTGGACTTCACGTGTACCTACAGGTGGCAGGCCATGAGGCGAAAAAAGAACACCATTATATTAACCTTTCTGCCATCAAAATCGGTTTGGAGATTTAGACATGAAAAACTTAGGTCCTACTACTGTCTTCTTGCGAAAAGTATACTCTGCTTTCGCATTTATAATAAAAATAACACCACAAAGGCCGTTGCATGGCACCTTTATTATAAACCTGAATATTTTGGTCTTGGTAGTACGTTTCCGTGGGATAATTGCCGACCGCCTCGCGGGCGGAGCTGCGGGAAAAAGTTAGTGCTACCTACGAGTACATTCAAAGTAATGACTCCAAGGTTCGCGAAATAAATCATTAGGAAAGCCTTAACTTTCACAGTAAAGATGCTCCAACAATGTAAAGCTTATATTGCCCGCTAATTTAAAGCTTATGTTGGAACCAGCGAACGTGGGCCCTATGATAACTCTTGTTTCTTTTTGCTGCCCAATCACGTCGCAGTAATTAATTGTCGAGGGTAGGACAACAAAAGGTTGGAAATGTCGTCGAAACTAGGATGTCACTGTGTAGGTAGGTTTTGTTGATACGTCTTTTGTTTCGTTATTATAGCACTGGAGCGTAAGACCCTGACGCTCCAGTAAAAAACCGGTTCAGGATGTTGATGGGACTGCCGCATTTCTGCAGTGCGTCAGGTATGTTTGCACAAACACACGTCGATGGCTTCAAGCCGTCGTCAGACAGTAACTGCCTCTTTGCTCTGCAGAGTGCGAGAAAGCCCCAACTCCATCCTGTAGACCATAACGGGGACGAACGATTCTCCTTTGTAAGGTGATGTTGTTCGAAGATGCATTTCGAACAACATCCGTGTCTCCAATGTTATATTTTTGTTCACAAACCCATATGGATGTTGATTATTCGAAATGAAGATTATTTTATTGTATTATAATTTACCAGCGTGTTGATTGTATCTTAGGTTCTGAAATTAAATGGAAGTAACTACACTTCCGTACCAAACGTTTTCACTGTAGGTTCGATTCTCCTTTTTATCTCGTGACGACACACTATTTAACAAACGATCGAGCTTGGTTCGGACTGGACAGCGGATTTGGTTTGTTCCAGATAAAAGTTCGTCTTGATATTACACCTAATTATCGCCAGACTGCTCTCTATGGTCTGTTACAAAAATATCTGATGAAAATGTAACAACGTACATGTGGATGCCTGTTTGTAGTGCAACTTACCTTACCTTAATTAATTTACACAACATAACTTAATTTTCGCAAAAGGCTCGCCTCCTACTACATGGGACTTTAACATAACTGGGGAAATATGGTTGTTATAGGTATACCTCTGCCTTAACCTTCGGGGGTTACAGGCGTGATATTATGAGATACTAATTCTAATTTTAAATCATTGAATAGATGTTTTTTTTGTAACAATGGGGATGATGACAATTTTTTTATTTTTATCTCAAAAAAATGTTTATTCCCAAATAGTGCAAATAGTAATAAAAAAATTGTAAAAGCTTAAAAAACTGCCAAGTTATAAACGTTTTAAACTAAGTGTTAGACCAGGACAGCACTATCGTACAAGTGACGTCACGACTACGTAACTTCATACTAGCGCCGTATATTGTCCGTACCGCGCGACAAGGACAGGAATTATCCCCTCCAAAAACTTTTAAAGCGTGTATCTTCTTCATTTTTACATCGATTTAACAGATTTTTTCGATTATCTCATTTTTACTATGCCTTCTTTGAAATTACATTATTTTTACGAACAGTTTTAATAGTAGTCATCATCATGAAATTGAGGTTATTTTTGAAAAACTAAATTTTCGTCGATTTCTTTTAAGAACAATTTACTGTTCGGCCGTTGAGAAATTGTATTCCTGACAGGTTGTGATGGAAAGGACGATGTAACTTTGAAGAGACGACGCATTTATGATAAAAAAATATTAGTTAAAAACTATGTAATATATATATATTTATGTAATATAATTTAAACGCGAAATTATATATACTATGTAATATAATTTCGCGTTAAATTTTAAACAAGACAACAATACTTTTTTAAGCCTTTTACTGCTTTTTGACAAGGTGACGTAAAATGTTTATTTTTGTAGTGATGTGCCAAAAATAACCAGGCAGTTAAAACGTTTTCTGTCGTTATACATACTATAAAATAATACGTTTTGTCTATAATATAATTGATTAAGAATGGAATGGACTACATATTAAAGTTAATAATATTGAAGGACTATTGTAGCCTGATATTGTGGTGATAGATCGACGAGAGCGTATCGTGCAATGATTGTTGTGATCGCTGTCCCTCATGTCGAGAATCTCGTGAAAGCTGAAAAAGATAAAAAAACAAGTATCTTGACTTAGCACACGAGGTTGTCGACATGTCGCATGTCGGAAGGGAAGTCTCGACCAGCAGCCTAATTGCGTAACACATTTTTGTAAACGATTACTACTAATCTGTTGTATTTTGAGAGTCAAACAACATTCATTGCGTTATTTACATTGTTGAGCAGATTTTTTATCGAACTTATGAAGCAATGTATTAGCAATTGGGACGCGTGTTTTCTGTATAACATAAGAAAATATAATCATGTGTGACTAAAATGAACTTTTTGAGTTCCTGGAAAGTGATTCTTCTCGGGAAACTTGTGAATCAAGTAATAAAAGGAGACGACTTCGTGACCAATCTAATGTGTTCGACATGGATGACGTGCAGTTCACGACTTGGGACTGAATCTTTGTGAGCAGCTGAGGCCTCACATGTCATGAGACGTGTGATCGCACGCAAGGCTAAGAATAGTAAAATACACTTTCCACTAAATAAATAAAAGGATAATAAACGTATTATTGAAATCCTAACAACGGCTTTTCCTTTTGGTGTTCACCTTTAACCCATAACGGGCTTACAAAATCCACGGATTTATCCGTGAAGACTAAGGTAGTTGTTTTTATTAAGTATGAACTTTACGTAAAGTTTTAACTAAACATTATTCTCATTTTAGGTTTTGAATGCATTATCATAGTATGCTACTGGCTCCTACCAACACCCTACTGGTGATATAGGCTCTCATTCAATGCCCCAGCCAACATTTTCTATATTAGATGCAAATCACTAAGATTTCTTCAGACTTCTTGGAAGTAGTATAAAAACTCCAACAATTTTTCCAGCTGAACATAAGTTAGGTAACGCGCCGACGAGGCGAAGGCGAGAAGGCTCATCCACTATTAAAATAAAACTTACATTGTATTTAATATTATATCATGTTAAAAACATGAATATTAATTGACATACTCAATAACACTTTCGCCATCTTTTTGTTTATACTCGTACTCCGTAAATCTTAGAATGGATTCTTCCATTAAACAAACAATACGATAGTGTTCTTTCATAATGTTATTGTTATTAACTAATGTTTGACAAACAATACTTTCATTGAAGTTCTCCAATTTCCCCGCTGACCTTCAAGTGGAATACGTTCGGAAACCTCGCGTTACAATTTGCAAACAGGAAATATTATATAAATCATTTTAATTTAGAATAGCACAATATAAATTGCGTTCATATTTTCACCTGCTATACTAGACTAACTAGTTTAATATTTGGTATTTATTATTTTTATCATAAAATACGTGATTTAAACAAAACCGTAACTTCCCTATAAATATATAATTGGGTTACTGAACGTTACGTCAGAGAATTACAAGCCAGCCATAGACAAACTACCCAGCGTGAAGTCGTTCAGAACTAGGAATGTCATAATACGAAATTTTACCAGCCAGTGAAATGAATTGCCCGGAACTTGCCTGGTTTTTTAAAAGTTCGTAATAGGCCCGCTGGTATAGAATTTGACTGTCTTAGGTTATTGGGTTTGGCCGTTAGGCAGTCGTTAGGGGTAGTCGCACACTTCACCTAAGTTTTCACGGTGAGATGGTTACAGAATAACATTACAGGGTTAGCCCACGTGAGACAAATCTCCATCGTATGTGGACATCTACATACAATACCAGATGAAGCATCGCACGTGCGTTGTCATTTCAGAGACAAAGCTAGATTGTCGCACGTGCCAGTAATAGAGATGATGACTAATCTAGGAAATATTCGAACAAATAATGTTGTTTCAAATAAAGCATCTGTAAAATGAGATTAGCGAAATGATGTAAATATGAAAAAGCTACACGCTTTAAAAGCTTTGGGAGGGGATTATTACTGTCCTCGTCGCGCGGTACGGACAATGTATAGCGCTAGTATGAATTTGTGACGTCACTTCTACGATTGTGCTGTCTTTGTCTAACAAAAGCTTTAAGACTTTTTATAATATTGTTTGAACTATTTGCAAACTAATATTATTACGAGTAAAAAAAAAAGTTATCATCTCTATTAACGGACACCCTATAAACAGAAACACGGTAACGCTGCTTAGCGGCAGATATACGACAAGATATAAAACAGTAATTATACACTGGCGACCCTAATATAAGTCTTGCCACACTGGCACTTCATATTCCACCCACGGCCCGGACAGAGAGACGTCACTGTGTAAAGGAAATATAATTAAAACCCTGATTACCTCATTAATACATTTTATCTTAGTCTTTTATTGGTCTAATTTATTTTATTTTTTACAAAAGTGCACGTTACTCATTTTTAAGTAACTATCGTATCATCCATATTGGACAGATGGATGTCCCCTGTAACACAGGTTTATCCTAGTATGGGGGTCATAGATAATTTATTTTGTGTCAGACTATTTGCATGCCTAAATCAAGTGTCACCGTGTATCTGTGTATATTTTTATGTCAAATAAATTTATGTTATGCTAATAGATTTTATTATCATTTCAAACATCAATTCTGTAGTTACTGCCAACGACGAGCCCTTACACAACAGCTCTACTAGGTACTACCATTTCTGACTGAGCATTAGGGGGATGCACTAGAATAGTGTCATTTAAATTTTCTCACGTTTTTTACAATTTGCAGGCCAGTATAAAGTTTGTGTTGGTCAAAATATGATTCGGGACCGTAACAATTGAGTATTTACAGAACTTTAATCAATACTATCACTCAACAAAACTCCTAATGTTAGAATTGGCCTTAATTGGTGTAAATTATTGAAATAGTCATTCACATTCAGAACTTGAAAATTGCAGAAAACGTAAGAAAATTATAATTCCGCGGGTTATTCTAAATTCCTGGTACAAAAAAACACATCTATATACCTCCATTTTGAAAATATCCAGCGTTCATTAACCGTGGCGGCAATATCATTCCGGCGAAGTATTGGCAGTGAATCTAGGCGAAGTACCTGTGGTTTACCCTCCACGACCGCGACGAGACGGCTGGCAGCTTCGCGGCTGTGCGTAAACGGATAACGGAATCTTAGTGTGTAATGTAATTATAGCATTTAATTCAGGGACGGGGAGTGTGATTTTTGGATGCTTGTTTTTTTTTTGTTTGTAAAAGATTGATTTTGGACAGAATACGAGTAGATAGCCTTTCTCACTTATTTGGGAACATTGCGGGATTGTGTATCCTAACTATAATATTATTAATGCGAAAGCCTGTTTGTTTGATTGTTATCTTTCCACGCCTAAAATTCTGAACCGATCATCATGAAAATTTGCATAAACTTTACCAATGGTACAGAAAAGGACATAGGATGCCTTTCATCCTGAAAAAAAGTACTGTTCTTGAGGGACAGAACAATAACTTCCGACGGTCACAATTGCTTTAAACGCTAGATGGCGCTACGTGTCTTTCGAATTATGATTGAGTTAGGTACATAATTATATTATTCGAAATTTTAATATTATGTTTAGTGTTTGAAAAATATAAAAGTTATACATTTTATGAGTCTAGAGTGAACTCCAACACCTTTTGACCGAACACTATGAAAGTTGGCACATGGGTAATTATTAATTTTATATGTATTTAAGGTTTCACAGGATTTTTTCAATTTCTACAGGGGCGAAGCCGCGAGCGAAGCTAGTTTCTCATATTTTTCTTGTTTTAATGGTTTTCCATTCTATGGTCACTCTCAAATAAATACGCAGGAAAATTAGTTCAATCTTATGATCTTCTTTGAACGGCAATATACATATTAATACAATGCATTGGTTGCACTATATATACAACTTTCATTTTCCACGCGGTTAAGAACAGTAGGTAAATCTCTGTTCGGGTATCACTCGGTCCAATCTCCGACGATTTCCGATCAGTACGATCAAATCTGCTGCCTTCCGATAGTACGGCGAAACTCTCACCGAAACGTACAGTAAACCGCACTTCCAAGCGAACAGTTTCGCATTGAAACCGTAGTTATGACGTCACAGTAAGAGTGGTTTTCGAAATTCTAATGTTACTAATGTGTTAATGTTGTTGACTGTACGATACTGCAAAATCGGAGTAAACTTCCGACTTCTTAACGCGCTATTAATTTTTTATGTAATTGCTCCCGAACTGCGTAAGTTTGTGGGGGGTAGGAATAAGATAATGTTATGTTATGTAATTAGTTGGACTACTGCAGTTGAATAATGAACCGTAGACGGTTAGCAGGTAAAAGGGTTTAACGGTTTTCTAGAATACCTGAAGGCCAGTTCGACGTACTTAAAAAACGTTCAAAATCAAGTCGCAATCTGTAATTGATCATTTCATGGCTTGCTAGCTTAGTAGTTACCCGCGGGGCCTGAAGGGTCCCTCCCAAGCCCCGCGGGATTTCGCGATTGAGGCATATTCCGTATCATTTTATACAGGCCTTGATCGGTCTATTGCTTTGAGATATACCCGTGCCTTCTCAGTATATTTATGAAAATCTTTTGTATGCAAATAAAAATATTAATCTGTTTATAAATACAGTGATATCCATAAAATAAATACTAGGAACAAACACAAATTTGTTGTTCCTTCTCCCAGGCTCAAGAAAATAGGTGGCTCGTTTAAATGTCAATGTATAGGTTTTTATAATTAACTTCCTAGCCACATTCAAGAACTAAGCCTTAATAAATTCAACTTTTTTATAAAGCGCAAACTATGCCAGAACGCCTATTACACTGTCAAAGTCTATATTGCGGATAAGAAGGCTTGGGTTTGAGATACTCCAATATATTTACGCAAATAATGTTGATGTTTAAAACTGCCTTGTTGGTCTAGTGGTCGCAATCGCTACTGCTGAGCATGAGGTTCTGGGTTCGATTCCCAGGTCGGGCAACGTGTTATTGGGTTTTTCGATCTGGAATTCAAAAGTAGCAACCAGGAGTGTGGATTTGTGCCCGGTTCATGGCAATAGGTTCGCTCCCTATTACATGGGACTTAAACATAACTGGCGAAATGTGGGTGTTACCATAGGTAAACTCTGCCCGACCCTTCGGGGAAACAAGGCGTGATGTTATATTATGTTATGTTTAATATTAATTTGCTAACAATTTTACTTTTCTTATTATTTTTTTCTGTGTAAAGTATAAATTTATTTTAATTTTTGTGAGTTTGAGGACTATGTGGGGTGGGTCATTGTATTTTTATATCCTTTCTTTTGTATTGTTCGTTGAGCTCCTTAGTTCTGAGTTGAGCTGCACGAGGATTAACAAATGCGTGCACTGACTGGACAGATCGACTCAAATCTGTGTTCCTCAAAAGACCATTTCAGACACCAGTATACATGATCCTCAAATGATCTGACAAAGATTATTTTCGGAATCATTTAACTCAATAAGTTCTGGGTTGAGCTGCATGATTACTGACAAATGCGTGCACTGACTGGACAGGTCTACTCATTCTGTGTGGTTCTTTCCTCAAAAGACCATTTCGAACACCAGTATACATGGTCTTCACATTATCTGATCAGGATTGAGTCTGAACTTTAAAAGGGACTGTGACCTCTGAGTTTGTTTAGTTTCGGCCTTTCTTTTCAGAATAGTCAGATAGTTAAAAATATGATTGCCGTGTAAAAGTGTTTGTACAAAACTACATTCAGAAATAAAGTATTTTATCATTAAGCATAGAGTGATTTTATTTCATAGTCTGTAGCCGAAATTTATCAAGAAATAAGTTTTATTGAACGATTGGGTGTTTTGATAGGTTATGTTTTTGTTAGATTTTGTTTTCTCCCAATTTATTCTGTTGGTTAAAATGGACCTCAAGTGGTTGGGTAAAATGGACCGGTCCAATTTAACCTAACCTATTCTTTTTGTTTACCTATGGCAATGAAAAAGTGTTTTAAATGGAAAATATTACCCATAAAAAAGTACTTAAATTAAAAATAGCGGAAAACAAAATTAACAGGACCCTATTAAGGAAAGAAAAAAAACGTAAGAATCTGATTAAGAAGATATCGTAGTTTTCGACGATTCGGACAGCAGCTGTGAGTCAGAAAATTAATGTTCTAAGTGTAAACTAAATCTCAAGACCCAGAGTTGATTGGGTACAGTGCATGCGTTGCCATAACTGGAATCATGAAAACCAGCAATCCCGATATTGGTGATGATTGTCTTTTTTGAACAATTAGATTGAATGCAACTTGATTTTTTTTATAGTTTTCGATAATAAAAGAATAAAATAAGTATAAGTATAATTAAGTATAAGTATAATTTATTTGTTCAAAAACATACAACAATTTCATATTAAGGTGATACACTTTAAAACACTTATTTCTAGGACTCGATTTGAACATCTGTGCCTGAACTAGATATAAAATATCTGTATTTCAGACATCAGCGCTCTTCCCCTGTTGTAGGCCACATATTTTATATAACTTTGTTTGACCTCTATACACATGTATAAAGACAACATTTGATCCAAATAATAACAATAAAATAGTAATAAAAAATGGGAAAATATAGGAAAATAATCTTAAAATAAGTTGTGTAGTGATGGCCTCCGATGAGTAGAAAGTAAATGTGTGGATGTGTGTAGGAGGATGAGTAATAGTTTAAGCTACTTTATTACAGTCAACAGGTTTTCAGTATCATCGTAGTTTAGCTTGCGAATGTAATCTACTACAGTAGATTTACACTTGTTTCTATTTAATGGGTATATCTCCACCAGTTTATTTATTTTTTCATACAGAAAAGTGCCTAGGTAACAATAGTACTTGCGAGCGTATGGATGTTTAAAGGTCGGTAGATCTTTGTATTTTATGACCTTTCGTTTACGCTTAGAAAAATAGGAGGACTTGTCATACTTTTTGCTAGCATGGTGTCTCAAGACTGCGTTAAGGACAAACAGCTGACGGACCGTGAGTATTTCACAGGACTGGTACAAAAGGTAAGTTGGGAATAGATAGGGCCGGAAAGTGCTGACTTTGAGGATTGCTCTTTGTGCAACTTCTAGAGGTTTGAGTATAGTTTTTGACGTGCCTCCCCATACAGAGATACAGTACTGCAACACTGATTGACCAAGCGCTAGGTACACTTGCTTAATCAATTTGGGGTCAGCTGCATTTCTAAGATTTTTAAATACGAATATAAGTTTTCTTACCCTAGAAGTAACCATGTTTATATGAGGTCGAAAAGATAGATTATTATCAATAATTATTCCTAAATATTTCACTTCTTTCGCTTTTACTAAGGCTGGGCAAGAACAGATTACATTGTTACAACAATTGTGTGCTATTATGGAGAGAGTGGAGCGCGGTGGATTACAGTTCCGCATAGAAAAGGTGAGATATTGCGTTTTATCTGCATTTAGGGTGAGTATATTATTTTGTAACCAGTGGCTTACTATATTAAATCCAAGCTGCGCAGTTCTATAGACATTATCCCATGAATCAGCAGAAAACAGAAGCACCGTATCGTCCGCATACGATATAATTTTACCTCCATCTAGATTTAGCTCACAAAGGTCATTTAAATACACAAGAAATAGACTTGGACCCAAAATACTACCCTGAGGGACACCGAAGGAGACAGGTAAGTCACTGCTTGTGCTATCGCCTATTTTCACATATTGTGTACGATCAGAAAGATAGTCTTTGAATATTTTGAGTTGGTCACCTCTAACGCCTATTCGTTCCAGTTTCTGCAAAAGCAACGGCACAGAGACCGTGTCAAAGGCTTTGGCCAAATCTAGGAATATGCCCATTGTCTTTTTGCCTCTATCCAAATTTCCCACTACATAATCAACAAGCTCATGGGCTGCATCACTTGTCGACTTGCCAGCTCGGAAACCAAATTGATTACGAGAAAGAAGGTTATTTGTTTCTAGGTAGTTTATGAGTCTTTTATTGAGGATGCGTTCCAGAAGCTTGGATATCGAGGGCAGAATAGAAATGGGCCTATAGTTAGTGATGCGGTCTTTATTCCCAGATTTATGTATCGGATGCACCATTGACTTCTTTAAGACTGCTGGGAAAACACCTTGTGATAAACAGGTATTAAAAATATGTGTTAAAAGGGGCACAAGTATGTGTTTATTTTCTTTAAGAAGACTATTTGGTATAGAGTCCCAACCCACGGAACAGTTATTTTTCAGACCCATTATCAAACTTTCCACCTCCGTCTCATCTGTAGCCAATATGGCTAGAGATTTTAGACAGTGTTTTGTGTTTTCAGATGCGAAATGAAGGTGCTCCGGATTCGCACAGATTGTTGTACTATCAGCTAAGGCTTTGCCTACACTGACAAAGAAATCATTGACTTTTCCCACCGATTCCCTTGCGTTGGATGTATTAATTAATTCCATTGCGGTATTTTTAGTCTTTTTAGTGTTCGTTATAGTTTTTATAGCATCCCATATTTTTTTGTTATTTGTGCCCGCAGTTTTCAATAGGTTCTTTTCGTACGAAGTTTTAACTTTCTTTAGTAGACGGTTGCAGAAATTTCGGTACCTTGTGTAAATAGTTTTTATTGTATTATCTTCAGGTGACTTTCTGAACTTTGAATGTAGTCTGTCCCTGTGTCTCATGCAACGGACCAGGCCTGGGGTTATCCATGGCTTAATAATTTTATTACGTTTCGATAATTTTAAGACGGTAGTGTTTGATACAATTTCATGCTGAATAGTTGTTATGAGAAATTCCATAGCAACATTTGCGTCAGATGTGGAATAGACCGGTTGCCAATTAATTTGGGATAAATTAGAGTTTATGTTGTCAACATTAACTTTGCTGACGGAGTCGTGGGCAAATGTTCTTGCCTGCCTACGATGAAGACATAGCAGAACAGCCTGATGATCAGTGATTGTTGATTGCACTACAGCAGTGAGAGCCTGAGATTGCGTTTTAAGCATCACGTGATCAAGGCACGTTTTGCCACTTCTCGTGGGCAGGGTGTGGGCAGGTAAGATACCGTGGTATGCACATAAATTTAAGTACTCTAAAGATTTGGGGCCTTGGTCTTCCGAACAGATGTTTATGTTAATATCTCCAATGACAGAGATATTTTTAAAGGTACTGAGACTAGTTAAGATGTTATTGAGAGATAAAAGGAAGGCATCAGTGTTCCGCTTTGAGGGAGACCTATAAATTGCCACTATTGCTGTCTCGGTGCCAATTTTTAGGACGAGGCAATTACAGTCTTGGCATGGCGGCTCCTCACAAAGAGTATGGAGACCGGTTTTATGATAAATCGTAAGTCCATCATTTTGATTATCAAAATTATTTGAAGAAAAACGATTATATCCGACGAGACTGGGTAATACAGGGTTACATGATAACCAGCACTCAGTCAGAATAATTATGTCACAGCTGATACCCAGTCTTGATAGAAATACCGTGAATGAATCAAAATTTCGAGACAAACTGCGTATATTTTGGGTAACAACGATCAAACAGTCATCAGGGCAAGGAATCAAACTTCTGCAATCTTCGACATCACACGCAACCGCTTTTGACACTGATATTGCATCAATATCATTAGAAATATCAACCATTTTTGATAACGTAATTGGGCACAGGATCAATTGAATGTAACTTAGAACATAAGGAGATAAACCATTCAAAAGTATTATTCAGTAGTCGAGCAAGACAAGTAACGTCGTCATTGCTATTAATTTTCCAACAGGATGTAACTTTTATATTTGATGTATGTATTCTAAGCGAGATACAATTATGGACAAACGTATGTATACGCATTTTATAGATTAGTCTGCATTTAAAGTAGCTAAGAATTATTGTGGAGTGTTTGAGTGTGTGGTGTATTACAGTATTTGAATAACATAATGTATTTTTGAGATAATTAACATGCTATAATAAAAAACTTAGGTATACTAGATTATAACTTATGGATGGAGATTGATTAGAGAGAGCATAATAATATTGATATAGTCATTCAGTGTTCTGTTCTTCGGTAATACGGATGTGCGGCATACCCTCTTTCTTTCGCAAATAAATTTTTCCGTAGGATGTCCAGCAGTAGGTGTATTTATACGTAGTTGCAAAATCATCCGCTAGGAAGAATAGACGTCTGCCCTTAGGTGTTAAACAGTCTGATATAAATATCGGTTTCTGAGGACTATCCAGGCCGACCAAGCTAGTATTTAATTTTTCGGTCTTCTGTGTCAATGTAAGGTTTTTGACACTGCTTAGGACGCTTTCTTTTGTCAGAACTGAGATGAATTCAATGACAATCGGTTTCAATACGTTCGGTTTTGCGAAAGGACGATAAATGTCTTTAATATCCGAGGTTTGTAATTGCATATTGAGAACCTTTCCGATTTTTTTCACCACATTACACAGCTCAGCTTTCGACTCGTTTTGTAATTTCGGGATGTTTCTCAATTCTATCTTAGCCGAACAGGACTGCTTTTCTAGGTTTTTTATTTTGTTTTCCAGGGAGTTAATATAAACCAAGTGTTCCTTACGTTCAAGCTTGAGGTTTTCTAATTCTTTAAGTATGACGTCATAGTTGGAAGACAAGGACTGCATGGACGTATT
The DNA here is from genome assembly GCA_963555695.1 of Dasypolia templi. Lineage (NCBI taxonomy): Eukaryota > Metazoa > Arthropoda > Insecta > Lepidoptera > Noctuidae > Dasypolia > Dasypolia templi. Next base: position 3,560,475 of record OY743147.1, read on the forward strand.
AATACTGTCGTTCTGGATTTTTATTTCAGCTAAAGACGACTCTAAACTTTTTAATTTCAAATTATGTTCCTCTGAGAACTTCGCAAACGAATCGCGTACCTCTTGAATAAAATTACTAAGCTCATTTTCTTGTTGTTTACGTTTCAACATACGCCTCATATTTATGTTACCCCGGTTAGTAGTGCTCTGCATATCCGACACGCTTCCCTCAATGCTCTCAGAGTCCGTCTCTGAGAGTATCTGTTGCTTCGGTGGGGTGCGTCTAAGCGGCATTATTCTATCGTCAATTTATGCGATGTACCAGGATAAAAGCGCCGTATAGTGGTGACGATGAGCCGTGCGTGAGAGTGAATAGCGAAATACCAGGAGCACCGGTACGTACCTCCCAGTTGTAGTCGTGATGCGAAGCTGTGGTCTTGCGCGTGCGCAGCTAATTGGTCGGACTTCGTCACGCCCCAATAGGCGGGCTGCTGGCAGCAGTGGGCAGGGGTTGCGCAGGTGGTGCTGGGGCGGTGCGTCACTTCAAAGACAGACTACGACGTTTGCGAAATAAGACCTCCTCGAAAGTGATGAACTCCTATTTTTTTACAAGAATTTAATTTTCAAAATTGTATTTAAATATTGAATTTAATTAACACAGCATGTCTCCGTAAACGCGTCTGAGCTCCTCAGAGGTCCAGGGAGGAGAGGAAGTATGAAACTAGCAGGGTAGTGTGCCTCACGGCTGCGCCAAAAAGGCCCAGTTCAGCAAAAAAAATGCGAGACGGCTAGTGCCTGACGCTGCTTTTCAACTGGACCTTAATTGTGAGGTAACGGATGTAAATCAGTTTTATACTGCAACGTGACGTGTGTATGCATACATATAAAAATAGATTGTTTCAAATAATAATAGTGATGATTAAGTACATAAATAGAGTAAAAACAAAACAAAAAAACATACTGATAAATAAATGAGACGAAAATAAAGAAAAAATTCGAAAACGAGCCGGAACAAACCAAAACCTGTTTTAAACGATGCCAGACTACCACGCTCCAACGCATTGTATAATTAATTAATCCATGCACTACATTGATACAACGCACAATACGCTGCAAACAGCCGAGCGCAGCGGACTATTTACGGACCGTTTGCAACTTTTTTGTGTTTTAAACTCTTAGCTATGGTTGGCATCGAGATTGCCCAAATACGATGGTTTTCGAACATGAATAAGTCAGCTAAACATTTTTGTGAAAGTGAAATTGGAAGTAAATAAATAAATAAACAGTTTCGTTAATTCTTTATAAGGTAGGTATCCTACCCACATACCAATTTTTAATTTTTAATTTCCAATTTCTAATTTCTTGGTGTATTTCTACAGTCTTATGCTTATATAAGGGAATGACAAATCACAAACTGCACATAGGGTCGCCCGCTGCTAGGACTTGGTGAAGGATCGGACAACTGGCACCATCCTGACATCATACATTTCAGTCGCGTGCAAGTAGGCCAGACACATTGGGTACGTAAAACGTGGAATAGCAATGCATAATATTGTAAATAAATGTTTATTTTAATATGTTGTCTTATATTCTACAGGTCTCACATCTGCGAATGGGACGCAGCAATGCTGCGGATGTCGCAACAACACCCTCCGGGCCTAGGATACACGGGACATAAGCCAGCGAGCGAGCCAAACCGAGCTTGAGCATGATGACCAGGAATTAAATTGTACAGTATAACAACAGTCATTTTTACATTTTCGTGCAACACTCACCGACAGAAATACTGACATAATTAAGTGGTTAAATACATACATAATATAATTGAGACATTTAGTGTAATCATGTCCAACTTCCGTTGCGCTTCAATGAGGTACCGCCGTAAGCGTCGTCTAAAAGCGTCTATCGTCTTAATTATTCTAATCGGTGGTGGCAGGTTATTCCATACCTTGGAAGGCGCATAACGAAAGCTGCCTCTAAAAGCGGCTGTACCCTGAGACCGAATCGAGAGCTGTTGCGAGCATTGCCTTCTCCCGCATTCCCGTCTACTCGTAACCCAACTAAGCTTGTTATATAGGTAGTCCGGTTTCTGATATTTAACCACGCCGAACAGAAGGCAAGCCAAATGCAGTTTGCGTCTGGACTTAATTTTAAGTGTAAAGTGCTTATTTAGAAAAGGTGTTACATGGCTTCTGCGAGGAATATTGTAACAAAACCGAGCGCAAGCGTTTTGTACCCTTTGGATGAGGCGGTCTGTACGAGCTAATAGGCGTGGGCCGTAAACCGTGTCAGCATAGTTCAACCTGCACAAAACCAGCGTTTCCACCAACTGTTCCCGTAATTTTTCGGATAAATAAAGCCTCGCATTGTAAAATACTTTTAGGCTATAGAAATAGTTTCTCACCGATTCCGCTACGTGCTTCTCAAAATGAAGGTCTTTGTCCATAACAACACCTAGATTCCGCGCTTCATACACTCGCTCAATTTGTTCGCCCATTAGCTTCAAGTCAAAAGTCACAGGGAGTCGAGCCAACTGCTGTCTTGTGCCAATTACCATATATTTAGTTTTCGTTGGATTTAACGACAGGCAGTTCTCTTCTGACCAGGTGGCAATTCTTTGAAGATCATCATTAAGATCGTTAATGGCACTATCATACTCGTCTGGTCTAGAGGTTATATAAAGTTGCACATCGTCGGCATATATGTGGTAGTTGCATCTCTGAAGACATTTTATAATATCCAAACAGTACAGAATAAAGAGAATCGGGCCCAAAATAGAGTCCTGCGGAACTCCTCTCTCTACAGATATACGTGACGATCTAAGGGTAGTGCCGTCACCTAAACGCAAACCAACAAGTTGCTCCCTGTTACTCAGATAGCTACGGAACCATTGCGTAGCGCTGGGGTCGATACGAGAGATGTCGTTCTCTTCCACTGGAGTGATTTCGAAAACTTCTTTACCATGCCTATGATTGTCATAATAGTGTTACGTTAGTGTTGTGTTTACAAGTGTTATGCTTGCCGTGGGGTTACCGGGGACATAAAAAAAAAGTTGTATTTAATTAGGTCAGGATCTGTGAAGTGTGAAGGTAGGTCTTGTCTGGGCTTATAGGGGCATTAATGTGTATTTCAGATTTTTCCATAACAATTTAGGGTTTTTTTATTTTATTATTTATGTTGTGCTTAAAATACGCAACTCTTTCATTGTACAATGAACTAATCAATAAGTGTTTTAGCTCTTTAAAATACAAAATATTTTTTTTTGGATCGGCTTTCGTTTTCCTATAACTGCCAAGTGCTTCGTCACGTAAACGCATCATAACCTTGATTGTATCTGTGATCCACGGATACGACTTTTCCTTTACAGTACACGTCTTGATCGGTGCGTGAATATCAAACAGGGAAATTACATATGTGTTAAACACATGCACCATATCGTTTACGTTGTTAAGCGACGATATTGTTCCAAGGTTTAAAAACGATAACTCTAAATTAAAACTTTCCGCGCACACATTTTTAAGAGGTCGATGTTTTACCAAATATGGTTTGACCTTGTCACGTTTAATGTGAAATTCACCGACTACAATAGAATGGCCGTTTAATGAACCAAAAGGTTCTACTGTTGTATTTCTTGCTCTTAGATCAGTACAAAGGAGATCGATGAGAGTTTCACTGGATGCTGTATAGTGGGTAGGAGTTGTGACCAACTGTGACAGACTGAGGCTATTCAAAAACTCATTAATATTTTTAGTTTATATTCCGTTCGTGTCTAATAAATTTACATTGAAATCGCCAAGTAATATGTAATGGTCACAACTACCCAGTGAAGTAATGGAATCCGTCTGAAACTAGGTCATGCCATGGTGGTCTGTAGGCTGTACCTATAGCAATTTTTTTGCCGTTCAATGAGATCGTTAACCACATTTGTTCGACGGATTCGTACCTTGGATCAATCGTACCAGTCCATGTTCGCGCGCTCAAACCCCGCCGCAGATAAAAGCCAACGCCCCCCCCCCCACGCCCGAGCGCACACCCGCCGGCAGAGGCGTGTGGCGCAGTCGATAGCCCGGCACCACCGGAGCGCCCCTCCGCGCCCAGTCGCAACCAAGTCTCGTTAATGGCCATATCGTCAAAACAATGCCTGTCGAGAGCACCAATCAAGTTATCTTGACCTGTACCCAATGAACCAGCATTAAGAAAACCAACTTTAAGATTTTTTTCTCCTTTAATCATCATTGCAATAATAACAAATACATAATTGCGTCATTTAGCGTGCGAGTTTGCGTAATAATAGGTATGTAAAATCAAATGGTCGTTTTGTAATAAATAGGTCTAGATAAATATGTGTAGCGTTATAAAACTGGTTTACGTATAGTTGACAGAGGAACATGCTTAAAAAACCGAGAGTGAGGTGCGCCGCGAGACATACACCTACCAATGTAAAAAATAACAGATAGTAGTAGCAACACGAACTTAACATTTTAGAAATGCTTACACTTACTACGAATAAACTTACTTTAAAAAACAGCGTGACAGTACAAGAAAGTATGACTTTAATTATACACATGATTGGTTTAACAAAACAAATAAAAACAAAAGAAATGGCAATTTTAATGTGTGCTATCGCCCAGCGCCGGTCCGAAGGTGCGCTGTAAGTCAGCCTCACAGTGGATGTGGCAAGTGGAGTCACCGGGTTTATTCCGGGCGAGAATACGGCCTCGTTTTGTCCATACAAATTGCCAACCGACGCGACTGCCGGCTTCCCGAGCGCTCCGAAACAACTCTCGCTTTACCTTTGTAAGGCGTTCATTCACGTAAAAACGCGTCACAGGGCCCGCCATATCCAGGTCTGCAGTAGTCATGCCGCGTCGCACTCGTGCACCCTCCAGCAGCTCGTCACTCAGGTCACGGCGTGCGAGGCGCACTACGAGGAAGCGGGGGCGGGTCTCCACCGGCGCCGTCGCGTCGCCTGCGTAGCGTTAATGCGCCTACCTCCGACACGCTCAGCGCTCACTATGTCGCGCGCTTTGACTTTGACGCCAATCTTAGACGCAACTAACATCGCCGTGTGGATTGGATTTTTATCATTGTTGACATACAGATCGCTAACATACCCGAGCTGTTAGCGATCTGTATGTCATTTGCGAGCAGCTCCTGATCTCGGTCACTAATGTCGCTCCGCAGTTGTGATATCAAATCATTTACCTGTGACGATACTATGGGCTCAGTGTGTTTGTTTTCTAACACAGCAACTCTCCCCTCCAGATTACTCATCCTATCATTTGTAGCTTTAAGTGAGGATCTTAGCTCGGACAGATCATCACGGAACAGCTGGATTATTTCCGAACTAATTTTTGAAGATGTCAAAAATTCCTCCTTAAAATATATTTAGCTCTGCCCTGAGGATGTCAAGGTTGAGCTCCCGTGTGATGTCAAGGACTGTGCTGTTTATGGGGCTGGTGTTCATCAGGTTTTTGAGATATCTATGATAATTATCGTGATTGATACATAAAAAAGGATTATCTTAGTATGGTTTTTTCATTTCATAAACAAGAAAAATGGTCCAACTTTACCGAATATGCCCAACTATCTATTATTGTTTACATACTACTACCACGCCTTGATTCAGGCGGTCTACTCTCTAAGTCTATCAGTGAAGATACGTGCCCGTCCGAAAGTTATATTCCGTTGAAATAAGTGTTAAATTTTCACGCTAGTCATTTTCAGATCTATTATAAGTTTCGGATGTGTTTTGGACTATTTTTTCCGTAAGTATAGTAATATTTTACATACCACATTTAGAATATTGGATGAGTTTCAGGTAGTTGGATCGTTTCGGCAGAATTAAGTTCACTTTTAAATAATCCACTATTACAGTTTTCACTAATGGAATTGAATATTTAAAGCGTCTCACCTTATCTAAAAACCGTGATAGCTCGACGTTACGTGGCAACGTGGAGGCAGGGAATAAGCGCGGCGTCACGAACAAGCCGCGCGTGAGAATTGCGCCTAGAGGCGGGAACATGAAAGGGCACGCCAATCGTTGTAAGCGTTATCGTTATCGTTATTAATGTGCTTATTTACGAGTTTGACAAAAACTTCACATTACATTGTACATGATTATATGTGTCGATGGCGGCAACATCCGATTTTATCGCAAATGGTCCTTTGATTAGCAACGGCCGTTTATTTTGAAATGACATAATTAATTATAAGACTTAACTGATAATGACATAATCGATAATTAAAAAAAAAACACGGAAATATAGGACTGGTTACTGAACTTTTCCACTATCTAAAAAACTGAGCTCAGGGGACAGATGCAGTAATAGCTAACAGTATCAAATAAAAAACATCACAGAATAAAACAATTTAGTTAGAAAAAAAACAATCTCCATTAAGTGAGAATAGGGACATAATGTGGTCGTCCTTTGGACATTCACTTACATTTGTTTTTATATCTCACGCGTTGAGCACAATATTGGAGACGCGACACGCACAGACACAATTATTTTTTTTGCCTGGCGTAAATAATCCGCCGGAATCCTTTTACACAAAAATACGAGTACCTACTTACAGGTACCCATTGGGGAATTTTTCACACTGGTGTAAAAACTGTGACAGCAAATGAACAAAACGGATGCTGTCAACAAAGGCGCGACACTAAAGCAAAACGCTTTATACCAAACAGAGAGGCTCAAATTCCTGTGTTTGGCATAAAGGGCACCATTTAAATCGGGAATAAAGCATACATTCCATTTATTTAGACTTCAAATAGCGTTAATGGATGAGGGCCCTTCTAAGGCAACCGTGTATCATTGGTATAAGGAATTCAAGTGCGGTTGGCTAACTTTGAGAGATGAAGAAAGAAGTGGTTTCCCTTTTGACGGCTGTTACGGAAGAAAGCGTGCTTGCAGTGAAAATTTTAATTCAAGACAATAGGCGAGTTACATATCAAGAGATTCAGCACATACTGTAGGTTGGATCGGGAAGCCTTCACGAAATTCTACATGTGGATCTTTGCGTGAGGAGGATAGTTTCACGCTGGGTGTCGCACAACCTCACCGATGCTCAGAGGCAGGCCCGGGTGGAATGGTTATGATAAACAAATTTGAAGCGGGCCCGTCTCGGCGTGTTTACGACATCATTACAGGTTGATGAGTCTTGGATTTAGAAATACGATCCAGAAGAAGCAGGGGGAAGATTTTGATCGCGTGCTTTTTCAGTTTGACAAGCTACTTGGTGTCAATTCCTTTACGGAACAAAGAAGCATCAACGCTGAATGCTATACTACCAAATGCTTGGCAGAAGTTTTCTCTGTTGTGAGCAACAAGTGACCAAACACAGGGCTCCGCGGGCTACTGTCCCACCACGACAATACGCCTTCACAAACCGCGCTCTAAACGACGGACTTCCTGGACAGCACGTCACCCTCCTTACAGCCCTGACCTAGCACGTGACTTCTTTTTATCCCCGAAAAAATAAAAACCGCTTAAAGGGATACAGTTTTCGTCGAGCGGGCTCACGGCACGACTGGCCTCTTGCCGGTTTCGCCTGTACATTTCCTATGAAAGTGCTTATATTGCAATCAATGACTCTGTACGGTCGCTACAATTGAAAACACTGTCGTCAGAGAGCAGTGGTGGCCCAGTGATAACTGCCGCGTCTTAAGAGTTTTAGATCGTAGGTTCGAACCCAGACAGGCCCGCTTGTTTTAATTTGTGTAAATTATTTCATCGCCACTGTTCTTAAAACGGTGAAGGAAAACATCGTGAGGGAACCGGCATGTCCTAGAACCAAACAAACGTTACGTTCGGTACCTAAATGTGTCCAAAGAACGCCGATAGGACTGGTCCTCTCTCGTGGGATCAAATCAATGGCTGTGGGCGTCTGCCTCCCTTCAGGCATTCCAGTTATAGGGGCGAGCCTATTGCCTTTAACTGGCAACAAAACCAGACTCGAGCATATAGATTTCACAATAGTACACACGTTAACATAGGCTTTTCTCCCATGGGGATAGGCAGACACTACAGAACGCCACCTGCTACGATCTTTACCTAGAGCCCTCCCGCCTCCATAATAGTAGTAAAATGTATACATTTAGTTCGACCTAGGGAACGAACCCAGAACCACAATGTACCCGACGTTTGTAAGCAAACATATGAAAATAAAAATTACATTAGCAGCCCCAGCAAATTTAAATAGGTACAGGGCCGCTTTGGAAAAAAGGTACGCCACTGAGCAACGAAGTAGTCTTCATTATTTACTAGTATTTTCAAGGGCATCCACAAGGCCGGTCTCGTCCTAATCTTGCTCGTTATTCTGGTTACGGCTCTCTCCTTGATTCGGTCGCCGCTAGACCGTTACAATGTTTTACTATAGCTTATCCTTCACTGAGATTAAACGTCTTTTGAACAATAGGTATTTTTTGAAATCACAGCTTAAAGCGTAGCGTCAGCCTCAGCGGAGAAATTGCATGAACCGTTCTAAAAACTAAGCTATGGTTTCACATCTGTTTATGGCATTGAAATTGTGAGCAAATGACAAAACATCAACATTACCGATAGCACAAATTTCGATGGCCAAGTATTACATTACTATAGCGCAATACTGAAAATTTACATTTCCTGGTAAGAAAAACTAAGTTCATTCTAGGTCTACGAAAAAACCGGCACGCAAAATAACAAATTATAACTTCCTCTAACAAGCTTTATATATATAATTGGATTTCGGAATAATTTCATCCGAAAAGAACGTGATGGGCAATACAATTATTGTATTTTTCAAAGGTCGTTTCGAAGCAGTCGTTTAAAACGATTTTGTCAACAAAATGAAGGGATCGGGAAAATAAAAATCACCGTAATTTTCATAAGCCCTTAGCCGTAGCATGGTACTCACAAGTCTCAACTCGAACAAATTATAATTGAACTCGAAAAAGTACCATAAATGGCAGCTTAAGTAGCCATTATGAAATTAACAATCATTAAAGAGCGATATACGGCAGAATGTTGGCTGAATTATGATTGGTAAAAGTCGAAACTTCCTTAAAAGTAGATCGACTATTAGATTCGCTGTTGTTCGAGTCGCTGTTGCTGCCATCTGTGGAAAAATTGGAAGAAGAAAAATGCCCAGCTCAATAGCCAGACGGCTAACGTCCCTCCCTCATTTCTTTGTATGGGATTGGGTATTTGTACGTAGTATTATATTATCTGTGGCCGTAGGTAGCACTTCCATACAACAGGGATTCAAAGATACGTACTAAAAATAATCTAGAGATTCGCCAAACGTTTTGTATTTTTTTTAAAGTAAAAACCTTTTGAGGCACACTTCGCACTCTATCTGAACAATGATCAAAACCGTAACGCTCAGGTTAGTGACGCTGAGTCGGATAAACTCTGCTTCAGTCGGTCGGTGAAGCTGAATCGAGTATACTCGGTGCTAAATCAAGTATACTCATCCCCAGTCGGTCGGTGACGCTGAATCGTGTATTCTCGACCCCAGCCGGATCGCGTATACTCATCCCCAGTCGGTCGGTGACGCTGAATAGGGTATACTCAGCTCCAATCGTAAGTTTTCACTTCTAACGTGTGGTCCTAAGCACACATCACCTTTTTTTGCATCATTTGAGGTTACACTCTACCAATATCTCCGTAAAATTATTTCTAAAACAAAAAATGTAGTAATCAACTTCAAACTCCAAAAACCCACCCAAAAAAGCACTCGTCGCGCAAACATCAACGAAAAAACACAGTATAATGCAATAACCTTCTATCACAAGTACACACGAATGGCGACGAAATACCCAGGGAATTCCTGAACGCAGCTTGACGCGGGAAAAATACGTATAAAATGCAATCACGTTGTATCGTCGGTCGTAGATTGATTTCATTAGTTTGCTATCGGAAGAAGTCCTTGCGGTAGGTGGCGGAATGAAAACAAACACCTATGCGCCGCGTGCCAGGAATATCTGGCATTAAAAAAAAAAAAAACGCGCAAAAGGCTCGCCCCCTATTACATGGGACTAAAGCATAGATATTATGTAACAAATAAACATTAAACGCAAAAAACCACGTAGGCACCAAGCACGTTTCTTGTATGGGTATATGTAAGAAACGTGCTTGGTAACTAGAAAGTAGATAAATAATCGTAGTGGTTTGTTATCTTAATGTAAAATATTATGACGAATAAAATATGTTTTTAATTTTTTTTATCACTTGTAACTATTTTTTTTACTTCTAAACCCTTTATTGCAATAACTACAAAAACAAAAAAGGATTTAAAAAAATGTTATTATTTTTATTGCAAACCAAAATAAAATCTTTGGCAAGAAACTGCGCTGCATCTAATGAGATCGGAATCTAAGCCGGCTGCTTCTCAGTCCAACGCTTGCCGGCTACTGCTACCAGGTCATATTAGATTAGCTCGAATTTTAGCAAATGCCATAAACTGGCCAGGTCATGTTCATCATGCATGTGACCGTGTCCAACAAAAGCGACAGAAACATATCTTTGTTTCGTGTAGTGCGATGCGACTACGCGAGGATACGTCATTTGGAGCAAAACTGCGATCTTTGTAGTGTATGTTGTTTAAACACACACAGTCGTACCGCGAGTTCACAGCAATACGACTCTTAACGTGCCCATCCACTTTTGAATGCTTACTGTACCTATCTTGAATTCGTATTTCAATTTATACCACTAATACTATGAAAATATTCCAGGATATAGGGTCTGGACAATGAGAACGCTTTTCAATGCGTATACAATTTATGTATTAAATCGATAAGATTTTTTTTTCTGCATTGATAGGTTGTACCTGCTTTTACGTACAAGATTAAATATAGTTAATAACATAAAGAAACCTAAGAAAAACCACAGCTAGTTCTTTCAGAAACGAAAATTACGTATTAATATATTTTACATAAAAGCAACGCTTTAAAAAAGGTGGCTGGTACCACCATCAATTTAAAAATTAGACCGATTTCAGCAAAAGTTTTGTTTCTTTATGGGTTGGGAAACAACCTCAGGAGGCGTCAGGCGGCGGCTCACCTGTAGAGCTATTCTGTAACTATCTCACCGTGAAAACTTAGATGAAGCGCTACTGCTGCTAGGGATTGACCAAGACCTCGGTCAGAGAAGAAAACATGCGTGGAGGACGGGATGACACTGACAGCTCACCTGTCAGTGTCATCCCGTCCTCCACGCATGTTTTCTCGGTGAGGTTTTTACTGAATCGACACGTTGATACCCCGGCAACCTTCAAGCGCCGCACAATTTAAACAACCAGCCCCACTACCATATATGCCACCACCATGGTTTTTGAAAAATCCCCTAATGGGATTATTATGTCTGTAGGTGTGCATGTGGCATCAAAGCGAGCCATAAGAGAATACCAGTGCAGTGGCATTTGATTTTTTTAAGTTGCGCAGCATAGCGCTGCGATAGGAGCCTTTTTGGCCTCGCACATGTTTTTCTTTTGTTTTCATGAATTTGTAAGTTTTATTGTCCTGTTTTATTGTTTGTATTTCCTGTGCGTGTCCCAAATAAATGATGTGTCTATCCAGCTGTTTACTACGAAACAGGAGCTATTGTCGCATTGCTTTACATATAAAACCAATTCCTGTCCCTAAGAAAGGTTGCCAGCTTCATTAAAAGGCAATTTATGTTACCGACTGTAAAAAAATGACATTTATGTGATTGATTATTTTGTGTTTATTTTAATTGAGAGCTCGCCTGTCGACCCTCAGCGGTGATTAACATATCAGTAGAGTTGAGTAAACACTCGGCCCGGACGAATTGCTCAATTCATGTTTCATGGTTCAATTACTTAATTAGATTTTGCTCGGTTAGTAATTAAGGATTCTTTATAGGATTTTTGCTTTTTTAGGATGATCTGAGTTCCATTAAATATGCTTTTCAAGTAAATCTATTTCGCATTGATTTAAATTAAAGTTTTTGTTTACTTTTGTTATTTTATTATACAGGTGTATCAGAAATATGTGGTTATATTGAAGGGTGTGGTACAGAACATGTAGGTCTTGAAATTTAGTTTGGGACAGTTCTTTATTTTTTTGCAATTACGATGTTCCAAGCTGCTCATCGCATTGAATGTGTGAATGTGTCCCCAGTGCATGAGCATCTATCTCAAGTGGTACAGCTTGATATCAGTAGCTGTCCATCTTTAAGTAGTCATCATTGTTATCATTCAGTTATGTTCTCAGATAGTATAGGAAGAGGTATAGGTAAATTAATTAATAACAACCTGAGTTATTCTACTCAAAACTATTGTACGCCAGGGTCAACCTACAAACGAATAATGGCATCAGTAACAGGAAATGAATGTAATCCTGAAACCAACATTACTGTATTTGTAGGTAATAGTTCTAATGTCAAAAAAGATGAAATCACTGACTGTGTAACAAAGTTGTTACAGATAGATTGTAGTAAAATAATATTATGTGCTTTCCCATATTTTGAAAGACTGACGAATAGACAAAACAATTATATTCATATGCTTAATAAGCATATGCACTTTTTAGCTAGTCATCACAGTGACAAGCTTGTGTTTTTTGACACCAACAGTTTTGTTGAAACTTTAAAATCGACTAGGGATACTGTGTATCTGCCTGTTAATTCTAGACACATAATAGCAAGGCTATTAGCTTTTTATATAAACTCAGACATAAGTAGTATGTCGAAGTCTTGTGTTATTAATACCACAATAGTTAGTAATAATACTAAAAGTCACGTGGCGAGCCTGAATAAATGTAGCTCAAATGTAGCTATAAGTAATTCTACAAACTGTACGAAGGAGGTTCCATGTCCCTCACTCACTACGAGCTCACCGTCTGGTGGTGACATTCAAGTCTTGGGCTTAACTCCGGATAATCATTTAAACTAGTTTGTAAGACAACAGAAGGTACCAGGAAGAATATTCTTATAACTAACAACAACAAGGTATCTTCTTGCTCAAAAAGATGTCATTATCAAAAAGAAGGTCAGCAGAATGCCTTGAAGTTATTTCATCAAAATATTCAAGGTATTTCTTCCAAATTATTAGAAATTGAAATGTTTTTAGAGAAAACAAAGTTTGACATTGTTTGTTTTACTGAACATTGGTTAAGGGATTACCAAATGCTAATTAATTATGAGAACTATAGTGTGGGCAGTTGTTTTACCCGTAAATCTATGCTGCGTGGAGGGTCTCTAATCTTGATTAAAAATTGTTTAAAATCCAAGCAACGCAATGACATAGTTGGTTTATCAGTTGAACATTGCATCGAACTGTCCTGTGTTGAGCTAGATAAGCATGTTATAGTGTGCGTGTACAGACCCCCTAATTATCAGACCTTTTCTTTATTTGAGTCAATAATGGAAGATGTCCTAGCGAAACTTGCATCCAGTAACAAAGCCGCAATTATTTGTGGTGATTTTAATATTAATATTCTTGAAAATAATTCAAATAGCTGTAGATTATTAAGCCTTTTTAAATCGTTCAATTTATTTAATATTTTTACCGAACCGACTAGAGTAACTCCAACTTCTGCTACTTGTATTGATAATGTCTTCTGCGATTTTGATTATTTAGAAAAAGCCATCGTAAATTTTCTGCCGTCAGATCATAGTGGACAAACGGTAACTTTTAGGTTTAAAACACCTTTACAAAAATTGCAAATACAATTTAGACCAATAACTACTGGCAAATTAAATAGTTTCAATAGTGCCCTAAATAATAAGTTAAATGTTCTGGGCCATAATATGGACGATGCAAATAAATTTTATGAGGATTTCTTTTCAATAGAATTCAGTGTGTGAATTCAATAAAACTTTTGAAAAGAAAACAAAAATATTTGCACTAAATTTATATTTAGTGACTGGGCAACCAGAGGTATTATGATTAGTAGAGAAAGACTGTTCGAGTTGTATGGCCTTAAGCCTTACATTAACACTGAAACTTTCAATAAGTATGTTGCTACATATTCCAAAACTTTTAGAAATACCTGCAAAATAGCTAAAGCCCTGTACATTAGCAACAAGATCAAAACAGCGGAAGATAAAATAAAAACTGTTTGGAAAGTTATAAATAACGAAACTAGTAGGAAAAAAATACGAAACATTGAATACACACTGGAGACTTCACGTGGTGCCATAAGCTCTAACTTAGAAGTAGCTCAAGAATTTGTAAATTATTTTACTAATATACCATCTAACGGATACACTACGGAGGCTTTAAATTCCTCACCCAAAGTCTCAATTGATTTATTAAGAGCGAACGTTCCAGGCTGCCCGGTTGAATTTCAATTTAAACATATAAACCCTATGATAGTTATAAAAGCTTTTCGGCAAATAAAAATCAAGTTGACCGAAGATCTTTGGGGAATGTCTATCAAAGTTTGTACATCTATAATCGAGACCATAGCACCATACTTAGCTTTAATATTTAATTTGTGTGTAGATCAAGGAGTCTTCCCGGATTTAATAAAATACAGTAAGGTTATACCACTTTTTAAATCTGGGGATAGCAAAGACACCAACAATTATAGACCAGTATCCGTGTTGCCGGTATTCAGCAAGGTGTTCGAAAAGGTAATGCTCAATCAAATGCTTAATCATTTTAACATCAACAAAATCTTACACGAACAGCAATATGGTTTCACCAAAGGTCGTTGCACGACTGATGCTAATGTCACTTTACTAAAACACATATTTACAGCGTGGGAGGAGGCCCAAGATGCCATAGGAATTTTCTGTGACCTCTCCAAGGCATTTGATTGCGTTAATCACGAAACCTTGCTCCTAAAACTGGAGCATTACGGACTAGGTAAACCTGCGCTAAGTTTAGTTAGATCTTATTTACAAGATAGACGGCAAAAAGTTCAAATTAATGGTGTCAATTCACTTGGATTAAAAGTAAAATTGGGTGTTCCACAAGGCTCGATATTAGGTCCTTTCCTCTTTTTAGTATATATTAATGATCTACCCCATTTATTAAAAAAACAACCACAAATGGTGTTATTTGCTGATGATACTTCTTTAATTTTTAAGATAAGTAGACTTTCATCAAATCTTGACGACGTAAATAACGCACTGCTGCAGGTACAAAATTGGTTTACTGCTAATAATTTAGTATTAAATGGGAAAAAAACAAAATGCATAAGGTTTGCTTTGCCGAATGTTAAAAGTACTGATTGTGACATAGTATTTAATCAAGAGAAACTAGAATTCGTTGAAAAAACGGTTTTCTTGGGGATCACGCTCGACTCGAGGCTGCAATGGGGTCCCCATTTAACATCTCTTGCAGGACGGCTAAGTTCAGCAGCATATGCTGTAAGAAAAATCCGTCAGTTTACTAATGTAGACACCGCGAGGCTGGTCTATTTCAGTTACTTTCATAGTATCATGTCTTACGGTATCTTATTATGGGGACGCGCTGCAGACATCGAGTCTATTTTTATTCTGCAAAAAAGAGCCATTAGAGCAATATATGGCCTCCGCAGGCGCGATTCTTTAAGGGAACTGTTTAAAGATATTAACATCATGACCGTACCTTGTCAATATATATATGAAAACATCATGTACGTAAGGAAAAACTTAAATATTTTTAGTAAAAGAGGTGAAAGACACAACTATGGGACTAGAAATAGGGACCAATTGGTTCAACCGGGTTTCAGGCTGGCTAAAGTAGATTCATCCTTCATGGGGTACTGTTTAAAATGTTATAATAAAATACCTCCCCACATACTCCAACTGAATGAAACGAAGTTCAAAACCTGTATCAAACGCACACTATGCAGCCAAGCATATTATAAGTTGGAGGATTACATCTCTGACAAAAATGCTTGGCTCAACGCTGGTTCTGCTCCACAAGGGCGCCTAAACAATTGATTAGCATTCGGAAATATTGTTGGAGCTGCTGAAGATTGTATAAACTATCTTTGCACTGTATACATTCAATCTTTTAGTATTGTATAATTGCAAAGCACACGTGTGAGCACTATGTAGTACCTACTATAAAGCTACCCTATACTGGGCACGTCTGTCATTGACTTGAATGTGCCCTGGCGGCTGAGAGTATGTCACGCTCACTCAAATCTCTCGCTGGTGGTGGCGTGTGTGTTGGATCATTAAGTTCCCTTCAAAATGGTTGAGCTGAATGGTGCTGATCCATACGTCATGTTCGTGAACGGGCGCCGTCAGTGGGGACTGGTCATCTCTTGGCTGCCACGGCTTTTTTTCATTTTTCTTTTCCGATTTTTATGTTTTTTATTACGGGTCTTTCTACATCGTTCTCACATGTTAAATTTCAACAAGACTGATGTAACAAATTTTCTGTAACCATATTATTTAAAAGAGTGTCCATGGAGTTTCTTGCCCGTTCTTCTCCATAGGTACCTACTTCGCTTTGGAATGGGCAACTAGCTTCATATTTCTGACTGACCGACCCCTTGACAATTCAAAAGTGCCTGTAATGGGTTTATTTGAAATAAATGCTTTGAGTTTGAGTTTGAGCAACCAGCACAATCTGTTTACCCCTTCTGGGAATATTAGGTCCGTGTCTCAATTACATAAACGATGACAGTATACGGAATTTGATTTGATTTGAAAAGGCGTCGAAAAACGCTATGTATTTAGACCACAGCCGTTATTGTGTGACTGTTTCCGAAGTTTTCTTCGGAAACCAGAGCTTAAAGAGTAGGTAACATGGTAAGCCCTCTAATGTCATTTGACACCGCTCACTGTGCAATTTCTTGCGATTAAACTGCTTCATTATAAAACGATTGGGGATACTTGTACAAGCACTCATTTGCCGTGGTTCCACATGAGCTGCTCTCAAAGTAATTGATGCTACTAATTCAGAGAGTCTTTTCTATCGAAGTTTGTTATTTTCACCGGTCAATCACTGTCGAAATAAACAAACTGAGTAAGTAGGTAGGTAGGAACTGTAAAGTTTGTCTGCAAAAGTCGACCTTATGTTGTGCAGGCTGGTAGTAAAATAACTCTAGTTACATTCGAACAGTCAAACAAGTTTAGCATGATCTTTTTGTTATTAGGTTTTTGTTTGATAGAAGTAGTGAAAACATAGGCGCTATGACTTAAACACGAACGCTTAGATTAATTAAATATAACGCCTTTCACTCCTACGTCCCAGTCCAGTAGATATTATTGCAGTACCTAGATTACATCAAGAGAATTGGCAGAGTAATATTAATAACAAGACGGTGATTATCTACATTGGCCTTCAAAACTTAATATCACCTTTTAAAATTGCAATTTTCCTAAAATATTGTTGACAGAGTTGTAAAATAAAAAACATTTACCATAAGTAATACAAGTTTATATTAAGTTCTCACAAGCTTTGGATCATCTTCCAACAGAAAATTAACCTTTTACTCTCAGACCTTATCATATGAAAACAATGAAAACCTTACATAAGTGACTTTGTTAATTTATTTTAAATAATAGCGTTGTCCAAGATAAAATTAAAATATTTGCGCACCATAAATATGTAATGTAAAGAGACCATTAAACTTTTGGGATCATACGTTGTACCTAAACCTACATTCTGTCAAATAAATTAATTTGAATTTGAATACCTACTATAAAATGAGGGTTAGATTAAGATTAAGATTTATTAAATAATCAGTCTATAAAGTTCCTGCTGCTTGGACTCAGGCCAGGCTCCTTTCTATGAGAGGAAATGGGCCGTAATTCAACTCGTGGCTCATTGCAAGTTGGTCAACTACGATCCATGGCTTCGTTCCCATAAGCAATAAAAGAACAAATAGTTAGCTGCTATAACTAAGTTTCAAAGGCGGAACTTAAAAGGCCTCTCCAGAGCAAGATTTTATTTCACGGAGAATTTAACGGTAACCTCGATGAACTTAAAAGCGAAATAAGGTAGGTACCTACTTAACTAATTGTAAATGCATGCCCGGGGTTTTCGTCTTATAGTGGTTATTATACAGCTCTTATAAGCAAAACTATTCTCAAGCTGGGCAAACCCCTCTGTTATTACTTAGTATAAAAATACCAAATCAATGTTTAAGTACACACATTTATCGGCTGGTAAAACCCTTGGTGCAGCGCAAGAAAATTCGACACTTCAAAACCAATAACCTCAACTTTTTTCTACCTTCCTAAAGTTATATTAAACTATATTATTCCACGTTCGCTGATAAACATTCTAGTCTTTTCAAGAGAAAGTATTCTGAGAAAAAAATATAAATGAAACGTTTCATATTTGAAGGGTGGAGGCGGCATTCCCGTTTCTTGCAACAATTTCTTCCAGAAGAGCGGGCGAATGTTGGTCATAAAAACATAATAAGCTTAGAAAAGGTCGCGGTACGCTACGCGAGGAGACAGGCGACACCGCGCGCATACTTCATACTGACACCAATAAATAACTCTAGTGCTATACTTTCCCCGTTTTGTGGGTACCGTGTGAAGATAACTTTGAGTTTAGGCGACAGCGTAAGTATTTGTTTTCGAACAAAAACGTTATTAGCTTAATCCAGTGACAGATATTATAATGGGTTTTCCCGTTTTTTTTTTTCGGGCTAGCGACATTCTGGTTACGGAGATATTGAAAGACAAACTTCCATCGTTTATCGTGAATACGTCTTTAAAGCTGTCATAGTGTGTATCCATTTAAAAAACTGTTGATAACATAAGCGGGAGATTCCGATTGGTGTTGTAACTACATCTATCATCTAAATATAAAATATTTTATACGTTGAGTCAGTTCTGTGACGGACCACTCGCGGTGGAGGGGAAGACCCCGCTATTTCGAGGTAATATCTCTGTGTTACATAATTTGCATTTAATTAAAAAAATTACTTTGTAAAGCTACATTGCTCGTTTGTAAGACATTGTATATAAAACGAGTATTTAAACGTTGAAGTAAATTTATGCGGTATAAAAGTTAAAGAAATAAAACTAAATTAATAAAGTCAACATTTAAGGATCGTATACGGTTGGAAAGGGCTTCTCCAGAGCAATCCAGTGAGACCTGTAAAGCACCATATGACAAAGTAAAGCGGTGCTGGGAACGTAAAGGAATGAAGGCGTCCGAACGAATTAATGACGTCGCCAGTACATCTGCAGCTAGGGCGGCCGAGCTCTATCAACACCGGACTGTACAGACATCGATTGTTTGTGATCTCCGATTTTTAAAACACATTAAGGGCAGCAGCTAGTGCACGTGTCACTACTACGTCTATCTTCTGCGCTCATTGGAGTCACCAAAGGATAAAAACTTAAAACTAGCGGTAGTACCACAACCACTACCTACCTCAGAAGTATTCGTCCACGACACAGCTTCATCCCTTTTTTGTGATTTTTTACGAAAACAAATGTAGCGGTACCAAGTGAATCAAATAAATCTGAAAGATGTGACGTCGTAGTATAATTGATGGTTAAACGAACTTACCTTAAGTGATGTTCGACCATAATATATACGGGATGTCACATCCGAAAGATTTATAACCCACCCAAACCCTGTGATTCCAAGATCAATCATAAATCTCCCCGAGTTATGTCGTGGCCAGTTTTTGCACAAATTATGATATAATTATAATTTGTATAAAAACTGGACATTTTTTTAAGTGCAGCTGTATTGTTTATAAATAATTTTTGGCCAAGGACGCAATCATAATTTCGAAAGTTTTGGGTGTAAAGTCTTGTCTTGCATATGCTTCTCTGATAATAGGGATGACACCAGGGTAAGTCTTGTCCAGAGTGGGTGTCTTGTTCTGAAAGGAGACAGATTAGGATCAGGTTTTACAAGATCGTTTTGTGGAAACTTCAAAAAAAGCGGGTACCAAGGCTGACTAGGCCAATGTGGTACTACCATTATTCCCGTAGCTTTATCATTGACTATTTTCCGTAGACATCTTAAAATCAATGAAAACGGAGGGAACGAGTAGAAGAAGAATGATTCCCAATCTACAGTGAACGCGTCTATGTTGAACGCTTCTCGGTCTCGTTTCCATGAGATATACCTGGCACACTTGGCATTTACTAGCAAATAAGTCGATTTCAGGAGAACGAAACTTATTAACGACTTTCTTGTAAGCCAACAAGGACAGACTGCATTCGGTATCAATGTTTTGTCGCCTCGTTTTGTCATCAACATTGTCTTTCGACTTTATATATGATGCGAATACATGCGATTGCCGTTATTTGCACAATTGCCAGATTTCGCGAGCTGATTCGTTTAGGTTCGAATATTGTAACTCCACCGTATCTATTTATATAAGTTATTGCTGTTGTATTTTCGATGCGCAGCAATATCTCTTTGTTGCGTTGTTGTTTGGCGAAGCACTTAAGTCCGTTAAAGGCGGCTTTCAATTCTAACAATTTATGTGATTAATGATCTCCGTGTTATTCCAGAAACCACTTGTCCTTTCACCATCACAGAATACGCCCCAGCCTGTCAGAGAAGCGTCCGAAAATATTTCTAATTCATAATGTCCGTAGCGTATTACATTTTTGGTACGCATTATATTATCTATCCACCATACCAAGTCTGGTTTTAGGCTAATGGGTAACATCATAGTTTTATCATAATCATTGTCAGAGAGTGTCAGAGCTAAGAACTTTTCGCGTTAAAAGAGTTTGGTATGCCGGACATACAGAAAAAAGTATGCCAAGGTGTTTTACAAAATCTCTAATAGATATTAGTTTTTGTTTAGAAATATTTTCGACACACTTCTGAACTTTGACTCGTTTTTCCCTTGGTAATTTTAAACAGTAATCCTGCGAATGCAGTTCGAAACCGAGAAAAGTTTGGGATTATTTTGGTTCTAATTTACTTTTGCCATAATTTAAGACAAAACCCAAATGTTCTAATAATTTATTTATGTCGGTAACACATTTGAGGCATTCTTCATAATAATTACCGATACAAATGAAATGGTCTAAATAAATAGCCAGTATCAAACCTCTATTCCTTAGTGTGGCAACCACCGGTTTCATAAGATTCGTGAAAATGCACGGTGCTTGGGACAAACCGAACGGTAAACATTGAAATTCGAAAATTTCCTTTTCGACATGAATTTTAAATATTTTTTTTTTAAGTTTCATCGATCTTTATTAGAAAATACGCTTCTCTAAGGTCTATAGTAGCCATATAGCAATTTTGCCATATTGTAATTAATTTTGTAACCGTTATATTATCCTCCATTTTAAAATGTTGTGTCGTAATAAAATTATTTAGGTTATTTAAATTAGGGATAAATCGAAATGACCATCACTTTTGTTGGCCAGAAATATTTTGACAAAAATTGGTAAGGCAAGTACGCAGCACGTTTAACAACAGCACCGGAAGACTGTTATTTAGATATTTCGGTCTTTATATTGTTTATTTCGGAATGACAAAAATTTTGATTTTCGGGTATAACTGTTTGAACAACTGGGTTTGTGAGGGGAATTTTTAAATCACTTACGTAACTTAAAACGGCAGGATCGTCAGTTATATTACACCAGTTATCAAAAAGTAGCTAATTCTACAAGCATGGGGTATAGTTACCTCGTTTAAGGTTTGTTTGTCCTTAAGTTGGCCTTCGATGACGGTGTCTGGCGATGTGCAGCCGACGTTGGCCATTTGTTCGTTTGAGCATGGAAACGAGGTCTCTGCCATGTCTGCGTGCCTGTTGACCTTGAGATCTGGGTGGGCCCTGCCAGTTTTCCTGTTGTGTGTATCTCCGGGATGTGGTGCAAGGTCACTACGCCGCCTGCGCGCGATGCCTTTATTTTCTCGCCTAGATTGGTTCCAAAAAGGTAAGTGTCCCTTTTTACGTCGGTAATCAGCTGTGTGAATTTTTTATCAAGGGATGTAATCACCAGTTTTCTACTTGTTTTTGTGTTTTCAGAATGCAGATCTAGCAATATTTTATTAATATCCGATATTTTACTTTAAAGTTCTATTTTGTCCGCATCCTCATCAATAATGGAGCATGTCATATTCGTTAAACCCGCAATTACGTAACCAAGATGGTTTTGTGCCTTTTCCAGTAACTTGTCTCTGTTTCTTACAGGGTAACTAATAACCGGGATGATTTCCGGATTTAACAGAGGAGCTTTGACAAGCTTGAAGTTTTCTGGTACTAGTGACTTTTCCAAACCTTCCTGCTTCTGTTTCTCTCGTCAGGCCGTCGACTAGGATACACCCTCAACGTTTAGCAATCTCGTCAGGAATCGGTGGTCCGAAGAGTCCGTCTTTTCCCTTCAATTCGCCGAGCGCTTCTAAAATCTCCTGGGGTAGGGCTTCCTGGATACTGGTAGCAATAACGGTACCTTTACTAGTGCTGGGACCTGGTTCTGAGAGCGGCGTTCAAACACCGATTTGTGTTTCATGCTCAATATCCCCATCCAATGCGAAGGTCCTGTTCGCATTTTCTATCGAAAAACAAGAAGCTACAGCGGACCTAATAACTGGCTTTGGTACATCAGGATCGTCCGATTCAGTTAGATTCACCCGAGCTTGTTCATACGGCGGTGACTCGCCTGGTGATAGTGGCGCTGAATCACCTGGTGATAATGGCCAGGGGTTGGGGTTGGCAAAGAACAACGCGGACGTTGTTTTTTAATTATACGAAATAATCATATACTGCATTTGCAGTTGTGTATTTTAGAGTCATTGGTTATAATCACTTTACAATACGAGACTGTATGGTTATCAGCCATGATCACGTCATGGAGAATAACATTGTCACCTCATAAACTATATTCCGTAGTAGTTATCTGTTGCCATCACATCGCAAAGAATAACCAGCAGGTAAGTTGTAATCTATCAGCCGCGATTGCGTCGCGGAGAATAACATGAGGCATGTAGTAATATCGTTTAAAGTAGGTATATTACGATCGTTAACGTATTTCATAACGTTAACTAGGTACCTTAGGATAAAAATACACCCGCAGGAGACGCCCTGGGCGTCGGGAGTCGCCTGCAGATTCCCGGCCACCGTAGGCGCGGGCTTGCGGATGGCGAGCAATGGGTAGCTCGCTGTCCGGTAAGGACCAGGCCCGGGTCGACGGCGCGTTGTGTTCCACGCGCGCCTCAAAGAGATGTCAGCACAAAGTGACGGGGTCCGATAGGGCCGACGCCTCAGGGTCGCGGGTTATTCCACAGAGAAAACCGTGGCCCTGGCACAGGCAACTGAAGGAACACGGGTGGGTTTTAGTCAGTAAAAGTCTGACACGCCCTCCCGCTCCACCCAGAGCGGGAGAAGTCATTTGATGATTTCCCACCCAAAAAAAAAAAAAAAAAAAAAAAAAGGATAAAAATACACACACGAAAACAGAAAATAATCACTTTTTATACCTAATTGACGGAAGATAGTTTTTAAACATCTAGTAACATGATCATCGTTCGATGTATGAGTTATGCGTAGGTAAAGGTAATTCGGGACACGAGTAGTTCTTCAACAAGGTAAACAAATATGACTCAACTTCGCTCGAATCCGAAAGTGGTTCAGTTGCTTTTGTAACCGTCTTATTTTCTTCCGAATGCGCGAGTCATCATCTCCGTGTTTTCGTTTACCCATTATAGGTAATTAAAGTTTTAACTAAATCACACGCGACTTGTACACGAAATATTACAGATGTTGCGATGCCCGCACAAAAAAAGCGAAAAGACGAGTGCTGGCAGCGGCGCGGGCGCAGCTAACATAGTGGGGGGAGGTACTGTGTCGTAGCCAATTTACTTACTTCTAATATATTTTATTTGTTAGGTCTAAAAATTGTGCGATGCCTAGTACATTAGAAAGTGGACTACCAAGTGAATTAAATAAATCTGAAGGATGTGACGTCGTAGTATAATTGTCCTACTGCACGACAACGGTTTTTCTACAGAAAACAAGTGTGCTTTTTTCACTAGTATTTCTACATTTATATTCGTAATTTAAATAATGTACTAACATAATAAAGAGTATTCTATTCTAGCTGTACCCGAGGTTACGCTCACGTGACTGTGTATTCTTTTGGCATTCAAAATTAATGGGTAGGTACTTCAAGTAATTGTATTGTGGTTAGAAAATAACTAATTTAATTTACGGTGGCTCCTTGTAAGGTTCACCAATTAAGTGGTAGTTACGAATATGCTACGTTACCTGCCGTCCGCTATTGTCCGTCAACTTTCGGCTTTTTGCGGGCTTGTCTTATCTTTGTCAGCCATGTCCATAGAGAATATAACACTGGAGAAGCCTTACGAACACTTCCCTCCCTATAACAGTACAAGACCAAGAGCTCTAGGACGTTCTTACTTTCAAATCAATTGTAACGCGCTTCACAAATCGTTTTCACGCCGCGCGGAGCTCCGTGACAATGCCTGACTGAGCTGTTATTTCCTGTAAAAAGCGTTCCAATACGCCAAACTTACTAAAGACGGAATAACCTTCCATATGCAATTTTTTTTTGTTAACTGCTGTACACCCGACCTTACCTCATAATACATTTTGATTTTACAATCGATTCAACCATGATTGAACATAAAACAAGGCATGAATCGATAATTTTCCTCATATCGCTTTTGTGATGACAACATGTCTTGCACCTCGTTTTTACAATCGTAAGATATAAAATATTTTATTTTGCTTGACAAAAATATAGGTACGTCCAATCATCAAAATTGACATGCACTTGATATGCGGTTATGTCTTTAGTAAAAATTAAAGCGAGACTACCGAAGGGTTGATGAGGTCTTGTTTGAAACCTAAATTGAAACGTCGATAATTTCTCAATAGGAACGAATAGTCATTTTAGTTGTTAAAAAAATGCTTTTTAACTGTTCAATGTTTTATATTTCCATTATTAGAATTGAAATGTTTGGTTAAATATTTTTTTTATTTTTTTTGTTAAACTTAACCTTTTATAATATTCAATTTATTAAATTTTTTGTTACTTTTATAATATACATATATATATATATATATATAAAAAATCAGCTAGTTTAAGTATAAGCTGTTTTATTTCATGGATTCATCAAGTGCGTAGCGTGCGTGGTGGACGGAGATAAGCCGGTAATCCGGTGAAGAATTGTAGGGAAATAGTCCACGGGATCGTGGATAGCTTACGGATATTGGTAACAGAGACCATGGAATCACTGCACCGCCGCCGGCTGTGTCTAGAGACGGCGGTACTCATAAAATTCCTGGTGCCGAACGTGCGATGCTTCAGGGGGTCTGCTTCTAAAGGCTGGCTGATTTTACCAAAGACAGATAACTGTATCTGTGAAATAAAATTGTCGTATGACATCTAAAATAGTTTTTGACAGTTTTGTTCGTAGGCCTCTGGAAACACTACCAAAAATTCAATTTTATTTTCAGGATTTATTCTCATTCTAGGTAAGAGTATTAAAAGTTTGGTGATATTCGGCCTAAGTCCGTCATCGACGATACGAACCCGTCCGAAAGTAGTTGATCCGTCAAAACAATTATGGAATAAAAAAATAACAAATCGCGAGAGAGGACAACAGACTGTCAAATCATGCTGTCATTCAATCTTATTTCGGATTTTACAGTATTCTTATGTCCGTTGGTGACGCGGAGTAGGTAACGCCCGTAACTTCGGCCGTAACAAAAAATTTCGTAATGTCCAAATACAGAGCGTTTATACCACCTTAATACAAATGGTGAAAATGACAAATTTTCATAACGTCTGTTATAAATGTGACGGAAACGCTCTTTTAGGAAACCGTAGCTTCAGGGATTTTCAAAGTCATCAGTTTCTCTACGACATTACATAATTTGTGTCGTAGTCAAATAAACGGTGACACGCTTTGTATAGAAAGTGTAGATAATGCGCCTCTAGCTGCGGCCGCCGAGACGTTTCCGTGCTATGTGGCATAATGAGTCTACGTTTGCATGGACGTAAAAATATCGCGGTGGGATTTTTTTGAACTGAATCTTCAACGCACCGCTTAGCGAAGAGAGTTGAAATCCAAAAGTGTGTTTTTCGACGCGCTGGGTTGTTGGATTCTCCGAAACTTAAAATTCAGTGAGCGATAAAATCTCGCCGCTTTATTTTTATTTAAGTGCGTGCACACGTGGTCTTACTTAGAAGATTCTTATTCATGTTTTTTTGTTAATAACGGAGCCTAGAAACTTTTGTGAAATGTGGCCCAGAAGATCCAATTGTAACTTCAAGTAATATTTTTAGGATTAAACTTATAGTCTACACTTATATATATTATATATGCATAATAAAGAGAAAAGATTTGATTGTTTGTTTGTATTCAATAGGCTCCGAAACTACTGGACTTAAAACTTAATTAACATTAGTTCGAGCCCTGGATGAGTTGTAACGTCTTTAAGACGTAACTACATACTTACACAATTTAGAATAAAACTTAACGAGCCACGAGGTCTCAAGGGCAATCGGCATTTGATGAGACACGTAATGAAAACTTGTAAACCCTACGGGGTTATAGGCTTTATTTAAGTTTAGCCATATGATGTTTGTACCCAACGGAATAAATATGTGTCGTCCACTTACATTACATTTAATGATAACAGTAGATAACGAACTGTGTGTCAAAACTTTCGTTTAATGTATTTTGAAAAAAAAATTGAGTCTCACGATATATTATAACAACACCAGCCCTATTATTGTCCCACTGCAGTGCAAAGGCCTCTACTCATACAGTGAAGGCACGGGCATTGATCTTGAGACTTAAATTAACTCATCATCAGCCCACTGCTGGTCATAGGATCTCCAATTGCACGCCATTTAGCTCGACTCTCGGCAACACTCATCCAGCTGCTACCAGCCACCCTGCGAATAACGTCGCTCCACCTAGCCTGATTCGCGGTCTCCACTCAAGAACACGTCTACCCCAACGGTCATCGGTTCTACGGCAAAATTTTACATAAGTTAAATTAACTTAGCTAGTTAATTTAACTTATGTAAAATTTTGCAGTTAATAGAAGTCTGAATCTGCTTGATAGTTGCCTGCGACTTCATCTGCGATCCAGGATGAAAAAGAGACCTATGTCCTTCTCCAAGTCCTGTTCTACCCATGTGCCACATTTCATCCAAATCCGTTCAGCAGTTTTAGCGTGAAAGCGTAACATACAAATAAACAAACTTTCGCATTCATAATATTATGTAGAAATAGAAAATATTTTATTGTCCAGGTAATACAGGTAGTAATGTAATGCACTTCTGTAACCATCTCATCGTGAAAACTAAGGTGAAGTGAGCGTGGAGTAAGTTGTCAGTGCTACAGATGCTAAGGATTGACCAAGACGGGCTGACACTGACAGCAAGTCTTCACGATTATTTTTTTACAGAATCGACATGCTGGTTCACAGCCTGGTTCACAGGTTTGTCAGGTATCATTTAAGCAAAAGTATTTTTTTTATTCATAATTTTGAATATTAGCCATATGTGACTCGATTCAAAATTCTAGCGAGTTCACAAAGTTGTTAAAAGATTTTTATGGCATGTGGCACATCATTAGCAAGAGGATAGACTGGAGAATTAATGAGGGAGGTGGAACATCCCGGTCACTTTTGTATATTTTTTTGTAGCCATATAAACAGCTGTAACATACATACATACATACATAATCAGCCTAATTTGTTCCCACTGCTGGGACACAGGACTCCTCTCTGTGAGAGGGAGTGGGCCGTAATCCACCAAGCGGGCCCAGTGCGGGTTGGTAGATGTCACATGTCTTCGAATTTTTGGTTCTTAGACGTGCCGGTTTCCTCACGATGTTTTCCTTCACCGTTTTGAGAGCAGTGGTGATGAAATAATTTACACAAAGTAAAGCGCCTGTCTGGGTTCGAACCTACGACCTACACCTCGTAAGTCGCGGCCGTTTTACCTTTGCGAGTGTTTACAAAATAATTCAATTATTTCTAACTTTAATTTACCAGAGTGCCTTTTAGTTCACTTTAAGCAAACATAAATATTCAGATCGTGTTGAAAATTTTACGCTGTATCAGTGTTTTAATAAATTATTCGTAACTGGTTTTTTGATTTAACAGTATTAAAAAATTCTTAAAATTGATAAAAGCGCCAGACAATTCACGACGACGTTCGGTTCCCAAATTTGCCCGACTGAGTAAGAAATCCGGAACCTTCCGCGCTTACGGCAGACACCTAGGCCACTATCTATACTTACGAGGTCGAATTAAGTAACTATAATATATTAAAGTTAGTAAATCATACAAATCAAATATTGGATAAGTGCAAAGATTTAATTAATTTTGTAGCCTGTTCAATCATATAATTTATATGATTGGCGTGTAAAGCCAGATATTATTATATAGGGAATTTCAGCATTTTCAGGTTAAGACGCCAGTCGTACCTTAAAAATTAAAATATTGTAAACCGAAATCGTAAGATCTGTCCGACAATATCAATCTCATGTAAACTCACGCTCTTTTTTCCTTGGCCCCCATCTCACCGCGTTTTCTTAAGAGGTGGTACATCGGTTTCGGTCAAACAGAGTTATTTTTAATATAGGGGCGCCGATGAGATGCTTGCCCACGGCGCTCTCAACGTTAAATCCGCCTCTGTACACAGGTTAACAGCAAGTTGAGACGACATGAGTAGCTAAAAATACTGCCTACAGCTAGGTTACAATATATTTTAGTTCCACTGAGCCCCGAACTAGACAGTTTGTATCTCGGGGTTTGGGGTACGAATTTTAGAGTGGAGACTATAGAGGTGATTTTTATTGGGTTTTTCTATGTAGAATTTCTCAGTAGCAGCCCGGAGTCTGGATCTGTGCCAGGCTGATGGCAATAGGCTCGCATATTACATGGGACTTAAGCAAAACTGGCGAAATGTGGGTGTACAATAGGTACACCTCTGCCTTACCCTTCTGGGACTACAGGCTCTTATGTTATGTATGTAGTAGCAAAAGTCCAGGTTTCCGCACGATGTGATGAGTGTTTACATAAACATTCAGTTGATTTTATTTCAGGCAGTACATTGTTCGTCTTGTTTAATTTTAATTTTGATTCCTGTTCTAATTAAGTCAGCCTGTCGTAATCCACTGCTAGACAGAAACCTCTCCCAACTTTTAGTACAACCTATTTAATATGTAGGACTGTATCATTATACCAATTTAATTGCAGCTAGCCTAATCGTTTCATCTCTTAACACTAGAAATCACCGACTGACTTTGAATCAAGATGACCTAATTTCGTAAATAGGTCGCAAAAATAAGATTAATTCTTCAAAAGGCGATTATAAATTAGAACAACAATTCTCGAGTGAAAGATTAAGTCTCAAGGAAACGTGATTAGCCTACATTAGCGTGACACGCACCCGGTAACCGTGTCTCGGCATAATCGTTACGAGCGACGCGACGGGGCATAACAGAATCTCTTTTAACGTACTTAAAACCTTATAACGTTGCCGTCAAGTTATACACGTTCGTTTTGATGTATTTTTTAAATTGCATTTTAAAGAGTTTGAGTCCGCCATAGCCCATGTAGTCAAACTGGGAGATCGAGTATTCACGGCTGATGGGGGACCGGGTGGTCATATTTATTATTAGTATCCATTTATTTCTGGCAATTGACCCATAGAAATAAAATAAACAAATATATATAATACTTATAGGTAGTATACCTGAAAATTTATAAAACGAAACATTAAACTGTTGAATAACATACGTAAAATTGCGCGCTTATTGCGTTGGGTCGTGGGTAGCCTTCCGCGAAAACGCCCGTACGCACCACCAAAATTCCTCCTGGCTAAAGGTCTCCAGATGATACGTAAGCGGAACCCGCAGCACAAAATACTTAACAGGTTCCGTGCGTTACGGGTAGTATACGACCCGTCTTATCGCTATCCGCTTTCATCTCAGTGCGCCTCCCGAAATCGTTGTCTGTTTCGCTGTGCGCAAAACACTTGTCTATGTACTCCTACGATTGTAACAATAATAATATAATAAGTTTTTTTTATTTTTTCTCACAATGGTTTTGAAGTCGTTAAAAGTTTTGAACGATATAAGTCATATTGTGAGAGCTGGTACCTGTGTTAAAGGCCACCTGACCCCACTTAGTGGCATCATAAATAAACATGCTGGTAACATGTTTTTCTACCAACTGTAACAAAAATAAATAAATAAAAATAAATAACATAACAAGCAGTCAGCAGTGCGTGTGAATGTGAAGGTAAATGGAAACCGCAATGTGAAGATAAATGGTGGTGAATGTGTAGGTTGAGTCTAAGTGTCATTTAATAGTGCGGAGCAACTTTTCTGTGTCCTCACAGGAATTATTTTTAGAAATTCTGATACAATTTTCTTACAACTGACATCGATGCCATTATATAGATTCTGAAAAAAAAAACTGGTATCGAAATTTTTATTTATTTATTTACGCCAATCTTACCCACAACTACCATTACAGATCTTCGATCCAATGCGATAGAGAGGCCTTTACTCCAACCAAAACAATCAACAATCAGTATCTATGTGGAGTGGATTATATTTAGTATGTTTTTTATTCAAGAGATATTTTGGTTTTTGGTAGAGGAGACAGTTATTTTTGTTTAGTATATCTAATCTACTTAACCTGTGTGAAAGAATTATTTTATATTGGTTTTGTTTACATTTATATTAAAGAGGATACTCGTATTGCCTACTCGTTGTATTATTTTCTTAAACCTCAAAAATATGTTTAATGTTTTTTTTATGCGATAGCCTTTTTGGTACGAGACCTACTGCTGAGCATGAGGTTCTGGGTTCGATTCCCAGGTCAGGCAAAGTGTTATGGGGTTTTTCTATCTAGAATTTCTCAGTAGCAGCCCGGAGCCTGGATTTGTGTTCGGTTGATGGCACTAGGCTCGCCCCCTACGAGTATTACATGGGACTTAAGCAAAACTGGCGAAATGTGTGTGTACGTTAGGTACACCTCTGCCTAACCCTTCTGGGATTACAGTCGTGATGTAACGTTATGTGTTATGTGTCGTCAACATCAACAATGTTCATAGTTACCACAACATATTCCTCATATTATTATGTACAACTACTACGTCAAAACCGACCATCAAGACGTGCCACTGCCAGCCTGGTACTAACCGTAGTTACCGACAGATATTAAGCCTTCGTCTGTGGCTAAATTACAACTGGAAACATGAATAAAGATTGCAAATATTCAGCTGATTGAAATAACCCTATTATGCCGTTTCGGTTTTCAAGGTGGAATAAAAGGTATGAAGTCACTTACCTCACTAAAGCTTATTTTATCGCCACAGGTTTTATGAGGGGCATGTTGATGAGGTAGCCATTAATGCTGTCATAATACGCAGTTCACAACATAAAATCACTTGTAAATAACTGCATGTATTCTAGTGAAATTGTTAAGCTATTAAAAGTGAGTCATTTATTTGCAGTAAACAAAAGATACAAAAGATGTACCGCAAGAAGTGCACCTTTGTACCGCATTTACTGCAATGACACATTTCGCCCTAAATTGGCATGCAATTATTTTGGATAAAATTGTGAAAATAATTAAATGAAGACCATTTTTAACCGACTTCATAAAAAGTAGGAGGCACAAAACTAAAGTACTAAACCAAAGACACCGACTCCCGAAATTAAAGTTATTTTTCACTTCGTAGTGGTTTTTTTTTTGTAAAAAAGTTTTTTTTATATCTACTTATCGCCGATTATGATACCTTATACTAATTCCATTACTTAAATCCCAAGTTCTGGGCTACTTTATAATTAAATTTTACTTGAAACTTATTATTAAAAACTTATTACTAACTTATCAAGGTATTATGCCTTGAGCTAATAAGTTTAAAGTAGGTACTGAATCCTTTAACTTAAGTATTGGCATTCACATTTTAATTAAATAACCAACTTTTACTTTTAAAAAAACTTTCTATAATTTCCAAAAAAGTTTTGTTTTCAGATCATTGAACTAATTGAATAAGGCTGTGCTCAGACTGAGTCACGACTGGCTATTCTACAGTATATCACTCTATGACAACAACAAGCCGAAAGCGCCAGGATAGCCCTCGAAATTACAATGTTATGAGTTTATATGATAATAATTGTGTTGGGACATATTTGTTACGGCCGTGACTCATAGATATTTCTATATTTTCTCTTTATGTATATATTTTCCTGTTATGAGGAGCTTGGTTGGCTTATCACTCATGCCCACAAACAACCCCGTAAAGTGGAGATCAATGTGCGCGACACGGGTTGTATATTCCCCGTATTTTTAGAAGTCCACATTTTCATATTAATAACTAATACCTAAGTTTCTTGAAGGATTTTCGGACGACCTCAAAGTTATAACTAATATAATATTACAAGAATATGTTGTTCACTTATTCCAGAAAGAACTACGTCCAATTTCGGTTTCTTAATGGAGAAAGAGGATTTTAAAAGTTGATAGTGGTACGGGAACTATACCGTAACGCTGCATATCGAATCTGCAAAAATCTCACCGTGAAGACTTACGTGGAGTGAGCTGTCAGTGTCTTGGTCAATCCCTAGCATCAGTGGCACTGACAGCCCATTCCAAGCTCACTCCACCTAAGTTTTCACGATGAGATGGTTACGGAATAGCACTGCAGGAAACTCTGGTACGGGATATACAGCGCCTGTAACGCACAGACGAGCAAACTCTGTTAGAAGCTTGCAGCGGTGGCAAGGGGATCTTTGCCAAGGTGAAACATCAAGGTTAATAAAATTTATAAAAATGGATATCTCATGCGATTGTCAAACTAATGAGAGGTGCAAAGATGCCAAAAACATATTTCAGGATAGTTTTAGAACTTTAACGTCATAATGAAAGCCCTTTTCAATAATTTTATCAATTTCTTGCAATAAAGTAAAAACCAGCAACTGAATGAACATTGGAGGAATCAGGAGCAGTTTTTTTTGTAGTTTCTAGTACAGTCAGCCTGCAGAATTTCAGGCGCGCCTTCATGAGAGGACGTGCGATCGTTCCATAATACTGTAACCATGTACATGTTATCATGTACACATTATAAATTCCAATTATAAGTGTAGAAATTTTACATTGGGTGACACAACGGGCGGTCTTATTGCTAAAAGCTATATTTTACAGACAACCTTTGAATGGATTAAAGAGAAAAGGAGCGACAGGTTGTCAGTGGTGTACCAGTTATATATTCAATAAATACATACATACTTGTAACATATATTTATCTACACATATAATAATAAACACGAAACAAGACCACGGAAACTATATGTAATGATGATGTTTAAGGAGAGAGGAAGTGTTTTTTAACCAGAATTTTAAAAGTGGACAGTGATTTAGCGCGCCTTACCGACATAAGCAAGGCATTCCATAACCGTACTGCTTGAACCCTAAAGAACTTGTCATAAAAACTGGTGGAATGCATCCGCATCTATTATATCGCCGTCTTACGTTTTTCGATAACCTGAGATATTAATTAGATATGTGTGTCATGAAGGAACTTGAAACGTTTTTTAAGGTAAGAGGAGGTTGTAGGGTTGAACAGAATACTGTAGAGCTGAATTATAGACCAAAGATTTTAGACAATTTAATTCATTCTTGTCGAAATATACATCTTTTTGAGGCGGACTGTACCTACATAGCACTGATTATCAGGATTATTAAGCAGTTATGAGCACAATATTATAATTTGAATATTAATTGAGCATTCCGAAGAAGCGGCACTTTGACCTTCTAAACAGGAAAGTTAATTCACTGGGCGTTTTCGAAGCTTATTACTACACAGTTAATCTTTCATCAGATTTCAAAAGGTTGGAAACTAAATTCTTGTCAGTCGAGATCTTGTTCACAATTTATTTTAAATTATAGTAAGTAAAGTCGGTTTCGTACCATCGGTGACTGATCGTCAGTAACGAACTGCGCAATAACTGCCTCAGTCTGCACAACAATCGAAAAGATATCATGAAGCTTATAATGCCGCACAAGGAGATTTGCATAGATAGCAGTCTCAAAAGAATTCATCGCAGATGCCATTAAAGGCTTGATTAAATAAAGCGGTAAAACCCTTCCGTCGATAAACTCGTTTGCATCGATAAAATCGCACAGCACTCGCCAAATCAATTTATTCACAAACGCGCAATATTGCAACTTCATTAGTAGTGTTGCTGTAGGGCGTTTACTTGCATAGACTCTATGCAATGCCTTTATGCCCTACAGGTAATCGCTCAGCCGTTCCATTTGTTGATTTTATGCATCGACGCACTTAGGTATAACTTGCTTGGGAAAATCTGTGGCGTTGTAAATAAATGCCTGAAAGTAGTCAAATCTGTGTATGTAAAACCTTTTTAAAGTCTAAATAACGTGTTCGTTATTTAGATTTTAAATAGGTGTGAAGTAAACATACTTCATGAAGTTTAAAACACCCCTTTTATTGGTATTTTTCACGGGTCAAAGAAAATGTTGTGAAGGAATCGAAATTTAGTAAAGTGCGCGTGGTGGACAATGCATATAACTTCTCTGTACTCGTATAAGAATTTAATGCGAGCTGACCGCTATTTACATTAAAAGTTGGGCCTAAAAGAGTTTGTGATCGTCTCTCTTTCTATTTAGTTTTATAAAGGTCTTTTCGCTAAGATTAAAAGTAGAATTAATCCAGCGGGTTATACGTCTAGCCTCCATTTTGTTGTCCGCTTTGAACTAACTTATCATGGACATCTTTATGCAAAGGAGGGTTTAGAAAAAAGCAAATTATATAACTTTCTGTATAATAAAGTTTAGTAGGTCGTTAGAAGGTCGGAGAAAATATTTGTATTTTATTATAAATTATTTCGCTTCTGATCATATTTTATAATATATGGGCTAGAGCCATGGAGAGGGCTAAAATTGGAGTTTCCTTAAGTGATCGAATCAGAAATGAAGAACCAAGGTATCCGGCAAAGCACGACGGCAGTTGGCAGCACATGTCTCTCGCAGAACGAATGGCCGATAGGGCCGAAAGGTTCGGGAGTGGTGACCGCGTATCTCTGGAAGACGTAGCATTGGAAAGCCTCTCACAGGGTGGACCGATGATCTCGTGAATGCTGCTGGGATATGCTGGATGCGGAAAGTGCCTATGTTCAGCAGTAAACGTCTTTTGGTTGAAATAATGATGATGATGATAGGCTAAAACCATGCAATAGCGCAATGTCATAATAATACGTTAAAAAAAACAATACTATTCCATAAAATGCATACTACACTGTAAAACTAAACCATGAACACACACTTAACATATTTCTGAACACTTCTTATTCATTTCATATGTGAGACAAAAATAGGTAATAGAAACAGACATAAAACTGGAGATCTTAGATGGCCGGCACTTAACGAGAGCGGCTTGAGACACGTCGCGTCACACAGGTGGCGAGATTGGACTGCCCTGCGAACAGTGGTGGCAGAAGCGAAGAAGAATAATGGCGCGTGATTGGTCGTCTTAATCAATGGTGCCAACCTTTCTAACGTTTTCGTGATTATTCGATTAGATGTTATTAACAGTGCGGCCAACATTATTGCCAACTTTATGGTCGTGGGGTTGCCGTGTTACATGTTTTAATTATTGTAGTTTTTCTTTATAAGGTTCGTAGCTAAATGAGAATAGCCGCACGGGTCGATCGAAGGTGAAGTTCGTGGATGGTAACCATACCATATATCCAGACCCCTGTGCCTCGGGAAGCACTTTAAGCCCTTGGTCCCGGGTCTCAATCGTAGACTTTGACAGTCGTTACGGCTATTCAGAAACCCAAAAGTCTGACAACTGGTCTTGCCAATACCCTCAGGTTGTCAATTAACTGGGGTGTGGAGGTCAGGTAGGCAGTCGACTTCAACTGCAACTGGTCGTACTGGAAGACAACCCAACATAGTTAGTTGGCATAAGGCTTTGCAGATGATGATTCTTTTATGAAAACGCCGCGCAACCATAATTATTGATAGTGATTGAAAGTCGCATAATTCAGAAATGGTATGGCTGACAGTAAAGGGTGAACTTTTACCTATTTAAAGAACTTTCTGGAAGTTGCTGTGATGGTTAGACTCGAATCAGCACGTTCCTAACTTTTAACGTAAACAAGATCGGCTTAACTTGCCTTTCTCACAGATGGGTCTCGAAGCTCGACTGCTACAACGCTTGATCTTCCTGTTATACCCCTGTGTTTTTTTCTAGTAGTTGATACTTTCAATAATGTATTCTATGAAGGACTACATACACCTTTATAGCCAGCGGCAAAGCTCCTCTCCTAAGGGTCGTAGCGTGATGTCAAATATCCTATAACTTTCCCCAATAATCACTTCGTCCACGGAATGACAAAAAAGAGACTCCGTCCATTGGTGAAAACCTTATGAAAATCCGTTCGGTAGTTATTGAGTTTATCGCGTTCAGACACGGATAGACAGATGCGACGGGGGGGTTACGTAGTTATTGTGATATCTAAGTCCAAAACACCGTGATAAGTCTTCATATTAACGATCCGAATTCATATCAAAGTATCTTTTATCGGAATCGAAATATATATTAACTTCGAATTCAATCTACGACTACAAGGGACATAAGAACTTGTTATAAGTACTCTAAGAACTTAGTGGCACTCGATCATAGTTTGTATTGTTTATCCCTAGTACAGAAAAGCTTATTAAGTTAGTTCCAGTTCGACGAACATCGATAATATCGCCGATATTTTACTGTATAAAGTTATATATAAACAGCCATTCAGAGAGAACTAGCGAGGGAATTAATGGTATGTTAATCATTTGTGTTTGTTAAAGAGTTTCGCATTATCGTGGATAAAAACACA
Organism: Dasypolia templi; assembly: GCA_963555695.1. Classification (NCBI taxonomy): domain Eukaryota; kingdom Metazoa; phylum Arthropoda; class Insecta; order Lepidoptera; family Noctuidae; genus Dasypolia; species Dasypolia templi. Next base: position 3,597,207 of record OY743147.1, read on the forward strand.
ATTAAAAGTGATGATTCGTTTGTATTTCTCTCAAAACTTCCATCTGGTCAATCTTCTTTGAGCTTTGAGAGGTAAGCATATTACTGTAAATATCAAAATCCCATGTTTGGCTTGGCTAGCTGTCGTATGGCAATTAATTTAATGATTCGGTAATTACTGCTGATTCTCAGCCTAATTTGAATAAATGACTTTTGATTTTGATTTTGATACGAGGGTTGTTAAGAGAAATGTTGGGCACGTTCCAGCTAAATATAATTACGGACGAAGCTGGGGCGGACCAACAAGCGGCGCAAACAGCAAGTTTTTCTTAAGACTGTTTACACTGACTGAGGAAAATAATACTTATGATTAACGGTTTGGGTAAACCAGGCTTGTAACTTTTGTGCATGACTCAGGTAAGTCAGACTGATAAATTAAGAGCAAGTTGGACAGTTGCCCTCCCGTTGCAGTATTAACATTTCCTGTTAAAACTAACTACCCAACGAGTCCTAGTGCATCTAAGATATATAAAACGCTGGGGGCCATGAGATCAATCGCAGTTTAAACCACCGAAGAGGATTCAATCGTTGGTCATCGATTATTTCATAAGATCGATGGTAGTTGATCGATTACTGGCAGTTAAAACCATCGATTAGTTTAAACTAGCCCAAAGGTACGGATAAACTCTGTTGTATGGATTAAACTAGTCGTGAACTGACCAGATACTAATATGTGTGCGTAACGATTGCTCCGCCAAGTTTTACAAACAGAAAAAAACTTCGCCCAAAAAATGCCTGCTTTAAACATTTCCACGTATCTATTTATTGAAGCTTCGTTTTGTGGTTATTAAAATGGAAAATTATAACAGCGATTAGGATTCAGACAATACATCGAGATAATACACGAGTTGAACGTTATATATGGTTGTTATAGTAAACCGTCTGTCGTTAGATCAAGATATAACCATTGGAATCAATGGGATGTTATATAATTCATAGGTCGTTTTCGTGTCTCCAAAGCTTCAGCAAGAGCTATTTCAAGCGCAATTGGGAGCGAAATACCTATGTCAACCTAACCCAAGATATAAACAAACTCAAACGACACTAGAGAACCAACAATTTTCAAAGAAACCAAATACAGACTTACAGACGTCAAATGTCAGTGCCAATGTCAAATAGATCTATTTGTTGCCATTATTTTAATGCATATATATAATGGATAAACGAACTTCGAATAAACTGGTCAATGTTGACATGTGTAAAGGAATAATCGAAGAGTAACTAATCTGTTCATATTTTCCATTAGATCTTAGGACAGTAGATTAAACCATCGATTATATTTTATCGTAGATTCTGATATCCATTGTTTAAACTGCTTTTGATCTTACGGCCCTAAGTAGTTGATATAGTTATCTGCGGTCCTCAGTCCCAGAATCCTACCCTACACAATAATGAATGTTGGCCTGACATTCAATTAAATTAGTTACGACTAATTGGAAACAATAGCAGCGTGTCTGCAGTAAATGGCGGGATGACAGTAAATTAAATTTAAAAAAAAAACAAGACCACTCCAAACTCTTTTAAAATATTCTGCAGATTTTACTTGCTGCAGTTTTTAAACTTGCAACTATGATTGAAAAAGAAAAGCCGATTTGTAAAAGAAGATTTTAAGACTTTTTTTACATCGAGACAAATTTGTAATATCCATTATTGTGTATATAACAAACGTCTACTGTTCTCTTGTTACCAGTTAAGCCTTGCTGCGTTATTGAGATAACAGAAGAAATACTTAACGACAATTTATTCGTATAAAAAGCGTGCGGATGGCAAACAAGGGGCTTGTATTAAATTAACTTCGTGTCACACCTGCGCCGAGAACATTCTCTTATAACTTCATGAGGAAAATTGCCTTAATTCAGTTATTTGTCGGTATCAAAAAGGCCTTTCTTTTCAACTTAATACCTGCCTTTTTATTACTCAAAGAGAATTTTGAGGGGAAGATAATTGCGAAAATATTTATTAAATTTTACTGGCATTGGTACCGTTCGCTCGTCGGGGCCCAAGATAAACAGAGAATTAACTCATTCAAATTCTGTGATGAGTTTATATTCTAGGTACCTATATTATTTTAGAGTTTATAAACCTAATTAAATAATGTTGTTATCATTCTTATCTAATCTAGATTTAGAGTAAGTTTATTTTTACAGAACGATTTACCGAAGGTTGAAATTATGTTACGGTCACATAATTCAAAATCCTAATCATATTTCATTTGTTTGACGACATAGGTAGCGAACAGTCAAATATTAGGCATGGTATTGCTAGATAGCTTTACAGATACATATCAGCAATGACATTAGTACCTTTCTGAGTAACGATCCCACAAACTTTAATGCTTCACAAGGAACAATTGCAATTGCAGTGTTTCCGAATTCATTTTTTTCATAATTTTTTTTCCGAAAACTGGCAACCTTGCATCGTATGTAAGCGCGGCCAGCGACTCGCGGTCTATAACGTTATTATTCTTAGCAATTCAAATTTCAATTGCAACAACACATGACTGTGTCATTTTAGTTACTTTTTTGGCTCACGTTAGATTGAAAGCCGGGCTTTTCGACTTTAGTAAAAGGAACGCCACTGCCTGTCAGTGTCACGTCTGTTCAAGCCATGATACATAATTCAAGAGGTCTCTCTCAAAGCCGTCACTCAAACGTCACTAATATTGAGCCTGTCAGGATAATCCGAATTCTTGCCAGGACAAGGTAGAATTACAAACGAATTTATTGTGTTTTGTTGGACCGTAAACATCTGATATTAAATGTTGGTCTTCTTCGATCACCGTGAAGGATATTTATTAAAACGGTTAGTAAAATGATTGGATTGTAGAATGACTTTCGCGTGACCGTTTCACGTGATATTGACACAATGTCTCCGATTTATATGACATCTTTATGACGTGGGATGAGAATAACTGAGCCGCTTAACAGCTGTTTATTTAAAGAAACGAAAACGACGAAGTGGGAACAGAAAGCGGTTTGAAAAAAAAAATGCTCATGCATTGTAAGCCTCTACAATTTTGCCCTAGATAGGTTTAACAGATCCGTTGTACTGCATAAGCCAGGGAAAGGGATATTTCTTTAACACGAGTCGCATATCAACTTTTTCCCCTTATCCATTCATTGTAATTGTAGAACCTCACTACATATAAAACCCCTTTTCCAGTGTTGTGGGACAGTAATCTCGGTGAGACGTCGTCGATACAATCACTTTATTTCACGACACCCACGGCAAGAGCAGTCTTAGATATAACAGTGGACTTGAGGGAACGTGTGTTTGTTGTCTTATGTTTGTAATGTTTGTTCAGTAATTAAAAGAAAAAAGTATAGTGCCAAGTCGTTTTTACACGACGTAAGTAGGTAATATTTAATTATTATTTTGTGTGCGTCATCATTCTACTTTTCAGAGGAAAATAGTATGAACTAAATATTCTTTAAAGAAAAAAGAAAAAAAAAGCGGCCAAGTGCGAGTTGGACTCGCATACAATGGGTTCCGTACAATATTTAGCGGGGCCTTAGAAATGTTTTGAAATTCGCAAACTTTGGATAAAATTATGATAACAAAAAATTATGTATGTTTGTGAACAATAAAAAGGGCATAACTATAAAAGTAGTTCCTAGTTAGTAATAGTTAGTACGCAAAATTGAGCTTGGACGTACTATACAATACAACACTTTTGTTGACTGTTGAAAACATAAAACGTATGTATGTACGTATGGAAAACATGGGTTATGTTATGTTACGTTTGGCGAGAAATTCAGAAGAATATTAATATTAACTACGAACATAAATCAGCGACCATTCCAAAAGTTTCATTCGTAACCGTACTACGCAGCTACGGCGTAGTCCTGACCGCTGCTACGTCGTAGCAGTTGTGCAACCCATTTAGACAAAAACAAAATTTTCACCATCATTTTAGGCCGCATTCAAAGCGATCGTCGCTCGAATACGCGAGCGTTGTCACTTTTTGTTTTTAAAACCGGAAATAGCCCTCTGTCGGCGCGACCACGCGACGTTCGCGTATTTGCGCGAGGATCGCTTTTAAATAGGACGCGGGGTTAGTGTGAACTTCTCGAAAAAGAGGTGTAATGTTTTTGAACTATTATTATTTATTGCCAGAGGCCGATGAAATTAAACTTAATGTGGTCTTATGATTTTTATTTGCGCGTCATACGCTTTAGAAGTATAAGTCTTTTTTTGAAGGCAAATTTGACATTAGTTTTACATTATTGACTTTGACAGTTAGAGCTGGAGATGTTTGAGGCTGCGTTCAGAAATATAAGGTACCAACAAAAAGTGAAAAATACCCACGGGATCGATACTTTCAGGGAAACCTCGTTAACTATTTAAACGAAAGTATTCCAAAGAACTAGTCGTCCCAGCCCGATCACTATGTATGGCAAGCCAATCCCTTGGGAGAAGCAAGCCAAATACCTAGGCGTGATCCTCGATGAGAACCTTACCTTTAAGGCTCATATTAAGGCGGTTCGCGCGCGCGCCTCCTTCGCTCTTAGCAGGCTCCAATTCGTACTGACAGCCCGTAGTAAACTGTCCCTCAAATGCAAGCTGCGCATCTACACCGCAGTCACCCGTCCCATCATGACCTATGCCTGCGTTGTATTTGCGCACGCTCACCCACGTCATCTCCATAAGATGCAGACCCTCCAAAACCGTTTCCTCAGAAGGGGCACGGGTGCCCCCTTCTATGTCCGTAATATAGATCTTCACGTCGACCTCAAAATGCCAACCATAAAACAGTTCATGAAACGCTTATCAAAGCGTTTCTTCGACTGCGGCATCAAACATTCTAACCCCCTGATTACAGCGGCCGCCCGCTACACTCCCTCTCGCATTAGCAGTATTCGCCGACCAAGACATACTTTAATCGACCCCGACGACGCCACTACCCTCCTCCAGGAGAGTAGTAAGGCAACTAGCACGCTACATAAGCCCAAAACCCGATCGCCGTCCTACCGCCCTCGCCGCCGAGGCCCGCCGCGACGCCCAAATCGACGCCCCTCCCGACCCTTGCTCGAGCCAGCCCGCGCCGCTGAGCCTGTAGCTTTAAATTCGTCCGTAAATAATACCAATCCTGATCCAGCTAGTCATTTGCTGCCCTCTTCCAGCGACGCCCTAAGCCGAGGTTCGTACCCCACAGGGGGTGCCCTTAGCGTTGTCGCTTAGTTTTAGTTAGTATATAAGTTTAAGTCCTGGCTGGAGGCCTTAATTTATTAGGGAATCCACAGGCAAGTCCGCTTAAGCAGACGACAACCGCATAGGTTGACCTGCGAGATGCCAAACAAACAAACAGAAAAAGAACTAGCCGTGTGTCCGATGGGATTTCCCTTCGGCGAACATTACGAACTTCCAACGCTTTAGGGGATACATTTTCAAATAGCCTTCCTCAGTGCTCACTTTCGTTATAAAAGGACATGCATGTCGATTCTCTAAAAATCTCACCGTGAAGACATGCGTGAAGTGCACTGTCAGTGTCATCCCGTCTTGGTCAATTCTTAGCATCAGTGGCACTGACAGCTCCACGCTCACTTAACCTAAGTTTTTACGGTGAGATGGTTACACAATAGCATACTGTTGTACACTATTTCTTGATTATACACCCAGCAGTATAGACTGCGCGTTGTAGGTCAGTGGATAAATTTAAGATTTTTATAAGATAGCCGGGTGCTGAATGCGAGAAGCACAGAACCGGTCGAAGTAGCGGTGCTTTGGGATATGTCCAGCAGTGGACATCTTTCGGCTGAAATTATGATGACGATGAGGCAAGTCGTTGTGCTCCTTGGTTTTCCCTTCGGCGAAAATTAAACGCTGAATTTAAAAAATAAGTGTTTTGTACTTACGTTATAAAAGGAACTCGTGCGCAAAATTATATGGTTTTTTGTAAAAAAAAATGTTATTTTTTAATAAGTCGATTTTATGAAGTAGAAGACTTGTCGCGTAGCGAGTGTCTCCTTATACCAAAATATTTGGCGGCGACACAGATGGTAGGCGCATGTCTATACTGACCTACATATAGTATAGTGTTGGACCTCCATAGTATGATTGACGACTTCCACTCACCCGACGACTGCTGCCTCCTTTGTTGACGCGTCTTATACCATCCACAACTTGCCTGTATTTTACATAATACTTGTTCATGTAACGCCTTGCCTATACAAGGTGTTTTTTTATTTATCTCACAACTCTTGGGTGTGAATGAGACCATAACAAAAAACCAAGTGGCATATGAATAATTTTTATTTTTCCTATAAATAATTCGACAAAATCACTATTATTCATCTAAAACACCGTTACATGAAATATGACAACGTCGCATTTTCTAAGATTTAAATATAAATGATTGGATTGAATGAAATTGAATGACTCGTATTTATCAATGAAATTTTGATACCAAGAAACATGTATTAAGATTGTCGTCAGTGTCGTCGTCTATTGGACATAACGGACGCGAGTTGATGCATGCTTCTATTTCGCAGAGAACCGTCGTCATCTCTTCGAATGTTAAGTTGGTAGTGAGGACTCTCTTCATGTGAAATTTTATTGATTTCACTCCGGCCTCCCATAGGCCTCCGAAGTTAGGGGAATATGCCGGTATAAAATGCCATTTGGTCCCGTCGTTAGCAAGTAGTTCAGCAATTTTTCCATCAAATTGCAAACCAGCTTCTTTCCAGGCTTCATGCAACTGTTTGTTAGCACCAACAAAATTTCGTCCTTGGTCGCTCCACAGATTTATACATTTTCCTCTGCGGGCACAAAATCTTTTGAAGGCTCCTATGAATGCTGCTGTACTTAGGTCACCAACCAACTCTAAATGAAGTGCCTTAGTTGACATGCAAATGAATAAAGCTATATAGGCCTTGCTAGTTCTAACTCCTCTGCCCTCATCAATACTTGGAATGGTCCCGCAAAGTCGACACCTGAATTGAGGAATGCTCGTGCTGGTTTCACCCGTACGCTGGGTAAGTCACCCATTTCTTGTGTTCTCACCTTTGCGTTTAGTTTAGCACACACCAAGCAACGATGGATATACTGTTTGACCAGCGTTTTTGCTCTCATTATCCAATATTTGGATCTGAGGTAAGTAAGCATTAATTGTACACCTCCATGTAACGTCTTCGAGTGGGCTTCTGCAATTATGAGATAGGTAAGTTTACTGTTACGACCCAGAATAATTGGATGCTTGCATTCGTCACTCAAATCCGCGTTCCTGAGCCGGCCGCCCACCTTGAGAACCCCATTTTCGTCAAGGTATGGATTTAACGATTTTAATTTGCTTGATTTTTTTACTCTATTCTTTATTTTTAATCCTTCTATCTCTTCTTTAAATTCTTCCTCTTGTTCAATTTTAATACAGGTTTGCAGGGAAAGTTGGAGTTCTTCAGTTGTTATTGTACTACTTATGTTTTCCTTTAATTTATTTTGTTTCAGGAATCTTCGGCAGTAAGTTATTGCTCTCAGTAATTCAGTCAGTGTCTCAAAGTTGTAGAGTTGTGCGGAGAATTTATTACTTTCTTCATTTTCGTTGCTTGTTATTTTCAAAGCTTGTATGGTGTTCTTCTTTCTTTCTAGATCTGTTGGTGTTTTGTTTAGTCTAGTGAACTGTATCTTCTGGTGTAACAACCACTGTGGTCCGTTCCACCATAGGTCGCAACCTTTCAAGTTGGCTACTAACATACCCCTTGACGCAATATCAGCTGGATTATCTTGGCATTGGACATGATGCCACTGACTGCAACTTACATTGGTTGTGATCTCGATAACGCGGTTTGCCACAAACGCCTTCCATTTGTTGGGATTTCCATGTAACCAGGAGATAACAATAGAAGAATCTGTCCAAGCATAGATTTGTGTTGCAGATATCCTCATTTCTTGTCTTATTTGCTTTAGTAGTTTGGATAGAAGCAAAGCTCCACATAGCTCTAGTCGAGGCAATGAAATGGTTTTCAAAGGAGCTACTCTTGTTCTTGCAGCAATGATTGAGCTTTTTGCTGTGCCGTCAGAGTTTGTAACTCTGCAGTATGCCACAGCACCATATGCTTGTATAGAGGCATCGCAGAATCCGTGGATTTCTATAGAATCTTTTCATGAGCTTGACGTTCCCATCCATCTGTTTATGTAGATTCCGTTTACATGTTCGAGATCAGTACGTATTGTAGCCCATTTTTCAGCCAGTGTCGTATTCAACACTTCGTCCCAATCAATCTTTTCTTGCCAGAGTTGTTGAATTAAAATCTTCGCCATTACAAGGCGCAATCCATCCGAGCGGGTCGAATAACTTTTGAATGTCGGCTAGAATGCTTCTCTTAGTAATTGCTATGCCGATAACAGGTAAGTTCAGATTATATTCGAATTGGTCTTTACCCAAATTCCACTGTATGCCCAGGGCTTTAATTGTTCCATCAATCTTTAATTCTAGGTGTGCGTTGGATGATCTTTCGCTTGGTTCAATAGTCTCCATGAAATCACGGTTATTAGAAGACCTCTTCTTCAGTTCAAAGCCACCTAGACGCAGTAGCTTTTTGAGATCTTGACTGATTCTTATAGCTTCTTCCAGATTATCGTGTCCGGACATGACGTCATCGACGTAAAAATCTTCACGCAATATCTTTGCAGCTTCGTGATATTTATCACCTTCGTCATCAGCCAATTGCATGAGTGTTTTTACGGCGAGATAGGGTGCGGAAGCAGTTCCGAATGTTACAGTCAAAAGTCTGTAGTCTTTGATGTCTTCTAATGTATTATCTCTCCATAGAATTCTTTGATAATCGATATCTTCTCTGTTTGTCCAAATCATTCTATACATCTTGTGAATGTCAGAAACATAACAAACAGCGTGAAATCTCCATCTTATGATTATGCTTCTCAAGTCATCTTGTAGCACTGGACCCAGCAAGAGTTCATCGTTTAGTGAAGTGCCGTTGGAGCCCTTGCACGAGGCGTCGAATACAACGCGAGTCTTCGTTGTTTCCTTGTCACTTCGGATTACCGCGTGGTGAGGTAAGTAAACTGATTTATTTTATCTTTAGGTATTACTTCTATATGTTTAAATTCTATATATTCGTTGATCACCTTTATGTATTCTTGCTTCAATTCTGTGTTTTGATTAAATCTTTTCTCTAGTTGAAGGAGTCTTCTTTTTGCTATTTCTCTTGTGTCTTCTACTGATTTTGGTTGTTCTGCTTTGAAAGGTAGCTTGACCATGTATTTTCCGTCTTTATCTCGCTTGTGTGTCTTCTCGTACATAGTTTCACATAGTTGTTCAGTTAGGGTAAGTTTTCTTTTCGTGTCCGTGTCAACTTCCCATATTGTGGTCAGTAAATCTTCTATGTTAATTTCATGCTCTATGGCCGTCAAGGATTTTTCTCGTGCGTTCATTTTAATGGTTATTCCACCCATTAGGATCCATCCCAGGTAGGTGTTTTGGGCGCATGGCGTATCTGGTGGACCTTTTTTTATTATAAGTCCTTGCTTGAGAATTGATGCATACTCGTTTACACCCAACAACAGATCAATAGGTCCTGATGAATAATAATTTGTATCTGCTAGTTGGAGGTTTGCTATATGCGGCCAATCAGTCCCCATCGTGGTGTTTATAGGAATGTTGGAGGTCAAGTGCTTGGACATCACGTAGGCTCGTATAGGTAAGTGGAATTGGTTTTCCCATCGTGACAATACTTGAAACTTGACCTCATGCTTGACTCTGACTTTCATGGATTCCATTCCGGAGACAATTAGATTTACTGATGATTTTTCTAGGTTCAGGATCTGAGTTGCCTTCTCGCTTATAAAACATGCTTGAGATCCTGAGTCTATCAGCGCTCTTAGAACAGTAGTGTGTCCATGATCACTCTTCAAAATTACTACTGCTGTAGCCAATAGTGATATCTTCTGCCCCGCGTTATAATGAGACGCAATCATTGTGTGAACTTTCTTTTCTTCTACATCTGCTTGGCTGGATGAAGTCGGTTGCTTGGTTTCTACATTTGAAGCCGCTTCATCAATCTTCTTGGGTTGATGTAAAAGTGTGTGATGTCGTCTCTTACAGGTGCGGCAAGACATTGGCATACGGCACTTGAACACCGAATGTCCTTCCCCAAGGCAGTTGAAACATAGTTTGTTTGCTTTGACATGTTCGCTTCTCTCATTAATCGTCATTTTATTGAATATGCTGCAATGACACAGTGTGTGCGTTTCTTTACACAAAGCACATGATTTTTGTTTATCGTTTTCTGTTGTTGTAACATGAAGAACACGCTCTTTGGTAGGTTTAGTGGTAGTCGTCGGGGAAACCATTTCAAGCATCCGGAATTTGGATTCTAAAAACTCGCGTAATTCCTTCCATGTGGGCAGCTCTTGAGCGTTCACCGAGTAGGCAGTCTGTTCCCATTCTCTGTGTGACTCCGGGTCCAACTTCTGCACAACCAGAAATATAATTACTGGATCACAGGAATCGGTAGGCACTTCTACGTTTTTTAGGCTGTTAATAACCTCAGTGGTACAATCCAGGAGGGCTTTCAGCTGTGCTGCAGTTTGATTGGTACATTTTTTCTTATTAAATAATCGCTTCATTAATGAATTTACTATTATGCGCCTATTGTCGATTCAGCGTTTCCCAAGCTTGAACATAATTAGCATCCGTGGTCTGTATGTGCTTTAATAATGATGCCGCTTCGCCTGTGATACTGGTCTTCAAATAGTGTAGTTTTTCAACTTCACTTAATGTAGTGCATTCATGAATTAATGACACATACAAGTCTTTAAATGTAGGCCATTCTTCATAGTTACCGGAAAACGGAGGGAGTTGTATATTAGGTAGCATCACTTCAGCCCGTAATTTTCAATGAATTTGAATGTTGGTCAGTCGGCTTCGAAATACATGAAGTCAGCATGTCTCTAAGATCTCCCAACATACATAGGTATAAGTCTTCATGAAGGAGGAATTCTTCATTCACGTAATACGGAATGACTCCACGTTTTTCCCAAGTTGTACTTTTTAACAGATCATGGTGTGCTTTCTTAAAAGCTACCCAGTATTCTTCGATCGTTTGAATACGAGTTTGTAAATATCCAGGTTTCGATAACCGTTCTTTTGGGCACTTTTTAAGGTTTATTTGTGTCTTTTTGAGTAACGACGCCAAATCTTCTAGTACAGTTAACGCTTGGTCTGCTTGAGTTGTCATTTTTATGTGTAAATCACAAGAATCTTCAAAGATGTAGTCTATTTGTTAAGTTATTAATGTTCAAATGATACACCGATACACTTTACACACACACTAATTGACCGATTCTAAGAAATCCGTGCAAAACAACACCAGGTGTTCCCTTATCGCTCAATGGAATGTGGTTCTTATGTTCTCACGGCGGCGCACCGTTAATTCTTAATGAGGTTCGATCCGGCTCGAAGGACCATATGTTGTGGTGTTAAGGTTGATTTTAGTTAGCACTGTGTCAATGGATTATGAAATGAAATGCGTCTGTCCTTTACAAGGTTTATTGGCAACTAAATCAATGTCGGTCATGCGTCTCTTAATAAAGATGAAATTAGCGTTAACAAACATTTAAGTGAAAACAGCTTTTGTTACCGCATAACAAGCAGGCTTGATTGTGCGTTTGTGAACCACTGCTGCAGAGTTTCGGCTGGGCCTGTCACCTTGCGGCAATGACGTCACAATTTTTCTGTTTTTGATTTTGTTTTTGTCTTTGTAAGGGTATTACTAACATAGTTTGTAATTACATTGTTACTAACGCTATGAGTCTTGTTGCTCGAAATAAATGATTAAATATAAATATATTAATACCTTTACCAACGTGTTTTCAGCGTGTGTGTGAAGCTTGAACTTTTATTTTATTAATTTTAAGAAAACCTACAGCTAACAAAAGTAGTAGAAGCAGTACGAAAGCCAACTATAAGTTTCCACTTATATTAACAGGGTATCAGGGGGTTTCTCCTATATTTTCTGTTTCTTGTCGGTTCTTCTCCCCCCCCCCCTCCAAACCATTCCAGAGCATTTTTGTATTATAATTTTTATCCAACAGACAAAACCTAGAATAGTTCATGTCGAAAATACCCGGTTTCAAAACTGTATTACTCACAATAAAATAATAAATCAATTCGTAATCCTACTCTATAGCCTAAATCAAGTTATATAATCTGATTTTCTTTTCGTCCCAAAGAGATGTTTATCATACTGTTAACATAATCGTTGTTCGTGGACACGTGCTGAAATAACGTGTTTCTGAAAACTGTGAGTACAAACAGACGTATTCTTAGCCCGTCACAGACCTTGTGATAATTGTTACCATAGGACTGTCGTACGTTAGTTCTAATTTATTGTATTACTTTGATAGACAGCTGCATCGACAATAACATAGTTGAGGAAAAGTCTAGGCAGATTGATTTGACTTTTAAAAACTAACTACGCAGCCAGCAATTTTTTTGATAATTGGTTTACTATCGGTGGGTCATGACCGGAGTGACCTTCGTTAATGTTAGTTAAGTTTCCGTAGCGTACATTTATTGGTTGAAATGTTTTTGTTTCAATACCTAGCCTGTGTTCTTCTTGTGCGAGTCCCAATAAATATTGTTCTCTCTTTCAAAATTACGTTGTGTAATTTTCGTAGAAAACATAAGCACGCGTAATTTTTGTGTCGTTGCTGTCTCTAGGTCATTGTATGAAGTGATTCTAACTAACGAAAAAAAAAACTTTACGCTGTCACGGCTCACTTAATTCCCTTTTTAAGTCAATAAAGAAGCTTTTTCTCGTTTCTTACAACTGATTGCAGCGTAGTGAAGACCATTAGCGGTCTTTTACAATTTCCGACAGAGAAAAAGAAAGTTGGTAATCGGAACTTGTAAATGAGGGCAAACCATGTATTTGTATAAAAGGCTGGCAAAAGTTGTGGTTCCGTACACAATAAAAACGATAAAGTGTTTTAATTTTATTAGATTTATTGACACATTAAAGATGTCAGAAGTAATATGAAAGCCATTTACAAGTTTCCACTTTGAAATCACTAGATAAAACTGTTAAAGAAATACTATTAGTTCAAACTTAACAATAAATGTATTGTTAATGTTTGAACAAATCTTTAACCTTTTAATCTTTCTTTAAAAGTTTTAACTATCTCATATTATCAAAAGAAAGCTTATTATACTAAATTATCATTCCATTAAAACCGTACCTACTCTTTTAGTAGGTCGAAATTGCGCGTTAAGAAATAATTTATCTCTTAAAACTAGAAAAAAACTTCGCTTTAGTTTAAAAAAAAACAGTAACATACAATTTTATTAAGCCACAATCTTATTAAAAAAGTCACTTAAGTGGGAGTTGGTTTCTCTTGCCGAGGGTTCCGTACCTAAGCAACCGGAGCGCGCATTCAGGCCTTATAAATGATATAAGTAAAGCTACGGTTTTCTAGAAGATCGGTTCCGTGATTATTAAAACATCCGGCATGATTTTTTTTCATTTTCACCAGTATTTGACATTAAGGTATTGTGACTGTCTGTCACTTCTTATTCCTATTTAATAACAAAATATTATATTTATTCTAAAACCATGCACGTGGTTCGGCCCACTTTACGAAACACATTAAATCTTAATTTTATGGTCTGACAGCTTGACGCGTTACCCTAATAAATAACAAGATATCCTAATTCTTTGCAATTGTAAAATAGTTTAGAACCTCTTAGAAGTCCATTCCATTTCTATTTAATGGCACACGCAAATGGCCACTTATGGCAGCCGTCGTCGCTTGAAAGAAATGTTTAGACAATCGAAACCCATAGTTCTTTACAAATTCTGAGAAAGTTAAAGCGAGGGCGCGTTATTGCAACCAGCTGTGAATCGTAAAAGCAATTAAGAAATAGAAAAATGTGTTTTAAGTCGAAGTTTACAAAAACATAGTGTGGGAAAGTACCGAGCCCAGATTTTGGATAGTTGGCGGGGGTGTTGAGGAAGGACAGTTGGTCTTAGGACATGAGAGGGTTCGGTCGTTATAGTCTCAAGAAGGAAAGCTAGTTAAGTTAGGAGGTTGGTGAGTGTTGTGAGCTGGGAGGACCTGTGTTCGAGGTGAAGTTGATACTGCGTGCGGCATTTCGTGAGTAGTAAACTAATCCCCTACAAAGATATCATTGGTAAGTGTTAAACTCTTTACTAATAATGTGTCTTTTCCATTGTATTGTTCTCGTAGGCTTATTTGTTTTATGATTTGTAGGTAACATAGATATTATCGCTGCAGAGCTATTAATAATCATTTATTCCAGCATAGCGACATTGCGCTATTAATTAACTCTATTTTCTATTGTATTACGTGTCCATCTCCTAATCCATACCCTGACAGATATTTGTCATTTGCGTTTGATTATAGGGAAACGGAGAAGGCCTTCCACTTTATTTGACACTGAGCACTGACGCTCGACTTTTGACGACTTTGACCTGTAACATGCGCAACCACATACGGAAGGCAGAACCGTAAATACTCTCAGTTCATTTAAAACAATATATGCTATAAAGTCGATCTAAATCGGCATTATAAAACAATCAAACGTTAGTGATAATTACTGCTTCCAAAAAGGTTTGGCCACACAACTCTTTACGAAAGGCTCGTTGTTCGCGCATCTCCGGGGAGAGGGGGTAGGCTTCACACACTTCCCCAAACTGGATTGGTAGTCGTTCTAAGAACGCTAGGGACCGTGTCTCGATAAAACCTACACCCGGCATATGGTACGCCAATTTCTAAATCGACACTATTTATCGAAACACGTCAATTTGGACGCTTTGCCGCTTACAGCCGCACTGTATCCTCGAAATAGGGAAGATTAACGAGATGTGAGGTGACGAAATTACCACCTCGGCAGACACCGAGTACGATCGCATTGAGTTTTGCTACAGACTGAGTCTACGGTACGCTTGTGCAATATTTTCTGTTATTTTAGAAATGGGGCTAGGCTGCCGTAAAGGTGATATTAACATAAATACGCGTTTAGAACTTTATACTAAATACTTGTCTCACTCAATGGCAGTTGGGCTTCGTAGTTCACTGTCTCTAGGATTGAGTAAGACATTTATATTGTGTTTAGGGAACATGTTCTACTAAAATCGTATATTGTCTCAGAGGTTTTATGCGTTAGGTTTAGTAGAACACGTACAAAGAGACAAACGTTGTAAAACGGTTCCCCGTCTCACTGAAATGGGTACATCATACACAGATACATTAACGTAGCTATTATTGATTGATTAAAGCGCAAGCGTAACGATTCCCTTACCTCTTCACATTATGAAGATTCTATTACAGGTATTATTAGCGCTACCTGCGAGAAGGAAGACAGACCGCGGTAGGAAACGGTCGGTGTAAGGCTAGGCTAAGAAAGCTAGGAGAATTATTGAGTGCCAGAGGCCTTGTCCAAGTGGGCTGTTGTAGGAGAACGAGTTAATATTAAATAAGTAAAATATAGTTGTGTTGAAGCACAGATTTAGTTTATTATTATTCTATCATCTAGTTTTAACTTAGTATGTGTTAGTGTCTGTTGGTGAGACTGGGTGAGCCTTTAGTTATTATAGTTATCCTAGGCTGATGGAGTTGATAGTCATTATAACTAATCAGACAGACACGTGTTGCTGGGGAGTTTGTTGCGCCACTTCTTCTCCCCAGCATAAACACTAGGAAGTGGTGACGGGTGGGCTCTTTGGGGCTGTCTATAGACTTTAAAGTGAGTTTATTCACAACTCTATTAATAATGCTTGAGTTTGATTCTCTACTCTCATAACTAGTAATTCTTGAATGTTGTATTCGTTGCCTTTGGCCGATACTATAACTCTAAACTCTATTTAATAATTATCCATGATTCTCTACTTCTCAACTCAAACTATCTAATAGTTCAAAGAATATTATATTCTATATCTTAGACTAATAACTCGGTCAGACTGACATGAGCACGTGTCTTGCAAATATGCTTGTTGTGCAAAGAGTGAACTTCCAGGGGTTTGGGTGACCACAACTATCTCATATCCAGTCTAAGGACTGATAGGGACCATGTCTCCTTAAGAGCATGATGCAGACGCAATGCCGCTAGAACTAGCCGCTCCGTTGCTAGACAAGGACAGTCGCACGGTTGCCGCAGGAAAAGCCGCTTCGTCACGTTTATCAGTTCGAGAGAACTGCTAGGGGCCATGACTCCAAAGGAGCATGATGTCGACGCTATGCCGCTGTAAAGCCGCTTGCGTCACTTTATGGAAGTGTATCTCTGAGTACTCCGAGTGTAGATGCGAGGTATTGTGTGAGTTACGACTGATCAAATACCTATTACGCGCTAGCGTTTGGGTTACTCACAAGTTTATATAATAATTTACTCTGCATCCCTCTATTATTTAGCTTTCTAAAATCACTTCCAATATATTTCATAACTATGAATTCCCAAGTATCGTCTAATATTGATACACGGTTTCCTTGCCTCATTAATAATATCAAGGCATTTGGCTTCTATAAATTTGGGAATTCACTTCTATTATCGGTGGGAGAGTGACCAAGTCTGGTGACGAGCTCTACAGGGCCGCACGGGGTTGGAGTGCGGCCTTTTCCCCTTAGGGGAAACCGACCTTAACGCTAATATAAACATAATTAGGAAAAACGAAAAATTTATCAGCCTAGGGTAATTTAGGTACCGTCACAGTAACAAAAAACACTCAGTATTTAGACAGCCGTTATTGTGTGAGCGTTCATCGCTTTCTTAGGAAAAGAAAGCTTTGGAAGATATTTTTTCCCGAAATGTTGTTAATAAGGTCACTATATGTTTTCCTAGGGCGTCCCTTCCCGACGTTTCCACTCACATCTGCCTTGTAAATACCTTTTGTTACTCTCCTTTCATTCATCCGCTTAACATGACCAAACCATCTAAACATACTCTTTGAAATTTTTGTCACTACAACTTTTTTTTTTTAACCATGACCAGATGTATGAACGTAAACAAGGCAAAAGGAATATGTAAGGATCGTAGCAGGCGTTCTGTGGTTTCTGCCCCCATGGGAAGAAGGCGTGAGTTTATGTATGTATGTATAATTTTAATTTACTTTGGAGCAAAAAATTATATTATTTTTAGTTTGTACGAAAAATTAAAAAAATCACTCTATTCTACGGGGCTTTCTTTTTTGTGCCAGGTTTAAAATAATCAACCAACGAAAAAATACATACTTTAAAGGTTTTGACGATAAATTTAGTTAACTCGTTAAAACAATACATGGCCATAATTTATTTATTTATTTAACCATTTATGTACACACATATAAACATACAAGAAGAATAAAGAGAACAGAAAACTACGTACAAAGGTAATGCTTATTTCTAAAGAAATCTCTTTCAGCATATGATAGATGTAGACAACGTATGTAAGAGTAAAAGAGAAAACAAAATACATTAAAACGAAACGATTTATTGTTATTGCGATGCGTAAGTTTGCTCGTGAACTTCTTTTAGTCCTTACGGATAATGAGACAGACAGGTCTTGTGGTTTTTATTGCAACGTACGGAACCCCAATGTACGTAATCACACTATTTTCAAATTCTCGTTATTTCTCCTCTCTGCTCTGTTAAAGCGTAAATGAATTCCTGTCCTCTGGGAATAACATTACATTACCTTAGAGATTTTGTTAACAGAAAAGTATGTTTAAATTCCTACTACATGGCTTTTTAATGTTGGCTTTGATTACATTAACTGATGTTCAACACGGTTTTCTTTTTAAACGAGTTCCAATTTACTCGTTTAAAAAGTATTTTTGGAGTTTACTCCTTAAGAATCGATTTTCATGTATAAGGAACCCGGTATGAAATAATTATGAGGAGTGAAGAAAATATATAAGCTTTATCTTCAATTTTGCATCGACAAAGGAACTTCATCTTCGGAGTCACTGAAAACGTTACAGAAGGCTTACGGCGAAACGACTTTATCAAAAACATGTTCTTAGTGGTACAAAGCGTTCAAAAGCGGGCGAGATGTGATGGAAGATTTTCCTCGCTCTGGTAGGCCATCAACGTCTTCAACTGAAGTTGAGAACAACGCAAAAGTGAAGTACATATTGACTGAAAATCCTCATTCAAGTTTGAAAGATATCTCCAAACTATCGCCGCTGAACTTACTGTGTTTCACGAGTCGATCCGTACCATTTAAAATAATCACTTGGGTATGAAACATGTTGCCGCTCGGCTAGTCCTAAAAGACCTGAATTTTCTCAAAAAACTCAATCGCTGAGTCGATGAGGACATGCTAGATCGAGTCAGTTCCGACACAAAATTTATTAAACGCATTGCTACTGGTGACGAGTCGTGAGCTTTCGAGTTTGACATGCAAACTAGTCAACAAGCTTCGGAGTGACGTCTTTCACCTACTCGTATACCGAAACCGAAAAAAGACACGCCAAAGTCGATCAATAGTCAAAGTCATGTTGACGGTTTTCTTTGACTATCGCGGTGTTGTGTACTCGGAATTTTTGCCGGCAGGTCAAACGGTATATAAAGAATATTATTTGAGCGTTTTGCGAAGTTTAAGAGAGCAAATTCGACTAAAAGGGCCAGATTCTCAACAAATACTATCGAGCAAGCACCTTATTCATCAGATATGTCTCCAGCCGACTTCTTTCTTTTTCTTAAACTCAAATTACCACTTTGTGGCACACGTTTTCATTCGGTAGAAGACATAAAGGCGAATTCGCGGCGAGAACTGAACACGATTCCGGAAAAGCGTTTTTTTTTTTTTTCGTTCGTTTAATCGTAGGCGCAAGTGTATCATTTCTGAACGAGCATAAAAGCTTTGTAGGCGATAAAATAAATTTGGATGGTACTTGCTTGACAGAGTAATTAATATGTTTTGTAGGTATAATAAAATTAAAGTCTATTCAAAAAAAGAAACATATTTATTGTTTGGTTATTTTTTGGACATTATTATACGAGTAGTAACACGTTTCGTATATTTTTATAAAATGCAATTTGATTTAATTGTTATGTGCACAAATCTTCGTTTAAGTTTCTTTTGCAGGCTGGGCTCGTAGTGGGGAAGGTACTGCCTGATTTTTGCGATCAATCTTAAACCGAACAAACTAGCAGTTGTTTATTATTCAATAATCTTCAGAATGAGAGTTAGTCCCGCACAGCATGCCAAAGATAAAAAAAAGGAAACATGTTTTCTCGCTATTTGGGATAACTTTTATCCCAGAACAAATGGCCAGCTACATGGACGTGACGGGAAGGGAATATAATGTCAGTCGCGGAAATGAACATGATTTTGAGATGACTCTGATCTCTTACGCACTAAGGGTAAACTATTATTCTTATGATTATCAGCCGGTTCAAACTAACGCCACTGTACCACCTACTGAAACATCCATTCCCATATACCACGAACTACAAATATTATTATCGAAAACATAAAAACCAAGTACCTAACATAAAATAATTGGGGTACCATGTTTATTCGTATGCTATTGTTGTACAATTGACCACACAAACGAGCTCTGGGCTCGGTCCTCGTAATATTTTTCTAGTGGCGACCTTTGTTCCCAGCGAGTGATTTTCCTGTAAAATATAAGGAAAACTCATTACTTGGAGGAAAGGTCCGGGTCCCGAACAAACTATTGCTTTGAGCTTTAGTTTCCAAGTTATTAAAGTGTGGCCAAGTTGTATAAACATATCTTGTGACGGTAGCTACGTATTGGAGTTACGTAAGTATGCGCTTAGCAAAGGTTTTAAGACCCTTGGGTATGGCCATCGTGAGTGCACTTGTAATTCCTATTCAAAGTTAGGTAAGGAAACTAAAGCAATTCAAGTCAGATCATAAAATTTGTATACTACTCTATTCCAACTGACGTGAGCCAAGATCTACAATGTGAACTATTCAGAAACGTCGAGACGAAAGCGGCAAATTATTGAACCGTCTTGGGAATCACGACGTGGCTAAGATCGAACGGACTTAAATAAAATGTACTTATTTTCTCATTGCTGTTTTTCTTAGTTTACATAATATAATAAAAAAAATATAAAAATAAGTGTTTTTATTGTGATCCACGAAGCAAAAACGCTCTCTTGATATCAGTTTATTTACCTGTCTTAAAATCCTGAACAAATGAATCAAAAGCGAAAATCAGAAACTTAAAATGCGGTAGACGAATTTAAATTTTTTCGGGAAAAGAATTCCGATACCAAAACAGATAATTTCCGAAACTTAAAAGAAATATAAAACCATCCTATTCAAATTTTAACTCGCAAAAACAACCGATGTTTTAATCTAACCCAGACATCTAATTCCGTTTCGAATAACCCTTCAAAAAAGGTTTCTATAAACAAGTTATTAAACAAACCTTTTTGTGAGTTCTGTCGGCAGCGGACGGGTTGAGTTTCCTTCCTAAGTTTCGCCCCAGTGCGGATTGGAAATGAAATTGGAGTACTTTGCGCTGATTATACTTGCCTGCAGTTTTTCGAAGCTTCTCCTTTATCAAACAGAATAAAACTTATTGTTTTATGAAGTAACAGAAGAGGTGCTTTTGCCGCCCAAATTTAGAACAATTTCGTTTTTGTTTAAGTGAATTTCAAATGGCAGTAGGGACTTCAAAAATAAATTATTTTATTTGTCTAAGTAGGGTTGTACAAACACTTTTTTACACAACAATTATATTTTAAGGACCTTAAATACATTGTGTATTTATTACAGATCAATATGGTCCTTTAAATCATGTAATTCAAATGAATCTCAGCAACGGCATTGGACAGTTGGTTATACTACCTTCATCATTCACAGGTGGATCTCAATATTTACGTGAAAAATCGCAGGACGCAATGACTTACGTCAGATATTACGGTAAACGATTTATTTATAACTGCCACATGTAACCCAAATTGGCCAGATATCGAAGAAATCACTAACACCAATTTAACTCCATAAGACATATACGATATAGTTAACAGAGTCTTCCATTTAAAAGTACAGAAACTCCTGCACCTCATTAACAAGT
This sequence comes from Dasypolia templi, assembly GCA_963555695.1. Classification (NCBI taxonomy): domain Eukaryota; kingdom Metazoa; phylum Arthropoda; class Insecta; order Lepidoptera; family Noctuidae; genus Dasypolia; species Dasypolia templi. The sequence continues at coordinate 3,618,253 of OY743147.1, forward strand.
CTCATATATTCGATCCGCCGCGCTGTCATATGTACACTATAGAATGACAGATACGTGGTTTGCCACATGTGCATCTGCTGGTGTGGTTAGTAAACAAAATAAGACAAAATTTAATTGACAGCGTTATTTCAGCTAAATTACCGGTTAAAGAAGAAGATTCTGTCCTGGTCGAAATCATAAAGAAACACATGGTACACGGCCCTTGCGGGACTTTATACGATACTTCTCCATGTATGCGAGATTCCAAATGCAGCAAAAAAAAAAACGAAGTCTTTCCAAACTCAAACATCTACTAGCGATGACGGATATCCCAAATATCGTCGACGATCGCCAGAACAGAGTGGGCAAAGTGCCACCGTCCGAAAACATGATATTGATAACCGGTGGATCGTTACTTATAATCCGCTCCTTTTGAAAATGTTTGATGCCCACATCAACGTAGAGTTGTGCAGTTCAATAAATTCAAACCATTAAGTTACCAAATACATTAATAAAGGTAGCGCCAATCACCATCAATCCACTTTCAGCATAAAATCACCTAATGAAGTGGAAAAATATCAATCTGGGTGTTACATCTGCAGCTCTGAAGCAGTATGGAGTATTTAATCATTCGATGTGCACGACCGGGCTCCGGCTATTGTCCACCTTGCAGCTCATTTATAAAATAGACAAAGAGTATATTGCACTGAGAACAATATACAAAAAATTGTTAAAACCCGCGGGCCACAACATTAACAGCATTCTTCAAGTTATGTGCTCAAGATGATTTCGGGAAAACATTAACATATGACAGAGGTCCATGTTTAGTAAAATGGAACTCTGTCAAATGTCATATATGTACTTGAAAACAAAGTTCTAAAACTTTTTAACGGCGAAAACAGTACTGCGGTCGATGGTTTCTCTGGAGCACAGATAATATAATACTACGTACAGATACCGAATCCCATACAAAGAAATGAAATCTTCTTAAGTCTGGCAATTGAGCTTGCCATTTTTATGCGTCCAATTTTCAACAGATGGCAGCATAAGCGACTCACTAATTGACAGAGACTGTAGTTTTACAACGCCATCTAGGAGTCGACCTACTTTTAAAACGTTTCATGCAATCCTTTTATATAAAGTTTTATAGTTCCCGGTTCAGAAAGTTTTAAATTGCTATGTAAAAAATAATAATAAATAAAGTTGTTTGATTCAACTAAGTAACAATATTGGAAATTGTGATGAGGCAGGACCAATTGAGTAAAACGCCATTTATTGCCAAAAGCTCTAAAACAAAATGATTAACAGATGGCTACTTTTATCATTAAAAGGGTTCGAAATAAATATAAAGGCTTCCTTTTAATTTTATGTTTGAAATACGTACATTATGAGTGGAAATAGATAAATCTGCACTAAACAGGTAAGTTGAGACTTTTACCAATAATAATTCAGCCAAAATTCAGCCATATATCGCTTTTTAATGATTGTTAATTTCATAATGGTTACCTATGCTGCCATCAATGATTTTTTTCAAGACAAATTATAATTTGTTCGAGTTGAGACCTCAGGCCCGGAGTAAAAAAAAAACGGATGCTCTTGGCAGAGTCTACGTGATTCACCCCACCAACAGCGAATGTTTTATCAGAGTATGTTATTGCATGTTCTAAAAGGCCCGACATTCTTTGCATACCTGAGAACTGTACAAGGTGTTATTTACAATTCTTGTCAAACGGCATGCAAAGCAATGGGGCTCTTGGAAGACGATTCTCACTGGGAAAACACATTATCAGAAGCAACTATTTGCAGATCAGCTGCATCATTACATATTTATTTACCCTAATAGTAGCGTTTTGTCAAGTAACTGAATAAATTTCAAAAATATTCTATACAATATGATCAAAACATATTTGACGTAGCATTATTTGAATTGAACAAAGTAGTGCATTTACTTTCGGTAAATCGATCAAGAATTTTGGGCTGCTGATGTCAGCTAATACTACTGACTCAGATTTAACGAATAATGCCGAATACACAAGAGAAACATCATACGATCAATCGAGACTTTTACAAAATATAGCTCAAAATGAGCCACAATTGAACATCGATCAGAAAAAAGTATTTACTACATTACTATCATCAAATGATAACAATGAAGGAAAAGTATTTTTCCTTGATGCCCCAGAAGTTACAGGATTTTTTTTAAAATCAATTTGCTTTTAACAAAAGTATGTCAAGGAACTTAGAAGCAATTTGTTTTATTTAAACATGTGAGTAGTAGTAGATTTAAGTAGATTTATTTCAACATAAACAATTAAGCTTCGATCAAGAATTTTTAAAATAAGTGAGCTTATTAAGGGGTTTTATGGCAGTTTGTTTACATTAAGTATTTCACATTTTATTTGGCTTAAGTGAATATATGTAACATATTGAGGATAGCTTAAGTTTTCTTTTTCATTTTCGTTCTGTGAAAAGATGATTGAGTATACAGGATAAACTATTCCGGAACTTAAACGTTCTTGTGTATTACTTTATTGTTTGCAGGGCTTCGGTGATGCAACCTTTTTAGCGCGGAGTACACGGCGAACAGTTTTTAATGATGCTTTTAATTAATTCAGCAAAATATCCGGTTGGTATGAAACCATTTGTTGCATTTTCATTCAGCTTGTGTGGGCTTATTTAAATAAGCATCCACTTCATAAATAAGCGCTCCAACTATCTAGAATTCATTCTTCCGCACATATCTTAACCCACAGACTCACAGTATTTGTCTAGAACAAAGAATGTGATACTATTAGACATCTATAAGCTATATTTATAACATTTTACTCATCATTCAGTAATTTAAACAAATAACAATTTAAATTTAGTAAAATACGAAATATTTAAATGATAACACTTAGTCCGGTTTCAATATATATTTGTGTTATCACATCATTTACATCCTCTTTTACGCAGCGCAACAATATTTGCCAATGCTTTAATATTTGCACGACACCGCTAATTAACAGATTTAGACATTCGTCACTAACCAACAACGTTCAATTAGGTGAATAGTCGTAAAGAATTGCCATTACCTCACAGAAATCGAACCACTTCAAGTAATTTCATTAAAACATATCAAAAACTTGAAATAGATATTATTTGAAAATAACATCACGCAGGCGCAGATGAGATTCGAACTCAGGGCTCGCCATAATCGCTGCGCTGCTACCCAAGCACGGTAACGACTAAGCTAGCGTGCCATATGTTAAGTTAGTTGTTAAGTTACTATCAATTACAGACCAAGTGAGTGTGTGTGCGTGTCTATAGTATAAAAACAACTTGTAGAAGAAGGTCGTAAGTGAAACCGAAGCGTCAATCTATTGCTTGTGGACTTTTGAGCGCTACTGTAAAATTCTGTTCTCAGGAGACTTTCGTCAAATCCTACCAGTTGTAAGTCGAGGAACACCTGCTGACGAAATAAATGCTTCCCTAAAAAGATCCAACCTTTGGCCACACGTTAATAAATTAGAGCTTAAAACTAACATGAGGGTTTCATTGTCTTCAAGTGAGAACAGGCTTTTTTCAGAGATGCTGCAAAAAGTTGGCCACGAACAGTTAACACAAAGTGATCGAAGGATTAACCTTGAAAACCTTTGTGTTTTGATATACAAAGGTTTTCAAGGTTAGTTTAGGACATAAGTTATAAGACTATATCTTTGTTTAAAGAAAGAGCGATTCTGTCACCAACTAACGAACAAGTAGAAAAGGTAAAAAACTTGATTATTTCAAAGATTGATGAAAATATACTACTCGGTCGATACTGTTCTCGATTTGGAAGAAGCTGTTCATTTTCCTACAGAATTTTTTAATTCTCTTTAATTCTGGTAACGGAGAAGATGTATTGATTCCCCGAATTCTTCTGATACCATCGGATTTACGTTTCCAATTTAAACGCCTACAATTTTCATTACCATCAATAAATCGCAGGGTCAACAAACTTTCAACAGACTTAGATTTGAGTGTTGAGTATTTTTCACATGGCCAATTATATGTCGCTCTTTCAAGAATAACCTCTAAAGGAAACATGTTTGTATTGTCTAATGACAAAAAATCTGTGAACGTTGTATATAAAAGTAACAATATAAAGACATTCAGTGGTATATTTAGTAACAGCATTGCACCCGTGTGAAGCCGGGGCGGGTCGCTAGTAGTTTATAAAATTAACGAATTGCCCTTTTTTGTAAAACAAAAACTGTGTCAGTATCGGTGACATTTCCTTACAACAGGATACCGTACGATTATGAAAACAACTAAAGATTACTAGACGGGCCGTCTCTTAATCAGTTAAAATAAAAATAAAAACTAAAGGCGTAAGCTGCAGAGCGTTTTGACGATATATCTATATGGAGGCCCCATTGAAGCTTGGTATCCAAAGTTATGCCCAAGAATACTGTGGTATCTTCGGGTTTCAACTCTTGGCCCTTTATGAGAACAATATTTTCTACTTGTCTAACATATATCATAAACTTTACTTATTTCTTTTTCTCGTTATGATTTAGGTAATTAATAATAAACCAGTTAACTGCTTTTGCGAGGGCGCTATTTACATTGTCACTAACCAGCTGCTGACGTTTGAGTTTAAATGAATGTGATGTGTCGTCTGAAAACAACACTATAATAAGGATAAGCATGAGCTTATCCTTTATGAGTTAGGGAAAGTCAGTAATATAATTGAGAAACAAAACTGGGTCAAGAATTGAGCCCTGGGAGGTACCCATTGTTACTGCAGATCCGGGTAGTCTCTTTCTGTTAACATCAATCTTCTGAATTCTAATACTTAAGTATGAAGTAAGAAGATCCAAAGAGGCTTTGCGGATTCCGTAGTAGTGCACTTTCCTGATTAACGTTTCATGAAGAACGAAATCGAATGCCTTCGCCAAGTCGCAAAAGATGCCCAAAAGCATCGCGACTATCCTTCCCTGCATTATAAGCATGTCCTAAAAGTTCAACACATCAGTAGTCGAACGACCCCTTTTAAAACCGAACTGTTTGTTATGTAGTCATTAGCTTATTAAAAACCTTAATCTTTACATTTGATCTAAAATATTTTTTTCAAACCCAACTGAAATAAGTCTTTAATTAGTAGGGTCTGATGTACTACCCAATTTAAATAACGGTATTATTTTACTGTTTACATAAGATCAGGAAACACGACGGTCAATACAATTATTATGAATAACAGCTCTAGTAGGAGCTACAATGTTTCTAATCGACTTAACAACGTCCGCAGTCTCCATAGACCTGCGGTGTTTTTAACATTTAACCTGTGAAAGGTTTTTATTATATCTTTACATGTGACATATTGATGAAATTCAGAATCATAAACTGGAACCTTTTTTTTAAGTAAAGACTCTGCAGCAGACGGTGATGAGTTTAGAGATTTAGTAGTCGATACGGAAAAGAATCTCTGCAAATACATTTTCAAAGACTACACGACGACTTGAGAATCTAGTTTAATTGCCATCAATAGCAAGGACGTAGGTCTTACTTCGGTTGCATGACCTTCTCGTTTCGCTATTAATGATATTCCATGTAATTTTAATTACATAACTACTATTTTGAATTCAGTGACTTGGCCATACAACAAACTTTTTAAGTAATTAAGAATAAAATAAATAAATAACCTAACATATAAATTCAATTCAGCAGTGTTTATACAAGTCCTAATAATGTAATATTTTATGAGTTGTATGATAAAAATATGTATTATACCAGTCTTTAAGTCGTTTTCTACTTTTATGTATTCCAATGGTTGCCCAGTCACTGAAGGAAGCGTTACTACTAATCGAGAATGTCTTCGGATTGAATATGTTTTCAAATTTTGTGCAATGAATATTGTTGATAAGGGTTATCATTGGTCGACAAAAGTGGTAATTTACTGAAAAGTTTAGTTTTAAATGACATGGTGCTGCTGTGTCCAACGGCTGGCTCAATCAGAGAGATGCTGAACAGCTGTGAAAGGTCTGCGGCAACCCCGATATACAATGAAACTAAAAGTGAATACCTGATCTTTGCTGCTCCTGGGAAACATCTAAATTACGAGCCCTCAATATTCCTCAATGGACGTAAACTTAAAAGGGTCGCCCAATTTAAATACTTGGTTCATTATGTCACCGAGGATCTCAAGGACCAGGTAGATATGGATCGTGAGCGCATGGCACTAGCAGCCAGATGCAACATGTTGGCTCACAGATTTGCTCGTTGTAGAAACGAGGTCAAAATAACCATTCAATTCTTATTGTCAAGGGTTCTACACGGGCAGTTTGGGGGTCAACGGTACGCGGAGGGCTCTAGATGCTCTGCGTGTGCAATATAATGGCTTCAGAGTGCTGTTGAGGTTGCCCCGGTTCTGAAGTGCGTCTAGTATGTTTGCTGTAGCACGAACTGACGACTTTTATGCCATCATGAGGAAGAAGGCCGCATACTTGATAAGCAGAATGAGGGCTAGGAGCAACAGTATTTTGAAAACCCTGGCTGAACAGCACGAAGCACCAATATTAAAACAATCCGTCCGGTTGTTCGTGCGGCAGGGATGAATAATAAATATACACTTACTTAATTTAAGTACTAACCATTAGTTGATAGGTTGTTTTTTTACTAGCCATTGGACCTATGTTTTCAAGATAAATAAAAATATAAATTAAATAAATTAAATTACATTAAATTAAATGTTTCCACGTGATTAGCAGTTTTTGGGTGAACAGTGATATCTTTTATAGTAACTTTTTTGTTTGGATTTGGAATAGTAGTTGTCCGCAATGGTCTGAGTCTAAACATCAGTCTGTTTAAATGTTATCTAGGCATGTGGCACTAGTGGGAGTTACTTTAGTGAGCTAAAAAAATTGGTTAGACAGATTGTATGAATGAAACAAACAACTAATTAACATTAAAACCACAACTTTTGACAGCTAACAGTAACATACACCGTACATTTTTAGTCGCCACAAATAAAAGAGTAACTACGAGTACTAGTGACGGGTCCAGCAAGTTTTCGTTAACTACAGGCAAACTCCGGATATTAAGCTGAAATTGGGTGGTATTGTATACAAATTTTATTTTATGATGTAACAAGAACTATATACTAACAATATTACCCAAACATCACGTTAACGTAACATAAATGGATTTCAATAACGTTTTATCCGCTACTTGACTTTTATAGCCCCTGTCTACATATGTCTGCGCTGTATGACTATCAAAGTTAACGGTAAATACCGCAATCATTGCAAAATGTATGTGAAAACTTGAAGTGAGACGAGTCGGCAACTAGAAATTAAGTACTAATCTGCTTGTGACACAGCCATTGGAGATTACCTTTAATTGATTCGGTTAATTGAGGGAACCTATGTGTGGCATAAAAAAATCTATCTAACATATTTCAGTGACTGATTAACGTGCAGCGTAACTCCTGGGAATAGAGGTAAGTTATATTCTTTCGAAGGTAGAGCTACAGTCAGCAAGAAAACTGACAATCCACCGCTGAGCACATTCTAAATTCGAAGTTAAATAAAAACGAACTTCGAAAATTCAGAAAAAGAAGTAAAGGTTTCGTATAAAACTCTACTACGACTACGTAATAAAACTACTTGTAGACAACACGGCAAAACTAAAACGCGTCATAAATGGCGAACTATAAAAGAACTATCAAGTCGAGGATTAAGAGAGAGCTTGTGAAAATACTGATTTATAGGTATCGTAACTTAGTCCAACCTCACCCTTTAAGGGGTTACTTAAAAACACGGTTATGTATTATTATGCCAGCTTCGACATCATTTAAACGAAAAACGTAGTTAGCGCTTATAGTTTTCACAAACCCGTATGGAAATATATGTTTATCTTCGTACAAGATACCTTTGCAAAAAAGGTGAATAGTAGCCTAACGGTCTGTCTGACTGTCAAATAAGTAGGATACCGAAAAACAGAATGCAAAAACCGACATATAAAGGACTTGAAAGGTTAAAATAAACACATCTATAAATGTAACCGATACAGTAATGTTACAGTATAAAAGTCCAACTTTAATATGTGTTAAGTTTCTCATCCGCCCCGACAAGAGTGTCGCTTTCGACAGTCCCGATAAGGCTGAATATCTTGCTGACAGCCTAGAGTCCCAATGTTCTCTCAGCTCTCAACCAGTAGAACAAGCTCACCTGAACAAGGTCGACGCTGAAGTCGAACGGAGAGCCTCCCTCCCTCCCGTCGAAGACCCTGATGATCCTCTGCCTCCTCTCACTCCAGACGAAGTGCACGACATCATTAAAGGGCTCCACGCTCGTAAGGCCCACGGTTCGGACGGTATTACCAATAAGGTATACAAACTCCTTCCTGCCCCGCTAATAATGCTTATGACCGCCATCTTCAATGGCGCCTTGAGCAACAACATCTTCCCACAAGCGTGGAAAGAAGCAACCGTCATCGGTATCCCAAAGCCAGGCAAGCCAAAGCCTGAGCCCTCTAGCTACCGCCCTATTAGCTTACTCAATGTTCTCGGCAAAATCTACGAGAGGCTTATTTATAAGCGTCTCAAAGACTATGCCGAAGCAAAGAGCCTCATACCCAACGGGCAGTTTGGTTTCCGAAGCAAACACTCGGGCACCCAACAGGTCCACCGCATCGTAGAACACTTATGCCCGGTCTGCAGCGTAACGCAACGACGGGGGTGCTATTCTTCGACATAGCGAATGCCTTCGACAAAGTCTGGCACAACTGCTTGATATACAAGCTTTACCAACTAGGAGTGCCAGATCGTCTCGTGCTCATCTTACAAGACTTTTTGTCGAATCGCACCTTTCGCTATCGCATCGAGGGAGCACTCTCGTCCCCTCATCCTATTTGCGCCGGTGTCCCTCAGGGTTCCGTACTATCTCCTCTCGTCTTCACAAATCTCCCCAAAAAGTAAAAAGGCTCAGTTGGCTCTCTTCGCCGACGACACTGCCGTTTACTATACCGGTCACTGTCCCAACGCTATAGCTCGTACTCTCAAAACCTCCGCAAACGTTTTAGGCGCTTGGTTCCGGAAATGGAGAATCGAGGTCAACCCCGATAAGAGTCAGGCGGTTCTCTTCTCGAGACGTCGTCGATTCCCCCTCCCCCTTCCCAGCCCGATCACTATGTACGGCAAGCCAATCCCTTGGGAAAAGCAAGCCAAGTACCTAGGCGTGATCCTAGATCAGAACCTTACCTTTAAGGAACATATAAAGGCGGTTCGCGCGCGCCTTCTTCGCTCTTAGTAGACTCCAGTTTATACTGACAGCCCGAAGCAAACTGCATCTACACCGCAGTCATCCGTCCCATCATGACCTATGCCTGCGTTATATTTGCGCACGCTCACCCACGTCATCTCCATAAGATGCAGACCCTCCAGAACCGTTTCCTCAGAAGGGTTACGGGTGCCCCTTACTATGTTCCAACCATAGAACTTCACGTAGACCTTAAAATGCCAACCATAAACCAATTCATGAAACGCTTATCTAAGCGTTTCTTCGACTGTGGCATCAAACATTCAAACCCCCTGATTTCGGCGGCCGCCCGCTATACTCCCTCCCGCATTAGTGGTATTCGCCGACCAAAGCATATATTAGTCGCCCCCGATGACGCCACTACCCACCTCCAGGAGAGTAGCAAGCCTACCAGCACCCTAATTAAGCCCAAAACCAGATCGCCGTCCTACCGACCTCGCCGCCGAGGCCCGCCGCGACGCCCAAATCCACGCCCCTCCCGACCCTTGCTCGAGCCAGCCCGCGTCGCTGAGCCTGTAGCTTTAAATTCGTCCCAAAATAACATCAATCCTGATCCAGCTAGTCATTTGCTGCCCTCTTCCAGCGACGGCCTAAGCCGAGGTTCGTACCCCACAGGGGGTGCCCTTAGCGTGAAGTCGCTTAGTTTTTAGTTAGTATTTAAGTCCTGGCTGGAGGCCTCAATTTATTAGGGTAACCACAGGCAAGTCCACTTAAGCAGACGACAACCCCATAGGTTGACCTGCGAGATGCCAAACAAACAAACAAAATGTGTTAAGTTTTATTTACGGTATCGCAACAACGTGCGGCAACGCCGCGTTTACCTTTCACACTTAGTAACACTGTTAACACTTTTATATCGGTTACAGATATATTACTGTTACACTTCTGTAAGTGTTTCGGGTTGACACATTGACAACACATATTTACAAGTGTTACATTTTAGTTTTGTTATTAATTTAAAATGTAACACTTATAAATTATGGAACATTTTTGCAGGTGTTAAGTCTCTGGTTCTGAAAATAATCCAGCGAAACTTAGCCTTAATGTCTAAATTAGTCCTTCTGAATGGTGAACCCGTTTATTGTTGATATAGGCCAGGGATGCACAGACCACGAATTCCCGAATGCTCGCGTAGGTAGATACACGAAGCTTCCAGAGTCGGTTTCGAGATTTCTCCAGACAGTTTTCGACTCTATACGCGCGGTATAAAAGCCACGCTAACTGCAGCGACCGACAGTTCGGTTTTAATTTGAGTGAAGTGTCAATAGTTCTAGTGTAGATTTTAACTCGACAAGCCGGTGTCATATATTTTGATCCACATTCAACGTAGATTTCTCGTCAAGTGCCGTGTATAATTGTGTTGTGAAATCGTAAGTAAAACTCTGTTATTAATAAGTGTTTCCTTACTTATTTAATCAATTATTTTTGGTAATTTAAAAAAGAATGGGTAATTTAAGTAGGTACTGTAATTGTTTTTAGGTGCTGTGTTAATCATAGCCAGGATTAGAACGCAACATGGACAAGCCAGGGCCTAGTAAAAAAACGTGAGGTTATAGATGAAAATCGGCAGTTTTAAGAAATTTGGACTGAGAAATACTTTTTTGTATGGTCGCATAACAAAGTCGTTTGTTTAATTTGCAAGAATTCTGTTGCGATTGCAAAGGAATATAATGTAAAACGGCACTATGAAACGCAGCATCCTACTTCAATGATGGGGATTTTGTAAAAGAATGCATAGAAATTGCCGCTAACATTTTCTTAGCGGCATTTTCTATGCATTCTTTTCGTCCAGAAGCAGCAAAAAAGTTTGAGAAAATTCAACTGAATCGTATGACTATCCAAAGACGAATTATGTCTTTGTCAGGTAATATTACGGAACAATTAAATGAAAAAAACTAAGATCATTGATTTTTTTTCATTAGCACTCGACGAATCCACTGATATTAGTTCCACAGCTCAACTTCTCATATTCATACGAGGTATTACTCAAGATTTTGAAGTCTTAGAAGAGTTATTAGGAATGTGTTCATTGAAAGGTCAAACCAGAGGAGTTGATATACTCAATGTACTTTTGGATGAGTGTTCAAAAACTGATTTGGACTTATCAAAATTATCGGGAGTTGCTACTGACGGTGCTCCTTCGATGATTGGTGTCAATTCTGGGCTATTTACTTTGCTGAAAAAGCATCTGCAAGAAAAAAACATAAACGTTGAAGATCTCATGCAGTTTCACTGCATTGTACACCAAGAAGCCCTCTCTTCTAAAAAAATTGAATTTCAAAATGTCATGAAAGTGGTAGTTTCGACTGTAAATTTCATAAAATCACGAGGAGTCAAACAATTCCTTGATGACATCGAAAGCGAATATGGAGATTTACTGTATTATACAGAATTAAGGTGGCTAAGTCGTGGATTGACACTGGAACGATTTCTAAATTTAATAGAAGAAATTGGAATATTTCTGGCGGAAAAGGAAAGGGTTGTCCCGGAACTTAAAAATCCTGATTGGTTGTGTGATTTGGCTTTTTTAGTTGACATTACAAATCATTTGAATGTCTTGAACACACGGCTTCAAGGCAAAAATCAACTGATATCCCAGCTCTACGCTCGTGTATCATCCTTTCAATGCAAGCTGACACTTTTCAGATCGCAATTGAACTCTGGAAATTACAATCATTTTCCGAATTATAAGAAAATGGCTGAAAAATTCAACAAAACTGCGTTAATTTCAGTTATGTAGAAAAGCTAGATATTTTGATTCAATCTTTTCAAGACAGATTTTCGGAGTTTAAAAAAGTGAAATCTCTTTTGGATATATTCAGCAATCCTTTCACGATTTCAGTTGAAAATGCGCCAGAGTCAATGCAGTTGGAAATTATCGACATTCAAAACGACCAAGATTTACGCAACAAATTCAACGAAGGAGACTTGCTGAACTTTTACCGCTGCATTGACAAAAATACGTACAAAGAGTTGCGCATAAACGCTCTGAAATGTGCCAGCTTATTTGGTTCTACCTATATATGTGAACAAACCTTTTCAATACTAAATAATAATAAAACAAAAAATCGAAACCGCCTTGCAAACGAAAGTTTGGAAGCAGTTTTACGTGTTGCTACAAGTAAATTTGAGCCAAATATAAAAAAGATTGTAAGCACTATGCAGTGCCACGCTTCAAATTTTTAAATTCATTTTCAATTTTAATACATTATTATCAATTCTTTATTGTCTTTAATTACCTATACTTCTGGCGGCCCGCCATCAGTTCATAATTTGCCCGAGTGGCCCTTAGTCTATATCAGGCCTATATCAGGGATGCACAAACTTATTAAAGTTTGTGCATCCCTGATATAGGCAATGAACATCAAAATTACCATAACTACCACTTGGCAGATCTATATCTGTTCACATTTAATTGTAATAAGAAGACAGGAGACACTTTTATGACACTTATGGGTACGAAATAGATGCCGTATTATTTACGCGGAGACAGGAGTAGTTATGTACCTAGATAATTTGGTATGATACATTACAAAAAAAAAACAGAGTTAAGTGTAATTTCATTAGGAATTTCTTAGTAGCAGCCCGGAGTCTGGATTTGTGTCGGTTTTATGGCAATATGCTGGCTCTTTATTACATGGGACTTAAAACATAACTGGCGAATTGGGGGTGTACCTCCTATTAGTCCTGCCCAACTCTTCGGGGAAATAGGGCGTGATAGTTTGGGATGCCGCCCTTGAAGTCATCAATCGGTAATAACTAGTGTAGCAGACGGGAGGGGAGCGTCCAGCACCCGCAGTCGTCCTGGGACAACCTCCCACTATTGTTGACGAGTGCTCCCTACTACCTGAGTCGAATGAGGCTTCTGGCGGCACACGTCACCACGCACCCCTGAATGCGTATGGGTGGGTACAACCCACAAGGACCTCGGGGAGAAACAGGCAGTGTAGAGGATCGGTTCGCTGATGGTGGCGCGTGAGTTCGATCATTAAGCTCGCTTCAAAATGGTTGAGTTGAATGTTGCTAATCCATGCGTCATGTTTGTGAACGGGTGCCTTCACTAGGGCCTTGTCATCTCTTAGCTGCCACGGCGTATTTTAATTGAATTAAATTTTTGAATTGTTTTCATCTATATATTACGAATGCTTTTAACGTTCTGCGTCGTTCTCGCATGCATAATAATTTCAACATGAAAGCTGTAACCAATATTTTGTAACCATCATTTGAATTAAAAGACACTGTCCATGGAGTTTCTTTCCCGTTCTTCTCCTTATGTACCTACTACGGTTTGGAATGGGCAACTACCTTTATATTTCTGACCGACCGACCTTGACAATTAAAAAGTGTCTGTAATTGGTTTATTTGAAATACATGCTTTGAGTTGAGTTATACTGTTTTTTTTTGTTACCACTGACGTGCCAGTGTCGGCAGTCGTAAATACATGGCTCTACGTGACTAAACAATAACACTCTATAGAGCAGACGTGTACCTTTACATAAAGCACGTCGTAAATTCACTACAGTATTTTTTTATCCATTAGGTGGCGAGCTAATTGCCCGATCATCGACATTCGCTATTTTGAGAGCGCAAAAAGCTGATTAACGTGGAGTTTTGAGCTTCGGGGAAAAGTACCGTATAATCAACGCGGGACTGTTTTCTATACTCACGATTCTGGGCATTCGTAAATAAACAACTCTTTTAACATTGAAGGTTTTACTTTTTTTAATGACGTATACTGGCCGTGATTTCTAATACCGAGGCTTAGTATCCAAAGTGTAAAGTTTTTGACATTGATTTTCGCTAAGTCATATAAATTTGAGTTTTTTTTGACTGGTTGAGACTAACATTAGAATGTGTAATTTATAAAACACACTAGTAGCCTGTTAGAGAAAACTGCCATATTCTATAAAAGCAGTTTTAAAACAAGTGCTGTAGCTTTCAAGAGTTTGTTTGTTTGAACGCGCTAATCTCTAAAACTACCGGTCGAATTAAATACATTGTTTTGCATTTCATAGTCCAACTCTTTAGGAAGCCTATAGACTACCTAAGATCACGGTAGTACCCTCAGGAACCGAGCAAAAAGAAAAAAAGTAAAAAAGAACGCTAACTAAAAACTAATTCGCGGGTAGAAGATAGTCTCAAATAAACATGTTGTTAAAACCATAATTCATGTTTTTAGCTACATGTTTATTTACTAAACCAAAATATACGAGAATCCCTAGCAATCTCTCGCTAGATTATTATGTTATACATTGCCATAAGCAGGGAATACATAATATTAAGGGAAAAGGTGTTTGCTGAACATGTGTATAATCTTGCGGTTTCATAGAAGATAAACACGTTGATTGATGGAGTGTAGAATGAGATGTAATCTCCTTCTATACATATGTCACTCTTAGTTACTTCACCTTTTGTTTCAAGCCAGTCAAAGGTTATGTGATGGGTATTTCGCAGGGAATAACATTTGAAAAGCTAGTTAATGAAGCTTTAGGAAATTTGATCTTGTTTATGAACGTGAAATTATTGTCGAAATGGATCATCTTTATCTTGAAAGACAGAGGTTGATATAAAATGTCGGGTAAGGTTCTACTTGATCCTACCTAACCGGAATCATGACAATTTAGGAAGTAAAGGAACAAAAGGAAGAAAATTGCTTGACATCGATGACTTAATAGCGGAAGGCTTCATTACAGCTCCGTGCTAAGGACCATTTTAACAAGATACCTCTCGACGTTATATTCTACTATATGTGGAGTGGAGGCTTTAAGGTCAGTTTTTACTGTCCAATCAGTTTTGGTTAGGTTGAATGTTAGTGACGTAATCAGGAAAGGAATTAGTGATAATAGGGGCGCTCGCTTTATGATATAATTGCGTTGAATGTTTTTTTCTGGTGTGAGGGTTAGTTACAGATTTTTTGAATTTTAAATGATTTGCTACCACGTAGGTATACATTCCATTTAATGGAATCAGCGAATATACGTTTAATAACGAACACGATAAAGCATAGCTTAGAGCCAGTGTTGTTTAAATTTTTATATTTTTTTTAGGTGCTTTGTATACCATCAGACATTGTTTTCTATGCAAATTGTACTAAGAATAACAATTTGTCAGTTGAGGAATTTAAAAATAGTGTAGGTACGGTTTTCAACACAGTAAACACAATATGTGGGGATCTGACCCGTATCCAATCTCTTTTTAAAAGTGCGAAAAAATTGACTCCCATTGACAAACGTTACAAAATGCATGTGCCTTTAATTACCTTTTCTGTGATGTGAGAGCATCATGCTGAGTGGAAGCCTTCATGTCACAGTCATGACGTGCAGCTGCCGACTATTTCTGTTGTGTGCTCGTGATATTAGATCTATTTTGTTTTTATCCGACTACGGCGAAGCAAACAGGAGGGTTATGATTTTGACGGCTATGTTTGTAAAGCTGAAAACAAAAATGGTCAGGGTATATATATATATATATATTTCTTCAATTTGTGATCTTTATGATGATATGAAATGTCAATTAAAGCGGCTCCAGGATGATTGCAGCGGATATAGGAAACTGACTGAGTCACTTGAAAAAACGGTAAGAGATCTACAATATAAGTCTCGGTCATCAAGTAATGAGATCCGTAATGTCCCCAGTCAAGATAAAGATTATGGCGGCTATCGGAAATGGAACTGCCGATTTCTCCAACCAACATCCGTGACATATACCGCATTCCAGGGACCTCAGGCAACAATAAACCGATTGTCGCAGAGTTAACAAATGTCCATACTAAGTCTGAACTCATTTCTCGTGTTCGAAGCTTCAACAACAAGCAACCAAATAAGGACAACAAACTTAATACAGAGCTGTTGGGAATAACTGGCCAAAAACATTCCCGTCTGTAGTAAAGCTTATTTCTGTCTTTTTACGGTTCCATTGTGTTTGCGATCTGTGGTATTCATCACTCATATGGCTAATTTAGTAGATTTTGTAGCATCGGATTTGGAAGATATTTCGGTTGTAAATGCTCATTGCTGTTTACCGGAAGAGTGTACAAAATACTTTAAGTTATCAAATATCTCCACTAAAATTTTACATATTAACGTGCGCATTATAAAAAAGAACTTTGACCAGCTCTTAGCTTTACTATCCATAATTAAAGTTGATTGTGATATTCTGATATTGACTGAGTGTTGGTTAAGTAAAATCACAAACCTTCCTATGTTAGATGGCTACAACTCCCAATTAACATACAATAATAAAAACCAGAATGAAGGAGTAGTAATGTACATAAAAAACTATATTCAGGAGCCTGTTTTCACTGGTGGTAATTGTCTTTCTTGTCAAATCAATAACGAGCTAGCAATAATTGCTGTATTTCGTTCGCCTTCTTTTAATTCAAAAGTAGATTTTGATAATTTCCTAGAGAGTCTGGATTGTGTGCTTACAACATTTAATAACTGTAATAGTATATTCCTCATCGGAGATACAAAAATAGATATTAATCCGCCTCATTCAGATGAACGATGTGCTAATTACCTAACCCTCAACTCCACCCATGGGCTTTTACCTGGACATTACCTTCCCACTAGAAATAATAATTGTATTGATCACGTTCTCCTAAAATCCAACAAATCTACATCCATGCTTGTCTTGGAATCCCACATCACGGATCACCTTCCACTACTAATATGTATAGGTGGTTTAGGTTCGGTGAAACAGACGGTTCTAATGTTGTAGAAGATATGGAAAGACAGGATTTCTCTCAAGTCACTAGCACAGAAGACCCTAATATGGCTGCCACTTGTCTGACAAACATAGTTCAATCTATTCTGGAAAAACACACACGTATAATCAAAGTTCCTAAAAAAATTACTGAATTACTCCAGGTTTATTACGTTGCATTCGAAATCGTGATAAACTCCATAAAAAAGCCCGTAACTCTCGTAATAATGATTTCGTCCAAATCTCATATAAACGTTACCGTAATTTTTGCAATAATCTTCTTAAGAAGCTTAAATCAGCATTTGAATAGTCTGAATTGGAAAACGCTAAATGTAACCCTAAAACACTCTGGAACAAAATAAAGAAGATTACACATACAAAAAAAATATCTACTCCTCCTCTAGAACTTCTAAAAATAAGTACAGAACCGTATACTGCAGTTAATCAAGTATGCAAGTTCTTTGCAAACATTGGCACAGACCTAGCCTCTAAAATTGTGGCCCCCTCTCAGTCTTTCTCTCCACCAAGGACTTCCTCTTCTGGTTCTTTTGTCATTCTTGACGTTGACTATTCTGAGGTTCTACCATCATGAATTTAAGACATGATAGTGCCACGGGGTGGGACGGAATATCCTCTTTCCTCCTCAAAATAAGTCGTAAACCTCTTGTTCCCGTTATAACACATATTATAAACATATCAATAGCGTCAGGAATTTTTCCGGAACTCTTTAAGAGAGCCTTGGTCCATCCAGTGCATAACGGTAGGAGCAGGGACTGTGTGAATAATTACAGACCGATCTCGGTTCTTTAGGCAATATCTAAGGTTATGGAGAGATTGATAAATGGTCGTCTACTTAGCTTTTTATACAAACATCAAGTCATAGCGCGCAACCAATATGGTTTTAAAAAAGGTGTATCTACGGAAGCTACACCTTTTTTAAAACCATATTGGTTTGGACGACCTAACGGAAACTGTTGCTAAGAATTTAGATGATCATCGTAAATGCCTTTCAATATTCCTGGACCTACATAAAGCCTTTGACACGGTCTCTGTTCCTACTCTCCTGTTGAAACTGGAAGCTGTAGGCATTCGGGGAACAGCACATGAGCTCTTGAAAACAAGAGCCACCTCCAAAAGAGGAATCTCCGTGTTAAGATAGATTCATACTAGTGATGAAGAAATCATTACATATGGAGTTCCGCAGGGCAGTGTGTTGGGGCCTACGCTCTTCCTAATATATATAATTTTATATATTTTTTTAATAATAATAATCTTTATTTCTCTATAAAAGCATTTACATAATTTAAATCTAAAACTGACTTAATATAGTGTTCCAGAGTGAAAAACCCTGACTTCTAAACTAGGTTTATGTACCTGTATCTTAGAAGCCAGTGAGCCATATAAATGACCTTTGCACACTAGCACTCCCCAATTCCAAGATATTCACATATGCTGACGATACTGCGATCGTAGTGTATGGGGATACATGGACTGATGTGAAATATCATGCAGAACATTCGCTACATACGGTTGTGAGGTGGCTGCAGAATAACCTTATGTCACTTAACTTGGCTAAAACCAACTACATTCCTTTTTCCATTAGTCGCTGGACTAATGCTCCATCTGATTTAAATATTATTGCTCATACCTGCTTGGACTCCGCTTCATGTTCATGTTCAGCGCTAACTCGTGTTAGTCAAGCCAAATACCTGGGTGTACTGATTGATGACGGACTAAAGTGGTACTCTCAAGTTGAAAGCCTAACGTCAACAGTCAGGAAACTTATTTATATCTTCAAGTCTCTAAGGCAATGCGCTGACTCCAAAACATTAAAAATGGTATATCTTGCACTTTGCCAGTCTGTCATCAGTTATTGCATTCCGGTTTGGGATGGCACCGCTAAGACTAAACTGCTTGGATTGGAACGTGCCCAGAGGGCTGTGCTCAAGGTGATGCTCAGCAAGCCGTATAGATTTCCCACAAGTGAATTGTACGCGGAATGCAGGGTACTTACTGTGTGGCAACTCTTTGTGCCCAATGCCACCCTCAGGAAGCATAGTCAGGTTCCTCCTTTAGATCCAACCACTCGTAAAGCCAAATCTGCGTGCCCAACAGTTTCTCACAAAACAGCTTTCGCTAGCCGACAGCTTTATGTAATCAGTTCAATCATTTACAGAAGGATCAACAAGCGTATCCTAATGAGTAATTTAAATAAATACGAACTCAAAACGAAATTACAAAACTGGCTGTATAATCAGAACCATTCCCGTACAGAAGATATTATTTATAAAATAATGTAGGTATAAAAAAATAATTATTATTATACAAGCTATATAGAAGCCGTACAAGTTAAACGTGGATAACCCGTCATCATCTGCCAAACCTATTCCCACTTCACATGGAGGTATTCGACATGGACCGCCTGCCTGTCGGACGTCCACAACCCAGGTCCTGGGTAACACATCCCATTTACTGGGCAACAAGACTGAACGTAAACGTAGAAACGTACCTATAGTGAAGAAGCTTTTCCACGCACAGCATTTTGGAATGACCTATCGGGCAGGGTGAAACTTTGTTTTTTCATTACTAAAACTAAACGTCCACTATTCAATAGCTGAAACTAAAATGACACTACAACTAAACTAAATTGATTTAGCGCTAAAATCTATTACAAAGGGTGACGTATAAAATGTAAGGGGACTTTTACGAGGCCATTGCAGGTACATTACGAGATTGCTTTTTTAAACATAGTTGCTTTTATGTGTTCACTCGTATGTTTCGCTTCTGATGTTCTGAAGTGTGTTTTCAAAGCGAAAAGAGAACTTATATCATCATCATGTTCATTCAAGCTTAAACGTATAGTTCACGTAATTGTTTGTGTAGGTCAATTTAGTTCCCACATTTTCAAACCGCTCTTTTTAAATGCTCGCCACTCGCCCTGAGTTTACAAAGTATGGAAACAGCTTCAAAACTCAATTAACTGGTTTTGCGAGTTGTCAGAACAAATGAACAAATATCAAAACACGTTGAAACAATAGTTCATGTGTTCGAACTATACATTACAACTGTAAATAGACGAACATAATGCTGTGAGCGGCATACTTGTGTGGAATCAACATTCAATACCTAACACAGAATTACATAGAAGTAGATATAATAATAATACCTATTTCTAAATTTAGTTTTGTCGTTAAAATGTGTTATTGCGTTTTATACTTAGAAATGTAGATTTCTATTTTTCTGTATGGACCGATGAAAGTTAATTCATAATATGTGAGTGCTCATACCAACGACCATTGGGATATGGTCGTTGGCTCATACACACGAGCGACACGCGTCAACTCGTCGACAGCTGTCAACCTTGAGCTGTCGACCAGCTTGTCAAGCTTGACAACCTGCCACTCGTATATTTTCTTGTTGTTGTCGACGGCTGCAGTTTCCTCTGCCGTTGACGCGTTTCGCTCGTGTGCACACTTAGTACCTATGTCTAGCTCGCATGATTTGAACATTGGTTTGTAACTTCCTACATAAAAAGTTTAACACGTCATTAACCATTCTGACGTTTTCTAAATGAGGGTTGTGTTGTATGTTGTCCGTTTTTTGTCTAGTTTTATAAACTCAGCCTGAAGTCCCTGAAATCATGCAGTCAGCTTGTAAACGTAAGCGGCTAGTGGCCAAACCCAATAATAGACAATAAACAGTATAATTATATCCGTCAACACGTCATAGGGCCGCATACATTGGCTTTATTGGGACGTTAAAACCAGAGGTTGATAGGTGTTTCTATCTCTAGTACGCTAAAATGGAGATAGATACGTTATTGGGATTGGCTGTAAGCTAACGTCAAAATGACGTTTTATATGATGGGCGTCATAAAAATCAAAGTATAACTCAAGAATGTTTTCCCCAAGATTCCCGAAACAGAATACGTCTGACAGGCGTCATGTCCATACGTTTCGCAGACGTAACCTGTGCAGTCGAGGCTATTGAATAACATACCGGACAGGTAACATGTGTAGCCGTGCGGCCGATCCACGTTCTCTAAGAATAGATTTTCACAATGTTAACACCAGAAATAAGAACAAACTACGTGCTCCCTTTCACCGGCTTCATAAGGTCCATAACTCATTTGTTGGGCTTGGTATAACCTTTTATAACAAGTTGCCCTCTTCTTTACTAGATTTACCTTTTAATGCGTTTAAGGCCCAAGTAAAATCCAACCTTTGTTCAAAGGCATATTATTCCATTAACGACTACTTAAACGATAAGAACTGTTGGTCGCTGTGATTAACTCAAGACAATGTTCGTGTTCTTTCTCCAGAATCAGCTTACTAACTGACAGGGTATATGAGTTCATATAATTTTTTAATTTTTTATTTGACGGTATAAGTCAATTATTTTGTTGTCTTCATTTATTATTGACATGATCTACTCATTACAATGTTTGTAATGAGCTGTATTGCAATATATGGTTAGCTAGCGACCTCGACAATTGATAATATTATTCTTGCCTGAGCAACCAACAGCAGGTTCGTCATGCTCCCTTAGATATCACTGCTTGCGGTAGCGTCGGGGGTCGGGTTTCCTCCTTCCCTCAAATATGGCGAGGGGGGTAATGGCTGACCTTTGCGTTATGCTCGTGAACGGGTGCTGCTTGTGGTGACTGGTCGTCTTGCTGTCTTTGGTTTTATCATTGTTACAGTAATTGTTCTGTTGATTTATTTTACTTTGATGGTCCTAGTTTATCGTTTATTTATTTTATTTGTTGTATAATAATTTCAGTATTGCATATGTAAGCTGCCATGCACTTTAGGCCTGAAGGCTTTATTTATGTATTTGTGTTATTTACATGCAATTTTTTTTCTTTTTTTTTTGTCATTGGCTTTTCGGTAATTACTTGCAATTGTTTAGAATCAAGTTCTTCTAACTGAACAGACAGCTGTGCTGCTGGGGAGTTTGTTGCGCCACTTCTTCTTCCCAGCTAAAGCACTAGGAAGTGGTGAAGGGCGGGCTTCTTGGGGGACTGTCTTATGTAATTTTGACGTTCGAAAAGTGCTGATTCTCAGCCTAATTTGAATAAATGACTTTTGATTTTGATTTTGATTTTAGAACACACGTGAGTTGTGGAGTTATGCTCTAGAGTTACTGTTCCAGTTCGATACAACAGAACCGTTTACGTTTGATATTCAGGGAGCGTCGGGGTTTCCGACTAGTTTCAGACACAAGTGAACTCGTACGTAAATTATGGTCGTCGATGATATCATCTTCCAATTACGGTTAGGTTACGTTTTAATAGGTTTTTTCTTTAACGGTGTGGGTACGTTTATTTCGTTTGTTTGGGTACGTTATGTTTATCTCAGGAAGCAACGCGCGCTTTACTTGTGATAATGTGTGTGTTAGCGCAGGAGCTCTTGGTTGGTGCTGGTCCGAGACAATGGCGAAGTTGGAAGTGCGTGTGTTATGTGCTGATGCTCTTCGTCTTCACACATTCACAGCGTGTGTGTACATTTAGTTACCACAAGTAAAGCGCGGGACGCTTCGTGAGATAATAATACTGTAGGTACTTAGACTATAACAACCTTTTTTCTAAGTAATATGTTTACCGTGATACTGCTGCTGTTACTGGTTTCTAAGTCTTACATAAAAAATACAATATTCTGGTGCTACAGTGATTCATAGTCATAGAAACATAATCGATTCTCGATTAATAAAACAGCCGCTTGAGTTATACAGGCTAACAAAAAATCAAAGTTATCATTAATATTTCGTGGAGCTAGCTGTAATTCAAAAAAGTTCTGATTTTGCATCATCGACAAATGTTTTAGGAACTTACATATTGTTTAGTACGGGATATAGGATTTGCTTTAGTAATTAGCATAATCGGCCTATATCGATCACACTGCTGAGAGGGAGAGGGCTGTAATCCTCTGTGACGTTTACGTTCACCGTTTTGAGAGCAGTGGCGATGAAAAAATTACACAAAGTAAGCACTTTACTTTGTGTAATTTTCCTGAGTTTGAGGCCACGTTCAAATTCCAGACAGATTTTTTTAAATGTAATTAAATGCCAGATAAGTTTACCAAGAGATCCCCGAAGGTCAGAGGCCATCGACTTGTAACTAATTGCAAACAAAATTTCTTGCTTTTTTATAGCCATCATCATATCTTCTTTGATTGTAAATGTTTCATCTAAGAAAAAAAAGTTTCATTACTAGAATTACTTAGTAGCAAAAAGAGAAACCATAGGTACCTACTACGTTTTGGAGTGAGCAACGAGCTTCATCTTTCTGACTGACCGACCCCTTCACAAATCAAAAGTGCCTGAAATTGGTTTATATGAAGAAAAAAAAAAGATCTAGTCTGTGATCTCTTGTACAAGACATCGCAGACCATATCTTTTTTTTTTCAACATTTATTTAATTTAATTTCCAATTTAATATTTCGTTGGAAGAAGCAATGATAAATTATTGTGTAACTTTTAAAGTTCATTTCTATATTGAGTAAGTAACATATTTTGGCAAAAGTATTTTTATAAGTACTTACACGCTAAATTCGTGGATTTGTATGAAATTTGGCGCATGGGTAAACCATAATCTGGATTAGGACAAGGGATACTTTTTATCCCGAAATTCCGATGGTTACTTACGCGGGTGAAACTGCGGGGCGCACCTAGTTATTAAATATAGATGAAATACGAATGCCTTTGTGGGTACATAAAGTGAAAATAAATATCAGAAGTTGTCGAAGGCAATCATGAATTCGGTAACATCTCGAATGGAATAAATTAATATTTGCAATTTACCAAAATTTTAATCGAAAAAAATATCCTTCTTTGATGTGGGCGCGACTGAACTTATTATCAATTTGATTTATATTAGGAGCTTCTATGAAGTCAGCAGAACTACTAACCTCATACTTTTTTGGCTTTCCGTCGCAAATCGTTCCGAGCAGACTCCCCAATTACAGGAGACATGCTTAGCTTGCGTTGTGAAAAGGAAAAAGGTACTTTCGCTATATACTCGTACTGTTTGTTGGAACTGTTTTATAACTTCTATTTTTGTGTAATTTCAGCTATCTATCTATTATTTAAACGTTAGCAAATAACTAAATAAGCAACAATGTTGGTTATCCATGACTGTTCCTGCCCGCGACATCGGCCGCGTGAACCCCCCCCCCCCCCCCCCCCCGACCTACACATCACTGCCGGCGCTATTACCGTGTTTTCGCTTAGCAGTTATTCTGACCTTTTTCTTTATGCTCGGCTCCTAAGAGTATACACCTTCCTCATGAATTGGGCCTTAAATGAAAAAAAAAACAATTCGAGCTGGTAAGTAGTTAGTATAAACAAACCAACTCTTCTGCTTTATTTTCTGATTCGGAATATTATCGAATACCACTTGGATTACATTCTGAGAGGAAGAACTCGTGGAATGTGGACGGTTGATTATTGATGGTTGTATAAATAACGACTGTTGTATTGTTTTGTTTATATGGAACTTTTGGTTGTGTTGGGATTGTGATTATATTTTCATGACACACTTTTTCCTTGTTCCTGTTTCCTCGTTATTATGACGTTCCTGTTTCCATTTATTTATGACGACATTTAGAATCCAATTACAAAGTTTACTGTGTTGTCTTGATATCTATTTAATAGCCATTCAGAGCGAATAAGCGGGTCGTTTAGTAAGTAAACTAAGTACCTAATAACATCGAGTTTTGTAAGTAAGTACCCAATAGAAGAATATATCATCCGTGTCCGAAGTCCTTAAATGGTATGAGACTTGCTCCCGTGAGAATAAGGGGGATGCGCCGCGAAAAACATATTTTCAATTATGTCAGTGTTAGGATGTATGTTTATCAAATTATGATTCACGACCGTTGTATTGATGAGTCTAATGATAATAAGTCTGTAAAATACTTGTTACGGTCGTGAATCATATTTTGATCACCGTACAACCTGACCTGTAAATTGCGAAAAACAAAAAAAACAAAAGGAATTTCGTGCGTTGCCCTGGCGCGTTCGCCTTTAATATAACTGGCTAAAGATGGGTGTACTTATCTCTTCCTACCTTTTCAAAAACACAGGTGTGACGTCACGTTTAAAAAAAAACTAATTTCCTTCTCATTCATCATCAGCCTACAGCATTCCACTGCTGGACTTAGTCCTCTTCAATTGCACGCCATTCAGCTCGACTCTCAGCAAATCTAATCCAGCTGCTACTACTTCTCATTATTTGACATTATACCTATAATCCTAATTTCAACTCTGCTAAAGGCTTTTGGACGAAGTTGTGTCGGACACACCGTTTACAAAAAGTGTACATTTAGCCAACAGTAGTAAGATTTCTAATAAAATGATAGTACCTAAAAATTACTTAAACTAAATTTTTATTACAAGTGCAAGTAAGAATGGTTTGGAATTACAATGTTAGGTAGCGACCCGCCCGATCTTGGATAATTCACATCTGTATTTCAGGCTATCAATTCAGATTTAGATTTATTGCAGTTGTAATGGCGATCATTTCATTGGGTTTAAATAGGTTTTATTTTCATTATTTTATATTGTACACCATTTACTATATTGTTAAGTATCTGGCACTTGTTGACAGGCTTACACTGTCATCCCACACTGTTTAACACTGTAATTTGAAAACATTGTAAAAACCAACTATTTTTGACACAGTAACCGTGGAGTTTCTTGCCGGCTCTTCTCCATAGGAAACGACCAATTGGAACCGTGCACCTATCTTCTGACGTTTTATAAGTGCCTATAGTGAAATAAAATATTTTTATTTCATGTTATGTAATAATAGTAGATATTCACTAAAGGCACTGCGGGTTAGAAAATAGACCGAAGTTTTTGTTTATTCTGAACGTACTAATATTTATAAAAGCTTAAACGTAATACCAGATGATGTGCCACTTGGAGTGCTTAACAAGCACTCACACATACAAATACTTTCTCTTTTCATCGCCTACTTATCACTAACATAAAGAAACATAAAAATACGAACAATGTACGTAATAGTTAAGTTACAAAAAGATACGGGATGGTGCAAAGAAACGACGGCTTAGGAAAGTAAACTTGGGTCGGCGGCGGGGCAGTATTTTTTGCGCGTACTTGCCGGTGCCTCTACCGTGTGTCCTAATAAATTAGAACGAACATTTAAGTGATCCCCAGCGGGCTGTAAAAGTGATAAGGGCTAGTAATAACTTGGGATAGTTAACTGTCATGGGGAATTTATTTTATAGATTTGTTAGCTTTGTTTTATTGTTGTGTGTGTCATTTAGGTATAGTTATTTGTTTCATTATAACAGTCGATAAACCCTGTTAACATCTCTCTCTCTCTCAATGACCGCTAAAGAGCATATTGCCATACAGGGTGATTTGTAATTTGACGTACTCTTTTCAGGACATGATGGTGTGACCCATTTGCAACAATAAGCACCCCATAAAGCCTAATCCAAAACACATTTTTTTGTTGTATTTTTGAACATTTCCCAGAATTCGTCACTAAATATCACTTTTCTCTTAATTCTGAAATCGAATCTTTAACAACCCTTTCGATGGAACCTATTTTTCTAGAACATCAAACTGTTAAAGTTAAAAAAAGAAGTTTATTCAAAAACACACTAAAACTAAACTTACATAAAATGAGAATGGGCAAAATCGTACGGCGCTTGGTCTATCAGCGGCCAGGAACAATTTTTTTATTTTTGCTTTACCTTCACCATACAATCACCCCCAAGAAGTTTTATATCTGTAGTGTAACTATTAATGGAATTAAACACATTTTTATTTTAGAGATGTAAGCCTGTGATTTAGCGTATTAATAACTAAGATTTAGTCTTAAAAATAAGGAACTAAAATAAATGTCTTCAAGTAATTGAAGACATTTATTTTCAACACTGACAAAACATCGCTGATAATATATTTAATATACATAGGCTAGACATCGAGACGAGGATATTTTATTGCCGTCATCAGGACACACTGTACATTATTATACATTAATACATTTAATGTACAATAATAGCACTGTGTTCTGATGCCGGTAATAAAATATCCTCGTCTTGATGTCTAGCCCATACCAGATACCACACTACACACACATATCGTATGCGCAGCAACCGATTGTGCACCTACCACTCAAACAGCTGCAATAATAAGGAGCAATTGCTTCTCTATTTTATCTTTGTCGGTTAATTACAATATAAGAATAATATATTCTGAACCTTACATGTCTAGATTGTTATTGTAGACGTAATAACCAAATATCTTCTTCTTCAATAAATCTGAGGTGACTTATTTGTCGCTCCCGGTATACTTCGATATTGTACAAGCCCTCAATTAAGTGTTCAGCGTAGTAGCTGCGAGCCAACTTGATTTAGTATGTGCCAAGTGCAAACAGAATTAGGTCTTCTTCAGAAAAAACCGGGAAGTTTTGAAAAATAGGTTGATCGCTGCTGAGTCTTTCAAATGATGCCCTCTATCTATTTATGTGATGACGGATAACATAGTCCGCTAAGAGGTTCGGTACTTCAAAACGTTCATTAATTATATTTACGAACGATGATGCGTGAATACTATCTTGTATTGCTGTTTGGAATGCATTTATGAGTGCCGCTGCGTTTTGGAAGTCCTCAAACATGTGACTTAATGCGCGATTAAAATATTATTGCCTAAACAATTTGAAATCTCGCTTGAACCTGCCATTTATAACTTCCACTACCCAGCGGCATACAGTTACCGGCCTAGATCTATTAGCCTGTTCAGTAGCAAGCTGGTCTACAACGCGGTCTTTTTTTTCGGGCATCTATGCACTGTAGTTTCATTGCTCCAAATCGCCACAGACGTCTCTAAACCCACGATCTAAAATGAATATGTCGCCAGCCCGGTAAAACCAGTGAAATGTGCCTGCTTCGTCATGTATAATTCTTTCCAGAATACAGGCATCTGAGTCGGTAGCAGCATAGGGCCCACAAACATCAATTATATGCCCATCCGAACACACAATTAAGAACGGTTTTAGTAGATTTTCGTATTTGTGTAGACTGTAAGTCTGTCGCTGGAACGAAAAGTTGGAGCTCTTCTATATATAAATATATGTTCCATCCATGATTGTTACTGCCTTCCTTTCTTCTGTAGAAGACTCGAGATTTCCGAGTAACGCGTTTGGTACAATAAGATTGCGGTCAGCGTCTATTCTTCTATTTAAATGGTCGAATGGTTTTAGTGGTCGAGTCCCAGGTATCTTGGCTTAAAATCCAGAGATATAGCATCACGCGCAGTTTTTAAATGCCTTTCTGGAGTCCTTCTACTTATGTTAAAGAGCGTGGCTAATCTCTTGTTGCTATCACCAGTTCGCAACTTCATTAAATAAATGGCTAGTTTCGTTTGACTCAGACAAAGAAGGCGTTTGTTCCAAGATTGTATTAAATTGATCTCTGCTAACGCCCAATCGAATATGAATCTCATTAGGATCCATGTTTTCGATATCTTCAAAGTCCAGAATATATTTTTTTAAACAGCTTTTTTAAAAGCTTTAAAAGCTATTTGCACGAAATGAGTGCAGTTAAAATCATTTGGACTATCAATGAGCTCCTCCTGCTGATGTTAAATGCGCATCACGTATTCTGGCACTGTCTGGTATGAATAAGTTAGAATGTAACATAAGAGTAATCCTTACATTCTCAGGCATACGCGCGACGACGTGAAACACTATGGCATCTGTCAAACATACAGTTCGCTGAGGTTTTAGACACTCGTGAATTTTCTTCCACTTGAAGAGCCACTTGGAGCTATAGCTTCAATAATATATTGAGCACTGGCAGCATTTTCCTCAAAAAGAGCATGGATTATTTCTAACCTTTTTCACCACTGATCGATTACACAAAACACATGTAGGTCGATTTTCTACCATTTTTCAATCAATGTTCCGTTAGCGTACACAAGTCCAGAGTCCAAGTACACGAGCACAAACGTACAGAAGTTCAGAGTTAATAGCCAGGTTATCAGGTTAGGAAGAAACACAGTCCAGAGGGTAGCCAGGGTCAAAATGATTGAAAAAGTATCCGCAGATGATCGCACAGTACACAACGACACAAGGGTAAGCGAAGGACTGCGCGGCGTGACGCGCACGCACCCCACGCCTCGGCTCTTTTGTTTGCACTCAAAGATGCAATCAGCTTTGAGTGCAAAAAAAAGAGCCGAGGCGTTCGTTGTCCGTTCGAACTAAGGTACCGTGTTAAGGTAGTCCATGTAGTAAACCCGTTTTTGGGTTGAGTCTTGTTAACGGTATGCTGACAACATTTTGAAATACTTTTGAAAACATAAACTAATGTTAAAAAGTATTTTATAAAATGGGTTTGCACATTTTCTTGAACTTATTATCTAAGTTTTTTACGTTTTTTTTTGTTATTTTTTTCTAAATGAGCTGTAATGTTACGTTTATAGTAAAAGTTAGTCCTTATTAATAGTACTTTCATTTAATACCTATTTCGTTGTTGGCCGCTCATAGACCATTTTGCTCAATCTCCTTTGACACCAGTTATCTCAAAATTTTACTAGGGCATTAAGCGTACAAATTACGGAGAATACATCTTTATGTAAACCGCTATCTAACGCGGTAAAAAACTTAAGAGGTGCCGATGAAACAGTCGATAATGCTGACAAACGTCATGTTTGCAAATGGTTGAATTAATCAAAAAGTGTGATATAGAAACGAATTAACAGGTTTATGTTATCCCACTACTAACTAACCACCCCTCAATTTTTCCTGCGTTAGGTAGACAAGGTTGTCGCGACCAAAACTTACAAGTTTACAAACAAGTTTACAAACAAGTGTGCAAACAGTATTATAAAAAGTGTAAAAGCTTAAAAAATTACCAAGTTATAAACGTTTTAAAATAAGTAATTGACAAGGGCAACACTATCGTTTTTTGTTTTTTGTGTATGGCATCTCACAGGTCAACCTTTAAGGTTGTCGTCTGATTAAGCGGACTTGCCTGTGGTGCCCTAATAAATTAAGGCCTCCAGCCAGGACTTAAACTTAAATACTAACTAAAACTAAGCGACCTCGGCTCAGGGCGTCGCTGGAAGAGGGCAGCAAGGGACTAGCTGGATCAGGATTTATTTGATTGGCAACACTATCGTAGAAGTGACGACTTTATAACTTCATACTAGTGCCATACATTTACCGTACACAAGGACAGACAAGGACAGACAAGGACAGAAATAATCCCCTCCAGAAAATTTTAAAGCGTGTTTCTTCTTCATATTTTCGATTTATCATTTTTACTATGCCTGCTTTGAAATTACTTTATTTTTCGTAAATGTTTTGTTAGTCATTATCCCTATTAGCTGTAATAGATAATGGAATGTTGTTTAAGATGAATAATTTGTGTAAGTGATACTGTGCCAAGATATGAATGTGAGGTTAATAATGCAATGTACTTGTTTAATGATTGTTCGTGTTTAAATTTGCTTTAATAAATAGTTTATTGTTAAATTGACATAGCTAACAGTGGCAACCGCTACAAGGTTACCACTTTTGCGGCATGAAAACTGTAGTCAGTGTCAGGGGCTTCATTTAGAATCGTTTCCACGTTTCGAGCTGTGAAAACTTTTGATTTCTTAGCACGTTATCTTTCCGGTTTCCTTTAAAAAAAATCCAGTAATTTGCTGTTTGTATGAATTTGAATATTATGTTTTGTGCATGGACTTATAAGGGAGTAGATTGTTGTCAATGCCAATGGCTTCGGATTGTATGCACTCGGGAGTCCAATCACTATCGTTTCTCGACATTTTTGTGAGAATTTGTAGTTTAATTTGCTGTCAAATCACATTAATGACCAGCGGGTCATAATTAAATTCAGTACAATATAAATGTCCGGCTAGACCCCAGGGCCATTTGCCATTTGATCTGAAAATTGTTAACTTACTTCTTGTTGTATCGTTTTAGCTATTTGATGTTTTAGAAAAATTAGTTAAGTTGAATGCTTTGTTAACGTTTTTACAACCAAAAGAAAAAGCATTGATGGTCATTCAATTTGAGAGTTTAGATAAAAATGATACTAAGTAACGAATTTTAGGAATTTTTCATTTTTTTTTGGGTATTTCTAAAAAAACATATTTTTTCGTATGGGGTACGGGTTATACTATCAACTCCTGGAAGAAATACGCTGTAGTACATTTCGCACTTCTACAAGTTACCTAACTACAATAAAATTCGCAATCCCACTCCTTTGTTTTGAAAGTAAATCATGGCGAATTCTCACTTCGATACCGTTTGAATTTCGAAGTCATATTTAGAAAATCTAAAGACAGTCCTGGTCAGCTATGTACCAAATCTGACTGAATCTGAATTTGACTCGAACTCATGGAGTGACACAAGATAAAGCATGTTTAAGATATTAATAAGCCACATATAGTGTACACCTCAGTGTAATTATCAGAGTGTTTTGACACAATAAGCGTCGGTCAAACCATATTACCTCATAATTCAATCTATTGTGCCCAGATTAATTAAATTATCTCCCATGATGGATACGCGAAACGATTCAGTGCAGCTGATCAGATACAGATACAGATACTGACTAACATAAATAGTGATCAGGTGATATTAATTGCGATAATTGGTCGAGACGGCTACACTATCCTGATATTAACTGAATAAATACGAGTATCAGATGGGCATTTTGGAAAGCTTGTGATTTAATGAAAATCAGCTGTGGATGGATGAATAATTATAGAGTTACCTCCGTGAGCTCGGTTGTCACACGTAGGTAGCACATAACTACCACTAAGTACAGTAGAGATCTTAGCTTGCTTGGTTGTACCATGCAACCTTCATGAATATTTTATAAGTTGATGGCACAGAGATAAACATTATTTCGTATTAAGAATATTACGAAATTTTAACGTCCTGGTATTATAAGGACGAGGAATCCTTGTGGTGCC
The DNA here is from genome assembly GCA_963555695.1 of Dasypolia templi. Classification (NCBI taxonomy): domain Eukaryota; kingdom Metazoa; phylum Arthropoda; class Insecta; order Lepidoptera; family Noctuidae; genus Dasypolia; species Dasypolia templi. Next base: position 3,650,178 of record OY743147.1, read on the forward strand.
TATCTACCAACCACAGTTTCAACGGACTATGTGTAACACGGAAAGCCGGTCATCGTTATTCAGAAATAATTAACAATAACTTATATAAAAATTTCCAGTCAAATGGACCGGCAACATGAAACTAAAAGGGTTTTCTGCCCTTTGTCACTGAAGGATTCTCGTCCATGCCGATAATCTCTTTTTTTTGCCAGGGATATCAAACGGCAAACAATTACGTTAAAATATTATTAAAATTAAAAGCCTGCAAAATCGTTTTTGCCTCAAAGCGGGCTAGTAATTAAATACCAGCCACTCGGTCGGTATTTATTGAGTTTAACTCAAATATTATAATCAAGTGAGCTGATTAGGCATGTTTGAGTTTATTGCGTAATAATGAAAAATCTGTTTACCTGGAATTAGGCTTGCTGAATCGAATAGGGGTTAATAGCTGCCACGTGTATTACAAAATTGTTACTTATTGTAACTGATGATCTGGGGTTCTTTTCCGAGTTAGTTTCATTCTACATGATTTTGTTTAGCAAAACCAAGTATAAAAAAATGTATGCTGTACGGTAGGCCGCACGTCAATGGCAATGCTTTGACCTTGCGCTGTTCTAGCGCAGTACGGAGTTCAGTCAATAGAATACGAGGCCAGCTACTAAATGAACAGACAGCTCAACTCAACTCAACTCAAAGCATTTATTTCAAATAAACTAATTACAGGCACTTTTGAATTGTCAAGGGTTCGGTCAGTCAGAAATATGAAGCTAGTTGCACATAAATATGAAGATAGTTGACAAAATACAAAAAAAAAAACGGAAATAAAAATAAAAAAGCCGTGTCAGCTAAGAGATGACCAGTCCCCACTGACGGCGCCCGTTCACGAACATGACGTATGGATCAGCACCATTCAGCTCAACCATTTTGAAGGGAACTTAATGATCCAACACACACGCGTTTGAGTGAGCGTGACATATTCTCAGCCGCCAGGGCACATTCAAGTCAATGACAGACGTGCCCAGTATAGGGTAGCTTTATGGTAGGTACTACATAGTGCTCACACGTGTGCTTTGCAATTATACAATATTAAAAGATTGAATTTATACAGTGTAAAGATAGTTTTTACAATCTTCAGCAATTGTTTAGGCGCCCTTGTGGAGCAGAACCAGCGTTGAGCCAAGCATTTTTGTCAGAGATGTAATCTCCCAACTTATAATATGCTTGGCTGCATAGTGTGCGTTTGATACAAGATTAGAACTTCGATTCATTCAGTTGGAGTATGTGGGGAGGTATTTTATTTTATCATTTTAAACAGTACCCCATGAAGGATGAATCTACTTTAGCCAGCCTGAAACCCGGTTGAACCAATTGGTCCCTATTTCTAGTCCCATAGTTGTGTCTTTCACCTCTTTTACTGAAAAGATTTAAGTTTTTCCTTACGTACATGATGTTTTCATATATATATTGACAAGGTACGGTCATGATGTTAATATCTTTAAACAGTTCCCTTAAAGAACTACGAGTACTACTTACAGCTGTGCTGCTGGGGAGTTTGTTGCACCACTTCTTCTTCCCAGCTAAAGCACTAGGTATACCGGCGTCCTTCTCAGCAAGAATCACACATAATTCTGTAGAAAATTGTATTTATACCTCTCGGTAGAGAGTAGCTATATTCTTTGATATAAACTTACCCGATTTATTATGTCACACCAGGGGACGTCATTACGTCATTTCGAGAGGTAGTTGCTGAAAATCAGCGCTGTTGACGATAGGTTCGTCCGAAGTCACAGCATTTTGCTGAGCAGCGACGTGTTCTTGCACAGATGCGACGCACGACTTACTTATTGTTCTTATTATTGTTGTTTGTTTTGTTAGAAAAGTAGTCATTCTTCCACTTTACAATCGGCAGCATGTTTTTGTACAAATAATGTTTGTTTTATTGTCATTTGCCAGTGTCGCAACACAAACAGAGCAATGTGTATTGTCTTTGGTGCTGAGTGACATCAGGCAATGGACAAAATTACAAAATTTTAAATGCTGAATACGAGGCCTTTGGCTACTGTGAATATATGTGTAATTTGTGTCAACTTTTTATAATGTGCGTTTTGTTTGTGCAGAATAAACAATTTTTCTTTCTTTTCTTTCTTTCTTTCTTTCTTCTGGCTTTGTAAAACCCGACAACATGCTTTAGACTTAAAATAGCACTCTCAGTGGACAACCCTGTTCTGAACCCAAACTGGGCATCATGCAGGTTGACTTTATTCGCGAGGTACGCATTAAGCATGTTGTCAAGTACCTTGGCCACAGTGGTAGCCAGTGAAATGGGCCGGTGGTTAGTTCTGTCAGACGAGTCCCCCGACCTATTTTTCATTGGGACCACAACAGTAAGCATAAGCGGCTACGGTAGGTATGAATGGGACATACAAAATAATAAAAAAACATTGAATACACATGGGACAAATAAACACCAGCATATTTAAAATGCTGCCGCCATGACCGAGCGATTTTCCACGTTTCATATGGTTTATTATGTTTCGGATACCCTTAGCAGGAAATAACGTCTTTTACTCAGTCATGAGGGCACTTGCATCGTGAACATAACTCGCTGACCACGGACCCAGGGACGACGGGATTGTATATTTTTGTTAGTTAGTTATACAAACCACAATAGCTTTATGGAATCTCACAGAAAATAAGAGAAGTGACTGAAACAAAAAATGGCACGACTCATTGCATCTATGTTGACTGAATTATTGCAATTGTGTCGACGGACGAACCTGTGAATAATTTCATCAATAGTTCGAAAGAGTTCCCGTCAAACTCGATACCAAAACAAAACAACTGCACATGCATTCTGTTTACAGCTACAAACAAACTATACTATCCACGTTTTCCATTCCTGAAAATGGAATTGTAATCGAATGTTCCGCTGGTGAGGTCTAATCTGAAGGACTCGGCGTGTTTGATTTGTGGCGCAGCTGCAACGAGTTTCGTTTCAATTTGCTTCTTGATAATATTCAGAACAATTGTTTACAGTAAATAGTCTTGACTTGACTTGGGACTTGTTTGTATAATTATTATTACATTCCTTTATTGCATTTTTAATACATATAAATTACATTATATGAGGGGGCTGAACTCTAGAACTCTATGTCTAAAGTATTTAAGGAATCAAAATCACTACCAACATTTAGACAGATGAAGCTAGTTGCCCATTCTAAAGCGTAGTAGGTACCTATAGGAAAGAACGGGCAAGAAACTCCAGGTACACTCTTTTAAAGCAAAATGTGGTTACATCATTAATGTTGAGACTATGCATGTGAAAACGATGCACAGCGTTAAAAGCGTCCGTAATAAAAAAAAAAAAACAAATAAGCCGCGGCAGCTAAGAGATGACCAGTCCCTACTGACGGCGCCCATTCACGAACATGACGCATGAATGCACCATTCCGCTCAATCATTTTGAAGGAAGTTCAATGACCCAACACATGCGCCACCACCAGCGAGACAACATAACATGAAACATTTAAAAACGTAAAAAATGGTAGCCCACCAGTATCGGTGCGTTATTAAATGGTCCAAGCTACCGATGCGGTGGTCCGGGCTCCTGAGAGAGGATCTTAACAAAAACCAGTTAAAGTGTGCTGAGAATCTCGGTTAAAAATAAAAGAGTTATTATTTGTAAGACTTTCTTTAGTTTGGGTTCGCATCAGCCTGCACGTATGCAAAGTAGGTACACCTTTTAATGTCGTATGTTGTTTCGATTCCGTAGACAAATAGTTTATTAGCAAAAATGCAAGTAGATGTATCTAGGGACGTTGGTAACTAATTAATTTCAAACATGGTCATTATTATTTTAATCCGAGGAGATTAAATCCGAATAGTAATGACTAGAACTGATTAATTTTGCTGATTAATTAGCTTAACACGCTGTGTTCAAATAATGCTCTGATTAAAAAAAAAAAAATTACAAAACTTTGTCTACAAAACTATGTTTGGGATAATTTTTTTATTTAAAAAAACAAGCCAATAAGAATAAAGCTGAACTTAGCACTCTGATACAGAAAGTATCTATGCACGTACCCAGGTGTTGCCGGTGACCTAATTTGCATGCAAACTTCTACTCCCATTCGAAACACTCCTCGGTCGAGTTTCTGAGAGCATTCTAACACCCTCGAAGAAACGTTTCTTCAAAATACGATGTTTCTGAACGTTCTTCGAACTGTATTATATCAATGTTTAGACGTTTTCTAACAGCTTTAGAAAAAAATACAATACTTTTAAACATCCTGTGACCTATTTTATATAACAAGATTAAATGTTAACGTTTTAGGGTGGATTTCACCAATGAAACTAAACGCGATCAGTACATAAACTACGTTTAAGAGCTGTCAGTGTCACTATTTTCTATGGAATAATGACACTGACAGCTCTTAAACGCGTTTTAGATGTGCTGAACGCGTTCAGTAACATTGGTGAAATCGGCACTTAATGTAATCGGCTAATGACGTCGAAAGACAGACGAAGCGTAATCAGTGATCACGTAGCGATTGGTGCGAGACTTTTGTTCGCCTACCCTTAATGTAAATAACTGAAAATACTTCCAACGAGAAATAAAAGGTGTTTCTGAGCTTCTTAGGACGTGTTTATTTAGTGGTGAAAGCCTGATTGTAGGAGCGGAATAGATTAAAGAGTTTCTTATTTGGTAGTTGGTAGATAGAAAAAAAAGGAATATGCGGTTTTGTGATTCTACCAAGTATTTTTTTTATTTTAAATCAAGAATTATTAATTTAATGCCTCCACGAAAATACTACGAGTGAATAAAACCCTAAGCTAAGGTCTAAATTACGTCCTTGCTACAGTTGCTACGGCGTAGCTGATCAACGAACGCTTGCTACGACGCTCGTAGTGGCGTAGCTATACATTTTGAAAGTTGGTAACATGACGGTAAATACATATATTAGTTGGGTTTGTGTTTATAATATTCTGCCAGTTTTGTTTAGAATGGAAGCCAGCCAAAGATCTGAAACATAGTCTACTGTATTATGATGCCTATAGTATGGCGCTAACATTGTTGGCACCTATTGATTTAAATCATTTTGTCATTTTTTAAACCGGGTTAGTTTCATCAAACAAACAAACATCTTACACTTATTTCTAAAACGAGACCGGAGATACTATCCATTCGTCTCGGAAACCATGTTAGGGCGTTTTTGTTTGCACTAACAGAAAGGCCACGCCCATTACTTTTTAGTAGAAGAACGTGTTTATATGTTAAAAATAACAAAAACATGTTCACAGCAGACCCCTCTTAAAATTATAGGGGTACGATTTTGAATTGATCATAAACAGAGACTTACTACGAGCATATCAAATGTGGAATTGTTAATTTGACTTTATCCCAAAAGTCATTCAATAAATGTCAATTGGCTCTTCCACTTTATTTTAAAAAAAAGTAGTCTAAGCTATGATCCAAAAAAAACAATGACCTAAAAATCACTACGTGCCGCTTACTCACACATACATACATAAGTTGCGTCAATTTTTTGTATGGGGAGCGTGTATGATACTAACCTTTAATGCGTTATATTTTATATTTAAGCATGAGTGAGTAGGAAGCTTTAAGTTTATTTTGCCTTTGCCTTGTGTTGGAGCACAGAGCACGGAGATGCCTCGGCGGCCGTTGTTAGAGGCGGCATTGTCAACACTTTCCACACAAAGCATTTTTTTTTTAGGGTGAGTTATCATCAAATGACATCTCCCGCTCTGGGGGGAGCGGGAGGGCGTGTCAGACTTTTACTGATTAAGACCCACCCGTGTTCCTTCAGTCGCCTGTGCCAGGGTCACGGTATCATTTTCGAACAACCCGTGACTCCGGCAATTCCACACAAACCATAGTTTGTCACGAATATCGCCGCTTACTTACACTATGACATGAAAACTACGTCAAGAAACTGACAGCTTTGAATGCTAATTTTATGACAGCCTTTTCACTGTTTCGTCAGCAACTCAACAGCAACCTTATCGTAACGAGAATAAAGATCACTGTGATTTTTACAAACTTTGTAAGTGGCAGCAGCAACTCAACATCAAACTTATCGTAACGAGAATAAAGATTACTGTGATTTTGACAGTGATGCAAAATCAGAGGTAGGATAACTGTGAAAGGACTGTGTTACTGCCGTCTCTAGGCTCCGCCGGTGCCTGCGCAGGCTGCGCAGTCGCTGTGGGTCCATGCTCTGTGGGCTGAAGCAAGACGCTTTATTTTCCGAGCTGGTACACGCTATCGGACCCCGTCACTTAGTGCTGACATCTCTTTGAGGCGCGCGTGTAACACGACGCGCCGTCGACGCGGGCCTGGTCCTTACCGGACGGCGAGCTACCCATTGCTCGCCATTCACAAGCGCGCGCCTACGGTGGGCGGGAATCCGTTTGTGATTCCCGACCCGGAGCGAGAGCACAAGGTTCTCTCCTTCACGCGCGCCGCCTCCTCCTTCGCGATCATTACTGCTTCGCAGAAGGAGGTGACGGCTCTCGCTCCGTACCATGTCCTGGACCAGGCCCGGACGCGAGAGATCGTCGCCGCTGATCGCCTCCTCGATATTCTAGACCCCATTCTAGAGTAGAAACTTTTCGTCTGTTATCACATATAAAAAAACATCTGCTGTTTCATAGAAAAGCGCAATACCTACGCGGTCAACATGTATCAAACAGCTTTTTTTTTAAATAACGAACGAAAACTTTCAGCACAGTGGGATTCAGAATCATCTACTGAATCCATGGATTAGGTTGTGCGTCGATGTCCCTGCCACTTGGTATAGCCTGTAGGCTGTACATAGATGGAAGTTGTAAAAGTAAGGCATACGGTGAATCGACTTTATCAAAAACATGTACTTATGAGTGGTATAAAGCGTTCAAAAGCTGTCTTGATGTGATGGAAGATTTGCTTCACTCTGGTAGGCCATCAACGTCTTCAACTGAAGTTAACATTTCAAAAGTGAAGGAAGTAGTAACTGAAAATCCTCATTCAAGTTTGAGAGAAATAGCCGCTGAACTGTCTGTGTCTCATGAGTTGATCCGTACTATTTTAAAGAATCACTTGGGTATGAAGCATGTTGCTATCGGCTAGTCCTAAAATACCAAAATTTTCTCCAAAAAACTTAATCGCATAAGAGTCGGTGAGGACATGCTGGAACGAGTCAGTTCCGACCCAACATTCATAAAGCGCATTGTTACTGGTGACGAGACGTGGGTTTACGAGTTTGACATGTAACTAGTCAACAAGCTTCGGAGTGGCCTTCCAACTGAACCGAAACCTAAAAACCAAGCCATTGTCAAAGTCTGTGTTCTTTGACAATCGCGGTGTTGTCCATTCGGAATTCTGGCCGTGGAACGAAAATTGTTGGATTTTGCATTTTTTTTCCATAATGCGCCTTCGCACAAGACCATGATTGTGAACGAATTTTTGATCAAAAACTCAACAAATACCATCGAGAAAGCACCTTATTCATCAGATATGTCTCCAGCTGACTTATTTCTTTTTCTTAAACTCAAATTACTACTTCGTGGCACCCGTTTTCATTCGGTAGAAGAGATAAAGGAGAATTCGCGGCGGGAACTGAACTCAACTCCGGAATAAGCGTTATTTTTTTTGTGATTGCATAGTTATAAGATAACAAACAGGCGGACCAGCTGCATGACGATTATTTAGTACCAATCTCTGAAAATATACTGCTCCCCAAATTGCGAATTAAGGTGATAGGTACCTGTCAATGTCGAAGAGGTCTGTGGTTGGCGGAGCAATCACCTGGATTTTAAGTAGATAGGATTTTTTTTTAGATTTATTTTTCTGCTAAAACGTTTTATCATTTTTGAATGAGATATTTAACTTAATAAAGCCACTGCAATACCAGACCTCTCAGAAAGTTTTGCGAAAAAAAGTTTTTATTTATGAGAGACTGGCCAGTTACAGTCTATTTTGAAAATGTGATTATTTTATTTCGTTCCAATTTCAACATTTCCCTTCACATTGTTTGAGAGCTAATTTAAATTACCGGGTCTCATAAATAATGGATCTGCTGATCAGGTAACATTTTCGCGCTATATTTTTTACGACTGCAAGTGTCGCCTGAAACCGGACGAATTGTACGATAGACCTCAAATGGTATTCATGGATGAAGGCCCGTCTAAGGCAACCGTGTATCGTTGGTATAACGATTAAAGCGCGTTCTACTATTTTTGGTGAAGAAAGGAGAGGTCGCCCTTTGAAGGCTGTTACGGAAGAAAACGTGCTAGCAGGGAATTTTTTTATCAATGTAATCATGTTGCGCTGCGTAAAAGTGGGTGTAATACAACACAAATATTTAATGAAACCAGACACTACGTGTCAGTGTTATCTTAAATATTTCGCTAAATATAAATCTAAATCAAAGGCATTGTAAATCCTTTAACTTAGAAGATGCCGTATTAGTTTGAGGTTTAAATAAAAGAACTGAAAATTACAAATCATTTTAATTATTAATTGTTTACATGAGTGAATGATAAGTAAAGTGTTATAAATATAATGTTATTTATTTTTTTCTTAAATATTATAGCACGTGTGACACTTAGAAAGTTTTGCGAAAATAAAAATAAATCTTCTATACCTACCTACCTTAGGTACTGTATTTCAATAGATCCAGGAAGACTCCTTGATCCACACACAAATTAAATATTAAAGCCACGTACGGCGCTGTAGTCTCAATAATGGAGGTACAAACTTTGATAGACATTCCCCGTAGATCTTCTCATCTGTTAGTTTGATCTTGATTTGTTTGAAAGCTTTCATTAACATTATGGGGTTTTTAATGCTTGAATTTAATTATGAATGGAACGAATAATGAAGCGTGTGTGTGTAAATAGTAAAAGCAAGTCTACACAAGACGCTGCGCAAATCGTGAATTTCTATAGAATGTGATAGAATGACACAATTGAAAATGAGTTCCAATTTATTTTTAGAAGTAACTGTCGCATTGTTTTGCTTTGGTTTTTCTTGTCATTTTCTGTGTAGTTAAGTGTTGTGATTAGTTTTTGCTGTGTTAATTCTTTGTTTTGAAGTAATCAAAAAGTTTCTTAACATTAAAATGAATTCGGAAACAATGCAATAGCAATTGTTCCTTGTGAAGGATAAAAGTGTGTGCAATCATAACTCGGAAGGGTACCTATGTCAATAGTGATATTATGTATCTGTAAATCTAAATACCAATACCATGCCTTCCGTGTGTTTTGATGTTTGTCATCTGTGTGTGGTAAAGAAGCGAAGAATGAAGAGTTATGGCTGTTCGCATTGTGAATTGGTGAGTAATTATAAATCTACAACATCGTAAACAATGTGTAGTTAGAAATCAATAAATTATTTGCGTGCCATCTAGTAGCCGGATTGTAATATTTTGCCTAAATCGATTCTTATAAGTCGTATCATATTTTACACAAACTGATAACTTGAAAATGAAATAATAGCGATTTTGTAAAGCAGTACCAGTACTCTTCGTATTTGATTTACATTTGAGTAAAACATCATGCCTGTGATCCCATTTTAATAGCTAATAGCAACTACTTACAATTATGAAATACGAATATGTGTAGGTACAGCGTACCGTTGCTGAAACGTGTCAGCTGGTAGATACAGCTTTGCCAGGCGATACGGTAGGGAGTGTGTTTTATTTTAAATATAAGTACGTCGGCTTGCCCTAATTTGGACCCCTAGACACGCCACTGGCTCAACACAACACAGTTCAATGCTTTATTCAACCGACAGATCAACTATATCTTTACGAGGCTTTAATAGATTTTTTTGTTAAGATTGATTGAACCCCCATGCAGTATAGATTTTTAGTTAAAACAACTACCCACAATTTAATTTTAATAATTAATTAGCCACTCATAATCTTTCAACTAATGTTCTTAAAATAGATTTTTTTATAATTGTTTGGAAGCATAACCTGAATATTTTGATAAAATGATGTTATGGGATTCTGTTTTGAACCTTTTTTGCACTTAACTATTTGAGAACAAACCTTGTTGTTGGTAGGTATACCTAACTGTATTGTTTCTGGTATCTTATGTTATCTTACTGTCTAGTTTAAATTTAAATTAACATCCAGAGTGAGCTCCAAGACTCCCATCACCAGGCAATGAGATCCTACTACTTGTGGACCCTACTTTAGGACAAGAATTTGCCATAGTGACACATGGATCCTCCTTCGTATAATTATTGTAAAAAGTTATAGCATTAGTGCTACAGTTACTCAAGAAGACCACATGTTAATTAGAATGACGACTAATACTTGCGGTGTTAGTTTCAGAATAAGACTTCGTCAGACTACTTATGTCTGAATTTATAATATTAGCTAATAGCCTCGCTATTTCATGTCTAAACCTAATGGGCAGATACACTGTATTCCTTGTCGATTTCAACTTATCAACAAAAATGTTGGTGTCAAAAAATATAAGATTGTCACTGTAGTGACTTACCTAGAACTGAATATGCATATTAAGCATATGTATAATTATAATTGTTTTTTCTTCTATTTGATATCCTCTCATATTATGGAGAAACACACAAAATTATTTTACTACAATTTAGCTTTAAAATCTCAGTAACACTGTCAGTGATATCTTCTTTTCTGACCTGGGAACTATTACATATAACTACAGTAATGTTAGTATTAGAATCATATTGCTTTCTTGTAATCCTACTGATATTATAAACGCGAAAGTTTGTGAGTATGGATGGATGTTTGTTACTCTTTCACGCAAAAAGTACTGAGTGGATTTCGGTGAAATTTGGCACACAAATAGTTTATAACCTGGATTAACACAGAGTACTTTTTATCCCGATAATCCCACGGGATCAAGATTACGCAGTACGTAGATCAGTTGATAAGAGAGATGTATATTCATTCATTCATGTATGGATTTTACATTCCTAATTACACTTTGGCGACATGCTACTCCAGCAATGGTAGAAAGGGAGGTGGTACATGTATCCTTGTAAAGAAAGGTCACTAGTTTAAAGAGCTTCCAGACATAGTGAAACTGTCCATAAATGGAATATTCGAATGTTGCGCTATTCATCTGACAATTTATAATACGATTATTGTTTGTATGTATAGAGTACCTAAGTCTAAAAACTTACCTGTATTTTTTGAGCAATTAGAGAAAGTGTTATGTACTATTTGTAACAAAATCTCAAAAAGAAATGTCGTAATTGCAGTTGACTATAATATTGACTATCTTAAGCGTAACAATACTTTCATAGATCTAGAATGTTTGCTCTTAAGTTATAATTTAAAGCTACAAATAAATCAGACAACTCGAATCGCGAGCGGCACCTGCATAGACAACTTTGCACATAATGGGGGGAAGAAGTGTAAATCTGATATGATTGACTTCGGCCTGTCGGATCACACGCGCAAGTACTAAAAATACCAGTTAATAAAATAAGAAAATAAAGTATTGGCAAGCAAATAGAGGAGACTATAATAAGGAAAATATGCCAAAAATAAAAAATTCAAAAAAAACTTTTTCTTTTTCTGAAATCTATAATACAAATAATCCTAGCACAGCGTATGATGCATTTATGGAAGCTTTCATGATGCTGTATGACTTATGTTTTCCTTTCCAAAACATTTCAATAAGAACAAAAATAAAACCTCAGTGGCATAAAAATCTGTAGCAAAAAAAAGAGAGAACTTATGTGGAACTATAGGGTAAATCATATTAAAATATAATTAATTTCTCTAAAACATATAAAATTTAACGCAACGAGCACAAAACAATCATAACATAAAATCATCAACTAACAAATGCAAAGCCGCCTGGGGAATTATAAATAGCTCTAAATGAAATTTACCAAAAGATAGTATCACTTCCATAGAAACAAACCATAAAACTATAACCAGGCCACGAGAGTTAGCGAACGCTTTTAACAATTACTTTATAGAAAAGATAGAACCGATACCAGACGCTGGTAAGGACGTAACCGAAAATATTTCCAAATCAAATAAATCTATGTTCATGGCACCATGTACTCCATATGACATACTTCAAATTATTAGATCGCTTAAAAATACAACAAGTGTTGGATACGACGGGATCTCTACTAGAATCTTAAAGTACATCGCTTATCATATTTGTGAGCACCTAAGCCATATCATTAATATGTGTATAACCACTGGATCATACCCGGAAAGTCTAAAAACTACCATCGTAAACTCTTCAAAAAAGACAACAAGCAGAGTATGAACTGTTACACACCTAATGCACTTATTCCTATAATATCGAAAGTTTTTTAAAAATACATATCCAATCAAATTTATAACTATTTAGAAAAATTCAACATTCTTACAAAAGACCAGAAAGGTTTCCGCAAGAATAAAACTTTAAACATGGCTATTTTTTATTTTATAAATAACGTCATGGGAAATGTGGATAACAGGACGCCGGTATGTACCATTTACTGCGATATGACCCAGGCCTTCGATTATGTTAATCATGACATTCTCCTCCGTAAACTGGAAGCTTATGGCATTAGAGGCAATGTATTAAATAAACATTACTACCAAAAAAGAAGAAACATTTACATAAAAAAAACGTATAGTTAAATATGGAGTCCCGCAAGGTAGCGTATCGGGTCCTTTGTTATTCATAATCTACATAAATGACTTGCCATTAGTAACTACTTATCCAGTATCAATTTTTGCTGATGACAACACAGTCACTATTAATTAAATAAATAAAGATACGTATGAGAATGAAATTAATAATACAATCAATTCAATAATTAACTGGTTAGGTAATAATAATTTAAAAAACAATCTTGAAAAAACAAAAATTATGTTCTTCAGTCAACGTTTAGGAGCACCAAATATTAATGCTCAACACAAACTAACTGTTACAAAAAAGGTAGAACCAGCTAAATTTTTAGGTGTAACTATTGACAGACGTCTGAACTGGAAAGCACACACAGAAGAATTAAATAAAAAAATATGTTCTTCTGACTATGCCTTCTATAAACTTAAACCTATTATAAGTACCAATGCGCTTATAACTGCCTACCATGGTGTTGTCGGCTCCATATTAAAGTTTGGAGTTATATTTTGGGGAAACTCTACGAATAAAGAAATCATTTTAAAGTCACAAAAAAGATGTATTAGGGCTTTGTTTGGATTGAAAATGACTGATAGTTGCAAACAGTATTTTATAAAATACAAAATTTTAAGTTTGCCTTTGTTATTAATTTATTTATGAAATAGCAAATTTTATAAAAACCAATCCTAACCTATTTAAGAAATTATCTGACGTCTCCATTCGTAATCGGCGGGATCATAATAAATTAAGCATACTAAGATCAACGCACCGCACCAATCATTTATAATAAAATCCCAAAATCTTTTAGACAAATGCCTTCTGCTTTGTTTAAAATACATTTAAAAAAATATTTCATAGCCAAATGCTATTTATTATACCATATCGGAATTTTTAATTGACTGCAGTTTATTAAATAGATTCCTAGAATTACGACAACACAAGAAAAAAAGATACATTCTTTATTTTTTCTACTTTTTATTAGAATTAGGAATAAGTTATTAAATTTTTATAGTTTGCTGTGCAGACTCAAATAATTTTCTCTATTTTTGATTTATTCTAAACCAAAAATATGTTGTTTATGTACGCCATAGATGGCAAGAAATGCAGAACTACCTGTTATTTTAAGACCTTGCACATATTATTTGATGTATACTCATGTTTTTAAAATAAATGTATTCTATTCTATTCTATTCTACAGATCGCTACTGGCAGTTAACAAGTTAATATCAATGCAAATGTGAATCATTGGCGAATTGAGCCGGGATTGGGTTCACACAATAATTGGTTATATCGATTTGAAATATGGCTTGGTTGCTAACAATACCGGTTGTTGTGGCGACGCTTGTGGAAGGCCTTTGTCCAGCAGTTATGATGATAATCCTAACCATCCTAAAAATATTTCCTTACTAATACTATAAAATAATGCGAAAGTAAGTTTGTTTGTTACTTTACTTTCACGCCAAAACGGCGGAACGGATTTGCATGAAATTTGGCAGACAAATAGACCATGACCTGGGTAAGTACATAGGCTACTTTACAGACGAAGTCGCAGGCAACAGTTAGTGGTAAATAACCTTCTAAATCATGAAATGCCTTCTGGGTTTAATTTGTAGGAAAAGGAGTTTTCAAAATTTATTTAGAAAAAAAAGTGGCAGAGTGTTATGTATGGGAAACTCTATTAATTACTTCTCACTGAAAACTGACAATCCACACGAAACACGATATTGTTTTCTGCCAATGACGAAGTCCAGTCATATTCAAATTATAGCAACATTTTCAATTCTGCGAATAAAGTGTTAAACTATGACAAAATGCCAATTTAAATACATTTGATATATAGGTACTTATATCCGAAAATTGGTTATCCAATGCACCGTTCAATAACTATTTTTAAATTGTATGCTAACGACAATTGGTTTCTCTATCGGTTATAAGTATGTTAGAGTACCTACCTATCGAATATTTATTGCAAGGAAGTTTGGTTATTTCGTGCTTATTTTCTTTGTTTCGAAAAGTCATTATAAATAAAATATTAAAAATCGTTTTTTAATATTTCACTCCAAATTATTTTCAGGGAAATATTATTGTGAAGGTAACCGTATTATTACTTGTTACTACCTTATTTACGCTTAGAGTTGTCAAATATTATTAAAGTCTATCAAACGGGCACTTTTGAAACGGGGAATATTTATAATAATATTTCAGTGATCTTCAACAAAAAATTGATCTTCTAAAATTGCGTTTTCGAAAATGTAGTTGCTAAGGAGAAGAACGGAAGTCGAAGATCCATACTACACGCTGCACGGATTTCGACCACACAAGAAGGGAATGACATGGGTTAGGCCATGGGGGGAGATTTTTATCTCAATAGTACGTTCTCCTGGAATAATATTCCACCTCCACGCAGGCAAATGCGAGTAATAATAATTACTTCCACATTGACATTTCCACTTTCAAAACAGTTAAAACGGCCTCTAAGAATGCTCATAGACGCCTACAGGCCATGATACTTCGTCCTCGACCACTGATGGGCTAGCTGCCAGACTGGCGGGCTGGTACATCTGATCTCCGCAGCATCGACACTAGTGCGACGGGATTAGGTAAATAGTCCGTTAATCAGCTTACAAAACTACACGTGCACTTGAGTACCTACCTCAACACATTGATTACTGCAGGTAGTTGAATGAAGAATCTCACTGGTTATTCTATTGACTGGGCCAACAGTAGCAATACGTATTTCTAAATCATGCTGATTTTTTTCTTAACCGAAATACTTTTTTAAGTATTTCGGTTAAGAAAAAAATCAGCAGGTTCAGCTAAAATTCTGAGGGATCAGCAGTACATTGCGTATGATTTAGCAAATTATTGTTTTCTGAAATATTTGTGAAGTTTATTGTTTAGGTTTTTTTTGTATGTTTTTATTTATACTTCTGTTTGTTTTCCCTTACAAAATAAAATAAACAGATTTCTATTCACACTGACAATAGAAGTAATAATGCAGGCACTGTATCACCTACACTGTACAAGGATCTTTTGGCGCTCGCATGACGTTGACAGGGGGCGCTGCTGGTAAACAATTTGTGCAAATGTTTTTTTTTAATACAAGATTAAGGCGTTAGTTCCGATTTTGGCCACGCGACGGCAAAAACTTGTTTCTATACAAGCCAAGCCACGTGGGAGATGCATGGCTAATAATTAATAATACATTGCTAATAAAAAAACCTGCCACGTGAGAGTCGGGGTCGGTCACGAAGGGTTCCGTACCACCGTACAATATTTAACACTACATAATTATTTTAATAACTTTATATTAATATTATTATTTATTGTTATAGTGGCAGTAGAAATACATACTCTGTGTAAATTTTAACTGTCCACCTATGACGGTTCATGAGATATAGCCCGCTGACAGAAATACGGACGAACGAACGGACGGACGGATGGACAACGGAGCCTTAGTAATATGGTTACGTTGGATCCCTTTGGGTACGGAACCTTAAACAAATACCTAGTTTCTTTTCTTTTATTAAATGTGTTGAAAGATCACAGCTGGTCCAGTGAAACTATCAATCTCAACTTCTATTAAAGTAGGTATCACTGGAGAAACAATAGAGGTTCTCGTTTACTCGATATTTAGCAAACAATCGATTGTGCCGACAATTCTATTAGCCAGCGCATTTGTTCTGTGCCCAACGGCGCGCGACGGGGGTAAGTGAAAAACTGGGGACTTCAAATAACCCCCACTCTCTTCATTATGTTTTAAACCTGTTTAATATTTCTAGTGCAGGCTTTTAAGGGTTTTAAACGTGTCTATTAGTTGTCAGAAATGGGTTCCACTTAATTAATGGGCTGCAAAAGTATACAGTGGACGGTGTAGGTGGTTAATGCAGCGAAATGGGCCTGAATTTAGTGAACAGTTGTGGTATTTTGTTACAACCAAATCACATCTTATAATCTATTTATCTGTTTAACACCTGAGGAGCTGTTGTGCACAGTAATTCTTTCTATGATTCAATAAGTACCAAAGTTTTTTATGAAAATTGTATGAAACACATATTACTTACATTTCTTTATCTGATAATTATTGTACTGCTGAAAAGCAAACCTTTAGATACATCTGTCTATTTTTCCACATCCTTTTATATCATTTCATGTGATCTCTTATTATTTTCTTGTATTGAATGTTGTGACATTTGGTATGTAACATTGTCATCTGTCAGTTTTTCTTTTTCTATGGTATAGAGCTAAGAGGTCGTCTATTTTATTGTAAAGGTATAGTAAAACTAGTGTTAAGCCGGGTTCTCACTGTAAGCCATCTTTATAGTTCCTGGCCGATAACCAATTAAGAAGTATTTGGATTGAAAACTAAAAAAGTCACTTCTAGAACGATCGGCCAGAGGCTATATAAACGATCCGATATTTTTCACCAGGTTCTGTTCTTTTGATTCCGTCTTTTGACTCGGTCTTTTGGCTTCTTTCATTTTGCAATTTTTCTTACTCATCAGTTTATGTTTTTCTAAAAAGCTATTTAAATATAAACCTTTTCTAGAAGTTATTCTCAGTGAATTTATTACCAATATCTTGTGTGCGTAAATGTGTTCGAACTCTCCCGATCACCTCCCACCGGAGTCTACTGGTTTGAGAGGTGCTGCAGAGAACTATTAAACGTGGCGTGAGACACCGCCGCCGTAAGAAATACCAACAACCGACGCGAGCTACCTCGCAACGGGCTGCGGGCTGATGAAGAGGCTGCTGCGAGCTCCACTCGACGGACTGCGGGACGGAGGAGCGGCCGACGCGAGCTTATTTTATTCGTGAGCTGCTTCGCGACTGTGAGCACGGAGAGGCTGCTGCGAGCTTTAACTCAACAGGCTACGGGCAAGAGGATTCGTCCTATGCTACTACTAATCGATTCCTATTCTTTAATATCTTTTTACTTACTTTTGTATTTTATAATCTAAAAATCATTTTAACTTGTAACCACGTTTAGCCAGTCGGCTAAACGTTTCGTTACACAGTAAAAAATTTGGGATGGGACAGGGTGGATTTTTCAGACGCGGTAGTAAGAGTAGGTACCTTAATCGTTGTAGCTTCGAAAAAACGATCTCCATAACACAGATTTTGAAAAACGTTGTACAGTCACCAAGAAACAGGAAAATTTGGCAAAAATAAAATTTGATGCCATTCGACCCTGTTTCTTAGAAGGATCAAAATTCTCTATGGGAACAACTGAGGTTTGAGTCAGAAATCGCGAAAAACTTTTCCCATACATTTTGTAGGAAATGAGACTCCAATTTACTTTTTTATTATGGATAGATCGGTACTACAAAAGTCAAATATCACAAAAAACTATTCCCATACAAGTCTAAGAAACGTATTAAATAGTATTTGAGGTAATTTTTTTTTCAGAATGTTAGAAATTACAAGTAAAAATCTATTAAAGGTCTGTACTCAAAGCAAATAAAATAATAACGCGTATTCGTCCGAAATTCGAAGTCTAATTCTTTTTCAACACTTTTTCACAACTTCCTATATCCAGATAATTTCGACTTTCGCGAATTTCCAGTAAGAATATCGGCGGCAGCCGGCCCTAGTCCAGTCCTGTAAAGACACCATTTCCTATGTGTGCGTAATGCTATGCAATTTTTAGCGAATGTTTGATCTGCTACTCTTTATATGTGGTTGGGAGTCTAATTTCCTACGATATGTATGGGAAGAGCTTTCGCGATTTCTAACTTTTGAAGTACTCAAACCTCAATTGTTCCAATAGTTTTTTGATTCTTATAAAAAATAGGATGGAGTAATGGCATCAACAAAAAGTTTTGTAAAACTTCCCCATTTTCTTTCTGATTTTTTTCTTTGAAATCTTTGAATGCCAATCTAAATTTATAAAAATTATAGATACTCCCCTAACACCGTTTTCCCGCACTTACAACGATTAAGGAACCCTTATTGCCCCGTCTCAAAATTTCATCCTGTATCTACATCTGATTGCTAAAAACTGATCTACTTAACTTTAAAGGCTTTCTTGAGATTACCTACGGCAAAATCTATTGAGGACTGAGATATACTTTGCACTACTTACGAATGATTAACCTTAAGGAATGAGCAATTCGCCTTTGACCAATGGTTAGCGGGATATGAATTATAAGACAGTAAGTGCAGGAGAAAATAAGGATAACATCTTGGAAATCCAAAGCCAACAAATCTGCGGTCTTTTGCTTAAACTTATGTTACCGTAAAATACGTTTATGTTAAAATGTTTACTTTGGTCGTTTGTTCAGCTTTGAAAATAAATCGGGTCCCTCGGTATTATAAAGACTACATTAGATAAGCAGTAACAATATTTACCTATATGATTGCATTGAATACACAATCAAGTTGCCAACAAGGCTTTTGACGTTTTTCATGTTATTTTGATGGACGATAGTGACCAGGAATTGAACGTGGTGATTTAGAGAGGCGTAACCGATCTGTCATTGCCAATATTTTGAATGAAAATGACAATTCGAAAAGGTGCATTTTTAGAAATTACAACAGTTTTTAAAACACTTATTTAAAGAGCTTACACATGAAATCAAGTTCTCTTCGAAATTTAACATTTCGACGCCATTATTCCGATTTCCCCTGGACGACCACAGAGTGGTTTCAGTCGGTGGAGAAGTTCCATATCTAACCACCTACCCCTCATGGAAAGTCTCATGAGGATGACCAAACAAAGTATATTCAATCTTATAACTACATACTTACCGACATCTTCGTTTCACGTAGTCTCGATTATTGCATCAACGTACCTGAAAAAGAAAAACAAAAGGAGTTATATAAGTACCTATTATTTTTTTGGTATTTCGAAGTTAAATTTATAAACCAGTTTTACGTCAAGTACTTTTTGTCGATATAAACATCTCAAACACTTTGTGCTCAAAAAAAAAAACGAGAAGCATGAATTTTTAAAAGTAAAAGTTTCTTTACAAAACTCTTGAAAAGGTGTTCTTAAATTTTTAGGAAACTTAAATATTCTTAAATATTAAGTCAGGCGAAATTGCTGAATAGCTAAAAGCAGACAAACGATGTTTTAAAAAGGCTCATTTAGAATTTTAGAACTATATTTTATTTGCTCTCGTACGAAATTTGGTGTTTAAATTACGAATAAAAATTGGTCTTTTACAGCAGTATGACGCGCATAAAACGAGATAAGGGTTTTGTAATAAACTTGTTCGGTAATTTTACGTGTTATTAAATACAATTTCTAAAAACGTTTATATAAAATATGTCACACAGATAGAATATATTGTTCTGAATTAGTATATAGGTTGTATCAGAAATGTAAGGTCATATTTCACTGTGCACTTAGTATTAAAACAGCACACCATGCACCATATTGTCAGCATTGTAGGTAACAATGCTGGCAAAACTAACAAGAGACGGAATTATACAATATGCATACCTAATGCAACCTCAATACATGTCTTTGTAGAAAGATTTTTTACATTCTTAGGCCCATTTCTGTACAATAAATTAAATAGAAAACTATTTAACTATTAATAAATTTACTACAGATGTAAACAAATTATACTTAAATATTTACTAACCATCGATTATGCACATACAGAAGATCTACTTGATGTCTGCAAATAGAACCACTAACATGCTATTTTACTTTTATTAAACAAGTTTTAAATTAGTTTTAACTTTTTTTTTTGTTTTATATTAATTTAACAATGAGTAATTGTTACACACTATTAAACTGAACAACTTTCACAATGTCACCAAAATCAAAATCGCGAAAAAATCAATAGCTCTCGCATACATTTCGGTCGAGTAAGTATTAAAGTTTTGTATGGCACAGGTCATATTTATATTCTCAAAACTAGATGAGTCATATTTCTGCGCAGACAGTTTCTTCTATTTTCGGGTAGGTACGGCAATTCGCCTAAAATGCAAGTCAAACCGCGGGCCACAGTATTCACTCAATATTAAATTACGTAACTTTCTGGGAACGCTCGTTATGTACGTGTAGGCCTGACATTTATTAATTTATGGAATTTGTAATCCCATGATGTCTGCTGTTAAGTCCAAGATTTTGAATAGTAAGTAACGTGAGTTAAGTATAGTAAGTGAAAGTAGTAAAAGTAAGTGAGTTCATTAGATAGTGATCCCCACATTACATCACCACCCCACCTTGCGAGCGTTTTTAATTAAACCATCACAGGGAGCTGGCGCATATATTGATTAAAATTATTCACTGCGTTCTACCCACCACTACATTTTATGGTGATAGCTCTTGTTGAGAATTTTCTTATAGCTTACAAAACAATGTACGTCTTATGTATATATTTGTTGACGTTCCTTGTATTTGGGGGAATGTCTTATGTAATTTTGAAGTTCATAAAGTGCTGATCCTCAGCCTAGTTTGATTTTGATTAATTAGTACAATGGTGTTTGTACACCATCGAATGTTTGAAAAAATATAACGAACACTCGTACGTGTAGCAGAGCCGTAATCTTCTCATTTTATTCGAGGAATGTTTATCCGGCATTGGAGTAATTATGACATTAGTACTTCCCTATACGGATACTCAATGGGCTGGGTTTGTGACGTTGCAAAAATACATGATTAAAGTAACTAGTAGCGACGCCTTTCGTGGGCCCGCGTAAGTACAGATATATGAGAATTCCATTGAGTCTTTTGAAGAGGATTCTCGAAGGATCGATAGGTTGGTCCTGTCAAAATGGTTGAAAAGGTTTTACCTTTTAAGGCGTGACAAGTAGGAATACGTTTTGGGAGAGGGATCAGTCTGGAAATAACCAGATTGTGTCCAAATAACCCGATGGGTTTCCTATGAGTCCAAACAAACTCGAACCTTGTGATTATTCAATAATTTTCTTTGTTCTTGTGATAAAACCTAGGTCTCAGTTGCGAGTATTGACACGAGGATGTTAATACAGGTCTGGCTGATTATGCTAGCCTTATTAAATAGGTCAGATGCGAGATTAAGACGTGATGACTTGGTGTAGCCCCGTAGTCAGATGATTTGGATTTGATCCGGGTGCGGGCAATTTGAAGGTTATCCCTTGAGGTGTGGCCATGTGTTGGTGAAGAAGGACTTACTTAACCGTTGGAAGGTAAACGAGGGGAGCTCGTCACTCCAGGTAACGATAGCGTCACCGTTATATAAGCGTAGGCCGCGTTTATGAGTGTGAACACGTTATTCTGTGTTTGACGCCAAGGGTCTTAGTCCCGTCATTTGAAAGGAATATCCTGAGAGAACGCTGAGTTCTACTGAATTATCATGATTTGTTGACCTATGAGTGAGTTAGACCTTTTGTTAGAACTAGGTAGTAAGAACAGTCGTTACAGATTCTTGTGTCTCAAGTTGCTTTGCATAAACGTTATTTTCCCTCTATGAGCACCATAATAGGTCGATACTAATTCGATGAGCCAGAAGTTATTAAGTAGTTCATCTCACGGACTCGCTAAAGCGAGTCTGAGTTATTGTTTTAGTATCATTACCGGTGTATACCCCGATACAACTGGGAACGGAGAACCAGTTTTGTCGGAGTGAACACTTAGGTGTGGGAAGGGTTTGGTTAGTGGCTTGCCACAATTGATGTTTACTTACATTTATGTGTATTTACAATAAACTTTGTATTTGTTTAAGAAGGTACTGGTTTAATTTAATCTTTCCCTTGCATCTTATAGCCTATACATTTACTTTAGCACGGTGGCCAACCAGCATCTTTTTTCAAAAATATCTGTAAACTTCAAGAACCGGGTTACAGGTTACCATCACTGAAAGGAGTGTCTTACAATGAGCATTGGATATGCAGTGAGTGGACGTAACACTCTCCTCCCGTACGACTAGAGCCATCAGGACGAGTCATCAGAAAAAAGATTGTTTAAATAAATACCTGCCTAATAAGCGAAAAAAGCCGACATTTAAATAACTCGAAGCCTATACGGAGGCGTGCTTGGAAAACTCACAAAATGGCTTTAATTCATTAATTAATTTTATTTCTACCCTCCCCTTAATATTATGAATGCGATAGTGAGTTTGTTTGTTTGTTACGCTTTCACGCTAAAACGGCTGAACGAAATTGGAGAATGGATACTTTTTACCCAGGATCGCTAGACGAAGTCGCGGGCATCAGGTAGTATTTGTATAAATAACGTTCAACAAACGCTTACTTCTACTATTTACAGACTTCCACAAATACTAACTGCTTAGAAGTCAAGACTTAATGAGTGAGACAGAGATTGATTTCCTGTCGCATGATACTAAGCTAATGCAATGAATTGGGAAATGGATCCGCTGGTTGACGCGCAAAATTGGATCGCGTTTGATTGAGGTACAGTGAATTCCCTGTGAACAGCACAATAGTTATGAATACTAAGGTATTGGATGCTTAGGAAGATTAAGCTGTGTGAGCAAGTGTTACTAGAAATGCTTATATTGGACATGTTTATCAAACTAAAAGTCAAAGCATTTATTTCAAATAGGCACTCTCAAGGCACTTTTGAACGTCAACAATACTCTCCCATGTGGATTGTACGTTTGTTGAGTTGAGTGCATTCTCCAGAAAAAAAATCTTAGAACAATATACAAAATGTAAAGTACCAAATTGCTAAGAGGTTTTTTCAGAACAGAGGGTTTTTTACTATGACGGGCATTTATATAGCTACCTGAATTATATTAATTCGTTAAAAATTAAATGCAATATTTTAATTTCAAATCTGACACTAAGAGAAACATTCGTAAAAAATATAAATATGACATTAATTAACCTATTATAAAAAATATGATTTATTATAAAAGTACCTATGTTACTGCTATTAGAACAAAGATATGACAAAATTTCAAAAAAAAACTGTTTACTTATAATGTATTTTAATAATGTTAGTTTTTATTAAATTTTTAACTCATTTTAATACTGTTGTATATTGGACAAGGGTTAACTGTTGAGCCTAAAAAGGTTATGTTTTAAAAATAAGAACAAATGTACACAGTTATGAAATAAATCCAAACCCAACCACACTGGGCGCGCGTGGTGGATTACAGCCCACTCCCTCTCACAGAGAGGAGGCCTGTGACCTAGAAGTGTGAACATTATAGGCTGATTATGCTATGCAAAAAATATACCTTTGTCTATCGTGGTGTTTTAAAAGGTAACCATGGAAGAAGCCAGGAGTATATTAAGAAATATCTGCTTTATCAGAACTGTATTTCTACGTCAAGTTCTCTTTAAACCTAATGGTGTGGTGGTTATAGCTTATCGTGACCATCTACCGTACCGTTACATGTGCCACCGATTCGAGAAGATGAAGAAGAAGGGGCCTCAGTACCTAGTCGAATTTTACCAAGTTTTTCAAAAAAACTAAGAACGCGCCTTGGATTTTTGATCCGCATAAACTCACGATATTTGACACTGAGCTATTGATTACTAACATATACGGTTAAAAGGATCGCTGACGTAAATGAATGATTCCGGCATGAAGTTTGTGAGACTCTTCAAATAAGCACGTTTTCTCGGAAAGAGGTCGACGATCGGGATATGACTTGAGACGTGAGAATTGCAGGCTTCTAGTGGGGGGCGGGTGCACTGAGAATGGTGAGGGGTATATTGCCCCCCTCTCCTCGTTACGGGGAAGGGATGAGCGTGAAGTTTGAGAGACCATGGTTAGTTATTTTTTGTTAAATAGCGATCGTTCTTTGGGTTTCTACGGCGCTCAACATGACGTGCACTTCAAATAAATGATAGAGCCGGCTGAAATCATACTTAAGTTGATGTCTGGTGTTTTAAGGGTGCTCTAACCTTCTACTTTTCTTTTGACCCCCTAAGTCGACAGGCAAAGTCCTGTTACTCCGCATTTGAATTAAAGTTACAGCAGGGATATTGTCGTCACCAACAAATATTTACAGCACTACCGGTTTGAACTGCTTTGAACCAATTAAAACCTCATGTAACCGGAAGAGAGTGACGTTGTAATTAAACTTCAAGTCAAATATAGCAATGCCAGCTTTTATTAAGCTTTTGTACTGGGAGCATGTCAGTTGGTTTATGGATGTTTGCGTTGGACATGTTGAAGCCAGATTAAAAAGAGAACTTTGACTATAATTTATGAAACTAGCTCTCTCTCCTCTTCTGGCCGGTGTACAACTGAACGGTTTTCTTGAATCGCGTTTTTGCACTGACGCACACCTGCCGCAGTTCCGACACGAAATATATTGCCCGACCCATTTCTCGAAAATGACCAGGACAAGTTGTACTGATCGGTCTATCATTACTAACAGGACTATTATCGCTAATACTCGTAAGCCTGACATAGTAGTGATAGATCGATTAGCGCGCCGCACAATGATTTTGGATGTTACCATTCCACATGACGAGAACCTCGTGAAAGCTGAGAAAGCTGTCATTGTGCCGATTGTTGTATCGGTCAATGGCCTGATGGCCAAAAGCTTCGAGAGCTGTTGATCAACCATTGAAAACTCAAACCCGGGAGCTAATCATCAAGCTACAAGATTACTTTGAACGTGAAAGGCAAAATGGCTGACCATTGATACCTGTCGAATGAGTAAAGGAGGAAACGAACGATAACAAAAAACTTTATCGTGAACAGTTCGGCTCTCTCGGATCTTTTTTTTCCATAACACACTTGGCATAATCTTCTTTTAACGAATATTTTTAAGGCATACAATTTATTTAATATGTCTTATTTGTATGTTTATATGTCATACATTTAAGATGCCATAATTTTAATTGGCATATTTAGCTTTGGCAAAGTTATAAATTCGCATAATTTTGTTTAGCATAACGTTTATATAGATCGACGATTATTTTGTGCAATTTCACTTTGCATACTACGAAGATGGCAGAATTTCATTTGGAATATTTTTTTAGGGCATATTGCCATTTCTATAAAATATCATTTATAACCCACAAATTTAAATTTTGTCAATATGTTATGCTACAAAAGTTAGTGACAGAAACGAATCGCTGCAAAACCGATTCCACGTTGTCTGGTTTGACCTACCCCTAGAGTGTAATGTAAGCCCGCGTAGGCGCGGGTGAGCGAAGTGGCCCGTGTGTGCCCGCCGCCACGGCAAGTGCAGGCCGGCTTATAAGCCGTGACAGAAACAATGACTTCTGCATGTTGCATGCTCGCTTCATGATGCATGCTTGCTGCATGCATGGTGTATGCTTGTTTGCATATTTCCATGCTGCATGCTTGCTACAAGTACCTATGGTGTATGGTTAGTCTTTTGGAATAGTTAAGCATAGTTCATAGTATCAGGCAGTTAAAATATTTAATAAGTAACCGCTTGAGTTAAAAAAACATACTGTACACAGGCTCATTCAAGGCAAGGCTCAAGGCATCCTGTTGGAAAGATGTCTCTACTCATGATATGACTTGTAATTCTAAATAATTTTCAAACTGACATGTAACTATTTGTTTATGGTATTTTATTGTGTTACGTGTTCATTTTTTTTTTGTTTTTCGTTTATATTTCTATTAATTTTTAATTATTATTTAGACATAATGACTTATTGTTTTGTGTTTGCATGGCCATGACTTATTGGTTTTCATCTAAATCATATTTTCTCATTTTAATTGATTTACATGTATTCTTCTTGTCAATGTTTCATGCTGTTTTATATTCAAACGCAATTTGAATTGTTACTGAATAAATAAATTGAAATTAAAAGAAAAAAAAACTATCTAAGATTTTTCTGCAATGTGATTAGATGAGTCTTTCAATTATTAAGACAAAAGATGATTCTAACCGTAAACTTTCTGAGATATGATAGTTCTGCCTTGTATTGACTATCGATATGAATTGTATGCCAAAAGACAATTCTGACTGTGAACTTTTTGCGTTATGATGGTTCTAATTATTGGTTTTTTAATTATTATGGCTAAGAATTAAATTCATGCCCAAAGATGACTCTGACTGACAAAATTATGAGTTTCGAATGTACGAGTATGATGTATGAATGAGTGTTGGCCAAACGATTTTCTGCGAAATGAAGTTTATGCTATCCGCTGTTATGCAAAATAATATAAATACATAAAAAGGTCTGCTATATAGGGTAGACCTGGCGGGAGTAACACTCCTCAAAGAGGGGACTTATCGTCGCTATGGTGGCGTGCCCAGCACTGGGTTGCGACAATCGCACCCTCCATGTCGCCATGAGATCCCGGTGGAGCGCTGTCTACTGTACCGTGATTTCTCGCGGCAGCGGAGTTACACCCCGGCGTTTTGCCTCCACCTCGACTCTGCCTCGCCACTCCCATGCGTGCGCGAGGGCTTTTGCCTCCAGATCCTATGGCAGCAATCCGGCAAGGAGGCTCGCCGCCTCGCAGGAGACCGTGCGGTATCCTTGGACCAGCCGGACGGCCGTGACCCTTTGGGACGCGTTCGTCCGGCGCCAAAAAAAGCGCGCCCACACCGGTGCCCCGAAAAAGGCCAATCAGCGCACGACCCCCGCGTAGAGCCTCCGTTAGGAGGCGTTTGGACCCCCTAGACTGGGCAGGAGCCGCTTCAAGGCAGCCCCAGCCCGCTCCAGTCTGGGAGCCCAAGTACGGAAATGCTCCACGAAGTTCCACCGGCTGTTCAGGACGAGTCCCAGGTACTTCATAATAAACTACAAAATATATGTTATAAAGTTTTTTTTTTTATCTTTTCAAAATACAGTCCACTAGCCTCTATACGAAGTTTCATGCGTCTGAACCAGTTTTTGAAACCTTTTTTCCAGTTCGCCGTAGACACCTCGTTTACAGCCTGCTCGAACGCTGACAGCGCATCTTCCGGCGACGAAAATTGTTTCCCTTTAAGTTGATTATTTATTTTCGGGAATAAAAAGAAGTCACACGGTGCTAGGTCATGGCTGTAAGGAGGGTGACCCAGGAGTTTGACCAGAGTGCCGTCCAGGAAGTCCCTCGTTTTGAGCACGGTGTGCGAAGGCACGTTGTCGTAGTGGGGTAGTAGTCCGCGGAGCCCTGTGTTTGGTCGCTTGTTGCTCACAACAGAGAAAACTTCTGCCAAGCATTTGGTGGTATACCATTCAACGTTCATGTTTCTTTGGTTCCGTAAAGGAATTGACACCAAGTAGCCAGTGAAAATGAAAAAGCTTGCGATCAAAATCCCCCCCCCCCCCCGCTTCTAGATCGCTTCACTTTGGTAAAGCGTTGATTCGTTTTGAAACACCCAAACCATCGACTGGCGCTTCGTTTCTGGATCGTATTGATAAATCCAAGACTCATCACCCGTAGTGATGTCGTAAACACACCGAGACGAGCCTGCTTCAAATTTGTTTTTCAAATCACGGCACCATTCCACCCGGGCCTACCTCTGAGCATCGGTGAGGTTATGCGGCACCCAGCGTGAAACTATTCTCCTCACGCGAAGATGCACATGTAGAATTTCGTGAGGGCTTCCCGATCCAACCTGCAGTATGTGCTGAATGTCTTGATATGTAACTCGCATATTATATTTAATATTGAATTATATTTTTCACTGCTAGCACGTTTTCTTTCGTAACAGCCGTCAAAGGGCGACCACTTCTTTCTTCAACCACCAAAGTTAGTCGATCGCGCTTGAATTCGTTGTACCAACGGTACACGGTTCCCTAAGCCCTTCTAAGGTAACTGTGTATCGTTGATATAACGAATTCATCCTTCATCCATGAATGCCATACGAATTCTATCGTACTATTCGTCCGGTTTCAGGCGACACTTGAAATCGTAAAAATCGTAGCGCGAAGATGTTCACGGCGCAGATTCATTTTTAATGAGACACGATAATTTAAATTAGCTCGCAATTAATGTGGAGGGAAATTTTGAAATTGGAACGTACCAATTTAAACTTACAAATAATATTGTTTTCAAAATAGACTATAACTGGCCAGCTTCTTTTTTCTCAATACTTTCTGAGTGGCCTGGTATAGAATTTGGCTGTCTGAGGTTATTGGGTTTGGCCGTTAGACAGTCGTTACGGGTAGTGGGGTCAGCCTAAAAGTCAGACAACCAGTCTTACCAAGGGGTTACCCAGTAACTGGGTTGTGGACGTCAGAAAGGCAGTCGCTCCATGTAAAAAACTCGTACTCTACTGCATCCGGTGAGACTGGAAGTGTCTCCAACACAGTGTGCAAAAGGCAAAAGGCAGATTGATTTTTGTCAAACGAAACAGCATGTTGATTCTCTCCGTGATTTTTACAGAATTAGCGTTCAGTGTCTTGGCCAATCCCTCGCATCAGTGGCGCTGACAGCTCAATCCACACTCACTTCACCTAAGTTTTCACGGTGAGATGGTTACAGAATAGCATTACAGGAGTTAGCAGCCCACGTGACAGTGACAAATCTCCATCACATATGGACATCTACATACAATACCAGATGAAGCATCGCACGTGCTTTGTCATTTCAGAGACAAAGCTAGATTGTCGTACGTGATGACTAATATAAGAAATGTTCGAAGAAGTACTGTTATTTCAAAAAAAGTATCTGTAAAATGAGATTAACGAAATGATATAAAAATGAAGAAGTTACACCCTTTAAAAGTTTTGGAAGGGAGGCCTCTTCTGCTCCACCGGCCATCGGTCTGACAAATATGGCCAGCCCACTGCCACTTCAGCTTGCTTGATCTGCAAGCAATTTCAATAACTCCAGTAAGTACTTTCCCGAATAATTTTATTTTTACGAACATAAATCGACAATCATCGACCATGAATTTTATTTCTTACAGTTTTGATTAATATGTAGGTACCTATTTACAGCAAATTATTAACTAACTCTTTCCGTAATTACCCAATATAAGGACCTCCACATTAAAATTTTGCAAGAACACTTAATTACAATTTAAATTACTGGCAATTTCATTAATAACATGCCATAATGGCTTATTCGCAAGAATTTATTCGCCCAAAATGGGCGAATCGTTTTTATTTCTGAAGGCGATTCACTAAAAATTAATGTATTTGTGTGTGAAACGACAACTCCAGAAATACTTACCTATTTAAATAATATTTTTAGGATGCTGTTGGGACTGCCAAGGTGGTGCAGCGCGTCTAATATATTTGCGCTAAACCGAACTGACGGCTTCCACGCCGTCATTCGCAAGAAAACCGCGTCGCTGTTGTCAAGGTTGCGGGCGAGTTGCAACAGCATTCTAAAAACTATGGCGCTGGCGGAGAGTATCGACTCTCCGATTATCAAAAGTTTTGTGAGAAGAACAAGAAGAAAAGGGACATCCCCACATAAAAGTTTAGAATCACTAAACTTTTATGTGGGGATGTCCTTTTCACAATACGAGTTGTTCTGTCATCTTCTCCATTGTGATGTAACTACTAGCACTAGTATTAAGTTATATTATTGTCACTAACACGCTGGATCAATGTTGTCCGTAAATAAAGAATATTATAATAATAAAGGCAATTGACACATTTTGAATTTTAAGCTATAAAGTTTAAAAAAAACAACTGTTTTTGTAACAAAGTTTTTATTTTCGCTTTTTAGTTGTGACACCTACCCCACACAAATTAGTATACCTTCAATAGCTAAGTAAACAACAGTGACCGAAAGTTATCATAAAATCTTCAAATTATTTATGTTCTTGTCGCGCGGCACGGACAATGTATGGCGCTAGTATGAAGTTGTGATGTCACTTCTACGATTGTGCTGTCTTTTTATAACAAAAGATTTAAACTGCTTATAATAATGTTTTAACTATTTGCAAACTAATATTAATACGATTTAAAGAAAAAAAAATTTATCATCCCTATTAACGGGCACCCTATAAACAGAAACACGGTAACGCTGCTTAGCGGCAGATATACGAAGATGTGTTGTGATGGTGGTGTGGTGGTAAAACAGTAATTATACACTGGCGACCCTAATATAAGTCTTGCCACACTGGCACTTCATATTCCACCCACGGCCCGGACAGAGAGACATCACTGTGTAAAGGAAATATAATTAAAACCCTGATTACCTCATTAATATATTTTATCTTAGTCTTTTATTGGTCTAATTTATTTTATTTTTTACAAAAGTGCACGTTACTCATTTTTAAGTAACTATCGTATCATCCACATTGGACAGATGGATGTCCCCTGTAACACAGGTTTATCCTAGTATGGGGGTCATAGATAATTTATTTTGTGTCTGACTAATTGCATGCTTAAATCAAGTGTCACCGTGTATCTGTGTATATTTTTTTGTCAAATAAATTTATGTTATGCTAATAGATTTTATTAACATCTTAAACATCAATTCTGCAGTTGCTGCCAACGACGAGCCCTTACACAACAGCTCTACTGGGTATTACCATTTCTGACTGAGCATTAGGGGGATGCACTAGAATAGTGTCATTTAAATTTTCTCACGTTTTTTACAATTTGCAGGCCAGTATAAAGATATGTGTTGGTCAAAATATGATTCGGGACCGTAACAATTGAGTATTTACAGAACTTTAATCAATACTATCACTCAATAAAACTCGTAATGTTAGAATTGGCCTTAATTGGTGTAAATTATTGAAATAGTCATTCACATTCAGAACTTGAAAATTGCAGAAAACGTAAGAAAATTATAATTCCGCGGGCTATTCTAAATTCCTGGTACAAAAAACACATCTATATACCTCCATTTTGAAAATATCCAGCGTTCATTAACCGTGGCGGCAATATCATTCCGGCGAAGTAATGGCAGTGAATCTAGGCGAAGTACCTGTGGTTTACCCTCCACGACCGCGACGGGACGGCTGGCAGCTTCGCGGCTGTGCGGAAACGGAAAACGGAATCTTAGTGTGTAATGTAATTATAGCATTTAATTCAGGGATGGGGAGTGTGATTTTTGGATGCTTGTTTTTATTTGTTTATAAAAGATTGATTTTGGACAGAATACGAGTAGATAGCCTTTCTTACTTATTTGGGAACATTGAGGGATTGTGTATCCTAACTTTAATATTATTAATGCGAAAGTATGTTTGTTTGATTGTTATCTTTCCACGCCTAAAATTCTGAACCGATCATCATGAAAATTTGCATAAACGTTACCAATGGTACAGAAAACGACATAGGATACCTTTCACCCTGAAAAAAAGTACTGTTCTTGAGGGACAGAACAATAACTTCCGACGGTCACAATTGCTTTAAACGCTAGATGGCGCTACGTGTCTTTCGAATCATGATTGAATTAGGTACATAATTATATTATTCGAAATTTTATTGTTATGTTTAGTGTTTGAAAAATATAAAAGTTATACATTTTATGAGTCTAGAGTGAACTCCAACACCTTTTGACCGAACACTATGAAAGTTGGCACATGGGTAATTATTAATTGTATATGTATTTTTAATGAAGGTTTCACAGGATTTATTCGACTTCTACATGGGCGAAGCCGCGAGCGAAGCTAGTTTCTCATATTTTTCTTGTTTTAATGGTTTTCCATTCTATGGTCACTCTCAAATGAATACGCAGAAAAATTTGTTCAATCTTATGATCTTCTTTGAACGGCAATATACATATTAATACAATGCATTGGTCGCACTATATATACAACGTTCATTTTCCACGCGGTTACGAACAGTAGGTAAATCTCTGTTCGGGTATCACTCGGTCCAATCTCCGACGATTTCCGATCAGTACGATCAAATCTGCTGCCTTCCGATATTAAGGCGAAACTCTCACCGAAACGTACAGTAAAGCGCACTTCCAAGCTAACAGTTTCGCCTTGAAACCGTCGTTATGACGTAGCAGTAAGAGCGGTTTTCGAAATTCAAATGTTACTAATGTGTTAATGTTGTTGACTGTACGATACTGCAAAATCGGAGTAAACTTCCGACTTCTTAACGCGCTATTAATTTTTTATGTAATTGCTCCCGAACTGAGTAAGTTTGTGGGGGGTAGGTATAAGATAATGTTATGTTACGTAATTAGGTGGACAACTGTAGTTGAATAATGAACCGTAGACGGTGAGCAGGTAAAAGGGTTTAACGGTTTTCTAGAAAACCTGAAGGCCAGTTCTCGTACTTAAAAAACGTTTCAAGTCGCAATCTGTAATTGATCGTAGTTACTAACGTATGGCATGCTAGCTTAGTCGTTACCCGCGGGGCCTGAAAGGTCCCTCCCAAGCCCCGCGGGATTTCGCGATTGAGGGAAAGTTCCGTATCATTTTATACATGCCTTGATCGGTCTATTGCTTTGTGATATACCTGTGCCTTCTCAGTTTATTTATGAAAATCTTTTGTATTAAAAAATGCAGTGATATCCATATAATAAATACTAGGAATAAACACAAATTTGTTGTTCCTACTACCAGGCTCAAGAAAATAGGTGGCTCGTTTAAATGTCAATGTATAGGTTTTTTATAATAAACTTTCTAGCCACATTCAAGGACTAAGCCTTAATAAATTCAACTTTTTTATAAAGCGGAAACTATGCCAGAACGCCTTTTACACTGTCAAAGTCTATATTGCGGATAAGAAGGCTTGGGTTTGAGATGCTCCAATAGATGTACGCAAATAATGTTGATGTAAAACTGCCTCAAAAACAAAAATCAAAATATTTTATTTCACATAGACCTACATGGGCACTTATGAAACGTCAGATTCTAGGTGCACGGTTCCAATTGGTCGTTTCCCATGGAGAAGAGCCGGCAAGAAACTCCATGGTTCTCCTCGTTGGTCTAGGGGTCGCAATCGCTACTTCTAAGCATGCTAGTCCTGGTCCTAGGTCCTGGGATCGATTCCTA
This sequence comes from Dasypolia templi, assembly GCA_963555695.1. Classification (NCBI taxonomy): domain Eukaryota; kingdom Metazoa; phylum Arthropoda; class Insecta; order Lepidoptera; family Noctuidae; genus Dasypolia; species Dasypolia templi. Next base: position 3,683,543 of record OY743147.1, read on the forward strand.
GGTCGTGCAACGTGTTATTGGTTTTTTCTATCTGGAATTTCTCAGTAGCAGCCAGGAGTCTGGATTTGTGCCCGGTTGATGGCAATAGGCTCGCCCCCTATCACATGGGACTTAAACATAACTGGCGAAATGTGGGTGTTACTATAGGTAATCCTCCGCCCAACCCTTCGGGGAAACAAGGCGTGATGTTATGTTATGTTTACTATTATTTTTGCGAACAATTTTACTTTTATCATTATTTTTTCTGTGTGAAGTATAAAATTATTTAAATTTTTATGAAAGAAGTTAAAGAAAAAAAGAAAAATGCAATTACCTCCATAGCATTTTTCTTTTTTTCTTTAAGTTGGTTTAGTGATGGTCTGGCAGTTTGAGTACTTTGTGCGGCCTTCCCAAATATCCTTTCTTTCGTATTGTTCGTCGAATCGTTGAGTTCCTTAGTTCTGAGTTGAGCCGCACGATGATGGACAAATGCGTGCACTGACTGGACAGATCGACTCAGATCTGTGTGGTTCTTACCTCAAAAGATCATTTCAGACACCAGTCAACATGATACTCAAATGATCTGATCAGGATTGTGTCTGAACTTTAAAGGGACTGTGACCTCTGAGTTTGTTTCGTTTCGGCCTTTCTTTTCAGAGTTATCAGATAGGAAACGCCGATCTCATTAGTTTTTAAAATATGATTGACGTGTAAAAGTGTTTGTACAAAACTACTTAACGAAACTACTTACAGAAATAAAATCTTTTATTATTAAGCATAAAGTGATTTTATATTATAGTCTGTAGCTGACATCTATCAACAATTAAATTTAATTGAACGATTTGGTGTTTTGATATTTTATGTTTTTGTTAGATTTTGTTTTCTCAGAATTTATTCTGTTGGTTAAAATGGACCGGTCCAATTTACGTAACCTATTTTTTTGTTTACCTATGGCAATGAAAAAGTGTTTTAAATGGAAAAATTACTGTTATAAAACTATTTAAATAAATAATAGCGGAAAACAAAACAAACAAGACCCTATTAAGAAAGAAATAAATTAACTAAAGAAACTGATTAAGAAGAAGATATCGTAGTTTTGGACGATTCGAACAGCAGCTGTGAGTCAGAAAATGAATGCTCTAAGTATAAACTAAATTACAGGACTCAGAGTTGATTGGGTACAGTGCATGCGTTGCCATAACTGGAATCATGAAACTCGTACCAGCAATCTCGACATTGGTGATGATTGTCTTTCTTGAACAATTCGATTCAAGCAACTTGACTTGTTTTTTGAAAGTTTTCGATTATAGAAGAATCTAATAAATAATTATTTTTCGGTTTTTCATAAAGAGTTTTCATGTTTTTTTATAAGTATATTTTACTAAAGATTCTATTGAAGTGCAGTTTAGCAACGCCGTGCTCCAACTTACAATACTGGTTGCCTGAACAAAGCTCTGATCTCACATTTTGTTATTTTTAGATATCTATGATAATTATCGTGATTGAAACATAATAAAAGCATAATCTGAAAATGGTTGTTTCATTTCATAAACAAGAAAATTGTCCTTGTCTGAAAAAAGTATGTCAAATAATATGCATTTAAAAAAAAATGGTTCACTTTTGCCGACTTTCCCCTACTATATATTATTGTTTACATACTACTACCACGCCTTGGTTCAGGCGGTCTACTCTCTAAGTCCATCAACGAAGATACGTGCCCGTCCCAAAGTAATATTCCGTTTAATAGAAGTGTAAAATTGAATTATTCGGACGTGCAAAATCACATCGCGAGTAGGGACAAATGTCAAATCGTGTTGTCATTCATTCTTAGTTCGGGCTCCAAAATAATATCACTTCCTTAAGTGATAATGACTCCAAAACTACCGTAAATTCGAATTCGATCAAATAAATAACACATCACAGAATAAAACAATTTAGTTATAAAACATTCAATCTCCAACATGTGAGAATAGGGACATAATATTGTCGTCTTTTGGATATTCACTTACATTTTATATGTCACGCGTTGAGCACAAAATTGGAGATGCGACACGCACAGACACAATCTTTTTTTTGCCTGTCGTAAATAACCCGCCAGGATCCTTTTACACAAAAATACGAGTACATACATAAAGTTACCCATTGGGGAATAGTTCATTCTGGTGTAAATACTGTGGCAGCAAATACTTGAACAAAACGGATGCTTTCGACATAGGCGCGACACTAAAACAAAACGCTTTATACGGAACAGAGAGGCTCAAATCCTTGTTTGGCATAAATGGCACCATTTAAATCGGGAATAAAGAATACATTCCATTTATTTACATGTTTTCAAGGGCTTTGCGAGCGATATCCGGGTTATGGTTGATTTGAGGACTAATATAGGTAGATACAAATAAATGTTATGTTGTTTTTAGGGTCGTGGCTGTCCAGAACTTGCAGTAGTGGAGTCAAAAGAATAATTTTAAATTATCTATTATGCCGTCGTCAGTGTTTCAGGCTTTACCTACTTATATTAATGGATGTGGATCTGGTGTATTCCTTAGGTGGCAGGATGAATAAATAAACGATGGTCAGAGAAGTCACTTGTAGTTTTATTTGATTTTCCAACAGTTACACAATGAGACTTGATTATTACCAGGCCACTCAGAATGTATTGCGGAAACAAGTTTTTATGTATGAGAGACTGCCCAGCTATAGTCTATTTTGAAAATAAGATTATTTGTTAGTGAAAATAAGTACGTCCCAATGTCAAAATTTTGTAAATTTAGAAATACGATCCAGAAGAAGCAGGGGGAAGATTTATTCCAATTTGACAGGCTACTTGGTGCCAATTTCTTTACGGAACCAAAGAAGTATCATCGCTGAATGCTATACTACCAAATGCTTGGAAGAAGTTGTCTCTGTTGTGAGCAATAAGCGACCAAACACGGGGCTCCGCGGGCTACTGCTCCACCACGACAACGCGCCTTCACACACCGCGCTCTAAACGAGGGACTTCTTGACAGCACGTCACCCTCCTTCCAGCCCTGACCTAGCTAGTGACTTCTTTTTATTCCCGAAAAAACAAAAACCGCTATTAGGAATACAGTTGTGGTCGAGCGGGGCTCACGGAACGACTGGCTTCTTGCCGGTGTCGCCTGTACATTTTCAATGAAAGTGCTAACATTGCAATTGATGACGCTGTACGGTCGCTACAATTGAAAACACTGTCGTCAGAGAGCAGTGGTGGCCCAGTGGTAACTGCCACGACTTAAGAGTTGAAGATCGTAGGTTCGATCCCAGACAGGCCCGCTTATTTGTGTAAATTATTTCATCACCACTGTTCTAAAAACGGTGAAGGAAAACATCGTGAGGAAACCGGCATGTCCTAGAACCAAACAAACGTTACGTTAGCTACCTAATTGTGTCCAATGAACGCCGATAGAACTGGTCCTATCTCGTGGGATCAAATCAATGGCTGTGGGCATCTGCCTCCCTTCAGGCATTCCAGTTATAGGGTTGAGCCTATTGCCATTAACTGGTAACAAAACCAGACTCAAGCATTTAGATTTCACAATCGAATACACGTAAAAATAGGCTTTTCTCCCATGGGAGTAAGCAGACACTACAGAGCGCCATCTGCTACGATCCTTACCTAGAGCCCTCCCACCTCCTTAATAGTGGTAAACTATAAACATTTAGTTCGACCTAGGGAACGAATCCAGAACCGCGAGGTTAATCGACGTTTGTAAGCAAACATATGAAAACAAAAAATTACATTACCAGCCCCAGCAATTTTAAATAGGTACAGGGCCGCTTTGGAAAAAAGGTACGCCACTGAGCAACGAAGTAGTCTTCATTATTTACTTGTATTTTCAAGAGCATCCACAAGGCCGGTCTCGTCCTAATCTTTCTCGTTATTCTGGTTACAGCTCTCGTCTTAATTCGGTCGCCGCTAGACCGTTACAATGTTTTGTTAAAGCTTATCCTTCACCGAAAATAACCGCCTTTAACTAAGCCATAGTTTCCCATATTATTATGGCATTGAAATAGCGAGCAAATGACAATACATCAACATTACCGATAGCACAAATGTCGTTGGCCAAGTATTACATTACTAAAGCGCAATACTAAAAATTTAAATTTCCTGGTAAGAAAAACTAAGTTCATTCTAGGTCTACAAAAAAACAGGCACGCGCAAAATAACAAATTATAACTTCCTCTAACAAGCTTTATATAATTGGATTTCGGAATAATTTCATCCGAAAAGAACGTGATGGGCAATAAATATATTGTATATTTCAAAGGTTTTCGAAGCAGTCGTTTAAAACGATTTTGTCAACAAAATTAAGGGACCGGGTAAGAAAAACTAAGTTCATTCTAGGTCTACAAAAAAACAGGCACGCAAAATAACAAATTATATCTTCATCTAACAAGCTTTATATAATTGGATTTCGTAATAATTTCATCCAAAAAGAACGTGATGGGCAATAAAAATATTGTATTTATCAAAGGTTTTCGAAGCAGTCGTTTAATACGATTTAGTCAACAAAATAAAGGGACCGGGAAAATGTAAATCACCGTAATTTTTATAAGCCCTTAGCAGTAGCATGGTACTCGTATTTGAGAAAAATCATAGATGACAGCTAAAGTAGCCATTATGAAATTAACAATCATTAAAGAGCGATATACGGCAGCTTTTTGGCAGAATTATGATTGAAACTTCCTTGTTTAGTGCTGATTTATCTATTTCCACTCATAATGCATATATTTAAAAAATATAATAAAAATGAAGCCTTTAGCTTCAATTGGGACCCTTTTAATGTTAAAAGTTAAAAGTTCTGTTTATCATTTTGTTTAGAGCTTTTTGCAATAGATGGCGTTTTACTCAATTGGTCCTGTCATCACAGTTTTCAATGTTGTTACTTATTTAAATCATACAAGTTAATTTTATTTTTTGTTTTTTACATAGAAATATAAAATAAATCTAATAACATCTTTTTCTGAACCCGGAACTATAAAACTTTATATTAAAAAGGATTGCACGAAACTTTTTAAATGTAGGTCGACTCCTAGAAGGCGTTGTGAAACTATTGTCTCTGGCAATTAGTGAGTCGCTTTTGCTGCCATCTGTGGAAAAATTGGAAGAAAAAAAATGCCCAGCTCAATAGCCAGACTTAGGGAGGTTTCATTTCTTTGTATAGGATTGCGTATCTGTACCTAGTATTATATTATCTGTGGCCGTAGGTAGCACTACTATACTACAGGGATTCATTGATAGTAGGTACCATACTACAGAGATTCATTGGTAATAGTCAAAATAATCTAGAGATTCGCCAAACGTTTTTTTATTTTTTTAAAGTAAAAACCTTTTGAGGCGCACTTCACGCTCTATCTGAACAATGATCAAAACCGTAACGCTCAGGTCAGTGACGCTGAGTCGGATAAACTCTGCTTCAGTCGGTCGGTGAAGCTGAATTGGCTATACTCGGATCCAGTCGTAAGTTTTCACTTCTAACGTGTGGTCATAAGCACACATCCTCTTTTTTTGCATCCTTTGACGTTACACTCAACCTATATCTCCTTACATTTATTTCTAAAACAAATAATGTAGTAATCAACTTCAAGCTCCAAAAACCACTGCACTGGTATTCTCTTGCGTTGCGCAAATATCAACGAAAAAACTCAGTGCAACGCAATAACCATATATCACAAGTACACACGAGTGGCGACGAAATACCCAGGGAATTCCTGAACGTAGCCTTAACGCGGGAAAAATACGTATAAACGCAATCACGTTGTATCGTCGATCGTAGATTCATTTCATTAGTTGGCTATCGGAAGAAGTCCTTGCGGTAGGTGGCGGAATGAAAAAACACCTATGCGCCGCGTACCAGGAATATCTAGCATATTTAAAAAATAAAAGAACGCGCAAAATGCTCGCCCCCTATAACACGGGACTAAAGCATATTATTAAATATATTATATTATCTTAATGTAAATTATTGTGACGAATAAACATGTTTGTATTTTTGTTATCACTCTTAACTGATTATTTTACTTCTAAACCCTTTATTGCAATAACAACAAAAATAAAAAATAAGATTTTTTAAATGTTTTTTTATTATTGCAAACCAATATAAAATCTTTGGCAAGAAACTGCGCTGCATCTAATGAGTTCGGAATCTAAGCCGGCTGCTTCTCAGTCCAACGCTTGCCGCCTACTGCTACCAGGTCATATTAGATTAGCTCGAATTTTCGCAAATGCCATAAACAGGCCAGGTCATGTACATGATGCATGTGACCGTGTCTAACAAAAGCGACAGAAATATATCTTTGTTTCGTGTAGTGCGATGCGAGTACGCGAGGATACGTCATTGAGTGCAAAACTGCGATCTCTGTGGTGTATGTTGTTTAAACACATACAGTCGTACCGCGAGTTCACAGCAATACGACTCTTAACGTGCCTATCCACTTTCGAATGCTTACTGCACCTATCTTGAATTCGTTTTTATATTCATACCACTAATACCATTAAAATATTCCAGGATATAGGGTCTGGACAATGAGAACTCTTTTCAATGAGTACACAATTTATGTATTAAATCGAAAAGATATTTTTTTCTGCATTGCTAGGTTGTACCTGCTTTGACGTACATGAATAAATATAGTTAATAGCAAAAAGAAACCTAAGAAAAACAACAGCTAGTTCTTTCAGAAACGAAAATTATGTATTTAGATATCTTACATAAAAGCAACGCTTTAAAAAAGGTGATTAGCACCAAACCACCAAAAATTTCGAAATTAGAAGGATTTACGCAGAAGTTTTGTTTCTTTATTGGTTGGGAAACAACCTCAGGAGGCGTCAGGAGGCGGCTGACCTGTAGAGCTATTCTGTAACTATCTCACCGTGAAAACTTAGATGAAGTGAACTCGGAGTGAGCTGTCGGTGCCACTGCTGCTAGGGATTGACCAAGACGGGATGAAACTGACAGCTCACTCCACGTATGTTTTCACGGTGCTGATACACCGACTGATACAATCGACATGCTGATACACCGGCAATCTTCAAGCGCCGCACAATGTAAACAACCAGCCCCACTACCATATATGCTACCACCATGGTTTTTATCAAATCTCATAATGGGATAATTATGTCTGTAGGTGTGCATGTGGCATCACAGCGAGCCATAAGAGAATACCAGTGCAGTGGTATTTGTTTTTTTAAGTTGCGCAGCATTGTGCTGGGAGAGGAGCCTTTTTATCCTCGCACAGGTTTTTCTTTTGTTTTCATGAATTTGTAAGTTTCATTGTCCTGTTTTATTGTTTGTATTTCCTGTGCGTGTCCCAAATAAATGATGTGTCTATCCTGCTGTTTACTACGAAACATGAGCTATTGTCGCATTACATATAAGACCAGTTCCTGTCCCTATGAAAGGTTGCCAGCTTCATTAAAAAGGCTATTTATGTTACCGACTGTAAAAAATGCCATTTATGTGATTGATTTTTTTGTGTTTGTTTTAATTGAGAGCTCGCTTGTCGACCCTCAGCGCTGATTAACATATCAGTAGAGTTGAGTAGACACTCGGCCCGGACGAATTGCTCAATTCATGTTTCATGGTTCAATTAGTTAATTAGATTTTGCTCGGTTAGTTATTAAGGATTCTATATAGGATTTTTGCTTTGTTAGGATGATGGGAGTTCCATTCAATATCCTTTTCAAGTAAATCTATTTCTCATTGATTTAAATAAAAGTTTTTGTTTACTTTTGTTATAATATTATACAGGTGTATCAGAAATGTGTGGTTTGAAGGGTGTGGTACAGACCATCAAACTGAACACCTTTCATTATGGGACCAACATCGTAACCGGGCAAAATAATCGAGAAGGTAATTTATTCATTATTTATTTAAATATACTTTATTGTACACCACACAAATAAATAACAAAAAACAACACTACTAATATACAATAGGCGGCCTTATAGCTTTCTGCGAACTCTTTCAGGAAACCTGGGAATGGACAGCGATTTGCCTGGACATTAAATGGGGTTGTCGTTGGTGACTATAAATTGTTACAGTTAAGAAAACAAGATCACAACGACAAATAATGCTCCTTCACAGGTCTTTTTAATACATGTACTAACGATTGCGCAAATGTAGGTATTGAATTTTTTTTTGGGACAATTCTTTATATTTGTGCAATTACGATGTTCCAAGGTGCTCATCGCATTGCATGACTGAATGTGTCACCAGTGCATGAGCAAACAGCACAATCTGTTTACCCTTTCTGGGAATACTAGCTCCCTGTCCAATTACATAAACGTTGACGCTCTAATGTCATTTGACACCGCTCACTGTGCAATTTCTTGCGATTACACTGCTTAAATATAAAACGTTTGGAGATACTTGTACAAGCACTCTTTTACCGTGGTTACGCTTGAGCTGCTCTCAAAGTAATTGATGCTATTAATTCAGAGAGTCTTTTCTGTCGAAGTTTGTTATTTTCAAATAAACACTCTGAGTAAGTAGGTAGGTAGGAACTGTAAAGTTTGTCTGCAAAAGTCGACCTTATGTTGTGCAGGCTGGTAGTAAAATAACTCTAGTTACATTCCAACAGTCAAACGAGTTTAGAATTACCTTTTTTATCATTAGGTTTTTGTTTGATAGAAGTAGTGAAAACATAGACGCGATAACTTAAACACGAACGCTTAGATTAATTAAATATAACGCCTTTCACTCCTACGTCCCAGCCCAGTAGATATTAAAGCAGTACGTAGATTACGTCAAGAGAATTAGCAGAGTAATATTAATAACAAGACGGTGATTAACTACATTGGCCTTCAAAACTTAATATCAACTTTTAAAATTTAAATTTTCCTAAAATATAGTTGATAGAGTTATAAAATTGTTACGTTGGGGCGTATGCAATCAAACAACCGGCTATGACAAGAGTAGTTTATTGACTGGCGATCGGTCGGCGCGCAGGCAGACATATGCATAAGTATACAAATGCTACATTCCTCCAATCTTATTTTGGAAACCTGATGACAAAGATAACACTGCTTGATATGTGAATACATCTACTTACAGTATTTCTAATATTTATAATTTACATGTTTTCGAGGCCTGAGATGTTTTCGAGTGTATGACGGAACGTTGTCATTTATTAATATTCCCGTAGCACCTGGATCAGGTTCAGCGGTGCTCGGTCGTTCACTCTCCACACGGGAGTCCGCTTGAGGCTGAACGACAGTCTCTGGCACGTCTACCACCTCCTCCCCCTGCCCCTCCTCCTCCCTAGCGCTAGCAGCAGGAGCCGTATCATCGCTCTCCTCTGCCGACCCTACCGGCGGCGCCCGCGGTGCTGGCGTGGGTGTTGGTGGATCAGCGGTCTGAGGGGACACATGTGGACACAGCGGGCTTATGTCTACATCTGTCTCATTTACATTTTGTTTTATGCCCAGATCTCTCAGAGTTTGGCCTGTATATTTTATAATCTGATCTACATGTCTTTTACAAATTTTGTTACCATTTTGAAACAAAATTTCAAACATTCTATTACCTAATTTACTTTTTATTACACCCAATGACCAACATGCTTTTCTGTTTCCGAAACAACGAGCCCACACTATATTTCCCACCTCAAAGCATCTACTATTTTTTTGTTTATCATTATGACCGATTGAGTCGTACCATGAGGTTGGAAATATTAAATCTAATTTAGATTTTAGATCTCGTCCGAACATTAGTTTGGCTGGTGTAACACCTGTAGTACAATGTACAGAATTTCTGTAATGAAATAAATTATCTAATAATTTTTCTGCGATTTTATCTTTACTATTTTCTTGTATTATACATTTCAACATTTTTTTGCACGTTTTTACGGAATTCTCCGCCTGTCCATTACTGCATGGATGATAAACAGGTGAAGTTAGATATTTAATTCCATTAGAGGAACAAAATGTGATAAATTCCGTAGAATTTATTTTTACATCATTGTCAGACACAATACACAACGTTAGGTAGGCCAAACATTGAAAACAATTGTTTAAGTTTAGTTATTAATGCGCGAGTAGAGGTGCCGTTATTCATACACACACATTCGAGCCATTTACTGAATGCGTCGATAACAACCAAATATACCGCTTGCCCTATAGACAGGTAGTCGATGTGCACGCGCTGCCAGGGCCCGACCGGGCGCGGCCACGAGGCGGGCGGGGCGCTGGGCGGAGCGTGTCGGACAGCAGCGCAAGTCGCGCAAGACCCTATATAAAGTTGAATATCGGCGTCTATATTAGGCCACCATATTCTACTGCGAGCCATGGTTTTTGTTTTAGTAATTCCTAGATGTCCAGAATGCAACATCTGTAACATACAATCTTTAAATTTTGATGGAATTACAATTCTGTGACCGCGTAACAGACATCCCTCTTCTAGTTGCAAGTCCGTCTTACACTTAAAGTATGGAGCGATCGAACTACAAACTATTTTTCGTGGCCATCCCTGATTCATATATTTAATTACTGTTTGTAACACATGGTCGTTTGCTGTCTCCTTTTTTATATCTTCGAATAAGATAGGCTCGACGTTTGCATTTAAAAACCTACAGTCTACTATTTCGTTATCTTTAACTTCATTGTTGGGCGTTGACGTCGGAGCGCGAGAAAGAAAATGAGCTACTAAATTATTTTCACCCGGCGTATATTGCACCACATAATTATAAGCTGATAGAATCAGGGCGTACCGTTGCAAGCGCGCTGCCGTGGTAACTGATATACCACTATTCTTTATTAAATATTGATAACAATGGTTTGTGGTCTGTTTTTAATACAAATGGATCGCTTCGACCATACAGATACTGATGGAAATGCTTAAATCCAAACACAATGACCGTAGCTTCCTTCTGTATCTGGCTGTAATTTCGTTCACTGGTGGTTAGTGATCTGGAAGCGAAGGCGATTGGGCGCTCCACCCCCCCGGGCGCGGCGTGGGCCAGCACGGCGCCGAGGCCGGCCGGGCCCGCGTCCACGGTGAGCACGAGCGGCGCGGCGGGGTCGAAGTGCGCCAGCACGCGCTCTGAGGCGAGCTCGCGCTTCACTCGCTGGACGGCGCACCGTTGTCGCGCGCCCCACTCCCAGCTGGTGCCGTCGCACAGTAGTTCGTGTAATGGACTCATTAGAGAGGAAGCGTTCGGAATAAAATTCCTATAGTAATTGATTACTCCTAGCAACCTCTTTAATTCAGTGGCATTAGTCGGTTCAGGCGCTTTTAAGATTGCTTGTACCTTTTTCGAGCACGTGTGTAAACCATTTTTATCGATAACATAGCCTAAGTAAGTTACGCTATCCTGAAATAAAACACATTTATCCTTTTGCAACCTGAGTCCTGCATCTTTTAGTCTCTTCAGAACTTCCCTCAGCCTGCTCAAATGATTTATCTTATCAGGCCCGGTACAGCAGATGTCGTCTAACCAACAACTCACTCCGTCGATGCCTACAAGTAATGTTTCCATCGCCTTTTGAAATATGGCCGGGGCGTTAGCTAGCCCGTATACTAATCGCGTATATTTAAAAAGACCTTTTGACGTACTAATCGTTGTCAAATCTTGTGAACTTTCGGACAAACAAAATTGGTTGTAAGCATTCGATAAATCTATTTTGGAATAGTGTTCGCCGCCTCCGAGTTTTGCAAAAACTTCTTCTATTCGGGGCATTGGGTACTTATCTATAAGTAGGTCTTTATTTAGAGACACTGAAAAATCGCCTGCTATTCTTACTTTACCGTTCTCCTTAAGAACCGGCACAATGGGAGTTGCGTAATCTGAATAGCTTACTGGAACTAATATACCTAAACTAACCAGCCGACTTAATTCATCTTCAACTTTGTCTTTCAGGGCAAACGGTACTGTACGTGGTTTAAAAAAACGTGGCGTTGCATTCGCTTTTAATTTTAACGTAACCTAGAACTGATTAAATTTTCCTAAATCGTTTTTCCATAAATCCTCAAAATCATTAAATAACCGTTGCACCTCTACGTCACAAATAGCATTTATCTTATTATTTGTCAATAAATTGACGTTGAATTTGGTCATAAAGTCACGACCCAACAAAGGCGGCCCGCCATTTTGTATAACATAAAATGTTACATTTTTACACAGTTTATTATATTTTATATTTAAAGTTATACAACCTTGTGGTGTGATTTTATGACCGCTATAAAAACACATTTTAAGATTACATTTCTGTAAAGGAATATCAGAAAAATGGTCGTCATACATTTTACGTGACAAAACGCTCACACTTGATCCCGAATCTAGTTCTATTTTAAATTCCTTTTTATTATTATTTATTATCACTGGTACTAAGATAGGATCATAGTTCACGTACCTCATATTGAATAACTGGCATTCCTCACACTCACTGTGCTCCCCGTCGGAATCAGGGTTGGCTTTTATGTTGTACACACTTTTTTCAGGTGACCTTTATTGCCACATTTTTGGCACCGATAGTTCCTATACCGGCACTTATTCGCTTCGTGATTTAGGAGACCACACACAGTGCATCGTCGGCCGCTACCACCAGCCCGGCTGGACGCCCCAGCGCCGGCGCTGCCACCGCCGCCGCTGCCGCCGCGGCCACCGCCGCGTGCTCCGTTCATCCTGTATACAGGCTCCTCCTTCACCACGGCTGGGGCCGCTGCCGCCTTGGCACGCGCCTGTCGCGCGCTCGCAGCTTGTTTCGCCACCTCCACCGCCTTAGCAAATGTCAACTCGCTCGTATTCTGCTCGAACAACCGATCCCGTTCCGGTCCTATGTCGAATCCGAGCACAAACCTATCCCGTAGCACGGTGTCCAGAGCGTCATCGAACCCGCCGTATACGGCCAGGCCCCGCAGTCTTGCTGCCCACTCCTCGACACTCTCGCCCGTTGTTCTTACCGCTTCATAAAATTTCGCCTTTTCAGCAAATGTTGACCGTACTGGTTTGAAGTGTAGATTGAATGCATCCACTAGCACGCTGTATTCAAGCGAATCCAACTTCCTTGGATGCACTAGGTCATGCGCTAGGCGAAACGATTCGTCAGATAAGTGTGTTAGAAGCACTGCACTTTTCCTATCAGCTTTGATATCGTTTAATTTTAGAAACTGTTCTAACCGACTCAGAAATATTGACCATTCTTGGACTTTATGATCGAAATTTTGTAGATTTCCCAAAAACGTGGCCATTTTTTATTTTTTATTTTTCGCGTGTGGGTAAATCGTCCTCGTCGCCAATGTTACGTTGGGGCGTATGCAATCAAACAACCGGCTATGACAAGAGTAGTTTATTGACTGGCGATCGGTCGGCGCGCAGGCAGACATATGCATAAGTATACAAATGCTACAAAATATTTCAAGTGAAAAGCATGAGAATCTTCGACGCGTACACAAATTATCTGTTGCATGATTAATATAATATAAATATATCTTTATTTTTCTCTCTTCACTTAGGTTCACATAATTATAAACATAGAGACAAGAATGCACAAAATATGGTCCTTTGTGAGAGACTGGCATCCATACTAGGATACCTTGTGCTGTGTGACAGATCACCTAAAAATTTAAATCTAGTTAACTTAACAGTGGTCAATTTTCAAACTCTACATAAATTATTTATTGATGAAGGGAAAAAAATACAAGTAAAAAAATACAAGAAAAAAATACATCTTCCAACAGATAACCTTATCTGAAAACAATGTATGACCTTACATAAGTGACTTTGTTTATTTATTTAAAATAATAGTGTTATGCAAGATAAAGTTAAATATTTGCGCACCATAAATATGTAATGAGGTAATGAAATATGAATGCAACGAAACCATTAAACTTTTGGGATCATACGTTGTACCTTAACATACATTCTGTCAAATAAATTAATTTGAATACCTACCATAAAGTGAGCGTGCTTATCCAAGATTTAATAAATAATCAGTGCATAATTTTTCTGCAGCTTGGACTCAGGCCAGGCTCTTTTCTATGAGAGAGAATGGGCCGTAAGACCAAATAAATAACTGCTATAGTCGAAGTTTCAAAGGCGGAAATTAAAAGGCCTCTCTCTCCTGAGCCAGGTATCGAAATGGCAAGAACCGCTAAGCGGTACATAACCTGTACTTTTGGTACAGGTTATTTAGGTTTTTAGCCACATTTAAGTAGAACTTTGAATGTATTTTGGTTCATTTAGCACCTTTAATAACTTGAGTGTATTCTGCATTATTAGAATGTACAATATTTAGTCAAAACTTCCACCATAGGTGGAGTTGTGATGCTGCTCGCCCTTGGTGCAGCACAAGAAAATTCGACACTTCAAAAACAATCCATCAACTTTTTTCTATCTTCCTAAAGTTATATTAAACTGTATTATTCCACGTTCGCTTTTAAACATTCTAGTCTTTTCAAGCGAAAGTATTCTGAGAAAATAATAAAACTGAAACTTTTCTTATTTGAAGGGATTTATTTGGCATTCTCGTTCCTTGCAACAATTTCTTCCAGAAGAGCGGGCGAACGTTGGTCATAAAAACATAATAAGCTTAGAAAAGGCCACGCGAGGAGACAGGCGACACCGCGCGCATCCTTCATACTGACACCAATAAATAACTCTATACTTTCCCCGTTTTGTGGGTACCGTGTGAAGATAACTTTGAGTTTAGGCGACAGCGTAAGTATTAGTAATCGAACAAAAACACTATTGGCATAATCCAGTGACATATGTTATAACGGGTTTTCCCGTTTTTTTTTCGGGCTAGCGACTTTCTGGTTACGGAGATATTGAATGAAAAATTTACATCGTTAGACTTGTATACGTCTTTAAAGCTGTCATAATGTGTAGCCATTCAAAAAACTGATGAAAACATAATCGGGAGATTTCGTTTAGTGTTACAACTACATCATCTATCATCTAAATCCAAAATATAATTACACCAATCGGTACTTAAAGAATCAAAGAATTTGTTACGTTGAGTCAGGTCAGTGACGGATCACTAGCGGTGGAGGGGAAGGCCCCGTCATTTTGAGGTAATTTCGCTGAGTTACATAATTTGCGTTTAATTTAAAAAAAATACTTTGTAATGCTACACTGCTCGTTTGATAATAGATTGTATTTAAAACGAGTATTTAAACGTTGAAGTAAATGTATACAGAATTGAAGTTAAAGAAATAAACTATTTAATATAATGTCAGCATAAACTCGTGAAAAACCAAGTCAGAATATAAGGAAGGACCTGTAAAACATCATATGACAAAGTGAAGCGGTGCTGGGAACGTAAAAAAAACATCCATTCAGACATTACAAAGGTACGATGTGTGACCGTCTATAGTTTCTGCGCTCATAGTATCCCTAGTTTCTGCGCTCAAAGGACCGCTAGTTTTAAGTTTTTTTCCCAAAGGATAAAAACTTAAAACTTGCGGTAGTAGAACGACCACTACCTACCTCAGAAGTATTATTCTTTAAGTTCACGTGTTCACGTAAGACACACGGCCTCGTCCACGACACAGCCACACCCCTTTTTTGTGACTTTTTTACGAAAACAAATGTAGTTACTAACTTAACCTTAAAAACTTGTACGGTACAAGGATCGTAGGAGTTGTTAAGGTTAAGTATGCAACTAAAATGCATACTTAACCTGCATGTAACTAAAACAGAAAAAATATAAGTCTTTTCCCACAAAGTTAAGCTAATTTGATGTACAGACTGCGTAGATGTCGGTTTTGTGGTGATTTAAATGGTGTACTAACATAATAAAGAGTATTAAGTCATTGTATTGTGGTTAGAAAATAACTAATGTAATTTCCGCGACTCCTTTTAAAGTTCACCAATTAAGCTGTAGTTACGAATATCTAGGGTTACCAGCCGTCCGGTTTTGTCCGTTAATTTTCGGCTTTTTGCGGGCAGGTCTTAAATATGTCAGCCGTGTCCTTAGAGAATATAACACTGTAGAAGCCTTACGAACACTTCCCTCTCTTTAACAGTAATAGATCAAATGCTCTTGGACGTTCATAAATAGTACTTTCAAAACGATTGTAACGCACTTCATAAATCGTCTTCACGGCGCGCGGAGCTCCGTGAAAATGTCTGACTGAGCTGTTATTTCC
Organism: Dasypolia templi; assembly: GCA_963555695.1. NCBI lineage: Eukaryota > Metazoa > Arthropoda > Insecta > Lepidoptera > Noctuidae > Dasypolia > Dasypolia templi. The sequence goes on from OY743147.1 coordinate 3,699,631, forward strand.
TGTAAGAATCGTTCAATTACGCCAAACTTACCTAAAGACGGAATAACCTTCCATATGTAAATAATTGTACTATGTGTTTTTAGGGTTCCGTACCCTCCGTCCGTCTGTCTGTCTGTCAAGACTCTTTTTCTCAGGAACGCGTGGAGGTTTCAATTTATGGCTGGAATTTATATCAAATACTCAAGTCTACTGTCCCTTGGAGCTCTGAAAAAATCAAACTTCTAAGCCAACGCAATCAAAAGATACAGCTGTTTATGCCGCAAATTTCCGAAAATTTTCGACACTCGTAAGGGAATCAAAACCTACAGGGCACTTCCCGTGAACTCAGAATGTTGAAATTTGGTACGAAGCAACGTCTTACAGCACAGATAAAGGAAAAAATGCGAAAACCATTAATTTTTAGTAACATCATAAAATAAAAAATATTTTTAATAATTTTAAACTTACTACCCCTTTCCTCATGAAGGCGTAGAGGTATTAAATTGGAATTGATATCAAATACTCAGGGCTTATATACATACAGGTTTGTACGGAACCCTCGGTGCGCGAGTCCGACTCAGGTGACACTCGAAATCGTAAAAAAATCATAACGCGAAAATGTTTCCGGCGCAGATCCATTTTATAGTGAGACACTATAATTTAAATTAGCTCGCAAACATTGTGGAAGGAAATTTTTAAATTGGAACGTACCTATTTTTACTTACAAATATTTAATCGTAATTTTAAAATAGACCATAACTGGCCAGTGTCTTATATAAAACCTTATTTTCGCATTACTTTCTGAGTGGCCTGGTACGAACAATCAAACAAAGAATCATGGCAAGATCCTGACATTAATAAGTACGAAAGAAAAAAAAATGCGAGTACAAAATATTTTCCAATGTTGAGCACACATAACCAGGAATAGATTGATATACATACTTATCATATTTTGAAAACTCCGCATAATTAAAAAATATTGAAATGAAAATATCAGTTTTTCGTTTTTCTCGTTGCCCATTTTGTATTTATAAAAAAAGTGACAACTGACAACGGAGATCATCAAACTGACACATAAAAGAGTGATGACTGATGTGAATCGTTGTTTACAATTGCGCTAAGAGTTAAAAAAAGTATATTGATAAATCATTATTTGTGACATTTTCCATATAACGATGTGTGGATTGCTTGAAAGACGACAGGGCCTATAAATAAATAAATAAACACCCCTAAAGGAGGGTCTTAGACTGACAGCTGCCGTTTCGTTCGAAAATAATAAGCCTCTCGTTATACTATTTACTTTTAACTTTTTTTTGTATCGTGAAAGAGAAGCTCTACGCCAACAGCCCAGCGTCGATTCAAGACCTCAAAGATGGAATTCATGAGGCTCGCATTGGACATCCAATTTGGCTGAAGAAGTTATTATAAATAATCTTATTGGTTAATTATTTGTTTTAAAAACTTATTTATTTGTTATAATATTTTCATCATGAATACTATCGGATACGATGGTATATCAACCAAAGTGATATAATATGTCAGGGAAGTTATAGCGCCACCACAATCACATGTCATCAATCTCTGTATTGCTGATGTCATATTTCCAAATAGTTTAAAAAAGTAATTATCAAGCCCCTATTTAGAAGAAATGACAGAACTGATGTTAAGAAATATAGACCAATTGCAAAAAATCCGGTATTTTCAAAAATAATTTATAATAGAATATGCCTATTTCGAAAAAAACTAATTATTTTGCAATAAAAAAAAGGGTTCAGAATAAATATCAATTTCAATATGGCACTATTCGACCTACTGACTGGTGTCCTGATATCCGTCGATAAAAGTAATCATGTTTGTGCGATATATACAGACATGACGAAAGCGTTCGATTTCGTGGATCATAAAATTTTACTCTTAAAATTACATGGTTATGGCATTAGAGGGAAACATCCTTAAACTTTTAGAATCATAACCAAGTGATTGATTACAATGTACGGAAATCTCTAGAATATATCCTATAACCAAAATAGAAACCACATATACCTCTAAAGCAAGGTACATAAATGATAAATGATTTTATTTCTATAAGTAGGTTTTTTAAAAACACTTTTACACGTCAAACTTATTTTAAAAACTAGATAAGATCGGCGTTTCCTATCTGACTACTCTGAGAAGAAAGACCGGAAACAACTCAGAGGTCACAGTCTCTTTTAAAGTCCAGACATAATCTTGGTCAGGTCATGTGAAAACCATTGATGTCTGAAATGGTCTTTTGAGGAAAGAACCACACAGTATGAGTGGACCTGTCCAGTCAGTGCACGCATTTGTCAGTCATCATGCAGCTCACCACAACACATATGGAGCTCAACGATTCGACGAACATTACCAAAGAAAGGACATTTGGGTAGACCGCATAAATTACTCAAACTGCCAGACCATGATTAAAACTAATTTTAAACATTAAAAATAGATTGAGATATAAAAAAAACAACAAATCCACAGTGCCTTCACATTCACAATAATTAAAATATTATAATACTTTACAAAGTAAATTTTCATGTCATTGTATAGTATGTCAAAGTGTAAAAATCCGAGAATAAACTTAGTCAGATCATATGAGGACCCTGTAAAATATGGCAAAGTTGTGTGTGCCTTGCATAATGCACGTAGCGTGCGTGGTGGACGAAGATAAGCCGGTAATCCGGTGAAGAACTGCCGGGGAATAAGCCACAGGATCGTGGATAGTTAACGGATATTGGTACCAAAGAGCATGGAATCACCGTGCCGGCAGCGTCTAGAGACGGCGGTACTAATGAAATTCCTGGTGCCGAACGTGCGATGCTTCTTGGGGTCTACTCGGTATGGGCTGATTTTACCAAAGACAGATAACTTTATCCGTGGAATAAAATTGTCATATGACGTCTAAAATAAATTTGTCAGTTTTTGGATAGGCTTTGGAATAACTGTCAAAAATTAAAAAAAATATTTTCAGGATTTATACTCATTCTAAGTATAAAAGTTTTTTTTTTAATATTTTTTTTAAGTACGTCATCGACGATACGGACCCGTCCGACAGTAGTTGATCAGTCTAAACAAGTAAGAATGAATAAAAACGAAAGGGCAAAAACATCGCGAGGACAACTGTCAAATTGTGTTGTCATTTAATCTTAGTTCGGATTCCAAAGAGTTTCATGTCCGTAGGTGATGCGGAGAAGGAAACGCCCGTCACTTCGGCCGTAACAACAAATTTCGGCCTAGAAGAGCGGTGACCGCCACATGCGGCCGTAAAGTTCCGAGTACAGAGAGTTTATACCACCACCACCTTAATACAAATGGTGAAAATGACATATTTTCATAACGTCCGTTGTAAATGTGACGGAAACGCTCTTTTAGGAAACCGTAGCTTCAGGGGGTAGACCCCTCTGTTACGGTTCAAAGTCATCAGTTTCTCTACGACATTAGATAATTTGTGTCGTAGTGCAAATAAACGGTGACACGCTTTGTATACAATGACAATGCCGCCTCTAGATGCGGCCGCCGAGGCGTTTCCGTGCTCTGTGGCATAATGAGTCCACGTTTGCATGGACGTAAAAATATCGCATATCGAATCTTCAATGCACTGCTTAGCGAAGAGAGTTGAAAATCCAACAGTGTGTTTTTCGACGCGCTGGGGTTGTTGTATTCTCCGAGATTTGAAAGCTTTATTTTTATCTTCGTGCGTGCACACATGGTCTTACTTAGAATATTATTATTCATGTTTTGCATGAATAAAGGAGCCTAGAAACTTTTGTGAAATGTGGCCCAGAAGAACCAATTGTAACTTCTTAACTCAACTCTCAACTTATAGTCTACACTATAACATTATGTCATAAAGAGGAAAGATTTGATTGTTTGTTTGTATTGAATCGGCTCCGAAACTCCTCAGTACCGATTTCAAAATTGTTTTACCATTAGAAGCCGAAATGATGTCTGATGTATATAGGCAACGTTTTTTTCGAAAACCACGCGGACAAAGTCGCGGGTGAAGTACTAGTCATCAAATAAAGTAAGTAGATACGTAAAAGTAATGGTAGGTTCATTACTGATTAAAAGTGAGTGTCAAATCAATTTTTTTATGAAAACAAACGTGCTTATAAGGTTATTATTTAGACGTGTGACGTTGTTAATGTTCCTATACATCTACTTAATCATGCACACACCCATCAGCGCAACTATCGTAATAATTATTACCACTTTTACATCAAATAAGCGCATGCACACAATGTTTTATACCTTGTGCATATTGTATACTGTAGTTTCTCGTTAGTGTGATAGCTCTTGAATATGGCATCGGCGCATTTTTTACAATATTGCTTTGCTTTCACAGCCTGAAGATACTCGGTATTGTATGTTTTTTTCAAAAGCCGCTGATTATGGGGGGATAAAATCACAGTTGTTTTTTTTGGTTTGCTTTCACGGAGCGACTTAAAAAGTTTTTTTTCGGGTCTAGTTGTTTGAGTATTTCATTTAAAGAAAACAGTTCTTAAAAGAGGAAGAATGAAATGAATGAAATTCGAATGTTAGTTTATTTGACAACTGAGCGAACCTTATTGAATTTGACAAAATATACTTTATTTAAGTAAAAGTCACACAACGATCGTAAAGAATACCTAATCCACTCTTAATATTTCTAGTACATACATGTCTTATAGATTATGTAACATAAATGGATTATGTTAGGCGATCCTCCTTAACTTGGTCTAAAGCAACAAGTGGCTAACAAGTTACAAATTTTATGCAAATTTGTTCAGCCATTTTGGCGTAAAAGAATAACAAACAAACTTACATTCGCATTCAAATCAAAAGTAATTTATATTAGGCTGAGAATTAGCACTTTTCGAACGTCAAAATCCCTTCACCACTTCCTAGTGCTCTAGCTGGGAAGAAGAACTTGACGCAACCAACTCCCCAGCAGCACAGCTTTCTGTTCATTTATAATATTGGTAAGGATAGTTCGGATTTACTTGATACCTGTTTACCATATGTGACTGAATTCCATACGGATTTTTACACGAAGCGAATGCTATCTAGCTTTCCCTCGTACCTATTTGACAATTTATTTTTGATCTCTTCAATGTAGGGATCTTCTTCTATCATAGATTTCTACAATCATCATCTCAGTTTTCATCACCTTTCTAGCCAATTAACCTCCCATGATGAAGTGGGCACGTGGTGGACAAATCATGCTTAAAATTGTCCTCTTTGCATTGCATGTATAAGGATATTTTGAAATTGTAAAAACATTACAGGTATTCGTAATTTAGCATAAGCATAATATTGTTCCTACAAGCTACACAGACCATATTATCTCGGTGAGAGGGAGTGGGCCGTTTTCCACCACGCGGGCCCAGTGCGGGTTGCTAGATGTCACATGTCTTCGAATTTTTGGTTCTACATGATGTTTTTTTCACTTTCACTGTTTTGAGAGCAGTGGTGATGAAATTATTTACCCAAAGTAAAGCGAGCGTCGGGTTCGGACCTGCGACCTACATCTCTCCGTCATTTAGGAAGTAAAATCAAATACATCCGTTGGTCATTAAGTTAGTACAAGATCGTAAAGAAATTTGAACTTGACTGAAAGAAGTCTGAAATCGTCAAAAGAACACTGAAAGCAAGCGTGATTTTCAATGCAAGTTTCTTCACAATATTAGAAGAAGCCTTATTGCTCTGCAGTGGGGCAGTTAAACAGTGTCATTATTACTATTATTTGACCCACACAACTCAATTACACCGGAAGCCATAGTGTGGACAAGGATTTGGCGGCCAAAGCGTAATCAACGGGCGCCTAATTACGTGCACAAGTCTCAAATGGCGCCTTCACTACTTACCATAGAGTACCAAATCCATTAAGAAGCGAGACTCATTTGTCTACATCTATTTTTTATATTTTTAATACTGGATATTGTCTGTTTGTTTAAACGCGCTAATCTCTGGAACGACGAACATTCTTTTTGCATTTTAAAGCCTAATTCTTGAGGAAAGTTATAAACTGTCATTAACATCACGCTGCGGCTCGTAAGGTAGCTATACCCGTTATGATAAACTTGCGTAAATTTAGACTTGCACCATGACGGCGGTATTGACAACATACGAGTCAAGTTTGCTTGTAACGATATCATTTCTTTAAGTGAACGTCCAGGTGTGTTGTGTCACGCGGTAATAGTATCCGTTGATGACGCTTTGGCAATAGTTGGCTTAATAATTGCTACAGAAATATAACATAGGCAAAGAAACCGTAAACCTACCGTACGTTAACTTGCAAAGTTTGGAATCGAAAATTAAAAATCATACAAATCTAGAAACTTTCGCAAAAATCTGGAGGATTTTTGCGAAAGTTTCTAGATATGTATGAATAACAGTAGGAGCCAAGCAAAAAGAAAAAAAACAATAAAGCCGAGCAAAAAGAAAGCGAAGTCATAAGTATAATCGACGGCGGCCGACTGACGAGAGCGAGATGAGCCAAACTTTGCTTGTCTATGTCAACAAGGTACCATCTAAGTGTAGAATTATTCTTATTAATTATTTGTAAAACCTTACCAATTTACAGGAAACTTGAGTATTTGATAAGCCTAGAACAGTATTTTAGTGATGAGTAAAAAGTTACTGTTGAAAATAAATTTAATACAAGAAAGAAGTGTAAGAGAGAAAAGACAAGTTCAACCGAAAATAACTAATTATTATGGAGAAAGAATGTCAAGATATTTAGTGTCAAAAGTTTTAATAAAATGATAAGACAAAACCCTAAATTATGTAAAGCTATGTTATGCATGAGGTCCTGGTTTCGATTCCCAGGTCGAGCAAAGTGTTATTGGGTTTCTCTATATAGAATTTCTCAGTAGCAGCCCGGAGTCTGGATTTGTGCCCGTTTGGCTTGGCTATAGATAGGCTCGCCCCCTATTACATGGGACTAAGCATAACTGGCGAAATGTGGGTGTAAAATAAGGTACACCGCTGCCTAACCCTTCTGGGATTACAGGCGTGATGTTATGTCATGTATGTTAAAGTCAAAATTAAAGAATTTGTTTCTGGATAACGAGCATTCAGCCTTTACTAAGAATTAAATTCACACCTTTTATATTCATACATAGTAGTCAGTAGTTTTAAGGTTAGTTTTTGCTAGATTTTTTAATAAAAATGTACTAGTTAACAAGCGCTTCTCGCCATCAAACTAGAAATTTCGTCGGGTAAAATTATAATAACAAAAAAATACGTACTTGTTTGTAAACAAAACAAAAAAAAAGTGGTATCTAGGGACTTCCATACGAACGAAGTCGATGTGCTAGTGATCGTTTTTGGGTGTCCATTATTCATCCATCTCTTCGTCTTATACTTATGTCCTTACCTAGGTCATGGCCTATTTGTGTGCTAAATTTCAAGCAAATCTGTTAAGCCGTTTTGGCGTGAAAGCGTAACAAACAAACATATTCTGCAATAGTCCTGCACTAACCGGGGGTTGTCCTTGGTTGCACTTGCATAGTGCAAACAGGTCTAATCATCGGTTTGTGTCTTGTTTCCAACGTTATGAGTGTGTTTTATTTACAATGGTCTAACTTAAGGAGCTTCTGTGAGTTAGCTGCGGTCCTTCGTACGCCTTCCAAAGGTTCGGAACCGGATCAAAGTAATGTACATAAACACAAAATAAATGTGTCCTTGTCCATATCTATGAAATAATCACGTATCTCGCAAAATCCTAGCCACATTGTTTGCCTGAACCCCCCGACATACCTAAGACACCGGCAGTGAACCGACACGGCATTATATGTTTCGCAGAATATTAAATTGTCTGGTGGAGGATAGCCCTCGAAATTCCAATGTTATGATTTTAATGATAATAATTGTGTTGGGACATGTGTGTTACGGCCGTGACTCATATTTTGATCAACATGTATAACCTAATACTTACCTGCAAATAACAAAAAAACGTAACAAAATAATAATTTGACTACCTTATGCACCCACCATAATGACGCACATACGCGAAACAAAAGACTAAATAGAGGCTGGCAATATAAAACAATTTTCTTTATGAAATTCATACCAAAGAAAAAAAAAACTTTTCCGAATTACTTTCGAAAAGGTTTTGTTTTACGGTTAAGTTAGGGTTGGGGTTATAGAGATGGCTTTATTTAAGTTTAGCCATATTATGTTTGTACCGAACGGAATAAATATGTGTCGCCAGTCCACTTACATAACATTCAATGATAACAACAGATAATGTATTGAGTGTCAAAACTATGGTCCCAATAATATAAAATAAACGTTTTGTTGAGTCTCATTATATATTATAACAATACCAGCCCTATTATTGTCCCAATGCAAGGCAAAGGCCTGTACTCATACAGAGAAGGCACGGGCATTGATCTTGAGACTTAAGTTAACTCATCATCAGCCCACAGCAGTCCACTGCCAGCTGGACATAGGATCTCCAATTGCACGCCATTTAGCTCGACTCTCGGCAACTCTCAGCCAGCTGCTACCAGCCACCCTGCGAAGATCGTCGCTCCACCTAGCCTGAGGACGTCCTACCTTACGTTTGCCGATTCACGGTCTCCACTCAAGAACCCGTCTACCCCAACGGTCATCGGTCCTACTGCAAAATTTTACTTTAGATTAATTAACTAGCTAGTACTCGTAGTTAACATAAGTCTTAATCTGCTTGAAAGTTGCCCGCGACTTCATCCGCGTTCCAGGATGAAAAAGAGGCGTCTGTCCTTCTTCAACTCCTGTTCTACCCATGTGCCACATTTCATCCAAATCAGCAGTTTTAGCGTGAAAGCGTAACATACAAATAAACTTACTTTCGCATTCATAATATTATGTAGAAATAGAAAATATTTTATTGTCCAGGTAATACAGGCAGTACTGTAATGCACTTCTGTAACCATCTCATGGTGAAAACTGAGGTGAAGTGAGCTGTCAGTGCTATTGATGCTAGGGATTGACCAAGACGGGATGACACTGACAACAAGTCTTCACGATTAATTTTTACAGTATCGACATGCTGGTTCATAGGTTAACAGCAAGTTGAGACGACATGAGTAGCTAAAAATACTTCCTACAGTTAGGTTAGAATATATTTTAGTTCCACTGAGCCCCGAACAGTTTGTATCTCGAGGTTTGGGGTACGAATTTTAGAGTGGAGACTATAGAGGTGATTACAGGTATGATAGGCACGTTTTTGTGTTTTGTTTGTTTGGTGTTTGTTTCATTGTGCTTCGTTTTTTTTTTGTAGGAAGTTTATTAGGAATAGTACGAATTAGTAGGAAAAGACTGCCTCGTTGGTCTAGCAGTCGCAAGAGCAACTGCTGAGCATGAGGTACTGGTTTCGATACCCAGGTCGGGCAAAGTGATATTGGGTTTTTCTATCTAGAATTTCTTAGTAGCAGCCCGGTGTCTGGATTTGTGCCCGGTTGATGGAATAATGCTCGCATAATACATGGGACTTAAGCATAACTGGCGAAATGTGGGTGTACTGTAGGTACACATCTGCCTAACCCCTGGGACTACAGGCTCTTATGTTATGTATGTGGTAGCAAAAGTCCAGGTTTCCGCACGATGTGATGAGTGTTTACATAAACATTCTGTTGATTTTATTTCAGGCTATTGTTCGTCTTGTTTAATTTTGATTCCAGTTCTAATTAAGTCAGCCTGTTGTAGTCCACTGCTAGACAGAAACCTCTCCCAACTTTTAGTACAACCTGTTTAATATATAGGTGTGTTTAATTATACCAATTAAATGGCAGCTAGCCTAATCATTTCATCTCTTAACACTAGAAATCACCGACTGACCATGAATCAAGATTACCTAATTTAGTAAATAGGTCGCAAAAATAAGATTAACTCTTCAAAAGGCGATTATAAATTAGAATAACAATTTTGCGTGAATGATAAAGTCTCAAGGAAACGTGACAAGCCTACATTAGCGTGACACGCAATCAGTAACCGTGTCTCGGTATAATCGTTACGAGCGACGTGACGGGGCATAACATAATCTCTTTTAACGTACTTAAAACCGTATAACGTTGCCGTCAAGTTATAGACGTTCATTTTGATGTAGTTTTTAAATTGTATTGTAATGAGTTTGAGCCCGCCGTGACCCGTGTAGTCGAACTGGGTGATCGAGTCTTCACGGCTGATGGGGGACTGGGCGGTCATATTTATTATTAGTTTACATTTATTTCTGGCAATAAGCCCATAGAAATACAAAAAACAAATAAATCATACTTATAGGTACTTCCACTATACCTGAAAATATATAAAATCGAAACATTAAACTGTTGATTAACATACGGATCGGATCAGAAGCTTCGTGTCTCCACTCTTTGCAGGAAAGTCTCAAGTGGGACTTCTCAGATGGCCGTTTTATACCTATCGTTGAAGCAGAAAACCATCCAGGCCCATACCACAATCCAGCACTTACAGGTTCACCAGAATGCTGGGAACTCCCCCCAGCAGTTTAAAGAGGTCGTTGAAGCAAAACTGAATCCTTCAGAAAATACCTCTTATGCTAATGGTTGAGAAATGGTTAAGAAAGGTTCTGATAACCCACCTAAGTCCGTCGTGAAAATTTGAGATCAGTCGCCATCTGTCCTAGCGATAAGACCCAAACAAGTGAAGACACCAAATCACTTGTCCAAAAGTTAGTCTCCCCCGAACAACTGAAGCTTCATGTCCGTGGCCTGAGAAAAGTTAAAAATGGCGGCGTTCTGATTAGCACCGAAAACAGTGGGGATATTGAAACTCAGGAACTCGGAAAAACTAGTCTCATCAGGACTTACAATAGAAGAACCTTCTAAACGCCGTCCAAGGGTCGCTGTCATTGGTGTCCCCGAATCCATTACAGAGAAGGAGGTATTTGAGTGTATCTACGAGCAGAACCTTTCAGACAAGCTGCCGCCGAATACAACTCGTGAGTCCTTCCTTGAGAGCATCCAACTGAGCCATAAATCGGGTAAGAAAGACCTTCCTACCTGTAACTACATTCTGGAACTACCCGCTAGCATCAGAAAAATTATTATCAATCAAAGCAGAGTTTTTATAAATTGGACTTCATGCCCTGTAAGAGATTTCACAATAGTCACAAGGTGCTTCAATTGCCAGCAGTTTGGACACGCAGCCAAATTTTGCAGAGAAACTAGTCCTACTTGCAATCACTGTGGAGAAACTGGACACTCCTTCAAGGTGTAGCAGCAAATCTTCTCACCCTCAATATGCGACGTGCAAACACTTCAAGAGGAAATGTGACCATTCCACTGGTGATGTAGGTTGCCCGGCGGGGAAATATGCAGAGATAAACTACATCAACTCAATTGACTATGAAGGCGCCTAAGAGCGCCACCGAATACTTTATTTAGTTAGCACATAAACAGGTAGCTTATTCTTTATTTACATTTGATCTTAGTTTTTAACTATCATGACAAATCAACTTATTTGTGATCTAGATTGTTTTTCTGTGTCCGAAACTAAAATCTGTAATGTTGAGAATTGTAAATACCTCCTTCCTTCTGGTGACAGAACGTTAACCCTGCTCACACAGAATATTCGCAGCATAAATCGAAACATGAACGGTTTTGAAGTACTATTAGAAAATCTTGACGTAAGCTGTGATATTATCGTCCTAACAGAATGTTGGTTGTCAAAACAGACCGTCAACTTGCCATCTCTTTACGGATATAATTCTTACAAAACTGACAGAAATATAAACCAAAACGATGGATTAGTCGTTTATATCAAAGATAACCCGCGAACAATGAAAGAAGAACCTGTATCCATAGACAGTAATTGCTTAATAATTAAAATAATTCCGGATACGGTAGTCATGGCTGTTTATAGGCCTCCGTCTCAAAATATGGAAAGATTTTTAGACTCACTTGATACAAACTTTAATAACTTATCATCTTCTAAAAAAATAATACTTATGGGCGATATTAACATTAACATTGCTTCTGGGAAAACCGATACCCATGTACATACTTATCTGAATGTTTGCTCATTTCATGGACTTTTACCACCTCACTTATCACCCACGCATCAGAGCGGCTCATGTTTAGACCATATCATTCTGAAATCAAAAAATCCATCCATAACATTGGTAACTAATTCTTCGCTTACCTTTACTTGCAATTATGTTCACCTTGAAAAAACTGCATGCGTAGCTACTACATGTTATTATTTTTTTCACACACATTCAATAAGACCATGCCTAGATAGTTGTATTAAACCCTGGATCACACCTGGTCTCGTTCGTTGCATAAGACATAGAGACAAACTTCGCAGAAAATTTAAACTCACCTCATAACGTAATATTTTCTGTTACTTATAACAGGTATCGAAACTTCTGTAATAATTTTTGAAGAAACTAAAAAACCAGTACGATAAAAATGAATTACAGAAGGCGGGGAAAATAGTAAACTCGTGTGGAAATTTTTAAAAACTAATGCATTTTGAGCGAAAAATCCCGTACCCCCGCTTGATTTACTATCAACAGAGATAAACCCATCCGATGCAATTAATGAAGTAAACAACTTTTGAACTATAACAACGGTTTGTAGTCGTTAACAGTTTTGAAATATAAAAGTCACATTGTGAGAGTATGTTACAGGTCACCAGACAACACTTAGTGGCATCATAAATAAACAGGCTGGTAACATGTGTTTCTACCAAACAACTATAACAAAAATAAATAAATAAAAATAAAGAAATTAAATAACCTATCAAGCAGTCACGGTGTGTGAGAATGTGAAGGTAAATGGAAACCGCAATGTGAAGATAGTGCGGAGCAACTTTTCTGTGTCCTCATAGGAAAGACTTTTAAGAAAGTCAGATAAATTTTTCTTACAACTGGGTTTGTGTAGTAAATATATATTTTGACCCTTGTTGATGACATTTTATAGATTCTGAAAGGACAAAATAAATTTCTGGTATCGTAAATTTTACTCCAACCAAAACAAAAAAAAACATACGGAAGCATTTAGGTCGTGTCGCAACAGTAATCATGAGTTATCGAAAATGCCGTAAACGTACCGTGTTTTCGTTATGTCGTGGATATTTATCTATGTGGAGTGGATACTTTTTATTATATTTTTTGTTCAAGAGATATTTTGGTTTTTGGTAAAGGGTGCCGATTTTTTTTTTTGTTCAGTTTAATTTAATCTACTTAACCTGTGTGAAAGAAAATTATTTTATACTGGTTTTGTTTACATTTATATTAAAGAGTATATTGCCTACTCAGTGTATTATTTTCTTAAACCTCAAAAATATATTGAATGTTTTTATATGCGATATTCAATGTCTTTTTTATAACACGACATTTATTAAAAAACAAAACATTTTATAAATAATGGCGAATATTGCATCAAAATACACAGTGATTTAAAGGAGTTTTTTAAAAGAATAAACTACACTTTCTATCATAATAAATATTTTTAAGCAAATAAATTAATATATGGTTCTTTTTAAGAATATACTTTTATTCCGGTTATGAGAGGTTGGTTGGCTTATCACTCCTGCCCACAAACAACCCAGTAATGTGGAGATCAATTTGCGCGGCACGGGTTGTATATTCCCCGTTTTTTTAGAAGTCCACATTTTCGTATTAATAACTACTCGTACGTATAAGTTTCTTGAGGGATTTTCGGACGACTTCAAAGTTATAACTAATTTAAAATTACAAGAATATATTGTTCACGTATTCCAGAAAGAACTATGTCCAATTTCGGTTTCTTAATGGAGAAAGAGGATTTAAAAAGTTGATAGTGGTACTGATAGGATGTCGATTCTGCAAAGATCTCACCGTGAAGACTTACGTGGAGTGAGTTATCAGTTTCTTGGTCAATCCCTAGCATCAGTGGCACTGACAGCCCACTCTACGCTCACTCCACCTAAGTTTTCACGATATGATGGTTACGGAATAGCTCTGCAGGAAACTCTGGTACGGGATATACAGCGGCCGTAACGCACAGACGAGCAAACTCTGTTAGAAGCTTGCAGCGGTGGCAAGGGGATCTTTGCCAAGGTGAAACATCAAGGTTAATAAAAATATATAAAATGGATATCTCATGCGATTGTCAAACTAATGAGAGGTGCAAAGATACCAAAAAACATATTTCAGGATAGTTTTAGAATTTTAACGTCATAATTAAAGCGCTTTTCAATAATTTTATCAATTTCTTGCAATAAAGTAAAAACCAGCAACTGAATGAACATTGGAGGAGTCAGGAGCAGTTTTTTTTGTAGTTTCTGTTAGTACAGTCAGCCTGCAGAGCACCATGCGCGCCGCCATCGCCATGAGTGGACGAGTGGTCGTTCCATAATAATGTGTGTTTTGTTGCAAAATTATAGATTACTCTTTATTATGTACACCTTATAAATTACAAATATAGATGTAGACATTTTACATTGCGTGACACAAAGGGCGGTCTTATCGCTAAAAGCTATATTTTACAGACAACCTTTAGATGGATTAAAGGGTGAAGGAGCGACAATACTGCATGTTGTCAGTGGTGTACCATTTATATATTTATCGGGATAGGCTCTCATCAGCGATATTACACTTGCACTTTGTAAGTAGGCGTGGATTGTCGGGCGAAGAAAATAGAGATACTAGTTACAGCACAATCACTTTATTTCACTCACAATGTCTTATAAAATAATCACCATGAAATAACTCTTTTATTCCAACAGCTTGTTAATTAATTAAATAGATCGCGATAATAGCTCTAGGCGCTACGGCAGGCGCACCGGGCCGAGCCTGCCACAAGAATGCTCCCCCTCTTCGCTGCGCACTAGCTTACATTAAGTTGCTCGAGAAGTGGGAAGAGTGGGGAGGCGAACGTCCGCTTTGCACAGCGTAACTCGGCCCGCTGTACCTACCGCTAACGGTGACGCCGACACGGCCATACTGACGTGCGGACGTCCTCGTACGCGTAGACTCATCAAGCATTGTCTAAAAAGACATAACGTTATTATTGATGTTCGTTCATCCTGACTAGCAATCTCGATGAGCAAAAAAAGATCCAGGTCATCCCTACTGACTGTGCAACCAACTCTGGACCGCTCAATATTGAGCCTTCAGGACTTATACTAGTAATCTGGTCCGGTTCAGCCCTGCAGAATTTACTACTAATTCGGGACCGCTCGTTATTGAGCCTTCAGAACTTTAGCAATCTGGTCCGGTTTACCCCTTCAGAGTTATAATCTTCTGGCCCGGTCCAGCGACCCTTCAGAATTATAACCGCCTGGTCCGGTCAAATGACCCTTCAGAATTATAACCTCCTGGTCCGGTCTTACGACCCTACAGAGTTATAATCTCCTGGTCCGGTTATAACAAACCCTTCAGGATTGTCACTGCTTCGTCCGGTCATGAATCACCCTACAAGATCACTCCAGTTTATAGTTTTTTTTTTCTCTTTTTTTTTGCTCTTTTTTTTCTCTTTTTGTCTCTCTTTTGTCTCTTTGTCTCTCTTTTGTCTCCTTTTTAGTCTCTTTTTAGTCTCTTTTTTTGTATTTTTTTTGTCTCTTTTTTTGTCTCTTTTTTTTGTCTCTTTTGTTTGTCTCTTTTTTTTGTCTCTTTTTTTAGTCCGGACTAAAATGGTCCCTGTAGATTATATAATCAAATGTATTAAAGTACTTGTCTCAACAATCCACACATGCTATGTTCATTGGTAGTTTCACTACCACCAAAGTCATTTACTTTAGAGCCTATAACAGAAACAAACTATTTTAATTTTAAGAATAGACTTGACTTAGACACTCCACCGAATGCGTAGCACGCCTGTGCGATGCCGACCGAGTCTCATGTCATACAGCCAGCAAAATGTCACTGAGTGTCATGTCATTGAATGTGTCGTAGCAGACACATAATTCATGTTCACACACACATAACACTCTAAACTAACAAACGACATCTATGAAAACTAAATAACACTAATTTAAGTATTGAAGCGCCGTCACGGCCAGACTGACATTCACACGTCCTTGTGCGTCTCCATCCCCTTAAAGTCACCGCGGGCCCATTTTTCTGTAAAAAGAATAAAACTGGTAGATACATTACCTTGTACGCTCGTCCATCGGTGACATACATTACAACGTTTTATAACCCACAAAATCAACCTTTAGGAGCTGAGCCGGACAACTTAAATAGGCCTCCCTTGAGCTAGTTATCTCTCCAGATAACATGGACCAGGCAGCCAATCAGCGTCTCTCCGATCACTCACTAGTACCACACATATCTCCATTGATCTCATAGCCTCTCAGACTAGACGATCACTTTATAATATGACTCAGAACATCGGCCTCCATAAGCCAGTTCTTTAGACTACCCAATAACACACACCATAGGACGTCAACCCGCATGAGTCGGACCCTTACTTTATCTCACAGATTAGTACCAATTTTACGTTTAATTACGTTTCTTCACTCTCAGAGGCCGAGAGGTTTTCAGAGCTGGCGAATAACGTACGTGAACTACAAATAGACAAAGCATCACTAAAACCACCCGATGACGCCCACTCCATTCGTCAATCGCGGACTGCCGCCACCTCGGCCTCCTTCAAGCCACCCGTCAAAGTGGTAGCTAAATGCACCAAGCCCCCGGGCATTGCACGAAAATGCTTACGACCATATTTGCATTCTCTATTAGACACACAACAAAGGGAAGTCTTTACTCCCTGCGAAGCCCAAATGAACCCAGAGGGGGGTCACATACAATGAAGTAGGAATCACCACTGTAGAACGGTCTCATTTTTCCTACTGTGACGCAGCAACTCTCCCAATATTCTCCGATGCTAACTTACGAATTTCACCCAAATCTAACCGAAACCCAGACTCAGAATATGAAGCCACACTTAAAAACCGCGCCCGAGTCCCAAACACAAGTTCTGTTTGTGTTACCCTAGACCTTGCACCATCCGTCGCTAGCTGCACTTCGAGAAGCTCGCCGCGCCAGGTCCCACCAGATTCACTTTCGATTATAACAAGTAAGCACCTCAATGTCCTCATGACTCTCTCTACCCGAACACATGCCCTGCCAGAACCGTTAGCAACAAGGTGCAACTCTACACCATGTTCACCATAAAATTGCTCTGTCTGCGCCAATACAATACCCACCCCGATCCGAAATGATCCACGAAGTCGCACCGAAAAGACAGAGCCTCCTTTAGTGCTTCATCTGCACCTGCTGCATCCAACTAAGAAGTGCACTCGAGAAGGACTCATTTAGTGAAAGAGTCAACAATGACAAGAATACTCCCTACCATCGATTTCTCCACACAACTTCTCCGCGATGTCTAAATGTACAGTATAACATTGTGCAGAAACCCTAAGCATAGGATGGAGTGAGCCCCGAACAATCCCTTGAGGCCCAGCACACAAGTGTGAAGTTCAATCAGTGCGTTCCAGTCAAATCATTTTAGTCAGAACCCGTTCTGATGTTAGTATTTCGATCACTTTCTTGTAAATATCTTGTCGGTCCATTTGATAGGCCCTTTTAATTTGATTCAAGATTCTTAACGTAAAACACGTGAAATATGGGGCAAACCGCCAAAAACTAATCTAAAGGACCTACACATCGCTCAAAATAAAATTATTAAACTATTATTTCACTATGATTACCTTACACCTACAGTTAAAATTTACAGGGAAACGAAACTCATGAATATTAAACAACTTCCTGCATATTGCACCAGAATACTTAAAAATTCTAAGTAAGTTCATTCACACAAAAATACATCAGGTACACAATCGCAGCAATAGTAGGAAGGATCACATTTTACTACCGCGAGTGCGGACAGTCAATGGCGAGAGAACAATTATTTTTGCGGGAGTGCAACAATATAATAAGCTACCTATATAAGTAAAGAATGCGAACTAAACGTTTGGTATTTTCAAGATTAAATTTAAAAAAAATCACTGTCTAAATGATCAAACACATCCATTAAACAGACTTGCCCTACTACTGTATTGCTTTATTGTGGCAACGGGATCGCATTCCTTATCTACGGAAATTATTTCTTTTGCGGGTGGATCGAAAAGTTTTAAGTTGTGTTAGTTAATAATGTTATTTGCGTACGAAAAGAAATGGTATTACAACTTAGATGATTTAATATAAATTAAAACAATAGCTGCTTAGTTTGTGTGTCCAAGTTATATTTTAAGTTTTAAAACGTTCTCAAGTAAGTGAAATCTTTGTAATTTATTTTCGAGAAATAAATTTCTTTAACCATAAACACCATACCACCAATGAAGAATCAATTATCCTTTCGCACTGAACTAATGCGAGTTTATCTTCACCATGTAGGTCAGTTTTGATGTTGTGGTATATGATAATGAAACTCTTTAGTAACGTTAACTTTCTTACCCCAAATTGAATGTAATTTTGCAATATCGGTACGTACATGGATCTACTATCTAATAGATCCCTACCTATAATAACTGGTTCTGTAATTGAGTTAACAGGCACAACATGAAACAAAAAGGACACTGACGTGTTGAATTTCACCACGGCTCAGTTATTCTGCGATTCATATTTAACGTTTTCTTTACACAGGTATACCTGTAAGGTAAACTAAATCACAGCGCATAGTACCCTGGATTTTTTGACAAAGCTAAAAGCTACAAACGAACTACCAGATTATCTATTAAAAAGAAAAGGAACGAGCTCACCGGATGATGTGGTTGTCCATACACGTAGCAGGTGAGACGGTTCGTATCACGACTCTTCGGTGCTGGTGCTCGATTCGAATTCTTCACTTCCGTCAAAGGTTCGTACTGCCACTTGCTTCAATCACTTGATTTTTGTACTGTTGTGCTTTAACGATGGCATGTGCCATTGAAGCGATTGTCATTATCAGGATCAAACCGTATCAGTCGCGCAGTTGCGGTGAAATTTGACGTTTGCGGTTAAGTGGTTGCCGGAAGTCGTGATAGCAAAAACTCCATATTTTGAATAGATTAGACGTTAGCCCACACTTCACTGTCGTCATTATTTTCTTCAGGTTTTTGCCCTTCGAATCCCAATTCTGATATCGGGATAGGCTCTCATCAGCAATATTACACTTGCACTTTGTAAGTAGGCGTGGATTGTCGGGCGAAGAAAATAGAGATACTAGTTACAGCACAATCACTTTATTTCACTCACAATGTCTTATAAAATAATCACCATGAAATAACTCTTTTATTCCAACAGCTTGTTAATTAATTAAATAGATCGCGATAATAGCTCTAGGCGCTACGGCAGGCGCACCGGGCCGAGCCTGCCACAAGAATGCTCCCCCTCTTCGCTGCGCACTAGCTTACATTAAGTTGCTCGAGAAGTGGGAAGAGTGGGGAGGCGAACGTCCGCTTTGCACAGCGTAACTCGGCCCGCTGTACCTACCGCTAACGGTGACGCCGACATATTCATTAAATACATACATACATAAAATATATATATGTCAACACATTAATAATAATGAACACGAAACAAAAGCAAGGAAACTATATGTAATGATGATGTTATGAGCACTCAGCAGATCCTAAACTGCCTACTTACTACATAATATTGACACGACACTATATAACTTGAATATTAATTGAGCAGTCCTAAGAAGCGGCACTTCTTTGACCTCTTCTCAACAGGAAAGTTAATTCACTTGGCGTTTTCCAAGCTTGTTACAACAAGTTAGACTGCCTAATATTGTAAACTATTCAGTCAATCTTTCATTCGATTTCAAAAGGTTGGAAACTTAATACTTATCAGTCGAAATCTTGTTTAGGATTTATTTTAAATAATAGTACCTAAAGTCGGTTGCGTACCGTCGGTGACTGATAGTCAGCAACGAACTGCACAAAAACTACGTTAGTCACCCATCTTAAAGATCTCCTCAAGTTTTTATGGTAGAAGCTTATAATGCCGCACAAGGACATTTGCTTAAATAGGAGTCTCAAAAGTATTCACTGCAGGTGGCATTAAAGGCTCGACTAAATAAAGTCTTAATACCCTTCCGTAGATTAACGTTTGCATCGATAAAATCACACAGCACTCGCCAAATAGATTTATTCACAAACGCGCAACATTGCGACTTCATTGGTAGTGTTGCTCTATGGCGTTCGCTTGCATAGACTCTATGCCATACAGGTAATCGCTCAGCCGTTCCATTAATTGATTTTAAGCATCGACGCACTTAGGTATAACTTGCTTGGGAAAATTTGTGTATGAGTAAAACCTTTTTAATATCTAAATAACGTGTTTACTTCATGAAGTTTAAAACACCGTTTTTATTGGTATTTGCCTACGGGTAAAAGAAAATGTTGTGAAAGAATCTAGATTTAGTAAAGTGCCTAAGCGTGCTGGACAATGCATTGAACTTCTCTGTATAAGAATTAAATGAGAACTGACCGCTATTTACATTAAAACTACTTCAGCATGACCTCATCACCATCACTTCCGCAAAACACACAGCCAGCCAGCAACCACGGCTTGAACGGTTGTCCTGACCATCAGCATGCATTGCAAGCGCATACCTGGTCATCACCCTCAGCCTCATCAGCAACCATGGCACAGCACACTGCACATTCGGTCGGTCCACAAGCAGAGCGCTAAATCCCTCTCCTGGTCGACACCAGCAGTCAGCCACCCCGACTCACCGGGGTATCTTCGCAGACAGTTCCGACTCACCGCGAACTATGCGACACCTGATTCCAACCCACTGGAAACCCAACTGGCACTGGCAAGCATCGCAAGATGCAAGACTTAGTCCACTATCGACCTCCGGTCTCCGGAGGGGAGATATGTGGCGGCATCTACACCGCTACATGCGAACATCGCATCACCCTGACGTCACACAAATCCTGCATCGCGCAGCTAGCATGTATACAACTTCCCGACATCAATCTTTGGGCAGTTGCCCACTAGATACGATATCCATCTGGTCGGAGGATCCTCCGTTTTCCAAGAATATGAGTGAACTTTACACCCTGTTCCTAATATCTCTTCACTTGCAAGGATACATAGATCAGGCACAAATACATGTGTGCGCTTCCAATTATATGAGACCACATGATTTACTATCTAGGTACATTCAGTTTGACAAGTTTTTTTTTTAAATATATCATAAAATTTACAGGTATTAATAGGAATGGGTGGACAGTGTAGGCCTAATGTAATTACTTAACCCGTTTGGTCCGAGTACCTTAGCTTGGTTACTGCGGCCAACTGTGAGAAAAGCCCAGAGAGTTAAATACAGGCTCCTTTATTTAAAAAAGCGTACCTACGTTATTGGAAGGTCAATATTAATTTTGGAGAATCAGTTAAATATTTCCCTTCGAGTCACTCGGGCGATATTATCTCTATACTTCTTTATATAACCAGGATTTCAAAAAAAAATTGTTCTCGAAAGCGAAGTAAAAAAGATAAGTAGGTACTAAAACTAACGAAGGGCGTGAAATTGGAGCTCTATTCAATTATCAGCTCTCATTATATTTTAGTAGGATATTTCTTGTAACTGTCCGATAAAAATAAAGGTACTTCAATATTAAAATAAAGCAACTACAATATATTTTCGAAAAATTGAGCTACAAATTGAGTATTAACAACAGACAAAAGATAACTAAAAATAAATTAATGTTGTAATGTCATGTTTTCAATGTTCTCAGTAAAATAACACGAATAATTTACAAGTTAGAAACGAGACGGAAACATTATGTTAAGATGAAATTCAATTCAGCACCTGAATAGTTCATTCGAGACACATTTACATTTTATAGAAAATATAGAATTCTACAAACGTACAAAGATCAAATCTAGCTTTCCTAGAAGAGATATAGCCAGAGGCAAGGTGGCTTTGGCTATCTTTGCCCAACACATACCTACCTTGTAATAATCATGTAGAAGGGGTCGACAAAAACCAGAAAATCCAAAACTGTAAGCTTCTGCTTTTGAGAAAAACCGGGGGGCATAGGGTTCGGGCCTCTGCGTAGAAGTCCTTGCAAGTTTTAACACGTACTTTAATTACCCAAATACACGTTTATGGGAACAAGACATGAAACAGGAGATCTAACATGGCACTTTACGAGAGCGGCTTGAGTCACGTCGTGACACAGAGGTGTCGAAATTTGACTGCCCCACGAACAGCGCCTGCTCAACACTAGTGGCAAAAGCGAAGAAGAATAATGGCACGTGATTGGTTGTCACAATCAGTGGCGCCAATCTTTCTAACGATTCCAATGTTATTAACAGTACGGCCACCATTGTTGTCAACGTGATGGTCGTGGGGTTGCCATGTTTCATGTTTTACTAGTAATTAATGTAGTTTTTCATTACAAGGTTCGTAGCTAAATGAGAACAGCCGCAAGGGTCGATCGAAGGTTAAGTTCGTGGATGGATGACCATACATTATATATCTAGACCCCTGTGCATCGGAAAGCACTTAAAGCCCTTGGTCCCGGGTGTCATACGTAGACTTTGAGTCGTTACGGCTAATCAGAAACCCAAAAGTTTGTCAACCGGTCTTGCCAATACCAACACCAAGCCAATACCCTCAAGTTATCTATTAACTAAAGTAAATAGTACTAAGAGACTGTGACCTCTGAGTTTGTTTCGGCCTTTCTTCTCAGAGTAGTCAGATAGGAAACGCCGATCTCATATACTTTTAAAATCTGATTGACGTGTAATAATGTTTGTAAAAACCTACTTACAGAAATAAAATCATTTATCATTTATCATTAATGATGGTTATTTTATCGAAACGCCGCGCAGCCAAAATTTATTTCAATTAAACCAGGCACTTTTGAATTGTCATGGGGTCGGTCAGTCAGAAATATGAAGCTAGTTGCCCATTCCAGAGCGAAGTAGGTACCTATGGAGAAGAACAGGCAAGAAACTCCATGGACACTCTTTTAAATAATATGGTTACAGAAAATTTGTAACATCAGTCTTGTTGAAATTATACATGTGAGAACGACGTAGAAAGACCCGTAATGAAAAACATAAAAATCTTAAAAATCGGAATAAATATTACCCGTGGCTGCCAAGAGATGACAAGTCCCCACTGACGGCGCCCGTTCACGAACATGACGTATGGATCAGCACCATTCAGCTCAACCATTTTGAAGGGAACTTAATGATCCAACACACACGCCACCACCAGCGAGACATTTGGGTGAGCGTGACATCCTCTCAGCCGCCGCCGGGGCACATGCAAGTAAATGAAAGACGTGCCCAGTATAGGGTAGACGTGCCCAGTAGCTTTATAGTAGGTACATAGTGCTCACATGTCTGCTTTGCAATAATACAATATTAAAAGATTGAATTTATACAGTGCAAAGATATTTTTTACAATCTTCAGCCGATCCAACAATATTTCCGAATGCTAATCAATTGTTTAGGCGCCCTGGTGGAGCAGAACCAGCGTTGAGCCTAGCATTTTTGTCAGAGATGTAATCCCTCAACTTATAATATGCTTGGCTGCATAGTGTGCGTTTGATACAAGTTTTGAACTTCGTTTCATTCAGTTGGAGTATTCAGAAATGGTATGGCTGACAGTAAAGGGTGCACTTTTACCTATTTAACTTCATCAGTGAATTGTGGTTTGCTGTAAGTAAAATTTAACTTAAATTCATAGTAAGCCTAACGTAAAGAACTTTCTGGAAGTTGCTGTGACGGTTAGACTCCAATCAGCATGTTCGTAACTTTTAACGTAAATAAGATCGGCTTAACTTGCCTTTCTCACAGATGGGTCTCGCAGCTCGACTGCTACAACGCTTGACCTTCCTGTTACACCCCTGCTTTTTTTCTAGTAGTTGATACTTTCAATAATGTATTCTATGAAGGACTACATAAACCTTTATAGCCAGCGGCAATAAGTAACTTGCATCAATTACTAAGTTTATCTTAAACGGAACACCAAAGATTTCAAGACCAAACTTTATATAAACTTACTCCAGTTTGCCGTTAATTCACTCTTATTAAACAATTCTTGTTCTCCAAACACCGCCTAGAAAAAACAACGTGGTATTTAATAAATCCAACATAAAGCGCTTTGAAGCGCTGTAGCAAATCGGGGAAAGCCACTTACGATGGCTTACATAACTGAGTGCATTTGGCGAGGACCGCTGCAGCAATACGTAGATGCGGTTTTAATAGGGCTCAATATCAGACATAATATCGAGATAGAAAATTCTCCAGTTTTCCTTTTGAAATTCATGCATGTTGAACATGTTTCGTAAGAGGATCTCAGAAAGATACTGTAGTTGAAATAGTATTTATAGAGATAAAACTTGCTAACATTGAATAAAACTATTCCGACAGAATTTTCATTGAACGCTTGTCCTAAACTGCTTTCAGGCTTGTGACTGTGTTTATTTAAGCAGAACATTATTTTTAGGAGTTCTAAGAATATGCTTAATGGCAGGTGTTTTTTTAAAGTTTATTGAAATATACGCGCAAACTGTAACCGCAGATGATCTTAGACCCCTTTTTCTTTTCTTTTAGGGTGGGAAATCATCAAATGACTTCTCCCGCTCTTCGTGTCAGACTTTTACTGACTAAAACCCACCCGTGTTCCTTCAGTTGCCTGTGCCAGGTGCCACGGTATCTCTTGCGAACAACCCGCGATCCTGGCAGGCATCAGCCCTAATGGGGTCCTTACCGTACGGCGAGCCAGAACAACATGGATTCAGAACCATCCTCCTCGATCGTAGGATCGAGGAGGATGGTTCTGAATCCATGGACTGGTGGTGCTTCGATGTGCCTACCACCTTGTTTAGGATATCGTAAGTTCTTGTTAAAAGTGAGAAACAATTTGATTTAATGAAAAAAGAACACTATACTTTAAAGATGATTGACACCCTTAATTTAAACGTGGTTGTCGTGTAGGATTAAAAATCTTCTTAATTAGTCGCTAAAATTAACATAATGCATTAACATTCATTCATTCATCATTCTGAGCAAGAAACTGCCAACATGCTCATGTTTAAAAATGCCAACAGCACAAAAAATCAGTTGTGTTTTTATTTTAACGTTAGCTATTTGTTTTTCTACTGTACCCGCAGCTCGGCCCGAATGAAAACTTTTAATTTTCCGGCATGAATAGAATGACCTCTATGTAATTAAAACTTTTTAGTTTAGACACAATAACTGTATTTTTTAATTTTTTTTTTGCAAATATAATTTAATTTGGATTCATTCAAATTCGTTTCGTTATGTAGGTAGTTAAAATCCAATAGTGCCTTATTGGCTTCTTCTGCTAAAGGAAAACATGGCATTTTTTATTGAAGCTTTATTTAAATACTTTTTTGCGGAGTTTTCGTTTTCAATTCATTTAGTTAATGTTTCGATATGATCCCAAAAAAATATACAGCAAGACATTAGGTCTCAATTCCGTCAAGAATCGACAAATTCTTGCCGATTAGACTTTTCCCCAAATAGTTACGTATGCATACAACAAATTCAATATAAAATCAATTGCTTTCGAATCGAAATCGTAACGTATTTCTTAACGCAAAATGTGGCAATGTTGCAAAAACTCTTTAAACTACCTCGTACTACTACTAAGTGCCTTGACCTGGATTGAACGTCCATACATAAATAAGGCGATAATAAAAACCTACAGACCCTTATTCTTGCGCATTTTCTAATACGCGCTGACAACAGTAGAAAATTGATCTTATGAATCTGAATTACAATTTCCAATTACAATTACATGCAAATGTGCACTGTTGCCTCTTCTGTACCTTTCGAAATGATTTAGTTACAAACACACCTACCAACAAACATTTGCAACATTGTTTAATATTTTGGCATTTCTAGAAATTTGGCTTTCAAGGTGAGGCCCTTGAAAGGGTGCTAGATTTTAAGTACTTAGGGCACATAGTGACTGAGGACTTGTAAGATGATAATGATATAGAAAGAAAACGGAGGGCGATGGCTGTCCGATGCAATATGTTGACATTCAGGTTTGCACGTTGTACACCGGAAGTGATAGTTACTCTTTTTTTAAGGCTTTTTGCCAATCTTTGTGCACGTGCACTCTGTGAGTCGAGTTCACTATAATAACGCCTTCAGAATATTGATGGGGCTCCCACGTTACTGTAGTGCATCAGGAATGTGTGCCGAAGCAAATACTGATAGTTTAAATACCATCCTGCGAAAAAGGATTGCATCCATGATGCGCAGAGTGCGTAGGAGCGTCAACGACATTCTGAAGGTCATCAGTGATATAACATGTACCCGGTGTGTCGGGTGACTGCAAAAGCTAAAGATTTAGGTTGTATATTTTTTTTTTCTTTCTAACACATTTGTAACCAACATAGCAAATAAAAATAAGTAGTGTGTATGACTAACATCATATAGATCAACTTCTGAAATAAGGTTTTTTTTTTTTTTTAGTTTCAAGCCACCATCCTTGAAGCCTCGATTTCGCATGTTACGCGTATGTTCCGAGAGTTTTACTCTATTTTATTTCTCCGAGTCCCAGCGGCCGCCGGTGATACTGAATTATGAATTCAGTTTTTGCAACGAGATTTGTTTTGAATCATGTGGCAATATTTTATTTGTGTGAGTGCGACATATGATGCAGAATTGTTAACGTTTTTTTGGTTTTACAAGGTGTGTTTTGCGGTCACGTGTCGGGTCGTATGAGGTACGTATAATATGAATATAGACGTTTTGAGTGGATGTTAAATTACATTACAGTTTTTTGTTTTTCTAAATACTTTGCGCGCTTTTATTATTTCTAACACGTCACGGTATCACGAAAACACGGAAAGGTTAAATGTATTGAGTTTTATGAAGATGCTTTTAAATTTCCGTGCACGATAAAGTTATAACGTGCACGTAATTCTGTACATTTTATTGACGTGACGTAGACGTTCACGATAATATTGTTTCATGAAAATTGCCAAAGCGTACTTAAAGTTTCTTAATATGTTTCTTGCTCAATCATTCAAACCTCGCTAAATTACGTTGAACAGTTATCCGAGAACAAAACAGTAAAAAATAAACGATACAGGTACTTTACTATACTTCTTCAGTTTTAGTTTCCTCCGCCTACACGATAATAATACAGCTTTTCCGACTACCCGCACTTCAGTGAAGCCCCATGTTAGCAGCGTGTTCCCTTTCGCGCAAGTGTTTAGGTTAAGTCAAGATCTCTTTATGTACACAGTACAGTCAACATAATATTATTCACCTTAGCACTACACTGCCAAATATTTCTATTGCCTGGCCTGGCTACGGCAGTTATTTTGATCTTGTTTTGAACATTTCGTTGCAGTTGGATTTTTTACAACCTTTTAGTGTGATATACTTTTGGAATCTTTTCCTCAAGCCGTTTATTATGATACCATACATGGTCAGGATAATTTTAGGGTTCCGTACCTCAAAAGAAACAAACGGAACCCTTATAGTATCATTTCGTTGCCCGGCCGTAAGTCTGTCAGTCTGTCAAGGCCCTTATCCTCAGGAACGCGTGCAGGTGTCAAGTAACATTAAATTAAATTAGTATAATCGGAGCTCTAAGAAATGAAAGCTTCCAAGTAAACGCAACGAAAAACCGGCTATTTCTGAGACATATTTTGAGACTCGCTAATAAATCAAAACCTATGGTACATGAAACTTGGCAAGAAGCAAGGTCTCACAGCACAAGTAAAGGGTCCAAAAAACGTTAATTTGTACTCTTGAACATGTTTTTCAACTACAATGTTATGTTTGTTCTTGTAATACAATTACCCCAACTACGGAACCCTTCATTGTGCATACTCCAACACAAACCTGGTCGGTTTTTTTTCCAGTCATTACTTATTGACGTTTAAATGCTTTTATTATTTTATTAAAACACCTAGCCTATAATCGCGGCACGCCACGACCAGCCAATAGACACCTCATATAATAAATTATTTTTTTCTGTTCTTAATCATGACACTACATCAAATCATTTTAATCGATAAAATCATTACCATGTTCATAATAATTTTTTGCTTCATAACGTAAATTTGTTTAAGAAAAAAGTGTTAATATACTTGCAATTGTTGCCTTATCTCTTTGGTTGATTGTACCTACTAGAACTTCCCAGACAGCACTTATTTAGGTCTGTGGATTATTGTGAAGCAATGGCAACTTTTATTGAAAGTTATATTATTGTTTTAAAAGTTGTTATCCGTTTTGTTATAAGTTTAGTTTGTTTACTATATTATCGGTAAATTGATTAATATTATACACAAAATTATGTACAGTACCTAGAGAATGTTTAATTTTAAAGTATTATATATTACTTTGATGATAGTTGATGCCTACGTAAACATTATATTAATTATTTCTTTGTCTACATGCGTGATTACCACACTTTCGGAAGCTCTACTGAGGTCATCGAGCATTGCTCTAGCCATGACCACTATACTGTGTGCAAATGGAAGGTGAGCGATGTACTCGCCATTAATGTTGATACCAACCCGTTTCCGTCCAGAACCTTGACCCTCAATACAGTACAGCGGTGAACAGTTTCGGAGAGATCAGTAGAGCCTCCGAATGAGTGGGTATTAAAATTAACATTAAGAAAAAGGAGGTCATGACAAATACACATACCTCATGGAGATCGGAAACTCGAAAATCAAAGTTGTAGAAGATTATGTTTTAGTAGGAAAAACTGTCTAGTTAGGTAGGTGTTGAGGATGGCTTGATGTAAAAATAGAAAACACAATTTTCTTTTCCTTTTGATGTATTTTAATGTCTAGTTTTTTTACAACCACTGATGTAATAAAAAACAAGAGCAAAAAAACAACAAAATTTATAAAAAGAAACATATATATAAAAAGGTTGTTTGCTGATCGCCAACATGGCCCCCGACGGTGTGAAAACACCAATTTACTGGGCGGCGACAAGCAACACCACCTTGCGAGTGGGTCGACGCAGCACGCCCCCTTTCGTTGCGAGGTCCGCTACTCTAACTATCCCGTCCTTTCCCGGGTGCACTGCTGCAATTCGCCCTCGGGGCCATTGGTTCCTGGGCAGCGTGCCGTCCGCGATAAAAACTAGATAACCCACCCTTAACGGACGAGCCTTCTGCAACCGCCTCCTGGGTGTGAGCGTAGGCAGGTACTCTCGAACGAAGCGCTGCCAGAAGTGGTCTGCTAGCCTCTGCGCCTTTCTCCAGCTTACACGTCGGATCAAGTCTGCGTCGACGAAAACATTAGTCTCAGGCTCGCAGCTTGGGCTTCCAATTAAGAAAGTGAAAGGAGTCAGGGCGTACTCTGCGCCCACATCCACCGAGACGTGTGTCAGGGGTCTTGAATTAATAATTGACTACACTTCTAAGAGCTGAGTGTTTAATACCTCCTCCTTGGGTGTCCTTTCCTTCAATGTTACCGCGATGGCACTCTTTACCGAGTGGACTAGCCGCTCCCAACAGCCCCCCATAAATGGAGCGGATGGGGGTATGAATCGCCATTCTATCCTTTTATTTACGCAGAAATTGAAGAGCTCACTTTTGTATAGTCAAATGGTCAAAAAAGAAGCCAGTTGCCCATTCCAAAGCGTAGTAGGTACTTAAGGAGAAGAATTGTTACATAAGTCATGTTGGAATTATACATGTGAGACCAATGTAGAAAGACGTGTACATTAAATGCGTCCGTAATTAAAATATAACAAAAAACAATTACAAAATTAAAATAAGCTGCTGCCAAGCAGCTAAGAGATGACCAGTTCCTACTGACGGGGCTTGTTCTCGAACATATTCTATTATTTTTCTAATACAAAACTCACCGACATCGAAAACACTGTTTCGCTATTTTATTCAGCAACATTTCTGGCCCGTATACCAATTTATTTGGGGTCGTAGCAACATTTATTTGTCTTCTAAACGTCTCTATTAGTCGTCAATTCGTCATCTCGGTAGTCATCTCTTCCTCGCCATAACAACTTTCACACAGTCCATCCATCATTCTTTAGTTTTTCCTTATTCTTATCCCATCCTTATAGCAACGGTAGGCTAATTTGTAACGGCCGCGAATTACGAGTTGTCATAGGTTCGAACCCTGACAGGCACTTTACTTTGTGTACATTATTTCATCGCCACTGCTCTCAAAACGACAAAGGAAAACATCTTGTGGAACCCAGCATGTCCTAGAACCAAAAATTTACACGTGACGTCTATCCAACCCGCACTGGGCCCGCTGATGAATTACGACCCACTCCCTCTCAACGAGAGGAGGCCTGTGTCTCAGCAGTGGTGTCACATTATATTCTGATTATGACATAGTCACTCACATTCATACTTAAAAAGCTTTTACTTTTTGAAATACAGACACATAAGGTTAGTAACAATTTACTTACAAGCAACGTTCCTAAAGCAGGTTCTTATATAAGCACAACGTAGGTGAACTAAATTACACAATTGAATTTAAGCCGAAGGACAAACGACAGCAAATAGGTCTCTTTCGTGCTCCTAATACCAATGAAATAGAGCTTAACAAATAACAATAAATCAAGAGATCATTATTTCAGTCAAAAGACGCCCACTGCTGGACATAGGCCTCTCCGAGCATCGCCACTTCCACCGGTTCTGTGTTTCTCGCATCCATGAGAATGTCTTTGCAGAATGCCTTAACATAATTCCTCAGGACCTTTTGAAAATACTCTGAAGCCAAACTCAAACAATACTGGCGACTAAACAAGAGTGTGAACTTTTAACAGTATTTCATAAAATTATCACAAAGCGTTACTTAACAACACGTCTCAAAGCCTTAAACGACGCGACGGCAGAAAGTAAATTTCTTCTTCCCCAAAATTAGGCCCGTATTTATTCCCAAAAGATTGCCAAAGTAACAAGTAATCACTCAAACTTCTGACGTCAGCCCATGATTGCCTATTATCCTTGAGTACGTCAAAATAACAGCTATTTTTACCCAACTTAAAGACAGGTGGAGGTTTGGTACATGTTTTTGCGACACTTTACTCTAAGATGTTCTTCAGATACTTCTTTCTGTACATGTGATTACTTATTAAAATTAAATCCCTTTTTTCTATCAAAGTCTATCGAGAAATTGACTAGAATTTTTGTCGGGGTGATCTAGAAATACTCAATGTTTTAGAGGAGTTGTATCAATCGGTAACGAGGACCCTTTTTTTTGGTTAGGAAATCATCAAAAGACTACTCCCGCTCTGGGTGGAGCGGGAGGGCGTGTCAGTCTTTTACTGACTAAAACCCACCCGTGTTCCTTCAGTTGCCAGTGCCAGGGCCACGGTATATCTTTCGAACCACCCACGACCCTGGCTCGCACCTCATCACTGAGTACTGACATCTTTTTGAGGCGCGCGTGGCGCTACTACTTCGCAGTAGGAGGTGACGGCTTCCCATCCGCTTTCGATCCGAACCATGACCTAGACCAGGGCCGGACGCGAGAAATCGCTGCCGCCGATTGACTCTGCGAGGACATGGCGGTGCTCCACCCAGGCTGGGCAGACCTCCACCATATGCTCTACCGCGTCCTCCGGTCCTAAGTGCCTATCTAACATCCGCAACCCAGGGAGGGTTGACGACGCTAGATAGGCACTCAATTTATATAAAATACTGGTATTAAACTGTCTCCGGTTAGACTGGATGCCGACCAGCCCAGTAACCGGCCGGCTGGAAAGACTAGGAAGACTGATGATCAATCGTTTACCTGTGGAGGTTGTGGAAATGTTGAACGATGGAGTTGGACATGGAAACGAGTTGGATTCATTGATGCAATATCGACATCGATAGATTATTTATCGATAGGCTATAAGCCTATCGATAAATAAACTATCGATGTCCAGGCCATGGTACGGAGCGAGAGAGAATTGAAAGCCGTCACCTCCTTCTGCGAAGCAGTAATGCTTGCGAAGGAGGAGGCGGAGCGCGTGAGGGAGAGAGCCTTGCGCCCTCACGCCCCCACTAGTTGCCGCAGGAGACGCCCTGGGCGTCGGGAGTCGCCTGCAGATTTCCGGCCACCGTAGGCGGGCTTGCGGACGGCGAGCAATGGGTAGCTCGCCGTCCGGTAAGGACCAGGCCCGGGTCGATGGCGCGTCGTGTTCCACGCGCGCCTCAAAGAGATGTCAGCACAAATTGACGGGGTCCGATAGGGCCGACGCCTCAGGGTCGCGGGTGATTCGAAAAGAGATAACCGTGGCCCTGGCACAGGCAACTGAAGGAACACGTGTTGGTTTTAGTCAGTAAAAGTCTGACACGCCCTCCCGCTCCACCCAGAGCGGGAGAAGTCATTTGATGATTTCCCACCCAAAAAAAAAAAGTGATATTTAGTGACGAATTCAGAGAAATTTTCAAAAATTCATGAAAATTTGGTATTCTCGAATTCCATAAAACTTCGCCTATGCTTTATAGGGTGCTTAATTGTTGCAAATGGGTCACACTATCAAGTCCTTGATGGAATACGTTAAATTACGAGGCTCCCTGTCCCGTAAATTCGTTAATTATATCAGCTCTCAGCAGTCAGTATTAAACAAAAACGACCTATCCAAAACACGTAGGTGTTTTAAACAGCTCCATCTAGTTATTACGGTATGTTGAAATATAATAATAATAATAAAATAATCATTTTATTTCAGGCATTGTACAAACACATACATTCCACCCATGGTGACTACATGTCATAAATAAGTATTAAGTACTAGGTACTTAGTTATTATAAATTAAATTAGATTAAAATGTTTATAGTTTTACGGTATATTTAACATAATGTTAGAAATTATCATTAATTTAATGAATTCGTCATTATTACTACTTCATTATGTAGGTATATCATGGTCAATGTTGAGATTGAACAATACGGTTCTAGTCACGAAAATTGTGCGGAATACAGTAGTTACTATATTATTCTTACAGTTAAACAATCGAGTTCGAAATGAAGCTCTCATCCTTCTCAGAACGGAAAAGAAGTCACCCACTCGGTTTTCAAAGAACATACCAGACGCGCTACACCGCCAATGCAGGTTAAACATGGCCCGAAACGCTATATTGTACTGAACACGAAGAGAGTTGTAAGCTCTCTTGGTGTACTGGTACCAAAGTTGGCTGGTGTAGAATGCCCGGCAGTAGGACTCAAAAAGTGTTGCTTTCACTTGCTTGGAACAATGTGCAAATCGTCTTGCAAGCATGTTGCTTCTACAAGCAATGCCCCTTCTTTGCCGCTCCAAATCATTGTCATCCGTTAAATTTTCATTCAACACATGTCCAAGATATTTAAATGTGCTAACAAGTCTTAATGTAGAATTATTTAAAGTGATGGGTAATATAGTCTCAGGACCCTTTCCATATTTAAAAATCATAACTTCAGTTTTCTGAACATTGTACATCAGTTGGTGAGTAGCTGTATATCGCTCACAAATCCCCACGAGTAATCTAAGACCATTGGCCGAGGGGCTGAGCAGCACCATATCGTCTGCATAGCTCAAGTTGTTTACGCTTATACCATCAACATTGCATCCGACTCTGGAGCGGCTCAGCTCCTCGATCAACTCATTGACATATAGGTTAAACAAAATTGGAGATGTTACCCCCCCCTGCCTTATACCACAGGGAAGTCTATAGGGTCTAGAAAACGAACTGCCCCATCTAACTTGGTTAACTTGATTGTCGTACCAATATTCCAGTACATGTACAATATCCCGAGGGACTTTAGTATTGCGCATTTTGTCCCATAAAATATCATAATTAATAGAATCGAAGGCTCGACTTATATCCAAAAAACACGAAAACACTGAAGTTTTTCGTGATATATTTAGATATATATCACGAAAAACCTCAGTGTTTTCGTGTATAATGTAGAACAGTATTTTTAAGAGCAAAACAGCGAAGTCGGTTGACATGCGTTGTCGAAAAGCGAATTGCGCATCACTTTTTGGGATGTTATTTTCGTTAAAATGTTGAGATATGAGTCGTTCAAATATTTTAGAAATCACAGTTGCTAATGAGATTGGTCGATAATTAGACAAACTAGATGAGTCTCCGGTTCTATTCTTTACAATAGGTATCACTGTGGTCTTCATAAAATTATGCGGTAAATAATTATGATCAATACAAGTGTTAAAAAATGTTTCAACCTTATCGAATAACAATGGTCCCGCAAACAATATGTGTTCAACGCTGAGCCCGTCGTGGCCCGGTGACTTGCCACGCTTCATGCCTTTAACGCAGGTGAAAACATCGGCTGCTGAGACATGCAGTCCACTAGTGTCGCGCGGCTGGCAGTCCGAGCATGCCCCGCGACTCGCGCCACCACGGGCCCCGCTTGTCCCATTACATGGTGCGGGCGGGTTAAACTTATTCATAAACAAGTCGGCAATTTCATTATGGTCCTAACTACCTTCTACAGACACTGGCATACTAGGTTTAAGTTTTAATTTATTCGTTCCTTTCCAGAATTTAACAAAATCTTTGTTATCGTGTGTGGCTAAAATGTCCATTTTTATTTTGTTCTCGTTTATTTGGCACCATTTCAACTTATTTTTAAATTCTTTACGGGTCAATATCATATCGTCATGCAATTTACCCTGCATGGGGCGCCCATAAACGTTCCATAACTGGAAACATGCCCAAGCTGTTTCATGAAAGCTCCTCACATGATAGCTCCAACCAATCACCTATTTCTTTTTATGACAACTTTTACCTACGTAAGTTTTCAGAGCAGCTTGAGAGATACAGTCAATAATTTGCTCGTAGTAAGTATCTATGCGTGGCAGGTGGTTTGAACTATCGCATGCATGACCCTTGCATGGGAGCTACTGCCAGTCATACCTATCAATATACTGACCTCACAGTTCTGCATGTTTACATTTTTGTTCATAACTGCGATTGCCCCATATAACCTTATTTATTTTACTATAACTTTCTTGCACAGACCTCGGTACGAAACCATCAATATCACAATTTATTATCAAAGGAAAGTGATCTGACCAAGAAACCTCATTTAATATTTTAATATTCTTTATGATATTAATTGCAGAATGTGTGACAAGACAGAGATCCAGCCAGCCGCACGTTCCATGCGCATCTCTCTATCAATATACCACCCCTAATATGTCATAGGTCGTCTTACATGCATCCGGACATATTTGTTGGTTCCTTCTCAAAGCTGCTCAAAGTAAATCGCTCAAAGGACTACATATAGCACGTTTTCTGTCACAGGATATCCACCAGTGTGAGCCGATGCTCTAAACGCTTTTAGGTATATACACAATTTCAACAGGCTGTAGATACGTGTGTTTATTTATATATTTTAAAGGTACAAATGATTTTTATTAGTACAACTCCTTTTAATATGTACCTACTATACTTTATAAACAGAATTTTGTACGTAGCATAAAGTTTACGAATAAGGTACATTATCAAGATTTAAGGAAATATCAGTAATTGATTGACGCTATTTATTGCTAAAACTGAACAAGGCGAATTTAATTTGTATTTTACGTCGCCTTCTATTCTATGTATTACTACAACAATAGCTATAGCATGATAGACACGTGATATTGTCCTCTTTGTGAACGTACAGACCGTTATTGATGCAATGTCTTGAAACTCTGTTAAAAACCAAGTATAGTGGGGTTTTAGTTAACATTGTTAAACTAAACGGCGCAGTGAAGCCAGTTTATCAGAAGTGGTCCTCGTTTTAATGGTTCAGTAGCTTGAATATCATCAGGATTATGTCGATAATTAGCAGTTCGTCGTGGGCGTGGTACGACAGCAGACCTAACATCGTCTCTCACCAGTGTCTGTCATAACCGCCCTTTCTGGTGATTCCAGTAACTTCGTTACAAAGCTAGACGGAGTCACTTGCTGAGCCGTCAGACTTAGAAGGGTAAGTTATTATTTCTAACCTCTAAAACTGGCTTCAAAACTAATAACAACTCGTGTGTACTAACTGTTGTGTTTTTTCTACAGTTTTATTATTATGTTTATGTGATTTACATGACAGTTTGATTCGTTCGCGTAAATCTTTACACCAACTCTTAAAGTATTTAGGAGTCTAAATAAATAAACAAGCACGAGCAAAGCAAGCAAGCAAATACCAGGTGATGGATCACACATTTTAAAAGGAAAAAAAAACAAGCTTAACGTAATATGTTTTTTTGCATTGAAGATGCATTTATGTATACATGTTCCATCCACCGGCACCGTGCAGGCATTGTGCAGAATTGGTTAGCTGCTTCAATCGTAGCAAAGTCAAAACTGTCCATTGAATGCCGAGGTCTGGGAATGATTTTAATGCTGAAAATACAGTTTATAGATTTTTTGTCTGTTTGTCTAAATGTATGTTCCAGCATCACGGAAATACTACTGAATAGATTTTGTTCAAATTTTACATTGACATTCCAAGTCTGGTCAGTCTGTAGGCTATAAATTATCACGGTTTTCGCTATGGTGAATGAGCAATATTGCTTTGTGTTCATTTTCTTCTAAAGTTCACAACAAATTGCAAAAGAAAAGTTTATAATATAGTATCCTTAACTTTTACAAACATTTTGAGATAAATTCACAGAACTTTTTAAACCTGTACAGTAATCAAGAAAATAGTCAATTTTCATATATACATTTTTTGCCAATCGATCCTATTTCTTATATAGATCTGAAAACTCTACGGGACCAAGTGAGGTTTAAGAACTAGGAAAGTCAGAAATCGTAAAAATAATGGCTGGACTGGGCTAAATAGGGAACTAATGTAGCAGATATGTATGTATTTACAGATTTAATCACTTATATGATTACCATATCTTTATGAAGCTTAGCAGTTCGTCATGAAATATTTTACAATGACAATCGTCAGGAATATACTGTAAGAATACAACAATCAGTGTGTACGAGCCAATAATGCTCATACAGCAAAAGTGCGCCTATTCAAGTGCTGCACAATATTAAGTAAATCAGTCGTAACTAAAACACCAACACACGCTAATTGGCGTGTTGACGTAAATCAACATTAAGTGCGGCTCAGGTTACTAACAGCAACCTAAAACTGTGTCCATAATAAATATTTGGAACTTAGCAGTAGTTTGGTGTTAAACTAACTTCTACAACTACCGGGTTACCCGTCAACGACGAGAAAACCCCAACATCTTTTTGGTCCTTCGAGCCGGATGTCACGGGTCCACGGGAACACATCGTGTGAATCATCGTGACTCCTCATCAAGCAGAGTGTTTAGTGTGTGGTATATCCCAGTTACGTGAGCAAATCGGTGCTGCTGGCCTCCCACAAGCGGGTCTCACCAGTAGCATTGAGACGTTGCACATAACGTAAAGGAGGGTGAACTACACTAAGTGTCTGCCACTAACGAACCAGCAGAGACCACGTCTACTGCTACAAACTACATATCAAGCAAGGATCGGCGAGGATAACGTCCACGGCGGTTTCTTCAGCGGAGACTACGTCTACTGCTACAAATAAGAAATAATCAGCGGGGATAGCGTCAACTGCGATTATTTCGAAACCTGTGAGTCTACACTACTCACGCACCAACTACTAGTAGCCACAAGGCATTAACAATGTCCACAGAAGACAACAACGAATTTGCTGAACTTATAACTAAGCAGCAAAAAAGCTACGAGAATATCAAAACTCTCCAGGCTAATTACAAAAAGGATGCTGTGAGTAGAAAAACCATAGTATACCTTAACAAGCGCATCGAATCTTTACAATCCTTATGGGATGAATTTCGAGCCAATCACGATGTCTTAAAGAAGTATGAGACTATCCAAAGAGACCATGACTACTTCAAAAAGGACATTCTCATCATTACAAAAAGCATGTTTGAAGAAACAATACAATCAATGAATCAACTACGAAACAAGTTGATAAATGAACCCGGAGCTTCGGGGATGCTAAAACCAAAAATACCAGAAACGCCCGGGACACCGCAATTTGATACAACTGGAGTACACCTACAAATGGAAGATGAAACGGACAAGTATCTATCTACTATGTTACGTAATCAAATGTGTAACTTCAACGCTTTGAAGAGAGCGGTCTCCAAGGTCAACATTAGCAGCATGTACGAGAAATGGCAACTGCAAGATCAACTAAATATTTTACGATCAAAATGGGAAGCAATAGACAAGATTCACTGGGAGCTGAGTTACCTTCTGCTAGGCAACGATAAAGACTACGAAGCCAAATATGACCACTGGGAGAAAGTCTACGACGACCTGAAGGAAGATTTAAACAGAAAAATCTTTGAGACATCCCATTATGAAAAAACAACACCGCGTATGGAATTGCCGGAGTTCAACGGAACTTACAACAATTGGATCTCTTTTAGGGATTTATTCTCTGAGATGATTCATAACAATCCAACGCTGAACAAAACGCAGAAAATGCAGTTCCTAAAATCAAAATTGAAGGTTGAAGCGTTAAATTTAATCAAGCACCTTCCTGTGAGCGCTGAGAATTATGACTCGTGCCTGGATATTATCCAGCATCGCTGCGATAACAAGCGACTTCTCTTCACTTCATACATAGAAACACTTCTCAATCAATCATCTATCGAAAAGCCGACCTCGACCAACTTGAAGAAGCTGTACGACACGACGAAAGAGTGTTTAAATGGCCTAGAGAACATAGACATTAATGTTCCAGTATGGGGTCCTCTTCTCGTGTACCTACTGTCTTCCAAACTGGATGACGTCACTCACGGTGACTACATCAAAACCATGAAGCATTCAAGAGAGCTTCCAGGTTTAGAAGAGTTTATGCAGTTCCTAGAATTGCAGTTCATGACGATGGAAACATCCCGTACTAAAAGAAGCGGAGGAAAACAAAATTATTTAACGAATAATAACCAACATAAAACTTATAATAACAACAAATCAATAAACATTAAAGACTCAGAAAAGTGGACAAAAACCTACCATGCTGCGCTGAAAAAATGTCCACTTTGCAAAAACGAACACGTGCTGTGGCAGTGTCCTACATTCCTGAACATGGATGTCGCAACGCGAAACCAAACAATAAATAACTTGAACTTGTGCAAAAACTGCTTGTATAGTCACGGCGGAAATAAATGCAAGTCAACGAAAAAATGCCGCACGTGTAACTTCAAGCATAACTCCCTTCTTCATGATGATAACCTGAAAGGGCAACAATCAAAGCCGACCACACAAACGGTGGCTGAGCGGACATCTAACCATATTAACGGTGAACAAGAGATACTTTTAACGACTCTTCAACTAAGGGTCAAAAACAAAGAAGGAGATTACGTATTTCTTCGGGCGTTACTGGATCAAGGCTCTCAAGTATCCTTGATAACAGAAAATGCTGCTCAGCAGTTGAATTTACCCCGAAACAAAATGAACGCCGCTGTCACTGGTGTTGGTACTATAATGGGCAGGAGTAAAGGGATGATAAAATTGGAATGTAAATCAATCCACTCGGGTTATACATTCCAAACCGAAGCTTTAGTAATGAGTAAACTAGTCAATAATCTACCTAACTCAACGATCAACACAGAGAGCTGGACGCACCTCCAGCATATCAAGTTGGCCGATCCAGCCTACAACATCTCTGGACCCATCGATCTACTACTTGGAGCTGATGTGTACTCCGACGTGATCTTAGGAGGAATAATCAAGCACAATAATGACTCGCCAGAAGCACAACAAACAAAGTTGGGATGGATACTGTGCGGTGCAACAAAGCAGTTTAACTGTCTAGTTACTCTAACAGAGCTAGAAAACCTAACAAAATTTTGGGAGGTAGAAGACATTCCTTCAGAAACTGAACTGACATCGGAAAACGAATACTGTGAAAAATATTACACAGAAACAACAAAGAGATTAAGCGACGGGCGGTATGTGGTGAAGATGCCGATGAAAGCTAACTTCGAGCAAAACATTGGAGACTCAAAACCTCAAGCCACAGCACAATTTCTTCATTTAGAAAAGAAAATGAAGAGACAAGATCACTTCGCTAAACTATACAAAGATTTCATCCGAGAATACATCGAATTAGGTCACATGAAACCAGTGACAGAATCCGAAAGTCGAGTACAATCCTTCCTACCACACCACGGCGTGTTAAGGGAGAGCTCAACAACCACCAAACTGCGAGCTGTTTTTAACGCATCAATGAAAACAGACTCCGGGTACAGCCTAAATGATTTGATGGAAAAAGGGCCAAATCTTCAAAAGTATATTTTATCTCTGATCATAAAATGGCGGAGCTATAAATATGTCCTAACGGCGGACATTGAGAAAATGTACCGTCAAATCCTTATTCATCAAGATCAACAATGTCTTCAAAAAATTATTTGGAGAGACACCATGAGAGAACCACTTCGAGAGATGCAGCTGTGTACTCTAACCTACGGGACCAAAGTCGCTCCATTCATAGCGATGCGCACTCTCCAACAGCTGGCCGAAGATGAAGGAAACGCTTTTCCTCTGGCCCAAAAGGCGCTTCTGAACGAATTTTATATGGATGACGCCATTACGGGCCACCATTCCATGGAAAAAACAAAGCAACTTCAAAAAGAGCTAAGCGAACTCCTGAAGAAAGGTGGTTTTGTTTTACGGAAATGGTCGACGAACGAACCATCTATTCTCAATGAACTGCAGACGAAGGAAAAAAGCAACAATAACGAATTTAACTTCAAACAACAAGAGTTCAGCAAAACACTCGGACTCGCCTGGAATGACGCAAGCGATACATTCCATTTTAATATCGAAGCACCTAACAACAACAAAAATGCACCGTACACTAAACGTAAGCTATTGTCAGAAATAAGCAAGATTTACGATCCGCTGGGTTGGTTGGCACCAATGACCATCCAAGCAAAACTGCTTTTTCAAAAATTGTGGAGTGACAACTATCAAAACATTGGCTGGGACGAAAGGGTACCAGATTCCATAGAAAAGGAATGGATACAAATTAAAACCGATCTTCCAAACATAAATAACATCAGTTTACCAAGATGGATAAAAAACGAAAACAATCGGCCGATCGAGTTGCATGCCTTCTGTGACGCAAGCGAGAAGGCCTACGCATGCGTTATCTACAGCCGAACTACGTCACCCACCGGCGCTTACGAAACTACATTACTCGCAGCAAAAACTAAGGTGGCCCCACTCAAAAAGAAAACAACAATACCAAGGTTGGAGTTATGCGCCGCAGTTTTACTAGCGAAACTCCTAGAAAAGATAACTAAGATCCTGGAAGAGAACGAACTCAGGATTACATGCTGGACTGATTCTAAAGTAGTTCTAGCATGGCTTCAGGGAAGTCAAACTAAGTACGAAAAGTACATAACCAACAGAACCAAACAAATACGAAACGTCGTGCCTGCGATAAACTGGGGTTACGTAAAAACAAACGAAAACCCTGCCGACTGTGCCACAAGAGGACTCCCACCGCAAAAACTGGTCAGCTTTAAACTGTGATGGGAAGGCCCTAAATGGCTTAAGGAGCAAGAAACACAAGCCGTTGCTTCAAAAGAGACTTATACCACAAATGAGGGCACCTTAACAAACTGTTACACCGCTAATAGTACGGAACCCATGTCGATTAAAAATGAATTAATTCATTCATTACTTGAGCGACATAGCAACATAGATCGTATTACAAGAATACTCGCCTTAGTGATACGTTTCGCTGATGCATTACGAAACAAAAGTAGGTCAATCGGGTGCCGGGCACTGAACTTGAATGATATAAACAACGCCTTCTGTATGATTATCAAATCAGTGCAAGAGAATTACTTTAAAAACGACATTAATTCTCTCAACAAATGTGGGAAACTTCCGAACAGAAGCACCGTTTTGAAATTAAACCCATTTTTAGACACAAGTGGAGTCTTACGAGTTGGAGGACGTCTTAACCACTCAAAGTTACCGGTGGAGACTAAGCACCCCATGCTCGTTCCAGGAGAGGGAAGACTAACCCAACTCATCGTTGAAAAGGCACATCAACGAACGTTACACGGTGGAGCAAGATTAACACTTGCTTACACTAGAAACAATTATTGGATCATCAGCGGTAATCGAACCGTCAAGAAGATACTGCGACAATGCATCCGATGCCGGCGATACACAACTAACAGATCTGAACAACTAATGGGCAATCTTCCTAAAGAAAGGATCACTCCATCGAGGCCGTTTTCACACACTGGCATTGACTTTACAGGCCATGTGGATGTGAAGATAAACAAAGGCCGCGGGATAAAAACCTGCAAAGGTTACATAGCCATATTCATATGTATGTGCACAAAAGCAGTACATATTGAACTTGTTTCGGACCTATCCACGCAAACATTCATCGCAGCATTAAGAAGAATGTGCGCCAGAAAAGGAACCCCAAAACATATCTACTCCGATAACGGAACCAACTTCGTCGAAGCCGCAAGAGTCTTACAGGAAGAGTTCCAACAATACAAAACAATGCTATCTTCAGAGTTTTTTAAGGAGATCAATGACCTACAAATAGAGTGGCACTTCAACGCTCCATCCTGGCCATCAGCAGGAGGCCTATGGGAAGCTGCTGTACGTTCCATGAAAGCTGCCTGAAACGGGTAATCGGAGAAACGAAGCTAACATACGAACAATTTGCAACACTTCTGACACAAATCGAAGCGTGCATGAACAGCAGGCCGCTGTGTCCATTATCAGAAGATGTGGACGATCTGGACGATCTGGACTATCTCACTCCTGGTCATTTCCTCACAGGGGGTCCAACGCTAACACTGCCACTTAACGAACCTGAGGAAACGAAAGCAGTAGACATCAGAAATAACTGGAAACTCATTCAGCTCATGCGTCGACACTATTGGGAGCTCTGGTCAAAAGAATACCTACATTCATTACAAAACCGGAACAAATGGCAGCAGACTAAAGAGAACATACAAAAGGGCCAACTTGTCCTCATCAGAGAAAGCAATCTTCCTCCGAGCAGGTGGGCAATGGGCCGCGTAGTGGCACTACATCCAGGCAGTGACAACTTAGTCCGGGTGGTCACGCTCAAGACACAGAATGGAGTCCTCAAAAGACCAATTACAAAACTTGCCCCCTTACCTATAACCGAGGTATGTGAAGGCATTGATTCACAGAAAGTGATTCCGGAAACGAAGCCCTGCAAGCTAAATGAAGGGATCAAAATCAAGAAAAAAGTAAATAGCTTGCTAGTGATGTTACTAGTAGCGTTCACAACGCTATCAGTTGGGCTAGCATCACCCCTGCAACATTTCAAAATCACAAAATTGACAGAAAACCAACCAGTGTATTTTGACCCCGTCGGAAATATCCAACTAATTCACGACGAGTGGAAGCTTCTAGTGTACTACAACCTAACAACATTCTGGCAAAGTACAACAAAGGTGGAGAATTTTGTGGATCGTTTGGTACAACTGTGTGATACGATGCCTAACGAACCATGTCACGCTACGACTCAACAATTAAAGTTCGAAATGAGTCAGCTGAACGAGTATAACATACTGCTACGTTCTCAACATCGACAGCGACAGCGACGTGGCTACGTCAACGGCGTAGGAAACCTTGCACGAGCCCTATTTGGTGTCCTTGACAGCGATTTTGCCGAAAAATACGCTCAAGACATACAAAAAATCAAAACAAACGAGCAATATTTACTGCAGCTCATAAGAAATCAGACACTGATTATCGAGGCAGAAAACAATGTCATAAAGAAAAATGAAGACTTCGTAAAAACGCAACTAGAAGGAATTCAGCAATTTATGAACGAAACCAAATATAATACGGCATTGATCGAAAACCGGTTTCAAATAATGAAAACAATGAATGACGTCAATGCTGGAGCTTTAAGCGCAAGCCTACTTATCGCAGTACTGAGAAGAAACCAACAAATGCTCCTAGATGCATTGACAGATATCTATCGAGGTCATCTCGATATGAACCTATTCACACCGGAGCAACTATCTGAACAAATGAACTACATTGCGGGTATTATACCGAAAAGGTTAACACTACCTATCAAAACCAGCAACGGAGCAAACGTCAAAAATATTTACAAAATTATTTATGTCAAAGCCCGGATTACCGAACAGTACCTGCTCTTTGAACTACATATCCCGTTGCTAAGCGATGACGAGCATACATTGTATCGCAATATAGCTATACCTAGACACCAAACTGCTGACCAATGTCAGGCGATAGCGACAACAACACAGTATATTGGAGTTAACTTCGCAAAGAACACCTACATACAGATGGAAGAGGTTGATCTACAGCAATGTTCAACAATGACAGCGGACAACCACATTTGCCACGCCTCTACAACTATCAGTAACTTGCATGGAGTTACGGCATCTTGCGAAGCTCAAATACTGAGTCAAAATGTAAATAACATTACATGCAACTGGGTACCTCAGCCATGCTCGGACCAATGGACAAAATTACAGAGACCAAACATATGGCTGTATAACTGCATCGATGAGTGTACGACTCGCATTGTATGCGAGAATCGAATAACAACAACTGTCATAACAAAGGCGGGGCTCCTTGCCCTAGGTCAAGATTGCTTACTACAACATAAGGATGTGACGATCTACTCACATAACGTTCTTAGTAGTAGTATCAATATTGGAATTACTTTGGAGGTGCCCACTATAGAATCGCCAAATGATATATGGAGCTCATTCAAAAACACAAAATTCGTGCTACCCAACATCAATTTATCTAATGAACACACAATAATAGATAACCAGATAGCTGCGCAAAAGGGACGAGAGAGCCTACCTTACGAGTTAAGTGTCCACGACATTGGTAACTACGCCATAAGCACTTTGCTGGTGGGAGGAATCGTCTGCGGTATGATAGTGTGGCGACTGAGAAGATATTATCAACAAGCACGCAAGAAGAGCAATATTTCGACGGCCAACAGGACTCGAGAGAGGACGGAGGAGATTGAGCTGAAGGAGATTCCTGTCTACGGTAAAATAAGAAGTG
Source organism: Dasypolia templi (assembly GCA_963555695.1). Lineage (NCBI taxonomy): Eukaryota > Metazoa > Arthropoda > Insecta > Lepidoptera > Noctuidae > Dasypolia > Dasypolia templi. The sequence goes on from OY743147.1 coordinate 3,744,558, forward strand.
AACCCTCATCGAGCAACAATCTACAGCAATCAGCAGCAACAAGATTCAAACTTTGAATATTTAAGAATTTATGTAATTTCATGTTTGTTGTTTAAATTATTTAAGAATTTATGTAAGCTCTACTGTTTAAACAACTTTTGTGTTATATAATTTTACATTTTGTAACGCTAGAGATCTGAGCACGTATACTTTTCCCTCGGGAGCATGTACGAGCCAATAATGCTCATACAGCAAAAGTGCGCCTATTAAAGTGCTGCACAATATTAAGTAAATCAGTCGTAACTAAAACACCAACACACGCTAATTGGCGTGTTGACGTAAATCAACATTAAGTGCGGCTCAGGTTACTAACAGCAACCTAAAACTGTGTCCATAATAAATATTTGGAACTTAGCAGTAGTTTGGTGTTAAACTAACTTCTACAACTACCGGGTTACCCGTCAACGACGAGAAAACCCCAACACAGTGTATCAGTGTTGTGCCATTAGGTGGTATATGCGGGAACGCAGGTGGCGTTAGTTCACTTAAAAAGGAAAACTTCGCTAGCGATGGGAAATTGCCACTGAAGGCTGCGGGTGTCGACCTTAGGACGAGCCACTTCTCACACGGACAACTGCCGATCTATTCTGTAACCATCTCACTGTGAAGTGAGCGTGGAGTGAGCTGTCAGTGCCACTGATGGTAGGGATTGGCCAAGACGTGATGACGAAAGAAGCTAGTTTTGTATAATTCCGTAAAACAGTAACGTGTAATATAAGTCATGGCAATTACTTTTAATCGCTCGCTTTCTCGTCAACTGCGATTCAACGTTAATAAAATTATGAGTAGTAGCGAATCGATCCAACTAATGAGAATCAAATGACAAACGAGTTCTCGTGAGGTTCTGAATTGGGAGCTGGTTCAACTGAAAGTCGACCCCTACATACATCTCTATCTACGAGTATACAGTATCTTCCATTTATTCTCCGATCTAAAGTTGTAGGCATCCAATACTATCCCGAGTATTTCAATTTACGTGAGCATGAAAATATGCAAAGGATGTAATTAGAAATTTTTATGTGGAATAAATTCTTAGTGCGCGTTTAAAATCGTCGAGACGAGGTCTTCAGTTAATTATTTTGAATCGTGAAGAAATCTTTAAGATGAAATGACTTCTTTTTTATTTGGTCACTGAACAAAGAGGTTTTGAATCCTACATAATATTTTATTTTAATAAAATTTTCGAATATTTCTCAGAAGCAATCCTTTGATACAGTCATGATTAAACAATAATGCATTGTTTAATCATGACTTTATCAAAGGAGAGACAAGACTTTTAAAATAATTGATATTAAACTTGTACTATTATGCAGACCGGTCTTTGAATTTGTTCTATATCAGATGCACTTTGATCGATTGTTGTTTAAATTTATTTAGTTTATCCAACAAGGTTTAGAATTACTAAGTATTAAGCTAAGTTAATTTATGCAGTTCTTCTTAATTGTGACTTCTTTTTAGTATTGCCACACATTTTTTTTTTGCTGGAGATGATTTTGATTTGTGTTGATCCGATTGCAGAATTCAATCCTAACGATGGAAGTATTCTATTAATTTGATCCAAGACGCTTATTTTCTTTAAATATTTGAATCAATTCTGTACTCCTAAAGCCTATGAGGTTTTTAACAATATATCTCAGCTGTATTCCTGTGAAATTTAAATAACTGTCTTTTGAAAATTGGTTCGTGTTTCGTCACTTTCGTCATAATTGTTTTGTGTGATCGTTTTGCGTGGTACTATTAATTCTCGCTCGCTCTATGAAAGATTCTGCTTGTATCTTTGGTGTGATTGTCTATTTATTTGTCTGCAGATGATGACTGTTTAAGCCGAATTTCGGCTCACCGAACGGGCTGGAAACGTCGTAGACAGCTCGTGACCCACTCCGAAGCCGTTGAGCTGCGTTGGTTTGTCGGCCAGCGTAAGAACTGCGTGTGCCTACATCCCCAAGACTTACCTGTCGCGTGAAGGCCGCTGAATACTCATATCGGACTTCCGTATTCTTGCAATTTGTCTTGATTTTAATGAAGTCAGTAGATAGCCTACAGTTTTCCTTTATTCAAGGTTAATGACGTTTTAAATTTGACTTTGTACTGACTCACAGTTTAACTTAGTGTTTTATACCGTAAAGAGGCAGTGTTTCGTGAGCAAAGGCCTGTATTTAAATGATTGCAGTCGGTTCGAGATAGGTTGTGCACCAAAATACCTTACTTGCGTAAAAAATCAGTTCACCACTAAATTTAAATCATACGAGTAGTTCAAAGCTGTAATTTTCATTTATGATTTCTTGATTGTTATAGTTCCTCTTTTTATTTCTTATATTTTTTTCTATTTTGTGTGTTTTGTTATTAAAGTTATACGTGTTATGTGGTAAAGTTTCCATTTTTATTTCTCTACACCTCATAATCTACCTATTACGTTCCCACTGCTGGGACACAGGCATCCTCTCAGTGAGAGGGAGGGGGGCGTAATAACCATGTGGACCCAATACGGGTTCGTAGATGTCACATGTCTTCGAATTTTTTGGTTCTTAGACATGCCGGTTTTCTCACGATGTTTTCTTTCACCGTTTTGAGAGCAGTGGTGATGAAATAATTTACATAAAGCTCAAATAGATGTCCATTCGCCCAAGAAGAAGTTTGCGTGCGTTGACCACACTTTTCTCCCTTCTCAACTCTCCCACTTCTCCTTCATATCTTATGTCTCACTTCCAATATCTATGTTCATCTCACGCTAAGAAACTGCGCTTTTCCAACAATCTTCTCTTGCTTTGTCCTTCTCATACTCCTGACTTCGTTCATTCTTCCTTTCATATTCAGTCCATTCTTTTTTGAAATGCGCTTCATTTTGTTATCAGGACAGCCACCCGTCAGTATGCATTTAAGCGGAAATTGCAGAGTTATTCTCATAACAAATAGCGTAGAGTCGTCTCAACACCTTTCTCCATTAAATTTGTATATATGTATTTATATGGTATATATTCATACACGAAATATTTGAAGAGGGGCATCTATAGGTCGAACAGAAGCTATAGAAATGAAAAAGATTATTTTATCTAAGCATCTAATAATTTAATATTATAAATTTAACACACATAAAAATAATGGCTCTTTCATATTTTGTAACATCCATTACTCTAGTTTCTACGAAAATACTACTTAGAAACTACTTTCATTGAATCGGGCGAGGTCATGGCGGCGCGCTTAGATGTCGCGTGGCTTTTATGAATGATCAGAAGAGACCCGAGCCGCGGTGCCGGAGGCGCGCACGTGTGTTGCTTCAGTTGCCTCGCCCCACGCCCGCGCACCGTCCGCCGCCGTGTTCAGTCTCGCGCGAACTGCATGTTGCACTGCACGCGGCTTAACTAACGTGGAACGCATCGCGCTTCGCGCAACAAACATTGTGTACACAGTGATGGCTAGAGATGAGAGACATTATTAAAAGTGCAAGGTCACATTATTTAACGTGCAACTGCAGGGCGAATATGTACAGGAATTTTGGTGTAAATAGTGTAAATAAAAATTACGTCGTTATGAGGTATGTACATTTTAAGTTGTTGTTAATAAGTTGATTCTAATTTTTAAACACGCTTGCCTAATTATTTTTAAAATAATTAGTTGCATACCGTATGCAGTGGGATAACTGAGTTTCGCGTAAAATAGTCATGTTTCTACTAACCTACCAAAACATTGGTCAATAAAACGTATAATCTAACCGTAATGCAATTATTTTATAGTTACAACGGTCTTTGGTTATTTTACGAAAAACATAGCCAGCTATTTATCCCGTTAACCACTGGGAAAACAGCGTGTACCTACAACAGTCCAGTCCGCATCTGCCAATCTGGTACGATTTTTGATAAAATAAACTCGCGCTATGCACTTCTTACAGTTTACATCTGTACAAATAGGTAGGTACATAAACTATCAATCAGCTGAGAGATAAGACTCGACGCACAGTTCGTAACCTAACAGAAATCATTACCTTATGCGAATTCGCGTTGCGTCAGCTGTTTATTAGTTCTTACCTAGTTTACATCTAGTAGATTGATAGAGAGTGTAAAACTGTATCCTTTTCGTAAAAAAATAAGAAATGATTGAAACGTCTCGATACTCGCTCGTAAAAGACGTGACCTCGCAGAGTTCATCGCCTCTGCCCCGCCGAGTCTGCCATTCATAGAGTAGGCCGTAAAGGTTTTATGCAAAATATCTCAAGCAGTTTTAAATTATGATAATTACGTAAAATGAAAAAAAAACATTTAGATAAAAAATATTTTTTTTCTGTTCGACCTATAGATGTCCCTCTTCAAATATTTCGTGTATGAGTAGATACACCTAATAAATATAGTAAGTATATATTTTTTTTAATATGTATGTTTTTGTATTATAAGTTACACAATATCTATTTACATCACACATCACATTTTTAATATTTTTTTTAAAGTATTTTTTTCCATCATTGTTCCCTTCAATTAAAGCACCTGCCATCTAATCTCTTCACCACCCTTGGTTGACTGGATGAGAATGCCTAAGGCATTAAGTCCGCTTATGTACCTCTTTGGGTTCGAAAAATTTAAGTAAATAAAAGCGCCTTTCTGGGTTCGAACCTATATGACCTACAACTCGTAAGTCGCAGCCGTTACCACTGGACCACCACTGCTCACATTTCGCTACACTAAGTTCCAATAATTTATTTATCTCCGTTCGGAAAAGACGTTAGCCCGATTGACCGTAAAAAGGTCACTGCTCATCATTTTATACCTCCACAGAATATTTTATTGAGGGTCTAAAAGATTTATTTCGAATTTTCTGCCTTTATAAATACAATATGGCTATAACGGATTTCATAAACATGATGTTCCGTTGTCCGTGAGAGAATGTAGTGATCGCTAGCGTGATCGTTGAGCTTCAGGTGTTGGGTTCTATATTGCATCCCAGGTCGAGCAAATAATATATTTACCATTATGAATTTATCAGAAGCAGCTCGCCTGGATAATGCTCGGTTAGTGGCAATCGGCTTTTCCCTTTTCACATGGAGCAAGGAGAAGTTACTGGGCAGACGCCAGTTTTGAAAACCCAAGCTCAGCTGTGGATGAAGATAATTAAATAGAAATCGATGAGATTGTAAGGGCGCTGGAAGGGATGAAAGTTGGGAGAGCTGCAGGGTACGACAGAGTGTCTGCTGAAATGCTTAAGGGCGGTGACGGGGTGGTGGCAAGCCTGTTGTGCCTGATCTTTAATATGTGTTGGAGTTATGCCCGTGTACCGGATGATTGGTGTAAAGCTGTTATCGTACCACCATATTAGGTAAAAGGCTCTGAGCAGGAATGTAAAAACTACCGCGGCATTAGTCTTTTCAGTCTTGTCGGTCAACTATGTGCGTATGCTAAGATTTTAGATAGGATTAGAGTTACAGTTGACAAAATATGGGATGTGCAGGCAGGATTCAGAGAGGTAATGGGCTGCATGTACCAAATTTTCTCCTACCAAGGTGCATAGCTGAAAAACATCTAAAAAAGCACAAGAAAGTCTACTGTGCTTTCATTGACAGTGTGCGAATGGAAGAACTGAGGTCGACACTATCCTTCTACGGTATGGACTGGCGCTTGTTACGGGCACTGAAATCTTTATACAAGGAATCCAGTGCTTTTGTTATTATAAATAGGGTATACACTAACCGGTTCTGAATCTCGAGGTTTTTAAACCGGTAGAATGTGGGTGTACTTTTTATATAGCTCTGCCTATCACTTAGTAAAAATCAGGCGTAATGTTAACTCACTAGCTTAAACTTATTACTTAAATATTATCTCAACGTCAACACTTCAGACGTGAAAGATGGAGGAGTCTTCCTTTGTTGGCTCAGCAAACTTGAGGAAAGTGCATCATGTTTTCATTCAATTCTAGATTGTTATGGGAGTGCAGACACACATAATTCAATAACAGTACATGACAAAGATTAAGTAACACGATTACATTTATGTTGGAAGATGCTGAAATTGTGAGATAACAGTATTACATATATAGGAGCACGGAGTACACCTGCAGGTACGTCATACTTTGCACTGTGTCCAGAGATTATGTTTTACGAAGAAAGAATATTGCAATCCCTCAAACCATTAAGAATACTAAACACATCTGACCTCAGACCAAGTTCGTCATTCGAGTTCGAGTTCTCAATTCTTTACAATACTCCCATACACATTTAAAAATAGTTTGACTAAGTTTGAATTTGAACGTATTAGAGACATTCTTATATAAAGATAATATCACTTTGAACAACCGAGATTAAGAGTAGACTTAAAAATAATGGTGGTCTATATTTTACTGACTTACACAGGACCATAAAACAAGACGTTGTCAGAAACAAGAATAAGCTATAAAATATGGGGAGTATCGAAGTAAATGGTTTACTTTTATAGTCGCCACATGTCTTAAATTTGAGCAGTGACAGTGGAAATAGAGCGCACGGTAAAACAGTCCTAAGGTTTAAGATATGTCTTGAATTTTGTGTAGGATGTACTTACATATTAAGGGTGAATCAACATCTATTGTCAGTTCTAAAAGTATTTGATGAATATGTAAAAAAATGGATCAGGAAATGGGTGCCAATTTGAAGTGCCACTAACAAATGTAGTGATTTGATATAAGTATTTCTTTGAATTTTTTGACCCGAAATTCTAATTTTAAATTACCATTAGGATCTTTTTCATTTGACATATTTTGATTATCAATTTTCGTCAATGATTATTCACTACAATTTAATAATGTTATTCAAATAACAATTGTTGAACAAACTTGTAAAATATATTTGGATGACTCTGTGCACTGTAGAAAATGACACGCCTATTGGTCTTGCTGTACTTGCTGACTTCGGCCTTCTTCTAACATAGTGATGAGCGATAGCGATGAGTGTACATTCTTCTGGTGTAAGCGACATGATAGTAATTCAATAATGATAGCGAAAGACGACAATGACCGCCTTTTATCATTTTGATTTGACAGATTCAAAACGAAAGTGAGAAGTCAAGCTTAAGTCAAACAACCGCGAATTGAATTGACTTCATCATTTAAGATTTTATTTCATACGATATTCAAATTCTCCGTAATAAAAAGTTAGTATCATGCTTGTATCATTATTATTTTCAATTTACAGAGATTTTTGTGATCGATCCGAATTATTGGTACACTACGAGTACAATGCCGAGGAGTTCAACAAGTGACTCTCTGCTCTGTTAAGTGTCGTATCACCCGTTATGAGTTGAACCCTTCTAAATACAACAATTGTGTTACTGATTCCCCTCATTTAATGACGGCGTAAGATTTTAAGCTGAACGGGGTTTGTTTACATTTGAATCAGTTACTGTTTGAACAGAGCTTCGAACTGATGATCCATGTTAGCTGACCGTAGCATAACTACAGGCCTGTATGGAATACAAGAAGGGAAGAGTTAAGCAGAGGTGTAGTATAGTTGGAATATCTTTTACTAGCATTGACCAGCTATTTCTTGCCCGTATTCTATCCATTTTTGTCGAAAAAAATAAAAAGTTTTTGAGTATCAAGAGATTTTAATGGGCTGGAGAGCGACATTGGCTATGTCTCACTCCGGCCCGTTAAAATCTCTATGCTGAAAATCACAATTTGATCGTGACTAAGTACACTGACATACCCGAAATGCCTCTGCCCTGCTAAATGATGTAGGTAACATTGTTTTATTTTATAAAAGATTGTTTTATTTTCAACTCTATGTAAAGTTGGACAGAATGTAAATTTGAATTTATGTTGAACATAATTTCACTAAATGATTGGTGCTGACATATTTCAGAGTGAACATTCAGCGGGCCTTATTGAAATTCTTTAATAATAGCCTGTTTATTTACATTTTAAAAACTTTAAATATAAATTGCGGTGTGTCTTTGCCCTACAAAATATCTTAAGGCTGTTAACACACTTGTTAATGAACAACAAGCCCACTCATCATCTGCGTAGCCTTTTGTAATTAACTACGATGGCGTCGGCTTTCAGTTTAACTGGATGAAGCTGAACACCAGAGCGGCAATCCTCGAATTTTTTAACGTTTACATTCTCAATCTCTCAAAAATTTGGTATTTACATAAATTTTTGACAAGTTTTTGACCTCTGATCGTCGCCGCGGTGAGACTTCGAATAGTTTTTGACAATTGATCGTCGCCGCGGTGAGACTGCCAATAGTTTTTGACAATTGATCGTCGCCGCGGTGAGACTGCGAATAGATTTTGAACGTTTTTAATTTGACTGCTTTATGAAGCAACTGCCTATCTGACCTCCATAACGCAGTTACTGGGTAACAAGGTACTTCTTGCTAAGACAGGTTGTCAGACTTTTGGGCCAACGTCTTAACGTGATCTCCGAGGTACGGAGGAAACTCGATATCTAAAGGATTAGTCACCCATCCACGGGCCGACTAGAAGCAATCGGCGTCTTTTCCGAAAATTTATCTACATATCTAATTTATTTGGTTTTGCCGCCCGGCTGTGACGAACATTGATGTAGCAATCCTAAGATATATTATTAAGGAAACGTACTGACATATATAATGTACTTCATTCCCCATGCCATCGACTATTATATCTCAGCCAAACGTTTTCAAAATACCATTTCGAAAATAGAAGTTTCTAAAAAATAAAAATAAACACTAAACCATAAAAAAAATATTCCATAACTTTCAGCTCGTTGTTTTCATTACACAACTTATTGTTTGTTTCACGGATTGTTTGGGAGGTTTTTAAACTGTACAGTAATAACGCTAAGTGATTATCCAATTTGAAAAAGGTCTCAACGTTGATTGGTTCGTCGAATTGTCTTGATTGCTATGGACTTAAAGTAAATTTAATAAACGATTGTTCTTTTTTAGCAATAGCTTACTAGCTTGTCAATTACGAAAACGGACAGCCTAAATCGCCTGGTCTAGATGTAAGAAATTTTGCATAATAGTTACTTAAATTACGGAAATGAGAACCAGGATTTAAAGGGGTTTTAAGAGGATAAAAGTTGGTATGGATATTTTGCCACCGGGCTATTTGGCTTATTAATATATAATGTTGTGGGTATCGTGTGAACGTGGAATAAATAAAAAGGAAATAACATAAGAGTGAAGCGTCTGAAATGCTTAAGAGTTTTGGGTTTGGGAGTAACTAGTCGGTTTAGCAACGCGACGGCAAGATCAAGAAGTCACTTTGAAAAAAAACTAACACACGCAAATACAGTACAAAAAAAACAAACATCACGTCTAGTTTACCCGAAGGTTTGGGCAGAGATGTACCTATAGGACACCCAAATTTCGCCAGTTATGTTTTTTTAAGTCCCAGGTTGTAGGGGCGAGCCTATTAGCATCAACCGGGCACAAATCCAGACTCCTGGCTGCTACTGAGGAAATCCAGATAGAAAAACCAAATAACACGCTGCCCGACTTGGGAATCGAACCCAGGACCTCATGTTCAGCAGTAGCGATAGCGACCATTACACCCGTATTTATAAACAAGTAATTACTTGCTGCTAAGTAATTTCTTAATGAAGTCATTACTTGAGGTTAGAATTCTTCATCATAATATCTTATTCTATAGTCGAGTAATGTACGTTACTTACTTGAGTAAATGCTTGAGTAAGAACCAACGCATAATAATAGTTTCCTACTGGCAAAACTCAGTTACTGCGTTTTGTTAAATTATAAGGAACGCTTGATATGTAGATAATTTTACGTAACCATCTATAATATGACTTAAATATTATTTAACTTTTTAATTCTGATAAAATGATCTCTAAAAAACTAGTTTTAATTAATAAATATACTTTTTGCATTTAAATAATTCTAAAGCGTTGATTAGCTAATTGACGAACTTAAAAGAACCTCCTCCAACTAACACAGTATAAATAAACCCAACACATCGCTGTCAACTACGCATTCTGTACATCAAACTAAGTAACGTTGCACAAAAATAATTGCTGAGAAACGACTTTTATTTTTGGTGTGAAATTTTGCGGTTTGCGGTAGTGCGCAATGTGACGCACGCAAAACTTTGTGCTTATGGATGCATGCAATGGTGCTGGGGTCGTGGGCGTATTTAAAGTTGTGTTATAAGGTTAAAAACTGGTTTTCAATATTTCATATATTCGTAACCAGAGGGTTCCCAGGTATGATCCAGCACAAAAAAAATATTGCAATGGCGGGGAGTACAAGTGACTCACGCATTCGTTATGTGTTTTTACACCTGTTATATCTTCCTCCCCTTGTACCATGTTACGTGGGGTCGAAGCAATACGTATTCTTCTTCCATTCCCCCTCCGTTGCAACCGTCACGTTATCATTCACTCCCTTCTCTTTGATATCATTCGTCACAGAATCCATACATCTTTCCTCTCGCCTAACTCCTAATTTCCTAACACTATAGTGTTGAAAAGGCCTCTTAAATTTTTCGGCAGATTTATACCATATTCTGAGGAATGTTCGACACTTATGTAAATATTAATTAGTGCCTTTAACTTTTCGTTAAACAAACAAGTGTTTGAAGTTCTGAAATGAAGCTTTAAGTAGATAGGTGCGCTGATGTTTGTGTAAAATCTTGTAAACGCTTTACACCTGGCACTATAAGGGGTACCGTCAACATCATAATTAGAAGAATATTTAGAAACTTTAAATTCATCGCTGCATTGGTAATGTCAATGCGCTAGTTTACCCGCGAAGTTCTAATTGTCTGACGTCTTTATTTTAGATTGCAATTTGCAGGTTCGCGATTGTAACAAATACGTATTTACAGAATTATTATCATTAAAATCATCAATAATGTCTGTAATATCTACCCATGTGCCAAAATCAAATCATTATAAAAAACGAAAAAGCCGTTTTACCGTAATAAACAAACATACAAAAAACTTTTTTTTTTTCAATATGTTTATTAGATTATTATATTATATGTCGATCTTGATATCGATTGTATTTATAAAACTTTATTTTGTAAAATGATTATAATACAATATATAACGCAACGAAATATTTAAAATAGGTACTAAATTAACCCTATTATAAACGTTGCTTAATATTGAGAGACGTTTATTCGTCGAAAATGTATGGTTAACTAGTCGCTAATCATTACTAAACTTTAAGCAACGTTTATAAATAAGGCGGTAAATGGCTTACTAACTAAACATACAAATAAATACAAAAAATCCTAATTATATATTATAGCGGGTGTAAATAGACTCTTAACTAAGCCAAGAGTCACGTGTACTCCCCGCCATTGTACTGATTTTGTACTGAACCATACCTGAGAACCTTTTGGTTACGGAAAAAACTCCAATTTTTATTGACGTTTTACCAAAATAAGTTTTTGATGTTATAACACAACTTTACATTATTAAAAAAAACATTGTTTATAAAACAAACAATGTTTTACGCGTGTTACATTGCGCACTGCCGTAAATTATCACACCAAAAATAAAATTCATTTTCTCTTTCGTCTTAGTCAGCAATTTGTTTTGTGCGATGCTTCTTTGTTTGTTGTACAGAATGCGTAGTTGACGGGTATGTGATGGGGCTTTAATTTAAAATATAAATAAATTTTAATAATAAATTTCTACACAATACTATCTGAGAACACACACAAAGAAAGTAGAAAGGAAAAAAAATGTTTTAAGTATTGCCATAGAAACGCGTGCGTGCAAAAAGAAAATGTATCTCGAATAAAACAGTATTGATTATATTGACTATACCAGTCTGGTTTAAAAGTTAGCCTGTGACGCAGAGTAACACGCAGCGGTGTACTAAAACAGCTTTATATGCGGTCTGTTCATCTGCGCTTCGCGTAATAATTTAGGCTTCAACAACTGCTAGTATGTGACTCTAAAGTTTAAGACTGTAAAATGTTTTAAATAACTATAAAAAGGTCTTTGAACATTCTCTATTCAAATTTTTAATGCCATTATACTTTTTACGCCGTACCTAGTAGGCACAATGAAACAAATTCACCAAAACAGTGATTGTTAGATATGCTCACGCATAATATTACATATTTTTCATAGATTCTTGTTTCTGCCCGGTTCTAAGTCTGCTTGTAATGTCTTGCTCTCCCGCCACACCCCGCCGCATCACATCGCCCGTCCACGCTATTCTTCGTTTTCGCATAGCGTTCTTTCAGACTTTGTTTCTTGTTCATCTCCTAAGGGTCTTAGCATGATGCTAAATAGATCATTTTTTTATCCGACAACTAGTTCCAGAGATGAGCGTGTTCAAATAAAGAATCAATTTCTTCAGCTTTATTATCATTGCTAAATGACAAATCCCACTAATATTATAAACGCGATAGTTTGTGAGTATGGATGGATGTTTATTACTCTTTCACGCAAAAACTTCTTAACGGATTTGGATGAAATTTGGCACACAGGTAGTTTATAACCTGGATTAATACGTAGAGTACTTTATATCCCGATACTCCATCGGGATCAAGATTTATGCGGGTGAAACCGCGGGGAGCAGCTAGTAATGAAATAAAATTCCAGTAACACACACGCTAGTATGTATATCTATGTATCTGTCTACACCAACATCTCAAAAGCGCCCCACGAGATACAGTTCTAAGTACATATATAAATAGATAAAAATATAGATGTAGTAATAAGCATCCTCTCTGGGCAGTTGGCCAAACTTTCTGATTGGCAATCTTTTAACCACGACATCAGAAACTATCGCAACGCTCGCGCCAACACGAGGGAAGAATAATTCTAGTAAAATAATCATAACATAAAATAACATCACGTCTAATTTCCTAAAGGGGTAGGCAGAGGTTTATTGTGCACATATGTATTTGGCATTTTATAATCATATGTACAAGCCTCACATAACAGGGGACGAGCCTATTGCCATTAGCAGCCCGCAGATACGACCCACTCGGTTAACATTATTATTTATTATAATAAATACATATTTTGCAATCCACATTCATATTATTTAAATGAAAAGCGCCAGATTCTCGCTCCGGAGTAATATTTTAAGCAATGTGGTTCCTACTAAGTCTGAAACTCGTACGAATTTCACGAGTTATGAATACATTTTCTAGTTGTTAGTCAAAGGTAAATTGTACACCTCATTACTTCGGAGCGCCTTCACCTTATTAACCTGAAAATTCTTTTGCACCGAGAACTGAAGGGGTGGGGGGAGGGTGTTTTTTTCTCTTTCACCGTGTTCTAAATAGTTTGCAAATATACAAGATTGTAGGTATGTATGTATGCGTGCTTTTTAAAACACTTACAGAGAGTAAGTGTTTTTCTTATATATATGTAAATGAAGGTTTACTTCATTCGCATAGTCTATGAGATATACAAACTATGTACTTTAGTTACTATGTAATTTAGTACATAACTCTATGGACTAAACAATAGAACTGTTAATATGAAGATGACAGTCAAAATGACAACCGTGTAAAATATAGAAATAATTTAATAATTGGAAATAATAGCTTTAAAAGTTGTTTCTCTTTTCAGGTAAGGTTTATGTTTGATTTTGTTCTATTTTACACAATGTTAATGTAAAATATTATAATTAATAAATGTCCACTCTTTTCAGAGCAACACAATTTAGTTTATTATTGCAATATAATATAGAAACATATTATAAAACAACATTTCTACAGCTGTTTTTAAACACAATGGAAAAATTTCAATTCGAGTTTGTTGTGAAACCCAGTGACGATCCAAAAACAAATATAATATGCATAACTTCGATTACCGATGCCGATAAACATACCTTTTCAATCCCGGAACAACTTCAACCTGTAAGATTGCACGATACAGTTATAAAAACTCAAGTTTTTCAAAAAGTAAAAGTAACGCTGCAAAGGAGACACGAGAAAAGACGAGTATGGATTTCCGTGACACCAGAAATAAAAAAGGTTTATGAAGATGAAGATGGAAACATGCAGTTTAAGGGATATTTGCTAGAGGAGATGATACCAGAAACACGCCAACAGGCTGCTGCTAATGAAATTTCAGAAGAGGTTTTCAATAGGCTTATGGAGAATTTTGCTGAAATGAAGAAGGATATGTCTAAATCTTATAATATAAGGAGTTTGTCAGAGAAGTTTGTTATAGACAAATTCACAAAAAAACGTCAAATGTATCCCAATGGATGACAATTTTTGAAGCAGAATGTACTAGATTAGGAATAGATAATGATCTTAGTAAGATTGAAGTTTTTAGGTTGTTCTTGGAGGATTCATGTTTTGACTGGTATAGTTCCATGCTTATAAAACATACAATAAATTCAGAATGGTCAGTATGGAAGAATAACTTTTGTGAAACATATGCGGACAAAGGATGGTCGCCAGTCAGGTATGCAATTTTATTCAAATATATACAGGGCTCATTGTTAGAATATGCTTTAAAAAAAGAAAGACTGTTGTTGGAGATAAATAAATCTATGGACAAAAACACTGTAATAGACCTGATTGCTACAGGTCTACCAAATTTCATAGTGGATAGAATTGATAGGAATAATTTAAAGGAAACTGAGGATTTATTTAATAACATCAGAGGTCTAGAACATTTAGTGAATAAAAATTTTTTTGAAAAAAATTTTGTAGGTTTTGGAAATAAAGTTAAAGAAAAAAAAGACCGATTACCGTGCCGAATCTGTGTAAAAGAAAATAAAGGAAACCGATATCATCCTGAAGCTTTATGTTGGTTCAAGAGTAAAAATAATGATGGACCAAAAAGAGACCAAATTAGGAGTGTAAATAATTCTCAATTAAAAATAGAATTAAATGAAGTAGATAAAAAAACTAATAATTACACCATTAATAAACATTAAATTATTAATAAATGATACCTTAGAAATTATGGGAATTTACGATTCAGGTTCAAACGTGTCTTTGATAAATTCGAGATTATTGACTTTGAAAAATAACCCAATAAAAAATTATAAGAAAAATGCAAAATTAAGAACGATTAATGGTGTAAAAAAATCTATTGGAACCGTAACATTAAAGATAAAGATATTTAAAATCGATAAGAATGTTAATGTTTTTGTGATAGATGAAGAGAATTTCGATTACGATTTCTTAATTGGATTGGATTGTATAGAAAAATTTCAACTAATTCAAAATGAAAAATTAGACATTTCACAAAACATCCATGATATAAAAAAGAATGATAATAAAGAGGAAATAACTACCAATAGTACAAAAATAATTCCTGGCTTTTCAGGTAGAAAGGTAGAAGAAAATTTTAATATTAAAAATACGTTGGATGTCTCGGAGGAAAATGATGAATATAAAATAAACTTTAATGAGCACATAGAAGTGTCAAATTTTAATATTGCGATTAATCATCTAGACCTTCAGAAACAGTCGGAGATAGATAAATTAATTTGTAAATATAGATCACTTTTTGCCAAAGATAAATATGATATAGGTACTGTTAATGGCTATGAAGCACATATTGACTTACTAATAGATAAATACTGTAGCAAAAGGCCTTATAGGTGCACTATTGATGATAAAAAAGAAATAGAAAAACAAATATCTAAATTATTAGAAAAAGAATTAATTGAAGAGTCATATAGTCCTTTTGCTGCCCCGGTAACATTGGCCTTTAAAAAAGAAGACGGCAGAAGATCAAGATTGTGTATAGATTATCGCGATCTTAATAAAATTGTGGTTCCTCAATCACAACCTTTCCCATTAATCGAGGATTTAATGGTCAAAACAAGAAAATGTAAATTTTACTCAACACTGGATATAAATTCTGCATTCTGGTCGATCCCTATGAAAATAGAAGATAGAAAAAAAACTGCATTTGTTACTCAAGAGGGGCACTTTCAATGGACCTGTTTACCGTTTGGTTTAAAGACTTCTCCAGCGATTTTTCAGCGAGTATTAAGTAGCATTATAAGGAAACACGGACTATCTGATTTCACTGTGAATTACATAGATGACATAATGATATTTTCTGAAACGTTCGAAAAACATGTTAATCATTTATCATTATTATTGGAAGCAATTTCAAAGGAAGGATTTAGATTAAAGTTCTCAAAGTGTAACTTTGCACAGGATTCAGTAAAATACTTGGGACAAATAATAAAAAATAATACAATTACTCCTCTGAAGGATAATTTAGTTGCTATAAAAGATTTTCCTGTTCCGAAAACACAAAAAAAATGTCCGACAGTTTCTGGGTAAAATTAATTTTTATGGTAAATATGTGCCAAACATATCAATTATATTAGATTCGTTACATAATTTGTTAAGAAAAGGTCAAAAATTTATTTGGTCAGAAAAATGTCAAGAATCTTTTGATGCAATAAAAATGTTGCTTTGTTCAAAACCTATTTTAACAATCTTTGACCCAGATCTTCCGATACATATTTATACGGATGCTAGTATACAGGGCATAGGTGCTGTCTTGAAACAGGTACAACATAATGGAGAAGAAAAACCTTGTGCATATTTTTCGAAAAAACTAAATGTTACCCAAAAAACAAAAAAAGCTATATATGTGGAGTGTTTAGCAATAAAAGAGGCCGTAAAATTTTGGCAACATTGGCTCATGGGAAAAAAGTTTACGGTTTTCTCAGATCATAAGCCTCTAGAGAAAATGAATATTAAAGCTAGGACAGATGAAGAATTAGGGGACCTCACGTATTATCTATCTCAGTATAATTTCGAAGTAGTCTATTCTCCAGGAAAATACAACTTAGAAGCAGATTTTTTAAGCAGAAATCCTGTTTTGGAATCGTGTGAAAACCAAGACGAAGGTTTAAAAGTTGTAAACTTAATTAAATTAGAAGACATTCAAAACGATCAAGAAAAAAATGAAGAGATCAAGCAAAATACTAATAAATTAATAATAAAAGATAAAATATACTATAAAAAAGTAGGAAAAAAGGAAAAGATTGTATTGACTGAGGAGTTTAGTAAAATTATTATAAAAAACATACATTATCTTTACTGTCATATAGGAATACATCAAATGGAAAATAAAATTAAACCGTTTTATATAGCGAAAAATTTAACATATAATATTAGAAAAATCTGTGACACCTGTGAAATCTGTATAAAAAACAAATCTAGAGCTAAATATAAATTTGGACTTATGTCTCACTTAGGTCCTGCTACTCACCCTTTTGAAATAGTATCTATAGATACTATTGGTGGATTTGGTGGCTCTCGTTCGACAAAAACATATTTACACCTTTTGGTAGACCACTTTACAAGATATGCCTATATCTTGACTTCTAAATCTCAAAGTTCGAATGATTTTATAAAGCTTGTTCAAAAAGTAACACAGGGAAATAAAATTGGCATGATTCTATCAGATCAATATCCAGGTATAAATTCGAAAGATTTTAAAAACTTTTTAGATAAGGAAAATGTACCTATTATCTTCACTGCAGTAAATGCACCATTTTCTAATGGTTTGAATGAAAGATTGAACCAAACATTAGTTAATAAAATTAGATGTAAGATAAATGAAAGAAAGGATAAACTAGCCTGGACCACTATTGCTCATGAATGTACTCAGAGATATAATGAAACAGAGCATACTGTGACAAGATTTTCCCCAAAATACTTATTGGAAGGGAAAAATGTTAATATTTTACCAGATGAATTGAAACAAGAAATAACACTTAATGATTTATTGCATGATAGAAAAATTGCATTAGAAAATACTATAAAATCACACAATTATAATAAGCAACAATTTGACAAAAACAGAAAAGAATGGGAACTAAAATTAGGTGACTTAGTGTATGTTGAAAACGGAAATAGATTAAACAGAAAAAAATTAGATGAGTTAAAAATTGGTCCCTATGAAGTTATAGAGAAATTATCAAAATCAATTTACAAAATAAACACAGGCCATAAGAAACTTGAATCAAATCTTTTCCACATAACAAAACTTGCTCCTGTTCCAGATAAGACTTAACATTTACTTATTTGAATACTTTTTTTTTTTTATATATATTTATATATATTGTCTTGGGGTGGGAGATGTAAATGAAGGTTTACTTCATTCGCATAGTCTATGAGATATACAAACTATGTTTAGTACATAACTCTATGGACTAAACAATAGAACTGTTAATATGAAGATGACAGTCAAAATGACAACCGTGTAAAATATAGAAATAATTGTAAATAATAGCTTTAAATGTTGTTTCTCTTTTCAGGTAAGGTTTATGTTTGATTTTGTTCTATTTTACACAATGTTAATGTAAAATATTATAATTAATAAATGTCCACTCTTTTCAGAGCAACACAATTTAGTTTATTATTGCAATACAATATAGAAACATATTATATATATATAACCAGCTATTGCCCGCAACTTCGTCTGCGCTCCAGGATGAAAAGTAGCTCATGTCCTTAACCAGTCCATGTTCTATTTGCGTGCCACATTTCATCCACATCTGTTAAGCCGTTTTACTGAGAAAGCGTAATAAATACACTTTCGCAAAAATAATAATTAGTTAGGATTAGGATATAATAAGCATGTGATGTCCGACTGCAGGGATCCTGAGCCAATATTCTAAATAAATGTATATATTCATTCTTAGATGGAACGCCATACAGCACTTCACCAACCTGTGCGCGGTGGACATCGAACGGGTGGCGATGTAACATGCATGCTCACACACACAGCGTCAAGACCTGTGCAAGCTCCATAGTTCCATTACTCCATCCATGTTGCGCACCTTCTTTGCGATACATTTAGTCTGACAGCAGATGGCATGACCCTTCTCTAAGCGACACGTTCGTCGTTTTAAGAGACTCATATATTTATACTAGCTGTTGTTTTTTTTTAAATAGATGTTGGCCGGTTCTCAGACCTACCCGATTTGCACACAAAATTTCATACAAATTGGGTCAGCCGTTTCGGAGGAGTTTATGTTTGTGTACATAGGTTGAGTAGGTTGTGATCAAAAACACAGATAACCAGTTTACAAAAAATCCAAACTTACAAACTCCGAACATTCGCGACCTCGGCCACAAAGGCACGGCAAGCGTAAAACAATCACGACCTTTATTTGAAACGAACTCGGAACACTCGTTATCCTCAAGCGTTCTTCCCTTTATAGCCGTAATACCGGATTCGGGAAATCAAATCGGGGGATCTGTGAAATGTCGAAGGGAATTTATACCCGGATGTAATTGCGATTCAAATTGTCTGCGTCTGATTATATTTGAGAGTTCGGTGCTACATTAGATGGGTAAGTTTGTCCATGGGACCTTTGACTGGCCGATATTAAGGAACACTGTGTAAGTTCTAAATCGGCGAGTAGGTTCTCATATTTTTTTATTTTTTTTATTGTTTTGGTTGTTATACTGCAAAATTTATTTGAATTGTCGCTGCGTAATAATATATTAGGTAGCTACTGTAAATAAGTGGGTACGAGTGATACAAATAAAACAGTGAAAAGGAAAAGCTTGTGACCGATTCTCACGACAAGAAAAGGCTCATAAAGTACAAAGAGCATAAAAAGTATCCTACTCGTAGGAAAAAGATCATAGATCTACAAAGGCCAACCCTCGGGGTGTCTTTCTTAGATCTTTCTGAAAGATTAGCCCTGTTGAATTTATAACAGGTCCTACTAGTGAGCAATTCCTGGGACAAAGGGTTTAGTTCCGTCAGAATCACCATATGTTACAATTTCATAAATTTTCAAAAATAAACATTAGCCGTATTGGCCATTTATGTTATTTATTGAACTACCGACCTAGATGAGGCAGTTAGTATGGACCTCGTTGAACCAAATGTTTTGGAAATTAATTTACTACTATTTTAATGGATTACAGGACGCGTAACAGGACCACAGTGGAAACGGAACAAACGAAGGGCAAAATTTATGACATTATGACAGACTAGCTTCCGCTTGCGACTGCGTCTGCTGGGAAGTCAACTATATTATAAGCACAGCCGCCCTTGATTCCGGGAGGCTTTTATTGAGGTATTAAGTTCTGTTTACGTTTTAAATTATTATTTATTTCTGCTTGAGTATAGTTTTCAATGTTTTGTTGGTATTGTGACTTTCTGTCACTTATTCCTATTTAATAACAAAATATTATATTTATCGGGATAGGCCCTCATAAGCGATATTACACTTGCACTTTGTAAGTAGGCGTGGATTGTCGGGCGAAGAAAATAGAGATACTAGTTACAGCACAATCACTTTATTTCACTCACAATGTCTAATAAAATAATCACCATGAAATAACCGGAAGGCAGAAGTCCGACATATTAAATGAAAGTATGAGATATAGCAGTAACCAACTCTTTTATTCCAACAGCTTGTTAATTAATTAAATAGATCGCGATAATAGCTCTAGGCGCTACGGCAGGCGCACCGGGCCGAGCCTGCCACAAGAATGATCCCCCTCTTCGCTGCGCACTAGCTTACATTAAGTTGCTTGAGAATTGGGGAGAGTGGGGAGGTGAACGACCCGCTTTGCACAGCGTTACTCGGCCCGCTGTACCTACCGCTAACGGTGACGTGCGGACGTCCTCGTACGCGTAGTCTCATCAAGCATTGTCTAACATAACGAGCAACGAGAAGACATAACGTTATTATTAATGTTCGTTCATCCTGACTAGCAATCTCGATGAGCAAAAAATGCAGGTCATCCCTACAGACTGCATCCAACTCTGGACCGCTCAATATTGAGCCTTCAGAACTTATACTAGTAATCTGGTCCGGTTCAGCCCTGCAGAGTTTACTACTAATTCGGGACCGCTCGTTATTGAGCCTTCAGAACTTTAGCAATCTGATCCGGTTTACCCCTTCAGAGTTATAATCTTCTGGCCCGGTCCAGCGACCCTTCAGAATTATAACCGCCTGGTCCGGTCAAATGACCCTTCAGAATTATAACCTCCTGGTCCGGTCTTACGACCCTACAGAGTTATAATCTCCTGGTCCGGTTATAACAAACCCTTCAGGATTGTTACTGCTTGGTCCGGTCATGAATGACCCTTCAAGATCATTCCAGTTTACACAGTTTTTTTTTCTCTTTTTTTTGCTCTTTTTGTCTCTCTTTTGTCTCTCTTTTGTCTCTATTTTGTCTCTCTTTTGTCTCTCTTTTGTCTCTATTTTGTCTCTCTTTTGTCTCTCTTTTGTCTCCTTTTTAGTCTCTTTTTAGTCTCTTTTTTTGTCTTTTTTATTTTGTCTCTTTTTTTTGTCTCTTTTTTTGTCTCGTCTCTTTTTTTGTCCGGACTAAAATGGTCCCTGTAGATTATATAATCAAATGTATTAAAGGACTTGTCTCAACAATCCACACATGCTATGTTCATTGGTAGTTTCACTACCACCAAAGTCATTTACTTTAGAGCCTATAACAGAAACAAACTATTTTAATCTTAAGAATAGACTTGACTTAGACACTCCACCGAATGCGTAGCACGCCTGTGCGATGCCGACCGAGTCTCATGTCATACGGCCAGCAAAATGTCACTTCAAGGTGCATAAGCGTTCTGTGTTGTGTCAGAGTGTCATGTCATTGAATGTGTCGCAGCACACACATAATTCATGTTCACAAACACATAACATTCTAAACTAACAAACGACATCTATGAAAACTAAATAACACTTATTTAAGTATTGAAGCGCCGTCACGGCCAGACTGACATTCGCACGTCCTTGTGCGTCTCCATCCCCTTAAAGTCACTGCGGGCCCATTTTTCTGTAAAAAGAATAAAACTGGTAGATACATTACTTTGTACGCTCGTCCATCGGTGACATACATTACAACGTTTTATAACCCACAAAATCAACCTTTAGGAGCTGAGCCGGACAACTTAAATAGGCCTCCCTTGAACTAGTTATCTCTCCAGATAACATGGACCAGGCAGCTAATCAGCGTCTCTCCGATCACTCACTAGTACCATACATATCTCCATTGATCTCATAGCCTCTCAGACTAGACGATCACTTTATAATATGACCCAGAACATCGGCCTGCATAAGCCAGTTAACAGACTACCCAATAACACACACCATAGGACGTCAACCCGCATGAGTCGGACCCTTACTTTATCTCACAGATTAGTACCAATTTTACGTTTAATTACGTTTCTTCACTCTCAGAGGCCGAGAGGTTTTCAGAGCTGGCGGATAACGTACGTGAACTACAAATAGACAAAGCGACACTAAAACCACCTGATGACGCCCACTCCATTCGTCAATCGCGGACTGCCGCCACCTCGGCCTCTTTCAAGCTACCTGTCAAAGTGGTAGCTAAATGCACCAAGCCCTCACTTCCCCCGGGCATTGCACGAAAATGCTTACGACCATATTTGCATTCTCTATTAGACACACAACAAAGGGAAGTCTGTACTCCCTGCGAAGCCCAATCGAACCCAGAGGGGCGTCACATACAATGAAGTAGGAATCACCACTGTAGAACGGTCTCATTTTTCCTACTGTGACGCAGCAACTCTCCCAATATTCTCCGATGCTATCTTACGAATTTCACCCAAATCTAACCGAAACCCAGACTCAGAATATGAAGCCACACTTAAAAACCGCACCCGAGTCCCAAACACAAGTTCTGTTTGTGTTACCCTAGACCTTGCACCATCCGTCGCTAGCTGCACTTCGAGAAGCTCGCCGCGCCAGGTCCCACCAGATTCACTTTCGATTATAACAAGTAAGCACCTCAATGTCCTCATGACTCTCTCTACCCGAACACATGCCCTGCCAGAACCGTTAGAAACAAGGTGCAACTCTACACCATGTTCACCATAAAATTGCTCTGTCTGCGCCAATACAATACCCACCCCGATCCGAAATGATCCGCGAAGTCGCACCGAAAAGACAGAGCCTATTTTAGTGCTTCATCTGCACCTGCTGCATCAAACTAAGAAGTGCACTCGAGAAGGACTCATTTAGTGAAAGAGTCAACAATGACAAGAATACTCCCTACCATCGATTTCTCCACACAACTTCTCCGCGATGTCTAAATGTACAGTATAACATTGTGCAGAAACCCTAAGCATAGGATGGAGTGAGCCCCGAGCAATCCCTTGAGGCCCAGCACACAAGTGTGAAGTTCAATCAGTGCGTTCCAGTCAAATCATTTTAGTCAGAACCCGTTCTGATGTTAGTATTTCGATCACTTTCTTGTAAATATCTTGTCTGTCCATTTGATAGGCCCTTTTAATTTGATTCAAGATTCTTAACGTAAAACACGTGAAATATGGGGCAAACCGCCAAAAACTAATCTAAAGGACCTACACATCGCTCAAAATAAAATTATTAAACAATAATTTCACTATGATTACCTTACACCTACAGTTAAAATTTACAGGGAAACGAAACTTAAACAACTTCCTGCATATTCCACCAGAATACTTAAAAATTCTAAGTAAGTTCATTCACACAAAAATACATCAGGTACACAATCGCAGCAATAGTAGGAAGGATCACATTTTACTACCGCGAGTGTGGACAGTAAATGGCGAGAGAACAATTATTTTTGCGGGAGTGCAACAATGTAATAAGCTACCTGTAGAAGTAAAGAATGCAAACTAAACGTTTGGTTTTTTTTTTTTTAATCACTTTCTAAGTGATCAAACACTACTCCATTAAACAGACTTGACCTACTACTGCATTGCTTTATTGTGGCACCGGGATCGCATTCCTTATCTACGGTAATTATTTCTTTTGCGGGTGGATCGAAAAGTTTTAAGTTTTGTGTTAGTTAATAATGTTATTTGCGTACGAAAAGAAATGGTATTACAACTTAGATGATTTAATATAAATTCAAACAATAGCTGCTTAGTTTGTGTGTCCAAGTTATATTTTAAGTTTAAAAACGTTCTCAAGTAAGTGAAATCTTTGTAATTTCTTATCGAGAAATAAATTTCTTAAACCATAAACACCATACCACCAATAAAGAATCAATTAGCCTTTCGCACTGAACTAATGCGAGTTTATCTTCACCATGTAGGTCAGTTTTGATGTTGTGGTATATGATAATGAAACTCTTTAGTAACGTTAACTTTCTTACCCCAAATAGAATGTAATTTTGCAATATCCGTACGTACATGGATCTACTATCTAATAGATCCCTACCTATAATAACTGGTTCTGTAATTGAGTTAACAGGCACAACATGAAACAAAAAGGACAGTGACGTGTTGGATTTCACCACGGCTCAGTTATTTTGCGATTCATATTTAACGTTTTCTTTACACAGGTATACCTGTAAGGTAAACTAAATCACAGCGCATAGTACCCTGGATTTTTTGACAAAGCTAAAAGCTACAAACGAACTACCAGATTATCTATTAAAAAGAAAAGGAACGAGCTCACCGGATGATGTGGTTGTCCATACACGTAGCAGGTGAGACGGTTCGTATCACGACTCTTCGGTGCTGGTGCTCGATTCGAATTTTTCACTTCGGTCAAAGGTTCGTACTGCCACTTGCTTCAATCACTTGATTTTTGGACTGTTGTGCTTTAACGATGGCATGTGCCAATGAAGCGATTGTCATTATCAGGATCAAACCGTATCAGTCGCGCAGTTGCGGTGAAATTTGACGTTTGCGGTTAAGTGGTTGCCGGAAGTCGTCATAGCAAAAACTCCATATTTTGAATAGATTAGACGTTAGCCCACACTTCACTGTAGTCATTATTTTCTTCAGGTTTTTGCCCTTCGAATCCCACTTCTGATATCGGGATAGGCCCTCATCAGCGATATTACACTTGCACTTTGTAAGTAGGCGTGGATTGTCGGGCGAAGAAAATAGAGATACTAGTTACAGCACAATCACTTTATTTCACTCACAATGTCTAATAAAATAATCACCATGAAATAACCGGAAGGCAGAAGTCCGACATATTAAATGAAAGTATGAGATATAGCAGTAACCAACTCTTTTATTCCAACAGCTTGTTAATTAATTAAATAGATCGCGATAATAGCTCTAGGCGCTACGGCAGGCGCACCGGGCCGAGCCTGCCACAAGAATGATCCCCCTCTTCGCTGCGCACTAGCTTACATTAAGTTGCTTGAGAATTGGGGAGAGTGGGGAGGTGAACAACCCGCTTTGCACAGCGTTACTCGGCCCGCTGTACCTACCGCTAACGGTGACGCCGACACGGCCATACTGACGTGCGGACGTCCTCGTACGCGTAGTCTCATCAAGCATTGTCTAACATAACGACATTGACCTGTAACATGCGCAACCACATACGGAAGGCAGAACCGTAAATACTCTCAGTTAATTTAAAACAACATATGATATAAAGTCGATCTAAATCGGCATTATAAAACAATCAAACGTTAGTGATAATTACTGCTTCCAAAAAGGTTTGGCCACACAACTCTTTAGGGGTATGAGGAACAGGGTATAAAGTTCACTCATACTCTTCGGAAAAGGGAGGATCCTCCGACCAGATGGATGTCGTATCTGGTGGGCAACTGCCCATGATTGTTGTCGGGAAGTTGTATATATGCTATCTGCGCGGAAACTCTGCTTGCGCGATGCAGGTTTGATGCGTTTGTTCGCATGTGGCGGTGTAGATGCCGCCACATCAGTCCCCTCCGAAGACCGGAGGTCGATAGTGGACCAAGTCTTGTATCTTGCGATGCTTGCCAATGCCAGTTGGGTTCCAGTGGGTTGGAACCGGGTGTCGCATAGTTCGCGGTGAGTCGGAACTGTCTGCGAAGATGCCCCGGTGAGTCGGGGTGGCTGACTGCTGATGTCGACCAGGAGAGGGATTAAGCACTCTGCTTTTGGACCGGACGAATGTGCAGTGTGCTGTGCCAAGGTTGCTGATGAGGCTGAAGGTGATGACCAGGTATGCGCTTGAGCTGCATGCTGATGGTCAGGACAACCGTTCAAGCCGTTGTTGCTGGCTGGCTGTGTGACTTGCGGGAGTGATGATGATGACGTCACGCTGAAGTAGTTGCACGAAGGCTGCGCTGACGTTCATACTCGGGGTCAGAAGTGAAGAGGTGATGTTCATCACGTCGGGGTCACCAGTTTAGAGATATGAGGAACAGGGTGTAAAGTTCACTCATATTCTTGGAAAAGGGAGGATCCTCCGACCAGATGGATGTCGTATCTGGTGGGCAACTGCCCATGATTGTTGTCAGGAAGTTGTATATATGCTATCTGCGCGGAAACTCTGCTTGCGCGATGCAGGATTGATGCGTTTGTTCGCATGTGGCGGTGTAGATGCCGCCACAACTCTATGCGAAAGGCTCGTTGTAAGCGCATCTCCGGGAGAGGGGGTAGGCATCACAAAGCTCCCCAAATTGGATTGGTAGTCGTTCTAAGAACGCTAGGGACCGTGTCTCGATAAAACCTACACCATATGGTACGCCAATTTCTAAATCGACACTATTTATCGAAACACGTCAATTTGGATGCTTTGCCGCTTAGGTGGTACCTCGGCAAACACCGAGTACGATCCTACCACGTGATTAATCTATCTGCCTTTGCTTTATTCTAAAGTCTTTTTACCAATTGTGGAATAGTATTATTATTCTTGGTGCATCGTCTTCACATAATATAGAAATATAATTAATGTATGCAAAATATTGTATCACATTTTAAAAGAGTAACGGTGGAGTTTCTTGCCACTTGTTCTCCATACGAAACTACTTTTTGGAAGTGGCGCCTAGAATCAGCTCTATTTTTAATGTAAATTTTGACGTTCAAAAGTGCCTTTTTTGGGCCTATTTGAAATAAATGCTTTGACTTTAACTTTGACTTTGATCGCATTGAGTTTTGCTACAGACTGAGTGTACGGTACGCTTGTCCGATATTTTCTGTTATTTTAGAAATGGGGCTAGGCTGCCGTAAAGATGATATTAACATTAGCACGCTTTTAGAATTTCATACTCATTACTTGTCTCACTCAATGGCAGTTGGGCTTCGAAGTGCACTGTCTCTAGGATTGAGTAAGACATTTATATAGTGCTTAGGAAACATGTTCTACTAAAGTCGTATATTGTCCTCAGAGGTTTTATGCGTTAGGTTTAGTAGAACACGTACAATGAGACAAACGTTGTAAAACGGTTCCCCGTCTCACTGAAATGGGTACATCATACACAGATACATTAACGTAGCTATTATTGATTGATTAAAGCGCAAGCGTAGCGATTCCTTTACCCTTCACATTATGAAGATTCTATTACAGGTATTATTAGCGCTACCTGTGAGAAGGGAGATAGACCACGGTAGGAAGCGGTCGGTGTAAGACTAGGCCAAGAAAGTTAGGAGAATTATTGAGTGCCATAGGACTTGTCCAAGTTGGCTGTTGTAGGAGAGCGAGTTAATATTAAATAAGTTAAATATAGTTTTGTTGAAGCACAGATTTAGTTTATTATTATTCTATAATCTAGTTTTTAACTTAGCATGTGTTAGTGTCTGTTGGTGAGACTGGTTGAGCCTTTAGTTATTATAGTTATCCTAGGCTGAAGGAGTTGATAGTCATTATAACTAATAATCAGACAGACACGTGTTGCTGGGGAGTTTGTTGCGCCACTTCTTCTCCCCAGCATAAGCACTAGGAAGTGGTGACGGGTGGGCTCTTTGGGGCTGTCTATAGACTTTCAAGAGAGTTGATTCACAGCTCTATTAATTATGCTTAAGTTTGATTCTCTACTCTCATAACTAGTAATTCTTGAATGTTGTATTCGTTGCCTTTGGCCGATACTAGAACTCTAAACTCTATCCAATAATGTTCCTTGAGTTTCGATTTCGCAACTCCAATTATCTAGTAATTCAAAGAATATTATATTCTATAACTTAGACTAATAACTCGCTCAGACTGACATGAGCACGTGTCTTGCAAATATGCTTGTTGTGCAAAGAGTGAGCTTCCAGGGGTTTGGGTGACCTGACAACTATCTCATATCCAGTCTAAGGACTGATAGGGACCATGTCTCCTTAAGAGCATGATGCAGACGCAATGCCGCTAGAACTAGCCGCTCCGTTGCTAGAAAGGACAGTCGCACGGTTGCCGCAGGAAAAGCCGCTTCGTCACGTTTATCAGTTCGAGAGAACTGCTAGGGGCCATGACTCCAAAAGAGCATGATGTCGACGCTATGCCGCTGTAAAGCCGCTTGCGTCACTTTATGGAAGTGTTTCTCTGAGTACACCGAGTGTAGATGCGAGGTATTGTAAGAGTTACGACTGATCAAATACCTGTTACGCGCTAGCGTTTGGGTTACTCACAAGTTTATATAATAATTTACTCTGCATCCCTCTATTATTTAGCTTTATAAAATCACATCCAATATATTTCACAACTATGAATTCCCAAGTATCATCTAATATTGATACATTGTTTCCTTGCCTCATTAATAATAAATTCATTTCTATTATCGGTGGGAGAGTGACCAAGTCTGGTGATGGCCTACACTGTCCTCCCATACCTGTTAACACTGTAATTGGAAAACATTGTAAAAGACATATTTTTAAAAGAGTAACCATGGAGTTTCTTGCCGGCTCTTCTCCATGGGAAACGACCAATTGGAACCGTGCACCTAGAATCTGACGTTTCATAAGTGCCCATGTAGGTCTATGTGAAATAAAATATTTTGATTTGATTTGATTTGACGAGCTCTACAGGGCCGCACGGGGTTGGAGTGCGGCCTTTTCCCCTTCGGGGGAAACCGACCTTAACGTTAATATTAACATAATTAGGAAAAACTAAAAATTTATCAGCCTAGGGTAATTTAGGTACAGTCACAGTGTATTGGCGTGTGCTAGCTGATATAACAAATTTAATTTTAATTATTGTGTTTCGTAATGCTATACTTACTATTGTTGAGAATAAAATTCTTATAACTGAACAAACAGCTGTGCTATTGGGGAGTTTGTTGCGCCACTTCTTGTTCCCTGCTAGAGCAGTAGAAGTAGTGAAGGGCGGGCGTTGTGGAGACTGTCTCATGTAATTTTGACGTTCAAAAAGTGCTGATGCTGAGTCTAGTTTGAATTAATTACTTGATTTTGATACCTTATGGCAGTCGGCAATCATGTAGCTTTCTACTAGTGAAAGAATTTTCGAAATCCGACAAGTACTTCCAGAGATTACCTTCTACATCCTAAGACGTGTAAAAATATTTGTTAAAAACGGACAAAAATCATCTTTATATATTTTTTTTTAATCCGTTTTCATGAATCGGTGCATGTTATAAGACGACTGGTCAATGTGTGTGTGTTGTCCATGTGTTTGGTTGTACAGAGAAAGCACGTATCTCGAAATAGAAAAGAATCTCCAGATATGTGAATCACACCGTCGTCGTTTCGAGAAATAGGTACTCGCACTAAGTAGGCGGCACACAGCATTGTTCCCGTGATGAGATCTACCTTCCGTTAGGAGTCAAAGGAGCCGGTGCGACTGATCGCAAATACAGGTGAACACCAGGGGCAAACATTTGAATTTACGTCCTGCAACATAACATCAAATCCCAGAACGGTTAGGCAGCAGTAACGCTTGCGAGGCAGACCTCCAACAATTAATGACAAATACACACATAAGACATGTAGTTTTATTACTGGAGTAATCCTTCCATGCTGTTATTTATACCATATACACGACAAGTTTCAATATACAACCTGTTTTTTTTATATGCCATAACTCTAGGGTTTGATTGAGATCATATCAAAGAATAGGCATATTAATTAATACAAAATATTTCGACAAAGTCACGATTATTAATGTAAAACACCCTTACGTGAAATATGACAACGTCGTATTTTCATAGCTTTAAATATGTTTCAATAAAAATGAATTACTCGTATTTATCAATGAAACTTAGATACCTAGACACATCGAGGGTCTATTTTGTACGGTAGGCAAACAAAATTGGCAACATCTCAAAAGTATAGATTCGCCATACTGGTGACAATTATTAACCTAATTTAATTATGATTGATGACATCTCCGAAACTATGCATTTTTGCAACAACCTATTCTAGGAGTTTTAGTATTATTTTTACCTACAGAATCATCGTTATTTAATGTCATACTAGCAAACCGCGACCTTGCTCCCGTGGTCTATTCCACAGGAACCTAAAAAAGTAGCTTGAGGCCGTTTGTCCACCGCCACGTCAGCTAGACGTCATCGAGAATGAGATGACGGCGCCGACGTAGCGATGCATTTACTATGGCCGCGTGTCACATGTCCGTGAACGTCACGTTCAGTTGGAATAACCTCGTTCCTCGTTGACGTATGACGTCCCGTTGAAGCCGTTGACAGTGGCAGTGGACAAACGATGTAAGTCACTCTCAGAGGGCCTAGAAAAAGTAACATTCGTTCCATTCGATTAGCGATGACGCTAGTAGAAAAGCCAAAAAATGTATGGCGTTGACATAAGCTATCGAAATGTCACGTAATCATTGGTCTTAGCATATCATAGTGAAGCGATAACGGTTGTAAAATCGCTCCGAAGCGAATGCCATTTGTATAGACCCTCAGTCTGTACACTATCATGTCGTACCATTGCTCTGTGGTTGCGGGAATGAACGACAAACACACTTTTTATTGATGATATAAGCAGCGATCCTGCTCTGCTTTGCACGCGTTTTACGACTTGACAAAACAGCGAAATTTCTTTATAAAAAAATCAGCTCCTCAGCTCAGTTCTTTACTTTTGATAAACTTTTGTATGGAATAGCAGATGGTTTTTATAATAGTCGAAATATTTCTAGGCTTAATTCTAGAATCATCTGCTGCCATAACGCTAACATGCACCTTATACCCTGTATAATTAGGAAAAAGTTGCGCAAAACAAAACACTGTCCGAACTCAAGTGGGTGCAATAAAGATGTTTGTTAGAAATATGACGCTGTAAGTGATAGGTGACACCAGACCCTGAGCCACCCTAGGCTACAGCGTAATCTGACGCCAACCCGTCCATCGATAAAGGTAAGTCGATTTACGTGCCAGGGTCAGAGGGACGGCACCCCTCGACCCTCGGGAGAAGCGAGAACGTGCGACGTTAGGTACACAATGCAATTTTATATGTGATATTAGATGGTGACGAAGTCCTTGTCATTCCGAGAGATCTTATTGGCTCTAGATACTACATTATAATACACATTGTTTTAACATTATGTTGTCTTGTATATGGAAATTTTCATCAAGCAGGCATCTTCTGGGCACGCTCGTTCCAAGCAACGTAGACCTCATGTTTCGCTTTCTACTATACCCAAATCGCTTGAGCGTGACAATAGTGGTCATTGCACCTTTCTATAATCAGTTTTCGCTATTAGAGCATGTTGAAGATCACGATAGATATCAATTAATGACGTTATTTTAATTTTTTAAATAAAGAATGCTAGAAAATGTAGGTGGGTTGTGGTGGTAAATGACAATGATGATTAACGAGATCGATGTTAAAACGGGGATTTTGATACTCTTAAGCCGTTTTTTTTTTGTAATTACATTCCCAAAGGTTGAATCGAGTACCAATATTTCTAAAACTACAATGTTTATCTATCTAGAGTCTAATAATAAAAAAATTGTCTTTTCTCACCCGCCTTCATAATACCGACACAAAGTGCCGTTGTTACTACCTATAACTTAGCTTCGAGAGCGAACAGTGGAAGTTCATCAACTATTCAGTTTCATAAACGGAAGATAAACTTATATATTGCGGTCGAACTACTACATGAATAGAATAGAACAGTATATTCTTTATTACGCAAGTACAGTTTTAATAGATGTTTTTGAAACAGACATTGTGTGGTGCTTGTTGTACTTTTCTGGCTGTTTGTTTTGTTTTACTGGAAATTTTAGACTTTTTTTTTATTGATTGTTACGCTTTCACGCTAAAACGGCTGAACGAATGTGGATGAACGTTGGCACATCGTGGTAGATCATGACCATCACCCTAATTGCGTAACACACAATTGAAGGATTTTGCTAATCCATTGCTTCATATGTTCGAAAAAATTGCCTGTTCAACAACGAAAATAACGCAATAAATGTCGTTGAACTGTCAAAATGAAAGCGATTACTACTTGTAGTGTGTTACGCAATCACTCCGCAGGATTAATACATAGGTAAACCTCGTGTTACAATTTGCAAACAGGAAATATTATATAAATTATTATAATCTAGAATAGCACAATATAAATTGCGTTCATATTTTCACCTATTATACTAGACTAACTAGTTTAATATATGGTGTTTATTATTTTTATCATAAAATACGTGATTTAAACAAAACCGTAACTTCCCTATAACTATATAATTGGGTTTCTAAACGTTACGTCAGAGAATTACAAGCCAGCCATAGACAAACTACCCAGCGTGAAGTCGCTCAGAACTAGGAATGTCTTAATACGAAATTTAACCAGCCCGTGAAATGAATTGCCTGGAACTTGCCTGGTTTTTTAAAAGTTCGTAATAGGCCCGCAGCACGAGGCTACAAGGCCGCCCCTGTCAAAGCATAATGCTGCAACACTTAAAAATAAGTATCACAGCGCTGGTATCCTGATAGGGCCCACTGTGATGCCACGGACAGGTACAGAAATATATAATCAATCTAATAAAATATAAATAATATAAATGTAAATTAATAATTGGAGTGATCCCGAAAGGATCAATTCCTTTGGACCATCAATTCGCAGTTATTAAACTGATGCAGGTTTAATCGCCTAGCCAGGGCCTTCTTAATGCACAGATGCGGTTTAAAACCGGAATGACAGCCATTAAGCTTCGCAGACCAATGTCTCGGACACTGGCGAAGGAAAGATTTAAAAACCAAGAAAGAAGAAGAAGTCTGTCTGGACTATTCCCAACTTTGTTGTGGTCGGCTTACAGTCTAACCGAGCGATTGCGTATCTGACCACCACAACACAGTTTCCGGGCAATATGTTTCCCCTTAGTTATACTGAACATAACTTACTAAGTTAAGTATAACCTTAACAATGGTGCCATTTCTCTTGTACACCGAACTAAACTATGACTAAAAGTCCTTACTTTTTGTCTACGAGAATCAAAAGCAATTCTGCAAGAAAAAAACTCTACATTACTAAAACTAAAATCTGTGTTTTTTTTCTATTGGCTTCGCAACGTGGTACTTGTTTGCACTACCCCGTGATTCATTTAGAGCCGGAGGCAGGGGGTAGCCTCGAGGCGTTTTATATGGAATTTATCACTTTTTGTCTGGAAAATATAAAAAAATATTACCTACATGTTGAGTTTGAAGGGTCAAAATTGTCAATATTTTTAAGATAGGACACACCATTTTCGGGATATAAGCAAAAGAAAAAAAAGATACAGTACTGTTTTTGCACCTGAAGACGAGGTGTTGGTGTGAATTTTAGTTCATGACAACAAATATTAGTCTACACCTTTTTAGGCATAGTAAAAATGAGATATTCGAAAAAATCTGTTAAATCGATGTAAATATCAAGAAGATTAACGCTTTAAAATTTTTGGAGGGGATTATTGCTGTCCTTGTCGCGCGGTACGGACAATGTATGCCGCTAGTATGAAGTTACGTAGTCGTGACGTCACTTCTACGATAGTGCTGTGCTAGTCTAACACTTACTTTAAAACGTTTATAACTTGGCAGTTTTTTAAGCTTTTACACTTTTTGTAATACTATTTGCACTATTTGGCATAAACATTTTTTTGAGATGAAATAAAAAAAAATCATCATCCCCATTGTCATGTTCAATCTTAGTACTGACAAACTAAAATTGACTAAAGTGACACAAATTAACTATTAATTTGTGTCACTTTAGTCAATTTCAGAATGGGAAATCGTAGTTTGACAGGAAAAAAACAACATTTTGGTGTCTAGCTTAGAAGCATTTGTGACGAGAGAATCGGCACCAATATAAGTCCAAAAAATAAAAAAATAAATCAATTTGCGACTTGTATAACCGGATAAGAATTAAAATGAGGTTGAAAACAAAACTGAAAACCAGAACGAATCATTACGAAGTAAGGTTACTAATACGTTCAACGTTTTCCGAAATAAACGTAGCACATTGAGCTACAGGAGCAGTGGTGGCCCAGTGGTAACGGTCCCGACTTACGAGTTGTAGGTCGTGAGTTCGAACCCAAGCAGGCGCTTTACTTTGTGTAAATAATTTAATCACCACTGCTCTCAAAACGGTGAAGGAAAACATCGTGAGGAAACCGGCATGTCCTACAACCAAAAATTCGAAGACATGTGACATCTACCAACCCGCACTGAGCCCGCGTGGTGGATTACGGCTCACTACCTCTCATAGAGAGGAGGCCTGTGTCCCAGCAGTGGGAACGTTATAGGCTGATTATGCTTATGCTTATGCATTGAGCTACGGCGTAGAGCGCGTAGCAGGGCGCGTAGCAAAGCAAGGCCCTCAGCTTTGCACGGTTTCCAACTCTTGTGATAATATTAAATGTAAATAGATATAGTGTTCATAATTCAATTTTACATAACTTCTCAATCACTTTAGTCTAGTCTTAAAGGTTACGCAAAAAAAAACCATTTCAATTACAATTTCCAAATATCATCAATCTTTTACGGCGACATAAAAAAGTACTATCTAAACTATTAAGCTGACCTTTTAAAAGTCCTATCTATTTCCTTTCACTTCTGTGTGCGACAGTACCCGCAGTTTGCGAATACCTTTGTCACCTGTTAATGGCAACTTTTACTTTGTCCGAGAGAATTTTATCAGAACTTCTGAACAACTTCCATTCTTTCAGATTTTGACAAATGACTGTTCTGCCTGTACAAGTTTTGTTTGGCACGTTCTTGATTGACGATCTGTTTGGTTGATAGACAAAAAGCTAATTTAACAAATGACGATTTAGATAATTGTATAAGCTGTTAACACTAACGGTAAGTTTGTAAAGGCTAATGTATTAAACATAACGTAACATAACAATAACATAAAGCCTGTTTTTTTCTAGGCAGAACTGCACATAGTACCTAATGTGGAGTGTGTGTGTGTGGTTGTATTTCTCAATGTATTTATTTATTAAATTTTCAGCATAATATACAAATAAAAATGAAACACTTGCCCCATTGGTTTAGTGGGCGCAAACGATACTGTGACACGTGGGGTTCTGGGTAAATCGTCAGATAGGGCCAAACAAAGTGTCATAGGTTTTTCTATTATGAAATTCACAACATCAGTTCGGATGCAATTTGTGCCTAGCAAATGGCAATAACGTGGCAGAATTACTCTCTTTAGAAGTAAATTTAGCCAACGCTTCGGGAACTTCATTGGGCCCTTTCTTTACAATAGATTGAACAGGGCGTTAAATATATACCCACTTATAAAAATTCAATGCAAAAAAAAGGTGTCTGAATATCTACGAAAGCTAAATTATGAAGAGACTGAACTTCTGCTGCATATAACACAATGATTACGTTAGCATTAAACTGTTGGATTGATACTTCACACAGATCAAACACACATATTTCCAATCATTAAACTTCTCATGGACTACACACACTTTCACACACCTCCCACACACCCTCTCTCAATTCATACACTCACACTTCATCCCACACAATGAGAGGTCACGCATTCATACTCTACATATTATAATAACATTAAAAATTATAATACCTATGTGTAAAATAACACTAACTGTTACATACCTTGTAAAAAATATTGTTAATGGCTATGATTAGTGTAAAATTATCTGAGGGGATTTGCGCTGAAAGCCGAAATACAGGTTTTGCCTAGTTTGGCTACAGATGCTTAACATAACATAACATCACGCCTTGTTTCCCCGAAGGGTTGGGCAGAGGTGTACCTATAGTACACCCACATTTCGCCAGTTATGTTTAAGTCCCATGTAATAGGGGGCGAGCCTATTGCCATCTACCGGGCACAAATCCAGACTTCGGGCTGCTACTGAGAAATTCCAGATAGAAAAACTCAATAACACGTTGCCCGACCTGGGAATCGAACCCAGGACCTCATGCTCAGCAGTAGCGATTGCGACCACTAGACCAACGAGATGCTTAACTCATTTGTATTCATAACTAGCCTATATTTAATGTGTAATTTTTTTGTAAAAAATCTAGAAATAAATAAATACTTTAATAATAGAACCTTTTTTGTCAAATTACTAATAATAAACTTGACTGTTTCCTGCAGCGATGTATGAAAGTGTCCTGGTAGTATGTCTCTGTTATACTTGAGCATGCAGTCAAGTATAACAGAGAGAGATGGCGACCTTGAACAGATACGTATTACCTACGCTACCTGTCCTGTCATGTTTAATATTCGGGGCCCAACTCCGCCCGACTCCTCCCGACAACGCCCGACTCCTCCCGATTCCGCCCGACTCCCGCCCGTCAAAGCGCTGATATTAACCGTCCAACTTTGATGTTTGTTTGTTGAGTAAAATACCATTCGCCAACATTGAACCACTAATATTAGGTCGGTGGAGATTAGTTTGTAGATGTTTATTATGTAAGTGTGTGTGTCTGTTTGTTTGTTACATCGTATAACATAAACAACTTCACCTTCATGTTTAAACGTGATCTTAACATAGGTACCAACTGTTCAAAACTTCACCTAATAGCTACTCCCAAACGTTAATGTTACAGCTTCAATTCATAACACCAACTAAGAAATAAATAATCACCATAAATAATTTTTACACTCAAGATTAGCACAATAAATTATTCGGTCTAAGTAAATTCTCGTCCAACCAAGACCTATCTCAAGCAAAAAAAGAAAGGTTCGTAAGGTAAAATTTCCTTACGAATGTGCTCCACACATTCGAGATCCATCGTTAACGCAAACGAAGCCGTATTTTTTTTACAGGAATAAAATATGACAGCCAATAAATTCACAAATAGGAGAAATTAATTACATAAAAGAGAACGAATAACTCGGTTCTTTTGGAGTACCTACCGGCAGTCAGCCGAGATACTCAAAAAGAACTCATAAACTGTAAACTGACCTCTTTACAATATTAATGTAGATTAGTATTTGTGAGAAAAAAACACGAGAAACAAGTGCGAGTTGCTCTCGTGGACAGGGTTCGGTACGATGATGTTACCCACCAAAAACATTTCATGTAAAGAAAGTTGCCAAGATTTACATAACACTATCATTGTTGAAAAGTTGCCGGATCTAATGGTGAGCCAAGCCCCAAATTCCACAAGGCTTAACTCCACAAACTTACATCTTGATCAAATGTACGGCTTGGCCGTTTCGCGGCCGTCGCACAGACACTCCTATGGGCTTATGGTAAGAAATGAACTCACTGGTCTAAAGGCCAGATTTTGTGTAATGCATTAGCTAAATGGAACGGCCAAGCCATGCATATTGACCAAGATATAAAGTTAGTAGCGTTAGGGGCTTGGCTGTATATTCAATCTGATAACTTGTTAGCAATTAAAGCGTTATGTTAGTCTTGGCAACGGTCTTTGCATGAAATGTTTTTGCTGGGTAACATCATCGTACCGAACCCTGACCACGCGAGCAACTCGCATTTGTTTAACAGTGAGAAGTCTTGGCGACCTACTTTACATGAAATATTTTTGATAGAATAACATTTATTTTTGTAGGGTGCTCTATTTATTTTTATAAGCGATTATATTGTACGGATATTACACAGACATGTTAAAGTCAAAACCTTACTCCTTGCACAGTCGGGTTTAATTGATATTTCTTTTCAAGACACGGTATTGTTTTCTAAACATTTGTTTCTAATTTTCTAGTTTGTCCCCCAAAAGTGACCCCATATTCAAAATTCGTGTGTTTACGATATACGATCGTGTTTGGGTGACAGAAATTCATATGTGTACCAAATTTCAACTAAATCAGTTTTTTTAGATTCAGAGCAAATTGGCTGAGACAGACGGACGGACTACGGATAAGGGTTCCGTTTTTTACTAGGCCGTACCCCTAAAAAAAGAACATATTCATTTAAAATCAACTTTGAAGGTACCATCTACAAGAAAAAAATTAACTTAAATCTATGCCAATATTATGAAGAGGTAAAATTTGTTTATTTGTATGTTCGCATGTCGGGGGCAATATCTGGAAATACCGGTCGGATTTGTAAAAATCTTTTAGTATTTGATAGCCCAGTTCTCGGAAATGTACTCATCGAAATATGGGCAGTTCTGACCTCTCTGCAAACATGTCGGTAAAAATAATACCGAGCAATACTCGTAACTCGGTTACTCGGTAAAACTTGTACTCGGCGCAGCACCCGGTCACGAACATAACGGAAAGATCAGCCATTCCCCCTCGCCATATATGAGGGAAGGAGGCAACCCGACCCCCGATGCTACCGCAAGCAGTGACATCTATGGGAGCATGACGAACTTGCTGCCAGTTGCAACGGCAAGAAAAATGTATGATCAATTGTCGAGGTTGCTAGCTAACCACATATTGTAATATAACTCATAAAAAAACATTTTAACGAGTAGATCATGTCATTAATAAATGAAGATAACTAAAAATAATTTACTTATGTAGTCAAATAAAAAACAAATACAAGAACTCATATACCCTGTCAGTAGGTAAGCTGATTCTGGAGAAAGAACATAAATATTGTCTTGAGTTAATCACAGCGACCAACTGTTCTTATCGTTTATGTAGTCGTAAATGGAATAATATGCCTTTGAACAAAGGTTGGATTTTACTTGAGCTTAAAGCGCATTCAAAGACAAATCTAGCAAAGAAGAGGGTAGCATGTTATAAAAGTTTATACCGAGCCCAACAAATGAGTTATGAACCTTATGAAGCCGGTGAAAGGGAGCACGTAGTTAGTTCTTATTTCTACTGTTAACATTGTGAAAATCAATGTTTTTAGTGTATAAGTGTATATTTTGCCTAAAATAAAAGTTGCTGGCGAAGATGAATTGTGGTACCACCGTGAGAATACCAAGATCATAAAAAAAACTCTAAGAGAAACTCTGGCTCCTAGCAGATAAATTGCTCGGACAGCTCGTTTTTGAAGGAAGAATACAGGTTGAATATCAGCGGCTTTGCCCCACAGCAGAATACCGTAGGACATAATGCTGTGGAAATAACTAAAATATACTGATCGAGCTGTATCAATTCTTGTTCCCCCGCCCCACCCCGTCGCATCGCGTCACCTGTCCGCGCTATCATTTCATGTTCCCCGCCCACCCCGTCGCATCGCGTCACCTGTCCGCGCTTTAATTTCTTGTTCCTCCGCCCCACCCCGTCGCATCGCATCACCTGTCCGCGCTATCATTTCGTTTTAGATTAGCGTCCTTTCTGACCTTTTTTACTTTTTGCTCGGCTGCTAAGGGTCATAGCGCTATGTTAAAAATCCTATAGCCTTCCAATAGAATTGAGCTATAAAATGCAAAAAAAAATAAGAAATCCAACAGGTAGTTTCAGAGATTATCCCCTACATACAACCTTGCAAACAAACAAATTTTACCTATTTATAATAATACATTATTATATATGTCGGCGTCACCGTTAGCGGTAGGTACAGCGGGTCGAGTTACGCTGTGCAAAGCGGGACGTTCACCTCCCCACTCTCCCCACTTCTCAAGCAACTTAATGTAAGCTAGTGCGCAGCGAAGAGGGGGATCATTCTTGTGGCAGGCTCGGCCCGGTGCGCCTGCCGTAGCGCCTAGAGCTATTATCGCGATCTATTTAATTAATTAACAAGCTGTCGGAATAAAAGAGTTGGTTACTGCTATATCTCATACTTTCATTTAATATGTCGGACCTCTGCCTTCAGGTTATTTCATGGTGATTATTTTATAAGACATTGTGAGTGAAATAAAGTGATTGTGCTGTAACTAGTATCTCCATTTTCTTCGCCCGACAATCCACGCCTACTTACAAAGTGCAAGTGTAATATCGCTGATGAGGGCCTATCCCGATATCAGAATTGGAATTCGAAGGGCAAAAACCTGAAGATAATAATGACGACAGTGAAGTGTGGGCTAACGTCTAAATCTATTCAAAATATGGAGTTTTTGCTATCACGACTTCCGGCAACCACTTAACCGCAAACGTCAAATTTCACCGCAACTGCGCGACTGATACGGTTCGATCCTGATAATGACAATTGCTTCAATGGCACATGCCATCGTTAAAGCACAACAGTCCAAAAATCAAGTGATTGAAGCAAGTGGCAGTACGAACCTTTGACCGAAGTGAAGAATTCGAATCGAGCACCAGCACCGAAGAGTCGTGATACGAACCGTCTCACCTGCTACGTGTATGGACAACCACATCATCCGGTGAGCTCGTTCCTTTTCTTTTTAATAGATAATCTGGTAGTTCGTTTGTAGCTTTTAGCTTTGTCAAAAAATCCAGGGTACTATGCGGTGTGATTTAGTTTACCTTACAGGTATACCTGTGTAAAGAAAACGTTAAATATGAATCGCAGAATAACTGAGCCGTGGTGAAATTCAACACGTCAGTGTCCTTTTTGTTTCATGTTGTGCCTGTTAACTCAATTACAAAACCAGTTATTATAGGTAGGGATCTATTAGATAGTAGATCCATGTACGTACGGATATTGCAAAATTACATTCTATTTGGGGTAAGAAAGTTAACGTTACTAAAGAGTTTCATTATCATATACCACAACATCAAAACTGACCTACATGGTGAAGATAAACTCGCATTAGTTAAGTGCGAAAGGATAATTGATTCTTTATTGGTGGTATGGTGTTTATGGTTTAAGAAATTTATTTCTCGATAAGAAATTACAAAGATTTCACTTACTTGAGAACGTTTTTAAACTTAAAATATAACTTGGACACACAAACTAAGCAGCTATTGTTTGAATTTCTAAGTTGTAATACCATTTCTTTTCGTACGCAAATAACATTATTAACTAACACAAAACTTAAAACTTTTCGATCCACCCGCAAAAGAAATAATTACCGTAGATAAGGAAAGCGATCCCGGTGCCACAATAAAGCAATGCAGTAGTAGGGCAAGTCTGTTTAATGGAGTAGTGTTTGATCACTTAGAAAGTGATTTAAAAAAAAAAAAAATACCAAACGTTTAGTTTGCATTCTTTACTTCTACAGGTAGCTTATTACATTGTTGCACTCCCGCAAAAAAAAAAAATTGTTCTCTCGCCATTTACTGTCCACACTCGCGGTAGTAAAATGTGATCCTTCCTACTATTGCTGCGATTGTGTACCTGATGTATTTTTGTGTGAATGAACTTACTTAGAATTTTTAAGTATTCTGGTGGAATATGCAGGAAGTTGTTTAATATTCATGAGTTTCGTTTCCCTGTAAATTTTAACTGTAGGTGTAAGGTAATCATAGTGAAATAATAGTTTAATAATTTTATTTTGAGCGATGTGTAGGTCCTTTAGATTAGTTTTTGGCGGTTTGCCCCATATTTCACGTGTTTTACGTTAAGAACCTTGAATCAAATTAAAAGGGCCTATCAAATGGACAGACAAGATATTTACAAGAAAGTGATCGAAATACTAACATCAGAACGGGTTCTGACTAAAATGATTTGACTGGAACACACTGATTGAACTTCACACTTGTGTGCTGGGCCTCAAGGGATTGCTCGGGGCTCACTCCATCCTATGCTTAGGGTTTCTGCAAAATGTTATACTGTACATTTAGACATCGCGGAGAAGTTGTGTGGAGAAATCGATGGTTGGGAGTATTCTTGTCATTGTTGACTCTTTCACTAAATGAGTCCTTCTCGAGTGCACTTCTTAGTTTGATGCAGCAGGTGCAGATGAAGCACTAAAGGAGGCTCTGTCTTTTCGGTGCGACTTCGCGGATCATTTCGGATCGGGGTGGGTATTGTATTGGCGCAGACAGAGCAATTTTATGGTGAACATGGTGTAGAGTTGCACCTTGTTTCTAACGGTTCTGGCAGGGCATGTGTTCGGGTAGAGAGAGTCATGAGGACATTGAGGTGCTTACTTGTTATAATCGAAAGTGAATCTGGTGGGAACTGGCGCGGCGAGCTTCTCGAAGTGCAGCTAGCGACGGATGGTGCAAGGTCTAGGGACAAGGTCTAACACAAACAGAACTTGTGTTTGGGACTCGGGCGCGGTTTTTAAGTGTGGCTTCATATTCTGAGTCTGGGTTTCGGTTAGATTTGGGTGAAATTCGTAAGATAGCATCGGAGAGTATTGGGAGAGTTGCTGCGTCACAGTAGGAAAAATGAGACCGTTCTACAGTGGTGATTCCTACTTCATTGTATGTGACCCCCCTCTGGGTTTGATTGGGCTTCGCAGGGAGTACAGACTTCCCTTTGTTGTGTGTCTAATAGAGAATGCAAATATGGTCGTAAGCATTTTCGTGCAATGCCCGGGGGAAGTGAAGTCTTGGTGCATTTAGCTACCACCTTGACTGGTAGCTTGAAGGAGGCCGAGGTGGCGGCAGTCCGCGATTGACGAGTGGAGTGGGCGTCATCGGGTGGTTTTAGTGATGCTTTGTCTATTTGTAGTTCACGTACGTTATCCGCCAGCTCTGAAAACCTCTCGGCCTCTGAGAGTGAAGAAACGTAATTAAACGTAAAATTGGTACTAATCTGTGAATAAAGAAAGGGTCCGACTCATGCGGGTTGACGTCCTATGGTGTGTGTTATTGGGTAGTCTAAAGAACTGGCTTATGCAGGCCGATGTTCTGGGTCATATTATAAAGTGATCGTCTAGTCTGAGAGGCTATGAGATCAATGGAGATATGTGTGGTACTAGTGAGTGATCGGAGAGACGCTGATTGGCTGCCTGGTCCATGTTATCTGGAGAGATAACTAGCTCAATTTAGGCCTATTTAAGTTGTCCGGCTTAGCTCCTAAAGGTTGATTTTGTGGGTTATAAAACGTTGTAATGTATGTCACTGATGGACGAGCGTACAAAGTAATGTATCTACCAGTATTATTCTTTTTACAGAAAAATGGGCCCGCAGTGACTTTAAGGGGATGGAGACGCACAAGGACGTGCGAATGTCAGTCGGGCCGTGACGGCGCTTCAATACTTAAATAAGTGTTATTTAGTTTTCATAGATGTCGTTTGTTAGTTTAGAGTGTTATGTGTGTGTGAACATGAATTATGTGTCTGCTGCGACACATTCAATGACATGACACTCTGACACAACACAGAACGCTTATGCACCTTGAAGTGACATTTTGCTGGCCGTATGACATGAGACTCGGTCGGCATCGCACAGGCGTGCTACGCATTCGGTGGAGTGTCTAAGTCAAGTCTATTCTTAAGATTAAAATAGTTTGTTTCTGTTATAGGCTCTAAAGTAAATGACTTTGGTGGTAGTGAAACTACCAATGAACATAGCATGTGTGGATTGTTGAGACAAGTACTTTAATACATTTGATTATATAATCTACAGGGACCATTTTAGTCCGGACTAAAAAAGAGACAAAAAAAAGAGACAAAAAAAAGAGACAAAAAAAAGATACAAAAAAGAGACAAAAAAAAAGAGACAAAAAAAGAGACAAAATGAAAAAGTCAAAAAAAGAGACTAAAAAGAGACTAAAAAGGAGACAAAAGAGAGACAAAAAGAGACCAAAAAAGAGCAAAAAAAAAGAGAAAAAAAAAAACTGTAAACTGGAATGATCTTGAAGGGTCATTCATGACCGGACCAAGCAGTTACAATCCTGAAGGGTTTGTTATAACCGGACCAGGAGATTATAACTCTGTAGGGTCGTAAGACCGGACCAGGAGGTTATAATTCTGAAGGGTCATTTGACCGGACCAGGCGGTTATAATTCTGAAGGGTCGCTGGACCGGGCCAGAAGATTATAACTCTGAAGGGGTAAACCGGACCAGATTGCTAAAGTTCTGAAGGCTCAATAACGAGCGGTCCCGAATAAGTAGTAAACTCTGCAGGGCTGAACCGGACCAGATTACTA
This sequence comes from Dasypolia templi, assembly GCA_963555695.1. Lineage (NCBI taxonomy): Eukaryota > Metazoa > Arthropoda > Insecta > Lepidoptera > Noctuidae > Dasypolia > Dasypolia templi. Next base: position 3,788,414 of record OY743147.1, read on the forward strand.
GTATAAGTCCTGAAGGCTCAATATTGAGCGGTCCAGAGTTGGTTGCACAGTCAGTAGGGAGACCTGGATTTTTTTTCTCATCGAGATTGCCAGTCAGGATGAACGAACATTAATAATAACGTTATGTCTTTTTAGACAATACTTGATGAGTCTACGCGTACGAGGACGTCCGCACGTCAGTATGGCCGTGTCGGCGTCACCGTTAGCGGTAGGTACAGCGGGTCGAGTTACGCTGTGCAAAGCGGGACGTTCACCTCCCCACTCTCCCCACTTCTCAAGCAACTTAATGTAAGCTAGTGCGCAGCGAAGAGGGGGATCATTCTTGTGGCAGGCTCGGCCCGGTGCGCCTGCCGTAGCGCCTAGAGCTATTATCGCGATCTATTTAATTAATTAACAAGCTGTCGGAATAAAAGAGTTGGTTACTGCTATATCTCATACTTTCATTTAATATGTCGGACCTCTGCCTTCAGGTTATTTCATGGTGATTATTTTATAAGACATTGTGAGTGAAATAAAGTGATTGTGCTGTAACTAGTATCTCCATTTTCTTCGCCCGACAATCCACGCCTACTTACAAAGTGCAAGTGTAATATCGCTGATGAGGGCCTATCCCGATATATATTACAGTAAATCTACACTAATGTTATAAAGAGGAAAGATGTGATTGTTTGTTTGTATTGAATAGGCTCCGAAACTACTGACCGATTTGAAAAATTGTTTTACCATTAGAACTGATGAACATAGACAACTTTTTTTTTTTCGTTATCCACGCGGACGAAGTCACGGGCGAAGTGCTAGAATTAAATAAATAAGTATTAAATCTAAAAGTGGAAACGAAACAATCTGTTCTATAAATATTCTATTTATTTTCAATTGAATCTCAAGACCATTAAAGTACGTTGTCTTAATAGAAGTTCAAACGAAACGGTTTCGCTCCTCGGATGTATAAACATGCCTTCGTTTACAAGTAGGTACTCGTTTTTGCAACTATATAATTCGATAAAGTAATTTTGTGTTTAAATTGAAGCTTGTTAGAAACTGTTCAGCAGGATTCGAAACACACAAAATTTGTTAAGACCTTAATTGAAAAGAGGATTGAGTGATTATAATTTTTACCAAGCAAACATAATGTTTTTTTTTTACTTTAATTAAGTATTAGATGGCGTGACGAACTGGACAGGTTCCGTAAAAACTACAGCTTTGGAAATTTGTTCCATTTAGGAATTTTCATAATCAGCAAATATAGAAGCGGGTCTAAGCACCAATACCCACCAAACATGTCACACAATATCATCATCATGTAACGCATGTTTCCCACAACCTTTCCTTAGTTTTGAGTATTTGTTCTTTGTTGCGTCATGTTTACCGCAAATAAACGTTTTTTCCTTCTTAACGAATACTTTTAAATTTTTGTGCGCTTTGTGGAAAGTAACGGTAACCTTGAATACTTTCTAGTAAACCTCTCGAATATTGGGATCATTAACATCTAATGATCCCAACATTCGAGAGGTAGAGACACATCGTCTCTTGTTACTGAATAAAATGAATCATCATGTCTGTTTTACTTTATTAGATTATTTTTTACTTTATTAGATTATTTTTATATTTTGTAAATGTGAGAACGTCGTAGGCCCTGTGGATTATAAATTATAGACAATTGTCTATTTGTTTAACATATACCTGTTAATCACTGTAATTGGAAAACATTGTAAAAGACATATTTTTAAAAGAGTAACCATGGAGTTTCTTGCCGGCTGTTCTCCATGGGAAACGACCAATTGGAACCGTGCACCTAGAATCTGACGTTTCATAAGTGCCCATGTAGGTCTATGTGAAATAAAATATTTTGATTTGATTTGATTTGAAATCAAATCATTTATTTCTTTGCAAACATGGGTAAATTTGTACATAGGTGTTGTCATAAAGTTAGTTCTCCATATTCTGCCGTCACATGGGCATGCAAATCATAATCGATAATATAATTTTAATATAACATTAGAAAATATCATTAAATCCCATTTTAAAATGTCAAATCATTTGAATCACAATAATAGGAAATGTCTTACATATTGCATGAAATTTCATATATATGTCTGAATGGAAAATTTAGAAAAATTCTGAGATGGAACAAATCCCCAAAATTTGACAATTGATATGAAATTGTTGATTATTATTCAGTAAACATAAATGATAAATGATAAATGATTTTATTTCTGTAAATAGGTTTGTACAAACACTTTTACACTTCACTCATATTTTAAAAACTAGGTGAGATCGGCATTTCCTATCTGACTACTCTGAGAAGAAACGCCGAAACAAACTCAGAGGTCACAGTCTCTTTTAAAGTCCAGACATAATCTTGGTCAGGTCATGTGAAGACCATGTGGATTGATATCTGAAATGGTCTTTCGAGGAAAGAACCACACAGAATGAGTGGACCTGTCCAGTCAGTGCACGCATTTGTCAGTTGTCATGCAGCTCAACACAGAACTAAAGGAGCTAAACGATTCGACGAACATTACCAAAGAAAGGACATTTGGGTAGGCCGCATAAATTACTCAAACTGCCAGACCATGATTAAAACTAATAATTAAAAAAAAATGCATTAAAAAAAACAACAAATCCATAATGTCTTCACATTCACAATAATTAAAATAGTATAATCCTTTACAAAGTAAATGTCATTGCATATATAAAGTGCATCAATGTCAAAGTGTAAATAAAATATGAAAATAATCTTGGTCATATCATATGAGGACTATGTAGACTGGTGTCTGAAATGGTCTTTTGAGGAAAGAACCACACGGATTTGAGTGGACCTGTCCAGTCAGTGCACGCATTTGTCAATCATCGTGCAGCTCAACTCAGAACTAAGGAGCTCAACGATCCGACGAAAAATACAAAAGAAAGGACATTTGGGGAGGCCGCGTAAAGTACTCAAACAGCCAGACCATCATCATTAAAAGAAGAAAAAAAAATGCAATGACCCACATAGTCCTCACATTCACAAAAATTTAAACAATATTATACTTTATACAGTAAATATATACATGTCATTGTTTAGATAAAACGGTACGTATATAGAAAAAATTAAGATTAAAAGAAAAAAAAAGTAAAAATAGCAATTATCATTCCTACATTAAAAAATCGTATTTTATGAACACGCGACGTAAAACAGAGCTACACTTTGCAAAATCCAAAGATAATTTGAATTTGGTGGGCTACAGCAGAAAAGCGAACAAAAGTGTGGCCTATATCACGAAGTATGTGTGTACCTTAAATAAAACTTCAGTATATCTGTAGCTCCGATTAATGGGATCGGAACCTCGGAGATTTAATTTAATTCTATTTGTGTTTCTAAATAATTTATTATTCTTCATAATTTTGATTAAGGTTTATAGGGTTTCCATGTATTACTGATACGTTAAATACCAACAACATTATTTTAAACCATACACTATAATAGTATAATAGGAAATTACCTTCCCTATTTCCGGAGTTGTGGGTTTAAGACGTACATACATTCAAGGTCACACAGGTTTATACGTGTTAAAAGCATTGTGCTTAATTGTAGGGGAATTAAAAAAACTTGGAAAATTTGTTCCACTTAAGAAATTTCATGTGAAATATTCTGAAAAATTCTTAGGTGGAACAAACTTCTAAACTTTGAAGATTGATATGAAATTAATGATAATTTTTCAGTGACGATATCATTCCTACGAATGTTGATTAACAAACGACTTAAAATAGAGCTGCAATTTGCCAAAAAACCAAAGGAAATTTGAATTTGGCGGGCTGCAGCTGAGGATCCCCCTTATGTACCTATACAATTTTCAAAACTGGTCCCTCAAAATATTCATAAGGGTACTTATATAACATTGATTTGATACTTATATCCAATTGAACAAAGACAAAGTTCTTAAGATTCGGAAGTCATCTAGGGCTATTGTTCCGCACGAGAACTAACTTAGTGGAAACCAAATTAATTTCATAATGGAGTCGTGGCGGAATTAAATAAGATAAAACGACCCACAGGGGGCGCTTCAATTATCTGATCACAGTTTTGAAGCATTCATGAAATTTGACTAGGTAGTACTGATAATAATATGTGAAGGAACACATCGTAAGGAAAACTGGGTTAAGCATAGTCTGTAATCGTCTACGTGCGCTGATCAAGCGTGGTTATTAATTCCCTCGCTGTATTAAAAGACAGCTTTGCCCTACAGCTCTGAGAAAATCACAAGCTGATGACTCTGTATTCCACGGGACTTTCTGTGAGTTTACTGACATCAGTGTCAAAGCCTTCGGGGAACACAAGCGTGTTGTCTATCTAAACTGGGTTTTTCACAGCACGGCTTGTTATCAATACTCTAATTAAACGAAATAGTATTGTGTTTTTGTCGCAATAAAGTAGCAGCAAAATTGTTAGGTATGGAATCTATTGTAATAGTTTCACGGCCAAGTGAGTTTGCCTTGCACGCTGGTCCCGTATGCAGTGGTGCAGCATGTCCTAGGTAGATCAGAAAACCAAAATGACAGATCTTGTAAAGTTTCGTAGTGATTTCTTTAGTTCCGATTAAACGCATCGGGCCAGGTATTCTTACAGCACACAAACCATTGGGTTTGTTTTATCGTCGTTTCCCAAAGTGTATTATTTAGACACGAAACATACACTTTGCACTGTCCTCCAATACCTATTAACAAAGTAATTTGAAAACATTGCAAAAGCCAATTACATAGTTTTAAAAGAGTAACCGTGGAGTTTCTTGCCGGCTCTTCTTCATAGGAAACGACCAATTGGAACCGTGCACCTAGCTTCTGACGTTTTATAAGGGCCCATGTAGGTTTATATGAAATAAAATTTTATGATTTTAATTTTTAAAACATGTGTAGGTACTTTGGGTAGGTATACACATGTAAAAAAACAAAAAAACACACATTCCTCCTTGAAGTTATTTAAGTGCTCTAAACGATACACTTTAAAAACTATAACACTTACAAGTAACTACAAGTTAAAAAATCTAATCTTAAGAAACGAAAATTGTCGAGACGTGCACTTTTCTACTTTACATAACATAATATATTATCGTTTTTCATGAACTACATAGAAACTGTGACTACTTTTGTACAACACTTGCTTAAACTTCGTCCGCGTGTTTCTAGTTCCCCGACCCACCCTGTCGCATCGCATCACCTGACTTTTTTCTTTTTGATCGGCTCCTAAGGGTCAAAGCGTGACGTTAATAGCCTATAGCCTATAGCCTGCAGCATTCCTCTAGAATTGGGCTATCAAATGCACAAATAGTTTAAAATATTCTACGCGTTGTTCCAGAGACAACCGGTCGAATATGAAACAAACAAACAACTACCTCTTTTTATTATTAGTATTAGTATAGATGCCCCGGAATTAACGCACACCACTAAACACCTCAATTAGAATATAATAAAAATACATACACTGAATTTCTACTGAACGTATTAAACATTGTTAATTTATTAAATTAGTTATACACATTGATTGTGAGAGAGAATTGTGGTCACAAATATATGCAAGCACACAGTCGAACGCGTATTAGGGTCTAGCGTTGTAGGGACTTCGACCAATTTGGTTTGTTTTGACTGTACAGCGAAAGTGTGACTGTAATTTACTTAGTTTTCGTTATATTTCTGATAAATTTTCCTAAATAAGAATTACCGAAATGGATTCAGTAAACGATCGTCACCAAAATACATTCATATTATGCATTAATTCAGTTACACATTGTATATTCTTCATCTTGACGCTCATTTAAACAACAGAGTCAATAAGGCATTTAAAATGTTTAGTTTTATAATGACAGCATCAAGAGAATTCCACCGTCCCTCTACCTACTTATACCTATATAAGTCAATAATACGACAGCAATTGGAATACGTAATTTCCTATTTGGAACCCTTACTGCTAGCGACGCGCTCAATAGATTTAAAAAATGTATTTAGTAAATAATATTATCACTAGCTAAGTTAAGAAGCGGGACACGCTGACATGCTTGTCACACTGTGGGCCCCCCGCCAGTCTGCTACCGATCGCGTATCAATGTGCACGCCCAAAATCATATTTTTGCGTACGCGCCATCTTGTATTATACGACACTTAAAATAAACGTGTTTTCAAAATTCGCCTGTTTTTTCGTTGCGACAAACCTGATATTTCCTGCAGCACCATCCATAACAACTACCTTAATTTCCGTGAGACCCACACTATTGCACGGGATCACTGTCACCGAACTAAACGCACTTTTACGCCAGAGCAGAGCAACACCGCCGTACGGTCTGCCTCGTACTAGGCCCGCAGACGAGTCTATAGCCGATTTGCCACAGTAGTCAAAGTCTTGGTCGACTGTTACAAGGATCGGCAAGTCGTGCGAGAACAGCCACGTCTCCTGTAGGGTTATTATGTCTGCTCGACGACACAGTGTGCTTACATAGTCCACAGAGCGTACTTACAGTTAAAGGAGATAAAACTGCTAAGTGAGGGTCTTTCTAATAGTTGAATGTCCATTTAGATTTATTTCAAACTGAAACTCAAAGCATTTATTTCAAATAAACCAATTACAGGCACTTTTGAATTGTCAAGGGGTCGGTCAGTCAGAAATATGAAGCTAGTTGCCCATTCCAAAGCGAAAGTAGGTACCAATGTAGAAGAACGGGCAAGAAACACCATGGACACTCTTTTAAATAATATGATTACAGAAAAATTTGTAACATCAGTCTTGTTGAAATTATACATGTGTGAACGATGTAGAAAGACCCGTAATAAAAACAAAAAAATCGGAAATAAAAATAAGCCGTGTCTGCCAAGAGATGACCAGTCCCCGCTGACGGCGCCCGTTCACGAACATGACGTATGGATCAGCACCATTCAGCTCAACCATTTTGAAAGGAACTTAATGATCCAACACACACGCCACCACCAGCGAGACATTTGAGTGAGCGTGACATACTCTCAGCCGCCAGGGCACATTCAAGTCAATGACAGACGTGCCCAGTATAGGGTAGCTTTATAGTAGGTACCACATAGTGCTCACACGTGTGCTTTGCAATTATACAATACTAAAAGATTGAATTTATACAGTGCAAATATAGTTTTTACAATCTTCAGCAGCTCCAACAATATTTCCGAATGCAATTGTTTAGGCGCCCTTGTGGAACAGATCCAGCGTTGAGCCAAGCATTTATGTCAGAGATGTAATCCTCCAACTTATAATATGCTAGGCTGCATAGTGTGCGTTTGATACAAGTTTTGAACTTCGTTTCATTCAATTGGAATATGTGGGGAGGTATTTTATTATAACATTTTAAACAGTACCCCATGAAGGATGAATCTACTTTAGCCAGCCTGAGACCCGGTTGTACCGATTGGTCCCTATTTCTAGTCCCATACTTGTGTCTTTCACCTCTTTTACTGAAAAGATTTAAGTTTTTCCTTACGTACATGATGCTTTCATATGTATATATTGACAAGGTACGGTCTTGATGTTAATATCTTTAAACAGTTTCCTTAAAGAATCGCGCCTGCGGAGGCCATATATAAATATAGACAGAATAAAAATAGACTCGATGTCTCCAGCGCGTCCCCATAATAAGATACCGTAAGACATGATACTATGAAAGTAACTGAAATAGACTAGCCTCGCGGTATCTACATTAGTAAACTGACAGATTTTTCTTACAGCATATGCTGCTGAACTTAGCCGTCCTGCAAGGGATGTTAAATGGGGACCCCATTGCAGCCTTGAGTCGAGCGTGATCCCCAAGAAAACCGTTTTATCAACGAATTCTAGTTTCTCTTGATTCAATACTATGTCACAATCAGTACTTTTAACATTCGGCAAAGCAAACCTTATGCATTTTGTTTTTTTCCCCTTTAATACTAAATTATTAGCACTAAACCAATTTTTTACCCGCAGCAGTGTGTTATTTACGTCGTCAAGATTTGATGAACGTCTACTTATCTTAAAAATTAAAGAAGTTTCATCAGCAAATAACACCATTTGTGGTTGTATTTTAAATAAATGGGGTAGATCATTAATATATACTAAAAAGAGGAAAGGACCTAATATTGAGCCTTGTGGAACACCCATTTTTACTTTTAATCCAAGCGAATTGACACCATTAATTTGAACTTCATGCCGTCTATCTTCTAAATAAGATGTAACTAAACTTAGCGCAAGTTTACCTAGTCCGTAACGCTCCAGTTTTAGGAGCAAGGTTTCGTGATTAACGCAGTCAAATGCCTTGGAGAGGTCACAGAAACTTCCTATGGCATCTTGGGCGTCCTCCCACGCTGTAAATATGTGTTTTAGTAAAGTGACACCAGCGTCAGTCGTGCAAGATTAAAGTCGTGAAGAGTGTAAGATTTTGTTGATGTTAAAATGATTAAGCATTTGATTGACCATTACCTTTTCGAACACCTTGCTGAATACCGGTAACACGGAGACTGGTCTATAAGGTATAACCTTACTGTATTTCATTAAATCCGGGAAGACTCCTTGATCTACACACAAATTCAATATTAAAGATAAGTATGGTGCTATGGTCTCGATTATTGATGTACAAACTTTGATAGACATTCCCCAATGATCTTCGGTCAATGGCCCAGAACATTTTACTTATTATTTAGGGCACTATTTAACCTATTTAATTTGCCAGTAGTTTCTAAATTGTATTTGAAATTTTTGTAAAGGTGTTTCAAATCTAAAATTTACCGTTTGTCCACTATGATCTGACGGCAGATAATTTACGATGGCTTTCTCTAAATAATCAAAATCGCAGAAGACATTATCAATACAAGTAGCACAAGTAGGAGTTACTCTAGTCGGTTCGGTAAAAACATTTAATAAATTGAACGATTTGAAAAGGCTTAGTAAGCTACTGCTATTTGAATTATTTTCCTAAATATTAATATTCAAATCACCGCAAATAATTGCGGCTTTGTTACTGGATGCAAGTTTCGCTCGGACATCTTCCATTATTGACTCAAATAAAGAAAAGGTCTGAAAATCAGGGGGTCTGTACGAGTACACGCACACTACAACATGCTTATCTAGCTCAACACAGGACAGTTCGATGCAATGTTCAACTGATAAACCAACTATGTCATTGCGTTGCTTGGATTTTAAACAATTTTTTATCAAGATTAGAGACTCTCCACGCAGCACAGATTTACGGGTAAAACAACTGCCCACACTATAGTTCTCATAATTAATTAGCATTTAGTAATCCCGTAACCAGTGTTCAGTAAAACAAACAATGTCAAACCTTGTTTTGTCTAAAAACCTTTCGATATCTAATAATTTGGAAGAAATACCTTGAATATTTTGATGAAATAACTATAGTTATATAACACACTATAGTTCTCATAATTAATTAGCAGTATTGAAATGTGTCTTCGATTTCCAAAGTCTATGAAACGCCGGAAAGATATTCCTTCAGGCCACATACGGTCGTCCATGAACGTAGCCAACTTGTGCCTAGGGACTGGTATCTTATAAGCATCATACTCCTTATGTTGCTTCATTATAATTTTCTCCAATGTTACACAAACTTGTGTTTTAGTCATAGTATAACTAGCAATGTCTGCAGGTGAAGTTCCTTTGTCAACATTGTTTATAAACAAAGGGAGTCTCACATTTGCAGCCTTAAACTTACACTGTGGTGTGGTAACAGCCACGCCTTTTTGTCCTATAAACCTATTTTTATGCCTATTTCTCTATACCTCCGTCCATTCACCATCATTCATTGGTTGTTTCCATTCACCCGGCGCACGCGCAATATCTTCAAACGAGTGAGACTTAGGCAAACAGCTGTTGCTAGGCGCCACGGCTGTCACACCACTCGACTTGCAAGTGGGCTTCAATTTCTCACAAACAAGATGCTCTGTCTTTCTCGCACCCCCCGCTTCCGACCTCTCACTCGTAGTGCTCATACCAACCTCTTGCCGCACTGTTTATTCGGTGCAAACGAAAACGCTTTATCGCACTCAGCCACAACATCAATGCTACCGTGCAAAGCGGACTAACAATGACAATCATGATTGTCAGGCTCAACATTCGTACTATTTATTGGCTTCGGAGATCTCAGCGATATTGACGTGTGCGGAAGACCCTTAGGTCCGCTATTATAGGTAAAGCTAGCTTGGATACTTGATGCACCTCTCCTTATTTTAATGTTCCTATAGTCATTCTGCAAAATAGTTTTATTCAAACTGTCAGCATTCACACCGCACACACCACCGTCAGCGTTAAGTTTTAACAATTCCCGATTTGTTTGTAACAGCTGGTCTACAGTTACATACGTACTTTTAAACAATTTGATCTCGTTTTGCAGGAAAACGATATCTTTTAAAAGTCTACTGATGTCTACATGATCAAACGTAATTGGAGGTAGTTTGTTTAAATCATGAGCTACGAAAATAGGAATCTCCTCAGGGTCTACATTCTTATAAACTTCTATAATATCAAATAGGTCTTTCTTGCTTTTTCCGTCTTTGTTCTTACGTTTTATTTGACGTATACCAGAAGAAACAGATTGAAACAGAAATGACTTAGCTTTTTCGATGTCTTCTGTTGAAAAGGCAGAACTACATCTCCTCACTAGGCTTTCACTGTCCATCACTTCATGTTTCTGTTGCACAAACGTTAGCAGTTCATTAACCACGAGATTACAATAATTACATTTAAGCACATTAGCCGACGACATTTTTAACAACGATTAGTATTACGCTACAACACCTGCACGCAACGAGTGCTCAGCTGAGAGAGAATGTATCGCCAAAATGCTTTACGATCTTTTGTTATTTCAGTCTCAATATGGTGTATGTAATCACTGCAGATTTGGTTGATCATTGTATGACAACGGCTTCTTAGTAAGTCGTAGATCAATTTGTCTCTAGGATTGTATTCACGAAATTTACTACGATACTTCTCTTTTTCAGATAGTATTTTTATGAGCGCTTTACTAAACCAGGAAGGATATTTTGAATTTTTGTACCTGTGTTTCGGCATGTGCTGGTCGATCAATTGTTTGAATTTTGGATAGAATATAGAAAATAGGTCATTTATATCGTCTGAGTGTGAAAATTCTAGATGCCAGTCAATAGCTTGTAGGTCTGACATGATTATTGCGTAATCACATTTGTAGAAATTGGGGCGAATGTAGCATCCTCTCAGCAAGTTACCGATGGTGTTGTGATGGTTTTGTGATGTTGTGGTACGTTTTGGATGACATGAAGTCATCCAAAACGTACCAAGTTATTGCAAGAACTACAGTAGGTTTTTTTTAAAATAAGCATTATAATGAAAGCAAAGCTGGACAGAGACACAAGATTTTCGACTACAAAAATACTCATACACTTAACAATGAGCTGTGTTCACTTTTTGATGGGTACCAATTGATTAGTAATCGTTCGGTCTTGCGGAGATTTAATTTACTCATAGTACCTAGAGAGCCCACCTAGGGCTCTGAATGAAAAAGACAAACCTCGGAACACGAAAAAAACTGCTAGTTTTTTATAATAAACTACCATCGTTGATCGCATATCGCTTATGACCAGGTGAGGGAGTGATCAAACGCAAGCTTATGTAGTTATACCGAGCGTGTGTTCAGACACGGCGGAAACCGCGCGTTTACGTGTGAATGAATGGCGCTCATTGTAACGTAACGTTTAGCCGGCTGACTATTCAATCTAAGGAAAATAATAAGAGATAATATGAAACTAGATAATTGGATGTGGAAAATAGACAAAGGTAACTAAAGTCATACATTTTTCATAAAGGTTTTGGTACTGAATCATAGAAAGAATCGCTGTGCACAACAGCTCCCAAAGTGTTAAATAGAAAAATTGAATAAAAGATATGATTTTGGTGTAACAAAACACCACATCATGTGAACAAGAACCTCGCGGAAACCACGCGGCTGCAGAACAGCACGGTGTCTGCCGTGTCTGAACGCACTCAGCTGTAGCCCGTCAATCTCTGCAAATTTGTTCCACCTTAGAATTTACATATGAAATATTCTTAAAAAATCTTAGGTGGAACAAATTTCCAAAGTTTGACGACTGCTGTGAATTTGATGATTATTATTCGGTAATCATTCCCACAGTTAAGAATAGTATTTTATCAAGATAGATGTAAAAAAGCTGCAGTTTGCAAAAACAGAAGGAAAATTTGAATTTGGTTGGCTTAAGGGTTCACCTTAATACTTTCATGAAAAGCGAGTAATAGTCTGGCCTATATCACAAAGTTTAAATGAGTACCTGGAACAAAAGATCATAATATCAGTAGCCCCGAATAACCGGATCGTAACTTCGGAGATATAATTTAATTCTATTTGAGTTTCTGAATAATTTAATATTCTGAATAATTTTGATTAAGTTTTATAGGGTTCTCATGGATTACCTATAACCTACCTACAACATTATTTTAAACCATTCACTATGACAGTATAACAGGATTACCTTCCCTATTTCCGGAATTGTAGGAAATTCAAAGTGTTGACCATTAAACTTTTCTGATAATAGATAGGGTGGTCCATAAAAAGATAATACCTAAATATAATTCATAATTAGGTATATTATTCCTATTGATTATCCTATATACCAAAAATAAATTATATTCCTGAGACCAAACTTTAATATCTCACCTATCGTCGCCAATAAACCGTAAATGCAAAAGGAATAAATAACAAATATTAACTTAAAACTACGTTTATCTAAAATCTAGTTTGGATTAATGTAGCATTAAAGGTTGGAAAAAAATATAACTGGTCATGATTAGGGCCGAAATGAACCTCGGCCCTTAGTAGCCCATATGTTATATTCGGAAACATACAATATTCTGCAATATTCTCTCTCGCTGGACGGTGTTATACGTTGTTGACTGCTTCCTGCGTACCTCCAGAAGAAGCATCAACAACTAACAAAGCAACTCATTGTTATGAATCAACATAGCAAAAATTTTTAAGTATAACCTTTTTTTAAACTGGTCCCTCAAAATATTCAAAAGGATCTACTTATACAACATTGATTACAATTGAGTAAAGACCACGTCCTTGAGATTCAGTAATCCTCTGGGGCTATTGTTCCGCACGCGAACTCAGTGAGAAATCAAATTAATTTCCTACAAATGTCCTGGCATTATTAAATCAGATAGAACCACCCAGAAGGGACGCTTGAATTATATGATAACAGTTTTGAGGTATTCATTATATTCACCTAGGTATGTACTGCTATAAATATTTGAAGCAACACATCCTCAGGAAAACTTGGCTAAGCGTAGTCTGTAATCGTCAACGTGCGCTGAACAAGCGTGGTTATTAATTCCCTCGTTGTATTAAATGAGAGCTTTGCCATACTGCTCTGAGAAAATCACAAGCTGAACACTCTGTATTGCCCGTGCAATACAGAGTGAGTTTACTGACATCAGTGTCAAACCCGTTTGGAAATACAAGCGTGTTGTTTACCTTAACTGAGTTTTACACAGCACGGCCTGTTATCAATATTCTAATTTAACGAAATAGTATTGTGTTTTCGTCGCGAGCAGCAAAATTATTGATTGATTGATATGATTTACCGGCCAAGTGAGTTTCCCTTGCCCGCTGGTCCCGTAGAGAACAGCATGTCCATCAGGTGCGGTTATGGCGTCGCTGATGGTACTCGGTACACCAAAATAACAGTTCTCGTTAAATTTCGAAGTGATTTCGTTAGTCCCAATGTATTTTTCAATGCAAAATGTTTCATATTAAAAATATACCACATAAGCTCAATTAAAAAAAACCGTGTTTAATTGACTTTAGTGTCGATTCTTTTTTTAAATATATTGAATGCCGTAATAAGTTATATAAAATAGGCAAATGACACGACATCATATTTATCATCAAGTTACGTTTTATTAGATTTGTCTAGTCCAAGCACGTTAGCGAGTGGCCAATGTTCTTTCTAGTCTTTTTAAAAACGATGTGCATCGTTTAATTTGATCACAGTTGCTGAAACTAGGACCCTAACGGGTTAACCCGGAAGTACACACTTTATATTTTCAAGTACAGAAAAGTTCAAACCGTTCTTTGTTTTTGCAGAGCTATAAATGCAACAACACCAGTTAAAGAAAAGTGGTACTACGAACCAGTTCCAGTTATAAATGAAACACGGGATGACAAATCCGTCCCAGTCGAAGATAAAAGACCAACCAATCGCACAGGAACTATTGCTTGGTCCCACGGACCAGTTGCAGTTAGTAATGAAACACGGGATGACGAATCCGTCCCAGTCGAAGATAAAAAACCAACCAATCGCATAGGAACTATTACCTGGTCCCACGGACCAGCTGCAGTTAGTAATGAAACACGGGATTACGAATCCGTCCCAGGTAAAATTCTACCTATTGGAATGAATAAAAAACCAACCAACTTAACTTATGAACTTGCAGTTGGAAAATGGCATGGCAAAAAATAAAAAAATTACTTGTCCTCCGAAACCGCTGAAAAAACTACGAGTACCAGAAAACCATTTTATTGGCACTAGTACGACAAACTTGAAAAGGATAAAACTACGACTAAACCATCATATTACCGGTACAACAAGACGGTTGGTGACTCTTAAACTACGAGTACAATAAGACCATATTACTGGCACTGGTACTTCGAACCTAAAAACGATAAAACTACGAGTGAAACATCATATCACCGGTACAACAGAACAGTTGAAAATTCTAAAACTACAAGTACAAGTAGACCATATTACTCGTATTGGGTCAACGAAACTGAAGACGGTAGAAATGAGACAGCATCATATTATTACGGGTACAACAAACTAGTTGGAGTGAAAAAAAATACTTTATCACAAATTCCCCGGTAATACTGGATCTGCACCAGATTTTGGTACTACTAGTGATACTGAATACAACATAACTTCTAATTGGGTAACTACAGTATCTCCAATTGTTAATAAAACTTACTCATCAGATCGGAATGTTATCACTCATCAAATAAATCTGAAAACGCTAACCAGCAGCCGTAACCTTGTAAATATTGCGATAAATTCATCAATCAATGCAAATGATCATAGTTACTATGGAGCATTTACAGATTTTCTTAAGAAAATTTCTGGATACATATTACCAAGTCCTAGTAATATAGCACCAAATTCAAATATTGCAAATCTAGCTGTAGCTAATGGAAATGGGAACTTGTTTTTCTATATAGGGTAGACCGGGGACAAATGTAGCAATTTAGGGTTAATGTATAAGTTTTAGTTTATTACTAATATTGTGGCAATAGCTTCAATATTCATTGATACTTAGTTTCCTGGGTTATGAGTTAGCATTACCATTAGATGTGTAGAAACAATACAAACAAATATTTGGCCTTCGTTGGATTGGGAGAATTGGTACAAGTGTCCCCGACTTTCGTATTCGTTGTACCTAAATGAAACTTAGATCTCATTAGAGACACAACGTACTCAAAACCATTTAATCATTTACATTTTACCAATAAGTTAGTTATAAATTGGTTACCATTTTTACCATTTGTTGTAACTAAGTGTTATAGTGATTCAATGTAGCTATTTCCTTTGTAATTCGATAATTTAACATTTAAGTAATACTTATAATTATGTCAGACCTAAATGAGGAAATATCAAACATTTCTGGATGTGACTCAGAATGTTTAAATAAATTGTGCTCAACCTTTTTTTTTTGTGAAGAACAGAAAAGAGAAAAAGGAGTAACGAGTGTATTCTTGATGCTGCCATATAGTCTGCAGAATTTGTTCATCTCGTAAAAGCCGACCAAGCTACTGAAGTAGCCGCTTCAGTAGCTTGATCGACCTTACGGGGACCTAAAATGTTGAAGATGCACAAATTCTGCGGACGTTTGAGCTTATCTAGAACAGTTTCGATCGACCATTCAGCTATGATTTGGTGATAAAGACTATCAGCTCCCGAACTATGTGACCGCGTGTCCTGACCGATGTCTCCACATTGCATAAGAATCCCCTATTAAGATTTCTGAATGAATCCAATAATAGGGTTAACCCTTATGAGCTTTTAATATTCAAACAGTATTTTCTAAATATGGTGCCAACAGAAGTAGTAGTCCTACTTATTATCAAGTTTGGCAACAAAAATACTCGTTTTAAGCTGGGCTCGCCTTTGTGTATGATATCTAGAAATTGTGATGGTTCCTTTGTGTTGGTAAAGTAACCTACGGGTCTGATTAAGAATTTTATTAAAATCTTATTGATACTTTCCTTTTAGAATTTTTGTAAATTTTTGTTTTTGTATTTTTTTAGAGAAATTAAAAAAGCCTTTCATTTGCTTTCGCAACCAAACCGAAAAACTGCCTACTATCCACCTATCTGATCCAAAGAGTACCTATGTGTCTTTTCTATTGTAAGGATCGTAGCAGTTGGCGTACTGTGGTTTCTCCCTACACCCCTGGGAAGCAGTAGTGAGTTTATGTATGTATGTAAGTATTTGTCTTTAAAAAAACGAATTCACCATACAACACACAATAAACAACATTTATATAACAAGATAGTAGAACTGTCAGGGGCTTCTCTTCTACATAGTCGTGGCGGAAAACCGTAATTATTAAGAAAATAAATCTAATAAACGAGACATTAGCCTTCACTATTAATCGGTCCACGTACCCAGGACCGATTAATACGCAATTTGATGCTAAAATCATTTGGTTCAACCGAGAACCCCATGGGAAGGACCCCACGCCACGGCCACTGACACGGAAAATATACAACTACGACGTTTCTCTGAAAAGAAAAAGTCCAGGTAATTGTCATGTCCAAAAAGTAACGTCAGCGGAGTGAACACATGACAAAGTCAAAGTATTTATTAGTGTGAAGAATTCAAGAGAGAAGGCCTAAAGAAATTTCCCACACACAGCCCTATAGGTACCTACAAGTTAAATTAGGTTGTTAGACGGCGTGGCGCGGCTAACCCATGTTGTCTCAATGTAAACGAGGGTCGCATTATTGCAAGGCACTGAGTACCGACCCCCTCCTACGTATCCGTATAGACATGTTGAAATGGAGTACGTTGATACATGTTTTACGGTATAATCCGAGAGATGATTTTGTTGTGAACCAAATTATTTTGGGCTATTGTTGCTATCCTTTGCTTTCTGTTTAAACAGGAAAGAGACGCAAGTATCGATTGTAGTATTAAAGGTTGTGGTTTTACATAGCGGACGCTCCACATCGACATCCTCCTTGTTCAAGAAACGTTCCTCAAACCGAGTTACCGAAATCCGTCAATTGCAAACTATCGTACAGTTCGCAATGACAGGACGCGTTGCCATAAGGGCGGTACCCTTATCTATTACAAAAAGGAGCTATACGGCATTTCCATAGACCCTCCCACACTCTAACGATTAGAAGTGTCTTTCTGTCGGCTTGGCATGACAGGTAATCGACCGATCACCATAGTTTCGGCCTACCTCCCCCCCATTAATACTTCGGAGAACTTCCAACTCCTTATTGAAGATCTTTCTGTACTTTTTAGCCTGAGTGACTCCGTTATCATAGCGGGTGATCTCAACGCAAAACATCCCTCCTGGAATAGCACCAGGACCTCTTCCAGAGGGAGACACTTGTTCAACCTCTCCTCCTCTCAGAACTTCGATGTCATCGCGCCGATGACTCCCACTCATTTCCACGCCGATGTCCTCGACGTGGCGCTCCTACAGAACGTCAACCTACGGTTGAACTCTATAGAAGTGGTACAAGAGCTCGCTTCCGATCACCGTCCAGTAGTCATGAAACTGGTCCCCCGCATAGGTCTGCCCGATTCCACCAAACCCCTTCCCAACAAAGTGGTAACGGACTGGAGGAAAGTAAGCGATCGCTTAAAATCCTTCGACCCAATCCCCGATCATTTTGACTCTATCGCTGACACGACGGCCGCGATCGACATTCACAGCTCACGTACAATCAGTCCTGAACGATTGTTCAAGGGAAATTCCAGCGACGGAGGACCGTCGCTGGAAGTTGCCGGACGATGTACGCGAACTGTTGAATGAGAAGAACGCGGCTGTCCGTGCCTACAGCAACTTCCCCTGCGACGCGAACAACGCCCATATGCGTTACTTACAGCGTACTGTAAGAACACGCATAGAGGAGCTGCGTACCGCCGGCTGGGACAAGATGTTGAGCGAACTAGAGCCCACCCACCTAGCCTTCTGGCAACTCCAGAGGAAGCTCAGATCCGGAGAAATAGTCTCCACGCCCCCCCTGATCCGTCCCGACAAGACCATCGCCTTCGATGATGTCGACAAGGCTGAGCTTCTAGCCGACAGTCTAGAAGTCCAATGCTCGCCTAGCTCTCAACCAGTAGACCAAGCTCACCTCTCTGAGGTCGACGCTCAAATCGAACACAGAGCCACCCTTCCTCCCGTCGAAGACCCAGAGTATCCACTGCCCCCCGTCACGCCAGACGAAGTGCACGACCTCATCAAAGGTCTTAAGGCCCGTAAAGCCCCAGGCTCAGATGGAATCACCAATAGGGTATTCCAACTTTTCCCTGCCCACCTGATAATGCTACTGACCACCATCTTCAATGGTGCTCTGAGCAATAACATCTTCCCACAGGCATTCAAAGAAGCCACCGTCATCGGTATCCGAAGCTCGGCAAGCCAAAGTCGGAGCCTACTAGTTACCGCCCCATCAGTCTACTCAATGTCCTCGGCATAATCTATGAGAGGCTTATTTATAAGCGTCTCAGAGACTACGCCGAGACAAAGGGCCTTATCCCCAACGAACAGTTTAGTTTTAGAACCCAACACTTGTGCGTACAACAGGTCCACCGTATAGTCGAACACATCAACTTCGGTTTCCAACGAGGTTTGAAGGTGTTGTCTTCTTCGACATAGCGAAAGCGTTCGACAAAGTCTGGCACAACGGCTTATTATATAAGCTGTACCAACTCGGTGGGCCAGATCGTCTCGTGCTCATCTTACGGGACTTTTTGTCGAACCGCACCTTCCGTTATCGCATCGAAGGAGCGCTATCCTCCCCCACCCTATTCGCGCAGGAGTCCCTCAGGGCTCTGTGATCTCTCCTCTAGCTTTCACGCTATTCACCAGCGATATGCCCAAGTGTAGTAAGGCGCAGTTGGCCCTGTTCGCAGACGACACGGCCATCTACTACACCGGCCGTGATGAAAATTCGATAGCTCGCATTCTCCAAACCCAAGTGAACAAGCTTGGCGCTTGGTATAGAAAATGGCGAATCGAAGTCAATCCCGACAAAAGTCAAGCGGTTTGTGGCGTGGTCTTTTCTCAAAGCCGCGTCGCAATCCCTGCCCCCCTCGACCGATCACCATGTTCGGCAAGCCGATCCCTTGGGAGAAGCGGGTCAAATATCTGGGTGTAGTGCTCGATGAGCACCTCTCTTTTTGTGCTCTGATTAAGGCGGCTCGTTCGCGCGCTGCCTTCGCTCTAGGTAGACTTCACTTTGTCCTAAATGCACGTAGCAAATTGTCACTAAAGTGCAAAATGCGTATCTACACAGCGTGCATCCGCCCGATCATGACATATGCCAGTGCAGTCTTTGCACACGCCAAGCTCTATCGCTTCAATGGAATGCAGACCCTCCAGAACAAGTTCCTCCGTAGGATTACAGGCTCCCCCTGGTACGTTCGCAACGAGATCCTTCACGTTGACCTAAAGATTCCCACTATCCGCCAGTTCATGAAACGCATTTCAAAGCGTTTCTTCGAGACCGCCGCGAATCACCGCAACCCTCTGGTTGTGAAAGCCGCTAGCTATATTCCCTCCTCCATTAGTCATGTCCGCCGTCCCAAGCATGTCCTCACCGATCCCGATGACCACATAACTCTCATTCAGGAGAGCAGTAGGGCCACCAGTACAGTGCACAAACACAGACCGACTTTCCGACCTCGCCGCCGAGGTTCCTCGCGAAGATCCCGACGTAATTGTCCCCCCCGACCCTTGCTCGACGAAGTGCCAGCCCGCGCCGTAGCTGAGCCTGTAGCTTTAAATTCCCCAGATAATAATAATATAATCCAGATCCAGCCTGTCCTATCTTGCTGTCCTCCCGTCAGCGACGCCCTAAGCCGAGGTCCGTACCCCACAGGGGGTGCCCTTAGCGAGCGTTCGCTTAGTAATGTAAGTAGTTTTACGCCCCTGGCTGGAGGCTTTGAGTCCGCTTAAGGCAGCCACAGGATAGTCCGGTTAAGTAGTCACGACCTCTCAAGGTCAACTACGAGATGTCATTCATAAAAATAAAATAAAAATAAAAATAGCGGACGCTACTTCGTCGTCGATGTGGTCGGCTAGATCTCGTAGTCATTGTTACTCTTATAAATTTTACCTGCTTTGTGTGCCTTTTAGTCTGTGCTAAGTAAACGTATTTTCTTTCTTTTTACTTTTCTTCTTCATACTTGCATTGTCATGCGTCAGGCGCTAGGGCATATCTAGCTGCACAAGGATAGTGAAGATCCCTGACGGAGCACCCTCCACCCAATTCCTCCTCAAAAAATCAACACGAAGATCCAAGAACGTTTGAACTCCTAGGAGTCACTAATTCAATAGTTTTCATGAAACTTTTTCCAGTTTGAAAAAGTTCTAGTTTTATTTCTATCAGTTTACTTGACACGACCCTCTCCTAAGTACATTACGTAGGGCTACCAGGTGCTACCAATCGTGTTTAAAAGCAGCCTATTGTATTTGTACGTGTAGAAGTCGTGATCGTGATTAAATAAATAATAATACGTTTATTCCAATGATTTGAAAATACATTTATTTGTGTGCTGATTTCTCTTGTCTAATAGATTTGTTTAAATTGATGCCATATTAGTGTACCTGTTGGAGAAATAATATTTCAAATAGTATTCTATCTCATCAGGGTGGATTTCACCAAGAAACTGAACGTGATCAATACATAAACCACGTTTAAGAGCTGTCAGTGTCATTATTTTTTATGAAATATAGACACTGACAGCTCATGAACGCGTTTTAGATGTGCTGAACGCGTTCAGTTACATTGGTGAAATAGGCACGTAGGTAGCCCTGAAGCTGAAAACGTGACATAGACCGCTCCCCGTCAATTTTATTATTTAGTTCCAAGTTCGACTCCATACAAATATGTCATCTAACTTATTGAGTCAACTAGCTTTTGACCGCGGCACCCGCGTGACTGTGGAAAATATACGATAGAAACGTATTACCGAAATTGAAAGTACCTTATGTGTTAATTCAGCAGTATCATTGGAGCAGTGGTGGTCCAGTGGTAACGGCCCCGATTTACGAGTTGTAGGTCGTGAGTTCGAACCCAGGCAGGCACTGTGTTTGTAAATAATTTCATCACCACTGCCCTCAAAACGGTGAAGGTAAACATCGTGAGGAAACCGGCATGTCCTAGAACCAAAAATTCGAAGACATGTGACATCATCCAATCCGCACCGAGCCTGGTGGCGGAATACGGCTCACTCCCTCTCATAGAGGCCTGTGTCCCAGCAGTGGGAATGTTATAGGCTGATTCTGCTATGTGTTAATTCAGGTTACAAATTACAGACTATCTGCGTGCTTAAAACTATCCGGTTTTGTTTGATACATCCTGATAAATAAACAAAAATTCTATATTTTCGGAGTCTGACTCGTTCCCACACCTCGAAACAATTACTTCTTTTTTTTTAATTCAATTTACCTACAGTTTTGATTTCGTTACTATTTTATTATGTGTATATGAAAATTTAGAGAATATGCCAAGTTACAACACACCTGTTTGCTATGTTAGTGTGTTCGAAAAGCACAAGCATCCCCTTAATTATTTAGTTTAAAAATTCTCAAATGATTGCGGATTCATAGCGAACTCATTCGAAACCGTCTGAATTAGGAAGTGATGTTTCGTCATATAAGACTTGTCACGGTCAGGTTCACGAAGGAACTTCAATTAATGTTTCAAGATCGTATCAATTTATACATAAATTACTTTTATTTACGCGAAAGTTTGTGAGGATGTATGGATGGGTGTTTGTTACTCTTTCTAGCAATAACTCGGCACACAGACAGATAAGACCTGGATTAACACATATGATACTTTTTTTCTCGGTAGTACGTCACTTGAGATAATTTCCTACCTCCAGTAGCTAGTCGCATCTATATCTAAGAATATCATAATGCCTCCTATTACATCTTATTCCGAAGTTCTTTGAAACCATTCGCGATTTCCTTGGACACTGATTACGCATTCTTACGGTGATTTATATTGGTATTAAGAAAATAAATTTACGACATACCAAAACTAACTTGCGTCTTTATATTTCACAAAGGGTAAATGAATTATTATCCTTCTCAGTATCTTATCCTATAATTTCAATAAATTGCATATTGTTGAACGCTTTTTTTCATAATAATCGTATTAGTATTACTTACAAAGTTACAACCCAAAAACATTGGATAACATTTTAGGCTTGTGATTGGGAATCAGGTCAGTGGATCTATTCTGTAAAACGGGTATTCTGTAAAAGTCTCACTGTAATAACTTAGGTGAAGTGAGCTGTATTTCTGGCAGCGGATGCTATTGATTGACCCTATTGAAAGATCACTTCAAGCTCACTTTACCTCAATTTGCACGGTGGGATTTTTACACAATACATCGTTAGTTCTACGACTGACGACTATAGCTATACGACCGCTCACCAAATCGCTCACCCATAGTAAGGTGAGAATATATCAAATTAATATTATCATAGTTAAATTCTCCTTCTTTGCAGATACTTAAGAAAAAACGCTTGAACGATTTTTTTCCTGTAGTGGACCAAGCACAAGTAATAAAAAATAAACATGAAACATAGGAAACTTACAACATGCATACACTTACAGAGGTACATATTACAACCGTCAATAATGATTACCTGAAAGAAATAAAAACAAAAGTTTAATAAATTGAAAAGTTTAATATATCAAAAATTCATTTACCTTAAGATTTTTAAACGAACTGTATTTAGTAAATAATTAAATAATTTACTTTTTCCTTTAACATTCAACAATTTATTAGTTATCTCTTTCCCTTCCAAATACAAGAACATTAAAAAAGGATTCAGACTTGTGTAATTAATGACAGTGTCTAATCTGTTGTAAAATATTGACTATGTATACATAAAATTTTTATTCGATAGTCAACATATCATTTGTTAAGTACCTCTATTTAATTAAGTTTGTAGATCGCGGTGTCGAGATTTTCCTGTAAGGTATGATGTCCTCAGTATTTTATACAAATAAATTGTAATGAAAGGATGTAGAGACGGTCATCCTGGATGGCCTGGCCACATTATTAACCCTATACCATGGCTAGGCCACTCAGGGTGATCCACTGGAACGCCCGCGGCCTTCGGAACAAGGTCGCCCCCCTCCGCCACCTCCTTCGGGAACAGGACATCGACGTGGCGCTAATAAGCGAGACGCTCCTGGGACCTGAGGACAGGATAAGGTTCCCGGGATACATCGCTTATAGGAAGGACGAAAGGTCGGCTCACATGCGATACCGTGGTCTGGCAGTATTGGTGAGACGAAGAGTCGTCCATCAGGAAATCCCCTCGACGACACTCAACTCGTTATACGCGCTGGGTGTGCAGCTACACGTAGCCGGCGAGGACATAAGCATATATGCGTGGTACAAGCCGCCCGCGGCCCACCTGGACCTTACCGAGCTGCGGGCGCTTGTAAACGGTACAACACACGCCACCATCCTCGCTGGTGATCTAAATTGTAAACACTCAGCGTGGAATTCATACAGCACGAATACCGAGGCGAGACGGCTCTTCGCGGACGCGGAAGCCTTCGTCTATACGGTGTCCGGCCCAGAGACGCCCACACACTACCCAGACATCCTACGGCACATGCCGGACGCGCTGGACATCGTAGTCCACCCAGGGCTAAAATGCCAGATCACGCAATAAGTCATAGACGACGAGCTGCAATCGGACCATCAACCCGTGCTCGTCGTCCTATCGGGAATGCCGGCCCGACTGAAGCCCATAGCGCCACGTCGCAAAACGGACTGGACGGAGTTCGCAGAGAAGGTAGAGGCCACCACGCCGACTCGGCCTACTGTTACCTCCGCGGACGTGGACCAGATGGCCAATGACGTCACTGCTTGCATCCAAAGCGCCTACAATTCGGCGACAAGCACGCAGCCGCAGGGGAGAGGGCTATTGCCGCCCCTGCCGGTGCATATAAATGCAATGATCGTCGCGAAGAGGCGCACCCGCAAGCAGTGGCAACTGAGATGCCCAACGATGAAGACGAAGCTTAACCGTCTCGCGGAAAAGGCCGAGTTACAGGCTCACACCGCCGCGGGCTGGGAGGAACGAATCGACGCCACGACAGACAGTTGGCCGTCGGTACATCAACTATGCCGCCAACTCACAAATACCCCAGCCCCGGTGCGTCCGCTACTCAACAGCGATGGGGCGCTCAAGTATGTAGCGGAGGACCGGGCGGAGGTCTTCGCCGAACACCTGGAGCGTCAGTTCCGCCCAAACCCGACCAACGACACCGTCCATGTCGCAGCAGTCGAGAAACACCTGGGAGACTACTTCGCAACGCCGATAGCTCCCGATGAAGATCCGATCTTCTTCTCACCTGGCGAGGTTTGACGCGCCATCCGCAAGACGAAGCCGAGGAAGGCCCACGGCGCTGACGGTATCACCAACACAGCGCTGCGCCACCTGCCGTACCGAATGATAGCGGCGCTGGCGCGCCTGTTCACGGCGATGCTGCGCACCGGAACCTTTCCCGGCTCGTGGAAGGAGGGGCGCGTCATCATGCTCTCCAAGGCGGGGAAGAATATTCTGAAGCCGGAGAGCTATCGGCCGATCACTCTGTTGCCGACGGTCTCCAAGGTGTTCGAAGCACTCCTGCTGCGACACCTACTGCCGCACATCACACCGCGACCCGAACAATTTGGGTTCCGGGCGGAGCACAGCACGACGCTTCAGCTGTCGAGGGTACTGCACCTACTCACAGCTGCGCACAACAAAAAGGAATATTCGGTGGCAGTATTCCTCGACATGGATAAGGCCTTCGACTGTGTATGGCATGAAGGCCTCGTATATAAGATGGCCACATCCGACGCGCCCCGTCGCGTTGTAAAAGTGGTCTCTACTTTTCTCACCCACAGGACCTTCAGGGTGGCGGTCGACGGCGCGCTGTCAAACGCCCGGCCGGTGCTGGCCGGTGTGCCGCAAGGCAGCTGCGTGTCGCCGGCGTGTTACTCACGATACACGGACGACATCCCCACTACCACAGACTCGACGCTCGCGCTGTACGCAGACGACGCCGCGTACATCACTACATCGCTCAATGCGAAGTACGCGGCGGTCAAGATGCAGCGCGCCCTCGATCTTCTTCCCGAGTGGCTGTCTAAGTGGCGGCTGTCGGTGAACGTGGGTAAGACGCAGGCGATGGTCTCTGGATCAGCGCGCCTCCCACCAAACCTGAAACTACAGGGGGCCGACATCGAGTGGTCGCCCCAGGTGAAGTACCTAGGGGTAACCATAGATCGTCGGCTCACAATGGGGCCGCACGTCCGCAAGGTCGCCGCACGAGGGTCACCCGCAACCTCCTCAGACCGGTGCTCTCGTCCCGCATCCCGGTGCGCGTCAAGCTGGGCGTGTACAAGCTGTACGTACGCCCAATCTTGACGTACGCCGCACCCGCATGGTTCGTCCTCACTAGTGAGCCGAGCCGAAGGCTGCTCCGCACGCAACAAAACCTGGCGTTGCGGACCATTATTGACGCCCCTCGCTACGTGAGGAACGACGTCATCCAGAGGGACCTCGGGATTGAGAGCCTGGATGAGTTTGTGGAGCGCCTCGCGAAAGGAATGTTCGCGCGTGCCGACGCATCGGATTTGACCCACGTCAAAGACATTGAACCCTGGCATGCGCGCCCCCCTGACGCGAGACCCCTCCCCCGCGACCTGGTAGCGGATGACTCCCAGATAAGCCGCAACCAGGTTACACGCGGCTTATCTGTGACAATAAGACTCCACATCCACAACACACATACCCGTTTGCGTAGCGTGTCCTAGGTTAATATAGGCGCGTTACGTAATCGCAAACAGACATCCACCTCTACACATGCATCCTAACTCACACGTAAACGCGCGGTGCGGGCCGCGGTTCGCGTAGACACTGAACGGTGTCACACAGACACAATACCGTTCACACACACATGACGGTTCCTTAGCTCGGACAGTGAACGGCTAGCTCTGTGATCTGGACGGGCGGGGACCACTCACCTACTCTGTAGGCGCATCGAGTCGGCATATTCGTCGCTGGTCGTTGTCGCCGGGCCTCCCCTAGGTAACTAGGGGTCTCACCTGGCGGCGACAGACCGCCGAGATGTCGTGAAGAAAGCGACGCTTTGCTATAAGCGTCGCGGCGCTCCTACAGAAACAAACAAGAATCCACACACATAGGCGCACGTATCTCGCGTGCACCCAGTACCACCCGCCAAGAAGCAACCCCTATGAGGGGCCCGTAGTTACGGGGGCGCCGCGATATAGCTCGAGGGCCAATAAATTGTCTTACTCTGGGCACCTTGTTTTATTCCTACGGGAGATATTTTTGGGACGTTGTACAGACAAAATTCTATCAACTGTATTTAAATCACAATCAAACTTTAGAAGTTTCAACTAGGAATAAAAACCTTCTCATTTTAAAACTCCCAACATAGCACAGATCACACTCGTGAGCCTGAGGTTATTGCGTCTATGAACATTTTGGACAGGTACCAACCACCCTCCAAATTGTGTATAAATTTGAAACGGGACATCTTAGAGGTTGACACTCTTGGCAAGGACTTAGATCATGTTGTACTAATATATATTTTAATATGAAGACCCCAAAACTGGTAAGGTTGACAATATGGTTTATAAGAAGATTGAGCATGAGTTGAAGCATTATCTAGTCAAGAAGCACTGTTTTCGATACTTTAAATTTAGGTACGGACGCTTCTACCTCTCCTCTATGAACGCCATCTACCTGAACCCAAAAAATATCGAGATATAATAATGCCGATACATTAACAGCAAATAGAGACACCGAAATCCTTTCGCTCCCTACAACAAGCAAGCTTAATTTACATAACAAATACATCAGACCTAGCAGTAATCGAATAACATGAAGCAGACAATGTAATTCAGTTTAATCTTGTTACACGTTTGTCGCTCTCCAATATTTATCACAATAACAACTTCTCGCTACGTACGAGGACATGCAGAAGGCTTCCTGTAGGTTACAGTACACTAGATAACGTCAATAACTTAGTATCAAGCTGAGAGGTAGCCGCTTTACTACGGGTTTAAAGATGAATTAGTTACCTCGGAGCCAATATTTTTAACCTACAAACTCAAACTCAAAGTATTTCTTTCAATTAAACCATTTACTGGCACTTTTGAACTGTCAAGGAGTCGGTCAGTCCAAAATAAGAAGCTAGTGGCACATTCCAAAGCGTAGTAGGTACCTATTGAGAAGAACGGGCAAGAAACTCCTTGGAAACTCTCTTAAATAATTATTGGTACAAAAATATTAGTAACATCATTTCATTAATGTTGAACTTACAACTTATAATATACTTAAGTGAGACCGATGTAAAAAAGACATAAACGTTACAAGCGTCCAGAGTACAGTAAATACGTGTATAATAGCCTCATACCTGTATGAGTACAATGTACTACGCAGCTACCGCATTTACTGGGTAATAGATATGTCTTTTACTGACTGAATGTGCCCTGACGGCTGATAGTATGTCATGCTCACTCAAATGTCTCGCTGAGGGTGGCGCGTGTATTGGATCATTTAGTTCCCTTCAAAATGGTTGAGCTGAATGGTGCTAATCCGTGAGTCATGTTCGTGAACGGGCGCCGTCAGTTGGGACGGGTCATCTCTTAGCTGCAAAGGCTTATTTTAATTATTTTGTTTTTTTTTTATTCTACCAGGCCACTTAGAAAGTTTTGCGAAAAAATGGTTTTATGAATGAGAGACTGGCCAGTTATAGTCTATTTTGAAAATATGTATGTTCCAATTTCAAAATGTCTCTCTACATTGTTTGCATGCTAATTTAAATTACCGTTTCTCATAAAAAATGGATCTGCGCAGGGAACATTTTCACGCTACGATTTTGTTTACGATTTCAAGTGTTCCCTGAAACCGGACGAACCGTACGATAGACTTCAAATAACATTCATGGATGAAGGCCCTTCTAAGGCAACCGTGTATCCTTCTCCTATGTTCGTGCCAATCGGCATAAAGAATTCAGGCGCGGTCGACTAACTTTGGGGGATGAAGAAAGAAGTGGTCGCCCTGTGACGGCTGTTATGGAAGAAAACGTGCTAGCAGTAAAAAAATGATCCAAGACAATAGGCGAGTTACGTACCAAGAGATTCAGCACATACTGTAGGTTCAATCGGGAAGCTTTCACAAAATTCTACAGGTGCATCATCGCGTGAGGAGGATAGTTTTACGCTGGGTGCCGCACAACCTCACCGATGCTCATAAGCAGGCCCGGTTGGCATAGGTGCCGTGATATGATAAACAAATTTGAAGCTGGCTCGTCTCGGTGAGTTTACGTCATCATTACAGGTGATGAGTCTTGAATTTATCAATACGATCCAGAAACGAAGCGCCAGTCGATGGTTTTGGTGTTTCAAAACGAATCAACGCCTACCAAAATGAAGCAATCTAGAAGCGGGGGAAGATTTTAATCGAAAGCTTTTTCGATTTGACTGGCTACTTGGTGTCAATTCCTTTACGGAACCAAAGAAAAATGAAGCATGTGTTAGTATACTATTCAGCGTTAATGCTTTAACGCTGAATAGTATACTACAACATGCTTGGCAGAAGTTTTCTCTGTTGTGAACAACAAGCGACTAAACACAGGGCTCCGAGGGCTACTGCTCCACCACGACAACGCGCCTTCGCACACCGCGCTCAAAACGAGGGACTTCCTGGACAGCATGCCGGTCAAACTCCTTAGTCACCCTCCTTACAGGCCTGACCTAGCACTTCTTTTTATTCCCGAAAATTAAAAATCTGCTCAAAGGAATACAATATTCGTCGCTGGAAGATGCGTTCGAGAAGGCTGTAAACGAGATGTCTACGGCGGCGGACTGGAAAAAGAGTTTACGAAAATGGTTGAGAGTCATAAAACTTTGTATATAGGGTAGTGGAGAATACTTTGAAAACATTTTATAAAAAAGATTTACGTACAGAACATTTATTTTTATTTTCGCAAACTTTCTGAGTGTGCCGTCCCTCGTATGTATAGTATAGTACATAGGAGATTGAGTTTATACAATGCAAATATATTCGGTACAATCTTCAGCAGCTCCAACACTATTTTTAAATGTTAATCAATTAGTTGTGGTAGTGGAGCAGGGCCAGCATTGAGCCAGGTATTTTTATCAGCGATGTTATAACCCAATTTATAATATGCCTGCCTGCCTGCGTGCGTTTTTATAAGATATTAACTTCGTCTAATTCAGTTGAAGTACGTGGAGAGGTATTATATTGTAACATTTAAACAGTCCCCATGGAAGATGAGTCTACTTTAGCCAGTCTGAAACCGGGTTAAACAAATATGTCCCGATTTTTTTTTCATATGGTCATGAAATTTTCAGATATTGGCAAGGTACATTCAATATGTTAATATCATTAAACAGTTCCCTTAAAAATCACGTCAGCGGAGATTATATATGGGTCTGATGGCTATTTTCTGCAGAATAAAAATAGACTCGATTTCTGCAGCCCGACCCTTAAGTAAAATACCGTAAGACATGTTAGTAAGAAAGTAACTAAAATAGACAGGCCATGCGGTATCTACATCAGTAAATTGACAGATTCTTCTGACAGAATAGCAGATAACCGCCCTGCAAGAGATGTCAAAAGTTTTCCTGGGGATCACGCTCGACTCAAGGCTACAGCCTTGAGTCGAGCGTGATCCCCAGGTATGCACTTATTTATTTTTTCCATTTAATACAAAAATTTTAGTAGGGAACCTATTCTAGACCTGCAGTAGGGCGTTATGGGCGACTGTCGTCCCAAACGTGGAAATGGTTTCGAGGCTCACGCGCGATTTGTGAGTGAGAACTGAATATATGACAGGAACAAGAAATCTCAGACTAACAATTACTAACAATTTTTTCAGTCGATCGGTAAGGTATGCAGAAGCATAGAAGATACAAAACCCATTATAACTGCATCTTTGGTTTGTTCGGTGCGATGGTCAACACGCCAACACGCCATCCACTGATGATACTCTATCATCAGTGAATGGCGTGTTGTTCTCGCAAGCGTTCCAAGTTGAACTTTTGTATTATTCTCTGCCCGGACAATAAACACTTAAAGTTGAGCACATGCTGAAAAACAGACCAAGTTGCTGTAAATTTTCCTTTGTCTGCAGGCTCCAGGGGTCAGCTCGCAGCGAGATATTGATGTGCGATCTGTAAAGTTAATGGTCGTTATGAGAAAAGTTTCTGGATAGCGGTCCCTGTAATGTGTCCGGTCGATAGGAAGGCATTGTTCGAAGAAAACAAACTTGTTATGTACTACTACTATACTACTTCACTTGTCGTGTACATTCTCACACCGTGAGTGAATATCATGACTTTCATGGTATTTAAAAAAATTGGGTTGAATCACGAAGAAAGGTTTTTCACCACCAGCATTCGTTCGAAACCAGAAGCTAGGTCCATATCATAGTGTCGGGCTTCTTTAAGTATGATAAAATTTGTGTGTTACATAATGTAAGAATGCCAATCTTACTCGAACTTAAAAAAACTTTAAAATCCTATTCGCAATTTCATCTCAGCGACAATCAGTCTCAAAACGTGTCAAAAATTTAAGAAATTGTTTTTGAGACAGATTGAGACTAACATTATAATGCGGACGTTCTTAAAAATATGGGAATTACCCCTTAGTTTTATTTGCGTAGGTAACATTATTCACACTATCTGGTGCGTTGTATTTTATGTTAAAGAAATTTCCCCGTAATATTAGAATAGCAACCTAAACAAAACGAATGGATTTAATTTTTTTTTTTTTTTTTTGATATGGCATCTCGTAGTTGACCTTGAGAGGTCGTGACTACTTAACCGGACTATCCTGTGGCTGCCTTAAGCGGACTCAAAGCCTCCAGCCAGGGGCGTAAAATTACTTACATTACTAAGCGAACGCTCGCTAAGGGCACCCCCTGTGGGGTACGGACCTCGGCTTAGGGCGTCGCTATCGGGAGGACAGCAAGATGGGACAGGCTGGATCTGGATTATATTATTATTATCTAGGGAATTTAAAGCTACAGGCTCAGCTACGGCACGGGCTGGCACTTCGTCGAGCAAGGGTCCCCACAGTTACGTCTTGATCTTCGCGAGGAAGTCGGCGGCGAAGTCGGAATGTCGGTCTGTGTTTGTGCACTGTACTGGTGGCCCTACTGCTCTCCTGAATGAGAGTTATGTGGTCATCGGGATCGGTGAGGACATGCTTGGCACGGCGGAAATGACTAATGGAGGAGGGAATATAGCTAGCGGCCTTGACAACCAGAGGGTTGCGGTGATTCGCGGCGGTCTCGAAGAAACGCTTTGAAATGCGTTTCATGAACTGGCGGATAGTGGGAATCTTTAGGTGTGATTGGGATGGGGGGGAAAGTGAGTGGGAGTCATCGGCGCGATGACATCGAAATTCTGAGTGGAGGAGAGGTTGAACAAGTTTCTCCCTCTGGAAGAGGTCCTGGTGCTATTCCAGGAGGGATGTTTTGCGTTGAGATCACCCGCTATGATAACGGAGTCACTCAGGCTAAATAGTACAGAAAGATCTTCAGTAAGGAGTGGGAAATTCTCCGAAGAATTAATGGGGGGCAGGTAGGCCGATACTATGGTGATCGGTTGATGACCTGTCATGCCAAGCCGACAGCAAGACACTTCCAATCGTGAAAGTGTGGGAGGGTCGATGGGAATGCAGTAAAGCTCCTTTTTGTAGTAGATAAGGGTACCGCCCTTATGGCAACGCGTCCTGTCATTGCGAACTGTACGATAGTTTGCAATTGACGGATTTCGGTAACTCGGTTTAAGGAACGTTTCCTGAACAAGGAGGATGTCGATGTGGTGGTCGCGGAGGAACTCGCTGATTTCAGCACGTTGCCGCAGGATGCCATTGGCATTGAAATAACCTAGCTTTAGGGATCGGGGTTTGGTTCTCGCGAGGATAGCTTTATCCATTATTAGGGTTGGGTTGATTGGTGAAGGACATCAGGGCTTGCGTAATGTCCGGGTACGCATTATAGATACTTTGTATCATGTAGAGGTTGCCGGCATTTCTGGCGGCAACAATTTCGCTGGCCAATTTCCTGTCGCGAGGGGTGAGGAAGGCCATGAACGTGCTCGAGATCACGTTAAACGCGTCCATCGGGTTCTGGCCGATAACACGGGTGGCTGCGGGTGGAGCTGAAGTGGCGGGAGCGGCTTTGTTCACGGGCATAGGAATGCCTGGGGGCGCGTTGACGCGGATGCGGGGGTCCATGAGTGGAGGGATGGCCGCAGGAACGGGTCTGAGAGCTAAGGCTGGAAAAGCCTGCTGATGGTGGAGGTAATTCCAGGGCGAGGGCCTCTGAGGACTGAGTCGCTCCTGGTTATGAGATGTTGGCCACGCGTGGGCGTAACGGGGGCTTTCCCTTTGTTGACGGGCGTCTGCACGCTTCGTCAGCTTGGGAGATGAGGTTTTGGGAGCCTTGGGGCACCCACGATAGTTGGCCGGATGGCCTGAGTCTCCGCATAGCACACAGCTTGGCGGCTCTGTGCATAAGGTGCGGTCTTTTGGACGGGTGCATTCTGCAGTGCCGTGATCGCCCAGGCACTTGACGCACCTGGGTTTGGCATGGCAGTGCATCTGCGAATGTCCGTAAAGTTGGAAGCGGTGACACTGTCCTATGACACCGGTCTTGAATGGTTTCTCAATCTGCAAGCCGGTGAGGTTGCAGATGGATCGGACGTTAAAGACCCTCAGTAGGAGGGCAGACCATGTCGAATGGCACTCGGCCTCTGGCACGGTGCATCCGGTGCACTTCGGTGACGGGGACGTTTTGCGACAGAAGGTCGGCTTTAATATCGTCCGCTGGTATTTCCTTCGGGATCCTACGGATCACCACTCTAGTTTGACGGTCTTCGGGGAGGGCGTAGGTGTGGAACGACACACTTCTGAGTCGGAGAGTTTTGGTTAGCTCCCTGTAGTCGTTTGACGTAGGGACTGTCACCTTTATCCCCTGCTGGGTTGATTTTGCACTGGTGTAGCCGATTTTTAGGTCGGTGCACCATTTTGACACGTCGGTCCATTTCCCCTTGTCCTGGATATACACGGGGGGAGGAGGCGAGCAACGTGGAAGTTGCGACGAAGAGGGCTCGAGGGCATCGCTAAACGTAGCGATGTCTGAGCTGGCGGTGCCTGCTTGCTCAGACGGAGCGGGGACGGACTGCTGCAGGGCAGCAAATTTGGCGCCATACTTGGCTAGGAAGTCGGGGTCCTTAAACAAGACCTCCTTGAAGAACGCCACAATTAGGGCGTCCTCCATGGTCGGAGTGGGGGGACAACTTGAGGGAGGGAATGGTGGAAATTATGTTTCCACGTAACCTAACCCTATACCTAACTCCCCGGGTGGATTGGCCCGGGGATGAATTCCCTCCCTGTCGGGTGCAGACAGGGAGGTGTGTACCTATTGGTGAGCCCTAAGCTTGTAATCCCGTCGCCAGTCTTATTGTGCGAACGGGGCCCTGACCAGTCTAGCGCGAAGGGTGTAGACACACCCTAAAGACACTAGGTGAGTAGCTGGAAATTAAAACTGTCACCAGAGCCGACTAGGAGATCCCCCAAGGCCGGTTATCTGGGACCCGTCCAACTAACTGCCCTGCCCTGAAGGGGTTTGGCGGGTGTGATTGGGTCAACACCCCACTCGGCTTCGTTGGCACCGTAAGGTTTCCACCGAGGACCACGAAACTGTGGTTTTACCCAGAAGGGGCCTAGTGAAGCTACTCACAAACGTCTGTTGATGAAACGAAATTTGCCTTGAAAAAGGCACTTTTTTAATTGATTATAAATAAAATAAATTTCTTGATTTTATTTTTATCGGTGTAGTCGGGGCGACTACGATGACGTCACGTGGTCGCAATGAGTAGGAGCAGGAAACACAACACTGGGCCGGGAGCGGGAGAGCGCACAGACACGTCCGTCCGCGGCGAGAGTCGAGCGTCGAGTGGGATTTCAAATATTCATCGTCGAACTTTTGATTTCGGAAATAAATATTGACGTGAAAATGGATAGCGTTGTAAGCAAAGTTCCATTGAAGTTTGTAACCGCTTTGCGATATTATTTAACAGTTTTGGTCAAACCAGCTTTGATAGTTTGTGTAATTATAGATTTAGAAACATTTCAGAAGCCCTAGGATAGGTTTTGTTAGTAAAAAAAGCTTCCATTACTTCCTAAAACTAACAAGCTGGAAAACTACTGGAAAGTCTTTGCCACACTACTTTATTCTATTTTAAGGAACTGAAAATCCCGAAAAATTATTGTCGAACACGATGTTTCCATTTTGGGCTTAGTTTTCTTCTAAACTATAAATAATTACTGTACATAGGTGCATGAACTTATTTTGGAAAGCCCCTGGCGATAGGCTTCCAGAAAATCGCTTTGGAGCATGGTAAACCACTGTAGGCCACCCTGTTCTGTATATCTTTTAAAGGGAAAATTTATGAGATATTTTCTATATCAGAAGTCAAGTGGAGCATTAGGGGTCTTTAGGGGCGAAAATATTAAGCTCACTCTAAAAAAAATTTACTTAGGAAGGCTGAGAGTCTCACAATGTCCGAAAACATTCTAAACAAGAAGTTTGGCCGTCGTTAGCCGCCATTTTTCCTTTGAATATCTTAAGACAGCACTGAGCTTTTTATTAAAGACGATTTTATTCATTTGTTTTACGAGTTTTAAAATGGGTTGCTTTTATAAAAGTGGCTTTCTTCTTTATTTTGCTACTTCCGTAATGGGTTGGTACTATACTGCGGTATGTACGTACATAACTACATAAACTTACGCCTTGTTCCCATGGGGAAGAGCAGAAACTCCAGATATCCACCCGCTACGACTACGATCCTTACATATTCCATATCCTAACATGCGGTATGTAGGATTCTTGTTCGAACCTAATCTCGTAATAGAAATAGGTTGTCGTTAGGTAGTACGTAGTGTTATTCGGAATCACGACAAATGAAATTTTGTCGACAGGAACGGAATCATGTTGAAATTGGAAAGTTGTTTCAAGAAGGCAACCAGTATAACGACCAAAAATATATTAAATATAGTGTTTTTTAGTAACTCATTTACCAGCATGGGCACCTTCCCACCAAAGAGCTTTTTCCCCAACCAAAAATTTAACTGTTTTAAATTTCGAATAGTATATGAATTCTATTCTAATAATTTTGGAAGTTTTGATAATCAAAATTTTGTGAATAAAACATCATTATATTTCAGAATACTGAAATTAATTTGGGTTTCACAGAATTCGATCCAGTTATTGTGAAACATAATGTTATTCACGGACAAGTAGATACAAATAATGGAAGGATTACAATTATTTTAGGCATTTGTTAGTAGGTACCTAGATATTATAACATTATTTTACAACATTTAACTAAAACAGTGTTCAATAGTGTGCGGTGCTACCTACATTTAGGAATATTCAAAGTCAAATCATTTATTTCAAATATGCACACAAATCTCTCCTGAACTCTTTTGAACGTCAACAATTACAAATAAAAATAGAATGTTTCTAGTTGACCCTTCCACAAAATGTAGTTTCGTATCGAGAAGAATGGGCAAGACACTGCGACGTTATTCTTTTAAAATTTTGTACAATATTTTGTATTTAAACATTAATTATTTTATAATATGTAAAGACAATGCACCTGGAACAAAAGTTACTTTAACACAAAAGGTAAAAATTATTACTTAAATAATAAGCATTGGCAGGTAAATTCATTATGTGATAGATATTGCTCACATATTTACAAATATTGTAAAAGTAGATGATTTTCCTAAAAATTTCAACACATGATAATTTTGTGTTTTTAAAATATTTAAAATAAATATATTAAAAATCAATTATTTATTAATAAAATAAACTTTAGTATTAAAATGAATTGATTAATTAGTCATTACAGAATGAAAAATCAACGTCTTAAAAATATGCAATTATATTCGACTAGTTAATAAGTATTAGATCAGAGTTCTGACATATTACCTACATGTTTGTACCCAGCTATTTGAAAGTAATCATCGTCACAACTTCGATGACCAATTCCTAGTCCTCAGTCCCTCCAATGTCATGACGAGCCAAGCCACCCCAATTTTGCACGTATACACAGTCTCGACTGAATATACTGTCTGCTTTAACGGCCATAGGTTTGACTGCTAATAAGCAGATATACTACGGCTTAGTTATCTTATGGGCTATTATTTCAACGTCTGACTTTGGTTAAAGATTTGGAAACTCATAGACCATATTCACAGCGTGAGCCCCTTAAGGGCACTTGCACGCTGTCACGACACTAAGGCACCGCGTGTTGCGCAACGAGCGGTGCTTTTGTTTCGCGCTGTCGCGTTGCGCCTGTTAGCGGGAGCTTGAACACTGTTGTAATAACATCTGCAGTTCACCTCGACGGATATTGTATGAAAACTACATTACCCCTTGTGGAGACTGTTCAAATGTAACTCTACGTAAATGTAACAGCTACAGTGTAAGGCATGTATCTCTTACAATGTGCTAAAGTGGCCCCGAAAGATACCTTTATTCCGTGTTAATCCGACCCTTGTTCCAAAGGAGGATGTCCCGCAACCAATTCACATCGCAGCGACAAAATGTGGATAAGCAGTGGTTTCGTGTGAGTAGTGCCGCTGCAGTTTCTTGCAGTTGTGTTTGCGATCATTAAAGTAGTCGCCAGATAACGTTAAAATAAAAGTCATTGATCCGACGTGTACCAAAAAGTCCCGAAACTGATTCCATAGAGATCACTCGTCACACGAAACTATCGCTAATAGAGCTTCAGTTTCATAATACCAAACACCCAACCCAACGGAATAAGTAAGAAATACGTGAATTTGGGAATGATTGTAGTATTTTTTCAGTATCTAAAATACATATTCAAACAATGCAATTGTTTATGTATTTCAAAAACAATTTTCGTGGTGTATCGCTTTGAAAGATTGGAATAGATTGGTTACGGGCGTCAACCGACTACTGCTAGCGATGACGTCGGCAGTCGGCGACATCATCTCTAGATTTCCAAACAGCGTGGTTTAATTTCATGTTCATATAATTTTTCATCAGTTCAGTTTAGTTCACGTTACCTTTCGTTCTTTCGTATTTACTGAATGATTACGAAAGTAAAATTTTTGGCGGGATCTAATTTAGGCTTCGTTAAGGAATTTTATCTAAAAAACATTTAAGTTTGAGGGAAGCCGTGAATACTTAAGGTATCCAGCACGTCCTGTGATCGCTTTGAGTCTACCTCGAGGCCTACCTCTTTGTTCATGCCAATTCTCGTAAATAAAAAACGTTTTAATTCCCACTCACTTTCAGGATTTCGAAATATCACTTCTTCGAGGATCTGCTGATTTTGTAGTATTCATCAACGTCATCGTCGTCTCGTCGAAGTCTTCACAATTGGAGACGCCTACGTCCACTAATAATCCTTTAAAGACATTTGTAGACTCTCATACATATAAGCTCGAATATTTTCGCATCGCTGCCCTGTACAATTTTGGGATCTAAGCAGATTATCGTTTTGATAGCGAAGACGGGTCGCATTAATCGGGCAACGGGTCACAACGGATGAATTTGCGTCATTCTTCTTCTAAATAAATAAAAATAATTTGCCAAAATCACTTCAACGCAGTGCATACCGGGATATGTTTTTGCACATACCTATTTGGCTAATTCTTTTATTGTTGCTTTTGTTATTGTAAGGACAAGGTTTGTTATAAGGCAGGCACGAACAGCAAGTATAAAATAATTCTTAACTTAGCGGAATCCACACCCGTGCTTGTTCACAAGGTTGTGACTGACTGTAGTTACAGCTTACAATGGTAACGGCCCCAACGAGTTGTAGGCCGGGGGTTTCGAGGCAGGCGCTTTACTTTGTGTAAATAATTTCATCACCATCACTGCTCTCAAAACGGTGAAGGAAAACATCGTAAATTAACAGGCATGTTCTTGAACCAAAAACTCGTAGTCATGTGATATCTAGGTACCAACCGGCACTGAGCCCGTTTGGACGAGGACCGTGTCTCAGCAGTGAGTGGGAACATTCAGATCTAAGCTGCGAAGCTTCACAGATAGGTTCTTCGTTTAATGCTGAGTAAAAGGAGAACAAGTAAAAAATCTTTTAGTAAAGAGTTTTGTTTGCAAGGGATTTGCACCTACATGTCCCTTGCGACTAAACCTCTTTACTTAGGTGATAAGGTGATTTTGTTTATGAAATATCTAACCTTGGTGGGTGGTGGCGAGGTCGAATCTTGTTACGGTTAGTAGGTGTTCGATGGAAAGGTCATGTAAAGCGAGACTTGCGCTGAGGGACTCGTAAACACTCTCATATTCACAAGGCATCTAATCCCAAAGTTTTACGTCGCACTCTTCATAAAACTCAACCCTTTTTCGTAGAAAAAAAGTATTGTAACATTAACACCAAGCCTTGTTTTCTCGACAAGTTTTCTTTAAGTCCCATGTAATAGGGGGCGAGCCTATTGCACTCAACCAGGCACAAGTCCGGACTCCGGGCTGCTACTGAGAAATCCCAGATAGGCATACATACACATATATAACATCACGCCTGTAATCCTAGTGGGGATAAGCAGAGGTGTACCTATAGCACACCCACATTTCGCCAGTTATGCTTAAGTCTCATGTAATAGGGGGCGAGCCTAATGCTATCAACCGGGCACAAATCCAGACTCGGGGCTGCTACTGAGAAATTCTAAATAGAAAAACCCAATAACACTTTGCCCGACTTGGGAATCGAACCCAGGACCTCATACTCAGCAGTAGTTCTTGCGACCACTAGACCAACGAGGTAGTCTTAAAAAGTTGTGTGTGTTTTTTTTTTTTATCAGGGCTTTAGTATCTCCAACCATGCAAATTTCTAGCACTCCTGTTACCTGTGACTGTTTACATGACAGTTTTCATAAGAATGATTTGTAATACAAAAGTTCGAGTTCGTTCATTTTACAACACCAGAGGGTCAATTCCCGTATTTTGAAGAACGTTCGCATTCTAATCTCAGTCTCAATCTGTCAAAAATACAATAAATTTCCTTACATCTTCGCCAAGTTTTTGACAATTGTCACTGAGACGAGGTTGCGACTTGAATTGAAAGTTATCATTTATCATTTGTATTATTCGTCATGGCCATAGCGTATCCTGTGGCCTCTGGCTACCTATTACCGTTAAATACGCACGTATTGGGTATAAAAACTTAAAAAGATACAGCACTGTGAAATACAGATAGACGGATGGCGCTGGCTCATGCGCCCCTTTGAGTACCTACGAGTAACTCTACGAGTGAGCCAGGTTGGTCGAGGATATGACTGGTCAGAGAGCATGCAACGGACGCACATCTTCAGACAATACATTCATTACGGTTTTTATAGGGATTGAGCTGCTCCAATAAGTCTACACAGATATTGTTGATGTTTAATTTGCTGTTTAACTCTTATTTTTGATTTTTTCTATATTTATATATATTTATCTATATTTATATACCTTTTCAGATAAACAATGACATCTGTTCATTTATCTACATTTATATACCTTTTCAGATAAATATTTACTGTTTTAAAGTGTTACATTGATTTAAATTTTGAGAATGTGGGGACTATGTGGGTCATTATATTTTCTTTTTTTCCTTTAACGATGGTCTGGCTGTTTGAGTACTTTACGCGGCATACCCAAATGTCCTTTCTTTTGGATTGTTAGTCGAATCGTTGAGCTCCTTAGTTCTGAGTTGAGCTGCACGATGATTGACAAATGCGTGCACTGACTGGACAGGTCCACTCAAATCCGTGTGGTTCTTTCCTCAAAAAGGCCATTTCAGACACCAGTCTACATGGTCCTCATATGATATGACCAAGATTAATTTCGGATTTTTATTTACACTTTGACATTGATGGACTCTATGTATACAATGACATGTTAGTTTACTTTGTAAAGTATTATATTATTGTAATTATTGTGAATGTGAAGACATTGTGAATTTGTCGTTTTTTTAAATGCATTTTTTTATTAGTTTTAATCATGGTCTGGCAGTTTGAGTAATTTATGCGGCCTACCCAAATGTCCTTTCTTTGGTAATGTTCGTTAATTCGTTTAGCTCCTATAGTTCTGTGTTGAGCTGCATGACAACTGACAAATGCGTGCACTGACTGGACAGGTACACTCATTCTGTGTGGTTCTTTCCTCAAAAGACCATTTCAGACATCAATCCACATGGTCTTCACATGACCTGACCAAGATTATGTCTGGACTTTAAAAGAGACTGTGACCTCTGAGTTTGTTTCGGCCTTTCTTCTCAGAGTAGTCAGATAGGAAACGCCGATCTCATCTAGTTTTTAAATAAGTTTTAGTTTTTATTAGTTTAGTTGTTTTTATAAACCTATTTACAGAAAATAAATCATTTATCATTTTTATAATTGAATTATGTCAAACATTTTTTAAACAAAAGGGTGAGCTTGCTTGAGCAGTGGCATTTTTTTTTCAGGTATTGATTTTGTAGTCTATTCTGAACAACACTTCTTTAAGGCAGTGCGTTAATCCTGGTAAATATTGTACTAATATGGTAATTTTTGGAAGGCCAGGTACGTAACTATACGGTAAGATCATCATAATAGGTACCAACGTATTCCTTGCACAGTATCCCATATGCATCATGGACGATGTAAAAACGCCCAGGACGCCTCAATAAACGTGGCCACCTCTGGGCCCATAGGGTGCTTGCATTAAGCAGCAGGATTTTGGGTGCGACTCCGAGTACCTACAGATCGCTGCAGTGTGCTTTTCGGAGCGCATAAGTTAACACGGGACTATTACAACCGCACTGATGGGTACCGCATCTGATTTATTGCATTTATCTCTATAACACCATTTACAGGCACGTTTGAATTGTCAAGGTCGGTCAGTCAGAAATATGAAGCTAAGCCCATTCCAAACCGTAGTAGGTTCCTATGTAGAAGAATGGGCAAGAAACTCCATGGACACTCTTTTTAATCAAAATATTGTTACAAAATATTGTTTGCATTATCCATGTTGAAGTAATTGATTGTGAGAAGTAGAAAGACGTGCACGTTAAAACTGTCCAGAGCAAAAAATAAAACAGTTTGTATGTAATTGAAATATACCGTAACAACTAAAAAAACTCCAGTCCCAGTACCAACGCGACGGCGCCCGTTCACAAAAGTTACGCATGGATCAGCACTATGTAGCTCAACCATTTTGAAGAAAACCAAATGATCCAACCTGGAATCTTTTAATAGTGGCGTTTTGTATGAGGCAGTTAAAAATGAACTTGAATACTTTGATACTAAAGCTAAGCACTAAAGTTTATTTCATAAGAGCCTAAAATATAATCTTTTCTTGCTAGTCGTCCAACACACAGAACCTAAAAAGTTTTCGATCCATTTGAGTTCTAGTTTTAATTTTGCTGAGAAGCAAAATGTAGTATAAAAGTACTGTGCTTTATATCACACTCTCCAGTGGATAGTTTCTGGCACGTAACTTGATCAGATATGGTTTTATGAAGTAAGCTTCACAGCTAATTGGATCAATGTTGCCGATACTTAACATAACTTTATCTCAAGTGATTTCGTTCTAGTTCTAATGCGTTTA
This sequence comes from Dasypolia templi, assembly GCA_963555695.1. NCBI lineage: Eukaryota > Metazoa > Arthropoda > Insecta > Lepidoptera > Noctuidae > Dasypolia > Dasypolia templi. Next base: position 3,830,397 of record OY743147.1, read on the forward strand.
GTGGCATGCTTAGAACTACAAGCGCAAGTGTACTTGTAGTTCAAAGCAGTTCAGTAAACGTGAAATAGATTATTAAGCTATGCAGTGTTTCGAGTGAGTCGTGACGATATTGTTGTTGAACGATTGTTTGTGTTATGTTGATATTTATCCCAAGAACAACTGTCTGAAAAGGCCTTTTGAGGAAAGAACCACACAAATTGAGTGACCTCTCCAGTCCGTTATGGAGCTCAACGATTTGACGAACAATACCAAAGAAAGGGCAGGCCGAATAAAGAACTCTAACTGCCAGACCATCATTAAAACTAACTGAAAAAAAAATGCAATGGCCCACATAGTCCTCACATTTACAATAATTTAAAATAATATAATATATTTAAGATTTTTATTAATTTTTCCTTCTAGTGTAGGTCACATGATGACTGAGTTTGGAACTCTACGCTAACTCTAACACTACCAGGGCTTTAAATACCGGTAAAATTTTCATAACGTTACCTCTGTTTGACAGACTTACCGTTAATATTAAAATAACGGTAATAGATTTAACGTTATTTATGCCATTTTTATCGTTAGTCTAATATAACGTTAATTGTTTAATACCGTTAACTATATCGTTATTTTTAAACGGTTAAACTAATGAGGTGAAACTGGAGGTAGCGGGGGGCCGCCCGTCGCGCCGTGCTGTGATGCCGTGCGCCCATGCCCATGAAATCTTTGCCTGATTCTTACGCGTGGGAAGAACTGGTAGTATATACCGTATGACTTTCTTTACCGTCTCGAAAAAAATAGGGTATATTAGGTGAACGGAGTAGAAGCCAATGGCATGTTTTTTTTTCAATAACATAAAAAGAAATTGATCTATCAATAAATGCTACTTACTCATTTGAACTAAACTTTTCATACTTGAACAATAAAAAGAGGAACTAAAAAAAAAACTAGGGAAAAGTATCGAAATTCAAATCATACGCACCCTACTAAATGCGTGGAATTTATCAATGAAATCGTAGCGCGATCCTATTTCTTGAAGCCGGCCGGTAGGTAGGTATACTCGCCGCACGTCACAGAGCATCATCATAATACTGGTACCGCACGTGCTGTCGGCCGCTTTGATAATAATATCCTTTCGCAAGCGCACGAGTGCCCGCCCGCACCCCGCGCTCTCTCAGCTTAATTATTATTATTTTCTTTCTCTCCAGTCATCTGCTATTAGTCACGGTGTGATGGCGCATTGTTTTGTTTACGTTTCCGCGTGTGAATCAGCTGAGTGATAGAACATGACGTACGAATATTCTAATGTAGAGTACCTACGAGTAGCAATGGTGGGATTTTATATCCAGTCTGGTGAAAACTTATACGGTGCTAGGCGAATGTACGCAGAAGAAGAACACCTACAGTCGTTGCGAAGAAACGGTATCAGGAATACCGTTTCTTCGCAACGACTGTAGGTGTTCTTCTTCCTCAAATTCCCATCACTGCCCTAATATTACGGACGTATCAGCGATTACTTTATCATGGGCAGTTCCAGCTACCCAGTCATGCCAGAAGCAGGGGCCGCCACCCTTGGCCAGACACGTTAAAGACGCCATACTGCATTATTTCCAAAGACACCCGAGAAGGAGCACTCGGCAAGCCGCTCGTCGATTTGGCGTAAGCCAGTATGTGGTGTGGAAGCTACTCCATTCAATGGAAATGCATCCACACCATTTTTCACGAGTGCAAGCTTTGCATGCACCGGACCCCGCATGGAGTTTTGTCACTGGCTACAGAACCATGCGGAGGCTAACATCTTGTGGAGCGACGAGTCCATATTTACCCGTGTTGGCATTTACAACGTGCACAACGAGCACTGGTGGAGCTTCCAAAACCCACACAAAGTTAAAGAACATGCACATCAAGTTCGCTTCAGTGCCAACGTTTGGGCAGCGATAATTCACGATCGCATAATTGGTCCAGTTTGCATAGAAGGTCGTTTGATGGGAATAACGTATCTACAAATGATACGTTCCGTCATTGACACCATGTTGGATGACGTTCCTGTGCTCCATCTGCGAGATATCTACTTCCAGCACGACGGATGTCCAGCTCACTATAAACGATCTGTACGTGCATATCTCGATATTGAATTCGGTAATAAGTGGATAGGTCGCGGTGGACCTGTGAACTGGCCGCCAAGGTCACCAGACCTAACACCACTTTAGAGATATGAGGAACAGGGTGTAAAGTTCACTCATACTCTTTAGAAAAGGGAGGATCCTCCGACCAGATGGATGTCGTATCTGGTGGACAACTGCCCGATTATTGTTGTTGGGAAGTTGTATATATGCTAGCTGCGCGGTAAAATGTGATAGCGTGATGCAGGATTTGTGGTTCGCATGTGGCGGTGTAGATGCCGTCACACCACGAAAAAAGTTAAAATTGTACGTAACTCTAATAAACTACATCTTATTAAACGGTCCTAAGGCTTAGCATCAAGGTAAAAACGGGTTCTTATTTAAACTTATTACAATATTAATTTAAGCAGGATTTAATAGCTTAACGCGAAGCCACGACATTTCGAGTCGACTGCTGTCGCCGCCGTGTATTGACGGCTGTCATCGACTGCATGCCGCTTGTATTACTTGAAAGGCCTCTGAAGTTAAGTAGGTAGGCTTAATACGTTGAAGCGGGTAGGCGCTTATTTCTACGAGAAACTGCGATTATCACAAGTGAGTATAAAGCAATAAACGTGCCACTCCGTTCCATTCCGCTTCTAAGGATTGTCTTGTCACCCATTATATTTTTGTTTTATTTTTCAGATGATTTTACTGTAAGTGGAGATTATAGTTATAGTGGTTGACTACTTTTTGACAGACTTGCAAAACGTTGCGAGTCTTTTTTATTTATTTTAGTTTCAATGTCAATTTGAATAAAAAATGATACATAAAAGCCAAAACTGGCTGTTAAGAAAATTCACATTTTAGACATCCTTTCAATTTAGAGATCAATTTAATACAGTTTCGGATCAACAATTGTAAAGTGATTGCTTGCTTTAAAAAGATAACTGTGTAAAATTAAAATCTTACTCATAATCTGAATTTAGTCTTGTTTGTGAATTTGATGTTTTATTTTCGTTCAGTTGAAAATATCTGCCACCCTTATTTTGTTTTTAACATCCCGTCTTGTAAATGTCTCGCTCGAACGAACAAACTCACTGTATTACACACGACTGTAGCGCGACGGCGGGTGACGGTGCGGTTGGCGCGAGGCGAAGCGGCAACAGTGCATCGTGATCCAATGCTAACCGAGCGCGAAAGCAAAAAAATGTAAACCTACGTACGGAACGGCAACGTTGCTTAATTAACGGTAAAATTAACGTTAGTTGTTGTATTTTGTGATAACGTTAATTAACGTTAATTTTCTGGTAATGATATCAAGTAACGTTACATTGTTGTAACGTTATTAAGATAACACATTGAAATTAACGTTATGTAACGGTTAATATTTTGTTATTTGGTAACGTTAACAAGCCCTGAACACTACGAGAACCATGCCTCGAATTGGCTCAAAATATTTTATCAGAGTTTGAAACTGTTGTTTTTTGTTGTTATAAATATATACCTAGGTCTCGTCGAACACTAGAATTCTATGGGTTCCTCGTCCCCTTCTGTCGGTCCCCGGGGAAAACCCGGTGGTTGGATCCAAACTTTCCAAAAACATGTCGAAAATGAAATTGAGTAAGAGAAAGTTTACTTAATTTTGACATTCTATTGAGCACTGATATTAATATTGTCGTTGAACTGATATCGCTATTCACGAGTCTCGACTTACAAATAAATGTCAAAAAATAAAAAAAATGGAATGAGGTTTCAACTTTATTTTGGTAAAGAGACGGTAATTTTTCTACCAAATTTCACTTAATTACGTATGGTTGGTTGTCTTTCTAACCCAAAGCAAATGTTGTTGGGAACTGTTCGAAGCGAAATCAAATTATATTCAAACTTGTGAAAACAGATTAGGCCAAGTGGTTGGTGTAACTTCTATAATTTCAATGTATTTTATTTTTATTGTTATTAGATGATATTTAAATACAGAGGTGTTACTTAAATTCTAAACTCGCCATACTTTTACGTTTGAATCGAGTTGAGAGTTTTTGAGTTTTTTGACTCTCTTAATTTGTGGGGTCTGAAAGTTCAGTACGTATTGTTATTATGCGAAAATATATCTTCACTGTTTGTTCAGGGCTTTTATTATCAGTAAAAATCAAATAAATATTAGAAATTTTAAACACGCATTTTTTAACACGGGAAACTAAGATAGTAGGTACCTACTAAGATAGAGTAAAGGCTCGTATATTTCTAAGACTGAGCCATTACATGCATGGAAATGTAATAAAACCGCAATTTTCAAAAGAGCGTAGTTTAGTCTTTGCTTTATCGCTTTACCAAAGCGCATTCATTACTGCACTGAACGAAAATAAAACATCAAATTCACAAACAAGACTAAATTCAGATTATGAGTAAGATTTTAATTTTACACAGTTATCTTTTTAAAGCAAGCAATCACTTTACAATTGTTGATCCGAAACTGTATTAAATTGATCTCTAAATTGAAAGGATGTCTAAAATGTGAATTTTCTTAACAGCCAGTTTTGGCTTTTATGTATCATTTTTTATTCAAATTGACATTGAAACTAAAATAAATAAAAAAGACTCGCAACGTTTTGCAAGTCTGTCAAAAAGTAGTCAACCACTATAACTATAATCTCCACTTACAGTAAAATCATCTGAAAAATAAAACAAAAATATAATGGGTGACAAGACAATCCTTAGAAGCGGAATGGAACGGAGTGGCACGTTTATTGCTTTATACTCACTTGTGATAATCGCAGTTTCTCGTAGAAATAAGCGCCTACCCGCTTCAACGTATTAAGCCTACCTACTTAACTTCAGAGGCCTTTCAAGTAATACAAGCGGCATGCAGTCGATGACAGCCGTCAATACACGGCGGCGACAGCAGTCGACTCGAAATGTCGTGGCTTCGCGTTAAGCTATTAAATCCTGCTTAAATTAATATTGTAATAAGTTTAAATAAGAACCCGTTTTTACCTTGATGCTAAGCCTTAGGACCGTTTAATAAGATGTAGTTTATTAGAGTTACGTACAATTTTAACTTTTTTCGTGGTGTGACGGCATCTACACCGCCACATGCGAACCACAAATCCTGCATCACGCTATCACATTTTACCGCGCAGCTAGCATATATACAACTTCCCAACAACAATAATCGGGCAGTTGTCCACCAGATACGACATCCATCTGGTCGGAGGATCCTCCCTTTTCTAAAGAGTATGAGTGAACTTTACACCCTGTTCCTCATATCTCTAAAGTGGTGTTAGGTCTGGTGACCTTGGCGGCCAGTTCACAGGTCCACCGCGACCTATCCACTTATTACCGAATTCAATATCGAGATATGCACGTACAGATCGTTTATAGTGAGCTGGACATCCGTCGTGCTGGAAGTAGATATCTCGCAGATGGAGCACAGGAACGTCATCCAACATGGTGTCAATGACGGAACGTATCATTTGTAGATACGTTATTCCCATCAAACGACCTTCTATGCAAACTGGACCAATTATGCGATCGTGAATTATCGCTGCCCAAACGTTGGCACTGAAGCGAACTTGATGTGCATGTTCTTTAACTTTGTGTGGGTTTTGGAAGCTCCACCAGTGCTCGTTGTGCACGTTGTAAATGCCAACACGGGTAAATATGGACTCGTCGCTCCACAAGATGTTAGCCTCCGCATGGTTCTGTAGCCAGTGACAAAACTCCATGCGGGGTCCGGTGCATGCAAAGCTTGCACTCGTGAAAAATGGTGTGGATGCATTTCCATTGAATGGAGTAGCTTCCACACCACATACTGGCTTACGCCAAATCGACGAGCGGCTTGCCGAGTGCTCCTTCTCGGGTGTCTTTGGAAATAATGCAGTATGGCGTCTTTAACGTGTCTGGCCAAGGGTGGCGGCCCCTGCTTCTGGCATGACTGGGTAGCTGGAACTGCCCATGATAAAGTAATCGCTGATACGTCCGTAATATTAGGGCAGTGATGGGAATTTGAGGAAGAAGAACACCTACAGTCGTTGCGAAGAAACGGTATTCCTGATACCGTTTCTTCGCAACGACTGTAGGTGTTCTTCTTCTGCGTACATTCGCCTAGCACCGTATAAGTTTTCACCAGACTGGATATAAAATCCCACCATTGCTACTCGTAGGTACTCTACATTAGAATATTCGTACGTCATGTTCTATCACTCAGCTGATTCACACGCGGAAACGTAAACAAAACAATGCGCCATCACACCGTGACTAATAGCAGATGACTGGAGAGAAAGAAAATAATAATAATTAAGCTGAGAGAGCGCGGGGTGCGGGCGGGCACTCGTGCGCTTGCGAAAGGATATTATTATCAAAGCGGCCGACAGCACGTGCGGTACCAGTATTATGATGATGCTCTGTGACGTGCGGCGAGTATACCTACCTACCGGCCGGCTTCAAGAAATAGGATCGCGCTACGATTTCATTGATAAATTCCACGCATTTAGTAGGGTGCGTATGATTTGAATTTCGATACTTTTCCCTAGTTTTTTTTTTAGTTCCTCTTTTTATTGTTCAAGTATGAAAAGTTTAGTTCAAATGAGTAAGTAGCATTTATTGATAGATCAATTTCTTTTTATGTTATTGAAAAAAAAACATGCCATTGGCTTCTACTCCGTTCACCTAATATACCCTATTTTTTTCGAGACGGTAAAGAAAGTCATACGGTATATACTACCAGTTCTTCCCACGCGTAAGAATCAGGCAAAGATTTCATGGGCATGGGCGCACGGCATCACAGCACGGCGCGACGGGCGGCCCCCCGCTACCTCCAGTTTCACCTCATTAGTTTAACCGTTTAAAAATAACGATATAGTTAACGGTATTAAACAATTAACGTTATATTAGACTAACGATAAAAATGGCATAAATAACGTTAAATCTATTACCGTTATTTTAATATTAACGGTAAGTCTGTCAAACAGAGGTAACGTTATGAAAATTTTACCGGTATTTAAAGCCCTGGTAGTGTTAGAGTTAGCGTAGAGTTCCAAACTCAGTCATCATGTGACCTACACTAGAAGGAAAAATTAATAAAAATCTTAAATATATTATATTATTTTAAATTATTGTAAATGTGAGGACTATGTGGGCCATTGCATTTTTTTTTCAGTTAGTTTTAATGATGGTCTGGCAGTTAGAGTTCTTTATTCGGCCTGCCCTTTCTTTGGTATTGTTCGTCAAATCGTTGAGCTCCATAACGGACTGGAGAGGTCACTCAATTTGTGTGGTTCTTTCCTCAAAAGGCCTTTTCAGACAGTTGTTCTTGGGATAAATATCAACATAACACAAACAATCGTTCAACAACAATATCGTCACGACTCACTCGAAACACTGCATAGCTTAATAATCTATTTCACGTTTACTGAACTGCTTTGAACTACAAGTACACTTGCGCTTGTAGTTCTAAGCATGCCACTAAACGCATTAGAACTAGAACGAAATCACTTGAGATAAAGTTATGTTAAGTATCGGCAACATTGATCCAATTAGCTGTGAAGCTTACTTCATAAAACCATATCTGATCAAGTTACGTGCCAGAAACTATCCACTGGAGAGTGTGATATAAAGCACAGTACTTTTATACTACATTTTGCTTCTCAGCAAAATTAAAACTAGAACTCAAATGGATCGAAAACTTTTTAGGTTCTGTGTGTTGGACGACTAGCAAGAAAAGATTATATTTTAGGCTCTTATGAAATAAACTTTAGTGCTTAGCTTTAGTATCAAAGTATTCAAGTTCATTTTTAACTGCCTCATACAAAACGCCACTATTAAAAGATTCCAGGTTGGATCATTTGGTTTTCTTCAAAATGGTTGAGCTACATAGTGCTGATCCATGCGTAACTTTTGTGAACGGGCGCCGTCGCGTTGGTACTGGGACTGGAGTTTTTTTAGTTGTTACGGTATATTTCAATTACATACAAACTGTTTTATTTTTTGCTCTGGACAGTTTTAACGTGCACGTCTTTCTACTTCTCACAATCAATTACTTCAACATGGATAATGCAAACAATATTTTGTAACAATATTTTGATTAAAAAGAGTGTCCATGGAGTTTCTTGCCCATTCTTCTACATAGGAACCTACTACGGTTTGGAATGGGCTTAGCTTCATATTTCTGACTGACCGACCTTGACAATTCAAACGTGCCTGTAAATGGTGTTATAGAGATAAATGCAATAAATCAGATGCGGTACCCATCAGTGCGGTTGTAATAGTCCCGTGTTAACTTATGCGCTCCGAAAAGCACACTGCAGCGATCTGTAGGTACTCGGAGTCGCACCCAAAATCCTGCTGCTTAATGCAAGCACCCTATGGGCCCAGAGGTGGCCACGTTTATTGAGGCGTCCTGGGCGTTTTTACATCGTCCATGATGCATATGGGATACTGTGCAAGGAATACGTTGGTACCTATTATGATGATCTTACCGTATAGTTACGTACCTGGCCTTCCAAAAATTACCATATTAGTACAATATTTACCAGGATTAACGCACTGCCTTAAAGAAGTGTTGTTCAGAATAGACTACAAAATCAATACCTGAAAAAAAAATGCCACTGCTCAAGCAAGCTCACCCTTTTGTTTAAAAAATGTTTGACATAATTCAATTATAAAAATGATAAATGATTTATTTTCTGTAAATAGGTTTATAAAAACAACTAAACTAATAAAAACTAAAACTTATTTAAAAACTAGATGAGATCGGCGTTTCCTATCTGACTACTCTGAGAAGAAAGGCCGAAACAAACTCAGAGGTCACAGTCTCTTTTAAAGTCCAGACATAATCTTGGTCAGGTCATGTGAAGACCATGTGGATTGATGTCTGAAATGGTCTTTTGAGGAAAGAACCACACAGAATGAGTGTACCTGTCCAGTCAGTGCACGCATTTGTCAGTTGTCATGCAGCTCAACACAGAACTATAGGAGCTAAACGAATTAACGAACATTACCAAAGAAAGGACATTTGGGTAGGCCGCATAAATTACTCAAACTGCCAGACCATGATTAAAACTAATAAAAAAATGCATTTAAAAAAACGACAAATTCACAATGTCTTCACATTCACAATAATTACAATAATATAATACTTTACAAAGTAAACTAACATGTCATTGTATACATAGAGTCCATCAATGTCAAAGTGTAAATAAAAATCCGAAATTAATCTTGGTCATATCATATGAGGACCATGTAGACTGGTGTCTGAAATGGCCTTTTTGAGGAAAGAACCACACGGATTTGAGTGGACCTGTCCAGTCAGTGCACGCATTTGTCAATCATCGTGCAGCTCAACTCAGAACTAAGGAGCTCAACGATTCGACTAACAATCCAAAAGAAAGGACATTTGGGTATGCCGCGTAAAGTACTCAAACAGCCAGACCATCGTTAAAGGAAAAAAAGAAAATATAATGACCCACATAGTCCCCACATTCTCAAAATTTAAATCAATGTAACACTTTAAAACAGTAAATATTTATCTGAAAAGGTATATAAATGTAGATAAATGAACAGATGTCATTGTTTATCTGAAAAGGTATATAAATATAGATAAATATATATAAATATAGAAAAAATCAAAAATAAGAGTTAAACAGCAAATTAAACATCAACAATATCTGTGTAGACTTATTGGAGCAGCTCAATCCCTATAAAAACCGTAATGAATGTATTGTCTGAAGATGTGCGTCCGTTGCATGCTCTCTGACCAGTCATATCCTCGACCAACCTGGCTCACTCGTAGAGTTACTCGTAGGTACTCAAAGGGGCGCATGAGCCAGCGCCATCCGTCTATCTGTATTTCACAGTGCTGTATCTTTTTAAGTTTTTATACCCAATACGTGCGTATTTAACGGTAATAGGTAGCCAGAGGCCACAGGATACGCTATGGCCATGACGAATAATACAAATGATAAATGATAACTATCAATATACAAAAAAGATACTTATTGCGCGAGACCGATTCTCACTTGGCCAGCTTCACCGCATGGCCTACACGATAAAAAAGACGTTTACAAAAAAATCATCCCCTGGGATTTGATAATATATCAATCTTAGAGACCCCGCCTTCGAAAAACGAAAGAAATTGCCAAAGTATACCGTTTTCAAAAACGATAAAGCAATTTATTTGATCTCGATTGAAAAGTCGACGTGGACGCTCATAAAGTAACTTATTAGGGATAAACCTTAGAAGGGGAGGAAAACGAATACTGAATATAGAATACAATTGTTTGCAATTTTAGGTCGATATTAAAAGGCAAATGAAATAAAGTACTAAGAGGAAAACGTTACAAATTATGACTTTCGAATAAGTGTATCTAGACGTTGTTCGGACTAAACATAATTGGCCAAACGTGGGTGCACCTCTGGCTAACCCTTCGGGGACTACGAGCATGATGTTATATTATATATTCGTAATTTTCTTAAACTTCTCCATCACGAGGGATATGACCAAAGTCAAAGCTTTTTATTTATAAAACATCCGTAGGTGTTGGACGCAGGCGCTGTCAATACAATGTCTACGTATAAATCACTATTTTATTAAATAGGTAATTGAAAATAATGCGTGTCTTAGTTATTTAAATGCCTTTTTACCCTACTACGGCACAGCCAAAGGATGGTTCTGATTGTAACCCTTTGAATGACAATGGCAATATATAGGTCATCATTTTCTCATTTTCACACTTTCGAGAGTAAAGACAAACAGATTGTGGTTACCTACTTAATTTTTGCAAAATAAACAGTAAATTAAATAATAAAAAAGACATACAACCTATGCAAACATCAAAATCACGTACAGAAACAAATTATTTTGTTTGCCTATTTAGAGACTTTTTTGTGGTTTAGTAAAATTGTCGCGATCAACCTTCATACATTTCCTGCATCAAGTGAGATAGTAACCCTATCTGGTCATAGTCCACGGCGACACAAGGAACGTAGAAAGAAAGCCTAATTTTTTCATTTGTCCGTCCAAACATAACGATTCAAAACAGAATCACAGCCATTCAGTATTTACGTCGATTAAAAATGGCAGTCTAACGAAAAAGAAATATATATTATTATGTGCAATAATAATAAGATTTAGGCTCACAGCAATAAAGCTTATTATTAAATAGGATCCGGTTGACGCGCGAAGATAAAGAATTCAAAGTAAAGTTATTGAAATGTGCGGATTCTGGCTTTTACTTGGCGGATTCTTTGTACGATGGGGCTTGTGGCGCAATGGCCGAAGCTAATACTGCGTTAGTGTTACTGACTTAAGTCGGTCCAAACAGAACATGAAGGCAAACTAAGTATTAGTTAATGTTATAGTATTAGTTTTCTCTTTGAATAATCCGTCAATCACGTTACTCTGATTCGTTGTATTCATTCTTTGTTCATACACGTAGTTTTCTTGTTGTTGTTGTGCATAGTAGCTCATTTCCTTCCATCGGTTGATCATTTCCAAATTAGCATGATTCCCATTTACGTAGTTTGCATTTTAGTATCGTTGATTCTGATTGTACATTATTGCGATATTACTGAGATTGGGACTTTAATTTCAACGTTTTTTAAGTACGAGAATTGGTATTCTGGTATAGATGAATGCCTCGGCGTAAAACTTCAAGAGTATGGGGCATTTTAACTTTATCTCTAAGGTTGGTCACGCCATGCTGATGCCTAACCTGTTAAATCTGAGGTCTTATCTTGTCTACAGTAGCAATTTTACTTTAATTTCGTTGCCCTTCTCTTCTATCCGGACCTAAGATTGGAGAACCACGAAGTCAACGCGAGCAGTCGGAAAGTGCAAATCAGCAACGATGATGCCTCCCTTGACCCTTGAGTTGAACAACCACCCTCAACTCCCCACTGAGGGAGCTATCATCCATCGAAAGTTCATTTTGCTAATTAAACTGTTCTCAATAATCCATAGTCAATATTCTGCCCAGAAAACACAGCTTGTTTCAAACTTTTTCAGTTGTTATTCATGTTATTTACCACCAACTCGCCCCTGTTTTACACAAGTGAATTCAAATTCTGAAAATTTTCTCCCACATAAACGTATGTGGGCACTTATAAAACGTCAGAAGCTAGGTGCGGTACGAATTGCTCGTCACCAATGGAAAAGAGCCGCCAAGAAGCGCCACGGTTACTCTTTTAAAAATAATTTGCTTTTACAATATTTCCAAATTACAATAGGTATGGGAGGAAAGTGTAGGCTTGTCAACAAGTACCAGGTACTTTTCAAAATAGAAAATGGTCAATTAATTCAAACATCTGTGAGTCTGCAGGGCCTCAAAAGATCACAAAAAATAAAAATTATTTGTTTAAAAGATAGGTAAATGAAGAAAATGAAAATAAAACTATTGAAACTAAATGGCTCGATTGTAATTACAACTGTTACAAATCTGAATGGAAATCATATCCACAATATTAGAGGGGCAAATGGCCAATTGAAGGGTTGTAGTTAGAATTGTAAGTGTATCTAAAGTAAAATAATGGGAAGATTTTCTATGTCATAGAAGTATGAAATGGTACAATAGTGACATGCACCATTCCATACATAGAGATTACTGTGTCAAAACTAAGTTTAATATTAATGTTTTAAACAATACACCTTAACCTTCAGGTTATAAATATATATGCTGCCATAAATGCTTTATATGATGATGAAAACCGCATCATTTATTTGTCTAAAAAATCTAAGCGACCACACAGCAGACACGAAAAACTACTTTGTTGAATAACTTTGTAAAAAAAATTGTTAGCTTTCCACCCACGACTTCAGCCCCACGGATTTCAGATTTTCCCATAAACTACACAATCCATTTGACCACCATAAAGGGGCTCGGTTGATTATAAGAAAAATGTTCTTTCTCAGAATGCAAGCTATCTCCCATCAACATTGGTTTAGCTCTGAAAAGTAACCAACAGACTTTAAAGTATATTCATTGAGTATGTAGAATGTGCGATATATTCCACACACAAATAAATCGTGTCGAAACGGAAATAGGTATTATTATATACCAATAATATAATTGATTCCGATCATACCTTTCCTACAACACCCAAACCCTACCCTGAAAAAATTAACCAATTTTCCTTTTTTTTTTCACCAACAAGAGGATATTCGAAGATTAAACTTTGCAAAAATATAATAATTTTGTCTATCAAATGAATGTCTGACGCTATCTTAAAATCGAGATCAGGTATTTAGATTATCTTGGGTTAACCTGGAAGTTAGGGTGATCTGTGTTGTAGTGAGGTAATCCCCGAGGAAAGAATTACTGTCTGCTCACTCCTTGAACTTACAGTAGCGATTAATATTAATAGTCTTTGAACCGTTATTAAAATCCGTTATAAACCCTTTGGCTAAAGGCACGCACACTGGTGCGACGCGACAACGCGGCACGATTGTGTTAAGCGGGCTGCAAACGTGCAGCCCGCTTAACATTACCTACATACATTCAGTTCTAACTGTTTAGTTTTATCTAATGATAATGTGAGTAGTTATCAATTCAACTGTACAGTTCTCAGTTATTTGTACACACGTTACGCTTTAACTGAACATTTAGAACTCTCAGTTATAACTGCACGTGTAGCCCGCTTATCATCCGGAACTAGATAATAAAGGCCGACTTTTTCGTTGGTGATAATCACATGGGTATAGCTGGTGAAGAGAGGTGCGGGTAAAGACAAAAGCAAGTCTGTGTTTGTCACCAATATTTGTCATTAATATGAAAGCAAAGCGCCCTCTAGTTTATGAACACATTTCAAAAAACAATTGCCCAAATGTACAATGTTTACTTACAACGCCCCCTGACAACGTCTATCGAGCCTCAAAACATCAGCAGTGTACTACATTACCTAAGTATATAAATCACAGTTATGTTTTCCTAGAGTCCTTTTTACACTGTCCATGTTTAATGGTAACCAATGAATTGCGATTGACCTATCTTTTCATTCCACGAGGCCTAAGCTGAGCTTTGCAGTTGTGTGAGTTCACATAGCGACGCGTCCTTTGCTTGGCAATCGACCAATCACACAATCGGCCTGAGGCGCTGTGCGTCCCTCTCGTGATCACATTGGTGCGATTAGTAATCACTCACACAAATGCAAAGCTCACCTTAGGCCTCGCGGACTGTACTAACTTACTAGCTTGCGATTCACCATAGGCACTCTTGGCGCCTCCAAAATGTCGTCACGTCTAGTCTAACTAACTCTGAGACAACATAAAATGTATCTACATTATCATTACATGCAATCATTGACACACAACCTAACTAACATCAAGCTTGTATTCCTAGAAGGGTTCGGCAGAGGTGTTACTATAGTACACCCACATTCCGCCTGCAGTTATGTTTATGTCCAATGTAATAGGGGGGACCCTGTTCCTATCAAGTGGGCACAAATCCAGGCTTCAGGCTGTTTCTGAGAAATTTCTTAATAATAATAATTAAATGCTGTGTATCGTGTACCTGTTTTCACAATGTTATTGTTGTTTGTCCCCGTGGCCTGGCTGAAGAGCGACGCGCCAGTCAGCCGAGCTCGTCGAAGGATCCACCACATTTTGGTCAAATTGCAATTTAACTTCAACCTATAAAACTTTGTTAATTAAGTACCTACAATATTTTCAAAATCGCTCTTCTATAATTTTTATAAAACATTTAATAGGTATACTAAACTGAAACGGAGAATGTTCGATGTAATAAAATTATATTGCAAAGAAATAATACTAGGTATCGTAATTCATTTCTGTTATAATTTTGTTTTGTCGTGATCGTAAAGACGCGCGTCGCTTTTATCACTCGCGGTGGTACACCCTCACCGCGTGACTGCTAACACGATACTAACCCAATGGCCGTCCGTCCTAGCGTGGTTGGCATAACATTTTCAAACACTGGCATGCGCAGTATCTACTATTCATTCGGTCTAACAGGTGAGCCAGTTTAAACGTTTAAATCAAAATACACCTATCTATGTAACGTTCTACGTATGCCATGACAGAATAACTTTTTAATAAAGGACCATCTTATGAACTAGAAATGATTAGATTATGCTACCGGTACCTTAGCAAGTCCTGTTTCGGAGATTTATTTACGCATTATCATAATTATTGTAATCGTAATATGAGTTTTTGTTTTACAGTTATTTAAAACATTTTTTGTTGTGTATCATGCGCAATAGGTAACGCATTCAGGGGTTGAATTCATTTTATCAATCCCAAAGACTTTAAATATGTAGACACCCACGCGACGTAGAAAGGATAGACGAGTACCACTTATTGGGGTAAAATTAAAATGGGTATATTTGTAATGTTTTAAGTGCATCTGACCTACGAGATCTTGTATTTTAGGCTTTAGGTATAGGACAGGGGCTCAAAAGCTTATTTTTTTATTTTTGATTTGTTTTCATCTTTATAATACCGACGCTTTTAACGTTCTGCATCTCACATGCATAATTTCAACATGAATGATGTAACCAATATTTTGTAACCATAATTTGATATAAAAGAGTGTCCGTGGAGTTTCTTTTCCGTTCTTCTCCATTAGTACCTACTACGCTTTGGAATGGGCAACTAGGTTAATTTTTCTGACCGACCGACCTTGACAATTCAAAAGTGCATGTAATTGGTTTATTTGAAATAAATGCTTTTAGTTTGAGTTTGATACATTTGGTATGAAATTATCTGAGAAAATGAAGAAACATGTTTTTCGGCATTTGAAGGAAGTCATCTCCTAATTAATTTGAATGATAGAGATCATTGATGATTCTCAACGACCATAAATGATTCCTCACAAAATTGAGCTGTAGTTCAACGACCAATTAAATTCGTCTTCGTTTTCTTTCGTAAACACGCAAGATTATTTGAACGATAAACAATGGTCTACCAGCACTTATCGTAGAATTCAGAGTTAGGGTTAAAAACAGCACAGCATGGGCCACCTTAAGCACTGCTCTTTGCGCTAGCTCAATTTTAATCATAAAAAATTAAGGGGCACCACCCCAAACAGAGATGCAATGGTTTAGCACAGATTGACAAAGTGCAAAGTATACTGTTTTAAGAACAAAAGTTCAAAAGTTGTAGAACATAGCCAACACCCTGCACATATGAGGCCCAGCATGCTGTATATGTTCCACACCTAACCCGTTGTGACCAGGAGATTTCCCATGGGAAATCAATTTTACTGCCATTGATACATCTGGCTGAGATTCTGGTATCAACATATTTCCCACTCACCCCTCCCCCATCTGTGACTAGGATGGTCCTAACGGTGACCTTACAAAAGTTGTCTTTAAATTTATCACCTATACCTTTCAAATCATTCGTTCCGTCAATACTCACTGAAAGACCAGAGCGAAACTTCAAACGTTTGGTACTTTTCCAGAACCCCTTGAAATCCTTAGTGCTATGTTTAGCTGCCAGAACATCCATTGTAATTTCATCATGTCTGTCTGTCCGTCCGTCCATATGTTACATAGTCACTTATTCGGGGACTATTTGCAGTAATTTATCGATGAAAATTGGGTCGAAAGTATTCTGTGCACTTCTGATGAACGTGTAGTAAAAAAAAAATGTGGTAGACATGTAACAGAGGAATGAAAAAGTAAATTAATGCACATATTAAATGTGTTGTTGAATCCCATAATTTCTAACTGACTTTGCTATTTAAGTCAATAGTTTTTGAGATATGGGAGGGATATCTTTATTTTGGTTTCAACTGCAGTAATAACTTTACTTTTCATAACAAATTCAAACTTATTTTTGGGGTAGATAAATTCTATGAGCGTTATGGTGTGCGTGTGCATTCATACCAACTACGGAACCCATACTACAGATCGCACTTGGCCGATTTTTATGGATAGGGAAGCCTATTTTTCCTGGAAAGAACAAGGAACAGTAAAACATGAATAGTAGGTAGTGGGTAGGTATCTACCTTGTGTGTTAAAGCGTGAACACTGTTAAAGTAATATCCAGACTAGGTATAACAAAAGTAACGCGCCTCGCCAGCCTCGCTCACCAATTATTTATGTATGTAGGTAGCTACAGGTGGAGAACATCGCGCGCTGAAGGAACGGATGACAAAATAATTAACTATTCATGTCTGACTTCTAGAAAAAGTGATGTTACTGTGATAGGTAGCTCTCTTTAAGGTTACATTTCAGTGAAGTTTTTTTTTTGTAGATTTAAGTGTTCAGAAAAGAAGTTCTGTGAACTTGTAAAAGAGTTTTTGATAAGGAGCCCCGTAAGGGAAAGCATCTCAATCTTCTCGATAGACGCGAGGAGCAACTTTAAAAAACTATGTGCTTTAAAGTACCACAGTACTAGAGCGAGGATGATATTACGTAACTCATACAGCCTGAGCCTGATCGCAGACTCCACAAGATTTACGAGTTAAAAACTGTTTTCTTGAAATCTAGTTTGGCCATTGTATTTCTTAACGATTATTTCTTTTTGTTCCGAAATAAATGAAGTAATACGTCGGTCCCTGGTAACGACAGCTGGCAGAACATTTGTTGTCTGTGGCACCTTACATTATTAATGTTAGCTACTATTTAGTTGATTGTGATATCTAAGTCCAAAACACCGTGATAAGTCTTCATATTAACGATCCGAATTCATATCAAAGTATCTTTTATCGGAATCGAAATATATATAAACTTCAAATTCAATCTACGACTACAAGGGAAATAAGAACTTGCAATAAGTACTAACTTAGTGGCACTCGATCATAGTTTGTATTGTTTATCCCTTGTACACAAAGGCTTATTAAGTTAGTTCCAGTTCGACGAACATCGATAATATCGCCGATATTATATTGTATAAACTTAAATATAAACAGCCATTCAGAGAGAACTAGCGAGGGAATTAATGGCATGTTTATCATTTGTGTTTGCTAAAGAGTTTCGCATTATCATGGATAAAACACAGTTAAAAGTGATGATTCGTTTGTAATTCTCTCAAAACTTCCATCTCGTCAGTTAGTGCAAATACCAAAATCCCATGTTTGTAATATCCGAGGGTTATTAACAGAAATGTTGGGCACATTCCAGCTAAATATAATTACGGACGAAGCTGGGGCGGACCAACACGCGGCGCAAACACCAACCGCCATGTTGGCTTACTTAGGTTAGATTAAATCTCGCTCACCGGCCGGATCACACATTGTGGTCGGGGGGGTCCGGATCGCTGTCGAGCCCACCATGAAATATCTGGGATTGGTGCTCGACAGCCGGTGGGACTTCGGACCCCACTTCCGGCGGCTGGCTCCCAAGTTGTTGGGCGCGGCCGGGGCGCTGGCAACGCTGCTTCCCAATCTGGGGGGCCCGAGCGCTGCCTGTAGGCGGCTCTATATGGGGATCGTGCGATCCATGGCGCTCTACGGAGCGACGATCTGGGCGTCTGACCTGACGGCCGGCAGCATAGCTGTCCTGCGCAAGCCGCAGCGGGCGATGGCCGTCAGAGTCATTCGGGGGTATCGCACGATCTCCTTCGAGGCGGGTTGTGCACTGGCCGGATCACCGCCCTGGGACCTGGAGGCGAGGGTGCTCGCGTCACTGTACCGGTGGCGCGAGGCAGCGCGGGAGCGGGGCGAGCGACCGATGCAGCGCCATATCGAGCAGCGTCGGTTGCAGCTCCGCGAGGTCCTGGTGGCGGAATGGCGGGTGAGGCTGTCATGCCCTACCGGCCTCAGCACCATCGAGGCGATCCGGCCAGTGCTCGACCGCTGGCTCGGGAGAAGGCACGGCTCCCTGTCGTTTCGGGCGCCGCAGGTGCTCTCGGGGCATGGTTGCTTCGGGAAGTAACTGTGTCGCATAAACAGGGAGCCGGACGCCCGGTGTCACCACTGCGTCGACTGCCGGGAGGACACGGCGTGGCACACGCTGGCAGAGTGTGCCGCTTGGGAGGAGCCGCGCCGTGCCCTGAAAATTATAACAGCGATTTGGATTCAGACAATATATCGAGATAATACACGAGTTGAACGTTATATATGGTTGTTATAGTAAACCGTCTGTCGTTAGATCAAGATATAACCATTGGAATCAATGGGATGTTATATAATTCATAGGTCGTTTTCGTGTCTCCAAAGCTTCAGCAAGAGCTATTTCAAGCTAAATCGGGAGCGAAATACCTATGTCAACCTACCCCAAGATATAAACAAACTCAAACGACACTAGAGAACCAACAATTTTCAAAGAAACCAAATACAGACTCACAGACGTCAAATGTCAGTGCCAATGTCAAATAGATCTATTTGTTGCCATTATTTTAATGCATATATGTAATGGATAAACGAACATCGAATAAACTGGTCAATGTTGCCATGTGTAAAGGAATAATCGAAGATTAACTAATCTGTTCATATTTTCCATTAGATCTTAGGGCAGTAGATTAAACCATCGATTATATTTTATCGTAGATTCTGATATCCATTGTTTAAACTGCTTTTGATCTTACGGCCCTAAGTAGTTGATATAGTTATCTGCGGTCCTCAGTCCCAGAATCATTATACTACCCTACACAATAATGAATGTTGGCCTGACATTCAATTAAATTAGTTACGACTAGTTGGAAACAATAGCAGCGTGTCTGCAGTAAATGGCGGGATGACAGTTAATTAAATTAAAAAAAAACAAGACCACTCCAAACTCTTTCAAAATGTTCTGCAGATTTTACTTGCTGCAGTTTTTAAACTTGCAACTATGATTGAAAAAGAAAAGCCGATTTGTAAAATAAGATTTTTAGACTTTTTTTTACATCGAGACAAATTTGTTATATCCATTATTGTGTATATAACAAACGTCTATTGTTCTCTTGTTACCAGTTAAGCCTTGCTGCGTTATTGAGATAACAGAAGAAATACTTAACGACAAAAAAGCGTGCGGAGGGCAAACAAGGGGCTTGTATTAAATTAACTTCGTGTCACACCTGCGCCGAGAACATTCTCTTATAACTTCATGAGGAAAATTGCCTTAATTCAGATATTTGTCGGTATCAAAAAGGCCTTTCTTCTCAACTTAATACCTGCCTTTTTATTACTCAAAGAGAATTTTGAGGGGAAGATAATTGCGAAAATATTTATTAAATTTTACTGGCATTGGTATCGTTCGCTCGTCGGGGCCCAAGATAAACAGAGAATTAACTCATTCAAATTCTGTGATGAGTTTATATTCTAGGTACCTATATTATTTTAGAGTTTATAAACCTACTTAAATAATGTTGTTATCATTCTTATCTAATCTAGATTTAGAGTAAGTTTATTTTTACAGAACGATTTACCGAAGGTTGAAATTATGTTACGGTCACATAATTCATAATCCTAATCATATTTCATTTGTGTGACGACATAGGTAGCGAACAGTCAAATATTAGGCATGGTATTGCTAGATAGCTTTACAGATACATATCAGCAATGACATAAGTACCTTTCTGAGTAACGATTACACAAACTTTAATGCTTCACAAGGAACAATTGCAATTGCATTGTTTCCGAATTCATTTTTTTCATATATTTTTTTCCGAAAACTGGCAACCTTGCATCGTATGTAAGCGCGGCCAGCGACTCGCGGTCTATAAAGTTATTATTCTTAGCAATTCTTGCAACAACACATGACTGTGTCATTTTAGTTACTTTTTTGGCTCACGTTAGATTGAAAGCCGGGCTTTTCGACTTTAGTAAAAGGAACGCCACTGCCTGTCAGTGTCACGTCTGTTCAAGCGATGATACATAATTCAAGAGGTCTCTCTCAAAGCCGTCACTCAAACGTCACTAATATTGAGACTGTCAGGATAATCCGAATTCTTGCCAGGACAAGGTAGAATTACAAACGAATTTATTGTGTTTTGTTGGACCGTAAACATCTGATATTAAATGTTGGTCTTCTTCGATCACCGTGAAGGATATTTATTAAAACGGTTAGTAAAATGATTGGATTGTAGAATGACTTTCGCGTGACCGTTTCACGTGATATTGACACAATGTCTCCGATTTATATGACATCTTTATGACGTGGGATGAGAATAACTGAGCCGCTTAACAGCTGTTTATTTAAAGAAACGAAAACGACGAAGTGGGAACAGAAAGCGGTTTGAAAAAAAAAATGCTCATGCATTGTAAGCCTCTACAATTTTGCCCTAGATAGGTTTGACAGATCCGTTGTACAGCGTATGCCAGGGAAAGGGATATTTCTTTAACACGAGTCGCATATCAACTTTTTCCCCTTATCCATTCATTGTAATTGTAGAACCTCACTACATATAAAACCCCTTTTCCAGTGTTGTGGGACAGTAATCTCGGTGAGACGTCGTCGATACAATCACTTTATTTCACGACACCCACGGCAAGAGCAGTCTTAGATATAACAGTGGACTCGAGGGAAGGTGTGTTTGTTGTCTTATGTTTGTAATGTTTGTTCAGTAATTAAAAGAAAAAAGTATAGTGCCAAGTCGTTTTTACACGACGTAAGTAGGTAATATTTAATTATTATTTTGTGTGCGTCATCATTATACTTTTCAGAGGAAAATAGTATGAACTAAATATTCTTTAAAGTAAAAGAAAAAAAAAGCGGCCAAGTGCGAGTCGGACTCGCATACAATGGGTTCCGTACAATATTTAGCGGGGCCTTAGAAATGTTTTGAAATTGGCAAACTTTGGATAAAATTATGATAACAAAAAATTATGTATGTTTGTGAACAATAAAAAGGGGATGATAAATGATTTTTATTTCTGTAAGTGGGTTTGTACAAACACTTTTACACGTCAAACATTTTTTTTTAAACTAGATGAGGTCGGCGTTTCCTATCTGACTACTCTGAGAAGAAAAGCCGAAACAAACTCAGAGGTCACCGTCTCTTTTAAAGTCCAGACATAATCTTGGTCAGATCATGTTAAGACCATGTGGATTGATGTCTGAAATGGTCTTTTGAGGAAAGAACCACACAGATTGAGTGGACCTGTCCAGTCAGTGCACGCATTTGTCAGTAATCGTACAGCTCAACTCAAAACATAAGGAGCTCAACGATTCGACGAACAATACCAAAGAAAGGACATTAGATAGGCCGCATAATTACTCAAACCGCCAGACCAAGTTACGATTAAAATTAACTGAGATAATAAAATATAAAAAAAAACAAAAGTAAAAAATAAAATGACCCACATAGTCTTAACATTCACAATAATAACAATAAAATAATACCTAGGTAAGTATTCATGTCATTGTTTATTTTACAGATCATATGAGGACCATGTAGGTAGGTGTCTGAAATGGTCTTTTGAGGAAAGAACCATACAGATTTGAGTGGGCCTGTCCAGTCAGTGCACGCATTTGTCATTAATCGTGCAGCTCAACTCAAAACGTAAGGAGCTCAACGATTCGACGAACAATACCAAAGAAAGGACATTTGGGTAGGCCGCTTTAAGTACTCAAACTGCCAGATATAAAAAAAATATGAAATAACTGAGATAGACAAAATATATAGAAATAATACCCACTAAGTCCTCACACGAAATTAAAATAATAATAATATTATACAAAGTAAATATTCATGTCAAATCATGAAATTTCAAAGTGTATATAAAATAAAACAAAAGTTACGTACCAAACAAAAAAAAAATACACTCAGTATGCAAAAATTGGAGCATGTCAGTCCCAAGCCTTTTTGTCCTCAATATAGTCTTTGACTGTATAAAAAGCTTTCTGGCACAACTTACGTTTAATAAATGATTTGAATATATTAAGGCTTAGATTTTGACGCGGGGTTAGTGTGTACTTCTCGAAAAAGAGGTGTAATGTTTTTGAACTATTATTATTTATTGCCAGAGGCCGATGAAATTAAACATAATGTGGTCTTATGATTTTTATTTGCGCGTCACACGCTTTAGAAGTATAAGTATTTTTTTGAAGGCAAATTTGACATTAGTTTTACATTATTGACTTTGACAGTTAGAGCTGGAGATGTTTGAGGCTGCGTTCAGAAATATAAGGTACCAACAAAAAGTGAACAATGGGGAAGGCAACTGTCAAAATGGCGCTGTCGTAGCTAGTTCCCAACACAAGCTAATAATACAAGGCGTGATGTGGTTTTGTTTTATTTTAGCGAAAATTGACGCTTTGTTGTGTTCCTAGATACTCCGAAGTTGGAGTCTACAATATCCCGAAAGCCCCTAAAATTAGAAGATTGTGGTTTAAAGCTATTCGTAGAGATTTTTTGAGTTCGAGTTTATGTCGAAAACATTTTGAAGAAAATGATCACGAGGAAATATTCCAGGTTTAAAATTCTGACACTTTCCATGTCAAGTACTTGATTTGAAATACTGAAATCACCTTAAATAACGAAATAGTGAAATTTAATCAAACTCATGAATGAACATAAAATAACATGAGTGAACGAAATGTCAAAATTATAGTAGGCCGTAGGGACCTAGCTATGGTCATGCCATCTACAATTAGGTTTGCCCGACCTTCCCCATACCCACGGGATCGATACTTTCAGGGAAACCTCGTTAACTATTTAAACGAAAATATTCCAAAGAACTAGCCGTCCCAGCCCGATCACTATGTATGGCAAGCCAATCCCTTGGGAGAAGCAAGCCAAATACCTAGGCGTGATCCTCGATGAGAACCTTACCTTTAAGGCTCATATTAAGGCGGTTCGCGCGCGTGCCTCCTTCGCTCTTAGCAGGCTCCAATTCGTACTGACAGCCCGTAGTAAACTGTCCCTCAAATGCAAGCTGCGCATCTACACCGCAGTCACCCGTCCCATCATGACCTATGCCTGCGTTGTATTTGCAGAAGCTCACCCACGTCATCTCCATAAGATGCAGACCCTCCAAAACCGTTTCCTCAGAAGGGTCACGGGTGCCCCCTTCTATGTCCGTAATATAGATCTTCACGTCGACCTCAAAATGCCAACCATAAAACAGTTCATGAAACGCTTATCAAAGCGTTTCTTCGACTGCGGCATCAAACATTCTAACCCCCTGATTACAGCGGCCGCCCGCTACACTCCCTCTCGCATTAGCAGTATTCGCCGACCAAGGCATACTTTAATCGACCCCGACGACGCCACTACCCTCCTCCAGGAGAGTAGTAAGGCAACCAGCACGCTACATAAGCCCAAAACCCGATCGCCGTCCTACCGCCCTCGCCGCCGAGGCCCGCCGCGACGCCCAAATCGACGCCCCTCCCGACCCTTGCTCGAGCCAGCCCGCGCCGCTGAGCCTGTAGCTTTAAATTCGTCCGTAAATAATACCAATCCTGATCCAGCTAGTCATTTGCTGCCCTCTTCCAGCGACGCCCTAAGCCGAGGTTCGTACCCCACAGGGGGTGCCCTTAGCGTTGTCGCTTAGTTTTAGTTAGTATATAAGTTTAAGTCCTGGCTGGAGGCCTTAATTTATTAGGGAATCCACAGGCAAGTCCGCTTAAGCAGACGACAACCGCATAGGTTGACCTGCGAGATGCCAAACAAACAAACAAAAAAAGAACTAGCCGTGTGCCCGATGGGATTTCCCTTCGGCGAACATTACGAACTTCCAAACAAACTTTCGTCCCCTATTTTACCGCTTTAGGGGATACATTTTCAAATAGCCTTCGTAAGTGCTCACTTTCGTTATAAAAGGACATGCATGTCGATTCTCTAAAAATCTCACCGTGAAGACATGCGTGAAGTGAACTGTCAGTGTCATCCCGTCTTGGTCAATTCTTAGCATCAGTGGCACTGACAGCTCCACGCTCACTCAACCTAAGTTTTTACGGTGAGATGGTTACACAATAGCATACTGTTGTACACTATTTCTTGATTATACACCCAGCAGTATAGACTGCGCGTTGTAGGTCAGTGGATAAATTTAAGATTTTTATAAGATAGCAGGGTGCTGAATGCGAGAAGCACAGAACCGGTCGAAGTGGCGGTGCTTTGGGCTATGTCCAGCAGTGGACATCTTTCGGCTGAAATGATGATGACGATGAGGCAAGTCGTTGTGCTCCATGGTATTTCCCTTCGGCGAAAATTAAACGCTGAATTTAAAAAATAAGTGTTTTGTACTTACATTAGTTATAAAAGGAACTCGTGCGCAAAATTATATGGTTTTTTGTAAAAAAAAATGTAATTTTTTAATAAGTTGATTTTTATGAAGTAGAAGACTTGTCGCGTAGCGAGTGTCTCCTTATACCAAAATAATTGGCGGCGACACAGATGGTAGGCGCATGTCTATACTGACCTACATATAGTATAGTGTTGGACCTCCATAGTATGATTGACGACTTCCACTCACCCGACGACTGCTGCCTCCTTTCTTGACGCGTCTTATACCATCCACAACTTGCCTGTATTTTACATAATTATGTAAAATACAGGCATACATAATTATACTTGTTCATGTTACGCCTTGCCTATACAAGGTGTTTTTTTATTTATCTCACAACTCTTGGGTGTAAATGAGACCATAACAAAAAACCGAGTGGCATATGAATTATTTTTATTTTTCCTATAAATAATTCGACAAAATCACTATTATTCATCTAAAACACCGTTACATGAAATATGACAACGTCGCATTTTCTAAGATTTAAATATAAATGATTGGATTGAATGAAATTGAATGACTCGTATTTATCAATGAAACTTTGATACCAAGAAACATGTATTAAGATTGTCGTCAGTGTCGTAGTCTATTGGACATAACGGAAGCGAGTTGAGGCATGCTTCTATTTCGCAGAGAACCGTCGTCATCTCTTCGAATGTTAAGTTGGTAGTGAAGACTCTCTTCATGTGAAATTTTATTGATTTCACTCCGGCCTCCCATAGGCCTCCGAAGTTAGGGGAATATGCCGGTATAAAATGCCATTGGGTCCCGTCGTTAGCAAGTAGTTCAGCAATTTTTCCATCAAATTGCAAACCAGCTTCTTTCCAGGCTTCATGCAATTGTTTGTTAGCACCAACAAAATTTCGTCCTTGGTCGCTCCACAGATTTATAAATTTTCCTCTGCGGGCACAAAATCTTTTGAAGGCTCCTATGAATGCTGCTGTACTTAGGTCGCCAACCAACTCTAAATGAAGTGCCTTAGTTGACATGCAAATGAATAAAGCTATATAGGCCTTGCTAGTTCTAACTCCTCTGCCCTTACTCATCAATACTTGGAATGGTCCCGCAAAGTCGACACCTGAATTGAGAAATGCTCATGCTGGTTTCACCCGTACGCTGGGTAAGTCACCCATTTCTTGTGTTCTCACCTTTGCGTTTAGTTTAGCACACACCAAGCAACGATGGATATACTGTTTGACCAGCGTTTTTGCTCTCATTATCCAATATTTGGATCTGAGGTAAGTAAGCATTAATTGTACACCTCCATGCAACGTCTTCGAGTGGGCTTCTGCAATTATGAGATAGGTAAGTTTACTGTTACGACCCAGAATGATTGGATGCTTGCATTCGTCACTCAAATCCGCGTTCCTGAGCCGGCCGCCCACCTTGAGAACCCCATTTTCGTCAAGGTATGGATTTAACGATTTTAATTTGCTTGATTTTTTTGCTTTATTCTTTATTTTTAATCCTTCTATCTCTTCTTTAAATTCTTCCTCTTGTTCAATTTTAATACAGGTTTGCAGGGAAAGTTGGAGTTCTTCAGTTGTTATTGTACTACTTATGTTTCCCTTTAATTTATTTTGTTTCAGGAATCTTCGGCAGTAAGTTATTGCTCTCAGTAATTCAGTCAGTGTCTCAAAGTTGTAGAGTTGTGCGGAGAATTTATTACTTTCTTCATTTTCGTTGCCTTTTATTTTCAAAGCTTGTATGGTGTTCTTCTTTCTTTCTAGATCTGTTGGTGTTTTGTTTAGTCTAGTGAACTGTATCTTCTGGTGTAACAACCACTGTGGTCCGTTCCACCATAGGTCGCAACCTTTCAAGTTGGCTACTAACATACCCCTTGACGCAATATCAGCTGGATTATCTTGGGATTGGACATGATGCCACTGACTGCAACTTACATTGGTTGTGATCTCGACAACGCGGTTTGCCACAAACGCCTTCCATTTGTTGGGATTTCCATGTAACCAGGAGATAACAATAGAAGAATCTGTCCAAGCATAGATTTGTGTTGCAGATATCCTCATTTCTTGTCTTATTTGCTTTAGTAGTTTGGATAGAAGCAAAGCTCCACATAGCTCTAGTCGAGGCAATGAAATGGTTTTCAAAGGAGCTACTCTTGTTCTTGCAGCAATGATTGAGCTTTTTGCTGTGCCGTCAGAGTTTGTAACTCTGCAGTATGCCACAGCACCATATGCTTGTATAGAGGCATCGCAGAATCCGTGGATTTCTATAGAATCTTTTCATGAGCTTGACGTTCCCATCCATCTGTTTATGTAGATTCCGTTTACATGTTCGAGATCAGTCCGTATTGTAGCCCATTTTTCAGCCAGTGTCGTATTCAACACTTCGTCCCAATCAATCTTTTCTTGCCAGAGTTGTTGAATTAAAATCTTCGCCATTACAAGGCAAGGCGCAATCCATCCGAGCGGGTCGAATAACTTTTGAATGTCGGCTAGAATGCTTCTCTTAGTAATTGCTATGCCGATAACAGGTAAGTTCAGATTATATTCGAATTGGTCTTTACCCAAATTCCACTGTATGCCCAGGGCTTTAATTGTTCCATCAATCTTTAATTATAGGTGTGCGTTGGATGATCTTTCGCTTGGTTCAATAGTCTCCATGAAATCACGGTTATTAGAAGACCTCTTCTTCAGTTCAAAGCCACCTAGACGCAATAGCTTTTTGAGATCTTGACTGATTCTTATAGCTTCTTCCAGATTATCGTGTCCGGACATGACGTCATCGACGTAAAAATCTTCACGCAATATCTTTGCAGCTTCGTGATATTTATCACCTTCGTCATCAGCCAATTGCATGAGTGTTTTTACGGCGAGATAGGGTGCGGAAGCAGTTCCGAATGTTACAGTCAAAAGTCTGTAGTCTTTGATGTCTTCTAATGTATTATCTCTCCATAGAATTCTTTGATAATCGATATCTTCTCTGTTTGTCCAAATCATTCTATACATCTTGTGAATGTCAGAAACATAACAAACAGCGTGAATTCTCCATCTTATGATTATGCTTCTCAAGTCATCTTGTAGCACTGGACCCAGCAAGAGTTCATCGTTTAGTGAAGTGCCGTTGGAGCCCTTGCACGAGGCGTCGAATACAACGCGAGTCTTCGTTGTTTCCTTGTCACTTCGGATTACCGCGTGGTGAGGTAAGTAAACTGATTTATTATTTATTTTATCTTTAGGTATTTCTTCTATATGTTTTAATTCTATATATTCGTTGATCACCTTTATGTATTCTTGCTTCAATTCTGTGTTTTGATTAAATCTTTTCTCTAATTGAAGGAGTCTTCTTTTTGCTATTTCTCTTGTGTTGCCTTCTACTGACTTTGGTTGTTCTGCTTTGAAAGGTAGCTTGACTATGTATTTTCCGTCTTTATCTCGCTTGTGTGTCTTCTTGTACATAGTTTCACATAGTTGTTCAGTTAGGGTAAGTTTTCTTTTCGTGTCCGTGTCAACTTCCCATATTGTGGTCAGTAAATCTTCTATGTTAATTTCATGCTCTATGGCCCTCAAGGATTTTTCTCGTGCGTTCATTTTAATGGTTATTCCACCCATTAGGATCCATCCCAGGTAGGTGTTTTGGGCGCATGGCGTATCTGGTGGACCTTTTTTTATTATAAGTCCTTGCTTGAGAATTGATGCATACTCGTTTACACCCAACAACAGATCAATAGGTCCTGATGCATAATAATTTGTATCTGCTAGTTGGAGGTTTGCTATATGCGGCCAATCAGTCCCCATCGTGGTGTTTATAGGAATGTTGGAGGTCAAGTGCTTGGACATCACGTAGGCTCGTATAGGTAAGTGGAATTGGTTTTCCCATCGTGACAATACTTGAAACTTGACCTCATGCTTGACTCTGACTTTCATGGATTCCATTCCGGAGACAATTAGATTTACTGATGATTTTTCTAGGTTCAGGATCTGAGTTGCCTTCTCGCTTATAAAACATGCTTGAGATCCTGAGTCTATCAGCGCTCTTAGAACAGTAGTGTGTCCATGATCACTCTTCAAAATTACTACTGCTGTAGCCAATAGTGATATCTTCTGCCCCGCGTTATAATGAGACGCAATCATTGTGTGAACTTTCTTTTCTTCTATATCTGCTTGGCTGGATGAAGTCGGTTGCTTGGTTTCTATATTTGAAGCCGCTTCATCAATCTTCTTGGGTTGATGTAAAAGTGTGTGATGTCGTCTCTCACAGGTGCGGCAAGACATTGGCATACGCCACTTGAACACCGAATGTCCTGCCCCAAGGCAGTTGAAACATAGTTTGTTTGCTTTGACATGTTCGCTTCTCTCATTAATCGTCATTTTATTGAATATGCTGCAATGACACTGCGCACATGATTTTTGTTTATCGTTTTCTGTTGTTGTAACATGAAGAACACGCTCTTTGGTAGGTTTAGTGGTAGTCGTCGGGGAAACCATTTCAAGCATCCGGAATTTGGATTCTAAAAACTCGCGTAATTCCTTCCATGTGGGCAGCTCTTGAGCGTTCACCGAGTAGGCAGTCTGTTCCCATTCTCTGTGTGACTCCGGGTCCAACTTCTGCACAACCAGAAATATAATTACTGGATCACAGGAATCGGTAGGCACTTCTGCGTTTTTTAGGCTGTTAATAACCTCAGTGGTACAATCCAGGAGGGCTTTCAGCTGTGCTGCAGTTTGATTGGTACATTTTTTCTGATTAAATAATCGCTTCATTAATGAATTTACTATTATGCGCCTATTGTCGTATCGGTGATTCAGCGTTTCCCAAGCTTGAACATAATTAGCATCCGTGGTCTGTATGTGCTTTAATAATGATGCCGCTTCGCCTGTGATACTGGTCTTCAAATAGTGTAGTTTTTCAACTTCATTTAATGTAGTGCATTCATGAATTAATGACACATACAAGTCTTTAAATGTAGGCCATTCTTCATAGTTACCGGAAAACGGAGGGAGTTGTATATTAGGTAGCATCACTTTAGCCCGTAATTTTCCATGAATTTGAATGTTGGTCAGTCGGCTTCGAAATACATGAAGTCAGCATGTCTCTAAGATCTCCCAACATACATAGGTATAAGTCTTCATGAAGGAGGAATTCTTCATTCACGTAATACGGAATGACTCCACGTTTTTCCCGAGTTGTACTTTTTAACAGATCATGGTGTGCTTTCTTAAAAGCTACCCAGTATTCTTCGATCGTTTGAATACGAGTTTGTAAATATCCAGGTTTCGATAACCGTTCTTTTGAGCACTTTTTAAGGTTTATTTGTGTCTTTTTGAGTAACGACGCCAAATCTTCTAGTACACTTAACGCTTGGTCTGCTTGAGTTGTCATTTTTATGTGTAAATCACAAGAATCTTCAAAGATGTAGTCTATTTGTTAAGTTATTAATGTTCAAATGATACACCGATACACTTTACACACACACTAATTGACCGATTCTAAGAAATCCGTGCAAAACAACACCAGGTGTTCCCTTATCGCTCAATGGAATGTGGTTCTTATGTTCTCACGGCGGCGCTCCGTTAATTCTTAATGAGGTTCGATCCGGCTCGAAGGACCATATGTTGTGGTGTTAAGGTTGATTTTAGTTAGCACTGTGTCAATGGATTATGAAATGAAATGCGTCTGTCCTTTACAAGGTTTATTGGCAACTAAATCAATGTCGGTCATGCGTCTCTTAATAAAGATGAAATTAGCGTTAACAAACATTTAAGTGAAAACAGCTTTTATTACCGCATAACAAGCAGGCTTGATTGTGCGTTTGTGAACCACTGCTGCAGAGTTTCGGCTGGGCCTGTCACCTTGCGGCAATGACGTCACAATTTTTCTGTTTTTGATTTTGTTTTTGTCTTTGTAAGGGTATTACTAACATAGTTTGTAATTACATTGTTACTAACCCTATGAGTCTTGTTGCTCGAAATAAATGATTAAATATAAATATATTAATACCTTTACCAACGTGTTTTCAGCGTGTGTGTGAAGCTTGAACTTTTATTTTATTAATTTTAAGAAAACCTACAGCTAACAAAAGTAGTAGAAGCAGTACGAAAGCCAACTACAAGTTTCCACTTATATTAACAGGGTATCAGGGGGTTTCTCCTGTATTTTCTGTTTCTTGTCGGTTCTTCTCGAAAAACCATTCCAGAGCATTTTTGTATTATAATTTTTATCCAACAGACAAAACCTAGAATAGTTCATGTCGAAAATACCCGGTTTCAAAACTGTATTACTCCCAATAAAATAATAAATTCGTAATCCTACTCTATAGCCTAAATCAAGTTATATAATCTGATTCTCTTTTCGTCCCAAAGAGATGTTTATCATACTGTTAACAGAATCGTTGTTCGTGGACACGTGCTGAAATAACGTGTTTCTGAAAACTGTGAGTACAAACAGACGTATTCTTAGCCCGTCACAGACCTTGTGATAATTGTTACCATAGGACTGTCGTACGTTAGTTCTAATTTGTTGTATTACTTTGATAGACAGCTGCATCGACAATAACATAGTTGAGGAAAAGTCTAGGCAGATTGATTTGACTTTTAAAAACTAACTACGCAGCCAGCAATTTTTTTGATAATTGGTTTACTATCGGTGGGTCATGACCGGAGTGACCTTCTTATCATTTACAAAAACTGAAGACTCTGTTAAAGTTAGTTAAGTTTCCGTAGCGTACATTTATTGGTTGAAATGTTTTTGTTTCAATACCTAGCCTGTGTTCTTCTTGTGCGAGTCCCAATAAATATTGTTCTCTCTTTCAAAATTACGTTGTGTAATTTTCGTAGAAAACATAAGCACGCGTAATTTTCGTGTCGTTGCTGTCTCTAGGTCATTGTATGAAGTGATTCTAACTAACGAAAAAAAACTTTACGCTGTCACGGCTCACTTAATTCCCTTTTTAAGTCAATAAAGAAGCCTTTTCTCGTTTCTTACAACTGATTGCAGCGTAGTGAAGACCATTAGTCTTCTACAATTTCCGACAGAGAAAAAGAAAGTAAGTAATCGGAACTTGTGAATGAGGGCAAACCATGTATCTGTATAAAAGGCTGGCAAAAGTTGTGGTTCCGTACACAATAAAAACGATAAAGTGTTTTTATTTTATTAGATTTATTGACACATTAAAGATGTCAGAAGTAATATGAAAGCCAATTACAAGTTTCCACTTTGAAATCACTAGCTAAAACTGTTAATAAATACTATTACTTCAAACTTAACAATAAATGTATTGTTAATGTTTGAACAAATCTTTAACCTTTTAATCTTTCTTTTAAAGTTTTAACTATCTCATATTATCAAAAGAAAGCTTAATATACTATATTACCACTGTTTTAGTAGGTCGACATTGCGCGTTAAGAAATAATTTATCTCTTAATACTAGAAAAAAACTTCGGTTTAGTTTAAAAAAAAACAGTAACATACAATTTTAGTAAGCCATAATCTTATTAAAAAAGTCACTTAAGTGGGAGTTGGTTTCTCTTGCCGAGGGTTCCGTACCTAAGCAACCGGAGCGCGCATTCAGGCCTTATAAATGATATAAGTAAAGCTACGGTTTTCTAGAAGATCGGTTCCGTGATTATTATAACATCCGGCATGAATTTTTTTTCATTTTCACCAGTATTTGACATTAAGGTATCAAAAAACACTCAGTATTTAGACAGCCGTTATTGTGTGAGCGTTCATCGCTTTCTTAGGAAAAGAAAGCTTTGGAAGATATTTTTCCCGAAATGTTGTTAATAAGGTCACTATATGTTTTCCTAGGGCGTCCCTTCCCGACGTTTCCACTCACATCTGCCTTGTAAATACCTTTTGTTACTCTCCTTTCATTCATCCGCTTAACATGACCAAACCATCTAAACATACTCTTTGAAATTTTTGTCACTACAACTTTTTTTTTAAACCATGACCAGATGTATGAACGTAAACAAGGCAAAAGGAATATGTAAGGATCGTAGCAGGCGTTCTGTGGTTTCTGCCCCCATGGGAAGAAGGCGTGAGTTTATGTATGTATGTATAATTTTAATTTACTTTGGAGCACAAAATTATATTATTTTAGTTTGTACGACAAATTAAAAAAATCACTCTATTCTACGGGGCTTTCTTTTTTGTGCCAGGTTTAAAATAATCAACCAACGAAAAAATACATACTTTAAAGGTTTTGACGATAAATTTAGTTAACTCGTTAAAACAATACATGGCCATAATTTATTTATTTATTTAACCATTTGTGTACACACATATAAACATACAAGAAGAATAAAGAGAACAGAAAACTACGTACAAAGGTAATGCTTATTTCCAAAGAAATCTCTTTCAGCATATGATAGATGTAGACAACGTATGTAAGAGTAAAAGAGAAAACAAAATACATTAAAACGAAACGATTTATTGTTATTGCGATGCGTAAGTTTGCTCGTAAACTTCTTTTAGTCCTTACGGATAATGAGACAGACAGGTCTTGTGGTTTTTATTGCAACGTACGGAACCCCAATGTACGTAATCACACTATTTTCAAATTTTCGTTATTGGTCCTCTCTGCTCTGTTAAAGCGTAAATGAATTCCTGTCCTCTGGGAATAACATTACATTACCTTAGAGATTTTGTTAACAGAAAAGTATGTTTAAATTCCTACTACATGGCTTTTTAATGTTGGCTTTGATTACATTAACTGATGTTCAACACGGTTTTCTTTTTAAACGAGTTTTAATTTACTCGTTTAAAAAGTGTTTTTGGAGTTTACTCCTTAAGAATCGATTTTCATGTATAAGGAACCCGGTATTAAATAATTATGAGGAGTGAAGAAAATATATAAGCTTTATCTTAAATTTTGCATCGACAATGGAACTTCATCTTCGGAGTCACTGAAAACATTACTGAAGGCTTACGGCGAAACGACTTTATCAAAAACATGTTCTTATTAGTGGTATAAAGCGTTCAAAAGCGGGCGAGATGTGATGGAAGATTTTCCTCGCTCTGGTAGGCCTTCAACGTCTTCAACTGAAGTTGAGAACATCGCAAAAGTGAAGGAAATATTGACTGAAAATCCTCATTCAAGTTTGAAATATTTCTCCAAACTATCGCCGCTGAACTTACTGTGTCTCACGAGTCGATCCGTACCATTTAAAATAATCACTTGGGTATGAAACATGTTGCCGCTCGGCTAGTCCTAAACAACCCGAATTTTCTCAAAAAACTCAATCGCTGAGTCGATGAGGACATGCTAGATCGAGTCAGTTCCGACACAAAATTTATTAAATGCATCGTTACTGGTGACGAGTCGTGAGCTTTCGAGTTTGACATGCAAACTAGTCAACAAGCTTCGGAGTGGCGTCTTTCACCTACTCGTATACCGAAACCGAAAAAAGACACGCCAAAGTCGATCAATAGTCAAAGCCATGTTGACGGTTTTCTTTGACTATCGCGGTGTTGTGTACTCGGAATTTTTGCCGGCAGGTCAAACGGTAAATATTATTTGAGCGTTTTGCGGAGTTTAAGAGAGCAAATTCGACTAAAAGGGCCAGATTCTCAACAAATACTATCGAGCAAGCACCTTATTCATCAGATATGTCTCCAGCCGACTTCTTTCTTTTTCTAAAACTCAAATTACCACTTTGTGGCACACGTTTTCATTCGGTAGAAGACATAAAGGCGAATTCGCGGCGAGAACTGAACACGATTCCGGAAAAGCGTTTATTTTTATTTTTTGATGATTGGATTAATCGTAGGCGTAAGTGTATCGTTTCTGAAGGAGCATAAAAGCTTTGTAGGCGATAAAATAAATTTGGATGGTACTTGCTTGACAGAGTAATATGTTTTGTAGGTATAATAAAATTAAAGTCTATTCAAAAAAAGAATCATATTTATTGTTTGGTTATTTTTTGGACGTTATTATACGAGTAGTAACACGTTTAGTATATTTTTATAAAATGCAATTTGATTTAATTGTTATGTGCACAAATCTTCGTTTAAGTTTCTTTTGCAGGCTGGGCTCGTAGTGGGGAAGGTACTGCCTGATTTTTGCGATCAATCTTAAACCGAACAAACTAGCAGTTGTTTATTATTCAATAATCTTCAGAATGAGAGTTAGTCCCGCACAGCATGTCAAAGATAAAAAAAAACGAAACATGTTTTCTCGCTATTTGGGATAACTTTTATCCCAGAACAAATGGCCAGCTACATGGACGTGACGGGAAGGGAATATAATTTCAGTCGCGGAAATGAACATGATTTTGAGATGACTCTGATCTCTTACGCACTAAGGGTAAACTATTATTCTTATGATTATCAGCCGGTTCAAACTAACGCCACCGTACCACCTACTGAAACATCCATTCCCATATACCACGAACTACAAATATTATTATCGAAAACATAAATAACAAGTACCTAACATAAAATAATTGGGGTACCATGTTTATTCGTATGCTATTGTTGTACAATTGACCACACAAACGAGCTCTGGGCTCGGTCCTCGTAATATTTTTCTAGTCGCGACCTTTGTTTCCAGCGAGTGATTTTCCTGTAAAATATAAGGAAAACTCGGAAGAAAGGTTCGGGTCCCGAACAAACTATTGCTTTGAGCTTTAGTTTCCAAGTTATTAAAGTGTGGCCAAGTTGTATAAACATATCTTGTGGCGGTAGGTACTTATTGGAGTTACGTAAGTATGCGCTTGGCAAAGGTTTTAAGACCTTTGGGTATGGCCATCGTGAGTGCACTTGTAATTCCTATTCAAAGTTAGGTAAGTAAACTAAAGCAATTCAAGTCAGATCATAAAATTTGTATAGTACTCTATTCCAACTGACGTGAGCCAAGATCTACAATGTGAACTATTCAGAAACGTCGAGACGAAAGTGGCAAATTATTGAACCGTCTTGGGAATCACGACGTGGCTAAGATCGAATGGACTTAAATAAAACGTACTTATTTTCTCATTGCTGTTTTTCTTAGTTTACATAATTTAATAAAAAAATATAAAAATAAGTGTTTTTATTGTGATCGACGAAGCAAAATCGCTCTCTTGATATCAGTTTATTTACCTGTCTTAAAATCCTGAACAAATGAATCAAAAGCGAAAATCAGAAACTTAAAATGCGGTAGACGAATTTAAACTCAAAAACTCAAATCATTTATTTCAATTAAACCATTTACAGGCACTTTTGAATTGTCAAGGAGTCGGTCAGTCAGAAATATGAAGCTAGTTGCCCATTCCAAAGCGTAGTAGGTACCTATGGAGAAGAACGGGCAAGAAACTCCATGGACACTCTTTTAAATAATAATGTTTTTACATATATCTTAGTTACATCGATTAATGTTGACACTATAAGTGAGAACGATGTACAAAAAACCGTACACGTTAAAAGCGTCCAGAGTGCATCAAAACATAATTAAAAATAATCCAGCTAATTAATTATTAAAATAAGCCGTGGCAGCTAAGAGATGACCAGTCCCAACTGACGGCGCCCGATCACGAACATGACGCATGGATCAGCACCATTCAGCTCAACCATTTTGAAGGGAGCTAAATGATCCGACACACGCGCCACCGTCAACGAGACATTTGAGTGAGCATGACATACTATCAGCCGCCAAGGCACATTCAAGTCAATCTATGACATTACCCGGTAAATGGTAGCTCTATAGTACAAAGTACTCACATCTGTGCAATGCATCTATATAATAAAAAGGAGATTGAGTTTATATAATGCAAATAAATTCTTACTATCTTCAGCAGCTTCAACAGTGTTTCAAATGTCAATTAATTAGTTGTGGTGTGGAGCAGGACCGGCATTAAGCCAGGCATTTTTATCAGTTATGTAATCCTCCAACCTATAATATGCCTGCCTGAATAGTGTGCGTTTGACAAAGGATTTGAATTTTGTCTCATTCAGTTGAAGTATGTGGGGAGGTATTTTATTATAACATTTTAGACAGTACCCCATGAAAGATGAGTCTACTTTAGCCAGTCTGAAACCTGGTTGAAAAACTGTGACGGATACACGTGCCGCTTTCGGGAAAAGAATTCCGATACCAAAACAGATAATTTCCGAAACTTAAAAGAAATATAAAACCATCCTATTCAAATTTTAACTGGCAAAAACAACCACTGTTTTAATCTAACCCAAACATCTAATTCCGTTTCGAATAACCCTTCAAAAAAGGTTTCTATAAACAAGTTATTAAACAAACCTTTTTGTGAGTTCTGTCGGCAGTGGACGGGTTGAGTTTCCTTCCTAAGTTTCGCCCCAGTGCGGATTGGAAATGAAATTGGAGTACTTTGCGCTGATTATACTTGCCTGCAGTTTTTCAAAGCTTCTCCTTTATCAAACAGAATAAAACTTATTGTTTTATGAAGTAACAGAAGAGGTGCTTTTGCCGCCCAAATTTAGAACAATTTCGTTTTTGTTTAAGTGAATTTCAAATGGCAGTAGGGACTTCAAAATTAATTATTGTATTTGTGTAAGTAACACAACAATTATAATTTAAGTACCTTAAATACATTGTGTATTTATTATAGATCAATATGGCCCTTTAAATCATGTAATTCAAATGAATCTCAGCAACGGCATTGGACAGTTGGTTATACTACCTTCATCATTCACAGGTGCATCTCAATATTTACGTGAAAAATCGCAGGACGCAATGACTTACGTCAGACATTACGGTAAAAGATTTGTTTACAACTGCCACATGTAACCCAAATTGGCCAGATATCAAAGAAATTACTAACACCAATTTAACTCCATAAGACACATACGATATAGTTAACAGTCTTCCATTTAAAAGTACAGAAACTCCTGCACCTCATTAACAAGTCTCATATATTCGATCCGCCGCGCTGTCATATGTACACTATAGAATGACAGAAACGTGGTTTGCCACATGTGCATCTGCTGGTGTGGTTAGTAAACAAAATAAGACAAAATTTAATTGACAGCGTTATTTCAGCTAAATTACCGGTTAAAGAAGAAGATTCTGTCCTGTTCGAAATCATAAAGAAACACATGGTACACGGCCCTTGCGGGACTTTATACGATACTTCTCCATGTATGCGAGATTCCAAATGCAGCAAAAAAAAACGAAGTCTTTCCAAACTCAAACATCTACTAGTGATGACGGATATCCCAAATATCGTCGACGATCGCCAGAACAGAGTGGGCAAAGTGCCACCGTCCGAAAACATGATATTGATAACCGATGGATCGTTACTTATAATCCGCTCCTTTTGAAAATGTTTGATGCCCACATCAACGTAGAGTTGTGCAGTTCAATAAATTCAAACCATTAAGTTACCAAATACATTAATAAAGGTAGCGCCAATCACCATCAATCCACTTTCAGCATAAAATCACCTAATGAAGTGGAAAAATATCAATCTGGGTGTTACATCTGCAGCTCTGAAGCAGTATGGAGTATTTAATCATTCGATGTGCACGACCGGGCTCCGGCTATTGTCCACCTTGCAGCTCATTTATAAAATGGACAAAGAGTATATTGCACTGAGAACAATATACAAAAAATTGTTAAAACCCGCGGGCCACAACATTAACAGCATTCTTCAAGTTATGTGCTCAAGATGATTTCGAGAAAACATTAACATATGACAGAGGTCCATGTTTAGTAAAATGGAACTCTGTCAAATGTCATATATGTACTTGAAAACAAAGTTCTAAAACCTTTTAACGGCGAAAACAGTACTGCGGTCGATGGTTTCTCTGGAGCACAGATAATATAATACTACGTACAGATACCGAATCCCATACAAAGAAATGAAATCTTCTTAAGTCTGGCAATTGAGCTGGCCATTTTTATGCGTCCAATTTTCAACAGATGGCAGCATAAGCGACTCACTAATTGACAGAGACTGTAGTTTTACAACGCCATCTAGGAGTCGACCTACTTTTAAAACGTTTCATGCAATCCTTTTATATAAAGTTTTATAGTTCCCGGTTTAGAAAGTTTTAAATTGCTATGTAAAAAATAATAATAAATAAAGTTGTTTGATTCAACTAAGTAACAATATTGGAAATTGTGATGAGGCAGGACCAATTGAGTAAAACGCCATTTATTGCCAAAAGCTCTAAAACAAAATGATTAACAGATGGCTACTTTTATCATTAAAAGGGTTCGAAATAAATATAAAGACTTCCTTTTAATTTTATGTTTGAAATACGTACATTATGAGTGGAAATAGATAAATCTGCACTAAACAGGTAAGTTGAGACTTTTACCAATAATAATTCAGCCAAAATTCAGCCATATATCGCTTTTTAATGATTGTTAATTTCATAATGGTTACCTATGCTGCCATCAATGATTTTTTTCAAGACAAATTATAATTTGTTCGAGTTGAGACCTCAGGCCCGGAGTAAAAAAAAACGGATGCTCTTGGCAGAGTCTACGTGATTCACCCCACCAACAGCGAATGTTTTATCAGAGTATGTTATTGCATGTTCTAAAAGGCCCGACATTCTTTGCATACCTGAGAACTGTACAAGGTGTTATTTACAATTCTTGTCAAACGGCATGCAAAGCAATGGGGCTCTTGGAAGACGATTCTCACTGGGAAACACATTATCAGAAGCAACTATTTGCAGATCAGCTGCATCATTACATATTTATTTACCCTAATAGTAGCGTTTTGTCAAGTAACTGAATAAATTTCAAAAATATTCTATACAATATGATCAAAACATATTTGACGTAGCATTATTTGAATTGAACAAAGTAGTGCATTTACTTTCGGTAAATCGATCAAGAATTTTGGGCTGCTGATGTCAGCTAATACTACTGACTCAGATTTAACGAATAATGCCGAATACACAAGAGAAACATCATACGATCAATCGAGACTTTTACAAAATATAGCTCAAAATGAGCCACAATTGAACATCGATCAGAAAAAACTATTTACTACATTACTATCATCAAATGATAACAATGAAGGAAAAGTATTTTTCCTTGATGCCCCAGAAGTTACAGGATTTTTTTTAAAATCAATTTGCTTTTAACAAAAGTATGTCAAGGAACTTAAAAGCAATTTGTTTTATTTAAACATGTGAGTAGTAGTAGATTTAAGTAGATTTATTTCAACATAAACAATTAAGCTTCGATCAAGAATTTTTAAAATAAGTGAGCTTATTAAGGGGTTTTATGGCAGTTTGTTTACATTAAGTATTTCACATTTTATTTGGCTTAAGTGAATATATGTAACATATTGAGGATAGCTTAAGTTTTCTTTTTCATTTTCGTTCTGTGAAAAGATGATTGAGTATACAGGATAAACTATTCCGGAACTTAAACGTTCTTGTGTATTACTTTATTGTTTGCAGGGCTTCGGTGATGCAACCTTTTTAGCGCGGAGTACACGGCGAACAGTTTTTAATGATGCTTTTAATTAATTCAGCAAAATATCCGGTTGGTATGAAACCATTTGTTGCATTTTCATTCAGCTTGTGTGGGCTTATTTAAATAAGCATCCACTTCATAAATAAGCGCTCCAACTATCTAGAATTCATTCTTCCTCACATCTCTTACCCCACAGACTCACAGTATTTGTCTAGAACAAAGAATGTGATACTATTAGATATCTATAAGCTATATTTATAACATTTTACTCATCATTCAGTAATTTGAACAAATAACAATTTAAATTTAGTAAAATACGAAATATTTAAATGATAACACTTAGTCCGGTTTCAATATATATTTGTGTTATCACATCATTTACATCCTCTTTTACGCAGCGCAACAATATTTGCCAATGCTTTAATATTTGCAAAACACCGCTAATTAACAGATTTAGACATTCGTCACTAACCAACAACGTTCAATTAGGTGAATAGTCGTAAAGAATTGCCATTACCTCACAGAAATCGAACCACTTCAAGTAATTTCATTAAAACATATCAAAAACTTGAAATAGATATTATTTGAAAATAACATCACGCAGGCGCAGATGAGATTCGAACTCAGGGCTCGCCATAATCGCTGCGCTGCTACCCAAGCACGGTAACGACTAAGCTAGCGTGCCATATGTTAAGTTAGTTGTTAAGTTACTATCAATTACAGACCAAGTGAGTGTGTGTGCGTGTCTATAGTATAAAAACAACTTGTAGAAGAAGGTCGTAAGTGAAACCGAAGCGTCAATCTATTGCTTGTGGACTTTTGAGCGCTACTGTAAAATTCTGTTCTCAGGAGACTTTCGTCAAATCCTACCAGTTGTAAGTCGAGGAACACCTGCTGACGAAATAAATGCTTCCCTAAAAAGATCCAACCTTTGGCCACACGTTAATAAATTAGAGCTTAAAACTAACATGAGGGTTTCATTGTCTTCAAGTGAGAACAGGCTTTTTTCAGAGATGCTGCAAAAAGTTGGCCACGAACAGTTAACACAAAGTGATCGAAGGATTAACCTTGAAAACCTTTGTGTTTTGATATACAAAGGTTTTCAAGGTTAGTTTAGGACATAAGTTATAAGACTATATCTTTGTTTAAAGAAAGAGCGATTCTGTCACCAACTAACGAACAAGTAGAAAAGGTAAAAAACTTGATTATTTCAAAGATTGATGAAAATATACTACTCGGTCGATACTGTTCTCGATTTGGAAGAAGCTGTTCATTTTCCTACAGAATTTTTTAATTCTCTTTAATTCTGGTAACGGAGAAGATGTATTGATTCCCCGAATTCTTCTGATACCATCGGATTTACGTTTCCAATTTAAACGCCTACAATTTTCATTACCATCAATAAATCGCAGGGTCAACAAACTTTCAACAGACTTAGATTTGAGTGTTGAGTATTTTTCACATGGCCAATTATATGTCGCTCTTTCAAGAATAACCTCTAAAGGAAACATGTTTGTATTGTCTAATGACAAAAAATCTGTGAACGTTGTATATAAAAGTAACAATATAAAGACATTCAGTGGTATATTTAGTAACAGCATTGCACCCGTGTGAAGCCGGGGCGGGTCGCTAGTAGTTTATAAAATTAACGAATTGCCCTTTTTTGTAAAACAAAAATTGTGTCAGTATCGGTGACATTTCCTTACAACAGGATACCGTACGACTATGAAAACAACTAAAGATTACTAGACGGGCCGTCTCTTAATCAGTTAAAATAAAAATAAAAACTAAAGGCGTAAGCTGCAGAGCGTTTTGACGATATATCTATATGGAGGCCCCATTGAAGCTTGGTATCCAAAGTTATGCCCAAGAATACTGTGGTATCTTCGGGTTTCAACTCTTGGCCCTTTATGAGAACAATAGTTTCTACTTGTCTAACATATATCATAAACTTTACTTATTTCTTTTTCTCGTTATGATTTAGGTAATTAATAATAAACCAGTTAACTGCTTTTGCGAGGGCGCTATTTACATTGTCACTAACCAGCTGCTGACGTTTGAGTTTAAATGAATGTGATGTGTCG
The DNA here is from genome assembly GCA_963555695.1 of Dasypolia templi. Taxonomy (NCBI): domain Eukaryota; kingdom Metazoa; phylum Arthropoda; class Insecta; order Lepidoptera; family Noctuidae; genus Dasypolia; species Dasypolia templi. The sequence continues at coordinate 3,873,034 of OY743147.1, forward strand.
TCTGAAAACAACACTATAATAAGGATAAGCATGAGCTTATCCTTTATGAGTTAGGGAAAGTCAGTAATATAATTGAGAAACAAAACTGGGTCAAGAATTGAGCCCTGGGAGGTACCCATTGTTACTGCAGATCCGGGTAGTCTCTTTCTGTTAACATCAACCTTCTGAATTCTAATACTTAAGTATGAAGTAAGAAGATCCAAAGAGGCTTTGCGGATTCCGTAGTAGTGCACTTTCCTGATTAACGTTTCATGAAGAACGAAATCGAATGCCTTCGCCAAGTCGCAAAAGATGCCCAAAAGCATCGCGACTATCCTTCCCTGCATTATAAGCATGTCCTAAAAGTTCAACACATCAGTAGTCGAACGACCCCTTTTAAAACCGAACTGTTTGTTATGTAGTCATTAGCTTATTAAAAACCTTAATCTTTACATTTGATCTAAAATATTTTTTTCAAACCCAACTGAAATAAGTCTTTAATTAGTAGGGTCTGATGTACTACCCAATTTAAATAACGGTATTATTTTACTGTTTACATAAGATCAGGAAACACCACGGTCAATACAATTATTATGAATAACAGCTCTAGTAGGAGCTACAATGTTTCTAATCGACTTAACAACGTCCGCAGTCTCCATAGACCTGCGGTGTTTTTAACATTTAACCTGTGAAAGGTTTTTATTATATCTTTACATGTGACATATTGATGAAATTCAGAATCATAAACTGGAACCTTTTTTTTAAGTAAAGACTCTGCAGCAGACGGTGATGAGTTTAGAGATTTAGTAGTCGATACGGAAAAGAATCTCTGCAAATACATTTTCAAAGACTACACGGCGACTTGAGAATCTAGTTTAATTGCCATCAATAGCAAGGACGTAGGTCTTACTTCGGTTGCATGACCTTCTCGTTTCGCTATTAATGATATTCCATGTAATTTTAATTACATAACTACTATTTTGAATTCAGTGACTTGGCCATACAGCAAACTTTTTAAGTAATTAAGAATAAAATAAATAAATAACCTAACATATAAATTCAATTCAGCAGTGTTTATACAAGTCCTAATAATGTAATATTTTATGAGTTGTATGATAAAAATATGTATTATACCAGTCTTTAAGTCGTTTTCTACTTTTATGTATTCCAATGGTTGCCCAGTCACTGAAGGAAGCGTTACTACTAATCGAGAATGTCTTCGGATTGAATATGTTTTCAAATTTTGTGCAATGAATATTGTTGATAAGGGTTATCATTGGTCGACAAAAGTGGTAATTTACTGAAAAGTTTAGTTTTAAATGACATGGTGCTGCTGTGTCCAACGGCTGGCTCAATCAGAGAGATGCTGAACAGCTGTGAAAGGTCTGCGGCAACCCCGATATACAATGAAACTAAAAGTGAATACCTGATCTTTGCTGCTCCTGGGAAACATCTAAATTACGAGCCCTCAATATTCCTCAATGGACGTAAACTTAAAAGGGTCGCCCAATTTAAATACTTGGTTCATTATGTCACCGAGGATCTCAAGGACCAGGTAGATATGGATCGTGAGCGCATGGCACTAGCAGCCAGATGCAACATGTTGGCTCACAGATTTGCTCGTTGTAGAAACGAGGTCAAAATAACCATTCAATTCTTATTGTCAAGGGTTCTACACGGGCAGTTTGGGGGTCAACGGTACGCGGAGGGCTCTAGATGCTCTGCGTGTGCAATATAATGGCTTCAGAGTGCTGTTGAGGTTGCCCCGGTTCTGAAGTGCGTCTAGTATGTTTGCTGTAGCACGAACTGACGACTTTTATGCCATCATGAGGAAGAAGGCCGCATACTTGATAAGCAGAATGAGGGCTAGGAGCAACAGTATTTTGAAAACCCTGGCTGAACAGCACGAAGCACCAATATTAAAACAATCCGTCCGGTTGTTCGTGCGGCAGGGATGAATAATAAATATACACTTACTTAATTTAAGTACTAACCATTAGTTGATAGGTTGTTTTTTTACTAGCCATTGGACCTATGTTTTCAAGATAAATAAAAAATAAATTAAATAAATTAAATTACATTAAATTAAATGTTTCCACGTGATTAGCAGTTTTTGGGTGAACAGTGATATCTTTTATAGTAACTTTTTTGTTTGGATTTGGAATAGTAGTTGTCCGCAATGGTCTGAGGCTAAACATCAGTCTGTTTAAATGTTATCTAGGCATGTGGCACTAGTGGGAGTTACTTTAGTGAGCTAAAAAAATTGGTTAGACAGATTGTATGAATGAAACAAACAACTAATTAACATTAAAACCACAACTTTTGACAGCTAACAGTAACATACACAGTACATTTTTAGTCGCCACAAATAAAAGAGTAACTACGAGTACTAGTGACGGGTCCAGCAAGTTTTCGTTAACTACAGGCAAACTCCGGATATTAAGCTGAAATTGGGTGGTATTGTATACAAATTTTATTTTATGATGTAACAAGAACTATATACTAACAATATTACCCAAACATCACGTTAACGTAACATAAAAGTTTTATCCGCTACTTGACTTTTATAGCCCCTGTCTACATATGTCTGCGCTGTATGACTATCAAAGTTAACGGTAAATACCGCAATCATTGCAGAATGTATGTGAAAACTTGAAGTGAGACGAGTCGGCAACTAGAAATTAAGTACTAATCTGCTTGTGACACAGCCATTGGAGATAACCTTTAATTGATTCGGTTAATTGAGGGAACCTATGTGTGGCATAAAAAAATCTATCTAACATATTTCAGTGACTGATTAACGTGCAGCGTAACTCCTGGGAATAGAGGTAAGTTATATTCTTTCGAAGGTAGAGCTACAGTCAGCAAGAAAACTGACAATCCACCGCTGAGCACATTCTAAATTCGAAGTTAAATAAAAACGAACTTCGAAAATTCAGAAAAAGAAGTAAAGGTTTCGTATAAAACTCTACTACGACTACGTAATAAAACTGCTTTGTAGACAACACGGCAAAACTAAAACGCGTCATAAATGGCGAACTATAAAAGAACTATCAAGTCGAGGATTAAGAGAGAGCTTGTGAAAATACTGATTTATAGGTATCGTAACTTAGTCCAACCTCACCCTTTAAGGGGTTACTTAAAAACACGGTTATGTATTATTATGCCAGCTTCGACATCATTTAAACGAAAAACGTAGTTAGCGCTTATAGTTTTCACAAACCCGTATGGAAATATATGTTTATCTTCGTACAAGATACCTTTGCAAAAAAGGTGAATAGTAGCCTAACGGTCTGTCTGACTGTCAAATAAGTAGGATACCGAAAAACAGAATGCAAAAACCGACATATAAAGGACTTGAAAGGTTAAAATAAACACATCTATAAATGTAACCGATACAGTAATGTTACAGTATAAAAGTCCAACTTTAATATGTGTTAAGTTTCTCATCCGCCCCGACAAGAGTGTCGCTTTCGACAGTCCCGATAAGGCTGAATATCTTGCTGACAGCCTAGAGTCCCAATGTTCTCTCAGCTCTCAACCAGTAGAACAAGCTCACCTGAACAAGGTCGACGCTGAAGTCGAACGGAGAGCCTCCCTCCCTCCCGTCGAAGACCCTGATGATCCTCTGCCTCCTCTCACTCCAGACGAAGTGCACGACATCATTAAAGGGCTCCACGCTCGTAAGGTCCACGGTTCGGACGGTATTACCAATAAGGTATACAAACTCCTTCCTGCCCCGCTAATAATGCTTATGACCGCCATCTTCAATGGCGCCTTGAGCAACAACATCTTCCCACAAGCGTGGAAAGAAGCAACCGTCATCGGTATCCCAAAGCCAGGCAAGCCAAAGCCTGAGCCCTCTAGCTACCGCCCTATTAGCTTACTCAATGTTCTCGGCAAAATCTACGAGAGGCTTATTTATAAGCGTCTCAAAGACTATGCCGAAGCAAAGAGCCGCATACCCAACGGGCAGTTTGGTTTCCGAAGCAAACACTCGGGCACCCAACAGGTCCACCGTATCGTAGAACACTTATGCGCGGTCTGCAGCGTAACGCAACGACGGGGGTGCTATTCTTCGACATAGCGAAAGCCTTCGACAAAGTCTGGCACAACTGCTTGATATACAAGCTTTACCAACTAGGAGTGCCAGATCGTCTCGTGCTCATCTTACAAGACTTTTTGTCGAATCGCACCTTTCGCTATCGCATCGAGGGAGCACTCTCGTCCCCTCATCCTATTTGCGCCGGTGTCCCTCAGGGTTCCGTACTATCTCCTCTCGTCTTCACAAATCTCCCCAAAAAGTAAAAAGGCTCAGTTGGCTCTCTTCGCCGACGACACTGCCGTTTACTATACCGGTCACTGTCCCAACGCTATAGCTCGTACTCTCAAAACCTCCGCAAACGTTTTAGGCGCTTGGTTCCGGAAATGGAGAATCGAGGTCAACCCCGATAAGAGTCAGGCGGTTCTCTTCTCGAGACGTCGTCGATTCCCCCTCCCCCTTCCCAGCCCGATCACTATGTACGGCAAGCCAATCCCTTGGGAAAAGCAAGCCAAGTACCTAGGCGTGATCCTAGATCAGAACCTTACCTTTAAGGAACATATAAAGGCGGTTCGCGCGCGCCTTCTTCGCTCTTAGTAGACTCCAGTTTATACTGACAGCCCGAAGCAAACTGCATCTACACCGCAGTCATCCGTCCCATCATGACCTATGCCTGCGTTATATTTGCGCACGCTCACCCACGTCATCTCCATAAGATGCAGACCCTCCAGAACCGTTTCCTCAGAAGGGTTACGGGTGCCCCTTACTATGTTCGAACCATAGAACTTCACGTAGACCTTAAAATGCCAACCATAAACCAATTCATGAAACGCTTATCTAAGCGTTTCTTCGACTGTGGCATCAAACATTCAAACCCCCTGATTTCGGCGGCCGCCCGCTATACTCCCTCCCGCATTAGTGGTATTCGCCGACCAAAGCATATATTAGTCGCCCCCGATGACGCCACTACCCACCTCCAGGAGAGTAGCAAGCCCACCAGCACCCTAATTAAGCCCAAAACCAGATCGCCGTCCTACCGACCTCGCCGCCGAGGCCCGCCGCGACGCCCAAATCCACGCCCCTCCCGACCCTTACTGTTACACTTCTGTAAGTGTTTCGGGTTGACACATTGACAACACATATTTACAAGTGTTACATTTTAGTTTTGTTATTAATTTAAAATGTAACACTTATAAATTATGGAACATTTTTGCAGGTGTTAAGTCTCTGGTTCTGAAAATAATCCAGCGAAACTTAGCCTTAATGTCTAAATTAGTCCTTCTGAATGGTGAACCCGTTTATTGTTGATATAGGCCAGGGATGCACAGACCACGAATTCCCGAATGCTCGCGTAGGTAGATACACGAAGCTTCCAGAGTCGGTTTCGAGATTTCTCCAGACAGTTTTCGACTCTATACGCGCGGTATAAAAGCCACGCTAACTGCAGCGACCGACAGTTCGGTTTTAATTTGAGTGAAGTGTCAATAGTTCTAGTGTAGATTTTAACTCGACAAGCCGGTGTTATATATTTTGATCCACATTCAACGTAGATTTCTCGTCAAGTGCCGTGTATAATTGTGTTGTGAAATCGTAAGTAAAACTCTGTTATTAATGTTATAAATTAAGTGTTTCCCTACTTATTTAATCAATTATTTTTGGTAATTTAAAAAAGAATGGGTAATTTAAGTAGGTACTGTAATTGTTTTTAGGTGCTGTGTTAATCATAGCCAGGATTAGAACGCAACATGGACAAGCCAGGGCCTAGTAAAAAAACGTGAGGTTATAGATGAAAATCGGCAGTTTCAAGAAATTTGGACTGAGAAATACTTTTTTGTATGGTCGCATAACAAAGTCGTTTGTTTAATTTGCAAGAATTCTGTTGCGATTGCAAAGGAATATAATGTAAAACGGCACTATGAAACGCAGCATCCTACTTCAATGATGGGGATTTTGTAAAAGAATGCATAGAAATTGCCGCTAACATTTTCTTAGCGGCAATTTCTATGCATTCTTTTCGTCCAGAAGCAGCAAAAAAGTTTGAGAAAATTCAACTGAATCGTATGACTATCCAAAGACGAATTATGTCTTTGTCAGGTAATATTGCGGAACAATTAAATGAAAAAAACTAAGATCATTGATTTTTTTTCATTAGCACTCGACGAATCCACTGATATTAGTTCCACAGCTCAACTTCTCATATTCATACGAGGTGTTACTCAAGATTTTGAAGTCTTAGAAGAGTTATTAGGAATGTGTTCATTGAAAGATCAAACCAGAGGAGTTGATATACTCAATGTACTTTTGGATGAGTGTTCAAAAACTGATTTGGACTTATCAAAATTATCGGGAGTTGCTACTGACGGTGCTCCTTCGATGATTGGTGTCAATTCTGGGCTATTTACTTTGCTGAAAAAGCATCTGCAAGAAAAAAACATAAACGTTGAAGATCTCATGCAGTTTCACTGCATTGTACACCAAGAAGCCCTCTCTTCTAAAACAATTGAATTTCAAAATGTCATGAAAGTGGTAGTTTCGACTGTAAATTTCATAAAATCACGAGGAGTCAAACAATTCCTTGATGACATCGAAAGCGAATATGGAGATTTACTGTATTATACAGAATTAAGGTGGCTAAGTCGTGGATTGACACTGGAACGATTTCTAAATTTAATAGAAGAAATTGGAATATTTCTGGCGGAAAAGCAAAGGGTTGTCCCGGAACTTAAAAATCCTGATTGGTTGTGTGATTTGGCTTTTTTAGTTGACATTACAAATCATTTGAATGTCTTGAACACACGGCTTCAAGGCAAAAATCAACTGATATCCCAGCTCTACGCTCGTGTATCATCCTTTCAATGCAAGCTGACACTTTTCAGATCGCAATTGAACTCTGGAAATTACAATCATTTTCCGAATTATAAGAAAATGGCTGAAAAATTCAACAAAACTGCGTTAATTTCAGTTATGTAGAAAAGCTAGATATTTTGATTCAATCTTTTCAAGACAGATTTTCGGAGTTTAAAAAAGTGAAATCTCTTTTGGACATATTCAGCAATCCTTTCACGATTTCAGTTGAAAATGCGCCAGAGTCAATGCAGTTGGAAATTATCGACATTCAAAACGACCAAGATTTACGCAACAAATTCAACGAAGGAGACTTGCTGAACTTTTACCGCTGCATTGACAAAAATACGTACAAAGAGTTGCGCATAAACGCTCTGAAATGTGCCAGCTTATTTGGTTCTACCTATATATGTGAACAAACCTTTTCAATACTAAATAATAATAAAACAAAAAATCGAAACCGCCTTGCAAACGAAAGTTTGGAAGCAGTTTTACGTGTTGCTACAAGTAAATTTGAGCCAAATATAAAAAAGATTGTAAGCACTATGCAGTGCCACGCTTCAAATTTTTAAATTCATTTTCAATTTTAATACATTATTATCAATTCTTTATTGTCTTTAATTACCTATACTTCTGGCGGCCCGCCATCAGTTCATAATTTGCCCGAGTGGCCCTTAGTCTATATCAGGCCTATATCAGGGATGCACAAACTTATTAAAGTTTGTGCATCCCTGATATAGGCAATGAACATCAAAATTACCATAACTACCACTTGGCAGATCTATATCTGTTCACATTTAATTGTAATAAGAAGACAGGAGACACTTTTATGACACTTACGGGTACGAAATAGATGCCGTATTATTTACGCGGAGACAGGAGTAGTTATGTACCTAGATAATTTGGTATGATACATTACAAAAAAAAAACAGAGTTAAGTGTAATTTCATTAGGAATTTCTTAGTAGCAGCCCGGAGTCTGGATTTGTGTCGGTTTTATGGCAATATGCTGGCTCTTTATTACATGGGACTTAAAACATAACTGGCGAATTGGGGGTGTACCTCCTATTAGTCCTGCCCAACTCTTCGGGGAAATAGGGCGTGATAGTTTGGGATGCCGCCCTTGAAGTCATCAATCGGTAATAACTAGTGTAGCAGACGGGAGGGGAGCGTCCAGCACCCGCAGTCGTCCTGGGACAACCTCCCACTATTGTTGACGAGTGCTCCCTACTACCTGAGTCGAATGAGGCTTCTGGCGGCACACGTCACCACGCACCCCTGAATGCGTATGGGTGGGTACAACCCACAAGGACCTCGGGGAGAAACAGGCAGTGTAGAGGATCGGTTCGCTGATGGTGGCGCGTGAGTTCGATCATTAAGCTCGCTTCAAAATGGTTGAGTTGAATGTTGCTAATCCATGCGTCATGTTTGTGAACGGGTGCCTTCACTAGGGCCTTGTCATCTCTTAGCTGCCACGGCGTATTTTAATTGAATTAAATTTTTGAATTGTTTTCATCTATATATTACGAATGCTTTTAACGTTCTGCGTCGTTCTCGCATGCATAATAATTTCAACATGAAAGCTGTAACCAATATTTTGTAACCATCATTTGAATTAAAAGACACTGTCCATGGAGTTTCTTTCCCGTTCTTCTCCTTATGTACCTACTACGGTTTGGAATGGGCAACTACCTTTATATTTCTGACCGACCGACCTTGACAATTAAAAAGTGTCTGTAATTGGTTTATTTGAAATACATGCTTTGAGTTGAGTTATACTGTTTTTTTTTTGTTACCACTGACGTGCCAGTGTCGGCAGTCGTAAATACATGGCTCTACGTGACTAAACAATAACACTCTATAGAGCAGACGTGTACCTTTACATAAAGCACGTCGTAAATTCACTACAGTATTTTTTTATCCATTAGGTGGCGAGCTAATTGCCCGATCATCGACATTCGCTATTTTGAGAGCGCAAAAAGCTGATTAACGTGGAGTTTTGAGCTTCGGGGAAAAGTACCGTATAATCAACGCGGGACTGTTTTCTATACTCACGATTCTGGGCATTCGTAAATAAACAACTCTTTTAACATTGAAGGTTTTACTTTTTTTTAATGACGTATACTGGCCGTGATTTCTAATACCGAGGCTTAGTATCCAAAGTGTAAAGTTTTTGACATTGATTTTCGCTAAGTCATATAAATTTGAGTTTTTTTTGACTGGTTGAGACTAACATTAGAATGTGTAATTTATAAAACACACTAGTAGCCTGTTAGAGAAAACTGCCATATTCTATAAAAGCAGTTTTAAAACAAGTGCTGTAGCTTTCAAGAGTTTGTTTGTTTGAACGCGCTAATCTCTAAAACTACCGGTCGAATTAAATACATTGTTTTGCATTTCATAGTCCAACTCTTTAGGAAGCTTATAGACTACCTAAGATCACGGTAGTACCCTTAGGAACCGAGCAAAAAGAAAAAAAGTAAAAAAGAACGCTAACTAAAAACTAATTCGCGGGTAGAAGATAGTCTCAAATAAACATGTTGTTAAAACCATAATTCATGTTTTTAGCTACATGTTTATTTACTAAACCAAAATATACGAGAATCCCTAGCAATCTCTCGCTAGATTATTATGTTATACATTGCCATAAGCAGGGAATACATAATATTAAGGGAAAAGGTGTTTGCTGAACATGTGTATAATCTTGCGGTTTCATAGAAGATAAACACGTTGATTGATGGAGTGTAGAATGAGATGTAATCTCCTTCTATACATATGTCACTCTTAGTTACTTCACCTTTTGTTTCAAGCCAGTCAAAGGTTATGTGATGGGTATTTCGCAGGGAATAACATTTGAAAAGCTAGTTAATGAAGCTTTAGGAAATTTGATCTTGTTTATGAACGTGAAATTATTGTCGAAATGGATCATCTTTATCTTGAAAGACAGAGGTTGATATAAAATGTCGGGTAAGGTTCTACTTGATCCTACCTAACCGGAATCATGACAATTTAGGAAGTAAAGGAACAAAAGGAAGAAAATTGCTTGACATCGATGACTTAATAGCGGAAGGCTTCATTACAGCTCCGTGCTAAGGACCATTTTAACAAGATACCTCTCGACGTTATATTCTACTATATGTGGAGTGGAGGCTTTAAGGTCAGTTTTTACTGTCCAATCAGTTTTGGTTAGGTTGAATGTTAGTGACGTAATCAGGAAAGGAATTAGTGATAATAGGGGCGCTCGCTTTATGATATAATTGCGTTGAATGTTTTTTTCTGGTGTGAGGGTTAGTTACAGATTTTTTGAATTTTAAATGATTTGCTACCACGTAGGTATACATTCCATTTAATGGAATCAGCGAATATACGTTTAATAACGAACACGATAAAGCATAGCTTAGAGCCAGTGTTGTTTAAATTTTTATATTTTTTTTTGGTGCTTTGTATACCATCAGACATTGTTTTCTATGCAAATTGTACTAAGAATAACAATTTGTCAGTTGAGGAATTTAAAAATAGTGTAGGTACGGTTTTCAACACAGTAAACACAATATGTGGGGATCTGACCCGTATCCAATCTCTTTTTAAAAGTGCGAAAAAATTGACTCCCATTGACAAACGTTACAAAATGCATGTGCCTTTAATTACCTTTTCTGTGATGTGAGAGCATCATGCTGAGTGGAAGCCTTCATGTCACAGTCATGACGTGCAGCTGCCGACTATTTCTGTTGTGTGCTCGTGATATTAGATCTATTTTGTTTTTATCCGACTACGGCGAAGCAAACAGGAGGGTTATGATTTTGACGGCTATGTTTGTAAAGCTGAAAACAAAAATGGTCAGGGTATATATATATGTAGGATCAGGAGTGCCGAGCGGTATTTCGTCAGGGTTTGGAGTTCCCATTTTATTGGGATAAACAATACTGTATAAACAATTACAGGGTTTTTATTAATTACACTATTACAATTGAAACAATACAATTAACCGAACAGACTTTTTCAGGTCTCAGTTCGTATAGTGGCCAAGCCACCCAACGACAAAGTGTATCGCTCGCTATCAGCAAGCCAATACAGCTATGTCAATATACAGCAGTGCTGTACCAGGTAAACCGACAGTTTTGTCGGGAGCAGGTGAGCTCTGTATTGAGTCGAATCCGAAGATCGACTGACTCGCACACAGAGGGCACGCTATTTTATAAGACGATACCCCCACCTTGCAATCCCTCCACAACAACTCTGTCCGATGACGCACGGAAGTACGTCACGTGTTTACTTGATACAAAACACTAAAATGTGCTGAATCTTATAAGACTTACATTATAAAGTAATCAAATAATACAATAATGATTGTCATAAACTAACAATGGTAAATTTACATAGTAAACCACTATTAAATTGAAATAACATTGTCATAAATTGTTTTGAACAAAACCATTGGTTACTATTATTGAAATAAGTTGCCAAGAATCAAATAGTGCGTACACAGAGCACTTCATAAATTATGTGTCGATTTATTAGACAATAGTTAATAATAAAGATCACTTGTAATTGTTATCCATCTCCGACACGGCCAGAACTGACGTTTTACACGGCCTCGTGTGATCCTGAAATCAAATCTCTTTGTGAATATCGTTCGGCCTTTCTGACAAATAAAAGCCTTAACAAAAGGTATGTTGAAAAGAAAAATCCTGAAGTAGTCCAATAAAATTGTTAGCAATAATTTATAACAAAAGGCATGTTAAAAGAAAAATCCTGAATTAGTCCAATAAAATTATTATCAATAGCAGTTGCATAGCAACCATTCAAAATGACCATACTGCTACAGACACTACACAGCTCAACTAAAGTAGAGACATAGTCTCCCAGCCCAAATCACACCATGGGATTCGACAAGTAACTTGGAGTCGAATAGACAACCCGCATAGGCGTCAACATAGACAACCCGCATAAGCGTCAAGTTCAACGTCCTAATCCAGGAGTCAACATAGACATCCTTGGAGTCGAATAGACAACCCGCATAGGCGTCAACATAGACAACCCGCATAAGCGTCAAGTTCAACGTCCAAATCCAGGAGTCAACATAGACATCCGATTAAGTATCAAGATAAACAAAGAGTCAACATGGACATCTTGTCAATTCAGCTATACTATGTCTGCAGCAGATGCATCATCATCTGTGTCAACATTGACATCATTACTAACAGTGACTGGACATTCAGGCATTTTTCTTAAATAATCAAATTATATTAGTACTCAAAGATTTTAACAAATATCTATCACCATCCAATAGTTCTAAAACTCGATAGGGACCTTTCAACATAGCTTTAGCCTAATCATATCGGGCTTCATTGTATTCGGCACTTTTAGTTATACCCAGGCTGCTTGTTCCCTTACACGAGACAGATTTAATTCAATCTCCTCACTGTCAATAGTCATCATTGATCAAACTTAAAGGTCAGCAACTCTTATGCGTTCAACCTTCCCATTAGCCATACATGCACCGGTAGCTATTAAATGCAAAGCAATATTTGGAGAATCACAAAAATCTTTAAAGTTATTGCTAGAAAAACAATGACCTTGGTCAGCTATAACGCGAGAGAGTGCTCCAAATAATGACACTAGACTTGAAGAGCTTTAATGCAATTTCGCAATGGTCACAAATCTTTTTAAATGTTTAATCCCAACCTAAATGCATGATTGCTTCATGGATGTGGTTTATAACAGACTATAGGTAAACAACGAGTTGTCCATTCTGTTGTATTTACGGTACAAGGTTCCTGATCGGTATTCATAACTTTGACAACATTGGGGGGTAGAAAGTTATTTTTCATGTTAGAAACGATTGCTAAAATTTTAGAATCACGCTGTTGGTCAGCTGAAAGACAACTATTTGACAGAGTTGTAATATCAACACGTTTCTGTTCTGCTTTGTTGATTGATTCTAGTTCAGGAATTGAGCATTGATCAATAATCTTACTTTTTGCAACAATAATACATTTTTTCGGTCAATTAAACGCAAAACCTTATTTTAAAATCTCACGGCATATCATGATACTATGCCTTGTATAGGCATCCGGTATCACATGAAAGAGTACCTTTAAATGGTAATCTTACTTTACTCAGAATTTGTTGGTACAGATTATGTTAGAATTTCATATTCCCATTATATTGACCACACAAGAGATACGTTTGCCAGACAACCTTTCAGCAAATATTTCAGCAATTAGAGAACATTCAGCCCCAGAGTCATAACAAAATGGAAGCGACTCACCAGATTGCTGTAGAACATCTCTGATAGGTCGTACATCACACGCTTCAACTCGTTTCACGGAGGACTGGCTGCTCGAAGGTCGACTCCCGGCCGCCTTCCGATCGCCTTGCAGTCGCCTTTGGGCAGCGTGGAGCGACGAGTCCCGACTCCCCACAGCGGTAACAGACGATCTTCTGTAGTGTCGCCTTATGTTACGAGCTGGCAGGTCCAGGACGATTAGTTTTCTCAGCCTTCTTGCGACAGTTTGTAGATTTATGCCCCAATATACCACAAAAGTGACATACTATTGTACTTGGTTTGAACCTCTCAGGTTCAGAAGAATCGAGCTGGTCAGAGGAAATCTGAGACTTTCTCTTAAGATGGGACAAGACACTCAGTTCTTGTTGAAGTGTATGCCTAGTATGTACTTCGATAGTAAATGCTAGTCGATGAGCACGGGAATCAAATTTTGGAGACATGGGCCAGTACAGTAGAAACTAATGACACTCAGGCTTTTAAAAATGCGGCTACAGATTCTCCTTCTTTCGGTCGACTATTATGAAGGTTAATGAGGGTAGCGGCAACAGTTTCCGAAACTATGATAACGAGAGAGGAAGAGACTCTTTAAAGTCGGACCAGGTCATACCTGCATATGATACTTGGGAAAGCCATACGTTAGCACTGCCCTTTAAGACTTTAGTGAGGGCAATAATAAGAGTGCTACCTTAAAGAGGCTTTTCCGATAGGCAAATATAAACGGTTGTACTTCAAGATTGAGCATTGGAATCAGATAGGTCTGGGTCAAAATCGGGCAAGCGAATTACAGTAGACGAAGTGGAGTGCGTCTTAATCACTTTAATTAACTGAGCCATATTATGGTTCTGAAACTAACACTACTCGCCATGGATCACCACCAACACCTTGCGATTCCTGGGCTAAACCTAATCCCACTTCTGATGTAGGATCAGGAGTGCCGAGCGGTATTTCGTCAGGGTTTGGAGTTCCCATTTTATTGGGATAAACAATACTGTATAAACAATTACAGGGTTTTTATTAATTACACTATTACAATTGAAACAATACAATTAACCGAACAGACTTTTTCAGGTCTCAGTTCGTATAGTGGCCAAGCCACCCAACGACAAAGTGTATCGCTCGCTATCAGCAAGCCAATACAGCTATGTCAATATACAGCAGTGCTGTACCAGGTAAACCGACAGTTTTGTCGGGAGCAGGTGAGCTCTGTATTGAGTCGAATCCGAAGATCGACTGACTCGCACACAGAGGGCACGCTATTTTATAAGACGATACCCCCACCTTGCAATCCCTCCACAACAACTCTGTCCGATGACGCACGGAAGTACGTCACGTGTTTACTTGATACAAAACACTAAAATGTGCTGAATCTTATAAGACTTACATTATAAAGTAATCAAATAATACAATAATGATTGTCATAAACTAACAATGGTAAATTTACATAGTAAACCACTATTAAATTGAAATAACATTGTCATAAATTGTTTTGAACAAAACCATTGGTTACTATTATTGAAATAAGTTGCCAAGAATCAAATAGTGCGTACACAGAGCACTTCATAAATTATGTGTCGATTTATTAGACAATAGTTAATAATAAAGATCACTTGTAATTGTTATCCATCTCCGACATATATATATATATTTCTTCAATTTGTGATCTTTATGATGATATGAAATGTCAATTAAAGCGGCTCCAGGATGATTGCAGCGGATATAGGAAACTGACTGAGTCACTTGAAAAAACGGTAAGAGATCTACAATATAAGTCTCGGTCATCAAGTAATGAGATCCGTAATGTCCCCAGTCAAGATAAAGATTATGGCGGCTATCGGAAATGGAACTGCCGATTTCTCCAACCAACATCCGTGACATATACCGCATTCCAGGGACCTCAGGCAACAATAAACCGATTGTCGCAGAGTTAACAAATGTCCATACTAAGTCTGAACTCATTTCTCGTGTTCGAAGCTTCAACAACAAGCAACCAAATAAGGACAATAAACTTAATACAGAGCTGTTGGGAATAACTGGCCAAAAACATTCCCGTCTGTAGTAAAGCTTATTTCTGTCTTTTTACGGTTCCATTGTGTTTGCGATCTGTGGTATTCATCACTCATATGGCTAATTTAGTAGATTTTGTAGCATCGGATTTGGAAGATATTTCGGTTGCAAATGCTCATTGCTGTTTACCGGAAGAGTGTACAAAATACTTTAAGTTATCAAATATCTCCACTAAAATTTTACATATTAACGTGCGCATTATAAAAAAGAACTTTGACCAGCTCTTAGCTTTACTATCCATAATTAAAGTTGATTGTGATATTCTGATATTGACTGAGTGTTGGTTAAGTAAAATCACAAACCTTCCTATGTTAGATGGCTACAACTCCCAATTAACATACAATAATAAAAACCAGAATGAAGGAGTAGTAATGTACATAAAAAACTATATTCAGGAGCCTGTTTTCACTGGTGGTAATTGTCTTTCTTGTCAAATCAATAACGAGCTAGCAATAATTGCTGTATATCGTTCGCCTTCTTTTAATTCAAAAGTAGATTTTGATAATTTCCTAGAGAGTCTGGATTGTGTGCTTACAACATTTAATAACTGTAATAGTATATTCCTCATCGGAGATACCAAAATAGATATTAATCCGCCTCATTCAGATGAACGATGTGCTAATTACCTAACCCTCAACTCCACCCATGGGCTTTTACCTGGACATTACCTTCCCACTAGAATTAATAATTGTATTGATCACGTTCTCCTAAAATCCAACAAATCTACATCCATGCTTGTCTTGGAATCCCACATCACGGATCACCTTCCACTACTAATATGTATAGGTGGTTTAGGTTCGGTGAAACAGACGGTTCTAATGTTGTAGAAGATATGGAAAGACAGGATTTCTCTCAAGTCACTCACTAGCACAGAAGACCCTAATATGGCTGCCACTTGTCTGACAAACATAGTTCAATCTATTCTGGAAAAACACACACGTATAATCAAAGTTCCTAAAAAAATTACTGAATTACTCCAGGTTTATTACGTTGCATTCGAAATCGTGATAAACTCCATAAAAAAGCCCGTAACTCTCGTAATAATGATTTCGTCCAAATCTCATATAAACGTTACCGTAATTTTTGCAATAATCTTCTTAAGAAGCTTAAATCAGCATTTGAATAGTCTGAATTGGAAAACGCTAAATGTAACCCTAAAACACTCTGGAACAAAATAAAAAAGATTACACATACAAAAAAAATATCTACTCCTCCTCTAGAACTTCTAAAAATAAGTACAGAACCGTATACTGCAGTTAATCAAGTATGCAAGTTCTTTGCAAACATTGGCACAGACCTAGCCTCTAAAATTGTGGCCCCCTCTCAGTCTTTCTCTCCACCAAGGACTTCCTCTTCTGGTTCTTTTGTCATTCTTGACGTTGACTATTCTGAGGTTCTACCATCATGAATTTAAGACATGATAGTGCCACGGGGTGGGACGGAATATCCTCTTTCCTCCTCAAAATAAGTCGTAAACCTCTTGTTCCCGTTATAACACATATTATAAACATATCAATAGCGTCAGGAATTTTTCCGGAACTCTTTAAGAGAGCCTTGGTCCATCCAGTGCATAACGGTGGGAGCAGGGACTGTGTGAATAATTACAGACCGATCTCGGTTCTTTAGGCAATATCTAAGGTTATGGAGAGATTGATAAATGGTCGTCTACTTAGCTTTTTATACAAACATCAAGTCATAGCGCGCAACCAATATGGTTTTAAAAAAGGTGTATCTACGGAAGCTACACCTTTTTTAAAACCATATTGGTTTGGACGACCTAACGGAAACTGTTGCTAAGAATTTAGATGATCATCGTAAATGCCTTTCAATATTCCTGGACCTACATAAAGCCTTTGACACGGTCTCTGTTCCTACTCTCCTGTTGAAACTGGAAGCTGTAGGCATTCGGGGAACAGCACATGAGCTTTTCAAGAGCCACCTCCAAAAGAGGAATCTCCGTGTTAAGATAGATTCATACTAGTGATGAAGAAATCATTACATATGGAGTTCCGCAGGGCAGTGTGTTGGGGCCTACGCTCTTCCTAATATATATAATTTTATATATTTTTTTAATAATAATAATCTTTATTTCTCCATAAAAGCATTTACATAATTTAAATCTAAAACTGACTTAATATAGTGTTCCAGAGTGAAAAACCCTGACTTCTAAACTAGGTTTATGTACCTGTATCTTAGAAGCCAGTGAGCCATATAAATGACCTTTGCACACTAGCACTCCCCAATTCCAAGATATTCACATATGCTGACGATACTGCGATCGTAGTGTATGGGGATACATGGACTGATGTGAAATATCATGCAGAACATTCGCTACATACGGTTGTGAGGTGGCTGCAGAATAACCTTATGTCACTTAACTTGGCTAAAACCAACTACATTCCTTTTTCCATTAGGACTAATGCTCCATCTGATTTAAATATTATTGCTCATACCTGCTTGGACTCCGCTTCATGTTCATGTTCAGCGCTAACTCGTGTTAGTCAAGCCAAATACCTGGGTGTACTGATTGATGACGGACTAAAGTGGTACTCTCAAGTTGAAAGCCTAACGTCAACAGTCAGGAAACTTATTTATATCTTCAAGTCTCTAAGGCAATGCGCTGACTCCAAAACATTAAAAATGGTATATCTTGCACTTTGCCAGTCTGTCATCAGTTATTGCATTCTGGTTTGGGATGGCACCGCTAAGACTAAACTGCTTGGATTGGAACGTGCCCAGAGGGCTGTGCTCAAGGTGATGCTCAGCAAGCCGTATAGATTTCCCACAAGTGAATTGTACGCGGAATGCAGGGTACTTACTGGTGGCAACTCTTTGTGCCCAATGCCACCCTCAGGAAGCATAGTCAGGTTCCTCCTTTAGATCCAACCACTCGTAAAGCCAAATCTGCGTGCCCATCAGTTTCTCACAAAACAGCTTTCGCTAGCCGACAGCTTTATGTAATCAGTTCAATCATTTACAGAAGGATCAACAAGCGTATCCTTATGAGTAATTTAAATAAATACGAACTCAAAACGAAATTACAAAACTGGCTGTATAATCAGAACCATTCCCGTACAGAAGATATTATTTATAAAATAATGTAGGTATAAAAAAATAATTATTATTATACAAGCTATATAGAAGCCGTACAAGTTAAACGTGGATAACCCGTCATCATCTGCCAAACCTATTCCCACTTCACATGGAGGTATTCGACATGGACCGCCTGCCTGTCGGACGTCCACAACCCAGGTCCTGGGTAACACATCCCATTTACTGGGCAACAAGACTGAACGTAAACGTAGAAACGTACCTATAGTGAAGAAGCTTTTCCACGCACAGCATTTTGGAATGACCTATCGGGCAGGGTGAAACTTTGTTTTTTCATTACTAAAACTAAACGTCCACTATTCAATAGCTGAAACTAAAATGACACTACAACTAAACTAAATTGATTTAGCGCTAAAATCTATTACAAAGGGTGACGTATAAAATGTAAGGGGACTTTTACGAGGCCATTGCAGGTACATTACGAGATTGCTTTTTTAAACATAGTTGCTTTTATGTGTTCACTCGTATGTTTCGCTTCTGATGTTCTGAAGTGTGTTTTCAAAGCGAAAAGAGAACTTATATCATCATCATGTTCATTCAAGCTTAAACGTATAGTTCACGTAATTGTTTGTGTAGGTCAATTTAGTTCCCACATTTTCAAACCGCTCTTTTTAAATGCTCGCCACTCGCCCTGAGTTTACAAAGTATGGAAACAGCTTCAAAACTCAATTAACTGGTTTTGCGAGTTGTCAGAACAAATGAACAAATATCAAAACACGTTGAAACAATAGTTCATGTGTTCGAACTATACATTACAACTGTAAATAGGCGAACATAATGCTGTGAGCGGCATACTTGTGTGGAAACAACATTCAATACCTAACACAGAATTACATAGAAGTAGATATAATAATAATACCTATTTCTAAATTTAGTTTTGTCGTTAAAATGTGTTATTGCGTTTTATACTTAGATATGTAGATTTCTATTTTTCTGTATGGACCGATGAAAGTTAATTCATAATATGTGAGTGCTCATACCAACGACCATTGGGATATGGTCGTTGGCTCATACACACGAGCGACACGCGTCAACTCGTCAACAGCTGTCAACCTTGAGCTGTCGACCAGCTTGTCAAGCTTGACAACCTGCCACTCGTATATTTTCTTGTTGTTGTCGACGGCTGCAGTTTCCTCTGCCGTTGACGCGTTTCGCTCGTGTGCACACTTAGTACCTATGTCTAGCTCGCATGATTTGAACATTAGTTTGTAACTTCTTACATAAAAAGTTTAACACGTCATTAACCATTCTGACGTTTTCTAAATGAGGGTTGTGTTGTATGTTGTCCGTTTTTTGTCTAGTTTTATAAATTCAGCCTGAAGTCCCTGAAATCATGCAGTCAGCTTGTAAACGTAAGCGGCTAGTGGCCAAACCCAATAATAGACAATAAACAGTATAATTATATCCGTCAACACGTCATAGGGCCGCATACATTGGCTTTATTGGGACGTTAAAACCAGAGGTTGATAGGTGTTTCTATCTCTAGTACGCTAAAATGGAGATAGATACGTTATTGGGATTGGCTGTAAGCTAACGTCAAAATGACGTTTTATATGATGGGCGTCATAAAAATCAAAGTATAACTCAAGAATGTTTTCCCCAAGATTCCCGAAACAGAATACGTCTGACAGGCGTCATGTCCATACGTTTCGCAGACGTAACCTGTGCAGTCGAGGCTATTGAATAACATACCGGACAGGTAACATGTGTAGCCGTGCGGCCGATCCACGTTCTCTAAGAATAGATTTTCACAATGTTAACACCAGAAATAAGAACAAACTACGTGCTCCCTTTCACCGGCTTCATAAGGTCCATAACTCATTTGTTGGGCTTGGTATAACCTTTTATAACAAGTTGCCCTCTTCTTTACTAGATTTACCTTTTAATGCGTTTAAGGCCCAAGTAAAATCCAACCTTTGTTCAAAGGCATATTATTCCATTAACGACTACTTAAACGATAAGAACTGTTGGTCGCTGTGATTAACTCAAGACAATGTTCATGTTCTTTCTCCAGAATCAGCTTACTAACTGACAGGGTATATGAGTTCATATAATTTTTTAATTTTTTATTTGACGGTATAAGTCAATTATTTTGTTGTCTTCATTTATTATTGACATGATCTACTCATTACAATGTTTGTAATGAGCTGTATTGCAATATATGGTTAGCTAGCGACCTCGACAATTGATAATATTATTCTTGCCTGAGCAACCAACAGCAGGTTCGTCATGCTCCCTTAGATATCACTGCTTGCGGTAGCGTCGGGGGTCGGGTTTCCTCCTTCCCTCAAATATGGCGAGGGGGGTAATGGCTGACCTTTGCGTTATGCTCGTCAACGGGTGCTGCTTGTGGTGACTGGTCGTCTTGCTGTCTTTGGTTTTATCATTGTTACAGTAATTGTTCTGTTGATTTATTTTACTTTGATGGTCCTAGTTTATCTTTTATTTATTTTATTTGTTGTATAATAATTTCAGTATTGCATATGTAAGCTGCCATGCACTTTAGGCCTGAAGGCTTTATTTATGTATTTGTGTTATTTACATGCAATTTTTTTTCTTTTTTTTTGTCATTGGCGTTTCGGTAATTACTTGCAATTGTTTAGAATCAAGTTCTTCTAACTGAACAGACAGCTGTGCTGCTGGGGAGTTTGTTGCGCCACTTCTTCTTCCCAGCTAAAGCACTAGGAAGTGGTGAAGGGCGGGCTTTTTGGGGGACTGTCTTATGTAATTTTGACGTTCGAAAAGTGCTGATTCTCAGCCTAATTTGAATAAATGACTTTTGATTTTGATTTTAGAACACACGTGAGTTGTGGAGTTATGCTCTAGAGTTACTGTTCCAGTTCGATACAACAGAACCGTTTACGTTTGATATTCAGGGAGCGTCGGGGTTTCCGACTAGTTTCAGACACAAGTGAACTCGTACGTAAATTATGGTCGTCGATGATATCATCTTCCAATTACGGTTAGGTTACGTTTTAATAGGTTTTTTCTTTAACGGTGTGGGTACGTTTATTTCGTTTGTTTGGGTACGTTATGTTTATCTCAGGAAGCGACGCGCGCTTTACTTGTGATAATGTGTGTGTTAGCGCAGGAGCTCTTGGTTGGTGCTGGTCCGAGACAATGGCAAAGTTGGAAGTGCGTGTGTTATGTGCTGATGCTCTTCGTCTTCACACATTCACAGCGTGTGTGTACATTTAGTTACCACAAGTAAAGCGCGGGACGCTTCGTGAGATAATAATACTGTAGGTACGTAGACTATAACAACCTTTTTTCCAAGTAATATGTTTACCGTGATACTGCTGCTGTTACTGGTTTCTAAGTCTTACATAAAAAATACAATATTCTGGTGCTACAGTGATTCATAGTCATAGAAACATAATCGATTCTCGATTAATAAAACAGCCGCTTGAGTTATACAGGCTAACAAAAAATCAAAGTTATCATTAATATTTCGTGGAGCTAGCTGTAATTCAAAAAAGTTCTGATTTTGCATCATCGACAAATGTTTTAGGAACTTACATATTGTTTAGTACGGGATATAGGATTTGCTTTAGTAATTAGCATAATCGGCCTATATCGATCACACTGCTGAGAGGGAGAGGGCTGTAATCCTCTGTGACGTTTACGTTCACCGTTTTGAGAGCAGTGGCGATGAAAAAATTACACAAAGTAAGCACTTTACTTTGTGTAATTTTCCTGAGTTTGAGGCCACGTTCAAATTCCAGACAGATTTTTTTAAATGTAATTAAATGCCAGATAAGTTTACCAAGAGATCCCCGAAGGTCAGAGGCCATCGACTTGTAACTAATTGCAAACAAAATTTCTTGCTTTTTTATAGCCATCATCATATCTTCTTTGATTGTAAATGTTTCATCTAAGAAAAAAAAGTTTCATTACTAGAATTACTTAGTAGCAAAAAGAGAAACCATAGGTACCTACTACGTTTTGGAGTGAGCAACGAGCTTCATCTTTCTGACTGACCGACCCCTTCACAAATCAAAAGTGCCTGAAATTGGTTTATATGAAGAAAAAAAAAAGATCTAGTCTGTGATCTCTTGTACAAGACATCGCAGACCATATCTTTTTTTTTTTCAACATTTATTTAATTTAATTTCCAATTTAATATTTCGTTGGAAGAAGCAATGATAAATTATTGTGTAACTTTTAAAGTTCATTTCTATATTGAGTAAGTAACATATTTTGGCAAAAGTATTTTTATAAGTACTTACACGCTAAATTCGTGGATTTGTATGAAATTTGGCGCATGGGTAAACCATAATCTGGATTAGGACAAGGGATACTTTTTATCCCGAAATTCCGATGGTTACTTACGCGGGTGAAACTGCGGGGCGCACCTAGTTATTAAATATAGATGAAATACGAATGCCTTTGTGGGTACATAAAGTGAAAATAAATATCAGAAGTTGTCGAAGGCAATCATGAATTCGGTAACATCTCGAATGGAATAAATTAATATTTGCAATTTACCAAAATTTTAATCGAAAAAAATATCCTTCTTTGATGTGGGCGCGACTGAACTTATTATCAATTTGATTTATATTAGGAGCTTCTATGAAGTCAGCAGAACTACTAACCTCATACTTTTTTGGCTTTCCGTCGCAAATCGTTCCGAGCAGACTCCCCAATTACAGGAGACATGCTTAGCTTGCGTTGTGAAAAGGAAAAAGGTACTTTCGCTATATACTCGTACTGTTTGTTGGAACTGTTTTATAACTTCTATTTTTGTGTAATTTCAGCTATCTATCTATTATTTAAACGTTAGCAAATAACTAAATAAGCAACAATGTTGGTTATCCATGACTGTTCCTGCCCGCGACATCGGCCGCGTGAACCCCCCCCCCCCCCCCCCGACCTACACATCACTGCCGGCGCTATTACCGTGTTTTCGCTTAGCAGTTATTCTGACCTTTTTCTTTATGCTCGGCTCCTAAGAGTATACACCTTCCTCATGAATTGGGCCTTAAATGAAAAAAAAAAACAATTCGAGCTGGTAAGTAGTTAGTATAAACAAACCAACTCTTCTGCTTTATTTTCTGATTCGGAATATTATCGAATACCACTTATTATTTATTATTCTGAGAGGAAGAACTCGTGGAATGTGGACGGTTGATTATTGATGGTTGTATAAATAACGACTGTTGTATTGTTTTGTTTATATGGAACTTTTGGTTGTGTTGGGATTGTGATTATATTTTCATGACACACTTTTTCCTTGTTCCTGTTTCCTCGTTATTATGACGTTCCTGTTTCCATTTATTTATGACGACATTTAGAATCCAATTACAAAGTTTACTGTGTTGTCTTGATATCTATTTAATAGCCATTCAGAGCGAATAAGCGGGTCGTTTAGTAAGTAAACTAAGTACCTAATAACATCGAGTTTTGTAAGTAAGTACCCAATAGAAGAATATATCATCCGTGTCCGAAGTCCTTAAATGGTATGAGACTTGCTCCCGTGAGAATAAGGGGGATGCGCCGCGAAAAACATATTTTCAATTATGTCAGTGTTAGGATGTATGTTTATCAAATTATGATTCACGACCGTTGTATTGATGAGTCTAATGATAATAAGTCTGTAAAATACTTGTTACGGTCGTGAATCATATTTTGATCACCGTACAACCTGACCTGTAAATTGCGAAAAACAAAAAAAACAAAAGGAATTTCGTGCGTTGCCCTGGCGCGTTCGCCTTTAATATAACTGGCTAAAGATGGGTGTACTTATCTCTTCCTACCTTTTCAAAAACACAGGTGTGACGTCACGTTTAAAAAAAAACTAATTTCCTTCTCATTCATCATCAGCCTACAGCATTCCACTGCTGGACTTAGTCCTCTTCAATTGCACGCCATTCAGCTCGACTCTCAGCAAATCTAATCCAGCTGCTACTACTTCTCATTATTTGACATTATACCTATAATCCTAATTTCAACTCTGCTAAAGGCTTTTGGACGAAGTTGTGTCGGACACACCGTTTACAAAAAGTGTACATTTAGCCAACAGTAGTAAGATTTCTAATAAAATGATAGTACCTAAAAATTACTTAAACTAAATTTTTATTACAAGTGCAAGTAAGAATGGTTTGGAATTACAATGTTAGGTAGCGACCCGCCCGATCTTGGATAATTCACATCTGTATTTCAGGCTATCAATTCAGATTTAGATTTATTGCAGTTGTAATGGCGATCATTTCATTGGGTTTAAATAGGTTTTATTTTCATTATTTTATATTGTACACCATTTACTATATTGTTAAGTATCTGGCACTTGTTGACAGGCTTACACTGTCATCCCACACTGTTTAACACTGTAATTTGAAAACATTGTAAAAACCAACTATTTTTGACACAGTAACCGTGGAGTTTCTTGCCGGCTCTTCTCCATAGGAAACGACCAATTGGAACCGTGCACCTATCTTCTGACGTTTTATAAGTGCCTATAGTGAAATAAAATATTTTTATTTCATGTTATGTAATAATAGTAGATATTCACTAAAGGCACTGCGGGTTAGAAAATAGACCGAAGTTTTTGTTTATTCTGAACGTACTAATATTTATAAAAGCTTAAACGTAATACCAGATGATGTGCCACTTGGAGTGCTTAACAAGCACTCACACATACAAATACTTTCTCTTTTCATCGCCTACTTATCACTAACATAAAGAAACATAAAAATACGAACAATGTACGTAATAGTTAAGTTACAAAAAGATACGGGATGGTGCAAAGAAACGACGGCTTAGGAAAGTAAACTTGGGTCGGCGGCGGGGCAGTATTTTTTGCGCGTACTTGCCGGTGCCTCTACCGTGTGTCCTAATAAATTAGAACGAACATTTAAGTGATCCCCAGCGGGCTGTAAAAGTGATAAGGGCTAGTAATAACTTGGGATAGTTAACTGTCATGGGGAATTTATTTTATAGATTTGTTAGCTTTGTTTTATTGTTGTGTGTGTCATTTAGGTATAGTTATTTGTTTCATTATAACAGTCGATAAACCCTGTTAACATCTCTCTCTCTCTCAATGACCGCTAAAGAGCATATTGCCATACAGGGTGATTTGTAATTTGACGTACTCTTTTCAGGACATGATGGTGTGACCCATTTGCAACAATAAGCACCCCATAAAGCCTAATCCAAAACACATTTTTTTGTTGTATTTTTGAACATTTCCCAGAATTCGTCACTAAATATCACTTTTCTCTTAATTCTGAAATCGAATCTTTAACAACCCTTTCGATGGAACCTATTTTTCTAGAACATCAAACTGTTAAAGTTAAAAAAAGAAGTTTATTCAAAAACACACTAAAACTAAACTTACATAAAATGAGAATGGGCAAAATCGTACGGCGCTTGGTCTATCAGCGGCCAGGAACAATTTTTTTATTTTTGCTTTACCTTCACCATACAATCACCCCCAAGAAGTTTTATATCTGTAGTGTAACTATTAATGGAATTAAACACATTTTTATTTTAGAGATGTAAGCCTGTGATTTAGCGTATTAATAACTAAGATTTAGTCTTAAAAATAAGGAACTAAAATAAATGTCTTCAAGTAATTGAAGACATTTATTTTCAACACTGACAAAACATCGCTGATAATATATTTAATATACATAGGCTAGACATCGAGACGAGGATATTTTATTGCCGTCATCAGGACACACTGTACATTATTATACATTAATACATTTAATGTACAATAATAGCACTGTGTTCTGATGCCGGTAATAAAATATCCTCGTCTTGATGTCTAGCCCATACCAGATACCACACTACACACACATATCGTGTGCGCAGCAACCGATTGTGCACCTACCACTCAAACAGCTGCAATAATAAGGAGCAATTGCTTCTCTATTTTATCTTTGTCGGTTAATTACAATATAAGAATAATATATTCTGAACCTTACATGTCTAGATTGTTATTGTAGACGTAATAACCAAATATCTTCTTCTTCAATAAATCTGAGGTGACTTATTTGTCGCTCCCGGTATACTTCGATATTGTACAAGCCCTCAATTAAGTGTTCAGCGTAGTAGCTGCGAGCCAACTTGATTTAGTATGTGCCAAGTGCAAACAGAATTAGGTCTTCTTCAGAAAAAACCGGGAAGTTTTCAAAAATAGGTTGATCGCTGCTGAGTCTTTCAAATGATGCCCTCTATCTATTTATGTGATGACGGATAACATAGTCCGCTAAGAGGTTCGGTACTTCAAAACGTTCATTAATTATATTTACGAACGATGATGCGTGAATACTATCTTGTATTGCTGTTTGGAATGCATTTATGAGTGCCGCTGCGTTTTGGAAGTCCTCAAACATGTGACTTAATGCGCGATTAAAATATTATTGCCTAAACAATTTGAAATCTCGCTTGAACCTGCCATTTATAACTTACACTACCCAGCGGCATACAGTTACCGGCCTAGATCTATTAGCCTGTTCAGTAGCAAGCTGGTCTACAACGCGGTCTTTTTTTTCGGGCATCTATGCACTGTAGTTTCATTGCTCCAAATCGCCACAGACGTCTCTAAACCCACGATCTAAAATGAATATGTCGCCAGCCCGGTAAAACCAGTGAAATGTGCCTGCTTCGTCATGTATAATTCTTTCCAGAATACAGGCATCTGAGTCGGTAGCAGCATAGGGCCCACAAACATCAATTATATGCCCATCCGAACACACAATTAAGAACGGTTTTAGTAGATTTTCGTATTTGTGTAGACTGTAAGTCTGTCGCTGGAACGAAAAGTTGGAGCTCTTCTATATATAAATATATGTTCCATCCATGATTGTTACTGCCTTCCTTTCTTCTGTAGAAGACTCGAGATTTCCGAGTAACGCGTTTGGTACAATAAGATTGCGGTCAGCGTCTATTCTTCTATTTAAATGGTCGAATGGTTTTAGTGGTCGAGTCCCAGGTATCTTGGCTTAAAATCCAGAGATATAGCATCACGCGCAGTTTTTAAATGCCTTTCTGGAGTCCTTCTACTTATGTTAAAGAGCGTGGCTAATCTCTTGTTGCTATCACCAGTTCGCAACTTCATTAAATAAATGGCTAGTTTCGTTTGACTCAGACAAAGAAGGCGTTTGTTCCAAGATTGTATTAAATTGATCTCTGCTAACGCCCAATCGAATATGAATCTCATTAGGATCCATGTTTTCGATATCTTCAAAGTCCAGAATATATTTTTTTAAACAGCTTTTTTAAAAGCTTTAAAAGCTATTTGCACGAAATGAGTGCAGTTAAAATCATTTGGACTATCAATGAGCTCCTCCTGCTGATGTTAAATGCGCATCACGTATTCTGGCACTGTCTGGTATGAATAAGTTAGAATGTAACATAAGAGTAATCCTTACATTCTCAGGCATACGCGCGACGACGTGAAACACTATGGCATCTGTCAAACATACAGTTCGCGGAGGTTTTAGACACTCGTGAATTTTCTTCCACTTGAAGAGCCACTTGGAGCTATAGCTTCAATAATATATTGAGCACTGGCAGCATTTTCCTCAAAAAGAGCATGGATTATTTCTAACCTTTTTCACCACTGATCGATTACACAAAACACATGTAGGTCGATTTTCTACCATTTTTCAATCAATGTTCCGTTAGCGTACACAAGTCCAGAGTCCAAGTACACGAGCACAAACGTACAGAAGTTCAGAGTTAATAGCCAGGTTATCAGGTTAGGAAGAAACACAGTCCAGAGGGTAGCCAGGGTCAAAATGATTGAAAAAGTATCCGCAGATGATCGCACAGTACACAACGACACAAGGGTAAGCGAAGGACTGCGCGGCGTGACGCGCACGCACCCCACGCCTCGGCTCTTTTGTTTACACTCAAAGATGCAATCAGCTTTGAGTGCAAAAAAAAGAGCCGAGGCGTTCGTTGTCCGTTCGAACTAAGGTACCGTGTTAAGGTAGTCCATGTAGTAAACCCGTTTTTGGGTTGAGTCTTGTTAACGGTATGCTGACAACATTTTGAAATACTTTTGAAAACATAAACTAATGTTAAAAAGTATTTTATAAAATGGGTTTGCACATTTTCTTGAACTTATTATCTAAGTTTTTTACGTTTTTTTTTGTTATTTTTTTCTAAATGAGCTGTAATGTTACGTTTATAGTAAAAGTTAGTCCTTAGTAATAGTACTTTCATTTAATACCTATTTCGTTGTTGGCCGCTCATATACCATTTTGCTCAATCTCCTTTGACACCAGTTATCTCAAAATTTTACTAGGGCATTAAGCGTACAAATTACGGAGAATACATCTTTATGTAAACCGCTATCTAACGCGGTAAAAAACTTAAGAGGTGCCGATGAAACAGTCGATAATGCTGACAAACGTCATGTTTGCAAATGGTTGAATTAATCAAAAAGTGTGATATAGAAACGAATTAACAGGTTTATGTTATCCCACTACTAACTAACCACCCCTCAATTTTTCCTGCGTTAGGTAGACAAGGTTGTCGCGACCAAAACTTACAAGTTTACAAACAAGTTTACAAACAAGTGTGCAAACAGTATTATAAAAAGTGTAAAAGCTTAAAAAATTACCAAGTTATAAACGTTTTAAAATAAGTAATTGACAAGGGCAACACTATCGTTTTTTGTTTTTTGTGTATGGCATCTCACAGGTCAACCTTTAAGGTTGTCGTCTGATTAAGCGGACTTGCCTGTGGTGCCCTAATAAATTAAGGCCTCCAGCCAGGACTTAAACTTAAATACTAACTAAAACTAAGCGACCTCGGCTCAGGGCGTCGCTGGAAGAGGGCAGCAAGGGACTAGCTGGATCAGGATTTATTTGATTGGCAACACTATCGTAGAAGTGACGACTTTATAACTTCATACTAGTGCCATACATTTACCGTACACAAGGACAGACAAGGACAGACAAGGACAGAAATAATCCCCTCCAGAAAATTTTAAAGCGTGTTTCTTCTTCATATTTTCGATTTATCATTTTTACTATGCCTGCTTTGAAATTACTTTATTTTTCGTAAATTTTTTGTTAGTCATTATCCCTATTAGCTGTAATAGATAATGGAATGTTGTTTAAGATGAATAATTTGTGTAAGTGATACTGTGCCAAGATATGAATGTGAGGTTAATAATGCAATGTACTTGTTTAATGATTGTTCGTGTTTAAATTTGCTTTAATAAATAGTTTATTGTTAAATTGACATAGCTAACAGTGGCAACCGCTACAAGGTTACCACTTTTGCGGCATGAAAACTGTAGTCAGTGTCAGGGGCTTCATTTAGAATCGTTTCCACGTTTCGAGCTGTGAAAACTTTTGATTTCTTAGCACGTTATCTTTCCGGTTTCCTTTAAAAAAATTCCAGTAATTTGCTGTTTGTATGAATTTGAATATTATGTTTTGTGCATGGACTTATAAGGGAGTAGATTGTTGTCAATGCCAATGGCTTCGGATTGTATGCACTCGGGAGTCCAATCACTATCGTTTCTCGACATTTTTGTGAGAATTTGTAGTTTAATTTGCTGTCAAATCACATTAATGACCAGCGGGTCATAATTAAATTCAGTACAATATAAATGTCCGGCTAGACCCCAGGGCCATTTGCCATTTGATCTGAAAATTGTTAACTTACTTCTTGTTGTATCGTTTTAGCTATTTGATGTTTTAGAAAAATTAGTTAAGTTGAATGCTTTGTTAACGTTTTTACAACCAAAAGAAAAAGCATTGATGGTCATTCAATTTGAGAGTTTAGATAAAAATGATACTAAGTAACGAATTTTAGGAATTTTTCATTTTTTTTTGGGTATTTCTAAAAAAACATATTTTTTCGTATGGGGTACGGGTTATACTATCAACTCCTGGAAGAAATACGCTGTAGTACATTTCGCACTTCTACAAGTTACCTAACTACAATAAAATTCGCAATCCCACTCCTTTGTTTTGAAAGTAAATCATGGCGAATTCTCACTTCGATACCGTTTGAATTTCGAAGTCATATTTAGAAAATCTAAAGACAGTCCTGGTCAGCTATGTACCAAATCTGACTGAATCTGAATTTGACTCGAACTCATGGAGTGACACAAGATAAAGCATGTTTAAGATATTAATAAGCCACATATAGTGTACACCTCAGTGTAATTATCAGAGTGTTTTGACACAATAAGCGTCGGTCAAACCATATTACCTCATAATTCAATCTATTGTGCCCAGATTAATTAAATTATCTCCCATGATGGATACGCGAAACGATTCAGTGCAGCTGATCAGATACAGATACAGATACTGACTAACATAAATAGTGATCAGGTGATATTAATTGCGATAATTGGTCGAGACGGCTACACTATCCTGATATTAACTGAATAAATACGAGTATCAGATGGGCATTTTGGAAAGCTTGTGATTTAATGAAAATCAGCTGTGGATGGATGAATAATTATAGAGTTACCTCCGTGAGCTCGGTTGTCACACGTAGGTAGCACATAACTACCACTAAGTACAGTAGAGATCTTAGCTTGCTTGGTTGTACCATGCAACCTTCATGAATATTTTATAAGTTGATGGCACAGAGATAAACATTATTTCGTATTAAGAATATTACGAAATTTTAACGTCCTGGTATTATAAGGACGAGGAATCCTTGTGGTGCCTATCTACCAACCACAGTTTCAACGGACTATGTGTAACACGGAAAGCCGGTCATCGTTATTCAGAAATAATTAACAATAACTTATATAAAAATTTCCAGTCAAATGGACCGGCAACATGAAACTAAAAGGGTTTTCTGCCCTTTGTCACTGAAGGATTCTCGTCCATGCCGATAATCTCTTTTTTTTGCCAGGGATATCAAACGGCAAACAATTACGTTAAAATATTATTAAAATTAAAAGCCTGCAAAATCGTTTTTGCCTCAAAGCGGGCTAGTAATTAAATACCAGCCACTCGGTCGGTAATTATTGAGTTTAACTCAAATATTATAATCAAGTGAGCTGATTAGGCATGTTTGAGTTTATTGCGTAATAATGAAAAATCTGTTTACCTGGAATTAGGCTTGCTGAATCGAATAGGGGTTAATAGCTGCCACGTGTATTACAAAATTGTTACTTATTGTAACTGATGATCTGGGGTTCTTTTCCGAGTTAGTTTCATTCTACATGATTTTGTTTAGCAAAACCAAGTATAAAAAAATGTATGCTGTACGGTAGGCCGCACGTCAATGGCAATGCTTTGACCTTGCGCTGTTCTAGCGCAGTACGGAGTTCAGTCAATAGAATACGAGGCCAGCTACTAAATGAACAGACAGCTCAACTCAACTCAACTCAAAGCATTTATTTCAAATAAACTAATTACAGGCACTTTTGAATTGTCAAGGGTTCGGTCAGTCAGAAATATGAAGCTAGTTGCACATAAATATGAAGATAGTTGACAAAATACAAAAAAAAAAACGGAAATAAAAATAAAAAAGCCGTGTCAGCTAAGAGATGACCAGTCCCCACTGACGGCGCCCGTTCACGAACATGACGTATGGATCAGCACCATTCAGCTCAACCATTTTGAAGGGAACTTAATGATCCAACACACACGCGTTTGAGTGAGCGTGACATATTCTCAGCCGCCAGGGCACATTCAAGTCAATGACAGACGTGCCCAGTATAGGGTAGCTTTATGGTAGGTACTACATAGTGCTCACACGTGTGCTTTGCAATTATACAATATTAAAAGATTGAATTTATACAGTGTAAAGATAGTTTTTACAATCTTCAGCAATTGTTTAGGCGCCCTTGTGGAGCAGAACCAGCGTTGAGCCAAGCATTTTTGTCAGAGATGTAATCTCCCAACTTATAATATGCTTGGCTGCATAGTGTGCGTTTGATACAAGATTAGAACTTCGATTCATTCAGTTGGAGTATGTGGGGAGGTATTTTATTTTATCATTTTAAACAGTACCCCATGAAGGATGAATCTACTTTAGCCAGCCTGAAACCCGGTTGAACCAATTGGTCCCTATTTCTAGTCCCATAGTTGTGTCTTTCACCTCTTTTACTGAAAAGATTTAAGTTTTTCCTTACGTACATGATGTTTTCATATATATATTGACAAGGTACGGTCATGATGTTAATATCTTTAAACAGTTCCCTTAAAGAACTACGAGTACTACTTACAGCTGTGCTGCTGGGGAGTTTGTTGCACCACTTCTTCTTCCCAGCTAAAGCACTAGGTATACGGTCGTCCTTCTCAGCAAGAATCACACATAATTCTGTAGAAAATTGTATTTATACCTCTCGGTAGAGAGTAGCTATATTCTTTGATATAAACTTACCCGATTTATTATGTCACACCAGGGGACGTCATTACGTCATTTCGAGAGGTAGTTGCTGAAAATCAGCGCTGTTGACGATAGGTTCGTCCGAAGTCACAGCATTTTGCTGAGCAGCGACGTGTTCTTGCACAGATGCGACGCACGACTTACTTATTGTTCTTATTATTGTTGTTTGTTTTGTTAGAAAAGTAGTCATTCTTCCACTTTACAATCGGCAGCATGTTTTTGTACAAATAATGTTTGTTTTATTGTCATTTGCCAGTGTCGCAACACAAACAGAGCAATGTGTATTGTCTTTGGTGCTGAGTGACATCAGGCAATGGACAAAATTACAAAATTTTAAATGCTGAATACGAGGCCTTTGGCTACTGTGAATATATGTGTAATTTGTGTCAACTTTTTATAATGTGCGTTTTGTTTGTGCAGAATAAACAATTTTTCTTTCTTTTCTTTCTTTCTTTCTTTCTTCTGGCTTTGTAAAACCCGACAACATGCTTTAGACTTAAAATAGCACTCTCAGTGGACAACCCTGTTCTGAACCCAAACTGGGCATCATGCAGGTTGACTTTATTCGCGAGGTACGCATTAAGCATGTTGTCAAGTACCTTGGCCACAGTGGTAGCCAGTGAAATGGGCCGGTGGTTAGTTCTGTCAGACGAGTCCCCCGACCTATTTTTCATTGGGACCACAACAGTAAGCATAAGCGGCTACGGTAGGTATGAATGGGACATACAAAATAAAAAAAAAACATTGAATACACATGGGACAAATAAACACCAGCATATTTAAAATGCTGCCGCCATGACCGAGCGATTTTCCACGTTTCATATGGTTTATTATGTTTCGGATACCCTTAGCAGGAAATAACGTCTTTTACTCAGTCATGAGGGCACTTGCATCGTGAACATAACTCGCTGACCACGGACCCAGGGACGACGGGATTGTATATTTTTGTTAGTTAGTTATACAAACCACAATAGCTTTATGGAATCTCACAGAAAATAAGAGAAGTGACTGAAACAAAAAATGGCACGACTCATTGCATCTATGTTGACTGAATTATTGCAATTGTGTCGACGGACGAACCTGTGAATAATTTCATCAATAGTTCGAAAGAGTTCCCGTCAAACTCGATACCAAAACAAAACAACTGCACATGCATTCTGTTTACAGCTACAAACAAACTATACTATCCACGTTTTCCATTCCTGAAAATGGAATTGTAATCGAATGTTCCGCTGGTGAGGTCTAATCTGAAGGACTCGGCGTGTTTGATTTGTGGCGCAGCTGCAACGAGTTTCGTTTCAATTTGCTTCTTGATAATATTCAGAACAATTGTTTACAGTAAATAGTCTTGACTTGACTTGGGACTTGTTTGTATAATTATTATTACATTCCTTTATTGCATTTTTAAAACATATAAATTACATTATATGAGGGGGCTGAACTCTAGAACTCTATGTCTAAAGTATTTAAGGAATCAAAATCACTACCAACATTTAGACAGATGAAGCTAGTTGCCCATTCTAAAGCGTAGTAGGTACCTATAGGAAAGAACGGGCAAGAAACTCCAGGTACACTCTTTTAAAGCAAAATGTGGTTACATCATTAATGTTGAGACTATGCATGTGAAAACGATGCACAGCGTTAAAAGCGTCCGTAATAAAAAAAAAAAAACAAATAAGCCGCGGCAGCTAAGAGATGACCAGTCCCTACTGACGGCGCCCATTCACGAACATGACGCATGAATGCACCATTCCGCTCAATCATTTTGAAGGAAGTTCAATGACGCAACACATGCGCCACCACCAGCGAGACAACATAACATGAAACATTTAAAAACGTAAAAAATGGTAGCCCACCAGTATCGGTGCGTTATTAAATGGTCCAAGCTACCGATGCGGTGGTCCGGGCTCCTGAGAGAGGATCTTAACAAAAACCAGTTAAAGTGTGCTGAGAATCTCGGTTAAAAATAAAAGAGTTATTATTTGTAAGACTTTCTTTAGTTTGGGTTCGCATCAGCCTGCACGTATGCAAAGTAGGTACACCTTTTAATGTCGTATGTTGTTTCGATTCCGTAGACAAATAGTTTATTAGCAAAAATGCAAGTAGATGTATCTAGGGACGTTGGTAACTAATTAATTTCAAACATGGTCATTATTATTTTAATCCGAGGAGATTAAATCCGAATAGTAATGACTAGAACTGATTAATTTTGCTGATTAATTAGCTTAACACGCTGTGTTCAAATAATGCTCTGATTAAAAAAAAAAAAATTACAAAACTTTGTCTACAAAACTATGTTTGGGATAATTTTTTTATTTAAAAAAACAAGCCAATAAGAATAAAGCTGAACTTAGCACTCTGATACAGAAAGTATCTATGCACGTACCCAGGTGTTGCCGGTGACCTAATTTGCATGCAAACTTCTACTCCCATTCGAAACACTCCTCGGTCGAGTTTCTGAGAGCATTCTAACACCCTCGAAGAAACGTTTCTTCAAAATACGATGTTTCTGAACGTTCTTCGAACTGTATTATATCAATGTTTAGACGTTTTCTAACAGCTTTAGAAAAAAATACAATACTTTTAAACATCCTGTGACCTATTTTATATAACAAGATTAAATGTTAACGTTTTAGGGTGGATTTCACCAATGAAACTAAACGCGATCAGTACATAAACTACGTTTAAGAGCTGTCAGTGTCACTATTTTCTATGGAATAATGACACTGACAGCTCTTAAACGCGTTTTAGATGTGCTGAACGCGTTCAGTAACATTGGTGAAATCGGCACTTAATGTAATCGGCTAATGACGTCGAAAGACAGACGAAGCGTAATCAGTGATCACGTAGCGATTGGTGCGAGACTTTTGTTCGCCTACCCTTAATGTAAATAACTGAAAATACTTCCAACGAGAAATAAAAGGTGTTTCTGAGCTTCTTAGGACGTGTTTATTTAGTGGTGAAATCCTGATTGTAGGAGCGGAATAGATTAAAGAGTTTCTTATTTGGTAGTTGGTAGATAGAAAAAAAAGGAATATGCGGTTTTGTGATTCTACCAAGTATTTTTTTTATTTTAAATCAAGAATTATTAATTTAATGCCTCCACGAAAATACTACGAGTGAATAAAACCCTAAGCTAAGGTCTAAATTACGTCCTTGCTACAGTTGCTACGGCGTAGCTGATCAACGAACGCTTGCTACGACGCTCGTAGTGGCGTAGCTATACATTTTGAAAGTTGGTAACATGACGGTAAATACATATATTAGTTGGGTTTGTGTTTATAATATTCTGCCAGTTTTGTTTAGAATGGAAGCCAGCCAAAGATCTGAAACATAGTCTACTGTATTATGATGCCTATAGTATGGCGCTAACATTGTTGGCACCTATTGATTTAAATCATTTTGTAATTTTTTAAACCGGGTTAGTTTCATCAAACAAACAAACATCTTACACTTATTTCTAAAACGAGACCGGAGATACTATCCATTCGTCTCGGAAACCATGTTAGGGCGTTTTTGTTTGCACTAACAGAAAGGCCACGCCCATTACTTTTTAGTAGAAGAACGTGTTTATATGTTAAAAATAACAAAAACATGTTCACAGCAGACCCCTCTTAAAATTATAGGGGTACGATTTTGAATTGATCATAAACAGAGACTTACTACGAGCATATCAAATGTGGAATTGTTAATTTGACTTTATCCCAAAAGTCATTCAATAAATGTCAATTGGCTCTTCCACTTTATTTAAAAAAAAAGTAGTCTAAGCTATGATCCAAAAAAAACAATGACCTAAAAATCACTACGTGCCGCTTACTCACACATACATACATAAGTTGCGTCAATTTTTTGTATGGGGAGCGTGTATGATACTAACCTTTAATGCGTTATATTTTATATTTAAGCATGAGTGAGTAGGAAGCTTTAAGTTTATTTTGCCTTTGCCTTGTGTTGGAGCACAGAGCACGGAGATGCCTCGGCGGCCGTTGTTAGAGGCGGCATTGTCAACACTTTCCACACAAAGCATTTTTTTTTTAGGGTGAGTTATCATCAAATGACATCTCCCGCTCTGGGGGGAGCGGGAGGGCGTGTCAGACTTTTACTGATTAAGACCCACCCGTGTTCCTTCAGTCGCCTGTGCCAGGGTCACGGTATCATTTTCGAACAACCCGTGACTCCGGCAATTCCACACAAACCATAGTTTGTCACGAATATCGCCGCTTACTTACACTATGACATGAAAACTACGTCAAGAAACTGACAGCTTTGAATGCTAATTTTATGACAGCCTTTTCACTGTTTCGTCAGCAACTCAACAGCAACCTTATCGTAACGAGAATAAAGATCACTGTGATTTTTACAAACTTTGTAAGTGGCAGCAGCAACTCAACATCAAACTTATCGTAACGAGAATAAAGATTACTGTGATTTTGACAGTGATGCAAAATCAGAGGTAGGATAACTGTGAAAGGACTGTGTTACTGCCGTCTCTAGGCTCCGCCGGTGCCTGCGCAGGCTGCGCAGTCGCTGTGGGTCCATGCTCTGTGGGCTGAAGCAAGACGCTTTATTTTCCGAGCTGGTACACGCTATCGGACCCCGTCACTTAGTGCTGACATCTCTTTGAGGCGCGCGTGTAACACGACGCGCCGTCGACGCGGGCCTGGTCCTTACCG
Source organism: Dasypolia templi (assembly GCA_963555695.1). Taxonomy (NCBI): domain Eukaryota; kingdom Metazoa; phylum Arthropoda; class Insecta; order Lepidoptera; family Noctuidae; genus Dasypolia; species Dasypolia templi. The sequence continues at coordinate 3,910,360 of OY743147.1, forward strand.
GACGGCGAGCTACCCATTGCTCGCCATTCACAAGCGCGCGCCTACGGTGGGCGGGAATCCGTTTGTGATTCCCGACCCGGAGCGAGAGCACAAGGTTCTCTCCTTCACGCGCGCCGCCTCCTCCTTCGCGATCATTACTGCTTCGCAGAAGGAGGTGACGGCTCTCGCTCCGTACCATGTCCTGGACCAGGCCCGGACGCGAGAGATCGTCGCCGCTGATCGCCTCCTCGATATTCTAGACCCCATTCTAGAGTAGAAACTTTTCGTCTGTTATCACATATAAAAAAACATCTGCTGTTTCATAGAAAAGCGCAATACCTACGCGGTCAACATGTATCAAACAGCTTTTTTTTTAAATAACGAACGAAAACTTTCAGCACAGTGGGATTCAGAATCATCTACTGAATCCATGTAATAGGTTGTGCGTCGATGTCCCTGCCACTTTGTATAGCCTGTAGGCTGTACATAGATGGAAGTTGTAAAAGTAAGGCATACGGTGAATCGACTTTATCAAAAACATGTACTTATGAGTGGTATAAAGCGTTCAAAAGCTGTCTTGATGTGATGGAAGATTTGCTTCACTCTGGTAGGCCATCAACGTCTTCAACTGAAGTTAACATTTCAAAAGTGAAGGAAGTAGTAACTGAAAATCCTCATTCAAGTTTGAGAGAAATAGCCGCTGAACTGTCTGTGTCTCATGAGTTGATCCGTACTATTTTAAAGAATCACTTGGGTATGAAGCATGTTGCTATCGGCTAGTCCTAAAATACCAAAATTTTCTCCAAAAAACTTAATCGCATAAGAGTCGGTGAGGACATGCTGGAACGAGTCAGTTCCGACCCAACATTCATAAAGCGCATTGTTACTGGTGACGAGACGTGGGTTTACGAGTTTGACATGTAACTAGTCAACAAGCTTCGGAGTGGCCTTCCAACTGAACCGAAACCTAAAAACCAAGCCATTGTCAAAGTCTGTGTTCTTTGACAATCGCGGTGTTGTCCATTCGGAATTCTGGCCGTGGAACGAAAATTGTTGGATTTTGCATTTTTTTTCCATAATGCGCCTTCGCACAAGACCATGATTGTGAACGAATTTTTGATCAAAAACTCAACAAATACCATCGAGAAAGCACCTTATTCATCAGATATGTCTCCAGCTGACTTATTTCTTTTTCTTAAACTCAAATTACTACTTCGTGGCACCCGTTTTCATTCGGTAGAAGAGATAAAGGAGAATTCGCGGCGGGAACTGAACTCAACTCCGGAATAAGCGTTATTTTTTTTGTGATTGCATAGTTATAAGATAACAAACAGGCGGACCAGCTGCATGACGATTATTTAGTACCAATCTCTGAAAATATACTGCTCCCCAAATTGCGAATTAAGGTGATAGGTACCTGTCAATGTCGAAGAGGTCTGTGGTTGGCGGAGCAATCACCTGGATTTTAAGTAGATAGGATTTTTTTTTAGATTTATTTTTCTGCTAAAACGTTTTATCATTTTTGAATGAGATATTTAACTTAATAAAGCCTTAAACATTGTAGACACTGCAATACCAGACCTCTCAGAAAGTTTTGCGAAAAAAAGTTTTTATTTATGAGAGACTGGCCAGTTACAGTCTATTTTGAAAATGTGATTATTTTATTTCGTTCCAATTTCAACATTTCCCTTCACATTGTTTGAGAGCTAATTTAAATTACCGGGTCTCATAAATAATGGATCTGCTGATCAGGTAACATTTTCGCGCTATATTTTTTACGACTGCAAGTGTCGCCTGAAACCGGACGAATTGTACGATAGACCTCAAATGGTATTCATGGATGAAGGCCCGTCTAAGGCAACCGTGTATCGTTGGTATAACGATTAAAGCGCGTTCTACTATTTTTGGTGAAGAAAGGAGAGGTCGCCCTTTGAAGGCTGTTACGGAAGAAAACGTGCTAGCAGGGAATTTTTTTATCAATGTAATCATGTTGCGCTGCGTAAAAGTGGGTGTAATACAACACAAATATTTAATGAAACCAGACACTACGTGTCAGTGTTATCTTAAATATTTCGCTAAATATAAATCTAAATCAAAGGCATTGTAAATCCTTTAACTTAGAAGATGCCGTATTAGTTTGAGGTTTAAATAAAAGAACTGAAAATTACAAATCATTTTAATTATTAATTGTTTACATGAGTGAATGATAAGTAAAGTGTTATAAATATAATGTTATTTATTTTTTTCTTAAATATTATAGCACGTGTGACACTTAGAAAGTTTTGCGAAAATAAAAATAAATCTTCTATACCTACCTACCTTAGGTACTGTATTTCAATAGATCCAGGAAGACTCCTTGATCCACACACAAATTAAATATTAAAGCCACGTACGGCGCTGTAGTCTCAATAATGGAGGTACAAACTTTGATAGACATTCCCCGTAGATCTTCTCATCTGTTAGTTTGATCTTGATTTGTTTGAAAGCTTTCATTAACATTATGGGGTTTTTAATGCTTGAATTTAATTATGAATGGAACGAATAATGAAGCGTGTGTGTGTAAATAGTAAAAGCAAGTCTACACAAGACGCTGCGCAAATCGTGAATTTCTATAGAATGTGATAGAATGACACAATTGAAAATGAGTTCCAATTTATTTTTAGAAGTAACTGTCGCATTGTTTTGCTTTGGTTTTTCTTGTCATTTTCTGTGTAGTTAAGTGTTGTGATTAGTTTTTGCTGTGTTAATTCTTTGTTTTGAAGTAATCAAAAAGTTTCTTAACATTAAAATGAATTCGGAAACAATGCAATAGCAATTGTTCCTTGTGAAGGATAAAAGTGTGTGCAATCATAACTCGGAAGGGTACCTATGTCAATAGTGATATTATGTATCTGTAAATCTAAATACCAATACCATGCCTTCCGTGTGTTTTGATGTTTGTCATCTGTGTGTGGTAAAGAAGCGAAGAATGAAGAGTTATGGCTGTTCGCATTGTGAATTGGTGAGTAATTATAAATCTACAACATCGTAAACAATGTGTAGTTAGAAATCAATAAATTATTTGCGTGCCATCTAGTAGCCGGATTGTAATATTTTGCCTAAATCGATTCTTATAAGTCGTATCATATTTTACACAAACTGATAACTTGAAAATGAAATAATAGCGATTTTGTAAAGCAGTACCAGTACTCTTCGTATTTGATTTACATTTGAGTAAAACATCATGCCTGTGATCCCATTTTAATAGCTAATAGCAACTACTTACAATTATGAAATACGAATATGTGTAGGTACAGCGTACCGTTGCTGAAACGTGTCAGCTGGTAGATACAGCTTTGCCAGGCGATACGGTAGGGAGTGTGTTTTATTTTAAATATAAGTACGTCGGCTTGCCCTAATTTGGACCCCTAGACACGCCACTGGCTCAACACAACACAGTTCAATGCTTTATTCAACCGACAGATCAACTATATCTTTACGAGGCTTTAATAGATTTTTTTGTTAAGATTGATTGAACCCCCATGCAGTATAGATTTTTAGTTAAAACAACTACCCACAATTTAATTTTAATAATTAATTAGCCATTCATAATCTTTCAACTAATGTTCTTAAAATAGATTTTTTTATAATTGTTTGGAAGCATAACCTGAATATTTTGATAAAATGATGTTATGGGATTCTGTTTTGAACCTTTTTTGCACTTAACTATTTGAGAACAAACCTTGTTGTTGGTAGGTATACCTAACTGTATTGTTTCTGGTATCTTATGTTATCTTACTGTCTAGTTTAAATTTAAATTAACATCCAGAGTGAGCTCCAAGACTCCCATCACCAGGCAATGAGATCCTACTACTTGTGGACCCTACTTTAGGACAAGAATTTGCCATAGTGACACATGGATCCTCCTTCGTATAATTATTGTAAAAAGTTATAGCATTAGTGCTACAGTTACTCAAGAAGACCACATGTTAATTAGAATGACGACTAATACTTGCGGTGTTAGTTTCAGAATAAGACTTCGTCAGACTACTTATGTCTGAATTTATAATATTAGCTAATAGCCTCGCTATTTCATGTCTAAACCTAATGGGCAGATACACTGTATTCCTTGTCGATTTCAACTTTTCAACAAAAATGTTGGTGTCAAAAAATATAAGATTGTCACTGTAGTGACTTACCTAGAACTGAATATGCATATTAAGCATATGTATAATTATAATTGTTTTTTCTTCTATTTGATATCCTCTCATATTATGGAGAAACACACAAAATTATTTTACTACAATTTAGCTTTAAAATCTCAGTAACACTGTCAGTGATATCTTCTTTTCTGACCTGGGAACTATTACATATAACTACAGTAATGTTAGTATTAGAATCATATTGCTTTCTTGTAATCCTACTGATATTATAAACGCGAAAGTTTGTGAGTATGGATGGATGTTTGTTACTCTTTCACGCAAAAAGTACTGAGTGGATTTCGGTGAAATTTGGCACACAAATAGTTTATAACCTGGATTAACACAGAGTACTTTTTATCCCGATAATCCCACGGGATCAAGATTACGCAGTACGTAGATCAGTTGATAAGAGAGATGTATATTCATTCATTCATGTATGGATTTTACATTCCTAATTACACTTTGGCGACATGCTACTCCAGCAATGGTAGAAAGGGAGGTGGTACATGTATCCTTGTAAAGAAAGGTCACTAGTTTAAAGAGCTTCCAGACATAGCGAAACTGTCCATAAATGGAATATTCGAATGTTGCGCTATTCATCTGACAATTTATAATACGATTATTGTTTGTATGTATAGAGTACCTAAGTCTAAAAACTTACCTGTATTTTTTGAGCAATTAGAGAAAGTGTTATGTACTATTTGTAACAAAATCTCAAAAAGAAATGTCGTAATTGCAGTTGACTATAATATTGACTATCTTAAGCGTAACAATACTTTCATAGATCTAGAATGTTTGCTCTTAAGTTATAATTTAAAGCTACAAATAAATCAGACAACTCGAATCGCGAGCGGCACCTGCATAGACAACTTTGCACATAATGGGGGGAAGAAGTGTAAATCTGATATGATTGACTTCGGCCTGTCGGATCACACGCGCAAGTACTAAAAATACCAGTTAATAAAATAAGAAAATAAAGTATTGGCAAGCAAATAGAGGAGACTATAATAAGGAAAATATGCCAAAAATAAAAAATTCAAAAAAAACTTTTTCTTTTTCTGAAATCTATAATACAAATAATCCTAGCACAGCGTATGATGCATTTATGGAAGCTTTCATGATGCTGTATGACTTATGTTTTCCTTTCCAAAACATTTCAATAAGAACAAAAATAAAACCTCAGTGGCATAAAAATCTGTAGCAAAAAAAAGAGAGAACTTATGTGGAACTATAGGGTAAATCATATTAAAATATAATTAATTTCTCTAAAACATATAAAATTTAACGCAACGAGCACAAAACAATCATAACATAAAATCATCAACTAACAAATGCAAAGCCGCCTGGGGAATTATAAATAGCTCTAAATGAAATTTACCAAAAGATAGTATCACTTCCATAGAAACAAACCATAAAACTATAACCAGGCCACGAGAGTTAGCGAACGCTTTTAACAATTACTTTATAGAAAAGATAGAACCGATACCAGACGCTGGTAAGGACGTAACCGAAAATATTTCCAAATCAAATAAATCTATGTTCATGGCACCATGTACTCCATATGACATACTTCAAATTATTAGATCGCTTAAAAATACAACAAGTGTTGGATACGACGGGATCTCTACTAGAATCTTAAAGTACATCGCTTATCATATTTGTGAGCACCTAAGCCATATCATTAATATGTGTATAACCACTGGATCATACCCGGAAAGTCTAAAAACTACCATCGTAAACTCTTCAAAAAAGACAACAAGCAGAGTATGAACTGTTACACACCTAATGCACTTATTCCTATAATATCGAAAGTTTTTTAAAAATACATATCCAATCAAATTTATAACTATTTAGAAAAATTCAACATTCTTACAAAAGACCAGAAAGGTTTCCGCAAGAATAAAACTTTAAACATGGCTATTTTTTATTTTATAAATAACGTCATGGGAAATGTGGATAACAGGACGCCGGTATGTACCATTTACTGCGATATGACCCAGGCCTTCGATTATGTTAATCATGACATTCTCCTCCGTAAACTGGAAGCTTATGGCATTAGAGGCAATGTATTAAATAAACATTACTACCAAAAAAGAAGAAACATTTACATAAAAAAAACGTATAGTTAAATATGGAGTCCCGCAAGGTAGCGTATCGGGTCCTTTGTTATTCATAATCTACATAAATGACTTGCCATTAGTAACTACTTATCCAGTATCAATTTTTGCTGATGACAACACAGTCACTATTAATTAAATAAATAAAGATACGTATGAGAATGAAATTAATAATACAATCAATTCAATAATTAACTGGTTAGGTAATAATAATTTAAAAAACAATCTTGAAAAAACAAAAATTATGTTCTTCAGTCAACGTTTAGGAGCACCAAATATTAATGCTCAACACAAACTAACTGTTACAAAAAAGGTAGAACCAGCTAAATTTTTAGGTGTAACTATTGACAGACGTCTGAACTGGAAAGCACACACAGAAGAATTAAATAAAAAAATATGTTCTTCTGACTATGCCTTCTATAAACTTAAACCTATTATAAGTACCAATGCGCTTATAACTGCCTACCATGGTGTTGTCGGCTCCATATTAAAGTTTGGAGTTATATTTTGGGGAAACTCTACGAATAAAGAAATCATTTTAAAGTCACAAAAAAGATGTATTAGGGCTTTGTTTGGATTGAAAATGACTGATAGTTGCAAACAGTATTTTATAAAATACAAAATTTTAAGTTTGCCTTTGTTATTAATTTATTTATGAAATAGCAAATTTTATAAAAACCAATCCTAACCTATTTAAGAAATTATCTGACGTCTCCATTCGTAATCGGCGGGATCATAATAAATTAAGCATACTAAGATCAACGCACCGCACCAATCATTTATAATAAAATCCCAAAATCTTTTAGACAAATGCCTTCTGCTTTGTTTAAAATACATTTAAAAAAATATTTCATAGCCAAATGCTATTTATTATACCATATCGGAATTTTTAATTGACTGCAGTTTATTAAATAGATTCCTAGAATTACGACAACACAAGAAAAAAAGATACATTCTTTATTTTTTCTACTTTTTATTAGAATTAGGAATAAGTTATTAAATTTTTATAGTTTGCTGTGCAGACTCAAATAATTTTCTCTATTTTTGATTTATTCTAAACCAAAAATATGTTGTTTATGTACGCCATAGATGGCAAGAAATGCAGAACTACCTGTTATTTTAAGACCTTGCACATATTATTTGATGTATACTCATGTTTTTAAAATAAATGTATTCTATTCTATTCTATTCTACAGATCGCTACTGGCAGTTAACAAGTTAATATCAATGCAAATGTGAATCATTGGCGAATTGAGCCGGGATTGGGTTCACACAATAATTGGTTATATCGATTTGAAATATGGCTTGGTTGCTAACAATACCGGTTGTTGTGGCGACGCTTGTGGAAGGCCTTTGTCCAGCAGTTATGATGATAATCCTAACCATCCTAAAAATATATCCTTACTAATACTATAAAATAATGCGAAAGTAAGTTTGTTTGTTACTTTACTTTCACGCCAAAACGGCGGAACGGATTTGCATGAAATTTGGCAGACAAATAGACCATGACCTGGGTAAGTACATAGGCTACTTTACAGACGAAGTCGCAGGCAACAGTTAGTGGTAAATAACCTTCTAAATCATGAAATGCCTTCTGGGTTTAATTTGTAGGAAAAGGAGTTTTCAAAATTTATTTAGAAAAAAAAGTGGCAGAGTGTTATGTATGGGAAACTCTATTAATTACTTCTCACTGAAAACTGACAATCCACACGAAACACGATGTTGTTTTCTGCCAATGACGAAGTCCAGTCATATTCAAATTATAGCAACATTTTCAATTCTGCGAATAAAGTGTTAAACTATGACAAAATGCCAATTTAAATACATTTGATATATAGGTACTTATATCCGAAAATTGGTTATCCAATGCACCGTTCAATAACTATTTTTAAATTGTATGCTAACGACAATTGGTTTCTCTATCGGTTATAAGTATGTTAGAGTACCTACCTATCGAATATTTATTGCAAGGAAGTTTGGTTATTTCGTACTTATTGCCATTAAATTGTTTTTCTTTGTTTCGAAAAGTCATTATAAATAAAATATTAAAAATCGTTTTTTAATATTTCACTCCAAATTATTTTCAGGGAAATATTATTGTGAAGGTAACCGTATTATTACTTGTTACTACCTTATTTACGCTTAGAGTTGTCAAATATTATTAAAGTCTATCAAACGGGCACTTTTGAAACGGGGAATATTTATAATAATATTTCAGTGATCTTCAACAAAAAATTGATCTTCTAAAATTGCGTTTTCGAAAATGTAGTTGCTAAGGAGAAGAACGGAAGTCGAAGATCCATACTACACGCTGCACGGATTTCGACCACACAAGAAGGGAATGACATGGGTTAGGCCATGGGGGGAGATTTTTATCTCAATAGTACGTTCTCCTGGAATAATATTCCACCTCCACGCAGGCAAATGCGAGTAATAATAATTACTTCCACATTGACATTTCCACTTTCAAAACAGTTAAAACGGCCTCTAAGAATGCTCATAGACGCCTACAGGCCATGATACTTCGTCCTCGACCACTGATGGGCTAGCTGCCAGACTGGCGGGCTGGTACATCTGATCTCCGCAGCATCGACACTAGTGCGACGGGATTAGGTAAATAGTCCGTTAATCAGCTTACAAAACTACACGTGCACTTGAGTACCTACCTCAACACATTGATTACTGCAGGTAGTTGAATGAAGAATCTCACTGGTTATTCTATTGACTGGGCCAACAGTAGCAATACGTATTTCTAAATCATGCTGATTTTTTTCTTAACCGAAATACTTTTTTAAGTATTTCGGTTAAGAAAAAAATCAGCAGGTTCAGCTAAAATTCTGAGGGATCAGCAGTACATTGCGTATGATTTAGCAAATTATTGTTTTCTGAAATATTTGTGAAGTTTATTGTTTAGGTTTTTTTTGTATGTTTTTATTTATACTTCTGTTTGTTTTCCCTTACAAAATAAAATAAACAGATTTCTATTCACACTGACAATAGAAGTAATAATGCAGGCACTGTATCACCTACACTGTACAAGGATCTTTTGGCGCTCGCATGACGTTGACAGGGGGCGCTGCTGGTAAACAATTTGTGCAAATGTTTTTTTTTAATACAAGATTAAGGCGTTAGTTCCGATTTTGGCCACGCGACGGCAAAAACTTGTTTCTATACAAGCCAAGCCACGTGGGAGATGCATGGCTAATAATTAATAATACATTGCTAATAAAAAAACCTGCCACGTGAGAGTCGGGGTCGGTCACGAAGGGTTCCGTACCACCGTACAATATTTAACACTACATAATTATTTTAATAACTTTATATTAATATTATTATTTATTGTTATAGTGGCAGTAGAAATACATACTCTGTGTAAATTTTAACTGTCCACCTATGACGGTTCATGAGATATAGCCCGCTGACAGAAATACGGACGAACGAACGGACGGACGGATGGACAACGGAGCCTTAGTAATATGGTTCCGTTGGAACCCTTTGGGTACGGAACCTTAAACAAATACCTAGTTTCTTTTCTTTTATTAAATGTGTTGAAAGATCACAGCTGGTCCAGTGAAACTATCAATCTCAACTTCTATTAAAGTAGGTATCACTGGAGAAACAATAGAGGTTCTCGTTTACTCGATATTTAGCAAACAATCGATTGTGCCGACAATTCTATTAGCCAGCGCATTTGTTCTGTGCCCAACGGCGCGCGACGGGGGTAAGTGAAAAACTGGGGACTTCAAATAACCCCCACTCTCTTCATTATGTTTTAAACCTGTTTAATATTTCTAGTGCAGGCTTTTAAGGGTTTTAAACGTGTCTATTAGTTGTCAGAAATGGGTTCCACTTAATTAATGGGCTGCAAAAGTATACAGTGGACGGTGTAGGTGGTTAATGCAGCGAAATGGGCCTGAATTTAGTGAACAGTTGTGGTATTTTGTTACAACCAAATCACATCTTATAATCTATTTATCTGTTTAACACCTGAGGAGCTGTTGTGCACAGTAATTCTTTCTATGATTCAATAAGTACCAAAGTTTTTTATGAAAATTGTATGAAACACATTTTACTTACATTTCTTTATCTGATAATTATTGTACTGCTGAAAAGCAAACCTTTAGATACATCTGTCTATTTTTCCACATCCTTTTATATCATTTCATGTGATCTCTTATTATTTTCTTGTATTGAATGTTGTGACATTTGGTATGTAACATTGTCATCTGTCAGTTTTTCTTTTTCTATGGTATAGAGCTAAGAGGTCGTCTATTTTATTGTAAAGGTATAGTAAAACTAGTGTTAAGCCGGGTTCTCACTGTAAGCCATCTTTATAGTTCCTGGCCGATAACCAATTAAGAAGTATTTGGATTGAAAACTAAAAAAGTCACTTCTAGAACGATCGGCCAGAGGCTATATAAACGATCCGATATTTTTCACCAGGTTCTGTTCTTTTGATTCCGTCTTTTGACTCGGTCTTTTGGCTTCTTTCATTTTGCAATTTTTCTTACTCATCAGTTTATGTTTTTCTAAAAAGCTATTTAAATATAAACCTTTTCTAGAAGTTATTCTCAGTGAATTTATTACCAATATCTTGTGTGCGTAAATGTGTTCGAACTCTCCCGATCACCTCCCACCGGAGTCTACTGGTTTGAGAGGTGCTGCAGAGAACTATTAAACGTGGCGTGAGACACCGCCGCCGTAAGAAATACCAACAACCGACGCGAGCTACCTCGCAACGGGCTGCGGGCTGATGAAGAGGCTGCTGCGAGCTCCACTCGACGGACTGCGGGACGGAGGAGCGGCCGACGCGAGCTTATTTTATTCGTGAGCTGCTTCGCGACTGTGAGCACGGAGAGGCTGCTGCGAGCTTCAACTCAACAGGCTACGGGCAAGAGGATTCGTCCTATGCTACTACTAATCGATTCCTATTCTTTAATATCTTTTTACTTACTTTTGTATTTTATAATCTAAAAATCATTTTAACTTGTAACCACGTTTAGCCAGTCGGCTAAACGTTTCGTTACACAGTAAAAAATTTGGGATGGGACAGGGTGGATTTTTCAGACGCGGTAGTAAGAGTAGGTACCTTAATCGTTGTAGCTTCGAAAAAACGATCTCCATAACACAGATTTTGAAAAACGTTGTACAGTCACCAAGAAACAGGAAAATTTGGCAAAAATAAAATTTGATGCCATTCGACCCTGTTTCTTAGAAGGATCAAAATTCTCTATGGGAACAACTGAGGTTTGAGTCAGAAATCGCGAAAAACTTTTCCCATACATTTTGTAGGAAATGAGACTCCAATTTACTTTTTTATTATGGATAGATCGGTACTACAAAAGTCAAATATCACAAAAAACTATTCCCATACAAGTCTAAGAAACGTATTAAATAGTATTTGAGGTAATTTTTTTTTCAGAATGTTAGAAATTACAAGTAAAAATCTATTAAAGGTCTGTACTCAAAGCAAATAAAATAATAACGCGTATTCGTCCGAAATTCGAAGTCTAATTCTTTTTCAACACTTTTTCACAACTTCCTATATCCAGATAATTTCGACTTTCGCGAATTTTCAGTAAGAATATCGGCGGCAGCCGGCCCTAGTCCAGTCCTGTAAAGACACCATTTCCTATGTGTGCGTAATGCTATGCAATTTTTAGCGAATGTTTGATCTGCTACTCTTTATATGTGGTTGGGAGTCTAATTTCCTACGATATGTATGGGAAGAGCTTTCGCGATTTCTAACTTTTGAAGTACTCAAACCTCAATTGTTCCAATAGTTTTTTGATTCTTATAAAAAATAGGATGGAGTAATGGCATCAACAAAAAGTTTTGTAAAACTTCCCCATTTTCTTTCTGATTTTTTTCTTTGAAATCTGTGAATGCCAATCTAAATTTATAAAAATTATAGATACTCTCCTAACACCGTTTTCCCGCACTTACAACGATTAAGGAACCCACCCTTATTGCCCCGTCTCAAAATTTCATCCTGTGTCTACATCTGATTGCTAAAAACTTATCAACTTAACTTTAAAGGCTTTCTTGAGATTACCTACGGCAAAATCTATTGAGGACTGAGATATACTTTGCACTACTTACGAATGATTAACCTTAAGGAATGAGCAATTCGCCTTTGGCCAATGGTTAGCCGGATATGAATTATAAGACAGTAAGTGCAGGAGAAAATAAGGATAACATCTTGGAAATCCAAAGCCAACAAATCTGCGGTCTTTTGCTTAAACTTATGTTACCGTAAAATACGTTTATGTTAAAATGTTTACTTTGGTCGTTTGTTCAGCTTTGAAAATAAATCGGGTCCCTCGGTATTATAAAGACTACATTAGATAAGCAGTAACAATATTTACCTATATGATTGCATTGAATACACAATCAAGTTGCCAACAAGGCTTTTGACGTTTTTCATGTTATTTTGATGGACGATAGTGACCAGGAATTGAACGTGGTGATTTAGAGAGGCGTAACCGATCTGTCATTGCCAATATTTTGAATGAAAATGACAATTCGAAAAGGTGCATTTTTAGAAATTACAACAGTTTTTAAAACACTTATTTAAAGAGCTTACACATGAAATCAAGTTCTCTTCGAAATTTAACATTTCGACGCCATTATTCCGATTTCCCCTGGACGACCACAGAGTGGTTTCAGTCGGTGGAGAAGTTCCATATCTAACCACCTACCCCTCATGGAAAGTCTCATGAGGATGACCAAACAAAGTATATTCAATCTTATAACTACATACTTACCGACATCTTCGTTTCACGTAGTCTCGATTATTGCATCAACGTACCTGAAAAAGAAAAACAAAAGGAGTTATATAAGTACCTATTATTTTTTTGGTATTTCGAAGTTAAATTTATAAACCAGTTTTACGTCAAGTACTTTTTGTCGATATAAACATCTCAAACACTTTGTGCTCAAAAAAAAAAACGAGAAGCATGAATTTTTAAAAGTAAAAGTTTCTTTACAAAACTCTTGAAAAGGTGTTCTTAAATTTTTAGGAAACTTAAATATTCTTAAATATTAAGTCAGGCGAAATTGCTGAATAGCTAAAAGCAGACAAACGATGTTTTAAAAAGGCTCATTTAGAATTTTAGAACTATATTTTATTTGCTCTCGTACGAAATTTGGTGTTAAAATTACGAATAAAAATTGGTCTTTTACAGCAGTATGACGCGCATAAAACGAGATAAGGGTTTTGTAATAAACTTGTTCGGTAATTTTACGTGTTATTAAATACAATTTCTAAAAACGTTTATATAAAATATGTCACACAGATAGAATATATTGTTCTGAATTAGTATATAGGTTGTATCAGAAATGTAAGGTCATATTTCACTGTGCACTTAGTATTAAAACAGCACACCATGCACCATATTGTCAGCATTGTAGGTAACAATGCTGGCAAAACTAACAAGAGACGGAATTATACAATATGCATACCTAATGCAACCTCAATACATGTCTTTGTAGAAAGATTTTTTACATTCTTAGGCCCATTTCTGTACAATAAATTAAATAGAAAACTATTTAACTATTAATAAATTTACTACAGATGTAAACAAATTATACTTAAATATTTACTAACCATCGATTATGCACATACAGAAGATCTACTTGATGTCTGCAAATAGAACCACTAACATGCTATTTTACTTTTATTAAACAAGTTTTAAATTAGTTTTAACTTTTTTTTTTTTGTTTTATATTAATTTAACAATGAGTAATTGTTACACACTATTAAACTGAACAACTTTCACAATGTCACCAAAATCAAAATCGCGAAAAAATCAATAGCTCTCGCATACATTTCGGTCGAGTAAGTATTAAAGTTTTGTATGGCACAGGTCATATTTATATTCTCAAAACTAGATGAGTCATATTTCTGCGCAGACAGTTTCTTCTATTTTCGGGTAGGTACGGCAATTCGCCTAAAATGCAAGTCAAACTGCGGGCCACAGTATTCACTCAATATTAAATTACGTAACTTTCTGGGAACGCTCGTTATGTACGTGTAGGCCTGACATTTATTAATTTATGGAATTTGTAATCCCATGATGTCTGCTGTTAAGTCCAAGATTTTGAATAGTAAGTAACGTGAGTTAAGTATAGTAAGTGAAAGTAGTAAAAGTAAGTGAGTTCATTAGATAGTGATCCCCACATTACATCACCACCCCACCTTGCGAGCGTTTTTAATTAAACCATCACAGGGAGCTGGCGCATATATTGATTAAAATTATTCACTGCGTTCTACCCACCACTACATTTTATGGTGATAGCTCTTGTTGAGAATTTTCTTATAGCTTACAAAACAATGTACGTCTTATGTATATATTTGTTGACGTTCCTTGTATTTGGGGGAATGTCTTATGTAATTTTGAAGTTCATAAAGTGCTGATCCTCAGCCTAGTTTGATTTTGATTAATTAGTACAATGGTGTTTGTACACCATCGAATGTTTGAAAAAATATAACGAACACTCGTACGTGTAGCAGAGCCGTAATCTTCTCATTTTATTCGAGGAATGTTTATCTTTCCGGCATTGGAGTAATTATGACATTAGTACTTCCCTATACGGATACTCAATGGGCTGGGTTTGTGACGTTGCAAAAATACATGATTAAAGTAACTAGTAGCGACGCCTTTCGTGGGCCCGCGTAAGTACAGATATATGAGAATTCCATTGAGTCTTTTGAAGAGGATTCTCGAAGGATCGATAGGTTGGTCCTGTCAAAATGGTTGAAAAGGTTTTACCTTTTAAGGCGTGACAAGTAGGAATACGTTTTGGGAGAGGGATCAGTCTGGAAATAACCAGATTGTGTCCAAATAACCCGATGGGTTTCCTATGAGTCCAAACAAACTCGAACCTTGTGATTATTCAATAATTTTCTTTGTTCTTGTGATAAAACCTAGGTCTCAGTTGCGAGTATTGACACGAGGATGTTAATACAGGTCTGGCTGATTATGCTAGCCTTATTAAATAGGTCAGATGCGAGATTAAGACGTGATGACTTGGTGTAGCCCCGTAGTCAGATGATTTGGATTTGATCCGGGTGCGGGCAATTTGAAGGTTATCCCTTGAGGTGTGGCCATGTGTTGGTGAAGAAGGACTTACTTAACCGTTGGAAGGTAAACGAGGGGAGCTCGTCACTCCAGGTAAAGATAGCGTCACCGTTATATAAGCGTAGGCCGCGTTTATGAGTGTGAACACGTTATTCTGTGTTTGACGCCAAGGGTCTTAGTCCCGTCATTTGAAAGGAATATCCTGAGAGAACGCTGAGTTCTACTGAATTATCATGATTTGTTGACCTATGAGTGAGTTAGACCTTTTGTTAGAACTAGGTAGTAAGAACAGTCGTTACAGATTCTTGTGTCTCAAGTTGCTTTGCATAAACGTTATTTTCCCTCTATGAGCACCATAATAGGTCGATACTAATTCGATGAGCCAGAAGTTATTAAGTAGTTCATCTCACGGACTCGCTAAAGCGAGTCTGAGTTATTGTTTTAGTATCATTACCGGTGTATACCCCGATACAACTGGGAACGGAGAACCAGTTTTGTCGGAGTGAACACTTAGGTGTGGGAAGGGTTTGGTTAGTGGCTTGCCACAATTGATGTTTACTTACATTTATGTGTATTTACAATAAACTTTGTATTTGTTTAAGAAGGTACTGGTTTAATTTAATCTTTCCCTTGCATCTTATAGCCTATACATTTACTTTAGCACGGTGGCCAACCAGCATCTTTTTTCAAAAATATCTGTAAACTTCAAGAACCGGGTTACAGGTTACCATCACTGAAAGGAGTGTCTTACAATGAGCATTGGATATGCAGTGAGTGGACGTAACACTCTCCTCCCGTACGACTAGAGCCATCAGGACGAGTCATCAGAAAAAAGATTGTTTAAATAAATACCTGCCTAATAAGCGAAAAAAGCCGACATTTAAATAACTCGAAGCCTATACGGAGGCGTGCTTGGAAAACTCACAAAATGGCTTTAATTCATTAATTAATTTTATTTCTACCCTCCCCTTAATATTATGAATGCGATAGTGAGTTTGTTTGTTTGTTACGCTTTCACGCTAAAACGGCTGAACGAAATTGGAGAATGGATACTTTTTACCCAGGATCGCTAGACGAAGTCGCGGGCATCAGGTAGTATTTGTATAAATAACGTTCAACAAACGCTTACTTCTACTATTTACAGACTTCCACAAATACTAACTGCTTAGAAGTCAAGACTTAATGAGTGAGACAGAGATTGATTTCCTGTCGCATGATACTAAGCTAATGCAATGAATTGGGAAATGGATCCGCTGGTTGACGCGCAAAATTGGATCGCGTTTGATTGAGGTACAGTGAATTCCCTGTGAACAGCACAATAGTTATGAATACTAAGGTATTGGATGCTTAGGAAGATTAAGCTGTGTGAGCAAGTGTTACTAGAAATGCTTATATTGGACATGTTTATCAAACTAAAAGTCAAAGCATTTATTTCAAATAGGCACTCTCAAGGCACTTTTGAACGTCAACAATACTCTCCCATGTGGATTGTACGTTTGTTGAGTTGAGTGCATTCTCCAGAAAAAAAATCTTAGAACAATATACAAAATGTAAAGTACCAAATTGCTAAGAGGTTTTTTCAGAACAGAGGGTTTTTTACTATGACGGGCATTTATATAGCTACCTGAATTATATTAATTCGTTAAAAATTAAATGCAATATTTTAATTTCAAATCTGACACTAAGAGAAACATTCGTAAAAAATATAAATATGACATTAATTAACCTATTATAAAAAATATGATTTATTATAAAAGTACCTATGTTACTGCTATTAGAACAAAGATATGACAAAATTTCAAAAAAAAACTGTTTACTTATAATGTATTTTAATAATGTTAGTTTTTATTAAATTTTTAACTCATTTTAATACTGTTGTATATTGGACAAGGGTTAACTGTTGAGCCTAAAAAGGTTATGTTTTAAAAATAAGAACAAATGTACACAGTTATGAAATAAATCCAAACCCAACCACACTGGGCGCGCGTGGTGGATTACAGCCCACTCCCTCTCACAGAGAGGAGGCCTGTGACCTAGAAGTGTGAACATTATAGGCTGATTATGCTATGCAAAAAATATACCTTTGTCTATCGTGGTGTTTTAAAAGGTAACCATGGAAGAAGCCAGGAGTATATTAAGAAATATCTGCTTTATCAGAACTGTATTTCTACGTCAAGTTCTCTTTAAACCTAATGGTGTGGTGGTTATAGCTTATCGTGACCATCTACCGTACCGTTACATGTGCCACCGATTCGAGAAGATGAAGAAGAAGGGGCCTCAGTACCTAGTCGAATTTTACCAAGTTTTTCAAAAAAACTAAGAACGCGCCTTGGATTTTTGATCCGCATAAACTCACGATATTTGACACTGAGCTATTGATTACTAACATATACGGTTAAAAGGATCGCTGACGTAAATGAATGATTCCGGCATGAAGTTTGTGAGACTCTTCAAATAAGCACGTTTTCTCGGAAAGAGGTCGACGATCGGGATATGACTTGAGACGTGAGAATTGCAGGCTTCTAGTGGGGGGCGGGTGCACTGAGAATGGTGAGGGGTATATTGCCCCCCTCTCCTCGTTACGGGGAAGGGATGAGCGTGAAGTTTGAGAGACCATGGTTAGTTATTTTTTGTTAAATAGCGATCGTTCTTTGGGTTTCTACGGCGCTCAACATGACGTGCACTTCAAATAAATGATAGAGCCGGCTGAAATCATACTTAAGTTGATGTCTGGTGTTTTAAGGGTGCTCTAACCTTCTACTTTTCTTTTGACCCCCTAAGTCGACAGGCAAAGTCCTGTTACTCCGCATTTGAATTAAAGTTACAGCAGGGATATTGTCGTCACCAACAAATATTTACAGCACTACCGGTTTGAACTGCTTTGAACCAATTAAAACCTCATGTAACCGGAAGAGAGTGACGTTGTAATTAAACTTCAAGTCAAATATAGCAATGCCAGCTTTTATTAAGCTTTTGTACTGGGAGCATGTCAGTTGGTTTATGGATGTTTGCGTTGGACATGTTGAAGCCAGATTAAAAAGAGAACTTTGACTATAATTTATGAAACTAGCTCTCTCTCCTCTTCTGGCCGGTGTACAACTGAACGGTTTTCTTGAATCGCGTTTTTGCACTGACGCACACCTGCCGCAGTTCCGACACGAAATATATTGCCCGACCCATTTCTCGAAAATGACCAGGACAAGTTGTACTGATCGGTCTATCATTACTAACAGGACTATTATCGCTAATACTCGTAAGCCTGACATAGTAGTGATAGATCGATTAGCGCGCCGCACAATGATTTTGGATGTTACCATTCCACATGACGAGAACCTCGTGAAAGCTGAGAAAGCTGTCATTGTGCCGATTGTTGTATCGGTCAATGGCCTGATGGCCAAAAGCTTCGAGAGCTGTTGATCAACCATTGAAAACTCAAACCCGGGAGCTAATCATCAAGCTACAAGATTACTTTGAACGTGAAAGGCAAAATGGCTGACCATTGATACCTGTCGAATGAGTAAAGGAGGAAACGAACGATAACAAAAAACTTTATCGTGAACAGTTCGGCTCTCTCGGATCTTTTTTTTCCATAACACACTTGGCATAATCTTCTTTTAACGAATATTTTTAAGGCATACAATTTATTTAATATGTCTTATTTGTATGTTTATATGTCATACATTTAAGATGCCATAATTTTAATTGGCATATTTAGCTTTGGCAAAGTTATAAATTCGCATAATTTTGTTTAGCATAACGTTTATATAGATCGACGATTATTTTGTGCAATTTCACTTTGCATACTACGAAGATGGCAGAATTTCATTTGGAATATTTTTTTAGGGCATATTGCCATTTCTATAAAATATCATTTATAACCCACAAATTTAAATTTTGTCAATATGTTATGCTACAAAAGTTAGTGACAGAAACGAATCGCTGCAAAACCGATTCCACGTTGTCTGGTTTGACCTACCCCTAGAGTGTAATGTAAGCCCGCGTAGGCGCGGGTGAGCGAAGTGGCCCGTGTGTGCCCGCCGCCACGGCAAGTGCAGGCCGGCTTATAAGCCGTGACAGAAACAATGACTTCTGCATGTTGCATGCTCGCTTCATGATGCATGCTTGCTGCATGCATGGTGTATGCTTGTTTGCATATTTCCATGCTGCATGCTTGCTACAAGTACCTATGGTGTATGGTTAGTCTTTTGGAATAGTTAAGCATAGTTCATAGTATCAGGCAGTTAAAATATTTAATAAGTAACCGCTTGAGTTAAAAAAACATACTGTACACAGGCTCATTCAAGGCAAGGCTCAAGGCATCCTGTTGGAAAGATGTCTCTACTCATGATATGACTTGTAATTCTAAATAATTTTCAAACTGACATGTAACTATTTGTTTATGGTATTTTATTGTGTTACGTGTTCATTTTTTTTTTGTTTTTCGTTTATATTTCTATTAATTTTTAATTATTATTTAGACATAATGACTTATTGTTTTGTGTTTGCATGGCCATGACTTATTGGTTTTCATCTAAATCATATTTTCTCATTTTAATTGATTTACATGTATTCTTCTTGTCAATGTTTCATGCTGTTTTATATTCAAACGCAATTTGAATTGTTACTGAATAAATAAATTGAAATTAAAAGAAAAAAAAACTATCTAAGATTTTTCTGCAATGTGATTAGATGAGTCTTTCAATTATTAAGACAAAAGATGATTCTAACCGTAAACTTTCTGAGATATGATAGTTCTGCCTTGTATTGACTATCGATATGAATTGTATGCCAAAAGACAATTCTGACTGTGAACTTTTTGCGTTATGATGGTTCTAATTATTGGTTTTTTAATTATTATGGCTAAGAATTAAATTCATGCCCAAAGATGACTCTGACTGACAAAATTATGAGTTTCGAATGTACGAGTATGATGTATGAATGAGTGTTGGCCAAACGATTTTCTGCGAAATGAAGTTTATGCTATCCGCTGTTATGCAAAATAATATAAATACATAAAAAGGTCTGCTATATAGGGTAGACCTGGCGGGAGTAACACTCCTCAAAGAGGGGACTTATCGTCGCTATGGTGGCGTGCCCAGCACTGGGTTGCGACAATCGCACCCTCCATGTCGCCATGAGATCCCGGTGGAGCGCTGTCTACTGTACCGTGATTTCTCGCGGCAGCGGAGTTACACCCCGGCGTTTTGCCTCCACCTCGACTCTGCCTCGCCACTCCCATGCGTGCGCGAGGGCTTTTGCCTCCAGATCCTATGGCAGCAATCCGGCAAGGAGGCTCGCCGCCTCGCAGGAGACCGTGCGGTATCCTTGGACCAGCCGGACGGCCGTGACCCTTTGGGACGCGTTCGTCCGGCGCCAAAAAAAGCGCGCCCACACCGGTGCCCCGAAAAAGGCCAATCAGCGCACGACCCCCGCGTAGAGCCTCCGTTAGGAGGCGTTTGGACCCCCTAGACTGGGCAGGAGCCGCTTCAAGGCAGCCCCAGCCCGCTCCAGTCTGGGAGCCCAAGTACGGAAATGCTCCACGAAGTTCCACCGGCTGTTCAGGACGAGTCCCAGGTACTTCATAATAAACTACAAAATATATGTTATAAAGTTTTTTTTTTTATCTTTTCAAAATACAGTCCACTAGCCTCTATACGAAGTTTCATGCGTCTGAACCAGTTTTTGAAACCTTTTTTCCAGTTCGCCGTAGACACCTCGTTTACAGCCTGCTCGAACGCTGACAGCGCATCTTCCGGCGACGAAAATTGTTTCCCTTTAAGTTGATTATTTATTTTCGGGAATAAAAAGAAGTCACACGGTGCTAGGTCATGGCTGTAAGGAGGGTGACCCAGGAGTTTGACCAGAGTGCCGTCCAGGAAGTCCCTCGTTTTGAGCACGGTGTGCGAAGGCACGTTGTCGTAGTGGGGTAGTAGTCCGCGGAGCCCTGTGTTTGGTCGCTTGTTGCTCACAACAGAGAAAACTTCTGCCAAGCATTTGGTGGTATACCATTCAACGTTCATGTTTCTTTGGTTCCGTAAAGGAATTGACACCAAGTAGCCAGTGAAAATGAAAAAGCTTGCGATCAAAATCCCCCCCCCCCCCCGCTTCTAGATCGCTTCACTTTGGTAAAGCGTTGATTCGTTTTGAAACACCCAAACCATCGACTGGCGCTTCGTTTCTGGATCGTATTGATAAATCCAAGACTCATCACCCGTAGTGATGTCGTAAACACACCGAGACGAGCCTGCTTCAAATTTGTTTTTCAAATCACGGCACCATTCCACCCGGGCCTACCTCTGAGCATCGGTGAGGTTATGCGGCACCCAGCGTGAAACTATTCTCCTCACGCGAAGATGCACATGTAGAATTTCGTGAGGGCTTCCCGATCCAACCTGCAGTATGTGCTGAATGTCTTGATATGTAACTCGCATATTATATTTAATATTGAATTATATTTTTCACTGCTAGCACGTTTTCTTTCGTAACAGCCGTCAAAGGGCGACCACTTCTTTCTTCAACCACCAAAGTTAGTCGATCGCGCTTGAATTCGTTGTACCAACGGTACACGGTTCCCTAAGCCCTTCTAAGGTAACTGTGTATCGTTGATATAACGAATTCATCCTTCATCCATGAATGCCATACGAATTCTATCGTACTATTCGTCCGGTTTCAGGCGACACTTGAAATCGTAAAAATCGTAGCGCGAAGATGTTCACGGCGCAGATTCATTTTTAATGAGACACGATAATTTAAATTAGCTCGCAATTAATGTGGAGGGAAATTTTGAAATTGGAACGTACCAATTTAAACTTACAAATAATATTGTTTTCAAAATAGACTATAACTGGCCAGCTTCTTTTTTCTCAATACTTTCTGAGTGGCCTGGTATAGAATTTGGCTGTCTGAGGTTATTGGGTTTGGCCGTTAGACAGTCGTTACGGGTAGTGGGGTCAGCCTAAAAGTCAGACAACCAGTCTTACCAAGGGGTTACCCAGTAACTGGGTTGTGGACGTCAGAAAGGCAGTCGCTCCATGTAAAAAACTCGTACTCTACTGCATCCGGTGAGACTGGAAGTGTCTCCAACACAGTGTGCAAAAGGCAAAAGGCAGATTGATTTTTGTCAAACGAAACAGCATGTTGATTCTCTCCGTGATTTTTACAGAATTAGCGTTCAGTGTCTTGGCCAATCCCTCGCATCAGTGGCGCTGACAGCTCAATCCACACTCACTTCACCTAAGTTTTCACGGTGAGATGGTTACAGAATAGCATTACAGGAGTTAGCAGCCCACGTGACAGTGACAAATCTCCATCACATATGGACATCTACATACAATACCAGATGAAGCATCGCACGTGCTTTGTCATTTCAGAGACAAAGCTAGATTGTCGTACGTGATGACTAATATAAGAAATGTTCGAAGAAGTACTGTTATTTCAAATAAAGTATCTGTAAAATGAGATTAACGAAATGATATAAAAATGAAGAAGTTACACCCTTTAAAAGTTTTGGAAGGGAGGCCTCTTCTGCTCCACCGGCCATCGGTCTGACAAATATGGCCAGCCCACTGCCACTTCAGCTTGCTTGATCTGCAAGCAATTTCAATAACTCCAGTAAGTACTTTCCCGAATAATTTTATTTTTACGAACATAAATCGACAATCATCGACCATGAATTTTATTTCTTACAGTTTTGATTAATATGTAGGTACCTATTTACAGCAAATTATTAACTAACTCTTTCCGTAATTACCCAATATAAGGACCTCCACATTAAAATTTTGCAAGAACACTTAATTACAATTTAAATTACTGGCAATTTCATTAATAACATGCCATAATGGCTTATTCGCAAGAATTTATTCGCCCAAAATGGGCGAATCGTTTTTATTTCTGAAGGCGATTCACTAAAAATTAATGTATTTGTGTGTGAAACGACAACTCCAGAAATACTTACCTATTTAAATAATATTTTTAGGATGCTGTTGGGACTGCCAAGGTGGTGCAGCGCGTCTAATATATTTGCGCTAAACCGAACTGACGGCTTCCACGCCGTCATTCGCAAGAAAACCGCGTCGCTGTTGTCAAGGTTGCGGGCGAGTTGCAACAGCATTCTAAAAACTATGGCGCTGGCGGAGAGTATCGACTCTCCGATTATCAAAAGTTTTGTGAGAAGAACAAGAAGAAAAGGGACATCCCCACATAAAAGTTTAGAATCACTAAACTTTTATGTGGGGATGTCCTTTTCACAATACGAGTTGTTCTGTCATCTTCTCCATTGTGATGTAACTACTAGCACTAGTATTAAGTTATATTATTGTCACTAACACGCTGGATCAATGTTGTCCGTAAATAAAGAATATTATAATAATAAAGGCAATTGACACATTTTGAATTTTAAGCTATAAAGTTTAAAAAAAACAACTGTTTTTGTAACAAAGTTTTTATTTTCGCTTTTTAGTTGTGACACCTACCCCACACAAATTAGTATACCTTCAATAGCTAAGTAAACAACAGTGACCGAAAGTTATCATAAAATCTTCAAATTATTTATGTTCTTGTCGCGCGGCACGGACAATGTATGGCGTTAGTATGAAGTTGTGATGTCACTTCTACGATTGTGCTGTCTTTTTATAACAAAAGATTTAAACTGCTTATAATAATGTTTTAACTATTTGCAAACTAATATTAATACGATTTAAAGAAAAAAAAATTTATCATCCCTATTAACGGGCACCCTATAAACAGAAACACGGTAACGCTGCTTAGCGGCAGATATACGAAGATGTGTTGTGATGGTGGTGTGGTGGTAAAACAGTAATTATACACTGGCGACCCTAATATAAGTCTTGCCACACTGGCACTTCATATTCCACCCACGGCCCGGACAGAGAGACATCACTGTGTAAAGGAAATATAATTAAAACCCTGATTACCTCATTAATATATTTTATCTTAGTCTTTTATTGGTCTAATTTATTTTATTTTTTACAAAAGTGCACGTTACTCATTTTTAAGTAACTATCGTATCATCCACATTGGACAGATGGATGTCCCCTGTAACACAGGTTTATCCTAGTATGGGGGTCATAGATAATTTATTTTGTGTCTGACTAATTGCATGCTTAAATCAAGTGTCACCGTGTATCTGTGTATATTTTTTTGTCAAATAAATTTATGTTATGCTAATAGATTTTATTAACATCTTAAACATCAATTCTGCAGTTGCTGCCAACGACGAGCCCTTACACAACAGCTCTACTGGGTATTACCATTTCTGACTGAGCATTAGGGGGATGCACTAGAATAGTGTCATTTAAATTTTCTCACGTTTTTTACAATTTGCAGGCCAGTATAAAGATATGTGTTGGTCAAAATATGATTCGGGACCGTAACAATTGAGTATTTACAGAACTTTAATCAATACTATCACTCAATAAAACTCGTAATGTTAGAATTGGCCTTAATTGGTGTAAATTATTGAAATAGTCATTCACATTCAGAACTTGAAAATTGCAGAAAACGTAAGAAAATTATAATTCCGCGGGCTATTCTAAATTCCTGGTACAAAAAACACATCTATATACCTCCATTTTGAAAATATCCAGCGTTCATTAACCGTGGCGGCAATATCATTCCGGCGAAGTAATGGCAGTGAATCTAGGCGAAGTACCTGTGGTTTACCCTCCACGACCGCGACGGGACGGCTGGCAGCTTCGCGGCTGTGCGGAAACGGAAAACGGAATCTTAGTGTGTAATGTAATTATAGCATTTAATTCAGGGATGGGGAGTGTGATTTTTGGACGCTTGTTTTTATTTGTTTATAAAAGATTGATTTTGGACAGAATACGAGTAGATAGCCTTTCTTACTTATTTGGGAACATTGAGGGATTGTGTATCCTAACTTTAATATTATTAATGCGAAAGTATGTTTGTTTGATTGTTATCTTTCCACGCCTAAAATTCTGAACCGATCATCATGAAAATTTGCATAAACGTTACCAATGGTACAGAAAACGACATAGGATACCTTTCACCCTGAAAAAAAGTACTGTTCTTGAGGGACAGAACAATAACTTCCGACGGTCACAATTGCTTTAAACGCTAGATGGCGCTACGTGTCTTTCGAATCATGATTGAATTAGGTACATAATTATATTATTCGAAATTTTATTGTTATGTTTAGTGTTTGAAAAATATAAAAGTTATACATTTTATGAGTCTAGAGTGAACTCCAACACCTTTTGACCGAACACTATGAAAGTTGGCACATGGGTAATTATTAATTGTATATGTATTTTTAATGAAGGTTTCACAGGATTTATTCGACTTCTACATGGGCGAAGCCGCGAGCGAAGCTAGTTTCTCATATTTTTCTTGTTTTAATGGTTTTCCATTCTATGGTCACTCTCAAATGAATACGCAGAAAAATTTGTTCAATCTTATGATCTTCTTTGAACGGCAATATACATATTAATACAATGCATTGGTCGCACTATATATACAACGTTCATTTTCCACGCGGTTACGAACAGTAGGTAAATCTCTGTTCGGGTATCACTCGGTCCAATCTCCGACGATTTCCGATCAGTACGATCAAATCTGCTGCCTTCCGATATTAAGGCGAAACTCTCACCGAAACGTACAGTAAAGCGCACTTCCAAGCTAACAGTTTCGCCTTGAAACCGTCGTTATGACGTAGCAGTAAGAGCGGTTTTCGAAATTCAAATGTTACTAATGTGTTAATGTTGTTGACTGTACGATACTGCAAAATCGGAGTAAACTTCCGACTTCTTAACGCGCTATTAATTTTTTATGTAATTGCTCCCGAACTGAGTAAGTTTGTGGGGGGTAGGTATAAGATAATGTTATGTTACGTAATTAGGTGGACAACTGTAGTTGAATAATGAACCGTAGACGGTGAGCAGGTAAAAGGGTTTAACGGTTTTCTAGAAAACCTGAAGGCCAGTTCTCGTACTTAAAAAACGTTTCAAGTCGCAATCTGTAATTGATCGTAGTTACTAACGTATGGCATGCTAGCTTAGTCGTTACCCGCGGGGCCTGAAAGGTCCCTCCCAAGCCCCGCGGGATTTCGCGATTGAGGGAAAGTTCCGTATCATTTTATACATGCCTTGATCGGTCTATTGCTTTGTGATATACCTGTGCCTTCTCAGTTTATTTATGAAAATCTTTTGTATTAAAAAATGCAGTGATATCCATATAGTAAATACTAGGAATAAACACAAATTTGTTGTTCCTACTACCAGGCTCAAGAAAATAGGTGGCTCGTTTAAATGTCAATGTATAGGTTTTTTATAATAAACTTTCTAGCCACATTCAAGGACTAAGCCTTAATAAATTCAACTTTTTTATAAAGCGGAAACTATGCCAGAACGCCTTTTACACTGTCAAAGTCTATATTGCGGATAAGAAGGCTTGGGTTTGAGATGCTCCAATAGATGTACGCAAATAATGTTGATGTAAAACTGCCTCAAAAACCTACATGGGCACTTATGAAACGTCAGATTCTAGGTGCACGGTTCCAATTGGTCGTTTCCCATGGAGAAGAGCCGGCAAGAAACTCCATGGTTCTCCTCGTTGGTCTAGGGGTCGCAATCGCTACTTCTAAGCATGCTAGTCCTGGTCCTAGGTCCTGGGATCGATTCCCAGGTCGTGCAACGTGTTATTGGTTTTTTCTATCTGGAATTTCTCAGTAGCAGCCAGGAGTCTGGATTTGTGCCCGGTTGATGGCAATAGGCTCGCCCCCTATCACATGGGACTTAAACATAACTGGCGAAATGTGGGTGTTCCTCCGCCCAACCCTTCGGGGAAACAAGGCGTGATGTTATGTTATGTTTACTATTATTTTTGCGAACAATTTTACTTTTATCATTATTTTTTCTGTATGAAGTATAAAATTATTTAAATTTTTATGAAAGAAGTTAAAGAAAAAAAGAAAAATGCAATTACCTCCATAGCATTTTTCTTTTTTTCTTTAAGTTGGTTTAGTGATGGTCTGGCAGTTTGAGTACTTTGTGCGGCCTTCCCAAATATCCTTTCTTTCGTATTGTTCGTCGAATCGTTGAGTTCCTTAGTTCTGAGTTGAGCCGCACGATGATGGACAAATGCGTGCACTGACTGGACAGATCGACTCAGATCTGTGTGGTTCTTACCTCAAAAGATCATTTCAGACACCAGTCAACATGATACTCAAATGATCTGATCAGGATTGTGTCTGAACTTTAAAGGGACTGTGACCTCTGAGTTTGTTTCGTTTCGGCCTTTCTTTTTAGAGTTATCAGATAGGAAACGCCGATCTCATTAGTTTTTAAAATATGATTGACGTGTAAAAGTGTTTGTACAAAACTACTTACAGAAATAAAATCTTTTATTATTAAGCATAAAGTGATTTTATATTATAGTCTGTAGCTGACATTTATGAACAATTAAATTTAATTGAACGATTTGGTGTTTTGATATGTTATGTTTTTGTTAGATTTTGTTTTCTCAGAATTTATTCTGTTGGTTAAAATGGACCGGTCCATTTAGCCTAACATATTTTTTTGTTTACCTATGGCAATGAAAAAGTGTTTTAAATGGAAAAATTACTCTTATAAAACTATTTAAATAAATAATAGCGGAAAACAAAATAAACAATACCCTATTAAGAAAGAAATAAATTAACTAAAGAAACTGATTAAGAAGAAGATATCGTAGTTTTGGACGATTCGGACAGCAGCTGTGAGTCAGAAAATGAATGCTCTAAGTGTGAACTAAATTACAGGATTCAAAGTCGATTGGGTACAGTGCATGCGTTGCCATAACTGGAATCATGAAACTCGTACCAGCAATCTCGACATTGGTGATGATTGTCTTTCTTGAACAATTCGATTCAAGCAACTTGACTTGTTTTTTGAAAGTTTTCGATTATAGAAGAATCTAATAAATAATTATTTTTCGGTTTTTCATAAAGAGTTTTCACGTTTTTTTTATAAGTATATTTTACTAAAGATTCTATTGAAGTCCAGTTTGGCAACGGCGTGGTCCAACTTACAATACTGGTTGCCTGAACAAAGCTCTGATCTCACATTTTGTTATTTTTAGATATCTATGATAATTATCGTGATTGAAACATAATAAAAGCATAATCTGAAAATGGTTGTTTCATTTCATAAACAAGAAAATTGTCCTAGTCTGAAAAAAGTTTGTCAAATAATATGCATTTAAAAAAAAATGGTTCAACTTTGCCGACTTTCCCCTACTATATATTATTGTTAAAGCAATCTCGTTGTCGATCGTAGATTTAGTGTCAGTCGCCGACACGACGGCCGCAATCGACTCGTTTACTGAGCACGTTCAATCCGTTTTGACGGATTGTTCACGGGAAGTTCCGGTGATGGAAGACCATCGCTGGAAACTACCTACTGACGTACGTAACTTGATAACCGTGAAGAATGCGGCTATTCGTGCCTACGACTCCTTCCCTTGTGACGCGAACAAAGCCCACATGCGCCATTTACAGCGTGCTGTAAAGAAACGCATAGGGGAGGTTCGCTCAGAGGGTTGGAACAAGATGCTCAGTGAGCTCGAGCCCACTCACCAAGCCTTCTGGCACCTTCAGAGGAAGTTGCGTTCCTCAGAGGAGGTCTCTATGCCTCCCCTCATCCGCCCCGACAAGAGCGTCGCTTTCGACAGCACCGACAAGGCCGAATGCCTTGCCGACAGCCTAGAGTCCCAATGTTCTCCCAGCTCTCAACCAGTAGACCAAGCTCACCTGAACAAGGTCGACGCTGAAGTCGAACGGAGAGTCCCGTCGAAGACCCTGATGATCCTCTGCCTCCCGTCACTCCAGACGAAGTGCACGACATCATTAAAGGGCTCCACGCGCGTAAGGCCCCAGGTGCGGGTGGTATTACCAATAAGGTATATAAACTCCTTCCTGCCCCGCTAATAATGCTTATGACCGCCATCTTCAATGGCGCCTTGAGCAACAACATCTTCCCACAAGCATGGAAAGAAGCCACCGTCATCGGTATCCCAAAGCCAGACAAGCCAAAGTCTGCGCCCTCCAGCTACCGCCCTATTAGCTTACTCAATGTTCTCGGCAAAATCTACGAGAGACTTTTTTATAAGCGTCTCAAAGACTACGCCGAAGCAAAGAGCCTCATTGCCAACGAGCATTTCGGTTTCCGTCCCCAACACTCGAGTATCCACCAGGTCCACCGTATAGTAGAGCACTTATGAGCTGGTCTGCAGCGTAACGCGACGACGGGTGTGCTATTCTTCGACATAGCGAAAGCCTTCGACAAAGTCTGGCACAACGGCTTGATATACAAGCTTTATCAACTTGGAGTGCCAGATCGTCTCGTGCTCATCTTACGAGACTTTTTGTTGAATCGCACCTTCCGCTATCGCATCGAGGGTGCACTCTCGTCCCCTCATCCTATTCGCGCCGGTGTCCCTCAGGGTTCCGTTATATCTCCTCTAGTATTCACGCTGTTTACTAGCGATATCCCACAGAGTAAAAAGGCTCAGTTGGCTCTCTTCGCCGACGACACTGCCGTTTACTATACCGGTCATTGTCCCAACGCTATAGCTCGTACTCTCCAAACCTCCGCAAACGTCTTAGGCGCTTGGTTCCGGAAATGGAGAATCGAGGTCAATCCCGATAAGAGTCAGGCGGTTCTCTTCTCGAGACGTCGTCGAGTCCCACCCCCCCTTCCCAGCCCGATCACTATGTACGGCAAGCCAATCCCTTGGGAGAAGCAAGCCAAATACCTAGGCGTGATCCTTGATCAAAACTTAACGTTTAAACAGCACATTAAGGCTGTTCGCGCGCGCGCCGCTTTCGCTCTTGGTAGACTCCACTTTATTCTGACAGCCCGTTGCAAACTGTCACTTAAATGCAAGCTGCGCATATACACCGCAGTCATCCGTCCCATCATGACCTATGCCTGCGTTGTATTCGCGCACGCTCACCCACGTCATCTCCATAAGATGCAGACCCTCCAGAACCGTTTCCTTAGAAAGGTCACGGGTGCCCCCTACTATGTCCGAAATATAGATCTCCACGTAGACCTAAAAATGCCTACCATATACCAGTTCATGAAACGCTTATCGAAGCGTTTCTTTGACTGTGGCATAAAACACCCCAACCCCTTGATCTCAGCGGCCGCCCGCTACACTCCCTCCCGTATTAGTAGTATTCGCAGACCAAGTCATACCTTAATCGCCCCTGACGACGCCACTACCCTCCTCCAGGAGAGTAGTAAGGCCACCAGCACACTACATAAGCCCAATACCCGATCGCCGTCCTACCGTCCTCGCCGCCGAAGCCCGCCGCGACTCCCAAATACACGCCCCTCCCGACCCTTGCTCGAGCCAGCCCGCGCCGCTGAGCCTGTAGCTTTAAATTCGTCCCTAATTAATATCAATCCTGATCCAGCTAGTACCTTGCTGCCCTCTTCCAGCGACGCCCTAAGCCGAGGTCCGTACCCCACAGGGGGTGCCCTTAGCGTTGTCGCTTAGTTTTAGTTAGTATTTAAGTTTAAGTCCTGGCTGGAGGCCTTAATTTATTAGGGCAACCACAGGCAAGTCCGTTTAAGCAGACGACAACCTCATAGGTTGACCTGCGAGATGCCATTCAAAAAAAAAAAAAAAACGATCGTAGATTGATTTCATTAGCTGGCTATCGGAAGAAGTCCTTGCGGTAGGTGGCGGAATGAAAAAACACCTATGCGCCGCGTACCAGGAATATCTAAGAACGAGCAAAAAGCTCGCCCCCTATGACATGGGACTAAAGCATATTATTATATATATTATTTAATTAAATATATCATGACAAATAAATATGTTTTTATTTTTGTTATCACTTGTAACAGATTTTTACTTCTATACCCTTTATTGCAATAACAATAAAAATTAAAAATAGGATTTTTTTTTTAATGTATTATTATTGCAGACCAAAATAAAATCTTTGGCAAGAAACTGCACTGCATCTTTTGAGATCGGAATCTAAGCCGGCTGCTTCTCAGTCCAACGCTTGCCGCCTACTGCTACCAGTACCCTAATTGCGTAATATACAATTAATCGGAATCTGAATCGTTTTGAAACAGATTGCTAATTCATTGCTTCAAAAGATCGGTAAAAAATTCTGCTCAACAATGTTAATAACGCAATGAATGTTGTTGAACTGTCAAAATCAAACAGATTAGTCGTAATCGTTTAAGAAAATGTGATACGCAATTAGGCTGCTGGTTATATTAGATTAGCTCGAATTTTAGCAAATGCCATAAACTGGCCAGGTCATGTACATGATGCATGTGACCGTTTCTAACAAAATCGACAGAAATATATCTTTGTTTCTTGTAGTGCGATGCGAGTATGCGAGGATACGTCATTGGGTGCAAAACTGCGATCTCTGTGGTGTATGTTGTTTAAACACATACAGTCGTACCGCGAGTTCACAGCAATACGACTCTTAACGTGCCTATCCTTTGATAATGAATGCTTACTGCACCTATCTTGAATTCGTATTTCAATTCATACCACTAATACTATGAAAGGTCTAGACAATGTGACCGCTTTTCATTGAGTGTACAATTAAGTATTAAATCGAAAAGATTTTTTTTTCTGCATTGCTAGGTTGTACCTGCTTTGACGTACAAGATTAAACATGGTTAATAACAAAAAGAAACCTAAGAAAAACAACAGCTAGTTCTTTCAGAAAGGAAAATTATGTATTTATATATCTTACATAAAAGCAACGCTTTAAAAAAGGTGATTGGTACCAAACCACCATCAATTTCGAAATTAGAAGGATTTCCGCAAAAGTTTTGTTTCTTTATTGGTTGGGAAACAACCTTAGGAGGCGTCGGGTGCGGCTCCCCTGTAGAGCTATTCTGCAACTATCTCACCGTGAAAACTTAGATGAAGTGAACTCGGAGTGAGCTGTCGGTGCCACTTCTGATAGGGATTGTCCAAAATCAAAATCAAAATATTTTATTTCACATAAACTTACATGGGCACTTTTGAAACGTCCGATTCTAGGTGCACGGTTCCAATTGGTCGTTTCCTATAGAGAAGAGCCGGCAAGAAACTCCATGGTTACTCTTTTAAAAGTATTTGTCTTTTACAATGTTTTTAATGACAGTGTTAATAGGTATGGGAGGACAGTGTAGGCCTGTCAACAAGTACCATATGTTAAACAAACATATGGTACTTGTAGACAATGGTCTATAAATTTACAATCCACAAGGCCTACGACTTTCTCACATTTACAAAATATAAAATAATCTAATAAAGTAAAATTAGATGACAAATAATGAAAATATTATGCCAGAGTTTTGTAAAAGTCAATATGTAATAAAAAATAAAAATTAAACACCATTATTTGGGAGCAGTTATTAGAAATTTACATAGTGATGCCGTTTATGAGGTACCAGGGAAGCCACATGTGCAGAGGGAATAAGGATGATGACATTTTTTTTTTTTTTTTATCTAAATAAATGGTTTGTTTCCAAATACTGCAAACAAATTTACAAAAAGTGAAAAAGCTTAAAAAAATGTTAAGTTATAAACGTTTTAAGATAGGGGTTAGATAAGGACAGCACTATCTTAGAAGTGACGTCACGACTATGTAACTTCATACTAGCGCCGTACATTGTCCGTACCGTGCGACAAGGACGGGAATAATCCCCTTCAAAAACTTTAAAAGCGTGTATCTTCTTCATATTTACACCGACTTAACAGATTTTTTCGATTATCTCATTTTTACTATGCCTTCTTTGAAATTACATTATTTTTATGAACATTTCTAATATCAGTCATCATCCCTATTATTGCCAAACTTTCTTGTCTTCGACGTAGTCTTTAATCTTATAGTACGCTTTTTAAGGACTCGTTTGATGTGGGTTTTCAACTTTCCATCGCTAAGTTCTGAAACCGACTTTGGCAACTTGTTATAAAAGCGGATACTGTTTATCAGAAATGATTTGCTTGTTTTAGTTAATCTAAATTTGGGTATAACGATTTAATTTTTAATACGTTTATATTATGGAAATCTTATTTTAAAAAGTCCTATGTTTTTGCGAACATACAAAATACTTTCTAAGATATAAAGAGAAGGCAGAGTTAGTATATCAATTTCTTTGAATTTGTTTCTAAGAGATTCGCGAGGACCCATTTCATAGTTCGCGCGGATTGTCCTCTTTTGTAAAATGAAAATTTAATCTACGTCAGCTGCTGATGATCCCCACAGCAGAACGCCATAAGACATGATACTGTGGAAATAAGCAAAGTATACTAACCTAGCTGTGGCTATATCGGTCAACTACCTTATTTTTCTTACTGCATAGGCAGCTGAACTTAATTTACCTGAAAGAGCTCTAATGTGAGCGCCCATTGCAATTTTGAATCTAAAGTAATTTCTAGAAATACAGACAAAGACGACCAGACCAAGACGGGATGACACTGACAGCTCACTCCACGCATGTTTTCACGGTGAGGTTTTTACTGAATCGACATGTTGATACACCGGCAACCTTCAAGCGTCGCACAATGTAAACAACCAGCCGCACGACCATATGTGCCACCAACATGGTTTTTGAAAAATCCCCTAATGGGATTATTATGTCTGTAGGTGTGCATGTGGCATCACAGCGAGCCATAAGAGAATATCAGTGCAGTGTTATTTGTTTTTTAACTTGCGCAGCATTGTTCTGGGATAGGAGTGTTTTTGGCCTCGCAAAGGTTTTTCTTTTGTTTTCATGAATTTGTAAGTTTTATTGTTTGTATTTCCTGTGCGTGTCCCAAATAAATAATGTGTCTATCCTGCTGTTTACTACGAAAGAGGAGCTATTGTCGCATGGCTTTACATATAAGACCAGTTCCTGTCCCTAAGAAAGGATGCCAGCTTAATTAAAAAAGCTATTTATGTTACCGACTGTAAAAAATGCCATTTATGTGATTGATTCTTCTGTGTTTGCTTTAATTGAGAGCTCGCCTGTCGACCCTCAGCGCTGAATTACATATTAGTAGAGTTGAGTAGACACTCGGCCCGGACGAATTGCTCAATTCATGTTTCATGGTTCAATTAGTTAATTAGATTTTGCTCGGTTAGTAAATAAGGATTCATTATAGGATTCCTGCTTTGTTAGGATGATGGGAGGTCCATTCAATATGCTTATCAAGTAAATTGCATAGTTATTTTTTTTTTACTTTTGTTATTATATTATACAGGTGCATCAGATATGTGTGGTTATATTAAAGAGTGTGGTACAGACCATCAAACTGAACACCTTCCATTATAGGAACAACATCGTAACCGGGTAATATAATCGAGAAGGTAATTTATTCATTATTTATTTAAATATACTTTACTGTACACCACACCAATAAGTAACAAAACACAACACTACTAATATACAATAGGCGGCCTTATAGCTTTCTGCGACCTCTTCCAGGCAACCTAGGAATGGACAGCGATTTGCCTGGACATTAAATGGGGTTGTCGTTGGTGCAAATAATAAATTGATACATAAATACATACATAAATGTATAAGCAACAAAAGTAAATGAAGACTATACATTTTTACAGTTAAGAAAAAAAGATCACAACGACAAGTAAAAGGAACATTACACAAGTATTTTTAACAAAATTTTGTTTAGGACATTTCTTTATGTTTTTGCAATTGTGATGTTCCAAGGTGCTCATTGCATTGCATGACTGAATGTGTCCCCAGTGCATGAGCAAACAGCACAATCTGTTAACCCCTTCTGGAGATACTAGCTCCCTGTCTCAATTACATAAACGTTGACATTATGCGGCATTTAATTTGATTTGAAATGGCGTCGAAAAACGCTCTGTATTTAGATCGCCGCACTTGACTTTTTATGTCAGATCGGTGGTCGATTTGACGCTCCAAAAAGAAGAGAGCAGAAGTCAGCATTGTCAATGCTGAATGTATGTGTTGCACAATCAACAGCAGCCTAAAATGAGACACTAGCGTCCAATTACCAATACCAGTATGGGCTATTATCTCGCTTAAGTTACAACATATAACATTACGTGTAAACAAAATTGACTTGTACCCACTAACGTATAAAGAATGTTCAACGGCCAAGTCACACAACATTAATTATAATAGTACAATAATAATAAGCAGAAGTATAATATACATTAATAATAAGCAGAAGGGGAGGCATTCGCCCAGCAGTGGGACGCTATAGGCTTAGATTAAATTAGAAGCTATGTCCCACTACGCTGGGTTAAATTTTGGATTTTAGGTTACTGGATGACGTAAATTTCTGCGTTATGGTCTTATCCAGAGGTTCTCAAATAGGGGCCTGAAAATGCGGCGAAATGGTTCCAGTAAAGGATGGTACGGCAGTGTTTGCTTCGCGCTCGACTTGGCGGGGGCACTATGAAGTGAGGGTGCTTACCTAAGATTTATTAAATGATCAGTCTATAAAGTTCCTGCTGCTTGGACTCAGGCCAGGCTCCTTTCTATGAGAGGAAATGGGCCGTATTTCAACTCGCGGTTCATTGCAAGTTGGTCAACTACGATCCATGGCTTCGTTCCAATAAGCAATGAAAGGACAAATAATAAGTTGCTGTAACTAAGTTTCAAAGGCGGAAATTAAAAGGCCTTTCTCCAGAGCAAGATATTTATTTCACGGAGAATTAAACGGTAACCTCGAAGAATTCAAAAGCGAAATAAGGTACCCACTTAATTAATTGTAAATGCATGCCCGAGAATGGGGGTTTTCGTCTTATAGTGGTTGGTATACAGCTCTTATTGGCAAAATTATTCTCAAGCTGGGCAAACCCCTCTGTTAGTACTTAGTATAACAAAACCAAATCAATGTTTACAAAATACACACAGTTATTGGCTGGTAAAGAACTTGGTGCAGCGCAAGAAAATTCGACACTTCAAAAACAATTCCCTCAACTTATATAATAAACTATATTATTCCACGATCGCTGCACGAACATTCTAGTCTTTTCAAGAAAAAATATTCTGAGAAAAATATATAAATGAAACGTTTCGTATTTGAAGGGAGGAGACGGCATTCCCGTTCCTTGCAACAATTTCTTCCAAAAGAGCGGGCGAATGTTGGTAATAAAAACATAATAAGCTTAGAAAAGGTCGCGGTACGCCACGCGAGGAGACAGGCGACACCGCGCGCATACTTAATACTGACACTAATAACACTAGTGTTATACTTTCCCCGTTTTGTGGGTACCGTGTGAAGATAACTTTGAGTTTAGGCGACAGCGTTAGTATTTGTTTTCGAACAAAAACGTTATTGGCTTAATCCAGTGACAGATATTATAACGGGTTTTCCCGTATTTTTTTTCGGGCTAGCGACATTCTGGTTACGGAGATATTGAAAGACAAACTTCCATCGTTTGTCGTGAATGCGTCTTTAAAGCTGTCATAGTGTGTAGCTATCTAAAAAACTGTTGATAACATAAGCGGGAGATTCCGATTGGTGTTGTAACTTCATCTATCATCTAAATCCAAAATATAATTACACCAATCGATACTTAAAGAATCAAAGAATTTTATACGTTGAGTCAGTTCTGTGACGGACCACTCGCGGTGGAGGGGAAGGCCCCGCTATTTCGAGGTAATTTCTCTGTGTTACATAATTTGTATTTAATTTAAAAAAATGACTTTGTAAAGCTACAATGCTCGTTTGATAAGACATTGTATATAAAACGAGTATTTTAACGGCGGCCGAGCTCGTACGGACATCGATTGTTTGTGATCTCCGATTATTAAAACACATTAAGGGCAGCAGCTAGTGCACGTTTCACTACTACGTCTATCAACATCCGTTCGGACATAATGAAGGTGCGATGTGTGACCTTCTATGGTTTCTGCGCTCATTGGAGTCACCAAAGGATAAAAACTTAAAACTAACGGTAGTACCACAACCACTACCTACCTCAGAAGTATTCGTCCACGACACAGCTTCATCCCTTTTTTGTGACTTTTTACGAAAACAAATATAGCGGTACCAAGTGAATCAGATACATCTGAAAGATGTGACGTCGTAGTATAATTGATGGTTAAACGAACTTACCGAATCTCCACGGGTATTCTTATCCTACCTATCTTCCTCTTCTTTATACCCTCGAGAGCCTTTCGGAGGATAAGTGTTGGTCAAGGTTATATATTGGCAGCATGGCATCCTTTGCGCTAAGTTAATCATTCTGGAACCACTTAAGTGATGTTCGACCATAATATATACGGGATGTCACATCCGAAAGATTTATACCCCACCCAAACCCTGTGATTCCAAGATCAATCATGAATCTCCCCGAGTTATGTCGTGGCCAGTTTTTGTACAAATTATGATATAATTATAATTTGTACAAAAACTGGCAATTTTTTTTAGAGGCAGCTGTATTGTTTATAAATAATTTTTGGCCAAGGACGCAATCATAATTTCGAAAGTTTTAGGTGTAAAGTTTTGTCTTGCATATGCTTCTCTGATAATAGGGTTGACACCAGGGTAAGTCTTTTCCAGAGTGGGTGTCTTGTTCTGAAAGGAGACAGATTAGGATCAGGTTTTACAAGATCGTTTTGTGAAAACTTCAAAAAAAGCGGGTACCAGGGCTGACTAGGCCAATGTGGTACTACCATTATTCCCGTAGCTTTATCATTGACTATTTTCCGTAGACATCTTAAAATCAATGAAAACGGAGGGAACGAGTAGAAGGAGAAGAAGATTTCAGGAGAACCAAACTTATTAACGACTTTCTTGTAAGCTAACAAGGACAGACTCCATTCGGTATCAATGTTTTGTCGCCTCGATTCCTCGTCTGCCTCAACATTGTCTTTCGACTTTATATATGATGCGAATATATGCGATTGCCTTTCTTTGCACAATTGCCAGATTTCGCGAGCTGATTCGTTTAGGTTCGAATATTGTAACTCCACCGTATCTATTTATATAAGATATTGCTGTTGTATTTTCGATTCGCAGCAATTTCTCTTTGTTGCGTTGTTGTTTAGCGAAGCACTTAAGTCCGTTAAAGGCGGCTTTCAATTCTTACAATTTATGTGATTAATGATCTCCGTGTTATTCCAGAAACCAATTGTCCTTTCACCATTACAGAATACGCCCCTGCCTGTCAGAGAAGCGTCCG
Organism: Dasypolia templi; assembly: GCA_963555695.1. Classification (NCBI taxonomy): domain Eukaryota; kingdom Metazoa; phylum Arthropoda; class Insecta; order Lepidoptera; family Noctuidae; genus Dasypolia; species Dasypolia templi. The sequence goes on from OY743147.1 coordinate 3,948,878, forward strand.
AAAATATTTCTAATTCATAATATCCGTAGCGTATTACATTTTTGGTACGCATTATATTATCTATCCACCATACTAAGTCTGGTTTTAGGCTAATGGGTAACATCATAGTTTTATCATAATCATTGTCAGAGAGTGTCAGAGCTAAGAAATTTTCGCGTTCAAAGAGTTTGGTATGCCGGACATATAGAACAAAGTATACCAAGGTACTTAACAAAATCTCTAACAGATAATAGTTTTTGTTTAGAAATATTTTCGACACACTTCTGAACTTTGACTCGTTTTTCCCTTGGTAATATTAAACAGTAATCCTGCGAATGCAGTTCGAAACCGAGAAAAGTTTGGGATTATTTTGGTTCTAATTTACTTTTGACATAATTTATGACAAAACCCAAATGTTCTAATAATTTCTTTAGGTCGGTAACACATTTGAGGCATTCTTCATAATAATTACCGATACCTCTATTCCTTAGTGTGGCAACCACCGGTTTCATAAGATTCGTGAAAATGCTCGGTGCTTGGGACAAACCGAACCGTAAACATTGAAATTCGAAAATTTCCTTTTCGACATGAATTTAAAAAATATTTTTGAAGTTTCATCGATCTTTATTAGAAAATACGCTTCTCTAAGGTCTATAGTAGCCATATAGCAATTTTGCCATATTGTAATTAATTTTGTAACCGTTATAATATCCTCCATTTTAAAATGTTGTGTCGTAATAAAATTATTTAGGTTATTTAAATTAGGGATAAATCGAAATGACCATCACTTTTGTTAGCCAGAAATATTTTGACAAAAATTGGTAAGGCAAGGCAGCACGTTTAACAACAGCACCGGAAGACTGTTATTTAGATATTTCGGTCTTTATATTGTTTATTTCGGAATGACCAAAATTTTGATTTTCGGGTATAACTGTTTGAACAACTGGGTTTGTGAGGGGAATTTTTAAATCACTTACGTAACTTAAAACGGCAGGATCGTCAGTTATATTACACCAGTTATCAAAAAGTAGCTAATTCTACAAGCATGGTTACCTCGTTTAAGGTTTGTTTGTCCTTAAGTTGGCTTTCGATGACGGTGTCTGGCGATGTGCAGCCGACGTTGGCCATTTGTTCGTTTGAGCATGGAAACGAGGTCTCTGCCCACCATGCCTGCGTGCCTGTTGACCTAGATATCTGGGTGGGCCCCGCCAGTTTTCCTGTTGTGTGTATCTCCAAGATGTGGTGCAAGGTCACTACGCCGCCTGCGCGCGCTGCCTTTATTTTCTCGCCTAGATTGGTTCCAAAAAGGTAAGTGTCCCTTTTTACGTCGGTAATCAGCTGTGTGTTTTTTTTTATCAAGGGATGTAATCACCAGTTTTCTATTTGTTTTTGTGTTTTCAGAATGCAGATGTAGCAACATTTTATTAATATCCGATATTTTACTTTAAAGTTCTATTTTGTCCACATCCCCATCAATAATGGAGCATGTCATATTCGTTAAACCCGCAATTCCGTAACCAAGATGGTTTTGTGCCTTTTCCAGTAACTTGTCTCTGTTTCTTACAGGGTCACTAATAACCGGGATGATTTTCGGATTTAACAGAGGAGCTTTGACAAGCTTGAAGTTTTCTGGTACTAGTGACTTTTCCAAACCTTCCTGCTTCTGTTTCTCTCGTCAGGCCGTCGACTAGGATACACCCTCAACGTTTAGCAATCTCGTCAGGAATCCGTGGTCCGAAGACTTCGTCTTTTCCCTTCAATTCGCGCTTCTAAAATCTCCTGGGGTAGGGCTTCCTGGATATTGGTAGCAATAACGATACCTTTACTAGGGCTGGGACCTGGTTCTGAGAGCGGCGTTCAAACACCGATTTGTGTTTCATGCTCAATATCCCCATCCAAGGGGAAGGTCCTGCTCGCATTTTCTATCGAAAAACAAGAAGATACAGCGGACCTAATAACTGGCTTTGGTACATCAGGATCGTCCGATTCAGTTAGATCCACCCGAGCTTGTTCATACGGCGGTGACTCGCCTGGTGATAATGACGCTGAACCACCTGGTGATAATGGCCAGGGGTCGGGATTGGCAAAGAACAACGCGGACGTTGTTTTTTAATTATACGAAATAATCATATACTGCATTTGCAGTTGTGTATTTTAGAGTCATTGGTTATAATCACTTTACAACACGAGACTGTATGGTTATCAGTCATGATCACGTCATGGAGAATAACATTGTCACCTCATAAACTATATTCCGTAGTAGTTATCTGTTGCGATCATATCGCAAAGAATAACCTGCAGGTAAGTTGTAATCTATCAGCCGCGATTGCGTCGCGGAGAATAACATGAGGCATGTAGTAATATCGTTTAAAGTAGGTATATTACGATCGTTAACGTATTTCATAACGTTAACTAGGTACCTTAGGATAAAAATACACACACGAAAACAGAAAATAATCACTTTTTATACCTAATTGACGGAAGATAGTTTTTAAACATCTAGTAACATGATCATCGTTCGATGTATGAATTATGCGTAGGTAAAGGTAATTCGGGACACGAGTAGTTCTTCAATAAGGTAAACAAGTATGACTCAACTTCGCTCGAATCCGAGAAGTGGTTCCGTTGCTTTTGTAACCGTCTTATTTTCTTCCGAATGCGCGAGTCATTATCTCCGTGTTTTCGTTTACCTATTATAGGTAAACCAGCACCCTAATTGCGTAACACATTTTGTTTTTGAAAGCGATTCTGAAATGAAACAAATTGCGATCTTAATTGTTTGCTATAATCGGAATTGTGTAATGAAAATGATCTCAATTCTGCCAAATTTTATAGGGATGTATATCATTTCTAGCTCTATCTCGCGTTTTGTTCATCGAAAAGGAATTATTCGCTTCCGAATAATTTTGCTACAATTTAATTTTGTTTTAACTACAACTGACCGTCTACTAATGCTTATAAATAAAATTGCACAATGATGGCTGAAAAATTAAAAAACAATTTATAAAACAATTTCTACCATAAACTGCCAAAGGAGGATGGCCAAATCGTACCTGACGATGAGTCTCTGGCGTCCCGTTATGCCATATATATAAAAAAATCCGTTATTTTTCAAATACTCATAAAACATAAGAAATATCTCATTATGAAGCCAGAAAAAAAAGATATACATTTTTTCTTGTTTAAGTAATTTCGTTGAATTTTTTAGAATAGCATGTTCAAAACGCACCCTATTGACGATTCGTTTGGCTTATGAAATGACCTAGTACTCAAAGATTATTACTATTCACGTTTTTATAAAAAGTTATTCATGTAATTAAATTCTAAAAATAAAAATGAATCAAAACAACAAGTTTTCATTATGAATTAGATTCTTGTCATAAAAAATAAAAGTTCATAGAAAACATATTTTGTTCAATTGCGTACAACGTAGCACATACATTAAATGTCATCGACGCGCGATAAAGATTAATTGTCTAACACCCGGCGATCGAAGAGAGGATGATGAATAAAAATTATTTTATCAAAACCCCTTTTTCATTCGTTTACCCAGTGATAATGCAGACTAAAGACTGTATCTGCGACTAAATCTCTGTTCAGTCAGAATTGAAATCAGTCATGGTGGGCATTAAAAAGCTTTAAAAATCCCTTTTTTTCTCTGTAGGTATTAGTGCGTTTTGATTGATCTGAACGAAGTCGAAATAAATAAACAAGTACGAAATGAGATCCCTAATTACACTCTTCGCTTATCGCTAAAATACTGAAACTGTATGTCATCTGCCTAGCATTAAATCGACTTATTTAGTGATTCTAACCTCAAATATATTTTTTCCATTATTAAAATATCTTGGCCATTTAGATTATATTTTCGAACAGTATGGTGATAACTACATAAAAACAATCCAATCTCACTATAATTGGTTTCTGGACACTCAAAATAAAAGTCAGGTCCAGCGTCTATACAAATTTGGCCGATGTTCTTTGAAATACGCAACGAAACGTTCTTTTCTTCACGTTTTAGTTATCTGTGGCCAATGACAAAATCGTAGAAAAGCAGTGTTGTCAAATAAGTGGGACTTCCACTAAAACTAGGAGTTTTGGACACCCGTACTAGGGCGGTCGGCAGACAAAATTTATGGTGGTTAGGACTTTGTAGAAAATACTACAATCATATACTAAAACTATTGTTTGTCTAAAACCTGTGTCAGTAATTTTACCATTTTATTTATTTCAAATGCCGAAATGACTTCGGATTTGAAAGCTGATTTGTAAAGACGGTTTATTATGACGAATATAGTGAAGAATTTTATAAGAAGCTGCGCCCGTGTAAGATCGAAAACAACGTCATTTCGAAAAAAAAAACACGAAACATACTTCCAGGATAAAAATTGAACTGTTAAGCCGTTAATGTGTATCTAACAAACATCCAAACATCTTCACTAACTTTTATTTGTGATGTTATATAAAGTAAGTAGTTCTCCTAATTTAGTCCTACGGTCCAAGTGGACTCGGGAAAAAAAGTTGGCAACACTGATAAAAGTTATTTTAATATTTACGATTCGCATTGTTTTGCTTTGAAATACGAAAGTTGTTTTTTATTGTTCAACACATAGAATCATTTAAAATGTGACACAGAATCATATTTACTTACTATTCCTGTACATATACATGTTGGCCTATGTTACAGTTTCGAATACTTGTTTTGTGTTGTCGCTGAACGTTTGGCAAGGACTAGGGGCTAGGGCTGATAAGGCTCTGTCTTCGTATTGTACTGGCTGCACACACACTCCACAGCGAAAGTACTTATGCCAACATCATCACGACAAGTAAGTACCTATGCCAATATATAAAGAAATAACGTGTGTAGGAGTGTACCTTCATATCTTATTGATTTATGTAGATAGAGGTTCTTCATTGGTCAGTCTACCTAAGGACAATCATTAATTTGTTGTGTAGACACAATTTAGTAACCTATGTGGGGTGAGCTGTTTGTTGCAGATAAAATAATGATTGTAAATTACGAGTAGTATATCACCTTCAACCGCGCTTAACAACTGAAATTGTAAATTAATGTTTTTGTTTGTACTGAAACAAACTATAATAACAACTTCAAAAAATAATCAAAACATTTTTGCAGACGGTGCTAAAGCTTACAAGAATGGAATACAAATACCAACAATAATCTAGTTGACATATGGGGGAACTCCTTACAAAGACGTTTTTGTGCAGGACATGGAAAACCAATCATCTGTATTAATAATTGAAGGTAAGCTTTTTGACACAGTTATGAATCAAGCGGCAACTCACATAATGAGGGTTTTCTGAAATGATCTCCGATAGATGGCAGGACTGTAGCGGCAGGTCCAATGGACTGTCAAAATACATACGCGAATTGTAATTTTCCTTATATTTTTTGGTTTATTTTTTCTTAAAATCATTCCTTTCGGAATATCGTTGTTTAAAATGCCACAGTGTTGTGCAGTGCCTATGTGTGCAAATAAAACAGGAGGACATAAGTTCCCTACGAGAGATAAAACCCGATTAAAACAGGGGCTTGTAGCCATTCGCAGAGATAAATTTACTCCAACGAAATATAATCCATAATAAAATCAATAACACTTCCAAATACAATAGAATTTCAATAATTTATGTTCAGTACCTACGACTCTGTGCTATTTGACAGCTGTTTGGACCTGACGCCTACGAAGCGCCGCCTAGTGGCAGAAAAAGTTTCGAAAACCCTCATTGTGAATATATCCTTGGGCGAACTATCTACTTATGTAGTCACATCACATATTTTATTTTTATCTAACTAATGTTTACTATTCTAATTTAGTGTTATTTTAAATAAAAACATCTGGAGACTGAATAATGGGCTCTAAATAAAGAAGACATACAACCCATAGCAAGCACTAGACCGATGGCTTTTGTTCAGCCATAGGCATTATTGGCAAACTAGGCATCTACTTTATTTGAACAGAAAATAATTTGATTTTGTTTTCAAACTGTAGGAAAGTTCCCGGGGCGCTTCACCTACAAAGACAAGAAGGCAGCATGAATGATGGAGCCCCATTGCTGTTTCTTCGGCTACTGCTGCTGTTTACTTCTGACATCACTGCTACTACTGCTACTACTTTGTATACACTTCTACTGCTTAACATAGAACCTGACAATTGTTCATAAAAGCTATTCATATTTTTTATTAGAACACTATTGATTGTGATCTGCAGGACAGCTATGTAAACATATGTACCTATTGTGTTAATTGAAAACAGTGTAAACTTTTAAAAATAACTTTGGATGAAATATTTAAGAATACACTAAGAACTTAAAAAATTTTATTCATAAAGGAAAGTGTTTATTGTTATACTAACTACAAAGAAGGTGGTATTTAGCTAAATAAACGGTTATTCAATAGATATAAATAGAAAAAAATAAATTAAGGTAGAGATAAAAAAACTCTTTTATTACAACCTTCATGAAAATAGCAATTTTTCACATTTAACATAAAATATTTGGACACGAGACTAAATGAAATTGGAACAAATATATTGCATGGATTGGTGGAATTTGGCAGCTAATGTATTCCCATAGAAGTCATCGTGGATAATTTATATACCTTCTGCTTGCTAATGCTTGCTGTGAGCGCTGAGATAAAGTTATTTTCCTGAATAATGTAGGTACCTCTTTGAGCCTGACACCTGAACGAACACCAAAAAGAATTAGTTAATCCTTATTAATTTACATCATCCATCCACAAGTTTAATAGGCCTATCGGTTAGACACTTCAATGTACAATCAATCTACGGAACAGTAATATTCTGCTATGTACAATAATTTGGTGCCACAATTCTATTGTTTATTGTCTAACCTCTGTTATTAGTTGAAAAGGTGGATGGCCTAGGATATTATAATATATCTAAGTATAAATACATATAAACTGCTCAATGCAGTATCAAGCAAAACCAATTCAACGCAAAAGAGTATTTTGAAGGGGCTCCATAAAATAAATTCAAAATTTAGTTCCCTAATTAGATAACTTCATGACTATCATAGCGGTGCTAGAATTAAATGTTAAAATCCTCGAAATAGATTTTGAGGATTTACACTAGGTACATCCTATATGGTTATGACAAAATACATATTTTATAAATGGGTAGGCATTTTTACAGATTTTTGTAAATTGGTTAGGTTTATACAAAGAGGTTTGGGTTTGGTGGTGCCTTACCTATTTTTGTATTATCCAGTACCTACTTATCAAACAATGTGTGTAACAACAACAACATTTTTGCTTCTTTGAAGATAGGATATTTACATTCCAATAATGGGCACATTCACTGTTCAACACATTTAAGAAAATAATATTGCTATTACCTTGAACATTCAATGGTGTGGAATAGGTATGGTAAGCTATGTTCTCAGTGCTTCTGGCTTTTACAATGAAGTTGTCGACTGGGTTGCTAACTAAGCTTGTCGCTTATGATAAGTTTGTTACGGTATATCTCGTATGCCTATGTACGTATTTGTCTTTCGTTAAAATGTTACCAACATACCTCGTTTCTGAAAATAATAATATAGATTTTTTTTACAATTATTCCAAGAAATCCAACTCGCCGACTCGATAACTAAAACACCACTAATATTGATTTATCATTTAGGTTTTACACTAAATCACATTCACAATTTATCAGGAAGACTACCACTGACATGTTTTCGAATTATTTAAGGAGAAAAATATGTAGATCGGAAAACGAAAGCGGCCAGAAGCGTGACTTCGGTTTCAATGCGACTAGTAATTGGTTTCATTTCAGTGATCCAAACCAATTGTCACTTGTCATAATGGTTGCACAATTCGAAACAAAGGCGCTTGCCCAATTTTTCCTGGCATATCATTCACTCTATTCGTCTCAAACAGATTAAAATTGGTTTCATATGTTAGTGGAATAATACGAAAGTCGTAAAATCAAGCAGAGTGCGGTCTAAACGAAGACAATTACTCTCGATCATTTGATGAAAATGTGTTACGCAATTAGGCTGCAGGAATTAAAGTTTTAACTAAATCACACGCGACTTGTACACGAAATATTGCAGATGTTGCGATGCCCGCACAAAAAAAGCGAAAAGACGAGTGCTGGCAGCGGCGTGGGCGCAGCTAACATAGTGAGGGAAGGTACTGTGTCGTAGCCAATTTACTTACTTCTAATATATTTTATTTGTTAGGTCCAAAAATTGTGCGATGCCTAGTACATTAGAACGTGGACTACCAAGAGAATTATATAAATCTGAAGGATGTGACGTCGTAATATAATTGTCCTACTGCACGACAACGGTTTCTTCACAACAGAAAACAATCGTCAATCGAATCGTTTTTTCACTGGTATTTCTACATTTATATTCGTAATTTAAATAATGTATTAACATACTATAGAGTATTCTATTCTAGCTGTACCCGAGGTTACGCTCACGTGACTGTGTATTCTTTTGGCATACAAAACTAATGGGTAGGTACTTCAAGTAATTGTATTGTGGTTAGAAAATAACTAATGTAATTTACGGCGGCTCCTTGTAAGGTTCACCAATTAAGCGGTAGTTACGAATATGCTACGTTACCTGCCGTCCGCTATTGTCCGTCAACTTTCGGCTTTTTGAGGGCGCGCTTTTATCTTTGTCAGCCATGTCCATAGAGAATATAACACTGGAGAAGCCTTACGAACACTTCCCTCCCTGTAACAGTACAAGATCAAATGCTCTAGGACGTTCATAAAAACTACTTTCAAATCAATTGTAACGCACTTCACAAATCGTTTTCACGCCGCGCGGAGCTCCGTGACAATGCCTGACTGAGCTGTTATTTCCTGTAAAAAGCGTTCAACCGCTGTACACCCGACCTTACCTCATAATACATTTTGATTTTACATTCGGTTCAACCATGATTGAACATAAAACAAGGCATGAATCGATTAATTTCCTCATATTGCTTTTGTGACGTCAACATGTTTTGCACCTCGTTTTTACAATCGTAAGACATAAAATATTTTCTTTTGCTTGACAAAAATATAGGTACGTCCAATCATCAAAATTGACATGCACTTGATATGCGATTATGTCTTTAGTAAAAATTAAAGCGAGACTACCGAAGGGTTGATGAGGTCTTGTTTGAAACCTAAATTGAAACGTCGATAATTTCTCAATAGGAACGAATAAAGTAGTCATTTTAGTTGTAAAAAAATGCTTTTCTAACTGTTCAATGTTTTATATTTCCACTATCAGAATTGAAATATTTGGTTAAATAATTGAAAAATCTTTTTTTTTTGTTAGAATTAACCTATTATAATATTCAATTTATTATATTTTTTGTTACTTTTAGTATATATATATTAAAAATCAGCTAGTTTAAGTATAAGCTGTTTTATTTCATGGATTCATCAAGTGCGTATCGTGCGTGGTGGACGGAGATAAGCCGGTAATCCGGTGAAGAATTGCCGGGAAATAAGCCACGGGATCGTGGATAGCTTACGGATATTGGTAACAGAGACCATGGAATCACCGCGCCGCCGCCGGCTGTGTCTAGAGACGGCGGTACTCATAAAATTCCTGGTGCCGAACGTGCGATGCTTCTGGGGGTCTGCTCTCTAAAGGCTGGCTGATTTTACCAAAGACAGATAACTTTATCTGTGTAATAAAATTGTCGTATGATATCTAAAATAATTTAAGACTGTTTTTTCGTAGGCCTCTGGAAACACTTCCAAAAATTCAATATTTATTTTCAGGATTTATTCTCATTCTAGGTATAAAAGTTTGGTGATATTCGGCCTAAGTCCGTCATCGACGATACGGACCCATCCGAAAGTAGTTGATCCGTCAAAACAATTATGAAATTAAAAAATAACAAATCGCGAGAGAGGACAACAGACTGTCAAATCGTGCTGTCATTCAATCTTATTTCGGGTTTTACAGTATTCTTATGTCCGTTGGTGACGCGGAGTAGGTATCGCCCGTAACTTCGGCCGTAACAACAATTTTCGGCCTAGAAGAGCGGTAACCGCCACGTGCGGCCGTATTGTCCAAATACAGAGCGTTTATACCACCTTAATACAAATGGTGAAAATGACAAATTTTCATAACGTCCGTTGTAAATGTGACGAAAACGCTCTTTTAGGAAACCGTAGCTTCAGGGGGTCCCTCTCTGTTACGGACCGCCTTCAAAGTCATCAGTTTCTCTACGACATTACATAATTTGTGTCGTAATGCAAATAAACGGTGACACGCTTTGTATAGAAAGTGTAGATAATGCGCCTCTAGCTGCAGCCGACAAGACGTTTCCGTGCTCTGTGGCATAATGAGTCTACGTTTGCCTGGACGTAAAAATATCGCGGTGGGATTTTTTTGCGAACCGAATCTTCAACGCACCGCTTAGCGAAGAGAGTTGAAATCCAACAGTGTGTTTTTCGACGCGCTGGGTTGTTGGATTCTCCGAGACTTAAAAATCCAGTGAGCGATAAAATCTCGCCACTTTATTTTTATTTAAGTGCGTGCACACGTGGTCTTACTTAGAAGATTCTCATTCATGTTTTGTGTTAATAACGGAGCCTAGAAACTTTTGTGAAATGTGGCCCAGAAGATCCAATTGTAACTTCAAGTAATATTTTTAGGATTAAACTTATAGTCAACACTATATTTATTATATATTATATATGCATAATAAAGAGGAAATATTTGATTGTTTGTTTGTATTCAATAGGCTCCGAAACTACTGGACTTAAAACTTAATTAACATTAGTTCGAGGCCTGGATGAGTTGTAACGTCTTTAAGACGTAACTACATACTTACACAATTTAGAATAAAACTTAACGAGCCACGAGGTCTCAAGGGCAATCGGCATTTGATAAGACACGTAATGATAACTTGGAAACCCTACGGGGTTATAGAAATGGCTTTATTTAAGTTAAGCCATATGATGTTTGTACCCAACGGAATAAATATGTGTCGTCAGTCCACTTACATTACATTTAATGATAACAGTAGATAACGAATTGTGTGTCAAAACTTTGGTCCAAATAATATAAAATAAAGGTTTTGTGTATTAAAAAAAAAAATTGAGTCTCATTATATATTATAACAACACCAGCCCTATTATTGTCCCACTGCAGTGCAAAGGCCTCCACTCATACAGTGAAGGCACGGGCATTGATCTTGAGACTTAAATTAACTCATCATCAGCCCACAGCAGTCCACTGCTGGACATAGGATTTCCAATTGCACGCCATTTAGCTCGACTCTCGGCAACTCTCATCCAGCTGCTACCAGCCACCCTGCGAAGATCGTCGCTCCACCTAGCCTGATTCGCGGTCACCACTCAAGAACACGTCTACCCCAACGGTCATCGGTTCTACGGCAAAATTTTACTTAAGTTAAATTAACTAGCTAGCAGTTAATAGAATTCTGAATCTGCTTGATAGTTGCCCGCGACTTCATCTGCGATCCTGGATGAAAAAGAGACGTATGTCCTTCTCCAAGTCCTGTTCTACCCATGTGCCACATTTCATCCAAATCCGTTCAGCAGTTTTAGCGTGAAAGCGTAACATACAGAAAAACCTACTTTTGCATTCATAATATTATGTAGAAATAGAAAATATTTTATTGTCCAGGTAATACAGGTAGTACTGTAGTGCTATTCTGTAACCATAACATCACGCCTTGTTTCCCCGAAGGGTTGAGCAGAGGTGTACCTACAGTACACCCACATTTCGCCAGTTATGTTTAATATAATAATAATATAATAAACTTTATTTGTCAGATCATTACAATCCAATATTGTTAGTAAGGACATAAAACAACTTACAAATTAGTGTTAGTACAACATAATAGTAAATACATTCAAAATTACATAAACTACTTCTGGGCACGGTTTGACGGCAACACTAGCGTCTTCGTCCAGTGCTTCCAAATAAGGCTATCAGTCCTATCAGATACGGTCATCATGAGACTGTTGGCGCTGCTACGCACCCGCCACACCAGGGATGCGATACGCTTTCGAATAATATCATAAAAGTCATCTACACGAGCCTCAGCGAACATACCTGAAGCGCTGCAGTGTCGCGGCAGCCCCAACAGTGCCCTGAATGCGTTATTGTATTGGACTCGCACGGCGCCGTAAGCCCTCTGCGTGTAGTTGACCCATAGACTGCAAGTATAAAAAGATTGGCAGTACGCCCTAAACAGCATACACTTTACATCATTTGAACACCTCGCAAACTTACGGATCAACATATTGCTCATGACTGACAGCGCCCTACGTTCCCTCTACATGTCAATGTTATCGTCCTGTGTAGCGGTGACCCAGTGCCCCAGATATTTGAAGGATGTGACCCACTCTAGAGCGGTCCCCTCGAGTGTGATAGGCTGTACATCATAGGTCTTAGTGCCTGCCTTGAACAGCAGACACTCACTCTTTTCTGCATTATATCTAAGACCCTGGGCCTCCGCATATCGCTCACACACCACTAGCAGTGTCCTGAGGGCGCTGATCGATGGGGCCAGCAGCACCATGTCGTCGGCGTAACTTATGTTATTGACAAGTGTTCCGTCAATTGAACAACCTACCATAGTGCTACTGAGCTCACGAACCAGCCGATCCACATACAGACAGAAGAGTTTTGGTGAAGTAAGCCCGCCCTGCCTGACCCCGCACTCCAGCCCATACGGATCGGATAGCGAGCCTGCCCACTTCACCATATTGGTTTGATGGCCGTACCAATATTTAAACAACTCAACCAATTCCCCTGGAAGCGTTGTTTCATCATGCAACTTCTTCCATAAAACACCATAGGACACCAGATCGAAAGCCTTTGATAGGTCAAGAAAACATGCATACACGGGGGTCTTCCTGTCCGTATAGTATCGAACAGTGTGCTTGAGACAAAGAACAGCATGTTCAGTTGACAGACCTGTTCTGAAGCCAAACTGTGCGTCGTGTAGCGACAAATGTTTATTTAACTGTTTGTCCAGCACACTGTCCAACACTTTTGCTACTACCGTAGCCAACGATATGGGCCTATAGTTATGTACGTCCGAAGCGTCTCCTGTGCGGTTTTTTATGATGGGCACAACCAAGGTCTTCATTAGATCATGTGGTAGGTACGTGTGTGAGAAGCAGAAATTAAAAAACAAAGCCAGCACTCTAGGCATATGCACACCTGCATTTAGTAAATGCTCGATGCTCAGAGAATCATGCCCAGGTGATTTTCCGCGCTTCATATCTCTCAATACTGCTGCTATTTCCTTAGCTGACACTCTTACCAGTGGTCCCATTGCTGGCTCACTAGCCGCCACGGCCTCTCCCATTGAACCTAGCGGCGACTTCACAGCAAAGTGATTCCCGAACAAGTTAGCAATGGCTGCAGGCTCACTAAAACCCTCAACACTCGCCGGAAGGCTCGACCTGGCAGTCAGTTGGTTAGTGTGCTTCCAAAACTTAACAAAATCCTTCTTGTCGTGATAAGATGCTATTATATTCATTTTAATTTGCTCCCTGTTCTTCTGACACCATTTTAATTTACTTTTAAAAACTCGTTTTTTCTCTCGCATGTTAGTATACGCAGTACCCACCTTTGGTTCACCACATAGTAACCAATTCTGAAAAGCTAGACGAGCGTCCAGGTGCGCTTGCCGAACATGTTTGTTCCACCCTATTACTGGTTTTTTTTTGTTTTGTTCCGGCCCAGAGTAACTAATACGTGACGCACCACTTAATATATCAACAATTTCATAATACATTTTATCAATAATACATCTATGTTCTCTTTTTGTACACAGTTTGTCACTACAATTTCTGAATTCATAGGGAAAATCAATTTCTCTTAATCTCGTCGTACATAGGTTCTTATATAAGTCAGTTTGTTTTAAATCCCTGTCACCCCACACAATCTTATTTCGAATGCTTACATAAATGCTGGTCTTAGTTCTAAGTAATTCAAAGTTACACATTATTTGTAATGGTACATGATCGGACCAATAAACACCGTGTAATATCTTCGCGTCGACAACCGTTCTCCATGCCGCTTCAGATACCACACAGTGATCTAACCAACTATGAGATCCATAAATGTCACTTACGTACGTATACGAGTCCGAGGAAAGTCCTAATATGTCAACATCTGCACATCGCCAGTTCTGTTCAACACAAAAGTCAAACAGCTCCATGCCAAAACGCTCGCCGGGCTGCGCATTATAGTCACCCAACATAAAAACATGGTCCACACTACACTCTTCCACTATCGCCGCCATCTCACCCAAACATTCCGTAAACTCGACCAAGTTGTCGGCTGAGTCCGTTGGCATGTACACCGAGAACACCAATACCGTCCTGTCGCAACACTTGACTTTGATCGCCGATATACGCGAACTTATACATTGTATGACAGATACCGATTGAAATATGTTTTTCCGCCAAAGTAACGCGACACCTCCGTATGGCCTTCCACGTAACACACCAGCGCCGGTATCTAGCGCCGGTACTTTCCCGTAAACTCGAACTCAGCATCAATCGTGCCCAGGAACGAAATATCTTGCGGCTGTAACCACGTCTCTTGTAAGGCAACTATGTCAGCTGATCGGCATAAACCTCTCACGCACTCAATTGAGCGGGTAATCGACCTACAGTTAAAACTAACAAGTTTTGTGTTATTATTTGTCAGGTTATTGTTGTGTATATCCATCATCGTTAAGTTTCATGTCAAACGTTTTTCTATTAAAATAGATAAACTTTCGAAATTGAATACCCTCCGGTCACAAGTCATCATTAAGAAACATCGATAATTTTGCTTGTGGTACAAAGATCTTGTACGCCGCATAGCGTTTTTGTTTCGCCATATTAATTTTCTTCAGAGTCACAGTTACAGACGTCTTTTTTTGTATGTAGTCAATAATATCGATTGGCGTGGTAGCTGTATCAACTCTGTTTATGAAGAGAGGAACTTCAATTTCAGCTGCTCTAAATTTAACATTCGGTTCCGTTATAGCCTTGCCTTTAGATCCCTGCAGACGATTTCTCGATCTTTTTAATTGAACTTTTTGCCATTCTTCAGACACTTTCTCTTTTTTCCATTCACCCTCTGAAACTATTATTTCCGCTACCGTTTTTTGCTTGGACCCACTGCTATTCGCTGTACTAGCTGGCCGTTGTGACTCACTTATCCTTGATGCGCGAGCGCTTCGATCTTGTTCGGGTTCGATCGACGTCGCCGTATCGCCTTGCAATGGAACGCTACTGGGTGCGAGTGAGACCGGCATTCCAGAAACACGTACGGGCGAGTGACGTACATTTAACTCAACTGTTGATGGGCTAAAATTCCCACTCTCATTAGCAACTGTCAGATCTGTCACAATATTATTGTATACTGAATTTGATACAATCTCGACTTGATTTTGTTCTAAATCGTGCCCATCGGCCCGCTGTCAAAACAAAAACTGTCTATTCCACTGCCACCGCCTCTTCTGCGGTTAATATTCAAATCGAAGTTATTAACTATCGAAGACTGTTTCAAATTTTGCAACTCATTTCTAATCTCACTTAATTGTTTCTCAGTGACAAATGTATCCTTCATGATTTTTATATCATTTTGAATAATCAACATTTCTTTTAGCGTCGTTTAAGTCCCATGTAATAGGGGGCGAGCCTATTGCCATCTAACGAGCCCAAATCCAGACTTCGGGCTGCTACTGAGAAATTCCAGATAGAAAAACCCAATAACACGTTGCCCGACCTAGGAATCGAACCCAGGACCTCATGCTCAGCAGTAGCGATTGCGACCACTAGACCAACGACGCAAGTGGTCTAGTGGTCTGGTTCTGTAACCATCTCATCGTGAAAACTAAGGTGAAGTGAGCGTGGAGTAAGTTGTCAGTGCTACAGATGCTAAGGATTGACCAAGACGGGCTGACACTGACAGCAAGTCTTCACGATTATTTTTTTACAGAATCGACATGCTGGTTCACAGCCTGGTTCACAGGTTTGTCAGGTATCATTTAAGCAAAAGTATTTTTTTTATTCATAATTTTGAATATTAGCCATATGTGACTCGATTCAAAATTCTAGCGAATTCACAAAGTTGTTAAAAGATTTTTATGGCATGTGGCACATCATTAGCAAGAGGATAGACTGGAGAATTAATGAGGGAGGTGGAACATCCCGGTCACTTTTGTATATTTTTTTGTAGCCATATAAACAGCTGTAACATACATACATACATACATAATCAGCCTAATTTGTTCCCACTGCTGGGACACAGGACTCCTCTCTGTGAGAGGGAGTAGGCCGTAATCCACCAAGCGGGCCCAGTGCGGGTTGGTAGATGTCACATGTCTTCGAATTTTTGGTTCTTAGACGTGCCGGTTTCCTCACGATGTTTTCCTTCACCGTTTTGAGAGCAGTGGTGATGAAATAATTTACACAAAGTAAAGCGCCTGTCTGGGTTCGAACCTACGACCTACACCTCGTAAGTCGCGGCCGTTTTACCTTTGCGAGTGTTTACAAAATAATTCAATTATTTCTAACTTTAATTTACCAGAGAGCCTACATTAGCGTGACACGCAACCGGTAACCGTGTCTCGGCATAATCGTTACGAGCGACGCGACGGGGCATAACAGAATCTCTTTTAACGTACTTAAAACCTTATAACGTTGCCGTCAAGTTATACACGTTCGTTTTGATGTATTTTTTTAATTGCATTTTAAAGAGTTTGAGCCCGCCATAGCCCATGTAGTCAAACTGGGTGATCGAGTATTCACGGCTGATGGGGGACCGGGTGGTCATATTTATTTTTAGTATCCATTTATTTCTGGCAATTGACCCATAGAAATACAATAAACAAATATAAATAATACTTATAGGTAGTATACCTGAAAATATATAAAACGAAACATTAAACTGTTGAATAACATACGTAAAATTGCGCGCCGTATTGCGTTGGGTCGTGGGTAGCCTTCCGCGAAAACGCCCGTACACAACACCCGTCGTCCAAAATTCCTCCTGCATGAAGGTCTCCTGATGATAAGTAAGCGGAACCCGCAGCACAAAATACTTAACAGGTTCAGTGCGTGTAGGGTAGTATACGACCCGTCTTATCGCTATCCGCTTTCATCTCAGTGCGCCTCCCGAAATCGTTGTCTGTTTCGCTGTGCGCAAAACACTTGTCTATGTACTCCTACGATTGTAACAATAATAATATAATAAGTTTTTTTTTATTTTCTCTCACAATGGTTTTGAAAGTTTTGAACGATATAAGTCATATTGTGAGAGCTGGTACCTGTGTTAAAGGCCACCTGACCCCACTTAGTGGCATCATAAATAAACATGCTGGTAACATGTTTTTCTACCAACTGTAACAAAAATAAATAAATAAAAATAAATAACATAACAAGCAGTCAGCAGTGCGTGTGAATGTGAAGGTAAATGGAAACCGCAATGTGAAGATAAATGGTGGTGAATGTGTAGGTTGAGTCTAAGTGTCATTTAATAGTGCGGAGCAACTTTTCTGTGTCCTCACAGGAATTATTTTTAGAAATTCTGATACAATTTTCTTACAACTGACATTGATGCCATTATATAGATTCTGAAAAAAAAAAACTGGTATCGTAATTTTTATTTATTAATTTACGCAAATCTTACCCACAACTATCATTACAGATCTTCGATCCAATGCGATAGAGAGGCCTTTACTCCAACCAAAACAATCAACAATCAGTATCTATGTGGAGTGGATTATATTTAGTATGTTTTTTATTCAAGAGATATTTTGGTTTTTGGTAGAGGAGACAGTTATTTTTGTTAAGTATATTTAATCTACTTAACCTGTGTGAAAGAATTATTTTATATTGGTTTTGTTTACATTTATATTAAAGAGGATACTCGTATTGCCTACTCGGTGTATTATTTTCTTAAACCTCAAAAATATGTTTAATGTTTTTTTTATGCGATAGCCTTTTTGGTACGATACGTACTGCTGAGCATGAGGTTCTGGGTTCGATTCCCAGGTCAGGCAAAGTGTTATGGGGTTTTTCTATCTTGAATTTCTCAGTAGCAGCCCGGAGCCTGGATTTGTGTTCGGTTGATGGCACTAGGCTCGCCCCCTACGAGTATTACATGGGACTTAAGCAAAACTGGCGAAATGTGTGTGTACGTTAGGTACACCTCTGCCTAACCCTTCTGGGATTACAGTCGTGATGTAACGTTATGTGTTATGTGTCGTCAACATCAACAATGTTCATAGTTACCACAACATATTCCTCATATTCTTATGTACAACTACTACGTCAAAACCGACCTTCAAGACGTGCCACTGCCAGCCTGGTACTAACCGTAGTTACCGACAGATATTAAGCCTTCGTCTGTGGCTAAATTACAACTGGAAACATGAATAAAGATTGCAAATAGTCAGCTGATTGAAATAACCCTATTATGCCGTTTAGGTTTTCAAGGTGGAATAAAAGGTATGAAGTCACTTACCTCACTAAAGCTTATTTTATCGCCACAGGTTTTATGAGGGGCATGTTGATGAGGTAGCCATTAATGCTGTCATAATACGCAGTCATAAAATCACTTGTAAATAACTGCATGTATTCTAGTGAAATTGTTAAGCTATTCAAAGTGAGTCATTTATTTGCAGTAAACAAAAGATACAAAAGATGTACCGCAAGAAGTGCACCTTTGTACCGCATTTACTGCAATGACACATTTCGCCCTAAATTGGCATGCAATTATTTTGGATAAAATTGTGAAAATAATTAAATGAAGACCATTTTTAACCGACTTCATAAAAAGTAGGAGGCACAAAACTAAAGTACTAAACCAAAGACACCGACTTCCGAAATTAAAGTTATTTTTCACTTCGTAGTGGTTTTTTTTTGTAAAAAAGTTTTTTTATATCTACTTATCGCCGATTATGATACCTTATACTAATTCCATTACTTAAATCCCAAGTTCTGGGCTACTTTATAATTAAATTTTACTTGAAACTTATTATTAAAAACTTATTACTAACTTATCAAGGTATTATGCCTTGAGCTAATAAGTTTTAAGTAGGTACTGAATCCTTTAACTTAAGTATTGGCATTCACATTTTAATTAAATAACCAACTTTTACTTTTAAAAAAACTTTCTATAATTTCCAAAAAAGTTTTGTTTTCAGATCATTGAACTAATTGAATAAGGCTGTGCTCAGACTGAGTCACAACTGGCTATTCTACAGTATATCACTCTATGACAACAACAAGCCGAAAGCGCCAGGATAGCCCTCGAAATTACAATGTTATGAGTTTATATGATAATAATTGTGTTGGGACATATTTGTTACGGCCGTGACTCATAGATATTTCTATATTTTCTCTTTATGTATATATTTTCCTGTTATGAGAGGTTGGTTGGCTTATCACTCCTGCCCACAAACAACCCCGTAAAGTGGAGATCAATGTGCGCGACACGGGTTGTATATTCCCCGTATTTTTAGAAGTCCACATTTTCATATTAATAACTAATACCTAAGTTTCTTGAAGGATTTTCGGACGACCTCAAAGTTATAACTAATATAATATTACAAGAATATGTTGTTCACTTATTCCAGAAAGAACTACGTCCAATTTCGGTTTCTTAATGGAGAAAGAGGATTTTAAAAGTTGATAGTGGTACGGGAACTATACCGTAACGCTGCATATCGAATCTGCAAAAATCTCACCGTGAAGACTTACGTGGAGTGAGCTGTCAGTGTCTTGGTCAATCCCTAGCATCAGTGGCACTGACAGCCCATTCCAAGCTCACTCCACCTAAGTTTTCACGATGAGATGGTTACGGAATAGCACTGCAGGAAACTCTGGTACGGGATATACAGCGCCTGTAACGCACAGACGAGCAAACTCTGTTAGAAGCTTGCAGCGGTGGCAAGGGGATCTTTGCCAAGGTGAAACATCAAGGTTAATAAAATTTATAAAAATGGATATCTCATGCGATTGTCAAACTAATGAGAGGTGCAAAGATGCCAAAAAACATATTTCAGGATAGTTTTAGAACTTTAACGTCATAATGAAAGCCCTTTTCAATAATTTTATCAATTTCTTGCAATAAAGTAAAAACCAGCAACTGAATGAACATTGGAGGAATCAGGAGCAGTTTTTTTTGTAGTTTCTAGTACAGTCAGCCTGCAGAATTTCAGGCGCGCATTCATGAGAGGACGTGCGATCGTTCCATAATACTGTAACCAATGTGTGTTTTGTTACAAAATTATAGATTACTCTTTATCATGTACACATTATAAATTCCAATTATAAGTGTAGAAATTTTACATTGGGTGACACAACGGGCGGTCTTATTGCTAAAAGCTATATTTTACAGACAACCTTTGAATGGATTAAAGAGAAAAGGAGCGACAGGTTGTCAGTGGTGTACCAGTTATATATTCAATAAATACATACATACTTATAACATATATTTATCTACACATATAATAATAAACACGAAACAAGACCACGGAAACTATATGTAATGATGATGTTTAAGGAGAGAGGAAGTGTTTTTTAACCAGAATTTTAAAAGTGGACAGTGATTTAGCGCGCCTTACCGACATAAGCAAGGCATTCCATAACCGTACTGCTTGAACCCTAAAGAACTTGTCATAAAAACTGGTGGAATGCATCCGCATCTATTATATCGCCGTCTTACGTTTTTCGATAACCTGAGATATTAATTAGATATGTGTGTCATGAAGGAACTTGAAACGTTTTTTAAGGTAAGAGGGGGTTGTAGGGTTGAACAGAATACTGTAGAGCTGAATTATAGACCAAAGATTTTAGACAATTTAATTCATTCTTGTCGAAATATACATCTTTTTGAGGCGGACTGTACCTACATAGCACTGATTATCAGGATTATTAAGCAGTTATGAGCACAATATTATAATTTGAATATTAATTGAGCATTCCGAAGAAGCGGCACTTTGACCTTCTAAACAGGAAAGTTAATTCACTGGGCGTTTTCGAAGCTTGTTACTACACAGTTAATCTTTCATCAGATTTCAAAAGGTTGGAAACTAAATTCTTGTCAGTCGAGATCTTGTTCACAATATATTTTAAATTATAGTAAGTAAAGTCGGTTGCGTACCATCGGTGACTGATCGTCAGTAACGAACTGCGCAATAACTGCCTCAGTCTGCACAACAATCGAAAAGATATCATGAAGCTTATAATGCCGCACAAGGAGATTT
Source organism: Dasypolia templi (assembly GCA_963555695.1). Lineage (NCBI taxonomy): Eukaryota > Metazoa > Arthropoda > Insecta > Lepidoptera > Noctuidae > Dasypolia > Dasypolia templi. The sequence goes on from OY743147.1 coordinate 3,970,110, forward strand.
GCATAGATAGCAGTCTCAAAAGAATTCATCGCAGATGCCATTAAAGGCTTGATTAAATAAAGCGGTAAAACCCTTCTGTCGATAAACTCGTTTGCATCGATAAAATCGCACAGCACTCGCCAAAACAATTTATTCACAAACGCGCAATATTGCAACTTCATTAGTAGTGTTGCTGTAGGGCGTTTACTTGCATAGACTCTATGCAATGCCTTTATGCCCTACAGGTAATCGCTCAGCCGTTCCATTTGTTGATTTTATGCATCGACGCACTTAGGTATAACTTGCTTGGGAAAATCTGTGGCGTTGTAAATAAATGCCTGAAAGTAGTCAAATCTGTGTATGTAAAACCTTTTTAAAGTCTAAATAACGTGTTCGTTATTTAGATTTTAAATAGGTGTGAAGTAAACATACTTCATGAAGTTTAAAACACCCCTTTTATTGGTATTTTTCACGGGTCAAAGAAAATGTTGTGAAGGAATCGAAATTTAGTAAAGTGCGCGTGGTGGACAATGCATATAACTTCTCTGTACTCGTATAAGAATTTAATGCGAGCTGACCGCTATTTACATTAAAAGTTGGGCCTAAAAGAGTTTGTGATCGTCTCTCTTTCTATTTAGTTTTATAAAGGTCTTTTCGCTAAGATTAAAAGTAGAATTAATCCAGCGGGTTATACGTCTGGCCTCCATTTTGTTGTCCGCTTTGAACTAACTTATCATGGACATCTTTATGCAAAGGAGGGTTTAGAAAAAAGCAAATTATATAACTTTCTGTATAATAAAGTTTAGTAGGTCGTTAGAAGGTCGGAGAAAATATTTGTATTTTATTATAAATTATTTCGCTTCTGATCATATTTAATAATATATGGGCTAGAGCCATGGAGAGGGCTAAAATTGGAGTTTCCTTAAGTGATCGAATCAGAAATGAAGAACCAAGGTATCCGGCAAAGCACGACGGCAGTTGGCAGCACATGTCTCTCGCAGAACGAATGGCCGATAGGGCCGAAAGGTTCGGGAGTGGTGACCGCGTATCTCTGGAAGACGTAGCATTGGAAAGCCTCTCACAGGGTGGACCGATGATCTGGTGAATGCTGCTGGGATATGCTGGATGCGGAAAGCGCCTATGTTCAGCAGTAAACGTCTTTTGGTTGAAATTATGATGATGATGATAGGCTAAAACCATGCAATAGCGCAATGTCATAATAATACGTTAAAAAAAACAATACTATTCCATAAAATGCATACTACACTGTAAAACTAAACCATGAACACACACTTAACATATTTCTGAACACTTCTATTATGAATCTCTTTGCGAACTTCAAATAATTCATATTTTGGGGTCCCAAAAATTCGAAATAGCCAAGTAACTGCAACCAACTTGGACGGTTGGTCAAGTTAGTTATAAGCTAACCTAGAGATCGAAATCAAAATATTTTATTTCACATAACTTTTTCATTTCATATGTGAGACAAAAATAGGTAATAGAAACAGACATAAAACTGGAGATCTTAGATGGCCGGCACTTAACGAGAGCGGCTTGAGACACGTCGCGTCACACAGGTGGCGAGATTGGACTGCCCTGCAAACAGTGGTGGCAGAAGCGAAGAAGATTAATGGCGCGTGATTGGTCGTCTTAATCAATGGTGCCAACCTTTCTAACGTTTTCGTGATTATTCGATTAGATGTTATTAACAGTGCGGCCAACATTATTGCCAACTTTATGGTCGTGGGGTTGCCGTGTTACATGTTTTAATTATTGTAGTTTTTCTTTATAAGGTTCGTAGCTAAATGAGAATAGCCGCACGGGTCGATCGAAGGTGAAGTTCGTGGATGGTAACCATACCATATATCCAGACCCCTGTGCCTCGGGAAGCACTTTAAGCCCTTGGTCCCGGGTCTCAATCGTAGACTTTGACAGTCGTTACGGCTATTCAGAAACCCAAAAGTCTGACAACTGGTCTTGCCAATACCCTCAGGTTGTCAATTAACTGGGGTGTGGAGGTCAGGTAGGCAGTCGACTTCAACTGCAACTGGTCGTACTGGAAGACAACCCAAGATAGTTAGTTGGCATAAGGCTTTGCAGATGATGATTCTTTTATGAAAACGCCGCGCAACCATAATTATTGATAGTGATTGAAAGTCGCATAATTCAGAAATGGTATGGCTGACAGTAAAGGGTGAACTTTTACCTATTTAAAGAACTTTCTGGAAGTTGCTGTGATGGTTAGACTCGAATCAGCACGTTCCTAACTTTTAACGTAAACAAGATCGGCTTAACTTGCCTTTCTCACAGATGGGTCTCGAAGCTCGACTGCTACAACGCTTGATCTTCCTGTTATACCCCTGTGTTTTTTTCTAGTAGTTGATACTTTCAATAATGTATTCTATGAAGGACTACATACACCTTTATAGCCAGCGGCAAAATGTAAATTGCATCAATTACTAAGTTTAACTTAAACGGAACACCAAAGATTAGACCGAACTTTATATAAACTTACTCCTTTTTGCCGTTAAATCTCTCTTATTAAACAATTCTTGTTACCCAAAAACCGACGAGTAAAAACACAACAACGTGGTCTTTATTAAATAAAACTATTCCGACAGAATTTTCATTGAAAGCTTGTCCTAAACTGCTGAAGACTTGTGACTGTGTTTTTTTTAGTGTAACATTATTTTAGGATTTCTAAGATTATGCTTAATGATAGGTGTTTTTTTAAAGTTTATTGAAATTGACGCGCAAACTGTAACCGCATATGATCTTAGATCCCTTTTTCTTTTCTTTTAGTGTGGGAAATCATCAAATGACTTCTCCCGCTCTTCGTGTCAGACTTTTACTGACTAAAACCCACCCATGTTCCTTCAGTTGCCTGTGCCAGGTGCCACGGTATCTCTTGCGAACAACCCGCGAGCCTGGCAGGCATCGGCCCTAACGGGGTCCTTACCGGACGGCGAGCCCTAGGATGGAGGAGGATGGTTCTGAATCCATGAACTGGTGGCACTTCGATGTGCCTGCCACCTTATCCTACCTCCTTATCTTACCTTATCGTTGGTTCTTGTTAAGGTGAGCCACTCAAATTGATTTAACAAAAAAGAACGCTATACTTTAAAGATGATTGACACCGTTAGTTTAACGTGTTTTTCGTGTAAGATTGCGAACGTGCTAAAATTAACATTATGCATTAACATTCATTCATTCATCAGTCTGAGCAATTAACTGCCAACATGCTCATGTTTGAAAACGCCACCAGTATAAAAATTCAGCTGTGTTTTTATTTTAACGTTAGCTATTTGTTTTTCTATCTGCACCCGCAGCTCGGCCCGAATGAAAACTTTTAAATTTTCCGGTATGAATAGAATGATTTTTTAGTTTCGACATCATAACTGACAGTGACTCCGTACTTATTTGTGTTATTAGTAAAACAAATATAATTTAATTTGGATTCATTCAAATTCGTATCGTTATGTAGGTAGTTAAAATACAATAGTGCCATAATGGCTTCTTCTGCTAAAGGAAACCTTGTTTTTTTATTTTGATTAAAGATTTATTTAAAAATTTTTTGGGGAGTTATCATTTTTAGTTCATTTAGTTAATTTTTCGATATGATCCCATAAAAAAAAAATTAACAGACAAAACGATCTCACCACGCGGTACCATATTGTCTACCTTTATCCTCTCAGTAGATACAGCAAGATATTAGATATCAATTCGATCAAGAATCGACAAATTCAATATAAAATCAATTGCTTTTCGAACCGATATCGTAAAGTATTTCTTAACGTGAAATGTGGCAATGTTACTAAAAACTCTTTAAATTACCTCGTACCACTACTAAGTGCTAAAAGAAGACCTGGATTGAACGTCCATACATAAATAAGGCGATATGAGAAACGTATAGACCCTTATTCTTGCGCACTTTCTGATACGCGCTGACAATAGTAGAAAATTGATCTTATGAATTTGAATTATAATTTCCAATTACAATTAGATGCAAATGTGCACTGTTGCCTCCTCTGTACCTTTCGAAATGATTTAGTAACAAACACACCTACCAACAAACATTTGCAACATTGTTTAATATTTTGGCATTTCTAGAAATATGGCGGCATGGCTTAAGGTGTTGCCCTTGAAAGGGTGCTAGATTTTAAATACTTAGGGCCCATAGTAACTGAGGACTTGAAATATGATTATGATATAGAAAGAGAACGGAGGGCGATAGCTGTCCGATGCAATATGTTGACATTCAGGTTTGCACGTTGTACACAGGAAGTGATAGTTACTATTTTTTTAAGGCTTTTTGCCAATCTTTGTGCACGTGCACTCTGTGAGTCGATATACGCATAGGGCAAAAAATGCCCTCAGAGTTCACTATAATAACGCCTTCAGAATATTGATGGGGCTCCATCCCCGATCACATACTGTCAGTCGCCGACACGACGGCCGCAATCGACTCGTTTACTGAGCACGTTCAATCCGTTTTGACGGATTGTTCACGGGAAGTTCCGGTGATGGAAGACCATCGCTTGAAACTACCTACTGACGTATGTGACTTGATAACCGAGAAGAATGCGGCTATTCGTGCCTACGACTCCTTCCCTCATGACGCGAACAAAGCCCACATGCGCCATTTACAGCGTGCTGTAAAGAAACGCATAGGGGAGGTTCTTTACAGCGTGCTGTAAAGAAACGCATAGGGGAGGTTCGCTAAGAGGGTTGGAACAAGATGCTCAGTGAACTCGAGCCCACTCACCAAGCCTTCTGGTACCTTCAGAGGAAATTGCGCTCCTCAGAGGAGGTCTCTATGCCTCCCCTCATCCGCCCGGACAAGAGCGTCGCGTTCGACAGCACCGACAAGGCCGAATGCCTTGCTGACAGCCTAGAGTCCCATTGTTCTCCTAGCTCTCAACCAGTAGACCAAGCTCACCTGAACAAGGTCGACGCTGAAGTCGAACGGAGAGCCTCCCTCCCTCCCGTCGAAGACCCTGATTATCCTCTGCCTCCCGTCACTCCAGACGAAGTGCACGACATCATTAAAGGGCTCCACGCTCGTAAAGCCCCCGGTTCGGACGGTATTACCAACAAGGTATACAAACTCCTACCTGCCCCTCTAATAATGCTTATGACCGCCATCTTCAATGGCGCCTCGAGCAACAACATGTTCCCACAAGCGTGGAAAGAAGCAACAGTCATCGGTATCCCAAAGCCAGGCAAGCCAAAGTCTGAGCCCTCCAGCTACCGTCCCATTAGCTTACTCAACGTTCTCGGCAAAATCTACGAGAGGCTTATTTATAAGCATCTGAAAGACTACGCCGAAGCAAAGAGCCTCATTCCCAACGAGCAGTTTGGTTTCCGTCCCCAACACTCGAGTATCCACCAGGTCCACCGTATCGTAGAGCACTTGTACGCCGGTATGCAGCGTAAAGCGACGACGGGTGTGCTATTCTTCGACAAACCGAAAGCCTTCGACAAAGTCTGGCACAACGGCTTGTTATACAAGCTTTACCGACTAGGAGTGCCAGATCGTCTCGTGCTCATCTTACGAGACTTTTTGTCGAATCGCACCTTCCGCTATCGCATCGAGGGTGCACTCTCGTCCCCTCACTCTATTCGCGCCGGTGTCCCTCAGGGTTCCGTCATATCTCCTCTAGTCTTCACGCTGTTCACCAGCGATATCCCACAGAGTAAAAAGGCTAAGTTGGCTCTCTTCGCCGACGACACTGCCGTTTACTATACCGGTCATTGTCCCAATGCTATAGCTCGTACTCGTAACCAAACCTCCGCAAACGTCTTAGGCGCTTGGTTCCGGAAATGGAGAATCGAGGTCAACCCCGATAAGAGTCAGGCGGTTCTCTTCTCGAGACGTCGTCGACTCCCTCCCCCACTTCCCAGCCCGATCACTATGTACGGTAAGCCGATCCCCTGGGAGAAGCAAGCCAAATACCTAGGCGTGATCCTCGATGAAAACTTTACCTTTAAGGCTCATATTAAGGCGGTTCGCGCGCGCGCCTCCTTCGCTCTTAGCAGGCTCCACTTTGTACTGACAGCCCGTTGCAAACTGTCACTTAAATGCAAGCTGCGCATCTACACCGCAGTCATCCGTCCCATCATGACCTATGCCTGCGTTGTATTCGCGCACGCTCACCCACGTCATCTCCATAAGATGCAGACCCTCCAGAACCGTTTCCTTAGAAAGGTCACGGGTGCCCCCTACTATGTCCGAAATATAGATCTCCACGTAGACCTAAAAATGCCTACCATAAACCAGTTCATGAAACGCTTATCGAAGCGTTTCTTTGACTGTGGCATAAAACACCCCAACCCCTTCATCTCAGCGGCCGCCCGCTACACTCCCTCCCGTATTAGTAGTATTCGCCGACCAAGGCATACCTTAATCGCCCCCGACGACGCCACTACCCTCCTCCAGGAGAGTAGTAAGGCCACCAGCACGCTTCATAAGCCCAAAACCCGATCGCCGTCCTACCGTCCTCGCCGCCGAGGCCCGCCGCGACTCCCAAATACACGCCCCTCCCGACCCTTGCTCGAGCCAGCCCGCGCCGCTAAGCCTGTAGCTTTAAATTCGTCCCTAAATCAAAGAAATCCTGATCCAGCTAGTCCCTTGCTGCCCTCTTCCAGCGACGCCCTAAGCCGAGGTCCGTACCCCACAGGGGTTGCCCTTAGCGTTGTCGCTTAGTTTTAGTTAGTATTTAAGTTTAAGTCCTGGCTGGAGGCCTTAATTTATTAGGGCAACCACAGGCAAGTCCGCTTAAGCAGACGACAACCTCATAGCAATGACCTGCGAGATGCCATGCACAAAATAAAAAAATAAATTGATGGGGCTCCCACGTTACTGTAGTGCATCAGGAATGTGTGCCGAAGCAAATACTGATAGTTGAAATACCATCCTGCGAAAAAGGATTGCATCCATGATGCGCAGAGTGCGTAGGAGCGTCAACGACATTCTGAAGGTCATCAGTGATATAACATGTACCCGGTGTGTCGGGTGACTGCAAAAACTAAACATTTTTGGTTGTATATTTTTTTTTCTTTCTAACACATTTGTTACCAACATATCAAATAAGTAGTGTGTATTACTAACATCATAAAGATCAACTTCTGAAATAAAGTTTTTTTTTTTTTAGTTTCAAGCCAGCATCCTTGAAGCCTCGATTTCGCATGTTACGCGTATGTTCCGAGAGTTTTACTCTATTTTATTTCTCCGAGTCCCAGCTGCCGCCGGTGATACTGAATTATGAATTCAGTTTTTGCAACGAGATTTGTTTTTGAATCATGTGGCAATATTTTGTTTGTGTGAGTGCGATATATGATGCAGAATTGTTAACGTTTTTGTGGTTTTACAAGGTGTGTTTTGCGGTCACGTGTCGGGTCGTATGAGGTACGTATAATATGAATATTGAAGTTTTGAGTGGACGTTTAATTACATTACAGTTTTTTGTTTTTGTAAATACTTTGCGCGCTTTTATTATTTTTAACACGTCACGGTATCACGAAAACACGGAAAGGTTAAATGTATTGAGATTTATGAAGATGCTTTTAAATTTCCGTGCACGATAAAGTTATAACGTGCACGTAATTCTTTACATTTTATTGACGTGACGTAGACGTTCACGATAATATTGTTTCATGAAAATTGCCAAAGCGTACATTAAAGTTTCTTAATATGTTTCGTGCTCAATCATTCAAACCTCGCTAAATTACGTTGAACAGTTATCCCAAAACAAAACAGTAAAAAATAAACGATACAGGTACTTTACTATACTTCCTCAGTGTTAGTTTCCTCCGCCTACACGATAATAATACAGCTTTGCCGACTACCCGCATTTCAGTGAAGCCCCATGTTAGCAGCGTGTTCCCTTTCGCTCAAGTGTTTAGTTTCGCCAAGTCAAGATCTCTTTGTGTACACAGTACAGTCAACATAATATTATTCACCTTAGCACTACACTGCCAAATATTTCTATTGCCTGGCCTGGCTACGGCAGTTATTTTGATCTTGTTTTGAACATTTCGTAGCAGTTTGTTTTTTTTTTACAACCTTTTAGTGTGATACACTTTTGGAATCTTTTCCTCAAGCCGTTTATTATGATACAGTACATGTTCAGGGTAATTTTAGGGTTCCGTACCACAAAAGAAACAAACGGAACCCTTATAGTATAATTTCTTTGTCCGGCCGTAAGTCTGTCAGTCTGTCAAGGCCCTTTTCCTCAGGAACGCGTGCAGGTGTGATGTTACATTAAATTAAATTAATATAATCGGAGCTCTAAGAAAAGAAAGCTTCCAAGTAAACGCAATGAAAAACCGGCTATTTCTGAGACATATTTTGTGACTCGCTAATAAATCAAAACCTATGGTACATGAAACTTGGCAAGAAGCAAGGTCTCACAGCACAAGTAAAGGGTCCAAAAAACGTTAATTTGTACTCTTGAACATGTTTTTCAACTACAATGTTAAGTTTGTTCTTGTAATATAGTTATCCCAACTACGGAACCCTTCATTGTGCGTGCTCCGACACAAACCTGGTCGGTTTTTTTTCTAGTCATTACTTATTGACGTTTAAATGCTTTTATTATTTTATTAAAACACCTAGCCTATAATCGCGCTACCACGACCAGCCGATAGACACCTCATGTAATAAATTGTTTTGTTTTGTTCTTTATCATGACACCACACTAAAAAATTGTTTTCGATAAAATCATTACCATTTTCATAATATTTTTTTGCTTAAATTTATTTAAGAAAAATGTGTTAATATACTTGCAATTGTTGCCTTATCTCTTTGGTTGATTGTACCTACTAGAACTTCCCAGACAGCACTTATTTAGGTTTGTGGAATATTCTGAAACAATGGCAACTTTTATTGAAAGTTGTATTATTGTTTTAAAAGTTGTTATAAGTTTAGTTTGGTTACTATGCTATCGGTAAATATTATACACAAAATAACACTATCTAGACTGTGTTTAATTTTTAAGTATTATATAATACTTTGATGATAGTTGATGACTACGTAAACTAACGGACAAAACGGAGGTCATGATAAATACACATACCTCAAGGAGATCGGAAACTCTAAAATCAAAGTTGTAGGAGATTATGTTTACGTAGGACAAACTGTCCAGTTAGGTAGGTTTGACTTCGAGAAAGAGGACAATTGTCGAATCCGACTCGGCTGGGCAGCGTTCGGGAAGCTACTTAATATCTTCTCGTCTCATAAACTCAAACTCTAAATATATTTTTTCAATTAAACAATTTACAGGCACTTTTGAATTGTCAAGGAGTCGGTCAGTCAGAAATATGAAGCTAGTTGCCCATTCCAAAGCGCAGTTGGTACCTATGGAGAAGAACGGGCAAGAAACTCCATGGACACTCTTTTAAATAATATTGTTGTTACAAATATATTAGTTACGATTAATGTTGACACTATAAGTGAGAACGATGTACAAATACAGTACACGTTAAAAGCGTCCAGAGTGCAGCAAAACATAATTAACAACAATCCAAAAAAATAATTATTAAAATAAGCCGTGGCAGCTCAGATATGACCAGTCCCAACTGACGGCGCCCGTTCACGAACATGACGCATGGATCAGCACCATTCAGCTCAACCATTTTGAAGGGAGCTAAATGATCCGACACACGCGCCACCGTCAGTGAGACATTTCGCACAGCGTCAATAGTGTCATCATATACCACAGTGTCTCAAGACGAAAGTTTATGACCAGTGTGTGTTGCCAGTGATTAATTATAAGGTACTCAAATAGAGTTCGCTTACACTGGGCAACATTTGACGGCTGAAATTCGCCAATAGTGCGATAGAGAGGGCTATGCTTGAAATTTTGCCAACGTGATCGAATCAGAAATGAAGAGATCGGTAGGAGAACCTAGGTAACTGACATAGCCCGACGAATTGCGAAACTGAAGTTGCAGTGGGCAGGGCACATTGCTAACAAAACAAATGGCCAATGGTTCCTAAAGGTTCTGGAGTAGAATGCGTACCGGTAGACGTAGCGTTGGAAAGTTGGACCAATGACCAGGTGAACGCCGCATAGCCTGTCGAAGTGGCGGTGCTTGGCATGTCCAGCAGTGGACGTCTTTATTGATAATGCCTGATTTGCGAAAACGAGAACAATTTTGAAAAAAAAATGAAAACATTACAAACAGCACATTAACACAGTATTATTAACGTGACGCCAAAAACTTCAGTCAACGTCATCTAATGCGAAAATAAGAACTAAAGGTACGGATACATTCGGAAATGAGACCCACTTGAAGTTTGTGTTGTTAGAACACGCAAACACTTTGATTGATACTCTTCGACTACTGGCACGTAGCACATAGTATCCAATCCACATTCTGCTTCCGCTCATGAAATAATAATTTTGTCGGCAATGTCGGCAGTGACCCATGCATTTTATTTGGTTTGCTTTTTGTTATGCAAAAGCGGAGTTAAATTAATTGCTTCATGCATTATTTACCTCGCGCCTGGGGCTTGAATCCTTGCCAAATAATAACATAGTAGCCGGCCTTGTTCTCATTTCAACTACTAGGATTGGTTGATCTATAGAGGGTGTAAAGAGACCCATCACATCGCCGATAATTAAGCATTCAGTACAATTAAATTGATTTACAGAATGCGTTGATGATGGCTTTAACATCCAGCAAAAATAATTGATGGACAAAGACTTTTACTTTTAGTGTAAAAAATCGTTTTTTACACTAAAATCAGCGTGCAATGTTATTACATTGCATTGTACATGAAAGACAATAATAAAGGCGCTGTTTTATACTTTAAAAAGTGAACAAAGAGTGAAGCGTAAGTGTTACTGTTATTTGAAAAATTTAAAACTTTTCAACAACAAAAAAACACTACAAAGTGAAAAACAACTTTAATTCAGTTATTTTTCACTTGGTAGTGTTTATTGGAAGTCGGTTGTTTGAAGAAGAAGCTTGTTGTGAAGTGTTATTTTTTCACGTTTAGTTACTTCCGGTACCTACCCCATACAAATTCGTATACTACTACTTGATATGTAAATAATAGTGACAGAAAGTTATACATCATCAATAAACACTTGGTAGAAAAATACGTTTTATTGTTTTTTTCTGAAAACCAACCCAAGCAAAGTTAATAAAATTTCAATGGACCACCCCTGACGCATAAACTATCCAAATCGATCCACAAATGTTGGAGATATCGCGTAACATAAATATAAATTAAAAAATACAAATGATTTGAGAATCTCCTCCTCCTCCTCGTTAAAAATGATGACAACGACAGAGTGGGTGTATCATTGATTCTCGGCTTCGTTCGTCAAAATTCTTTTTACACCCGCAACATGAATAACTAATCGCACTGGTTGAGCAGTGGTGTCCCACTTGTATCGGTCGGGCGGCCCGAGTTGTAGGTCGCGAGTTCGAACCCAGGCAGGCGCTTAACTTTGTGTATTTAATTTCATTACCACATCTCTCAAAACTGTGAATGAAAACACTGTGAGGAAACTGGCTTGTCCTAGAACAAAAATTTCTTAGATATGTGACATCTACCAACGCGCACTGGGCGTGCGTGGTGTATTACGGCCCACTCCCTCTCGCAGAGAGGGGGCCTGAGTACCAGCAGTGGGAACAGTATAGGCTCATTATAATGATGATTGGTTGATAGAAGACTCAACCAAAGATGAAATTTAATCAAGTTTTTAGCCGAATATAAAGTCCTCATAAAATGTGAGTGAAACCGCGGTCAAGAACCATTGCATAAATGTTTGTAAGCAAATGTGACTCGTAAATATGTTACTAGAATTAAATTGAAGTATTCCGTGGCGTGCTGGGAATCTGAAATGATGGAAGCCACCCCGGAGTATCGGATATTGAAAGACTTTAATTTTCATAACCATTTATTGAAAATTAGAAAATACTTTGCAGATTTATTATATTGATAAAAATAACTAGATTTAAAAGATATTATTAAATCATCAAAATTCCGGAAGTATCAGTGATCTTTGTTGCCAACTCTAGGTACTTAGAATTCATTTTTTATCAAAACTCAAACTCTTCAAGGACGACAGTAAATAATTCGGTTAACTTTGTCATATCGTGGTACGGTAAGACGACGCCACAAACTCCTCACAGTACAGATCATTGTAAAAAGGAAGAGATGACATAAAAAAAGACTTAGGGAATTACCTACAAGAGTTGAAGAAATTGTGAAAAGTCAGCAAAGAAAAAAAATATTTTGAAAATCAAAATTAAATAGTCAATTAAGTTAATTCAAGCCAAGAAAAATATGTATCATAAAACTCACAATAAATTGAAATAAACTCAATCAAAACTAAAACGAAACAAGGTTGATTTTCAAACCATTTTCCATTTCATTAAATTATTACAGCACAAAACAATTTAGAAATGGCATGGAGGTACACACGGCCACGGATTGAGCTATACATTTCCAGTATAAGCTGACCTCTCATTACACGGGAACTATAGATCAGTTTATGTTTTTTGTCTAATTTGTAGCTAGTAACATGTACTCAAATATGTCAGTAACAATATTTCCTAATCACTATGTTAGTAATCTTAACCTACACACTTAACACTGACATATATGTTAATGAGAATCCGTGCTGCAAGCTCAACACCGATGTGGAAAGCTTGCAGCAGCGATTCACACACAATCAGTCCAATCTGCTCGCGATACATTGCAGTATAATGTTGGGGCTGGCCCGCACCCGGCAAACCAGGGAGGCGCAAATTTTTCGAATCGTAACGTAGAAGCAATCAACAAAAGCTTGGCTTATTGCTATTCTGGGAATAAATATTGCTTCTACTATTTGATGTAACTCATATTACCACCCTACACGTGTCGTTCGTCTCTCTATTTTGACCAACATTCAATTTCTATAGGGAATGAGGAGTTAGCAACAATGAAAAATAAAATTAATTATTAATATTAATTATTAATATTCAACTCTTACTGCACTCACTCCACAAAACTCACATACTGCTGCATCTGAATTACTTACATATATCACCTATTAGTCTAACACTTCACACCAGATAAACACGTACTCACACATGGTCTGAAATGACTCAATAACTTTTGCAGAATTATAGGTAGATATTCTTTATTATTATGACTTTTTATTTAATTTGTCTAATCATAATTATTGTTTAACTATTACTAAGTTTATATTTTTGTTATGCATATTGTTTGATCTTCGACTCCTGCACGGTATCTCTGTAAAAGCTAATTCTAGCCGTGGAGGGGGCCTGGTGACCTGTAGCACAGGTTTTTGTCCAAAAACCTATATAAGGCACCAGTCTCTCACAAAGGTGGAATCCCCTCCCGACCCTTGCTCGAGCCAGCCCGCGCCGCTGAGCCTGTAGCTTTAAATTCGTCCGTAAATAATACCAATCCTGATCCAGCTAGTCATTTGCTGCCCTCTTCCAGCGACGCCCTAAGCCGAGGTTCGTACCCCACAGGGGGTGCCCTTAGCGTTGTCGCTTAGTTTTAGTTAGTATTTAAGTTTAAGTCCTGGCTGGAGGCCTTTATTTATTAGGGAATCCACAAGCAAGTCCGCTTAAGCCGACGACAACCGCATAGCTTGACCTGCGAGATGCCAAACAAACAAACAAAAAAAAAACAAAGGTGGAATGGCACTCGACGCTCGACTCTCGCCGCGGACGGACGTGTCTCGCGCTCTCCCGCTCCCGGCCCAGTGTTGTGTTTCCTGCTCCTACTCGTTGCGACCACGTGACGTCATCGTAGTCGCCCCGACTACTCCGATAAAAATAAAATCAAGAAATTGATTTTATTTTTAATCAATTAAAAAAGTGCCTTTTTCAAGGCAAATCTCGTTTCATCAACAGACGTTTGTGAGTAGCTTCACTAGGCCCCTTCTGGGTAAAACCACAGTTTCGTGGTCCTCGGTTGAAACCTTACGGTGTCAACGAAGCCGAGTGGGGTGTTGACCCAATTCACACCCGCCGAACCCCTTCAGGGCGAGGCAGTTAGTTGGACGGGTCCCAGATAACCAGCCTTGGGGGATCTCCTAGTCGGCTCTGGTGACAGTTTTGCTTTCCAGCTACTCACCTAGTGTCTTTAGGGTGTGTCTACACCCTTCGCGCTAGACTGGTCAGGGCCCCGTTCGCACATTAAGATTGGCGACGGGTTACAAGCTTAGGGCTCACCAATAGGTACTCACCTCTCTGCCTACACCCGACAGAGAGGGTCACACATCCCCGGGCCCATCCACCCGGGGAGATAGGTATAGGGTTTAGTCTACGTGGGAATAATTTTCCACCATTCCCTCCCTAATCTAGCTTCCCCTCCGACCATGGAGGACGCCTATATTTTGGCGTTCCTCAGAGAGGTCCTTTTTAAGGACCCCGATTTCCTAGCGAGATATGGCAACAAGCTATGTCATCGCTCCACCCCCACTCCGTCCCAGGGCGCACTCGCGAACTTCAGCGACGCCCTCGAAAGCCCGATGTCGCCACCTGTTGCCGAACAAGGCATTCCAGCCATTGTTCCGGCAGCTATTGTCCAGGCAGACAATGTTCCGGCCGCTATTTCGGCCCCCATTGTCTCGCCCGTCATTATCCCGGCAGTAATTACTGCGGCCCCTATTGTCTCGCCCGCTTTTGTACCTGCCGCCATTGTTACGCCGTCTTTTGTTCCGGCCGCCATTGTTTCAGAGACAACGCACCTGCGCGCCGCAGTATCAAACACGACTCAACCGGAGAGCATGGACACGTCAGTCCCACTCTCAGAGGACGATGCCCGCACCTCCTCCTCCAGCGACGACGACTTCCAAGTCGTCGTTAAAGTAGGCAAGAGGAAGGCTAAATCCTCTGCCCCCGCCGGTCCGGCCACAAAGAAACAGGTCACGAATACATCGTCCAGCTCGACTTCCGCCCCTAGTCCGCGGGCCAGTCGCCCCGCCAGCCCTATGGCTTGCCCACCCGCTCCTACCGCGAGGAAGCAAAAGCCCCCTCCCCCCATTTACGTCCAAGACAAACCCAAATGGACAGAAATATCAAAGATGTGTGTAGATCGCAAGATCAACTACACCAATGCCCGATCCACCCTTCAGGGGATCAAAGTCACAGTCCCCACGTCCTCGGACTTTAGGGATCTCTCCCGCGCGCTGCGTGAAAGGAACTACTCCTTTCACACATACTCCCTTCCGGAGGAAACCCCCACTCGCGTCGTCATTAGGCGCGTACCTCGTGAAATCGACACGGAAGACATAAAAAGCGACCTTGTTGCACAAGGCGTTCCGGTCTCCGCCGTACATCGCTTGCATAAAGCGAGACAGGGCGTTGTTTATGACATAGTCCTGGTCATATGTGACCCCACTGAAGGGCACCACCCGATCTTCAAGCTGAAGTCGGTCTGCTCGCTCTCAGGCATCTCCATCGAAAAGCCTTACAGAGCTCAATTAATTGGCCAGTGTCACCGCTGCCAATTGTACGGACATTCGCAGTCCAACTGCTACGCCACCCCTAGATGCGTCAAGTGTCTAGGCGAGCATGGCACCGATGTCTGCTCTCGCCCTAAAGATAGGGAACTATGCCTAGAGCCTCCCAGCTGCGTACTCTGCGGCCAATCGGGGCACCCAGCTAACTACCGGGGCTGTCCTAAAGCCCCAAAGTCCTCCTCTCCCAAACTCGAGAAACGCGCGAGTGACGGCCAGCACAGGGAAAGCCCCTGGGGAAAGCTTCCTTCCGCGCAGATGCCGGAGCGGCTTAGTCCTCAACGGCCCTCTCCCTGGGCAAACCTTTCCCACCTCAAACTCAAAGCTCCCGCAGCTTCGGTGCCCTCCAAACCCGCTCAACCCGCTGAAGTTCCAGCGCTGATGGCTACCGCCATCCCAGCGCCTTCAGTTGCCCCCGCGGCCCCTATGGCTTCACCAGTGGCACCTCAGGGAACCCAGGGCCGAAACAGCGCCCAAATTATATTAGGCACATACGCGGCTCTCTTCACCACCGCCGCGGATAAAATGGCGGAAGAAATCGTTGCTGCTAATGGCAACGCACGTCGCCTCATGGAAATCCTCAGCGCGTATCCCGATATCGCGCAAGTCCTGAACTCCCTGAAATATTAATTCCCTATGGATAATACGAGAGTAAGTTGTAATAAACCCCGATCATCTCGAGCTTGACATCCTCCTCATACAGGAAACCTTCTTAAAACCTCATCACCGAAACCCGAATATTGCCAACTTTAAACTAGTTCGCAATGATAGGTCTCGATGCCACAAGGGTGGCACATTAATATACTTTAGGAAATCTTTGAATTGCATCCCTATAAACCCACCTCCTCTCTTCTCCCATCTGGAGACCTCTATCTGTCGGCTCGGCATGACCGGTCACCAACCGATCACCATCATCTCGGCTTATATTCCACCAGACAATGGTCCGGAGGATCCCATCTCTCTTCAAAAGGACTTCACCGACCTCTTCGGTATGAGTGACTCCGTCATATTGGCGGGGGATCTTAATGCCAAACACCCGGCGTGGAATAGCAGCACGACTTCTACCAGAGGTCGGATCATTTTCAAGTTAGGCGAATCAATTAACTTTGACGTCATCGCTCCAATGAGTCCGACTCATTTCCCCGGAAATCCCAACCATCTTCCTGATATACTCGATGTAGCGCTACTCAAGAATGTGAACCTTCGTTTGCAATCGAAAGAGACGTTCCACGAGCTTAACTCTGACCACCACCCAGTAGTTATGCATCTTGCCCCCTTTTTTTTTTTTTTTTTTTTGTTCCCGGGGTGGAAAATCCTCATGGATGTCCTCCGCCCTGGGGCGGGCGGAGGGGTCTGTCAGACTCTAACTGACTAAAAACCACCCCGATGTTCCATCTCACACCTACGCCGGGGTCGCGGGAACACATTATTCTTCCACAACCCCGGCTGGTGCCGGCCCGCTTGCGCGGGCCCCGTCTCGGGCGGGGGGAGTGAGGTGTACTCCCCCCGCAACGTCTGTGGTCGGCGCGCGAGGAACACTACGCGCGCCGCCTTCTCGGGTCCTGATGTTGGGGGGCGACGGATGTATGCATCTTGCCCCCTACTCTGGCCCAAGCGATCCCAACCGCCCCCTCAGACCCAGATGATAACCGACTGGAGGAAAGTAAGCGAAAGACTGAAATCCACCACGTCACCTCAATTGGACACCATCCCCGATCACATAGTGTCAGTCGCCGACACGACGGCCGCAATCGACTCGTTTACTGAGCACGTTCAATCCGTTCTGACGGATTGTTCACGGGAAGTTCCGGTGATGGAAGACCATCGCTGGAAACTACCTACTGACGTACGTGACTTGATAACCGAGAAGAATGCGGCTATTCGTGCCTACGACTCCTTCCCTTGTGACGCGAACAAAGCCCACATGCGCCATTTACAGCGTGCTGTAAAGAAACGCATAGGGGAGGTTCGCTCAGAGGGTTGGAACAAGATGCTCAGTGAGCTCGAGCCCACTCACCAAGCCTTCTGGCACCTTCAGGGGAAATTGCGTTCCTCAGAGGAGGTCTCTATGCCTCCCCTCATCTGCCCCGACAAGAGCGTCGCTTTCGACAGCACCGACAAGGCCGAATGACTTGCCGACAGCCTAGAGTCCCAATGTTCTCCCATCTCTCAACCAGTAGACCAAGCTCACCTGAACAAGGTCGACGCTGAAGTCGAACGGAGAGCCTCCCTCCCTCCCGTCGAAGACCCTGATGATCCTCTGCCTCCCGTCACTCCAGACGAAGTGCACGACATCATTAAAGGGCTCCACGCGCGTAAGGCCCCCGGTTCGGATGGTATTACCAATAAGGTATATAAACTCCTTCCTGCCCCGCTAATAATGCTTATGACCGCCATCTTCAATGGCGCCTTGAGCAACAACATCTTCCCACAAGCATGGAAAGAAGCCACCGTCATCGGTATCCCAAAGCCAGGCAAGCCAAAGTCTGAGCCCTCCAGCTACCGCCCTATTAGCTTACTCAATGTTCTCGGCAAAATCTACGAGCGACTTATTTATAAGCGTCTCAAAGACTACGCCGAAGCAAAGAGCCTCATTCCCAACGAGCAGTTCGGTTTCCGTCCCCAACACTCGAGTATCCACCAGGTCCACCGTATAGTAGAGCAATGGAGAATCGAGGTCAACCCCGATAAGAGTCAGGCGGTTCTCTTCTCGAGACGTCGTCGAGTCCCACCCCCCCTTCCCAGCCCGATCACTATGTACGGCAAGCCAATC
This sequence comes from Dasypolia templi, assembly GCA_963555695.1. Classification (NCBI taxonomy): domain Eukaryota; kingdom Metazoa; phylum Arthropoda; class Insecta; order Lepidoptera; family Noctuidae; genus Dasypolia; species Dasypolia templi. Next base: position 3,988,362 of record OY743147.1, read on the forward strand.
CCTTGGGAGTAGCAAGCCAAATACCTAGGCGTGATCCTTGATCAAAACTTAACGTTTAAACAGCACATTAAGGCTGTTCGCGCGCGCGCCGCTTTCGCTCTTGGTAGACTCCACTTTATTCTGACAGCCCGTTGCAAACTGTCACTTAAATGCAAGCTGCGCATCTACACCACAGTCATCCGTCCCATCATGACCTATGCCTGCGTTGTATTCGCGCACGCTCACCCACGTCATCTTTATAAGATGCAGACCCTCCAGAACCGTTTCCTTAGTAAGGTCACGGGTGCCCCCTACTATGTCCGAAATACAATATCTAACAAAAACCCTGTCCGATCCAAAAAAGGCGTATTCCTGGTTTAACATACGTACTAGAAAAAATAGTAAAAAAAATCTAACTCATAAAAACCAAAAGCTATTGATTTTTTTTATTTTTAGTTACCATGCGAAATGTAACACTAAATATGGTAAATTTTCATAAGTTGACAACACTCCACCGGCCGGCGAAATCTTTTATTTTTTGCCTATTTTATTTCAAAGGACACCGCCCGCGTCATAACGAGTCCTCGATCCTTTGATGTAGCCGCCTGGTCGCTACTTGTTTGGACACTTCGCCAGTCTCACGTGGAGATAGCTTTCGATCGGATGTCTGTACGCATCACGTGCCGCTATCGTATCGCGAACAATGTCGTATTCCAATGAGGAATATTTGAATATGTAAATTTTTATTTGTGAGTGAATGTGTGATTCGGAAATCGAAGTAACAGCTCGGATTGTGGAAGCTTTCGAGTCACTCAAATCGTACACATGTGCGCTGCGAAGAGTACGTGCAAATTTAATAAAAAGGTGTCGAATGTGTACTAATATTCTAGATAGATAGAGGTATGTAACAAGTAAATGTTTTAATAAACTGATACCTACAGTGGGTACATTGCCAAAAGCACATCACATTAACTTAATAATAATTGTTTCTTGATAAACAGAAGGTCAGAAATCGGGGTCAGCTGTATCAATATCAGCTGATACCTACGCGTAGGCAAAACGTACATTTCTTTAGTCCTACGTTTCTTTGGCGGCTTGCGACAAAGGAACGCCGCGCTCAGGCGGCTTCTTTGATACGAAACTGTAGGTGAACTCTGGTGAACCCTGTCGAGCGATCAGTGTTGCCTTTGGTATGATTATTTTTAATTTTCTAAATTAATTGTTTTCATTGGGGAAAAATTATTATCTCGTATCCATTAAATGATTACGTATTTGTGTACGCACTACGATACCAAATAATACCCTTCAGGATCGGACAGGGTTTTCGTTACACCCTGTATAGATCTCCACGTAGACCTAAAAATGCCTACCATAAACCAGTTCATGAAACGCTTATCGAAGCGTTTCTTTGACTGTGGCATAAAACACCCCAACCCCTTGATCTCAGCGGCCGCCCGCTACACTCCCTCCCGTATTAGTAGTATTCGCCGACCAAGGCATACCTTAATCGCCCCCGACGACGCCACTACCCTCTTCCAGGACAGTAGTAAGGCCACCAGCACACTAAATAAGCCCAAAACCCGATCGCCGTCCTACCGTCCTCGCCGCCGAGGCCCGCCGCGACGCACAAATCTACGCCCCTCCCGACCCTTGCTCGAGCCAGCCCGCGCCGCTGAGCCTGTAGCTTTAAATTCGTCCCTAATTAGTATCAATCCTGATCCAGCTAGTCCCTTGCTGCCCTCTTCCAGCGACGCCCTAAGCCGAGGTCCGTACCCCACAGGGGGTGCCCTTAGCGTTGTCGCTTAGTTTTAGTTAGTATTTAAGTTTAAGTCCTGGCTGGAGGCCTTAATTTATTAGGGCAACCACAGGCAAGTCCGTCTAAGCAGACGACAACCTCATAGGTTGACCTGCGAGATGCCATTTATAAAAAAAAAAAAAAACAAAGGTGGAATACAGCTGAAACATTTGTTGTACGCATTAACTTTAAGTCAGCTTTGTGAAGAGAAAATAAATGAATGATAAATAATAATAAAAAAATATATTAATAAAACATTGTAAAAGGCAATTACTTTTAAAAGATTAACCGTTGAGTTTCATGACGGCTCTTCTCCGTAGGAAACGACCAATTGGAGCCGTTCACCTAGCTTCTAAAGTTTCATAATTGCCAATGTAGGTTTATGTGAATTACGTTATTTTGATGAACTATAAAAACATATGATGAAGAACAATTTAACGCTTACAGAAAATCTCACAATGCAACGGGAAAGCGATTTTCAAACAGCCCATCTAAGTCTATGTCAATTTATTGAAAAATTAATTTCGACACTCAATACCTGCAAATATGGTGTTTATTGATTCGAAAACTGAGTTCAATTCCAGCTGGCAGAACGTAACAAGATTGGCAACATAAAATATTTATTTACATGAAAATGAAAAAGAGTGCGGCCAGTTAAAGCCTATAGAAAAAAATGCTTCATACAATCTGGATGGTGTATCATTCTGTATTCGACCTTAAAGTATGGAGATAGGGCGGGAATTGTTTTGAGGTGTAGTGGGGATGTATTTTTAATGCGACATTATAATAAATTGTTTCTTCGTTGTTCTGTTTGGCTGTCGCGACTCGCGGCACAATACAATGCCATATTTGTCATGTCAAGAATAACGTTCCTTCATACATTCAGTCCATTAATTTTATATAAATGGGTGTTTGCTATTTTGAAGGTGTTACAACATAACATAACATAATACTTGAATTACACGAAGGGTTAGACAGAGGTGTAGATACATATAGTTAATAGACCCAAATAAAAAGAGAGAGGGTTCTGTGTATAATACAACATAATTATCTAGAAAGGAGTACACGGAGATCAAAATTGTTTTGTACTAGTACTACTACCAAAGGGATTTGAAATGACGAAGATACTTGTAAGGATAAGGTTATCGAGGTTTCTTTATAAGTAATACATACATAAACTCACGCCTTCTTCCCATGGGGGTAGGCAGAAACCACAGAACGCCACCTTCTACGTTCTTTACATACTCCGCCTTTTGCCTCGTTTACGTTCATACATCTGGTCATACACGAGCGCCGGTTGAAAGTACTTCGCACCTGGCCTTTCTGAAGAACATCACCAATGAGGTCACTATATGTCTTCCTAGGGCGTCCCCTCCCGGCGTTTCCACTCACATCTGCCTTGTAAATACCTTTTGTTAGTCTCCTTTCATTCATCCGCTCAACATGACCAAACCATCTAAGCATACCATTTTCAATTTTTGTCACTACATCTTCTTTTAAACCACTAACTAATATGTGAGTTTAATATACCTGTACCTACACATAAAACATCCGGAAAGCTCTCTTCTACATGGTGGTGAAAAACCCGTCAAAATCCATTGTGAAGTTTAGAAGAACAGCGATTTTAAATCAATAATGTATCTGTATAGCTGAAGAATTTGTTTGTTTGTTTGAACGCGCTAAATCTCTGGAATTACCAGTCGTTTTTTTTTTGCATTGAATTGCCCAATTATTGCGAAAGGATAATAATGGATTTTTTAACATCACGTTACGACCGAACACAAAGAAGTTAGAAATAACGCTAAGCAAAAACTAAGTAAGTATGTAAGTAAGCTTTTATTTTTGAACATGTTGTACATGATACATTGCATGCAAGATAATAATGAGGTACAGAAATGTTCTAACATGTTCAGCCGCCTATCGTGGCGTACAAATTGGTAGGAAGAGATGGTGCGTAAACCGTGATAATATTCATCAACATTACATTACGCAGGCGGGCGATGGGGTGCGACGCGGTAGGTCAAGAGCCGCAAGAATAAAAAAAAATGGCCGACATTTTAGTTTTTTTGAAATTCAAATGTTTTTTGATTGATTGGATATACTGTAATTGTGTTTTGTGTTTATAAATTCAGATACAAGTTACTTGTTTATAAATAAATGACTCTGATTATGGATAGTACATTGTGTATCTTACGACTTTAATGAGAAAGAAATCGCGGGGAGAAGTTGGTTGATAATATGTATAGAAATCATTTATATTCACGACTCTTTTTCTAACACAATAATTCACCAAACTATTTCATCAGAATCAGATAGTAAAAAAAACTGTGACAGACATTTGGTTACGGAAACCGACGTTATGCATGAAGTGGTGGAGACAAACACGTTGAGTGCCGATCCACCGTTCTACTACTCTACGGCTCTACGGCTCTACGTAGAGACTATCGCCAGAGCTCGTTAGTTCGCGCACTTGCTCTTGTAGAGCTTGTAGAGTCGCATTGAAGAGATGTATGATCGTGTCTATGGAGCGCTTGTGTAGTGTGGCTGTTACAGTGATTATATGGTGACTGTAATATGATCATTTGGAAATACATTGAGTGAGTTTTTTTTTGTTGTTGAGAGTGTGGATGATCCTGACTAAGTTGCTTTATTTTAAAAAGGTTAATAAGTTTATCTTATGGCTCATATATCTCATGGACTTCTGGGCAAAAGACTTCGATAACCAAATGTTGGACGTGGACAGAGGACTTGGAAGTGAACATTATTTTTGTTAATGTTTTAATTTTTTTCCTCTTTGGTTTACGGTTTCAAACTGACAATAACATGAAAGTCTTTAGTCTTTTAGATTTAAAGCCCTTTAGGTACAGTCTGCGAGGCCTTTTTTTTTTTTTTTTTTTTTTTGTGTGGGAAATCATCAAATGACTTCTCCCGCTCTGGGTGGAGCGGGAGGGCGTGTCAGACTTTTACTGACTAAAACCCACCCGTGTTCCTTCAGTTGCCTGTGCCAGGGCCACGGTTTTCTCTGTAGAATAACCCGCGACCCTGAGGCGTCGGCCCTATCGGACCCCGTCACTTTGTGCTGACATCTCTTTGAGGCGCGCGTGGAACACAGCGCGCCGTCGACCCGGGCCTGGTCCTTACCGGACGGCGAGCTACCCATTGCTCGCCGTCCGCAAGCCCGCGCCTACGGTGGCCGGGAATCTGCAGGCGACTCCCGACGCCCAGGGCGTTTCCTGCGGCGGCTAGTGGGGGCGTGAGGGCGCAAGGCTCTCTCCCTCACCCGCTCCGCCTCCTCCTTCGCGAGCATTACTGCTTCGCAGAAGGAGGTGACGGCTTGCCATTCCCTCTCGCTCCGTACCATGGCCTGGACCAGGGCCGGACGCGAGAGATCGCCGCCGCCAATCGCCTCCGCGAGGACAATGCGGTGCTCTGCCCAAGCTGGGCATACCTCCACCGTATGCTCCACCGTGTCCTCCGGGCGATCCACACAATGGTGACACCCGGGCGTTGCCTCCCGCCTTATGCGAAACAGGAACCTCCCGAAACAACCGTGTCCGGTGAGGACCTGTGTCAGGCGGAAGGTGAGGACGCCGTGGCGCCTCTCCAACCACTCCTCAAAGAGGGAACTTACCGCCGCTATTGTGGCGTGCCCAGCACTGGGTTGCGACAATCGCACCCTCCATGTCGCCATGAGATCCCGCCGGAGCTCTGTCCGCTGTACCGTGATTTCTCGCGGCAGCGGAGTTACACCCCAGCGTTTTGCCTCCTCGCGCCACTCCCATACGTGCGCGAGGGCTTTTGCCTCCAGATCCCATGGCGGCAATCCGGCAAGGAGGCTCGCCGCCTCGCATGAGACCGTGCGGTATCCCCGGACCAGCCGGATGGCCATGACCCTTTGGGACGCGCTCAACCTGCGGGCCGGTCGGCGCCTCAAAGAACGCGCCCACACCGGTGCCCCGTAAAGGGCCATGGACCGCACGATCCCCGCGTAGAGCCTCCGGCAGGAGGCGTTTGGACGCCCTAGATTGGGCAGGAGCCGCCTCAAAGCAGCCCCAGCCCGCTCCAGTCTGCGAGCCAAACGTCGGAAATGCTCCACGAAGTTCCACCGGCTGTCGAGGACGAGTCCCAGGTACTTCATCGTCGACTCGACGCCGATGTGGACCCCTCCCGCCGTTATCTGGGAACCCGACAGTGGCGCGTTCCGAGGACCATGAAAACACATGGCCTCGGACTTGTGCAGGGCCACTTCGAGTCCCAACTGCCGGATCCTCTCGACGATTGTCGCAACCCCGAGTGTCGCTTGTTCGGCCGCCTCCTGGTGCGACCTCCCCTGTGCCAGGACCAGCGTGTCGTCAGCGTAGCACACCACGCTGACGCCATTCGGGAGGTCGGCGCGCAGCACCCAGTCATAACCGATATCCCACAGAAGCGGCCCCAGGACCGATCCCTGTGGGACACCGCACGACATCTCTCGCCGGTTCCACTCTCCCCGGTGACCGGGGTAGATGACGGCCCTGTCCGTCAAATAGGCCTCGACCACGCGACAGAGGTGGGTCGGCATCCGGTGATACCGCAATGCCTCCCTGATGCAACTCCAGGGCAGGGTGTTGAAGGCATTGGCGATGTCTAGAGACACCGCCAAGACGACCCCACCCCGTGCAACAGCATCCCCCGTCGTGAGGGCTCGCACGCGCATGATGGCGTCCACCGTAGAGCGCCCCCTGCGGAAACCAAACTGGCTCTCCGCCAAATCCGGCCCCATCCGCACTAGCCGCCCGACGAGGCGGTTTGCAATAACTCTTTCAGAGAGCTTGCCCACCTCGTCGAGCAGCACGATGGGCCGGTAAGCGGACGGAGAGTCCGCAGGGCGCCCCGGCTTCTTAATGAGGACCAGTTTCCCCGTCTTCCAGCGAAGTGGGAACTGGCCCTCCTCCAGGCATGCGCTTAGGAGCCCCATAAGTCGAGGCCCGAGAGCCTCCATGGCCAGAACCCAGGCTCTTCCAGGTAAGCCGTCGGGTCCTGGGGCGGTATTTTTGGCACTAAGCCTATGTACCGCCACTCTCAGCTCTACCTCGGTCACCTCCGAAGCATCGTCGTCGGCGTCGGCGGTGTGGTCCGCATCCGGCACCGCAGTAGGCGGAGTCATGGGCGGGGGAGTATGCTCGCCCCGCGAAGGGAACAAAGTGCTCACCACCTCCTCCATGAGCTGGGGCCGGAGACTCTGCGTCAGTGGGGGAGCCCATGGGCGGAGTTTATCCCGCACCATTTTGTAGGGGCGTCCCCACGGGTCTCTGTTCAGAGTCTCCAGCGACTCCTCGCGGGCCAGGGCCCTGGCCCGCAGGATCTCCGCTTGGAGGGCGGTCTTCGCCGCTCTGTATCCCTCGTACAGCTCCGCCTGAATGGCTTCCGTATTCGGAGGGCGAATACGTAGCCTGCGGTGCCTGGTGTACAGGAAATACGATCGAATAGAATCAATCTTTTATGAAAGATCTGAAAGTTAAAGATACAGAATCGGACGTAAATCTTTTCGCGGGTCTGGAAAGGATTAACTGCAAGTTCACTCTGTACTGAAAAAAAATCCGTTGGTTATTTTGAAAAACCTACAATACGCACGTTTGTTTAACAGCATAACAATAATAACGTTTCTAACTCAAATTCAAACCATTTATTTCAAATAAACCAATTACAGGCACTTTCGTATTGCCAAGGGGTCAACAATTAAGCTAGTTGCCCATTCCAAAGCGTAGTAGGTACCTATGCAGAAGAACGGGCAAGAAACTCCACGGACAGTCTTTTAAATAAATAAAAAATGGTTGCATTAGTCATGTTGGAATATACATGTGAGACCGAAGTAGAAAGACGTGCACGTTAAAAGCGTCGGTTATAAAATATAATAAAAAACACCTACTGACGGCGCCCGTTCACGAACATAATTATTCTCTATTATTTTACTAATACAACTCGATGTTTAATTAGAAAAATATTCTTTTTTAACTCACCGACATCGAAAACACTGTTTCACTTTTATTCATCAACATTTCTAGCCATTATACTAATTTATTTGCGGAGCAACATTTCTTTGTCTTCTATACTTCTCAATTAGTCGTCAATTCGTCGTCTCGGTAGTCATCCCCTTTCTATTCTTGGTGCATCGTCTTCACATATAGAAATATAATTAATGTATACAAAATATTGTAAAACATTTTAAAAGAGTAACGGTGGAGTTTCTTGCCACTTCTTCTCCATACGAAACTACTTTTTGGAAGTGGCGCCTAGAATCAGTTCTATTTTTAATGTAAATTTTGACGTTCAAAAGTGCCTTTTCATGGGCCTATTTAAAATAAATACTTTGACTTTGACTTTGTGATATGTATGTAGATGTGGGAACAGAAAAGAAACAACCGTCTTGTTTGCACACTAGTTTATTACTGCCCGCACGCGCAGCGCGGGCTTCATATATATCACTCCTCCACACTTAGATTTTGAAACCTGGTGACAATTTTAAATACACCTTTAAAATTAATACAATTTAGTACATTAATAGATGCTAAGCAAACGTTAAAAATATTTCTTATAATCTATCACCTTCCTATTGCGCTTTTGGCGCGGTAGTGTGGGTGATGGTGCAAGCGATACGTTAACGTTACTCTCCCCCGTACTATGAGACGAATTGCCCTCAGACACAAGTATCTCGGGCTGTGCTGCCGGTGACGGCACGCTCTCAATCGCTTCACAATCACCCTCATCTTCGACACATTCCACATTTAGTGCGAAAGGAGCGACATTAGTTACAGTCGTCACGGGTGAACTCATAGCCTGTTCACCAGTTTGCTCGCTAGATCCTCTTGGTGATGCTGTATTTTCACTTGTACTAGTGGTACCGGAAGGATTGGGCGACTTTTGCTGATGTGGCACCTTAATGTCTTTTATCTGTGTGGGCTGATTACTACCTGTATACCTCAGTAATTGATCAACATGCCTTATACAGTGATGATCTAGATCATTAATAAAAATTCTGTACATTTTATTACCTATTCTATTTTTAATTATGCCTAACTGCCATGTTTCTTTCCGTGCGCTGTACCATCGGGTCCAAACCACATCGCCTGTTACAAATTGTCTTTTCCCGGGCTCCGCTGAAGTAGCAACGTGCGTAGCTTCGCTTGAAGGTATAACTAAATCGAGACGAGATCGTAGGTTTCTTCCAAACATTGTTGCATTGTTCCACTGGGGAAACGCCAGCAAAGTTATGCTGGCGTTTCCCCAGTGGAACAATGCACGGTATTTCTATAATTAAACAAATAACCTAACAGCAATTCATTGTTTTGATTCAGTGGTAAATTATCTTTTATAATACATTTTAGCATTTTTTTACAGGTTCTTACTGAATTTTCTGCTTGACCATTACTAGGCGGATGATAAATGGGCGTTGTCATGTATTTGATACCATTAGCAGAGCAAAATTTCTTAAACTCGTCCGATTTTATCTTTACGTCATTATCTGATACCAACAAATTCGGTATACCGAAGGTTGAAAAAATTCCCTTGAGTTTAGTTATCAGAGCTTTAGTTGAAGTACCATTATGCATGTAAAGACATTCTACCCATTTACTAAAAGAATCAACAACCACGAGATATACCTTTGCCCTACCGTCGCGGGGGGCCGCGGGGGGGTCGCGCGGTGGCGCGGGCCGCACACTCGCGCACGTGGTGCAGGACCCTACCCAACGCTCGATGTCGCCGTCGATGCCGGGCCACCACATCCTACTTCGTGCATTACTTTTTGTTTTAATTATTCCTAAATGAGTATCGTGCAATTCACATAGCATTTTATCTCTTAGAATTAATGGAATAACTATTCTATGACCCCTAAAAAGGCAACCGTTTACGTATTGCAAATCGGACTTACACTGAAAATAAGGGTAAACTGACTTACAAATAATTGTTCGAGGCCATCCTTTTTGCATGTACCTAATTACAGTTTGGATCACCGTATCGCTATCCGTTGCCTGCGTTATGTCGCGTGTCGTAGTTGCGGGCGACGCTTCATCCAAAAACTTGAGCGCGTAATAGGTATCTACGTCTACATTATTATCGGTCCCTTCCGCCTTGTTTGAGCATTTTAATGGCGCGCGAGAAAAATAATCTGCTACTATATTATTATCGCCTGATACATATTGTACTACATAGTTATAGGCTGAGTGTGTAATAGCATATCTCTGTAGTCTTAGAGCTGTTGTTACCGGTATACCTGTCTTGCTATTAAAAATCGAAACCAAAGGCCTATGATCGGTTTTTAATATGAATGGCTCACTGCGACCGTACAAATACTGATGGTACCTTTTCACACCGAATATGATAGCAGTCGCCTCCTTCTGTATCTGACTATAGTTTCGCTCGCTAGCGGTAAGGGAGCGAGATGCATACGCAAGTGGTCGCTCATGAGCGTAGTCGTGCCCGCGCTGCGAAAGCACGGCGCCGAGTCCGCTCGGGCCGGCGTCCACCGTGAGCAAAAGCTGCGCCGTCGGCTCGAAATGCGCCAGTACGCGTTCCGAGGCTAGTTCACGGCATACTGCTACCATAGCTTGCCGCTGCCTATTTCCCCACTCCCAGGGCACATCGCTCCGTAGTAGTTCATGGAGAGGACTGAGTACTGACGAAGCGTTAGGAATAAAATTCCTATAGTAATTTACAACGCCTAAGAATCTTTTTACTTCGGTGACGTTGGTCGGCACGGGGGCGCTTAATATTGCCTTGACTTTTTCAGGACTAGTCATTAGTCCCGCTTTACTAATCACGTAACCTAAGTAAAGTACGCTTTGTTGAAAAAATTGGCACTTGTCTTTTTGAAGACGTAGACCGGCATCGCTTAATCTACCTAACACTTCCGTTAACCTTTTAATGTGCGAGATTCTGTCGGGACCCGTAATGCATATGTCATCGAGCCAGACACTGACTCCGTCTATTCCTGCTAATAGTGTCTACATAGACTTTTGGAAAATAGCGGGTGCGTTAGCTAAACCGTAAACTAAACGTGTATATTTGTATAGACCCTTATGAGTATTTATTGCCGTTAGTTCCTGTGATGACTCTTCGAATATAAATTGATTGTATGCATTTTTTTAGATCAATTTTACTGTACAGCTCACCCCCTCCAATCTTAGCAAAAACCTCTTCGATTCTGGGTAAGGGGTATTTCTCAATTACCAGGTCTTTATTTAGTGTTACCGAATAATCTCCCGTGATTCTTACTTGTCCGTTTTCCTTTAACACCGGCACTATCGGAGTAGCGTATTGCGCATGATTTATCGACACCAAAATACCTAAACCTACTAACCGCTCTAATTCTTGTTCGACCTTGTCTTTTAGAGCAAAGGGTACAGTTCGCGGCTTAAAAAATTTCGGAACAGAGTTTTCTTTTAGTTGTAAGGTAACTTTAAATTTATTAAATGAACCCAACTCATCTCGCCATAGTTCTGGATATTTTCTAATGAATTCTAGTTTATCATTATCGCTACATACTAAAGAGTTAATGTTAGTTGTTATTATTAAATTAAAAGCGGACATGAAATCCCTACCTAATAATGGAGGACCTCCATTCCTAACTACGAAAATTTTAATATTTTTTGTAATTGATTAAATTTTGCTTGAATAGTGAAAAATCCTAGTGGAGAGATTTTATGTCCATTGTACAAACACATTTTTACATTACAATTTTGTAGCTGATATTGCGAGAACCTTTTGAAATAAAAAATATCAGAAATAACAGTGCTGCCCGATCCTGTATCTAGTTCCATTTTAATAAATTGATCGCCTAAAAGTAATTCTATTTCAATAGGCTTATCAGGCGCGTACCTTATCTTAAAATTCTTGCACTCCTCACAACCCTTGTCCTGGGGCTGGTTACCACTGCTACTTTCCTTTGAGCCAATATGATAAACACGCGTTTTTTTTGAATGACCGCACACTTTTTTTAAATGGCCTTTAACACCGCACTTTTGACACGTATAACCTTTATACCGACACTTTTCACCACTATGATTCTTCATGCCGCAAACCTCGCAACGATCCGTATCGCGGCCGTTTGCTGCATCAGCACCACCTGCGTCACGTCCACGGCTAGCTTGACCTTGGAACTTCGCGCGGTATACTGGTTCCTCCTTGATAGACATAGCCTCCAAACTGCTGCCTAACAAGGCCTTTGCCTCCTTGGCACACGCTGCCTGCTCCGACAATTCAATAGCCCGCGACAGCGTGAGCGTCGACGGGTTCTGCTCGAACAGCTTGTCGCGTTCTGGACCTGCAGTCAGGCCGAGGACGAAACGATCTCTTAAATTCGTTTCTAGAGCGGTGCCGAAGTCGCAATAAGTTGCCAAACCTCTTAATCGCGCCGCCCATTCTCCAACGGTTTCGCCTGTTGTTCTGCTGGCACCAAAAAATTTCGCCTTATCCACAAACGAGCACTTTTTTGGCTTGAAATGGCTATCGAGTAATCCAACTAGGTCTTTATAGCTCAGCGTCTCCAACTCCTTTGGAAACGATAGGTTAATTGCCAGACGGTAAGTCTCCTCCGTAAGATGGCACAGTAATATTCCACTCTTCAGATCGTCATTAACGGCATTGATCTTCAAAAACTGCGTTAATTTACCCTTGAATATTTGCCATTCGCTGGTTTTATCGTCAAATGAAGACAGATTTCCGAAAAACGCGGTCATTTTATCTACGCGTGGGTACTCGTTCGTACACCTCGTCGCCAATGATATGTAGGTAGATGTGGGAACAGAAAAGAAACAACCGTCTTGTTTGCACACTAGTTTATTACTGCCCGCACGCGCAGCGCTGGCTTCATATATATCACTTTGACTTTGACTTTTCTCGCCATATCAACTTTCACACAGTCCAGCCATCGTTTCTTTGATCTTTCCTTACTCTTATAGCCACCCTTAGAGCAATGGTAGCCTATTTGTAACGTCCGCGAATAACGAGTTGTAGGTCATAGGTTCGAAACCTGACAGGCACTTTACTTTGTGTAAATTATTTCATATCCACTGCTCTCAAAACGGCGAACGAAAACATCTTGTGGAAAACAGAATGTCCTAGAACCAAAACCCAACCCGTACTGGGCCCGCTGATAAATTACGGCCCACTCCCTCTCACCGAGAGGAGGCTTGTGTCCCAGCAATGGGAACATTATAAGTTGATTGCGCTACAGCCATCCACATTCAAACCAATAAAATATTTTTTTGTTTAAAATAGATTTCGAAGACAACACACTTAGTTAGTTAAGCTGGTTCTTATTTAGGCATAACGAACTAAAATACACAATTGAATTTAAGCAGAAGGACAATCGACTGCAAAAAGATTCCTTATTTATTTATTTATTTAACCATTTATGTACACACATATAAAGACAAGAAAAATAAAGATAACAGAAAAGTACGTACAAAGGTAATGCTTATTTCTAAAGAAATCTCTTCCAACATACCTGCAGTAGGAGAGTATATGAGAGATGTAGACAACGTGTGTAAGAGTAAAAGGGAAAACAAAATACATAAAACGAAACAATTCACTAATTTAAAAATAAAAATACTAAATCAAAATATACTTACATAGATACTTCTAAAATAAATAACACTAAATACATATCGGGATAGGCCCTCATCAGCGATATTACACTTGCACTTTGTAAGTAGGCGTGGATTGTCGGGCGAAGAAAATAGAGATACTAGTTACAGCACAATCACTTTATTTCACTCACAATGTCTTATAAAATAATCACCATGAAATAACCTGAAGGCAGAGGTCCGAAATATTAAATGAAAGTATGACATATAGCAGTAACCAACTCTTTTATTCCGACAGCTTGTTAATTAATTAAATAGATCGCGATAATAGCTCTAGGCGCTACGGCAGGCGCACCGGGCCGAGCCTGCCACAAGAATGCTCCCCCTCTTCGCTGCGCACTAGCTTACATTAAGTTGCTCGAGAAGTGGGGAGAGTGGGGAGGCGAACGTCCGCTTTGCACAGCGTAACTCGGCCCGCTGTACCTACCGCTAACGGTGACGCCGACACGGCCATACTGACGTGCGGACGTCCTCGTACGCGTAGACTCATCAAGCATTGTCTAAAAAGACATAACGTTATTATTGATGTTCGTTCATCCTGACTAGCAATCTCGATGAGCAAAAAAGATCCAGGTCATCCCTACTGACTGTGCAACCAACTCTGGACCGCTCAATATTGAGCCTTCAGGACTTATACTAGTAATCTGGTCCGGTTCAGCCCTGCAGAGTTTACTACTAATTCGGGACCGCTCGTTATTGAGCCTTCAGAACTTTAGCAATCTGGTCCGGTCCAGATTGCTAAAGTCCAGCGACCCTTCAGAATTATAACCGCCTGGTCCGGTCAAATGACAATTCAGAATTATAACCTCCTGGTCCGGTCTTACGACCCTACAGAGTTATAATCTCCTGGTCCGGTTATAACAAACCCTTCAGGATTGTCACTGCTTGGTCCGGTCATGAATGAGCCTACAAGATCACTCCAGTTTATACAGTTTTTTTTTTCTCTCTTTTTTTTTTGCTCTTTTTTTTTCTTTTTTTTTTCTCTTTTTGTCTCTCGTTTGTACCTCTTTTGTCTCTCTTTTGTCTCCTTTTTAGTCTCTTTTTTTGTCTTTTTTTTGTCTCTCTTTTGTCTCCTTTTTAGTCTCTTTTTTTGTCTTTTTTTTGTCTCTTTTTTGTCTCTTTTTTTGTCTCTTTTTTTTGTCTCTTTTTTTGTCTCTTTTTTAGTCCGGACTAAAATGGTCCCTGTAGATTATATAATCAAATGTATTAAAGTACTTGTCTCAACAATCCACACATGCTATGTTCATTGGTAGTTTCACTACCACCAAAGTCATTTACTTTAGAGCCTATAACAGAAACAAACTATTTTAATCTTAAGAATAGACTTGACTTAGACACTCCACCGAATGCGTAGCACGCCTGTGCGATGCCGACCGAGTCTCATGTCATACAGCCAGCAAAATTTCACTGAGTGTCATGTCATTGAATGTGTCGTAGCAGACACATAATTCATGTTCACACACACGACATCTATGAAAACTAAATAACACTAATTTAAGTATTGAAGCGCCGTCACGGCCAGACTGACATTCACACGTCCTTGTGCGTCTCCATCCCCTTAAAGTCACCGCGGGCCCATTTTTCTGTAAAAAGAATAAAACTGGTAGATTTTCCTGTACGCTCGTCCATCGGTGACAAACATTACAACGTTTTATAACCCACAAAATCAACCTTTAGGAGCTGAGCCGGACAACTTAAATAGGCCTCCCTTGAGCTAGTTATCTCTCCAGATAACATGGACCAGGCAGCCAATCAGCGTCTCTCCGATCACTCACTAGTACCACACATATCTCCATTGATCTCATAGCCTCTCAGACTAGACGATCACTTTATAATATGACCCAGAATATCGGCCTGCATAAGCCAGTTCTTTAGACTACCCAATAACACACACCATAGGATGTCAACCCGCATGAGTCGGACCCTTACTTTATCTCACAGATTAGTACCAATTTTACGTTTAATTACGTTTCTTCACTCTCAGAGGCCGAGAGGTTTTCAGAGCTGGCGGATAACGTACGTGAACTACAAATAGACAAAGCATCACTAAAACCACCCGATGACGCCCACTCCATTCGTCAATCGCGGACTGCCGCCACCTCGGCCTCCTTCAAGCTACCCGTCAAAGTGGTAGCTAAATGCACCAAGCCCTCACTTCCCCCGGGCATTGCACGAAAATGCTTACGACCATATTTGCATTCTCTATTAGACACACAACAAAGGGAAGTCTTTACTCCCTGCGAAGCCCAAATGAACCCAGAGGGGGGTCACATACAATGAAGTAGGAATCACCACTGTAGAACGGTCTCATTTTTCCTACTGTGACGCAGCAACTCTCCCAATATTCTCCAATGCTAACTTACGAATTTCACCCAAATCTCACCGAAACCCAGACTCAGAATATGAAGCCACACTTAAAAACCGCGCTCGAGTCCCAAACACAAGTTCTGTTTGTGTTACCCTAGACCTTGGACCATCCGTCGCTAGCTGCACTTCGAGAAGCTCGCCGCACCAGGTCCCACCAGATTCACTTTCGATTATAACAAGTAAGCACCTCAATGTCCTCATGACTCTCTCTACCCGAACACATGCCCTGCCAGAACCATTAGCAACAAGGTGCAACTCTACACCATGTTCACCATAAAATTGCTCTGTCTGCGCCAATACAATACCCACCCCGATCCGAAATGATCCGCGAAGTCGCACCTAAAAGACAGAGCCTCCTTTAGTGCTTCATCTGCACCTGCTGCATCCAACTAAGAAGTGCACTCGAGAAGGACTCATTTAGTGAAAGAGTCAACAATGACAAGAATACTCCCTACCATCGATTTCTCCACACAACTTCTCCGCGATGTCTAAATGTACAGTATAACATTGTGCAGAAACCCTAAGCATAGGATGGAGTGAGCCCCGAACAATCCCTTGAGGCCCAGCACACAAGTGTGAAGTTCAATCAGTGCGTTCCAGTCAAATCATTTTAGTCAGAACCCGTTCTGATGTTAGTATTTCGATCACTTTCTTGTAAATATCTTGTCTGTCCATTTGATAGGCCCTTTTAATTTGATATAAGATTCTTAACGTAAAACACGTGAAATATGGGGCAAACCGCCAAAAAGTAATCTAAAGGACCTACACATCGCTCAAAATAAAATTATTAAACTATTATTTCACTATGATTACCTTACACCTACAGTTAAAATTTACAGGGAAACGAAACTCATGAATATTAAACAACTTCCTGCATATTGCACCAGAATACTTAAAAATTCTAAGTAAGTTCATTCACACAAAAATACATCAGGTACACAATCGCAGCAATAGTAGGAAGGATCACATTTTACTACCGCGAGTGCGGACAGTCAATGGCGAGAGAACAATTATTTTTGCGGGAGTGCAACAATATAATAAGCTACCTAAAGAAGTAAAGAATGCGAACTAAACGTTTGGTATTTTCAAGATTAAATTTAAAAAAATCACTTTCTAAATGATCAAACACATCCATTAAACAGACTTGCCCTACTGTATTGCTTTATTGTGGCACCGGGATCGCATTCCTTATCTACGGAAATTATTTCTTTTGCGGGTGGATCGAAAAGTTTTAAGTTGTGTTAGTTAATAATGTTATTTGCGTACGAAAAGTAATGGTATTACAACTTAGATGATTTAATATAAATTAAAACAATAGCTGCTTAGTTTGTGTGTCCAAGTTATATTTTAAGTTTTAAATCGTTCTCAAGTAAGTGAAATCTTTGTAATTTATTTTCGAGAAATAAATTTCTTTAACCATAAACACCATACTACCAATAAAGAATCAATTATCCTTTCGCACTGAACTAATGCGAGTTTATCTTCACCATGTAGGTCAGTTTTGATGTTGTGGTATATGATAATGAAACTCTTTAGTAACGTTAACTTTCTTACCCCAAATAGAAGGTAATTTTGCAATATCGGTACGTACATGGATCTACTATCTAATAGATCCTTACCTATAATAACTGGTTCTGTAATTGAGTTAACAGGCACAACATGAAACAAAAAGGACACTGACGTGTTGAATTTCACCACGGCTCAGTTATTCTGCGATTCATATTTAACGTTTTCTTGACACAGGTATACCTGTAAGGTAAACTAAATCACAGCGCATAGTACCCTGGATTTTTTGACAAAGCTAAAAGCTACAAACGAACTACCAGATTATCTATTAAAAAGAAAAGGAACGAGCTCACCGGATGATGTGGTTGTCCATACACGTAGCAGGTGAGACGGTTCGTATCACGACTCTTCGGTGCTGGTGCTCGATTCGAATTCTTCACTTCGGTCAAAGGTTCGTACTGCCACTTGCTTCAATCACTTGATTTTTGGACTGTTGTGCTTTAACGATGGCATGTGCCATTGAAGCGATTGTCATTATCAGGATCAAACCGTATCAGTCGCGCAGTTGCGGTGAAATTTGACGTTTGCGGTTAAGTGGTTGCCGGAAGTCGTGATAGCAAAAACTCCATATTTTGAATAGATTAGACGTTAGCCCACACTTCACTGTCGTCATTATTTTCTTCAGGTTTTTGCCCTTCGAATCCCAATTCTGATTTCGGGATAGGCCCTCATCAGCGATATTACACTTGCACTTTGTAAGTAGGCGTGGATTGTCGGGCGAAGAAAATAGAGATACTAGTTACAGCACAATCACTTTATTTCACTCACAATGTCTTATAAAATAATCACCATGAAATAACCTGAAGGCAGAGGTCCGAAATATTAAATGAAAGTATGACATATAGCAGTAACCAACTCTTTTATTCCGACAGCTTGTTAATTAATTAAATAGATCGCGATAATAGCTCTAGGCGCTACGGCAGGCGCACCGGGCCGAGCCTGCCACAAGAATGCTCCCCCTCTTCGCTGCACACTAGCTTACATTAAGTTGCTCGAGAAGTGGGGACAGTGGGGAGGCGAACGTCCGCTTTGCACAGCGTAACTCGGCCCGCTGTACCTACCGCTAACGGTGACGCCGACATACATATAAATATAAAGTGATAAAAATAAAAACATACACATATTATTAAACAAATGCAACTATGACACAGTGGAAAGATAGTGTTCTTTCACTCTCCTCTTAAACACCACAACAGTTTGACAGTTCCTTATGTCAGGTGGAAGTGAATTCCACAACCGAACCGCGTGTACAGAGAAATAATAGGAGTAGAAGTCAGTAGAGTGGGGAGGGGTTTTTAGGAGATTTTTAAGGTGCGACCTGCAAGGCGCATCAAAAGGACGGGCGAAGGAGAAGCGTTCCCGCAGATAGGATGGCGTTAAAGGGTTGTGGAGTAAGTTAAATAGCAGACACAATATCCGAGAGTTCCTGCGAAGTCGAATAGGGAGCCACTTGAGTATCTTGCGAAAGTTAGAAACGTGGTCATACTTTTTACGGTTAAAAACAAAACGAATGCAGATATTTTGCAAACGCTCAAGCTTATTTAAAAGCTCCTCGGTGGCATCCAAATAACAGGCATCAGCGTAGTCTATGATGGGCTGTATGAGAGTTTGAGCAAGGGAGATTTTTGTGTTCAAGGGCAAGAAGCTCTGGAGGCATTTCAACGAATGGAACGCGTAGTGCACCTTGCGACTAACTTGAGGAACATGAGCAGTCCACTATAAGTAAGAGTCCAAGGTCACCCCCAGATTTTTTACCGTTTGTGCGTATTCTATCTGAACTCCATTCAGACAGAGTGGAGACAGCGACGCAACATCGAGCCTATTTCGCATATACCTGCCGCCGATAATTATGGCCTGAGATTTCTTAGGGTTGATCTGCAGTCCAAAAGACCGCGACCACTCGCCAATCAAATCCAGGTCTCTGTTCATAGCAGACACGGCGGCTTCCGCATCTTGCGTCAAGAAATGATCGTAAAGCTGCAGGTCGTCGGCATAGAGATGGAAGTGCGAAGAGATGACCCTGGTGACAGAGTTAATGAACATAGAAAAGAGAAGAGGAGAAAGAACGCCACCCTGAGGCACACCAGCGGTAAGAGAGCACCATTCAGAAGAAGACTCTTCGAGACGAACTCGCTGAGAGCGGCCTTTAAGATAGGAATCGAACCAGCCAATAGTAGAAGTAGAGAAATTGAAAGATTTAAGGATACCCAGAAGGATATCAAAATCGACAGAGTTGAAGGCACTGCTAAAGTCCAGAAGTACAAGTAAGGTGAGAGATTTGTGGTCCATAGCCCAGCGGATGTCATCGGTAACCTTCAGAAGAGTCGTTACAGTGCTATGACCAGGTCGAAAACCAGATTGAAAAGGACTAAGAAGGTCATTCGAAGAAAGAAAGGCAGAAAGTTGCTGATGAGCAATGTGCTCAAGCACTTTGGAGAGATATGGGAGGATAGAAATAGGTCGGAAATCAGACGGTGAGACCGGGTTGGGGATTTTGGGTAAGGGGATGATATGGGCTTGTTTCCAGGCCTCAGGAACAGTACAAGAGAACAAGGAGAAATTTAAAATGTGGGTCAAGATGGGAAGTAGTGTGAGGAGAATCGGAGATATCATTCTTGAGCAAAGATTATCATTACCTACTGCAGTGGAGGAGATAGCAAAAATAGATTTTTTTACCTCACTTTCACCAACAGGACTTAATCTTAATTCGAAAGAAGGACGTTGCGCTACCGGCAAACAGAATAGTTTATTTAAAGTAGCTGATTTGACGAGTGGATCCAATGTAACAGGGGGAAGTGAGAAATGTTTGTTAAGAGCACACACGTCAGTGTCAATACTGGAAACAACTGGAGGCTTACCAATACCGACAGTTTTTAGAAACTTTCAGACTTCAGAAGAGTTGCGGTTGTCGAGAGAATTATGGAAGTAGCGTCTCTTTGCATCTCTACACATACGACTGCAGCGATTACGCAGCAACTTAAACGCAATCAAGTTGCGCTCAGAAGGACAGCGTTTTAGCCTCCTTTTGGCTCTGTCCCTACTGGCCATCGCATCCTTAATGGCAGAAGTGAGCCAGGGGGCCGGGACATACTTTACTTTAACTCGACGGATAGGGGCATGACGATCGTATAAGCTGAGTAGAGTGCTGTTGAAAATGTGAACCATATCGTTGATACATGTGCTCTCCAAGACGTCCTTCCAGTCGATACTACCAGCATCACGCTGCAATGCCTCCAGGTCCATGCCCTTATAGTTCCTAAGGAGAATATATTGCGGTTTACGCTTAGGAGGGCGAATTTTGTAGGACATAAAGATTAAGTCGTGATAAGAAAAACAAGCAGTGAGTTGTCCGTGGACAGATACATTATTGGAATTAGAGACAATCATCAGGTCCAGAATAGAAGGGGTGCAGTTAGGGAAATGATGAGTAGCAGAAAGAGGCAGAATACTAAGGTTAAAAGAAGATAAGAGAGATTGAAGTTTGTGAGTACGACTGTCATTTTTAAGCAGGCAAGTATTAAAGTCGCCCATCAAGACTACGTGGTCGTAAGAGGGACAGAAATCATTTAAAAGTGAGTCAAAAGAGCCAAAGTAATCGATACTGAGGTTAGGGCTGTACATCACTCCAAGAAGCATTTTAACGTGATGCAAAGAAATTTCAAGAAATAGATGCTCCGCTGACCCTGAGTAGGAAGATGGTGATGTGCTGATAATCTTGTAGGGAATATCAGTACGCAAGTAAATAGCAACGCCACCACCACCCTTCCCGGTTCTATCGTTACGGATAAGAACAAAGCCAGGAAGGGCATAATGAACAGATAAAAGAGAGGGTTTAAGGAAGGACTCAGAGATCAGCAAAGCATATATATGAGCACAGTTAATGGAAGCCAGAAGATCAGAATAATGGCAAGGTACACTCTGGGCATTGATGTGGGCTATGTTGAGATTGTTGGGAAGGTGAGAAAGCAGAGAGGAGATCAATATAGCAAAAAAAATGACACTGGCAGTGACAGTCGACAGACGTCACGTCTTAAGATCTGAAAAATATTATCATCTACCGGCAAGTAAGTGAGAAAAAAAAATAAACTAAATGCTATGGGTAGATTAAGAATAGGGAAATCTAATTTTAAAGTGCGCCGAATGTATCACAATGCGATCAAAGTAAACACATGCAAGGGATTGTAAGCTTAGCGGCGTGCCTTCCTCACGATCTTTTGTTTGGGGGTTGCTGTTAGAGGCGATGTAGATGCCACGGCGGACGACGTAGAAGCGGCAGGCACGGGACCATTGGGTGCAGCAGCACTGGCTGAAGCGGGGAATAGCGCGATTAAAGAATCAAGCTCACCCATGGACGCTATCTTCCGGCGAGACTTGTCAGGCGTCAAGACAATAATCTTTCCCTCCGCAGACCAGCAGTTATTGATGCTAAAGTGCTTGCGTGCCGCAATAAATACCTGCTGCCGTGTCTTCGTCAAAAACTCCGAAATTGTGATGCCGCTGCCTTTGAGTGAAGTTTTACCATCCCAAACTAGCCGACGATGCTCCATTTCTTTAAATCGCACCAGCACAGGTCTGGTTTTACCCTGGGCGGCTCCTAGTCTGTGGCACACGTCTAAATGTTCCAGTTTTATATCCTCAATCAACAGTTGTTTTGATATAATAAGGAGAATCGAGTTGCACAGCTTTTCATTAGCTGTCTCAGGAATACCGTGAAACAGCAAGATCTTTCTTCGCATTGCAGTCTCATGTGTATCCAGACTTCGCGACAGGAGTTCAATCTGAGTTTTAAAGTGAGAGAAAGTTTTGCAGACAAAGATTTTAAACTCAGAAAAGTCCAGTGACAGCGCTGCAAGATCTGGGTGTGCCGGGCCAGTTCCAGCTGTAGCTCTCTGCAGTTTATCCTCGTACTCACTCATGCGGGAGCTGAACAGTTTCTCCAGTTCCTCCATACTGTGCACAAGCTTGCTGTCCATATTTTATTGGAGTATTTGAAGAGCTGTGGTTGTTGTAGAGTGAAAGTGATAGGAAAGTTCCAAGCGAAGGTGGGTTTTAAAGTTAATTAGCACATACATATATTGAAAAAGAACAATTAACTATTTTAAAATTAATATTAAATAAGGAAGCAATAAAAAGATGTGTTGTGGTGTGTGCTCAATGAAATAGAGCTTACCAAATCTTTGCAGAATGCAGTTTTGTTCGTACGTAACGTATCATCACCATTATTTCAGTCGAAAGACGCCCACTGCTGTACAAAAATCTCTCCAAGCATCGCCACTTCCAGCGGTTCTGTGCTCCTTGCATCCAGGCGAATGTCTTTGCAGAATGCCTTTACATAATTCCTCAGGACTTTTTGAAAATACTCTGAAGCCAAACTCAAATAATACTGGCGAATAAACAAGAGTGTGAACTTTTAACAGTAATTCAACAAAATAATCACAAAGTGTTACTTAACAACACGTCTCAAAGCCTTAAGCATCGTGACTTCGGAAAGTCGATTTCTTCTTCCCCAAAATTAGGCCCGTCTTTATTCCCAAAAGAATGCCAAAGTAACAAGTTATCACTCAAACTTCTGACGTGAGCCCTCTTAACCTTGAGTCAAACGTCAAAATAACAGCAATTTTTACCCAACTTAAAGTTTTTGCGACACTTTACTCTAAGATGTTCTTCAGAGACTTCTTTCTGTACATGTGATTACATATTAAAATCAAAGCGATTCTTTTTTAAATCAATGTCTATTTTAAAATCTAACCAATATATATACAAAAGTATCCGCTGAAAACGTCTTTCGAGTAACATATTTAGCTCAAAAATATATATTATGTCATTATCACGGATCGTAACACACACATGCTCATTCGTGATTGTGGTGAACATTACTTGATCACATTATTTTCGCTCGACATTTTTCCGTTTTTATTCTTATTCTGTGCTGAAGCAATAAGTACGTTATACAAGATTTTGTTTCAGTTGTTGCATTGATTGATTACAACTTTAGTAGGGATGTTCTTGATATACGTATTGTTTTAGAGGAATTAAATCAATCGGTAACTAGGTTTTTTTTTTTGGTAGGAAATCACCAAATGACTTCTCGAGAGGGTGAACTGACCCTGATACCGTGACCCTGGCAGGTATCGGCCCTATCAGACCCCATCACTGAGTGCTGACATCTCATTGAGGCGCGCAGGGAACACGTCACGTCGTCGACCCGAGCCTGGTTCTTACCGGACGGCGAGCTACCCATTGCTCGCCGTCCGCAAGCTTGCGCCGGGAATATGCGGGCGATTCCCTACGTCCAGCTCTGTGCCAGCATTATGCGAGTCCCCTGCAGCTTTCGCACGTAATTGCTATAATCAAATAAGTTATAGGGGTTACAATATAATGTTACTGTATTATGCTGGCCCTGCTTCAAAACCACTACTAATTGATAAGGTTTTGAAAATTCTGTTAAGATTGTGAGACTATATTTGCACTGTGTAAACTCAATCTCCTTTGTCTTATCTAATTATATAGCGCAGATGTGAGTACTATGTACTATGGAGCCACCAATTCACGGATAATATATCTTTAATTGCCTTGAAAGTGCCTGGCGGCTGAGACCTGTCATGTTCACTGAAATGTCTCGCTGATGGTAGCATGTATTGGATCATTAAGTTTCCTTCAAAACTGTTAAGCTGAAGGGTACCGATTATAATTATTTTAGTTTTGATTTTTGCTTTTGCTTTGGACGTGCGCCTCTTTTTACATTGTTCTCGCAAATTAATATGAATTCAACATTACTGATGTAACAAATATTTAGAAACAACGTTATTTAAAAAAGTGTCCATGGAGTTTCTTGCCGTTCGTATCCATAAGAACCTACTACGCTTTGGAATAGACATCACGCTTCATCTATCGGAATGACCGACTCCCTTGACAATTCAAAAGTGCCTGTTCATTCCTAAGAATTGGCGCTACGAGTACATGCCTACGCCTTAGACGCTACGAGTACAAGCCTACAACGTAGCCGCTACGAATAGAAGCCTACGACGTTGCCACTACGAGTACAAGCCTACGACGTAGCCGCTAAGAGTACAAGTCTACGACGTAGCCACTACGAGTGCAAGCCTACGATGTAGCCGCTACAAGTACAAGACTACGACGTAGGTGCTACGAGTACCTGTCTATGAAGTAACCGCTACGAGTACACGAATACGACGTAGTCGCTTCGAATACATGAATACGACGTAACCGCTACGAGTACATGAATACGAGAAGCAAGCGAGGTATCAACACGGTTTATGCACCATCTATTCCTATCAATTTGTGCGCCACGATATGTGGATGAACATGTTAGAACTTTTCTATACCTTATTATTATCTTGCATGCAATGTATCATGTATACCATGTTTAAACAATTATAATCCTTACTTACTTACTTACTTACAAGCTACGACGTAACACGTAGCCGCTACGAAATTAATAGAAAAGATTTGTTATTTCTTAGTATTAAATTTTTATTATTTTATTTCTACTGCGAAACCGTATCAGGTATCATAAATAACAGAGCTACCTTTAGTAATAGGGCTATATGTAGGTCATGTGTCGTGACCCTAACCTTTTCGGTTTTCAAGCTAAGTGACCTTGACTTGTGGCGTGACGATGTAAGTAACACAAAATTGACTGCGGCAATAACGTACTACGGCGCACGCTACGAGTTGGGTCTACGCCGTAGCTAGCGTGCTACGATAATACGTGCTACAAAGTGAATGTCTGTTTTTTATGGTATACTATACATCTTTTATACGAATTTTGCATACTTTGATTGGGTTTTTATCCTAGAACGTACTAATACATTATGTATGTAAGATTTTTGTTAGTCACTGAAAAACGAAAAGAGAGTAAAGACGATTTTTGGACCAGATTATAAAATCGTTTGAAATAAAATCCAAACACCTTTTTTTTCTTTTTTTTTTAAACTTTGTGAAATGGCAAAACAATCATGACGATCATTAATATTTTTAAGTTATCGTCAAGTAATAAACAATTATCGATTATGTGGAACAAAAAAGACATAATACATTCAAATAAAGCAATGTTAAACGATGAATAGCTGAAAGAGTTAAAACTGCGGCGCAGTTAGTTACCTATAAGCTTAGCTTTGAAGAACACAGTTTGGAATTTGATGATGAATCTTGCACCGGTGATAGAAATAATTTTTATTTTTACTATGGTCTTACTTCGTCCGCCATCTTTGACCTTACCTGAAACAAAATGGAAAATAATAAAATATTTGATCAAAATGACCTCAGAATCAACTGTAAACAGACTTTTACACTCAAAATCATTGCATTATTTTCAATAAAACCATTTACAGGCACTTTCAAATTCTCAAGGTGTCTGTCAGTTTGAAGAATGAAGCCATTTCAAAGCGTAGTAGGATAAGAAAAGAACGGTCATCATCATCATTTCAGCCGAAAGCCGTCCACTGCTGGACATAGGCCTCCCCCAAGCATCGCCACTTCGACCGGTTCTGCGCTTCCCGCACCCAGCTGTTTCCTGCAGCCTTAAAAAAGATCATCGGCCCACCTTGTGCGAGGCGTTCCACCGCTTCCAAAACTTGTCAACAAGTAAGGGAAATTAGAGGGGTTTTTGACAGATTGACATTGAGTTCAACTGTGAACGTTCTTAAAATTACGGGAATTGCCTGTCATGCTTTGTTGTTAAAAAGGATAATAAATTAGTTGATCACAGAACATTCACACACAAACTTAAAACATTATGTGCCTCACTGCTGCGCCAAATAGGCCCGGTTCAGCATAAATGCTAGACAACTAGTACCTGACGCTGGTTTTCAACTGGACCTTATGTTACGAAGAAAATATGTAAAAATTTAAATAAAAATAAATTGAAATGTGTAGCAAACATAGCTAGCGCGAAATGTCAATGTAATGAACACTGTCAATCCCCTAGACGATTACAAGCGTGAAAGACAGTTCAACTGTTAATTAACCCGCGTCATTTATCAAACAACCAGAAATGTGTGGTTATATTTAAGGCTGTGGTACAGACCATTATACTGAACCACTTTCTCTATGGGGCTAACGTCGTAATCGCGAAAAAACAATCAGACCCATACAAAGCTTCAATACCCACTCGAACGAAATGTATGCGACACCTGATAATTTTTTCACACCCATAAATGTGACCACACATTTTCTGAAAAGCGCTCTATTTAAACTATGCGTATTTCCATAATCACTTCATTTTCGGCAGATAGATTGCTGATTAATGTTTTCCATAGAAAGCAACACGCTGATGCCTACATTAACGTAATATTAATATACTTAATTACACTCTTATTCGCCTTTTCCGAAACTGCCTCCGCTTAGAACTACAATGTAAATTACAGACCTTTATGTAACAAACATACGGAAAATATGCAAACGATATTCAAAACGCTGAACGCATACATGATAAAACGGTGTACTAATTATTCAGAATCATGGACTCGGTTTGTTTTCATGACAAATACCAGCTGTCTTCTGTGATGTAAGATTGATTCCGTATATTGTGTTAATTTGAGTGTGTTTTAGGGGTATACCTCCGAGCATTGGTTTTGCGCTAGCGATCAAGATTGACTCTGTAATACCTAACTACTCCCTTCCTTCGGGGAAAACAAGCGTGGCAACAAACTTATTCAGGAGATTTATATAATATATGGTAATATCTATGTTGTATTGGTGCTACAGGAATGAAGTTATGTGCATCGGTACCTACCACGAATATTATGTTCGTTCGACATCCTTGTTAATAATGTTAGGTCTCTAATAACAACATTATAGAACAACTGACCCGTACTTCGTACCGCCTCATACTCGTATTATTGTTGTTTCTTGAGCAACTCTTATTATTCGTTTTTTTAATTTTGTACTTTGCGAGATCAAGTGATGGTGTCTTCTCCGTAATTTGTACGCTTAATGCTAAAGTAATATTTTGAGAAAACTTGTGACCAAGTTCATGTACGAAGATGATTAATTTGATTGCTTCAAAAAGTGTGTCAAAATATAAAATATTATTAACAAAATAGGCACCCAATGGAATAGCAATGAAGGCCAATCAATTTGAGAGTTTAAGAGAAAAGTGATATTTAGTGACGAATTCAGAGAAATTTAAAAAAATACATGAACATTTCGTATTCCCGAATTCCATAAAACTTCGCTTATGATTTATAGGGTGCTTAATTATTGCAAATGGGTCACACTGTCAAGTCCTTGATGGCATACGTAAAACTACAAGGCACCCTGTCCAATAAATATAATCATTATACCAGCTCTCAGCAGTCAGTAATACTTATACAAAAACGACCTATCCAAAAAACGTATCCATCTAAAGGTGTTTTAAACATCTCCATCTATTTATTACGGTATGTTTAAATATACCACCCCTAATATGTCATCGGTCGTCTTAAATGCATCCGGACATATTTGTTGGTTCCTTCTCAAAGCATCTCGAAGTAAATCGCTCAAAGGATTATATTTAGCACGTTTTCTGTCACAAGATATCCACCAGTGATAGCTGACGCTCTGAACGCTTGTAGGTATATACACGATTTCAATAGGCTGTAGATACGTGTGTTTATTTATGTATTTTAAGGTACAAATGCTTTTTATTTGTATATCTCCTTGTAATATGTACCTACTATACTTTTTAAAGCGAATTTTGTTCGTAGCATTGAGTTTATGAATAAGGTACATTATCAAGATTTAACTTAGGAAATATCAGTAATTGATTGACACTATTTACTGCTAAAACTGACCAAGGCGAATTTAATTTGTATTTACGTCGCCTTCTATTCTATGTATTACTACAACAATAGCTATAGCATAATAGACGCGTGATATTGTCCTCTTTGTGAACGTACAGACCGTTATTGATGCAATGTCTTGAAACTCTGTTAAAAATCAAGTATATTGGGGTTTTAGTTAACATTGCATGCGTTAAACTATACGGCGCAGTAAAGCCAGTTTATCAGAAGTGGTACTCGTATTAATGGTTCAGTAGCTTGAACATCATCAGGATAATGACGATAATTAATTTAGCAGTTCGTCGTGGGCGTGGTACCACAGCAGCAAACCTGACATCGTCTGTCACCAGTGTCACTCAAAACCGATTGACGGTGATTCCAGTAACTTCGTAACAAAGCTAGACGGAGCCGCTTGCTGCGCCGTCAGACTCAAAAGGGTAAGTTAGTATTTCTAACCTCTTAAAGTGGCTTCAAAACTAATAACAACTCGTGTGCTTTTGTGATTTACGTGACAGTTTGATTAGTTTCCGTAAATCTTTACACCAACGTCTGAATGTATTTAGGAGCTTAAATAAATAAATAAGCACGAGCAAAGCGAGCAATTACTTAAGTGATTGGTCACACATTTTAAAAGGGAAGATATAGTAAAAAAAAACAAGCTTAAGGTACAAGGTTTTTATCATTAAGGATGCATTTACATCCACCGGCACCGTGCAGGCATTGTGCAGAATTGGTTAGCTGCTTCAATCGTAGCGAAGTCAAAACTGTACATTGAGTGTATTTCAAAGAAGTAATTGCTACGAGATCTGGGAATGATTTTAATACTGAAAATACAGTTTCTAGAATTTTTGTGTGTTTATCTGTTTGTCTGAATGTATGTTCCAGCATCACGGAAATACCACTGAATAGATTTTGTTCAAATTTTACATTGACATTCCCTATAAGTCTGTAGGCTATAAATTAAGACAGTTGTCGCTATTTAGGGATATGAGGAACAGGGTGTAAAGTTCACTCATACTCTCAGAAAAGGGACGATCCTCCGACCAGATGGATGTCGTATCTGGTGGGCAACTGCCCGATGATTGTTGTCGGGAAGTTGTATATATGCTATATGCGCGGTAAACTTTGATTGCGCGATGCAGGATTTGTGTGATGCGTTGTTCGCATGTGGCGGTGTAGATGCCACATCTACTCCCCTCCGAAGACCGGAGGTCGATAGTGGACTAAGTTTTGCGATGCTTGCCAATGCCAGTTCGGTTCCAGTGGGTTGGAACAGGGTGTCGCATAGTTCGCGGTGAGTCGGAACTGTCTGTGAAGATGCCCCAGTGAGTCGGGGTGGCTGACTGCTGATGTCGACCAGGAGAGGGATTAAGCACTCTGCTTGTGGACCGGACGAATGTGCAGTGTGCTGTGCCAAGGTTGCTGATGAGGCTGAAGGTGATGACCAGGTATGCGTTTGAGCTGCATGCTGATGGTCAGGACAACCGTTCAAGCCGTTGTTGCTGGCTGGCTGTGTGACTTGTGGGAGTGATGATGATGGCGTCACGCTGCAGTAGTTGCACGAAGGCTGCGCTGACGTTCATAGTCGGGGTCACCAGTTTTAGGGATATGATTAACAGGGTGTAAAGTTCACTCATACTCTCAGAAAAGGGAGGAACCTCCGACCAGATGGATGTCGTATCTGGTGGGCAACTGCCCGATGATTGTAGTCGGGAAGGTGTATATATGCTATCTGCGCGGTAAACTTTGATTGCGCGATGCAGGATTTGTGTGATGCGTTGTTCGCATGTGGCGGTGTAGATGCCGCCACAGCTATGCTGAATGAGCAATATTGCTTTGTGTTCGTAATCTTCTAAAGTTTACAACAAATTGTAAAAGATTAGCCAAAAGTTTAGAATATTGCAGATAGTTACAGATTTAACCTTTCAAATGAATATAATTACTCTATCCCTATTTGAAATAGTGCATTAAGGACAGGTGCTTTAACCGTTATCGCTACAACTAGAATTCTTAACTTTATGAAACATTTTTAGATAAGTTCAAAGATATTTTTTTTACTGTACAGTAATCAAGAAGATGGACAATTTTCATATAAACAGTTTTATGCCAATCGATCCTATTTCTTATAAAGATCTGAAAACTCTACGGGACCAAGTCAGGTTTAAGAACTAGGAAAGTCAGAAATCGCAAAAATAATTGCTGGACTGGGCTGAATTGGGAACGAATGTAGCAGATATGTATGTATTTACAGGTTTAATCCTTTAAATGATTACCATATCTTTATGAAGCCGAGCATTTAATCATGAAATATTTTACAACGGTTATTATACTTAGCCAACTTTCAAAAAAGCAAATAGCTTAGCGGTTCGGCGACTACTTTGCAAAACTAAGTTCGATTACCAGCAGTTGATTCTTGCTTATTTTTATATATTTGAAATACGAAATCGTGGTAACACGTCCACAAAACTAACATTGTCTAACTCTTCTGTTACCTATCTCTTCTGTTATAATAAAAATAAACATCTATGGTTAGGTGACTATTAATGAGAAACACCCTTTTTATGACAATCTAGAAGCTAGTTTTTTGTAAAATTCCGTAAAACAGTAACGTGTAATATAAGTCATGGCAATATTTTGTATCGTTTGCTTTGTCTTCAATATCGATTCAACATCAATAAAATTACGAGTAGTAGCGAATCGATCCAACTAATGAGAATCAAATGACAAACGAGTTCTCGTGAGGTTCTGAATTTTTAGCCAGTTCAACTGAAAGTCGACCCCTACATACATCTCTATCTCTACAGTATCTTCCATTTATTCTCCGGTCTAAAATTGTGGGCATCCAATACTATCCTGAGTATTTCAATTTATGTGAACATTAAAATATGCAAAGGATGTAATTAGACATTTTAATGTGGAATAAATTCTTAGTGCGCGTTTAAAATCGTCGAAACGAGGTCTTCAGTGAATTATTATGTATCGTGAAGAAATAGCTATAAGATGAAATTACTTCTTTTTTATTTGGTAACTGAACAAATATTCTTTGAATCCTAAGCAAAATACGACTATTTTATAATAAAATTTGAAGATTGCTCAGAAGCAATCCTATGATAAAGACAAGACAATCCTATGATAAAAACAATGCATTCAAGACAAAAAAAAAGATATTAAACTTGAACTATTATACAGACCAGTTTTTGAATTTATTCTGTATCAGATACACTTCGATGATGTTGTTTAGATTTATATAGTTTATCTAAAAAGGTGTCGGATTAGAAGGTGTTAAGCTAGGTTAATTTATTCAGTTATTCTTAATGAGGAAGGTCGAGCAAAGCTAATTGTAGATGGCGTGAGCTTAGCTGAAATTATAATAAAATAAATTGTAATAAAAAATAATAATAATAAATGGCCTACAAATAAAATTACATTTCGTTCATTCGCTTCCATTTCGTGTTCATTCATGAGTTTGGTTTTATTTCAGTATTTCGTTACAATCAGTGATTTCGTTATTTTAAATCGACATAATATATTTGACATGGAAAGTGTCAGAATTTTTAACGTGTGTTATTTTTCACTTCCTTTAAAATGTTTCCGATAAAACCACGAATTCAAAAATCTCTTTACGAATAGCTTTAAGCCACAATCTTCTAATTTTAGGGAGCTTTCGGAAAATGATCGACTCCAATTTCGGAGTATTTAGGAACACAACAACGCGTCATTTTCGCGAACAAAAAATAAAATCAACTAACGCCTCGTATTACGAGCTTGTGTTGGGAACTAGCTATGACAGCGCCACTTTGCCAGTTGCCTTCCCCATTCCACTTCCTTTTAGTTTTGCCACCCTCAATTTTAATTTTGCGGGAAATGGATAAGTTTTTTATTTGTTTTGCGACCAGTTTAGGTTTTGGCAACAATGTATGTTATTTTTTTCTCAGACCGATGCGATTGCAGAATTTTATCCCATCAACGATGGAAGTATTCTATTAATTTGATCCAAGACGCATAATTTTTTAAAATATTTGGATCACTTCTGTACTACTCTGAGGTTTTTAACAATATATCTAAGCTGTATTCCTGTGAAATTTACATAACTGCCTTTTGAAAATTGATTCGTGTTTCGTCGGTTTTGTCATAATTGTTTTGCGTGATCCTACTATATATTCTCGCTCGCTCTATTAAAGATTCTGCTTGTATCTTTGGTTTGATTGTATTTTTATTTATCTGTAGATGACGACTGTTTTATGCCAGCCGAATTTTGGCCCACGGGACGGGCTGGAAACGTCATAGACAGCTCGTGACCCACTCCCAAGCCGTTGAGCTGCTTTGGTCTGTCGGCCAGCGTATGAACTGAGGGTGCCTACATCCCCAAGACTTACCTGTCGCGCGAAGGGCGCTGACAACTCATATCAGGCTTTCGTATTCTTGCAATTTATTTTTAATCTATTGTAGTCAGTAGATAGCTTATAGTTTTCCTTTATTTCAGGTTAATGACGTTTTAAATTTGACTTTGTACAGACCCAAGGTTTAACTTAGTGTTTTATACCGAAAAAGGCAGTATTTCGTGTGCAAAGGCCTGTATTTAAATGATTGCAGTCGGTTCGAGATAGGTTGTGCACCAAAATACCTTATTTGCGTAAAAAAATCAGTTCACCACTTTTAACTCGGGCAAAAATGTTATTAAAATTATAGTTATAAGTTGTAATTTTCATATTATGTAATTTCTTGATCGTTATGGTTCCTCCTTTTTTTTCTTAATTTTTTTTCTATTTTGAGTGCGTTTTTTATTAATTATACAATTACGAGTATATGTGTTATGTGATGAACTTTCCATTTTTATTTATCTACACTACTGAACTACCTAATACGTTCCCACTGCTGGGGCACAGGCATCCTCTCTGTGAGAGGGAGGGGGCCGAAATCCACCAAGTGGGCCCAGTGCGGGTTGGTAGATGTCACATGTCTACGAATTTTTTGGTTCTTAGACATTCCGGTTTCCTCATGATGTTTTCTTTCACCATTTTGAAAGCAGTGGTGCTGAAATAATTTACACAAAGAAAAACGCTTTTCTGGGTTCGAACTTAGACTACCTACAACTCGTAAGTAGCGGCCGTTACCGCTGGACCACCAGTGCTCTCATTTCGCTACACTAAGTTCCAATAATTTATTTATCTCCGTTCGAACAAGACGTTATCCAGATTGACCATCAAAAGGTCACTGCTCATCGTTTAATACATCCACAGGATATTTTATTGAGGGTCTAAAAGATTTATATCGAATTTTCTGCCGTTATAAATACAATATGGCTATAACGGATATCATAAACATGATGTTCAGTCGTCCGTGAGAGAATGTAGTGATCGCTAGCGTGATCGTTGAGCTTCTGGTGTTGGGTTCTATATTGCATCCCAGGTCGAGACAATAATATATTTACAATTATGAATTTATCAGATGCAGCTCGCCTGGATCATGCTCGGTTAATGGCAATATACTTGTCCCTTATTACATGGTACGTGCAAGAGGAGGTTACTGGGCAGACGCCCGTTTTGAAGACCCAAGCTCAGATGTGGATGAAGACAATTAAATAGAAATCGATGAGATTGTAAGGGCGCTGGAAGGGATGAAAGTTGGGAGAGCTGCAGGGTACGACAGAGTGTCTGCTGAAACGCGGTGACGAGGTGGTAGCAAGCCTGTTGTGCCTGATCTTTAATATGTGCTGGAAATACCCGTGTACCGGATGATTGGTGTAAGGCTGTTATCGTACCACTATATTAGGGAGCAGGCTCTCAACAGGAGTGTTAAACTACAGCGGCATTAGTCTTTTGAGTTTTGTCGGTAAACCATGTACGTATGCTAAGATTTAGATAGGATAAGAGTTACAGTTGACAAAATATGGGATGTGCAGGCAGGATTCAGAGAGGGAATGGGCTGCATATACCAAATCTTCTCCTACCAAGGTGCATAGCCGAAAAATATCTAGAAAAGCACAAGAAAGTCTACTGTGCTTCCGTTAACTTGGAGAAGGCCTATGACAGTGTGTGGAGGGAAGAACTGTGGTCGACACTGTCCTGGAAGTGTATGTTGTACTTGTGTTATTATAAATAGGGCATACACTAACCGGTTCTGCATCTCGAGGGTGTTAAACCGGTGGAATGTGGCTGTACTATTTATATAGCTCTGCATATCCCATCGAGTTATACAGGCGTAATGTTATGTCACTACTTTAAACTTATTACTTTAATATTATCTCAACGTCAACACTTCAGCCGTGAAAGATGGAGGAGTCTTCCATTGTTGGCTCAGCAAACTTGAGGAAAGTGTAACATGTTTTCATTTAATTCTAGATTGTTACGGGAGTGCAGACGCACATAATACAATAACAGTACATTACATAGATTAAGTAACACGATTATATATATATGTTGGAAGATGCTGAAATTGTGAGATAAAAGTATTACATATTTAGGAGCACGGAGCACACCTGCAGGTACGTCATACTGTGCACTGTATCCTGAGATGATGTTTTACGTAGAATGGAT
The DNA here is from genome assembly GCA_963555695.1 of Dasypolia templi. Classification (NCBI taxonomy): domain Eukaryota; kingdom Metazoa; phylum Arthropoda; class Insecta; order Lepidoptera; family Noctuidae; genus Dasypolia; species Dasypolia templi. The sequence goes on from OY743147.1 coordinate 4,023,013, forward strand.
ATTGCAATCCCTAAAACCATTCAGTATACTAAACACATCTGACCTCAGTACAAGTTCGTCATTCGCTTATAGTACAGTAAGTAGTAATTAGTTACTTCTCAATTCTTTACAATATGTGAGCACAATTGCATTTTTTATGTGTATGGGAGCACATTTAAAAATAGTTATATTTGCATTCTAACAACCGCAGACTAAGTTTGAATTTGAACGTATTAGAGACATTCTTATATAAAGACAATATCACTTTAAACAACCGAGATTAAGAGTAGACTTAAAAATAATGTTGGTCTATATTTTCACTGACTTACACAGGACCATAAAACAAGACGTTGTCAGAAACAAGAATAAGCTATAAAATATAGAAGTATCGAAGTAAATGGTTTACTTTTATAGTCGCAACGAGTGTTACATTTGAGCAGTTAACGTGGAAAATAGGGCGCTCGGTAAAAAAGTCCGAAGTTTTAAGATATGTCCTGAAATTTGTGTAGGACGTCCTTACACCTTTAGGATGAATCCATGCTCTGTTCTAAAAGTATTTGATGAAAATATAAACAAATGGGTCAGGAATTTGCCAATTTGTACTGCCACTAACAAATCTAGTGATTTGATGTATGTATTTCTATGAATTATTAAACCCGAAATTCTAATTATAAAGTAATACGGTAATTTAAAATTAGGATGTCTTTCGTTTGAAAACTTTTGGTGATTACAATTTTCGTCAATGATTATTCACTACAATTTAATAATGTTATTCAAACAACAATTGTTGAACAAACTTATACAATATAGTTGGACGACTCGCTGCACTGTGGAAAACGACACGCCTATTCTGCCGTCGTAATAATAAATGCAGTAATCGACATTGTTACGATTTTCTGTTTTTGTCAAAAATAACATCTGGAGACTTTAGGTAGTTCTTTACTTCTTTAGGTAGTTTTTTATTTTGGGGTTTTGTAAGGCGAATATGGTGAAGTAATAAGAAAAATTCAGCATTTCCTGTGAAATTATCTGATACTGTTAGTATGAATGTAGCAATGATCATACACCAGATTAAACTGCAGTAATCACGTATTTAGTGGCAGATTAGAATGCAGTATTCATGTAAATACTAGTAAGAAACGCAGTACTCGCATTTTGGCTGCGTTTTGATTTTGTACATTCGTATATTTGTTTATTACTATGTTGTGTTAGGTGAAATGCAGTAATGGGTAATACTGCGATCGACCCTAGTATCATAAAATAAAATATTTAAACTACGATGTGTCGTTGTAGCGCATACTGCTTTTTACATTAGTGCTTCAGTCTGTGATCGTCAATCGCGCTGATGTGACGTGTTGCGGCCGCCCGAGGTATTCGGCTCGTGTTTTGTTGTTTATTAACCGTGAGCTATTTGGTAAGTTGACATTTTATTAAATTGATTTTGAACTTATTTATTTTAAGACGTCTTATGTATGTATTGGTTACTTCTTTGAAGATACCTACGTAATGTCACAAATAATTTGAAAATGACCTCGAATAATCTGCAGAGAAAAATTTACTTAGGAACAGATTTTTTTATAATCAAAATAAGATTATAAAAAAGAAGAGGTTAATGTTATGATATAATCTTACTTGTAACTAGTAATCTATTTACCTTTTACCATTACTAATGTTTCGTGAACTATTTTTGATATGATTTTACGGAATTCTTGACTACAAAAAAGGTATAGAATATCGTATTGTATATTGTATGTTTGATGTTTCTGTTTACTGTGTTTTTCTGTGATTGACCCTTTATTTTTGATTTCAGGTAAAATGTCTTCAAATAATTTCCGTGGTCGAAGATTAGTCGATATGGTAGTCAAAACCGAAGAAAATAATATTGAAGAGAGGAAAGAGTTAAAACCATGTACACTTATGGAAACTCTTACCTTGGAAATAGAACCCTTTTGTAATATTCATGATTTTGCTAAACTTTGGGCGTAACCATTTGATTACAACTGCTTTAATCACATTTTACAACCGTCAGTTGAATATGATTTTTCGTTAAACTTACCGGTTGCGCAATTGGAGGAACAAATTAAAATTTTAAATGATTACTATTTAGAAGATACAAGCATTAGCTTAATGTGTAATGAGACAATCTCAAAATCACTCATGGGCACGCCAGCTACAGAAACGTCACCATTAGAAGTCCAAAATCTCGATCAACCGATTTTGCATAAAACTATTGATGAAGGCAATATTCATATTTTAACACCGCCCGCCGTTGAATTTGATTCCTCGATAAACTTGCCACTAGCAGTTGCATTTGAGGAGCCAACTGATATTTTAAATTATTCCTATTCAAAATGCAAAAGTTTTAACTTTTTCTGTAATGAAGGAAGCTTTCTTCTTCTTCTCAAGCTTCCTTATGGTCACTCCAAAGGCTGTAGAAAACTCTCCAAGTACACAGAGAGAAGATTAAATTAAAGATGATGATAAGAATAAAGACCAGATCAGAGAAGAAGTGATACAAGAAAATATTATTGAAGATGATAACAATAGAGACCAGACCATAGAAGAAGTTATGCAAGGAAGTATAATTGAAGATGATACCAAGAAAGACCAGACCAGAGGAGACGTCATGCAAGACAATATGATTGAAAGTGACGCTCCCAAGGGCCGAACAAAAACAGGCAATCCAAGGGTTAGAAATTACTACAAAGAATATTAAAAAATTAGAAAAAAGAAACGCACTAAATTAGAAAAATTCTGTGTTAAACAAGCATGTACTTCATCCTGCAAAAAAAAATGTTCGGAAAGGCTTTCAGAATTAGAGCGTTTGGAGATCAACAAAAAATTCTGGGAGCTTAGTTACGAAGGACAGGGTTACTTAATTCAATAATTAGTAAAAAAACTTGCGATTAACCGGCGCATACAAGAGAGTACCTTATCTTTTGTTTGTTTGTTTGGCATCTCGCAGGTCAACCTATGAGGTTGTCGTCTGCTTAAGCGGACTTGCCTGTGGTTGCCCTAATAAATTAAGGCCTCCAGCCAGGACTTAAACTTAAATACTAACTAAAACTAAGCGACAACGCTAAGGGCACCCCTGTGGGGTACGAACCTCGGCTTAGGGCGTCGCTGGAAGAGGGTAGCAAATGACTAGCTGGATCAGGATTGATATTATTTTGGGACGAATTTAAAGCTACAGGCTCAGCGGCGCAGGCTGGCTCGAGCAAGGGTCGGGAGGGGCGTGGATTTGGGCGTCGCGGCGGGCCTCGGGGGCGAGGACGGTAGGACGTCGATCGGGTTTTGGGCTTATGTAGCGTGCTGGTGGCCTTACTACTCTCCTGGAGGAGGGTAGTGGCGTCGTCGGGGGCGATTAAGATATGCCTTGGTCGGCGAATACTACTAATGCGGGAGGGAGTATAGCGAGCGGCCGCTGAAATCAGGGGGTTTGAATGTTTGGTGCCACAGTCGAAGAAACGCTTAGATAAGCGTTTCATGAACTGGTTTATGGTGGGCATTTTTAGGTCGACGTGAAGATCTATGTTTCGGATATAGTAAGGGGCACCCGTAACCCTTCTGAGGAAACGGTTCTGGAGGGTCTGCATCTTATGGAGATGTCGTGGGTGAGCGTGCGCAAATACAACGCAGGCATAGGTCATGATGGGACGGATGACTGCGGTATAGATGCGCAGTTTACATTTTAACGACAGTTTGCTTCGGGCTGTCAGTATAAACTGGAGTCTACTAAGAGCGAAGGAGGCGCGCGCGCGAACCGCCTTGATATGTTCCTTAAAGGTAAGGTTCTGATCTAGGATCACGCCTAGGTACTTGGCTTGCTTTTCCCAAGGGATCGGCTTGCCGTACATAGTGATCGGGCTGGGAAGGGGGAGGGAGAATCGACGACGTCTCGAGAAAAGAACCGCCTGACTCTTATCGGGGTTGACCTCGATTCTCCATTTCCGGAACCAAGCGCCTAAAACGTTTGCGTAGGTTTGGAGAGTACGAGCTATAGCGTTGGGACAATGACCGGTATAGTAAACGGCAGTGTCGTAGGCGAAGAGAGCCAACTGAGCCTTTTTACTTTTTGGGATATCGCTGGTGAACAGCGTGAAGACGAGAGGAGATAGTGTGGAACCCTGAGGGACACCGGCGCGAATAGGATGAGGGGACGAGAGTGCTCCCTCGATGCGATAGCGAAAGGTGCGATTCGACAAAAAGTCTCGTAAGATGAGCACGAGACGATCTGGCACTCCTAGTTGGTAAAGCTTGTATATCAAGCCGTTGTGCCAGACTTTGTCGAAGGCTTTTGCTATGTCGAAGGATAGCACACCCGTCGTCACGTTACGCTGCAGACCAGCGCATAAGTGTTCTACGATGCGGTGGACCTGTTGGGTGCCCGAGTGTTGGCTTCGGAAACCAAACTGCTCGTTGAGTTTGAGGCTCTTTGCTTCGGCGTAGTCTTTGAGACGCTTATTTAATTTTTATTTTTATTTTATTAAATAGGAACAACAAACAGCTACATTATGCAATATTACAAACAAAGAAAAATAAAACATAAGTTACTTAAATAATAATGTAGCCCACAGCGCTGTTCACAGATTACTATTAATAAATACAACTAAAGTCACTAGGAGGTAAACTGTTCATGCATGACAGTTGCACAAATGTTATAAAAACAATAAAAAAGAAAAAAAGTATTTTAAAAACAACAACAAACAATTATTAAGAACAATTAATAAGAAATAAGTATTTTAAAAACAACAACAAACAATTAGTCTAAGAGCTCAAGTGTCTCATACAAAAGTCTACGAAACCTTTTCAAAGAGCATGCAAATATGTCTATGTGTTCCAATGATTTATTGTAGGTTGCTGCCATTCGCCGAACTGGTGAACGTAGACCAGTGTTAGATCGGCAGGTACCTACTGCAAAGAGTTTGCCTGCACACACCTGCCGTCTATGAACAGTTACTGGGACTGCATAGCATAATAAATAATTTAAATCAATACAATCCAAATTGCCGTTAACAATGTTATACAATGTCATTGCCTCCAATTGTTTACGCCTAGAGCTGAGCGTCAAAAGCCTGTATTTACTGAGCAACTGGTTATACGGTAGATAAATTTTGTGACACCTGTAGTGCATTGCACGAAGAAATCTACGTTGGACGTTTTCTATCATGTCGATGTATTTGCCATAGTACGGGTTCCAAATGGAAACTGCATATTCGAGCTGGGAACGGACTAGAGTATTATACAGGCAGAGGTACGAAGAGGTTCGCTTAAAATCATGAGTGGATCTCATTATAAATCCGTACATCTTATATGCTTTATTTACTATTTGTTCAATGTACAAATCCAAGCAGAGTTTTGAGTCGAGCAATATGCCTAGATCACGAACCTTGTTTACTTTATTTAATAAAACGATACATAATACTTATGAAAAACTTTTAATGTTTTTATTTTTCGTAAAATTCAGGTAGTTGCACTTGGGAATGCTCAGATGGAGCTTACTAGAAGAACAGTAGTCTGTCAGTCGATCCAGGTCTTCTTGAAGTTAATAGCAGTCCTGAATGTTGCGAATAGGTATGTATACTTTGAGATCATCAGCATATAACAAAAACTTAGAATGATGAAAACAGCTACCAATATTATTTATAAGGTAATAAATAAAAGGGGACCGAGAATAGAGCCTTGTGGAACACCAGATGTTACCTGAGTAGCATGAGAGTGGTATCCGTTAATAACAACCCGCTGACAACGGTTCGTGATGTAAGAAATGGACCATCGCAACAAGTTACCACGAATACCATTGAAAGCTATTCGGTTCAGCAACAATTCATGGTCCACCTTGTCGAAAGCTTTTTGAAAGTCTGTGTACACTGCATCAACCTGTATACGATTGTCGATGTTATCAAATAAGTCACTAGAAAATATTAATAAATTTGTTGCCGCGGATCGCTTTTTCACAAAACCGTGCTGTTGCTGTATAATAGTGTTATGCAGGATAGGGTACACTTCGTTATGTACCAGTCTCTCAAAGAGCTTCGACAAAGTAGATAAAATAGAAATAGGTCTGTACTGCTCAACACTACGCTTTGATCCACTCTTGTGTACAGGCGTGATATTAGCCTGCTTCCACACCGCAGGCATAACACCTTCTGTGATACATTTATTGTAGATTATAGTTAGGGGTCCACAAATAAAGGTAGCTGTATTTTTAAGAAAAAAAAGCTGATAGTCCATCAGGACCTGGTCCCTTAGATGGATCAAGGGATTTCAGTTCAGCTAAAACCGATTCTTCTTTAAAGTGTAGGTTCGAAACGACAATATTGTTAGACACTGTTTCAGAAGGGAACTCCAATTGAGAGAGGGCAGGTGAAGCAGGCTCGTACACGGAAGAAAAGAAATCAGAGAACATATGGCATATCGATTGAGGGTCGTTGGATACATTATTTTTATACTGAACTTTTGCCGGTATACCGGGTTTGTCTTTGCGGTTAGAAACGTAGATCCAGAAATCCTTAATGTTTTTATGTATGCTATCCTCAATCGACTGAATGTATTTAGAGAAACATTTATCGAAATTTTTCGTAGTCTGCAATACTTCTTCCATTTAACCCATGCCTTTTGTTTTTTTTTGAGTGTGCTTATTAGTGTTTTAGAAAACCATACCGGAAAACCAACGGTCCTAGGTGTTGTTAGTGGTGTGTGCTGTTTAATTATATTGTCAATCTTATTATAAAATGCGCTTAGTGCCTCTTCGGATCTCAAAGGGGCAAGAAGGTCCGTCCAGTCAGTATCCCTAATTTTGCGGTTTAAATGCTCGTAATCAGATTTGTAAAAGTTGTATTTTTGTAGCGGTCGCTTTATCATAGGTTGAACATTTACATTTAGACTTATTTCACCGATAAAAGGTGGATGATACCCGTCGATCGGAAGCAGAGGAAACAACGCAGCCGATACGTTACATGGTTGGTTGGATATAAGTAGGTCAAGAATTTTGTCATTAGTATTTGCCACTACATTATATTGTGAAGCATCAAGTAAAGACATTAAGTTATTTAGCTGGCTACAAGTTACGGAAACACCTGTACCCAGCCCAGTGCCGATATGAGTTCCAGCCGGGCCCAGTGTGATCCAAGTTATTTCTGGAAGATTATAGTCGCCCACTATGTAGAAACAGTCAACACTAGGGTCACCCAGTACGTGCTGCAAGACCTCAAAATGTTGCTCATATACAGAGGTAGCCATTCTGGGAGGTATATAAGCAGCACTGATGACATGACGCTTGGACGGTGTGCACTTGGCACTTCTACGAGGATGTGTTCAATAACATGGCGAGATTGTGTGTTAGTAAGAATGACAGGGATATCAAGTTCAGATGATTTAAGTGTTCGCAAAAACGCCACCAACACTCCGCCGCCATCAAGTTTTTTTGTGGTAATACGATCACGATCACACCTGTACACAACATAGCGCTGATCAATAAACTCGTTATTGCTAATTTCCGGAACTAACCAAGTCTCCGTTAGTACGATGATATCGTGGTTACCATTCAGAATGTTCATGTATAGTGTGTGTAATTTTGTACGGATCCCTCTACAGTTTTGGTTATATATGGATAGATGCCTATTCCTCATCACTAGATAGTAGGTATATTAACATGAAGATTCCCAGCGAAACAAATACAAGCAACATGTATTTATACGTGCAATGCTCAGTGTAGAATATAACAGGTCGTTACAAATAATGTTTCTCAAAAATTAAAATGACACCAAGCATACAGCCACACTGAACTTTGAAGATACAACAATAGGCGTATTTAAGATACAACCCTGAACGGTTTTAAAAGACATACTAACTACTACACAAATTAACACCTAAACTAAGGCAAAACGTTAGCAAGTACAAAGCACACATAAAATCAAGTTTAGTAAACAGTTTAATTTTATATTGATATTTTATAAAATCGGGCAGCCTGCCAACAGTTAGACACAGAAATGATGCAATTGAAATGCACATATTATTATGTGTATGCAGTTTGAAGTACAAAGCATGCCCCGGTTTTGATAGTCCAGCTAAACCCTGAATTACTATATTGCAAGTAAATTTGATTTTATTAAGGGCTTCTATTTTATTCAAACATTTCCTCAAATGTTTCTGATATTTATGATTATCAGAAACTACTTTACCAGACAATCGGGCATAAAGTCTAGGCAAGCACAAGCAATTTGAAACACAGCATTTACACATAACATAGTAACGTATCGAGGCAAACACAAAACAGATTAATAAAATAATAAAGGCTAAAAAAATATTGAAAGAAAGATAAACATGCAGGTATAAAAACACATTGGAATTATAGATTGGGGTTAGAACCACTATCAATATTGGTATTTGGCAGACTATACTTATAAATAAGCCTCTCGTAGATTTTGCCGAGAACATTGAGTAAGCTAATAGGGCGGTAGCTAGAGGGCTCAGACTTTGGCTTGCCTGGCTTTGGGATACAGAAGACGGTGGCTCCTTTCCATGCTTGTGGGAAGATGTTGTTGCTCAAGGCGCCATTGAAGATGGCGGTCATAAGCATTGTTAGCGGGGCAGGAAGGAGTTTGTATACCTTATTGGTAATACCATCCGAACCGGGGAGAGTACCTTATCCCGGAACAATACGTATAAATACTACTTTGAAAAAGAAAATCAAAAGATAGAAGTCTGCAAAACATACTTTTTAACGACATTGGGTTATCACCAAAAAAATGATCGCGGCATATTGGACGCTTTAGAGAAACCACTTAATGCACAAACTGACAAACGAGGTAAACGAGAGCACAAAGAGAAATTAAATAGAAATATACTAGGGTTCATATTGAAAGTTTCAGACCAGCAATTGCACAGTATAGAAGAAATCACGCACCTAACAGAAGATACCTACCTAGCGACCTAAACGAAACTTACATGTTTAACGATTTTAAAGAAAAATACCCTGAAATCAAAATCTCTTACGAACTTTATAGACAGTTTTTAAAAAAAGACATGAATATTTCGTTTACTCAAGAGTGTGAATCCTATAAATTACATCAGCCTACATACACAGAACCAGCATCTTGTGATGTATGTAGTTGCCATAACATCCACCAAGAAAGATACAAAAAAGCCCGAAAGTTGTATCAAGAAGATGCTGATTTATCAGCTGCTAATCCCAGAAAAATATTTTACTCTGCCCATCTACAAAAAGTGATTATGCTGTCGAGGATCGACATGTTTAAAACCGTTTTAGTGCCTACTAAGTCTCCCTCACTACAGCCCTTTGCTGCAGTATGGCATGAAGCTACCTCAGGCAGAAAACAGGAGGATATTATCAGTACTTATAAAGCGTTTTTTCTCAGCAAACGTGACTGCACCGATATAGTAGTGTGGACAGATAATTGTTCAAGCCAGAACAAGAATTGGGTTTTTTTTACATGTCTTGTTCAAATTGTTAACAGTTCTGAAATATGTGCCGAAACTATTTCAATAAAATATTTAGAACCAGGTCACACTTTTATGTCGGCTGACAGCTTTCACCACTAAGTAGAAAACCAATTACAAAAAGCGGGAAAGGTGTATGATTTTTCTGATTTCATTGATTCTGTGCAGTTAGCAAATTCAGGGAGAGTCACAGTAAAAGCGATGGAAGTTTCTGACTTCTGCAAATATATGGATCATTCATCTTAACATAGACTCAAAAAGAGCACAAACAGAATTTATTTAAAAGATATTGCTATTGTGGAGGTACACAGAAATAAAAGAAACTTGTTTGTGAAGACACAGTATGATGGAATGATACATGAAATTGAGTTCCTAAAAGTTAAATACTTAAAGTCATTGTCAATTCCTGAACCCATCAAAAACACTTTTCCTAGAGGTATATCAGAAGCGAGAAAATCTACTATTCTTTCTACACTGTCCAAAATAATACCACTGTAGCGTCACTGTTATAATGTATATACACTCTAAATAAGTTTACACAAGCTTAACCATAACATTGAAGTATAATAACATTATGAGGTTTACAATGTCACGGACGTACAGATTTTATTATTAGTAAGTAGATCGTATGTGAATAACAAGCGCGTGAGTCAAGAACCGCGCGCGGCGGGCGGCCGCGCAGCGAGCGAGCGGGACCCCTCCCGCTTCCTCGCGCCTCACCGGCTCGCCAGTCCGTTGGATGCCACCGGGCTGACCCCACGTTTTTTCTCTGCTTTCGCAAAACTACCATTTGCATCTCGCGCGCTTGTTACCAACGCTTTTGTGTATACTTTGCCTAGCTGCCTGCTACTTGTGCTTTCATAACCTAACTGTGCTTCTCTGTGTGTGACTTTCTCCTTCTGTTCTTCGAACTTTATATGTGTACCTACGAGTGTGGACTTTGAACATTATACCCCGTTCTGGAACATTCCGGCTTTCATTCATCGCCCGTACGTACCTACTTCATTGGTGACCCCGGAAGAACACCATGAGCCAGCCACAAGGAAGCGATGCAAAAGGTCAAAGCTTGGACTTACCGAGTTACGATGTATATCGCGTCGGTGTGCGGGTACCTCCATTTTATCCGGAGAAACCGGCGTTATGGTTTGCGCAGCTAGAGAGCCAGTTCGTACTCGCGAATATCACGGCCGATGCCACGAAATTCCACCATGCCATTGGAAGCCTAGACCCCATATACGCATCCGAGGTAGAGGACATCATCACGGCACCTTCAGCGCCGAACAAGTACGAGCGGCTAAAAAGTGAGTTGGTGAAGAGATTATCTGCGTCGAGAGAGAAGAAGGTGCAGCAGCTCCTGACTCATGAAGAGCTTGGCGACCGCAAGCCCTCGCAGTTTTTGCGACACTTGCGCCACCTGGCGGGACCAAGCGTACCGGAGGAGTTTCTTCGAACCATCTGGACCAGCCGTCTGCCAAGCAGTACGCAGACAATTATCGCCTCGCAAGCTAAGGCGGGCCTAGAGGAAGTGGCGGAGCTGGCTGACCGCATACAAGATGTAGTGCCAGCAACCCCGCAGGTAGCAGCGACAACCAGTCAGATGGCGACACCGGGGAGCAGCGTGGACCACATGAGTGGTCAAATCGCCGAACTCACACGGCAAGTGCAGGCCCTCACGTCGCAGGTCGACAGGTTATCCCGGTCGAGGCAAAGGTCCAGCAGAAGTGACAGTCGAGGACGTTCACCTTCTAGAAGGTCGAACTCAAACTACAGGAAATTCCCTAACTGCTGGTACCATTATAAGTTCGGCGATAAAGCAACAAAGTGCGTAAAACCCTGTGACCAATCGGGAAAAGCAACAGGCAGTCGATAATGGCGACCGGCGACTGTCGTAGCACTGGTCGCTTATTTGTTACGGACCATAACACCAAAATGCAGTTCCTCGTCGACACCGGTAGTGACGTCTGTGTTTACCCAAGGACATCAGTGAAAGAGCGCCGTAATAAAACGAACTACGAACTATGTGCGGCTAACGGTAGTGCGATAAACACCTACGGTTACGCGTACTTAAAATTAAATATAGGTTTGCGCCGTGACTATGCTTGGCGATTTATAGTAGCGGACGTGACAAAACCAATTATAGGTGTCGACTTTTTATCACACTACAACTAAATTGTAGATGTACGAATGCAGCGCCTAATCGACGCTGACACTACGCTTGCGACCCCTGCTTTGCCTGCTCGTCCTTCTGATGTTGTTTCTTCGGTTAAGGTAAGAACTGGTGACACTACATATCACGACATACTCCGGGAGTTTCCAGACATAACCCGGCCGTCGGGTATACAACGTACACCTACACACAACACCTTACACTATATACGTACAACACCAGGACCACCCGTATCGTGCACACCGCGCCGGTTGGCGCCAGACAAATTGAAAATTGCTAAGGAGGAGTTTGAATCTATGCTTTCAAACGGCACAGCCAGACCCTCCGACTCACCTTGGGCTTCACCCTTGCACCTGGCACCTAAGAAGGATAATGGATGGCGCCCATGTGGTGATTTCAGGATGCTCAACGCAAGAACGATACCCGATAGGTACCCTATTCGCCACATCCATGACTTCGCTCACAACCTTTCTGGATGTAAGGTATTCTCGACGATAGACCTGGTCAAAGCATATAACCAGATAAGCGTCAATCCCGAGGATATACCGAAGACAGCCATCACCACACCGTTCGGGCTTTACGAGTTTCCTTACATGACGTTTGGACTACGCAACGCAGGGCAAACTTTTCAACGTTTTGTCGATGGAATGCTGAGAGGCCTGGACTTCTGTTTCGGGTATTTAGATGATTTTTTGGTCTATTCAAAAGACCAGAAAGAACATGAAGACCACCTACGACAGCTCTTCTCCAGGTTGCAAGAAAATGGGATGGTGATAAACACAGCCAAATGCGTGTTCGGAGTCGCACAGGTGCAATTTTTAGGCTACCAAATTACATCAGCTGGCACAAGGCCATTGCCTGAAAAGGTGGAAGCGATCAACAGCTTCCCAACACCGAAAACAGTGCGAGAACTGAGGAGGTTCCTAGGGATGGTAAACTTTTATAGGCGGTTCATCCCAGAAGCGGCTCAACATCAGGCACCACTGAACAAGCTTTTAGAAGGCTCAGTAAAAGGCTCGCATCCCGTCAAGTTCACGGAAAAGGAAGACGAAGCATATACAGCTTGCAAAACAGGTATCTGCAAAGCAGCAATGTTAGCGCATCCTGACTGCGGAGCAAAACTAGCCTTAGTGACGGACGCCTCCGATACGGCCATGGGCGCGGTCCTTCAGCAGTTAAAGGATGAGGAATGGCAACCCTTAGCTTTCTTTTCGCATAAGCTAAGCTCAAGTCAAAGAAAGTACTCACCTTATGACCGTGAACTGCTGGCCATTTATGAAGCGATTAAGTATTTCCGACATATGGTCGAGGCCAGAGAGTTCGTTATCTACACAGATCACAAGCCCATCTGTTTCTCGTTTCATACACGAAAGGAAAATTGCTCACCACGACAGTTTAGACACCTGGATTTTATCTCGCAGTTTACCACAGACATCAGGCACATTTCGGGCAAGGATAACGTTGTCGCCGATACCCTGTCACGAGTAGAGGCAATCGCGCAGCCAATCGACTTGTGTGTGCTAGCCAAGTCACAGAGTTCCGATTCAGAGCTCAAACAGCTGCTTGCCGGAGAAACGTCACTACGCCTGAAAAAGATTACACTGCCGGGAACACTGTCTGAACTGTACTGCGATGAGAGTAGCAAGACACCGAGGCCATATGTCACGAAAGAACTTCGCCGCCAAGTCTTCGACAATCTACACTCCATGAGCCACCCAGGAGCCAACGCCAGCGCCAAATTGGTAGCAGAGCGTTACGTGTGGCCGGAGGTGAAGAAAGACTGCCGAGAATGGACGCGAAACTGTTTGGCGTGCCAACGTGCGAAGATAACTCGCCATGTGTCTGCAACCCTTGGCAACTTCAAACTGCCACGATCGCGTTTTATGCACATTCACATTGACATGATCGGGCCATTACCAATCTCTCATGGATTTCGGTATTGTCTCACCGCTGTAGATCGCTTCACGCGATGGCCTGAGGCAATACCAATCAAAGATATCACAGCTGAAACAGTAGCTAACGCCCTTCTGTACGGCTGGATCGCACGCTTCGGCTGTCCCACAAAAGTTGTAACGGATCGTGGCAGACAATTTGAGTCGGCTCTCTTCAAGCACCTTTCGGAGATAGCTGGATTCGAGCACAGAAAGACAACTGCTTACCACCCTGCCTGTAACGGTATGGTTGAGCGGTTCCACAGACAGCTAAAAACAGCCATTACATGCCACGGGAACCAAAACTGGGTCGAAACACTTCCACTGGTTCTTTTAGGTATCCGAAGCACTTTCAAAGAAGATGTACAGGCAACACCAGCTGAACTAGTATACGGCGAAACATTGCGTCTGCCAGGTGACTTCTTTGATCCAGAACCGGTTTGCAACACGGATATGATCGACTATATTTCAAGGTTACGCATGTTTGCCAGGAATATCCAACCGTCTCCGTCATCGCGACATTCTAATAGTAGGGCCATATTCGTATTTAAGGACCTCGCCACCACAACGCACGTCTTCTTAAGAGACAACGCGTCATCAGGGTCATTCCAACCAGCATACACTGGGCCACATAAAGTAGTAGAGAGAGGTGACAAAGTATTCAAACTCCTCCTTATAGGTAAAGCAGTCTCAGTATCAGTAGACCGAGTGAAGCCGGCCTACATACTTCACGACTCACACACCACAATATCACACAGCAACACTAATCATAACGAACACGAACAGACACAAACTTCACAGGATACACCAGTCATCAATCCAACGCCGACGGCCGAAGACGACAATATCAAAAGAACACGGTCAGGCCGTAGGGTGCGTTTCCCTGACTACTATCGCCCTTGACGGTCTCAAGAGGGGGGTGGTGTAGCGTCACTGTTATAATGTATATACACTCTAAATAAGTTTACATAAGCTTAACCATAACATTGAAGTATAATAACATTATGAGGTTTACAATGTCACGGACGTACAGATTTTATTATTAGTAAGTAGATCGTATGTGAATAACAAGCGCGTGAGTCAAGAACCGCGCGCGGCGGGCGGCCGCGCAGCGAGCGAGCGGGACCCCTCCCGCTTCCTCACGCCTCACCGGCTCGCCAGTCCGTTGGATGCCACCGGGCTGACCCCACGTTTTTTCTCTGCTTTCGCAAAACTACCATTTGCATCTCGCGCGCTTGTTACCAACGCTTTTGTGTATACTTTGCCTAGCTGCCTGCTACTTGTGCTTTCATAACCTAACTGTGCTTCTCTGTGTGTGACTTTCTCCTTCTGTTCTTCGAACTTTATATGTGTACCTACGAGTGTGGACTTTGAACATTATACCCCGTTCTGGAACATTCCGGCTTTCATTCATCGCCCGTACGTACCTACTTCACCACAAAACAGATTACCGTTTTGTCAAAACCTCCACATAAATGATTCTTCGATTGATCTCGTGAATGGTTTAGAAGTAGAAGACTGTGATGATACATGAAACAAAGGCTGTTTGAGTTTAAGATTAATTTTAATTACTACTGAAAGACTGATAAAGTGCCATTATTAATTAATATTTTTAAATTTCTTACGGAAACAGTGTTTCGTTTAAAGAATTTAAAGCCGAAGCGAATGAATAATGATCTCATTTATTTAATGTTACTAAATCACATGTAATAAACATGATGATAATTAATAATAGGCGTTTCTAAACATACGTTTTCTATAATTTTTAATTTTCTTTTAATTAAGAGTACTGTACAGTCGAGGGTTATGTACCGTACCTAGTAAAATATATTTTATTACTCTATGTCCCAACAAATTGATAATTTAAATGATAAAATAAAAAGATTTTCAGCATTGATCATGTTTTTCCTTTTTTTTCTATTTAAATGTTTAACAACTTGTTTTTACACTGCATTATGCCATTTATTCTACATGTATTCAGTAGTTAACTTTGCTAGTGCTTAATGCAGTCAATGTATTTCCTAGATACAAATGCAGTAACAAACACGAGTACTGCATTTTACTCCAGTACTTTGATGTATTACAAATAGAGACACAAGGTTTAAGTGCAGTATTCAAGTTTCTGAACACCTACCTATGAACAAGTTAACTTTAAATCTAAACTAAACAATACATTGTATTTTTATGTAGCTTTTCTGTAACAAAAATATGAGCTTAATATCAGATAACGTAGAGATTTAAAAAAAAAACTTAACCGCGTTTTCCTCGAAACCGCCATTTTGCGAGTACTGCATTTTTTATTGCAAGGGCAGTATTGGTCTTGCTGTACTTCGGCCTTCTTCTAACATAGCGACATGATAGTAATTCAATAATGATGGCGAAAGACGACAATGACCGCCTTTTATAATTTTGATTTGACAGATTTTAAATAAAAGTGAGAAATCAAGCAAAAGTAAAACAACAGGGAATTTTTGTCAACGAGCCGAAATATTTTCTATCCATTATAAACCGCGCAATTTTATATGACAAAAATTCTTGAGAATGTCCTCTTTTTTTGTCGGAAATAAAGTAGCCAATAAGCCTATGTCTCTCTCCGGCAACCCGAAATGCCCCTGCCCAGACATAGGTAACACTGTTTTATTATTTTAACGATTGTTTTATTTTCAACTCTATATGAAGCTAGACAGAATCTAAATTTGAATTAATGTTGAACATAATTTCACGAAATGGTTGCTGCTGACATATTTCAGAGTGAAGATTCAGCGGGCCTTATTGAAATTCTTTAATAAAAGCCTGTTTATTGTTTTGAAGCCATACTAACAAAAATACAAATTAACTTACTTTAATATATAAGGTAACATTTTGAAAACTTTAAATCTAAATTGCGGTGTGTCTTTGTCCTACAAAACATCTTAAGGCATCATCTGCGTAGCCTCTTGTAATTTACTATGATGGCGTCGGCTTCCAGTTTAACTGGATGAATCTGAACACCAGAGCGGCAATCCTCCAATTTTAAACGTTCGCATTGTCAATCTCTCAAAAATTAGGTATTTTCATAAGTTTTTGACATTTGATCGTCGCCGCGGTGAGACTGCGAATAGTTGTAGATATTAGATCGTCGCCGCGGTGAGACTGTGAATAGTTTTAGACATTAGATCGTCGCCGCGGTGAGACTGTGAATAGTTTTAGACATTAGATCGTCGCCGCGGTGAGACTGCGAATAGTTGTAGATATTAGATCATCGCCGCGGTGAGACTGTGAATAGTTTTAGACATTAGATCGTCGCCGCGGTGAGACTGTGAATAGTTTTAGACATTTGATCGTTGCCGTGGTGAGACTGCGAATAGTTTTCGACATTAGATCGTAGTCGCGGTGAGACTGCGAATGGTTTCAGACATTTGATCGTCGCCGCGGTGAGACTGCGAATAGATTTTGAACGTTTTTCATTTGACTTCTGTATGGAGCGACTGCCTACCTGACCTCCACAACGCAGGTACTGGGTAACATGGTACTTCTTGGTAAGATAGGTTGACTTTTTGGCCAACGTCTTAACGTGCTCTCCGAGGCACGGAGGAAACTCGATGTGTAAAGGATAGTCATCCATCCACGGCCGACTAGAAGCAATCGGTTCGTGCCAATCGGCAAAGTCAGTCAGCGTCTTTCCGAAAATGTTTCTACATATCCAAGATATTTGATTTTGCAGCCCGGCTGTGACGAAAATTGATGTAGCAATCCTAAGATATTAAGGAAAACGTACTGACTTATATAATGTACTTCATTCCACATGCCATCGTCTAATATATCTCAGCCAAACATTTTCAAAATACCATTACAAAAATGGAAGTTCCTCAAAAAAAACAACACTAAACCGTAAAACGTTGTAGAAAAATATTCCATTAATTTATTTTAACAGTTTGTTTCACGGATTGTTTGGGAGGTTTTTATACTGTACACTTATAACACTGAGTGGTTTTCCAATTTGAAAAAGGTCTCAACGTTGATTGTTTCGTTGAATAGTCTTGATTGCTATGGACTTAAAGTAAATTTAATATACAATTATTCTGTTTTAGAAATGGCTTACCAGCTTGTCAATGCTTCACTTTTTGTTCATTTTGCCTGAATACATTATGAATCAAAAGTGAAAAATTAATTAATTTGTGAACCGATCCAATAATGTTGGGTTTCTGCACTCGACATCTTTCTCTACCGAATTATCGGAAAAATAGAAGGAGCAGATGAACTTACTCTAGTCTAGATCTACTTGATCAAAATCATAAACTCATTAATTCACTGTTATAAAACGGATAGTTTAAATCACTTAGTCTAGATCTAAGAAATTTTGCAACATACTCGTAGTTTCTTAAATTACGGATATTAGCACCAGGATTTTAAGGGGTTTTAAGAGAATACTATATATAAATAAAGTTGGTATGGATTTTTTGCCATCGGGCTATTTGGCTTATTACTATGTAATGATGTCGGTGTCGTGTGAACGTGGAATAAATAAAAAGAGATTTCACTAGAGTGAAGCGTCTGATATACTTAAGTGCTTTGGTGTTGGGAGTAATTACTCGGTTTAGCACACACACGCACACACAGTAAAAAACTCACACACGCATATACAGTACAATTATATAAAATGTCTCTGATAAACATAATATCCAGCACATTAAGGCCGTTCGCACGCGCGCCTCTTTCGCTCTTGGTAGACTCCACTTTATTCTGACAGCCCGTTGCATACTGCCACTTAAATGCAAGCTGCGCATCTATACCGCAGTCATTCGTCCCATCATGACCTAGGCCTGCATTGTATTTGCGCACGCTCACCCACGTCATCTCCATGCAGATGCAGACCCTCCAAAACCGTTTCCTCAGAAAGGTCACGGGTGCCTCCTACTACGTCCGTAATATAGATCTCCACGTAAACCTTAAAATGCGCACCATGAAACAGTTCATGAAACGCTTATGCCACAGTCAAAGAAACGCTTAGATAATTGACTGTGGCATAAAACACCCAAATCCCCTGATTTCGAATAATAAAGAAGAATATTTAGAAACTTTAAATTCATCGCTGCATTGGTTAAAGTAATGTCAAATTGTCTGACGTTTTTCTGACAATTTGCAGGTTCGCGGTTGTAACAAGTAAGTATTTACTGAATTATTATCATTACAATCATCAATACAACTCTCGTAAGTTCAAATTCCCCTATTGAATTACTATTTCATGAAATCCTGACATTCAATTTAAAAAAAAGATAGTCACCATCTAGGATTTCCCTATTGTTGTTGGGGTGGGGTTACTCTCCAGTCTTACCGAATTGAACCAGTACTTTATAAATAAACTAAGCTGCGCTCTGCGATTGCTCCCGTATTTGTCTCGAACTGGTAAGTATCATTTGTCCTAATCCAGGTAATGACTACTTATGTGCCAAAAAACGTTTTAAACAGACATCCTAAAATCTTTTATTTCTGTATATATTTTTATTATATATCTAATATATTATTGGATTGACACGGGGTAAATAGGGATGCAGGGGTGAATCGAAACGATTGTTGAATCGAACCAACCAAAAATGTCACTTATGTATTGACTGTATTATAATTAACGATTAGGTGCCCCTGTTGGCAATAAACTATATCATTTCAATGTTAAAATCCTTTTTAAAGTTTCATTTCGATTCACCCCTGCATCCCTATTCACCCCGTTTTACCAGGTAGGTACTAAACTAAATGACTTTCTAACTAAACATACAAATAAATACAAAAAATCCTAATTATATATTATAACGGGTGTACATACACTTAACGAAGCCAAGAGTCACTTCTACTCCCCGTCATTGTACTGATTTTTTGTACTGGGCCTGGAAACCTTCTGGTTACGGAGATATTGAAGGTCAAAACTCCAACTTTTATTGACAATTTACCATAAGAAGCTTTTAATGTTATAAGACAACATTAAATAATTTAAAAAAAAAACATTGTGACTATGTGTAAGCACAATGTTTTGCGCGTGTTACATTCTCACACAAAAAATAAAAGTAATTTTCTCTTTCGTCTTAGTCAGCAATTTGTTTTGTGCGATGCTTCTTTGTTTATTTATTTATTTATTCAGTTAGATACACATACATTCAATTACATTAAGTTGGTGCCAACATAAACTCATTAGAGTTTTACCGTGCACCAAAATCATCGACGACATCATTTAAAGAATAACAACTACTCAAGAAGGTACAGCTAAAACATTATCTTTTACTAACGAGCGAACATCGGTGACCATTCTGACCGTCCGTCCTTGCAACAAAAGTGGTGGAGGAATGTTTGATTTGATACAGGTTGTTCCTTTTTAGCAACAGCTTATTTTCTTGTTACTTTTGCTTTATGTTGTTATTGTTAGGTAGACATTATGGCTTCATTGTGTATGTTTTTTAACGATTTAAAAAAAAAAAATTAAAAGTATATAACCTTTGACTAATATGCTATCCTAAGTATTTATCTTTTGCAAGAAATGTTGCTTTAGTTTGTAGTTTATGTTTTTCCGAGTAATTTTGTCCCTCAGTGATATAGGTAGTTGATTAATAAGGTAAGGTATTAAATACTTTAACGATCTCTTGCCGTGTAAGTTCGTGTACGTTGGAAGTAACAGCTTAGCATTGATGACGCTACGAGTCCTAATTTCATTGTTATTAATGGTTTTTGTTTTCTTTAGATTTTTGTTAAAAAATTGTTCCTTTAACAGTACAAATTTAATTTTTTCATGTATAGGTATTATCTTACAGAATTCTGTTTGTTGTACAGAATGCGTAGTTGACGGCTATGTGATGGATCTCTTTACACCCTATATAATTTAAATTATAAATAAATTTTAACACAAGATAATTTAGAGAACACACACAAAGAAAATAGAAAGGAAAAAAAATGCCAAAGAAACGCGTGCGTACATAATGAAAATGTATCTCGAATAAAACAGCATTTTTTATGTTGACTATACCAGTCTGGTTTAATAGTTGGCCTGTGACGCAGAGTAACAAACAGCGGTGTACTAAAACAGCGGTATATGCGGTTCGTTCATCTGCACGTCGCGTAATAATGTAGGCTTTAACAACTGGTAGTATCTGACTCTAAAGTTTTGGACTGTAAAATGTTTTGATGCACTATTAAAAGAGATTTTGAACATTCTCTATTCAAATTTTTAATACCTTTATACTTTTTGCGCCGTCGTTAAGCACAATGAAACATATTCACCAAAACAGTTATAGATATTGTTATACATTTTTTCATAGTTTATAGTTTCTGCCCGGTTCTTCGTCCGCGTGTAATGTCTTGCTCTCCCGCCACACCCGTCGCATCACATCGCCCGTCCGCGCTATTTTTCATGTTCACTTAGCGTTCTTTCAGAATTTTTTCTTGTTCATCTCTAGGGTCCTAGCATGATGCTAAATAGCCTTCCCCAAGAATTGAGCTATCAAATGCTAAAGATATTTTTTTTTATCCGACTGCTAGTTCCAGAGATGAGCGCGTTCAAACAAACAGTCAATTTCTTCAGCTTTATTATCATTGTCAAATGACAAATCCTACTAATATTATACAATATGTAACAAAAACCCTGTCCGGTCCAAAAAAGGTGTATTCCTGGTTTAACATACGTACTAGAAAAAATAGTAAAAAAAATGTAACTCATAAAAACCAAAAGTTATTGTTTTTTTTTTATTTTTAGTTACCATGCGAAATGTAACACTAAATATGGTAAATTTTCATAAGTTGACAACACTCCACCGGCCGGCGAAATCTTTTATTTTTTGCCTATTTTTATTTCAAAGGACACCGCCGTGCACTAGCCGCACTGTAGGTACTCATAACGAGTCCTAGACCCTTTGATGTAGCCGACTGGTTGTCTACTGGTTCTACTTGTTTGTCGCCAGTCTCACGTGGAGATAGCTTGCGATCGGATGTCCGTACGTATCACGTGCCGCTATTGTATCGCAAACAATGTCGTATACCAATCAGAAATATTTGAAAATGTTAATTTTTATTTGTGTGTGAGTGTGATTCGGAAATCGAAGTAAGAGCTCGGATTGTGGAAGCTTTCGACTCACTCAAATCGTTCGTTCTCACTCACTGCCGCGCTCAGGCGGCTTCTTTGACACGAAACTGTAGGTGAACCCTGTCGAGCGACCAGTGTTGCCTTTGGTATGATTATTTTTAATTTTTTAAATTAATTATTTTCATTGGGGAAAAATAATTATCTCGTATCCATTAAATGATTACGTATTTGTGTACGCAGTACGATACCAAATAATACCCTTCAGGATCGGACAGGGTTTTCGTTACATGCTGTATAACGCGAAAGTTTGTGAGTATGGATGGATGTTTATTACTGTTTCACGCAAAAACTACTTAACGGATTTGGATGAAATTTGGCACACAGATAGTTTATAACCTGGATTAATACATGGAGTACTTATATCACGATACTCCCACGGGATCAATATTTATGCAGGGGAAACCGCGGGGAGAAGCTAGTAATGAAATAAAATTCCAGTACTGCATACGCTAGTATGTATATCAATGTATCTGCCTACACCAACATCTCAAGAGTGCCCCACGAGATACAGTTCCAGGTACGTATATAAATAGATATAGTAATAAGCACCCTCTCTGGGCAGTTGACCAAAGTTTCTGATTGGCAATCTTTTAACCAGGACATCAGATACTATCACAAAGCTCGCGCCGACACAAGGGAAAAATAATTCTAGTATAATAAGCATAACATAAAATAACATCACGTCTAATTTCCTAAAGGAGTAGGCAGAAGTTTATAGTGCATATATGTATTTGGCATTTTATAATCATATGTACAAGCCTCACATAACAGGGGACGAGCCTATTGCCATAAGCAGCCCGCAGATACGACCCACTCGGTTAAAATTATTATTTATTATAATACCGACATATTTTGCAATCTGAATTCATATAATTTAAAGGAAAAGCGCCAGGTTCTCGCTCCACATTAATATTTTAAGCAATTTGGTTCCTATTAAGTCGTAAACTCGTACGAATTTCAAGAGTTATGAATACATTTTCTACTTGTTAGTCAAAAGTAAATTGTACACATTATTACTGCGCAGATCGGAGCGCCTTCACCTTATTAACCTGAAAATTCTTCTGCACCGAGAACTGAAAGGGTTATTTTTTCTTTTTCAACGTGTTCTAACTAGTTTGCAAATATATGAGATTGTTGGT
The DNA here is from genome assembly GCA_963555695.1 of Dasypolia templi. Classification (NCBI taxonomy): domain Eukaryota; kingdom Metazoa; phylum Arthropoda; class Insecta; order Lepidoptera; family Noctuidae; genus Dasypolia; species Dasypolia templi. The sequence continues at coordinate 4,045,792 of OY743147.1, forward strand.
ATGCGTGCTTTAAAAAAATACTTACTCTCTTATTTATAAACGTTTCTTTACCCGCGACTTCGTCTGCGCTCCAGGACGAAAAGTAGCTGTACTTACCCAGTTCATGTTCTATCTGCGTGCCACATTTCATCCATATCTGTTCAGCCATTTTAGTGAGAAAGCGTAACAAACACACTTACGAAATTATAATAATTAGTTAGGATTAGGATATAATAAGGCTGTGATGTCCGACTGCAGGGCAATAGCCCTCATTCTTTTTTCCACTCAACTCGATCCTGAGCCATTATTCTCAATAAATGTATTTATTTATTCTTCTACTGGCACGCCATACAGCACTTACACCAACGGGAAAAAAAAGTATGTGACACTTTTCATCCATCCTGTGCGCGGTGGACATCGATGGAACCTGCATGCTCACACACACAGCGTCAAGACACTTCTCCATAATTCCATTACTCCATTCATGTTGCACACATTATTTGCGATACGTCTTGTCTGACAGCAGACGACATGACAAAATACGGACCAATAACTTCTATAAGCGTCACGTTCGTAGTTATAAGAGACGTTTAAACGTCAAAAAATGTATAGTTAAGCAGACGCTAATCTTTTCTAGTAACAGTGAAATTGATTTTCCGCGAGCATTGCTTCTACTCACACGGGCCGCCATGTTTGCCGCTTTAAGCAACGTTCATATGTTTATACTAGCTGACCCCGCTTGTTTGAAACGTTGTTTTGCTTCATTTTTTTTTGTTGAAAAATAGATGTTGGCCGATTCTCAGACCTACCCGATTTGCACACAAAATTTCATACAAATTGGGTCAGCCGTTCCGGAAGAGTTTGGTAACAAACAGAATTTTATATATCTAGTCTAATATATAAAATTCTCGTGTCACAGTTTTCGTTGCCATACTCCTCCGAAACGGCTTGACCGATTTTGATGAAATTTTTTGTGCTTATCCGGTATCTATGAGAATCGGCCAACATCTATTTAAAAAAAAAAAAAAAATATTTAGCAAAACAACGTTTGCTGGGTCAGCTAGTTAGTAGATATAATATGGAGGTTGATCGTTTTTTATTTTTATTTTTATATTTATTTATTTAAACGAAGCCAAAGGAGTACGTAAGGATCGTAGCAGGTGTTCTATAGTTTCTGCCGACCCACATGCGCAGAAGGCGTGAGTTTATGTATGTGTACTAGGTTGAGTAGGTTGTGATCAAAAACACAGATACCCAGTTTACAAAAATTCCAAACCGCGAGAGCGAGAAAACAGCCACGACTTTTATTTTAAACGAACTCGGAACACTCGTTATCCTTAAGCGTTCTTCCCTTTATAGCCGTAATACCGGATCCAGGAAATCTTATCCGGGCTTGAGGTCTATCAGATGTCGAAGGGAGTTTATACCCGGATGTAATTGCGATTTAAATTGTCTGCGTCTTATGTTATTTGAGACTTTGGTGCTATATAGATAGGTAAGTTTGTCCAGGGAGGTAATTTGAGTACGATGTCATGGGACGTTTGACTGGCCGATATTAAGGAACACTATGTAAGTCTACATCGGCGAGGAGGTTCTCATGTTTTGAATATTGTTTTTTTATTGTTTTAGTTGTTATACCGCAAAATTAATATTAATTTTTGCTGCGTAATAATGTATTAGGTAGCTACTGTTAAGAAGTGCATACGCGTGATAAAAATACACGCGTACGCACTGACAGCAGTTATATGAAAGGTGTATGATATGGTACTTACTCATCTATTTTAAACAAACATTTCATGAAACAAAATTAAATTCTCAACTGTTACCTACACAAACGCCTTTAAAAAGTTAAAATTGCAGTTGAATTTCTAACAAAGACCCGCTGATTGTAAAGAAAACTAACGTGCAGTTCCCGTACTTTTAAGAATGTCCGCATTGTTTTCCGAGTTTCAATCTGTCAAAATTACTTCTAATATTACTTGTCAATTTTGTCGTCGAAATGACATTGCAACTTTTTTACTTTTTTTGCATTTTTTTTATTTCAATCTTTAAAAAAATATTTGTTTCCAAATAGTGCAAACAATATTACAAATAGTGTAAAAGATTTAAAAATTGCCAAGTTATAAACGTTTTAAAATAAGTGTCGTACTAGCGCCGTACATTGTCCGTAATGTGCGACAAGGACGGGAATAATCCCCTCCAAAAACTTTTAAAGCGTGTTTCTTCTTCATATCGATTTAACAGATTATTAGATAATCTCATTTTTACTATGCCGTTTTTGAATTTTAAATTATTTTTACGAACATTTTTAATATTAGCCAGCATCCCTATTACATGTGAATTAGCTGTCTGGCCGAAAAAAGATTTTTGTCTGACAAATAAATTACCAAAAATGTATATAGAAATTATATAATATTATAAAACGATTTAATCAAATGACGTCTCGTCGCGTCTTTTTTTTTTTGTTGGAAAAATATATTGGTAGGTAATAAATAAAACATCGAAATCGAATTCTTAATATTTTTAAACAGTGAAAAGGAACAGCTTGTGGCTCGATTCCCACGACAAGAAAAGGCTTATAAAGTACAAAGAGCATAAAAAGTATCCTACGAGGGGTCTATGTTTCTGAGAGATTAGCCCGGTTGAACTTTTATCTGGTCCTTACTAGTGATCAGCAATTCCTGGGACTTGTTTAGTTCCGTGAGAATCGCCGTATGTTACAATTTTCATCAATATTCAAAAAGGAACATTAGCCGTATTGGCCAATTATGTTACTTATTGAACTACCGACCTAGATGAGGCAGTTAGTATGGACCTCGATGAACCAAATGTTCTGGAAATTAATTTACTACTATTTTAATGGATTACCGGACGCGTAACAGGACCACAGTGGAAACGGAACAAACGAAGGGCAGTATTTATGACAGACTAGCTTCCGCCCGCAACTGCGTCCACTCGGAAGTCAACTATATTATAAGCATAGCCGCCCTTGATTCCGGGAGGCTTTTATTGAGGTATTAAGTTCTGTTTAGGTTTCAAATTATTATTTATTTCTGCTTGAGTATAGTTTTCAATGTTTTGTTGGTATATTGGCGTGTGCTAGCTGATATAACAAATTCAATTTTAATTATTGTGTTTCGTAATGTTATACTTACTATTGTTGAGAATCAAGTTCTTATAACTGAACAAACAGCTGTGCTATTGGGGAGTTTGTTGCGCCACTGCTTGTTCCCTGCTAGAGCAGTAGAAGTAGTGAAGGTGATTTTGACGTTCAAAAAGTGCTGATGCTGAGCCTAGTTTGAGTTAATTACTTGATTTTGATACCTTATGGCAGTCGGCAATAGTGTTGCTTTCTGTCAGTGAAAGAAATTTCGAAATCCGACAAGAACTTCCACAGATTACCTTCTACATCCAAACATGGAAACTTTAACTTTTTAAAATAGTGTAAATGAAGAAGTGTTGATTGTGCAAAGATTTACACTCGTCTTTAATATGATTATCCACGATTTACGCCCCACTTCGAAAAGTTAACCCAAAGCTCGCTGTAGAAATATCCACCATGACGAACTGTAATTATATTTCGGATGGATTAAACTGGTTCTTTTGATGCACTTAGCCGTATTTTTCATGATTTTAGAACCACCAAGACGTGTAAAAACATTTGTTAAAACCGTACAAAATTCATCTTTTTACAATTTTGTATAAAATCCTTTTTCATTAATCGGTGCATGTTATAAGACGATTGGTCCATGTGTGAAAGTAACTCAAGTGGCTGACTTAAACTCATCAATAAAACAGTCCTCGGTTTGGTTGTATAAAGAAAGCACGTATCTCGAAATAGAAAAGAATCTCCAGAGATGTGAATCACACCGTCGTCGTTTCGAGAAATAGGTACTCGCACTAAGAAGGCGGCACACAGCATTGTTCCCGCGATGAGATCTACCTTCCGTTAGGAGTCAAAGGAGCCGGTGCGACTGATCGCGGATACAGGTGAACACCAGGGGCAAAAATTTGAATTTACGTCCTGCAACATAACATCACATCCCAGAACGGTTAGGCAGCAGTAACGCTTGCGAGGCAGACCTTCAACAATTAGTCACGATTATTAATGTAAAACACCCTTACGTGAAATATGACAACGTCGTATTTTCTTAGCTTTAAATATGTTTCAATAAAAATGAATTACTCGTATTTATCAATGAAACTTAGATACCTAGACACATCGAGGGTCTATTTTGTACGGTAGGCAAACAAAATTGGCAACATCGCAAAAGTATAGATTCGTCATACTGGTGACAACCATTGACCTAATTTAATTATGATTGATGATATCTCCGAAACTATGCATTTTTGGACCACCTATTCTAGGAGTTTTAGTATTATTTTTACCTACAGAATATAACCCTAGAGTTACGGGATACAAAAAACAGGTTGTATAGTATACAGCATGTAACGAAAACCCTGTCCGATCCTGAAGGGTATTATTTGGTATCGTAGTGCGTACACAAATACGTTATCATTTAATGGATACGAGATAATTATTTTTCCCCAATGAAAACAATTAATTTAAAAAATTAAAAATAATCATACCAAAGGCAACACTGATCGCTCGACAGGGTTCACCAGAGTTCACCTACAGTTTCGTGTCAAAGAAGCCGCCTGAGCGCGGCGGTCCTTTGTCGCATGCCAAAGATGCCGCCAAAGCCATGCCGCCAAAGAAACGTAGGACTAAAGAAAACTACGTTTTGCCTACGCGTAGGTATCAGCTGATATTTTATTGTAGGCTTACGCACAATGACCCCGATTTCTGACCTTCTGTTTATCAAGAAACAATTATTATTGAGTTAATGTGATGTTCTTTTGGCAATGTACCCACTGTAGGTATCAGTTTATTAAAACATTTACTTGTTACATACCTCTAACTATCTAGAACATTAGTACACATTCGACACTTTTTTATTAAATTTGCACGTACTCTTCGCAGCGCACATGTGTACGATTTGAGTGACTCGAAAGCTTCCACAATCCGAGCTGTTACTTCGATTTACGAATCACACATTCACTCACAAATAAAAATTAACATATTCAAATATTCCTGATTGGTATACGACATTGTTCGCGATACGATAGCGATACGTGATACGTACGGACATCCGATCGCAAGCTATCTCCACGTGAGACTGGCGAAGTGTCCAAACAAGTAACGACCAGTCGGCTACATCAAAGGATCGAGGACTCGTTATGATTACCTACAGCGCGGCTAGGGCAGGGCGGTGTCCTTTGAAATAAAATAGCCAAAAAATAAAAGATTTCGCCGGCCGGTGGAGTGTTTTCAACTTATTAAAATTTACCATATTTAGTGTTACATATCGCATGGTAACTAAGAATAAAAAAATCAATAGCTTTTGGTTTTTATGAGTTAGATTTTTTTAAATGTTTTTTCTAGTACGTATGTTAAACCAGGAATACGCCTTTTTTGGATCGGACAGGGTTTTTGTTACATATTGTATAAACAAATCATGGTTATTTAATGTCATACTAGCAAACCGCGACCTTGCTGCCGTGGTCTATTCCACAGGAACCGCGTTTTTTTCTGGGGTAATAGCTTGAGGCCGTTTGTCCACCGCCACGTCAGCTAGACGTCATCGAGAATGAGATGACGGCGCCGACGTAGCGATGCATACATTTACTACGTGTCACGTGTCCGTGAACGTCACGTTCTGTTGGAATAACCTCATTTCTCGTTGACGTATGACGTCCCGTTGAAGCCGTTGACAGTGTCAGTGGACAAACGATGTAAGTCACTCTCAGAGGGCCTAGAAAAAGTAACATTCGTTCCATTCGATTAGCGATGACGCTAGTAGAAAAGCCAAAAAATGCATGGCGTTGACATAAGCTATCGAAATGACACGTAATCATTGGTCTTAGCATATCATAGTGAAGCGATAACGGTTGTAGAATCGCTCCGAAGCGAATGCCATTTGTATAGACCCTCAGTCTGTACACTATCATGTCGTACCATTGCTCTGTGGTTGCGGGAATGAACGACAAACACACTTTTTATTGATGATATAAGCAGCGATACTGCTCTGCTTTGCACGCGTTTTACGACTTGAAACATCGAAATTTCTTTATAAAAAAAACAGCTCCTCAGCTCAGTTGTTTACTTTTGATACACTTTTGTATGGAATAGCATATGGTTTTTATAATAGTCGAAATATTTCTAGGCTTAATTCTAGAATCATCTGCTGCCATAACGGTAACATGCACCTTACACCCTGTATAATTAGGAAAAAGTTGCGCAAAATAAAACATTGTCCGAACTCAAGTGGGTGCAATAAAGATGTTTGTTAGAAATATGACGCTGTAAGTGATAGGTGACAACACACCCTGAGCCACCCTGGGCTACAACGTAATCTGACGCCAACCCGTCCATCGATAAAGGTAAGTCGATTTACGTGCCAGGGTCGGAGGGACAGCACCCCTCGACCCTCGGGAGAAGCGAGAACGTGCGACGTTTGGTACACAATGCAATTTTATATGTGAAATTAGATGGTGAAATCGATTCGTCCTTGTCATTCCGAGAGATCTTATTGGTTCTAGATACTACATTATAATACACATATGTTTTAACATTATGTTGTCTTGTAAATCGAAATTTTCATCAAGCAGGCATCTTCTGGGCACGCTCGTTCCATGCAACGTAGAACTTATGTTTCGCTTTCTACTATACCCACATCGCTTGAGCGTGACAATAGTGGTCATTGCACCTTTCTATAATCAGTTTTCGTTATTAGAGCATGTTGAAGATCACGATAGATATCAATTCATCCCGTTATTTCAATTTTTTTAATAAAGAATGCTAGAAAATGTAGGTGGGTTGTGGTGGTCAATGACAATGATGATTCGGGCATAAACGAGATCGATGTCAAAACGGGGATTTTGATACTCTAAAGCCGTTTTTTTTTAGTAATTTCATTCCCAAAGGTTGAACCGAGTACCAATATTTCGAAACCTACAATGTTTATCTATCTAGAGTCTTATAATTAAAAATTGTCTTTTCTCACCCGCCTTCATAATACCGACACAAAGTGCCGTTGTTACTACCTATAACTTAGCTTCGAGAGCGAACAGTGGAAGTTCATCAACTATTCAGTTTAATTAACGGAAGATAAACTTCTATATTGCGGTCGAACTACTACATGAATAGAATAGAACAGTATATTCTTTATTACGTAAGTACAGTTTTAGTAGATGTTTTTGAAACATAAATTGTGTGGTGCTTGTTATACGTTTCTGGCTGTTTGTTTTGTTTTACTGTAAATTTTAGACTTTTTTTTTGATTGATTGTTACGCTTTCACGCTAAAACGGCTGAACGAATGTGGATGAACTTTGGCACATCGTGGTAGATCATGACCATCACCCTAATTGCGTAACACACAATTGAAGCGTATTGCTAATCCATTGCTTCATATGTTCGAAAAAATTGCCTGTTCAACAACAAATATAACGCAATAAATGTCGTTGAACTGTCAAAATGAAAGCGATTACTACTTGTAGTGTGTTACGCAATCACTCCGCAGGATTAATACATAGGTAGGTAGTTTTTAGTCCTATATTACTACGGAATCGAGACCTTTACAGGTAAAACTGCGGGGCACAGCTAGTTCTAGATTTCTATGAAGAAACTGATCTCAAACTACATTAGTCTGTATCACAGCACTACACCAACTTTATCTAAGATTAGGAAATAATACAATATATATATTTTCACAGCATCAATACTTCGAAGCACACAGCAAATCCTGTTTTCACACTAGGAAAAAAGACCACTCAGAATAAAAAGCACTAGGCTATGCGCTAAATGGCAACAAAAAATAAGTACCTTTGGCACATACGGTGACGTTCATATTTTTTTTTTCATAATTGTTCCTTTCAACCAAAGCACCTGCCATTTATTCTCTTCACCACTGTTGGTTGACTGGTAGAGCATGCCAAAGGCATTAAGTCCGCCTTTGTACCTTTTTGTGTTCGAAAAGTTAAACTACGTTAATAGTAAATAACTAAAGTGACGGATAAAGTGACAAACAGATAGAGTGACATAAAGTGGCAGATAGAGTGACAGATGAGAAAATATGGGATGTGCCTTGGTTGACCGGTAGAGAATGCATAAGGCATTAAGTCCAGGTTTTTACGTTTTTGTGTTCGAAAAGTTTAAATAAATAAATGTAAAATTATACATGTATTATCTTTATCTAGGCATTATATTATTGTTATATCATCGAGTTTGTAGCCGAAGGGTTGTTAACAACGTACTCAAAGATACACGTGACATACATGTAGGCACTACACATCAAAGCTGTGTAAGCCCTAGGTTCGAGATAATTAGAAAGTATTTATTAGGACTCACACAGGAAAACGCAATAAATATGTAGTGTGATACGCAGTATCACAAGCTGAACTAAACACACTCATAAAAACATAAAAACTGATAAAACAAAAGTAAACTGTTACTAAAAACAAAGTCCAGGGGCCCTATTATGAACTCTTATTTCCAGGAAGTTTACGGCGTAAACAGAAATGCCTTGCAATTTCGTATTATGAACTCGTCAAACAAGCCAGTCAGCGATCACGTGACACCCTGGCCGACTTTTGGCCGAATATTGCCTGGCAATACCGTATTACGAACGTTCGTTTGACATTTCGTTCCGTATTAGAACTGTCAAAAAGTAACCTCACAATCCATTCAGTTTACGCTGCTTCAGAGGAGCTTTTATTGAATTGTTTAGGGTTTATTTGGAAATTATTGGAGTGTTTTCTATATAACATAAGAAAATATAATCATGTGTGACGAAAATTAACTGTTTGAGTTCCTGGAAAGTGATTCTTCTCAGCAAACTTGTGAACCAACTAATAAAAGGAGACGACTTCGTGACCAATCTAATGCGTTCGACATGGATGATGTGCAGTTCACGACTTGGGACTGAATCTTTGTGAGCAGCTGTGGCCTCACATGTCATGAGACGTGTGATCGCACGCAAGGCTAAGAATAGTAAAATACACTTTCCACTAAATAAATAAAAGGATAATAAACGTATTATTGAAATCCTAACAACGGCCTTTCCTTTTGGTGTTCACCTTTAACCCATAACGGGCTTACAAAATCCACGGATTTATCCGTGAAGACTAAGGTAGTTGTTTTTATTAAGTATGAACTTTACGTAAAGTTTTAACTAAACATTGTTCTCATTTTAGGTTTTGGTTGCATTATCATAGTATGCTACTGGCTTCTACCAACGCCCCACTGGTGATATAGGCTCTCATTCAATGTCCCAGCCAACATTTTCTATAGTAGATGCAAATCACAGATTTCTTCAGACTTCTTGGAAGTAGTATAAAAACTCCAACAATCTTTCCAGCTGAACATAAGTTAGGTAACGCGCCGACGAGGCGAGGGCGAGAACGCTCATCCACTATTAAAATAAAACTTACATTGTATTAATATTATATCATGTTAAAAACATGAATATTAGTTGAAATACTCAATAACACTTTCGCCATCTTTTTGTTTATACTCGTACTCCGTAAATCTTAGAATGGATCCTTACATTAAACAAACAGTACGATAGTGTTCTTTCATATTGTTATTGATAATAAGTAATGTTTGTCAAACAATACTTTCATTGAAGTTGTCGAGTTCCCTGCTGACCTTCAAGTGGAATACGTTCGGAAACCTCGTGTTACAATTTGCAAACAGGAAATATTATATAAATTATTATAATCTAGAATAGCACAATATAAATTGCGTTCATATTTTCACCTACTATACTAGACTAACTAGTTTAATACATGGTATTTATTATTTTTATCATAAAATACGTGATTTAAACAAAACCGTAACTTCCCTATAACTATATAATTGGGTTTCTGAACGTTACGTCAGAGAATTACAAGCCAGCCATAGACAAACTACCCAGCGTGAAGTCGCTCAGAACTAGGAATGTCATAATACGAAATTTAACCAGCCCGTGAAATGAATTGCCTGGAACTTGCCTGGTTTTTTAAAAGTTCGTAATAGGCCCGCAGCACGAGGCTACAAGGCCGCCCCTGTCAAAGCATAATGCTGCAACACTTAAAAATAAGTATCACAGCGCTGGTATCCTGATAGGGCCCACTGTGATGTCACGGACAGGTACAGAAATATATAATCAATCTAATAAAATATAAATAATATAAATGTAAATTAATAATTGGAGTGATCCCGAAAGGATCAATTCCTTTGGACCATCAATTCGCAGTTATTAAACTGATGCAGGTTTAATCGCCTAGCCAGGGCCTTCTTAATGCACAGATGCGGTTTAAAACCGGAATGACAGCCATTAAGCTTCGCAGACCAATGTCTCGGAGACTGGCGAAGGAAAGATTTAAAAACCAAGAAAGAAGAAGAAGTCTGTCTGGACTTTTCCCAACTTTGTTGTGGTCGGCTTACAGTCTAACCGAGCGATTGCGTATCTGACCACCACAACACAGTTTCCGGGCAATATGTTTCCCCTTAGTTATACTGAACATAACTTACTAAGTTAAGTATAACCTTAACAATGGTGCCATTTCTCTTGTACACCGAACTAAACTATGACTAAAAGTCCTTACTTTTTGTCTACGAGAATTAAAAGCAATTCTGCAAGAAAAAAACTCTACATTACTAAAACTAAAATCTGTGTTTTTTTTCTATTGGCTTCGCAACGTGGTACTTGTTTGCACTACCCCGTGATTCATTTAGAGCCGGAGGCAGGGGGTAGCCTCGAGGCGTTTTATATGGAATTTATCACTTTTTGTCTGGAAAATATAAAAAAATATTACCTACATGTTGAGTTTGAAGGGTCAAAATTGTCAATATTTTTAAGATAGGACACACCATTTTCGGGATATAAGCAAAAGAAAAAAAAGATACAGTACTGTTTTTGCACCTGAAGACGAGGTGTTGGTGTGAATTTTAGTTCATGACAACAAATATTAGTCTACACCTTTTTAGGCATAGTAAAAATGAGATATTCGAAAAAATCTGTTAAATCGATGTAAATATCAAGAAGATTAACGCTTTAAAATTTTTGGAGGGGATTATTGCTGTCCTTGTCGCGCGGTACGGACAATGTATGCCGCTAGTATGAAGTTACGTAGTCGTGACGTCACTTCTACGATAGTGCTGTGCTAGTCTAACACTTACTTTAAAACGTTTATAACTTGGCAGTTTTTTAAGCTTTTACACTTTTTGTAATACTATTTGCACTATTTGGCATAAACATTTTTTTGAGATGAAATAAAAAAAAAATCATCATCCCCATTGTCATGTTCAATCTTAGTACTGACAAACTAAAATTGACTAAAGTGACACAAATTAACTATTAATTTGTGTCACTTTAGTCAATTTCAGAATGGGAAATCGTAGTTTGACAGGAAAAAAACAACATTTTGGTGTCTAGCTTAGAAGCATTTGTGACGAGAGAATCGGCACCAATATAAGTCCAAAAAATAAAACAATAAATCAATTTGCGACTTGTATAACCGGATAAGAATTAAAATGAGGTTGAAAACAAAACTGAAAACCAGAACGAATCATTACGAAGTAAGGTTACTAATACGTTCAACGTTTTCCGAAATAAACGTAGCACATTGAGCTACGGCGTAGAGCGCGTAGCAGGGCGCGTAGCAAAGCAAGGCCCTCAGCTTTGCACGGTTTCCAACTCTTGTGATAATATTAAATGTAAATAGATATAGTGTTCATAATTCAATTGTACATAACTTCTCAATCACTTTAGTCTAGTCTTTAAGGTTACGCAAAAAAAACCATTTCAATTACAATTTCCAAATATCATCAATCTTTTACGGCGACATAAAAAAGTACTATCTAAACTATTAAGCTGACCTTTTAAAAGTCCTATCTATTTCCTTTCACTTCTGTGTGCGACAGTACCCGCAGTTTGCGAATACCTTTGTCACCTGTTAATGGCAACTTTTACTTTGTCCGAGAGAATTTTATCAGAACTTCTGAACAACTTCCATTCTTTCAGATTTTGACAAATGACTGTTCTGCCTGTACAAGTTTTGTTTGGCACGTTCTTGATTGACGATCTGTTTGGTTGATAGACAAAAAGCTAATTTAACAAATGACGATTTAGATAATTGTATAAGCTGTTAACACTAACGGTAAGTTTGTAAAGGCTAATGTATTAAACATAACGTAACATAACAATAACATAAAGCCTGTTTTTTCTAGGCAGAGCTGCACATAGTACCTAATGTGGAGTGTGTGTGTGTGGTTGTATTTCTCAATGTATTTATTTATTAAATTTTCAGCATAATATACAAATAAAAATGAAACACTTGCCCCATTGGTTTAGTGGGCGCAAACGATACTGTGGAACGTGGGGTTCTGGGTAAATCGTCAGATAGGGCCAAACAAAGTGTCATAGGTTTTTCTATTATGAAATTCACAACATCAGTTCGGATGCAATTTGTGACTAGCAAATGACAATAGGACCGTTGGTGTCAAATTACTAATAATAAACAAGACTCTTTCCTGCAGCGATCTATGAAAGTGTACTGGTAGTATGTCACTTGCATGGTCAAGTATAACAGAGAGAGATGGCGACCTTGAACAGATACGTATTACCTACGCTACCTGCCCTGTCATGTTTAATATTCGGGGCCCAACTCCGCCCGACTCCTCCCGACAACGCCCGACTCCTCCCGATTCCGCCCGACTCCCGCCCGTCAAAGCGCTGATATTAACCGTCCAACTTTGAACCACTAATATTAGGTCGGTGGAGATTAGTTTGTAGATGTTTATTATGTAAGTGTGTGTGTCTGTTTGTTTGTTTTATCGTATAACATAAACAACTTCACCTTCATCTTTAAACGTGATCTTAACATAGGTACCAACTGTTCAAAACAACACCTAATAGCTACTCCCAAACGTTAACGTTACAGCTTCAATTCATAACACCAACTAAGAAATAAATAATCTCCATAATTAATTTTGTCACTCAAAATTAGCACAATAAATTAATCGGTCTAAGTGAATTCTCGTCTAGAGAAAAGGAAGGTTCGTAAGGTACTCGTAAAATTTCCTTACGCATGTGCTCCACACATTCGAGATCCGTCGTTAACGCAAACGAAGACGTTTTTTTTTACAGGAATAAAATATGACAGCCGAGCGATTTACAAATATGTTCCACCTGAACCTGTTCTGGTCATGGTTCGGTAATAAGCTTTCGGAGAAATTAATTACTTAAAAGAGAGCGAATAACTCGGTTCTTTTGGAGTACCTACCGGCAGTCAGCCGAGATACTCAAAAAGAACTCATAAACTGTAACCTGACCTCTTTACAATATTAATGTAGATTAGTATTCGTGAGAAAAATCACGAGAAACAAGTGCGATTTGTTCGCGTGGACGGAGTTCGGTACGATGACGAAACATTACATGCAAAAAGGTTGCCAAGACTTACATAACGCTTTCATAGTTAAAAAATTATCGGATCTAATGGTGAGCCAAGCCCCTAATTCTACAAGGCTTTACGCTACAAACCTTACATCTTGGTCAAATGTACGGCTTGGCCGTTTCGCGGCCGTCGCACAGACACTCCTATGGCTTATGGCAAGAAAATAAGTCACTGGTCTTTCATGTTGTATCGTACATTAGTTAAATGGGACGGCCAAGCCATACTTATTGCCAAGATGTAAAGTTAGTAGAAATAGGCTTTGTAGAGTTAGGGGCTTGCCTGTACATTAAATCTGATAACTTTTTAACAGTGAGAAGTCTTGGCGACCTACTTTACATGAAATATATTTGGTAGAAAACCATTAATTTTTGTAGGGTGCTCTATTTATTTTTCGATGATATTGTACGGATATTACACAGACATGTTAAAGTCATAACCCTTACTCCTAGCATAGTTGGGTAAAAAAGATATTTCTTGCACGCCGCAGTTACTTTCTTCATAGCCAACGAAAAAATATAAAGGTAAAAAAACACGATTTTATGACGCACAAAAAGTTATAAACTGATTAAATTTTGCTTGAATTATTTCTTTTGATTTGATTACACAAACAAGCGTGGACCCTTTTTTAATCATTAAAAGTAAACAATTAAAAAGTGCGGCACGCTTTTTGTTTAAATCATTGGATATAAAAGTACTACTACTTTTTGTACAACAATACTCTGTTGCTAACTGTGGAGGTTTGTGACTGGCTTGTCGTGAATAACATTAATGTTGCTTTTGTATTGTTAGCTGTAAGCCACACACAATAAAACAAAATAAAAGAAGAATGAATGCAAATTTATTTAATGAATTTATAGTTTTTTGTGCGTGATGAAAGGGTATTATTTTAAAGCAATTATTTATTTTTAATTTTTAGTCTAAGTGTATGTGTTCTTCATTAAGTTGATAAGTCCAAAGCCAACGAAATTATGACTTGAGTAGGTAGTGCCCCTGCTTATGGTTTTTGGCTTGTCTTGGCGTGGGTACGTCCGCGTCCCCAGATCCTAAGAACAAACTCTGCAAAGTATTCATTCTCGTTCATTCTTACTGTAACTGTAAGTTTGTACGCCTAATATTGAAAGATTTACCATGTTTTTTAAGACCACACACTTCTTCCTATAGGTTTTCCTGTAATTTGTAGTATGTATTTATTTTAGGCTTAGAATTTTCGGAGGGGGGGGGGATGATCACTTTTCAAATAATTTCGGTAATAACTTTAAAACTGTTTATTCTTGAATTAAACAAAAACATGTTTGAAACCCACACAACAAGCCCTTTTGTTTGAAATGTGACAAGGTATTGTTTTCTGTACTGTTGTTTCCAATTTTCTAGTTTGTCCCTCAAAAGTGAACCCCATATTCAAAATTCGTTTGTTCACGATATACATATGAATTTCAACAAAATCAGTCCAGTAGATTCGGAGCAAATTGGCTGTGACAGACGGACGGACTACGGATAAGGGTTCCGTTTTGTACTAGGCCGTACCCCTAAAAAAGAAAACATTGGTTTAAAATAAACTTCACAGGTACAATCCACAAGAAAAAAACGAACTTAAATCTATTCCAATTTTATGAAGAGGTTAAATTTGTTTGTTTGTAAGTTGTCATGGAGGGAGTAATATCTGGAACTACCGGTCGGTTTTGTAAAAATCTTTAAGCGTTTGATAGCCCAGTAGGCTAATTCACGTAACAAAAGAAGTTTAGATGCAGTGCAGTTGTAGTGAAGTTTCGATCAAAACAACGTTTTTCGTATTCTCTACCGCTAGATACGCTCGCGTCAAGTTCGCGTCACGCGAGCGCATTATCGGGTATTCTTCTACTGCGCGTCATCAGTGCGTGGTTCTGAACGCAACAAGATCGGTATTTTGCTATTCATTTGACGTCTCAAAATGACACATTTTAGGTCTCAATTCGATCAACGTGCAGTTTTGGTTACGCACAACATAAGCTCCTCAATATTTACTTTTGTTGGCATCAAATTGTATTTTTTGGGAATGTAAGTGTTTAAAATTAAATATTATACGTTTAATTGTTAAAACCTGTTAACTACAAGTACTTTTTAGTGAACATGAGTTACCAACTTGGGTTGAGGATTTTATCCCTCGCTGCCGAAATAGATGTCCGAGAACGTCGTCAAACCCTAAAAAGGCATAGGTTTTTTGTGGATCCATTCCATATTTCGGATCGGGAATTCCAGAAAACCTATCGTCTGAGCAAAGACTTGACTCGGGAATTGATTCGAAAGCTAGAGGCATGTATTCCGAAGGAGAGAAGGAAGGATGGTTTGAGTGTACAGGCAAAGGTTAGTCCATCGTGTTTATCTATAGTAATTTAATTAAGCTACCAGTCACTTCCAAATTACTCAAGAATTGGGCTATCAAATTGTGATAGCCCGGTTCTATATCTGTTTGTAGTTTTTATAGAAAGTTCAAGTTGCCAGGGGTAATTGGCTGTATTGATGGCACCCAAGTTACCATTATAAGACCCAGTCAGCATGAAGAACGATACTTCAATAGGAAAGGATATCATTCTCTCAATGTGATGATTGTATGTAATCTATTTAGACATAATCAATCTTATTTTCTATAATTTAAAAAACAAACAATTATTATAATATATTGTTTGCTTTACTGGCATTATAAAATAAAACTGTACATCTGAAAATTATTTTTTCAAATATGTGATTGGAATCTTAAAATTTTATGCATTGACCCCAGTAAGCCTGGGGCAACCCATGATTCATCAGTATGGCGTGATCACCCATTACAGCCCTATCTTAACCAAAAATATGATGAAGAGGAAATATTTTTGTTGGGTGAATGTCCTTCCATCCCTATTAATAGTAGATTATGCACCGAGGGGCTAAAGTTGTGTCTTATGTCACGGGCGTCATTTTGAATCTCGAGCGCAATGAAGGATTCGGGATTTAACTCACTCGCTTCGCTCGTGAGTTAATACAAGAATCCTGAATGCAGCGAGGGATTCAAGCTAGCCCAAGGCAAATACACCTTTAGCCCAGAGGAGGATACTCTACTTTTTACACCTACTGTGAGAAAATAATAGCCATAGTACGAAAAACAAAGTATTTATTAAATAAACAAACAGTAAGAATAACATATTTGGAACTAGTTAGTTATATGCAAAATGGTTTTGGATGATTGGCTGTTTGCATTTTGAATTTAGAACGTCATTGGAGACGCTCGTGAAAATAGAGTATTTTTTTGTAAAATGTGATAAATCGAATGTGGTCTAGATAGGTTTTATTATTTATTCACAAAATCCACAGCAATCTTAGCGCAGTTTACTTTAAAAAAATTAACTAATGTTACAGCCAATTATGTAAGTAATGCAAGTTTTAATGTTATTCCATTCCTTTTAAAAAATGGTTCGTAGTTATCTAGTTATTCTTACAATATTATGTCTTCGAAAACATGGCAACGATATGAAGAAGCAGTCGTTATGACTTTGTAGGAAATCGAGAATAGCTTTCCTCTTTCTGGCACTAAAGAGTGTTTGTTAGTACTATACTGCCAATTTAGCTGAGCATGTGAGATTCCAAATTCAAATCACATTATTGACCAGCGGGTCATAATGAAATCCAGTACAACATTATTGACCGGCTGTGCCTCCGGCCACTAATGCAAAGAGTACTATAATTAGACGGGCACTAATGACTCACTTTAGGTTAAGGTTGCTTGACATATAATTTGACATTTTCGAGCAGGTGGTGTGAAAAAAAATATGTTAAACATTGTTTTTATTCAATATTATGAATAATTATTCTTCTAGGTGACAGTGGTTATGCATTGAGGAAGACAATGATGACCCCAGTGTTGAATGTAATACCAGGTTCTCCAGAAGACCAATATTATAAGCTGCAGGTCTCAGCTCGCAATACAGTAGAGAGATGCATTGGTGTCTTGAAAGCTCAATTCAGTTATGTATTTGAGTAAAACTAGTTTTGTCTAAGTTTCCTCTTAATATTCATACTCTTTTTATTATCTTGACCTGAAGAAGTCTTGAATATATTGAGACCTTTTTTGTTGTATTGTTAGGTATTTATTATAGTTTCTAAATGTTTATGTTTCAGGTGTTTATTATCTGCACACATGCTTCACTATGATCCTGTTTTTGCAGGTCAAATAGTGAATGCCTGTGCTGTAATGCATAAAATATAGCAAACATGGCACAATTACCAGTGCCCCAACTGACATATCAAGAGCGTGAGCAAGAAGAGAGAATGCGTGTAAGGCGTAGAGCATCTGAGAAGGATGTGCGTGCAGAGAGTCTGAGTATTCTTGCGCAAGCTAACAGGCAGCCAAACAGAGACTTGTTGGAAGGTCGGGCTGTCAAACAGGCTCTTATGAATCGCCTGTGGCTACATGGGGAATAAGAGTCAGAATAGAGGATAATTATTTATTTTTGTATTTATAATGATGATAATATTGTAATTGTTTTTAACAAGCACATCTATTTTTTACATTGTATCATCTGAAGAAGCTAGCCGCCCGCCCCCGCCGTCTTGCCTAAAAAGAAAATGACTGCATTGTAGATTATTTTAGGATTATAAACAAAATATATTTAAGTGGAAAGTTGTGTGTGCAAAAAAGAAAAGTTTTGTTATTACCAAGGAATGATTTATATTTTCCAGTGCTACTGCTATGCGGTACTGTGCATCAGCTGATGTGGTTGCTGCATAAGCATTCTGTTCATGGCATCAGCCATCTTACTGTAGCCTTCAGCCACAAGCCTTTCGACCTCTATTCTTGACTTTTCTAGATTGGCCAGTGTATTTTGAGACTGCTCCAGCTCTGATGATATATGAGGTGCTGCAAAAAATAAGATTTAAAAATCAGTTAATAGGTAAAATATAATCAACCTAATAACAGTTTAATGTATTATTTTCCATTACAAGTGAGTTATGTATATTGTGTATCAATAATAAAATGACAAAATGTACATTGCCTACGTCGCTGACGTGGATTTTTGCTGCGTCGCTGTCTTGACGTGGATTGTTGCTGCGACGCTGTCTGAGTAGCCTCTTGCTCACTGAAACAAAATAAAAATATGTCAAGGTTTTCAGACTGTTATTTATTTCCCAAATATGACAAGTTATCATAATCCTTATTATTAAGGTTGAAGCTCCACTGCAGCCTATAGGATTCACGATCGTAACAAGTACGTATTTACCCAATTACAATCCTATGATTCATACAACTCTCTAAGATAATAAAACTCGACATGTTGTCCCTTCTGGAAAGACGTACATTTTACGATCGCGAATCATATTTTGTTCGACATACAACCAACCCGCAAATTGCAAAAAACCTAAGAAAATATGAATTTCGCGGGCTACTCTGCAGCTTCAACCTTAATCCTTATACTTATTACCTTTCAGTAATATGTGTGATGTTTTGTGTTGTTGCAACGTCAGCCTCAAAACTGATATCTTCATTTCTGAAAAAATAAATAACATTTATGAATATTAAGTACTTAAATGGTTAGTAATAAATTATCCAAATTAAAATAGAATGACCTCTCACACGAGAACTGCATATTTCTAATAGTTATTGCTGAGCTAGAATGATTGGTTCTTGACTTAATTAAAACTTACATATTAATACTATTGTTGAGTGTTGGTGCATGCATAGTATCTTCTGAAGGTAATGTGGGAAGTGCAGGCAACGGAGCAACTGCGTGGGGTGCAGGCTATTAAAGCAAAATGAAAAATACCACTGTCAATAAGACCCGAGCTTAAATACGATAAAAATAAAATAAAACGTATTCAATAACTTACCGACAAGGGATTTATTTGCACCTCATTTTGGGGTGTGCCACTTCTCCCCACAATCTCAATGCCTGCACCAAGCAGAGCAGCGATTCTCTCCTCTAAAGGGGATAAAGAAGTGGGTACGCCTGGCCCTCCACCTGTACCTTGTTGGTTATTCCGAATCTGCCTAATTCGGTTGAGCAAGCGGCTCTTATAGTCGGTGTACCACTAAAAATATTACAAATCTAGTTATTTACCCAAGTATAATGTACGGATAGCGATACACATAGGTGCAATATCGATATGATCTACCTAACTGACCTTGTTCCAGTTTTTGGGAGTTCTTGGATCCCCGTCTGCCTCGGCATTTAAGATATTGGCGCACTCTGACCAAAGGCGTGATGTCAAGGCACTCCCTTCTCTAGATTTTACTCTGCCACGGGCAAAATCCCTGTGGCCCTCCAAATACTCGACCAGCAGTTCCATTTGCCGCACAGACACACATTTGCATGAAGTCATATCTACGGAAGAATCAGGATGAAACTTATATGAAATGAATTTAAACTGCTACTACTTCGTATAATTCACTGTACCTACATCCTTAATAATTTTATTATAATCAGTATAATTTATACCTACCATCTATGTTCACTGAGTCTTGAATTTCGCGCTCTATAAGTTATAAGCGCGTTTCCTCATAATATGACAGTTTTAGTTTTACGTGGCAATGTTAGACCATCATTCAGCCAAATTATAGCAAAATATATCTTTGTTTGCGAATCAAAACATAATTATTCGTTTATATGGTAAGAAAAAGCACTATAATCAGTACTGAGGTATTATTTCAGTATTATAATAACGTTATATTCATGTAATGTAATCGATTTTATTCGATTATTCAGTGAGTATTTTTTTTTCTTTCATGTGGCCACACCGTAGGTAATTTGGTAGAGTTTGGCATAGACTACTACGAGTTTGGTTGCAGTGCAGTTGACGTGCAGTTTACGCACAGCTGACGCGCAGTTCAAAGAATACGAGAATACCCTTTGACACTCAAACCTAAACTTAACTGCTCCTGCACTGCAACTTCATCGGTGCGTCATAAAATTACTTGAATTAGCCCTCAGTTCTCGGGAAAGTCTATAGGCTATTTAACTCTCGGCAATGTACTCCTCGAAAAATGGGCAGTTCTGGCTTCTCTGCAAAGATGTCGGTAAACATAATACCGAGCAATACTCGTTACTCGGTTACTCGGTAAAACTTGTACTCGGCGCATCTCTGGCATTTGCAAACTTCATTATTCATTATCAAACTTTGGCGCAAACAGTTAACTCCGTACACCGCCCACTACTTGCGCCACGAGCGCGTGACTCGTTTAGCACGTCCGAGCAGCTCGTTTCCTCACCCGATCGCCGTCCTACCGTCCTCGCCGCCGAGGCCCGCCGCGACGCCCAAATCTACGCCCCTCCCGACCCTTGCTCGAGCCAGCCCGCGCCGCTGAGCCTGTAGCTTTAAATTCGTCCCTAAATAATATAATTCCTGATCCAGCTAGTCATTTGCTGCCCTCTTCCAGCGACGCCCTAAGCCGAGGTTCGGACCCCACAGGGGGTGCCCTTAGCGTTGTCGCTTAGTTTTAGTTAGTATTTAAGTTTAAATCCTGGCTGGAGGACTTAATTTATTAGGGAATCCACAGGCAAGTCCGCTTAAGCAGACGACAACCTCATTTTCAATAGAATTGAGCTATAAAATGCAAAAAAATAATGAAATCCAAACGGTACTTTCAGAGATTATCCCCTACATACAAACAAACAAATTTTACCTAATTATAATATTATATTAATATATATTACAGTAAATATTAAATAAATAAGTATAAAATCTGAAAATGGAAACGAAACCATCTGTTCTAAAAATATTGTATTTATCTTAAATTGAATTTCGAGACCATTAAAGTACTTTGTCTTAATAGAAGTTCAAACGAAACGGTTTCACTCCTTGGATGTATAAACACGCCTTCGTTGTCAAGTGCTTGCAACTGTGTAATTCGATAAATTAATTTTGTGTTTAAATTGAAGCTTGTTGGAAACTGTTCAGCAGGATTTGAAACACAAAATTTGTTAAGACTGTAGCGGCACTGTTATAATGAATACACTAAATAAAATACGCTTATATAAGGTTACATAAGCTTAACTGTAACATTGAAATATAATAACATTTTAAGGTTCACAATGTCACGGACGTACAGATTTTATTATTAGTTAGTAGATCATAATATATGTGAATAACAAGCGCGTGAGTCATGGACCGCGCGTGGCGGCCACGCAGCGAGCGAGCGGGCCCCTCCCGCTTCCTCGCGCCTCACCGGCTCGCCAGTCCGTTGGATGCCACCGGGCTGACCCCACGTTTTCCTCTGCTTTCGCTGAGCTATCATATGCATCTCGCGCGCTTGTTACCAACGCTTTTGTATATACTTTGCCTATCTGCGTTCTACTTGTGCTTTCATAAACCTAACTTTTCTACTCTGTGTGACTTTCTCCTTCTGTTCTACGAACTTTATATGTGTACCTACGAGTGTGGACTTGGAGCATTATACCCAGTTCGGGAACATTCCGGCTTTCATTCATCACCCGTACGTACCCACTTCATTGGTGACCCCGGAAGAACACCATGAGCCATCCACAAGGAAGCAATGTGAAAGGTCAAAGCAAGGACGTACCGAGCTACGATGTAAATCGCGTCGGTGTGCGGGTACCTCCATTTTACCCTGAAAAACCGGCGTTATGGTTTGCGCAGCTAGAAAGTCAATTCGTACTCGCGAATATCACGGCCGATGCCACGAAATTCCACCACGCTATTAGAAGCCTAGACCCCATATACGTATCCGAGGTAGAGGACATCATCACGGCACCTTCAGCGCCGAACAAGTACGAGCGGCTAAAAAGTGAGTTGGTGAAGAGGTTATCTGCGTCGAGAGAGAAGAAGGTGCAGCAGCTCCTGACTCGTGAAGAGCTTGGCGACCGCAAGCCCTGGCAGTTTTTGCGACACCTGCGCCACCTGGCGGGACCGAGCGTACCAGAGGAGTTTCTTCGAACCATCTGGACCAGCCGTCTGCCGAGCAGTACGCAGACAATTATCGCCTCGCAAGCTAAGGCGGATCTAGAGGAAGTGGCAGAGCTGGCTGACCGCATACAAGATGTAGTGCCAGCAACCCCGCAGGTAGCAGCGACAACCAGTCAGATGGCGACACCGGGGAGCAGCGTGGACCACATGAGTGGTCAAATCGCCGAACTCACACGGCAAGTGCAGGCCCTCACGTCGCAGGTCGACAGGTTATCCCGGTCGAGGCAAAGGTCCAGCAGAAGTGACAGTCGGGGACGTTCACGACATAATTTGTTTAGACCTTAATTGAAAAGCAGATTGAGTGATTACGGTTTTGACGTAGCATGGAAACATGCTAAGTACTCATTTCAACTTTTTAATTTAACTCCTCTGTTCATTTTATTATGTTTTACAAAGCGTACCAAGTTAACGAAAGATCTACAGTAGATTTTTAAAGAATTAACAATTATTTTTAATAGTTTTAGTTTTGCCCCAGTTCTAAAATAAGCATTTAAGTGAAAGCAAAGCTGGGACAGAGACACGAGATGTACGATTACAAAAATACTCATACACTTAACAATGAACTGCGTTCAGTGTTTGGTGGGTGATTAATAATCGTTCGGTCTTGCGAAGATTTCATTTACTCGTAGTACCTAGTAGGTGGGCTCTGAATGAAAAAGAGAAACCTCGAAACACAAAAAAACGGCTAGTTTTATGAAAAACATAATTTTAAAAAAAACTAACCGTCGTTGGTCGCTTATCGCTTATCACCAGGTGAGGGAGTGAACAAGCCTATGTAGCTATCCCGAGCGCGTGTTCAAACACGGCGGGAACCGCGCGTTTACGTATGAACGAATGACGCTCATGTGAACAAGGACCTCGCGGAAACCACGCGGCTGCAGAACAGCACGGTTCCTGCCGTGTCAATCTTTGCAAATTCGTTCCACCTAAGAATTTTCATATGAAATATTCTGAAAAAATCTTGTGGTGGAACAAATTTCCAAAGTTTGACGACTGATGTGAATTATCAAGTATTTTATCAAGATTCGATGTAAAAAAAGCTGAAATTTGCAAAAACCCAAGGAAAATTTGAATTTGGTTGGCTACAGTCACCTTAATACTTTCATGAAAAGCTAGTAAAAGTCTGGCCTATATCACATAGTTTATATAAGTACCTTGAACAAAAGATCATAATATCAGTAGCCCCGAACAACTGGATCGAAACTTCGGAGATATAATTTAATTCTATTTGAGTTTCTGAATAATTTAATATTCGGAATAATTTTGATTTAGTTTTATAGGGTTCTCATGGATTAAATACCTACAACATTGTTATAAGTCATTCACTGACAGTATAACAGGACCTTCCCTATTTCCGGAATTGTAGGTTTGAGTACACATAGCTCAGTCACCATTATCATACAATATTAGTTCATTCCATTAACTTTTCTGAAAAAAATATGGTGGTCCATAAAAAGGATAATATGTATAATTCATAAAACTATTGGTCATCCAACCTACCAAAAATAAATTATATTCCAGAGACCAAACTTTAATATCGTCGCAAATAAACCGAAAATCCAAAGGAATAAATAGAAAATATTAACTTAAAACTACATTATTTTATCTAAAATCTAGTTTGGATTTATGTAATAAAAGGCTGGAAAAAGTATAACTGTTCATGATTAGGGCCGAAATGAACATCGTCCGTCAGTAGCCCATATGTTACATTCGGAAACATACAATATTCTGCAATAAGACCGCGTCCTGCATACCTCCAGAAGAAGCAAAGAACTCATTGTTACGAATCAACATAGCCAAAAAAAGTGAAGTATAACGTTTTTAAAACTGGTCCCTCAAAATATTCATAAGGATCTACTAATACAACATTTATTACAATTGAGTTAGTACCACGTCCTTGAGATTCTGAAGTCATCTGGGGCTACTGTTCCGCACGAGAACTCAGTGAGAAGCCAAATTAATTTCCTACAAATGCCCTGGCATAATTAAATCAGATAGAACCACCCACCCCTGCGGGTTCAATTATATGATAACAGTTTTGAGGTGTTCATTATGTTCGACTAGGTATGTACTGCTATAAATGTTTGAAGGAATACATCGTGAGGAAAACTTGGCTAAGCGTAGTCTGTAATCGTCAACGTGCGCTGAACAAGCGTGGTTATTAATTCCCTCGCTGTATAAAATGAGAGCTTTGCCCTACTGCTCTGAGAAAATCACAAGCTGATCACTCTGTATTGCACGGGACTTCTGTGAGTTTACTGACATCAGTGTCAAACCCGTTGTGAAATACAAGCGTGTTGTTTACCTTAACTGAGTTTTACACAGCACGGCCTGTTATCAATACTCTAATTAAACGAAATAGTAATGCGTTTTGGTCGCGAGCAGCAAAATTATTAAGTATGGAATTTATTGAAAAATTTACCAGCCAAGTGAGTTCCTCTTGCCCTCTGGTCCCGTAGAGAACAGCATGTCCATCAGGTGCGGTTATGGCGTCGCTGATGGTAACTCGCTACACCGAAATGACAGATCTCGTTAAATTTCAAAGTGATTTCGTTAGTCCCATTTAAACGCATCGGACCAGATAATCTTGCTGCACTATTACACTAGCCTGCGGGTGCGGTCGAGCATTGGGATTGCTTTAGCGTAGTTTCCCAAAGTGTATGTTTTAGGAATCAAACTTAAAGTGTCAAGGACACTTTAATAACTGCACTTTTATAAAAATATTAAGTAAAGTACATAAATGAAACTACAAGTTACCAATTCTTATCTTATGATACGATAATTGTCGAGACGCGCACTTATCTATATTAAGTTACATATATAGTTTCGCTACCTACTACCTTTACTTGAACTACATAGTTACAAACTGTGACTGCTTTTATGTTATTTTTAACAATCACGCCGTCTGTAGTATATGTACTGTACTGTACTGTACTGTAGTATAATTTCTAAAAACGAATCCCCAAAAAGGCATGAAAAGGTATATTTTTTTATAGTCTTATCTACGTTGTAGATGCAGGTGCAAATTAACGCGCAAAATAACAACTGGTAAAGGAAGTAGGAAAACAGTAGTGCTATTCTGTAACCGTGACATGGTAAAAACGTAGGTGAAATGAGCGTAGAGTGAGCTGTCAGTGCCACTGATGCTAAGGATTGACCAAGACGGGATGACACTGACAGCTCACTTCACGCAAGTTTTCACGGTGATATTTTTACAGAATCGACATGCTGAGGTTTTTTATATAAAAATCTAGCTTATATATAGAAACACGAAGACTTATTGAGGTAATTTTGTGTCCACACTTCATCTCCGCCAGCGCACCGCATGTCTGCAACGTCTTCAAAATGATTGTCGTGCGCCTAATATTATTTTCAGAATTGGTAAATGACTTTGTATTTAAGCAATTATTTCAGTGATTACTAATATTACTTTGTTGATTTTGCTTAATTTTTAGCCCCGACTTCCGAATTTAATACCAACTTAGATTAATTTCTTCCATTTAAGGCCTTATACTGCGTGTTTTGTGGTAAAAAAATGTGATAAGTTTTTTTTTTCGGTTAGGTCTAGAGATAATATACATAACGTTAGATGGGCCCTTACATTACTCGAAGAGTTTTGAAGTCGCCTAAACATGTGGAAAGCGGAAGATTGGTGTGTCACTTCCAGGCCACGCCACGGTGGAATTTTCAAAAAGCATGTTTTAGTTAAATTGTATAATTTATTTGCATCATACGGTACGTGTAGTGAAAAAAATCACGGCGGGGTTTTGTAAACTATTAGGCGCACCCGGATATAGTATACCTACACCAAAGAATCGCATTGACATTGTTCTTTTCCGTACGCTCTAAAGAGATTCGACAATCGAAGTATTGTAGAAATCGTAGCCTTTGTTGGTGGCGCAGCTGGGAAGTCTACTCCCTGGCTGCGCCACCACGAGTAATTAGGCGCAGCCAGACAGCTAATGTAATCATAATTGTCCACCGTTATTTCAGTCCTACAACACAGAAGCTATATTTAATTCAATCCTATAATGATTCCATTGATAGGAAAGCAGTGGTAGCCAAATGGTTACGGCCCCAACTTACGAGTTGTAGCTCATGGGTACGATCCCAGGCAGGCACTTTACTTTGAATAAATTATTTCATCACCACTGCTCTAAAAAAATGAAGGAAAACATCGTGCGGAAACCAGCATGCCCTAGAACCAAAAAATCGAAGACATGTGTCATCCACCAACCCGCACTGGGCCCGCGTGATAGATTACTTCCCACCTGCCCACTCCCTTTCACAGAGATGGGTGTCCCAACAGTGGGAAAATTAAATTATTTAAATAAGTTAAACTACTAGCCTAATTTGATGCTGCTGATAAGAAAACGAGTTAATGAAGTAAAACATGATTTTACTTTAAAAAACTATAATCATGTAAATTGGTAGATTACGTAGCCTCCATATTTTTGACAAGTAAAAGTGAACAAAAGCTAGATATTTATTTTTTACCTTTTCTGCGTCAACT
Source organism: Dasypolia templi (assembly GCA_963555695.1). NCBI lineage: Eukaryota > Metazoa > Arthropoda > Insecta > Lepidoptera > Noctuidae > Dasypolia > Dasypolia templi. The sequence goes on from OY743147.1 coordinate 4,072,713, forward strand.
TGTATTCTGAGCAATCTTGTGTTGTTTCCCACTCTTTGTTATTTTGCGTTTATCCGTACTCTATACATAATTTTAGGCAAAACATATTTCAATTCAAAGGGATCGTTTCTTTTCGCGTAATGTTTTTTTTTCTAATGTACTTTGGCATAACTGTTCCGTATATATTTTTCTGGTATAGTTATGCTTTGCTATATTTTTTGTCCTTGTTTTTAGCATAGTCTATGTTGATATAATTACCTTGTAGGCTAATTTGTTTCAGGGTAATTTTATTCGCATAATTTTAATAGGCGTAATGACTGTTATCATATTAGTGTTAAGGCATATAAAATAATAGGAATTATGGAAAAATTACTAGGTAAGTTATTTTAACGTTTTTTTTTTATTATACATTTTATTATAGAACTGTCATGCATTAGGAATTATTAATTGTTTAAATTTATATGAATGTGTTTAAAAATATTTTTCAATGCAAAATGTTTCATATTAAAAATATACCACATAAGCTCAATAAAAAAAAAACCGTGTTTAATTGACTTTAGCGTCGATTCTTTTTTTTATACATATTGAATGCCGTAATAAGTTATATAAAATAGGCAAATGACACGACATCATATTTATCATCAAGTTACGTTTTGTTAGATTTTTGTAGTCCAAGCACGTTAGCGAGTGGCCAATGTTCTTTCTAGTCTTTTTAAAAACGATCTGCATCGTTTAATTTGATCACAGTTGCTGAAACTAGGACCCTAACGGGTTAACCCGGAAGTACACACTTTATATTTTCAAGTTCAGAAAAGTTCAAACCGTTCTTTGTTTTTGCAGAGTTATAAATGCAACAACACCAGTTAAAGAAAAGTGGTACTACGAACCAGTTCCAGTTAGAAATGAAACACGGGATGACAAATCCGTCCCAGTCAAAGATAAAAGACCAACCAATCGCACAGGAACTATTACTTGGTCCCACGGACCAGTTGCAGTTAGTAAACACGGAATTACGAATCCGTCCCAGGTGAAATTCTACCTTTTGGAATTAATAAAAAACCAACCAACTTAACTTATGAACTTGCAGTTGGAAAATGGCATGGCAAAAAAGAAAAAAATACTTGTCCTCGGAAACCGCTGAAAAAACTACGAGTACCAGAAAACCATTTTATTGGCACTGGCACGACAACCTTGAAAAGGATAAAACTACGACTAAACCATCATATTACCGGTACAACAAGACGGTTGTTGACTCTGAAACTACGAGTACAATAAGACCATATTACTGGCACTGGTACTTCGAACCTAAAAACGATAAAACTACGACTGAAACATCATATCACCGGTACAACAGAACAGTTGAAAACTCTAAAACTACAAGTACAAGTAGACCATATTACTCGTATTGGGGCAACGAAACTGAAGATGGTAGAAATGAGACAGCATCATCTTATTACGGGTATAACAAACTAGTTGGAGTGAAAAAAAATACTTTACCACAAAATCCCTGGTACTACTGGATCACAACTGCTCCAGATTTTGGTACTACTAATGATACGGAATACAACAGAACTTCTAATTGGGTAACTACAGTATCTCCAATTGTTAATAAAACTTACTCATCAGATCGGAATGTTATCACTCATCAAATAAACCTGAAAACGCTAACCAGCAGCCGTAACCTTGTAAATATTGCGATAAATTCATCAATCAATGCAAATGATCATAGTAACTATGGAGCATTTACAGATTTTCTTAAGAAAATTTCTGGATACATATTACCAAGTCCTAGTAATATAGCACCAAATTCAAATATTACAAGTCTAGCTGTAGCTAATGGAAATGGGAACTTGTTTTTCTATATAGGGTAGACCGGGGACAAATGTAGCATGTTAGGGTTAATGTATAGTTTTTAGTTACAGACCTAAATGAGGAAATATAAAAAATTTGTGGATGTGACTCAGAATGTTTAAATAAAATTGTGCTCAACCTTTTTTTTGTGAAGAACAGAAAAGAGAAAAAGGAGTAACGAGTGTATTCTTGATGCTGCCATATAGTCTGCAGAATTTGTTCATCTCGTAAAAGCCGACCAAGCTACTGAAGTAGCCACTTCAGTAGCTTGGTCGACCTTACGGGGACCTAAAATGTTGAAGATGCACAAATTCTGCAGACGTTTGAGCTTATCTAGAACAGTTTCGATCGACTATTCAGCTATGATCTGGTGATAAAGACTATCAGCTCCCGAACTATGTGACCGCGTGTCCTGACCGATGTCTCCACATTGCATAAAGGGGATTCCCTATTAAGATTTCGGAATGAAGCCAATAATAGGGTTAACCCATATGAGCTTTTAATATTCAAACAGTATTTTCTAAATATGGTGCCAACAGAAGTAGTAGTCCTACTTATTATCAAGTTTGGCAACAAAAATACTCGTTTTAAGCTGGGCTCGCCTTTGTGTATGATATCTAGAAATTGTGAATAGTAACCTACGGGTCTGATTAAGAATTTTATTAAAATCTTATTGATACTTTCCTTTTAGAATTTTTGTAAATTTTTGTTTTTGTATTTTTTTATAGAAATTAAAAAAAGCCTTTCATTTGCTTTCGCAACCAAACCGAAAAACTGCCTACTAGTCACCTATCTGACCCAAAGAGTACCTATGTGTCTTTTCTATTATAAGGATCGTAGCAGTTGGCGTACTGTGGTTTCTCCCTACACCCCTGGGAAGAAGTAGTGAGTTTATGTATGTATGTAAGTATTTGTCTTTAAAACAACGAATTCACCATACAACACACAATAAACAACATTTTTATAACAAGATAGTAGAACTGTCAGGGGCTTCTCTTCTACATAGTCGTGGCGGAAAACCGTAATTATTAAGAAAATGAATCTAATAAACGAGACATTAGCCTTCTCTAACAATGGGTACTTGGACCGATTAATACGCAATTTGATGCTAAAATCATTTGGTTCAACCGAGAACCCTATGGGAAGGCCCGGCGGCCACTGACACGGAAAATATACAACTACGACGTTTCTCTGAAAAGAAAAAGTCCAGGTAATTGTCATGCCCAAAAAGTAACGTCAGCGGAGTGAACACATGACAAAGTCAAAGTATTTATTAGTGTGAAGAATTCAAGAGAGAAGGCCTAAAGAAATTTCCCACATGCAGCCCTATAGGTTCCTACAAGTTAAATTAGGTTGTTAGACGGCGTGGCGCGGCTAACCCATGTTGTCTCAATGTAGACGAGGGTCGCATTATTGCAAGGCACTGAGTACCGACCCCCTCCTACGTATCCGTATAGACATGTTTTACGGTATATTCCGAGAGATGATTTTGTTGTGAACCAAATTAATTTGGGCTATTGTTGCTATCCTTTGCTCTCTGTTTAAACAGGAAAGAGACGCAAGTATCGATTGTAGTATTAAAGGTTGTGGTTTTACATAGCGGACGCTGTCAAGTCCGCTTAAGCAGACGACAACCGCATAGGTTGACCTGCGAGATGCCAAACAAACAAACAAACAAACATAGCGGACGCTACTTCGTCGTCGATGTGGTCGGCTAGATCTCGTAGTCACGTATCGCTCATTTTTTTAAATTGTTCTTATAAATTTTACCTGCTTTGTGTGCCTTTTAGTCTGTGCTAAGTAAACGTATTTTCTTTCTTCTTTCTTTTCTTTCTCATACTTGCATTGTCATGCGTCAGGCGCTAGGGCATATCTAGCTGCACAAGGATAGTGAAGATCCCTGACAGAGCACCCTCCACCCAATTCCTCCTCAAAAAATCAACACGAAGATCCAAGAACGTTTGAACTCCTAGGAGTCACTAATTCAATAGTTTTCATGAAACTTTTTCAAACAGTTCTAGTTTTATTTCTATCATTATACTAGACACGACTCTCTCCTAAGTACATTACGTAGGGCTGCCAGGTGCTACCAATCGTGTTTAAAAGCAGCCTATTGTATTTGTACGTGTAGAAGTCGTGATCGTGATTAATTAAATAATAATACGTTTATTCCAATGATTTGAAAATACATTTATTTGTGTGCTGATTTCTCTTGTCTAATAGATTTGTTTAAATTGATGCCATATTAGTGTACCTGTTGGAGAAATAATATTTTAAATAGTATTCTATCTCATCAGGGTGGATTTCACCAAGAAACTGAACGTAATCAGTACATAAACTACGTTTAAGAGCTGTCAGTGTCATTATTTTTTATGAAATATAGACACTGACAGCTCATGAACGCGTTTTAGATGTGCTGAACTCGTTCAGTTACATTGGTGAAATCGGCACGTAGGTAGCCCTGAAGCTGAAAACGTGACAAAGACCGCTCCCCGTCAATTTCATTATTTAGTTCCAAGTTCGACTCCATATAAATATAAGTACTAACTTATTGAGTCAACTAGCTTTTGACCGCGGCACCCGCGTGGCTGTAGAAAATATACGATAGAAACGTATTACCGAAATTGAAAGTACCTTATGTGTTACTTCAGCAGTATCATTGGAGCATCTGTGGCCCAGTGGTAATGGCCTCGATTTACGAGTTGTAGGTCGTGAGTTCGAACCCAGGCAGGCACTGTGTTTGTAAATAATTTCATCACCACTGCCCTCAAAACGGTGAAGGTAAACATCGTGAGGAAACCGGCATGTCCTAGAACCAAAAATTCGAACACATGTGACATCATCCAATCCGCACTGAGCCTGGTGGCGGAATACGGCTCACTCCCTCTCATAGAGGCCTGTGTCCCAGCAGTGGGAATGTTACAGGCTGATTTTGCTATGTGTTAATTCAGGTTACAAATTACAGACTATCTGTGTGCTTAAAACTATCCGGTTTTGTTAGATACATCCAGACAAATAAACAAAAATTCTATATTTTCGTAGTCTGACTCGTTCCCACACCTCGAAACAATTAATTCTTTTTTTAAATTCAATGTACCTACAGTTTTGATTTCGTTACTATTTTATTATGTGTATATGAATATTTAGAGAATATGCCAAGTTACAACACACCTGTTTGCTATGTTAGTGTGTTCGCAAAGCACAAGCATCCCCTTAATTATATTCTATCATTGAGGAAATGCTACGATTCCAAAAAGAGAACTTAGTTTAAAAATTCTCAAATGATTGCGGATTCATAACGAACTCGAAACCGTCTGAATTATGAAGTGATGTTCACGAAGGAACTTCAATTAATGTTTCAAGATCGTATCAATTCATACATAAATTAATTTTTTTTATATTATTTTTATAAACGCGAAAGTTTGTGAGTATGTATGGATGGGTGTTTGTTACTCTTTCAAGCAATAATTCGGCACACAGACAGATAAGACCTGGATTAACACATATGATACTTTTTTTCTCGGTAGTACGTCACTTGAGATAATTTCCTACCACCAGTAGCTATCTAAGAATATCATAATGCCTCCTCTTACATCTTATTCCGAAGTTCTTTGAAACCATTCGCGATTTCCTTCGGCACTGATTACGCATTCTTACGGTGATTTATATTAATATTAAGAAAATAAATTTACGACATACCAAAACTAACTTGCGTCATTATATTTTACAAAGGGTAAATGAATTATTATCCTTCTCAGTATCTTATCCTCTAATTTCAATAATTCGCATATTGTTGAACGCTTTTTTTCATAATAATCGTATTAGTATTACTTACAAAGTTACAACCCAAAAACATTGGATAACATTTTAGGCTTGTGATTGGGAATCAGGTCAGTGGATCTATTCTGTAAAACGGGTATTCTGTAAAAGTCTCACTGTAATAACTTAAATGAAGTGAGCTGTATTTCTGTCAGCGGATGCTATTGATTGACCCTATTGAAAGATCACTTCAAGCTCACTTACCTCAATTTGCACGGTGGGATTTTTACACAATACATCGTTAGTTCTACGACTGACGACTATAGCTATACGACCGCTCACCAAATCGCTCACCCATGGTAAGGTTAATATATCAAATTAAGTTAAGGAGAATATATCAAATTAATATTACCATAGTTAAATTCTCCTTCTTTGCAGATACTTAAGAGAAAACGCTTGAACGATTTTTTTCCTGTAGTGGACCAAGCACAAGTAATAGAAAATAAACATGAAACATAATAAAAAATAATGATACCTGAAAGAAATTAAAAAAAAAGTTTAATAAATTGAAAAGATGCATTAAATCAACCGTATCAAAAATTCATTAACCAAAACCCTTAACCCAAACCCAAACCTTAAGATTTTTAAACGAACTGTATTTAGTAAATAATTAAATAATTTACTTTTTCCTTTAACATTCAACTATTTATTAGTTATCTCTTTCCCTTCCAAATACAAGAACATTAAAAAAGGATTCAGACTTGTGTAATGAATGACAGTGTCTAATCTGTTGTAAAATATTGACTATGTATATGTCGGCGTGATCTTTGTAAACGACAAGTGCAGCGGGCTGAGTTACGCTGTGCAAAGTGGCACATTCACCTCCCCACTCTCCCCACTACTCAGGCCACTTTATGTAAGCGAGTGCACAGCGTTGGAAGGGATCATTCTTGTGGCAGGCTCGGCCCGGTGCGCCTGCTGTTATTTCATGGTGATTATTTTACAAGAAATTGTGAGTGAAATAAAGTGATTGTGGTTTTACTAGTATCTCTATTTTCTTCGCCCGACAATCCACGCCTACTTACAAAGTGCAAGTGTAATATCGCTGATGAGGGCCTATCCCGATACATACATAAAAAAATTATTCGATAGTCAACATATCATTTGTTTAGTACTGCTATTTAATAACAGATGGCGTGGTGCCGTAACGTCACGTTTGTAGATCGCGGTGTAGTGATTTTCCTGCAAGGTATGATGTCCTCAGAATTTTATACCAATAAATTGTCTTACTCTGGGCACCTTGTTTTATTCCTACGGGAGATATTTTTGGGACGTTGTACAGACAGAATTCTATCAACTGTATTTAAATCACAATCAAACTTTAGGAATTTCAACTAGGAATAAAAACCTTCTCATTTTAAAACTCCCAACACAGCACAGATCACACTCGTGAGCCTGAGGTTATTGCGTCTATGAACATTTTGGAACCAACCAACAACCCTCCAAATTGTGTACATATTTGAAACAGGACATCTTAGAGGTTGACGCTCTTGGAAAGGGCTTAGATCACGTTGTACTAACATATATTTTAATGTGAAGACCCCAAAACTGGTAAGGTTGACAATATGGTTTATAAGAAGATTGAGCATGAGTTGAAGCATTATCTAGTCAGGAAGCACTGTTTTCGATACTTTAAATTTAGGTACGGACGCTTCTACCTCTCCTCTATGAACGCCATCTACCTGAACCCAAAAAATATCGAGATATAATAATGTCGACACATTAACAGCAAATAGAGATACCGAAGTCCTTTCGCTCCCTACAACAAGCAAGCTTAATTAACATAACAAATACAACAGACCTAGCAGTAATCGAATAACATGAAGCAGACAATATAATTCAGTTTAATCTTGTTACACGTTTGTCGCTCTCCAATATTTATCACAATAACAACTTCACGCTACTTACGAGGACATACAGAAGGCTTCCTGTAGGTTACAGTACACTAGATAACGTCCAATAACTTAGTATCAAGCTGAGAGGTAGCCACTTTGCTAAGGGTTTAAAGATGCATTATATACCTCGGAGCCAATATTTTAACCTACAAACTCAAACTCAAAGTATTTCTTTCAATTAAACCATTTACAGTCACTTTTGAACTGTCAAGGAGTCGTTCAGTCCAAAATAAGAAGCTAGTGGCACATTCCAAAGCGTAGTAGGTACCTATGGAGAAGAACGGGCAAGAAACTTCTTGGAAACTCTCTTAAATAATATTGGTACAAAAATATTTGTAAAATCATTTCATTAATGTTGAACTTACAACTTATAATATACTTAAGTGAGACCGATGTAAAAAAGACAAACGTTGCAAGCGTCCAGAGTACAGTAAATACGTGTATAATTACATAGCCTCATACCTGTATGAGCACAATGTACTACGCAGCTACCGCATTTACCGGGTAATAGGTATGTCTTTTACTGACTGAATGTGCCCTGACGGCTGATAGTATGTCATGCTCACTCAAATGTCTCGCTGACGGTGGCGCGTGTATTGGATCATTTAGTTACCTTCAAAATGGTTGAGCTGAATGGTGCTAATCCGTGAGTCATGTTCGTGAACGGGCGCCGTCAGTGGGGACTGGTCATCCTTAGCTGCAAAGGCTTATTTTAATTATTTTGTTTTTTTTTATTCTACCAGGCCACTTAGAAAGTTTTGCGAAAAAATGTTTTTATGAATGAGAGAATGGCCAGTTATAGTCTATTTTGAAAATATGTATGTTCCAATTTCAAAATGTCTCTCCACATTGTCTCCATGCTAATTTAAATTATCGTTTCTCATTAAAAAATGGATCTGCGCCGGGAACATTTTCACGCTACGATTTTGTTTACGATTTCGAGTGTTCCCTGAAACCGGACGAACCGTACGATAGATTTCAAATAGCATTCATGGATGAAGGCCCTTCTAAGGCAACCGTGTATCCTTCTCCTATGTTCGTGACAATTGGTATAAAGAATTCAGGCGCGGTCGACTAACTTTGGGGGATGAAGAAAGAAGTGGTCGCCCTGTGACGGCTGTTATGGAAGAAAACGTGCTAGCAGTAAAAAAAATATCCAAGACAATAGGCGAGTTACTTATCAAGAGATTCAGCACATACTGTAGGTTCAATCGGGAAGCTTTCACAAAATTCTACAGGTGCATCATCGCGTGAGGAGGATAGTTTTACGCTGGGTGCCGCACAAGCTCACCAATGCTCAGAAGCAGGCCCGGTTGGAATTGGTGCCGTGATATGATAAACAAATTTGAAGCTGGCTCGTCTCGGCGAGCTTACGTCATCATTACAGGTGATGAGTCTTGAATTTATCAATACGATCCAGAAACGAAGCGCAAGTCGACGGTTTTGGTGTTTCAAAACGAATCAACGCCTACCAAAATGAAGCGATCTAGAAGCGGGGGGAAGATTTTAATCGCAAGCTTGTTCAATTTGACTGGCTACTTGGTGTCAATTCCTTTACGGAACCAAAGAAAAATGAAGCATGTGGTAGTATACTATTCAGCGTTAGTGCTTTAACGCTGAATAGTATACTACAACATGCTTGGCAGAAGTTTTCTCTGTTGTGAACAACAAGCGACTAAACACAGGGCTCCGAGGGCTACTGCTCCACCACGACAACGCGCCTTCGCACACCGCGCTCAAAACGAGGGACTTCCTGGACAGCATGCCGGTCAAACTCCTTAGTCACCCCCCTTACAGGCCTGACCTAGCACTTCTTTTTATTCCCGAAAATTAAAAATCTGCTCAAAGGTCGCTGGTCGCTGGAAGATGCATTCGAGAAGGCTGTAAACGAGATGTCTACGGCGGCGGACTGGAAAAAGAGTTTACAAAACTGGTTGAGAGTCATAAAACTTTGTATATAGGGTAGTGGAGAGTACTTTGAAAACATTTTATAAAAAAGATTTACCTACAGAACATTTTATTTTATTTTCGCAAAACTTTCTGAGTGTGCCGTCCCTCGTATGTATAGTATAGTACATAGGAGATTGAGTTCATACAATGCAAATATATTCGGTACAATCTTCAGCAGTTCCAACACTATTTTTAAATGTTACTCAATTAGTTGTGGTAGTGGAGCAGGGCCAGCATTGCGCCAGGTATTTTTGTCAGCGATGTTATAACCCAATTTATAATATGCCTGCCTGCCTGCCTGCGTGCGTTTTTTATAAGATATTAACTTCGTCTAATTCAGTTGAAGTAGGTGGGGAGGTATTATATTGTAACATTTAAACAGTCCCCATGGAAGATGAGTCTACTTTAGCCAGTCTGAAACCGGGTTAAACTAATATGTCCCGATTTCTAGTACTATAATTATGTCTTTCACCTCGTTTACTGTAAAGATGATTTTTTTTCTTATGGTCATGAAGTTTTCATACAGATATTGGCAAGGTACATTCAAGATATTAATATCATTAAACAGTTCCCTTAAAAAATCACGTCAGCGGAGATTATATATGGCTCTGATGGCTATTTTCTGCAGAATAAAAATAGACTCGATTTCTGCAGCCCCACCCTTAAGTAAAATACCGTAAGACATGATAGTAAGAAAGTAACTAAAATAGACAGGCCATGCGGTATCTACATCAGTAAATTGACAGATTTTTCTGACAGAATAGCAGATAGCCGCCCTGCAAGAGATGTCAAATGTTTTCCTGGGGATCACGCTCGACTCAAGGCTACAGCCTTGAGTCGAGCGTGATCCCCAGGTATGCACTTAGTTGTTTTTCCATTTAATACAAAAATAATAGTAGGGAACCTATTCTAGACCTGCAGTAGGGCGTTATGGGCGACTGTCGTCCCAAACGTGGAAATGGTTTCGAGGCTCACGCGCGATTTGTGAGTGAGAACTGAATATAAGACAGGAACAAGAAATCTCAGACCAACAATTACTAACATTTTTTTCAGTCGATCGGTAAGGTATGCAGAAGCATAGAAGATACAAAACCCATTATAACTGCATCTTTGGTTTGTTCGGCGCGATGGTCAACACGCCAACACGCCATCCACTGTTGATACTCTATCATCAGTGAATGGCGTGTTGTTCTCGCAAGCGGTCCCAGTTGAACTTTTGTATTATTCTCTGCCCGGACAATAAACACTTAAAGTTGAGCACATGCTGAAAAACAGACCAAGTTGCTGTAAATTTTCCTTTGTCTGCAGGCTCCAGGGGTCAGCTTGCGGCGAGATATTGATGTGCGATCTGTAAAGTTAATGGTCGTTATGAGAAAAGTTTCTGGATTTCCCCGTAATATTAGAATAGCAACCTAAACAAAACGAATGGAATTCAAATAGTCATCGTCGACCTTTTGATTTCGGAAATAAATATTGACGTGAAAATGGATAGCGTTGTAAGCAAAGTTCCTTTGAAGTTTATACCCACTTTGCGATATTATTAAACAGTTTTGGTCAAACCAGCTTTGATAGTTTGTGTAATAATAGATTTAGAAACATTTCAGAAGCCCTAGGATAGGTTAGTAAAAAAAGCTTCCTTTACTTCCTAAAACTAACAAGCTGGAAAACTACTGGAAAGTCTTTGCCACACTACTTTATTCAATTTTGGAACTGAAAATCCCGAAAAATTACTGTCGAACACGATGTTTCTATTTTGTGCGGTATGTAGGATTCTTGTTAGACCCTAATCTCGTAATAGACATAGGTTGTCGTTAGCTAGTACGTAGTGTTATTCGGAATCACGACAAATGAAATGATGTCGACAGCAACGGAATCATGTTGAAATTGGAAAGTTGATTTCAAGAAGGCAACCAGTATAACGACGATAAATATATTAAATATAGTGTTTTTTAATAACTCATTTCACCAGCATGGGCGCCTTCCCACGAAAGAGCTTTTTTCCCACCCACAAATTTAACTGTTTTAAATTTCGTATAGTATATGAATTCTATTCTAATAATTTTGGAAGTTTTGATAATCAAAACTTTTGTGAATAAAACATCATTATATTTCAGAATAGTGAAATTAATTTGGGTTTCACAGAATTCGATCCAGTTATTGTGAAACATATTGTATATATATCATGGACAAGTAGATACAAATAATGGAGGGATTTCAATTATTATAGGCATTTGTAAGTAGGTACCTAGATATTATAAAATCATTTTACAACGTTTAACTAAAACAGTTTTCGATAGTGTGCGGTGCTACCTACATTTAGGAATATTCAAAGTCAAAGTCAAATCATTTATTTCAAACATGCACACAAATCTCTCCTAAACTCTTTTGAACGTCTACAATTACAAAAAAAAAATAGAAGCGATTCTAGTTGACCCTTCCACAAAAGGTAGTTTCGTATGGAGCAGAATGGGCAAGACAAGGCACCGTTATTCTTTTAAATTGTTGTACAATATTTTGTACTTCAACATTAATTATTTTATTATACGTGACGACGATACACCTAGAATAAAAATACTACGAGTAAACCACATTAGGTAACAAGAATGACTTAAATGTAAAGCATTGGCAGGTAAATTAATAATGTGATAGAAACATGGTGCTCACATATTACAAATATTGTAAAAGTAGATGATTGCCTGCATCCATGGGAAGAAGGCGTGAGATAATGTATTTATGTATGTAGATGATTTCCCTATTTTTTTCCAATTTATTTATTAATTAGTAATTAAAGAATGAAAAATGACGATATGTATTTTATTTTTTTGCTGTGCGTATTTTAGATTGTTACAGTCTCAGTATCGTTCAAAACCTAAATTTTGAAAAAAATTATGTTCAACTTTACACAAGAAATTGGGAAAAATTCCCTCACCCTGATTACAAATTATAATTACTAATAGATTTCAAGGCAAAACTGGGCTAATCTATACATAATCTGTTAGCTATTTTCATAACAATCCCAACGACGTAATTTATAAACAGCTCCCATTATTAACTTACGAGTTATTGTTATTTTAATCACACGCGACATTATCGCGCGGGACCACCCAGAAGTACCTACACATATACCTCTATTCACGCAAGATGGCCGACACTAATCAGCGGTTATTTGTTAACCAATTATTTACTTTTAAAAGCTCGTAAGTTCCCATAACGGTTTCAGCTTACTCAAAATAATTCGACAATAACCACGTTCTAACATTTACTAAGAACTGCACGATTAATTTACGCCATTATGTCGGTAATAGCAACTTACGAAAATTCAATACTTTACGCAAAACAGTTTTGTATTGATACGTAAAGATACTTTTGTTGTTATAGTTTATGTTTTGAAAATATTATATTTTACGCTCCTATGAAATAAACTTAGCATTAGTATCAATGTATTTGTGGCGGCATCTTCACCGCCACATGCGAACAACGCATCACACTGACGTCACACAAATCCTGCATCGCGCAATCAAAGTTTACCGCACAGCTAGCATATATACAACTTCCCGATAACAATCATTGGGCAGTTGCCCACCAGGTACGACATCCATCTGGTCGGAGGATCCTCCCTTTTCCAAGAGTATGAGTGAACTTTACTCCCTGTTCCTCATTTCACTTCATGTCCTTATTAATTGTTTTAGATGTCGAAATTCAGTTAACAATCGTAACTATATAAAAATACAATATTGCAGCTAAACCTATTGCTAAAAATAATTCAAGTTATATATACCAAAAAGTAATCTTCATAGACTAAAAGAGAAAAAGAAAAACAATGACAACAATGGAAAATATAAGAAACAATATGAATGTTTTATTTACTATATTATAAAAGAAATCGTTGTAGAACGATTCGTAAAATGCTAGCAAATAAAAGAATGTAATTCGGGACAAGAATGGATGAGCAAAATGATGATGGATGAGTGGAAATACAATAGACGTCAATTACAGAATACTCAAAGGAAGGAGTGGGTCGGTTTGACCAAAAGAGAACCCCTTACATAGTCGGAATAAGAAGCTCAAAGTGGTGGAAACTTATCTGTTACTTCCTTATTGATGCTGCAATAACAATTGTATGCTTCTAACAGACGCAACCACTCAGTATTCACGCAAAAAGAACTAAGAGCCTCCTGCCTACCCCCATCTGATATATTATCAATCTTAGAAACCCCACCTCACAGATTCGGAAGAAATTGCAGAAGTCTACAGTTTTCAAGTGTTCTTCACAAGTCACACAGTTTCTGTTTCCTTCATCAATAATCTTCAAAAAGGGAATCAAGGCAAAATAAACAATTTGGCGTGCCTTGAGAAAATCGTTTTTCTGACCTGGGCAAAAGAAAAGATAAAAAAAAAACTAAAAAGGGTTTTTATGAGCTGGGTCAACAACGGCCTGTAGAATTTTCTACCTATAGAAGATGTCACTTGTGTAGTACTGGACACAAGTGACATCTTCCTAGATACTATGTGTTACGGTGTGCACTACCTTGCTTCATAAATACTTTAAAAAACAGCTGAATGGGGGTAAAAAGAGAACTACATACTTGCCATGCTTGCACTTGACATCTGCCACCAATTATATTTTATTTAAATTGAGTATCTACTAGATGGCTAGAGTATCTACTAAATGTTACAGCAAAATACCTTGTGATTTATTACAATTAAATGAAATAAAATTTTAACATCATATAAAAATTACACTTTGTAAACGACTATATTACTAATTAAAGGATTATATCCAAGATGAAACATGCTGGTCCACCTCCATATGACAATCTAGTCTAAACAAAATCAAACTGGTTGCTAAATTTATTGATTTACATTCTTTGGTTACATATCTCGCAGACTGACTTATTCCTTGTTTATATTTTTAGGAAAATCGTATACTTTTGCAATCTTTGTAAATATGTGAGCAACATGTACATAACACGTGATTGATACATCTCATCTGTCTTTGCTTAATTTGAAATGATTTTTAGCTATTGTGGCATAGTATTGTTATTCTTCGTGCATCGTCTTCACATATAAAAAATAATTCATGATACAAAATATTGTAAAACTTTTTAAAAGAGTAACGGTGGTTTCTTGCCCATTCTTCTCCATACGAAACTACCTTTTGGAAGAGGCGACTAGAATCATTTCTATATTAATGGACGTTCAAAAGTGCCTTTTATGTGCCTATTTGAAATAAATGCTTTTACTTTGACTGCTGTGTTGAATAATATGTTGCCATCATATTTGGTTTTTAATATAAATATTAAATAGTAAATAAAAAATTAGGTTTAAAAAAATGTTCTCTTCTACCAGTCAAAATCTCAGGCTATATATGTATGTTTGTTTGTTCATCTATTCCCTCAGAACTCCTAAACTACTCGTCGTATTTTGACAAACAGGGTTAGTCATTTCATATCACATTTTTCACTTTAAAATACTGTTTACTGTTCAACAAAAATTAAGTTTATGAAAATACTGTTTACACTGATAACCAGAGCTACACCTATCACCTATAAATGGTTTCATCTACTACGTAGGACTTCGTGCATGCTCCTAAACATGGGCGCGGCGGTTCATCTAGCCTTAATTTCTGAAATAAACTGTAAATTTCTCGAATCGGCTACAAAATTACGAATATGAGGAAACAGAAAATCTATTCGGCAGCGTGACATGTTATCCAGTCTCAGTCATATTTACCATCCCACCACACACACACCTCACTCACACTCACCCTCGCTCCACAGAACGCATTGGTTACTTAATAAATTATTGTTATTTCCTTTTTTTCTTTTGTGTATTTGTAAACCCATCTTTTAATGCATGCCATATCGTCGAATTTTTGTCTACGCCCTTCTTTATCATATTCCCTGTAAATGATTTATTTCTATAGTAGGTTTGTACAAACTATTTTACTACTCTGACAAGAAAGGCCGAAATAAACACAGAGTTCAGTCTCTTTTAAAGTCCAGACATAATCTTGGTCAGGTCATTTGAAGACCATGTAGATTGGAATCGAGTTGTCGACCCAAACAAACACTTCATGCGATCTGCTCCCTGTCGCCCCCTTTTCCCATTTCTTAACTTCTTCGATAACATGAAAGTATTATCCACGAGCCTACATTGAACACTAAATCCATCATTATTCATTCAACAATCAGCAATTCAATTAAAAGATCTTAATGATGTCAGCAATTTAAAATAAAGTCAAACTGTCAAAATGGCTTCTAAATTAGTCGGCTTAGAGATCGAGCTAATAATAATTACAACATAGATTTACCAGACTTTTTTTTTTCGGGTGGGAAATCATCAATGACTTCTCCCGCTCTGGGTGGAGCGAGAGGGCGTGTCAGACTTTTACTGACTAAAACCCAAACTTGTTCCTTCAGTTGCCTGTGCCAGGGCCACGGTTTTCTCTTTAGAATTACCCGCAACCCTGAGGCGTCGGCCCTATCGGACCCCGTCACTTTGTGCTGACATCTCTTTGAGGCGTGCGTGGAACACGACGCGCCGTCGACCCGAGCCTGGTCCCTACCGGACGGCGAGCTACCGCAAACCCGCGCTTACGGTGGCCGGGAATCTGCAGGCGACTCCCGACGCCCAGGGCGTCTCCTGCGGCGGCTAGTGGGGGCGTGAGGGTGCAAGGCTCTCTCCCTCATGCGCTCCGCCTCCTCCTTCGAGAGCATTACTGCTTCGCAGAAGGAGGTGACGGCTTTTCATTCCCTCTCGCTCCGTACCATGGCCTGGACCAGGGCCGGACGCGAGAGATCGCCGCCACCGATCGCCTCTGCGAGGACACTGCGGTGCTCCGCCCAAGCTGGGCAGACCTCCACCGTATGATCCACCATGTCCTCCGGGCGATCCACACAATGGTGACACCCGGGCGTTTCCTCCCGCCTTATGCGAAACAGGAACCTCCCGAAACAACCGTGTCCGATGAGGACCTGTGTCAGGCGCAAGGTGAAGACGGCGTGGCGCCTCTCCAACCACTCCTCAAACAGGGGACTTACCGCCGCTACTGTGGCGTGTTCAGCACTGGGTTGCGACAGTCGCACGCTCCATTTCGCCATGAGATCCCGCCGGAGCTCTGTCCGCTGTACCGATATTTCTCGCGGCAGCGGAGTAACACCCCGGCGTTTTGCCTCCTCGCACCACTCCCATACGTGCGCGAGGGCTTTTGCCCCCATATCCCATGGCGGCAATCCGGCAAGGAGGCTCGCCACCTCGCAGGAGACCGTGCGGTATCCCCGGACCAGCCGGACGGCCATGACCCTTTGGAACGCGTTCAACCGGTGGGCTGGTCGGCGCGTCAAAGAACGCGCCCACACCGGTGCCCCATAAAGGGCCATGGACCGCACGACTCCCGCGTAGAGCCTCCGGCAGGAGACGTTTGGACGCCCTAGATTAGGCAGGAGCCGCCCCAGCCTGCACCAGTCTGGGAGCTAAACGTCGTAAATGCTCCACGAAGTTCCACCGGCTGTCGAGGACGAGTCCCAGGTACTTCATCGTCGACTCGACGCCGATGTGAACACCTCCCGCCGTTATCTGGGAACCCGACTGTGGCGCATTCCGAGGACCATGAAAACACATGGCCTCGGACTTGTGCAGGGCCATTTCGAGTCCCAACTGCCAGATCCTCTCGACGATGGTCGGAACCCCGAGTGTCGCTTGCTTGGCCGCCACCTGGTGCGACCTCCCCTGTGCCAGGACCAGCGTGTCGTCAGCGTAACAAACCACGCTGACGCTACTAGGGAGGTCGGCGAGCAGCAACCAGTCGTAACCGATATCCCACAAAATCGGTCCCAGGACCGATCCTTGTGGGACACCGCACGACATCTCTCGCCGGTTACATTCTCCCCGGTGACCTTGGTAGATGACGGCCCTGTCCGTCAAATAGGCCTCGACCACGCGACAGAGGTAGGTCGGCATCCGGTGATACCGCAATGCCTCCCTGATGCAACTCCAGGGCAGGGTATTGAAGGCATTGGCGATGTCTAGAGACACCGCCAAGATGACCCCACTCCGGTCCACAGCATCCCCCATCGTGAGGGCTCGCACGCGCATGATGGCGTCCACCGTAGAGCGCCCCCTGCGAAAACCAAACTGGCTCTCCGCCAAATCCGGCCCCACCCGCGCCAGCCGCCCGACGAGGCGGTTTGCAATTCTCTTTCAAAGAGCTTGCCCACCTCGTCGAGCAGCACGATGGGCCGGTATGCGGACGGAGAGTCCGCAGGGCGCCCCGGCTTCTTAATGAGGACCAGTTTCCCCGTCTTCCAGCGAAGTGGGAACTGGCCCCCCTCCAAGCATGCGCTTAGGAGCCCCCTTAGTCGAGGGCGGAGAGCTTCTAAAGCCAGAACCCAGGCTTTTCCAGGTAAGCCGTCGGGTCCTGGGGCAGTATTCTTGGCACTAAGCCTATGTACCGCCATTGACATTTACCTAAGGATCTCTTTTGGCAGTTAGATCAAGGACTTGATGCAGGCAGTGGAACTGTACACATCTCGTATTATTGGAACTTAGGTTTCTCTGGAACTAAGCACGGGCAGCCGGTATTGGGTCGGCTGCCGTTGGGCTACTTATATGTCTATGGAGATAAAATGAATTGAAGAACCTATAGTATACACATAACCAGCCTTTATAATGATCCACTGATGGGAGACAGGCCTTCTCTCTTAACAAGGGAGAACGACAAACAAAATCGCAACTTGATTTTGAACGTTTTTTTAAGTACGAGAATTGGTCATATGGTATATATAGATGCCTTGGCGTAAAACTTCAAGAATATGGGGCATTTTAACTTTATCTCTAAGGTTGGTCACGCCATGCTGATGCCTAACCTGTTAAATCTGAGGCCTTATCTTG
This sequence comes from Dasypolia templi, assembly GCA_963555695.1. Taxonomy (NCBI): domain Eukaryota; kingdom Metazoa; phylum Arthropoda; class Insecta; order Lepidoptera; family Noctuidae; genus Dasypolia; species Dasypolia templi. Next base: position 4,091,099 of record OY743147.1, read on the forward strand.
TCTATAGTAGCAATTTAATTTTAATTTAGTTGCTCTTCTCATATATCCGGACCTAAACTTGCAAAACCACGAAGTCAGCGCGAGCACTCGGAAAGTATATCAATCAGCAATGAAGCCTTGGCCTTGAGTTGAACAACCACCCTCGGCCCCCCACTGAGGGAACTGTCATCCATCGAAAGTTCATTTTGCTAATTAAACTGTTCTCAATAATCCATAGCCAATATTCTGCCGAGAAAAACACAGCTTGTTTTAAACTTTTTCAGTTGTTATTCATTTTATTTACCAGCAACTCGCCCCTTCTTTACACAAGTAAATTCAAATTCTAAATATTTTCTTTCACATAAACTTATGTGGGCACTTATAAAACGTCAGAAGCTAGGTGCGGTTCGAATAAATCGTCACCTAAGAGAAGAGCCGCCAAGAAGTTCCACGGTTAGACACTCTTTTAAAAATAGTTTACTTCTACATACAATATTTTTAAAAGTGTAGGCTTATCAACAAGTACCAGGTACTTATCAAAATCCCCATATCACCACCATAAAGGGGCTCGGTTGATTAAAAGAAAAATGTTCTTTCTCAGAATGCAAGCTATCTCCCATCAACATTGGTTTAGCTCTGAAAAGTAACCAACAGACTTTCAAGCATATTCATTGAGTATGTTGAATGTGAGTGTGATATATTCCACATACATAATGGATGTGCAATCCTAATGTAGGAACGAAAAATTTTAATGTACCAATAATAAAATTGATTCTGATCATACGTTTCCTACAACACCCAAACCCTACCCTGAAACAATAAACCACTTTTTCTTTTTTTATTTCACCAACAAGAGGATATTCGAAGATTAAGACTTTGCAAAAATGTATTAACTTTTTTTATGGCTTGCAATTATGATAAACTATAAAATATAACAATTTTGTTTGAAAAGAACTTCAAAGCGATCAACTTTAATATTAATAATCTTTGAACTGTTATTAAAGCCTTCGGCTAAAGGCACGCACACTGATGCGACGCGACTACGCGGCACGACTTTGTTTAGCGGGCTGCATACGTGCAGTTATATGTGACAGTTTTAAGTTTTCAGTTGAACTATTCAGTTATATTGTAACGTGTGTACAAAAACTGAAAACTGTACAGTTGAACTGATAACTAATCACATTATCATTAGATAAAACGCAACAGTTAAAACTGCATGTGCGTTGCAGAAAACTGTGCAGTTGTCAGTTTTGCCATTGCATCCGTAGCGATTACACATAATTTTGTTCCTCAACGTTCCACGTTTTCGCATCTAGCGCAATTTCCACGTGACAATGCCGAATCTACGGGAACGGTTAGAAGAATTTACAGAAATTTTTCATTCCGTACCTTGCTCATTGAAAGTTAAATATCGAAAGAGTACCACGACCGTGGCAAACGCAAATCAGCATATTATGAAAAATTACTGTCGAAGCTTTGAACAATGTATGCTAAAGACGTTGGAATAAAAAAAACAATTAGCAATGCGTTTAAAAAAAGAGCTTACAAAGATTATAACTGAAACAACAAATGATAAAACTCACCGTGTGTAGACAAAAGGGGTGTCAGTTAAAAGTAAACAATTAGAACTGTCAGTTATAACTGCACGTGTAGCCCGCTTAACATCCGGAACTAGATAATAAAGGCTTTTTCGTTGTTCCCATGCGTCTAGCGGGTTTAGGGGGATGCGGGTAAAGACAAAAGCAAGTGTGTGTTTGTAAGTAAAGCAAAGCGCCCTCTGGTTTTTAACACATTTCAAGTTACATTTCACAAAACAATTGCCCAAATGTGCAATGTTTACCAAAAGCGCCCCCTGACAACGTCAATCGAGCCTCAAAAGATCAGCAGTGTACTACATCACCTTAGTATATTAATTACCATGTCCATGTTTAATGGTAACCAATGAATTGCGGTTGACCTATCTTTTGTCAATGTTTAAAACTAGGAAGGGCAAACCTTCAATATTGTATCACAAAAGAGTTTTCCATTGCTTTCTTCAGGCAGTTCTTAATTTACTTAGCTGAGATAACCAACGGGGACAAACATACGAAAAGAAACGATATAGAGGTTCTTTTGGGAGATATACCAAAGGGGCCAATATTTGAAAGTAAATCCTACAAAAAAAACTGTTTCTCGTAGTCTACCTTACAATCTTCCCCAGATGAATGTCGAAAGAACGAACCATTATTTAAATTTTATATTGACAGCGCCTGTACTTCGTGGCAGTGCAGGGGGTTTTGCGTAGTCCGCGAGGCCTAAGCTGAGCCTTGCATTTATGTGAATGCACATAGCGACGCGCCCTTTCCTTAGGCCTCGCGGACTGTACTAACTTACTAGCGTGCGATTCACCATACGCACTCTTGACGCTGAGACACCATACAAAATATTTACATGAATTACATGCAATCATTGACACGCAACACAACATAACATCACGCCTGTATTTCTCAAAGGATTAGGCAGAGGTTTTACTATAGAAAACCCACATTCCGCCTGCAGATAAATTTATGTCCAATGAAATAGGGGGCAAACCTATTGCCATCAACTGGGCACAAATCCAGGCTCCAGGGTGCTACTGAGAAATTCCTGAATAATAACAATTAAATTGTTGTGTATCGTGTACCTGTTTTCACATTGTTATTGTTGTTTGTCCCCGTGGCCTGGCTGAAGAGCGACGCGCCAGTCATCCGGGCTCGTCGAAGGATCCACCACATTTTGGTCAAATTTCAATTTAACTTCAACCTGTATAAGTTTGTTAATCAAGTAGCTACAATATTTTCAAAGTCACTGTTAAATTACTGAACTGATACGGAGAATATTCGATGTAATATTATATTGCATAGAAATAATACAGGGTATTGTAGTTCGTATCTGTTATAATTTTGTTTTGTCGTGATCGTAAATACGCGCGTCGTTCTTATCGCTCGGGGTGGTACACCCTTACCGCGTGACTGCTAACACGATACTAGCCCGACGGCTATCCGTCCTGGCATGGTTGGCATGACATTTTCAAACACTGGCATGCGCAGTATCTACGATTCATTCGGTCTAACAGGTGAACCAGTTTAAACGTAAGGATTCAGAATACATATTGTATATATGTAACGTTCTACGTACGCTATGACAGAATAACCCTAGTAAAGGACCCTCTTAAGAACTAGAAATTATAAAATTATGCCACCAGGCAATTCGGAGATTTATGTCCCGTTTATTTTTAGATCCCAAAGACTTTAAATATGTAGGTACGTACTAGACGTACAATGGATAGACGAGTAATTTATATAAAAGGATTTTTGAAAAGCCACCCTTTATTGGGGTATAATTAAAATAAGAGATCTTGTTTTATCTTATCTAAACATGTTTGTGTATTATTTTGCATTTAACACCTTTACATGCCATGTTTTACGCAATTAAATACTTTATCTTATCTTATCTTGTATTTTAGGCTTTAGGTATAGGAGAGGGAATCAAAATGAAGGTGACATTCGCATGGGATGTTCGGACAGTTTTTAAAATGGAGATTAAATTTTGTCTAAATACATTTGGTATGAAATTAACTATGGAAATTAATAAACATTGTTTCGGCATTTGCAGGGAATCATGTCATAATTAATTTGAATGATAGAGATCTTTGATGATTCTCAACGACCATATAGATGATTCCTCACAAAATTGAGTTGTAGTTTAACAACGAATAAACATTCGTCTTCGTTTTCTTGCGTAAACGAGCGAGATTGTTTGAACGATAAACAAGTTTCTAACATTAAGAAAAGGGCGACGTCTGAATTGTCCATACAAACGTAATGCCTAAACCATTTGCAATGTAAGCATATTTCCACCATATTATGCTTATCTTCAGATTAAAACAGTGTTTATCTAGGTTCCTACATCAATTTTTTTATTCAAAATATTACCTAAAACGAAGTTTAAGCTGATTGCATTTCGCACTTTTTTACAGCGCAAATGACATGTTTTCTTATCGTTTTTTCTGTACTTCATACAACAATACATGTAATGTTGTTGTATTAGAAACGTAGCATATATTATCTAGTTGCAAATAGGCGAAAAAAAAAAAGAAAAAAGATTAAGTTTTTATTAATTATTACGGAACACATCTAAATTTACCACAATTTTTTAATAGCTAGTAGTGCTATCGCGTCAAATGTCTATGTGTGCGTGGTCGTACTGCTCAGGGTAGTAGGTGTGTATCGCTCAGACAAGCACACATTACCGCAACGTTTTGCCCGCCGCGGTGTTCCGTGTTTGTTGTCAGTGTTAGACGATTACTTTATTGTCGTGCGTATTTATTTGCTTTCTAAAATTGTATTGTAATATTTTTGTCACTGTTGACTTATAAATGCTGTGAATTTGGATTTAGATTTGCCTTATATTTAGTATCGAGTAACCTTACCATTCTTACGGACTTTAGCTTTGCTTGCGGACTTATTATTAGTCCGTAAGTCTTATTATTTACGATATTTTTTTCGATTTGGTTTGACTCCTATCGTTGGGATGTATTTAATAGTTAGTATTACCCAATGACATATTATAAGTTACCTACCTTCTACCTTCTTAGTTAATGAGTGTTTTGCATAGACACCCCCAAGCAGTAAGCCGGTAATCTGTTTTTTTTTTTTTTTTTTAATCTGTCTTATAAAGGAGTCGAAGTATTGCATTCATTGATACATCAACTGAAAGCATTATCTTTGTGTAATTCAATTACTATGTCAACTTTAATTTATGTGTGAGAAATGCTTTGCAATTTAAGAAAATAAATATTACAAACATAAAACAAGTAAATTGTTTTAGTAATAAACACATAATGAAGTAAATTTGATGAAAATGTTGATACGTATCATTACGATACCGACTTTTCTAACGTTATTTCTTACTAGCTTCCGCGCGCGGCTTCGCCCATGTGGAGTGTTAATGAAAAGTAGCCTATGTACTTCCCTAGGCTTCAAACACAGTTCAGCCGATTAGCCGTGAAACATAACAGCCCCGCTCTGCGCGCGGTGTCCGCCGTTAGGATAGTGGTAACTTTTGAACAATCCTTCCAAATTAATAAGTGTTAAAGATAAAGTTTATCTACATCAAACACCCAAAGCGATAAAGGTATTAATTTTGATGAGAGTTAACTAAATACTCTAAAATGTGTATTGTAAAAACAAAAAAACTATTCATTTATGACTCACTATTTTGGCTATAATAGCTTCCACATAAAATCTAGATGTGTGCTGTCGCGGACTTTTATTTAGAATTCTTTATGACAAACAATCCCACGATACATTATCATCGTGTATTACGACTACACGAACACCATACGGCTTAGGCAGCGCACGACAAGATAGCTCTCAGAGGGCTGGATTTTTTCCGACTTACTTTATACTTATCATTATATCATGTACTAGCACTTCTCCCGCGACTTCGTCCGCGTGGATTAAAAATAAAATAAGTACCCTATGTTCATCAGACATAATTTCGGCTTCTAATGGTAAAACAATTTTTCAAATCGGTCCAGTAGTTTCGGAGCCTATTCAATACAAACAAACAATCAAATCTGTCCTCTTTATAATTTTAGTATGGACAAATAACACAATCTTTATAAATTTTGTATATGTGTTATTCTGATGTATAAACTATATTGCTGTAAAGTTTCTTGGTTTGAGTTTCACACTACTATGTACCTAAGTACATTTTGTGTAAATTAGTATTTACCTATCTACCAACCTATGGAGCTTTGTTTGTTCCGTTTCTTTTGACCATGTTCGCACGGACGTAAATATCACGAGGCAGGATTTTATCGCGTACTGCGTTTTCAACTCTCGGTGCAACCGTCATTGAGAATTCCAACAGAGTGCTGCACACTGTTGGATTTTCAACTCTCGGCGCTAAGCAGTGCGTTGAAGATCCAGTTGCGCGAAAAAATTGTCTCAAGGACTCTTCGTTTTTATTTAAATAGATGAATCAATAATAACAATGGTAATAGCAATATTTATGAAGAAGAAGAAGAGTAATATGTACATGTTCGGTTAAAACTGTCGCTTATAGCTATCTATACATTCATGTATCCTAGTTACTCATTCGTTAGTTCATAAGCAGTGTCCAATAGATCTTTGCATAAACCACACGTCGTTTCATTAAAAAACTAGCACAAACAAACTTCGACCTTATCACCTCAACATATGGTCCTTCGAGCCGGATACCAGACCTCGCTGCCGGCATCGCCGGCCGCCCGTGAACAAAGAGATCGCGATAAGATAAGACGACCCAAGTGTTCGAGTTGTTTAATGCAAAGTTAATTATTAAAACTTATTCATTCATTACGTTTACTACGACTGAAGTTATTACATACTTACGATGGCTATGGCAGTAGAAGAAGCGTTGAATGTAGTGGAAAACCTTGCACATACTTTGAAGAAGACCCAGACCAATCTAAAGAAGTGCCCGAAGTCTAGATTAACCCAAAGGAATTATGTTGAAGCCCGCATTAAGTGTGTAGAAGAGTACTGGAGTGATTATAAACAAGCTTACGGTGACTTAATGCGAAGCGTACCGAGGGAGAAGCGCGACAAGATACCTTACATAGTAAATGAAGACTTTTTTGAACATGAGGAGCTGTATTTAAGTTTGATGACTGATTTGAAGGATTTGTTGGTTTCTCAACCACTTGAAGTTAGTGATTCGTTGCCTATACCTAGTGATACTCAACAAACACGAGTGGTTTTGCCGAAAATTCAACTACCTACGTACAGTGGACAATATGAATGAGTGACAATAAGAAGAGTGGTTACCGTTCCATGATTTATTTAATACACTTGTGCATACGAACGCGTCATTAGGTAATGTTCAAAAATTGCATTATTTGAAAACAAGTCTTAATGGAGAAGCCGCATCGATATTGAAACATATACAAGTGACGGATTCGAACTACGAACAAGCATGGAACATTCTAAAAGCAAGGTATGGCAACAAACGTATAAATGTCGATGCAGTTATGAGAAGATTATTTTCTCTGAAAAAAATGAATGTGGGGAATTCCAGTTCGATCAAGAATTTACTGGATACAACATTTTAATGTTTACATCAATTTGAAAATATGAATGTGAAAATTGAAAACTGTGATCCTGTGATAATATTCGTCATAGTGCAAAAACTAGACTGTGAAACCCACAAAGATTGAGAAGACTATGTGAGCAGCAATTGTGAGAAACCTGACAGCCTCCCCTCCCTCGATATGTTTCGTAAATTCCTGGAACGCCGTTTTCGTACGTTACTTACGGAACCAACAAGGCAAAAGGCAGCAAGTTCAGTTTATGTTCGAGAAAAGTCATTTCACGCAACAACTAATGTGGCGAATAGTAAAATATGTCAAATGTGTAAAGAAAGTCACACAATTAGCCACTGTAAGGAGTTTGGAAAACAAACTCCAACACAAAGAAGCGAGTTTATCAAAACGAACAACTTGTGCTTCAACTGCCTTGCACCCGGACACTCTGTGAGGCATTGTCGCATACCAACCAGCTGTAGAATATGCAAAAGACGTCCTCATTCACTTCTTCATGAAAACAAGGAAAACAACACACTGGGCAACACTGAAAACAAACAAACAAATCAACCCGAAGTTACATTGAAGAAACAGAGACGTTTCTACGAAACAAAGCACATCGTTGCTGGCAACTGCAATCTTAAAAGTGAGAAGTGAAGACAATTACACAACTATATTACGAGCTTTAATCGACCAACGCTCACAAGCAAGTTTCATAAGCGAACGAGCGGCACAACAACTTAAGGCCAAGCGTTATCATATCAAAGGTACAGTTGTAGGCGTGGGATCAACGAGAGAAGATATTGTGACGGTACCTAAATTACCCTAGGCTGATAAATTTTTCGTTTTTTCCTAATTATGTTAATATTAGCGTCAAGGTCGGTTTCCCCCTAAGGGGAAAAGGCCGCACCCCAACCCCGTGCGGCCCTGTAGAGCTCGTCACCAGACTTGGTCACTCTCCCACCGATAATAGAAGTGAATTCCCAAATTTATAGAAACCAAATGCCTTGATATTATTAATGAGGCAGGGAAACCGTGTATCAATATTAGACGATACTTGAGAATTCATAGTTATGAAATATATTGGAAGTGATTTTAGAAAGCTAAATAATAGAGGGATGCAGAGTAAATGATTATATAAACTTGTGAGTAACCCAAACGCTATCGCGTAATAGGTATTTGATCAGTCGTAACTCACACAATACCTCGCATCTACACTCGGAGTACTCAGAGATACACTTCCATAAAGTGACGCAAGCGGCTTTACAGCGGCATAGCGTCGACATCATGCTCTTTTGGAGTCATGGCCCCTAGCAGTTCTCTCGAACTGATAAACGTGACGAAGCGGCTTTCCCTGCGGCAACCGTGCGACTGTCCTTGTCTAGCAACGGAGCGGCTAGTTCTAGCGGCATTGCGTCTGCATCATGCTCTTAAGGAGACATGGTCCCTATCAGTCTTTAGACTGGATATGAGATAGTTGTGGTCACCCAAACCCCTGGAAGTTCACTCTTTGCACAACAAGCATATTTGCAAGACACGTGCTCATGTCAGTCTGACCGAGTTATTAGTATAAGATAAAGAATATAATATTCTTTGAATTACTAGATAATTTGAGTTGAGAAATCAAAACTCGGGGATTATTACTAAATAAAGTTTAGAGTTCTAGTATCGGCCAAAGGCAACGAATACAACATTCAAGAATTACTAGTTATGAGAGTAGAGTATCAAACTCAAGCATTATTAATAGAGTTGTGAATCAACTCACTTGAAAGTCTATAGACAGCCCCAAAGAGCCCACCCGTCACCACTTCCTAGTGTTTATGCTGGGGAGAAGAAGTGGCGCAACAAACTCCCCAGCAACACGAGTCTGTCTGATTAGTTATAATGACTATCAACTCCATCAGCCTAGGATAACTATAATAACTAAAGGCTCAACCAGTCTCACCTACAAACACTAACACATACTACGTTAAAACTAGATTATAGAATAATAATAGACTAAATCTGTGCTTCAACACAACTATATTTTACTTATTTAATATTAACTCGTTCTACTACAACAGCCCACTTGGACAAGGCCTCTGGCACTCAATAATTCTCCTAACTTTCTTAGCCTAGCCTTACACCGACCGTTTCCTACCACGGTCTATCTTCCTTCTCGCAGGTAGCGCTAATAATACCTGTAATAGAATCTTCATAATGTGAAGAGGTAAGGGAATCGTTACGCTTGCGCTTTAATCAATCAATAATAGCTACGTTAATGTATCTGTGTATGATGTACCCATTTCAGTGAGACGGGGAACCGTTTTACAACGTTTGTCTCATTGTACGTGTTCTACTAAACCTAACGCATAAAGCCTCTGAGGACAATATACGATTTTAGTAGAACATGTTCCCTAAGCACAATATAAATGTCTTACTCAATCCTAGAGACAGTGAACTACGAAGCCCAACTGCCATTGAGTGAGACAAGTATTGAGTATAAAGTTCTAAACGCGTATTTATATTAATATCACCTTTACGGCAGCCTAGCCCCATTTCTAAAATAACAGAAAATATTGCACAAGCGTACCGTAGACTCAGTCTGTAGCAAAACTCAATGCGATCGTACTCGGTGTCTGCCGAGGTGGTAATTTCGTCACCTCACATCTCGTTAATCTTCCCAATTTCGAGGATACAGTGCGGCTGTAAGCGGCAAAGCGTCCAGATTGACGTGTTTCGATAAATAGTGTCGATTTAGAAATTGGCGTACCATATGCCGGGTGTAGGTTTTATCGAGACCCGGTCCCTAGCGTTCTTAGAACGACTACCAATCCAGTTTGGGGATGTGTGTGAAGCCTACCCCCTCTCCCCGGAGATGCGCGAACAACGAGCCTTTCGTAAAGAGTTGTGTGGCCAAACCTTTTTGGAAGCAGTAATTATCACTAACGTTTGATTGTTTTATAATGCCGATTTAGATCGACTTTATAGCATATATTGTTTTAAATGAACTGAGAGTATTTACGGTTCTGCCTTCCGTATGTGGTTGCGCATATTACAGGTCCAAGTCGTCAAAAGTCGAGCGTCAGTGCTCAGTGTCAAATAAAGTGGAAGGCCTTCTCCGTTTCCCTATAATCAAACGCAAATGACAAATATCTGTCAGGGTATGGATTAGGAGGTGGACACGTAATAAAATAGAAAATAGAGTTAATTAATAGCGCAATGTCGCTATGCTGGAATAAATGATTATTAATAGCTCTGCAGCGATATTATCTAAATGTTACCTACAAGTCATAAAACAAATCAGCCTACAAGAACAATACAATGGAAAAGACACATTATTAGTAAAGAGTTTAACACTTACCAATGATATCTTTGTAGGGAATTAGATTACTACTCACGAAATGCCGTCAACTTCACCTCGAACACAGCTCCTCCCAGCTCACAACACTCACCAACCTCCTAACTTAACTAGCTTTCCTTCTTGAGACTATCACGACCGAACCCTCTCATGTCCTAAGACCCACTGCCCTTCCTCAACACCCCCGCCAACTATCCAAAATCTGGGCTCGGTACTTTCCCACACTATTTTTTGTAAACTTCGACTTAAAACACATTTTTCTATTTGTTAATTGCTTTTACGATTCACAGCTGGTTGCAATAACGCGCCCTCGCTTTAACTTTCTCAGAATTTGTAAAGAACTATGGGTTTCGATTGTCTAAACATTTCTTTCAAGCGACGACGGCTGCCATAAGTGGTCATTTGCGTGTGCCATTAAATAGAAATGGAATGGACTTCTAAGAAGTTCTAAACTGTTTTACAAGTGCAAAGAATTAGGATATCTTGTTATTTATTAGGGTAACGCGTCAAGCTGTCAGACCATAAAATTAAGATTTAATGTGTTTCGTAAAGTGGGCCGAACCACGTGCACGGTTTTAGAATAAATATAATATTTTGTTATTAAATAGGAATAAGTGACAGACAGTCACATTCCCCCCTCTGAAAATCAGACGCGTGACGCAGTACAGCGGATGAGCTTTCATAATAGGTGAAGCAATGCCTTTCCATGAAAGTGTTTTAGAATATATACCCATAGGTATGCTAAGTTCATTTAACCAAGCAGTTAAGCTCAATCCAGTTGGAACACGAACCTGATAAGATGCAATGTCTGCTATAATTTTGTACTGCTTCGCAGAAGCATCTTCTTAACTTATTTGTCTTAAAAGTACTCCTGTCACCTTAATGAGGTTACACTACCGCGCTTCAAGTATGTTCCGAGAACCTGTGCATGCTTATAATGTAGTTTTACATACCAGGGTCTCTTTAAAGAGTACTTGTGCTATCGAGCCACGCTACCTGCGGTGCTCCCTCGTTCTAAACTCAGCCTATCGCGGTTGCCGCTGGACAGAGGCCTTTCCTTGTGCACCTTAACGCTGAGTCAGCTAAGTCAGCTGTCGGCAGTAATATCCGAAAACAGCTGAAATAGTCCGCACATAAACATATTAGAGTGTATTCCAATAAGATGCCCCCCTCTGATTCTAAGAGGTTAGAGCAGGTTTCAATAAGAATCGGAAAGTTATACTTATTAGAAAATATAGGTATCCTTGATTGTGCAAACAATCATTGGTTTAATGTAACAAAGGGTGTTCTTTTATTATTTTTTATTTATAAATTATAAAGTAGAGCAGCTGAAATAGTCCGTGCATGAACATATAAGAGTTTATTCCCATAAGACGCCCGCTCCGATTCTAAGAGGTTGAAATAGTTTTGAAATCCGATAAGAGTTGGAAAGTTTAACTGATTAGTAAATATAGATACCTATCCTAGACGACTTTGCACACAATAAACAACCCTAGTGTGACAAAAGATTATCAATTTCTCCCTCTAATTATGAAATATTGACAATAAGATTTTCCAGCATATGGAAAGTAATAACTATAGTACCATTGCCTTTAAACGGTAGCATATGGAAAGTAATAACTATAGTACCATTGCCTTTAAACGTAATGATTATAAGTGAGATAACAAAATCATACTGCGTAGGTTATAACGGGTCACTGAAGTATCTAATAAATAGTGAAACTTAGCTTCGTAACAGGAGCCACGCTACAGCCACTGCTGTTGAAGTCAGCCGATGTCAGCAGATTTTGTAGAAACTTGAAACCAAGTGCGACGCACAAACCAGAGGTTTAGACATAGCGTAGTCGCAGCTAAGTGGAGACTTAAATATCCTGGAATTTGAAATAAGGCCAAACGAGTATCTATTCAATTATATGACATCCGCTGTATACTGCAAAGTTAGAAAGATTTATGTTAACTTCCTATGATGATGGTTAATATACCTTCTTGGTAAATTAATTGTCATTTACAAAATGCTAGAAGCTTCACGCTTCGTAGGTCTTAGGTAATAATAAAATTAGGTTTAATCATAGTTAAGCGAGTTCTACAACTAAACTCACTCACTCACACACATACATAACTAACGCGTAAACATATTTCATGTTCAAATACTATTAGATACTAAACTCACGTTTGCTGGGAGTCGAACCCATTACCTTAGTAGCACAAGAGCCCAAGCAACAATTATACCATCGCCAACTTAATAAGAATACGTCCTTGCATGTGGGAATCGAACCCATTCTATTTAGCATCGGAACCAAAGCTATACATTCTACAATTATGCTAAACTATTTATGCGGGGATTGAACTCACAAGCCGTGACTCAGTAATCTAAGTAATCATCACAGAATTCATCTACTGGGAATCGAACCCTTAAATCAATGGCAATGGAATCTAAACACATCATCTAACAAATCGTGCGGGGCTATGAGTAGTTGAAGCATTCAACCACCATTATCAAACCTTAACTTAATTAAACATAATTATTGTAGCCGTTGTAACTGCTGCCGTCCCTACCATTTAATAGAACCATAAAATTACGTTGTGTTATTGTTCACGTTGTGTTTTTGTTGTAGTAACTCTTAAGTAGTTCTTTCTCGTTGCACTGAAATGAATCAGTACATTTAATGACGAGAATCCTGGTCACGGCACCACATGTGACGGTACCTAAATTACCCTAGGCTGATAAATTTTTCGTTTTTTCCTAATTATGTTAATATTAGCGTCAAGGTCGGTTTCCCCCTAAGGGGAAAAGGCCGCACCCCAACCCCGTGCGGCCCTGTAGAGCTCGTCACCAGACTTGGTCACTCTCCCACCGATAATAGAAGTGAATTCCCAAATTTATAGAAACCAAATGCCTTGATATTATTAATGAGGCAGGGAAACCGTGTATCAATATTAGACGATACTTGAGAATTCATAGTTATGAAATATATTGGAAGTGATTTTAGAAAGCTAAATAATAGAGGGATGCAGAGTAAATGATTATATAAACTTGTGAGTAACCCAAACGCTATCGCGTAATAGGTATTTGATCAGTCGTAACTCACACAATACCTCGCATCTACACTCGGAGTACTCAGAGATACACTTCCATAAAGTGACGCAAGCGGCTTTACAGCGGCATAGCGTCGACATCATGCTCTTTTGGAGTCATGGCCCCTAGCAGTTCTCTCGAACTGATAAACGTGACGAAGCGGCTTTCCCTGCGGCAACCGTGCGACTGTCCTTGTCTAGCAACGGAGCGGCTAGTTCTAGCGGCATTGCGTCTGCATCATGCTCTTAAGGAGACATGGTCCCTATCAGTCCTTAGACTGGATATGAGATAGTTGTGGTCACCCAAACCCCTGGAAGTTCACTCTTTGCACAACAAGCATATTTGCAAGACACGTGCTCATGTCAGTCTGACCGAGTTATTAGTATAAGATAAAGAATATAATATTCTTTGAATTACTAGATAATTTGAGTTGAGAAATCAAAACTCGGGGATTATTACTAAATAAAGTTTAGAGTTCTAGTATCGGCCAAAGGCAACGAATACAACACTCAAGAATTACTAGTTATGAGAGTAGAGTATCAAACTCAAGCATTATTAATAGAGTTGTGAATCAACTCACTTGAAAGTCTATAGACAGCCCCAAAGAGCCCACCCGTCACCACTTCCTAGTGTTTATGCTGGGGAGAAGAAGTGGCGCAACAAACTCCCCAGCAACACGAGTCTGTCTGATTAGTTATAATGACTATCAACTCCATCAGCCTAGGATAACTATAATAACTAAAGGCTCAACCAGTCTCACCTACAAACACTAACACATACTACGTTAAAACTAGATTATAGAATAATAATAGACTAAATCTGTGCTTCAACACAACTATATTTTACTTATTTAATATTAACTCGTTCTACTACAACAGCCCACTTGGACAAGGCCTCTGGCACTCAATAATTCTCCTAACTTTCTTAGCCTAGCCTTACACCGACCGTTTCCTACCACGGTCTGTCTTCCTTCTCGCAGGTAGCGCTAATAATACCTGTAATAGAATCTTCATAATGTGAAGAGGTAAGGGAATCGTTACGCTTGCGCTTTAATCAATCAATAATAGCTACGTTAATGTATCTGTGTATGATGTACCCATTTCAGTGAGACGGGGAACCGTTTTACAACGTTTGTCTCATTGTACGTGTTCTACTAAACCTAACGCATAAAGCCTCTGAGGACAATATACGATTTTAGTAGAACATGTTCCCTAAGCACAATATAAATGTCTTACTCAATCCTAGAGACAGTGAACTACGAAGCCCAACTGCCATTGAGTGAGACAAGTATTGAGTATAAAGTTCTAAACGCGTATTTATATTAATATCACCTTTACGGCAGCCTAGCCCCATTTCTAAAATAACAGAAAATATTGCACAAGCGTACCGTAGACTCAGTCTGTAGCAAAACTCAATGCGATCGTACTCGGTGTCTGCCGAGGTGGTAATTTCGTCACCTCACATCTCGTTAATCTTCCCAATTTCGAGGATACAGTGCGGCTGTAAGCGGCAAAGCGTCCAGATTGACGTGTTTCGATAAATAGTGTCGATTTAGAAATTGGCGTACCATATGCCGGGTGTAGGTTTTATCGAGACACGGTCCCTAGCGTTCTTAGAACGACTACCAATCCAGTTTGGGGATGTGTGTGAAGCCTACCCCCTCTCCCCGGAGATGCGCGAACAACGAGCCTTTCGTAAAGAGTTGTGTGGCCAAACCTTTTTGGAAGCAGTAATTATCACTAACGTTTGATTGTTTTATAATGCCGATTTAGATCGACTTTATAGCATATATTGTTTTAAATGAACTGAGAGTATTTACGGTTCTGCCTTCCGTATGTGGTTGCGCATATTACAGGTCCAAGTCGTCAAAAGTCGAGCGTCAGTGCTCAGTGTCAAATAAAGTGGAAGGCCTTCTCCGTTTCCCTATAATCAAACGCAAATGACAAATATCTGTCAGGGTATGGATTAGGAGGTGGACACGTAATAAAATAGAAAATAGAGTTAATTAATAGCGCAATGTCGCTATGCTGGAATAAATGATTATTAATAGCTCTGCAGCGATATTATCTAAATGTTACCTACAAGTCATAAAACAAATCAGCCTACAAGAACAATACAATGGAAAAGACACATTATTAGTAAAGAGTTTAACACTTACCAATGATATCTTTGTAGGGAATTAGATTACTACTCACGAAATGCCGTCAACTTCACCTCGAACACAGCTCCTCCCAGCTCACAACACTCACCAACCTCCTAACTTAACTAGCTTTCCTTCTTGAGACTATCACGACCGAACCCTCTCATGTCCTAAGACCCACTGCCCTTCCTCAACACCCCCGCCAACTATCCAAAATCTGGGCTCGGTACTTTCCCACACTATTTTTTGTAAACTTCGACTTAAAACACATTTTTCTATTTGTTAATTGCTTTTACGATTCACAGCTGGTTGCAATAACGCGCCCTCGCTTTAACTTTCTCAGAATTTGTAAAGAACTATGGGTTTCGATTGTCTAAACATTTCTTTCAAGCGACGACGGCTGCCATAAGTGGTCATTTGCGTGTGCCATTAAATAGAAATGGAATGGACTTCTAAGAAGTTCTAAACTGTTTTACAAGTGCAAAGAATTAGGATATCTTGTTATTTATTAGGGTAACGCGTCAAGCTGTCAGACCATAAAATTAAGATTTAATGTGTTTCGTAAAGTGGGCCGAACCACGTGCACGGTTTTAGAATAAATATAATATTTTGTTATTAAATAGGAATAAGTGACAGACAGTCACAATATCAAGCAAGTAGTTCAGATTAATCTGGAATCAAGATGTGAAAATTTCAACTTGGAAGTTAGAACATATGTTTTGTCGAAGCCACTGACTACTAAAATACCATTCCGCACAATCAACACCAACTATTGGCCTCATCTAGAAGGACTAGTCCTGGCTGACCCTAACTACTGTCAGCCAGGGTCTATTGATTTGCTTCTGGGTGTCGACGTGTATGCGCAAATTTTACAGAACCAGTTAATCAAGGGTTCGCCAGGGTCACCATGTGCACATAAAACAAACCTTGGCTGGATTTTATTCGGAAAGGTAGAAGATAGAATACAACAAACAGAGTCGGTGCTTGTTATGCATCATCAAATCATAGGAGAAGACTTATTGAAAACACTCTGGGAGATAGAACCAGATTCGAAAAGGACATACACCAAAGAAGAAAATCAATGTGAAAGTTTCTATGAAAATACATACCGAAGAAACAGCAATGGACAATACGTTGTGAGACTCCCATTTCGTACCAATGAACCAAAAGCAGCGGATGGGAACACGAGACAAATTGTAATGAATCGCTTAATTCAACAAGAAAGAAGACTTCAAAAAGAACCTGAACTAAGAAAAGAATACGACAAAGTACTAGAAGAATATCTAACAAGAGGAAGTTCCAAAAGATGAAGTAAACAACCGGTGTGTTTACCTACCACATCACGCCGTAGTACGAAGAGATAAAGAGACCACGAAACTCAGAGTCGTATTTGATGCATCACGCAAGGGATATAATGGCATATCTTTGAACGACGAGCTCATGACTGGCCCGGTACAACAAGAAGATATCGAGTTCACAAGACCGTTAAGGTCCACCACAGATTTAGAAAGAAAGAAACCCATACAGTCATACGTAAATGTAACAGAAGGAGAAGAGAAATTCCTAAAATTTGAAGAATATGATACACTTAATGAGTTATTGAGAATAATTGTATATTGCAAAAGATTTTTAAACATGAAAAGAGATCCTAACAAAATGGGTCAGGAGATGACAACAGAAGAACTGCAGAATGCTTTGGAATTTTGCATAAAAAGAGTACAAGAAGAAGAATTTTCAGATGAAATTAGAAGAATAAAACAAAAGGTGAATGTAAAAACCACTAGCATTCTGAAGTCACTGAATCCATTCTTAGATAACCAAAATATCCTCAGGGTGGGCGGAAGGCTGAGAAACGCAGATGCCGACGAGAACCTAAGATATCCTGTGATACTGGGCAAGAAAAGCAGCCTTGTGTCACCAGTGTTGGCTGATGCACACGTGAAAACATTACATGGTGGAATAAATATGATGATTTACTTACCTGATGAGCAAGTACTGGATTGTTGGCTGCAAACGTCTAGTGAAGAAATACATTCACGGATGTCTTACCTGTACGCGACAATGAACGGCTAGTAGACCACAAATAATGGGTGACTTACCTAAAGCTCGGGTGACTCCTTCACGTCCTTTTGCTCGAAGTGGAGTGGATTTTGCTGGCCCTGTTTATGTATTAAATTACAAAGGAAGAGGGGCAAAACCCCGCAAGGCATACATTTGCATCTATGTTTACATGGCGGTAAAGTCAGGCAGCTTTCAAACGCTTCGTGGCCAGAAGAAGAAGATGTAATGAGATCTGGAGCGATAATGGCACGAACTTCGTGGTATCCAACAAGGAACTATTTAGAATGTTAAAAGATGCGGGATTACAAATACCCGGTCCTATAGCTGATCAACTGGCAAATGAAGGAACACAGTGGCACTTTACACCGCCTTATAGCCCAAACTTTGGAGGGCTTAAGTCCGTCAAACAGCATCTACGGAAAATATTGACTATGAATTTAACATTTGAAGAATTCACCACAGTGCTAATACAGATAGAAGCCTGCCTCAATCTCGCCCTTTAACGCCGATTAATACTGATATGACATACTCGTACAAGTACTCACACCTGGACATTTCCTTGTCGGAAAAGCACTAATTACTGTACCTGACCGGGACTATACCGCGGCCAATATGAATCTGCTGTCCAGATGGCAAAATATCCAAAGACTGGTTCAAGGATTTTGGAAACGTTGGCAAACGGAATACTTGTCGCGCCATAACCAACGAACAAAGTGGCTGAAAAGAACAAAGGAGTTTGAGGTCGGCGACATTTTATTACTTAAAATCGTAAATATGCAGGTGGGCACTGGCACGAATAGCTGAAAAACACCCTGGACAAGACGGAATAACTAGAGTATATACAGTACGTCACAATGGTAAACTGACACAGAGGTCTATCTCAAACTTATGTGCTTTACCGATTAGTACTACGGACTAAATTAATTAATTACCTTTGCGTGTAACCCCTTTTTTACATAACTTTAGTTATAAGGTTTGTTTTGTTACAATTAATACCCAAAGTCAAGTCATAAGGTCATGTCTTAAACCACCTGAATTTTAAATCATTATTGTTAGTTTATATTAAGCAGAGTAACAATTATTACTTATAATTTGTACATGATCAAGTTGCATGTTTTATAATGTTAGAAAAGGCCTTTTTTGCCCTTTTGGTGGGCGGTATGTTCGGTTAAAACTGTCGCTTATAGCTATCTATACATTCATGTATCCTAGTTACTCATTCGTTAGTTCATAAGCAGTGTCCAATAGATCTTTGCATAAACCACACGTCGTTTCATTCAAAAACTAGCACAAACAAACTTCGACCTTATCACCTCAACAGTACATAAATAAGACAGAAGAAGCCTTAGTTTTTTTAAAGAGGAGACCAAGGGAATAAATTAACTTAAACGCTTAAAAGGTGACGATGTCTAAGTACCATAAGTAGTACCTTATATAATTTATTCAAGAACACCAACAGCATATAGGTACTTTTCTTGATTTTCTCTACAAGACCTTGATGTCGAAATATTCTTATATGTTGAGATACCGGCGTTGTATATAAATTTCCAAAAACAAACACAAAGTCAACAAAAACAAAGCAAATCATAAACATATCTAATTACTAATAGATAGAAATATTTTCCGAGTCGTTATGAATGTATGGTAGGTACAGTAAGTAGTACTAGTGTGTGTGTGTAGTACAGCTAATTATAGCTATCTATCTACTCACAGACACACACGACTGCGCACCGCGTCCCTCGCTCCCTTCTTTTGTCAAACAGAGATAGCAATATTCCGAACGAATTTTGTACTGGCCTCGAATTCCTATTACATGCGTTGTTCGTTGGCCCCTTATGAACCTGGCACTTATCGTAGAATTCAGAGGTAGGGTTAAAAAACGGTAAAGCATGGGCCACCTTGAGCACTGTTCTTTGTGCTCGCTCAGTTTTAATCATTTACAATTAAGGGGCACCACCCCAAACAGAGATGCAATAGTTTAGAACGTGTTTAGTACAGATTGACAAAGTGCAAAGTATACTGTTTTAAGAACTTTCGCCTGCAACACGTCGTAGGCTTTTAAAAATGAAGATGAGCTTCCTTATTCTCTTGGACAAATAACCTATGTGTATTTAATATGTTGGTACCAGTAGATACCTATAAACTTGTCTATCCTTGTTTTTTATCGTGTAGATACTCGAGTATCAAAATTAATATAAAATGATTTTTGAAAAGTCACGCCTGTTTGGGGTAAAATTAAAATGGGTATATTTGTCATTTTAAAGTGCATCTACCTACGAGATCTTGTATTTAAGGCTTTAGGAAGAGGGGGTCAAAATGGGGGTGATTTTTTCACATGCTCAGTAAGATGTAAATGATTCCTTACAAAAATAAAGTCAAAAAAGGAAATAGATCCTTCTCGTTTTTTTCTTTTGGTTCACACTATGAATTAATGATTGAATGAAATGCACCGACCCCAGCATAGTTTGACCAGACTCGATTAATCGAATGAACCCCAAGATTTGTACTAGCCCCCGAAGCCTTATGTTTCATGGTTCTACAGAGACCATTGCATATCAAGAAGTAGACCGGGGGGCGCTGTAATGCTAGGGAAGACGTGCCCTTTGGATAGGAAAGGATTTCGAGCCGTACAGGATATGCCTTTTTTTTTGGGTGGGCAATCTTGAAATGACTTCACCCGCTCTGGGTGGAGCCGGAGGTGACACCCGGGCGTTTCCTCCCGCCTTATGCGAAACAGGAACCTCCCGAAACAACCATATCCGGTGAGGACCTGTGTCAGGCGGAAAGTGAGGACGCCGTGGCCGTCGTTATCCCCGCAATAGGGATGATGACATTTTTTTTTATCTCAATAAATTGTTTGTTTCCAAATAGTACAAACAAAATTACAAAAAGTGAAAAAGCTTAAAAAATTGCCAAGTTATAAACGTTTTAAGAATGGTGTTAGTCAAGGACCGCACTATCGTAGAAGTGACGTCACGACTATGTAACTTCATACTAGCGCCGTACATTGTGCGTACCGTGCGACAAGAACGGGAATAATCCCCTCCAAAAACTTTAAAAGCGTGTATCTTCTTCATATTTACACCGATTTAACTGATTTTTTCGATTATCTCATTTGTTTTGGGGGACTGTCTTATGTAATTTTGACGTTCGAAAGGTGCTGACTCTCAGCCTAGTTTGAATAAATGACTTTTGATTTTGATTTTGACTGTGCCTACTTTGAAATTACACATCTTTTATGAACATTTCTAATATCAGTCATCATCCCTATTGTCGCGTGCCTTGAGCCAATAGCCTGTAGGTCTATTGGCTCAGGGCACGCGTTGGCAGGGTTTAAATGAGGGCTTTGCGCTGGCCACTGCATCAGCTCGATACCGACCTCTCCAAGGTATTCATTTACAATTCCGGCGGTATGGGGACGCGCATTATCATGCATTAATATGCCATCCCGGTCCATTCTCGCCATGAAAGGTCCCACATGCTCATTCAGGATCTCCACGTACCTCTCTGCATTCAGAGTGCCATTTTGAATTATCACGAGCTCGGTGCGGGCCTCGGCAGAACTTCCAGCCCAAACAAGTACTGAGCCTCCGCCGTGTGCCACTTTTTCCTCCACACAGTCTTGATGGAAGCGTTGGTCTTCTGTACACCAACTGCCTACCATCATGCTTGTAAACCACGAATTTCGATTCGTCCGTGAACATTACCCTAGACCAATCGTCCAGTGTCCAGTGTTGGTGCTCGCGCACGTATCTCTGTCTTGCAATTCGATGTTGCCGTTCCAGTGTCGGGCCTTAATGGTTTCAAGTTTGCCTCAGCAAGACGTCTCCTCACTGTTTGTGCACTTAAATTGCTACCACCAAAGCGAATAAAGTGGTTTTAAGACCTGCAGTTTGAAAACGATTTCAGAGCATTGTAGCCACCAGGTATCTATCATCCCTGGCCGTTGTGCATCTTGGCCATAATTCTCTTTGGAATATTGACACTGATAGCTCTTGAACGCGTTTTACATGTGCTGATAGCGTTCAATTTCATTGGTGAGTTTGGCTCTAAAGAATATTCAGAATATCTTGTGAGGATCTTACGTTATTCATTATGTGTAACGAAAGCAATGTATCGCAGGTACAACTCAATTCATAAGCCAGGCGCAAGCGCAGGCGCTCAGCGCGCAGCAAGTGCGGCGGAAATCGAACGCGGACAGTTCGTAGTGACGTCACACGCGCCACGTCCTAGTGAAATATACTGTAAATATTAACCCTAGCTAAATTATTGTAACGTTAGTGACACAGTGACCAGTGCCGTGCAGTATACACGCTGTGATCCACAAACGTATCCCGGCCGCCATTTTAAAACACCGATATTCGAGAAATAGACTTCACTTAGATATTTGCGTGTATACAATAGTTTAAATATGGTTGTTTTATTGATACGTCACGCAGTCGCACGTTGTTTTTACTCCTGTTAGATCTGGATCCAAAGAGATCTCCATTTTCTGGTTTCCGAAGGTGTGATCCGGTCCCTCGGTACCGCTAGACTACCCGCTGAACAATCGACAAAGATACACCAATGTTTCTTGCTGTTTCAAGCTGGCTCCGCCCAAGTTCCAAGAAAGTCAGAATTCTGGTACCTCACAGAAAACTGATTATGCACCTGGAAGTCGTACCCAATAAAAAAAATTGTGACAGAATAGGAATGGAAAGAAACCATAATAACATAAAGCAAAAAATTTGTTTCTAAAAATTTCCATTTTTTCAAAGAAAAAAAAAAAAATTAGTTTCATTGCAATAAGTTTCAATATTGCCACTAAATTGTCTTTATTCTGTATTTGTTTTCATTGATCTAACTCTTACGGTTTTGTAGATATTCGAACTTATGTCACTGACCCGTTATTTTTGGAACCGAGTGTAGTTGCTGAAATTAATCATCAAATAAGTTTAAGTAAGCAGTGAATTTCGCGCAGCTCAAACGTAACAGATAAAATAGTAGAAAACCAAGATAAAATCGAGAAAATTATCAATTCTATTTAGGCTAACAATGATATGAGACAGATACTATTAAATATGCTCATTTGGCACAATTACTAATGATATTAGGAGATAATATAGATAATTTGTAAGAACTTGACATATTGCAAAATTTATTGGCATTAATTAGGGCAAGAAGTGTTCAAAATTATTTATTAAACTATGCTATGATAAACCCTATATCACTAAACATTAGTCTCACAGGCGACAGGGCCCCCGGCATTCCCCCGCACCACCATACCCACCCAATTCCGGCCATAAAAATCATTAATCATCTCTCGATAGCGCAATCCATTCACCGTAACTGTTGCTCCAGCCTCATTTTCCTTTAAAGTGGCATTTTTCTATCAATTTCAAAATGACACCTCTTATTGTAAAACCCTTTAGTAAGGATAAATTTCTAGATATCAGTTTTAGAGAATATTCTGACATTATTAGACTAGTATATTATTACAATGGGAATAAAATAGTGATAGTTGTGAAATTTCCGATACTTTATCCTTTATCGTTATGGATGAAAGTGGTATGAGACGTGAAGACGAATGACAGATGTGAAGCATAAACGAGTGACAGTGATGAATGTACGAAATAGTCAAGGAGTAAGATAGGGAATGAATGTTTAAAATGTAGAATAAGTAGACAGAAAGTAGGGGTAAGGCGTTAGAATACGAGATGTAAAGACGGAAAATTATAAATACAAAAGTTAAAAAGACGGTGACAATTGCTACAATAAAGACTAAATATGGAAAGGACGCCGCGACAAGGGAAAAATCGCCGCCAAGCCGACTACGACGAAGACGAACATGACGCATCCACATCGGTTAGTCAAGCGATACACCGTGATCAGGCTATTTTCCACGAGAGCCTTGTCCCAAACTTTAGTGAGCAAGACAAGACGTTTGCGGTAGCCAAATGGGCACAGGACATCGACGACAATGCTGAGATTTTTCAGTGGTCGCCCCTACAAACTCTGATTGTAACCAGAAGGGCTTTGGTCGGAACTGCTGCGCTATGGTTCAGATCTGAAAAACCTTTTAAAAGCTGGGAGGATTTGAAGGCTGGATTAATTAAAGAATTTCCGGATTCGGTGGATAGTCAAACAATCCACGAGATGATGGCCGCCGGAAAGAAAAAGAAGGATGAAAGGTGTTTAGACTACATGCTAGTCATGAAGGAGATGGGAAAACGGATATTGACGATGATTAACGACATAATCGATTCAGAAGTAAACAAAATGTTGTTTTACGGAGTTACGACGTACGCAGGGCTGAATGAAAAAATAAAAATATACGAGGCGATCAAAGAAAAGATGAAGGATGGATAACAGTCGTTACAGGAAGCCTGAAAATAATGAAAAAGGCGCAGGAATCAAGCGGTGTTACAGCTGTGGTGAAAAAGATCATCAATCGTCTCAGTGTCCAAATATAGAAAAAGGTCTTAAGTGTTGTAAGTGCAACGAATTTGATGAAGAAGAAAATACCCATGATCGGGAAAGGCGAGTCGAAAAACCGAACTTGCCCGAGGATAGACGAACGATGTGTGTGACCGACTTCATTCCGAACATTCGCGCGGCTGCGGGCACAACTGGCGACATTGACGTACCAACGTCAGTGACGGAGACAAGATGGCGATGCCAGTGAGAACTGACGCTAACTTCACTGATGTTGTCGTCGAAAAGAAAACGCCGGCATAGAAAGTTGAGAGTGCATACAAAACTATTATGGTGAATAAGTGCGAAGTAAATGCGTTGATTGACTCTGGTAGTGTGATAAATTTGGTGTGTACCAAAATCAAAATCAAAAGTCATTTATTCAAATTAGGCAGAGATTCAGCACTTTTCGAACGTCAAAATTACATAAGACAGTCCCCCAAAACGCCCGCCCCCACTTCCTAGTCCTTTAACTGGGAAGAAAAAGTGGCGCAACAAACTCCCCAGCAGCACAGCTGTCTGTTCAGTTAGACCATTGAATTATACAATTATAAGGTAATCAAAGTTTCTGCCATATTGTAAGCTAGCCACGCCAATATACCCGAAACCAATAAAAACAGAAAACAATAAAAATCAATGAAAAAAACAACATAACTTTAATACACAAATAAAAGCCTCCAGGCATAAAGGGCGTGACACCTTACATATGCATAATTGGATTAATTTAATTTAAACCGAACTTTATAATCATCTTGGGGCTCCTGCGTCTGTAAATACTGTCACAAATCTTGTGGGATTAGGTGGCAGTGTAATGTCGACGCAAAAGTTTACTGCTTGTGTATTGTTAGATGAACACGAATATAACGATATTGCATTTCATGTTGTTCCTAAGCGTACTATGCCGTGTAGTGTAATATTGGGTCAAGAACTACATAAAGATGTTTTTACAATTATGTCGAAGGTACTGGTTGCTCCAAACGTAAACAGTTGGTTATCGTAAGGCTTGAGTATGTGGTTAGTCAGGATCAGTTTGTTCTAGGTAATATTCAAGACAAGCAGGTGCAACAAGAAGTTATTGATTGTGTGAAGAATAATGAACTAGTACAGGTAAAGGAAGCGAAACCTATAGAATTGCGCATTGTGCTCAAGGATGACATACCAGTGGCTCAGCGACCAAGACGTATATCTTTAGCTGAACAACAGATTGATGAAAAGCAAGTATCAGAGTGGCTTAAGGATGGAATAATGCGTTCATCGTAAAAAATAGAAAAGTAGAAAAAATGTGGCAGTTCTAGAGTATGTGTAGACTGTAGACCTGTAGATGAATTTCTTCTGCCTATTATTGATGATTTGATTGATAAATTTAAAGGTGCACGTGTTTTTAGTGTATTAGATTAAAAATTTGGTTTCTTCCATTTGCGAGTCAGTAAAGAAAGTATAAAGTGGTGTATATTCATCAATAGCAGGTATTAATAAATCATCGATGAATATAACCAATATTCCTTTTGCTATAAGTTCCTGAAACACCATAGTCACAAATCGCATAAAATACTTTGGGCAAACCGACAAACCAAACAGAGCCCTCAAAAACTCATACTGTCCATTGTGTGTTACAAAGGCAGTGTGCCTCAGGAACTTATAGCAAAAGGAATATTGGTTATATTCATCGATGATTTATTAATACCTGCTATTGATGAATATCAGGCATTGCAGCAGTTTAAAGAAGTGTTAGCTGTCGCATCACAATATGGCTTGCAGATTAATTTGAAGAAGGCGCAATAACTATGTCGAAGAATAGAGTAGCTTCGACATATCATAGAGGATGGAAAAGTTCAACCCTCGCTGGACAAAACAGAAGTTTTTACCAGGTACCCTTAACCAAAGACTTTAAAGCAACTTCATAGTTTTGTGGGATTAGCATATTTTAGGAAATACATTAAAGATTTTGCATTAATTACTAAACCATTAACTGATTTATTAAAGAAGAATGTTTACTTTGTGTTTGAAGATGTCCAGAGAAGTGCATTTAATGTGTTGAAGAATGCTTAAACTAGTAGCCCAGTGTTAAGGATATTTGATCCTCAGTTATTAACTGAATTGCATACTGATGCCTCTGCAGTAGCATCCAGTGCTATATTGCTTCAGAGAGACAATACAAGTGAGTAACATCCTGTACACTACTACAGTAGGAAGACCAGTTATGCTGAGAAGAAGTATAATACCTATGAGTTGGAAGCGTTGGCTATTATTGAAGGGGTAAAGAAGTTTAGGCATTACTTGTACGGAAATCACTTTAAAATTGTTACAAACTGTCAAGCTTTTCAGAAGACTTTGAATAAAAAGGACCTTACAACTAGAGTAGCCAGATGGGTATTATTGCTTGAAGAGTATGATTATGTTATTGAACATCGACCTGGAAGTAAAATGCAACATGCAGACGCTTTGAGCAGAAATCTTTTTGTTGGAGCTGTTGAGTTAAGCCTACATGATCAAGTTAAGCAAGCACAGATGTTGGATGAAGGTATTAAGGCGATTATAGAGATTGTAAAACTTCAGCCATACATCTACAGCAATGGTTAATTGTACAAAGGACTAGAAAGAAAGTTAGTTATACCAAGAAATTTAGAATTTGAGATTTTAAGAAGAATACATCAGAAGGGTCATTTTGGAAAAAGGAAAAATATACAACTTCTAGAACAAGAATATTACATCAAAAATATTAACAAGAAGATTGAAGAATTTTTATTGTCGTGCATACCATGTCTGCTAGGAAACAAAAAAGAAGAAATCAGGAGGGATTTTAATTTGCATTGACAAGGAAAGCATTCCTTTACACGCCATTCATTGTGATCATATTGGACCTCTTTCACAGACGAGAAATATGTATAATTATATATTAACTGTGTAGACGGATTTACAAAGTTTTTGTGGTGTGTTTACAGTGAAAGGGACTACCAGTAGAGAGACTATAGACAAGTCAAAGATTCTTCAGCAAACATTTGGATATCCTATACGTGTGATTTCAGATCGTGGCAGTGCGTTAACCAGAAATGACTTTATTATGAGAAGGAGAGTGTTATCGCCATATACGTCGTTGATGTCCAAATACATACATTGATTTATATCTTTTCTTGAATGTGGCGGTAGTAGGTACGTTTCTCATCAGTCCCTTCCTTTCCATCCATTCCTGCAGCGTCTACCATAGGACAGAGAGAGACAGCAATACATGGCTGGAATAACACTGACCGGAACGGACGCCATTTTTAAAAGATAAGTATTAAGTTTCGTCTAATCCGTTGCCGCGAAAGCATCTCTTCAGAGCCTTTACCGCTAATATATCTGGATTACGTGATAAATCCGGGTTTTCGGGTCTATATATCAAACTAGACCTACATAATTATCAAGTTACACTAATTTGAAGTGCTGTGAAAGTAATAGGAACCGTTTATCTGTGAAACCACGCCGGCTTGCCGCGTGGCTAACCTACACATCAAGGGCAGGCAAGCCCCTAGCAACTGGAAGGTGACTTCAGACTTCTAGAAAGGTAAGGCGCTGCATCCTGTGTCCTTCTCTTGTTCCTGTTTCTCCATACCAATATAGCTTCCTTCAAATCAATGTATGCTGCCACATAAAGTTTTATTACAGTCCACAAACCGCCGATTCTCATAGCAAGGCTTTGAATCACCGCTCCAGGCTTTTAGAAGCCTAGAAAGAGCTGTTTAGACAGTTCTATTCCCGCACCCTCATGTTAGCCTTTAAAGATTTCCATAAAGCTCAAGGCGCTAACATTTTGGTCCTTCGCAAGCCGGATTTATTTTCTATTTACAATCCAGTGTATTAGACGATCTTCATTTCTTTCCCTAGGGATCCCCGCACTACTTAATTACATTCGCCCCGAACTACTTAATTACATTCGTCTCATTAAATTCTACTCAATAATTTCATCTAATCAAAATCATAGCTAAGTACCTACGCATTCCCCTATAAGGAACCGGTTTAATATTATCAGTTTTCTACATTAGCGGCTATTGTTACCGCGCGCATTATATGTAGTTATCGAATATAGGTTGTTTACGCTAGTTTGAGAGCTCACTCACTGCATTCCGATCTTTTTACTAGAACTGTTGGTTCGTTACGTATCGATCTATTTCATTGTTTTAAATCAAGATGCCTCGACCTGCAGCTGATGCTAAGGATAAGAAAACTGATGAATCAGCCTCATCGAATTTAAGTTCAGAACTTATTCTCGTAGAAGCAAAACGAAATGCCCTTTTCGAATCAATTCAAATTGTGTTCGAAAGGGCGAAAAGGGCCCACGTTGACAGCGAAATGGCGGAGAGTTTTCTGGATTCGGTCGAGACTATTGATGAAACTCGATCTGAGTTTAGGGACCTCGTCAGCGAGCAGAATTGGCTTCTTTTAGAAATTAATCCATCCGCGAAACCTAACTATCAATCGTTGATTTCCTTTGATGATCTTTTTTGTCGTATCAAACGTGTGTTGAAGCAGATTGAGCCTGTGCCTTCTAGGGTGAACGCTGACGCTACTGGCCAGCATGCTGATCAAATGATCATTAGATCTAAACGGCCTACTTTAGCGCCAATAGAAATTGTGTCATTTGACGGTGACATTCGCAATTGGCCCTTATTCTATGAATGCTACAATACACGAAAATCCATCGTTGACAGACGCTGAGAGACTGTACTATTTGATAGGAAAGCTTTCCACAAAAGCACAAGCGGTAATTTCAGGCATCGCACCGTGTCCTGAAAACTATAAAATAATCGTAAAGTGTCTCGTGGATAGGTATCAAGATAAACGCACACTTGCTTCTACATATCTAGATCAGATGATTAATCTTAAATTAACTGGCCCCGCTTCTGCATCTAATATGCAAACATTTATGGACCAGTATGTCACTGCCGCAAACGCCATAAAAATTCTTGGAATAAATGATTTGGCAGATTTTGTATTTTTGCATATAGCACTCAAAAAGTTGGACGGAGAAACGATACGTGCTTTCGAGTCACAATATCGTGAAGTTTCGTTGCCGACTTTTAGTCAGCTGGCCGAGTTCATTAGAAGTCAACATAGGATTTATCAAAACACATTGCCTAGCACGGCTGGTGTTTCGACGCGTAGTTCCGTTAAATCTCGTAATAATGCTCCAAACCCGCAGAGTTATGTAGCCACCGCGACTGCTAACAAAAAATGCCTCTGTGACAATATTGTGCACGATCACTTTTTCAAGTGCCATAAATTCACTGAGATGACGCCGTCCGCACGTTTTAAATGCGTGAAAGATAACGGTGCATGTATTAATTGTTTAAGCATTAAACATAAGTCTCGCGATTGTAATTCAACGGTCAAATGTCGCAACTGTCATCAAAAACACCACTCTTTATTGCATTTCAATAGGGGTCCGAATCAAACCGCCTCACAATCTAATAATAGTGGATCGGTGTCGGTAGCCAGATCCGAATCTGCGACACTGAGCGAGTGCGCCACGGCGCCGCCGCAGCTGTCGTCGTCGCAGTCGTACCCACCGCTAATCAGTGCACTCGTACCGGCGGCGGCATCTACTGCGAGCGAGCCGAGCGTATCGTCGATGTTCTGCTAGGAGCATCTATTTTTCCGCACCTGTTGATGCCTGATACGGTACATAGCAGCATGCATGGAATACCGCCCGCCATACAAACAGTGTTAGGGTACGTTATAATGGGTTCCGCGCCCGCACTGCTCCCCTATAAGTCTACAGCCGCATGTTGTGCTGTCGTAGAAGATGATTTAGGCCACCTCCTCAAGCGTTTTTGGGAACTTGAGGATGTTTCCGCTCCAACCTCGACCAGTCAGGATGACCTTGAATGTGAAATTCATTTCCGCACTACTACTACGCGTGATTCTAATGGTAGGTACACCGTTGCGTTTCCATTTCGCGACGATGTGTATAAGTTGGGAGATTCTTTCTCCACAGCGCGTCGCCGGTTTATGTGCTTAGAAAAAAGGTTGGAATCATCAAATTTTCTACGCAATGCCTATGACGACATCATTCGCGAATACATTTTGAAGGGTTATGTAACCGAAGTGGGTCCTATTGACAGTAATAATATAATATCCACCGCCGCCGCTTCCTATTTCGTACCACATCATTGTGTTCAACGTCTAGATAAGACATCCACTAAGGTCCGCATGGTTTTAGATGCTAGTTGTAAAACTAGCACAGGTTTGTCCTTGAATGATGTTCTTCATTCAGGCCCTAATTTACAAGGTGACTTGAATAGTATTATTTTGAATTTTCGGTTATTCAAAATCGCCGTTTCAGCAGATTGTAGACAAATGTTTCTGCAATTGGGAATGTTGGAGCGAGACCGCAAATATCAAAGATTCATTTATCGCTTCCATCCGGAACATAAATTGACGGTTTTTGAACTGAATCGTGTTGCGTTTGGTATGAAGTCATCTGTATTTCACGCGATCCGCGTAGTTCATCAGCTGATTTCTGATGAAGGTAAGAAACTCCCAACTGCAGATGCAATAGCATCCGCTTCCACGTACATGGATGACGTCTGCTACAGCATTATGTCAAATGATTCTTCGCAAGAAGACGAGAACGTCGCTATCAATTCATGTATCGAGCTTATACAATTATTTAAATGCGGTCAGTTCGAACTCGTGAAGTGGACAAGTAACTCGGACGCTGTCCTTCGCGCTATTCCCGCCTCGCATCGAGCTTCGTCAGATCTCGAGATTGATAAAGATGTACCTGACAAAATCCTAGGTACACACTGGGACAAATCCGATGACGTTTTTAAGTTCAAGATCGCAAAGCCAGACTCAAGCTGTACTAAGCGCAGTATCTTATCCGTCGTTGCGCGCTTATGGGACAATCTAGGGCTGGTAGCCCCCGTCGTACTTTATGCCAAGCTCCTGATTCAGGAGTTATGGTTATTAAAGTGCGACTGGGACGATACCCCCCCGCAACGCATCATAAACCTCTGGAGGCAGTTCTGTAGCGAACTTCCCGCACTCAACGAGATACGCGTTCTGCGGCATCTCGGGGTAGTGCAGGGTTGTGTAGCAAACCTACTAGGATTCGCTGATGCAAGTGAGCGTGCTTACGGCGGAGTTGTCTACTTGCAAGTCAAGGATAACGCTGATACGACCGTTAGACTTGTGTGTTCAAAATCGAGAGTTTCGCCGCTTAAAACTATTTCAATTGCTCGCTTAGAATTGTGTGCTACAGTTTTATTATCTACGCTTATGCGTAATGTGCTGAACAATTTTGAACCAAGGTACAAAATTTCGAACATCTTTGCGTTTACCGACTCGAAAATCGTTCTTTGTTGGATTAATTCTTCTCCGCACCGCTGGCAAACCTTTGTGGCAAATCGCGTCGCAAAGGTTGTCGATAACATTCCCGCAAGTTGTTTCCATCACGTGGCAGGCATTGAAAACCCTGCTGACTGTTTATCGCGTGGTTTATCACCCGCGCTGCTTGTCAATCACCCTCTGTGGTTTACCGGACCCCCATGGGCATCAAAGCATTCATCAGAGTGGCCTATTTCTGAATTCGACCGCGAAGACGTTAATGAGGTGCCGGAACTGAAGCCATCTGCGCACGCTATAACAGTGGGTGGATGAAAATCGCCTATTTATGAGCTCGCTCAACGTGTCTCTTCATGGCCGAAGTTACTTCGCATTATCGTCTATATGTACCGCTTTTCAAAGTTATTACCGCGCAAATCTTACATGAACAAATCTGATTTAGATTTTGCTGAAATTAAAATAATATCCGCATTACAACAGGTCTATTTTATTGATGATATAAATAAATTAAAAAATAATGAGAACTGTTCCTCCGCTATGCAAAAACTTAAACCGTTTCTAGACGCGAACGGTGTTATCCGCGTCGGCGGTCGGTTGACTTACGCAGAAATCAATTACGCACAGAAACACCCTTATGTATTACCTAGGCATGATCACGTGATTGATATTTTAATCGATTATTACCATCGTAAACATTTACACGCCGGCCCCGAATTGCTGATGTCCTTACTTAGGAATCAGTATTGGATAATGGCAGCGCGACGCGTTATTCGTCATCGTATCCACAAGTGCAATACGTGCTTCAGAGCAAAACCACGTCCTTCTTTTCCAATCATGTCAGACTTGCCCGAGTTCCGCGTCACCCAAGTTGACAAGCCATTCACGCATACTGGATGTGATTATGCTGGTCCTCTCCAGTATACTCCGGTTCGTGGAAGAGGTATTAGAAGCCGCAAGGCTTGGCTCTGCATTTTCAGGTGTCTGACAACCAGCATATAGAAATCGCTACGGAATTAAGTACCGCCAATTTCCTTGCTGCTCTGAAACGATTTCTAGCACGTCGCGGTCCTGTGCAGTGTATATACACTGACAATGGTACTAATTTTGTCGGATGTAGTTCTTACCTTTGCGATCTTTATAGGTTCCTCGATGAGCATCGCCCGCATCTTGAATATGAGCTTTCAGAAAGTCGCATAGAGATGAAGCGCATAACACCCCAGTCGCCTCATATGGGAGGTTGCTGGGAGAGCATGGTAAAGCTGGTAAAATCTCATTTATTCAAGATTATCGGTCAACAAATATTATCTTATGAAGAGCTGTTGACGGTGCTAACGCAAATCGAGGCACTTGTAAATTCGCGTCCTCTGACCGCTATGAGTAGCGACCCTTCAGAGCCATCGGCTCTTACGCCAGCTCATTTTCTTAACACTGCTCCCCTACACTCTCTGCCTGCTCCCCAAGTGGAAAACGTAAGTTTGCTGCACAGACATTCGATTTTGCAAAAGACGGTACAGTCTTTCTGGCAGCGATGGCGCGTAGAATATTTGCATCAACTGCAATCTAGATCCAAGTGGAACACTCCAACCACTCCTATCCCGCTGCGATCAGTAGTTATACTGATTGTCGATAACGCTCCACCATTTGCTTGGCCTCTAGGTGTGGTGGAGGCTGTTCATACCTCGAAGGATGGCATAACGCGGTCTCTTACCATTTTGAACTTCTAAGGGTAGCCTGGTCCGCCCAGTTGTCCGTGTGTGTCTTTTACCGAGCCAGTGAGTGTAGCTCTCTTACTTTAGGTTAGTTTTAGAGATAGGTTTATTGCAAATAGATAAATTTATGTTTTCTCTGACTCTTTTTAGAGCAGACGATCCCGCAAATAAATTGTTAAGGACTGACTCTGTCTGGATCAGATCCTATCGCTTAATTAAATAAATTAATTAAATAGGTAAACTTTAGGGTTAACTTGACTACTTACTTTCTTTTAAAGGCAACCCTTTAAGGTCGGGAGAATGTTACCGCCATATACGTCGTTGATGTCCAAATACATACATTGAATTATATCTTTTCTTGAATGTGGCGGTAGTAGGTACGTTTCTCATCAGTCCCTTCCTTTCCATCCATTCCTGCAGCGTCTACCGTAGGACAGAGAGAGACAGCAATACATGGCTGGAATAACACTGACCGGAACGGACGCCATTTTTAAAAGAAAAGTATTAAGTTTCGTCTAATCCGTTGCCGCGAAAGCATCTCTTCAGAGCCTTTACCGCTAATATATCTGGATTACGTGATAAATCCGGGTTTTCGGGTCTATATATCAAACTAGACCTACATAATTATCAAGTTACACTAATTTGAAGTGCTGTGAAAGTAATAGGAACCGTTTATCTGTGAAACCACGCCGGCTTGCCGCGTGGCTAACCTACACATCAAGGGCAGGCAAGCCCCTAGCAGCTGGAAGGTGACTTCAGACTTCTAGAAAGGTAAGGCGCTGCATCCTGTGTCCTTCTCTTGTTCCTGTTTCTCCATACCAATATAGCTTCCTTCAAATCAATGTATGCTGCCACATAAAGTTTTATTACAGTCCACAAACCGCCGATTCTCATAGCAAGGCTTTGAATCACCGCTCCAGGCTTTTAGAAGCCTAGAAAGAGCTGTTTAGACAGTTCTATTCCCGCACCCTCATGTTAGCCTTTAAAGATTTCCATAAAGCTCAAGGCGCTAACAGAGAGTATTCAACATATAACCATAACAACAGGGGTGCCCAGAGGTAATGGTCAAGTGGAACGCATTCACAGAATAATTATAGCAGTTCTAGCAAAACTATGTATTGAAGAGCCATCTCAATGGTACAAGCAGGTCAGCCGAGTGCAAAGCACTAAATAGCACATACCAAAGAAGCATTGAAAAGCATTGAAGCTCATGTTGGGTACAAAGATGAAAACAAAAGAAGACGTCGAAATTTATGATTTGCTTCAGCAAGAGCATAGAAGTAATTTATTGCAGAATAGAGAAGACTTAAAGATGAAGGCAAAAGAACAAATAAGAAAAGTACAAGATGAAAATTGTAAGACATATAATAGAAGAAGAAAAGAAAGTCGAAAATATGTAGTACGAGACGTTGTAGCCATCAAATGAACACAGTTTGGAACTGGACTGAAGATCAAGCCGAAGTATCTAGGACCATACAGGGTCACTAAAGTAAAAAGAAATGATCGATATGATGTTGAGAAGATGGACCACATGGCAGATGGTTCTCGAGTGACAACTTCCTCTGCAGATCATATGAAGCCATGGGCCGGTTTTTTTAATTTTATTATTATTTTTAATAACTTCTTCAGCCAAATAGGACGTCCAATACTATGTCAAGGAACTTAGAAGCAATTTGTTTTATTTGAATATGTGAAATGTAAAAAAAAAAAAGTAGATTTATTTCACCACGTTAAGCTTCGATCATGAGTTTCCAAATTAAGTGATTTCAATAAGTGAATTACGTTCAGTTAATTTTCAATTCAGTTAAATATTATATCAAACGAGTTATTACCAATAGTCATTTAAAATGAATTGAGGAAATTACAACTATGTCTATGCAAGTGGAGGCGATACTCAATAGCCGTCCCTTGTGCCCCTTATCATCCTGTCCTAACAACCTACTCTCCTTATCCCCAGGGCACTTCATCATTGGTCGACCGTCAACGGCACTACCTACACCAACCCTGGAATATAATGATACCAACCAAAGAGATAAATATAAAGGTCTTGAACAAATAAGGCGTCACTTCTGGCAAAGATGGCAGAAGGAGTACTTGTCAGAGCTTCAACAAAGGACAAAATGGCGTAAAGGCAATAGGTGGCATGGTGCTCCTAGCTGATGATAATAGCCTCCCACTAATCAGGCGTATGGGACGAGTTTTTCATCTATTTCCTGGACCTGATGGAGTTTCAAGAGTTGCAGAGATGAAAACTTCACGAGGCTGAGTGCGTCGACCTTTTACCCGTCTTTGCCCGCTGCCTATTGCTGCAGAACTGAAGGGTTGAAAACCAAGTTTTCAACGGTCGGGAATATCTTGAGCCGAAGCACCTCACAGTTAGCACGTAGCATTCACACGTCGATAGGTCGACGTACTTTAATTATTTTAGTAGGCGTTTAATAGTTAGAATACAAAATTCATTTTCATGTGTCATAACAGTCTACCGACCACTCACTAACTAAGCACGATACTTTTCAATAAACTTATTAATTTTAATTGGACTTTAATTAGCCACAGTGTATAGTCAAAATATACAATAGTAATGAGTTTGTATATGCCTACTAACTGTTCTAAAAATTTAGCTGATTTTACGCAATGTTTAAGAAAAAATTGTTCAATTATTGACGATAATAGAGACACAGAAGCAATTTATATTTTAGACGATTAAAATGCGCATCATAAAGAGATTTTTTGTACTGAAATGCTGGCTTTTTGTAATGATCAGGATGTGGACCTGTGTTGATATAAAAGGGCGCCGAACCTGATACGTTCACTTTTGTAAGTGTAGCGCATGGGTGTACCAGGTGGTTGGACCATCGTATTGTCACGGGTGCTGCACTGCACACCATCTATAAAGCGGGTATATGAACTGGATGTGCAGTGGTCTGACCACCTTCCACTCATTATTGAATTTGACCTGGGCCAGGTTAGTAGTAAGGAGGGGGTGATCCGTGCACTGGCTTCTAATAAGATTATATGGGGCGAGCGCACGAATAGGCCAATTGAAAATTTTCATAAAAGATGTCACTATCAACTGAGGGAAATAGATTTTCCTCGAGAGCTTTCGGCTTGCTGTGA
The DNA here is from genome assembly GCA_963555695.1 of Dasypolia templi. Classification (NCBI taxonomy): domain Eukaryota; kingdom Metazoa; phylum Arthropoda; class Insecta; order Lepidoptera; family Noctuidae; genus Dasypolia; species Dasypolia templi. The sequence continues at coordinate 4,127,387 of OY743147.1, forward strand.
TGGTATTTGTTACACTGTAGAAACTCGGTCCATACTGAGAAACATGTATGTAAAGTTGGTCTCTATTCTGTCTGAAGCTGCAGCCAGTTCTAATGAGCGAGGCGAGTCACGGAGGAGAGATGGCTATGTTGCTGGTTGCAATAGGTATGTGGCAGGTTTTCATATCGTAGCCAGGCTGCATTTTTTGGCGTGGGTTTATGCTGGGAAGCCTAATAATGGTCAACTGTATTTTGATATGTGTGATAGTAGAAGGGCTTTCAAAAACAGTTAAAATGTTGTCAACATAGACAGGATCAGATTAAAATGGATATTCTAGCGTCACACCACATTCCCAGAGATTTAAAAACGTTTTGGAAACAAACGGCAAAATTAATGTAAAGTCTGGCTTCCCTGTGAGTGTTAATGGTAGTAGTGATCATACTATAATATATGATAACTGTAGGAACGGAACGTTATGGATGATAGTGAAATGAGATGTGAAGATGAATGACAGATGTGAAGCATAAACAAGTGACAGTGATGACTGTACGAAATAGTCAAGGAGTAAAAGAGATAGGGAATGAATATTTTAAAAAAATAGAGAATAAGTTGACAGAAAGGAGGAGCAAGACGTTAGAATAAGAGATGTAAAGACGGAAAATTATAAATACAAAAGTTAAGAAGCAATCAGCAGTTTTATTGAACATTTATTGAGTTTATCCCACAACTTTTTGGGGGCTCGTCCGGGATAGCTCAATATTTTAAGTTTTCGGACCCAAAGAAGCTAAAAGAAAAAAAACAGAAGACGACACTCTCGTCACGGCATTTTTTGTTAAGACGCCATAACGAGAAAAAAACGGTGCTGATTGAAGACGGTAACAATTGTTACAATAAAGACGAAATATGGAAAGGACGCCGCGACAAGGGAAAAATCGCCGCCAAGCCGACTACGACGAAGACGAACATGACGCATCCACATCGGCTAGGCAAGCGTTTCACCGTGATCAGGCTATTTTCCACGAGAGCCTTGTCCCAAACTTTAGTGGGCAAGACAAGACGTTTGCGGTAGCCAAATGGGCACAGGACATTGACGACAATGCTGAGATTTTTCAGTGGTCGCCCCTACAAACTCTGATTGTAGCCAGAAGGGCTTTGGTCGGAACTGCTGCGCTATGGCTAAGATCTGAAAAACCTTTTAAAAGCTGGGAGGATTTGAAGGCTGGATTATGTAAAGAATTTCCGGATTCGGTGGATAGTAAAACAATCCACGAGATGATGGCTGCCAGAAAGAAAAAGAAGGATGAAAGGTGTTTAGACTACATGCTAGTCATGAAGGAGATGGGAAAACGCGGCAAGATGCCCGATTATGTTGCTATTAAATATATCATTGACGGCATAATCGATTCAGTAGTAAACAAAATGTTGTTGTATGGAGTTACGACGTACGCAGAGCTGAAAGAAAAAATAAAAATATACGAGACGATCAAAGAAAAGATGAGGATGGATAACAGTCGATACAGGAAGCCTGAAAATCATGAAAAAGGCGCAGGAATCAAGAGGTGTTACAGCTGTGGTGAAAAAGATCATCAATCGTCCCAGTGTCCAAATAAAGAAAAAGGTCTTAAGTGTTTTAAGTGCAACGAATTTGGACACATTTCTACGAAATGCATTCGGTCGACAAACGAAAAGACCCATGATCGGGAACGGCGAGTCGAAAAACCGAACTTGCCCGAGGATAGACGAACGATGTGTGTGACCGACATACCCTTATATATAATGTACTCTGTGCCGACATCACTCCGAACATTCGCGCGGCTGCTGTTGGCGCAACTGACGACTTTGACAGGAGTACCAACGTCAGTGACGGCGACAAGATGGCGATGCCAGTGGGAACTAGCGGTGGGTAATCTTTATTCCGGCAAGTGAATTGATTCACTTATTCCGACTCCGGGTCCGGTACCGGTTCACCTTATTTATTCCTTTGGCACCGGCACTCACTCGCTCATTTTGGTTCCCCGGTTTCGCAGAACATTTTATTCATTTGGTTCACTGGATCATTTGGCACATTTTGAATTGAACAGTTGGTTAGTTAGAGCGATACGACGTGTTCCGAGTACTTCCGAGTGACTTGAGCGAGTGAACGAGAGTGAACAGTGAACGCGCGCTCCGGAATCATTTGGTACCGCGGTGCCGGTAAGGATTGTGAGGAATAAATAAGGTTTACGTATCCGCGTTCGGTACCGGCTCCTTTGGATCAGTACCTCCGGAGTTACCCACCGCTAGTGGGAACTGACGCTAACTTCACTGATGTTTACGTCGAAGAGAAAACGCCGGCACAGAAAGTTGAGAATGCATACAAAACTATTATGGTGAATAAGTGCGAATTAAATGCGTTGATTGACTCTGGTAGTGAGATAAATTTGGTGTGTAACGAACTTTATAATCATCTTGGGGCTCCTGAGTGTGTAAATACTGTCACGAATCTTGTGGGATTAGGCGGCAGTGTAGTGTCGACGAAAAAGTTTACTGCTTGTGTATTGTTAGACGGACACGAATATAACGATATTGCATTTCATGTTGTTCCTAGGCGTACTATGCCGTGTAGTGTAATATTGGGTCAAGAATTCCTTAAAGATGTTTTTACAATTATGTCGAAGGGGTCAATACTGATTGCTCCAAACGTAAACAGTTGGTTATCAAGGCTTGCGTACGTGGTTAGTCAGGATGAGTTTGTTCTAGGTAATATTCAAGACAAGCAGGTGCAACAAGAAGTTATTGATTGTGTGAAGAATTATACACCAGTACAGGTAAAGGAAGCGCCTATAGAATTGCGCATTGTGCTCAAGGATGACATACCAGTGGCTCAGCGACCAAGACGTATATCTTTAGTTGAACAACAGATTGTTGAAAAGCAAGTATCAGAGTGGCTTAGAGATGGAATAATTCGTGTAAGTTTTTCAGAATATTCCTCACCTTTAGTGTTAGTAAAGAAAAAATGTGGCAGTACTAGATTATGTGTAGACTATAGACCTATAAACAAAAAGATGATAAAAGATGAATTTCCTCTGCCTATTATTGATGATTTGATTGATAAACTTAAAGGTGCACGTGTTTTTAGTGTATTAGATTTAAAGAATGGATTCTTCCATTTGAGAGTCAGTAAAGAAAGTATAAAGTACACTGCCTTTGTAACACACAATGGACAGTATGAGTTTTTGAGGGCTCCGTTTGGTTTGTCGGTTTGCCCAAAGTATTTATTCGATTTGTGACTATGGTGTTTCAGGAACTTATAGCAAAAGGAATATTGGTTATATTCATCGATGATTTATTAATACCTGCTATTGATGAATATCAGGCACTGCAGCGGTTTAAAGAAGTGTTAGCTGTTGCATCACAATATGGCTTGCAGATTAATTGGAAGAAGGCACAATTACTATGTCGAAGAATAGAGTACCTTGGACACATCATAGAGGATGGAAAAGTTCAACCCTCGCTGGACAAAACAGAAGTTGTTACCAGGTACCCTGAACCAAAGACTTTTAAGCAACTTCATAGTTTTGTGGGATTAACTTCCTATTTTAGGAAGTATATTAAAGATTTTGCATTAATTGCTAAACCATTAACTGATTTATTAAAGAAGAATGTTAACTTTGTGTTTGAAGATGTCCAGAGAAGTGCATTTAATGTGTTGAAGAATGCTTTAACTAGTAGCCCAGTGTTAAGGATATTTGATCCTCAGTTATTAACTGAATTGCATACCGATGCCTCTGCAATAGCATACAGTGCTATCTTGCTTCAGAGAGACCATACAAGTGAGTTACATCCTGTACACTACTACAGTAGGAAGACCAGTGATGCTGAGAAGAAGTATAGTAGCTATGAGTTGGAAGTTTTGGCCATTATCGAAGGGGTAAAGAAGTTTAGGCATTACTTGTACGGAAAACACTTTAAAATTGTTACAGACTGTCAAGCTTTTCAGAAGACCTTGAATAAAAAGGACCTAACAACTAGAGTAGCCAGATGGGTATTATTGCTTGAAGAGTATGATTATGTTATTGAACATCGACCAGGAAGTAAAATGAAACATGCAGACGCTTTGAGCAGAAATCTATTTGTTGGAGCTGTTGAGTTAAGCCTACATGATCAAGTTAAGCAAGCACAGATGTTGGATGAAGGTATTAATGCGATTATAGAGATTGTAAAACTTCAGCCATACAAAGACTACATCTACAGCAATGGTTTATTGTACAAAGGACTAGAAAGAAAGTTAGTTATACCAAGAAATTTAGAATTTGAGATTTTAAGAAGAATACATCAGAAGGGTCATTTTGGAAAAAGGAAAATGATACAACTTCTAGAACAAGAATATTACATCAAAAATATTAACAAGAAGATTGAAGAATTTTTATTGTCGTGCATACCATGTCTGCTAGCAACAAAAAAAGAAGGTAAACAGGAGGGATTTTTAAATTGCATTGACAAGGAAAGCATTCCTTTACACACAATTCATTGTGATCATATTGGACCTCTTTCAGAGACGAGAAAGATGTATAATTATATATTAACTGTGGTAGACGGATTTACAAAGTTTGTGTGGTTGTTTCCTGTGAAAGGGACTACCAGTAGAGAGACTATAGACAAGTTAAAGATTCATCAGCAAACATTTGGAAATCCTATACGTTTGATTTCAGATCGTGGTAGTGCGTTTACCAGCAATGACTTTAAGGAGTATTGTGACAAGGAGAGTATTCAACATATAACCATAGCAACAGGGGTGCCCAGAGGGAATGGTCAAGTGGAACGCATTCACAGAATAATTATAGCAGTTCTAGCAAAGCTATGTATTGAAGAGCCATCTCAATGGTACAAGCATGTCAGCCGAGTGCAAAAAGCACTAAATAGCACATACCAAAGAAGCATTGACACCACTCCCTTTGAACTCATGTTGGGTACAAAGATGAAAACAAAAGAAGATGTCGAAATTTATGATTTGCTTCAGCAAGAGCATAGAAGTCATTTCTTGCAGAATAGGGAAGATTTAAAGATGAAGGCAAAAGAACAAATAAGAAAAGTTCAAGATGAAAATTGTAAGACATATAATAGAAGAAGAAAAGAAAGTCGAAAATATGTAGTAGGAGACGTTGTAGCCATCAAACGAACACAGTTTGGAACTGGATTGAAGATCAAGCCAAAGTATCTAGGACCATACAGGGTCACTAAAGTAAAAAGAAATGATCGATATGATGTTGAGAATATGGACCACATGGCAGATGGTTCTCGAGTGACAACTTCCTCTGCAGATCATATGTAGCCATGGCCAGTTTTTGGAAATACTGTTATGTTAGGTGAGTGAGTCTTGTTGATTGTCATCTATTAGGTTAGGGGATACCTTTAGGGTTTGTTCTTGACCTAATATTTCCCTATGATGGTATTAAGACATGCTACATTGCTATGTGGGTTTTTGAGTTATGTTGCTGTGTGCAATTTATTGTTGATAAGTGTTATTAGACAATGTAAAATATGTGTTGAACAGGAGTTTTAGAATTGTTTACCTTAAGTTAGTAGTTTTATTTAATGTAAGAATTTAGGATGTGCTTTTAGTTTAAATCTGACTGGGGACAGTCAGACATCAGAATGGCCGAGCTGTAGGAACGGAACGTTATGGATGACAGTGAAATGAGATGTGAAGATGAATGACAGATGTGAAGCATAAACAAGTGACAGTGATGACTGTACGAAATAGTCAAGGAGTAAAAGAGATAGGGAATGAATATTTAAAAAAAATAGAGAATAAGTTGACAGAAAGGAGGAGCAAGACGTTAGAATAAGAGATGTAAAGACGGAAAATTATAAATACAAAAGTTAAGAAGCAATCAGCAGTTTTATTGAACATTTATTGAGTTTATCCCACATAACTAATCTTTTTTAAGATTATTTTAAAGTGGAGCCACAGTCTGATTTAGACACAAGCCGATGTGACGATGATGGGGCTATCGACCAGGAGCGAGTTTTTAAATTTACTGCTTGTGATGTGCAAACAGTTATACTTGGTATGCAGAAGGTTAAGTCTCCTGGGTATGATGGCCTCAGCATTGAGCATCAAAAGTTTGCTGGTACTCACCTGCCGCGTGTGCTCTCCATGTTTTATAATTTATGTTTATGTCACGGTTACTTGCCTGAAGAGCTGACAAAAACAATTGTAGTACCGATTGTCAAGAATAAGACTGGTGACATGTGAGATAAAGAAAACTATTGGCCCATCTCACTGGCCACAATAATGGCCAAGGTACTAGACAGCTTGTTTAATAACATTCTCTTGAAGCACATAAAGCGCAATGATGCCCAATTTGGTTTCAGGAGTGGGCTGTCAACGGAGAGCGCAATGTTGTGACTTAAGCAAGCTATCGGGTACTACACGGAGTGAGAGACGCCGGCGTATGTTTGCTTCCTGGACCTGTCCAAAGCCTTTGCTGGGGTGTTATATTTTCAACTGTGGGCCAAATTGGAAGGCGCGGGTGTGCCGACTGAAGTCATCTCCGTTTTGCGCCATTGGTACACGTGTCAGAGGAACCAGGTGAGATGGGCTGGTGCTGTATCTGATGCATATGCTATGGGGTGTGGCGTACGGCAGGGGGGGATAAACTCTCCTTTGTTATTTAATCTCTATGTTAATGACCTCAACGGCAAGCTCAGTGGTACTCATGTGGGATGTTTTGTAGAGGGAGTGAGCGTAAATAACATCAGTTATGCGGACGACATATTACTGCTCGGACCGCGCTTATGCGCTGCGAAAACTTGTGTTAACCTGCGAGGCGTACGCGGCGGAACATGGACTGAGGTATAACTCGAAGAAGAGCGAAGTGGTCGTTTTCCAGAGTGGAAAGCGAGTTCCAGTGCATGTTCCGCCTATTATGCTTAATGGTGCGGCTCTGCGGATGGTGAGCAGCTTTAAGTATCTGGGGCAAATTGTGACATAAGAGTTGCAAGATGGACGCGGACATAGAGAGGGAGCGCAGAGCATTGGCAGTCAGGGGGAATATGGTTGCACGCAGGTTTGCTCGCAGCTCGTGGGTAACCCTTACTCGCCGGGCTACGAGTGCTCTTCTTGTCCAATACCACAACGTCTTCAGGATGCTAATGCGGCTGCCCCGCTACTGTAGTGCGTCCGGAATGTTTGCGGAGGCGCGAACGGACGGCTTCCATGCGGATATACGTAAGAAGGTAGCCTCATTGTTGCAGCGCGTGCGAGGCAGTAGCAACAGTATCCTGCAGATGGTTGTATCTCGTGCGGATTGCGGACCCTATCCAGAACAAATGGATGCTTATTGGGATGGGTGTTGACTAACAAAGTGTATGATATTTTACAAACTCAACAGTTACCTTTATTTTTCATAATTCATTTCTGTGTTTTTTATTTATTTCTCTGATTTCTCTGTTTTTTTTTGTTATTGTATGGATTGATTTTATCTGAAATAAATAAAGGTATGAGGAAAAGTGTAAAGTTCAGTCTATGGAAAAGGGACTATCCTCCTACCAGACGGGTGTTATGCCTGGTGGGCCACTGCCCAACGATTGATGTTGGGATGTTGTATAATTGCTTGCTGCATGGTTAACTGTGATTGCACGATGCAGGAATTTGTGTGACGTTGGTGTGATGCGTAGTTTGCATGTGGTGGTGTAGTTGTGCCACCACAACAGTATAAGAGTGGGCAATAAGAGGCAGGTTTTTACACTTAAACCATACCAGTGCATATTAGGCATATATACCTATGCAATGAAAAAGGACTTTCTACGATACAGGTAGACATGTGTGTATATAATGAGCATCTACATAAAAGCTAGCCACCTAACCCTTTAACCCCGTACTGAAATAAACCTAAATAGTAATGTCCCGCTGACGCTTCAAGTGACAAGTATAAGTTGTTTCGATGCACTCAGCTACACATATTTCAATGAAATTTGGCACACAGGTAGACCATGTCTTGAATTATTAACGTATAGGTTTTTTTATTCCACAGTTCCCCTAAGTTGCATCTGAAAGCACATGCTTATGCAGTATCTAGTTACAAAATGATTATAATATTAAATCAATGTAGCATAAATTTAATATTTTTTAGAATATACATCATAGGTACTTAACAAATAAGTGGTGGAAGATATAAGAAATTATCAAAACACTACCTTGTAAATACAAACACGGTATAGCTGTTTTAGTAACGCCTTGACCCCATGTTCTGTATGCCTGTTTAAAATGGTAGTCACACACTTTTAATGACTTAAGACCCTTCTCAGGATCTTCAAGAGCTATGTTTTCGGGTATGTCTGATACCTACGCTTCAAAGAGGGCAGGTTATTTACTTCTATTCGGAAAACCATGCATTGACACTCCTGGAAATAAGTTATAGTAATTTAATGGTAGGTACACAAATAAAAAAATCTGGATAGGTTTCAGAGCTGTAATGTTGTAGTCTATTGTTAATCATTAGTAGTTAAGTTAAAGAATCTCGAGTTTTGGAATCGCTTAACGTGGATTGTGAAAAATTTAGAAGAGGAAAGTAAGTTCATCGACAGCGCATCAGCGGGTGTGCAAAGTGAATGTTAATACACTCGAAGAGGACAAACAGCAATGTAAGTCATCAACGGAATGGATGGAAGTTGTAAAACGCAAAGGTAAAAACATTTCATTTAAAATAGATACAGGATCAATGATTAATGTTATCTCTTAAATTACCTATTTAAACTTAGGATTATTAATTACAGACTTTATGCCATTCACAAAACGCGTACATTCCTTTACATGTCAATCAATTACCAATTATAGGTATTGACAATATACCGTTTGTTTATAATAAAACACGTTACGTGTTGTCATTTGTTGTTATGGATTTAAACGGTCAGAATGTACTAGGTTTGGAGGGTTGTATTGCATTGGGAATAATAAGTCAAATTAACACAGTAAATATTGACCATTACTATTATTTATTTCAAGGATTGGGAAAATAACCCGGTAAAAATAGTATTGTCGTAGTGGATAAAAATGTATAGCCCGTTGTTTGCCCAACTAGGAAAATTCCTTTGGGACTTAAGGATAAATTGTTGGTTGAGATACATAGAATGAGTTGTCGCGAAAAAAGATGGCAGCATTTAGAAGATTTAGAAGGCGTAGAATCTTTTATTGATGAGCACGACCGAAGATTAGAGTGCCTCTTGAACAACAAATACGTAAAATCGCTAAAACTAAAACCACGATTAACTTCGATAAAACATTAGAAAACTTAGGTGAAAGTCACTTACGTCATTTGTTAAATCTTACCGACCCAAACAAAATCTGTGACCGATTAATACCTACATGCAATATAAACTTGCCTTAAAAATAACACAATTACGACAGTAATACCGCAAAAACATAGCTTAAAAAAACCATGGATGACGCTCGGATTACTGCGCTGCATACGTAACCGCAATGACATGCAAACTAAGTTAAAGGATGAACCACATAACGTAATATTAAAAATCACCTTCAAAAGATACAGAAACTTGTGCAACTGTATTATTAAAAAAACTAAAGAGGAGACACGATCGAGTTCAATTATCTAAAGCGCATAAAAACCCCAAAAAAATATGGGAAACCATAAATAACATTACTTAACGAAAGCCAAGCAAAACCCCCAACACGGATCTATTGAAGCTTAAGGCTACTCCAAAAGAGTCAGCAGATACTATAAATAAATACTTTTCTAACATAGGTAAAATTCTCGCTAACGAGATAATTGCCAGCACCAACTATTGTTTTGCGCCAAAACAATAGTTATGAGTCACCTAATGATCTACCTAACTCTTCGATCGATCTCTTCTTTTGTACTTTTAAACACAGACCAGGAAGAATTTCAGCGTGTGTTAATGTCTCTGAAATCAGATAGTGCCCCGGGCTGGGACGGCATAACTGTGAACTAGTCGTCCCAATTATAACCCACTTAGCGAACCAGTGCTTTGAGCACGCTACCTACCCGAACGCCTTAAAACTAGCTTTTATAACACCTGTGCACAAGAATAGTGACAAAGCAAACCCGTCAAATTATAGGCCTATATCTGTACTGCCATCAATATCTTAAATAATATAAAGATTAATAAATTCACGTATCTTATCTTACCTTAACAAAAACAACCTTCTATCGCCCTCGCAGTACGGATTCAGACAAAAAAATTCTACGGAAGACGCAGGACTGGCGCTTGCCTCGGCTGTTACCAGTCAAGTGGAGAGTGGAGGCAAGTGGCTTGCTGTCTCTGTCTCCACTTTGCTGGATAGGCTTGAATCAATAGGAGTAAGGGGTATTCCCCACGCCTTGCTCATAGACTATCTAAGCGAATGCAAACAAAAGATTAAGATAAGGCAATACCATTAGATCTGAAGAGACCGTTCAGTTCGGAGTTGGCCAAGGTAGCGTGCTCGCACCGACATTGTTCCTTATATAATGAATACCTTATGTAGTATGAAAATCGCGAATGGACACATTCTTTCATACGCAGATGACACTGCTATAGTGTCCAGTGCCGCTACCTGGTAAAATGTCCGGATAACGGCCGAGCGTGGACTGGCAAGGATAGCAGCTTGGCACTCCCAAAACTAACTTCATCTGCTTCACAAAATACAACTCCTCTCAACCCCCTCCAGAATTTAAAATTAAGATTCATAAATGCCATTATCCTGTAAATCCAAATTGTACTTGCACAGAAATTACTAGAGTGGAATCCACCAAATACCTAGGTATTATGGTTGATCAACTATTGTCCTGGCACAATCACACGGAATTAATAAGGAAATTAATTTGGACGTCATGTAACCTCGAAAAAACTACTACTACAGATTTATATCTCACTTGCTCAGTCCGTCCTGGCATATTGCCTACCTATCTGGGGAGGTTCCACAAAAATTAAATTCTTAGACCTCGAGAGGGCTCAGAGGTCCCTTCTGAAAGTAATGTTTTTCAAACCCTTCAGATTTTCAACACAGAATCTTTACCGGACTTTAGATCTTTTGACCGTTAGAAAGCTTTATGTACTTAGTATAATTCTAAGTAAGCATAAAAATCTTTCGTTCAACCCACAGAAGACAAAAGGCAGAAGGAAAAACACGGTTGCTCCCACTGTCTTAGTAAAGTCTACATTTGTAAAAAGACAATATCCTAGGCAATCATCCCACTTATACAATCTTCTAAATGAAAATCTTGACATATACCCACTAACCTACCGAGAATGCAAAAACGCTTTGTCTAAATGACTTAAATCAAAGACCTATGACGAAGTGGAAAATATGGTGCAATCAATGAGTCTATAATAAACACATAATTACACTAGATAATTTATCTCCAACATGTATGATGTTGAACACTACGACCCACACTTACTCCTCCCATACACACTCACCTCCACACCATCTCCTACACACATAGCACACACTACTCAGCGCGTTTTGCCTTTCATAAAATATCTACTGTGTTTCCGATTCATTCTTTTATTTTAATTTTATTACTGTTTTTATTTGTAAAAGTTTATTTATCTTAAACAGGCCCAATAATTTATTAACGATTATAAAACCTGGGGAAGGGCGGAGAATCCTAACACAAGCAAACTATTTGCTTAAAAGGATTCTCCCCAGTGTAACTACAATAAGTTATTTAAGTTGATGCAATAAACTTCTTTTTTTTTTTTTTCTTGAGACGTGCTAAGAATATCGATGTAAAATAAGAAAAATGTAAATTTGGAGTAACGGAAATTACATACTTAGGTAACAAGTTTGATGCGAACGGAATGCGGGAAGACGACTCAAAAGTCAAAGCTATGATAGAGATGCCGTATCTGACCTATAGGAAGGCTCTGGAAATATCTCTTATTTAGGAATGGTCAATTATTTTGACTAATTTTATACAAAATTACTCGGAGAGTATGAATCTACTTAGGTCGCTGTTAAAAAAGGAAACGGAATGGTCTTGAGAATCCCAACATTCAGAGACTGTAGACAGGATAAAAGTAAAGCTTAGCAGCCCACCGGTGCTGGCATTGTACAGCGACAGCAAGCCAGTAGTGCTGTCGGTGGACGCGTCCAGCGTCGCATTGGGCGCCGTGCTACTGCAGAGTGGCCGCCCGGTGGAGTTCGCCTCGCTTCATATAGATAAAGAAATGCTGGCTATTGTGTTTGGGGTCACCGTGCATACTGACCATAACCCACTGAAAGCTTTATTTAGTAAGCCATAAGTTTCGGTTCTAGCCCGGTTACAGTGAATGATGATGAGAGTGCAAGGATACGACTTTAAGGTGGTATACACTCCGGGCAAATATAATATATGTATATACAGCATGTAACGAAAACCCTGTCCGATCCTGAAGGGTATTATTTGGTATCGTAGTGCGTACACAAATACGTAATCATTTAATGGATACGAGATAATTATTTTTCCCCAATGAAAACAATTAATTTAAAAAGTTAAAAATAATCATACCAAAGGCAACACTAATCGCTCGACAGGGTTCACCAGAGTTCACCTACAGTTTCGTGTCAAAGAAGCCACCTGAACGCGGCGGTCTTTTGTCGCATGCCGCCAAAGAAACGTAGGACTAAAGACATCTACGTTTTGGCTACGCGTAGGTGATATTTTATTGTAGGCTTACGCACAATGACCCCGATTTCTGACCTTCTGTTTATCAAGAAACAATTATTATTGAGTTAATGTGATGTGCTTTTGGCAATGTACCCACTGTAGGTATCAGTTTATTAAAACATTTACTTGTTACATACCTCTATCTATCTAGAACATTAGTACACATTCGACACCTTTTTATTAAATTTGCACGTACTCTACGCAGCGCACATGTGTACGATTTGAGTGACTCGAAAGCTTCCACAATCCGAGCTGTTACTTCGATTTCCGAATCACACCTACACTCACAAATAAAAATTAACATATTCAAATATTCCTGATTGGTATACGACATTGTTCGCGATACGATAGCGGCACGTGATACGTACGGACATCCGATCGCAAGCTATCTCCACGTGATACTGGCAACCAAGTCGGCTAAATCAAAGGGTCGAGGACTCGTTATGAGTACTTACAATGCGGCTGGAGCACGGCGGTGTCCTTTGAAATAAAATAGGCAAAAAATAAAAGATTTCGCCGGCCGGTCGAGTGTTGTCAACTTATGAAAATTTACCATATTTAGTGTTACATTTCGCATGGTAACTAAAAAAAAAAAATCAATAACTTTTGGTTTTTATGAGTTACTTTTTTTTACAATTTTTGCTAGTACGTATGTTAAACCAGGAATACGCCTTTTTTGGATCGGACAGGGTTTTTGTTACATATTGTATAGCGGATACACTATCGCGGGCTCCTCTAAAGGAAATTATGCATGACCGAGTGTCTGCAGAAGTTGAAGTACAAACTTGCTTTATGTTAGAGAATGTGCCATTCAGCCAAACAATTCAGAAAACCATTAAAAAGGATCAGAACAGAGTTAGATAGTGACAGCAGATGGTTAATTAGGTATATTACGATCGGCTGGCCAAAAAATAGGCGTGATTTGTGAATGAGAGAGTTAATGTTTTCTTGCCATATCGCGAACATTGCGTTGACGGTATAGTTTTCTAGGTGTTTGTTTATTCCGCGTGCAAGCGGCGCGCTCGCGAAGTAATGTTTTGGCCAGGAATGTGCGAGGACGTGGAGCGTGCGCTGCGGTCGTGCGCGGCATGCGCGCTGCATGCGCCCCGCCCGCGCCGCCAGCCGCTGCTGCAGCACAGTGTGCCGGCACTGGCCTGGCATACACTTGCCTCGGACACGTTCGAATAAATAAAATAAATTACATGGTTTTAGTTGATTACTTTTCTACAGCCCGCGCCAAACTTTGTGACCGCCCCGAAACTAGGCTAATTGCATTGCGCAGCAAAATATCAAGTTTGAAAATTATATAACCTAATTTATTGACCTTTAATGACATATTTTAATAAGAGGCAATCGGCGACGCCTCCGTTCTATCTGTAAAGCTTCTTCGAGCATTAAAAGAGCAGCCATATTTTCAATTTATTAACTTTCGTCAGCAGCACGATAACTATTTTGATGTCGTATCAAATGACATAACGTTCCGTCAAAACAAATGTCAAATCCAACTTTTCGGACGGGCAAAAACGCATCGGGAGTAGGGACAACTGTCAAAGCGTGTTGTCATTCATTCTTAGTTCGAGTTCCGGACTAATCGTAAGTCCGTAGGTGATACGGAGTAGGAAACGTCCGTAACGAAGGCCGAAACTACGTACTTCGTGCTTAGAGTGTTGATCACAAAATCAAGACAAAATCAATTAGCCGGACGCACGCGAGCTTGGGGGCAGGGCCACACCCCGCGCGCCCGCAACGCTCACCCGCGACGCTCGCTGGCACGCCACGCCTTAGTGTGAGTGCTACGTTCGTACACGAATCACGCACTTGTTGAGCTCTGAGAGTACTGTCGCGTTCAGAGTTCGTTCGATCGTTTCGTTAATTTGTTTTAGTTATTGTGAGGCTGTCTACAACCAAGTTCCATAGAAGCGGCGAGAGGATGCCCCCCTGCGGGCAGCCCGTTTGCCACAATGGCCCTTGTGGTGTCATTCACTGTTACCTGTACGGCTCTCAGTTTGAGCAAATTGTTGTTCCACCCGCTCAGGGTCGGGTCGATGTTGTGTCTACCAAACGTGGTTTTGTCAAAGGCGCCCTCGTTATCAATGAAGACGGCTAGTGCTGAGCATTTGTGATCCACGGCGCATTCAATCTTGGATACTACGCTATCTAACGCAAATTCCGTTGATCTGCCTGTGGAGTACGCATGCTGTCGTTTGTGAAGTGGTTTTGCCTGAAGACGTCCGTCTCGAATGTATCTATCACAGAGCCTATCGAGGTTTTTCAGAAAAAAGGATGTGAGGCTTATAGGCCTCGGGTTGTGTATAGTTGGATTTGCCTGGTTTGGGTATGAAAATAACTTTCACTTCGCGCCAAGCTCCAAGCGCCAAGCAGGGGAATGTGACTGAGTGCCTTGCAGGCCCGATAGGTCTCCACCAAGCATGGGGTCAGTAAATCAACTCCACATTGTAGTAGGGCTGGGAAGGATGCCATCCAGCCCTGCGGACTTATAGGGCTGAAAGGTGTTAATGGCCCACTTTATCCGGTCGTTACCATTATGTGGGCTCTAGACCAGTCGTGATCTATTGGGGTCCATTCTGGTTCAGCTTCCCACACCTTGTCCGCTAAGAACTTGCAGTTTTTGAAGTGAGTCTCGAGGAGGACCTTACTGGTGTTATGGTCAGTTAGTGTGTATGGGTTATCGGGTTTTTTCAGCGTGCCGGGGGTTCGGTCCTGATCAGTTGACGGGATTTTCCCTTGCGGCTTCATTGTTGGTTTCGATGGATTCAAAGAATTTTCGCCATGCTGTTCTTCTGGCAGTTCTGATTTGCTTTTTGCATATATGTTGAGTCTCTTTGTATAGCTCCCAGTCGTCCGGGAGTCTAGTGTTTTTAGCTCTGTTAAATTTCTTAGCGTAAAAATTCTTCGCTTTCTGTAAAATTCAGCGTTCCACCTTGTACTTTTTATATGAATTATAAATTTACTTTCATTTAATTGCAATATATCACAAGGTATTTTGCTATAACATTTAACACAGTACCCCATAAATGACGTATGTACTTTAGCTAATCTGAATCTGAATCGTTTTCTGTCTGTTCTGTTTAGATTGCTAATCCATTGCTTCATAAAATCGATAAAAAAAACTCAACAATGTAAATAACGCAATGAATGTTGTTGAACTGTCAAAATCAAACAGATTAGTCGTAATCGTTTACGAAAATGATGTGAAATTCGTTGATGTTGGCGCGATCGCTTGTTCAAGTCGGCCATCTCTTTTGGCGGGCAGTTTGCGTCCTCCTGTATACCGAGGCCAGTACAACATCGGGAACGTCGCCTTCGGTCTGGAACCTGAAGCCTGTCAGGTCTCTGGAACGCAACTGAGTGAGTGGTGTGGTAGGATTTTCTTTGGATATGTAGGCGCAGGTTCTTGGTTTGTCACAAGCCGACGACGTAGCGGCCAAGGTTGCGGTGTTGTTGGGCGACATCGCAACTGTGGTGGGGCCGCGGCGGGAGCGGAGTGCTGGTATTGCGGTGCGCCGCTCTCCCTACCTTCCGTGGCCTTAACGGAGTCGCCACCGTACGATGGCGGACGCGGTGGGGCTGCAGGGGAAGAGGAGTGTCGGTATGTCGTTGGCCGCTCTCCCTATCCTCTGCGGCCGAAAAATGGTAGGCGACGAGGCCATTCATCAGACCTGTTGCAAGGGGCAAGGGGTTGGTCTTAGGCGGAGGGCAGACAACGCCCTCTTCCAGCCCCTCTAAATGGGTCCAGGGACGGCGGTCTCGGGGACGTCCACCGCCCCCCATACATCAGGACCCGAGGTGGCGGCGCGTAGTGTTCCACGCACGCCCCTGTTAGAGGTTGCGGGGGGAGTCAAACACCTCACTCCCCCTCCCAACACGAGGAGGCCAGCCGAGGCAGGCCAGCACCAGTCGGGGTTGCGGAAGAATCATATGTTCCCGCGACCCCGACGTTGGTGTGAGATGGAACACCGGGGTGGGTTTTTAGTCAGTAAGAGTCTGACAGATCCCTCCGCCCGCCCCAGGGCGGAGGACACACTAGTTCTCAACGTCAACTGACAAATGTCAAGTGGCGATGTCTTACACACACTACAATAATGAGTTGCCGTATTCACGGAGCTATTGTTTGTATAGAGTGCGGTTTCCAGTCGAGAACAATCATTTACGAGTATCTAAGTGTAAAACGCAGTGTTAAAGGGGCGCAGGCATAAATGGTAATAAACCAGCATTCAAAAAACAAGTACCTAACGAAAACCATCATCGAAGGCAAATGAAGCAACTAATCTCTTAATGTTCAACCTTTTTTTTCTCTCTTATTAATAAAACTTTTTTTTTAACTCTAAAATATAAAATTTTAACATAAGTAAAAGTTAGATATCTAAAATTTTACCTATTGTATTTAAACATATTTTTTTTAGTCTGTAGTCCGTTCGCATGTTTTATACATAACCTGGATAAACAGGGAAACCTATTATTACCCTAGCAAATAGAGTGCGCAAACTAATATATGTTTTTAAAAAATTGCGAACAATCTCAGATCCAAAATTAATAAACCAAGTTTATTTGGCCCTATGTCAATCTATAACTCAATACTGTATTACTTCTTGGGGTGGCGCACCAAAAACTAATTTGCTTCCTCTTGAAAGAGCTCAGAGAGCTATTTTAAAGGTAGCAAACTTCCATCCCTTTTTCTTTCCTACAGATCTGTTATATAAATACTGCAAGGTACTGACGGTACGGCAGCTTTTCATTATGCACTTAGTATTAAAACAGCACACTATGCTTACCTACAATGCTACCAATACTAAGAAGAGACGGAATGACATAGTATGCTTATCCAATGCAACCTCGAAACATGTCTTTGTAGAAAGATTTTTTACATTCTTAGGCCCATTTCTGTACAATAAATTAAATAGAAAACTAAGTATCTATAAATTAAATAATTATAGCTGTAAACAAATTATATTTAAATATTTACTAACCATTGATTATGCACACACAGAAGATCTACTTGTTGTCTGCAAATAGATCCACTAACATGCAATTTTACTGTTGTTTACCTAAGTTTTAATTTAGTTTTTAGTTTGTACTCATTGTTAATTTATTATATTAATTAGTTTTGGACTTTCTAGCCTGAAACACAGGTTCTACCTAGTTCAGGCATATTAGCAACTGTGCTCTTTTTAATTGTTATTGTATCGATTGCAAATGTGACTCTTTTATATAAATAAACGATTTTATTTATTTATTTATTTTATACAATACTGTAATACACAAACTCTGTAACATGCTGTACGAAACGCTGTTGGTTGCCTAAATAAATAAATATTATCCCTTCATCTGTTGATAGGATTAATAGCACGTTCACACACATTTGATAAAGGCCGCGTCCAACCCGTCTGACCTAGATATGCGCCCACGCGTCTGGGTCAAATCGAAATCAAATCAAATGAAATCTTTTATTTCACAAAAACCTCCATGGGCATTATGAAACGTCAGAAGCTAGGTGCACGGTTCCTATTGATCGTTTCCTATGGAGAAGAACCAGCAAGACACCCTCCGGTTAATCTTGTAAAAATAATAGACTTTTACAATGTTGTCGGATTAAGAGTCGTGTACACAGGCGCGACGCAGCAGCGCGACACAAAGGCACCGCGTGTCGTGCGACGAGCGGTGCCTTTGTGTCGCGCTATCGCGTGTGTGTGTGCTAATAGGTATAGCGGAATGCGGAAGAATTATGTGTTCCCGCGACCCCGGCGTAGGTGTGAGATGGAACACCGGGGTGGTTTTTAGTCAGTAAGAGTCTGACAGACCCCTCCACCCGCCCCAGGGCGGAGGACATCCATGAGGATTTTCCACCCCGGGAACATTCGATTCTGTAAAAATCTCACCGTGAAGACTTGCGTGGAGTGAGCTGTCAATGTCATCCCGTCTTAGTCAATTCCTATAATCAGTGGCACTGACATTTCAACTGTAACAAATCTGAATTAGTATCCTGTTCACAAAAGCCTAATAAAGTGTTGTAATTAGAATTGTAGGTAGGTATATAATGTAAAAAAATGGGAAGAAGTATGTAGTCACGTCAGGTCAGGATAAAAACACGCTTACGTCTTCCGCGCCTACGCTTTTCATTGGCCGGGGCTGGTAGTACGTCGCCTATAAATGGGGTAAAATGAGAGACATGATACGTCCCTAAAACTTCGCTGCTCCTAACCGTCTTACACACATACGTGGCAAAGCTCGTGGCTTCCATGCACGGCCAATATTGACTGGTCATTCCTGAAAGCAGCTGCTTCAGTTGAGGAAAAAGATTGTTCAACGATGTTGTGGTCAAACTTTATGACGCCCATGCCCCTATCAAGAAAGTCAAGTTGAAGCGTCCGCCTGTACCTTGGATGAACACCCATGCCATTGCCATCCGAACTCCCCAGTTCGGATGCCAATGCGACGGTGGGACCACGCGTTTCGGAAATTTTAAAGGGATCGCTCGGATGACAATTGGGCCTTGTTTAAGGCTGCTAGGTATCGGTGTAATCATATGATACGCAACGCTAAACGCCGCCACGTCCTAAATAATATTACTTCTTCTCCTGCCGATATTTGGAAGTTCCTTGGAACTTTGGGTATCAGCAAAATCGCGACATTCGGGGAAGGTCCAAATATCGCGATTAGCCGACAAACACAACAAAATTGGTTTGGACTATTTATATCGCCATTTCTCCATTGTTCCCACTCTAGATAGTCAAACCAAATGTCAAACCTTCGACTACCTTGCTAGTCTGACGCGTCCCAATATTAACCCCTTTGTATTCACCCCAGTCGAACCGGAGGAGATCAAAAAATTATCCTTTCCATTAAATCCAAAGCTGTGGGCTGTGATAATGTCAGCCACCATATGATCGTAGCGACACTTGATCAACTCTTCCCTGAAATCTCCCACATCATAAACTTCTCCCTGTACACGGGTTTTTTCCCTTCCCTGTGGCGTAAAACCCTTGTGCGGCCCCTGCCCATGATACCCAATCCGCTTCCTAGTCACTTCGCCCTATTTCCATCCTTCCCTTTCTACATAAAGTGCTCGAGTTCATAAACAGTTCTCCCAATTCATTCACCGCAACTCCCTCATCAGTCCATTTCAATCCGGTTTCAGGCCCGGGCACAGTACCGTATCAGCCCTCCTTAAAGTGACTGACGGTATCAGAACAAGACACTAAAGTTACAATCTTAGTGTAAATTGACTTCTCCAATGCTTTTAATACCGTCGATCACGAAGTACTTTTGTCTAACCTTTCTTATCTTATGGTCTCTCGGGACCCTTTGTTTTTTTTTGTTGTTGTTTAAAACTGGTCTGATCGTTTTGGGGTAGCGGTTAACCCCACCAAGTGTCAGGCTATCATTGTAAGGAGCCTCTGTGTCTGAAGAAAGTGAAAGGCTTTACTGTATCACCTGTAATGTTTGACAATTCAGTCATCCCGTTTAGCTCCGATGTTAAGGATCTTGGTCTGCATGTCGATGTATGTCTTGACTGGCGAAAACGTTCACGACTGTAAGTAAAAAGTCACCGGAACGTTGCGGTCGCTCTAACGGTTGAAAAACCTTCTCCCATCACACATAAAGGCTATGCTTGTATAGTCCCCAATCTTTCCCATAATAGACTATGGTGATGTATGTAACTATGACCTGAATGCAAATTACCCCCAATAAACTTATAACATAACCTTAATATCACGCCTCCATTACAAAAAGGGGTTTACAAAGACCGCCTTCTAAATAACTACATTCGATTTGTCTTCAATCTACGTAAGTATAATCATGTATCTGAGCACCGATTGGCCACTTTTAAAATGGCTTCCCATACGTCAGCGTAGAGAGTTGAAGGCTCTGAGTATGTTGTATTCTATACTCGACAAACCTACTTCTCCTTCTAACCCGACCCCTCGTGTTCAATACTTATGCTCTGCTCATAGTAAAAATCTTCGTTCCACCAACAATGGTCTTCTACGATGTCCTTCTCACCGCTCTGGTTTTATTCACTCTTGTTTCTTTGTCCAGGCGGTCTTTCTTTGGAATGCGCTCCCTCTGAACGTCAGGATGGCAACTAGTCTAGTGACACTCTTAACGTAGTCAATCATCCAGAAGTATCAATTTACATGATATTATATTATTTTAATTATTGTGAATGTGAAGACTATATGTTATTAGGGGTACCCTAATAATGACACAGGGTGCCAATGGAACCCTATCACTAAGGCTCCGTCCATCCGTCCGTCTATCTGTCAGCGGGCTGTATCTCATGAACCGTAACAGGTAGACAGTTGAAAGGAGAATGGCGAGCTTGCATGTAATTTGGGAGCCATTGATAGAGGTTGCGTATATTGTGGAAATTTATGAATAGTTAAAGAACGACATAAGACTAACAAAAAAAAAGCAAATGGTAAGTAGGTTAGAGAAGTTGGGCGGGAAAAGATATGAAAGGTAGAAGATTAGAAACCTAAAACAATCTAAAAGTAGTTTGTGCATGGACTTATTGTTTACTAGCTGCGCCCCGCAGTTTCACCCGCATAAATTTTGATCCCGTGGGAATACCGGGATAAAAAATCTGTGGTTATAAATTATCTGTGTGCTAAATATCATTCAAATCCGTTCAGTTGTTTTTGCGTGAAAGAGTAACAAACATCCATCCATACTCACAAACTTTCGCGTTTATAATATTAGTAGGATTTAGTAGCGCAATGGCTTATTTATACATATTTATTTAAAACCACGCATATATCCCGTGAGGGATGGTAACAGCTGCTACGATTCTTTCATACGTACTCCTTTTGCTTCGTCCACGTTTAGACATCAGAGACATAAACGCGCGTTGCAGTACTACGTACCTGACTTTTTAAGGACATAAGGGTGTCTTCTCCTGCCCAGTAAAAATAATGATGAATCTGAATAAAAATCTCTATCTATAGGTTTCTTCTACATCTGCTTAGCCAGATAAACCTAGTGTATATGAAGTACTAAGGTTCCCTTTGCATAATTAGTGGAACAGATCGCTGGTATTTTCGGCGATAACTATAGGTATACTTAAATTCTGGTTTTCGTCTAATTGATGATTCATAAAACTGCTAACATACGTCTGCAGGAATTAGGGAACTCTATGTACTCTAATTACGGTGGTCGGATTAAACCAAGCTGAAAAAACAGGTATCTCCTGCCCGTTCTTTCATTTAAACTAGGGGTTTGTTAACTAAAAAGAATTTTAAAAAATCTTTTATTTACTTTATAATATTACTTAAAAAATATGTATTTGATATATATAAAATATTCAAAACATACAATCATTGTACATAATTATTTACCTTTTATATTCTTATCTACTGCGATGCACGTGTAATAAGACTTGCTTACATAGAATAGATGGGTGGTTGCCAACAAATATTCCTTCAAGAGGAGTCTCATCCCGGCAAAGTTCTTTTCATACATTCCGTCTACACTCTTAAGTGCTCCCCTACATGTATATTATTACTTGCCAATCGTTACCCACAAGTAAATGCTGTAGTCTAGGTTGGTGTGCAGAATAGTCAGTACAAAGGTAAGCCAAGTCGTCAAGAATCCACAAAATCGCAAAAAAAAGCGTAAAAATCCCACGTTAGCCGTTGAACACAAACAACTTAATGACAAATATGATATTTGACAATTTGACACTGACGTTCCATTTTCCGTTTTATGTTTTCAATGCCGTTTCATCACAAAACAATTTATATATTTTTATTTACGGTACGTTTACACTGTAGGTACCTTTCATGTTTCTTTTTATATATATTTAACAAGAAGTAAGTATTAAAGAAGGAAAACCGCCAAGCGAAAACGTTCTTAGGTTTAAGAAGGTTAATCAGTAGTGTAGATTGGAATGTATAAATTTTATTCGCGAAAAACGTTCCATACGGAAACAGCACGATAACTAATTTTTAAATAAATTAAAATCATTAATAACTTTTAATTCCCATCACCTAGTAACTTAATATTTTATTATAGAAATTATAGCAAACCAAACACAACTACGACCAGTGCGAGCATCTCGCGGTCGCATGCCGCCACGTTACATACAATAAGTTCTGTTTTTTTCTCGCCTGGCCGTTGCGAGGAAGGCGGGAACGCGATGCGCGTCAGTCCGCTGCCCACACGCTTAGTGCGTAGACGCGTATTTACCTACCGCGCGCGCATGTCGCCCCGTGCCTTCCTCGTGCCATCCGTTACGCGAAATAATTGTTTTAGGGTTTCCGATCCCAATGTTTGTGACTGTTTACTTGTGTTTTACCTTACAAATATAATATTTTACTAAAGAGGTGGTTTCACTCCGATAAGCCCCTCATAAAATCCTATAAATTTGTTATAATAATTAATACAAACTTTCCCCTGATCGGTGCTCCGTTAATTTTTAAATTACGCGGGTCCATCCTCGCCATCCTTCTTTTCAAAGAGTGTGTATTTGTATTGCCGCTATAACAACAAATAATACAAGAAACGTGTTTGTGATTAATATTGTACGGTGGTCCGGAACCCTTACGAATACTTCCTTATGAAGCCACAAAAACACTTTACCATGCATAAAAATTATTAAAATACAGTTAAAAATAAAATGACGATCGAGATGACAAATTATGTAGAATCCAATTCAACTATAGATAGTGCAATTCACGAAGACGCGCCCCACCAATTTTTGGTTGCGGGGATCGCGGGGTGCGGGGAGTTTGCTCCGAGCGTCAGTCGCGAACCGTCAGCGGTTCGATGCACACCAGTGCCACCAGTAGTACACCCTATGTTGCAAAAATCCAGACTTGGCACGAAAGTTGCTCTACTTTATATTTTTTTTTAATGTCGAGAAAATCTCAGCGTGTTGTACTTAAAAGCCAGGTATGTAAATGTTTGTTTAGAAGTTCGTAGTTACTAAAACACATGACAAAAGCAAAGGAAAGTAATTTAATTTTGAAAATAGCAAATTTTACTAAAAAGAAGACTTCATTTCATCTTTATAAATAAGTAAAACTATTGAATGTTTTTTTTTATTTTAGGCAAGAGAAATTATTTCCAAAACTTTATGATTTTATGAAAAAAGAAGCAAGTAAAAATTATGCAGAAAAACTCACTGATGCGCGATGGAGAACCGCACAGGCTGTTGGAGTATCTGAAAGCACAGTGATTAGAATTCTACGCGAAAGAAAGGAATATACTAATACAGTGAAGCAAACTACAGTACCTGCTATGGAATCGAATATAACTATGGAGACGGATGTGATATTTCCTGTAGTCCCAAGTGCGGAGCGTACAACAGAGCCGACTACGGAAGCGGATATTGAGTCTGAAAATGTAGCGAGTACGTCGCATTCGAATCTAGTAGGCAGAAGTGCTTCTATTTTTACATCACCTATGAAGAAGAGAAGGGTAAGACCACGAAAAATTAATTTAGACGAATTTGATATTGGTGTAGTCCGAAGAACTATCCTAAACTATCATAGAGAACATAGGCAACTTCCAACATTATCACGACTTAATATTGTTTTGAAAGACCGTATACAATTTGACGGATGTATTACAACCCTAAGAACATTGTTACTTAAACTGGGTTATAAATGGAGAAAAACTGAAAATAACAGGAAGGTGCTAACCGAAAAACATGATATTCAAATGTTAAGATTGAAATATTTAAAACAGGTAAAGTCTTTTCGTAATTCAGGTAGACCTACACAGATGAATCATGTATTCATACCAACCACGTGCAAAAAAAATCCTGGGCCGAAATTTTTTCTAAAACAGCAATAAAACAAAATATAACAAAAGGAGTGCGCATAATTATAGTACATGGCGGAAGTGCAGAGGGTTTCGTACCAAATGCGTTGTTGACATACAGAGCAGAGATCAAATCCGGAGACTACCACGATAACATGAACACAGAAAATTACTTAAAGTGGCTAAAGGAGAAACTAATACCAAATCTCCCAAATGATGCCGTGGTAGTCTTGGATAATGCAGCCTATCACAATACTAGTTAAAAATACCAACATCCAACTCCAACAAATTAGACATGAAGACTTGGCTGAATGCAAAAAATATCCATTTTGAACCAAGCTACAAAAAACCTGAACTTTATGACCTTGTGGGCTACTCCCACATGCCATTACACACATACACACTCACAACCAAAACATTTACATTCCACACAAATTCGTCAAAACTACAAAATCAAATGTTGTGTATATGCACGTCGTCCCGTGGACACATACCATGGCTAGTGACGTCAGTAACAAACAGGTTCTGCCGGCGCGGCTCAGCGCGCACGCAGCCCCGCGGCGCCCGCTGGCCGGCAGTCGGCACACCGCCCTTGCTTGCGAAGCCCGCGTCATTCGCTACCCGCGCGCCGCCATCTTTTGCATCAGCTTACCTGTGTCGCTTGTGCTATTGCCTAAGTTATTTCCTGTGCTTAACCTTCTACCTTTTGCTAAAGACTTTGTAGTGTGTAGTGTGTGGAACAATAAACGACCGTCTTAGAATAACCCTTAAAAGTGTTTCATTATTCCGTTCGGACATCACCCATTGCCTGCTGTCTACAACACGAAATCGTGAGTACCTACTACCACTAAAACCTTATATTAAAAAACAAAGAAAACTTCCCCAGGTACAAAGTGGATTGGATTCACAGTGCTTCGGCTGCCTCCTTATCATCCAGATTTAAACCCAATCGAAAACATTTGGGGTATTGTAAAAAACTACGTTGCTAGCCGCAATATCAATCAAAATTACACTTCGATTATGCCCATTTTAAATGAATCATTTGATCGAGTAAATAAAGACGTCTGGTTCAATACTTGTCAGCACGTGGAAAAAATAGAAGACGAATACATGAGACACTGTGATCTTGATTTTAGTTTTATTATAAATGACGGTGATACATCAGACTCTGAATCAGATATTTCTGAAACGAGTGAATGACGATTTTCATTTCTCAATAAAGTTCAATAAAACTTTTTCACGTATTTCATTTATGTCTATAATTACCCCCTATTGTAAAATGGTAATATTATCGTATAGTAGCTAATAATCACATAAAATATCCATACCTAAAAATAAAAAATAAACATAACCCTTTCCTTGCAGTCGGGTAAAAAATATAAAATTAAAGTAGAGCATCTTTCACTTTGACCATGACGCTCTCTCCTGATTAGTCGTAGTCATTGTAGTGTGCGTGTGCACTCATAGGTAATTAGTGTGTACTGATAACATTCAAACATTAACGGAAGCTTGCACACATATACTATAAACGTTTAGGAGGAATAGTGGGGCGCGTCTTCGTGGATTGCACTATCTATACTTACTGCTCGAAATACGTGGCGTCCGTCCCTTTCGAAGTGTGCTTAGTGTGCCGGCTGACTGAGGAGCGGGGGGAGGCGTCGCTTAAACGTCAATTGACACTTCGAGCGCGTTTCTTTTCACCAAAATTTTATAAACCGACACTGTTGTCGCTAATGATGTTGTTTCTTTTTTTAAATGTTTTATACAGCTTTCGACTAACTATTTTACCTTAATTTACCAATTAAGTTATTAATTTTAATTTTTATGGAAGTCATAGTCTATTGTTTTGTAAACAATATTTATGTACAAAATAGAACTAATCCTTGATAGCGAATTTTTCATACCAAGAAATACCGATAAACATGCCAATGGGACATGACAAAAATTTACATTTTTGATTGTATTTTTATATATTTTTTTTACGTTATTCATGCTCAAAATGAGCTCGATTGCTTTTCCTTTATTTATTTAGAAAGTAGAATCACGATGTTTGGTTTTGGAATTCTTTAATATTAATATTAAGCATCATGACTAACTGGAGTTAATTTAATAATGTCTCGTTTCAGTCGCTGATAAGGAGTGCGGTGCGTCTCGAGTGGCTGAAAAGAAGCTAGGAACCTTTGTTCAAAACAACGTTCCGGGTCGCGGCAGCTATTTCAGGTAAACACAAGCCATTTGAAATGCCTGTTGAAGTACTTACCTACTTGATGCAGGCCTTCTCAAGCCCCCCCCCCCCCGCAATGGGTTCCCGCATTGACGAGGCGGGGGGGCTCAGTAACCGTGGTTTGGGCCCCACGGTGAAGCTGACAAGCCGACGACGTAGCGGCCAAGGTTGCGGTGTTGTTGGGCGATATCGCAACTGTGGTGGGGCTGCGGCGGGAGAGGAGTGCCGGTATTGCGGTGCGTCGCTCTCCCTACCTTCCGCGGCCTTAACAGGGTCGCCATCGTGTGATGGCGGACGCGTTGGGGCCGTAGGGGAAGAGGAGTGTCGGTATGTCGTTAGCCGCTCTCCTTATCCTCTGCGGCCGAAAAATGGTAGGCGACGGGTCCATTTATCAGACCCGTCGCAAGGGGTTGGTCGTAGGCGAACGACGGACAAAGCCCTCTTCCAGCTCCCCAAATGGGTCCAGGGACGACGGACTCGGGGACGTTCGCCCCAACACGACAACAGCCTTCAGACACCAGGACCGAGGTGGCGGCGCGTAGTGTTCCACGCGCTCCCCTCTTAGACGTTGCGGGGGAGTCAACACCTCACTCCCCCCCGCCCCAACACGAGGAGGCCAGTCGATGCAGGCCAGCACCAGTCGGGGTTGCGGAAGAATCATTTGTTCCCGCGACCCCGACGTAGGTGTGAGATGGAACACCGGGGTGGTTTTTAGTCAGTAAGAGTCTAACAAACCGCGGCGAAGGACATCCATGAGGAATTTCCACCCCAAAAAAAAAGGCCTTCTCAAGCCGCCAGCTATCGAGGTGGTATTTTAGATAAGGCATAAATGGCCAGGCCGCTACAGGAAAACGTTTTTGTGGAACCACACGTATTATTAATGGTACATACCCGTGGAAAAACAAAAATTCTTACATTTTAAAGGATAAGTAATGTATTGTCAGAAAAACCAAGAACGTCTTGAGATACTCGTAACAGGGTTAGACGCAGTGTTTTATAGTATCGTACCTACCTACGTACCGTACCGTAAACTTTCAAATTAGGTGCCTATTGGAAGATACGGGTACTGACTGTATTTGGACTCGCAGTCATTTTACATTTTCGACTTACGCGTCCCTTTTTATAAATAAACGATTTTATATATTTCCATTTATTTATTCGACCCATTTTCGGTTTGAAAACGTTCACACGAACGTAAAAATATCGCGGGCGGATTATAGCGCGGACTAGATTTTTAAGAGAGTTGAAAATCCATCAGAGTGCATACGAAAATACACACTGGACGTTTACATTCGATGACACAGTCGAAACTATTCCACTTGTCAAAACGACCTACTTTTTTCTGCAAAATTCAGTCAAAACCCTTTAGCATCCACACACCGACGTTACTTTCTTTAACTTTTAGCAAGCTTTGTCTTTCGTCGTTGGTTTTTTTTTTACAAAACATTTTTTTTGTAGTAATCTTTAAAAATATAACAATTAATGTCGCGTTAGTTACACCATTTATAACTCAAGAATGGCTGGACCGATTTCATGATCTTCGATTTGTTGGATTTGTCTCCGCCCCGAAGAACCGAATTACATGAATGAAAAACATGGAATATATTCATGAAAAAAAGAAAGAAGATAATATTCTATTTCTTATGTTCTGTTATTCTAGGCGGGTACGAAGTTCACCGGGTCAGCTAGTTCTAGATAAAACTAAGCCTTGACGTTAAAACTGGATTTTGTTAAGTAGTGAAAATACTTTTTAACTTCGAAAGGGTTTGACCAGAAACCATTTAAAAGAAGTTTGACCGGTTAGGAGCTTTGAGTGTAACAGTAATGTTATAGCACATTGTGTTATGTATGTGGCCGATTCCTATAATTTACGGACCGTTATTGGTAAAAATTAACTCGTATTGTTTTTTTACCAGTAATGATGCTTTTTTCGTTCTCGTACCAAACCACATTATAATAGCTCCAAGCTACCCACCCAGCTTGGAGCTATTATAACATGTTTTGGTTCGAGAAAAACATAATTATAATACTAGAAATCGGGACCTATTAGTTCAACCAGGTTTCAGACGGGCTAAAGTAGACTCATGTTTCATGGGGTACTGTTTAAAATGTTTCAATAAAATACTTCCCCACATACATCAACTGAATGAGACAATATTCAAATCTTATAAAACGCACACCTTGCAGGCAGGCATATTTTAAGTTAGGGTATTACATTTCTGATAAAAATGCCTGGCTCAATGCTGGTCCTGCTCCACACCACAACTAATTAATTAACATTTGAAGAGCTGCTGAAGATTGTATGAATATATTTGCATTGTATTAACTCAATCTCCTTTGTATTGTATAAATGACACAGGCGTGAGTACTATGTACTATGTATGGAGCTACCATAAACCGGGTATAATGACTTATATTGACTTGAACTTGCCTTGGCAGTTGATAGTATGTCATCCTCACTCAAATGTCTCGCTGACGGCGGCACGTGTGTTGGATCATTTCGCTCCCTTCAAAATGGTTGAGCTGAACGGTGCTGATCCATGCGTTATGTTCGTGAACTGACGCCGTCAGTTGGGACTGGTCACCTCTTAGCTGCCACGGCTTATTTTAATAATTTATTTTTTGGAATGTTTTATTTATGTTTTGCTGCACTCTGGACGCTTGTAACGTGTAGTACGGTTTTTGAACATCGTTTTCACATATAGGATCAATATTAATGATGTAACTTATCGAGAGTCCATGGAGTTTCTTGCCTTTTCTTCTCTATAGGTGCCTAATACTTGGAATGGGCAACTAGCTTCATATTTGTGACTGACCGACTCCTTGACAATTCATAAGTGCCTGTTAATGGTTAAAATTAAATAAATGCTTTGAGTTTGAGTTTTTTGAGTTTGAACGAACGATGGTTCCGTAAGCATAAATTAGAAATTTACCACCACGCTTGTGCGAGCAAAGCAAGGCTTGCCGAGCTCGGCTCATGGACATAGTCATCATAACACATCGGATGACAGTCGCTTGTCCGAGCGAAGCAAGGCAAGGCTGCGCTTGCCTCGCTCGGCTCATGGACGGTGGACTAGTCATCATAACACTTTGGATGACAGTCACTTGTCCGAGCGAAGCAAGACAAAGCTGCGCTTGCCGAGCTCGGCTCATGGACGGTGGTCCAGTCATCATAACACATCGGATGACAGTCGCTTGTCCGAGCGGAGCAAGGCAAGGTTGCGCTTGCCGAGCTCGGCTCATGGACGGTGGACCAGTCATCATAACACAACGGATGACAGTCACTTGTTCGAGCGAAGCAAGGCAAGGCTGCGCTTGCCGAGCTCGGCTCATGGACGGTGGACCAGTCATCATAACACATCGGATGACAGTCGCTTGTCCGAGCGGAGCAAGGCAAGGTTGCGCTTGCCGAGCTCGGCTCATGGACGGTGGACCAGTCATCATAACACTTTGGATGACAGTCACTTGTCCGAGCGAAGCAAGACAAAGCTGCGCTTGCCGAGCTCGGCTCATGGACGGTGGACCAGTCATCATAACACATCGGATGACAGTCGCTTGTCCGAGCGGAGCAAGGCAAGGTTGCGCTTGCCGAGCTCGGCTCATGGACGGTGGACCAGTCATCA
Source organism: Dasypolia templi (assembly GCA_963555695.1). Taxonomy (NCBI): domain Eukaryota; kingdom Metazoa; phylum Arthropoda; class Insecta; order Lepidoptera; family Noctuidae; genus Dasypolia; species Dasypolia templi. Next base: position 4,157,653 of record OY743147.1, read on the forward strand.
TAACACAACGGATGACAGTCACTTGTTCGAGCGAAGCAAGGCAAGGCTGCGCTTGCCGAGCTCGGCTCTAAAGTATTGACAATCACTGATTCCAATGCATACCTAGTTAAGAATAAAAATATAAAAATGTCTTTCTTTTTTTGTTTTCAGATATTGTAATAAGACGAGTGGTATGGACGCGTGGAAAAAAGCAAAATCCCCAAACTACGAAACAAATAATGACAAACTGTATCCTTATTCTGAGATTCCGTTCCAAAACGAATATAAACTGGTTATGATACCGTTCTGTGTTAATAATCTAATAGAACATGTAGATTATTTTGGTTTAGGAAGAGTAGAACTCGCCAGGGGCACCATTGGATTTCCTCACTGTTATAATGTTCACCAAGAGTTTGCATTAGTTAGGGAGGGTCCGGATAAAGACAGAAAGATACCAAACAGGATACCAATATCTTTAGACACGAGCTTTGGGTACTCTACCCGTAATTACATAAAAGATAACTCAGTTTATACTGTCACTGTAAACCTTTTCTACTACTGTAAGTCAGAGCGTATAGCACATGACATTGTTCGTATAGTGAATAACGAGCGGGGAAAAGTAATTGTTTATGGTCACGATGACGAACAAATTTCACGGCTCACTGACGAACTGAAGAAGATGAAGCAGTTATTTTACTGCCCCATTTACATGTTACCGGATATCCTTCGATTAACCTACTGGAATACTTGTTATAGAGCATATTTGGGCATCAATGAACTTAAAAGAGAACTCTTCAGAAACGTTAACAAAGGTGATTTCGAGGCTGCCGTCATACTGACTGGATGTTTGACAGACACCTACTGCGGTGGTGCTCTAGCTGAAGTCCACAACAAACTCCTCGCAAATAACGTCGCGAATGTCATCGTGTACGCTTACAAGTTATGGAATAACAATGCAAAAGCGGTTGTGCGTGAACATTTCCCATCAGTTTTTCGACACATCTTCGACGGCGACTGTATGGCAATCATTAACAATCAAAACAGTCAGGCGCTGGTTTTAGAGCCTAATACGCAAGCATGGAAAGGCGGCCACTACAAGTCCAGTAACAAATCAGGCTGGAAGATAATTCCAATATGGGATGATAATAAAGTTTTATTTAAACTTTACAACATTGACAGCGATATGTATTTACAACTGACTCCTACGGCTGGGGAGGACGGAGACATCCAAGCAAGCGGCTCGAAGGATTCTAAAGAACTAAGTGACAAGTTTTACTTAGAGCCGTTAATTATGATGAACGGACAAGTCGCTTTTTATATTTTCAATGCCGAGGATAACAAACGATTAGAGTTGCCTGTCGATGTCGATACCTCGGAAGACAAGGCCGTAGTATGGCACAAAAGCGTTCAGAGTGATCATGATGGACGTTCCACTTGGGTTTTGACTACTTCATCCCAAGATAAGGACAAGTCTGATAAAAAAGACGAACAAGCCCAAAGTGAAGATGAAGATTTTTCTAATATTTATGATTATGATTAGAACTAACTTTGTCCACTTTTGGCTATGTTAATTCGTTTAAGTAAATTGTTTTTAATACATATATCACAAATTAAGTTAAAAAACAATGCATACCAACAGTAGTTACTCATATTTTTTACAGTATTACTTCGCTTAAAGTTATGCGCCTCGGCAATCATCGTGTTTCCAAATTACTGAACTACCTACTAATTTCATGCCGATGCGCGTCGCCTCTTCTCGTTGGTCACTAAAAAGTTTTAAAAGTGGGCTTGAAATATTAAGAGCCAATAGTTGAGCAATAATCATAACCACTCACACACTCGTCATATACAATATATTTGATCCAATATTACTGAATACATATTGATTGTAAAAATATCATCGCTCATTCATATTTTTGAAGTGAGATGCTAAGGCGCATAACTTAAATCTTGGTATTGAATGTTTAACTGAAACGTATAATATGTCTGACTTTTGTGAAACACTGTTATGCATAGTCAGGATTGTTTAAATAATAGATAGTTTTTTTTTTTAGGTTATTAATTGAAAGATTAGCATGTCGTTTCTGTAAAAATCACACCGTGAAAACTTGCGTGGAGTGAGCTGTCAGTATCATCCCGTCTCTGTCCATCCCTGGCATCAGTGACACTGACAGCTCACTCCACACTCACTTTACCTAAGTTTTCACGGTGAGATGGTTACAGAATAGAAGTACAAGTTTTATACAGGATGACCCAACAAGATGAGTCTGGCTGTATTAATTCATTTCAAACTACAAATACATGACTGGAGAGTCGTACCCGCACCCTTATTGCGATACCCTGTCGGTATGACGACCCCTGTTGCATACAGCACGCAAGTACGCGATTAGTCGGGTAAAATGAGAAACAGTTTGTAAGTTGAAAAGTGCCTGAGACCCTGCGTCGGCGATAATACGCGTAGATCGCGAGAGCGCGCGGTGACATGCGCCCTATATGATCGTGGCAAGTGAACTGGCCAGGCGTCGCGGGCGCGGGCAGCGAGCCGCGGGCGATATGTTTTGCCAAGCAAATATGACCTTTACAAGAAATGTGGGTAACTTGAAGTCGTGAACTAACTTTTATTATTGTTATTAATTTATTTATTTTGTTAGAAAAATGTAAAATCGCAGGGGCAGGGCCTCAGTGCTTGTTTATTATAAAAAGGCACACAAATAAATGTTATTTAACGTTTTCCATACGTAACAATCCCTTTATTTTGCTAACAACACAACAAAATCCATTAGGCACCTCTTACCGGGTGTCTTACTACTTGGAATGCGTTCGCATTTTCGCGTGCTGTTCTAATGGAAAGCGATTACTTGTTTAGCGAGCCCGACCAAATTCTACGTAGGTACCTAAGTTTAAGATTTTTGATTTTCCATCTCAACGGATCGACCAGTATAAAGAAACTATTCCTGGGCCAATTTACCTAATCCAATCATTTACTGTTGGATTGTTGGCGCAGGGTATTTATACTTACTAACATTTTTACGTAAGAAATAGTTACTGTATAATTTTTTTCTTTTAATTTCTATAATAAATACTATTAATAATAATTTACCTTAATTTTATTCAAAACACAGCTCATCAGAAGCACTATACTAAACTTAGCCTGATAATGCATCAGAATTAAAGTCCCAATCATTTCAATTTAGATATTTATTACAAAAATATATTCAAAATACATAGTATATAGGAGCTATTATACATACAAAAACAGTAATGTTAACAAACACATCAATCCGATGTTAGTTCTTAAAAGCGAGTCATTTATACTGTATTGTCTTGTTCATTGAGTAAGTAGGTACCTACCTATTTATGTTCCTGGCACCCACATTTAATAAAAATATAAAATAATCACGACAGTATTAGACTAGAAATAAAAATTACTGAATAACGACGCAGACCAGCACCCTAATTGTGTAACACACTTTTCAAATATGATCAGAATCTGAATACCGAATACTGTTCGAAAAAGTAAATAACAATAACACAATAAATGTTGTGGAACTGTCAAAATGAAAGCCATCGCTACTGTTACAATTTTAAATGCAGAACTGAAAGAGGTAAACTGAGGTAAGTACCGCACAAACGAATAGTACAACATCACTTCACACCAAGTTATAACCTAGCTAGCTAGCTGGCTAGTTCGTTGAAGTAAGCCTGATTTACACCGATGTGATTTAATTGCCTGTGACATGCGAAAGCCATTACTTGAAGCAATAGTAAGAGTGATCGCACATCTGACGGAAGATGCGAGGGCCGTAACTTCGGTAGCGTCTATTACTTCGCTCGACGCACTAGCGCATCATCGGTTGAGTGTGTGAGGTTCAATGTTTTATTATATACCTACTAATCGGTTTTATCTAAATAGTGTTTAGACGGTACAGTTCATTTGTTGCATCAATTTTATTGTATGCTACAGGCAAGAAACTTGCACCGCCTAAATGAGGCTTTAGTAAATGCGGGCCAACTCGTTGCGGTCTGGAGACCCATAATCGCAGTATAGCCAAACAGGTAATAGAGAAGCACGCGTGTGAGCGGCGATCAATCCTCGAACAATGTTAAACGTAGAGATATAATAAATGTGACCGACATGAGCGACGTGATATTTCGAATGGCTGGTTCTGAGAGTGAACTAAACGGACGAACTTGCGCAGGCTCAGGCCGTCGCCTCCAGAGCGTGCGCTTAGCGTTTTAGCTTCGTGTTTTCAGACTCCAACGCCTGTACCCATTTTTCATATTTCTCTCCCAGTTCCTGTTGAAGCAAGTAAGAACATTCGTTTAACTTAATAAAACATTTTATATAACTAGTCATCTCTGTCGAAGATTGCTGAAAATAGCGAGCTGGGTTTCATACTCCTTCTTCAAGTCATCGCTAACAAACGAGCACTACCCGTGCTCGTTTGAGCCCGCTGCTACACAAGTCTGTATCTGTCCTTCTCAGCCTTAAACTTGGCTTCCATTGCCTGCAGGCGGTTTTGGAACATACATAGTCCCCCTACGAGTTTGTAAAGCATAGCGTCAGGAAGAGTTTCCCCACTAAAGCAGCTACAGCTGCGGGGTAATTGCGTAACACACCATCAATAGTAATCGCTTTCATTCTGAGAGTTCAACAACATTCCGGATTCTGTCCGAAATAAATGAACAATAATAATAATAATTGCGTTATTTACGTTTCTGAGCAGACACATTTTTCGAACTTATGAAGCAATGGATTGGCAATTTCCTTCAAAATTATTCAGGTTTTGATTAATTGTGTTACGCAATTAGGGTGCTGGATTCCATGTATAATCCAACATCCGAATGTTAGTACGGTTTGTTTGTGCCTGTAATTGTTGACGACAGCATACCTCGGGAACATAGCGTTCAGTAGCTAAGCGGCACCGGGCACTGGCCGTCACGACTAAAGGCACCGACAGCCAAACCAACGCGATCGATGTGTCTGCGATGGCGTGCACTGTGGCGCTCACTTATTTAAAATTAACTTATTAGACATTTTTACTTCCCCAACTGGCCCGGGCCGTGGACAAACTCCCAATAATGGTTTAAATGTTTTTTATCTACTTTCGTTGAATGTATTCTAAGGGTAATTCACTCCTACGTAGCTACAGAAAGCTTTATTGAAAGATCAACATAAATAGGTACTCGCAATAATAGCACACCGTAAAATTGCAAATTCCATCACATTCAGTCTTAGTGCAAGCCTCTTTGTCCAAAGAAACCTACCTTCATAGCTTTAACATAGAGGTTCACGAATGCTCGCGTGCGCTGAACATCCGCGAAACTTGCATAGCATAATTAACATACTGAAACATCAGATCCCGATTGCTATTTAAATTTTAATCGTTTTCTGGCTGATCACCTAGAGTACCAACATATCGCCGACCCCAGCGAATAATATCGTAATCAAAAAAAGTAAAATTTACAGGAAAAATAAAAAACCGTTTTTTGATTATAACTTCATGACAGTTTTACATAGCAAGATCGTTGACATACCAATAGATATCTATTTTTTTTGTAAAGTAAAGAGATTATATTTAAAAAAATATTAGGTTAACTCCCTTAAAGTTACAATCAAAAATTCATATTACCAGAATCAAAACACAGTTTTCAACCGTAATGCAACAATACGATTTTATACGAGTAAATTGTTGACAGTGACCTATACAACAATACTTAATTGCGATCGTCTTGACTGTAAAGTAGCGAGGTTGATTGTAATGGTAACTTATTATTGCCATATTACTTATTCATTGCTCAAAACAATTTATTGTGGTAACAGTAAATTGGTTAACATTAATATTCCATAGCAAAAGGAACACGTGTCGCTATTGTTAAAATCTATTGCCGTTTCTATTATACTGCAAACGTTACGTAATAATTACTCGAATTATTAAATAAAACAATTATGGGATTGTTTAAAAAGGTATTTAATCAACTTAACCTTAATGATTATTATTGGCACACACGCGTCATTTTTATTCTCACATTTCGTTATTTGTTTGATCGGATTCGTCAAAATCATCTAAGTTTTGCGGTTCCAGATTTCCACATGTTGCAAGAGATTCTAAAAACCATGGTAATGTTTGGGTATAGCTTCGCTGGCGCACAACCCAAGTAAATCATCATAAAGAGGTTTAGGTATAGGAATAGGTTGATGGTATACCTGGTTTAGGCTCTCTTCAACTACAGGTTCCACCGGATTTTTCGGTCGTCGTCCACGCTTTGCTCTGCCAGTACTCTGATCAATGTCCAAGTCAAAATAGTGTTCCCCAAAATCATATTTAAATTGCAACACATTGAGGTTTTAAATGAGATGCTTTTATTTGCATTGGATAATCTTCGACCATTAAATTTTTCTGCCTTGTGTATCTTTCAGCCAGTTTGTCCCAGAGATGAGACATTTTAACTCATAGAACATACTTTGCTCCATTTCTTTCAAATTATATTTCTCACCTTTTAATTTTGCATTTAATATACCACCATAGACTTGGTCAGGTGTAAATAATACCTTATTCTTCATTGCGCGTTCAACACAAGAATGCATGCTATCACCCTCACTCTGGCTATTTCCAGTCTCAAAGAAACGGTGTGTGATACTTTCTAGTCCGTAGGTTTTTAAGACGTAAAGATACATGGCAAAATAAATCTATTTTTGTTCTGCCCGGCGCAACCATCTGAATAAAATGATATATTTTTAATATTTATTTGTGCATCTTGTTGTATAAATTGCAATAAGCAGCTTCCAATTTTGTTTGCTCCTCTTTTTGCAATAGACAGGTGCCAGACGTAGCAATACCCTGACTTATTTAATGTATCAAAGACCGTGAAATTATAAGTAGGGCACTTTCTTTTATAGTGGAAAATGCCTACCTCAGATTGAGGCACACTGAGAACTTTTTCTAAATCAAAAACTGCAACGGTAGTACATCTTGAATCAACTGCAGCCTTTTCCTCTCTATTTAATTCACGCACTCTATTTTAACGCTCCAGGTGTGCCCTATACTTTTTTCTAAACAAGCTTAATTTTGTATCTTCAGCTTGTTCATATAGGGAATAAATTGCGCATAAATCCTTTTTAGGTTAAAAAAAGATAAGTTGTATTCCGTGTTAAAAATTGTTTCATACTGCCGCTTAGTACCTAGGTTTTCTGGTAAATAATTTTGATTTTTAAACCAGGGCTGGTACAATCTATACATTTTTTAAATATTAAGTTGCTCTATTAAATATTGTCGCTTAGAATCCGTCTTGACATAATGAGAATCTACAGCAGGAAATAGATGAATATGCTTCATAATGGTTTGTAGTAACACTCATCTTATGAAGCCTATTTAAATGTGTTCCTCTCTCATCAGTCAAACTCAGTTTTTTTTTAAATATTTTCTAAGGCTGTGTAGACTACTTGTTCTGAAATATTCAATGTATTAAGCAAATATGTCTTGCATACCGGTATATCACATGCAAAGGAAAACTATATTTATGTGTTTGTGTTCTGTTCTTGCGCTCCAGATGTTCTGTTAAGTCTTTTTATAGGATTGGAAATAAAACGTCTTGTAATATATTGCCATTGCAATTCGTGACTTTCAAACTTGTAAAAAGCGTTAAAAAACTTTCCCTTTCCTGAGAAGTAAACTTTTCGCCGCATCTTTTCTTACATGTGCATAAGGGGCCAACCGCCTTCGCTGCCTAGAATTTCTTAGAACGACATCGTGCAAAAGCTTTGCCGGAGTTTTTCAGTTTCTTGTTTTTAATAACTTTCCATAAATTTTTATCACACCTTCGTTTGCTACTGCCATTCTGATTGACTGAAGCCTTCAGCCTTCAGGGTCATTTTGTTCAGTCGTATCGGATTCTGGTATCGTTATTTTGATTATTTAAAATAGACGGAGATAATTGGACAATACTGTATCATTTAAACGTTCTATTTCTTGATGTGTTCTGGTTGTTTAGATCATCCTCATCATTATTGCTGCCTGCCTGCTACTTTCATCGCGGAAGTTTGATTGTAACAAATCCAACATTCTTCTAGTTCGGGGTTTTTTTAAAACAGATCTCTTCATCCTCCAATAACTAGGTACTTCTCATAATTTGTTTTGATCAGGAACTTAATAAATCTAAAAATAAAAATAACGTAAACAATCATTGCTAAAATTTTCGGCACGTGCTGGGGACGGAGCTTAGGCTATCACTTTCGTTTACATGCAGATGAAATGAGAGCGATGTTATAGTACTTGCAAAAATAATACGACGATACATTTACAAGCCCTGGCTTTTGGGTATCAGTTTCAGTACCTCAGGTAAAATTAAATAAATACTGTATACATATATGTACCAAATTATTGTAAATGCTTCTTGTGAAATAAACTTTTTACTTTTTTTTTTGATACATCGTAACGTGTCAATACGCGTTGACATCGGCGCGGCATAATATTTTCAATTAGATTGCTATGTTTTCATTATCACGTATTACAGTATTCAACATAACAACGTCCCAACGTTTATAAAAGACATATCGCGAATGACTATAATGTGAAATAAGAATTGTATTTTTACGCGAATAATATGGTAATATACTTAACCGAAATAAGTTTAATTTATTTTACCCAAATAAATTTGTAATTACAGTTTACTGGAAAAAGGATAACTTTTAGTAGTCAGTACTGATCCATTATGATGATATTCGTCACAAAAAAAAATGTTTTTATTTAGAGAAGAATAGTGCATCTCAGTATTGCAGGGCCGTAGCAGACTAAAAATAAAAAGGTTATGAACATGATTGTACAAGATATTGCAGTTGTTAAGTAAGTGTGTGTGCTAATTTGACTCCAAACAGTACTATCTAGTTCGGTTTGTAAGGCATTTTCTTGATTAACTAACTAACTAATTTTGTATTAAATTCACATACCAAGTGCAAAATAAGTGTAAATATTTCAATGTGAATCGGTGACAGTTACCGGCACAAGTGAATTTTGCATTGTCATCTTGTTTAACAGGTACAATACTTTATATTTTACGAGCTATTAGTTTGTTTACGTACTATTTTTTTACCAGCAATTACATTGTTAACTTGCGGCCACTTATTGATGCCAATGACCTTTAAACGTAAACATAACCTTACTTTGGTTTGGTGACAGAACTCCTTCTCATCTAAATTTCATTTTCCTCTTTATCTAATCACCTCTTAAACTGCTGGCACAACTGCCTCCGGTAAAAGTTTAGTATCGTTTGGCAGGAGGAAGGGGTGGGGAGGTGGTGGGGGGGATGGAGGGGGGTGCTCCGTCCCCTCTGGTACCACTCCCATGAAAAGGTAACGCACCGTTCTTGAGAAAAACTAATTATTGTAACCTAACCTCAAAACACTTAAATGTCGCTTTTCCAACGTCTCCGCCGCTGCGGGTAGTGCAACCCCTTCGCCCTTGCGTAACAAAGGATAGGCACCCATGCTCACCTCCGCAGCTTCGGCATACTGGTCGCCTCCGGCGACCAGCCTCAGCCGCTACGGCTCGCACGGGTGCCTATGCTTTGTTACGGCGGGCGAGGGTTGCCCTCCCTTCGCGCCTCCGGATTTTTATAAACACTCTAGGGGTAGGAGCCAAAAGACTACGTGGAGTCGGGGTGCCCCGATTCGGTTTTGGAACAATGTCGACCTATTTTAACCATGAAGTGGAGGTACACTAACTTCTCACAACTCTGGCAGAAACGGAATGAACGTAAACAAATGACACTGACACATGACGCAAATAGCGTATTTTTTTTTTTTACGTTCCGTTTCAACGATTTTGCACGACATATTACACCACAGACAATACACTAGTACAGATTTGGTTGTCAATCGCCGATTTTAACGTTTCGTTACGCTGTAATCTAATTTGAGGTTAGAAACATTTATTATTAATTTCTCGAAAAATACGCATTACCTTGTAATAAGAGCGTTATAATCAGGGAAGCCACCCCTACCATCTTCAACCCTTCCCCTAAACTCCTGCCAAACGATACTAGACCCAAGCCCTGCCTCCTCTTTTCCAATTCTTGTCTCTTCCTTATTTAAGTTATAACCATGATTATGACTCGCAGCGCCCGTGCTCGCCTCGAAGAGACCAAACTCAATCAGGCTTTGAGCGAATTAAAGGCGTCAAAGGAGTCCTGTGACCAACTAATTAAGGAAATAGATGACAATGAAAAGGTGCTCTTTGATGCCCATGAAAAGAATAGGAAGTTGAAACTTGAAATGGCTCAGATATATACTCAATACACTGATGCCATAGAAGAACTGGACAGGCTTCAACTTGTTGTGGACGGGTTCAGCCAGTGTAGCATAGAGTATGAACAAGCTCTTAGTCATAAACATCTGCTACAACACCAGCTACATGAGGCTCATAGTCAAATAACAGAACTTCAGACTACAAATCATAATATCACTGCCTCGCTGAATCAAAGTCTGTTCAATCAGTTGATGCCTATTGCCCCCTTAATTGTTCCTGGAAAAAAAAACATCATACACTATAGATTTGACAGGTGAGGATGACACAAAGTCATGTAATTCATTGAGGGTAGTCACCAGTAAAAACAAACTCAAAAAATACATTAAAATTAATAAATACATTGTTAAAACTAAAAAGATGGTTAAAAGACATAAGTTCTTTATTAAAAATGTCAAACTTAATAGAGAAAGGCTAAACTTACTTAAAAAATTAGATATGTATTCTTTTAATTTGGAACAAAGTACCAGGAGATGCAACAATGACACAGAGGTCTTGCAATCTCAACTTGACCATTTACAGGAGAAACTTAGTTCAATGACTATCAAGTATAATACCTCTGAAGATCTCATGAGGGAATATGTGTTGGCAATGAATGAACTGGTAAACTCACAATCAAGCATCTGTGAGCATTGTAAAACACCATCCCATGTGTCTACACCGGACCATTCATTGTCGACATACAATACCACCTTACCGCAGCCTTGTGTTGATTTGACATTTCCTGTTATTAATAGTTCCAATAAAAAATGTAAAGATAGAGTAAAAAATGATGTAATATTGTTTTGTGATGAGATTGGAAAGGACTTAGGCCACTTGCTGACAGGTGAATATCCAGGACACTCCATAATAAACTACTGTATGCCTGGCTGTTCCTTATTTGATGTTATGAAAGAAATTATTAAATGTAACTTTAACCAAGACACTACATTAATAATTTTCTTGGTTGATAGGGGAAATGTTAACAAAGGAGAATTTCTCCAATATTATAAAACATTGTGTAATCTCAAGTTAAGAAAAATTGTGTTGTTTACATTCCCATATAGTAACAGTTTGCCACAGGAAGAAAATAACATTAGATTTAAAATAAATATGACATTGCATAATCTGACATTAAATAATAATCAATTTCATTTAGTAGATACTAACAATTATGTTGGTAGAAATTTGTATTTGACGAAAGATAGGTATAATATTTTTATGTACTATCTTTCTAACTATCACAAAAGACAGATAGCTGTGTCGCCATCATATTTTTTTTCAATTACAGCCAAGAATTTGGCTAAACAACTTGCTTCTTTTGAGCAATGCAATGACATCTTAAAATATACTGCCAATAATTTGGATCCAATTGATGACATTGATTTTAATTTTAATTAGAAATTAGGACAATAGAGGTAGCCTCTTGCAAAAATGTAAAGAAAGCAAATAAGAAATCAAATGTCTGTGTAAAAAATTTAAATAGCATCAACCTGGTGCATCAAAACATTCAAGGGTTTTTAAACAAAGATTTAGAAGTAGAATTATTCCTGAATTGTAACAATATAGATATTCTTTGTATAACAGAACATTGGCTTAAAAGCCACCAGTTCATGTTCAATTTTAGTAATCACCAGGTTGGTAGTTCATTCAGCAGAGTTAATGCTATACATGGTGGATCATTAATTTTAGTAAATAACCAGATTAAATTTAAAGACCGTAAGGATATTGTGAGCCTCTCTGTTGAACGGACAGTTGAAATAGCCTGTGTAGAATTGGAGCAGTTCATTATATTAAGTGTGTACAGACCTCCTTCAGGATTGTATGATTGTTTTGAAAAAGTTATGGATGAAGTGTTAAACAAAATCTGTACTTCAAACAAGTCTATCGTTACTTGTGGTGATTTTAATGTTAATTTGTTGGAAAACTCTGGGATTAGTACTAAAATTATAAGTTTGTTTCAGTCATACAATCTTGCTAACCAATTTTTGGAGCCCACTAGAATAACTCCCACTAGTGCCACATGCCTAGATAACATTTATACAGAAACCAACCTACAAAGAAATTATTAACCCAACTTACAAAGAAATTATTAATTTAATAGACTCGGATCATTGCGGACAGTTGATCACTATTTCAAATATAAACAAAAAGGTTATTAAAAAAGATATCACTGTTAATCCAAAAACAACTAAACGTTTGGAAACATTTAAAACTAAACTTTTGAGTAATTTACCTCTTTTGTCAACTAATGAGGACTCTAAGCATCAATATAATGCTTTTTTTAATATGTATTGCACACAATTTGATAAAACTTTCATTCCAAAAAAAAAAACTCGGTTAATGGTAACGCTTCCTTCAGTGATTGGGCCACTGTTGGTATACATAAAAGTAGAAAACGTCTTTATGGGTTGTATGATGAACGGACTTGTATAAACACTGCTGAATTTAATTTATATGTTAGAAATTATTCGAAATTATTTAAAAAAGTTTGTTGCATAGCCAAGTCACGTTACTTAAGTTCAAAGATTAAAAATAGCAGTAATGTAATTAAAATGACATGGAATATCATTAATAGCGAAACGGGAAGATCATGCAACCGAAGTAGTGACTACAGCCTTGCAATTGATGGCAATTTAATTCAATCGGATTCTCAAGTCGCCGCGACCTTCGAAAATTTCTTTGCAGAGATTCCCGTTTCGACTACTAAATCTCTAAACTCATCGCCCACTGCTGCAGAGTCTTTACTTAAAGAAAACGTTCCAGTTTGTGATTCTGAATTTAATTTCCAATATGTCACTTGTAGAGATATAATTAAAACCTTTCACACATTAAATGTAAAAAAAACCGCAGATCTATGGGGTAACTCTGTGGATGTTGCTAAGTCCATTATAAATATTGTAGCACCTACTTTAGCTGTTATTTTTAATAATTGTATTGACCGTGGTGAGTTTCCTGATCTTATGAAAAACAGTAAAATAATACCATTGTTTAAATCTGGTAGCACATCAGACCCTACTAATTATAGACCTATTTCAGTGCTGCCTACCTTTAGTAAAATTTTTGAAAAACTTATTTTAGATCAAATGCAAAGATTTTTTAATAAACACAAATTACTGCATAACAAACAGTTCGGTTTTACAAGGGGTCGTTCAACTACTGATGCCGGAGTTGAACTTTTAGGACATGTTTACAAGGCATGGGAGGACAAATGCGATGCTTTGGGAATCTTTTGCGATTTGTCCAAGGCATTCGATTGTGTTCTTCATGAAACATTGATCAGGAAACTGCACCACTACGGAATCCGGAATGCCTCTCTGGATGTTCTTACTTCTTACTTAAGTGATAGGATTCAGACAGTTGATGTTAACGGAAAAAGATCACCTGGATCTGTAATAAGAATGGGGGTCCCCCAGGGTTCAATTCTTGGCCCATTTTTGTTTCTTATTTATATTAATGACTTGCCTTACCTCATAAAGGATAATCATGATATAGTGTTGTTTGCAGACGACACTTCACTTTTATTTAAACTCAAACGTCAGCAGCTGGTTACTGACAATGTAAATAGCGCCCTTGCTAAAGTAGTTAACTGGTTTAATGTTAATAACTTACTTCTAAACGAGAGAAAAACTAAATGCATTAAGTTTACGATACCTCATGTTAGACAAGTAGAAACTAGTGTTCTTATTAAGGGTGAAGAGTTGAAACCCGAAAACACCACAGTATTCTTAGGCATAACTTTGGATGCCAAGCTTCAATGGGGCCCCCCATATAGATAAATTGTCAAAAAAACTAAGCTCTGCAGCATACGCCGTTAGAAAAATTCGTAATTTAACTGATTTAGAGACAGCCCGTTTAGTATACTTTAGTTATTTTCATAGTGTGATGTCGTACGGTATTCTTTTGTGGGGAAATGCCGCCGATATTCAGACAATTTTTGTTTTACATAACATAACATCACGCCTTGTTTCCCCGAAGGGTTGGGCAGAGGTGTACCTATAGTACACCCACATTTCGCCAGTTATGTTTAAGTCCCATGTAATAGGGGGCGAGCCTATTGCCATCTACCGGGCACAAATCCAGACTTCGGGCTGCTACTGAGAAATTCCAGATAGAAAAACCCAATAACACGTTGCCCGACCTGGGAATCGAACCCAGGACCTCATGCTCAGCAGTAGCGAAAAAGGGCAATTCGCTCAATTTATAAACTAAGTCCCAGACACTCCCTCAGAGACAAATTTAAAGAGATTAATATAATGACTGTGCCTTCTCAGTATATTTATGAAAATCTTTTGTATGCACATAAAAATATTAATCTGTTTAAAAAATACAGTGATATCCATAACATAAATACTAGGAACAAACACAAATTTGTTGTTCCCACTACCAGACTCAAGAAAATAGGTAGCTCGTTTAAATGTCAAAGTATTCGTTTTTATAATAAACTTCCTAGCCACATTCAAGAACTAAGCCTTAATAAATTCAAATCTTTTATAAAGCGGAAATTATGCCAGAATGCCTATTATACTGTCAAAGGCTATATTGAGGACAAGAAGGCTTGGGATTGAGCTGCTCCAATAAGTTTACACAGATATTGTCGATGTTTAATTTGCTGTTAAACTTTTATTTTTGATTTTTTTAGATAAACAATGACATCTTTATATTTACTGTTTAAAGTATAAAATTGTTTTAATTTTTGAGAATGTGAGGACTATGTGAGTCATTGTTTTTTTGTTCTTTCAGTTGTTTTAATCACGGTCTGGCTGTTTGAGTACTTAACGCGGCCTACCCAAATGTCCTTTCTTTTGTATTGTTCGTGGAATCGTTGAGCTCCTTAGTTCTGAGTTGAGCTGCACCATGATTGACAAATGCATGCACTGACTGGACAGGTCCACTCAAATCAGTGTGGTTCTTTCCTCAAAAGACCATTTCAGACACCAGTCTACAGAGTCCTCATATGATCTGACCATGTTTATTCTCGGATTTTTACACTTTGACATGACGTGAAAATTTACTTTGTAAAGTATTATAATATTTTAATTATTGTGAATGTGAAGGCAGTGTGGAATTGTTGTTTTTTTTTTTTATCTCAATCTATTTTTAATTTTCAAAATTAGTTTTAATCATGGTCTGGCAGTTTGAGCAATTTATGCGGCCTACCCAAATGTCCTTTCTTTGGTAATGTTCGTCGAATCGTTGAGCTCCATATGTGTTGTGTTGAGCTGCATGATTACTGACAAATGCGTGCACTGACTGGACAGGTCCACTCATTCTGTGTGGTTCTTTCCTCAAAAGACCATTTCAGACATCAATCCACATGGTCTTCACATGACCTGACCAAGATTATGTCTGGACTTTAAAAGAGACTGTGACCTCTGAGTTTGTTTTGGCGTTTCTTCTCAGAGTAGTCAGATAGGAAACGCCGATCTCATCTACTTTTAAAATAGTATTGACGTGTAAAAGTGTTTGTAAAAACCTACTTACAGAAATAAAATCATTTATCATTTATCATAACTAAATACTGAAAAATCTCTTTTGAGTTATCTATTACTTCTTCCTTGGTAATGTTTAGCATGGATTTAGTCACCTGTTGTTGTAAATATAGTTCGTTGTTGTAATTTAACCCTATGTAAGCTTTAGGTACTTCTAGACTTTGGGCTGACTTATCTGATTGTATCTTTGGGATTGGTGTAATATACATTAAAGTATATTTAGATATCTCTTGTATAGCAAAATATGAGTATACTTTTATATAAGTATTGTTTTCAGATATCTTGGTATCTAGTAACTGTTGTTGAACAATTTTTAAATTAGAAGGTAGTTTTTTGTTTGCTGATGATATTAACTCACTGACATTTTTCGGTGTTAATACACTGTATACTGTTGCCTTGGTTAAGTATATCTCTAATAACCCGTTATAATGATCCATGATTTCTTTTATGTAATTATATGCTAACTGGTAAGTCTGCATAATCTGTATGTTTACACTGTTATGGTCGACTGTGCTGAACCAATGGTTGTAATTCTCCATGTAACCTATCACTTGGTTCAGTTTAGTTTGAAATCCTATAAGTTTCTGGTTCATTCTTTGTTCCGTTTTGTTGACTTGTGACATTGTTGATATCATAAATTTGGTTTGATGGTTGGCAGCTTCAATTAATCTTTTTTTATTCAAGTTTAATGAGTCGATATCTCGGTATGCCTCATCATTAACTCCGAAGATGGACGTTAATAATTGTCCCAATATACCCCTTTTCTTCCTAGTTTGGTTCACTTCTGTCAAATATTCTTTAGTCCGTTCGAATTTTGCTTCTTCTTCTAACAAATGATGGTGTAATTGCTTACAAAATGTGGAATCAGTTAACTTTTCTGTATTTTTACATAGTTGATTATATTGTGACGTCACTGATTTTATTTTGACAAACTCTTGCTCTATGTGTTGTTTTTCATAATTTATTTCTATTCTAAATATTCCTCTGTCAATGCTTGCTGTTCCCATTTGTTCAACATAAAACCCTGGTGGTACTGTTTTTAAAGAATATGTCGTTGTAGTTGCTGAACCCAATATTTGTAAAATTATGAAAAGCAATGTGAACCATTTTGATACTTTGTTACGTCGTTTAGGATGCTTAGTTTTGTTATTTCTTAGGATTGTTGCGGTATTTGTTTGTATTGTATCCACAGTTTCATTCGTAGTACTACTACACATATTTGTTTCGATTGGCAATGGTATTAATGTGTGTATTGACCGTTTTTGTGTTGTTCCTGACGATTTTTTAAGTGTCACTACTCGGGTTAAGTCGTCGTTTCCCGTATGTACTTCCTTTATTCTTGCAAGTGGCCATTTGCTGGGTGAAACCTTTTCATCTTTTATAATTACAAGAGTTCCAACAGACAAGTTTTCTTGACTAGTTTTCCATTTGTACTTCTGCTGTAGTTGGTGTAAATAATCTTTAGTCCAGCTCTTCCAGAAATCCTTTTTCATTTTTGGATCTGTTTCCACCTATTTATGTGATCTGTATTAGTTTCCGATAGCGGGTCTGGTACCCCTACTGCTTCTCTGCCTATTAAGAAATGACTAGGTGTTAACACGATGTTGTCGTTTATATCTTCACTTAGTGTACATAACGGTCTCGTGTTTAAACATGCCTCGGTTTGTTGTAAAAACGTGCTCATTTCTTCATAAGTGAGTGTCTGCTCTCCTATCACTCTACGCAAGTGGTGTTTCATAGATTTTACTCCTGCTTCCCAAACCCCTCCGAAGTGCGGAGATAATGGTGGAATAAAGTGCCATTGTGTTCCGATATTGGTCAACGTGTTTTGAAAGTCGTCAGACTGGGTTATGTCTAACATTTCTTTATACAAATAATTGGCAGTGCCTACAAAATGTCGCGTTCTCACTATACATGTGTGATACTGGTCCTCTGCGTGCCATGAACCTTCGTAGTGCAGCTATGAACGTTTCGGTTGATAAGTCGCCTACCAGCTCTACGTGTACCGCTTTCGTAGATAGGCAAACAAATATCGCAATGTAGCCTTTGTATGATTTATGACCTCTCCCTTTCATGGTTCTCACGGATATTGGTCCAGCGTAATCCACGCCTGTGTGACTGAATGGGTACGATTTCGTCACTCTTGGTTTTGGTAATGAGCCCATTTTTTGTGAGGCGGTTGTTGATCTGTATCTTGTACACCTTACGCATTTTCTAATGCTACTTTTCACTGTTCGCTTTCCTCCAAGTATCCAATATTTCTGTCGGATATAAGCTAAGGTCATATTATTACCTCCATGTAATGTGGTTAAGTGTGCGTCACAAACTTTAATTAACGTTACATGATGGTCATGAGATAACAGAATTGGATGTTTTTGATCATACGGTAGATTCGAGTTTTGAAGTCTTCCTCCTACTCGCAGTAAGCCTTCATTATCAATAAACGGATCAAGGCATGATAACCTGTTTCCTTTCTGTAATGTTCGTCCGGCTTTTATGGTTTTGTACTCTTCCAAAAATACTTCTTGCTGAACTAAGAAGAGAACTTTTCTAGTTGTTACATTAATTTCCATATAACTTAATGGTTTTTTGTATTCTTGTTTATTTACGAGCCTATAGCAATATGATAATACTCGTATCATCTTCTTGAAGCTTGAATACCTTATCCAGATTTCGTTCTTCGGTATAATAGTTATATGATAACAGCGTTTAATCTCCTCACATATCTCTGGTACAGTTTTTGTACTAGGAATGTTATCACTTTTTAACCACTCTGGTCCATTTCACCACAGTGATGAGGTTTGTAATTTACTAGGCGTGATACCTCTTGTAATTAGGTCAGCTAGATTTTGCAACGTGTTTACATAATTCCATTTTGCTTGTGGTAATATTCTTTGTATTTCGGATACCCTGTTAGCTACGAACGTCTTCCATCGCTCAGCTTCACCTTTGATCCAGCCGAGAGTAATCATTAAGTCAGTCCAACAATTGATATTTACTACATGCATTTCCATTCCTGTCATAACTTTCTTCATTAGTTTGGTTAATAATACTGCAGCGCATAACTCCAATTTTGGTAATGTAGTTTTCTGCTTTTTTGGCGCTACTTTTGATTTGGCTTGTAACATGGTTACGTTAAATGTATTATTATTTTGTATCCGACAGTATATCACTGCACCGTAGGCCTTTTCTGAAGCATCAATGAACCCATGCAGCTCGACTCTCGAATTGTTTGAAACGTGACACCATCTTGGGATGGAAACCTTCTCAATTGTTTTTAGTTGGTTTTGTAGTTCAATCCATCTTGTTCTAATATTTTCCTCTACGGGCTGATCCCACTCTGTGCCATTTGTCCATAGTTCCTGAATCATGAGTTTCATATTTATGACAACAGGTGCTAACCAGCCTAGAGGATCGAATATTTTTGCTATTTCTGATAAAATATATCGTTTGGTCGGCTTTTCATTTTGATTTATAGTAATCTGAAAACAGAAACTATCCTCTAATGGTGACCATAATACCCCTAAGGATTTTCTATTTTCATCTTGCGGTATTTTCATGACTTGGTCGTCTTTGCTTTCATTAGGTATATTTTTTAACAATTCTGTACTGTTAGACGACCATTTCCTTAACTTAAATCCGCCTTTTCGTAGCATACTTATTAAGTTTTCTTGTAGTATTTTTGCTGACCCAACATTAGTATCTCCTGACAATATATCGTCTACGTAGAAGTCCTGGAGAGCCCTTTGGCTGGCTATTGGGTAGTCCTCTTTCTCATCAATGGCGAGTTGTTGCAGCGTCTTAATCGCTAAGTATGGGGCTGCTGCAGTTCCATACGTTACAGTAGTTAATTCGTATTCGTCGATAATCTGTTTCGGAGACTTCCTCCATACTATTCGTTGGTATGTGAAGTCTTCTTCGTTAACATTTATGTATCGGTACATTTTTTCGATGACCGCCATAAACGCTATTTTATGTTTACGCCAGCGTAACAGTATAACTGCTAAATCTTGCTGTAATCTTGGTCCCGTAAACATATTTCCGTTGAGACTTATGTTAGTACTTGACTTACTGGACGCATCGAAAACCACTCGTAACTTAGTAGTCAGTGAATCTTCCCTGATTACTGGTTGATGTGGTATATAATATTTACCTTGGTAATAGTCAGTACTAGTAACTTTCCTCATATGGCCCATTTCTAAGTACTCATTGAGGAACTCTTGGTATTTTTTCCGTAAGTTTTCATCTTTGTCGAACTTCCGTTCTAATTGTAACAGTCTTGCAATAGCTTTTTTGCGCGTATTTCCGTAATCTACGTTGTGATTCTTGAATGGAAGTTTCACTGTGTAGGTTCCATCTGGATTTCTTATTGTAGTTTTTTGGTAATAGTTTTCACAAGCCTGATCTTCGTTAGATAATTGGTATTTTTCAGGAATTTCTTCTAGTCCCCAAAATTGTTCAGCTGTTGAACTTCTATAGTCCGTGTTATCATACTGATAACTTTAATAGTATTGTTAGTAGTGCCGCAAATCCCGGATAAAATCCACCCAAACTCGGTATTTTGGGCGATTATTCCGTCTTGCATCTTGTGTAACCCGTGTAGAAGTAATTTACTATATTCTTGAGCCCCCAATATTATATCTATTGGTCCTCTTGTGTAGTCAGTAGGATCGGCAAATAGTTTGTTTTGTAAACAATTTGATTCTAGTTCTGGTACATTTTTCTCTGGCAAACAGCCAGTTAGTTTTGGTAGTATTATAAGTGTGACTGGTAACCTATATTCACTCGGAAATATTGGCTGTAGCATAACATTTATAGAATTTTTCGATGTTTTAGGTTTTTGGTCAGCAATCCCGATTACTTCGGTATGTATCATAATACGTGGGTATGACAATAGTTGGGCGACCTCTTCTGTGCAGAATGATGCCTCTGAACCTTGATCACATAGAACCCTTAGTAAATGCGATGTCCCATCCGACGAATGGGTTTTTATTAAGGCTGTCGCCAGTAGTGTGGTTTTGGGTACATTAGTTTTATTAACAGTTGACATATTTGAAACAGTTTTCTTTAAGAATTTACTTGTTGATGGCGTTGTGTAGTCGTCGTTTTGCTTGTTGTATAGGAATGTTATTGTTGCTCTGGTGTAAATAGGAATGATGACCTGTTTTACCACAATATCCGCAACTTTTATTGCTGTGACATTTTATCGACGTTTCATGACTCAAACAATTTTTGCACATATGTTTTTCGTTTACGACCTTATTGCGATCTTGCACTGACAGCGTTTTAAAACTAGAGCATTGGTAAATGCTGTGTTCGTGATTTCGACAAAACCAGCACACACGTTTATCTACTTGTTTGGTTGTTGTATTTAATGACTCATGGCGCGATCTGTGAGCAGGAAATTCTTCCCTCAAGGAGCTTGAAGTTTCCAGACACTTAAAACTTTTTTCTAAGAATTGCATCATTGCCGAAAATTCTTGCAATTTATTTGGCTCTACTAATTGATGTTCATATTTTTCATTTGTTTCAGAGTCCCATATTCTACTTATTATTCTTGTCAGAATAGGATCCCAAGTTGAAATATCGATGTTTTGACTTTTTAGTGCTTCTAGGTTCTCGTTGATTGTGTCATGGAGATTTCTTAAGTTTGCGGCATTACTTTTTCTTATTTTTGGCATACTTAGAATGTTATCGATATGCTTAGTGATAATTATTCTTTCATTTTTGTATCGTCTTGTTATCAGATTCCATGCAGTTGTGTAATTAGCGTCACAGACTGGTAAATGCTTGATCAGCTTCGCGGCGTCACCTGTTACATGCGTTTTTAAATACTGCATTTTTTCCGTGTCACTTAACGATTTATTTTCGTGTATTATTTTCAAAAATAAATCATAAAAAGAATTCCATGACTCGTAACTTCCACTAAACGTTGGTATTATTAATTTTGGTAATTTAACCGAGGTTCTTTGGTTTTTGTGTATCGATTTTTGACCTATTGTCGCTAATAATCTATCCATTACAAGATCGTATGCCGTTTGTGTTTTCTCAAACATGTTTTCTTGAAAATAGCTGTGTTCCAACGTACTATCTTCCATTAGAATTAATACGTGTGTTTCTTCAATTTCTTGCCACTGTTTTTGTAAAGTAGTCACTAAAGATTCTAAGAGCCAACTCGCTGTCTCTTCAGTCATCGATTGAGTTGCTGAGTGTAGCTTTTTTGCATCTGATTTACCCGAAATAGTTGAATAAATAATTTGGGTGTGCTAGTGCATTCTTCCTCTTCGAGTTGTACATCTTCTAGCTCATACAGTTGGTTCACTACCTGTAGTCTTTTCTCACACATTAACAGGTATTCAATTGCCTGTGTATACTGTGTTTTAATAGAACCATAGTAATTGGTAGTGATATATTTGTGATCACATAAAATATCTTGGTCTTTTAGTTGTAAATGGTTTTTAGTTGTTCTAGTAAATATTTCTGTAAGTCGAGTTCTTTTTTCCGTTATATATTTGTGGGTTTTTCTAGAAGCTGAATCTTTCTTGATGTTGATGTATATTTGTCTCAGTTCATTGTAATCTGCTTCTTGGCTTCTTATAACTTCGTTTATTTCTTGTATGTCCATTTTTCTTTACTCTCCCTACTAGTCCTATATGCTCCTAACGTTACCTAATTGCCCCTACGATATTATTTAGTGCCACTTCTCAAAATATCGCCGACCCGCTTCTCGTGGTACTGATTTCCGATCCGTTATCGTATAAATGGCGTGTAAATACGTCAGTCAGTTAGTAATTGCGCGAGACAAAAAGAAGAACTTTTTATTTTATGATTATTATTTCGTAAATGTTACAATGTTGAAGTACCGATTAAAACAAATTACCCTGGTTTCCCTAAAAATAGCTCGAAGGACCAAAATGTACGCACCAGTAATCACAGCTTAGTACGGCCGTTATTCCAAATGCGTACAGTTGGCTATGTCTAATCAATTGAGCCTGGTACCTATGGATTTACCTACGACCCTACTGACTACAACCTAGCCCTCTAGCAATAAGCTAGCACCCTAATTCTCCTAATGCCCTACCTACCATACAAACCATACCAAACGCAGGTTACGTTGGTTTCACTTGAGGGAAATCTGTTACAATGAGACCTACGGTAACAGACGGAAGTTGGGTAGGAATAGGGGTTTGTGTACGTCGTGCAATGTACACAGGAAATGGTTATCTCACTGCCGATCCCACAGACTCATAGGATCGATGATGGCTAAAGGTGTCTTGGCCACAGTGAGGGGAGTTCCGGAAGGTGAATCAAACTCGACTCCAGCTTGATGACTAATTTATTATGATAATTAACTTAATTATATACAAATTTGTTGGTTAATACACATAGATACGTTTATCCATGTGTGTTGTGTGTGTATTGAGCCGATGAAGCGAAGATCTCAGTAGGTCACTTCTTAGCGCTGACTGTGTGCCGGTGTTGCCGGCACGTGGTACGAATGTATGTCGCTCTTGATGCTGACGCAGTAATTGGTGTTGTATGTTCATGGTTGAACAGGTACAAAGTGCTCACACGTGTGCGTTGCAATTATAACACATTAAAATATTGAATTTATACAGTGCAAAGATAGTTTTTACAATCTTCAGCAGCTCCAATAATATTTCCGATTCTTTAAGCGCCCTTGTGGAGCCGAACCAGTGTTGAGCCAAGCATTCAAATTGTAACCCTCATCCCATAGCAAAAATAGACCTAACAGAGGATTCCTTACTGAAACATAACTACAGTCATAAAATAAGACAAAATAAAATTAAAAAATATGCAAGGCTGAATAAAATCATTAAAAAAGTTAAAAAAAAATAATAAATTCAAGAAACATCAAAAATATAATTGCAAAAATATTCAATTGAGGAAAGAACGTGTGACTCTTATCAATAAATTAAAGAACTATCAAATTAAATTAGAAGATAGTATAAATATTTATGAAATAGACACTCAAGGCTTACAGTCAGAAATTCAAGTTCTTGATGACTCACTAAAGTCCCTTTATAATAAATATGTATGCTCTCGTCACCAAATTAAGGAACACATCCTTGCTACAAACGAGTTGGTAGACAGAGTTGACCTGCTGACTCTCAGCAACACTCAGTGTACTTGTCAGAGGGGATCCAACATTGCTGCCCACCAACCTGAGGCAATGGTAGTCCTGTCCCAAGTGGTGAGTGCTCTGGACTGTGACCCCAACCAAGATATACCTGATATGGCGCATGAATTATCTCAAGTGGTACAGGCAGTAGCTAGTAGTGCTTCCTCTTGCAGTCAAGTTTGTTATCAGTCACTTATGTTTTCAGATAGTAGGTATAGGAAGAGGTTTAGGGAAATTAGTTAGTAACAACCTGAGTATTTCTTCTCAAAACTATTGTTTACCAGGGACATCCTTTAAAGAAATAATAAATTAAATTACAAGAACCCAATATGATAATAATACTAACATTACTGTATTTGTAGGTAATAGTTCTCAGGTCAGAAAAGAAGATATCACTGACAGTGTTACTGAGATTTTAAAGGTCAATATTGTAATAATATTATTTTGTGTGCTTTCCCATATTTTGATAGGTTATCAAAAGGAAAAAAACAATTATATACATATGCTTAATAAGCATATTCAGTTCTTGGTAAGTCACTACAGTGACAAACTTATATTTTTTGACACCAACATTTTTGTTGAAAAGTTAAAATCGACAAAGAATACAGTGTATCTGCCCATTAGGTTTAGACATAAAATAGCGAGGCTATTAGCAAATATTATAAACTCAGACATAAACAGTATGTCGAAGTCTAATTATATTATTAACACCGCAAATATTAGTAGTAATTCTAATGTACAGGTGGTCACCTCAAGTAACTGTAGCACTAATGCTATAACTGTTTACGATAATTGTACGAAGGAGGATCCATGTGTCACTATGGCAAATGCTTGTCCAAATGTGGGCCCACAAGTAGTGGGATCTCATTGCCTGGTGATGGCATGGGAGTCTCGGAGCTCACTCTGGATGTTACTTTAAACTAGATAGTAAGACAACAGAAGATACCAGTAACAATACAGTTATACCTACCAACAACAAGGTGTCTTCTTGCACGCAATTAATTAAGTGCAAAAAAGGTACTAAAGAGAATTCCTTGACAATATTTCATCAAAATATTCAAGGTTTTTCTTCGAAACAGTTAGAAATAGAACTATTTTTAGAAAATACCATGTTTGAAATTATTTGTTTAACTGAACATTGGTTGAAAGATTATGAAATGCTAATTAATTATGAAAATTATAATGTGGGCAGTTGTTTTAACCGAAAATCCATGCTGCGTGGGGGTTCACTAATCTTAGTTAAAAGGTCTATTAAATCTAAGACTCGTAAAGATATAGTTAATCTTTCGGTTGAACATAGCATTGAACTGTCCTGTGTTGAGCTAGATAAGCATGTTATAGTGTGCGTTTACAGACCCCCAAATTATCAAAACAATTCCGTATTTGAGTCAGTAATGGAAGATGTTCTAGCAAAACTGGCAACTGGTAAAAAATCGCTAATTATCTGTGGTGACTTCAATATTAATATCTTAGAGAATAGTTCAAATAGCAGTCGATTATTAAGTCTCTTTAAATCATTCAATTTATCAAATGTGTTTTCAGAACCCACCCGCATAACTACAAATTCTGCTACATGCATTGATAATATTTTTGTTGCTGCGACTATTTACATAAAGCCATTGTAAATTATCTCCCTTCTGATCACAGTGGTCAAACCGTTGCCTTCAAGTCAAACACACCTTTACAAAAAATTCAGATACAATCTAGACAAATAACGCCCAGCAATCTAAATAGATTTAATAATAACTTAATTTGTAAGTTAAGTATACCGGGCCATATTAGAAACAACGTAAACGAATTATATGAGGATTTTTTTTCGGTAGTGAGCACCGAGTTCAATAATACTTTAAAGAAAAAAACAAAAACAATTTGCCCCAATTTTTTGTTCAGTGACTGGGCAACTAAAGGTATTAGGAAAAGTAGGAAAAAACTGAGTTGTATGGCCTTAAGCCTTATATTAACTCTGAAACGTTTAATAAATACCTTGCTAATTACTCTAAAACTTTGAAAAAGACCTGCAAGACCTTGTTAGTCGGTGGCGATGGTGCCCAACCCCACTAAATTGGGTATAGTTCTGTTGTATTGTTTTACAGTGTGACTGCTGCACTTAACTGATTCTATAATATTTCTTGGATTTAACTTGTTAGTCACTGGCGAAGGTGCTTAACTGTACTCTTGTGGTTCTTTTGATATTGTGGGTCGGTTGTGCTAGTATCTAGTCTGCACCTGTTAGTGTTGTTTGTATACACGTTGTTGTTTATATTTCCTGTTTTTTTTTCGGAAACTGTTCGTTTTACCTTGATCGTTGTTTTCTTGGCATAAAAGAAATTGCTTTATTTTATTTTTTCCAGGGAGGGATGTAATGTAACAAGTTTTTTTAAACAGTTAAATATGTTGATAATTATAGTCGATTTCGGAACGATTTCTAAATTGTAATTTTTTATCTGTGATACATTCGGCTGACATTTCGACGTCAAAATTTGACAAGTCACTTTGCTATCTTTGTTCGTGAAGGTGATAGGTCTCCTGATTTTCCCTAAATGGAATCATAATTAATCTGGTTTAATTTGGCTTATAACAGCCATAATCCTAAACCAAAGGACCCGTGGAATGGTCCCAGAGTATATTTCAATCGGATTTTTGGTAAGTTGGACTCTTTTTCGAGAGAAAATTTCCTTCCACAATGGCGGTTCGTTTGTGACCAATCTTACCGTTTTCGCAGAATCCCTCGTTCGCCTCCCTACGGCTCTTTTGATACCAGCTATCATCACGGTACGCCGAGGGTGACGCGAGTTTTAAATCCCTGGAATAAGCGGTAAGTTTTTCGTTAGTCGATGCGTCCCCGCGTGTCCGAGTTCGGAGTGAAACAACATCTCAGAGTCTTTTTTTGGCCACAGCCTACAATTGTGGGTGCTTATTCCACCTTTGCTTCATCCGAGGAATTTTTACTGGCCTTCAACGGGGGCTGATTACCTGAGAGGTACCACCTTCCGGCTCTCGGGGTCACTTTAAAGTTTCTTTTTTTCTAATTTTTTTTATAATACCAAAACAGCCTTCAGCTGCTAATTTAAATTTCTGAAAATATGCAATGATGAAATAGCAACAAAAATTTATGATAGTATAATTGTATGCAATAAGCTAAAGGTAACAATAAACTGGGAACGTTCAAGGTAGTGAGACTTTTAATCACCATTGACATCGACAAGGCCCCCATCCTAAGATTAATTGTTCAATCTCTCCAATTTAATCTGGCTATCCATTAATAGTGTGTCGCTCCACGGCGCCCGAAATTTCATTTCCTATATCAACATACTTTTTTTTTGGAGATCACACACTCAGAAACACACACATATTTTCTATTTTTTTTATACTACAATCCATCCCAACAAGGGATTCCGAAGGTATTCAACTTTCGGATTCCATACACCTTAGATCCCTCTCTTCATCCGAAAGCTACAAGTATTTGGGTATGTCGGAAGCGTTAGGCATCAACGTTATTAACATGAAGCAATCGTTGAAGGAGCGCTTCTTTGGCCGCCTGAAGAAGGTATTAATTAGTCTTCTTTCAGGCGGAAACAAGGTGCGCGCCTTCAACGGTTGGGTCATGCCGATTTTGATGTACTCTTTCGGCATACTCAAATGGACCCAAACCGAACTTGACGCCCTGGATAGGCGGGTCCGTACACTTCTGACCGCAAACCGGATGCATCACCCACGATCATTGGTGATGAGACTGTACATCCCGCGAAAGTGCGGGGGTCGAGGCTTTTTAAATGCGAAGACCCTCCACAACCGCGAGGTGTGCAGTCTCAGGGAATATTTTTTTAAATCCGAATTGGGTATGCACCGTGATGTGGTCGCAGTGGACAAGGGGCTTACCCCGCTCTCCATGGCTAAAGAGAACTGGCACAAACCTGTAGTACTTACTACCGATGACCGCAAGGCGGTATGGCAAAGCAAGGAGCTTCAAGGGCGCTTCTATCGGGCTCTTCATGAGCCTGATGTAGATTTCCTAGCGTCCGTATCCTGGCTACTTTTTTGGTGACCTTTTCGGGGATACTGAAGGTTTCGTCTGTGCAATTATGGACGAAGTTATCTTGACGAATAACTACCGGAGACATATTATGAAAGACGGGACGGTTGAAGTGTGTCGGGCATGCCACCGTCCAGGTGAGTCCATCAGACATATTATCTCTGGTTGTTCTCGTCTGGCTAACGGCGAGTACTTGCACAGGCATAACCAAGTATTCAGGATTGTTCACCAGCAACTTACTTTGAAATATAAACTTGTGGATTCTGAGGTACCGTATTACAAGTATGTGCCCGACCCAGTTCTCGAAAATGACCTTGTCACGTTGTACTGGGATCGGTCTATCATTACTGACAGGATTATTATCGCTAATAAGCCTGACATAGTAGTGATAGATCGATTAGCGCGCCGCACAATGATTATCGATGTTACCATTCCGCATGACGAGAACCTCGTGAAAGCACACGCACACGAGGTTGTTGACATGTGGACTGTGAGCTCGGCTGTCATTGTGCCGATTGTCGTATCGGCCAATGGCCTGATGGCAAAAAGCCTCGACCAACATCTCTCGAGGGTTTCGTTAGGCGGTTGGATCAAGGGCCTGACTCAGAAGGCAGTACTCCTCGATACGGCTCACATTGTGAGGAGGTTCCTGTCTCTGGAACCCTAACCACCGGTAGCTTGGACCCTGCTCCCACTACCGGCGGACCACTATTTTTTATATTTTTAAATGTTTTTTTAAAGTTGTTTTATAAAAATATAAAATGTAGGAAAATAAGCATAAAAACAAATAAACGACGTAATAATAATATAATAATAAGATCTTTCGATATGGAAAATGTATCTGAGTGGGTTGAAAAAGTTTTTTAAAAATGTCCTAAGTTGTAATTTAGAATGTTAAATCAAGATTTAATTAATTTTATAAGAAGTTACCTAACATACATCTTCATTCAAATCACCGATAACCTATCACATCCATCCCATCGTGCATCACACTATCAAAAGTGACCTTCAAACAAAATCATCAAAATTAAGATTAATAATGAGAAACCAAATTAAAAATTAATTATATCATTAACATGAAAACGACCATTCGTTCCCTAATTAAGGTCTTTCAGAATATAAACATTATCAGAGATCTTTTCAATAATTTTACATTTAATAAACTTAAGAGCAAGTTTTGCCGAAAAATAAGTAGGTGCATGAGATTGAACAAAACTTCTTCTCCACACGACATCGCCCACATCAAAAGAAATGACTTTGCGACCTTTGTTATAATAGCGAGCATTACGCTGATAAGCGTTTAATAAATGAGATTGTACTTTAACAAAACTATTACCAAGAGAATTAAGAGAATCGGCATAGTGAACTCTATTGCAATTTTCCAGTTCATCTATGTTATCGATAGAATCACTAAAACGATGTAAAGAAGCATCAAAAATAAGTTCTACCAAACATTAAAAAGTTAGGTTAGGTTAGGTTAGGTGATGGGGGCGGCCGTGATGCGGCTCCGGGCCAAGAACGTGGCTCCGGGGCCCGACGGGATTCACGGCCTAGCGCTAGCCCTCGCTCTGAAAGAGCTTGAGCCCCAGCTAAGAGGACTCTTCACAGCGTGCCTTGAGCTCTACCATCCACGCTGTGTCGAGGGTGAGAGTCCTGGCGGAGGAAACAGTGTCCCGGGGCGGGGTGGTGGTGGCGGTGTCCTTGGACATCTCCAACGCCTTCAACACCCTGCCCTGGAGCTGCATACGGGAGGCACTGCGTTATCATCGGGTGCCTCTCTACCTCCGCCGCATCGTTGGGGCTTATCTGGCGGGGAGGTGTGTCACCTACATGGGACGAGATGGCGGAAACCAGCGCCAAGTGTCGTGCGGTGTTCCACAGGGATCGGTCGTGGGACCGCTCCTGTGGAACATCGGGTACGACTGGGTGCTGAGGGGCGAGCTCCCGCCGGGCGCGGACCTGACGTGTTACGCGGACGACACGCTGGTCACGGCCCGGGGGAGTTCGCACAGGGAGGCAGCGTTGCTCGCGACGGCGGCGGTCTCACTCACGGTGAGCCGCATACGGCGCCTCGGCCTGGAGGTGGCCCTCAACAAGTCGGAGGCCATGGTGTTTCATGGCCCCCGGCGGGCGCCGCCGGCCGGATCACACATTGTGGTCGGGGGGGTCCGGATCGCTGTCGAGCCCACCATGAAATATCTGGGATTGGTGCTCGACAGCCGGTGGGACTTCGGACCCCACTTCCGGCGGCTGGCGCCCAAGTTGTTGGGCGTGGCCGGGGCGCTGGCAACGCTGCTTCCCAATCTGGGGGGCCCGAGCGCCGCCTGTAGGCGGCTCTATATGGGGATCGTGCGATCCATGGCGCTCTACGGAGCGCCGATCTGGGCGTCTGACCTGACGGCCGGCAGCATAGCTGTCCTGCGCAAGCCGCAGCGGGCTATGGCCGTCAGAGTCATTCGGGGGTATCGCACGATCTCCTGCGAGGCGGGTTGTGCACTGGCCGGATCACCGCCCTGGGACCTGGAGGCGAAGGTGCTCGCGTCACTGTACCGGTGGCGCGAGGCAGCGCGGGAGCGGGGCGAGCGACCGATGCAGCAACATATCGAGCAGCATCGGTTGCAGCTCCGCGAGGTCCTGGTGGCGGAATGGCGTGTGAGGCTTTCACGCCCTACCGCCGGCCTCAGCACCATCGAGGCGATCCGGCCAGTGCTCGACCGCTGGCTCGGGAGAAGGCACGGCTCCCTGTCGTTTCGGGCGACGCAGGTGCTCTCGGGGCATGGTTGCTTCGGGAAGTACCTGTGTCGCATAAACAGGGAACCGGACGCCAGGTGTCACCACTGCGTCGACTGCCGGGAGGACACGGCGTGGCACACGCTGGCAGAGTGTGCCGCTTGGGAGGAGCCGCGCCGTGCCCTCATAACTGAAGTAGGCAATGACCTGTCGCTGCCGGCCGTCGTGAACGCGATGGTCGGCGGCGCAGAGTCCTGGGACGCAGTGGTCTCCTTTTGCGAAACGGTCATCTCGCAGAAGGAGGCTGCGGAAAGGGAGAGAGAGATCTCGACTCTCGACCCGGCCCGCAGCAGACGCACCGGGCGTCGGAGGAGGGCGGACAACGCCCTCTTCCGGCCCCCCTAAATGGGTCCAGGGGCGACGGATTCGGGGACATCCGTCGCCCCCCAACATCAAGACCCGAGAAGGCGGCGCGCGTAGTGTTCCTCGCGCGCCGACCACAGAGGTTGCGGGGGGAGTACACCTCACTCCCCCCGCCCGAGACGGGGCCCGCGCAAGCGGGCCGGCACCAGCCGGGGTTGTGGAAGAATAATGTGTTCCCGCGACCCCGGCGTAGGTGTGAGAAGGAACACCGGGGTGGTTTTTAGTCAGTAAGAGTCTGACAGACCGCTCCGCCCGCCCCAGGGCGGAGGACATCCATGAGGATTTTCCACCCCGGGAACAAAAAAAATAAAAAAAAAATAAAGGTTAGGTGTCCCTGGAGCTGCATACGGGAGGCACTACGTTATCATCGGGTGCCTCTCTACCTCCGCCGCATCGTTGGGGCTTATCTGGCGGGGAGGTGTGTCACCTACATGGGACGTGATGGCGGAAACCAGCGCCAAGTGTCGTGCGGTGTTCCACAGGGATCGGTCGTGGGACCGCTCCTGTGGAACATCGGGTACGACTGGGTGCTGAGGGGCGAGCTCCCGCCGGGCGCGGACCTGACGTGTTACGCGGACGACACGCTGGTCACGGCCCGGGGGAGTTCGCACAGGGAGGCAGCGTTGCTCGCGACGGCGGCGGTCTCACTCACGGTGAGCCGCATACGGCGCCTCGGCCTGGAGGTGGCCCTCAACAAGTCGGAGGCCATGGTGTTTCATGGCCCCCGGCGGGCGCCGCCGGCCGGATCACACATTGTGGTCGGGGGGGTCCGGATCGCTGTCGAGCCCACCATGAAATATCTGGGATTGGTGCTCGACAGCCGGTGGGACTTCGGACCCCACTTCCGGCGGCTGGCGCCCAAGTTGTTGGGCGCGGCCGGGGCGCTGGCAACGCTGCTTCCCAATCTGGGGGGCCCGAGCGCCGCCTGTAGGCGGCTCTATATGGGGATCGTGCGATCCATGGCGCTCTACGGAGCGCCGATCTGGGCGTCTGACCTGACGGCCGGCAGCATAGCTGTCCTGCGCAAGCCGCAGCGGACGATGGCCGTCACAGTCATTCGGGGGTATCGCACGATCTCCTTCGAGGCGGGTTGTGCACTGGCCGGATCACCGCCCTGGGACCTGGAGGCGAAGGTGCTCGCGTCACTGTACCGGTGGCGCGAGGCAGCGCGGGAGCGGGGCGAGCGACCGATGCAGCAACATATCGAGCAGCATCGGTTGCAGCTCCGCGAGGTCCTGGTGGCGGAATGGCGGGTGAGGCTTTCACGCCCTACCGCCGGCCTCGTCACCATCGAGGCGGTCCGGCCAGTGCTCGACCTCTGGCTCGGGAGGAGGCACGGCTCCCTGTCGTTTCGGGCGACGCAGGTGCTCTCGGGGCATGGCTGCTTCGGGAAGTACCTGTGTCGCATAAACAGGGAACCGGACGCTCGGTGTCACCACTGCGTCGACTGCCGGGAGGACACGGCGTGGCATACGCTGGCAGAGTGTGCCGCTTGGGAGGAGCCGCGCCGTGCCCTCATCTCAGAAGTAGGCAGTGACTTGTCGCTGCCGACCGTAGTGAGTTCGATGGTCGGCAGCGCCGAGTCCTGGGACGCGGTGGTTTCCTTCTGCGAAACAGTGATCTCGCAGAAGGAGGCTGCGGAAAGGGAGAGAGAGATCTCGTCCACTCTCCCGATCCGCAGCAGGCGCACCGGGCGCAGGCGGAGGGCGGACAACGCCCTCTTCCAGCCCCCCTAAATGGGTCCAGGGGCGACGGATTCGGGGACATCCGTCGCCCCCCAACATCAGGACCCGAGAAGGCGGCGCGCGTAGTGTTCCTCGCGCGCCGACGACAGACGTTGCGGGGGAGTACACCTCACTCCCCCCGCCCGAGACGGGGCCCGCGCAAGCGGGCCGGCACCAGCCGGGGTTGTGGAAGAATAATGTGTTCCCGCGACCCCGGCGTAGGTGTGAGAAGGAACACCGGGGTGGTTTTTAGTCAGTAAGAGTCTGACAGACCCCTCCGCCCGCCCCAGGGCGGAGGACATCCATGAGGATTTTCCACCACGGGAACAAAAAAAAAAAAAAAAAAAAAAAAAAAGGTGTATCCTCGCCCGGTGCTGTTACTCGGGGATCTCAACGCCAAGTCTGCGGCGTGGGGATCCCTGGTGACCGATGCTAAGGGTGAGGCATTGGAGGAGTGGGCGATCACGACTGGCCTGGTCGTCCTGAACCGGGGCTCGGTCCACACGTGCGTGCGGCAGCGGGGCGGGTCCATAGTGGACGTGTCATTTGCAAGCCCTGCTGTCGCGAGCCGTGTCCGCGACTGGCGTGTCGCCGCGGAGGTGGAGACGTTGTCGGATCACCGATATATCCGATTCGACGTCTCCGCCCAGACCGCTGGCGGCCGCAGAACACCAGTCCCGTGTTCGGACGGCCCGCGCTGGGCGCGTAAGCGCATCGACAGGGAGCTTCTCGAGGAGGCAGCCATTGCTCAGGCCTGGTTCCGGGGGTCGGCAACGACCGGACCCGATGACGTCGAGCTGGAGGCGCTGTGGTTCCGCGGGGCAATGACGCAGATATGCGACGCGTCCATGCCCCGCGCCCACGCACAGGGTGCAAGGCGCCAGGTGTACTGGTGGTCCGCCGAGATCGCGCAGCTGCGCGTCGCATGCGTGGCGGTGAGACGCCGGTACACCCGCTACCGGAGGAGACGTCGTCGGGTACCCGAGGAGGAGGCCGCGCTGTACGAGGTGTACCGCGCGGCAAAGCAGACTCTGTGGCTGGCCATCGACGAGGCGAGGACGCGATCCCGGGAGAGGATGTTGGAGACTCTGGACGGGGATCCGTGGGGGCGCCCGTTTAAAGCGGTTCGAGGGCAACTTCGAGCCGCGGCGCCCCCACTTACGGAGAGTCTCCAACCCGAGCTGCTGGAGGAAGTGGTAGCAGCCCTCTTCCCGGTGAGAGCGGAGCATATTCCGCCGCCGATGGCTTTGCCCGCAGCCGCAGAGTCTGCAGAGGAGGAGGAGAACGCCATCAGCGTCCCAGAGGTGACACAGGCAGAGATGAGGGCGGCCGTGATGCGGCTCCGGGCCAAGAACGTGGCTCCGGGGCCCGACGGAATTCACGGCCTGGCTTTGGCCCTCGCTCTGAAGGAGTTGGAGCCCCAACTGAGAGGACTGTACACAGCGTGCCTCGAGCGGGGCCAGTTTCCCAGTCTGTGGAAGATTGGACGTCTGGTCCTGCTCAGGAAGGCGGGGCGCCCTGCCGACTCGCCGTCTGCGTACCGGCCCATAGTGCTGCTCGACGAGATGGGCAAGCTGTTCGAGCGCATACTCGCAGCCCGCCTCGTCGGCCACTTGTGCAGAGAGGGGCCGGACCTGGACGAGAGCCAGTTCGGCTTTCGGCATGGGCGCTCTACCATCCACGCTGTGTCGAGGGTGAGAGTCCTGGCGGAGGAAACAGTGTCCCGGGGCGGGGTGGTGGTGGCGGTGTCCTTGGACATCTCCAACGCCTTCAACACCCTGCCCTGGAGCTGCATACGGGAGGCATTGCGTTATCATCGGGTGCCTCTCTACCTCCGCCGCATCGTTGGGGCTTATCTGGCGGGGAGGTGTGTCACCTACATGGGACGTGATGGCGGAAACCAGCGCCAAGTGTCGTGCGGTGTTCCACAGGGATCGGTCGTGGGACCGCTCCTGTGGAACATCGGGTACGACTGGGTGCTGAGGGGCGAGCTCCCGCCGGGCGCGGACCTGACGTGTTACGCGGACGACACGCTGGTCACGGCCCGGGGGAGTTCGCACAGGGAGGCAGCGTTGCTCGCGACGGCGGCGGTCTCACTCACGGTGAGCCGCATACGGCGCCTCGGCCTGGAGGTGGCCCTCAACAAGACGGAGGCCATGGTGTTTCATGGCCCCCGGCGGGCGCCGCCGGCCGGATCACACATTGTGGTCGGGGGGGTCCGGATCGCTGTCGAGCCCACCATGAAATATCTGGGATTGGTGCTCGACAGCCGGTGGGACTTCGGACCCCACTTCCGGCGGCTGGCGCCCAAGTTGTTGGGCCGCGGCCGGGGCGCTGGCAACGCTGCTTCCCAATCTGGGGGGCCCGAGCGCCGCCTGTAGGCGGCTCTATATGGGGATCGTGCCATCCATGGCGCTCTACGGAGCGCCAATCTGGGCGTCTGACCTGACGGCCGGCAGCATAGCTGTCCTGCGCAAGCCGCAGCGGGCGATGGCCGTCAGAGTCATTCGGGGGTATCGCACGATCTCCTTCGAGGCACGGGTTGTGCACTGGCCGGATCACCGCCCTGGGACCTGGAGGCGAAGGTGCTCGCGTCACTGTACCGGTGGCGCGAGGCAGCGCGGGAGTGGGGCGAGCGACTGATGCAGCAACAAATCGAGCAGCATCGGTTGCAGCTCCGCGAGGTCCGTGTGGCGGAATGGCGGGTGAGGCTGTCACGCCCTACCGCCGGCCTCAGCACCATCGAGGCGATCCGGCCAGTGCTCGACCGCTGGCTCGGGAGAAGGCACGGCTCCCTGACGTTTCGGGCGACGCAGGTGCTCTCGGGGCATGGTTGCTTCGGGAAGTACCTGTGTCGCATAAACAGGGAGCCGGACGCCCGGTGTCACCACTGCGTCGACTGCCGGGAGGACACGGCGCGGCACACGCTGGCAGAGTGTGCCGCTTGGGAGGAGCCGCGCCGTGCCCTCATCACCGAAGTAGGCAACGACCTGTCGCTGCCGGCCGTCGTGAACGCGATGGTCGGCGGCGCAGAGTCCTGGGACGCAGTGGTCTCCTTTTGCGAAACGGTCATCTCGCAGAAGGAGGCTGCGGAAAGGGAGAGAGAGATCTCGACTCTCGACCCGGCCCGCAGCAGACGCACCGGGCGTCGGAGGAGGGCGGACAACGCCCTCTTCCGGCCCCCTAAATGGGTCCAGGGGCGACGGATTCGGGGACATCCGTCGCTCCCCAACATCAGGACCCGAGAAGGCGGCGCGCGTAGTGTTCCGCGTGCGCCGCTCACAGACGTTGCGGGGGGAGTACACCTCACTCCCCCCGCCCGAGACGGGGCCCGCGCAAGCGGGCCGGCACCAGCCGGGGTTGTGGAAGAATAATGTGTTCCCGCGACCCCGGCGTAGGTGTGAGATGGAACACCGGGGTGGTTTATAGTCAGTAAGAGTCTGACAGACCCCTCCGCCCGCCCCAGGGCGGAGGACATCCATGAGGATTTTCCACCCCGGGAACAAAAAAAATAAAAAAAAAAAAAAAAAAGGTTAGGTTAGGTGTGAAATCTGTGGCCAGATTAACACTATTATTCAAAGCTAGTTGAATATTTGGTAAATATTTAGACCAAGTTCTATGATCATCTTTGACAAAACAAGCTATGCAAGATTCAAGAGTTTTATTATATCTCTCAACAGTATTATTTTGAGGCGTGTATAAAGTATTATAAAATATTTTATTAATGTTAAAACCCTTCAAAAACTCTAAAAATATTTAGAAGTGAATTGTGTACCATTATCACAAACAATTATTTTGGGACAACCAAATTTAATAAATATTTCTTTTTCAAAAAGTTTATTTATTACTCTAGTAGTAGCATTTATCATAGGAAAAATCCAGCAGTATTTAGTAAAAACATCAACAACTGAAAGAATATATTTATGTCCAGAATAAGATTTAGGCAATATACCTATAATATCTACTGAAAGCATCAACATAGGACGATCAACTTTTTTAGGGTTAACCATAATACCAAAAGGAGGTTGAGTGGTATGTTTATAGGCTTTACAAGTATCGCAAGCTAGAATATATTTTTGAACATCATAAAACATCCCTTTCCAAAAATAGTGTTGTTTTAATTTATTTAAAGTTTTATGAATACCTAAGTGTCCAGTATTAATAATATCATCATGATTAGAACGAATTGTATCTAATATGTGTTCTTTAGGAATAACTATCTTCTAATTAATATTACTATTAGGATCAAACTTACTTTTACAAAACTTATATAAGGCTTTATTTTTTACTCTAAAGTTCTTATATATGCAAGGAGACTTTTGACAATTAATAAATACTTTTTTTATACCAAGGATCATAAACATCATCATCGGGTAAAACTAAATTATTTTCAGAGATTCCTATAGCTGCTACGAGTATTTCAATACGAGACACAGCGTCTGGGACTAAATGTAAAGATCCTTTTTTATGAACTATATCAAAAGTAAATTGAAAAATTCTAGCAGCCCAACGTGCTAAGCGTCCACTAGGATTGCTAAGACCTAAAAGCCTCTCTTTTCATAAGAAATACCTTCAAAGAGTGAAACAGTATTATTTATTTTTTGTTTCTCAGAAGGAGAAAGTTCACTAACAGAGGTGACTGAACAAACTTGATCTGTATTGCATCGAGGATAAGTTATATTTTTCCATAAATCCTTAGCCAAATCGAATTTTAACCAACAATCAAATCCTAAAATGAAATCAGATT
Organism: Dasypolia templi; assembly: GCA_963555695.1. Lineage (NCBI taxonomy): Eukaryota > Metazoa > Arthropoda > Insecta > Lepidoptera > Noctuidae > Dasypolia > Dasypolia templi. The sequence continues at coordinate 4,195,204 of OY743147.1, forward strand.
GAAAAGAAGGTATAATTTGAAAATTAATATTTTTAGTTAAATTATCACAAGTAACAGGTAATTCAATGGTACCAATAATTGTCTGTGAAGAACCATCGGCCGTATACGCAGAGCTAGAAACAGAATTTATTTTATAGCCTAACTGTACGAATTGTCTAGGACTATTGGAACCCAAAATACAACTATTTGAGCCACTACCTAATAAACCAGAAAAAGTATGGTTATCTACGGAAAATTGTAAGTAATGTCTAGTATCATTATCTTTAACAAATAAAACAGGAGCTGATCTATAAATTTTGAAAAATGTCTTTAAGTAATCTAACCAATTCGCAAAATCTCTGTTACGAGTAGCATCGTCAGGTTTGTGATATTTAGCAAAATTGTCTTTCATCGAGACGCTCGCGGTTATGTCAGTAATAACAGGGGCTCGATGCGACCTAATCCGTTTTTTGACTCGCTAGAGCTTTTCTTTACGTTACAAACATCACAATTCTTTGATGTAACTCCAGCCTTTTGACAATTAAAACAAATTACGCCAGGTATGGAAGTAGAATGCCTATAATGATGTCCAGATTTTTTGCACTTTAAACAGGATAAAACCGCATTAGACTTAACAGTAGGTTTTTCAGTTTTAAAACTTTTATGACTTACAAAAACTTCAAGCTCTTTTGCAAGAACAAGAAATTGTTCCACAGAATCTATAGGTTTACCAAATACAAAAGGTGTGTAAATAGGTAGCATGTTATGTTTAATAATAGTAACCAAAACCGCATCAAACAATGGCGAAGAAAGACGACTAGCCATGTCCAGTATTTCTGTAATAAAGTCTGGAAGAGATTCAGAACTCTTTTGTTTCCTTGTACGAAGGTCATGTTCCAAAAAATAGTCAAAGTCCGGCCTGTCCAAACGTTTAAGCAAAGCAAGCTTAAGCTCACGCCAGGATGGAATACGAAAACGAACTGTGCGGAACCATTTCAGAGCAATACCGCTAAGCAAATCCGTGAATGAACCAACCAACATAATTTCGTCAAATTTTTTTGTATGAAAAGTATTCTTCAACTTCAGTAATAAATTCCCTAACACAAGATTTTCCATCGAATTTAATTCTACTCTTTTTCAAGTCAGGCCACTTAATTGCAGATGGCAAATTCTTCTTAATATGATCATTAACCAAAACATTCATAGAATTAAACGAAGGCAGAGCGTGCGTAGCAAAAGCTGAGGAAGAGTGTGCAATCCTTTCATTATGATCAAAAGGGTAGGGTACTTCTGTCAAATTAATCATGTCCGGAGCAGTTTGTGCAACATTAGGATCCGCGCAAGCGCCATCAGATTCTATGTGGTCTTTAGCAATAGGCGGAAAAGTCTGGTCTTCATTAGCCATCATGAATAAACTAAACGAAAATTGTTGAATTTTTTTTTTTTTTTATGTGAAATATTTGAGGGTAAGTATAAAATAGTTTCTAAGTTATTGTTTTGATGAAACTATTAAAGTGAAAAGATGCAATAATAATTTACAGGATAAGTTTAAACTACTTAAAGTAAGGTTACCAAGTTAAACCAAAGTTTACTTATGATTAAATATGAAACAAAACTTCCAAAGTTGTAAAATACTTGAGGTTAAAAAGATATTTTCAAAGTTTGTTTTGATGATAATTTCAAGGTTAAAAAATGCAGTAACAATTTACAAGATCAATTCAAGTTACTAAAAGTAAGATTATTAAGTTAAACTAAAGTTTGCTTAAGATTAAATATGAAACAAAGTTTCACCGCACTTAATTTATACTGTTGAGACACTTATATAAAACAAACTGTCTTACCATACAAAATGTTGGATGAGCACGACTTATTTCCCAGGAAACCCAAACCACCTTCCCGATGTTCTCGATGTAGCGCTGCTCAAGAATGTGAACCTCCGTTTGCAATGGATAGAGGCGTTCCACGAGCTTAACTCCGACCACCGCCCAGTAGTCATGCATCTTGCACCCTACTCGGGCCCGATCGACCCCAACCGCCCCCTCAGACCCAGATGATTACCGACTGGAGGAAAGTTAGCGAAAGACTGAAATCCACCACGTCACCTCACTTGGACACCATCCCCGATCACATAGTGTCAGTCGCCGACACGACGGCCGCAGTCGAGTCGTTTACAGAGCACGTTCAATCCGTATTGACGGATTGTACACGGGAAGTTCCGGTGATGGATGAAGGGAGCACTGTCGTTCCCTCATCCTATTCGCGCCGGTGTCCCTCAGGGTTCCGTATTATCTCCTCTCGTCTTTGGCTCTCTTCGCCGACGACACTGCCGTTTACTATACCGGTCACTGTCCCAACGCTATAGCTCGTACTCTCCAAACCTCCGCAAACGTCTTAGGCGCTTGGTTCCGGAAATGGAGAATCGAGGTCAACCCCGATAAGAGTCAGGCGGTTCTCTTCTCGAGATTTCGTCGATTCCCCCTCCCCCTTCCCAGCCCGATCACTATGTACGGCAAGCCGATCCCTTGGGAAAAGCAAGCCAAGTATCTAGGCGTGATCCTAGATCAGAACCTTACCTTTAAGGAACATAGCAAGGCGGTTCGCGCGCGCGCCTCCTTCGCTCTTAGTAGACTCCAGTTTATACTGACAGCCCGAAGCAAACTGTCGTTAAAATGCAAACTGCGCATCTATACCGCAGTCATCCGTCCCATCATGACCTATGCCTGCGTTGTATTCGCGCACGCTCACCCACGTCATCTCCATAAGATGCAGACCCTCCAAAACCGTTTCCTCAGAAGGGTTACGGGTGCCCCTTACTATGTCCGAAACTTAGATCTTCACGTCGACCTTAAAATGCCAACCATAAACCAGTCCATGAAATGCTTATCAAAGCGTTTCTTCGACTGTGGCATCAAACATTCAAACCCCCTGATATCAGCGGCAGCCCGCTATACTCACTCCCGCATTAGTAATGTGGCGGCATCTACACCGCCACATACGAACGAAAACATCAATCCTGCATCGCGCAAGCAGAGTTCACCGCGCAGATAGCATATATACAACTTCCCGACAACAATAATCGGGCAGTTGCCCACCAGATACGACATCCATCTGGTCGGAGGATCCTCCCATTTCCAAGAGTATGAGTGAACTTTACATCCTGTTCCTCATATCTCTAAACTGGTGACCCCGAGTATGAACGTCAGCGCAGCCTTCGTGCAACTATTTCAGCGTGACGTCATCATCATCACTCCCGCAAGCTTTAGAGCGCCGAGTCACAGCCAGCCAGCCAGCAACCACGGCTGCAACGGGTATCCTGACCATCAGCATGCAGCGCGAGCGTATACCTGGTCATCACCCTCAGCCTCATCAGCAAACTTGGCACAGCACACTGCACATTCGGCCGGTCCACAAGCAGAGCCCTTAATCACTCTCCTGGTCGAACAGCAGCAGCTAGCCACAACCCGGCGCTGTACCACATCCGACCCACTGGAGTACAAGCAGCGCCACCCCGACTCACTGGGGGCATCTTCGCAAACAGTTCCGACTCACCGCGAACTACGCGACACCCGGTTCCGACCCACTGGAACCTCAGCTGGCACTGGCAAAAAAAGCATGGCAAGATACAAGACTTAGCCCACTATCGACCTCCGGTCTCCGGAGAGGAGTGATGTGGCGGCATCTACACCGCCACATACGAACGAAAGCATCAATCCTGCATCGCGCAAGCAGAGTTCACCGCGCAGATAGCATATATACAACTTCCCGACAACAATCATCGGGCAGTTGCCCACCAGATACTACATCCATCTGGTCGGAGGATCCTCCCTTTTCTCAAGAGTATGAGTCAGGTCAGCTTCGAAGTTGATCGAGTGAACATTTCTGCGTTGATTAATTTCCGTAACTTATCCTCTCAATTTCTGAAGCTGTAATATTATCGTGCAATATGTACAACAAGTGCTGTGTTCCGATTTGTGCTAGTAGACGAAAGGACGTCAGTTTTCATATATTTCCAAAATCTGAGATAGGACTCAAAAAATGGTTACAGTGCATTAACTGTGAGAATCTGCGAAGATTGAGCTTCCAAAAACTTCGTAAACAGTTTGTGTGTCGAAATCATTTCGAGAAGAGATTTCTTTCAATAACGCAAGAGAGAGTTCGTCTTTCCTCCGAGGCCTATCCAACGTTGTTCACTGCTAGCGAGTTATCCAGTGGTATTCCTCAAACGCCTCAAACTAATGCATTAATACCCAACATCTCTGGTACGTACCTATCTGAATATATCATCACTATAATTAGGTGTCAACTTATATTTTATGTATGATCTACGTCATATTTTACTCTTTGCACTATGTGCAAACTTGGATAGATAGATAGCATACTCATAATTAATTAATTCTCAACAAGAAAAATGCCCCCAGTTTAAGCAGCTGCTGTTATATTTAAAGTTGCTTCCTCTTCCGATGTAAATTAAATACTGCACTCACCTGTAATGAAACATCACAGATTCGAGCATTACATCAATGAGAGAGAACAATGGAACATAACAAACCACACCTTGCATTGATACAATTTGTAATACCTTAATGCAAGTTGCAACATCATACTTTATTACATGAAATGCTCGTCAGTCAGGGAGATGGTATTGTTATTTATGTATGCTCAAATTCGAATCTGGAATGTTACATTACAGGCTTGTTGAAGGCCATAAGAATTTTAAAGTATTTGTAGAATTCTCTAATTGAGACTATTTATGTTTGATTGTTATGAAATCTATAGGAGTACACTGTCACGGAAAATGTTAAGGAAATTTGCATTACATACCGCTCGTTTCCCGAGCGGCTTTCTGGAAGCCCTCCGAATAATTGCCGGCAAGTCCCGACGGGACACCGGAAGCCCATCAACCCCAGTCGATTTTAAACTTAAATTTACATTACTTTAAGGTTTACTATTGCTTCTGTAAAATTTGACCATAGGGCCGATAACATTTTTAAATCATAGACAAAAACACGAACTAAAAATATTACTCACAAAATTAAAGCAAAAATGTTGAAACCCGCCATTTTACGCGTCAGTGTCAAGTGGGTGACGAGTGAGTCGTGCGATAGTGATTGTGTATTTACTGTGTTTTTTGTGTGTTATTCTTCGGTAAGTGGATGTATATTCATTTATAAGTGTACAATACAACTTTTTAGATAATCGTTTGCATGAAGCAATATAATAAAACATGTTTTTTGAGCCAATGTTTTTTACGTAAACAGAATTTGTTGTCATGAATTATGTTGTACGAATTTGACGATTTTGCAATGAATTAGTACCTTTGTGATGTTAGTTATGACGCAAAACATACTGATAATACATAATTTCATGTATTCTAGCCGTATTACAACAATTTTATTCGATATTTCGAGAAATATTTGACATAGTTTCCAAGGTTGTCAATGACGTCATTGTTTACATTTTGAATTCTTATGATTTTTTATTGAATTAGTGTCTTTGTAAGGTAAAACTACTGATAATTCATCATTTACTTTGTTCATGTTCACTTTCAAACAAGATTCCAATTGAAAACATAAATTAATTGGCCAATAATGGATAAACCAATTAGAATCTTATTAGAAACCCAGTTCTATGTTTTCAATAGGATGTTTATAATACAAACGTGCTATTATGAGTGTTGTTGATATTATCTTGAGTGGCTCCATTCATCACGAACCCGAAACTGTTTACATAATGTCAATAGCGGCAATATTATCGCAGCTACATCGTTTTTTGTGAGCGAGGTCAGAGCGGGGTCAAATTACATCGCGATAAGCGCATGCGTAGGTACTTAAAGGGGGTTTCGCGAATTTCGCAATCCGCTCTGAGAGGTTAAAGTGATACATTCCAAGTAAGATTTACTAATCGCCTTAAACTTGCAATCATTTTTCTTATGACAGACTTTGTATTGGTAGCTATATTATAACAAGTTTGTTTCCGTTCACTGGGGAGGAGTGGCAAAAAAAGTGTGTAGATCAGTAAAATATACATATTTTGCTTCACAGTTTGAAATATTGTGTATTTTGAGCAAACTATTGTTTTGTAATTAGAATATAATATTATGTGAAATATTTTTCAGAGACTGATCATAACTACTTTATGAAAAGAATGCATGTGGATCACACCTACTGCAAACCAGAAGTTGTGGAGAAACATGTGACAACTGACAACATTGTTGATAGTGGTAAGCTTCCATTTGATTCTAATACTAGCATAGCATGTAAGGCATTATAGTTAAATGAATTTAAAGTCACTTTGTCTCAATAGATTTATTATTTGTAAAGGCAAAGTAAAAAACATAAAAATAATTAATATGATAAATTTACTAAGCAGTGAAAAACATAACTGTTATATTGCCATGATCTATATACATTATGCTGTAAGTATCTTGGTAGGGGGACTAAGTGCAGGGTGCAGCAGTCCATAATTTAAATATTTATGTTTTTGAGAGCTCCTTCATAGCACATAATTCGTCATAATCTGCCTAGCCTTTTCGAAATTATGTTCCAGTCAAACTGGATGCAGCTGAATATCAGTATTTTACATGGACTGACATGATATTTTTTTTTAAATAAATATGAATATACCTACATTTACATTTCAGAAATGGAAGTGAATGCAATTTCTTCATGCCAGCCTTTGCCTTCTACATCTGTATGTGGACATGAAGTCACTATGGAACCAATAGCAGGTATGAAATACAAGCTTAATATGATTGGAGGAAATTGAAATTAGAATTTGGTAGAAATTAGACTAGTAAAAACTTTATTTTTAAATGTGGCCCCACACTAGGAATTTCACCTATATTTGCTACAACTGTTATCATATAATTGCCGTCAGTTAAGATAAATAAATGAAATAAACTCAAAAATGTAGACTATTTTAGAATTTTCGTTAAATTTATACCTATCTGTAAGACTAGCCTAGAGTAACAAACATCCATACCTCCATCCATCCTACATTCATCCTCACAAACATTCGCATTTTTTATATTAGATAGAAGTAAGATTGTAGATTTTCGGGTGTTTGTAAATAAAATATATTATTATTGTATGTGTAGTAAATAATCTTGAATGGATGGAGCATATTGGGGCAGCCATTTGATACAGTAATCAATTAATTATTTGTTTTTCAGAAGTTGTGCATCATAATGCATTTCCAAAGAGAAGAAGGCGTATAATACCTATGAAAAGTAAGCTGTCGCCGCATTGTTATAGGCTTTACAAGGAATACGTTAAGTCAAGAAGGCAGCTTTACTACAATTTACGAGCTAAAAAGGCGTTGAAATTTTCAAAACAAAATTCTTTTGAAAAACTCACAGAAAGGCTAAATCCAATGGCAAAAGCTTTTTTATGGATGCAGATTAAACAGTGCACTATAAAAGCCAGGGGTCGGCGATTCTCAGACGAAGAAAAATTGATAGCAATGGCAATAATGAAACAGAGCCCAAAGTGCTATAGATTTCTTCATAGGATTTTTATTCCATCCAAATACACCCAAATACAGCCATCTAAATACACCCTAAATAAAATGATTTCTAAATTAAATATTGAATCAGGAATCAATCCTCAAATATTTGAAGCTGTAAAGAAAGAGGTAATATTCTTTTTAAGATTAAAATAACTTGCTTGCAATTTGATGTTCTAATTTATTATTTTGTTGCCAAAAATACAAAGCTGAATATAAAAATTTCTTTCAGGTCAACACATGGGATGAAAAAAAAAGGTATTGCTCCATACTTTTTGATGAAGTGGCTTTGGAAGCAGCCTTGTCTTATGACAAACACAAAGACATTATTAATGGATTTGTCGAACTCAATAATAAAACAAACGATTTTGCTGACCATGCCCTTGTATTTATGTTGCGTGGAGTGGTTCACAAGTGGCAACAACCTCTGGCCTTTTACTTCTGCAGAGGAGCTACTTCTGGGGTAGAGTTAAAAAAAATACTGAAGGTCATGGTGACTGCAATTAGAAACACAGGCCTGAAACCATTAGCTTTGGTGTGTGACCAAGGCACAGCATTTTGAGCTGCCTTGAAGAGTCTCCAGGAAGACACAAGGCGACTGCAAATAAATGCTGGTCAAAGTATTGGTGAGTAGGTTTTGTCCTCTTTGTATGCATCCTAGAGCAGTGGTGGCCCAGTGTCGGTTTCGACTTACGAGTTGTAGTTCGTGGGTTCGCACCCAGGCAGGCGCATTATTTTGTGTAATTTATTTCATCACTACTGCTCCCAAAACGGTGAAGGAAAACATCGTAAGGAAACCGGCATGTAATAGAACCAAAAGTTCGAAGACATGTGACATCTACCAACCCGTACTGGGCCCACGTGGAGGTTTATGACCCACTCCATCCCCCCCAGAGAGAGAGGCAAGGTTAGAAGAAAACAGTTTTATTTTAATCTTATAAAACAGAATCAAATTGTTTCAAACAAGTGTTTTTTTTTTGTTCTTTTATGAAATTCGTTGCTCATTTTTATTTAATTATAATGCCAATAAAAGTAATACACATACAAAATAATACATAGTAATAGCATAGTCTCAAATGGTTTTATGTCAAGCTATTTAGACTCCCAATTATTAATTAATTTTCATTTTATATTTGAAAAGTAGTTACATCATGTGATAAAAACAATGTTTAATTTCAAACTGTTATAAACATGACAACCCTGCAGAGAGGAGACCTGTGTCCCTGCAGTGGAAACATTATATGCTGATAATGATGATGTGCATCCTTTATCATCTCCACAAATATGACGTGTATTGATACTATAATTTTGATTTTCAGATGACGTAATTGAAATTAACGAACACAAACTCAGTATCATTCACGATCCACCACACCTCATCAAGGGCTTAAGAAATAATTTTTTAACCAAAGAAATATCCCTTAATGGAGAAATATCCAAATGGAACGATATAGTGGATGTTTACAAAACCGACTGCAATCATGCACAGTCGCGACTCCTCCACAAGTTGACTGATGAACACGTCATTCCAGAGAAAATAAAGAAAATGAAGGTACTAAATTAAATCGCTTTTGTTATGAAATTCAAACCTTGAAACAGTTTGTATGTCTTTGTAAATATGAAGTTTTGTTACTTGTATAATTGTAATTTATATTATTTTATTTCAGGTGAAAAATTGCACTACCGTGTTCAGCAAGACAGTAGCTGCAACACTGTCATATACTGCTCAATTTTGTAAGTTGTTGTATTCATTACTTTGTTTCAAGAATTTTGTTTATGACATTAGTATTGACTATGTATTATTTAATTAATTTATTTGTTGTAGCTCATTATGCAGATGGGACACAAGTAAGCTCCACATTGAAAAACACTGCGAAAATTGTATCGTTCTTTGACGACCTCTTTGATTCCGTCAATGGAACAGGCTTCGGCAAGACATCAAAAGGGAAACCTTTAAGACAAGCGGTAACAGAAAAGTCGCCGCACCACGAATTCTGGAGAGAAGCTATAAACAAAAAATAAAACTTATCAAATTTATCGACAAACGCGGTAAGGAAATATCTGTGCCATCGTTAAAAAATTGGATTACAACTTTGGAAAGTTATCAAAGGGTGTGGCAATATTTAAATGGAAAGAATATTAAAATTATGCGCCCGCGATATTTAAATTCGGATCCAATTGAAAACTTCTTTGGACAAATGCGGGCGTATAATTTTAGAAATTCGAATCCAGATTGCCATGCCTTCAAAAGTACCTTTATATCACTGCTAATCACAAGGTTCATAAAGTTTCACTCAGATAGCTACATTTGTGAAGAGGATTCAGGTAATCAGTTATTAAAATTAAAATCACTATTTAATAAAGAAACTAACTCAGAATCCGCAAGTATTTCAATTGCGGATTCTGACATAGTCTGTTCACCTGAGTCCTCTGAGTTATCTAACTGGGTTGAAAGTGAAACTATTCTAAGCTCAGCAAGGCAAGAACGGCTAAATACCCATTCACGTGCATTTACAACAGGGTGGGTCATAAGAAAGATTTTACAAAAAATACAGTGCCAGCATTGCGAAGAAAATCTAACTAGTAGGGAATCCAATTATGATAAAAACAATGTTAATAATTGGATTTCCTTTAGAGAGTTCAAAAGCATAAAAGAAAAGAAATTGACCTACCCTACAAAAAATGCCGTGAATTATTTTGCAATCATCATAAAGGAAGCAAACAAATACTTAGAAAATCAACCTGAAAGGAGTCCAATAATAAATTGTGAATTGCACAAACATGCTGTTTCTGAATGCTTTCTGGCATTAACGCTAAGGTTGGCAGTATTTAATTGGTGCAATACTATTAATAAAATATTAAAAGGCACAGATGTCTCCAGACTTAAAAATAAACCGTTGCCTCAAATGCAATTAAAAGCTTTTAATAATTACCAAAGAAAATTAAGAAATAAAAAGAAATGAAAGTACTAAGAAGTTTTATTTATCCCTTAGCATTCCCTTTGTAATTTATAAAAGTAAAAGCATTTTTCTTCATTTGGTTGCAATAACATTGCAATTAAATGAAGAAAATAAATAATAGAAAATATTTTTTTTTAATCCTAGCAAAAAACCTTTTAGGCTGCAGCCGTGCATGTCTTTGCCTTAAAATACACGCCGGATGAAATGAAAGATTAAAAAAAAAAACTGTCATTCATGATATGTGAACCTTTGGACATGTCGAATTTGCTCTATGAGAGTGCCCTGTCTGAACCTATTAAGTCTGTGGTATGAGTGAACTTTACACCCTGTTCCTCATATCTCTAAACTGGTGACCCCGACGTGATGTATCTCTTCAGTAGTATTCGCCGACCAAGGCATATCTTAATCGCCACTACCCTCCTCCAGGAGAGTAGTAAGGCCACCAGCACCCTAATTAAGCCCAAAACCCGATCGCCGCCGAGGCCCGCCGCGACGCCCAAATCCACGCCCCTCCTGACCCTTGCTCGAGCCAGTCCGCGCCGCTGAGCCTGTAGCTTTAAATTCGTCCCAAAATAATATAAATCCTGATCCAGCTAGTCATTTGCTGCTCTCTTCCAGCGACGCCCTAAGCCGAGGTTTGTACCCCACAGGGGGTGCCCTTAGCGTGTAGTCGCTTAGTTTTTAGTTAGTATTTAAGTTTAAGTCCTGGTTGGAGGCCTTAATTTATTAAGGTAACCACAGGCAAGCCCGCTTAAGCAGACGACAACCCAATAGGTTGATCTGCGAGATGCCAAACAAACAAACATACAAAATGTTGGTTTTGTAAGAGAAAAAAAGAAGTAATGCTGTAACCATAAACATTAAAAATACACAATAGTACAAAGTACAATAATGTTAGTAGAAAATACTGTTTACTTAAAAGCAAACATCTAAAGAAATTACAACATTATACAATAATGTGTTACACACTACAAACTATCAAGATGCAATGAATCAACAACAAAATAAATAGCTAAATTCAAGTCCCTGTTCGGGCGCCAAATGTAATATAAAAAAAAAAAAGGTCCCTGTTCGCTTGAGCGACAAATGTACTAAAAAAAAGGTCCCGTTTTGGGAAGCCAAATGTAACATTAAAAAAAGGAATCCCTTGTTGGGATGAATTGTAGTATAAAAAAATAGAAAATATGTGTTTCTGAGTGTGTGATCTCCAAAAAAAAAGGTATGTTGATATAGGAAATGAAATTTCGGGCGCCGTGGAGCGACACACTATTAATGGATAGCCAGATAAAATTGGAGAGATTGAACAATTAATCTTAGGATGGGGGCCTGTGGATGTCAATGGTGATTAAAAGTCTCACTACCTTGAACGTTCCCAGTATATTGTTATCTTTAGCTTATTGCATACAAATATACTATCATAAATTTTAGTTGCTATTTCATCATTGCAACTTTTCAGAAATTTAAATTAGCAGCTGAAGGCTGTTTTGGTATTATAAACAAATAAGAAAAAAAAGAAACTTGAAAGTGACCCCGAGAGCCGGAAGGTGGTACTTCTCAGGTAATCAGCCCCCGTGGAAGGCCAGTAAAAATTCCTCGGATGAAGCAAAGGTGGAATAAGCACCCACAATTGTAGGCTGTGGACAAAAAGGGACTCTGAGATGTTGTTTCACTCCGAACTCGTACACGCGGGGACGCATCGACTAACGAAACACTTACCGCTTATTCCAGGGATTTAAAACTCGCGTCACCATCGGCGTACCGTGAAGATAGCTGGTATCAGTGCTTCCAGATCCCAAAAGTAAATTTACAGTGTTGCCGGTTAAAAAATACAGAAGTTTCTAAAAACAATACAGTAGATTTTAAATCCGATTACAGTAAAATTACAGAATTTTTTTTTTTAAATACCGGGTAAAACGGGGTGAATAGGGATGCAGGGGTGAATCGAAACGAAACTTTAAAAAGGATTTTAACATGGAAATAATATAGTTTGTTGCCAACAGGGGCACTTAATCGTTAATTATAATACATTCAATACATAAGAGACATTTTTGGCAACAAACGTTATTATTTCAATGTTAAAATCTCTTTTAAAGTTTCGTTTCGATTCACCCCTGCATCCCTATTCACCCCGTTTTACGGTATTGATAGAAAAATTAGCTTAGAACCTTCACTGTGTCTTTTGATAGCACCCATCGGCAATCAAAGAAGAATCGCAAAGAGTGCAAGTGCATTTATAAGCAGACTTTTTATCACGCTTTAACTACTTACGAAAGTCTTGTATTTGGAGCCATTCATCACGGAACTGTTGCCGATATTTCTTTTTAGCTCTTGATCTTGACGGACCATCATCGCTACGCACATCACTTTCCTCACTGTTTGTGCTCGTTTTTACAGTATTAAAGCTATACATTTTAAGTTTAGACTTTATTTAACATCACCCAAAACAATTATAAATCTCAAATAAAATGTATGCACCTTGGCAAAACAAGTTTATGAATAAATAAGACGAAAAATCCATGTTCTTTTGTAGACTACTGTTGCTAGTTGTAGTCTTGTGTAGTTCGTGAACGATGAACGAATAGGAACCGTATCTTCGTACTGTAGGTACTAGAAGAAACGTTTCCGAACGCTGACTCGTAATCGGTCTATTAGGTCTAATAGCTCTTTTCGATCTCGTACATAGTAAACCGCGCGATCGTTTGTGCGAACGAGAACGAGAAATTGTAAACAGTCACTGATTGTTTGTCAGTTATGTTCTTTGTCTGTGAATGAGAACGAGAGAGAATAGCCGACGAATGACGATGCTACCCGAACCCAACCGACCGAATCCTGCAAGAATGAGAATTGAGATGAGATGCTGACCGACCGAGAGCGAAGACCGAATAGAGCTATTAGAACTAATAGAATGTACTAGTTCACTGTCCGAAATGAACTAGTACGGAGCGATCTTAAAAATGACCGAGCAGGCACAAGACTAGCTAGTTGCGTAACAGAGTGCTCTACGATAGTTCCGATTTGCCAGGGAATTCCCCGCAACATTATTGCTTTACCTGCTTACCTTTACCTGCTTTGCCTACTGTCTTTACATTGTCTATGGTTATAGGTCTGTGGGTGTAGATTAGCTGCGTTTTGTTTTAGGTATTAGAATTGATAAAGCTATATGAAAATAAAATACAGTATATTCCATACACTTTAATATTATCAGGTTTTATTAATACATTTTAATTATTCATCATTGTCATGTTTCGATTTTTTTATTAATTTAACCATATGATTTTCTGTAAAAGCGATGATACATGAGTGTTTAAAAATCTATTAATACACATACCTTCATTTACATGTTTAGTACTTGCACTGTGCTCTTTAATTGACGCCAATCTGCTTAAAATTTTAATACCGCAAGCTTTGCAATAAGCATGATTGTTACTGTTTTTATCTTTACACAACCACGACGAAAATAACGGATTCTGTTTCCACTCAGCCCGATAATTTTGCTCAAATTTACGCTTCATGATGTTTACTTGGCAATAACTTTCAAGACAATGAAACAATAATAACCTTCTTGGTCTAAATCCACCACCTTATTATACATAATGGGGTAAATAGGTAAATTCCCTTTGATACTGTGAGAATTTTGGCCGGACAACGTTAGTAACGTAGGAGAGCTGGGGGCAATACTATAGTGTACTCTGTGGCTGGGGGTTCCCCGATAATTAACACTCTATGCCACCGTTCGACGTGATTCGCAGTGGTGCCAACCGAGTTTAAACGAATCACTGACAGCTGTCAGAGGTAAATTTGCATTTCCGATGTTGCCGTATTATGGGAAAACATTTGCTAAAGTTTATAATATTGCCAGGATATTCTACTGAAATCCGCTACTTTTACAAAAAATACTGAAAATCTACTGCACTAACAATTTTACAACGAAAATCTACTGTTACAGTAGTCAATCTACTGCAAACGGTCACACTGACGAACTAAGATAGCAAAGAGACTTGTCAAATTTTGACGTCGAAATGTCAGCCGGATGTGTCACAGATAAAAAATACAATTTAGAAATCTTTCCGAAATCGACTATAATTATCAACACATGTAACGGTATAAAAAAACTCGTTACATAATTTTAATAACTTATTAAAAAGAGAGCAATATTTTTTTCACCTTTGTACCAACTACCCACAAGGGAAAAAAAACATTTGATTACCCTATGGACCTGTCTTATTATAATAATACCCCTATGTCAAGTTAATGGATTTCTTAATGTATTATGTTTATTTTACAGTGACAGCGCAGGTCGAATAGCAAAATAACATTAAATCAAGATTACAAAAACGGAGTATAAATGGAAAATTAAAATGGAAATTAGATGACTTATATAACATGGGACCTCTAAAGCGGGGATAAGATCCTATCGGCCAGTCTTCAAAATTTCGATGCGGCTGCCACGTATTCTGCAGATCAGGAATACTGTCCTTTTGTTAATGATGGCATGACAGACATCAGTGTGAAAATCTCCGAAAAAAAAAATCCGCACTACAGAAAAGTGGCAGCCCCAACATCATCCTAAGATATTATTTCGATGCGCAGGGCATCCAGCAACCTTTTGGTGTGACAGACCCACAGACTTGCAGTGTAAAAGCTCTGACAATATGCCTTAAAAAGGAGAATCTGCGGGCCAGCATATTACCTCTGACCGCTAGCCTCTCAACGAATACATCGTCTTGGGATCAAGGCCCGCGTCGTCGGTAAGAATATGTCCCAGATGACCACAGAACACTATTACTCTTAGCGCAGATGACTATGAAGACGAGAGCCAATCGTTAAGGTTGTGACTCAGTGTATTATCTATGGTTGTGACCTATATAGACCTATGGGTGGTTTCTGACGTTTGAAATATTAAGATATTCTGATAACATTTGGAAATCCTGAATTTGTTTGTGATTTGTGACCATAGACATAGAAAATGGACTGAGCGTTCCGTATTTTTTCGGTATGTTTTCGGAAAAGGACGAGAGAGAAGACGAATGTGCCGCTAGTAGTTGTCTCGTTAGTAGTACTACAGTCCTTTCGCAATCTTTTACCGCTCACCTACTACTTCTTACGGCAACCCAACAGCAACGTCAGCAACCTTATTACAACAAAGTCATAGAAACTTGCTTTTAAATGTTGCATCCGTTTTCCAGTTCACTTCAGACATTGGCAGACTAGTCGACATCGGCTTTGCTTGCCATATTATAAAAATAGAATAGATAGAACCTTGGGTTCATGTAAATAATGATTCTTAATTTTGTTAGATTTTAAATGCCATTTATTTAAATAATAATGTTGATTATTTTTTATCACTGAAAAAGGTAATTGTAAGATTTGTAAGTGCTATTTAATTAATTGGCACATGAATAAACCATTAAATAAAGAAGGACATAGGCTTTTTTTCATTCTGGATCACATGCGAATTCGCGGGAAACAATAAATAATCAGTACAACTCTCTAAGTTTATGTTACCCTATTGAATTACTACTTCATGAAATCACTTGCGCGGACTACCTTAGCCACAATTGCAGATCAGTGGCAGGTTTTGAAACTTGATTTACTACAACAACAAATATGTAATTATATAGTATTCAAAAGTCCCTGGGTTGCAAAGCAGACAAAAATCTACAATTTTACAGAGCTACAAAAATCTTTTATCGCTTAAATGATATTGACAGGGTTCAGCTATTAAAGATTTGTGAAATTGTAAAAAAAACAAGGTGTCGGCGTTAGTTCCGAGTTTGGCCACGCGCAAAAAGTTAGTTTCCCATAACCACTATGGTGTACTTGTAGTGTTTATAGACGAAGGCCAATCTTTTTTTAAAAATAGGCATGGGGTGTTTTTTGATTGAAAAAATAATATATTAAATCTGGCAACATTGAGTACATCAATTATTGGGAATCCTGAAGTTTACAACAAATCTCGCCGTCCGGTGAGGCTATGTTCCAGGGTTGCCAGATTGTAGGTTTTTTTCGCGATTTTGACGAAAAATCTGATCTTTGGGAAACGTTTGTTGGGGAAATAACTTTTTTCCCCAAAAAAAAAAACTCAAACATTGAGATTATTTTGGGGGAAAAAAATTGACATTGGGGAAATTTGGGGTTGACTAAGAATGATATATCTATCTATTTATATATCCAAGGCAATAATTGTTCATTTTCGAATGGCTGATATCTATGAAAATCCTGGTGAGTCATACAGCGTTCTTTTGATAACCAGGATTTAGGACGTAGGTTAATCCACCCTTTATTTAAGATCTGAAACATGTTGAATTTCTTTTCGTTATATACAAGCGGGAATTACAATTACTCGATATGTCCAAATTTATTATTTACTATTAGTAAGGTAGGTATTATAAAAGTTTGGTCACGTTTAAGAACTGGTATCTTTTGTACTTTTTCAAAGAATAATATCTTTTTAAAAAAAACATATGTAGTCACGTATTTCTTTGTTAATTCTATCAAGTAAAGTGTGGGTTGTTTTCTGAAAAAGGTATTATTTTCGAGGAAAAATATTCAGAATTTGGGGAAATTTGGGAAATCACATCTGGCAACCCTGCAGTATGTTCCTTGCAACTACTCGCAACAATTTACTGAACAAATAAGCTGATATTACAGTATTACTTATTTCTATTAGGCAGGCACTGCAGGCACACAGAGTAAGTGAGCTCGTGAGCCGATTTTTTTGGAACTGTTTGTTACCAAGTTTCTTTTTTGTGATCAACTGGTCACGATTTCAAGAATTTAATTAAATCTTTAATGTAGTGCATTCCTATCAACTTCTGTGCTTGGAGAAAAGCTGTAAGTTCTGTTTTATTTTGTACTAGCCCCTGCTCTGCTTTGGGCAGTGTCCTTTTAGGGCTTCGCACAGATATATAGTAAATACATGTGAAAGTCGGTATTTCGCAGATTTATATAAATCGTGGATTTCGTTAATTTCCCATATTAGGTATGATGAGGTACGATTGTAATTTTAGTTAACGCGCCAAGTAGGTACCATAATTGAAATAGCTGGATCTTCATCCAATAAAAGAAACGTAGATACGGTCATTTGAGCGTGGTATCTGGATGGGGTCTATCACTAAGTTTGCAACTTGCAAGACTATTGTGACTTGAGTGGACCTGCATGGTGGCCACTCAGGCATGTTCTTATACTTTACGCTCAAATTGCGTGCACATTACTAATAGATAGTTAATACCCATAGTTTTGGATAATTTTAGCATAGTGTGTTGACCTGCCTATTTAATTTCCATGTTAGTCAGCAAGGAAGTAATAGTAAGTAGGATATTTAAGTTCTGGGAAGCATGTAAACAAATGTTATGTATGCTCACAACAATTCCATTGTTCTCTGGTTTCAAATACAAATAACACAAGGCAGCACATGATTATAATCTCTGCATTTATATTGGCTGTTTGAAAGTGTTGAATGTTAACTTGATTTGGTTTAATGAGTAGGTATAAATAATAACATGCTTTTTGTTTCAGGTTTGTCCTGCATTTATCTTCTGTAAGTAGGTAAGTGTAAAATACTTCCATGATTTATTTATATATACTTTATTGTACACCATAAAAATACATAACAAAAAATAAAAACAAACACTACAAAATATACAAAAGGCGGCCTTATTGCTATCTGCGGTCTCTTCCAGGCAACCATGAGACCATGGTGTCCATGATAGCACGAAAATGATTCATGAACCACCAGTCAATGCAAACTATTAAACGTAGGTAACTACTATTTCAAAAGTGCCTGTAAATGGTAAGAGTTAGACCTACAGATGGACCATGACATTTAAAAGGGCTTTTTAATTCCTCTCTTGAGCAGGTCCAACGGTTAGCTTACTAGAACAAGTTTCAGCAATTTTTTTTTACTTTATGATTAAGATTTATAATATTTATGGATGAATTTGTGTTTCTTAACATATTTATCCATTTCAGCCCACCTTCTATTTGTATGCCGAAAATTAAGCAATCTACAGGTAGCTGTACAACGCAATAAAATATGTGTTTTGGTAGATTTATTTGAAAGCATATTAGTGCTGATTTCTTGTTCACCAATATAGTTCCAATTACATAATAGTATTTGTTAATGATAATTAGCTGATACTGCTGATAGGCACCTAATTGTATAATTGGAATGTAAAAAATGCATGAAATGTTTGTATACCTATACTAATGAATCACAATAAATTACTATAAACTTGTGAGACTTAGATGGCTTTGTACTTCTCATACATACAAGGAACTTATATTGAATTTAGATGTACAAAATCATTTTTAACAATACTATTTTTGTGATGTTCATACATTTGAGTACCTATGCATTTGGAAAGAGTAGGATGAGAATAAAGAATAACGAATTGTGTATTTGAAATAGGTAGGAACAAGGCCAGAAGGCCATAATTTATGATTACATATTTATTAAAGCATTGACTGTAGAATTGATTCCATACTGTTTAAAATTCGCATGCAACCATATGTACGCCTCTTGGCATAACGTAGCGACCTATGAACTTTATTTTTTTTAAGAACTGTATTCACTACCCTTACACGAGAAAAATATGCTAATTATTTGAATATAATGAGGATGTGTAGGATACTTTTTACGTTTATAAAGTTTTGCCAACTAATTTAAATTATCAAGTACATAAAATATCATCACGCTTGCAATACCAGAAGGGTTAGGCAGAGGTGTACCTATAGTACACCTACCACCTACCTACCAGTGCTTGTAGTATCTAAGTAGGTACCCGGTTATAGAATAAAGTTGTTACGCTCACGGTAAGCGTATGTTGGGGTTTTGAGAACCAATGAAAGACATAGTTATAATTTCCACTTATTAATTTATTCTCTTTATTCGGCAGGAGAGGTGTGTGTACATTCTCACTTGGTACAGACAAAACACTGGCGTCTTAATTATATTAAAGTTATGCACAATGTAAATATGAATGAAAGAGAAAGACCCTCAAACTACTCAAGTGGGACGGATATATTTTGTCGTATTCCAAACCGCCCCCTCAAAATAAATCCTCTTTCTCAAAATAAATTATCAAATAATATTTACAATAATAATATCGCACACCCTCCATAACTGGGAGTACAATTGTTTATATGGCCCACATTCGATGCACAGGATTAGGAAAAACCCAGGAAAACCTGATCAGACCAAGTGATTCTTATCTATAATTAGATTCTTTATATTTTACAAGTAAATCTTATTTACTCTATAAAATTATATTATTCCGAGTTTCGTTTTCATGTGTGAAAAACGCACTGTTGGTAATGGCTTCGTTAGTATGTCAGCTAGCTGATTACCTGTGGAAACATAAATAATTTTAATAACATTTTTCTCCAACTGTTCTCTTGAAAAGTGATACTTTATATCTATATGTTTTGATCGCTTGTAACTCATAAGATTACTTGCAATGCTTATACACCCATTATAATCCTCATAAATAGGAATTGCATTGGGTAATTCAATGTTAATACTTGTCACTAACGATTTTAACCACAGGGCCTCTCTAACAGCTTCAAATAAAGCCAAATACTCTGCCAGTGGATGAATACGCAACTGTGAGTTGCCTCTTTGTGTTTCAGCATATTGTGCATTGTTCAAATAATTTAAACAAGTAACATGTTGTACTTTTGCGACCTATTTCATCACTTCCCCAATCAGAATCAACAAAGCCAGTCAATATGTTAACTGTATTGTCACTCCGCACGTAACGCAAGTTAACTTGAAATCCATTGAACCTTTTAAGTAACGTAAAACCCTTTTTAAATACAACCATAGTGTACTGCTGTCTTTGTTAGCTACTTATGATGTTTACACTAAATCTCAAATCAGGACGAGTGCATTCCATTATATCAAGCACCCGATAAGGTTTTTACAAGGTGCCTTTGTTGTTTCATTTGAATTCAATGCGGTATAATCTATTTTAGTTTCCAAAGGTGTATTGACAGTTTTACAATCAATCATGTTGATTTTTTCTAAAACTGTTTTTATGTACATTTCCTGGTCCCTAATTGCGTAATACACAATCAATCTGAATCGTTTTGAAACAGATTGCTAATCCACTGCACTACTAACTACACTCTTAAGTTCGGTAAAAAGTTCTGCTCAACAGTGTAAATAACGCAATGAATGTTGTTGAATTGTCAAAATCAAACAGATTTGTCGTAATCGTTTACGAAAATGGGTTACGCAATTAGGGTGCTGGTCTAATGTTACTTTGTTATTATATCTTTCGACTCTGATTCCTAAGAAACAACGGATATCTTTTAAGTCTACCATTTTAAACTTGTTCATTAAATAGTTTTAAAAACTATTAATGCATCATATACAATGTGGGGAGGAAAATATGATCATAAATGAAACTTCGTTTGTCATGATATTTCCAAGCGTCACACAAAAAAATCAAATGAATTTATTCAGTAGTTTAGCCACAGGAAATTACTTTTCATTTTAAGTATTTTCTACATGATGTATTGTAAACAGGAGAGCACGCGACAGGTTAACGACACACGTTGCCAGCTCGCTACTTTAAAAACCAACGCTTTTTCTTTCAAATTTATTTTCTCAATGCAAATTATACTTTATGCCCGAGCCATAAGAATCACAAAACGTGTCATCACAGCTAGATAAGAAAAAATGCATGCGAAAGTTATTACTTTTCTGTTACGCAATCATGTCAATCGCAAAATATGTATGTGCGAAAGAGATAGGTAAGTTTGCTTGTTTCTACTTTGCTTACTTGTCGACGTGTCTAGGTTACGCGGTCAGTGTGTCACCGGACGTCCTTCCTGTCTGTGACGCGTTTTGCTTTTCTCTGGAATTTCGGATGCGCCCGCGCCCGTTTGAAACGCCGCGCGAGTGTTATCGTATCTTTGTTGTTGTGTTGTGCGAAATTTGACGCTTTGTTTTAATAGTGACAGGACACATAAACGTATTATAGGTACTTAGTGTAATAGCTAAGTAAACTTTGCGAAATTAGAAGCTTAATACTTGGTGTTTCAAGGTTTTATTATTAAATAATCATGCCTCGTTACAATTATACCGCTTCGGAGTACACCGATATGATTTTAATTTATGGGGAGTGTCACGGTAATGCCGCTTTAGCTGTACGGACATACCGTGAGAGGTATGGGAACACGCGTATGTGTCCGACCCACGGGCGCACTATTGTACAAGCTGTCCAGAGGATACGGGAAAATTAATCCTTGATCCCGCACGTAGATGGTGCTTCTCCACGTGCAAATGTGATTTCAGACGAAAGAGTTATTAATTATTATGATCGCAATCCGACGTCCAGTTTGCGTAATGCAGGTCGACATTTTCGTGTAAATCACAAAACTGTTCAAAAAGTTTTGAAACGTGACAAACGCAGACCTTATAAGTACAAGAAAGTACAAGCATTGTTACCGAGAGATAAGCCAATAAGAGAAACTTTCTGTCGCTGGTTGGAAACCAAACATCTCGATAATCCTAACTTCCTGTACAATGTGTAATGACTGGCGACATAATTATGTGATCGAAAAGTGATTGTGAATAATAAATTGATTAGTGAATAACTCGCGGGTGAATGATGCCCGACTATTTGGTTGATATTCTGTGATTTGATTTGAGTAATTGAGCATTAAGAATAATGGCGCCAAACATTACGTCGCTGCATCGCGTCGGCCACAGCTTTATCATGAATTAAACCAAGCTGCGTTGCCATTCTTATCGCAGGTCAGTGTACCAATTTTATAAACGGTGTTTTATTTTGTTTGCAATTTTAAGCTATTTAGTTAGTTAGAAAAACTTGTTTTTTTAATTTCGATGTTCGGACTTATTTGATAGTTTACAAATGTTTCTATAAAGCAGTATTGCCAGTGTTTTCATTTATGATCACATTTTCCTCCCCACATGTATAAGAAAACAGCCCCATCCGACTGCTCAGAGGGAAGAGAGAAGACAGGGGTATGGGATATCCCCGAAACTGTGCACCAATGCGTTGGGAATATCATTATGACGCTGGCATAATGACATCCCCTACGCATTGGTGGACGCCACTGGATTGGACGTACCCTGTCCAGTACAGTTCAACGTGAACAGCGAGTACATCTCACACCTACACTTTGCCCGGTGACATTGTCATAATGGCAGAGCCGCTGGAACTGATAGACCAGATGCTGAACTCGCGTCTGAATGGAGCCTCTCAGCGGGTTGACCTCGGCATGAATGCAAACTCAAAGTATTTATTTCAAATAAACCTATTACAGGCACTTTTGAATAGTCAAGGGGTCGGTCAGACAGAAATATAAAGCTAGTTGCCCATTCCAAAGCGAAGTAGTTACCTATGGAGAAGTACGGGCAAGAAACTCCATGGTCACTCTTTTAAATAATATTGTTACATAAACTTTGTTACGTCAGTCTTGTTGAAATTATACATGTGAGAATGATTTAGAAAGACGTGCACGTTAAAGGCGTCCGTAATGAACAACATACAAAAAATCCGAAATTAAAAATAAATAAAAAGCCGTGGCAGCCAAAAGATGACCAGTCTCCCCTGACGGCGCCCGTTCACGAACATGACGTATGGATCAGCACCATTCAGCTCAACCATTTTGAAGGGAACTTAATGATGCAACACACACGCCACCACCAGCGAGACATTTGAGTGAGCGTGACATACTCTCAGCCGCCAGGGCACTTTCAAGTCAACGACAGACGTACCCAGTATAGGGTAGCTTTATAGTAGGTACATAGTGCTCACACGTGTGCTTTGCAATTATACAATATTAAAAGATTGAATTTTTACAGTGCACAGATAGTTTTACAATCTTCAGTAGCTCCAACAATATATTCGAATGCTAATCAATTAGTAAGCGCCCTTGTGGAGCAGAACCAGCGTTGAGCCAAGCATTTTTGTCAGCCATGCCATGCCATGAAAGATGAATCTACTCTAGCCAGCCTGAAACCAGTTTGAACTAATTGGTCCCTATTTCTAGTCCCATAGTTGTGTCTTTCACCTCTTTACTGAAAAGATTTGTTTTCCATATGTGGGTACATGATGTTTTCATATATATATTGACAAGGTTCGGCCATGATGTTAATATCTTAACAGTTCCCTTAAAGAATCGCGCCTGTGGAGGCCATATATTGCGCTGATGGCTCTTTTTTGCAGAATAAAAATAGACTCGATGTCTGCAGCGCGTCCCCATAAAAAGATACCGTAAGACATGATACTATGAAAGTAACTGAAATAGACTAGCCTCGCGGTATCTACGTTAGTAAACTGACGGATTTTTCTTACAGCATATGCTGCTGAACTTAGCCGTCCTGCAAGAGATGTTAAATGGGGACCCCATTGCAGCCTTGAGTCGAGCGTGATCCCCAAGAAAACCGTTTTATCAACGAATTCTAGTTTCTCTTGATTCAATACTATGTCATAATCAGTACTTTTAACATTCGGCAAAGCAATCCTTATGCATTTTGTTTTTTCCCATTTACTACTAAATTATTAGCAGTAAACCAATGTTGTACCTGCAGCAGGGCGTTATTTACGTCGTCAAGATTTGATGTACGTCTACTTATCTTAAAAATTAAGGAAGTATCGTTAACAAATAAAGCCATTTGTGGTTGTTTTTTTTTTACGAGGGCGGCACTGAAAATTTCGGGAATCAAGGAAGTGACACAACATTACTATTTAAAAATGTATTTATTGCTTTTCGAAGTATTCTCTGCGAAGTTTGACACATTTTTCC
This sequence comes from Dasypolia templi, assembly GCA_963555695.1. Taxonomy (NCBI): domain Eukaryota; kingdom Metazoa; phylum Arthropoda; class Insecta; order Lepidoptera; family Noctuidae; genus Dasypolia; species Dasypolia templi. The sequence goes on from OY743147.1 coordinate 4,219,429, forward strand.
ATACGATGGAACCAATCATTAAAGCAACCATTCCATTCGGAAGTTGGGGTCTCCAAAATGGCCGTTTTGTAGGCGTCCACAGCTTCTTCAGGTGATTAAAATCTGTCCACGCAATTTATTCTTTATTTTAGGGAAAGTCTATAAATCATTAGGGCTTAGGTCGGGGCTGTACGGCGGATGGTCTAATAATTCTATGTTTTCTTGCTCTAAAAACTCTTTTGTTCTGTGTGCGGTGTGAGAACTCGCATTGTCGTGATGGAGGAAGATGCGGCGGTTGCAGTTCTCTTTACGGAGTTCAGAAGCGACCTGTGGCAAACAAATGCTAGCATACCATTCTTCATTAACCGTTCTGTGTCCCTCAAGAGGAATATTCGTAACATGGCCGGTTTTGGAGACAAACGTGGCCACCATTTTGTTTGCAACACTCCGTGAACGAACAATTTTTGTTAACTTTAACTCATTTTCGAACACCCAAACTCGTGCCTGGTTTTTTGTTTCGGGTTCGCGTATATCCAGGATTCGTCACCTGATACGATGTTGTATACAGCATTTGAGGATCCTGCGTGGAATCTTTCGAGAGTTCTGATGCACCAAGTAACGCGAGCCGCTTTTTGCTCTTCACAGAGCGAATGCGGTATCCATCGGGAAAACAACTTTTTTACATCTTCATGCAAGATTATTTGTATTTGACTCATGCCAATGTCTAAAGTTGACTGAATTTCGCGGTATGTCACATGTCGATCTTCCTCAATCAGCTTACGCACAGCATCAACGTTTTCTTGGGTGACTGCAGTTTTTGGACGACCTTGACGGGGATCATCACTGAGCTTGACACGTCCAAGTTGAAATTCAGCAAACCAGCGAAAAATTGTGGTTTTGGATGGGGCTTCATCACCAAATGCAGAAATCATCCGGTCAACACACTGCTTTTGTGTTAAACCACTTCAAAAGTCATAATAAATCATCGCTCTTGAATTTTCTCGAGTCAATTCCATTTTCTCAACGACTAAACAAGTTTGACAAAACCTTGTGACAAGACCGAAAATCTTTTTAAAAATAAATGAATGCTATTCGATTTTTTAAACCATGGAGTTTTCAATTAAAAAGATTTTAATATGACAGGAACAGTGGAAATATTCCATTCCCGATACTTTTAGTGCAGCCCTCGTAAATGGGGGATCGTTAAAATATACTAAAAAGAGGAAAGAGAAAATGAGTTTGGACAAGACAAAAGTCATGTACAATTCACGTCTTGCCGAGTCTAAGCCACATCGAAGGTTGCGTTCTCGAAGTGAACGAGTATGTCTATCGTGTAGAAATTCGTCCAGCTCGGTAGAGAAGAGAAGCACGGGACATCTTTGAGGAAAAACCCGACTGAAGGATCCAGTTGGGTTGGGAATCGTTTAAAAAACTTCTAGTCTTTTCGTCTCGGAGGACAAAGTGTTGTGGTGTTTTTTTTCTACTCGTAGGTGGCATGCGGTGAGATGAGAACACCAAATCAATCATGTAGTATTTATTCGTATATTCCTGGATCATCAAGTTGTCATGAGTAAGCAAATTATAAATGATTCTAAATACATAGTAATTATTATTATAATAAGCCATTTATTCCCGAAATATAACAAGTAATACTTTTATAACATTCCTTAAATACCTATTTCATGCAACAGCTTAAAAAAAAAACTAAATTCAACAAAAATATACATATTAGAGAAGTTCCATAGTTTTCTATTTAATGTTTACATACCTAGTTATCAGTTGATAACTAGGTATGTAAACATTATAATAAATTAAAATCGTTATTTTAATTTATTATACATTTTCATTCCATTTATATTAAATATTCATTATATTTAGAGTGTACCTACTACTTAATATTATTATTTGTGCAGGATCAGGTTTGTTCGTCCAAAATGAAGCGTTTCAACAGTTGTATATATTGTATAGGTAATTTCGTTCGTTTTTACAATGGTTGTCACGGGCCCGTGCCAGCGTTCGCAAGAGATGACATTACAGTACAATTTTTTATTTGACGCAGGAGCGAGTGAATGAGGGACCGAATGCGAATGTTTGAATGCAGATGACCGAAGAAATTGACCAAGTTGAATGTTCAATAATGTGTTCCCTTCACCGATAGATGGCGCCTGTGCTGCGTCCGATTGTATGTTGTTGCGTCTAGTTGTATTGCAGATGACGTGGACATTATTCCTTTCTTTAAACAATGTTTTAAATTAGTAGCAATTATCAAATGATTCAATCAAAATAATCTCAAAACTTGGCAAATAACAATTGATATGCATAAATAATGTAAAATAAATAATACATTTTAAATAATTACAATTGATTCAATGAATAAAAGAACGACGATTAGCAGTTTAGTTTAATTCAAATAATAATAAAATAATATGGATAAAAAAAAATCCCCAAGGATTTAATCCACGAATTAATCCCCAATGCAAAGGCTTCCTCCATGCATTTCCATAGTTTCCTATCTTTGGCAATCCTGGTCCAAGTGGGTCCCGCGACTAGCGCGACATCGTCGCCCCAGCGGTGACGCGGGCGACCGCGGCGGCGCGCCTCGCCACGTGGCCACCACTGCATCACACGCTCGCTCCAACGTGCGTCTTCTGCCCATCGCCATTTTAGCCTGCAGGCTAAGTCTGCTACGTCTTTCAGTTTGGTGTTCATTCTGATTTGAGAGTTTCGAATTCTGTCTCGTAGTTTCAATCCCAACATACTTCGTTCAACGGCCCGCTGGAAGACTTGGAGTTTGGTAATGATTTCTTTTGTTAGTGCCCAGCTCTGGCATCCGTAGAGTAGTGTGGGTGACACGACAGTTTCGAAAGCTTTTTTGTTTAGTTTGATTGGGAGTTTAGATTTGAAAATGTGCTTTAATGACCAATATCTTTTCCAAGCAAGTTTTATTCTACGCTCTACTTCGCCCGCAGTTTGGTCTTTAAATGTGATTCTCTGTCCTAAATATACATAATCTTTCTCGTACTCTATTTCCTTTGTTGATATTTTTACTGTTTTTTTTGCTCCGTTGGTCATAATGCGAGTTTTCTCTAAATTCATAGACAATCCACATTTTCTACTCTCTTTATCTAAAGATTTCAACAGAAAACCAACGCCGCTGTAGCCGCTCTTATTTCTTGAGTACAGATTGCCTTTTTCTAGGATTTCAAAGTCTTTTAATCTCGTTTCTGAAAGACATTTGATATTCTTTAAGGCATGTAGCAGTTCGGTTTGTCTCATATCGGTCACTAGCGATCGGACGTTAAGTGTGCATATATTAAGATAAGATGTGGTGTTATTTTCACTTTCATTGTATTGCAAGGAGGGTTTGAGTCGATCACTCCCGCGGGTACCAGCCGTACCGGGAGATCTTGTTAGTGTTTTTTTCTTTCATCCTGTGTTTCTATGTTGGAGGGGGCCTGTGAATTTCATGCGTTATTAGTGTAGTTTTTAGCTTGATCTGTTGTTTTATCACATTGTTTCATGTGGCTAGTAATTTGGTTATTTGCTTTCAGTTTCTTTATTGTTGTTGGACCTGCTAAAGGATATACCATCCGTACTGTAGGCAGTTTCTGGGGAAGAACCTGAGCGTGGCCTTTTATTGTTCGGTTTCTCATTGGTTTGCTTAACTATGAGTTTATCATAGTTTATGAAGGCTTCATTTCCCTTTTCTTTTTCAAGTTTCAGTTGTTGTTTTATGTGTTCTCTGATCTTAAGTACCTTAGTTGGAAATTCGTGTTTGATATACAAATTGGACCCTGCTAGTTCTTTTTTTATTTTTTTATACCTTTATTTTCATTCCCAGTGTTGTAAATGCGACAACTACTGGTTTAGTGTTATCGTTTCTTTTTCCAAGTTTCTTTACTGATTCTACCTCAAATTCTTGAATGTTTATGTTTAATTTTTCCTGTATTATGTTTATATTTTTTTCATCAAGCCTTTTCTCTTGCTCTTCTATTTGTGAATTTAAATTATTCAAGTTGCTATCTAATTTATTGAACTTTTCGTTAACATTATTATTTATATTTGTAGTATTTTTTCCTTCAAGATCTGTAAGTGAATTTTCCACTGTGGAAAATTTTAGTTGCAGCTCAGATTTCATGTCTAAAATAAGTTTCCTTAGGTCTTCCATATTGGCTATTATCGTGCTAGTGACTCCCTCTATCGGTAATTAGTGGAACTTCAACACTCTTAATTGAGTCAGTAATTAGGCACAGTAAAAATAATAAACGTGTAACACCATGATGAAGTTTTGACAAGTGGGAGTGAAGGAAAAAAAATGTCTTTGTATAGAGTGAGAACCATCCTCTATGGTCTATGAACTAATAATTAAAGCGGATCAAAAACATGGTTTATTCGCCCACGAGGGGACGTTATCGCCAACGTTGAGAACCTATTATGGTATAGTATATAATCGTCGATTCCTTGAGCACTTTAAGTTCTAAGTTGAGCTACACGATTACTGACAAATGCGTGCACTGACTGGACAGGTCCACTCAAATCTGTATGGATCTTTCCAAATCTGTATGAAAAAGACCATCTCAGAGATTAATCTGCATGGTCCTCATATGACCTGAACAACATTATGCCTGGAATTTAATTAGAGACCTCGTGAGTTTATTCCGATCTTTCTTCTCAGAGTAGTCGGAAAGGAAACACACTCAATTAGTATAACAACGTTGTTGTTCATAAATAAATTGTAACAATTTGATATTGACAGCGCCCAGGTGTCGTACTCGTAGCAGTAAAGGCGAATTTCGTCGTACAGCTGTTTTCACCGATGTGCGGATGACTGTACAAAATACTAGCATCATGACATATCTGGAGTAAAATTTATTAATGTTTCGTTTCAGTCGCTGATAAGGAGTGCGCCGCGTCTCGAGTGGGTGATAAGAAGCTAGGAACCCTTGTTCAAAACAACGTTTCGAGTCGCTCCAGCTATTCAAGGTAAACACTAGCCATTTGAAATGCCTGTTGAAGTACTTACCTACTTGATGCAGGCCTTCTCAAGCCGCCAGCCATCGGTGTGGTATTTCAGACAAGGCATGAATGGCCGGGCCGATAAAGGAAAACGTTTTAATGAAACCACACGTATTATTAATGGTACAGTAAGCGTTCAAAAGTGCATAGGCACGTTAAGAGTGTGTTTAAAAGACACGCACCACAAAGGTCGCAGTTTTGCACGGCACACACTGGCGTAAAGTCGCGCACTCGCATCGCACTACACGAAACAAAAATATATTTCCGTCGCTTTCGTTAGACACACATCATGTTCGTGACCTGGCTGATTTATGGCATTGCCAAAATTCGAGTTAATCTAATATGAGCTGGTAGCAGTAGGCGCCAAGCGTTGGACTGAGAGGCAGTCTGCTTAGGTTCTGATCTCACAAGATGCAGCGCAGTTTTATTTCCAATTATTTATTTTGGTTTGCAATAATAAGTATATTTAAAATAATTGCTGCTTTTTTATTGCAATAAAGGGTTAAGAATAAAAAACCGTTACAAGTGATAAGAAAAATAAAACCATATTTATTTTTGTGTCATGTCAGTTTTCATTGTAATTGCTATCGCCGTGCAGCAGTTGCGTTTTGAACATTTTTGATCTGTGTTTAATATTTGAAGTATATAATAAACTATAATAATTAAGAAAAAATATTAAAAATAACTTTATGTTTATAACACTTTACTCATCATTCACTAATTTAAACAATAATTTGTATTTAGTTAAATATTTAAATGGTAACACTCACACTTAATTTGTGTTATCTCATCATTTACGTCCACTACGCGGCGCATTGCCAACGCTTCAGTATAAATATTTCATTGCATTTTGAAAATTATAACCACAATACTGCTAATTAACAGATTTAAACATTCGTCACTAACCAACAACGTTCAATTAGGTAAATAGTTGTAACGAATTGCATCTACCTCACAGAAATCGAATTAATTTACTCAGTTTTCTGTGGTCTACCTACAAACTTTTATTATTTAAGTAAACAATATGAACGAGACAAGTATCGAATGATTATCGAACCACTTCAAGTATTTTTTTAACAAACAAAAATTGATCATTTTAGGTACTATTAATAACATACCAAAAACTGTAAATATTATTTGTAAATAACATCAAGCAATACGCGGGCGCAGGTGATATTCGATCTCAGGGCTCGCCATAATCGCTCATACCCAAGCACGGTAACGACTAAGCTAGCACGCCGTATGTTAAGTTAGTTGAAATTATGAACTACTACCAATTACAGACAAAGTGAGTGTGCGTGTCTATAGTATAGAAACAACTTATAGAAGAAGGTCGTAAGTGAAACCGAAGCGTCAATCTATTGCTTTGTGAGATTGCCTATGGACTTATGAGCGCTACTGTACATAACCGTTAAAAAAAGAAAAATTCTTCATTTTAAACAAAGAGAGAACGTCTTGAGATAAGAACAGGGTTAGACGCGGGCCTATGGACTTATGAGCGCTACTGTACATATCCGTTAAAAAAAGAAAAATTCTTCATTTTAAACGAAGAGAGAACTTCTTGAGATAAGAACAGGGTTAGACGCGGTGTTTTATAGTATCGTACGTACCTGCGTACCGTAAACTTAAAGTTAGGTGCCTATTGGAAGACACGGATTCTGTATTTGGACTCCCAGCCATTTTACATTTTCGACTTACGCGTCCCTTTTTATAAATAAACGATTTTAAATATTTTATTTAAATAAATAAAATATTTAAAATCCCTTTTGAAATGATGAACGTTTGAAAACGTTCACACGAACGTAAAAATATCGCGGCGGGGATTTTATCGCGGACTAGATTTTTAACGCGCAGAGCGTTAAAAATCTAGTTCTTTAGCGCCGAGAGTTGAAAATCCAACAGAGTGCATACTTGTCGAATCGAAAATACACACTGGACGTTTACAGTCCATGACACAGTCGAAACTCTTCACTGGTCAAAACTACCTACTTTTTTTGTGCAAAATTCAGTCAAAACCCTTTTTAGAATTATTACTTCCATCCACACACCGACGTTACTTTGCTATTCGTCGTTGGGTTTTGTTTTTTTCGGTAAGCTGCTAACCGACGGCTGGACCGATTTTTAGCCCTGAATAGCAGAATAACTATTAAAACATGGAATATATTCACGAAACAAATAAAGAAGAAAATATTCCGAGGCGAGTACGTAGTGCGCCGGGTCAGCTAGTTCTAGATAAAACATAGCCGTTACGTTAAAACTGGATTTTGTTAAGAATAGAAAACGCGTTTTAACAAAGGGTTTTGACCAGAAACCAGTCAAAATAAATTTGACCGGTTATGAGCTTTGTAACAGATATGTTATGGCTCAAAGACGTGTTGGTCTAGTCGTTTAGGCTAAACCATTTTATGTAATGACTTGGGTCTTAAGGCTCTAAATAACTTACAATTTTAGTTTCACGACTCAAGCCTTTAGGATTCAAGGTTTAATAGACCATCCGAGTACTTTTAATATGCGTTTAAGGCATATTAAAAAGACTATATACGTAATACGTTTCTTTCATCATTAAGAGACTGAACCGAAAAGGACCAGACAAAACGTAAAATTTGTCTTCTGAACATGCCAAACAGTGGAAGAGTTGCTGCAGGTTATAAAAATAAAACATAGGGGCTTGTCATCCGCTATGAAAGTTAGCAAGCTGACTAAGTGAGCTATCAAAATGAATTATTAGTTTCACTTGTACCGAATTACCGTTTGATGATGAATATTTATTTATTTATTTTATTTTAATAGGTATAGATTATACTGAATACCACTGCTGGGTGGGTAGCTTGAAGCTATTATAACGTGGTTGGGTCAAGAACGAACGATGGTTCCGTAGGTTAGAAATTTACCACCACGCGTGTAGACCACCGAAGCGAAGCAAGGCAAGGGTGTGTTTGCCGAGGTCGGCTCATGGACGGTGGACCGGTCATCAAAACACATCGGATGACAGTCGCTTGTCCGAGCGAAGCAAGACAAGGCTGCGCTTGCCGAGGTCGGCTCATGGACGGTGGACCAGTCATCATAACACATCGGATGACAGTCGCTTGTCCGAGCGAAGCAAGGCAAGGCTGCGCTTGCCGAGGTCGGCTCATGGACAGTGGACCGGTCATCATAACACATCGGATGACAGTCACTTGTCCGAGCGAAGCAAGACAAGGCTGCGCTTGCCGAGGTCGGCTCATGGACGGTGGACCAGTCATCATAACACATTGGATGACAGTCACTTGTCCGAGCGAAGCAAGACAAGGCTGCGCTTGCCGAGGTCGGCTAATGGACAGTGGACCGGTCATCATAACACATCGGATGACAGTCGCTTGTCCGAGCGAAGCAAGACAAGGCTGCGCTTGCCGAGGTCGGCTCATGGACGGTGGACCAGTCATCGTAACACATCGGATGACAGTCGCTCTCACTAGAATACTGACATTCATTGATTCCAATGCATACATATTAAAGAAATCGAAAAAAATAATGTCTTATTTTTTTTGTTTACAGATATTGAAATAAGTTTATTAAACTTAAACGAGTGCTATGGAGGTGTGGAAAAAAGCAAAATCCCCAAACTACGAAACTAATAAGGACCGACATTTTCCTTATTCTGAGATTCCGTTTCAAGGCGAATATAAACTGGTTAAGATACCGTTCTGTGTTAATAATCTAATAGAACATGTAGATTATTTTGGATCAGGAAGAATAGAACTCGTCAAAGGCACCATAGGATTTCCTCAATGTTACAATATTCACTACGAGTATAGATTAGTTTTACAAGGTCTGGATAAAGATAGAAAGATACCGAACAGGATACCAATGTCTGAAAACACGAGCTTTGGATTTTCTACCCGTAATTACATAAAAGACAACTCAGTCCATACTGTCACTGTTCACCTTAAAGAAGAGTATACGACAGAGGTTATAGCACAAGACATTGCTCGTATAGTGAATAGCGAGCGGGGAAAAGTTATTGTTTATGGTCACAGTGACGTAGAAATTCCAATGATCACTAACGAACTGAAGGAGATGAAGCAGTTATTTTACTGCCCCATTTACATGATACCGGATAACCTACGACAAACCTACTGGAAAACGTGTTATAGTGCCTATTTGGGCATCAATGAACTCAAAAGAGAACTCTACAGAAACGTTAAGAAAGGTGATATCGAGGCTGCCGTCATACTGACTGGATGTTTAACTGACTCCTACTGCGGCGGTGCTTTAGCTGACGTCGTTAACAAACTCCTCGCGAATATCGTCGCAAATGTCATCGTGTACGCTTACAAGTTATGGAATAACAATGCCAAAGAGGTTGTACGTGAACATTTCCCATCAGTTTTTCGACACATCTTCGACGGCGACTGTATGGCAATCATTAACAATCAAAACAGTCAGGCGCTGGTTTTAGAGCCTAATATGCAAGCATGGAAAGGCGGCCACTACAAGTCCAGTAACAAATCAGGCTGGAAGATAATTCCAATATGGGATCATAATAAAGTTTTATTTAAACTGTACAACATTGACAGCGATATGTATTTACAACTGACTCCTACGGCTGGGGAGGACGGAGACATCCAAGCAAGCGGCTCGAAGGATTCTAAAGAACTAAGTGACAAGTTTTACTTGGAGCCGTTAATTATGATGAACGGACAAGTCGCTTTTTATATTTTCAATGCCGAGGATAACAAACGATTGGAGTTGCCTGTCGATGTCGATACCTCGGAAGACAAGGCCGTAGTATGGCACAAAAGCGTTCAGAGAGATCATGATGGACGTTCCACTTGGGTTTTGACTACTTCATCCCAAAATAACAAGTCTGATAAAAAAGACGAACAAGCCCAAAGTGAAGATGAAGATTTTTCTAATATTGATGATTATGATTAGAACTAACTTTGTCCACTTTTGGATAAGTTAATTCGTTTAAGTAAATTGTCTAAATAATTATAACACAAATTAAGGTAAAAAACAATGCATCCCTACTGTAGTTACTCTTTTTTTTTACAGTAAGTACTTCGCTTAAAGTTATGCGCCTCGGCAATCATCGTGTTTCCAAATTACTGAACTACCTACTAATTTCCTGCCGTCGCCTCTTCTCGTCTGTCACAAAAAAAAGTGAGCTTGAAATAATATTAAGAGCCAGTTGTAGAGCAATAATTATAACTACTCACACACTCGTCACATACAATATATTTGATCCAATATTACCGAATAGATATTGATTGTAATAATATCGCTCATTCATATTTTCGAAGTGCATAACTTAAATCGTAGGCAATTGAATTCCGCGAAATCGCATTCCGTCTTGGTCAAACCCTGGCATCAGTGGCACTGACAGCTCACCCCACGCTCACTTCACCTAAGTTTTCACGGTGAGATGGTTACAGAATAGAAGTACAAGTTTTATACTAGATGATCCAACAAGATGAGTCTGGCAGTATTAATTAATTTCAAATTGTATACATGACTGGAGAGTCGTACCTGCACCCTAGTTGCGATAACCTGTCGGTATGACGACCCCTTTATTTTGACAACAACACCACAAAATCCATTGGGCACTTCTTACCGGGTGTCTTACTACTTAGAATGCGATCGCATTTTCGCGTGCTGTCCTAATGTAATGCGATTACTTGTTTAGCGAGCCCGACCAAATTCTACGTGCCTAAGTATAAGATTTTTGCTTTTCCATCTCAACGGATCACCCTGTGTAAAAACAAACTGTATTCCTGGGTCAAAATACCTAAGCCAATCAATTACTGTTGGATTGTTGGCGCAGGGATAAAAATATGTATGACATACTTACTAACATTGTTACGTAAGAAATGCGTCTGACTTAGTTGTTCGTATCATATATTTTTTTAAATTTCTATAATAAAAACTATTAATAATAATTTACCTTAGTTTTATTAAAAAAAACAGCTCATCAGAACCATTATAACAAACTTAGCCTGATCGTGCATCAGAATTAAAGTCCCAATACTTTAGATATTAAGATATTTATTACAATAAAATTCAATATACAGGAGCTATTAAACATAAAAAAACAAGAATATTAACAACAATGACTATATAACCACTTGACTGCGCATACAGTGCCCCGACGCTCGCAAACTATTAGTATTTTGTCGCCTATGTAGAGCCTACGGTACTAATAATCATTTTAGTTGTGTCCAAGAGTTAGACCTGTGTGCACGCAAAACTAAATAAAAACTATGTAGCTTAATATGCAATTATAACGCATCAAAATGCCTTCATGCATGGTGAAGTGGTGTGGGAAACATTCCAAGACATCTAGTTACAAAAAGGATGCATAACTTTTCATCGGTAATAAAACTACGGAAATTATTTTCGATTTTAATCAGAATAATGAGCCACCGCAGGGGTCTATTTAAAATGGTGGATGGGTGTTCGAGCACACGATTGAGTCGCGCGTTGATGTCTTTTAGAAAAGTCTCGTTCTTGTATTAGACAATTCTAATGCTTCTATCCCTTTCTTTCCTTTTGTATGTTTATCGTAAAAATTAGAGCAGTTACCTTGAATAGCTGAAAAGCGATATCGAAAATAATAAAATTTAAACTAATAAATTTTTTCTTCAATTCACATACTGTAAAAAAATACCTACTTATCTACTTTTAACCGACTTCAAAAAAAGGAGGAGGTTCGAGGAGATCGGATTTAAAACCTCTGATTGGGTATAATTTATTCCCGGATATTAATTTTCATCAATTTGAGATAGAATCAACAAATCATTTAATTGAATTAGCAAGATGCATAATTCAGAAATATGTAGGTACTCTCGTTTATCATTTTTTACAAAGAGCAATCAGGACTCGAAAAACATGTACGAAATTAATTCATTTTAAAAATCAATAATAATTGGATACATGTTTTTTTTGTAAGTGATTGATTATGATTAAATATAATTTCCATGATTTTAATTGAGTATGTTTGATCGATATCGACTATTTTCCCTTAATGAAGTAGAGCAGCCCTAACGATGGCATACCTACGCAACTTGACCTTGAACTGACCAATTGCAGCCGCGCGTTCTTCCTCGTCCCCCGGCCCGCAGTAGTGAGTCCTGCGCTTAGAAGAAATCGGCCTATACGCTCTCTAGTGGTTATATTCTCTTTGATTAACAAACAATTCAATCCGATGTTAATTAATGAAAGCGGTTCATGTGTAATGTAATGTCATGTTCATTGACAGAGTAGGTACCTACCTATTTATGTTCCTGGCACCCACATTGAATAAAAATATATTAAAAACACGACACTAATAGACTAGAAATAAAATTACTCAATAACTACGCAGACCAGCACCCTAATTGCGTAGCACACTTTTCAAATATGATCAGTCTCTGAATACCACTAATCCATTGCTTCTTATGTTCGAAAAAGTCTGCTCAACAAAGTAAATACCTAACGCATTATATGTTGTGGAACTGTCAAAATGAAAGCCATTGCTACTGTTAATGTGTCATGCAATTACGCAGCAGGTCCGAAGAATTGACATTACAATTTTAAATGCATGGCAGGTCCAAAAAAGTTACTTCGCACCGCACAAACTAGTGGTACAACATCATTCCACACTCAAATCGTAACCCCCTGCTAGTTCGTTGAAATAAGCCTGATTTACACGGTGTGACTTAATTGCCTGTGGCATGCGAAAGCCATAACTTGAAGCACATCTGACGGAAGATGCGAGGGCCGTAACTTCGGTCGCGTCTATTACTTCGCTCGACGCACTAACGCATCATCGGTTGAGTGTGGTTCAATGTTTTATTATCTCTATTTATCGGTTTTGTATACAACTTGTTTTTTTATATCCCATAACTCTATGGTATGATTGAGACCATATCAAAGAATCAACTGGCATATGAATTGTTTCAATCAACGTTTTTTTTTTCTTCATTTTTCATACAAAATAATTCGACCATGTCACGACTATTAATGTAAAACACCCTTACGTCAAACATGACAACGTCGCATTTTCTTAGCTTTAAATATGAATGATTGGTTTGAATAAAAAATAATTACTCGTATTTATCAACGAAGCTTAGATACCTACACAAATATTATGATTGATGAAATCTCTGAAACTATGCATTTTTGGACCACCTATTCTAGGAGTTACTATTAGGAGTTATTATTTTTACCTACAGAGTATACCCTCGATTATGGGATATCAAAAGGTTGTATATAGTGTTTAGACGATGCAATTCATTTGTTGCATCAATTTTATTGTATGCAACAGGCAAGGAACTTGCACCGTCTTAATGAGGCTCTAGTAAATACGGCCCAATTCGTTGCGGTCTGGAGACCCTAGATCAGGGATGCACAGACTTATAATAATAATAATCAAATTAAGCTGGCAACACCGTATCAACAAAAGTCTCGTTTTCTCATTTACGTAATTTTGAAGAAATGTTGACGAGATCAGCCGCACGTCGAGCACGCCCACCACCTCCGGACTCATCGCTCAGCTCCGCCTCGGCGCCGCCGGTACCCGGCGCTACTGGGAGCACTGTGACGACACCGGCCGCGGTAGTTGCGTCGAGCTCGAGCGACGAGTATTTCTCCCCGCCCACGACGCCACCACCTGCTCGTCGACGAGGAGGACGCCGGCCGCCGGACGGCTTAGGACCTCGAGGCCCACCGGCCTCTGATAGGGTCCCAGCTCCCGGCGGAAGTGTGCAGCGCATGAGATGGACACGATCCATCAATGAAAACGTCATGCGCTCATACTATGGGGCTACAGAGGGGGGCAAAAATCTGACCGAGTACCGTGTTCGGATGCTCTCTCTTTTTCAGGTGCTTGAGCCAGCTGTCAACGTTTCGGCACAACGACTGTTTAGCCGCACAATGACTTAACAATTAAAAATAGTGTGTTGAGTCGTCACTTGATGGCGTTGTACCATTTCGACCGATTTCTACATCGCGGTGTCAAGAGTCTCCGCCGATAACCTAGGGTCTTCGAACTAATGATTTTTGTTAACCACTATTATTCTAAGGTGTAACCACTACATCAGTGAATAAATTGAACTTGAGGTTAAGTGTCGGTTTTTCTGGTCCGAACTCCCAAGTAGAAAGAGAAATATTATTTCATTCAAACCCCAGTTTATAACCCCCAAAGTGAGGGTTATTCATGGTCCTTCGAGCCGGATGTGGCAAGAGCTGTTCCAGTCCAGCATTATCAGGTGTGTTCTCCTATTGGACGGAGAATCATCATCCCCATACGCTCCTGCTGAGTGATCTTGGATGTTGAAAGAGGGTAATATCAACACCGTATCCAGTTGCGGGAAGTACGGAGGAAGGAGTACCAATCGGCAGCAAGCAAGCTGCAGACGACTAAGGTCGTAAGGAAGTTAGTGATAGTGCGATAAAACGTGAGTACTTTGTGATTTCTTGTGTGCCAAGCAAAAGTGAACTATGTTGCCTAGAAGATTTAAACTTTAACTTTTATTAGTATATTAGAACTTAGGATAATTATATGTGTGCATGTTTAGACTTTTACGAGATTTTAGAGAATTGTGTTTAGACGGGGAACCTATGCCCGATATTTTATTAGATTATAAGGTGTCAAAGACTTAGAAAAAATTCTTTGTTTTTGGACTTGTAAAATTTCGGTAACTTTTTGGACTTAGAAAAATTTCTTTGTTTACATTGACTTGCAGTTTTTTATATTTTTTGGATTTTTTAAAGAACTATTACGCTCGGTTGATAAGAGCTAAAAGTAATTTTAAAAAGTCGCCAAAGGAAAGGATTACCAAGCCATATATAGAAACCAGATTAGAAATTGTGGAAGAGTTGTGGGCACAATTTAGTTTAACGCATACACAAATCATAAAGGATTTTGAACCTAAGGAATTGGTATCTTCACCCTACACTGCAAAGGAAGTTTATTTTAACACAGAAGAAACATATTTAGATTTAAAATGCGAGTTGAAAACTGCATTAAATGAGATTAAGGGTAGTGATATTTCTCCGGTAGCGGGTTCATCGTGAAATAATGTTTCGGACGGCAAAAGCACATACATAAAATTGCCCAGAATAACTATTCCAACATTTTCTGGGAAATATACCGAATGGCCGACTTTCCGAGATTTGTTTGTATCGGCAATACATAAAAATAGCACTATTGATAATGTTCAGAAGTTACACTACTTAAAAAGTTATTTGACTGGGGAAGCCGAGCAGCTCTTACGTCATATACCAATTTCAGAAGCAAATTATGAAAGATGCTGGACCCAATTGGAGACCAGGTATAACAATAAGAAATATTTGTCCCACTGTATTTTGAAAAGACTGCTCAGTCAAAAGAACATAGTACAAGAGTCAGCTAGTGCTTTAAAGGAGTTAATGGATACAACATCCGACTGCCTAAATGCACTTGCTAATCTAGAGATTGATATAACTTCATGGGATATTTTGATCATTCATATCATAACTTTGAAACTAGATTCAGACAGTAGAAAGGATTGGGAACTAAAGGTAACTAGCAACACCGATTCAGATAAGCTGCCTACATTTGAACAGTTCAAAGAATTTTTAACAAGCCGGTATAGGGCATTTGAATTCTTAGAAACTAAGCCAAATAAAAGTTTTGTTAATGTTAATAAGGCAAAGGTTTTTCACACGGCAACCAATGCGGCCATGGTTTGTCCGCTTTGTAATAACGAGCATAAAATAAGAAATTGCAAGCAATTTGTTAGCCAGGATGTGGATACTCGGCGTAAGTTTGTGCAAGAAGTGTACAGCTTCTTTTCTAGTATGCAAGCGGAGACACCACTCCTTGTTGCACCCTAAAGGTGAGCAGGAGGAGTCTAAGGGAAATTCGTCGAGCGATAGTGTATTGCAGACGAAAGAACATACACACATGGTTGAAATAGAAACTGAAAACAAGGTAACATGTTTTTCGAAGGGCACAGCAAATAACCAACTGCTATTAGCTACGGTTCTAGTGAGGGCTGTATCGAAAAATGGGGCTAGGTATACAATCAGAGCCTTGTTAGATCAAGGCTCACAGGCGTCTTTCGTGACAGAACATACTGTTCAGAGTTTAGGGTTACAGAAAAAACCAGCTAAAGGGTTAATAACTGGTATCGACGCAAATAACAAATTATTCCTAAATTCGGTTGTTGAGGTTAATATTCAGTCCAGGGTCGATCCATCGTTTGAACTTGTAGTCAAAGCATATGTTCTCAAATCGATTACGTCATTATTACCTGTTAGGGAAACGGTATCCTTGATTGGGCACAGGTCAATGATATACAATTAGCGGATCCAAGATATAATACACCGGATAAAGTGGATATGTTGTTAGGAGCAGAAATTTATAGTCAGATTTTACAAAATGGGTTAAAGAAATCTCCTGGTAGTAGCACTGTAGCTCAGTGTACCTCATTGGGATGGATTTTATCAGGAACGGTAGCTTCCGCTGCACAGAGTACGCATATTACAGTGATGCATGCTCATCTTGCTGATGATGAAATTCTGAAAAGGTTCTGGGAATTGGAAAGGGAACCACAAAATAACAAACGTATCCTTACTGACGAAGAAACAAGATGCGAAGACATATTTAAGGCTACCACTGTAAGAGACAATTACGGTCGTTACGTAGTTAATTTACCATTTTGAAGTCAAGACCCGAGCTGTAAATATGGCGATGCAAGGAAAGAGCTGTTAATAGGTTTTACGCCTTAGAAGCTAAACTTAGTAAAAACACACAGTTAAAAACAAAATACGAGGAAGTGATCAACGAATACTTACAGCTCGGTCACATGAGACCAATCACCAAGACAGAAGAACAAAATCAATATGCAGTGTACTTGCCTCATCATGCGGTTATACGGGATGATAAAGACAACCAAGGTTAGGGTTGTCTTTGATGCTTCCTGCAAGGGAAAAAATGGAATGTCGCTCAACGATGACCTAATGATTGGACCAGTGCTGCAAGCAGATCTGCGACATTTACTGATTCGTTGGAGAACTCACCGCATTTGTTTAGTGTCAGACATTATCAAAATGTACCGAATGGTGCGCGTAGCCGACTATCATACAGATTTTCAACGCATCGTGTGGAGAGACAACAAACAATCTCCAATTAAAGATTATAAATTACTAACGGTTACTTTTGGTACGTCTTCGGCGCCTTATTTAGCAGTTCGATCGATGCAGCAAGTAGCGTACGATGAAGGAGTCAAATATCCACTGGCTGCTGAAAAGGTACTTAAAGATTATTACATGGATGATCTCATGACTGGTTGTGACTCGATAGAAGAAGGCATGCAGATCTATCGCCAAATGAACGAGTTATTGGCAAAAGCAGGATTCACCTTACAAAAATGGTCAAGCAATAGCAGTGAATTACTAGAAAAGATCATTGATGAAAGGCACTCGTACAAAGATCAGGATGGTGTAGAAAGGGAGATTAATATAAAACAGGATGAGATATTTAAAACGTTGGGACTCACCTGGAATCGAAGCTGCGACACCTTCCAGTATTCTGTTCAGTTGCCTCTACTTCAGGAACCTGTCACTAAAAGGAAAATGTTATCAGATATAGCAAGACTATTTGATCCTTTAGGATGGGTTGCTCCCGTGATCGTGTTGGCAAAAATTCTAATTAAAAAATTATGGATATCTGGAATAAGCTGGGATGAGGAAATTCCATATGAAATTAAAAAGGAATGGTTTACTTACCGGCAGGAGTTGACAGGCTTAACGGAATTTTCAATACCTCGATGGTTAAAAATGAAACCCGGTGACAAGCAGGTTGACTTGCATGGCTTTTGCGACGCGTCAAAATCAGCATACGCTGCGGTAGTTTATGCACGGGTCGTCGATACTGACGGTAGCGTTTACATAACTTTGCTCACGGCGAAAACTAATGTCGCACCAATAAAAACGGTATCAGTGCCTCGATTAGAGTTGTGCGGAGCAGTACTCCTAGCAAAGCTGCTTTCTGAAGTCTCCACAGTGATGGGAATCGGTAAGTCCAATTTGTACTATTGGACCGATTCAGAGATCGTGTTAGCGTGGTTGAGTAGTCATCCCAGCAAATGGAAAACATTAGTGGCAAATCGCGTTTCTGAAATTTTGAACATCAGTGAACCACAGCACACATGGAATCATGTTCATTCAAATAGTAATCCTGCTGATTGCGCATCACGGGGTTTATATGCGTCGGAATTTATTAATTTTAAGTTGTGGGCAGAAGGTCCTGGGTTTCTGAAGGATAAAATTAATATATTTAGCAAACGCAAAGCAGTATCAACTAATATAGAAGAAATAAACGTGCATGTAGTAACAGACGATAATTTTATTTGGGATAAATATTCATCACTTACCCAACTAGTTAGAATGGTAGCATATTTAAGACGTCCTTTAGAGTTGAGAAAACCAAAGGCTGAAAGAAGTGGTCATCATTTTATAACGGCTGAAGAAATGAGATTAGCATTGGAAACATGCGTTAGGGTATGTCAAAGTCAAACCTTCGAAGCCGTAATTCTGGATCTGCAAAAAGAAAGGCCTAAAATAAAGGTGTTTAGGTCTTTAAATCTTTACCTCGATTCCGTTAAAATCCTGAGGGTGGGCGGTAGACTGGGACGTTCCGATCTTGACATGGATCGTAAAAATCCAATGTTAATTCCAAGTAATACGTATTTTACCCATCTTCTAATTGCCGACGCACATAATAGGAATCTTCATGGCGGTCCTCAATTAATGCTCAACTACTTAAGCACAAGGTATTTTATTCAGGGAGCTAAGCGGCTGGTTACAGCATACGTGCGAAAATGTGTAACTTGTTTGCGTTATGCGGCTTCTACAAAACCACAATTAATGGGTCAGTTACCACCTGCACGGGTCACACCAAATAGACCGTTTAAGAGCAGTGGGGTAGATTATGCTGGTCCTATTCAATTAAGAGCACCAAAGGGCAGGGGTCACCACGCGTATAAAGGTTATATTTGTTTATTTGTCTGCATGGCGACTAAGGCTGTCCACATCAAGGTCGTCAGCGACCTAACAACACAGGGGTTTCTTGCCGCTTTTAAAAGATTTGTAGCCAGGCGCGGTCAATGCAAGGATATATGGAGTGATAATGGAACAAATTTCCAGGGTGCTTCTAAGGCACTAGACACATTACTTCGCTCTGAAAACTCAGGTTTAGCTAAGGAAATTGCTGCGGCCATAGCTCCTGAGGGTACCACGTGGCATTTTATTCCACCACATGCTCCGAACTTTGGCGGATTATGGGAGGCTGGAATAAAGTCATGTAAGAAACATTTAAACAGGGTAATAGGCAGTTCTACTTTAACCTTTGAAGAGATGTCCACTTTATTAAGCCAAGTAGAAGCATGCTTGAACTCACGTCCCTTGTGTAGACTGACCAATTCGTACACTTTTGACGCATTAACACCAGGGCATTTTCTTGTTGGCGAACCAATTGTGAACGCGCCTGACCACAACTTTGAAGAGGCTAATATTTCAAGCTTGAAGCGGTGGCATTTAGTCCAACAGATGACACAACATTTCTGGCGTCGCTGGTCAAATGAGTATTTGACCACACTGCTCCATCGTTATAAATGGTCTAAGCAAAATCCTGAACCGAACGTAGGTGATATAGTTTTAATCAAAGAGGATAACTTGCCTCCTTGTCGGTGGCTTCTTGGCAGGGTGGTTGAAAAACATCCAGGCTTAGACAACCTTACACGAGTGGTCACACTTCGGAGTAATGGTTCCATTTTGAAAAGACCAACGTCGAAACTGTGTGTCTTGCCTATTGCCTAAGAATTCTGTTAGTAGTTTTAAGCGATAATTTTAAAATTTGTTTAGACATGTAAGTAATTGTTTATGTTTAAAGTTAGATTATAACATGTTGTAAGAGTAATCGAAACTGTTCGATTAGCAATTTAAAATTGGAAGGACATAATGTTGCACAAAATGTCCTTGGTGGGCGGAATGTTTAGCCGTACAATGACTTAACAATTAAAAATAGTGTGTTGAGTTGTCACTTGATGGCGTTGTCAAGAGTCTCCGCCGATAACCTAGGGTCTTCAAACTAATGATTTTTGTTAACCACTATTATTCTAAGGTGTAATCACTACATCAGTGAATAAATTGAACTTGAGGTTAAGTGTCGGTTTTTCTGGTCCGAACTCCCAAGTAGAAAGAGAAATATTCTTTCATTCAAACCCCAGTTTATAACCCCCAAAGTGAGGGTTATTCAACGACTATCGGATCAGGTGCGGGTCATCCAACGTAATCATATGTTAGATGACACTGTGCTTGATCACCTGCGAAGTGAAATGCAGAGTAGACATGTCATCGCCCCCCCGTCGCAGACTGTTGAGGTACTATCACAGTCCAACACAAATCAAGCTGACGAAGGAAGTGATGATAGGGCTACAAACGTAAGTACCCAGTGCAATGAGGAATTGAGGAGTGCTTTGGAGTGTGCGATTCGGGAATATCGGTTCATGTCGCCCGAACTTAGACCACGCTTACCTCGTTTGCCCATGCATAACAAAAATAGGGCGCTGGTGGCGCTCCTGGATTCGCAGTTATCAAACTATTTTGATGACTGCGAAGACCTCACCGATACTCATTCAATTCTGTACTGCGCGGCTGTAGCGGCATGTCGTGTAGCTCACGTCAAATTTACCAATTACTGTAGAGCTACGCGACCGAAACCAACCGTACCAGCTTGGCAGTGCAGAATTGAGCACCGTATTGGTGGGGCCAGAGCGCTCATCGGCAAACTAATCTGCTTCAGAGACGGCAATACTCGTCCAAGAGTGATGCGCTTTGTGAGGCGGGCGTTCTCAGGGACTGATATTAGCTCTCAGAACTATCTGTCCCGCGTCACAGAGCGCATCGACTTCCTGAAGCAGAAAGTGTATGCATGGGCTAACCGTATTCGTAGGTATAAGCGGCGAGTAGAGCGATACACTCAGAATCGCACGTTCCAGAGCGATGAAAGGTGGGTTTATAGGGGTTGGGAGCGACCGAACTAAAGTGTGGCTGACACGTGCCTGCCAGACGATGATGCCATGTGTTCTTTCTGGCGAAGTATCTGGTCGGTGCCTGTCAGTCACACCGAAGGTGACTGGACTCGGGAAGTCGAGCGAGCCTGCAATCCAATACCAGAAATGGGGGCTATTACCATCTGCCCCCAAGATGTAGCTCGTGCAGTCCGTCCGTTACCTAACTGGAAGTCACCAGGGCCGGACGGGCTGCAGAACTTTTGGATTAAATGGTTTACAAGATCGCACGCTCGCTTGGCGGCCCAGTACCAGACGGCTTTGGAGTTTGGTTCCCTACCCCAGTTCCTAACAACAGGAGTTACCCACCTGCTCCATAAATCAGGTAGCACCTGGGAACCCAAAAATTATAGGCCGATCACGTGTTTACCGACGGTCTATAAAGTGCTTACATCCATTTTGAGAGCTAAAATTAACAAACATATAGACACCAACTCCATCATGTCTGCCTCTCAAAATGGATGTAGGAACGGGTCCCGCGGTACTAAGGAGCTACTCCTCATTGATATGGCCATTAGCCAACAGGTTCGACGTTCCCGAAAGGATCTGTCGACATGTTGGATAGATTACAAGAAGGCCTATGGCCTACGTGGCTCATGAGGGTGCTGGAGTTGTATAA
Source organism: Dasypolia templi (assembly GCA_963555695.1). Lineage (NCBI taxonomy): Eukaryota > Metazoa > Arthropoda > Insecta > Lepidoptera > Noctuidae > Dasypolia > Dasypolia templi. The sequence goes on from OY743147.1 coordinate 4,241,119, forward strand.
AGAAGATGCAACTCTGCGCACCTTCTTGATGGCATGTATGGGGCGATGGAGGACGGTCCTTCGCTATCCAGGATGTCGGAATATCCTGAGGAATAGCGAGCCGATAAGGATCGAGCGAGGCATATTTCAGGGCCTATATTTTATCAATTTACTACGAAAACAGTTAAAATTGTACGTAACTCTACGAAACTACAGCATTTTAGACGGCCCACAAAAGTATGAAGGAATGATCGAAATCACAAAGTAATAATGTAAACAAACGGGTCACCTCGACCTTGGATGGTTTAGTTAGTGATGGCCAACAGACCAGAGTACCTAGTCACCACGCACGGATAATCATTGTTTGTTTACATAACATTTCCTCGACGCGACGTGATCCCGTAGGTGAACACGCACACATCAAGTTTCTCTGTTCGTGTTTGTGTAGAACGCTAAAACAGGCGCGTACGCCGTCGTTGCTTAGCAACGGGGCGACCGAACGACCTGTCGAAGTCCTCGCTCGCACGTAAAATTTTCATTCATGCAGGATCGCAGCTAATCTCCCTATTTTGGCTATTATTAGTTTTACGCACGGGCCGTAGGATGGACAGTTTTCATGACTTTTTATGTTTTATGGAAATTCAGGACTTTTACAATCTCAATGGTTCTAAGCAAATATTGTCGTGTATGGCTTCTGTTCCACTTACACAACACACCATATTATTTTCGAGACGGTAAAAAATGTCATCCGGTATATATGTTATGTTTTTTTTTTTTGCAGTCATGCACATGCTTAAATATATTTGTATGTACTTAATATGTTTTTTTTTTTAATACTCTACTACTTTCCTTTAGATAGTCGGTTGTGAGCCGTCGTAGCGAGCGGTTGTCTCGGCTGTGTTCCTACAAAAACAAAAAACAAAAGCGTGCGCTACACGTGCGCCAACCCTGCGCCCAGTTTCGGACAACGAAGTGATAAGTGTTTAAGAAACTACTAGTGTGCCCTGTGTCGCGAAAATTCAATTCTTTGGAACTGCACACCTACATACATGCGAGGAACTGCTTGCCTGCCAAAGGATCCTGAGCATCGAATTTGGTGAGATCAATCCATTCTATGGTTAAGGAAATTTAATTCTCAACAAGAAAGTACAAAGATCTCACTTAGCTTAGCTATTGTTTTAATTTATAGCAAATCATTTAAGGCTCCAACGAGCATCGATAACAACCTCGAAGGCAATGAACAACTTGCGTAAAAGTGAGGAAAGCCTGGATCTGTTGTGATCAAGTTTCATTGTCCAGTTTAACTGTTTTTGTTAAGGCCAAAAGGCTAAATAAGCCAATCGAACTGAGTTTAGATTTTCAGCTTTAATCTAATTGTGGTTGGGCCTAGCGGGTCCGCAGGGTCGTGAACTTAAGGTTTGTCGGTTCTTATTTTAAGAGACATTCTGGTGAAGGGTTTTTGTAGGATGTTATTAACTCAAAACAAAACGAACGCTGTCGATTTAGATTTCGTACAAGAACTTATTGCCTTGACCAAGACACTAACCTATCATATGTTAACAATTGTAGCATTTATTCCCAGGAAATACGGCTAATAAATGATCCAAGTAGATGTAAACCTTATTGCCGCGTCAGAATTGTACCTTGTAAACGTGTGTTCTAACTTGAAAAGGGCGGAAAGAGAGATTTTTGTTTAATAGCTGATTCGTCATATCATTAAAATGAAAGCATTGTTTCTACAAACTTGTATTTTGTTGCACCAAGCTTACAGAAATGTGCTTCAGGTAGCCGGCCCGAGGGTATTTTTTTTTTTATATAGCCGCACAAATAGTCGATCCCAGTGTCAAGTGTTAAGTTCAAAAGTGCTGCAAAAACAGTGAGTGTGACGTGACGCGCTTTGTAGGAATGCGGAAGGCATGTTGTAGTGAAAGTATTTGAACATACTAAGCCCTTTGGGATCGTTATTTGGTTGTGGTTTTAAATAAATATAATAGTGTGAATGTAAATTGTGATGCGAAGTCACCAATACCATTTATAATAAACTCAAATATGGGCTAGAAATTAGCCAGACTCATGTATCAAATGGTGATCTTACCTTCTATGATACACAGTCTGAAAGTGTCGGCACTCACTAAAGCAAACAGATCAAGACTGTGAAAATATGAAAGAGTTATCATGAGAGACCTGATTAACCACGATAAGAATAAACCAAGACAAAAGAAAATGCATGAAATTTTAAAAGGATAACCCGTAACCAAACGCATCAAGAACCACAGGATGTGTTATCTCGCACATCTCCACAGACGACGAAAATCACACCTGCTACATGCTGCAATGCAGTACAAGGCCAAATCCAAATAAGTCGGCCGAACTATTTACACTTGGAATGACAACCTCAAACAGGACATGACTTACTTCGACAAGGAAATCAACTTCTGGATGAACACGACTGTAGAACGAGATAAGATAAAAAAAGCTGCTAGCGAAACATAAAAGAAACCTGAAACGGATAGTAGCGAGACCTCAGACGAAGATATTGAAACAACACAGCATAGCAGAGACCGGCTGCGACGTCGTTAAAAGATGCCCTCCCATAGACAAATATTACCCGTCCCTCCACTAGTCCAATGCTAATTTTAGGGTGCACTACTCGATTGGCTCTCACTCTCCTTCCTATCCTAAGGGCACGTCCACCACCCTACCATTAAAGCGCCCCATGGTCTATTCCTTGATATGCAATGGTCTTTGTAGCACCATGAAGCATGAGGCTTCAAGGGCTAGTGCAAATCTTGGGGTTCATTCGATTAATCGAGTCTGGTCAAACCACGCTGGGGTCGGTGCATTTCATTCATTCATTCATTCAATACTCTACTACTTTCCTTTATAGGCGTAACATTAATTATTATTTTAGTTTACATGTTTGGATATTTATTATCTTAAAATACTGCTTATCCTATCTTATGTTAAATACAGGTTTGGTATTTTATATCTATTGTACGGAATGGTTAGTGATTTTTTAAGGTTGAGGATTGGGTTATGTTTTGGGTTCTATGTTTCGTGGTGACTTGTTTGGTGGTATATGTTGGTGGTGTTAGGGTTTGACCAGAGACTTCCATCCATCGCTCTTTTTGTCAAACGGCCCGTGGCGTCGTCGGCGTCGTCGGAGTAATAGACGCAACTGGCCGTGTGCCTCGACACCGCCACTTCCGCGTGGGATGTGCTGTCGTGAATTTGGAGCCTCCTGGACTTCGTGTTGATGATAATTACACTGTCGTAGGTCAACCCCTGAGCCTCGTGTATGATTAACATGCGGGACCCTCCGCCGGACCCGTATCCCTGACTCATAAGAGAAGCTTTTTCCTCTTGGGTATGAACCAGAAATAGGGTGTTTTGGGCGGTACTCGGTATTTGCGCTCCTGTGTAACCTTTCACCTTCAGGGAGTGGACCCGCGACAGCGCCGCCTTGGAGGAGTATATACCAGGGTATATCTCGCTTAGCGCGTACGCCACGTCCATCGGGTTTCGGTGTGTGCATAGTAATTCCTGAGTGATGCCAGCCACCAGGTTTGGGCGGGTATACCTTAGCTCGGATAGGTTCTCTCTGACCAAAAATGGAAGCTGGTTTACGTCTCCAATGAGGACAATTTCGCTAGCTCCTGACAACTTCACTGCCATGACTATGGCCCCAAAGTGGTTCATTGGAGCCTCGTCTACCGTGAGGCGGTAGCACTTTTCTTGCTTCCTGAACCCGTTTGTTAGTATTGAGGCCATAGTGTGCACCTTTGTCTTGACGTTGTCTCCTAAGCGGTGCGCGAGCTTCTCACGGAGGTCTTTGGCAGCCTCGGTCGTCGTGGTGGCTACGACATCCTTCTCCCCATCGAAATGTTTTGGCACCCAGGTTGTCTTCCCACAGCCCGGAACTCCGTTTACCCACCTGATACTGGGTACCGCCCAACTTTCCTGCGATGCTGGGATGTTTGAAGTCCCCAGAATGGACTGTGCCATTTCGAGGATCTTATCGTCCAGCATGAGTAACCACTATCGGGTCGTCGTCGGGGGCATTGAATTTCATTTTGCCTGAGCGTAGTTTCGTCCTCGTCCAGGGCCACAAAACCGCTCTTCGCGCTGTAGGCTGCCATGTACGACCCCGTCCGTGTTGTCCGGCTGGTGCTAGGGAGCAGTGCACTGAGGAAAGTGCCGAAGGCTTTCAGGCGACTCCTCGACCGGTCCCGGTCCTCCGGGCTGCCGGTCTTGCTCTGCTTCTCTGCAGCTTTTTCGGCGGCTGCCTTTTGCTGGGCACGTTCTGATCCGCTTAGAGTGGTCGGGCCTGATGCGGGGCTCGTTGCATCGGCTGTTGGGCGTCTAGGGGCTTTCATGAAACTCAAGGTTTCTCCTCTGTCTTCGTAGACGACTACCTCATGATGTTCTGAGGCTTTTAAACAGCCGAAACGGTCTGCGACGCTTCCCCGTTCCCCTCCGACCACCATAGCGTCCACGCTTATAGTACGTGCTGCGACTGCCGCACGTCCGCCTACCTCCCCGATCTCTTGGAGCAATGAGCTTGCCTGAGCAAACGGAGTCTCCTCTCCCCACCCGAATAGTGCGATCGTCTTCCCTTTGGATCGCACTAGACGGCAACGGTGAGAGTTTACATCCACTCAAGGCAGTGTAGCATACTTGCTGCCTTTCATGCTCGTTTTAGTCGTGCTTCCGTTGATCAAAGCGGCAAGACCTGGTGAAATGAAAATACGGGCTCCAGCTCGGCTTGGGCCTACGCAGAAACTTATGCCTAGTTTCTCACCATCCCTATTCATGAATAAAGCGACTCCTCGCAGTCTGACTCCTGGGACTCCGTCTCCTCCATGTGTCAGGAACTGCGCAATCGGCGTGACGCTAAGGGATGGCTGAAGGCTGACTTCTGCTGCTGCTGCTACCGTTGGGACTGGCCTTTGGTTGGTGTTTATGTGAAAAAATGATGTTAGTGATGTGATTATTGATTGACGGGTGTTTGTGTGTGTCGTTCGTGTAATGTTTGGTGATGTGGTGGTTGTATTTTGTGTTGTTGTTGTCGTTTGTGTGATTGATGTGGTTGTGGGTGTTTGGGCATTTGGTAGCCGTTGGTTTTGACTGGGCAACGGCGCGTCCGTTTTATTAGCCCTCGTTGCGACTGTGGCGACTCTACTCGCGAATGCCAAGAATGGATTTCTCGTGGCCGGTCTCCCCATGATGGTATGGAGTGTGGACTGACTTAGCTGGGTTTCGATCTGTAGTTCCAGCTCCATTCTATCGAAACTAAACCATCTTTTCCATTCTTCGCAACTAGGGTCACAGACACAAGAGGGACTATGCTTCAGATGGAAGCGGTGTAGATACGCTGAGAATCCTCCGTGTCCTGTTAGGATTTGTACATGGACCGGTGTGAGAACTGAGTCTCTGAGTGTCCTTTTCGCCGCTAGGATGTCTGGGAAGAACACTTTTGTGACCGCTCCCGTACTGGAGGACTCGCATCGCGCTTGCCACTTTTTGATAGTCTCCTCCCGTATCTTCTTCCTCACGTACGATACGGGGACCTTGTTGTATTCTGCTGCTACGCTCGTTAGAGCTGCCTCTTTGGCCAGCTCATCCGCTCTCTCATTCCCGGCGGTTCCCACGTGGGCCTTGAGCCAGAAGAGCCTCACTTCTCTGCCCTCCTCTCTGATCTCACGAATACATCTCTTGATTTGGAGTGCCAGATGGTGAGTGACAGACGGACTCCTCAGCAGGTCAAGCGACGATCTTGAGTCATTTAAGATGCTTGTGGAGACCGTTCTGGATTCTCTTGCCATCCTGACAGCTCTGAAGAGAGCGTACATTTCAGATTGGAAGACTGTGTTGTGAGGCTCCAGGCCGAAGGTGCTGAACTGTGTCTCCCTGCCGTTTTCCCACCAAGTTAGGGCAGCGCCTACTTTCCCCTCGATCTTGATGCCATCGGTGTATATTTGGGGACCGATTACTTGGTGATTTCTTAGGGTTTCGGGAGTCCAGTCCTCTAGGCGTGCGTACTCGGTTGTTATGAGTAACGCTGGATGGGGGTTTTGGGAGTGATGTACATTGCACTCCAGCTCGCGGCCCAGCGGTATGAGTTCTTGGGAATGTCCTTTTTTGATTCTGAAAATGGTTGCCGCCTCGATTACCCGGGATTACCCGGGGATCTAGGGGGAGTTGGCCTGACAGGATAAGTGCCGATGTCAGAGATACCGTGCGGTATGCTTTGCAGATCTTTTGCGTGAATCCTCTCTGCAGTGAGTCGAAGTGATTCCTTTTCATCAGTTTCTCAGCTGCGGGGGCCCACGCACTCGCTGCATACATCACGATGGGCTCTATCACCGACACGTATATCGTCCTTATTATCTCTCTGTTAAGACCCCAGGTCACCTTGGCGGCGCATGCCAACTGCTTGTAAATGTCCGCAGCCTTTTTACAGGTCGCGGACACGTGCGCATTGAAGGTGAGCTTGGAGTCTATTGTAAGACCCAGCAGCTTGCCCTCTTGGACCAGGTTCAGCCGTGTGCCCGACATATGGAGTATCGGAACGTCGTACTTTAGCTTTCTCGTTAACACCATCGCATTGGTTTTATGCGCGGCGAAACGAAGCTTGTTTTGGACGCCCCATTCCGATACAATGTCTAGCGTATTGTTGGCTGATTGCTGCAGGGGACCGGTTGTTTGGTCAGAGAAAACTAGAACAACATCATCTGCGAAGGCTTGACAATATACTTCCATGCTAGCCATTTTGTGTAGGAGCGGGTCTAGGATAAGGTTCCAAAACGTCGGTCCGGCGATTGAAGCCCTGGACGCATTCTTTCGTGGTACCCTTCTCACTAGTCGCTCTGGCGTAGTTGACCCTGATGTTGCGGTCTTCTAGGTACGAGGCGACGAGAGCGTAGATGTTTGCGGGGCAGTTCTTTTTTGCCATCTGTTTTTTCAGTGCTGGCCACCACGCGTTATCGAAGGCCCCCTCTATGTCCAATGATATCAAAAGCACGATCTTTTTGGCTTTGATTTCGGCTCGTAAGTGGCCTATCAGGGCATAGAGGGCGTCCTCGGTCCCGCGTTGCGGCATGAAACCATATTGGCTTTTGTGTAGTGTTGGGAGGAAGTGCCACTGGAGTCGGCCTACTAGGAGCTTCTCAGCGATTTTGCCTAGGACCGAGAGCAGGCCTATTGGTCTGTACGACTTTGGGCTGCTATAGTCGTCCTTTCCAGGCTTACGGAGAATGCACACGTGGGCGACCTTCCACTGCTTCGGGAAGTGTGACAGCGACAAGCACCTGTTAGCTATCGCTAAGAACACCTCCCTATCACAGTTTATTGCCGCTGTGCAAATGTCTGCCGTTAACCCATCGGGACCGGGGGCTTTTTTCGGATTTTGGTTCTGGAGAACCATTTCCAGCTCCGCGGTCGTGAAAGGTGGGTCGTCGGCAGACAGACCTTGTGGGTTCTTCTCCTCCGCTAGCCTCCTCAGAGCTGTGTGGTAAGGTTGTTCGGCATCGGTTGAGTCGTCAGGGTAGAAGGTTTGTGCCAGGAGATCCGCGGATTGCTCTGGACTGAGCATCACTCCTGCGGTGTTTCTTAGGAGCGCGTCGACCTGCCTTCTGGCTGTCTTCCTTATTACCCTGTAGATGCCGTCCCACATGCTCTCTCGGTCCTGCTTCGAGCAGAACTCCTTCCAGTTTGCTGTGGCTGCTTCCGTTGCTGCTGTAGTGTACGCTGTTTTCGCCAGCACGTATTCCTGGCTGCGTTCCGGATCCTTCTCTTCTTCGTCATGGCATCTTTTTGGAGACGGTCTAGAGAAGGGTTGCACCATGGGGGCTTGGCGTTATGCTTTGGTGACCCTAGTTTCGGGATCACTTCTTCACGTGTGTTGTGGATGTTTTGAGTGTATTTAAGTACGAGTGAGTCCAGATCCTCTGGGTTCGAGACGTCCGAGACTTTGACAGGTGTGATGTCGCTGTCCACCAGGCTGGTCTTGAAAAGCGTGCTGAAGTCGGACCACTTTGCCTTCTTCGTGTTGTATATGCGCGTCGAGATTGGCCGTAAGGGTTCCATGGCCTTTTCTAAGCGCATCGATAAGGTTATAGCGTTGTGGTCGGATGTTGTTAGGCTTCTTTCTACACGCCATTCCTCGACCTTGCCTAGCAGCGACCCGCTGCATGCTGTCACGTCGACGATGCTTGTGCACCACCTGTCTCCTCTGTAGGTCTCGAACGTAGGTGTTTGGCCCGTGTTGAGGATGTGGAAATCCCGCTCGTTGAGTAATGCGCTGTACGCCGCACCTCGATGGTTTTCGGAGACACTTCCCCACCACTGGCTCCAGGCGTTTATGTCTCCTCCCACCAGGATGTTGTTTGTGTGTAGTTTTTGAGTAATGTTCTGTGTGTGAATGAGGTACGGTTCGATGTCCTGGTCCCCCTCAAAATAGACGGTTGGACCCCGAAGCTGAGCTGGCCCACCTTCAGCAAAACGGCGGCGACGTTCTCGGTCACAAGCTGGGGGTCGTGGATGACCTCCAGATTGTTCCCGAAAACAACGATCGCCGCTTTGACTGGTTTTTGGCGGTTGATGCTGCACTTGATGACTTGCGTGCCGGGGGTCTGTTTCATCACACCTGTTCTTCCCACGTAGGGCTCTTGAACGAGTGCTACCGAAACTTCCCTTGCCTGAGCCGCCATTTGGAGCTCTTCTGTGGCCAGCTTGGAGCGCTGAAGATTTACTTGGATGAATTTAATTCTTGCTGTCGGTCTAGTTGAGTTTTGTGAGGTGTCAGGTTGGTTTTCTGGTGTGTTCCCTGAGTCGCCTTTAACAATAGGCAACTTCAAATCTTGCAATGCCATCCCACTTTTGGCGTTCCTGGCAGTCTACGCTGAACGCAGTGTGTGCCAGGTCGCTGCCCGTCCTTTTTGCTGCCTTGCAGTTTACACAAGTGGGCTGTTTGCCTCCAGCCCTAGTGAGGCAGTCCCTGCCGTTATGTGCACCGCTGCAGAAACTGCAGACTTCCTTGCCGGCCTTGCATATGGATTAATTTATAAGAATACAATAAATTTAATTGTTCAATAAAAAAATGTACACCTTTTTTTTACAATGTTGGTCACCTATTATAAAAGCTTTAAATTTATGTGGATATTAATACATTTACAGATATTGATTTACAAAAATCATCATTAAGTAATCGAATATATGTAATGTTTTTTTCACTTCAAACTTCATAAAAACGAATTTACGACAGAGAGTTTCTAAAGATGTCAATACGGTTACAAAATAAAACAGAATTTTCAAAGATTGTATGTATGTCCTTAATTAACATAATGTGCCCGAGCAACTGTTTGTTGCCTTTGACTCTAAGATTTATATCCCGATTAAGAGAGCGAAGCAGCGGGCGCAGCTTGTATTGAAGCAAAAAATTTACTATTTACGAAAAAAAAAAAACATAGTTGTAGGATTAACCGGTCAACCGGTTGCAACGTTTCTATTATAAATACAGATGTATTTATTTTTTTAAACCACAGGTATAGGTCTAATGCATGCTCCCGTTTCAATGATAGGGATATACTATTGCATTTTGAAAACACATGTAGATAATGTTTACTTTTGTTTTAGATAAAATGCCTTTGACATCAGCAGAGCGACAAAAAATATATCGAGAACGGTTAAAGCAAAATAAATGGAATGAAGAGAAGAAAAAAGATGCTGAGAAAAAAAGAAGAAACTATAAAAAGTTAACTGAGTTATCAGATCCCGAAAAAGCAAGACAAAGAAGGATGTTACGTTCTTAGACTATTGTCATTGATAAATTTTGTCACCATAAAGTCCTAAGCTGCGATATATTTTTTTTCCATAAAAAGTGATTCCTCAAAATAACTTTCCTAAAATAATCGTACCAAAGCAATTTTACAAGTATTCAATTGCCGCCTAGTTACTACTTATTTTAAAAGTAAGTACTAATTATTTTGAAATTGAGTATAATATAATATTAGTATTATGATACAAGCTTCATTTGTATATGAATAAATGATCATTAATTAAAGTAGCTTTTTATTAACCTCCCGGATAAAATGAATGACCTAAATGTTGAAAGCAATACTCAATATTATTGAAGTGTGATATTGCATTAATACAAAATCATAGATCGTGTATAGTACCCTTTTAAATGCACTCTATTTTGTCTCTGCTTTCTTTCTTCCTTTTGTATGGTCTGTGGTAAAAATATATGGACGTCTGTTCTTTCTAAAATAAGCAGTTGTAATAATGTGTTTTCTACAAATAAATACTTAAAGGATATGAAGGTATATGTTCTCGTCATATAAAGGCTCCCTGAATATTAAAACTAGACTATTTGACTATTTGACATGACTAGACTAGACGATATTTAAACTAGACTAGACTCATAAAATAATAGTTTCATTTAAGACGTACTATGAACTAGTCCTAACATTCCCAATCTGTTATCATTTCTGTTACATTAAATTTATTTTCATATTTAAATTTATTTTCATACTTTTTCTTATCCGTTACGTACAATTTTTTGAATAACACCCAGATACTTCTAAAATAAATAACACTAAATATGTATATAAATATAAAGTGATAAAAATAAATCCAAATGCAACTATGACACAGTGGAACCCCTTTTAAACACCACAACAGTTTGACAGTTCCTAATGTCAGGCGGAAGTGAATTCCACAACCGAACCGCGTGTACAGAAAAATAATAGGAGTAGAAGTCAGTTGAGTGGGGAGGGGTTTTCATTCCTTGCACTTTACCACCGGGCCCAGATTTAATCAACTATCTCAAATTTTCTTCGATTTACAGCTTTTGATTTATGATGTTTATTAATCACCGTGAGAGCATAAAATGCACGATTGCAGTTTAGGGTGGCCCTTCTAAACGGTTCCATGCATTTTGTCAATCTAGCATTATACGTAGCTGTAAGTCGAACGATGTAACCAATTCAACTCAATGATTTGTCTTGAAAATAAATCATAGATGGCAGCATAGGTAACCATTATGAAATTAACAATTATTAAAAAGCGATATACGGCAGAATTTAGGCTGAATGATGGTTGGTAAAAGTCAAAACTTCCTTGTTTAGTGGTGATTTATCTATTTCCACTACTAATGCACGTATTTTAAAAATAAAATAAAAATGAAGCCTGTAACTTCAATTCTAACCTGTATAATGATAAAAGTAGCCATCGTTTAATCATTTTGTTTTGAGCTTTTTACAATAGATGGCGTTTTACTCAACTTGCCATGACAGTTTCCAATATTGTTACTTATTTAAATCAAAGAACATTATTTTTAAATATTTTTTACATAAAAGCATTAAAAAAATCTAATAACACGTTTTTCTGAACCCGGAACTATAAAACTTTATATAAAAGGATTGCACGAAACGTTTTATAAGTAGGTCGACTCCTAAATGGCGTTGTAAAACTACAGTCTCTGGCAATTAGTGAGTCGCTGATAATGCCATCTGTTAAAAACTTGGACGAAGAAAAATTGCCTGCTCAATTGCCAGACTTAGGGAGGTTTCATTTCTTTGTATGGGATTTGGTATCTGTACGTAGTATTATATTATCTGTGTCATGGTGGAGCTGAAAATGAGAAAGGCGAACTGGTGAATCCAAATTTTCACCTTCCTTTCCTATTTCCTTTGTGTTATTTTGCGATTAGAAGTCTCGCGTTGTAACGTTGTCTGGTTTTGCATAAAATCTGTAAGGCTAGTTTAATAATAGAATAAGTTATTTAACACTTTAAATACTACAAAATAAATAACGAAATAATTATTGTTAATGAATTAAAAAATATATTTTATTCAGATAAATTGTTTAAAGTTTTAAATGATTAATTACTATTAGACGTAGGAAATTATTTTGTGTTTAAAAGAACTTCAATTATACTTCTTGTTTCTGTTTTTTAGATTATTATTGTGTATTAAGCTAATTAATAGTGTTAAAACTGGAAGATCACGTAAAAATTGGCATGATTCCAAATGAAATGATTAAAATTATTCCGCTGTTTGACGGCGATGAGCGACATTTAAATCTTTTTATACGTAAGAGTGAATATATTATAAATAAATACAGGGGAACTGACGAGCAAAACTTGTATGTCATGCATGCTATAACGAGTAGATTAGCGGGGAATGCAGCCGTGCTTATCAGTGAGCGCGAGGATATTGTTACATGGGAAGAGTTTAAGGTGTTATTAATAAACATTTTGGAGACCCCAGAAGTGAAGAATGTTTAGCAATTGAATTGGAAAATATAAGGTGTATCTATTCATACACGAAATATTTGAAGAGGTGCATCTATAGGTCGAACTTGGGCTATAGAAATGAAAAAGAGTTTTTTTATCTAAGCATCTAATTTAAAAAAAAATATATTACTTAAACACACATAAAAATACTGGCTCTTTCATATTTTGTAACATCCATTACGCCAGTTTCTACGAAAATACTACGTAGAAACTACTATCATTGAAGCGGGCGAGGTCATGGCGGCGCCCTTAGATGTCGCGTGGCTTTTATGAATGATCAAAAGAGACCCGACTCGCGGCGCCGTCGCGCCGCCGGCGCCGGCTTCAGTTGCCTCGCCCCGCGCCCGCCGCGCCGTCCGCCGCCGTGTTCAGTCTCGCGCGAACTGCATGTTGCACTGCATGCGGCTTAACTAACGTGGAACGCTTCGCGCAACAAACGCAACAATGCCGAAATATTCCAACTAGGAGTACCATACATGGTGGACTGCTACAATGAGGGTGGTCTTATTTTTCTCACAGCACAAGCCCCCTTCCTAGAGATCCTAGAAGCTCGACAGCGGCAACGGGACTTCGGGGTCTACATGCCCCAAGCTGCAGACGGAGGCAGGCCTGATCTTACGCCGTTGGATTTCCATGTGTGGGGTAGGGATAGACCTGATTTATGATAATGTCGGCCAGACCATTTCTAGTGCGGAACAACAAAACGTGAATCGTGAACGCTTGTTTACGCAGTGATAGCTAGAGAGACATTGTTAAAAGTGCAACGACACATTATTTAACGTGCAACTGCAGGGTGAATATATACAGCAATTTTGGTGTAAATAGTGTAAATAAAAACTACGTCGCTATGAGGTATGTACATTTTAAATTGGTCGCGCTATGCACTTCTTACAGTTTACATCTGTACAAATAGGTAGGTACACAACCTATCAATCAGCTGACAGATACGACTCGACGCACAGTTCGTAACTGACAGAAGTCATTACCTTACGCGAATCCGCGTTGCGTCAGCTGTTTATTTTTCTATTATTATTATCTAAAAGATGTGTAACACTGTAGAATCTGAATGTTTTAATCGAATCTAGGATCCTTTTCGTAAAAAAAATAAGAAAATGATTGAAATGTTTCGATGCTCGCTCGTAAAAGTCGTAACCCCACAGAGGTCATTAGCTGCTTATTTAGATGTAAGTACCTGGTTTACAGAAGGTACTGTTTTTGTAAAACTGCGAGGAGGGAATTCAATATTGTACCTACTTAGATTTAGGTCGTTTTGTATTTTAAATTCACATTTATTTTTATTGTAAGCGATAACTCTGTTATCAAAATAAGACGAGGTCGAGTTACGAAGTCTACCTAAGTTGGTTTATTGTGAACATCATCACGCCTGCATTCCCCGTAGAGATAGACAGAGGTGTATTGTCGAATGTTCATAACAGTTCACCAGTGATATGTTAAACAGAGAGACGGCACGCGCCCCGCGGCAAGGCACCGCGCCCGCGCCTCTCCCCGCCGCCGCGTCTTTGATTCATAGAGCAGGCCGGTTTTATGCAAAACATCTCAAGCAGTTTTAAATTATGATAATTACGTAAAATAAAAAAAACATTTACATAAAAAATTCTTTTTCGTTTCTATAGCTTATAAACGACCTATAGAGGTCCCTCTTAAAATATTTCGTGTATGAATAGATACACCTTATATAAGAAATGGTGAATCATTTTTAAATTTTTGTAATCGTATTCAATCAGTGCGTAGTATTTTAATATCAAAAGTTAATAGATTATCGAGTAGTATGCGCGAAAGTAAAATAACTATTAATACTATTACGTCATTAAATGTGTTCCTGTATAATCTACCAGAAAATATGGTGCGTATTGTGAGTTTAAATTGACCACAAATAATTTTAATACGCCTATTAATAATAATAAACCTATTTTTACCCAACCAAATGCACAACCCAAATTTTATTTTGGTAACTCTCAACGCCAAACATTTGGTTATCGCCCGCAACAATTTGGGATACGTCCGCAACAAATGTAGATGCGCCCCCAACAATTTGGGATACGACCTCAACAATATGGAAATCAACAACAATAATATAATAGACCCATACAGCCGTTTGGCAACCAGAACCAAACGTTCAATAGATCTTTACAGTCATTCGGTATTCAGCAATCAAAAATCCAATCTAGTGACGCTGATGTCACAATGCGTGCGGCACCTCAGGCCAAGGTCCATATTAACCTTGACCCATAACGATGATAGTCTATTTCCCTACGATTACCAAAGTAACGATGAATATTGTCACGAATATTGCCCTCTTACATCAAGGTGAGAATCATACGGAGTTTCAATGGAAAATTGAGGATTTTCAATTATTGGCTTGGAAAAACATAGTGAAAAAACGATAAAAAAATACGATACATGCCTTAAATTACCATACATTTATATACCAGAAATAGATGCCAAATTTATGATAGATACGGGCAGTACTAAATCATTTATAAACCCGGAAAAGGTCAATTACTACTTTTACGATTAAATTTACTATGACCCATTTGAAGTTAGAAGTACTCACGGTACAAGCCAACATGAACGAGTGCCTACTTTTGATTCCGGCATTACCAATTTTTTATGTCAATCAAACTCACAAATTTCATGTCTATGAAGTCGATCCTAGATTCGACGGTTAACTAGGTAATGATATTTTACATAGTGTAGAGGCAGTAATAGATTTAAAAAATGAGGTCCTGAAAACGAAAACTACGATGATACCGATTACACGCGATATGAATAAACATATATTGGAGTTAAAACCTCGATCAGAACAAAGAGTTAAAATTCCTGCAAATTATTATTCTGGCAGTGCTATAGTGAATTTACTAAAGGCGTGCGTATGCCCAGCGCTTTAGTTAAATGCAAAGACGGTTACTTTACTACCATCATTCAAAATACTCTCGACGAACCAATTAAATTAGCGATTACTAAACCATTTGAAGTAGAACCATATGAAAATCATATAAATGATTATGATGTTAATAATTTTAAAGAAATTGAAATAGAAAAATTATTAAAGGATAACTTACAAAAGCTTCGTCTGAATCACATGTCAGTTGAAGAAAGTAAAGCCATAAGTGCATTATGTTCAAACTATAAAAATATATTCTATTGTGATGGCATTCCATTAAGTTTCAAGAACCAAGTCAAACATTGTATTAGGACGAAAAACGAAGACCCTATTTACGTTATCCCATACAGACAACCCACTAGTTAGTCTCAAGAAATAAAAAGTCAAATCGAGAAGTTACTTTAAGAGATACCAGATACAGTATTATAGAACGTGAACTTTTAGCGATCATTTGGGCGGTAAAACATTTCCGGCCATACCTTTATGGTAATAAATTCATCATTTATACTGACCAGGGTCTACCCTTAGCCTGGCTCTATTGTATTAAAGAGCCTAACAGTAAACTCACCCGCTGGCGCCTTCGTCTTCAAGAATATGATTTTGAATTAAATATAAGGTGTATCTATTCATACACAAAATATTTGAAGAGGGACATCTAAGGTCGAACAGAAGCTATAGCAACGAAAAATATTTTTTAAACATCAAATTTAAATAATTTAATATTGCTTGACACACTTATTAAATACTGGCTCTTTCTTATATTGTAACATCCATTACGCTAGTTTCTAATACTACGTAAAAACTACTTTCATTGAAGCGCGCGCCGCCATGACGGCTCGCTTGATGTCGCGCAGCTTTTATGAATGATCAAAAAAGTACCTGAACCACAGCCACGACCACGCAGCTCACGTGTCTAGCTTCAGTTGCATCGCCCCCCGCCCGCAGCCAGCGGCCCCGCGATTTTTAGTCCCGCGTGAACCGCATGTTGCACTGCACTTGGCTTAACTAACGTGATACGCATCGGGCTTCGCGTAAGAAACACAACTATTCTGAACTATAGGTATTCCAACCAGGAGTACCAGAATATGTTGGACTGCTACAATGAGGGTGGACGTATGTTGCCCACAAAACAAGCCCTCTTCTTGGAGCGATTTGGGAGAAGACTATCACTGCAGACCATCCTAGGAGCTGTACAGTGGCAACGGGACTACGGGGTCTACATGCACCCAGCTGCAGACGGAGTCAGGCCTGATCTTACGCCGTTGGACTTCCATGTGTGGGGTAGGGCTAAAGACCTGGTTTATGGTAATGACGGCCATACCATTTCTAGTGCGGAACAATTAAAAATGCGAATTTTGAACGCTTTTGCAGTGATGGTTAGTGATAGAGACACATTATTAAAAGTTCAAGGACACATTATTAAACGTGCAGCCGTCTGCGTCCAACAGCAGGGCGAATATCTACAACAATTGGTTTGTAAATAGTGTAAATAAAAACGACTATACAACTAACTAATAACCACAGGTATGTACATTTTAAATGATTGTAAATAAGTTGATTAGAAATTTTAAACACGCCTATCAAAAGCGTTCGCTTTGTTTTGGATAATCATCATACGATGTAATCTAACCCGTTCGCTTTGATTTGAATTATCATCAAATTCGATTAAGAATTTATGCCAAAACTTATTAATTATAACTTATTAACAAGTGCCGCGTTGACGACTGAGACGTGCGGACGTCTTACTTATTTTTTCGCGTCATATAATTCTACAATCACCCTCATGTTACATAAAAATCTAGATAATGGATAGGTTTGGAAGATCTTTGAGTGCGACGTCTAGTATATCAGATGAAGGTGTTATCAATGAAGAGATGATGGAGAATAGCAATGAAGAACCAACTATCTAAGGGAGTACGATGAATGTTGACATTGAAAGACAGAAAAATGTGGAGAAACGGGAGCGAGAAGATAGCGAAGAAATTATCGAAGAGGATGATGGGTTTACCACCGTGATGAGAAAGCCGAAAAGAATATTACGCAGTGATTCACTCAATTACAATCGTAAGGATAATGTGGGTAGTTGTGAAAGTAATACACAACAAGCAGAATATTTTGAGGTATGTCTTACATCTAAGACAGTACTTCCAAAAATGATTGGTATGGCTAAATTATTAAAATCTCAAAATATAAATGATATCCTTAAAATCAAATATAAAAGTCCGTATAAAATATAAATTACACTAAAAAATATTGAAGATACAGATAAAATACTTACTTGCCAAAAGTTTAAAGAATTAGAATTTAGATGTCAAAGAACAGACCAATTAAGTATTATCTATGGAATCGTCAGAAATATTGACCTTGAGATAGCGGAAAATGAACTCGCGGAATTATTTAAAAGTGAATCAAATCAAATCAAATCAAAATATTTTATTTCACATAGACCTACATGGGCACTTATGAAACGTCAGATTCTAGGTGCACGGTTCCAATTGGTCGTTTCCCATGGAGAAGAGCCGGCAAGAAACTCCATGGTTACTCTTTTAAAAATATGTCTTTTACAATGTTTTCCAATTACAGTGATATTAACAGGTATGGGAGGACAGTGTAGGCCTGTCAACAAGTACCATATGTTAAACAAATAGACAATTGTCTATAATTTAAAATCCACAGGGCCTACGACGTTCGACGTTGAAGCAGATATTTGTGCGGTAAAAAGACTTAAAAGATCAACTGACGATGGGCAGTGGATTGATAGTGAAGCTATTCGCATCGCCTTTAAGGGACCAACATTACCTTCACATATATTTGGATACGGGTGTCGTTTTAAGGTTGAATCATATCTGTTCCCTGTTACTCAATGTTCAGGATTTTGGAAATATGGCCACATGAAACGTTTTTGTCCTACCCAAATGTGATAATTGCGAAACAAAAGAGTTCTCGTGTATTAACTGCAATGGCCCACACATGGCATTGCATAAAAGTTGTCCAGTGTATCTCAAAGAAAGAATGATTAGGGACATAATGAGTAAAAACAGCTGTTCCTATAAGATAGCGCTGGACTTATATTTAAAACAATTTAAAAAAAGTAATGTAGGTGTTCCTGTCAATATTCAAGTTAGCGAAACACACCCTCCGCCTACCTTTTCTTCACATAATAGAAGTTACAAGGGTTCGCTCACACCCCTAGAACCATTAATGAATCCAATAAATACCTACATGGAATAAAGTGCTTCGCTCGAAGAAGTCAGCGCAAGCGAAGAGGAAGTTAACGAAAATAGCACAACCACCAAACAAAATGAAAAAATAAAGGAAAAACGAATTATGAAGAAAAAAGGAAAAGAACAAACAAAGCGCTATTTAAAAAAAAAGGACAGGAAGGTCAAAAAGAGAAAAATCATAAAGAGATAGTAGAAGAAAATCACAATAAAACCGATTTCTTATCTAAATTGAGAAAGTTTTACAAAAAGGTTCAAGAAATATGGTTGGCAGATTATTCATCATAACAAAAGTTGAAGTTAGTACTAGAAGAAATTATAATGTATGTTACTTCATATTTTAAGGATTGGGATGTTGTTAGTTTATTGTGCAGGTCATTTATTAATGGATAGTGTTCATATTACTACTACTAATATCAACATATACCAGTGGAACGCTCAGAGTCTGAAGCCAAAATGTGTGGATTTAGAACTATTACTGAATAGGGAAAATATTCATGTAGCTATTCTAAGCGAAACGTGGTTGGACGTAGATAGCTACATAAATATAAGTGGGTATAACGTTTATAGAAAGGACAGATATGACTCGTACGGAGGAGTAGCGATTGTGTCACACAAATCTCTAAAAACCATTATTGCTCCTATAAGTGTGACTAATTCAGGTATAGAAATAATACATATTAAAATTCTCAATTGTGCATTAATATGTAATATCATTTCGGTCTACTGTCCGTCCTCTGTAAGAACCTCTCAATTAGATTGGGACCATATTTTTTCAAAGTTTCCGAAAAATACTGTTATTGCGGGTGATTTTAATGGACATCACGCCTGTTGGTCCAATAAAAATGATTCTAGGGGTAAACAATTGTTTGATGCTGCAATTGATAACAATTATATCTCATTAAATAACGGTGATCCCACGAGAATGAAGCTCGTGAATGGTTTTTTACAAAAAACCTCTCCTGACGTTTCGTTTTGTACCACAGATATAGCTATTAATGGTTGTTGGAGTGTTAGTAGTGAAAGCCTGGGTAGTGACCATCTAATTATAAAAATCTGTTTTAAATATCCGGAATTAGTAAATATTACCGTAGAGCGAAATTTAAAAAAAGCTGATTGGGCGAGCTATCGTCAAATTATTACCAGGTATTTTTTTGAGAGTCTGCCGCCATCACAAGATGCTCAAGGTATGTATGACTTTCTTACTACGTAAATTAATAAAGCTGCAGACATAACAATACCATTCATAAAACTGTGTAATAATCCAATGGGCATTTTTATACCAAAAAAATATTGGAACCAACAACTTTCTAAAGCGGTAGCCGAGCGACGCTTAGCTTTAACGAATTTTAGAAAAAACCCTACCCCTCAGAATCTAGATTTACTTTATGTTAAAATTTATGAAAGTCAAAGGATCACGAGGCGAGCTAAGTCTAAGTCATGGTATAGTTTCTGTGACAGTATTGATGAGACTACAACTTCATCAACCATGTGGAGGAAAATGCGTTGGATGAAAGGTTTTAGGCAGACGAGAACTTATTCATCGGACTCCAAAAAAGAAGAACTACTGAGTTCATTGGCTCCAGATTTTGTGATGACTCCAACTCCTGTTTTTTATAACAATGAATCGCCTTTAAATTGTGAGTTTTCGAAACAGGAATTGGAGTCTTGCTTTAAAGCGAAGGATACATCTCCCGGTATCGACAATATTACATATTCAATGATCTTAAATTTGCCTATTGTTGCAAAAAAATATTTACTTGAAACATATAACTTAATTTTTAAAACATCAACTGTTCCCTTTCAATGGCGAGATATTTACATAGTACCGATTCCTAAAACTAGCAGCTGTTCCGATACCAAGCTTCGTCCAATTGCATTGATATCTTGTCTGTGTAAAATATTTCACTCCATGATCCTGAAGCGATTGGAATGGTTTATAGAGTATAATAAGGTACTATCTCCTAGTACAACCGGTTTTAGAAGAGATCACTCATGTCATGATAGTCTGGCACGTCTAGTTACCACAATACACATAGGTTTTACCAAAAATACTCCAACTTTGGGTGTTTTTCTGGACATAGAAGGAGCATATAATAACGTTCTAATTGACCGGGTTATATGTATTCTAAATGATCTTAAGGTTGGGAAATATGTTTGTTCTTATATTTGGGAATTTTTAAAGGAAAGACATCTGACTATAAAAGCTGACGAAAGCAACAGACAGTTTTTAAGATGGACTGGTAAGGGAATTGCACAGGGGGATCCTTTATCCCCCCTACTCTTTAATATAATTACGGCCCACATTTGTCAAAATATCAATACCGTTTGTATCAGCCAATATGCTGACGATTTCGTTCTATATTGTAATTATTATAAATTGCAAGATAGTATTGATAATATGCAGCGAGCTTTAGATTTTTTTGTCTCCGCTATAGGCAAAATGGGATTACAGTTGTCGAGTAATAAATCAAAATTATGTATATTTACCAGAGGTCGTAGAACACTTTCAGTTAATATTAAAGTTAACAATAATGCTTTAGAAGCTGTGGACTACATTAAATATTTAGGAATGTGGCTGGATAAATGCTTAAGATGGGGGAGGCATATTAACGAAGTGTATGAGAGTTCACAAAGAAAAATTCAGTTGCTCAAAGTTCTGGTAGGATCGTCATGGGGTATTCATCCTACATATATGCGTAGACTTTATATGGCAGTTATTAGGAGTAGAATAGATTACGGATGTTTTTTGTACTATAACTCTGCAATTAGTCACACTTACAAATTGGATAAGTTACAAAATCTAGCTTTGAGAATAATTGGCGGTTTTATTAAAACGACTCCGATACACGTGTGGCGGCATCTACACCGCCACATGCGAACAAACGCATCAATCCCCATATACCTAAAACTGGTGACCCCGACGTGATAAACGTCAGCGCAGCCTTCGTGCAACTACTTCAGCGTGACGTCATCATCATCACTCCCGCAAGTCACACAGCCAGCCAGCAACCACGGCTTGAACAGTTGTCCTGACCATCAGCATGCAGCGCAAGCGCATACCTGGTCATCAGCTTCAGCCTCATCAGCAACCTTGGCACAGCACACTGCACATTCGGCCGGTCCACAAGCAGAGTGCTTAATCCCTCTCCTGGTCGACATCAGCAGTCAGCCACCCCGACTCACTGGGGCATCTTCGCAGACAGTTCCGACTCACCGCGAACTATGCGACACCCGGTTCCAACCCACTGGAACCCAACTGGCATTGGCAAGCATCGCAAGATACAAGACTTAGTCCACTATCGACCTCCGGTCTTCGGAGGGGAGTGATGTGGCGGCATCTACACCGCCACATGCGAACAAACGCATCAATCCTGCATCGCGCAAGCAGAGTTTACCGCGCAGATAGCATATGTACAACTTCCCGACAACAATCATCGGGCAGTTGCCCACCAGATACGACATCCATCTGGTCGGAGGATCCTCCCTTTTCCAAGAGTATGAGTGAACTTTACACCCTGTTCCTCATATCTCTTCACACGTCATGGAAAGTGAGTTGAGTATACCTCCACTGCAAATAAGAAGACAATTTCTGTCTTTTAAATTTCTTTTAAAGCTAAAATCCAGGACTAATGATGTTTCTACAAGTTTGGTTTCAGACCTGAGTAGTATGATTGAGAATAGGTACTGGAATGGGAAGAGAAAACCTCTGCTAGTTACTTCACACAGCAAGGTGGGTCCTGAAGAGATTTCGTCTTCGTATCCAGTTTTAATGTTTACTTTGGAGACATGGATTTCTAAAATAGATATTGGGGATATTATTAGATGTAATTTAGTTAGCATCACTGCTCCAAAATCACATTATGAAATTTTTTCTCTCA
This sequence comes from Dasypolia templi, assembly GCA_963555695.1. Lineage (NCBI taxonomy): Eukaryota > Metazoa > Arthropoda > Insecta > Lepidoptera > Noctuidae > Dasypolia > Dasypolia templi. The sequence continues at coordinate 4,263,403 of OY743147.1, forward strand.
AGTATAATACCCTCAAAGAACTACGGGAAGACACTGGATGGCATGTCATCTACACGGATGGGTCCAAAACATCAGATGGAGTGGGCGTAGCATATTTTGATTTAGCAAATAAATGTCACAGAACTTTTAAAATGAATAATCACATTTCCATTATGACGGCTGAACTTTTTGCAATTTCTGAGGCCTTGAAGTATGCGTTGGAACTAAATTCGAATAAAGTGGTAATATGTACCGACAGTAAGAGCGCTTTACAGCATATCTCTAGATGTGTCCATAACGGTTCAAAGGGTTTAGTTATAGCATACAGAATTTTGAAACAAATTCAGTTTTTTAAACAAACAGAAAAAAAAATGTTAATCAGTGGGTGCGGTCCCATGTTGGACTTTCGGGTAATGAGGAGGCTGACAGATTAGCTAAAGAAGCAGTTCATTCAGGCATACAAATTTGGGGTGTATTACCAAGTTATTCGGAAATATCAAGTAAATTTAGAAAAACTAACAATTTATATTGGAAGGAATTTTTTAACGAGAGATCTAAAGAGAAAGGAATCTGGTATAAAAGTATACAGAGTGAGCCTCCTCATATACCTTGGTTCTCCGAATCAAAACTAAGTCGCTGTCAAATTGTTGCTGCGCATCGCTTGAGGTCAGGACATATTCCAATAAACAACTTTGCTTTTCTTATGCGAAAATCGGACTCTTCCAACTGTGAGGCGTGTGGAAAAATAGAGGATGTACAGCATGTGTTGGTGGAATGTGTCCGATATAGTAACAAAAGAAACGCACTACTGAACTCGTTGAAATTTTCGGTAATGGATGTTGGAATATTTCATGGTATTTTGTCGAAGCCTACGTCTGAATCAGCAAAAGTATTATTTACTTTTTTAATAGATAATAAATTAGATTACTTAAGTTAAGTTTTGTGTGACCAAGATTCGTTTTTTAAGTTTAAAAGTAACTTGTTACTTGTAAAAAGCACGATGGGATTGACATCGTCGCAAATGTGTACAAAAATCCCTTAAATAAATAAGATTAAAAAAAAAAAAAAAAAAAAAGCCTATGTAATTATTGTTACAATCATTCTTAGAAGGCACTTGCAAACCGTATGCAGTGGGATAACTGATTATTTTCGCGCAATATGTCATGTTTCTACTAACAATGTTGTTTAATAACAAAAAGATTGGTCAATAAAACTTAAAATCTAGCCGTTATGCAGTAATTTTATAGTTACAAAGGGATTTGTGGTTATCTTACGAAAATATGGCAAGCCATTTATCCCGTCAAAAATTGGGAGGCGAGAAACAGCGTGTACCTACCTACAACAGTAGGAATGTCCACATCTGCCAATCTGGTACGATTTTTACATCTGTACAAATAGGTAGGTACACAACTTATCAATCAGCTGATAATTACAACTCGACGCACAGTTCGACAGATGTCATTACCTTATGCGAATTCGAGTTGCGTCAGCTGTTTTTTAGTACTTACCTAGTTTACATTATCTAGGAGATGTGTAACTGTAGACGAGGAGTTTTAATAATGTGCCTGTGTGTGTGCTTGCATATCTGTACGTACATGGTAGTAAGGCAGATAATGAACAGCTGACGTCGACACGACGCACTTGTAACCTCACAGAAGTAATATGATTATGCGAATTCCACTTGTTGTGTATTTACTTAGTTTACAGATGTGTAGGTTTTAATCGAATCTAGGATCCTTTTCGTAAAAAAAGAAATGATTGAAATGTCTCGATACTCGCTCGTAAAAGTCGTAACCTCACAGAGGTCATTCATTATCTTATGCGAATTCTAGTTTCACTGATCAGCTGCTTATTCGGATGTACCTAGTACCTAGTTTACAGGTATTGTGTAGGTCCTGATTTCATAAAACTTCAAGGAGGGAATTCAATAATGAACATACTTAGATTTATATCGTTTTGTATTTTGAATTCACATTTATTTAAATTGTAAGCGATAACTGTGTTATTAAAATAAGACTAGATCGAGTTACGTAGTAGACGGACGGGCACCGCGCCCGTGCCTCCGCCCTCGCCGCAACAGGCTAGTCATTCATAGAATGGGCCGAAAAAGGTTTATGCAAAATATCTCAAGCAGTTTTAAAATTATGATAATTACGTAAAATAAAAAACGTTTAGATAAAAAACTCTTTTTCGTTTCTATAGCTTCTGCTCGACCTCTATATGTCCCACTTCAAATATTTCGTGTATGAATAGATACACCTTATATAAAAATGGCAAGCAGAATACAAACGCTGATGCCCTGTCTCGTTTTAAAATTATTTTTTTATGGTGCAGATGGGGATGCATTATCTATGAAAGTTAACGTAGATGATAAACAACTAAAACAAAAAAAATAACAAGAAACTCACAAAGTAGATAATTTTAACTGATACCGATAGTGGCGACTCTAGAACAATGTCTGTCTCGGATTTGTCCGCTACTGTAACAGCCAGTTCTGAATGTTATACAAATGAACCTATTTCACTTATTCCTGCGATAGACACATTCACAGTGCATTCAGCTGAAGATATGGAATCAATTGGTATTCCAATATTGCAAGAAGCAATAGACACTAAACCGAATCAGAATTGGTCTTTACATGGCATAAAAAGATATGCAAGTTACAGATCTTTCCCGTGAAAAACAAAAAAATCTTGAAGTATCTCTACCAATACATAATGATGAATTAATTAAACTGTTTTTAAAAGAATATGTTAAATTTAAAATCAAATATTTCATATATTTTGAAAGCATAGAACATAGGAAACAATTTAGTAAAGTTATTATACAGTTATTCAAAAAAGTAATGGTAGAATTCGTGGAATGTACAGAGCGCGTAGTTTTTGTTGAAGATGAAAACGAACAAAAAGAAATCATCTTACAACATCATGAAGGAAAAACTTGTCACAGAGGTATAAAAGAAACCATGTCTAGGATAAGAAGAAACTATTTTTGGCATAGCATGCAAGAGACGATTTCAGCCGTAATTAATAATTGTTAAGCGTGCTGTTAAACTAAGTATGACAGTAAACCCCTAAAGCCTTTTCTACATTTAACTCAATCACAAAATGCACCATTTCAGGTAATTTTCATAAAGACATTTTTGCTATAGAATCTGTATACTATCTAACATTAGTCGACGCGTTCAGTAAATTAGGACAAGCAATAGAAATATCTAATAGATCTACACCCGAAGTAATACTCGTACGTGCACTTATTAAATATTTTTCCATTTACGGAACCCCTAAAAAAATTAGTTGCGGGCAGTGAATTTAATAATAAATTACTGAAGGAATTAATGATAATGTACAACATACAATTACACATCAGTACACCTAATAACCCTAATTCAACAGGCATAGTTGAGCCACAGATAATATAATACTACGTACAGATACCCAATCCCATACAAAGAAATGATACCTCCCTAAGTTTGGTAATTGAGCTGGCAATTTTTATTCGTCAAATTTTTCAACAGATGGCAGCATAAGTGACTCACTTATTGCCAGAGACTGTAGTTTTACAACGCCATCTAGGAGTCGACCTACTTTTAAAACGTTTCATGTTATCCTTTTTATGTAAAGTTTTATAGATCCGGGGTCAGAAAAACATGTTATTAGATTTCTTTTATATTTGTATGTAAAAAATCATAAAAATAAAGATGTTTGATTTAAATAAGTAACAATTCTGGAAAGTGCGATGACAGGACCAATTGAGTAAAACACCATCTATTGCAAAAATCTCGTCAACAAAATGATCAACAGATGGCTACTTTTATCATTAAAAGGGTTCGAATTGAAGATAAAGGCTTCCTTTTTATTTTATTTTCAAAATACGTGAAATTATTATTGGTAATAGATTAATGAGCACTAAACAGGGATATTTAGACTTTTACCAATCATAATTCAGCCAAATATCTGCCGTGTATCGCTTTTTAATGATTGTTAATTTCATAATGGTTACCTATGCTGCCATTATTATTAATATAATTTGTTCGAGTTGAGACCCCATGGTTGAGCGTTTCCATTCAACTATCATAGAAATATACCGTTTAGCTAAATACGATCGAAAATGTACTGATGCAGCCTCCGTTATGACCTATTCAATAATGGCTTACAATCATACCATATATACAACGACAGGTTTGATACCATTTGAAGTTGTTTTCGGTCATACTGATTCAAATTCTATATTAGGCGCAAATTTCGAGAAAAACTATACCCAACAATTACTTAAAGATCATGCAAAGCGTACGAAACGTCTCTACAGTTACATTTCGGATCAAGTCATAGAAACAAAGCAAAAGATTAGAAATAGCAAGGGTGGTGAGATAAGTAAAAGTTTGAAATAGGCGACGTAATTTATGCAAAAGAGGTTATCACCAGATTAAGTAAAGACAAGCCACGTTATAGGAACGCAACTGTTAGTGGTGATGTAGAACATAATGTTATCCCTGTAAAAGTTGGAACTAGAGACACGAAAGTCCCAATTAAAAATATTAAACGTCCTCCACAGGTGGTGCCTCACGCTATTGGCAGTATCGCAAATAACGTGGGCCCTTCAACTTCAAAAGGTTGAGAAAAACCCTGGTATCCTTCCCGTGAAACAAGGACAGGCGATTAAACAAGTAGATATGTGGTTACTTATAAAACTTTTAAATATAGATAGCTTAGATAATGACCTAGAATAAAGTTTAATTAAATATAATGAATTCAGTAAATTGGTAGATTTTAACAAACCTTACAGCCATGAGTTTTTAGGCATTCGTACTCAAACGGATTATCTAAAGCAGCGGTACTCTTAAGTGTGTTCCGCGGAACCCTAGGGTTACGCGATACCCCTGTAGGGGTTCCGCAAGAATTTAGAAAAAATCAAAACACCTCTCTCTGGTCACTGGTCGAACGTTTGTACTCCGCCCGCCGCGCGTATACTTGTGAGCGCGCAGCCCCTTGGATAAAAGCCGCCTCTGAATTAGACGCTATAGTTGTGAACAAGCGACTTTCGGCTCTATCAAAAAAGATAAAGTCGAGATTGTTTACAACGCATTTTTTTGTATTTCTATTTTTATTTCCGCTTTTTGTTTATCAAAGGCGCCGGCCGACTCGAGTATTTTGGGAATGTTCGAGTTCGAGTCAAGGACTAAGTATAAAAGCGGCGATCGCGCGTCGCGCCTCGTTCGATAGTCCGGTTAAGTGGTCACGACCTCTCAAGGTCAACTACGAGATGCCATACATAAAAAAAAAGTCGCGCCTCGTTAGTCAGTTGAACGCTAATGCGTTCGGAGCGATAAGTTCCTACCTACCTACTTACAAGCTGGCAAAAATTTCTTTGGACTAAACTTTGTCTCATAAACGCAGTAACGATTGTGCATTATTTTGACCCCACCATCCTGACGTTTTACATTATTAAGAAGAATGGAACGTTGGCTTAAAGGCGTTAAACGTGTTGCAACAACATCTTCTAATGACGCTGAATGTTCAAAAGCAGTTCGCGCGGAGAATACAGCAATTACCGATCCAGACGATGATGCCACGACGTCAAGCTCCACGGTTTCAAAGACGAAAAAAAGGAAGTATGATGAATCATATATCAGTTTCGGATTTGTTGATTCCAACGGCTCACCTCTCTGCATGTTATGTAGTAAACTGCTTCCTTATAGTTCCATGACACCTGCCAAATTGCGCAGACATTTAGAAACTGTACACCCGAGTCTAAAGACAAGAATAAATAATTTTTTGTTCGTAAAAAAGAACAGTTATTGGAAAGTCAAAAAAATATGATGCATGTAACACAAACTATCAATGAAAAGGCCACGGAGGCATCATATTTAGTTAGCTATCGCATTGCACAAGCAGAAGAACGATACTGTTTCACGGCGAATCCATGATCTGGCAAGCTACGTCGTTGCACGTCTACAAAAAACACGCTTCGCCTTGCAAATGGATGAGTCAACTGATGTCACTGGTCTGGCTATCTTGCTGGTTATCGTGAGATATCCATATGAACGTTCTTTTGAAGAAGACATGCTTATGTGTTCACCGCTGCCCACAAACACTACCGGGGAAGAAATTTTTAATAAAATACACATAATAAATCTTGGTTGGAACGATTGTATTGACATTTGTACAGATGGGGCCAAGGCGATGACAGGTAAAACAGCAGGAGCAGTATAACGAATAAAAAGTAAAGCGCCTAATTGTAGTTCCAGCCATTGTATTCTGCATAGACAAGCACTTGCGATGAAGCAACTGCCGTCAAATCTAAAAATAGTTATGGATGAAGCGGTAAAAATAATTAATTTTATCAAATCACGATCACTACAATCCCAATTGTTCTCATTATTGTGTGAAGATTATGGCAGCAAACATAAAACACTGCTGCTCCATACAGAAGTGCGATGGCTGTCTCGGGGTAAAACTTTAACAAGGCTATTTGAACTTAGAGCCGAGTTACAAATGTTTCTTTCAGCAGATAAAGTTTCTTTTAATTTGAAAGACCGTTTGTATGATAAAACTTGGTTGTTCCGATTGTCTTTTATGGCGGATATCTTTCAAAAACTGAACGAATTGAATTTATCATTGCAAGGTAAACAGACAACAGTGTTCCAGGCCTATGACAAAATAACTGCCTAAAAGAAAATTAGATTTTTGGATTATTTGCGTTGGTAAGAGAGAAATAGAAAGCTTTACGTCACTCAGTGAGTTTGTTAGCGATAATGACCCAGAAATGTTTCAAGATGATGTGTTTGAAGAATTGGTCCAATATCTCACTTCGATGCGCATCTTTTAAAAAGTATTTTCCCGAAGAACATAATACAAAAATGAAGCTGAATTTATGGATTCATAATCCTTTTTTACCCAACTTGCAAAAGCCCGAAAGTATGTCAAACGAGATATATGAATCTCTTTTAGAAATGTCATCAGACACAAGTATGGAGTCACTATTCAAAACGACGCCTCTCAACGATTTTTGGTGCAGAATCCGTGATGAATATCCAATGCTTGGCAGAATGGCTCTGAATATTCTTCTCCCGTTCCCAACAACATATTTGTGCGAAACAGGATTCTCAACCTATGCAATCGCAATAGACTGGACGCCGAACCTGATATGAGACTTCAAATGTCTTCTATCAAACCTGATATCAACCAATTGATGAAAAATAAAAAACAGTTTCATACCTCCCACTAGTGAAGATTTTTTCGTTTTTAATATCTTCTATTATTGTACTTGCCATGTGGTAAAGTAAGTAATAATTAGTAACTGTTACATTGTACTTTTATTATGATCATATAATAAAGAATACACTTTTAAAAACTATTGTTTTATTGTAGGGTTCCGTCAAGTATTTTGCTTGTCAAAAGGGTTCCGTGACCAAAAAAGTTTGCCGCTGATCTAAAGGATAGAACTATAGAAAAAAATCAGCAACTTGTACCAGCTAAAAGATTTAAGCGAGGACTAATTGATCCACTTGTGTCTATGATCAAAATTGTTACAGGTAATTTAGATCATAGTGACGCAATCCATATATGATTCCCTCATTTCTCAGTTAAAAAGCAATTAATAATAGATGAAGAAAATTACTTTGGTCTCGAAAATGTTAAATGGTTTTGTTAACAGTACAGAAATCTTTCATAACAATACATTAATTTTAGATGAACGTTTAAAACGATTAACGATTGAGAGATTAGTTAAAAATATGATTACTAAAGAAGAAAATTCTATTTACTCTACTTATATTCTAGGAATGTTTAATATGTTCCAACAAATTTCAGAACAATTAATATAATATTAAGTGAGATTGAAACGGCCTTAGCCTTTAGTAAGGTGTCTGTACTGCATCGAGAGATTGTTAATTCCACTGAATTATTGCACATGTTACAATCTGTAGCCAAGACAGAAAATCTGTCATATGCTTTAAATGAGAATAATTTAGTTAAGTTTGAAGATTGTATTACTGTTAAATCTTTTATTAAACAAAACCAGATTATGTTTAAAATGGAGCTTCCATTAATTGAAAACAGTACTTATAGTTATTTTAAACTTTACTCCTTACCTGTGTATAACACTGATTTAAACGAAACTGTAATAGTAGTTCCTAAATATCCCTACCTTTTGGTGAAAGACTCAGATTACTTACCAGTTGTGACAGCCTGTGTACAGATTACAATGGATGATAAATTCTTATGTGCCGATAATAGTGTGTTGACCCATCTAGAGCCACTGTGTGAAGAACACAGGATTCTTTATACAAAGAATAATTATAGCAAGTAGAAAATGCAATGATGACGTCATGAGCCACGAGTCTCTTCAAGGAACATACATAATTAACCTGGATGATACTTGTATGTTTAACGTCGGGCAAATACATCTACAAAATTATAAGTTTTCTCTTACACGTTTGAATTATCGAATAACTTCAATAATTACCCTACCGGAGTTGAAACCTGTAAAACGTTCCAACAGTGTCAGTGCAGTGAATATGAAAGGTATCAATTTAGATGAGTTGAAAGAATTAGCTCAAGTAGTGAAAATGAGCAAAGTGAAATACGGTGATAATGTTATTGCGGTTAACACGAAAAACATTAGTTTAGGTACGGTAATTCTATATGTAATTCTACCCTTAGTATTAATAAGCTTTCTTATTTTTAAATGTAAAATCAAATTGTTTAACTGTCGGCGAAATGATCAGAATCTTAACAACAACAAAGTTATGCAACCTGAACCACAACGAGTAATCACCGTGAGAACATAAAATGCACGATTACAGTTTAGGGTGGCCCTTCTAGACGGTTCCATGCATTTTGTCAATCTAGCATATTAAGTAGCTGTAACTCAAACGATGTAACCAATAGGATAGTTTTGAGGTTCATTACATTAGAGCATACGCTTCTGCTCACACGTATTCAACTCTTTTTATTTATAACGCTCCCATAAACTTGACTAAGTTGCCATCTGATCACAGTGGCCAAACAACAACATTTTGCGCATAAACACCTTTACAAAAAACTCAAATAAGGTTTAGGCAAATTACATGTAACAATTTAGAGAAATTTAATTATACATTGGCCAGTCAATTATGTAAACATAGTTTTAAAATATAGGTGACCCAAATGAGTTCTACGCCGAGTTCTTTTCACTGTTAAACACGCAATTTTATAACACTTTTCCAAGTTTTTATTTAGTGATTGGGCAACTCCTGGCATTCGTAAAAGTAGAGAAAATCTATTTGAACTTTATGGCCTAAAGCAACATGTGACTCATACAAGCTTTCATCAGTATGTTGCAAGATATTCAAAATTACTTAAAAGTGTGTGCAAAATAGCTAAAGCTCTTTATATTAGCAATAAAATAAAATCAGCTGATGATAAAATAAAAATTAATAATAAATAATGAAACAGGAAAAAGCATCGTAATATTAAATTTAATTTATAGACTGCACGTGGCTCCATCAACTGAAATGTAGATATAGATCAGGAATTAGAAAACTTTTTTGTTAATATTCCATTTAAAACTACTGAAGCTTTAAATTCCTCACCCGCGCTTTGTGCTGCCTTACTTAAAAATAATGTAAAAGCATGCCCTTTGGAGTTTAGGTTTCAGCATACAAACCCCCAACTCTTCTCGTGGGTGTCGTAAGAGGCGACTAAGGGACAATCACAGGGGGGCGGGCAGCAGCGCCCCCTGCAGAGCAATTCCATCACCAAACTGCGATCCCCAACCCGCATGCCCAGCGTGGGGATTATGGGCATTACCCCCAAAATGAATTTACAAGCCAAAGAATGGCCCCCAGTTCCCGGCCGCCTCGCTATTCCTGGCCATGGTAGCGGCCATGGTAACGGCGGGGCAGGGGGTGCTAGGAATCCCCGGGCTACGGTAGGCTACCATTCATTACTAAAAAAATTGACCCTGGCGACGTATAACGGACGAACTCTGAGGCTCGACCATCATCTAGCGCAGTTGGAAGCGGAGTTAGAGAACATTAAATGGCATGTTCTAGGGTTATGTGAAGTCCGTAGAGAGGGGGAGGACACCGTAACCCTAAGATGACTCGGGTCATCTTCTCTACTTTCGCGAGGGCGATAAAACATCCCAGGGTGGCGTAGGTTTTCTCGTCAATAAGGCCCTCACTAACAACGTTCAAGAAATCTCCAGTGTGTCGAACAGGGTAGCGTACCTGATCCTTCGGCTATCCAAGCGGTATAGCATGAAGGTAATTCAGATCTACGCACCGACCTCGGCACACTCGGATGATGAAGTGGAGGATATGTATGAAGACATATCCAAAGCCTTACACAACACCACTAAGGCTCAATTCAACGTTGTTATGGGGGACTTTAACGGCAAGGTGGGAACCCGGACTGGCAACGAATCCCGAATAGGCCCACATGGTTATGGAGTTAGGAATCACAGGGTACAAACGCTTGTCAACTTCCTTGAGAAGGAGGGGCTGTTCTTAATGAACTCCTTCTTTAAGAAACGGCCCCAAAGGAAGTGGACGTGGCGAAGTCCCGACACTGTGACAAAAAATGAGATCGACTTCATCATGACGGATAGCAAGCACATATTCAGAGATGTCTCAGTGATCAACAGGTTCAATACCGGGTCTGATCACCGACTGCTCCGAGGCTCTCTGAATATCAACTTAAAGCTTGAAAGAAACCGTCTGTTGAAGTCCACGCTCCGACCTAACCCAATCCAAATCATGGCGGGCACCGAGAAGTTCGAGCAGGCTCTCGGGAATAGATTCGTTGCCTTGGATCCCACTGATGACGCCGACGAGACCCTACACAATCTGGTCGAAACGTTGAGAGAAGAGGGCATCAAGTTCTGCCAAAAGCAGCGTACTGGCAGGAAATCCAAACTCTCGGATGAGACTCTCAGGCTGTTGGCAAAAAGACGGGAAACCACCCAAGCGACTTTGTCAGATAGGTCAGACCTGAACGAGCGAATTGCGAAGATGGTACGGCACGACCTTCGGAGCTCCAACACACGCCTCATTGAAGAGGCAATAGAGCGAAACCGAGGGTCCATAGTATTCACTCAGCAGCTTGGCAGGAGCCACCTGACGAAGCTTAAAACGCACGACGGGAGGACTGTATTGTCGAAGCCGGAGATATTCGCCGAGATAGAGGATTTCTATGGCCGATTATACGCTGCACATGCCCCTCGTTCCCAACGAGACGACCACGATTCCAGAGCCACCCTGACACGCCACTATACCGACGAACTGCCAGACATCAGTCAAGACGAGATCGTGTTAGCTCTGAGGCAGCTTAAAAATGGAAAAGCCCCCGGTGAGGACGGCATAACGTCAGAGCTTTTGAAAGCCGGAGGAGCTCCTGTTATACAGGAACTACAGAACCTCTTCAACGATGTCCTTCACAGTGGGAGAACTCCAAAGGCGTGGAGCAGGAGTTTGGTGGTGCTCTTTTTTAAGAAGGGGGATAAAGCCCTCCTTAAAAACTACAGACCCATCTCACTCCTGAGCCACGTCTATAAGCTGTTCTCACGAGTGGTCACGAACCGTCTCGCCAGGAGACTCGACGAGTTCCAGCCACCGGAACAGGCCGGGTTTCGCGGAGGATATGGCACCATAGACCACATACACACAGTGAGGCAGATTATACAGAAGTCCGAAGAGTATAATCAGCCCCTGTGTCTATGTGGACTATGAGAAGGCCTTTGATTCTGTCGAAACCTGGGCTGTTCTGGAATCCTTACAGCGATGCCAAGTAGACTGTCGCTATATCGAGGTACTGAGATGTCTTTACGACGCCGCCATCATGAGTGTCCAAGTACAGGACCAGCAGTCCAAACCCATCCAACTGCGCAGAGGAGTGAGACAGGGGGATGTTATATCCCCGAAACTGTTCTCAAGCGCGTTGGAAGATATGTTTAAGACGCTGGACTGGAAAGGTAAGGGCATTAACATAAACGGCGATTACATCTCACACCTGCGATTTGCTGATGACATAGTCTTAATGGCGGAGTCGTTGGAGGAGCTGAACCAGATGCTGGGCGGCCTAGCTTCAGCCTCGCGACGCATCGGTCTCGGCATGAATTTGGATAAAACCAAAGTCATGGTCAATGGTCTCATTGATCCGGGACCGGTCGTCGTACATGGCCACCCTCTCGAAATTGTTTCCGAGTACACTTACCTTGGGCAAATTCTGCAGTTAGGTAAAAACAATTTTGAGAGGGAGGCCAAGAGGAGGATCCAGCTAGATTGGGCAGCGTTTGGGAAACTACGCCGAGTCTTCTCGTCATCCATACCGCAATGCTTGAAAACTAAAGTTTTCAATCAGTGCGTCCTACCCGTCATGACCTACGGAGCTGAGACGTGGACACTCACGATAGGGCTGGTCCACCAGTTTAAAGTCGCTCAGCGAGCTATGGAAAGAGCTATGCTCGGAGTCTCTCTGAAGGATAGAATTCGCAACGAATACATCCGACAGAGAACCAAAGTTATCGACATAGCTCAAAGAATTAGCAAGCTGAAGTGGCAGTGGGCCGGCCATATCTCGCGAGAACCGACAACCGCTGGGGTAAACGAGTTCTTGAGTGAAGACCGCGACTCGGCAAACGTAGTGTAGGACGTCCTCCGGCCAGGTGGGATGACGATCTGCGAAAGACTGCAGGCAGATGCTGGATGCGTCGAGCTGAAGACAGGGCGCTATGGCGCTCATTAGGGGAGGCCTATGTCCAGCAGTGGACTACTATAGGCTGATGATGATGATGATGATGATGATGATACAAACCCCCAAGCTGTTATAAAAGCTTTTAAAGATCTTGAAATTAAATCAACAGATCTCTGGGGAACTTCTGTACAAGTCTGTAGATCTCTCATCGAAACCCTCGCGCCTTATTTAGCTTTCATATTTAACACCAGTGTAGACCAAGGAGTCTTTCCGGATCTTATGAAACATGTTCAAATCCCATTGTTCCCAATCCAAGTGATCCTATTGTTCAAATCCGGTGAAGAGTTCTGCTAGTTCTCAGTAAGGTGTTTGAAAAGTTGATGCTCAATCAAATGTTACGTCACTTAAATAATAACTCCATCTTTCATTAACATCAGTACGGTTTCACTAAAGGACGTTCTACCACTGACGCTGGTGTCACCCTAATAAAGAACATTTTTAACGCCTGGGTGGAATCCCACTTCTGCTGAAACTAGAGCACTACGGGATTAGGAATGCAGCTCTTGATTTGCTAAGATCATACCTGAAAGATAGAAAGGTTCAAGTACAAATAAACGACATAAACTCATTAGGGTCTGATATGACAATGGGCGTTAATCAAGTTTCGATATTGGGTCCATTCCTCTTTTTAGTTTACAATAATGATTTACCCCAGTTACTTCAAAATCAACCGAAGATAGTGTTATTTGCAGATGACACTTCATTGATCTTTAAAATAGACCGAAGGTCACAAAAACTTGACGACGTGAATAACTCTATTCTTCAGGTCCAAGATTGGTTTATGGTAAATGATTTGGTAATAAATGAGAACAAAAACAAATGCATTCGATTTAAATTACCTAATGTTAGAAGTAGCGAATGTGACATCATATTGAACGGAGAAAAACTGGAATTTATTAATCAGACGGTTTTCCTAGGAATCACGCTAGACGAGAAGTTACAATGGGGACCTCATATAACATCTCTCGCGGGGCGACTAAGCTCGGCCGCGTATGCTGTTAGAAAGATAAGACAGTTAACAGACGTAGACCTAGTAATCTGCATCTATTTAATAAAATAAGTGATAGACACATATATGGGGTACTGTGTTAAATGTTACAACAAAATACCTTGTGATATTTTGCAATTAAATGAAATAAAGTTTAAAACTCATGTTAAAAAACACTTTGTAAACAAGCATATTACAAATTGAGGATTATATCCTAGTTATGAATGCTTGGAAACATGCTGGTCCTGCTCCATAGGACAATCTAGAGGCTAGACAAAATCATACTAGTTGCTTATTGTATTGTATAATTTGTTATTTTTACTTTACTCACACACTGACTTATTCCTAGTTAATATTTTAGGAAAATCATTTAGTTTTACAATGTTTGTAAATATGTGAGCACAATGTCCCTATCACGTGATTAATTTATCTGCCTATGCTTTATTTTTAATTCTTTTACCAATTGTGGTATAGTATTTTTATTCTTGGTGCATCGTCTTCACATATAAAAATATAATTAATGTATACAAAATATTGTAAAAGAGTAACGGTGGAGTTTCTTGCCCCTTCTTATCCATACGAAACTACCTTTTGGAAGTGGCGCCTAGCCTTTCTCGGCCCCGGAAACGGCTAACGTCATGTGACAAAACGTTTGCAAAATTTCGCGAAATCGCGGAAATTCGCCGTTTACTCGGTTTTGATAAAAAAAAAACTTTTTCATAAATTTTTGGTAGATTCCACCCACTATAAGTAAATTATTTTGGGTTCTTGAATAACCATACCATATTACAAAATAAAAACAGTATTCGTAATACGAGAGTTGAATATTGTAAATAAATGACGAAATAATACTTACAATTTTCAAAAACGGTTTGTTTACGTAACACATTTTTTCACACAAAAACTTTTTTTTATGATTTTTCGCTCAAATAACTATCCACAACAATGAAATAACTATTCACAAGTAAATATCAATCCACTCACAGTCAATTTAAACACAAAAACACTTAAATTCACTAAAAAACGAACATGCGCCATTGACAGACCACCCGCGGCGACAAACTACGCGACTTTAACATTTTTTTAAAAAATATTCCGACAAAATTTATGGTTTCGAACGACTGATATGAATAGAGTAACTATCTGGCTCGACCCTGACACAAACCACAGACTAATATAACCTTTATTTATTTTACTGTTAGAGATAAAACCGAGCGAAACGGTTGGAACCCAAATGGGACCAGCGGGGCTTGAGAGAATTTTCGATTACCGAACCCAAATGGGACCAGCGGGCCTTGAGCGGCTAGAATCAGTTCTATTTTTAATGTAAATGTTGACGTTCAAAAGTGCCTTTGCCAGAATATTACGGACGTATCAGCGATGACTTGATCATGGGCAGTTCCAGCTACCCAGTCATGCCAGAAGCAGGGGCTGGCCACCCTTGGCCAGATACACTGAAGACGCCATACTGGATTATTTCCAAAGACACCCGAGAAGGAGCACTCGGCAAGCCGCTCGTCGATTTCGCGTAAGCCAGTATGTGGTGTGGAAGCTACTCCATTCAATGGATATGCATCCATACCACTTTTCACGAGTGCAAGCTTTGCATGCACCAGACCCCGGACCCCGCATGGAGTTTTGTCACTGGCTACAGAACCATGCGGAGGCTAACATCTTGTGGAGCGACGAGTACATATTTACCCGCGTTGGCATTTACAACGTGCACAACGAGCACTGGTGGAGCTTCCAAAACCCACACAAAGTTAAAGAACATACACATCAAGTTCGCTTCAGTGTCAACGTTTGGGCAGCGATAATTCACGATCGCATAATTGGTCCAGTTTGGATAGAAGGTCGTTTGACGGGAATAACGTATCTACAAATGATACGTTCCGTCATTGACACCTTGCTGGATGACGTTCCTGTGCTCTACCTGTGAGACATCTACTTCCAGCACGACGGATGTCCAGCTCACTACGAACGATCTGTACGTGCATATCTCGATAGTGAATTCGGTAATAAGTGGATAGATCGCGGTGGACTTGTGAACTGGCCGCCGAGGTCACCAGACCTAACACCCTTAGACTTTTATTTGTGGGCCGAACTAAAACGTTTAGTGTATACCGAAGAAGCTCAAAGTGTTGATGATTTAAAACAGCGAATAATAGACGCTTTTAATGTTTTAAAAAGTGATAGAGACACGCTTCGAAGTTTAACAAACAATTTGCAAAGACGTGCTAGTGTATGTTTAGAAAGAAACGGTGGACATTTTGAACAATTACTGCGATATCGCTAAAAAGGTAACTAATTTTTTTGTAAATAATAATATTTTTTTAATCAATCATTGTAATTTGTAAATAAGTTCATTTCGATCTTTTAAATACGCCTAGAATGTTGTATTATACGATTAACATAAAAAAACTAATTAGAAATATTTTATCAATTTACTACGAAAACAGTTAAAATTGTACGTAACTCTACGAAACTACAGCATATTAGACGGCCCACAAAAGTATGAAGGAATGATCGAAATTACAAAGTAATAATGTAAACAAACGGGTCACCTCGAGCTTGGATGGTTTAGTTAGTGACGGCCAACAGACCATAGAGTACCTAGTCACCACGCACGGATAATCATTGTTTGTTTACATAACATTTCGTCGACGCGACGTGATCCCGTAGTTGAACTCGCACACATCAAGTTTCTCTGTACGTGTTTGTGCAGAACGCTAAAACAGGCGCGTACGCCGTCGTTGCTTAGCAACGGGGCGACCGAACGACCTGTCGACGTTCTCGCTCGCACGTACAATTTTCATTCATGCAGAATCGCAGCTAATCTCCCTATTTTGACTATTATTAGTTTTACGCGCGGGCCGTAGGATGGACAGTTTTCATGACTTTTTATGGATATTCGGGACTTTTACCATCTCAATGGTTCTAAGCAAATATTCTCGTGTATGGCTTCTGTTCCACTTACACAACACACCATATTATTTTCGAGACGGTAAAAAAAATCAGCCGGTATACTTGCCGTGGCCAAGGATTAAACCTTAAATTTTGATACATAAAACTTATTGCAAAACATATTCACGTTTAAATTGCTATCTGGGATTCTACCAAAAACAATTTCATGTAAAGTAGGTCGCCAAGACTTCTCACTATTAAAAATGTATGAGATTTAATGTACTGCCAAGGCCCAAAATGTATGGCTTAGCCGTTCCAATTAACTATAACATGACCCAACATTAAAGACCTTTCTTACCATAAGTCCATAGGAGTGTCTGGGCGACGCGCCGGCCGCAAAACGGCCAAGCCGTACATTTTGAAAAGATTGGTTTGTAGAGTTAAGCCTTGTAGAGTTATGGGCTAGGCTCTTCATTAGATCCGATAAATTTTTAATGGTTAAACGTTATGTAATTCTTGCCAACATTTTGCCTCGTTCTGCCTCATTGGTCCAGTGGTCTCAAGAACAGGGTCCATATTGATCTTTTATTTAGTTTTTACCATCTATGTAATACATATGGAATGCAATAAATTATTGAGTATTGTGCTACAGCTGAGCATGAGGTCCTGGGTTCAATTCCCAGGTCGGGCAAAGTGTTATTGGGTTTTTCTACGTGGAATTTCTCAGTAGCAGCCTGGATTCTGGATTTGTGCCCGGTTGATGACCATAGGCTCGCATAACTGGCGAAATGTGGGTGTACTATAGGTACACTTCTGACTAACCCTTCTGGGATTACAGGCGTGATGCTATGTTATGTTATTTTTACATGAAATGTTTTTAGTGGATAACAGCATCGTACGGAAACCTCTCCAGGCGAGTTCAACTCGCACTTGTCCGGCTTTTTAACTTCATTTTCACCTATTATTTTGGGTAAAATTTCTCACCTCACTTTACGAGACGAGAATTTAAAAGACTATCTATCGCTTCTTCAAAGACATAGGCCATATTGTCACGAAGTTAAAGGTCACTGTGATATTGACGGTGATGCAAAATCAGAGGTATACTATCTGTCAATAGTACGCGTACTGTAGAGTACGCGTAAAATAATCTCAAACGAAATCTCGGCTGTAATCAAAAAAATCGTCAAGATGACGGATCTTGACGTTTATATCAGCAGGGCTAACATGACAAGCGCGAGAACGCTCGATATCTCGATTTCTCGAAATTTGTCTACGATTTTGACGTCATCCTTACACCTAACATGACCGCCAAGCTCGAGTAAACTCGAAAAAGGCACTTTGACACTTCTGTATCTCGCGACGAGAAACCGATGTAGCAAGTTATTAAAAACAAATCATTTGTATCACTGCAACATCGGTCGATTTTACGCATGGAATAAGTATGTTCTGTATTGATTTAACGTCCACCTCTTTTATTTTTTGTTTAGTTCGATATAAAACCGACCTTTTTACTGTTTTTCTTTGGCATGCTAAAATTAAAATATACAATTAGTGGCACTTATTATATATACTCACTAGATAATCCACCACAATTGATAAATCGGCCGAAGGTCACTATCCGACAAAGCGAAGGTTGATATTGTAACAATCACCATAAAACACATGACGCTTTTACTCACCAACTTTGCGGACTTAACTGGCGATTTTCGTAATTATGTTGCGTAGGCAGGTACAGCCATAACTCCCTAGATTTCGATAATCACCATAATTGACAAACTAGACTGATTATTACTGCACTTAATGCTCATCTACGTAATAGTGCTTCCCTGCGCCAAACATTCTCTCGCGGCCGCCGAAAGGTACTTCATTCCAATGTGTATAGTAGGTGCCTTAAAACTAAGTATTTTCATTAAATTCAATCAAATCAATTATGTCAATTCAGTATTTAAATTAAGTTTTTTCATGTTGTCTAATAGAACTAGAACGAAAATAAGTATAATTATGAATTTGCCATGTTATTTTGGATATTCTATTTTTTTTAAATCATACTTTTGTCTACTCTAACTCGACGACTAAATTAGAGAAAATCACGATTTTCTCATGTTGAATTGTCAAAATGCGAGATAAATTAGGTGGCCATGTTAGGGTTTAACGAGAAAACATCAAGTTTGACAGAACAAGTCAAGTATGTTGTATGGCAGTGCTGTCAGAAAACGAGTAAAGTGACGGTATAGACGCGACGAGAAAATACGAGAGTGAGTAATTGTCGCGTCTGGCTTGTTGGCCCTGCAGGTGTCAAGAGAGTGTGTTGTCTTCCGTGTTTTCCAAATCGCCATCATTATGCCGAAAGTAATTAAAAGTGCTGGCAGGGATATAGTAATGAAGGTCAAACACGCGTGCAGACTTCTTGCGAACACTCTACAGTAATTGGCAGCAAAGGTGATCAGTCGCTTTGTCTATTTCTAGAAACAGTCACTTTTGTGAGGCCTATGCTACAGTTTCGTAGAAGAGCATTTCTGTCAGATTCACATCGGACTTCATTAAAATCGTTCAATTTCACTAGTATTTGACATAAATGTGTAAAAAATGCTCTGTATTTAGACACTACAGACGCATGTGGATTCCACAGCTCTTCTAAGATACCGTTGCAATAAGGGGCCCATACACGAAACGATTTGTCGTGTCGATCAATCGTCAAGAAAATCGTAAGATCCATCTTTCGATTTCCGTCCGCTCACACACGAACTAAAAGTATAACGGGTGTGAAAAAACACTTAAAGAAGCCGGGAGTCACTTGTACATACTCCACGTCATAACTCTTTTTTTTGCACAGGACCATACTTGGGAAAAACTTAAAACATTTACTAACGTATTTTTACCGTGCCCACTACCGTAAACAGCGATTTTTCACAGCAACAATAAAATTCGTTTCCGAGCAACCATGTGACCGAACGATTCGGAGAGAAAGCGTGTAGAACGAACGCGGGTGCGCGACGAAACCGTGCTCTTTTTATTTAAAAAAATGCGCTTTGTTCATTAGTTTTACTAATTAAATGTACACACAAATAAAACCTGCTCCACGATTTTTGATTTAATCATTGAACATGAAAGAAGTGACAATCTGCATAGGCACATTTGTAATTAATACCAGTCAATCTAATTATTTTAGTATTTTTGCTGCGTGCTGAAAGCGTGTTTCATAGTTTTATAAACTACCTACATATTTTTATTTTAGTATTTTTAGTCTAGTGTATTCTTCATTTAGTAAATAAGTATGAAGTCAACGAAGTTATGACTTGAGCGGTTTACTAGTTTAATTGAAGACTTACAAACATAATGAAAAGGAAAGCTTAGAGAAATTGGACTAAGAGATGGCTTTGAAAAGACATAATTATTCTTACATCAATCTTCTCGATTACGTTTTCATCCTAAAAATTGGCACAATTACCTTGGTATGTCAGAGGAAACATATTTAGAACACTTGCAAAAGATATCTTCCGGAATTAAAAAAAATTTTGGGTTGCTTGTTGAGACTTCAGATCACACACTTCACACAATCCTTCGTTCGATGTTAAAATAGAACGATGGATCGTTACGTTGACGTTCGAAAAGTGCTGCTTCTCAGCTTAATTTGAATAAATGACTTTTGATTTTTTATTGATAATTGCCCCATGTACGGGGTCTCTAAGGCTCAGCTATGTCTATGGTTGTGACAGACTCACAAACAAAGAGTATAATAATAATACGGGAACTCACTTATAATTATAGTACTCTTTGGAGCTCACAAAGCATCATAGACAGATGTTTGACGCTTTTCTTTTCTTCTATTCTGGTTCATTCGATAGTTTGAAATTTAGACGTGATCAAGTCACAAATTTAAAAGAAATTGCTGAATCAAGTTTATTCACAATAAATCCTCTGTTTGGAGAAAATATGTAAGTTCTAGTTCAGAATATATTATTTTATTTTATACTCGCGACCCGCCGCTACCCTGCTTCGCACGGATGCAATCTACTGATGTGGCGACTTGACGAAATATCGATATTTCTATATTTGACGTACATAAGTCTAATTAATATTAATGTATTGTACACATAAATCTATTGGGGAAAAAAAAAACATAAATTGTGGTTAAAAACCGCAACAAAATCCACAAACACAGGAAATAACAGAACTGTAGGAAAGTTGTTCTCAGGGCGTGTGTTAAAAATATTTAAGCAGTGAACGTATTTAAATGATAAAAATGAACGCACGCTTAACGATAAACAGTATATAATAATTGTAAAACGCAGTGTTTAGGGAGCGCAGATATAAATATTATCCCTTCATCTGTTGATTGAATTATTTACACTTTAGCACACATTAGATAAAGGCCGCGTTATATCCTCCCCCTCTGACCTTAGACATGCGCCCTCGCGTCTGGGGCAAATACAAGTCAAAGTAAAACTATAAAAGTGGTTGTTATAACGTGGCTTTTCAATCTCCATTCTCTGCCCGCAATGAGAATCTTCAGTTAGATCTCAGAATGCCCGGCGTTCAGCAGTTCATGAAACGCTCAAAGCGTTCGACTCTGCTTTAAAGCACCCCAATCCCCTAAGTGCGGCAGCCGCCCGGTTCACTCCCTCCCGCATAAGTAGGATTCGCAAACCGAGGCATACCCTAACCCAGGGGTGGCGAACCAATGGCACGCGTGCCACCAATGGCACGCGTGCCATTGGTGGCACGTAACGAAATAATTTGGGCACAGCATCATTTCAGGAATTTAGGTACCTAAGTCATCAAGTTTCTAACAGCAAAAGTTGTACGAATTTGTTATTCCATTAAATATATATAAAAATACTAGATGACCCTGTGAACTTCGTACCACCTACAATTTATTTGATTATAACTTTAGCTTCTTACTCCAATCCATTGCTATAATATTGGCTGCATCGTGTAGGGTTTGAATTTCAGTTAGGTTTTAAATAAAACTTGCTTGTAATAAAAGTACAAATAAATTGTATGTCTTGAAAAATAACATATTCCAAGTGATTCACCGCTGTATTTCAACGCGTTACAATACGGACAAACGACTGACATTTCTCCAATTTTTACTAATCTGTCCGCATCGTAATCGATTTCCGGATCATAATAGAAGGCCGCCCGTTCCAGCTTCACAGGAGCACTGTGTCGGCGCAATCGCTCATGTTCATTGTGGGGTGCTCGCTGTTGTGTTTGATGTGCACGAACTCGTTGCATTCTAAGTCTATCCACTCGTCTTCATTTTCAGTTGAACTTGAACGCGATTCGGATATACTAATACAACTATTATCATTATCTGTCGCTCGCTGGTCATAATTGCGGTTTGCGCGTGAGGTAGCTCGTCGCACATTTGATTGACTTCGACGACCTATGTCAGCTTGTCTTCTCCTCGGCATTTTGGTACTTCTCAATCCACTACCATCAAGTCTTAAAATCTATTTTTTTATTTTACGGAACAACTAAAAACGATTTAACAACCACACGAAAATAATGACAGTTGTTCAGCACGTCAGGTAGAAAAAGTTCCGACACCAATGTCATTTATTAAAAAAAACATGTGAAGTCTGCAACGAACGCCATTCCCATACAAAATTACCATTTTTATATTTAAATATTTTTCAGTTGATCTTTTGGGTTATCCCAATTTTATTTTCTTTAAACCACCCCTGTTTTATAGCAAACAAAACAAAACAAAAAACATTCAAATCGGTTAAGCCGTTTTTGAGTTTTAGCGAGACTAACGAACAGCAATTGATTTTTATATATATAGATTAATGGTAACTATTATTTTGGGAGTACAATATAGTTGCAAATGAAGAGTACCTATTGTTGTGAAAGGAGGTATATAGTTTTAAGGGGTTCCGTGCCCAAAGGGTGCCAACGGAACCCTCGACCCGCACATCATGGCAAAATTTAATATTTGGAAAAAATACACGTAGATGTACTGAGGTGTGCCATCTCTGCCCTAACCATTCCCGATGACGACGCCACAACCCCACTCCTCCAGGAGAGTAGTATGGTCAACAGCACTGTTCACAAATACATAACCCGACCGCCGTCGTTCCGTCCTTGACACCGATGTCCGCTACGATGCCCCGCCGCGACGCTCCAGTCTATGTCCGCGCCGACCCATGCTTGAGCCAGCCCTCGCGGCTGAGCCTGTAGCTTTATATTCGTCACAAAATAATCTGATTCGGCCTGTACCTTGCTGCTCTCCCCCAGTGACGCCCAAAGCCGAGGTCCGTACCACACAGGGGTGGTTCCTCTTAGCATGTAGTCGCTTATATGTAAGTTTATTAAGCACTGACTGGAGGTCTAAATTTATTTGACTGGAGGCCACTAGCAGCAACGGTTCGTCACTATCGCCTGTCTGAACGCTAAAAAAATCTGAATATCTTGAAGTCGACGCGTCTTTGCAAATACCACAACTGCGCTACTACTCCCAGATGACCACATCCGTAGCAACGTAACTCGGTACTATCCCGTGGTACTATCACTCGACTTATGAGAAAGGTCGGTGACTTTTCCGTCCTTCTTTGTTGCGGCACTCTTCTACCGTATGGTCGAAAAACTTGCAATATTTACACTGCGGTCTAACACGGCTTTGCCCGTCACTTTCGCTATTATTATTAGTTTCCACATTTGACATTTGCATGTAAGATCTACTAACATTACTTTGTTTACTACCCGACTTACGCCGGTCACCCACGGTATTTGTAGGGTTAACATTTGTGCCCGAACGTTGCTGGCTGCACGGTGACGGGAGGGTTATTCTATTACCCTCACACACGATCTTTGGCTTGTTAACGTCGCGACATTTCTCGATGAGAATGCGGACATTTAAATTTGCTCTCGAGTTCGCTTGCCAGCAACAAAACTGGCTTTTTCTCTCGGTATCTTGTGGTCTACATACGCTGATAATCGCGTGTTAATTATGAGCAGAAGAGTTTAACTGACGTGGGACATGAGCCTTAAGTTTGTTTTCATTGTAATTGGTGGAACCATTCTTGTGAAGAGGAATAATAGCAGATTGTCAACAGTCAAATGCCACTAGCCTGTCTTCCAGATCTTTGTCCATTTAAAACTAAGTTGTAATATTGCAGCAGAAAATACATCAGGACCCACTGCTTTATTGCTTCAGTTTTTGTAAAGCATCTTGGACTTCAGATAGTAGTAAACCTGGCTCTTCTAAGTATTCGTCCCATCTTCTCTCGGCGCATAAACCATCTTAATTCCGATATAGTTTGTAGCAGTAGTCTCTCCATCTATCTAACACCATCTTGTTTGTGTAAACATCATAATCTTTTACATTGATGGACCCAACGATAACCCAAC
Organism: Dasypolia templi; assembly: GCA_963555695.1. NCBI lineage: Eukaryota > Metazoa > Arthropoda > Insecta > Lepidoptera > Noctuidae > Dasypolia > Dasypolia templi. Next base: position 4,287,367 of record OY743147.1, read on the forward strand.
ACACCTTTTGTGCATGTGCATGTTACATGTATAGGGAGAGCTGCCATAATAGTTTTTTTTGTAACTTCACTACACCATTGTTTAGGTGCACAGAACACCTTTCCAATTTTCATCGATGGAATGCATTTAGTCTCCGAATAAAATGGCTGTGTAACAGACGGACGGACAGACGGCCATGACATGACATGAATAATGACTTTTTAAATGACGAAATGATTGCCCTATCTTACAACTACTCGTCTGTTTCTTCGTCTACGTGGCGCTGATACCACGTCTTACCGGAGTCATTCAGCCAGAAGTTTCGGTTTTAGTGATATTATATTATTTAAATTATTGTGAATGTGAATACTATGTGGGTCATTATTAGGGTTCCGTACCCAAAGGGTGCCAAAAGAAACCTATTACTAAGGCTCCGTTCGTTAGTTCGTCCGTCCGTCTGTCTGTCTGTCAGCGGGCTGTATTTCATGAACCGTAGCACATAGACAGTTGAAATTTTCAGTGTGTATTTCTATTGCCGCTATACCAACCAATTAAAGTGGTACGGAACTCTTACGTGTGCGAGTCCGACTTACACTTGGCCGGTTTTTTTCTCTGTTAGGTTTAATGATAATCTGGCAGTTTGGGTGCTTTATGCTGTCTACCCAAATGCCTATTTTTAGTATTGATAATCGATTCGTTAAACCACACGACTACTGACAAATGCGTGCACTGACTGGACAAGTCCACTTAAATCGTGTGGAGCTTTCAGCAATTGGTATAATCAATTTAAATAATAAAAAAGGAATCAAAAAGAGTAGATTTTTTGTTAAAAGCAAAGCTTATTTTGCTGTGAACATTTACAAATCGCTCTTCACTTTGCCGGCAGCGCGCGTCGAGGCTTACGTTTCAAGTACCTAGTACCTAAGTTACATTTAGTGGATTACTGTTGTTCTCTATTTCGCTTTCGAGTTGATGCATACTATTTAAAATAATTACAAAAAAACAACCATCATCATCCTCAAATCCTTCTGGCGCGGGAAAACAACTATTAAAATTTCACCGTGAAGTAAAACAAAGCCGGGTATAATTACATCATTTATAACTCAAGAATTAGCTAGCTAGCAGAATAACTGTCAAAACATGGGAAACATGTACGAAAATAATAATAATGAAGATAATATTCTGAGGCGTTACGAAGTTCGCCGGATCAGCTAGTTCTAGATAAATCTTAATGTCGATTGCACCAATGAAACTGAACGCGTTTAAGAGCTGTCAGTGTCAATATTCCACAGAAAGTGATGACACTTACAGTTCTTAAACGTAGTTTTTTGACCAGAAACCAATCAAAAGAAGTTTTATCAGTGAAGAGCTTTGACTGTAACAGATAGGTATATTAAGGTTCTAAAACGTGTTGGTCTAGTGACTAGATCTAAACGACTAGGCTCTAGTCGATTGATCGTTTGTTTAGGATAAACCATTGTGTGTTATGACTTGGCTTTAAGGTCTAAATAATCTTTAAATTTAGTTTCACAATTCAAGCCTTTAGTGCTCAAGTTCAAAACTAGTCGTGTCTTTTTAAATGCCTTAAAAACGTCTCTTTCATCATTAAGAGACTGATCCGAGAAGGCAATGGACGAGACAAAGAACCGTCATAAAATATGTTTCCTAAGAATATGCCAAGCTTGTCATCCGATAAAAACGTTAGCTTGCTGACAAAGTGAGCTAACAAATATAAGTATTAGTTCACTTTTACCGGATTATCGTTTGATGATGAATAGGTATAGATTATAAAACCACTGCTGGGTGGGTTTGAAACCCAAAAAAGAGAAGGGCTTGATTGAGGCTATAACAACGTGGTTCATTCGAGAACGAATGACGAATGAACTGACGATGGTTCCGTAGTTTAGAAATGTACGACCACGAGTGTGCGAGCGAGGCCGATCTGAAAGGTAAAGCTGCACTTGCCGCAGTCGGCTCCTGGACGGTGCATAAATGGTGCTGTGAGTCACACATCGGATGACGGTCGCTCTATGTCAAATACTGACATCGGAAGAAGTCGCAACGTCGTAGGAAGACTAACTATAAAATTATAAAACTAAATAATAATGAATAAAAAATCTTTCCTTTTTTTCAGATATTAAACAAGTGACTATGGACGCGTGGAAACAAGCAAAATCCCCAAACTATACAACGAATAAGGACAAACTGTATCCTTATTCTGAGTTGCCTTTTCAAAACGAATTTAAATTGATCAAGATTCCGGTCTGTGTTAAAAATCTAATAGAACATGTAGATTATTTTGGTTTAGGAAGAATAAAACACGCCGACCGCACCATAGGGTTTCCTAATTGCTTTAATGTTAACTACGAGTTCAGATTAGTTTTAGAAGGTCCGGATACAGACAGAAAGATACCGAACAGGATACCAATCTCCGAAAACACGAGATTTGGGTATTCTACCCGTAATTACATAAGAGACAACTCTGTCCATACTGTCACTGTAAACCTTATACATGACGATCTGACAGAGATTATATCTCAAGACATTGCTCGTATAGTGAATAGCGAGCGAGGAAAAGTTATTGTTTATTCAGTATGTTATACAGGCATTGAATGGCTCACTGATGAACTAAGGAGGAAGCAGTTATTTTTCTGCCCTATTTACATGTTACCAGATAACCTACAATTAGCCTACTCTTGTAGAGTCTATTTGGGCATCAATGAACTCAAAACAGAACTCTACAAAGTTGTTAACAAAGGTGATATCGAGGCTGCCGTCAGAATGACTGGATGGTTCACTGACACCTACTGCGGCGGTGCTCTAACTGACGTCGTTAACAAACTCCTCGCGAATAACGTCGCAAATGTGATCGTGTACGCTTACAAGTTATGGAACAACAATGACAAAGAGGTTGTGCGTGAACATTTCCCATCAGTATTTCGCCACATCTTCGACGGCGACTGTATGGCCATCATTAACAATCAAAACAATCAGGCGCTGGTTTTAGATCCTAAAACGAAAGCGCAGGGAGACGGTCACTACAAGTCCAGTAGCAAATCAGGCTGGAAGATCATTCCAATATGGGACGTCAATAAAGTTTTATTCAAACTGTTCAACATTGACAGCGAAATTTATTTACAACTGCCTCCTACGGCTGGGGAGGACGAAGATTCTACAGAAATAAGTGACAAGTTTTACTTTGAGCCGTTAATAACAATGAACGGACAAGTCGCTTTTAATATTTTCAATGACGAGGATCACAGACGGTTAGAGTTGCCTTTCGATGACGATACCTCGGAAGACAAGGCCGTAGTTGGGCTCAAAAGCGCTGACAGTGATCAGGATGAACCATCCTCTTGGATTTTGACTGCAAAAGACGAACAAGTCCAAAATGAAGATGTTTTTTTTTCAAATTCTTATAAATATGATTGTAAGTTAATTGGTTCACTTTTCGTATAAGTTAATTGTTTTTTTTTTTGATAGAGCACAGATTGAGTTACAAAATAGTTATGTATAGTTTTCACAATATAGTACTTCGCTTAAAGTTATGCGCCTCATGGTGTTTCCGAATAATAACAATATTAAGCTACCTACTAACTTCATGCCGCCGCGTCTTGTCGTCTGTCACTAATAAATGGAAATAGTGAGCTCTATTATGTGGGGCCAGTAAATCTGCAACTATAACTAGGTACTCCAATAATAATTATCATTTACAGTACCTTTGATTCAATATCATTACATAGGATTTGATTGTATGAATATCATCGCTCATTCACATTACCGAAGAGAATGATTGCTGAGGCGGATAACTTGAATCGTAGGTGATCGAATTAGAAATGAATATTGAATACTTAAATTTAAATGGGTATTGAATGTTTCTTTGGAACGTGTAATCGGTATGCCTGATTCATAAAAAAACACTGTAATGCAGGATCAGGATTCTTTAAGTTGACCAATTGATTGATAAATGATATTTTTCAGTTTCTTAGTAAGTAGACCAGATTCAAGTTTTATACTGGATGATCCATCAAGGAGTCACGCTGCATTAATTTAAAACTTATACATGACTAGAGATTCGGATACGCACCCCAATTGCAATACCCTTTCGGAATTATAACCCCCTCTATTTGAAAACACAGCAAAATCCATTTAGCACTTCTGACCGGTGTCCTAATACAAAGCGGTCGCAGTTTCGGTCGCTGTTTTAATGGAAGGGGATCACTTGTTTAGCGAGCCCGAATTAGTTTTAGGTGCGTACCTCAGTTTCAGATTTTCCGCATCCATCTCAACGGATCAACCAGTATATACATAAATGATACCTATTCCTGGGTCAATGTACCTAATCCGAACATTTACTGATGGATAGTTGACAACAGGGATACCATAATACTATTTTTTACGTAGGAAATACGTTTTATTAGGTACCTATATACTGACTTGATATTCGTATCATATGTTTTTTTATTTCTATTATATATACTATTAATAATAATTTACTTTACTTTTATTTAAAAACCAGCCCATCAGAACCATTATACCAAACTAAAGATAGGGAAACGAAAATATTAGTAATAATATTATAACGGGATTTAGGGATAATATCTATAAAAGAATTTAAGGAGCTTTATAATATCTGTGAAAGAAAACCAGACCAAATTTTATTATACAGTGAGATCTGTCATGAGAGATTAAGACTTTTGATTTTCCTAGGGTGTTTCGCAACTGTAGTGACTGTGTTTGTAGTAATGTGAATCACAAAAACATATTGATAAACATTACGACGATTAAATTTTTGTTATAAGCAAGAAGCCTGTGGTTGGATGTAACAGACATGTTAGTAATTCTTATAGGGAGGCTAAGTGTAAATTTCAGCTGTAGGTATGGTGTGGAAAACCCGGTGTGGCCGTGTGTTTTTGAGAAAATGCAAGTTATTCGAAATGTTTTAATTCTCGCTTATCGCTCTCAGAATGTTAGCGTACAAATAAAATTATTATATTATAAGGACATTTTGGTATCGCACCATTCGAAGCATAGTTTTAAACACTTTTGGAAGTCCACCAAGAAGTTCAATGGCCAGCCTAGCCTCCCAGTGAGCGTTAACGGTATCAATGATCACAGTTTTACAGCTGATATGTTAAAAGATCACTTTAAAATAACTGTAAAATCGCCATTGTAACTATCACGGTTAGCGAACGATGTTGGGCCGCTTTGTCATGAGATTGGAGCTTTAATTACAGCTAAAGATGTAAAAGAAGCTATAAAAGCTATGTCGCCTGGGACTAGCGACGCGGCGCTAGGTCTCCTGGCCATGACAGCATCAGCATCAAACATTTCAAACACGCAGCCCTTCCCGCCCACGACTTCACCTGCCTAAAGTGCTCGCAATTTTCTATACCTTAAGTATGGGACATTCCTTCTGCACTTATAAAAACTGTGGTGGTGCCAATTGTGAGAAATAAGACTGGTGATATTTCTGATAAATCCAACTACAGGCCGATTTCACTTGCCACTACGGTAGCGAAAGTGCTTGATAGTTTGCTTAATAATCAACTGGATAAATACCTGAACATTATTTATCCAGTTATTTATTTTACATGGCTTTTACCCCATGATATTCCTATGTTAAGTACATATCAGATGAATTTGAATATACGGGTAAGTCAGCCGTTGACACTACTGCCGGATTACTGACTGGAAGGCCGTATGGGGGAGTAGCCATTCTGTGGAGGAAAGGTGTGTTTGACACAGTCACTGTGTTGGAATGTAACAGCTGTCGCTTGGCGGCCGTTAAAGCTAGTATTGGCGGGCGCTCGATTATTGTGGCTTGTGTGTATATGCCGACTAATTCGCCTGATAACTTGCCTATGTTTACAGAAGTGTTAGGTGAGATCAGTGCAGTTGTTGCGAGTGATGGGGTTGAGAGTTTTTTTTTATACTGGGTGATTTTAATGTACATCCAAGCGAATTATTTTTTAGGGAACTTACTAGTTTCTGTGCAGATCAATCGTTTATCTGTGCTGATGTTGAAAAACTGGGAGTAAATTCTAATAGCTATACTTTTATTAGTGAGGCACATGGATGTAGGAGGTGGCTTGATCACTGTATAGTCTCTCTGTCAGCCTGGGCTGCAGTGAACAAGGTTACTATAAAGGAGGACGTGTATACGTCAGACCATCTACCACTTTCCATTGAGTGCGACTTGAGTATAGTTAGACCTAAGCGAGTTACAATTTCTACTCCTTGCGATAAGGTTATTTGGGGGGAACGAAAGGACTCGCAAGTTGACAGGTACCACGAGTTATGTAACAGCAAGCTGCGAGAAATTGATTTCCCTCCAGAGTTTCAAAAGTGTAGCCATAGTTTTTGTAATTTAAGCGAGCACCAAGCTATTTTAGATATATTATATAGTGAAATATCATGTGCGTTATGCGATGCCGCCGAGCAAACATATGAAAAGGTAGGGACTGTAGGTAGGTGTAGGAACAACAAGACGTTGTGCGGGTGGAATTACCATGTAAGAGATGCACACAGGGAGGCCAGGCTTAAATTCGAAATGTGGGTTTTACACAGTCGGCCAACCTCTGGGGTTATTTTTGAACAAATGCGGGTGGCTCGTAACATCTTCAAGGCTCGGGTAAAATGGTGCCAAAAAAACCAGGAGCAAATTAAGATGGATATGATAGCAAAAGCAAGAGCAACAAATAATTTTGCTAAGTTTTGGAAGTCCACGAGTAAGCTTGATATTAAGCCTGGTCTCTCTGTGAATGTCGGCGGGAAGAGTGTTCCAGAGGAGGTGGCAAATTTGTTCAAGGAACATTTTACAGTGCAATCTCCTTTGGGTCCCTCAGTTGATATGATCAATGCTGAGCCAGAAAGTTAGGGAGGGAAGCCACTAATGTTCTTTTCGGCCAAGCAAGTTGCAGCTGTAATAAAAAATATGAATAGAGGTAAATCTCCCGGACATGACGGGCTAAGTATTGAGCATTTAAAATTTGCTGGGGTTCATCTACCAAGGGTTTTGTCGTTGTTTTATACCATGTGCCTCAGTCATTCTTACTTGCCGGCAGAACTAATGAAAATATTGGTGGTTCCCATAATTAAGAATAGGACCGGAGACATTTCGGATAAGTCAAACTATCGACCTATATCTCTCGCAACCACAATGGCAAAAGTGCTGGACGGTATGATTGATTCTTACTTGTAAGAATATCTATCCGTGCATGACTCACAGTTCGGGTTTCAACCAGGACTGTCAACGGAAAGCGCCGTAGTAAGTCACACCGATCGTTAAATGCCGGTATATGCCTGTTTTCTGGATCTCTCCAGAGCCTTCGATATGGTAAATTATGATGTACTCTGGAGAGAGCTTGGGGATAGGGGTGTACCGACGGGAATCCTCAGGATCCTGCAATATTGGTATGGGAACCAAGAAAATGTTGTGAAGTGGTCCAACGCACTTTCCAAATCATATAGGTTAGAATGCGGTGTGAGGCAGGGTGGTCTGACATCTCCTAGGCTATTTAGCACATATGTCGATGGCCTAATCGTGGACCTGAGCAATATGCGGGTCGGATGTAGCGTCCGCGGTGTGAAAACAAATAGTATCAGCTACGCTGATGACATGGCGTTGCTGGCGCCGACGGCAGGTGCCGTGAATGAAATGCTGAGGGTCTGTCAGGCGTATGCTGCCTCACACGGACTTGTTTATAATGTAAAAAAGTGCGAATACATTGTCTTTAAGGCCGGCGGTGAATGCCCAGATATTATACCTGATATTACCCTAAACGGCTTGAGCGTCAAAAGAGTGACAAAATTTAAATATCTAGGGCATTTTCTCACTGACGACCTTAATGACAATGTTGATATTGAAAGGGAGCGTAGGGCATTGGCGGTCCGCGGTAACATGGTGGCCCGAAGATTCCATCGGTGTAGCAAGCTAGTGAAAATTACGCTTTTTAAGGCATATTGCCAGAGCTTTTACACGGGGAATCTTTGGGTCAACTATACCAAAAGAGCGCTGGATGACCTACGCGTGCAATACAATAATATTTTTAGGATGCGGTTGGGACTGCCAAGGTGGTGCAGCGCGTCTAATATGTTTGCGCTAAACCGAACTGACGGATTCCACGTCATTCGCAAGAAAACCGCATCGCTGTTGTCAAGGTTGCGGGCGAGTGGCAACAGCATTCTAAAAACTATGGCGGAGAGTACTCAATACTCAATATCTTTATTGCTTTACCATAATGTGTACTTAGGTGGTAAGTATATAATAGAGATCATTATGGACCCTGTAGGGCACAGCAAAAGTTTAGGAGAGAGGAAGCACTGTTTCAGGAGACAATTAAGTAGTATTTATAATAGCAAATTTAGATAATAACATTTCGCTTAACCATTATTTTGCACTTTATCTGCAAAATGTACTACAATATTTTAGATTATTTTTAGGTACCTGTACATGTATTATATCCTGTTTATTAATTAATTTATATTATTTCCTTCGAATAGTTGTTATGGCTATATTATTTAATTACTATTCTTTAATTATAAAATTTATTATTAATTGCAATATTATGATTTATTTATTTATTATTATTATCTTATTTATTCATTGTTACCCTATAACTAATTTATGTTAAACATGCCTATAGATTACGCGATTATCATTAGTTACTGTTATCAATTATTATTCATATATAACTTTTTATTATATTAGTAATTTCCTTAACATAATTATATACCTTTTTTTCTATTATTTATGTTTATCATTTAACTATTCGTCTACGGAATAATAGCATTTGTTTAGTAATTTTTTAAGTTTTGTTATAAATATATTAATCTTTTCTTCTTTCTTTACTATGTCTGGTAGTTTGTTGTATATTTTTGTAGATATTACATAGGGACTTGTCGAATGCATTTTTAGCTTGGATGTTGATATGTTAAGCCTAGATCCGTGCCTAAGTGTGTACTGTGATTGGATGTCTTCGCGTTTTGTGTATAACTCTTGATGCTTACGGACAAATTTACATATTTCTAGAATGTAAATACTGGGGAGGGTTAAAATATTATGTTTAAGGAAATAGGGTTTCCAGCTGTCGGTTTTATCAATGTTTACCAAGATTCTAACTAATTTCTTTTGTAAGGTAAAGAGTGTCAGTGCATCTGTACTATTTCCCCAGAGGGTTACGCCGTAGGTAAGCCATGCGTTGGCATACGCATAATAGGTGGCGAGGGCAGTTTGTAGATTGGTTGTCTTTTTAATTTCCCGGAGAGCGTATGAAAATTTTTAAATTTTTGAACGGGTTTTTTGTATTTGTGTTTTCCAGTTAATATGTTTATCTATTGTAATACCAAGTAATGTAAATTCATCAACAGTTTCTAATTTTGAGCCGTTAAGGGTGAAATTTAAGTGTAGAGGAGCTTTTTGATAAGGGTGGAAAATCATTAATTTGGTTTTGGTATAATTAATTTCTAAATTATGTGTCGCCATCCAGTTACATGTTTTTGTGAGTGTGGAACTGAGTTTGTCTTCTATATTTGTGTTTTTTTGACATGAGACTAATAAAGATATGTCATCCGCGAATAAAACACATGGCCCCTCAATGATTTTAGGTAAGTCGTTGATGTAAACGAGGAATAATAGACATCCTATGACACTTCCTTGGGGGATGGAAGCATTAGTTATTTTACTTTTTTTACTATTGCGGTTAAAGTATTCGATTTCAACTACTTGTTCTCTATTTTTTAAATATGACGTAAGCCATTCATGGGCTTTCCCGCGGATTCCTATTCCATACAGTTTATTAAGCAGTAATTTAAATTGTACCTTGTACGCTTTGGTCATGTCCAGTAGTATCCCTACGGCGTATTCCTTATTATTTATAATATTAAGGGCTTCTTGAATATATTTGTAAACAGCTAACGTGGTAGAACGGTTTTTCCGGAAACAGTCAACAGGAGAGTGTCGACTCTCCGATTATTAAAAGTTTTGTGAGAAGGACAATCACTAAACCTTAATGTGGGGATGTTCTTTTCACAATACTAGTGGTTTCTGTCTTTTTGTCTTGTAATGTAACTACTAACACTAGTATTAAGTTATATTATTGTCACTAACACGCTGGATCAATGTTGTCCGTAAATAAAGAATATAATATTATTGACAACCAGTTCGGTTTCAGACCGAGACTCTCCACAGAGACTAGATCATCTTGTGTGTGAAGCAAACTATCAAGCACTACACAGAAAGACGAACGCCCATTTATGCATGTTTTCTTGACTTAACGAGAGAAATATCCTTGCCAACGGAACTCAGCAGGATCTTGTAAGTTTTAGTATCATAACCAGGTCAATGTTGTGCGATGGTCGAGTGCATATTAAAAACTAGCCGGCACTTCAATAGCCAGAGTAGACGAATACTATAATGTGTAATGAGTAGAATAATACGATTAGAGACTTATGCGTCATTTTTGACTCGAAACTTCTTTTTGACACACACATCGATAATATTTATAAAAAGCTAAGGCACTAGGTTACATCCTGAGGATATCAGCCGATTTTAAATACATCAAAAAACTTAGTTCTTTATTGTGCTTTTGTACGCAGTCATCTCGAATACTGCTAACCAGTATGGAATCCCATTTATAATACTTATGTCAATCACATCGAAAGTATTCAAAAGAAATTCTTAAGGTACATTCAGTTTAAATCCAAAACCTATTTGCGTTTCACATTCTTCCACTAATAGAGCGGAAAAAAATTGCAGTTATGGTACTCTTATTAAATTTGGCAAATGGTTCAACCGACTGTTCTGAATTGATGAGCAAATTTTGGCTGCGTGATCCATCCTTTACCTTAAGGAATCATCAACCTCTGTACGTTCCCTCTGTGCGATATATCGACAAAACTCATAAATGATAAGAGCTTGCAGGGCTTATAACTTGATGTGTCAGAGTGTTGATAATCTAGATTTATTCTCCACCAGTGTTCCTAAACTAAACAAACAAAACTGTATAAAAACTTCTTTGAAAATCACTAAAACCCGTTCAGTCTTTTCTTAATTCTCTCTGAATGCTTACTTATTGTAACTTTATCTTGCCTGTCTACTGTCCCTCTTATTATCAGTGAAAACTTTTAGTTGGCCTTCTTTCATTATCTGTGTCATGTGTGTGCGGTAGTACAATCATTTTATTAAATCAGTCATTGCTCAATCACGGTGTCTCATTGACGTGCCCCTTATATGACATGGCGCAGCCGGTGCGTACACACTAAATAAAGAAAGTGTTTTAAGTAATTGAAATAAGATAGTGCAAAGAGAAAAAGTGTATACTTGTAAAATACGTGCAATATATAAAAATGGAAAGTGTTTTAATACCGCCGGCGGCTTATTTATTCGACAGAAATGCGTTGGATATGGCGGCAGGTAGCCTAAGTGAAAGTTGGAATAAATGGAAAAACAGTTACAAAATATATTCAAAAGCGTGTCTGTTAGAAAAAAAAGATGTGATTATCCAATTAAATATACTTTTACACGTCATAGGAGAACAATGTCGAGACATCATAGAACAAACGGAGGATAAACCGGTCATAGTCGAGAATGTGTGGAAAATATTGGACGAATACTTTCTAACAAAGAAAAACGTAACGGTTGAGCGGCACAAATTTTTCACAAGAGAACAGCTGGGAACTGAAACCATTGAGCAATATGCATTCGAGTTACGCAGATTATCCAAGTCATGTGAGTTAGGAACTGGTTTTTGATCATTGTTAAATAACCGCTCAAAACATACCATAGTTAACTGCTGTTACCATAACCTGCATTTTAATGAGCTTTTTCATAAAATAAAACATACTCAAATGAATGATCAGACTACTGTAGTTCTTTTAATTGGAAACAGTCTGAGCATATCTGAAACTGACATAGTTAATGGTATTGAAACCCTACTTAAATTAAAATTACGCAAATTAGTATTATGTGCATTGCCATATTCGGGTAGTTTAAATGATGAACAAAATGATTACATTTATAGTGTAAACAACTTAATGCATATTTTGGCATGTCGTCATAGTGACCGCTTATTGTATTTTGATACTAACAATTTTGTGAGAGATTTTGTTTTAATTCGGGAACATATGTATCTCCCTAAGAAAAGTCGACATATATTAGCTACTTTGTTAGCGTTCAATATACACGCAGTTATTGATAATTTAACTGAGAATAGGTTAAGTGACGAAACGGTGTTATATAGTTAGTAGTATACGTTATTATATCTACTAATAATACTGTAATTAATTCTTTAAACATTTAGAGTCGACAAAAGAGAACCAAAATAATATTATTTTACTATATCACCAAAATATAAATCGCTTCTCTGGCAAAATCTTAGACGTGGAAATGTTATTAGATAAATATCATATGGATATTTTATGTTTTTGTGAAACTTGGTTAAAACCGGATAGGATGTTGTTTCATGTAAAAAAAAAATCAGTTGCCAGTGCATACAACAGGTCCTCAATAGGGGGTGGTACCTTGATATTGTGTAATAGTCGTTTTAGATATAGGGAAAGGAAGGATATCACTGCCTGCTCTGTTGATCGCTTATGTGAGGTAGCATGTGCGGAGGTTGAGGGCCATACTTTCTTATGTGTTTATAGACCACCAGCCTCAAACTTGTCATCATTTTTTATCATTATGGAAGGAATACTAAGTAAACTTTTTGAAGATAATAAATTAGTTTTTGTTTGTGGTGATCTAAATGTTGATCTGCTAGTTAATTCACCCGAAAAATGCAAGTTAATCTCATTGTTTAAATCATTCAATTTTAAATGTATATTTAATGAAACGACTAGAATAACAGCAACCTCGGCTTCATGCATAGACAATGTATTTACTAACTGTAAAATAAAAGACTCCACCTTAATTAGTGGCGTCAGGTCAGACCATACTGGTCAACTTGTATCATTTGACTTAGATAAAAAGTTAAACTCAAATAAAACCATTGAAATAAGACCTCTTACTAAAAATAAGTTGAAAATGTTTAATAATAATCTTAATAGCAATCTTTCAATAGCTAGTTTTGATTCAAAAGACCCCAATTTAAACTATGGTACACTTTTTTATACAGTATGCCAAGAATTCAATAAAACATGTCCTGTAAAAAAAGTAACTATCAATACTAAACCAAAATTTAGTGAATGGGCCACTGCTGGCATTAGAAAAAGCAGAGATATTTTATATAGGATGTATCACGAGAAATCATTGACGTCTGAACAGACTCTTCATGATTATGTAAGAAATTATTCAAAAAAGTCTAAATTAATAAGTAACAAAATTGGTATTTCCCATAATAAAATAAAAGCTGTGTGGCAGGTAATTAACAAAGAAACTGGAAACACAAAACAGCGAGATCAGAATGACTTGTCGTCAAAAATTGATAATGAAACCATTTCAGATAAGTTGAAGGTTGCTGAGTCACTAGAAAATTTCTTCACCAACATCCCAATTGAGGTTACGAAATCTCTTCCCTCATCATCTGTATTAGCTGAATCTTTACTCAAAGAAAACTTCAGTAAGGACATTCCTAGTTTTAAATTCGAGCCTATTTCTATTGTCACAATTAAAAAAGCGTTCAAAAGTCTTAACATTAAAAACACTGAAGACTTATGGGGGATTTCCGTTCAGGTTCTTGGAGATATTATTGACACAATTGCCCCTGTCCTAACAGGCATATTTAATCAATGTTTAGACAGCGGCACGTTTCCTGATTTTTAAGAAACATAGTTAAGTAGTACTAATTTTCAAATCGGGTAGTAAGAGTGATCCCTCTAATTATAGACCTATATCTGTGATACCAGCATTGAGTAAAATCTATGAAAAAATCATGCTAGACCAGATGTTGTCACATTTTAATTCAAATGGAATTTAAAATAAATAATGTAAAAATTTGTTCTAAACTAGACAGGTGCCGATGTTAATGTTTTACCATTGTGTTACTTGTCTAAAATTGGCATATCGCAAAAAGACTAACTACAGACTAATACAAAGTTAAATGGATATTCAGGTGCTTCTATAAATGTAATAGGAAAAAAATCTCCTCAGAGTATTTTACAAAGACAAAATGTATTTATTACAATTTAAAATAGCAGATGTGAATTCGGATCCAATAGTGGGTCGATTTGCCTGTACGGAGTTAGATGTGGTGAGGCGAGTCATGTCGTTACAAGTAAATAAAGACGAACCAAATTACATAAGTGAGTTTGAAGACATATTTCAGGGCATAGGATGCTTACCGGGAGAATATACAATACAATTAAAGGAAACTGCAGTTCCAGTTGTCCATGCACCTAGGAAATTACCATTTGCTATTAGAGAAGACGTGAAGAAAAAGCTAGAAGAAATGGAACAGCAACAGATAATTGAGAAAGTTGAAGGGCCCTCGGACTGGGTCAATAGTATCACAGTGGTGAGGAAAGCCAGTGGGGACTTACGGATATGTTTGGACCCAAAAGAATTAAATGAAGTTATTAAAAGAGAGTATTTCAGGCTACCAACGTTAGACGAAATCGTTTCCAAACTTTCAGGGGCAACATATTTCAGTACTTTAGATGCATCTTCGGCTTTCTGGCAGGTTCGCATTAAAACAGTGAGTATTGCACTTTTAACACTCCTTTTGGAAGATATAAGTTTTTAAGAATGCCCTATGGCATTTCATCAGCATCAGAGGTCTTTCATAGGAAAATTTATGAAAATTTTGATGACATTGAAGGAATATGTATGTATGTTGACGATTTACTAGTATTTGGCTCTACGAAACAAGAACATGATGAAAGGCTAAGAAAAGTATTAGAGAGATGCAGGAAAATTAACTTAAAATTAAACAAAAGCAAATGTAAATTCGGCTTGGAGGAGATAAAATACCTGGGTCATCGTATTACAAAACGAGGCCTGCTTCCTGATGACTCACACATCACAGCTGTCATAAACATGCCAGTACCAGAAAATAGGAAAGATGTAGAAAGGTTACTTGGCTTGGTGACCTACGTTGGGACATTCATACCGAATTTGTCAGACAAAACACAACCTTTACGTGAATTACTAACGAAATAAATTGAATGGCACTGGAATGAAAGGCATGAACGATGTTTTAGTGAATTGAAAAAATGTTTGTCTAATAAACCAGTCCTGCAATACTATAATCTTAATACTCCAGTAACCATCTCAGTAGATGCCAGCAAAAGTGATCTAGGAGCGTGCTTAATGCAGAAGGGTTTGCCTGTGTGCTATGCGTCCAAATCACTGAAAAAAGCCGAACAAAAATACGCACAAATAGAGAAAGAATTGTATGCTTGTGTGTTTGCATGCGAGAGATTTTATGCATACATCTACGGAAGGTTTGATATTACTATAGAAACAGATCACAAACCACTCATTAGTATCATAAAAAAACCAACAGTTGACTCACCGGCTCGATTACAACGAATGCTATTACGTTTACAACGATATACGTTTAAACGAGTGTACAAGCCGGGAAAACACTTGTACATAGCAGACGCACTGTCTCGCGCTTATGAACCGGCCGGCACGGAATCGAACCCGCTACACTCCGGCGCGGTGCACGATTCTATTCACGAGGAGGTGTGCGCGATAACGCTCAGCAGCACAGCGCTTGCGTCCGATAAATTGTCCGATTCACAGTTAATCGACTTGCAAAAATACTCAGAGCTTGATGAAGAGATTTCAGCACTAAAAAGGTATATTTTGAACGGATGGCCAGATGATAAGAATAAAATAGAACCGATTGTACAACCTTATTGGAACTATAAAGAAAATTAAGGTATTGCATGTGGATTGGTTTGGAAAGCGGATAGATTAATAATTCCTTTGAAGTTACGTAAAACAATGCTCAATAAAATACATATAGGACACATGGGAATAGAGAAGTGTAAGCTAAGAGCAAGAGAGACAGTTTTTTGGCCAGGCATAAACAACGACATCCAGAACACAATTTCAAACTGTCAAATATGTTTATCACACAGGAAACAAAATTAAAAGGAAACGTTGCAATGTCATGAAATCCCACAACGACCGTGGGCAAAGGTAGGCATAGATTTGTTTCAATTAAAAGGTAGAAATTATTTATTACTAGTGGATTATTACAGTAAGTTTTTCGAGGTAGTCGAGTTAAAATCAACCGATTCATCATATGTAATAGATTGCCTAAAAAACATATTTAGTCGTCAGGGCATTCCTAGTATTGTAATGTCTGACGGTGGCCCCCAGTTTTCGTCTAGTGCGTTTAAAAAGTTTTCAGTAGAATGGAAGTTTACACATAATACCTCTTCGCCGCACTACGCACAGTCCAACGGTCAAGTTGAACGAACGATACAAACAGTAAAACACATAATGATTAAAACTAGTGAAGATAACTCAGACTATCACCTAGCACTGCTAGAGTATCTCAACACGCCCATAGGTAACAACTTGGCTTCACTAGCTGAATTACTACAGAGCCGAAAATTTCGCAGTATAATTCCGACATCAAACAAATTTCTTGTTGAGGACAGAGGACAAATCTAGCAATGAAAACACGCGCGATCATTACTAAGATTTATTATCGGTATATCCACAGGTTAAAACTATTATATTTACTAATATTATTACAACTAATATTCACTAGTTTTCGGGCTAGTATCGCTACAGTTCAATATTACTTCTGATAAAAACCTAGTGCACTCTCTCGAGTCTTGAAGCGAACAGAACCAGTCCATCGAAGCGTGGGCGGAAACCCTTTGCTTTAAACCAACATCCGGTTCTAGAAGCTTCCAGAATGTTCAAACAGTTTCTCAGTGCTGCCTCGTAGTGTCGACAGGAGAGTACTATGACATTCATTCATAATTATTACAATACTCATTCATAAAACAGCGCCTCCTGGTGTCGAGAAGCGGGCATCGGTCGATATGTATGCTTAAGCCATTCATTATACCTCGCGCCCTCTAGTGGCGAATCAAACAAAGATGTCTCAACCTTAGCCTCCTGCTCCCTCTACGTGACAACAGAGGACGCCACTTGTATATCGGTCACATTTCTCCCGCCGTGTACATACAATAATGTACATAATTTATACCACTAGTGACTGGTATACACTTCACAATATCAACAATTGAATACAATTAACAATTCGCTGACTTATAAGATAACACTTTAGTACATATACATATAAGAACTTATTCTACTCTAAAATAAGTGTCTACCAATACAATACATGATAACAACTAAGTTTCTACTGGTATGACGACGAGACGTTTAACAGGACGGCGCATGACACCGTTCTTGGTTTTGACGTCGACGACTCTTACGACACCATCTGCACCTGGGTACATGCGTTCGACTCTCCCCTTTGGCCATATGTTTCTTGGTAAGTTTGGGTCCCCTATGACAACCAAATCGCCCACCTTGACCGTGTCACCGCGTCCACGCGGCTCCTGCCGGTTTTGAAGCGTAGGCAGTACTTCGCGTACCCATCGTTGCCAAAACAAGTCCGCTAGTCGTTGTGACGCTCTCCAATGTGAACGGCGTAGTTCATCCGGCCTTGTGAAAATCCCTGGCAACGGGACTTTAGAGGGCGCGCCGAGCCGAAAGTGGTTAGGCGTCAAAGCTTCTTCGTCGTCGGGGTTAACCGATACATGGGTCAAGGGTCGGGAATTGACCGTGTGTTCTACCTCTGTCAGAAGTGTGTGAAGTACGTCTTCATACGGATGCCGCTCGATAAGTGTAGCATTCAATGCGGTCTTTACCGTGCGTACCAACCGTTCCCAGGCGCCGCCCATGAATGGCGCTCCTGGTGGAATGTAGCGCCAGGCTATGTGGCGTACTTCTGCTTCATGGTAAAGAGTTTCTAGGGCAGCCTTACGGAGCTCAGCATCTGCCCCATGGAAATTGGTGCCGTTATCACTCCAAATGACTTCAGGACATCCACGACGTGCCATCATACGCCTTAACGCAAGTATAGTGGCATCCGTTGAAAGCGATGCGGCAACTTCTAAATGGACAGCACGCGTAGTTAGGCATGTGAACAATGCAACATAGCGCTTCTCGTGATGTCTCGCTACTGTGACGGAGAGTGGCCCGAAGTAGTCCAGTCCTGTGTGTGTGAATGGACGTTGATGGTGTGCTAGTCGACAGGGTGGTAAGTCGCCTGTCAGTGGCTCTGGCGGCACGGCTCGACGTAATCTACAGGGTTGGCAGAGCCTGATTACTGCGCGGACGGACGGCCTTAAACGTAGAATCCAATAGCGCTGTCGTATTTCGTTAACGACGCATTGCACGCCGCTGTGGTGTAACCTTCGATGAATCCAGTGTATGTACAAGCGGCTGTAACGGTGATCGCCGTCTAGTACTGCTGGTGACTGTGTTTCTCGTGATATTTCAGCTGCTGCTGCGATGCGCGAGCGTATTCCCATTATCTTGTGCTCGTCGACTGTCAGAGATAATCGCTTCAACCGGCTGTCAGTTGGTACCGTTCTCCCGCCGGTGACAAGACGCAATTCATTTGCGAAACTTTCTTCCTGTATAGCACGAGTCCACAGGAGCTCGGCCCGACGTGTGTACTGGATGCCAAGGGGTATGTAGACCGTTGGTGCTACGCTGAGGTTGCGGCTCTGCACTCCAGGTCGCTTCTTTGTACCCGCCTTCACCGTCCAGTTCGGGTCGTCTACACTGACGCCTTTGCCACGTTTGCGGGTGGTAGCTGTTGTCGTGTGAACTCGAAGTCGGTCGATGAATTGAATAACGCGGGCTGTGGCCCGGATGAGTCGTAGCCAGGAAGAGAAACGTGTGACGTCAGGTAGTCCCTCTGTTAAGTTCGACCGTTCGTGAGCAGCAGCAATGCTGACACGCTCCTCACCCGTGTCTATGTAGGGGTGTGAGTCTGTTTCCTGCGGCCAGGTGTTTTCGTTGTCATAGAGAAAAGATGGGCCGACGTACCAGCGGTGGCGTGCAGTGAAGTGAGTCGGTGTATCGCGAGTCGAGTCGTCGGCGACATTGTGAGCGGTGGGGACCCAGCGCCATTCTCTTCGCTCAGTGTTTTCTTCTAATTCCGCTACTCGGTGCGCAACGAACGGTTTGAAAGCGCGTGCGCCGGCGCGCAGCCACGCTAGCACTGTGCGCGAATCAGACCAGAAGACTCGACGGTCGGCGCGACGATCGTGCTCTTCTTCCACGCAGCGTGCTAGTCGCCCGCCGAGAACAGCAGCCTGTAATTCAAGTCTAGGTATAGATGTGACCTTAAGGGGCGCAACGCGCCCTTTCGCTGCCGCGAATACATTTACTTGCCCTATGCCGTTCACTGAACGCCAATATGCTGCCGCGGCATAGGCTCGTTCGCTCGCGTCCACGAATATATGCAATTCTAGTCGAATCGAGTCATTATAACCCAGGTGACAGCGTGGAATACGAACGCCTTTTAGTATCTGTAGAGCAATCAACCAGTCGTGCCATTTACGCTCTAGACTTTTAGGTAGGCGCTCGTCCCAACCGATTTTTAAACGCCAAGCGTCTTGCAATATGCACTTTGCTTGTGTCGTAAACGGCGCGGCTAGTCCCAGCGGGTCATATAAAGACATTGCCGTTTTTAATAACTGACGTTTCGTAACCTGCTTGCTCAAAGAAGAAGGGTCTACTTTCCTGAAGTTGAATCCTAAAGTATCACTCTGGTGTTGCCAGATGAGACCGAGAATTTTCTCCTCCTTGTTGAGCACAGTGTTCTCAACCACGGGCTCGGTCGCGAGATCAGCGACAGCGGCCGGCTCGTTGGACGCCCATTTCTGTAACACGAAGTTACCTCGCCGATGTACCGCGTCGACTGCTTTAGACACTCGGTTCGCTTCTTCTGCGTTGTCAAAACTCTGTAAAAAATCGTCCATATAATGATTACGTACTATAGAATTCACTGCCTCGGGGTAGTCAGCCTCATGAACCTGTGCGTTATGATTTTTAACATAAATCGCAGTGCTCGGTGAAGAGGTCGCACCAAACACTACCGCTTTCATTCTATATTCGATGGGCGTTAAAGTCGTATCGTCGCGCCACAGAAAACGAAGTGCGTCTCTATCTTCCACTCTTACCGTTATGCGTAGAAACATATCTTTTATATCTGCTGAAACGGCGACAGGTTTTTGTCTGAATCGCATTAATACGCCAAGGAGTGATTGTAAGAGATCAGGGCCTGTCAGAAGATAATCATTGAGGCACACTCCATGTGTGCGTGCCGCCGCGTCATACACAATTCTGACCTTACCCGGTTTAGATGAATTAATTACTGGAAAATGTGGTAAGTACCACTTGTTCTCGTTAGATGGCGTTGGTGCCGGTTCTGCATACCCATTTGATACCAGTGCCTTCATTTGCTCTGAATATTTTTGTTTTAGAGTTTGGTCTTTGCGTAAACGGGATTCAGTGTTTTGTAGTCGACTGAGAGCGGAGGCATAGTTGTCTGGAAAACACCTATCCTTATTCTTCCATAATAAGCCCGTCTCGTAACCGCCTTCGGGCAGAGCGCGTGTAGTTTCCTCTAGTATTTTCAATGCTCTCACCTCTGGGTCTGCTTGCGGGCGTCGTGGCTGCACTCCTAGTGATTCCAGGCTAAAATGTTCTTGTATGAGCTTTTCAATAGATTCGACTGTACTTACATGACCGCAACGTTCTCCAATCTGTGGTAATACATGTACTTTTGTCAGGCTGCAGGTTTTACCATGTAAAACCCAGCCGAGCGGTGTGTGTGACGCTACTGGTTGACCTTTTGTACCTACTCGTGCCTCAGAAGCGAGCAGGAGTGCCCAATTGTCCTGGCCTATCAAGACAGTTGGTACACCCGCGTCATATGCTAGCTGCTCGACTATAGGCGTCAGGTGCTCGAAGCCTGCCAGGTCATTAACGCGTATCGATTGGCCACATAATTCAAGTCTGTCGATGGTTCTGGCTTCGATGTCAATGCCTTTGGTTGTGTATTTTCCTCGTATGTTTACCTTGACTCGTTGCGAGTTCGTAGCGTCAATCCGCGTGCCTGCTACGGCCTCGATATAAAATGGCTCATTTGGACCTTCTGCGCCTATTCTCTGCGCGACGTCTGTAGTAAGTAGAGTTATTGTCGATCCATCGTCTAACAAAGCGAAAGTGTCTACTTTACCTTTTGGTCCCAATAGTGTTACTGGTACTACTTTCAACAATACTTGGTTGTATGTGCGTGGCGTGCTCGTGTTATTGATGACGGCGTGAAGCGCGATGTCACCGCATGGCGCTGAGTCATCCCGAGGATGCTCTTCTGGGTCGCTTGCGGTGTTCGTACCCCGTCTACTGTCACTGTGCAGTAGCTTGTGATGATAATGCTCGCAGTCTTGCATTTCACACCGCTTGCTTTTGCATTGATGCTTCCACGTCTGTCTGTTTAGGCACCTGAAACATAATTTATTTTTACGAGCAGTTTCCCATCTATCAGTTATTAACATTTTTTTAAAGTTAGAGCAGATAGCCACGCTACTACAATTACCGTTGCATACCACACACGGTGTTTTATGGCTTTCTATTATTTTATACGTCTTGTGAGCAGGTTGTTGTGTACGGTCTCGTTTATGTTCCACCTGTGCTGAGGCATGACGCGCATTAAGATCGGCCTCTCTATCGAGAAATCGTCCCAACACTACTAAGCCAGGCTCTGCGTCACCCGCAGCCATCTCATAATCGTACCACCGGCTCCTTAGCGTAACTGACAACTTTTCTGAGATAGCGGAAATCATCTCTGGGCTATATAAATATTCTGTTCTTTTCAGAGCTTGCACCGCTGCAATAGCGTTCGTGACCTTTGATGCAAACACACATATATCTGTCGGGTTATCTGATACTTTAGGTAACTGACGTAATTTATTTAATTCGTAGGTTATTAATGCGTTGGGTCGTCCAAATCTAGATTCTAACCTTTGCATAATTTGAACGGCCGAGGATCCTAGGAACAGGCATTTAACTGCCTCTAACGCTGTCCCTCTCAAGGATTTTCTGAGACGGGCCAAATTCCCTGCCTCTGTGTGAGTTGACGCAGACTCATTATACGCTGCTTTAAAATGCAGCCATTCGCCGGGATGGCCACTATAGATAGGTAAATCAAATTCATACCTGCTGGCAGCGGGTTTGCCCCGCGCTACCTCTACCAATGCCTGAGTCAGTCCATGCAGCAGGCTCCCCTCGTCGCCACGTTGCGGCAAGGTCGGCGGCTCGTCGTTTGACGGCAAGGGTTGTAACTGCGACGAGCGGATGTGGTCGCGGAGTTCGCTAAGTATGTCCGCGGCGTCCGTCTGACGTTTCGATGTCGCAGTTGAGCTTCCCTCCAATAATTCTTCGTCTGCTGATTCTGCTTCAAGGAGCGCTAACCTAGCGGCGGCGAGTTCCACTCTCGCTCGCGCCAACGCCTTTCTGTCACTTGCACGTCCGTCGGCTCGTGGTTGTCTGTGTGGAGGTGTCGTCGCCCCAGGGCTGTGAGATTGGGGTTGGTCCGAAACTGTGACGGAATAGTTGGGCGGGTCTGTCGGCCCCACCACTGTCGCCAATTCCGTGGAGACGGACTCGTCCCCTCCTGTTGCCGCTGTGACGGGTTCATGCATACCGCGTGTCTTCACCATGTCGACGGTATTGCATACACCACACTAACACTTTCACGTAATATTGAACCAAAGCTATACCTGCCCGAATCCGACTCGAATGGACCAATGTTGAGGACAGAGGACAAATCTAGCAATGAAAACACGCGCGATCATTACTAAGATTTATTATCGGTATATCCACAGGTTAAAACTATTATATTTACTAATATTATTACAACTAATATTCACTAGTTTTCGGGCTAGTATCGCTACAGTTCAATATTACTTCTGATAAAAACCTAGTGCACTCTCTCGAGTCTTGAAGCGAACAGAACCAGTCCATCGAAGCGTGGGCGGAAACCCTTTGCTTTAAACCAACATCCGGTTCTAGAAGCTTCCAGAATGTTCAAACAGTTTCTCAGTGCTGCCTCGTAGTGTCGACAGGAGAGTACTATGACATTCATTCATAATTATTACAATACTCATTCATAAAACAGCGCCTCCTGGTGTCGAGAAGCGGGCATCGGTCGATATGTATGCTTAAGCCATTCATTATACCTCGCGCCCTCTAGTGGCGAATCAAACAAAGATGTCTCAACCTTAGCCTCCTGCTCCCGCTACGTGACAACAGAGGACGCCACTTGTATATCGGTCACATTTCTAATACCAAAAGTACAAGAAAACGTGAAAGACAAGCTAGAACAAAGACAAACGAAGCAAAAAAACATACTTTGATCGTACTGCAAAAGACTTAGACAGTTTAATCACTGGTGATAAGGTCAAAGTACTGGATGTGAACAATAGGAAGCACTGGATATCTGGAACTGTAATCAAAATGATAGCAAATAGATCATACCTAATTGAATTAGTATCGGGCAGGCAAATCGTAAGAAATCGAAAGCACATAATAAAAGACTCGCCTCTACAACATGATACACCAAGTTACAATTTTGAGTACGATGACATCACATCATCGTACAGCCCACCACCAATTGTAAGCCAGACATGCAATAATACTAATCACTATGACACTAGTTTTGGCAGTCTGGTGAGACCGCCGAATAGATGGGGATGGGCAGCCTCTTAGATCTGCTGCAGCATTGGAAAACCAAGTAATATTAAGCCATTTATTTAATAAAAGAATACTAACGAATTAAAATGTGTACCTAATAGCTTAAACCAAATGAATCTAACAATGTAATCTAAAATATTCTAGTAAAGTCAAAGTCAAAGCATTTATTTCAAATAGGCCCATAAAATGGCACTTTTGAACGTCAAAAATTAGGCGCCACTTCCAAAAAGTAGTTTCGTATGAAGAGGAAGTGGCAAGAAACTCCACCGTTACTCTTTTAAAATATTTTACATTATTTTATACATTAATTATATTTTTATATGTGAAGACGATGCACCAAGAATAAAAATACTATACCACAATTGGTAAGAAGAATTAAAAATAAAGCAAAGGCAGATAAATGAATCACGCGATTACATTGTACATTGTGTACAATGTAATCGCGTACATACACATACATACGGTACATTGTGCTCACATATTTACAAACATTGTAAAAATATATGACTTTCCTAAAATATTAACTAGGAATAAGTCAGTAAAATAAAAAATTAAATTAGCAAAAAGTGTGATTTTGTCTAGACGGGATTGTCCTATGGAGCTGGACCATCATGTGTCTAAGCATTCTTATCTTGTATATAGTCCTCCAATTTGTAATAAACTTGTCTGCAAAGTGTACTTTTTATACGAATTTTAAATTTTCTTTCATTTAATTGCAATATATCACAAGGTATTTTGTTATAACATTTAACACAGTACCCCATAAATGATGTATGTACTTTAGCTAATCTGAAAAATGGTTGATCTATTTTATCTTTATTTCTAGTATTCAAATTATGTCTATCACTTATTTTATTAAAAAGATGTAGATATTTTCTTACATATATAATATTTTCATAAATGAATTGGCAAGGTACTGTCATAATATTAATCCCTTTAAATAGTTCCCTGAGAGATTCGCGACGAGGAAGATTGTATATGGCTCTGACAGCTCTCTTTTGCAAAATAAAAATGGATTCAATGTCAGCAGCCCGACCCCAAAGTAAAATGCCATACGACATAATGCTGTGGAAGTAGCTAAAATAGACCAAACGCGCGGTTTCTACATCTGTTAACTGTCTTATCTTTCTAACAGCATAAGCGGCAGAGCTTAGCCGCCCCGCAAGAGATGTTATATGTGGTCCCCATTGTAATTTCTCGTCCAGCGTGATTCCTAGGAAAACCGTCTGATTAATAAATTCCAGTTTTTCTCCATTCACTATGATGTCACATTCGCTACTTCTAACATTAGGTAATTTAAATCTAATGCATTTGGTTTTTTTTTCATTTAGTACCAAATTATTTACCGTAAACCAATCTTGGACTTGAAGAATCGAGTTATTCACGTCGTCCAGATTTGGTGACCGTCGGTCTATTTTAAAGATTAATGATGTGTCATCTGCAAATAACACCATCTTCGGTTGATTTTGAAGTACTTGAGGTAAATCATTCATGTAAACTAAGAAGAGGAATGGACCCAATATCGAACCTTGAGGAACGCCCATTTCCATTTCATACCCTAATGAGTTTATGCCGTTTACTTGAACATTAACCTTTCTATCTTTCAGGTATGATCTAAGTAGATCAAGAGCTGTATTCCTAACCTCATAGTGCTCCAGTTTCAGAAGAAGGGTCTCATGGTTTACGCAATCAAATGCTTTAGAGAGGTCGCAAAAGATTCCAATGGCATCTTTTGCTTCCTCCCAGGCGTTAAAAATGTTCTTTATTAGAGAAACACCAGCGTCAGTGGTACAACGCCCTTTGGTGAAACCGTACTGTTGTTCATGAAAGATGGAGTTTTTATTAAAGTGTCGTAACATTTGATTGAGCATCAACTTTTCAAACACCTTACTGAGAACTGGTAGAATTGATACAGGCCTATAATTGTTGAGTTCTTTACTATATCCGGATTTGAACAAAGGAACTACTTTACTGTGTTTCATGAGATCCGGAAAGACACCTTGGTCTACACTGGTGTTAAATATGACAGCTAAATAGGGCGCAATGGTTTCGATGAAAGTTCTACAGACTTTTACAGACATTCCCCAGAGATCTTCTGTTGATTTAATTTTAAGATCTTTAAAAGCTTTTATAACAGCCTGGGGGTTTTTATGCTGAAACCTAAACTCCAAAGGGCATGCATTTACATTCTTTCTAAGTAAGGCAGCAGAGAACTCGGGTGAGGAATTTAAAGCTTCAGTAGTTTTTAGGGGAATATTAGCAAAAAAGTTTTCAAATGACTGAGCTACTTCTAGATCTGAGTTGATAGGGCCATGTGCAGTTTCTAAATTAAATTCAGTAAGTAATCCATATTCATTCATATACATTTAAAAACAACTAATAATAATTTATTTAAAATATATAGTTAGTCTACTAAAGTAATATAGTGCTATTAATTATAAAATGTCATAAAACAAAATAAATTTCCAATGTACTCAATACGAGCTGTTTGTTGTGGTGGTTAGTAATGCTGGCTGCTGTGCCAAAGGTCGCTGGTTCGAATCCCGCAAGAGTCATGTGTTTGTGTGATGAATACAAATCTTGAAACTCATCAATCCTGATGCAATTATTACCATTATAAAAATTATTATTGTAAGTACAGTTCTTCTTTCATTTTATTAAAAATTTAACCAAGACTAGTGTACTTGCTTAAAATTGTTGTACTAAATAAAGCTAAAAAGCCACATTATCTTAATCTTTGTAAAGAACAAATGCATGTTAGTTTATAAAGATAAATTTTATTTTTGATTAATCTAGATATAAACAACACTTTTTAAGAAATAATAATTAATAACTAGCGATATTTCAATTCGACATTTTTGTAAACGGAAGATGTACCTAGAGATAAATTGCATGTTCATACAAGATAATCCTGGTTGTTTACGTTTGTATTCAATTGATATATTTATGTTTTGTATATGTATAAGTAAAATTAAGCATTCTATTGTTTTATAAAAAGGGAGATGTCATGTATGTGCGGTAATACAATCATTTTAATAAATCAGTCATTGCTCAATCACGGTGTCTCATTGACGTGCCCCTTATATGACAATCTGTCAACTATCTGTATCCTAGCTTTAAGTTTTATAAAGAAATAAAATAAATAAAAATAAAATATTCCGAGCCTTACTAGGTTTGAATGTTGGATGAGGCAGGGGGTAATAACTTCACCCAAACTCTTCAACCTGTACGTCAACGCGCTGTAAGATGAGCTCAGCAGCACCCATGTCGGCTGCCATATTGATGATGTCTGTCTCAATAATATCAGTTACGCGGACAACATGGTGCTGCTGAGTGCTTCTGTATGTGGCCTTTCAAAACTGTTGGGCATCTTTGAAAAGTACGCTCATGTGATTGACATCTTGAAAAAAAAGTGAATGCATGGTATTTCAGGCCTGACGAAAATGTCTGGCAATGATACCTGCCCTAAAATTATGTGGAACACCACTGAAGAGGGTAGAACATTTTAAATATCTTGGACATTTGATGTCCTCTGATCTGAAAGACGATGCAGACATAGAGCGAGAACGCAGGTTGGCTCGTTGAACCCCAGAAGTGAAAACAACATGTTCTAGTCTGTTAGTCCTTCATGTGGACCATTTTGCGTGGGCCATGGCGGCCGACGGTGGTTAATATTCCAACCAGCCCACCTCCCTACAGAAGCCGATCAAAGCTTCTGGTCAGTTCAAGTAGTGCAGACGGAAGCTAGCTCTCTCCCTTGTGCTAGTAAAGTTTGTTACTTATGCATTATGTTTTCTGATAGTTTTGGAAAAGGGTTAGGAAAATTACTTAGCAACAACCTGAGTCATTCTTCTCAAAACTTCTGTATGCCACAGACTTCCTACACACAAATAATGTCTTCAATAATTAGGAATGAATATGATCTAAATGGCATTATTACAGTACTTATAGGTAATATTTATAATGTAACAAAAGATAAATTTACTACTAAAGTTAAATTGCAAGAAAATAATTTTGTGTGCTTTCCCATACTTTGAGCACTTGTCAAATAGGCAAAACAACTACGAGTACATTCACTTGTTAAATAATTACATGCATTTCTTAGTTAGTCACCATAGTGACAAGTTTCTATTTTTTGACACCAACACTTTTGTTGATAAGCTAAGGTCGAAGTCACCTTTAGTTAGCACCACAATTAGTAATAGTACTAATGTTGAGGTGTTTAGCTCAGATAATTTAAACTAGTTTTTAAGACAACAGAAGGTACCACTTATAGTATAGTTCCACTTAAAAACAAAAAGGTATTTTCTAGCACTACAATAGTTAACTGTAGAAAAGGGGCTAAGCAGAAATCCTTGAAATTATTTCATCGAAATATTCAAGTTTTAACTACAAAAAATTGGAAATTGAATTGTTTTTTGAAAAAACAGTGTTTGACATTATTTGCATAACTGAGCATTGGTTAAAAGATTCTGAAATGTTAATTAATTACGAGAATTATAATGTGGCCAGTTGTTTTAACCGAAAATCAATGCTGCGTGGTGGTTAACTAATCCTAATTAAAAGTTGTATAAAATCAAAAGCTCGTAAAGACATAGTTGAACTATCGGTTGAACATAGCGTTGAACTGTCTTGTGTTGAGCTAGATAAGCATGTTATAGTGCGCGTTTACAGAACCCCAAATTATCAAAACTTCTCTATATTTGAGTCAGTAATGGAAGATGTTTTGGCTAAACTTGCAACTGGTAATAAATCAGTTATTATCTGTGGAGACTTTAACATTAATATTTTAGAAAATAATTCAAATACCAGTAGATTATTGAATTTGTTTAAACTATTCAATTTGTCAAATGTGTTTTTGGAACCAACCCCAACAACTACAACTACTGTTTCATGTATTTATAATGTATTTTATTGCTGCGACTATTTAGATAAAGCTATCGTTAATTATCTCCCTTCTGATCACAGCGGTCAAACCGTAACTTTTGAGTCCAACATAGCGATACAAAAAGTGCAGATACAATCCAGACTAATAACATCTGTTAATTTAAATAAATTTAAAAACACTTTAATTTGTTTTGTAAGTTAAGTAATCAGGACCTTACAATGAATAATGTTAATATTTTGTAAAAAGAATTCTTTTCGGTAGTTCAAACCGAGTTTAATAATATTTTTAAGAAGAACCTAATCAGCCCTAAGTTTTTATATAATGTCTGGGCAACTAAAGGACTTAGGAAAAGTAGGGAAAAACTTTTCGAGCTGTATGGCCTTAGCCTTATATTAACACGGAAACTTTTAATAAGTATGTTGCTTCTTACTCATTTTTTTTAAGAATTCTTGTAAGGCAGCTAAAGCCTTATACATTAGCAACAAGGTAAAATCAGCAGACAATAAAATGAAGACGGTTTGAAAAATTATCAATAATGAAACGAACAGGATCAAAAAGCAAAATTCTGATTACACACTGGAGACGTCATGTGGTCTCATTTGCGATAACAAAAAAGTTGCTCAGGAATTTGTAAATTTCTTTACCAGTGTCCCACTAAAAACCACTGAAATCTTAAATTCTTCGCCCTCGCTTGCTTTTGATTTAATGAGGGCGAATGTTTCAGCCTGCCCAATTGAATTTAACTTTAAGCCTATTAACCCCTTTACAGTAATAAAATCTTTTAAGTAAATCAAGATCAAAATGACCGTAGATCTTTGGGGAATGTCTATTAAAGTCTGTACCTCCATGATTGAAACTATATCACCTTACTTAGCCTTAATATTTAATTTGTGTGTGGATCAAGGAGTCTTCCCGGATCTAATGAAATATAGTAAGGTAATACGGCTTTTCAAATCCGGGGACAGTAAAGACACTAATAATTATAGACCTGTGTCCATGCTGCCGGTTTTCAGCAAGGTTTTTGAAAAGATAATGCTTAATCAGATGCTCAATCATTTTGATACTAATAAAATCCTTCACGAGCAACAGTATGGTTTCACCAAAGGGTGTTGTACGACCGACGCTGGTGTTACCTTATTAAAACATATTTTTAACGCGTGGAAAGAGGCTCAAGACGCCATAGGAATCGTTTGTGACCTCTCCAAGGCATTTGATTGCGTCGATCACGAAACCCTGCTTTTGAAACTTGAGCATTACGGACTTCGAAAACTTGCGCTCAGTTTAATAAAATCTTATTTAAATGACAAACAACAGGAAGTTCAAATAAATGGTGTTAATTCACTTGGTTTAAAAGTAAAAATGGGTGTTCCACAAGGCTATATTGGGTCCTTTCCTCTTTTTAGTATATATTAATGACCTACTCCATTTATTAATAAATCAACCACAAATGGTTTTATTTGCTGACGATACTTTCTTAATTTTTAAGGTAGATAGACGTGCTTCAAATTTTGACGACGTAAATAATGCCCTACTGTTGGTCCAAAATTGGTTCTCGGCTAATAATTTAGTACTAAAGGGAAATAAAACTAAGTGTATAAGATTTTCTTTACCAAACGTCAAGAGTAGTGATTGTGAGATAGTATTGAATCAAGAGAAACTAGAATTCGTCGATAAAACAGTTTTCTTGGGGATCACGCTCGACTCAAGGCTACAATGGGGTCCTCATTTAATATCTCTGGCAGGACGGCTAAGTTCAGCAGCTTACGCTGTCAGAAAAATCCGTCAATTTACTGATGTAGATACCGCGAGGCTGGTCTATTTTAGTTACTTTCATAGTATCATGTCTTACGGTATTTTACTTTGGGGAGTCTATTTTTATTCTGCAGAAAAGAGCCATCAGAGCCATACATAATCTCCGCAGGCGCGATTCTCTAAGGGAATTGTTTAAGGATATTAACATCATGACTGTGCCTTGTCAATACATCTATGACAACATCATGTACGTAAGATTTTTTTTACATCTTTACATTAAAAGAGGTGAAAGACATAATTATAGTACTAGAAATCGGGACCTATTGGCTCAACCAAGTTTCAGACTGGCTAAAGTAGACTCATCTTTCATGGGGTACTGTCTAAAATTTTATAATAAAATACCTCCCCACATAATTCAACTGAATGAGACAAAATTCAAACCCTTTGCCAAACGCACACTATGCTGGCAGGCGTATTATAGGTTAGGGGATTGCATAACTGATAAAAATGCCTGGCTTAATGCTGGTCCTGCTCCACACCACAACTAATTAATTGACATTTGAAACACTGTTGAAGCTGCTGAAGATTGTAAGAATATAATTGCATTATATAAACTCAATCTCCTTTTTATTAAATAGATGCATTGCACAGATGTGATTACTTTGTACTATAGAGATACCATTTACCGGGTAATGTCATAGATTGACTTGAATGTGCCCTGGCGGCTGATAGTATGTCATGCTCACTCAAATGTCTCGCTGACGGTGGCGCGTGTGTCGGATCATTTAGCTCCCTTGAAAATGGTTGAGCTGAATGGTGCTGATCAATGCGTCATGTTCGTGAACGGGCGCCGTCAGTTGGGACTGGTCATCTCTTAGCTGCCACGGCTTATTTTAATAATTAATTTGCTGGATTGTTTTTAAATATGTGTTGCTGCACTCTGGGCGCTTTTAACGTGTATGTGTTTTGTTCATCGTTCTCACTTATAGTGTCAACATTAATCGATGTAACTAATATATTTGTAACAACAATATTATTTAAAAGAGTGTCCATTTAGTTTCTTGCCCGTTCTTCTCCATAGTGACCTACTGCGCTTTGGAGCTTCATATTTCTGACTGACATATTCCTTAACAATTCAAAAGTGCCTGTAAATGGTTTAATTGAAATAAATGATTTGAGTTGAGTTGGTCTATTGAGAACATCTGTGAAAGATCCGGGTGTCCCGAAGGTTTCTGTTCTTGTCTAGCTCAAAGAGCACATGCGCAACGGTTTCGTCCGACTCCATGCAAACTCTGCACAGGGGACTGTCCGTAATGCCCATTGTGTGAAAGTGTTTGTTAAGCGAGCAGTGTCCTGTGATGGTCCGGCGTAATAAACGTCTGGTTAGCCTGTCATCTAAGTATGGCAAAGCTTCCTTGGACTGCCTGCAGCCTGGTGTCGAGGTCCACCACCTCTCGCCTTGTGTGTGAGTGGACTCCTGCAGCCACCTGCGTATCTGGTCTGAAGGGGATGGGTATGATGGGGATTCAGGCCCGCAAGCCGACGCGCTGGATGCTCTCCTGGCAAATTCGTCAGCTGCGTCGTTGACTAGTGATCCGCTGTGTCCTTTTATCCATTATATTGTCACCGTGTTACAGTTAAATACCGTTACTCATTCTAGAGCATTGTGACATTCTAGTGTTAGACTCGAAGTAATATGTTCTTTCCCTAATGGTTGGAGGGCTGAGACGGATAGACGGTGTTAAACATTACCAGCGGACTTGATATGTTTAAATTGAGGTCATGTGAGAAAACTCCGGCTCCTGTACCGGATCCGGGTTTTGAGCCATCGGTGCATACTCTCAATTCATTTGTGCCTGAGTAGCTTTTGAAAGTAGTGTCGCTTCGGGGTTTTGTCGCAGGGTGATGCCATCATTGGTTGTCGGTTGACCGCATCTTCTACTCCCGCACGATAAAGTATATAGGTGGCAGCCCAAGCATTGCCTGTAGGGCAGCAGTGGGTGTGGTTCTCATGCAGCTAGTGATTGCGACTTTAGGAAGACTTTGGTTTAGTAGAAGATGGAAGAAATATTCGTTGTCGACGAATGAATGTGTATGATAAATCATTAGGAAAATAATCCGAATTTTATACTATTTTACAAACTACAATCTACCAATAAAAACGTGTACATTAAATTTAATAAAACGTTTGCAAAAACATAAACAATTGGGTTGGGTTATTTCGTCCAATCACATTATGAAGATCCGTGTTGTGAGTTGTGAATTGCAGACGTGCGTGCTCTACACCTGCGGGCCTATTACGAACTTTTAAAAAACCAGGCAAGTTCCAGGCAATTCATTTCACGGGCTGCTTAAATTTCTTATTATGACATTCCTAGTTCTGAGCGACTTCACGCTGGGTAGTTTGTCTATGGCTGGCTTGTAATTCTCTGACGTAACGTTCAGTAACCCAATTATGTATTTATAGGGAAGTTACGATTTTGTTTAAATCACGTATTTTATGATAAAAATAATAAATACCATATATTAAACTAGTTAGTCTAGTATAGTAGGTGAAAATATGAACGCAATTTATATTGTGCTATTCTAAATTTTTTTTTTTAAATATAATATTTCCTGTTTGCAAATTGTAACGCGAGGTTTCCGAACGTATTCCACTTGAAGGTCAGCGGGGAATTCGACAACTTCAATGAAAGTATTGTTTGTCAAACATTAGTTAATAACAATAACATTATGAAAGAACACTATCGTATTGTTTGTTTAATGGAAGGATCCATTCTAAGATTTACGGAGTACGAGTATAAACAAAAAGATGGCGAAAGCGTTATTGAGTATTTCAATTAATATTCATGTTTTTAACATGATATAATATTAATACAATGTAAGTTTTATTTTAATAGTGGATGAGCGTTCTCGCCCTCGCGCGTTACCTAACTTATGTTCAGCTGGAAAGATTGTTGGAGTTTTTATACTACTTCCAAGAACTCTGAAGAAATCTCAGTGATTTGCATCTACTATAGAAAATGTTGGCTGGGACATTGAATGAGAGCCTATAACACCAGTAGGGCGTTGGTAGGAGCCAGTAGCATACTATGATAATGCAACCAAAACCTAAAATGAGAATAATGTTTAGTTAAAACTTTACGTAAAGTTCATACTTAATAAAAACAACTACCTTAGTCTTCACGGATATATCCGTGGATTTTGTAAGCCCCTTATGGGTTAAAGGTAAACACCAAAAGGAAAGGCCGTTGTTAGGATTTCAATAATACGTTTATTATCCTTTTATTTATTTAGTGGAAAGTGTATTTTACTATTCTTAGCCTTGCGTGCGATCACACGTCTCATGACATGTGAGGCCTCAGCTGCTCACAAAGATTCAGTCCCAAGTCGTGAACTGCACATCATCCATGTCGAACGCATTAGATTGGTCACGAAGTCGTCTACTTTTATTACTTGATGCACAAGTTTGCCGAGAAGAATCACTTTCCAGGAACTCAAACAGTTCATTTTCGTCACACATGATTATATTTTCTTATTTTATATGGAAAACACTCCAATAATTTCCAATTAAACCCTAAACAATTCAAAAAAAGCTCCTCTGAAGCAGCGTAAACTGAATGGATTGTGAGGAATGTGAGGTTACTTTTTGACAGTTCTAATACGGAACGAAATGTCAAACGAACGTTCGTAATACGGTATTGCCAGGCAATATTCGGCCAGAAGTCGGCCAGGGTGTCACGTGACCGCTGACTGGCTTGTTTGACGAGTTCATAATACGAAATTGCAAGGCAGTTCTGTTTACGCCGTAAACTGCCTGGAAATAAGAGTTCATAATAGGGCCCCTGGTAGTTTTATTTATATAGACCAGTATCCGTGTTGCCGGTATTCAGCAAGGTTTTCGAAAAGGTAATGCTCAATCAAATGCTTTATCATTTGAACATCAACAAAATCTTACACGAACAGCAATATGGTTTCAGCAAAGGTTGCGTTGCACGAAGACTGGAGTGTCCTGAGATCACGTCAGCGGCATGTGGCCTCTGCAGCTCCTATTTCTTTAACGGATGTCAAGACGTGGATGTGTCAGTTCTATTCAGAACTTTTTGTTTCTGTGTTTCTTTAACTGATGGTCAAATCGTGGAGGTGTCAGTCCTTTCAGAACTGTTTGCTTCTGTGTGTTCTTTGTATGATGGTCAAAACGTGGTAAAGTGCTGTGATGAGTGGTGGCTACACTACACAAGCAAGCCGCTGCATTTTTCGAGATCTCTTTGGGCTGTACTCAGGTCTGTCCTAGGCCACCAGACCAACGAGCCGTACGTGATAATTGGTCGAATGACAGTAGTGTATAGCCAGTAGGTGACCTTGGGGCTAATCCCTCAATTTCTGCCAAGCATTCGCTTGCACTGAGATATGCTGACTTTTGGAGTGATGTAGTTGGTGTGTTTTGCCCAATTCAGCTGTTTGTCCAAATAAATGCCTAGGTATTAGGTTTCGGTTGATAGGCTAAGGGTAGTACCAAAGAAGCATGGTAGTTGTAGTGTCGTTAGTTTCCTCTTTTTTGTAAAGAGAATGAGTTCTGTTTTTGTGGGGTTGACGGACAGCTGGTGTCTGTTACACCAGTCCTCTACTATTTTCAAGGCTTGGCGCATAAGGTTGTATAAGGTATTTTCTTTGGTGCCATTTATTATTATGGTTATATCATCGGCATAGCCCACAGTAAAGTAGCCTTTGTTATTAAGTGTTCTGATGAGGCTGTCCACAACCAGGTTCCACAGAAACCGCGAGAGGACGCCCCCCTGCGGGCTGCCCTTCGCTGCAATGGCCCTTGTGGTGTCGTTCACTGTTACCTGAACAGCTCTCAGTTTGAGCAAATTGGTGATCCACCCACTCAGGGCCGGGTCGATATTGTGTCTGTCGAGGGCCATGTTGATGCTTCCAAACGTGGTTTTGTCAAAGGCGCCCTTGATATCAATGAAGACGGCTAGTGCTGAGCATTTGTGATCCACGGCGCATTCAATTTTGGATACTACGCTATGTAACGCAGATTCCGTTGATCTGCCTGTGGAGTACGAAGGCAGTTGTTTGTGAAGTGGGTTTGCCTGAAGAGGTCCGTCACGAATGTATCTATCACAGAGTCTCTCGAGGGTTTTCAGTAGGAAAGATGTGAGGCTTATGGGCCTATAGGTCTAGGGTTGCGTGTAGTCGGATTTGCCTGGTTTGGGTATGAAAATGACTTTCACTTCGCGCCAAGCTAGGGGTATGTGTCTGAGTGCTATGCAGACTCGATAGGTCTCCACCAGGCATCATCATCATCATCATCATCAGCCTATATTCGTCCACGGCTGGACATAGGCCTCCCCTAATGAGCGCCATAGCGCCCTGTCTTCAGCTTGACGGCCATGGTGTCAGTAAATCACCACCCCCCCCCCCCCTTGTAGAAGGGCTAAGAAGATGCTATTCAGCCCTGCAGACTTATAAGGCTGGAAGGTGTTTATGGCCGACTTTATCCGGTCTTCTGTTACTATACTGTGGGCTCTAGACCAGTCTTGATCCGTTGGGGTCCAGTTTGGTTCAGCTTCCCACACCTTGTCCTCCAGGAGTTTGCAGTCTGGGAAGTGAGTCTCTACGAGAAGTTTACTGGTTTTATGGTCGTTGGTCTAGTGGTCGCAATCGCTACTGCTGAGCATGAGGTCCTGGGTTCGATTCCTAGGTCGGGCAACGTGTTATTGGGTTTTTCTATCTGGAATTTCTCAGTAGCAGCCCGAAGTCTGGATTTGTGCCAGGTAGATGGCAATAGGCTCGCCCCCTATTACATGGGACACCTCTGCCCAACCCTTCGGGGAAACAAGGCGTGATGTTATGTTATGTTATGTTAGTGAGTATGAGTTATCGGGGTTTTTCAGCGCGCCGAGGGTTCGGTTCTGATCAGTTGATAGGATTTTAAAACATATAAATAACGTTGAAAAACAACATTGTTCAGAGCATATTGTACATCATTATACACGAGCAGCCTGTGGGTCTCATACACGCTCATGTAATATTTGTACTATCGACGACTTTTTCGCATAACCCCCATAAGGGCGATTTTGGCGTGCACGGGCCAGTGGCTACCCCCGCCTGCATTGTTTTCATCCACCAATAGCGCTTCAACGCACATTATAAAAAAAGGTTCTGAACAAGTTAACAAAAAACTGTAAACATTAAGCTATTAAGATTGTTATTTTTGCCTTCTCAAGTTTTCGACGGAAGTAGGACCGACGTGCCTTAGATTTTTATTTGATTGAGATGACTAGTCATGTTGTATTGTTGTGTTGTAAGGGCGTAACTGAAATGTTTAGGTAACCCTAAGCTTGGAAATAAATGTTTTAGACTGTGCTGAAACTATACTAGAAGCAGAAGAAGTTTTCATAATATTGAATATGAATAAATACTTAAGTTCGGTAGGAAAAGGAGTTCGAAGAGACAAGAGGATACTGAGAAAGGATGAACGGTCATATAAGGGACAGGAGTAAAAAATGTGAACTAAGTCGCCTACGTCTGTGCCACACATGCAAATGGGGTTCTTGATGATATGAAGTTTAGCAAGAAGGGCTGGAGAGGCTGTGTGAGCTGAGGGACGCCGCTCTGAAAACCATACAGCTTCACGGTAACCAACATGCATACAGCTCGGGTAAGTCGACCAAATCTGCTCTACACCTGGTAGTTTTATTTATATAGACCAGTATCCGTGTTGCCGGTATTCAGCAAGGTTTTCGAAAAGGTAATGCTCAATTTTGATTGAGAAGATGCTCGTGTAAGATTTTGTTGATGTTCAAATGATAAAGCATTTGTGCTTTATCATTTGAACATCAACAAAATCTTTTACGAACAGTAATATGGTTTCAGCAAAGGTCGTTGCACGACTGACGTTGTTGTCACTTTACTAAAACACATATTTCCAGCGTGGGAAGAGGCCCAAGATGCTATAGGAATTTTTTGTGACCTCTCTAAGGCATTTCACTGCGTTAATCACGGAACCTTGCTCCTACTCGTAAAACTTGACCATTACGGACTAGGTAAACTTGCGTTAAGTTTAGTTAGATCTTATTTACAAGATTGATAGCAAAAAGTTCAAATTAATGGTGTCAATTCACTTGGTTTAAAAGTAAAAATGGGTGTCCTACAAGGCTCGATATTAGATCCTTTCCTCTTTTTAGTATATATTAATTATCTACCCCATTTATTAAAAAAAACAACCACAAATGGTGTTATTTGCTGACGATACTTCCTTGATTTTTAAGATAAGTAGACGTACATCAAATCTTAACGACGTTAATAACGCTCTACTGCAGGTACAAAATTGGTTTACTGCTAATAATTTAGTATTAAATGGGAAAGAAACAAAATGCATAAGGTTTGCTTTGCCTAATGGTAAAAGTAGTGATTGTGACATGGTATTGAATCAAGAGAAACTGGAATTCGTTGAATAGAAACCCCAAGCAATAAGTCGGTAATCGTAAAACTTAAATTTTACAGGAAATATGCATTTTTGTTTTAATTGAATACGTATCTTTTCAAGGAGTCGACTTACTTTATACTTATCATTATTTTATGGACAAATCACAAAAAATCTTTAGAAATTATAATCTATGTATCTATGTGTTATTCTGATGTGTATATTATATTACTGTAAAGTTTCATTAAAATCTGATCAGTACTTTTTGCGTGAAAGAGTAACAAACATCCGTCCATTATTATTATAGTAGGAAGTAGGATAGTAGGTAAGATAGAAGGATTAGTAGAAAAGTAGGATTTTTTATTGTATCTAATGTACACAAAGACGTAGTGGAATCTGAGATTGTGGATTATATTTATTAAAAACCTAAAGCGAAGGTATCACCTGTGAAAACAAAGATGAAAAAACAGAAAGAAGACAATTCTTATACTATAAAATCTCAGTTCCGTCACAAAAAATGGATGTTTTCTTAGACGATAACTTGTGGCCGTCTGGAATAACATTTAGAAGATTTATAAATCTAGTTGATAAGCCAACGGGTTCACGAGTTCCTGGCGTGAATAAGCAATTAGTAAATAGACTACATGGTCAACTATCTAATTTAACCACGTTTGGCCAGTCGGCTAAACGTTACGTTACAGCAAGAGAATCACCAAAGAAAAAAATGGAAGGAACCGGTCTTGAAATAATCTTCTCTAATCTTACTTTTTTTTACCAATCATCAACCAGTACTCCATGTATTAATATTATTGAGAGAAATAATAAATAGAGTTATTAACGGTGGAAATATACGTTTCATTCCTAGTGACAAATACTGTGTGTGTAATACGCTCTCCAAATTGAGTGGCGTGAGACGCCCTAGCCGGCTATTCTTGAACTGGGAGTTATTCGACGCTGGTTCACTCCACCCACGTGTCATTGGAAGACAAAGGACACTCCTCCTGGCAAGCGAGAGGCGCTGCCTCAGAAGTTGAGTAACGTGAACCCTCTTGTTGATAATTTCTTCTTTTGGACAGATTTGAGCACCTCGCGGGTTCCTCCGCGACGAACCAGGACCGACGCGAGCTCCCTCACAACGGGCTGCTGGCTGGTGGAGCGGCTGCTGCGAACTTCCACTTGACAGACCGCGGGCCAGAGGATCGTCCTACGTGAGCTTCGACTAATTTTTAATTTAATATCTTTTTCTACGTAATTTTGTATTTCATATTTTACAAATTAAAATAACTTGTAACCACGTTTAGCCAATCGGCTAAACGTTACGTTACACTAAGCAGTAGATTTTTTGTTATAATTGCAAGTCTATCAACCGTTCGTTGGACTACGTGAGAACATTATGTAAGCAAGCCGATATTGTGGCCTTTCAAGAAACCTGGTTGTTTCCACACGACTTAGCTGTCCTTGGGGAAATTAGCAACGGATTTGGTTTTACCTAGAAGTCAGCAATTGACACGTCTGTTGACATAGTACGAGACCCTATGGCGGTGTAGCAATAGTGTGGCGGAAAGATGCCTTCGATTCTATGACTGTGCTTGAAACTAATAGTGTGCGGCTGTCGTGAATAAAAGTGAGTGCCAATGATCGATCGTTCGTAGTGTTCTCTGTTTACAGAGACTTCAATTTACAAGTCTCAGAGAGATGAGTTCAATAATTGAAAATACACAAGTGGCGTCAGTTTATATGCTGGGGGACTATAATGCAAATCCTGGTGAACGGTTCGGTAGAGAACTGGAAAGATTCTGTTGCGACCAACTATGGTCATGTATAGACATCGATAAGTTAGATAGTGCCTTCACTTTTGTAAGTGATGCTCACGGTACCACTCTTTTCTAACAGCATAAGCAGCTGAGTTTAGCCGCCCCGCAAGAGATGTTATATGTGGCCCCCGTTGTAATTTCTCGTTCAGAGTTGTTGAGACCGCTCCCCTTAAAATCGCCGCGCGCAGGCGGCAGTGAACGAGAGGTGCGGGGACGGCGACGGAGTGAACCAGTGAGCCAGCTCTGTGATCTGGACGGGCGGGGACTACTCACCTACTCTGTAGGCGCGTCGAGTTGTCATCTCTGTCGCAGGTCGTCGCCGCCGGGCCTCCCCTGGGTAACTCGGGGTCTCACCTGGCGGTGACAGACCACCGAGATGTCGTGAAGAAAGCGGCGCTTTGTTATAAGCGTCGCGGCGCTTCTACATAAACAAACAAGAATTCATACATTCATACTCGGGCGCGCCCGATACTTTATTGCCAAGACGCAAACTTAATGAGGAGCCCGTAATTACGGGCCACCGTATGGCATCCGCGGCCAGGGGGCGAAGCCCCGGCACCGCATGCAACGCCCCCTTACGAAGGCGCCGCGATATAGTTACGAGCGGGCCCCCGCGCCACGACAGTTTAGCTACCGCACGCATCCACGGACGGCTGCGCTTACGCTTTTTTGAACTACAATCTCGTTTGCATTTTTATATCGACCG
Source organism: Dasypolia templi (assembly GCA_963555695.1). Lineage (NCBI taxonomy): Eukaryota > Metazoa > Arthropoda > Insecta > Lepidoptera > Noctuidae > Dasypolia > Dasypolia templi. Next base: position 4,327,633 of record OY743147.1, read on the forward strand.
TTGTAAATTCATTTTCATTTCTTATTATACACGTTATACAGTCCACTACAGTTTTCATTTTGCGCCACTTCGACCTATCGCCGCGATCATTAAAACCGTCTGATTAATAAATTACAGTTTTTCCTCCATTCAATATGATGTTACATTCGCTACTTCTAACATTAGGTAATTTTAATATAATGCATTGTTTTTTTTTTTGTCACATAATCCCAAATTATTTACCGTAAACCAATCTTGGACTTGCAGAATCGAGTTATTCACGTCGTCCAGATTTTGTGACCGTCGGTCTTTTTTAAAGATCAGTGATCTGCAAATAACACCATCTTCGGTTGATTTTGAAGTAGTTGTTGTTTTGCTTGAAACAAAACCAATGAGTTACACTCTTGTTGGCGATTACTGTTCGTTGGATGTCGTTTACACGTGTTGAATTTATATTTGCGATTTCTTTGACTAGCTTCCAGTTTTCCTTTGGGTTTTTTGTATGTTTAATTAATTCAGATTTTTCATAAGTGTCCCTAACTTTGTTCAGAATGTCGTTGCCAGTCTCGGTATTTATAGTAGGTAGTTTTTAGGATGTTATTTTTAGGGTATTTTGTATGGTGCAGATGTAGTTTGTCCATATGCCTTATGCATCGAAGTAGGCCTGGAGTAATCTACGGCTTAAATACTCTTTTGCGTTGTTTATTATGTCAACAAGAAATTGGACCGCAGAATTAACGTTTTTTTATTGTGCATAATATATAACTATTTGAAAGTTGGTGTCTTATTTCGTCTGTTACTTTTACATAATTTATCCTATCTTGAGTTTTATTTTAAACTTCACGGGATAAGCGTGATTCTAGTGTGAGACATACAGGAAAGTGATCGGTGACAGATGACTACAGAACTACATTCGGTTTTACGTTTATATGGTCAAAGCATGTTTTGTTTTGGGTTGGAAGGCTGTGTCCCGGTAAAAGACCGTACGTGGCAAGCATATTAAGATACATGTGCGAGCGTGCATCCATATTGTCAGGGTTGATATTCAAGTTTATGCCCCCAGTTAAAATTATGGTACCAAATGTCGATAGAGTTCTTAAAACATTATCACAAGAGTTAAGGACACTAGTGATGTTTTGAATTGAGGAAGATCTATATATTGCTATTACGGCTACTTTAGTTCCGAGTTTTATGACAACGCAGTTCGCACCTATAAATTGTAGTTCGTATACTTCATGCTTCAATGTTGAACACCCTCGTTTTGCGTCGCATAGTTTTTAGTCGCGTAGGGGTGGTGGTAGAGCATTTTTATTCGTCCAACACACAGAGTGCCATGATAATTATGTCAAAGTCTAAACCGACATTTGCAAGAAAAACCTCGAACTGTGACATATTTCTTCTCTTCGAATGTTTTGCGTGATCATAGGAGTTTTATATGGTAATTATTTATATATCGAGCGGCACTGCTTGTTTCACACGTAATGGAGTTGGACACTCGGAAGTTTTCTAGTTCGGTATTTATTTGCTGTGTACATTTTTGTGCGGTAAAAATAATTAACGGTTGATTTATTGGTGCCATGAATGGTACAAGGTTAAAATATTATTTCTATGATTTCTAGAATATTTTTATTATTTAAACCAACTTTACCATAATTTGGTATAACAGCCATGCGCCAGAGACTGCGCAGGCCAGAAATTATTATTTTTAGAATATGTATGTTTGGAATTGTTTGTCTATTTTGTGATTTGTATGTGGGTAGTTGTAGTTGTGTTTATGTGTTGTTTATTATTAAGTAATAATTGTTTCTTTTTGGTTGCTACAATTTGTTTAATATATTTAATGTTTTATTTAATGTTTAATTAATTAATTATTAATTAGTCTACACAAGTTCTTAAATGTACAAGTAGCATGATACGAGATTCTCACTAACAGAAGACTTAGACAGATTAAGCAGCGGGCCCCAAACTAGGCACAGCTTGGTCACCCAAACACTACACCTAGTTAACAATCCAACGTTTCTGCTAGCGCAAGATTGTCTTGACAAAAAATAAAAAACATAAAAATAAAAATAAAATACAATAAATTGATTACCTACAAAATATAATAAATTGATTACCTACAAAATATTATAAAAAATTATAACATACATGGAAAACAGGTAAGGTGAGTAAGTGTGTGGTGCAAAGAAAACTTTCTGTGTCCTCATAAGTCCGACCCAGCGACCATTCGTTTAGTTTAGTTTTGCCCTCAGCTGGAGCGTTTATTGTTAACTTTTATGAGGCTGATAAAGTTGAAGCAAAACAACAGGTTTTACAGACTAAAATACTTTTATTATCACGACCATTCTAAGGCTCCATTAACAATTGAACAATGACAACTATTTACTTTTCATCATTATAATATATGTAACAATGTTGCTAACTAAAAAGTACTTAATACATTGACCTATTCTAACACCCCCCCTCAATGTAATAGGTACATACTACAACATCATGATTTTCTTCTAATATTTTAGCATTAAAATTCAGATCCATAGGGGTACACATTTCTTTACAATTCTGCATTTTAAATTTTTGTAAAACATTTTCAAGATATTCTTTTTGACTCAACTCAGTAATTCCATTTTCTAAATCCTGTTTCACCCTTATACCTAAGTAATTTGAAACTAAGCCCAAGTCTTTCATTTTAAATTCATTATTCAACATTGACTTAAGGTCACATATTTCTGATGGTGATAAATCACCATCTTTTTCATCACTAGATCCCTCATCACTTGTACATGGCAGGTATAAAGTTTTTCCACTCTCAGCGGATAAATTACTTTCTTCACAGTCACTGGTCTGTTCTTCACCTTCACTATCTCCGGGCTGCTCTTTAAATTCCACACTAGACTTCTCACTCCCTTCCTGTGGAACTTTAGTATCATACTCAAGCATAACAAACTGCTCCTTTTCTTCCTCTTGCTCACTTGCCTTCATAAAAACAACATCCCTCTTTACTTCAACACTATTATTTTCTGGGAAAAATATTCTGTAGCCTTTAACATTTTCACCATATCCTACCATCAACCCTTTCTCACCTTTCCTGTCCCACTTTCTTCTTTTTTCCTTTGGGATGTGGACATATACTGGAGAACCAAAAGCCTGTAGTTGATGAATGTCAAAGCTTTTATTAGTCCACATTTCATAGGGTGATTTTCCTTCTTTGCCTTTTCCTGTCCTGTTTAAAACAAAAGCAGCAGTGTTTACTGCTTCAGCCCATAGTTTCTTGGGCAGGTTTTTGGCATGCAACATTGCCCTTGCTGCTTCAACAAGTGTTCTATTTTCCCTTTCGGCTTTGCCATTCTGTTCAGGTGTATAGGTTACAGTTGTTTGATGAATTATCCCTCGTTTAGAACACATTTCTGTCACTTCTTTGTTCACGAATTCCAGTCCATTGTCAGTTCTAAATGTCTTGACTTTGTTTCCAGTTATATTTTCTGCTTTATTTAGAAACTCCTCCAGACAGTGTTTGATTTCATGTTTGGCTTTAACGAAATACACAGTTCTAAAGTTTGAGTGATCATCTTTGAGAATCACAAAATATCTCGACCCACCAATCGATTCTTCCTCCATGGGTCCGCAGGTATCCCCATGTATTATTTCACACGTTCTGGTACTTATAGTTTCAGGCAACCGGTGTATCTTTCCTTCCAAGCAGCTTTCACACTGAGGCACATGAGTTTGCTTTAATTCAATGTTATTTTTCTCCAACACTTTCTTCACATGATCAAAATTTTGATGTGCAAGTTTTTCATGACACTCTTTTAACACAGATTTTACTTGGGATACGTTTGCTACCTCGCATTTATAACGTACGTCCAAATAGTACATTTCTCCGTTACGGTTAGCCACCGCAGAAAGTTTGTTTTGTTTGTAAAACTTACACATACTTTCGTTTGTCACCATGACATATCCTCTATCTGTCGCACAATTCACAGAGAATAAATTTGTTTTTAAGTCCGGCACGTACAAAACATTGTCTATGGTCGTATTTATCCATTCGCGGCTATTATAAACCTGTACCGCCACCTGTCCACAACCATGTGCACTAATTGCGTTCCCATTACCGACAATCACTGATTTATTTGACAGTGCAGAATATGTGGTGAATAAATTTCGTTCACAGCAAATATGTTGACTTGCGCCGGTATCCACTAACCACTGTGATTGTTGAAAAAGTCCACTTGAACTTGCTATCACGAACGCGTTACTGTTTCTGTCCTTATTTTTTCTAAACCAACACTCGCTTTTAACATGTCCCGATTTGTTGCAGTAAAAACACTTTTTACCAGATTTGTTGTCACTAGCTGAACCTGTCGAACTGGCATTACGGTTGTTTATGTTACTCCGACACTCGCTTTGATAATGTCCCATTTTGTTGCACTTGAAACATTTTACGTTACTCTTATCTATTTTGTTAGCAACAAAAGCTGATGATTGCCGGGACACCTCCCCTCTTTCTTTTAATCGTTCCTGTTCTATCAATAGTCTAGCGACGAGATTATCGTATGTTTGTTTATCATCCGGCGCTGACTCCCACGCGGACACAAAATGTTTGTAACATTCTGGAAGCGACATCAAAACCTTTGTGATGACGAATTTTTCTGAAATATCTTCTCCCATCTGTTTTAACTGGTTTTTCAATTCTTCAATTTTAGACAAAAATACAGACATTTCTGCGCCTTCCTCGTACTTATATTGGAAGAAACGTTGTTGTACGATATGTATGCTAGTTTCAGACTTTTGTTCATAGACACTAGCCAGTTTCCTCCACATCTCCGCGGACGTAGTACAAGTTATAATATGCATCATCGCGTTTTCTGACATTCTTGTCACAAGCCATGTCTGGGCTCTTGCGTCTTTTTTCTCCCATGTTTCCTTAACAGCCGCCGCCTCCGGCTTTACACTTTTCCCTTCTACCACATCTAGTAAATCTTGACTCCGTAATAGAATGACAGATTGAAATTTCCACACATTCCAATTTGATACTCCCTCCAGCTTTAAATGCAAACCAGGAGTTCTTAAGTTGTCCTCCATCGTCGTGCTTACTTCCTGCTCGTCCTGTCCTTGACGAATCAAGTAATTTTCCTTCCTGCTAGCCAAACCTCACGCGTATTCCGCGAAGATGCCAACAGTATTTTTTCGACGAAAGCAGTATCCGGCCCTTTGTTTTGCTCAGAGATACAGGATTATGTGTCTGGGCCCATAACCTGATAGATTTGAAGCAAAACAACAGGTTTTACAGACTAAAATACTTTTATTATCACGACCATTCTAAGGCTCCATTAACAATTGAACAATGACAACTATTTACTTTTCATCATTATAATATATGTAACAATGTTGCTAACTAAAAAGTACTTAATACATTGACCTATTCAAAAGTGACCGTAGGATGAACAGCTAAAGTACGCGTAAAACCCTGGATTCCGTATAAAGTTCGTCCGTAGAGAAACACCGCGGCCTTCCCCGAAGTACCTTGAGAACAGCCCGCTGGGCCCGTTCCAGCTCCAGCATGCATGTCTTGGCGGCGCTGCCCCAGACACTTACACAGTATTGTAGGACAGATTGGCATAGAGATGTGTTAACCTGTAAACATACGTTCTTAGGAGCACTGACTCGTAAGAGTTTTGTAATGTAAATGAACTTGCGAGTCTTTTTTGCGAGTGTTCTAATTTGTGCTTTGAAGGAAAGGTTCTGATCGATTAAGACACCTAAATATTTTTTGGTTTCTACTCTGACAATGGCGGTGTAGTTTAAACATTGCATTTGCTATTGTGTATTTTAAGTGTGTCAATGTTTGGTCCACTAGATCGAGTGACGTGAAAGGTTAAGAAATTAGTTTTTTTCAAGTTCAGTGTTAAGAGATTTTGCTTTAGCCATGTTGCTGGTGCATGGTCTTTTCCCAAGTAGTACCATGAAAATAATAGCAGTATCATCGGCCTAGCAGATCACAACCGACTGTGCAATAGTAAGCCTCAGAATGTCATCCATGTATATGATGAAGAGGGTTTGTCCCAAAATACTACCCTGAGTGCCTCAGTGCCCGAAGATGACCGGAAGACTACCGCTGACACTATCTTCAATTCTAACGAGCTGATGTCGATTAGTCAAGTAACTGCTGAACCAATCCAAGGACAGGCCTCTGACACCAAAGGATAGTTTTTTTTAGCAGTGTAAGTGCAATACCTACACTGCAAAAAAAAACTAGAATCCTTAAAACCGGTGCAAAAGGCCTTGGCACCTGAGCTGAACGGTAGCCTTCGTCGATGTTTGAAGCCATTATGCCCGTCAGCAGACTCACGGCTTGCTCAGTAGACCTCCCTCGCCGACAGCCAAACTGACGCTCTGAGAGTAAAGAGTTTTTCTCTAAAAAGCTCACGAGGCATTTGTTTATCAGTTTTTCGAGGATTTCAGATGTCATGGAAAGCAATAAAATTGGCCTGTAGTTATCAGGGGCTTCCTTGGCACCACTCTTGTGAATCGGCGTGATGACAGCAGTCTTCCAGCAAGTAGGAACGGCTCCAGTTTCCATGCTCAGATTGCAGGTGTATTTTAAGTGTTCCAGGATGTGTTTCTTTGTGTGTTTAAGGAGCCAGGAGTCCTGGAGCGCTGTCGTCCCTGAGATTGTCTATGATGTTACCAATTTGTGTATTGTCAGTAGGGTGTAAAAACAGTGAGTCTTTAGGTGGGTTTTTAACTTTAGAACTGAGGCATTTTTCGTTTCCAGTTGTCGCCCGCCCATTTAATATGTTGGTTGCAAGATTCTGCCCAACTGAGATAAAGTACTCATTACATTTATTGATGGAGATAACGTCATTTCCTTTATATTTCAGCAATTCTAGGTTGTCGCTGGTTCGTTTAGGAACTTGGCAAATTTCTTTAATAGTCCGCCAGAGCTTTTTGGGTTCTTTAATATTACTTTCCAATTCCTTCCTGTCATGATCAGCCTTTTGCTTACGCAGAATGACATTACAGTCGTTTCTGTATCTTGAGTAGATAATTTTAAGGACATCATTTTTTGGTTGCTGGTTTGTTTGAGCGTGAAGCATGTCTCGATGACGGATGCATCTAATAAGGCCTGGTGTAACCCAGGGTTTTAGAGTAAATTTTGAACGATTGATTTTCATTTTTTTTATGTGTTTGTTTATGATGTCTGACAGGGTCCTGTTGAACAGAAGTACTGCGTCATCAACATTTGTCGTGGAGGTAATCTGAACCCAGTCATGCTGGCTTAATTCTTCAACTACCATGGAGTAGTCGGTTTTAATTTTAAATCTGTTTTTATTTTTCAGAGAAGCCAGTTGCCCAGCTGATTTTATTAGTATTTGCTTACTACCAACTGCCTTTCTTAAATAGATTTTACCATTGGTTGCCCAACAGAATTCATATTCGTTTGACTTCGCAAAATCTCTCGCTAGAAAATGCAACCACCTGGATTTAGGAGTTATGTTGTCCGATACATATATTGGCTGCGAGTCCTTAATGAATCCCAAGCATTTCAACAGTCTTTAGTTGATTTTGCGCTTATTCGATGTGTTGTATTTCCTCACAGCTGTTATTTATTTAGATTTATGCATGGGAGTTGTCATTTCAGCTATGACTATGTTAGACCCTTTAATTGGAAGGCGATAGATGTCTCGTACATCTGACTGCAACATACTCGTTTACAGTATGTGCTATCTTAAGCACCATGGCAGCGATGCTATCCTTCTTTTCGCATGTTTTCGGTTTTCGGTAGATTTTTAATTTCCAGCTTTGATAGTCTTGATATGCGCTGTAGTTCCTCGATGGATTCTTCCAGGGTTTGGATCTGGAGGTTGTAGTCATGGTGCATCTGTTCCAAGTTTCTGAAATTTGTGTCTAGTTCAGTGTTCATGAAATTCATACTTTTCCATTTCTGTTTTTGTGCTTTTTATTTCGCAGTTTATATTCTGTAACTCTTCCTTAATTGTTTCGTGTTGATTTTTGACATCAGAAATCTCGCGCGCCCTTTTTTGACATGGTGCATTCTTGATCGTTTTTCCAGGACTCAAACATAAACTTGAGCAAAGACTTTCTTTAAATGTACCAAATTGATGTTCAAACCTCTCCTGCGTCTGGGTGCCGCCGCTTTATACGAGTTGAAATGTTACTAAAGTCCTGAGAACTTGCTTTAGAAACGTCTGGTTCTGAGCGGCAGATGTTCCCTTCTTGAGACGATGGAGGTGGTCAACGGTGCATTGTTCTCAAGTTAGTCGATGAGTCACCTTACGTCACTCGTCCTTCTGCTGCGTAGCTGTCCGTGTTACGGTAAACGAGACGTGTTTCCTTATTTTCGATAGCAATTATAGCCACGATGCTCCTCTTGAAGGCCTTCACCCCCTGAAGGCGGGCGCGCGAAGTTTCTGCGCAGGCGGCCGGTTGAAATGAGACGGCAATTATAACCACTATGCTCTTCTCGCAGAGGTGGAGGCGGACGCCCGGGCTCTCGGTGCAGACAGCTTGGTGAAAAGAGATAGCAATAATGGCCACTATTCTCTTCTCGCAGGGGTGAAGGCGGGCTATTCGGGGGTTATTCCACAGAGAAAACCGTGGCCCTGGCACAGGCAACTGAAGGAACACGGGTGGGTTTTAGTCAGTAAAAGTCTGACACGCCCTCCCGCTCCACCCAGAGCGGGAGAAGTCATTTGATGATTTAAAAAAAAAAAAAAAAAAAAAAAAAAGGGGTGAAGGCGGGCGCGCGACGCAGTATGATTCCACGGGGCTTTATGCGCTGTTTAAGCGAACTAAGCACTTCCACTTTGCACTAAGAATTAAAGTCCTGTACGTAATCATTTCGCCCATTTAATATTTTAGACTAGGATTTGGCAAGTACACTCCCAAAGACGACAGCGACGGAGTGTGCCTTTTGCCTGAGCCAGGAGTCACGGTATATCTTTTGAACAACCCGCGACCCTGGCAGCATCCCACAGACAAGGCTGGGCCTCCATTAACTCTAAAGCCCGTCACAGACGTAGCTAAAATATATATTAATATATCAAGATATATACTATAGTATAGCAAACTCCCACACACGAGAGCTATACTGTAATATATATTTTGCCCTTGCCTCGCCTTTGCAAGCGCACGGTTATAAAGGCCAAAATATACTGAGATATATATTTCGGCATATTTTGGTGACGTCATAGAAATATATACTATAGCTGCGTGTGCGGTCAATCGAAATTCTGTATAGAAAATATGTCGTAATATGCCTTGCTATGATTCATACTAATATATATTATAGCTAGGTCTGTGACGGGCTGTAAGCGAGTTTCATCACGTCCCTCCCTCCCTCCTGCTCCACCCCGCGCACACACACGGCTACAATATGTACACAATACACATACAGTTTTACCGGCCGGCACCGGTAGGAGTCAAGGCTGTGAAGGCGAAAAACATGCCATATATTTCGTACATTTTCGATTCCCCGGCTGCATAAAAGTGCACTTTTTGTTTCGTTTACCACAGGGTCTTGGCTTTCGCTAATGTTTCTATCATACGAATCGAAAACTAGCGAAATGGCTTGTCAAAGAGTGCCACTTTCACTTGGCTATGCATCTTTAGGGAAGTTATCGTTTGACGCTGTCGATTCGTTTCATGGAATCGAATGATGTTTACATTGTATCATCATCATCATCCACAGCCCGACTTCACCCACTGCTGAGCATATGCCTCTATTTTCTTGTGCCAATCTCCACGCTCCCGTGCCAGCCTCATCTAGGTTTTACCCGCGATGGCAACAATATAGTCCGCCCATCTCGCCGCCGGACGTCCGACATTTTGGCTTCCAGTCCTTGGACGCCACTCAGTCACTTACTCCACCTGCAATCACTGCGCCTTGCCAGGTGTCCTGCCCAACTCCATTTGAGTTCCATAACTCGTTTTCCGATATCAAAAATGCATTGTCTAGCTAATTTCAATTCGTTGACCTATAATCGTTGACCTATAACCTATAAATTCGACGTAAATTTTTTGACTTTTCTTCTAATCTAATATTACTTTGTCTAGGCCTCAGGAACAAGTTTTTAACAACAACAAAATCCATCACACACTTCTTACCGGTTGTCTTAGTAGCAAGCGATCCCATTTTCGCGCGCTGTACTCAAGAATGGAAAGCGATAGTCGCGATCACTTGTTTGGCGACCCCGAACAAATTTTACGTAGCTCAGTTTTAGATTTTTCCGTAGCCATCTATTCTATACGGATCAACCAGGACAAACATAGATGGTACCTATTCCCGGGTTAATGTACTTAAGAGCAGGGCGACGCTCGAATTTTCCATACAAACGTAATACCTAAACCATTTGCAATTTAAGCATATTTATATCATATTATGCTTATATTCGGATTAAGACAATATTTATCAAGGTTCCTACATCTTTTTTTTTTCAAAAATACTTACCGAAAATTAAGTTAAAGCTGATTGTATTTCGCACTTTTTTACAGCGTAAAAGACATTTTTTCTTATCGTTTTTTTGTACTATAAACAACAATATCTGCAATGTTGTTGTATTAGAAACACAGTTTATATTATCAAGTTACGAATAGCCGAAAAAAACGGGAAAAAATATTAAGTTTTCATTCATAATTGTTGGTATTACGGAATACATCAAAATTTATCATAAATTTTCAATAGCTAGTAGTGCTATCGCGTTAAGCAAATATCAATGTGTGCGTGGTCATACTGCTCAGTAGTAGGTGTGTATCGCTCAGACAAGCACACACATTACCGCAACGTTATGCCCGCCGGGGTGTTCCGTGTTTATTGTAAGTGTTAGACGATTACTTTATTGTCCTGTGCGTGCATATTTATTCATTTGCTTTCTAAATTGTATTGTAATATTTCTGACACAATTGACTTATGCTGTGAACTTGATTTTAGATTTGCCTTGTTGTTTGGTATCGAGTAACCTAACCATTCTTACGATCTTTAGCTTTGCTTGCGGACTTAACATAAGTCCGAAACACTTATTATTTACGATATTTTATTTACGATTTGTTTTGGTTGCCGACATGGACTCCGAACGTTTGTAATGTATTATTTAATTTAATTCCTTTGAGTCGTACCTTGTTCCGAACAACGTTGGGATGTATTTAATAGTTAGTATTATCCAATGATATATTATAAGTTACCTACCTACTACGTTCTTAGTTCAATTATTAATATTTTTGGTAATAGAGGTAATGTGAAGAAAGGAGAATTACTCCAATATTATAGATCCTTGTGCAACCTTAGTTTAAAAAAAATTTCATGTTCAGATTCCCCTTCATCCAAAGTTTGCCACAGGAAGAAAACATCTATAGATTTAAAATGAATACGACGTTGCATAATTTGTTATCTAATAATAATTTGTTCCATTTAATTGACACTAACAATTATGATGGTAACCACACAGATAAATACAGAATTGCAATAATAATTCTACTAAAACCTGGTGCATCAAAATATTCAAGGATTTATGAACAAAGATTTAGAAGTAGAATTATTTATGAATTATAATAGTATTGATGTTCAATTTTAATAATCACCAGGTTGGTAGTTCGTTCAGCAGAGTATACGCTATACATGGGGGCTCATTAATTTTAGTCAGTAACCAGCTTAAATTTAAAGACCGTAAGGATATTGTGAGCCTATCTGTTGAGCGGTCTGTTGAAATAGCTTGTATAGAATTGGAGCAGTTTGTTGTATTAAGTGTGTACAGGCCCCCTTCAGGATTGTATGACTGCCTCGAAAAGGTAATGGATGAAGTATTACACAAGATTTGTAACTCAAACAAATCCATTATCATTTGCGGTGATTTTAATGTTATATTATTGGAAAACTCAGGTTCTTGCAGCAAAATAATAAGTTTGTTTCAGTCCTACAATCTTTTAAATCTATTTTTGGAGCCAACAAGAATTACCCCTACTAGTGCCACATGCCTTTTTTTTTTTTTTTTTGGGTGGGAAATCATCAAATGACTTCTCCCGCTCTGGGTGGAGCGGGAGGGCGTGTCAGACTTTTACTGACTAAAACCCACCGTGTTCCTTCAGTTGCCTGTGCCAGGGCCACGGTTTTCTCTGTGGAATAACCCGCGACCCTGAGGCGTCGGCCCTATCGGACCCCGTCATTTTGTGCTGACATCTCTTTGAGGCGCGCGTGGAACACAACGCGCCGTCGACCCGGGCCTGGTCCTTACCGGACGGCGAGCTACCCATGGCTCGCCGTCCGCAAGCCCGCGCCTACGGTGGCCGGGAATCTGCTTGCGATTCCCGACGCCCAGGGCGTCTCCTGCGGCGACTAGGGGCGTGAGGGCGCAAGGCTCTCTCCCTCACGCGCTCCGCCTCCTCCTTTGCGAGCATTACTGCTTCGCTAAAGGAGGTGACGGCTTTCCATTCCCTCTCGCTCCGTACCATGGCCTGGACCAGGGCCGGACGCGAGAGATCGCCGCCGCCAATCGCCTCCGCGAGGACACTGCGGTGCTCCGCCCAAGCTGGGCATACCTCCACCGTATGCTCCACCGTGTCCTCCGGGCGATCCACACAATGGTGACACCCGGGCGTTTCCTCCCGCCTTAGTGCCACATGCCTAGATAATATTTATACAGATATTAAGGATTACTATTCAAAACCAAAACAACAAAATAACTAGAAAGGATATCACTGTCAACCCCAAAACTACAAGCCGCTTAGGGGCTTTTAAATTTAAACTAATTATAAATTACCAGTTTTGTATTCTCCTGTTCATGCTGATCCTAATCATCTGTATGATGAGTTCTTTAATGTTTACTGTAAACAATTTAATTCTATCTTTATTCCCAAGACTATCTCTGTTAATAGTAATGCATCTTTCAGTGATTGGGCTACCATTGGTATTCATAAAAGTAGAACACGGCTTTATGAGCTGTATATTGAAAGGACTTATGTTAACACTGCTGAATTTAATTTATATGTTAGAAATTATCCAAAACTGTTTAAAAAAGTTTGTGTTATGGTCAAGTCGCGTTATTTGGGTTCGAAGATTAAAAGCAGTAGTAACGTAATTAAAACGACTTCGAAAATTCTTAATAGTGAAACGGGAAGGTCTAGTAACAGAAGTACTGACTACAGTCTGTCTATTAATGACAACATAATAAAATCAGACTCACAAGTCGCCGCGGCCTTTGTAAAATTCTTTGCAGATGTTCCCGTTTCAACTACTAAATCCCTTAACTCATCACCTTCTGTTGCTGAGTCTTTGCTAAAGGAAAATGATTTTTTTTGCGATTCGGAATTTCATTTTGAGCATATCACATGTAGGGATATAATTAAAGTTTTTCACACATTAAATGTAAAAAAGACTGCAGATCTGTGGGGTAATTCTGTAGAAGTTGCTAAGTCTATTATAGACATTGTAGCACCTACTCTAGTTCTTATCTTTAATAATTGTATTGACTGTGGGGAGTTTCCTGACCTTATGAAAAAAGTAAAATAATACCTTTGTTTAAACCAGGTAGTACATCAGACCCCACAAATTATAGACCTATTTCAGTACTACCTACATTTAGTAAAAAATTTGAGAAATTAATTTTAGACCAACTGCAAAGATTTTTTAACAGACACAAATTATTACATAGCAAACAGTTCGGTTTTACAAGGGGTCGTTCAACTACTGATGCCGGTGTTGAACTTTTAGGACATATTTATAATGCTTGGGAAGATAAATGCGATGCCTTGGGCATCTTTTGTGATTTGTCCAAGGCATTCGATTGCGTTCTTCATGAAACGTTAATCAGGAAACTCCGTCACTACGGGATCCGAAACACCGCTCTGGATCTTCTTACTTCATACTTGAGTAAAAGGATTCAGAGCGTTGACGTTAATGGAGAAAGATCTCTCGGATCTATCTTAACAATGGGAGTTCCACAGGGCTCAATTCTTGGTCCTTTCTTGTTTCTTAATGACTTGCCTTACCTCATAAAGGATAATCATGATATAGTGTTGTTTGCGGATGATACTTCACTTTTGTTTAAACTTAAACGTCAGCAGCTGGTTACTGACGACGTAAATTACGCGGTCTCAAAAATAGTTCAATGGTTCAATGTTAATAATTTACTTCTTAATGAAAAGAAGACTAAATGCATTAAGTTTACGCTACCTCACGTTAGGCAGGTGAAAACGAATGTGTTGATAAAGGGCGAAGAATTGAAACTTGAAGACAGCACAGTATTTTTGGGCTTAACTTTGGATGCTAAGCTTCAGTGGGGACCACATATTGATAAATTGTCAAAAAAGCTAAGCTCCGCAGCATACGCTGTTAGAAAAAATTGAAATTTAACTGATATAGAGACATACCGTTTAGTATACTTTAGTTATTTTCATATTGTGATGTCGGACGGTATTCTTTTGTGGGGAAATGCCGCCGATATTCAGACTATATTTGTTTTGCAGAAAAGAGCTGTTAGTTCAATTTATAAATTAAGTCCGAGACACTCTCTCAGAGAGAAATTTAAGGAAATTAATGTAATGACTGTGCCTTCTCAGTATATTTATGAAAATCTTTTATATGCCCACAAAAACATAAAATTGTTTAAAAAAAACAGTGATATCCATAATATAAATACTAGGAACAAACACAAATTTGTTGTACCTACAACAAGGCTCAAGAAAATAGGTGGCTCGTTCAGATGTCAATGTATACGCTTTTATAATAAACTTCCAAGCCACATTCAAGAACTAAGCCTTAATAAATTTAAATCATTTATTAAACGTTAGTTGTGCTAGAAAGCTTTTTATACAGTCAAAGACTATATTGAGGACAAAAAGGCTTGGGACTGACCTGCTCCAATTTTTGCATACTGTTTTTTTGTTTGTTTTGTACCTAACTTTTGTTTTATTTTATATACACTTTGAAATTTCATGATTATTAAATACACATTGACATGAATATTTACTTCGTATAATATTATTATTATTTTAATTTCGTGTGAGGACTTAGTGGGTAATATTTTTTTTATATTTTGTCTATCTCAGTTATTTTCTTAATTTTTTTATATCTGGCAGTTTGAGTACTTAAAGCGGCCTACCCAAATGTCCTTTCTTTGGTATTGTTCGTCGAATCGTTGAGCTCCTTACGTTTTGAGTTGGGCTGCACGATTAATGACAAATGCGTGCACTCACTGGACAGGCCCACTCAAATCTGTATGGTTCTTCCTCAAAAGACCATTTCAGACACCTACCTACATGGTCCTCATATGATCTGTAAAGTAAACAATGAAACGAATACTTACCTAGGTATTATTTTATTGTTATTATTGTGAATGTTAAAACTATGTGGGTCTTTTTTTTATTATTTGTTTTTTTTATTATCTCAGTTAGTTTTAATCGTAATCTTAATCTGGTGGTTTGAGTAATTATGCGGCCTACCCAATGTCCTTTCATTGGTATTGTTCGTCGAATCGTTGAGCTCCTTATGTTTTGAGTTGAGCTGTACGATTACTGACAAATGCGTGCACTGACTGGACAGGCCCACTCAATCTGTGTGGTTCTTTCCTTAAAAGACCATTTCAGACACCAATCCACATGGTCTTAACATGATCTGACCAAGATTATGTCTGGGCTTTAAAAGAGTCTGTGACCTCTGAGTTTGTTTCGGCTTTTCTTCTCAGAGTAGTCAGATAGGAAATGCCGACCTCATCTAGTTTCAAAAAAATGTTTGACGTGTAAAAGTGTATGTACAAACCCACTTACAGAAATAAAAATCATTTATCACAGTTCATCGGATTAGCCGTGAAACAGCCCCGCTGTGCGCACCACTCGCGGTGTCCGCGGTGTTTACGTAGTACTTCAGTAACTTTTGAACCATCCGTCCAAATGAATAAGTGTAAAAAAAACAAAGTTTACCTACATCAAACGCCATTGGCGATAAAGGTATTCATTTTGATGAGAAATTACTAAATAAACTGACTGGCGAAATGTGGGTATACTATAGTTACACCTCTGCCCAACCCTTCGCGGAAACAAGGCGTGATGTTATGGTATGTAAAAACAAAAAAGCAATTCATTTATGAGCTCACTAATTGGCTATAATAGCTTCCACATAAAATATAGATGTATGCTGTCGCGGACTTCAGAATAACACATCGACAATAGCTACATTAATTACGTCCCCGCTGCTCTTACACGACAACGCTTGACCTCATACGGCATAACAGACGGTCTCTAAGCTACAAGAGCTAGGGTTGGAAGATTTTGCGTCATCCACCGTACTAACCAGACCTTGCGCCGACAGACTTTTACTTTTTCACAACTTTTTGGCAAGGAAAAAGTTCAATACCCGAGATGCTGCACAAAATGCCTTCGAAGTGTTTGTTGGCTCCCGTCAACTGACTTCTTCAAGAAGGGCATTAAATAATTACCACTGCGATGGCAGAGATGCATCGATAGCATGGGTGCATATTTTGATTGATGGAAATAAAAACATGTATATGTATAAAAATGACTTTAACTTTCTTTCTATAATTATCCCGGCTAAGAGGTAACCAATACCACAGATAATATAATACCACGTACAGATACTGAATCCCATACAAAGAAATTACACCTCCCTAAGTCTGGGTATTGACAATGTTTCATCGTCCAAATTTTCAACAGATGGCAGTATCAGTGACTCAGTAATTGCCAGAAACTGTAGTTTTACAACTCCATCTAGGAGTCGACCTGCTTAAAACGTTTCGTGCAATTCTTTATAGTTCCGGGTTCAGAGAAACATGTCAATAGATTTCTTTTATATTTATATGTAAAATAATGGATAAAAAAGTGTTTGATTTAAATTAGTTACGATAGTGGTTACTGTGATGACAGGCCAAACGCCATCTATTACAAAGAGCTCTAAACAAAATGAACAACTGATGGCTACTTTCATCATTCTAAGGGTTCGAATTGAAGATAAAGGCTTCATTTATGTTTTTTGTTGAAAATACGTGCATTATGAGTATAAATAGATAATTAGTACTAAACAAGGAAGTTTTGCTATTTACTAATCTTACAACAGCCTCAACTCTGCCGTTTATCGCTTTCTAATGATTCTTAATTTCATAATGGTTACCTATGCTGCCATCTTAGATATTTTTTTAAGACTAATTATAATTTGTTCGAGTTGAGACCCCATTTCAATACACATTTTCATTCAGTAGATACTTTTTACTAAAAGTTAAGTACACTAGACTTTCTGATATTCCTTTCGTCAAGCAGCTAGCACACGCAAATACGTCTGTGGAGGTGAGGATTGAGGGACAGGCTATAATAATCGCTATCTTCAAATTGCGTCGATTTTAAGACTTAAAACTTCATGTAGAAAAAGATCGTTTTTATTTATTTAATTCAGTAATATTCACAAAAATATTTATCTTTGTTGTGTGGACTGAGGGAACACAGTTTAGTTGTTTATTTTTAATCTTTTATTTTGCGAATTCCCGGTGTGGTCCCTCAGTTCACACGCACATGCAATTACCGCGCGGGCCCGTATTATAAACATTTGCAGGGAGGCATTGACATTACAATTTTAAATGCAGGGTATGTCCAAGTGACAGATAAGAGATGCACCGTACCACACAAACTAATCATAACCCCCTGCTAGTTCGTTAAATAAAGCCTGATTTACACGGGGTAATTCAATTTCCAGGGGCACGTGCACGCTTTAAATTTAAACAATAGTAAGGGTGGTCGCACAACCGACGGAAAATTTTAGGGCGTAACTTCGGTCGCTTCTTTTTATTAGCTCGACGCACTAACACACCATCGGTTGATTATGTAAGGTACCATGTTTATTATTCGTGTTCATTATCTATACCCACTTGTCCGTTCTGCTGATGCTGCGCGACCGAAGATTCGCGACGCATCTTCCGTCAGATGTACGACCACCCTTAATTGTGTTAATGCTTGTGTGTAATGCTGCACAACTCGTTGCTGTCTGGATACCTACCCATAATCGCGCTGTAGCCAAACTGGTAATAGAAAAGCACGCGTATGAGCCTTGAGCAATGTTAAACGTAGAGATGAATGATGTCAATAATAATGGTCAGACACGAGCAATGTGATATTTCGAACAGCTGGTTCTGAGACGGAACTAAACTAAACGGACGAGCTTGCACAAGCTCAGGCCGTCGCCTCTAGCCGGACGTTTCGGCTTTTAAAGCAGCTATTGCTTTAAGCTTCGTGTTTTCAGACACCAGTGCCTGTACCCTTTGTTCATATTTCTCTCTCAGTTCCTGTTGAAGAAAGTAAGAACATTTGTTTAAATAAATACATGTTATCAAACTAGTTAATTGTGTCGTAGATTGGTAAAAGTCAGTACCTTGAATATAGCGAGCTGGGTTTCATACTCCTTCTTCAAGTCATCGTTAAGGGTAGTGCTCGTTTGAGCCCGCTGCAACACAAGTCCGTATTTGTCCTTCTCAGCCTTAAACCTGGCTTCCATTGCCAACAGACGGTCCTGGAACATACATGGACGGTTACCCCTACGACTTACGATGACAACATTTAAAATCAAAAGTCATTTATTCAAATAAGGCTGATAATCAGCACTTTTCGAACGTGAATTTTTTTGAATAATATTGAATGAAAAATGAAATACATTATCTAAAAAAATGCTCATATAACTAATCGATAAGATTCTTATCGATTGTTTAATCTGTAGTAAGTTTATTGTCTGTGGTAAGAGCTTAATAAAAAGGTTAGGACGCCTTCTCTCTGGCGTCAAGAAAGGCATGAGGTATTTTATTTAATCCTCTGCTAATAAAACCCCTAAAACAAAACTCCATAAAAAACCTAACAAAAAATCCTAAGGTTTATCCCCCAAAACGCCCGCCCTTCACCACTTCCTAGTACTTTAGCTGGGAAGAAGTGGCGCAACAAATGCCCCATCAGCACAGCTGTCTGTTCAGTTAGAAAAAACTTGATACTATACAATAGTAGGTATGCAATGTAATAAACATTACGAGACGCAGAATATAAACCGCTTGGACACGATCTTCGGTAGAGGAGATGCAGTGAGGACTGGCGGAGAGACCCGAGTGTTGCGACAGTCAACAGAATACGGTCGAGTTTGAACAGTCTTGGCAAACGCTCAGTACCAACGCACGTGTCTGTTTCCGTTGCACTTGTTTATTTCGTTAGCCAGTGTATTAAAGTTATTTTTAATTCGAATTATCTTTTCGTTCGAGTGCCCACTACAGTGCCCACACTAAAATGTGTCGGATTGTGAAGAAGACCCGATGTTTCGGATCTCGGCCACCCATGATCCGACACCTATATAAAAGTCTACACGCATAAAGAGCGTCACAGCTTACATATGCAATTCTGGATTATGTACACACAAATTATAAACTAGGACCATCGATGTAAAATAAATAAACAGAACAATTACTTATAACAATAACAAAACCATGATCGACCAGTCACCACCAATTCATGAGCATATCGCGAAGATCAGCCTATCTCGACAAATTTGACCTCGGCAACCCGACCCCCGACGCTACCGCAAGCCGTGACTTCTAAAAGAGCATGATGAACTTGCTACCAGTCGTGGTAAGCGAGGGAAGACTCATTATGCCCTTCCAGGCCGAAGTCTTGGAAGCAGTTGAAGAAGACCCAAGTCTCTCTCAAGATCTCAGTACGTGGAATAGAACAGAGCATAGCCCCAAAAATACTGCACATCGTTTTTTTTTTTAACTAGTGTCACCCTTACCTTGTACGACGAGTACTAATTCTGCTACCCCGACACTACCCAGAGAGAGTGCAATTTTGTCGAACGATGTTGCAAAGGCACCGAGAGGATCCGTGATTCTTTGAAAAAATTCTATGGCCAGATGAATCAACATTTAAAAAGGACGGTTACATGAATCTCTAGAATTTTTACGAATGGCACGTGGTCAATCCAAATTTGATGCTGGAAGACAGATCACAGTACCAGTTTAAAGTAAACATGTGGACGGGAATTGCGAATGGCAAAGTTATTGGTCCAATCGAGCTGCCGGAGAACTTAAATTTGGACTTTTTACAGAACCAATTACCAGAATTATTGGAAGAACTGCTACTGAACATTAACGGCAGCATGTGGTGTCAACAAGATGGCTGCCCAGTGCATTATGCTCTCGCAGTACGAGAGTTTCTCAATCGAGAATACCCCCAACTTACGGTGTTTTATTTTTATTTTTTTTATTTTTAAATTATAATTTTTTTACATACCTCTTTGACATAATCTCCTCCTTATTTGATATTATATACCTACAATTCGTATTTCAACTCTTTTTGTGGCTTTTGTGAAGAGCATATTTATTCAAATTTCATACAGTTTTAATGACAATCATGTCATTTGAGGAGCAGTGGTGGCCCAGTGGTAAAGGCCCCGACTTACGAGTTGTAGGTCGTGAGTTCGAACCCAGGCAGGCGTTTTACTTTGTGTAAATAATTTCATCACCACTGCTCTCAAAACGGTGAAGGAAAACATCGTGAGGAAACCGGCATGTCCTAGAACCAAAAAAAAAAAACGAAGACATGATCTACCAATCCGCACTGATCCCGCGTGGTGGATTACGGCTCACTCCCTCTCATAGAGAGGAGGCCTGTGTCCCAGCAGTGGGGACGTTATGGATGATTATGCATGTATGTTATAAGTCATTTGGTTTTAATTTATATTTAACTTTTTCTTTTTTAGATTGTTTAATATTTTGTGAATGTGAGAACTAGGCTTTGTTGTAGTTGTAGGCCTTGTAGATTGTAGATTTATAAATCATTGCCTATTTGTTGAGCATATGGTCCTTGTTGACAGGCCTACACTGTCCTCCCATACCTATTAATTAACACTGTAATTTGAAAACATTGTGGAAGTCAAATATTTTTAAAAGAGTAACTGTGGAGTTTCTTGTCGCCTCATCTCTACAGGAAACGACCAATTGGAACCGTGCACCTAGATTCTGACGTTTCATGGTTTATGTGAAATAAAATATTTTGTTTTGATTTTGAAGAATCCATAAAATTTTAAAAGTACATGACCAAGACTTTTGTTATATTTTTCTAATAACTGTCACGACTTTGCTTATTGCCCGTTTTCAGCTTGACGTTGATTTCTGGGAAATGTTGTATGGAATGTTGGCGAAGATGAATTGTGAGAATGCCAATATCTCAAAAAAAAACTCAGAGAAACTCTGGCACCTAGCTGGTAAATTGCTTGAACAGCTCGTTTTTGAAGGACTCAAATATATTTAGAATATCAACGGTTTTGCCCCACAGCAGAATAACGTAGGACATTAAGCTCTGAAAATAACTAAAATAGACTAACCGAGCTGTATCAACGTCAGTGTAATGTCTTACTTTTCTGACGGCGTAGTCAGCTGAACTGAGCCTCCCCGCTAGGCTTGATATATGTGGGCCCCACCGAATTTTGGCATCTACTGTTATGCCCGGAAAAATAGCCGAGTCTACAGTTTCAAGCACCTCTTCACCTAAGACGATGGTGGGTCCTAGATTACTAACACTACTAGATTACTAGATAACAAACTTTACACATTTAGTTTTCTTTGCATTAAGAACTAGGTTATTTGACGTAAACCAATCCGTAACTATTGAGAGTTCACTGTTTACGTCAGCATCGTCAAAATCTTGTATATTCATGTCTAATTAAAAATAAGAGAGGTATCATCTGCAAATAGTACAACGTCAGAGATACCATTTAAATAGAATGGCAAGTCATTGATATACACTAAGAGCAAGAATGGACCCAGTGTTGAGCCTTGAGGTACACCTATTTTAACTGGTAGCCCGAAGATTTCACACCATCAACATCTACACATTAGAACTTATTATGTACATAGTTTACGCAAAAACGTGTCATGGTGCACGCAATCCAAGGCTCACAAAAAACTCTTATAGCATTTTGGACTTCTCCCATACGTTAAATATGTGTTTCAGCAGAGCAACACCCGCATCTGTAGTCGAACCTTTTATAAAGCCATATTGTTCATTATGAAGGAGGCCATGATAGGAAGAGATTCCCCACTAAAAGCAGCATCACAGTTCAATATCCGAATACTTGTACGGTTTGTTTGTGGTACAATTGTTGACGACGCAATCCTCGTTCCCAGATGGCGTAAAGTAGCACGACTAAAGGCACATACAGCCAAAACAACGTGGTCGATACGTCTGCGATGGAGTGCACGTTTGCACCCATTTGATTAGAATGAATTTGTCATACATTTTTGCTTCCCCGACTCGCCCGGGCACAATTAAACTTTAGTAGGAAAGGTCAACATAGATAGGTACTCGTACTGATTGCACACCCTTCGTGGGTTAAGTTGCAAATTCTATCACATTCGGACTTAGTTCAATTCAAGCCTCCTCGTCGAACGCAACCCACCTCCATAGCTTTAACTTCAGAGTTCCTAATTTCCAACAGGTCTTTTGTAATCACGTTGATATCCTTGAGTGACTGTACTTGTGTCATTAAAGCTTCAATCTGGAGTTCTTGATTTTTTACCATCTTGGTCTTGTCGAAGATCATTCCACGCGCTTTGCTCAGCAACTGAAAAAATACGACATCGAATATTTTCAACATGATTACGTGGCTGGTAGTTTGAAAAGCCTTATCAATTAAAAACAAACCTCTTCGTGCTGCTGTTTGATATTTTCAATCATCTCGTGGTTCTTTCCGCTGGGTTTGGACAAAGCCGCCTGCAGTTCCGTCTCCAAATTTCGGACCCTTGCTTTGAGAAGGTCGATCTCTTCTTCACGGACCTGTGTGTGAAAGGTAGGCTTAAGATAACGTTGTACCCTGCAAGAGTAGTCATTAAGAAAGAAGAAAAGAACGAAAAATAATATTTATTTGGACACATTTCGTGAAACACAAAATAAAAGTGAAAATAACTAAAACAATTGTGTGTGCCTCACGGCTGCGCCAAAAAGGTTCATTTAAGCATTAATTATCTAAGCAAATGGTCGAGCCATTTACAATTGATGAATAGTATGATATTGTGTAACCTTCAATTCTAGTTTAACTCCGTCTTCGGTCCTCTCGTTTTTTACTGTCTCCAATTGTTCAATCTTCTTCAAGAGTTCTTCTTCTCTTTGTTGCCAATCACCCTGTTAAAAATCATACACAATGCAGGAGGAAACTATATTGTGCTTCAATATTGCATAACATCATTCCTTGTTTCCCCGAAGGGTTTAAGTCCCATGTAATAGGGGGCGAGCCTATTGCAATATTGATTATCCAATAAATTTATAATGCGACGGCGATCAAGCATGTTCGAGCGTGCGCTCGTCGACTCTTGCTAACTGTCGCCGCCTCAGCACATGAGACCTACAGACCATAGAGAACAGGCCTTTAAGGAGGGTTTTGTTTAAAACTAAGTAGTCTGTATGTTATTATTATATAGCGATGATAGCGCACGAGAGCATCCGCGAGACCGACCGCGCACGTGAGGAGCCTCCGAACATCCGCTGCGTCCGCTGAGTTTACGAGTCGAATTTTGCTCGAGGATGCTCGCGCAGTTGCTGCTGTCTACGCTGACCCAAATACTAGCGACAGTCTCGCCATTGGCTGGCGCCCAGCGCTAAAGGACTGAGCGAGGTCGCGTTTTGCAAACATTTCCATCGGCTTATTGCGACCGTACTGGGGGTCTACTCCGAAGTGTTCAATTCGAAGTATCGGCCGAATGTTCGGACGTTTACTACTACAAACTTCATTCTATTTTGTTTGGTGATTCGGATCCGACTGAACTTAATTTTGATATTTGTTGCATCGTAAACCTAAGAGTATAATAATAGTATGGGTGAAGAGAGCCCTCTTGTGCCACTTCGAAGGATACAGACAGAACGCCGTCTACATATCTTAATGGAAACAAAGGCTCAATAGGTAGCTGTAGGTGCAGGAATGTAGGTATCAGGTGATTCTTTAACGAAGCCCGCGAAATTCATATTTCCTACCTTTTTGCAAATTCAACTCTGATTTACTAATAATGATGATACATTTACTAAATTACAATATTTAAAAGTAATAACATAATCAGCCATGATTGATATTTTATTGATCGTGATTCAGAATTCGCGAATCGCATGTTGATCAACATACGACATAAACACAGCTACTATTTGCAAAAGAACAGAAAATTTTAATTCGCGGGTTACATTAAAAGAATTACCGTATTATATTTGATTAGAATTGGCAATAAAAATACCTTATAACTTTATGAAATTAAACAGAAAATCCTTTTTTATATTTTAATGTCATTGTTACAATTTTCTAAAGTAACATTAAAACTTCATTTCATGATAATACAATATCTTCATTATGTAAATCAAAGGCAAAATGAACTATATTTTCAAAAGCGCAAAAGTGATGAAACTCTTAACAGGTGCTGTGACTGAAAATAATGGTTTAGCGCCAAGAAAACTGTATTAATTATTAAGTTTGACCAAACAAACATAGTGCGAAGACTAAAACGAACAAAACCTTTTGGGTTATTATAGTGTAAAGTGTTATCTGTTATCTAATAACATTAAAGGTCTCTGTCCGAAACGTACAGGTTGTGCGGAGTGACACAGGGTGGTTTGACCTCGCCAAAGCTCTTCAACCTGTACATAAACGGGTTGATCGCCGGGCTCAGCAGTATGCGTGTCGGATGCTGGATAGAAAACGTTTGTGTAAACAACTTAAGTTATGCAGACGACATTTTGCTGCTGGGCACGACGGCAGGCTCGATCAGGGAGCTGTTACGAGTGTGTGAGCAATATGTAACGAATCTTGGGCTTGTTTACTGTTACGCACAGCACTAGTCGATGTCAGCGGATTAAGACAGAGGGCGTTCAGAAGCTATGGCTCCGCGGAAACAGAGACTTCCGTTTGGTGTTCAATTGATTATAATATAATATAAAAGTCATTATAATACAGTTCCATCTTAAACAGTTGTTTTAATTGAATCCAAGATACACAACAGAAAATGGCGACGAGGAAGTGGAGTGAAAGTGGAAAATAAGAACTCTTAAGAAACCGCATAGTCAGACATAACCTGTTTAGTGCGTACTGTATGCGTCTCTACGAGTTACTGAATTTAGTTTACGACTATCAACACAGAATCTCCATTCGCCATTATTTTTAGGTGTAATGATAACCGGAGAAAGCCAAGGGCTTTCGCATTTTTCACCATTCTAACATTTTAACGACTTCCATAATGAGAGCTTTTTGTTTTACAGGAGAAAGACCATAACATCGTTGTTTAATTGGAGGAGTATCACCAGTATCAAAATGATGACTAATAAGATGTGTGCGGCCAAGTACTCCTCTATTTTCGAAGGATATAGCCTTAAGTCGTTTTATCATATCATCAGCGATAGTTTTTTGCTCTAAAGAGAGATGATTATAAGGAAGTATTTGTTTAGAAGTTTCAGTAATCAATGAACATTTAATATTTGGCTTAAAAGCCGAAGAAAGTATGTGTGGAACAAGGTTAAACTATTTCCAAAAGTCTACTCCTAAGATAATTGAAGGAGACATATTAGGGAATACGTAGGCTTGAATTAAATGACTTTGATTATCATATCTAATCGGAATGTCAATTGAGGCAAGGGATTTACATTTATTATTACTGGCAGTAGCAATAGTTTTTGGAAAAGACTTGGATAACGTGAAGCCTAATTTTAAAACTTCTAAATGAGACTTATTACCAAGTATTCTAATAGAACTACCACTATCTAGTAAACCGGAAAATATTTTGTCATTGATAGAAATATCAATAAAAGGACGATTAAAATCCCTTTCATTATCATATAGTGAAGCTATTTTGTAACAAAGAAAGAAATTTTTTATTGTTTGCAACAAATCATGCCAGTCTGATTGATTAAAGTTTTTATTACCCAAGTCGTTGTTTAGTTTTTTTGAGATGTTAGTTTTATTACAGTTAGGACAATCCGTAGATTTAATATCTTTTAAACCTCATCTAAAACAAATTATCAGTGTACGAGGTTCCGAGCAATTCGTTAGTGTATGACCGTTAATGCGGCAGCGTACACAAAAAGCATTATTATTAATTTTATTTCGTTAAAACGATTAAAATTTGTTCTAAGAGGGAACGTGTTAGAGGTAGAGGGCTTAGGAGATTCATAATTAAATACAACAGTTAATAGATTATTTGTAGTTTCCGGTTCGTTGAAACGTTTATCTTTGCCTAAAAATTCTTCATATATTTGACAAGATGAAATCAGCGCATGGATTGAATTTATATTATTATTCGCGATATAAGGTGAGTAGCAAGGTCGGATGTTACGAATAATGATCTGTAGTTTTTTAGTTTCCGTCAGTTTTTCTGAAAGTCTGGAAAACATGCCAGTCAGTATGGAAACAAAAATAAATATAGGTTCATCTTTGCCTCGAGTTCGTTTATTAATGGCTTCTAATAATTTATAGTCATAGTCAAAACCGCTAAAGTCTGCAATTAAAGCTTCGCAAAGTTCATCCCAAGATAACAAAGAGTCGGGTTTAAAACGGTACCAGTGTAAAGCGTTATCGGTAAGTAATTCGAACGCATGATCCAATAGGTAGTTTGTTTGAAGAAATATTCCTAGAAATACTAAATTCTTGATTTTTCTGGATAAACGAACGCGGACAAGAGTTTCCGTCGTATTTAATTCGTTAAGGGAGTTATTGGGAATAATGATTAGAGGTTGAGACTGAATGTCGGGAAGCATAGGAACATTGTCTCATTGGGACTATTATGAGTTCAAGAGGGACGGTTAACTGTTATTGGTTGAGGGTTGATATCGCTGGAAACATTGGATAAGGAATTAAACTTTGATTCTAAGTTGAAAAATCTCTCTTTAATTTGAAATAAACGACTTACCTCCGAGGAATCCGAATCAATATCGATCCTCAATAGTCGATGAAATAGATGATTAATATATGTTTTAATTTTTTTGTATAGTCTAAGACTGCCCTGTTCTAACAATAGTATTTTTGGTTCGATATATTTTAAGAAAGTAGTAATTTCATCTAAATCAGTTATAACGTCCAATATCGAGTCTAAAATTTCTTCAGAAGGAGTAAGAGGTGCAAGTTGAAAATTTGTTTTTTAAGCTGTATGACTGTATCTTTTGGTTCTTCTAATCTTACTTTGATTTCATATTCTAGCTCAGCCTTGTATAAAAGTTCAAAGAAAATTATTCTATTCATGATTTAAAAAAAAAAGATAAAGAGAATAAAATTGAGTTTGGGAATAAAAGAGGGTTAATGAGTGCAAAAGATAATTCTCTAATAATAAGTCGAAAATAATTGTTTGTTCAAGAGCCCACGATACTAGACCTAATCTGATCAGACCAGATAA
Source organism: Dasypolia templi (assembly GCA_963555695.1). Lineage (NCBI taxonomy): Eukaryota > Metazoa > Arthropoda > Insecta > Lepidoptera > Noctuidae > Dasypolia > Dasypolia templi. The sequence continues at coordinate 4,355,007 of OY743147.1, forward strand.
AACGTAATAAAAATATATTATTGTAAGAACTGTTCCTGAGACCTGCGGCCAGCTTCACTACGCTTAAGACGTACTCGTCTGAAATAAGGGACTGACTGACGTCACTACGCTTTAGGGACTCGGTACGGATCGAACGTGCGTGAACTAATCGGGCTGTAAAATATTTTAAGTGATAATAAACGGTGTTATTTTGTTGTCTTTTGTTGGTTTCACTTTTGATTTGAATTTCCTTAAATCAGAAGTGGGATCACGAAAGAAACTCACGGCCTTAGCGCGAGCAATTCTGACGAAAGTTTTTGTTTGAAAAGAAAATTTCAATACTGTGTTATCTGTGTGCCCCTCGAATATAAGTGAATGTGCGGTAAATTGTGGCAATTATTGTAAATTGTGACGTTTATGGCGATTTAATTTTCATTTAATGTGTATTTGTGTGTTAACATAGCGTAGTTAGGAATATTTCGAACATTACATTGTAGTTAAAATATTGCGTAATCCTTTGTTCTTTGTTGTCTATAAGTAAGCGTGCTTGTGCGACTCGATAACGTCATGCCAAGAAAGCTGAGTTTGCAACGGAAACGGTCGCAATCTCGGGGAAGAACCCGAACGCGAAGTACTTCTCGACTTAACCGGTCCAGCAGTCGGGACCGTGAATGTACTTACTTACACGTCATCGGCTACACACGCCGCCTACGGCTCGTAGCGTTTGTAGAACTCGTAGCACAGATTCGGTACATGATATGTTAGGCGCTAGTCTAACACGGTTAAACGCGTTTGAAGCTAACAAAATAACAAATCTATCGGTTACGCCTCAACATAATATCAATCCGGATAAGGGCGGTGATACCGATCTCCAGATAGGAAAGGAAGGTGAAACACCTCCGGGTACGCCACCACCTAGCTTGACACGTAATTTTCAGCATAGTCAATCTGATTGCGTTAAAATAGCTGCGTATACGGGAGACAGACCATCGCAGGCGCTGTCCGTAAATGAACCACAGCCGAAACAAATAATGACTCATGTGTTCGGTAATGCGCTACGTTCTCTTAATAATGCGGTACGATCTAATCAACCGTACTTTCAAATTACGTATATTTCAAATTTTGACCCTGCTCTGCATGACATTGATGTTTGGTGTCTAGAGGTAGACCGTGCTAGAACAAAAAATAATTGGAACGATAATGAATGTCTCTCTCGGATCGGTAACTGTTTGAATGGTGACGCCCGAACATGGCTCAACGAGTGGGTCACTAACGATCGTAGTTGGAGTAATTAAAAATTGTGTCCAAAAAAAGTTGACGTAGCTAATATTTTGTTTGTCGTAATGAAAACTAGCTCTGACCATTATCCAACATACGCCGATTACGCGCGTCGATCATTACTTCGTTTACGTATCGTGGCAGGCTTGAGTGATGAATTGATGTCCGCAATAGTTGTTCGTTGTATTACGGACCCACAAATTCGAGGTGCCGCAACCAATGTGTAATAATTTTATTAAATTTCTGTCTATTTGACATAACATAACATATTTAACATAACATATTTATTCAAAAAATTAAAAGGCATAAAAATAATTACAGTTTTGCTTAAATTTAAATTATATTCCTAAGACTTACGTGCCTGAACTAGGTAATCCTGGTTTTCAGGCGAAAAGTGCTAAAATAGTCGGATAAAATTTATAAACAATCAAAAAAGTTGACACTAGACAAATAAATTAAATGTAGAGTAGCTTAAATCCTAGTTTCTAAATTTAAAAAAATACTTGTTGTAGGTGAGGATCTATATTTACTTTAACACAGTTAATACATTCTCTGCATCTTCATAAGACACACTTTGGAGAGCCTCCTTGAGAATTCTCTTACAATTTGCGTAGTTCAGGGAACAAATGTTTGCTTTTGAGTTTAGTCTATTATAAAGGAGAGGACCGAGGTACAGGTAAAATTTGGATATAAAAGCATGTTTTGTTGTATTTTGTGGACAGACTATATCTTTACGTCTTTTGTTTGTATATTCCGTGCTGTAGGGTAGAGCTGTGTGTTGTTTTAGTACAATGCCCATTATAAATAGTTGCCGAACTGTTAATACTTCACAAGATTTGTATAGAAGGTTAGTAGAAAAAAGGAAAGGGCGGAAAGTAGACACTTTGAGAACCGCCCTCTGCGCTCTCTCGATGGTTAGTAACACTGTTTTACCCGTTCCACCCCATGTTGTAATACAGTACGTTATAATCGATTGACATAAAGCAAAATAAACTTGTCTAACAATTTTTGTGTCAGCAATATAGCGTAGCCTTTTAAAAACAAATATTAACTTGCGAATTCTATTATTTAAAGCTAATATATGTTGTTTGAACGAGAGTGTTTCATCTATTATAACACCAAGGTATTTTAATGTTGGGCATTTTAATGTTGGGACAAACACATTGGTTATCCGTGGGATTTGTGCAATTATGAGCATATAATGTCGAGATGCTAGTGGATGTTTGCTTGCGCATCGAAAACTTAATGTAATTTGTCTTGTCTGCATTTAGTGTTAGTGAATTATGTTGAAGCCATTTATTAACACCATTGAATCCGTGTTGCGCAAGCTTGTAGACATTTTTTTCTGAGTCAGCCGAAAATAAAAGGGCAGTGTCGTCAGCGTAAGAAACAATTTGACCGTGATTTAGATTTAGATTACAAAGATCGTTTATGTATATCAAAAAAAGGGTAGGCCCTAAAATACTTCCTTGGGGAACTCCGAAGGACGTGTTTTTTTATCATCGCTGAGAACATTACCAATTCTTACACATTGGGTACGGTCTTCTAGATAGCTCTTAAATAGTTTAAGCTGGGTGCCACTGATACCTATGGCTTCAAGCTTGTGCAACAGAATAGGAATAGAAACCGTGTCAAAAGCTTTTGCGAGGTCCAAGAAGATTCCAACAGTGTGGTTACCTTTATCAAGTTCTTGTGCTAGATAGTTAGTCAGATGATGTACGGCATCGTCTGTTGCCATTTTAGGCCTAAATCCAAACTGCCGTTTAGATAAAATTAATTTATCCTCCAAGTATTTGTAAAGTCTTTATTTATAATTTTTTCTAATATTTTAGACATAGAAGGCAGTAAGGAAATAGGTCTATAATTTGTAACTTGATCTTTACTGCATGATTTGTAAACAGGGACAACTACTGCTTTTTTTAGGCACTCGGGAAAAAGACCTGTAGATAAACATTTTTGGAAAATATAAGTCAGCGGCTGTATCAAAATGTGTCTGAACTGTTTAATAATTTTATTTGATATGTTATCCCAGCCAACTGCACAGTCGTCCTTTAAACTCATAATTATCGTTTCCACTTCAGTCTCGTCAGTGTCTAGCAACGCAAAGGATGATAGAATAGTGCTACACGTAAATGGTGTGCTTGTTAGATATTGTGATTGGCCCCGAACTTTTTCAGCCAGGCACTTTCCAACATTAACATAAAAACAATTTGCAATGTTGGCAGATGTTAACTGTGATGAGTGTGCTTGCAATAAACCTGAAGATGACTGATTTTGTTTAGAGCTATACGTTACACTTTTAATAAAATTCCATATTTTTTTACTATCAGTACCAGCCTTTTCTAGTGCAATTTTATCGTAGTTGCTTTTAACCTTTCTTATAAGATCATTACAAAAGTTACGGTACCGTTTAGAGGACAGTTGCAAAATTAAGTTATCTGGATATGATTTAGCTTTCATATGCAGTTTATCTCTATTTTTCATACAGCGAATGAGTCCTGTCGTGATCCATGGTTTTATGTTGAAGTTTTTGTTATTTAGCCGAGTTAAGACTGTGTTCTTTTGAATTGCATGTTGTACACTTTTGATTAGGTACAACATACAAAACTGCGGATCAGCGGAATTGTAGACTGGGTCAAACTCGATATTACGTAAGTCTTCTTCAAGTTTATTGACATTTAAACTCGAAATGGTGCGAGTGACTACTTTAGGTAATTTACAATTTAAAATAAGCAGGGTAGCACTGTGATCGGTTATTGTTGAGTTAGTTACAAGGGCAAGAGCAGGGAAATTCGACTTGAGCATTGTATGGTCCAAGCAGGAGCCACTTTGATGTGTAGGAAGCGTGTGAGCGGGAAGCAAACCATGGAAGGCGCATAGGTTAAGGTATTCCTCAGCGGATGCGTCAGCATTTTCTGGAAGAATATTGATATTAATATCTCCAATTAAATTGGTATTTTTGAAAGATGACAGGTTCTGCATGGTGTCGTTTAGAGAGTCAGTGAAATTGTTTATATTTCTAAAAGAGGGGGGTCGATATAAGGCAAGTATCGCTAATTCTGACCCAATTTTAATTAACAATCTGTTACAGTCTTGCGTATCTGGTTCCTCGACAGACACATTGAGATGATTTCTTACATAAACTATCACCCCATCGTTCTGATTGTAGTTTACATTACTTTTATACATATTATATCCCGGAATTATTGGTATGTTATATTGTTTGGAAAGCCAACATTCGGTTAAGACAATAACGTCACAATTAATGTCTAGACGTTTTAACAAAATGCTAAAATCGTCGAAATTCTTAAAAATACTTCGAATATTTTGGGTTAGTACGGTAAGTGGACTAGTGCAGGAGGAGAGATATTGCTTACAGTGTTCAACTTCACAAACATGGGATTCAGATACAGAGAAATTATCTAGGTCATTGATTAAATTATTAATCATAACTATAAAAAGTTATAAGAAGGTCCAGAAAAATACGTGATTAACGGCGTTCTTAGGCGCCTCCATAATCAACTGAATTTAGCACAACTGAAGCAGCACTTGTCTTGTGATTGCTCGGCTTTTTGAAGTGCAAGCAAGTAGCGCATTTTGGTTCCTCAGCTTTCTTTGTGCATTCTTTTATGGAGTGACCCTGATCTCCACAGTGGCCACATGTATGGGTAGTCTCCCGACATGATTTCGACGCATGTCCGTATTGCTGGCACTTATAACAGCGTGTGACTAGAGTAAAGTCTCTCACAGGGCATGACGACCAATTTATAAACACTCTGTCTTTAGATATCAGGGCTTTACGTATGTCTGCAGATACTTCAATAATATAATTACAGGTCTCAGCGCCCTTCTTACCTGACTTATGGCTTAACTTAATGGAGGTCAAAAAGGTTTCGAGGTTGCAATCCTGGAGGTTCTCGGCTAGGTTTTGGTGGAACCAACAAGTAAAAACTTCCATGTCTTGCATTGATGAGGGTACTCCGATAACTACTACTCGGGCTTCCTTTTTGGGGGCTCGTCTACTGTAAGTCCTGAATTTGTTAAGTGCATCGTTTTTTTCACCTTCTCAATATCGTCCTTCGTCTCAGTGCTGATAATGACACCGCCATTTTCCGTCTAGTAAAATGGCGGTGTCATTATCACGTAGTCCTCTTACCTGAAGTTTCATTTGCTCGGGGCGTATAATTTTTTGGACAAGTGTTTTTGTCTCCTCACTCGACTTCAGTTTGTCGTTAGGGTATATAGCCACAGAGCTTAAATTCATAGGCTGTATAAAACTATTTGTACCTTTTTTAACCATCTCAGCAAAGGAAGTTCCCGTAACTGGTTTCCTTGAAGCTCCGATTGACAGCTTAAGGTCTTGTAGTTGCTGCGATAGATCAATTTGGTCTTCGAGTGTTTGGACGGTGGAGTGGGCCCGGACGGCTTTCATCTTAAGGGACTGGTACTGCACGGCCATCTGCGACTAACTTTTCGGCATAAAGTACTGATACGCAGTTTTTGCTCCATGTTTAATTTGCCCTCTGATGCAATAGAGCATACTTCGTTAAGGCACTGCTCAATGGACGACATCCAGTTCTGGATTTCCGGCGTTGATATCGCTTCCATCATGACCTCGTCTCTTTGGCTGGGCGGTTGAGGGTGCGGTGCGGGTACAGGTGGGGGCTCGGGCGCAGGTGCGGGTGCGGGCACAGGTGTAGGAGGTGGACTCCGAGCACATCTGCCACCCCGGCTGAAGGGACTGGTTGCCATTATTATGATACCAGTTACTTACTTTATTTCACTTAAACACATTTCCACATATACGATTTACAAATATTATGCCTACGTTTGCTTTACTACTCGCTATTTGGTAAAACCAGGTCACGATTCAGCAAGTGATTATTTATTTATTTTATTAAATCTTCGACACGTCTGTTCACTCACGCTTCTGTTTTGATTGATAGTGTATCGTGCAGTATGTCTCTCATTTCGTCTTCGTTGATGAAACACTTCGATAACTCTCGGAAACCAGCATTTCGCATCTTAAAGGGCATTCAGAGCCAAGAAATAGATGCCTATTGAATTTGATAAAGTCACTTTAGAAGTAGATCTATTTGTGGTATCAGCGGAATATATGAATAACCCCAGTGATAATAGGGACAGACGTACTGTACCGCGAGGACATTACCTACGTTCGAACTCGAGACCGACAAAAAACTACTCGTAATATTGAAAAATCTGCTAGGATTTCGAAAGTGAAGTTCGATGAATACATTTCAATAAATACAAGTCTTGTCGGTGATGACTTGAACAAATTGCTGGCTATCGTTGATGAGTTCCCTGAACACTTTACATTGGGAACAGCCAGCTCGACCGTTGAAACAGGAAAAATGACCATCAAACTTAAAAGCGATACCCCTGTTAACTACAGGCCCTACCGACTTTCGCAAGCCGAAACGCCGCGCGTTCGTGAGATTGTAAAAGATTTATCGGATAAAGGCATCATATAAGAGTCCGAATCTGAGTTTTATAGCCCTATACTTCTTGTTAAAAAAAAGTAAGGCAAAGACCGTATGTGCGTAGACCATCGAAAGCTAAATGAAATCACAATCAAAGATCGTATCCTCAGCCACTAATAGATGATCATAAAAATCGTTTGGGGTCCCATAAATTCTTTATGAGCCTTGACATGGCCACAGGATTTAACAAAATTCCAATGTAGAAATATTCGATTCCGCGTACAGCATTTGTTACACCAGAAGGTCATTCATTACGAGTCCTTGAAAACACCATATGGTTTGGCTAATGCCCCTGTGGTATATCAGTGCATCTCATACACTCTTCGCGATTTCATTGATTCTGGTAAAGTCCTTGTTTAAATTGATGACTAGCTAATTTAGAGTAATTTGATTGAAGAGGGATTGCGTGAAGTACTCAAAACTTAGATCGAGCTTTCGATAAATTTGAACAAATGTTCATTTCTATTTACCAAAGTCAAATATTTGGGTCGCTCAATCAGTCAGGGTCTAGTACAACCAAGCCCCCTTAAAGTAAAAGCTCTAGTTGAGGCCCCTGTACCAAAGAATGTAAAACAGGTCCGTCAGTTTTTGAGATTAGCCGGATACTTTCGGTTTTGCGAAATCAAAGATAGCTTGTATTGCACATCTTACAAGGAAAGGTGTATTGTTTAGTTTTAATGGGGTTAGCAACAGGAAGCTGCTAGGAAATGCATAATTGAGTACCTGACTAGTAAACCAGTCCTTGCTATTTATGATCTTACGTTGCCCATTGAGGTCCATCGAGATGCTAACTCGATCGGTATATGGGGCAACATTACTCCAAGTACACAAACCGGGTCATAAGCGTGTAGTAGCTTTTTCAGTAAATTGACTCAGGGTTCAGAACCAAACTATCACTAATACGAGTTGGAGACTTTGGCGGTGGTCAAATCTCTTTAAAATTTCAGACATTATCTGGTCGGTGTGCCTTTCACGGTTATCACTGACTGTTAATGCCCTTAAGTTAACAAATAAAAAGAAAGATTTGATGCCGAGAGTGGCCAGATGAAGGATGTATTTGCAAGATTTTGACTTTTCTCTTGAATACCGCAAAGGTACTTCAATGTCCCACGCCGATTATTTCAGTCGGAACCCAGTTAGTTCAGATTGAGAAGCCTCGGAGTTGAGCTTGAATAGCATAAGCCGCAGATGAGAAAACTTTTACCCTCATCTAGCAGTTACACGATGGCAAGTTAGATCCCAACCAATGTGTTAAAAAGAATGATCTTCTTTATTAGAAGTACGTACTGTATGATATGTATCAGTAGGAGAACAGTCACTTCTCTTATGTTTTATTCCTAAAGGCCATAGACTTAGCCTACTTCGTGTATTTCATGATGCATGAGCACGATCACCAGGGTGTTGACAAAACCATTCATCTCATATTAAGACATTTTTGGTTTCCCGGCTTGAGCTCATTTGTTCAAAAGTATATTGGCCATTGCATTGTATGCATGTCCCAGAAAAAATTGCCTCGTGCTCCACTTCAGCCAATTAATTCTTGGCAGAAACCAGATTCTCCGTTTGAGACCATCCACGCAGACGCTTTGGGTCCTCTGCCAGAGTCCAACGGACAACGATATGTCCTTATCATTGTTGTTTTTTTTTAAAGATAATGCAGGATGCGAACGAGTTATAGTGTCATTTTCTAAACGCTATTTAACTATTTGGTCCACCAAAGCTAATCGTCGCCAATCGAGGTCGGATGTTTCGAAACACCGAATTTCTGAGTTGGGCCAATGAGCTTGGTAGTAACGTACACTTAATTACGCCTGAGATGCACCAGTCCAATGGACAGGTTGAGCGATATTGCCGCACCCTGTTGAACATGATCCGCATTCATTCCAATTACCGAAGTGAAGAATGGTCCAGCGTAATGTGTGTGGTGTGTGTGTGTGTGTGTGTGTGTGTGTGTGTGAACACCACTGATTTGTCATCTTGTTCGTGATGTGGCTATGGATGATTCTAGTCCTAACGCACTGTGCCAAACGACAAAGCAAACAGCTTCAGAGCTATTGAAGTAAAACCAAGAGTGACCAAATGCTTTAATTAACATGGTCAGATGACCCCCTCGTGTCGTTGAATTGAACTCACTGGTTTTTGTAAAATAAAAGGCACTATCCGCAGGAAAACTTGTCTCTGGTATGCCTTTACCGATTAATGAAAGCTTTACCTCAAGGGAGGTATGAGCTGCAACTCGTAGCTAATTGTTAAGGGAAAACGAACCAGGCGGCCGAGGAGTTTATGGTGCCGTGGAAGGGAGAGTGGACTTCTGACGCATGCATTGCTTTTTTTTGAAAGTGAGCTTCATGTTATTTTTATTTTTTAATAGCAGGTGTGAGCAGACCTCACAAGCATTGTGTGTGCAGACCATACAAGATTTAAGTGACCAGACCTCATAAGACCTGTGTGAGCAGACCTCACAAGCCCTGTGTGAACAGACCATGCAAGATTTGTGTGAGCAGAGCTCACAAGGCTTAATTCTGAGCAGACCTCACAAAGCTTAACTAATTGTGAGCAGACCTCACAAGGCTTAATTAATTGTGAGCAGACCTCACAAAGCTTAATTAATTGTGAGCAGACCTCACAAGGCTTAATTGTGAGCAGACCTCACAATCCCTCTATGTAAGCAGCCTCCATGTGCGCAAACATTGTTATTTTGTATGGCCTCAAAGGTGCGATCATAGAGGATTGTCTTCTGTACAGACACTGATCAAGAAGGTTTTGAGACTACTACGGTTGAACAAAGAACATCAGAAATCTCCGAAGAGCCCACGCCTGAAACATCGAGAGGTCAGCTGGTTGAAGAGTCGTCGACTGTCATCGTGTTATTAGAGAACGAGGACGTTCTTATGTCAGGAAAGGCCGTGTAAGAACTGTTCCTGAGACCTGCGGCCAGCTTCACTACGCTTAAGACGTACTCGTCTGAAATAAGGGACTGACTGACGTCACTACGCTTTAGGGACTCGGTACGGATCGAACGTGCGTGAACTAATCGGGCTGTAAAATATTTTAAGTGATAATAAACGGTGTTATTTTGTTGTCTTTTGTTGGTTTCACTTTTGATTTGAATTTCCTTAAATTATATTAATGTGCAAGAGGATGGTGCAGTATTTGTAGTGAGTGTAACGTAGTGTTTAGGGTTTGTATAAACGTCCACAGAATATTCTTCTGTATCAGTCGTGAAGTGTCCCAGCAACCAACTTGGGAGTGTCCACGAGTAAACGATTTCAACACACCAAGCGACTATTGGGTACGATTACCAAAGGTTAAACGTAGTGTTGTGCAAGTCTGTGGGATGCAGTGTAGAAATGTTTTGGTAGAAAGTTAAGTGTACGAGATTAACGATTATGGGATATTGTCCAATAGCCGTCGTAGAGTGAGCCAAACCCCAACTTGCAAGGGACCCCGAGTGAAGAATGGATGTTGGGAAAGAAATAGTCGCAGAATGCATTACCAACTTTTAGGGAAAGAATTACTTCCCCAATCTTACGCTGTCTTGGACATTTTACTATACTTGCCCTTACTTACTTACTTTGTCTTGGACATTCATGTTCTTAATCCCTTCATGAATGCCAGTTGTAGTGTCAACACTGGGATCAGCTGGCTTGCTTTCTTTTACATCTTCTTGTACCTTCTTTGCTTCTTCAGGTGTTATAACGGGCTCTACGCTCGACGGTTCGATCTATAAACCAATTTAATTCGATCAGATTTGTTGGAGGTCAGTTAGAATTTTGGATATAAGTGTAGGTAATCTTAATGTTTCCTTTAAATAATCGCTTAATCTAGAAACTTTGTGTTAAAGGATGCTTAAATCTATAGAAATGGCTGCAGCAGCAAAACAATTCGACTTACAATTTGATTGTGTTCAGCACTGATTGGTAATTGGTTGTTAGGTTGTGCTGTAGTGGTTTCTTTGCCGCCCCCTAACTCACCAGACTCCTGAGCTTGGCTCTGAACTTGGTCTGCCTGTAAGCAAAATATATATATTAAAAACCTTAGTTCCGGTAAAGAACCTGAAAAAATACCTACTACCTACGAAGATACTTGTCGATGGCCGATTATTAGAACAAAGTACTTAGTAAACATCTTCACTTCCTCATACCTAAGTTTAGTAAGTACTTGTATCTAAACAAGTTAGTTTGATAGGGATTTTTGCTGATCTCTTGAACTTAAAACGGTTACAGAAATGGATAATATAAATAACTGGCAATTCTACAGACGTAATTGGTGTCCTGTATGATAAAAACAAAAACATTTTTTTTAATCATAGACATCGACATCGACAACGCTCTTCATTCCCGCACGATATCCGCATTATCGAGCGGGAACGAAGAGCGGTGTCGCTGCGTGTTAACACGTTGGTTCATAGATTAGCAAGGTGTACAGCAGACGTAAAAGTTACGTTTACTTTTCAGAGACTACTACTACACCCAGCGGGCCTACAACGCTCTTCGCATACAATACAATAACGTCTTTAGGATTTTGATGAGGCTCCCTCGATACAGCAGCGCGTCGGGCATGTTTGCCCACGCTAGAGTATATTATACCATAATGGGCAAACAAACAGCTTCTCTGGAACGCCAACGGTACCCTAAAGATAATCTTTGTGTGAGACCAGAGTCTGCAGTGCTGGGGAGATTCATCCAGCTTCATGTGATTGATTTTTTTGATTTCAAGGTCTTTATTACTACAAAGGTTGTTACAAATGAGTTTACAAATGATCTTATTCTATTTGTACACAAATCGTGAATAATATTGTTACATAGGCTACATTTCGCCTTTACAAACATTTAAACATGTTATTATTATATTTTGCGTTGACATGTGTTAACATATATTATATGTACATCATATTATCTACTAGATATGTGCAAGTCTTAGTATGGACCCACATAATATAAAATGTTTAATTAAGGTACAAAATGTACGCATTAAAAATAAATTATAATAACATGGGATAAGTAGCGGGTAGTCCGCGCAAAAATCTTACATGCACGGCCGGTCAAGCGGCGTCGGCTAGCAAGCGAGCTATCGTCATGATACGTCACGGAGGAAGTAGTGATTGGGCAGTCGGTATCGATTGTATGTGCGAGCGTAAGACAATGTACTTAGTCTACTTTTACCAATTGCTGATATTAGTGTATTAGAGTGTGATGGGTTTTTATGCAAGTAAAATTTGTGTGAAAGTTTGAATACGAAATCTTTTAAAAATGGATACTTTATACGCTTGTGTAATGTTTTGAGGTTTGTGCGAAATGGTGTGTTATAGGATAATTTTAATGCTTTATTTTGAATCGTTTGGAGTTTGTTATATTTGCTTTCTGCCAGACTGGACCAGACAGGTGCTGCGTAAGTTAAGCATGGTCTTACTAAAGTGGAATAGATAAGCAATTTTGTTGAAGGACTAAGAATGGATTTGCGATTTAAAATGGGTGTTAATGAATTTAAGGCTTTTGCACCCTTCCTTATAGTTAGTTCAGTGTTTTTGTTCCAGTTAAGGGTCTTGTCAAGAATTATGCCTAAATATTTAACCGACTCACGCCACGTTATCATGTGATTAGAGTAGATGATACTGACATGATTTTAGCATTGACTGACATAGTTTTTTGCAACCAAGAGTATTTTTTTATATTTTCAATTTAGTTATCGACGACGTGTCGGTAGGAACACGTTTTTGGCAATTTTGACTTTTTTACGTAACTACTAAGATCGTGTTTAGTTTTAATGTCGAACATCGAAATGTATGTAATTATGTGCCTAGTTAGTTAATTCTATGGGTACCTAACTATACCTAATAACGAAACTTGGGAAAGGAACAGCTGCATCCCAATGTAGTTGGGGAAAGGTAAGGGAGATGATAACCTAACAACGAAAATATAATTCTAAATAATTGATTATAATTCTGATAAGAGGATCATGGTGCTGATTCTCTTGTCACAAATGTCTCTAAACTAGACTAAAAATCACTAAAATTTGGTTTAATACTATCAAACAACGATTTCACATTCTGAAATTGATTAAAGTGACACAACTAAGCTTTATTTTAGTTAAGCAGCACTAAGATGGCACTGAGTTATTAATTAAGTGAAAATGGCAATTTTGCTATTCTGAATTTCACGATTTCACCGAAAATTTTCACACCAACACCTCAACTTCAGGTGCAAAAACAGTAGTGTATCTTTTTTTTATCTCGAAAATGGTGTGTCCTATCGCAAACATAACGAAAATTTCGACCCCTTTTATGAAATCATAAACCCCTAAAACTCAACATGTAGGTAAGAATTCTTCATATTTTTCATGCAAAAAGTAAAAAAAAAACAAAACAAGTCGAATTTAAAATAATTCACGAGGAAGGGCAAACAAGTACCACATTGCGAAGCCAAAAGAAATAAAAAGGAAACCACGTGGTGACGCGATTGTCAAATTCGATTTTAGTTGAGTCAAAATAATTTAAACTTAGAGACTTTTTTTGCAAAATAGCTGTATGATTCTCATAGGCAAAAGTAAGGAATTTTAGTGATAGCTTAGTTAGTTTAGTTCGGTGTACAAGAGAATCGGCACCTATATGATTCTGCCCATAAGGTTGCACTAGTCGATATTATTTCCATACAAATTTCGGAAGGGTATTACACCATTTTGTACACGGTGGGCAACTTGGAGCTAAACAACTTTTTTTTGTCACCATTTTATTTTGGCGGCAAATATGACAGTTGTTTCATTAAAATTATTTTGGATAGAAACGAAAAATTAGCATCCGCGTATTCATCGACCTCACTAGCCTGACGATGAAATCTAGAGGAATTGCATTTCACTCCTCTTCAATTGCAATTCGCAGCTCTAGAAGCCTTGTTGGAGCAGGTACCCGGGCTCGAAACCGACGTTTCAGCTCATCCCATAAGTAAGTAAGTATTCTATCGGATTCAAGTCTGGGCTTCAAGCTGTCCATCAACAGCCAGTCCATCGTACGAATACCGACGTGGTCGCCTAGATATTAGGTCACCACATGAGCAACATGAGGCCGTGCATTGTCACGCATTAACTACATATCCCGATATATCCTGCGTATGGTCCCACAAGGTCGGCGAGGATTTCAGTATTGTAGCGATGAGAAGTCAGTCCACGTGTACTCCCGGCAATACATGTTGGTCATAGTTTGCCGAGCGAAGGCGAGTACCAACATATAGACAGCCCATTTGTCGAGCCTCGTCAGCGCTCGCCTAGCTGGCCGAGTGCAGGCGAGCGCCAACGTGTATACGGTTCGTTTGGCGTGCTTCGCCACCACTCGGAATCGCTCGCTAAGACTCGTCTCACTTCCGATCAGTGTCGGTTCTTCTGCACAAATTCATATCAATTTGCCTACGCTTGCGTTGGCTGAGGCTTAGCCAACAGTTATCGGCTTTAGCATTGTGTTTGCTACTTGATTACAAAGTGAGTTGAAGGTACTTTAGAATAAGTTTATAGTCATTTTAATCAGCATGAAACGCACTTTCTGTAGATATAACATTGATAGTTGTAAGTTTTATACTTTTTGAGAAAATCGAATCAGAGTTCCAAGTTATCTGGTGCCCCGGTGTATTTGCTGCCATGTATAGTTGAAATACTCATCTTTGAAAAAGTTTAAGTTTTAAATTTAAGTTTCTTCGAAAAACCACACTTATGTCTGTCAAGTCCCTTTTTTTTACTTGTGGGTAGAGAATTGAAAAAGTCTGCGATCCTTTAGACGGGTCAAAAATTCGAGCTTCTAAGTCAACGGAATCAAAAGATACGGTCATTTATGTCACATACACAACACACACACTCGCAAAACCAATACTTCCCGTTGACCTAGCATCATGTTTTGAAGTAAATTGATAGGTATTAATTTAAAACTATTACCACGGCAAAGCAAAAAGGAGGAAAACCCCAAACTCTCGCCGGGCAGACCCTAGAACACCCGAGACTATTAATGATCATTTATTCCAGCATAGCGAAATTACGCTATTAATTAACGGTATTTTCTCTTGTATTACGTGTCCACCTCCTAATCCGTACCCTGACAGACAATAGTTTCTGTTTCTCGTCGAATCGTCTTCTCGCGGGAGTTCTCGCCATACAAGTTTATTATTTTATTTATTCAACTTTGTGCACAACTATAGTACAAATGTCACTTTGATAAAGTCGAGTCATCTTTGTTCAGTTGATACGCAGGTACTACCTACGTAACTGAGCTGCGCAAGTTTGCATACAAGTTGCCGTCCTTGTTATGTAGGTTAGGAAATTCTAACCAAAATATTCTGAAAGTTACGAAAACGGTCATTTAGTCCCTTCAAAATAATCCATAAAGGTACGTTCACTTGAAGCTATATTTAAACTCGGCTTGCAAGCTATTTCCTACTAACTTAAACGTGGAATGAGAAAATAGAAATTACATTTGCGCTCTTTACGCTTCGCAGATAAAAGTCATATTTACCCTCGGTACTTCCTCGTAACCACGGACCCTAGTCCATATAGATCTCATAATGGATCACTAGCAACTATCCATGTAGGTATATTGAAAGTTTTAGATATTTTATCATTACAATCAAATTACAATTCATGCAGTCAATTAACCATTTGCGAGCAAGAATTTTTACAAAAATGAAATTCAACTGACAAGAAACGACAATGTTCATAACGTTTTTATTAAAAAGTTTTACTTACCATATGTAGGTTTTTGATTCGATTTATTTCCACTGAAAAATCACTAGCAAAGGATCACGTCAAAATCCGAGAGAACGTACAATATACCATGTTCAAAACTTGAACGTCTATTTTTGGGAGTGCAGACGCACTGATATAAAAATAGAAAATACAGAGCGTCGTGAAATTCGTAAAAATTTCCCGCGTTTATTTCAAATTATCTGCAAAATAACGTATACGTACCTTAACCGTAACGTATTTTTTTAATTCTATTAACTTACCCTTCCTATGTAGTAGGTACCTACTCTGAATCAAAACCAATAAACTAATTGAATTATATTTGCATTATAATCCGCAAAAATCAACCAACTTTAAAATACCCGCTAGCCATATTTTATTTTTACCCGCCCGCACCATCCCTTTGATTATTACCTGCGCGTCCTACGAGATTCCAAGCGAAATTTGAAAGCAAAGAATATAACTACTCTCTAGTTTGAAAGACACAGATCTCTAACACGACCTAAAACCAGAAATGCAGTTAGCCAGAGTTAGCGTTTAAGAGTAGAATCTATACTATTAAGGTTTATGTAGTTAAATAAAGATAAACAATCTTGATGTGACTTTTACACAAACACTTATATAGAAATAAACTACTGCTTAAAGTAATTATTATTGTTGTATTTACATTGGTTTTTAATGGCATTTTATTTGTAAACTGAGTGAATGACTAAAAAGACACTTCAAGATTATTTCCCTTTATTTAACTACCCAAACCTTTCTAGTTTAGGTAAACAGGCTGTTCTGGGTGCACGAAAAATACATCCTCATCAGTTTCCATCAGGCAAGATTGATCCTACTAAAAATATTTTTGTATTTAACGAGGTAAGCAGGAAAACTAACCTTACTAGATTTCCGATTTGATTTTTTTTTAATAATCTTTACCGCCGTGTCTCAGTCAATGCGATTAAAAACGGAATTTTGCTCGCAGCACTATTGAGTTATTTAACTGGACATTACGGCCGCACGCGGCGGTCGCCGCTCTTCCAAGAAACAGTAGCTGACATGACGATATTTAACATTATTTTTATAATAACGTAATAATCGTGTTGTCATATAAGTATTTATCTCCCATATACCATCGCGTGTCCATACCGGTGTATTAAATTTTAATTTGCGATACAATTAAAGACCAGCACCCTAATTGCGTAACACACAATAAATCGGAATCTGAATCGTTTTGAAACAGATTGCTAATCCATTGCTTTATAAGTTCGATAAAAACTCTGCTCAACAATGTAAATAACGCAATGAATGTTGTTGAACTGTCAAAATCAAACAGATTAGTCGTAATCGTTTACGAAAATGTGTTACGCAATTAGGGTGCTATTCTTGGCACCTTAAAATGTCAAATGCTGATAAAATTACAGATTTTCATGACGTCCGTTACCGTGACTTTCTGTCACGGTACTACATTGGGTTTTAGTTTTTGAACTTCATGTTGTTCTGTTTACGTTATTTATTTATTTATCTGCATTACTCCATCAACAAGAAGATTTCATTACGTAATGCAAAAGAACAGTCTTTATTTTTATTTTTATATTTACAATACTAGAAATCATTAGGAACTTCGTACTATACGTCGATTCGTACTTGACCGATTGGCCGGATGAGGCACAACTTATAGAAAACTGAAAAAAAGTATGAGAGAGACCTTTGCCCAGCTGTAGGACAACAGAGGTTATATAAATGAAAAAAAAATATGACTGCCTAGTTGGTCTAGTGGTCTCAAGAGCTGCTGAGCATGAGCCTTCGATTACCAGCCATCGGGCAAAATGTTTGCCCGACCGCAAAATGTATTTAGACGTATCTTCGAAGGCCAACGAACGTTCGGTAGCCAACTCCGAACATCTTTCGATGGCGTTCGTAGTGCTGGTGTGTTGGGAAATAGTGTCCTCAACACGTCTGTCAACGTCTCTTGCGCGTAGATAGCTGAAGCCGGAAAAATTGGCAGTAAGGTTCCCTATTAGTGTCAACAATTACAACATCAATGTGCGTTTTGGTTTTTCCACTGGCCGGTGAAAACATTGTTTGCTTTCTGTTTGCGCTGCTAGCGCCACTAGCGGTGAAACTGGGCAGTATCCTATTATGTGCCATGTCTGTTCACAGTTATTTTACCTCTGAAATTAGCATAACTGTAAAAAACACAATGATCTTTGTTATTTGCATCATGGTTGCTGCCAAGTGTTGCTTGACAAGTGTGTATTTTTTTTATGTATGGCATCTCGTAGTTGACTTTGAGAGGTCGTGACTACTTAACCGGACTAACCTGTGGCTGCCTTAAGCGAACTCAAAGCCTCCAGCCAGGGGCGAAAAACTTACATTACTAAGCGACTGCTCGCTAAGGGCACCCCCTGTGGGGTACGGACCTCGGCTTAGGGCGTCGTTGTAGTGAGGACATCAAGATGGGACAGGCTGGATCTGATTTGGATGATTATTAATATCGGGGGAATTTAAAGCTAGAGGATCAGCTATGGCGCGGGCTGGCACTTCGTCGAGCAAGGCTCGGGGGGGACAGTTACGTCGGGGTCTTCGCGGTCTGTGTCTTTTGTGCACTGTACTGTTGGCCCTACTGCTCTCCTGAATGAGAGTTAAGTGGTCATCGGGGTCGGTGTGGACATGTCTTGGACGGCGGAAGTCTGTCAAATTCACAATGATCTTTATAACCGTAAATCAGGTTGTAGTTGGGTTGCTGCTGTGTGTCTGGAGATCCATTGACTTTTTAGTAAACATGGCTAAAAAACGACTCGACACCATGGAATTAGTAAGTACTCTAAGAAACAATACACAGCTCTGGCTCAGCATGACAGTGAATGTCAATTGTCAAGTAATATTTGACATTGACATTATTCGGAACTGACTGACGAGCTTTCAGCTTGTATTGTTTTGATGTGAAATTGAAGAAAGTGTAATAAAAAAAATCTGTTCGTCCTACAAAATAAATATTTTAAAAGCCTGAATCAGGATTCAATTCTGTAAATCTGTTATTTAAAATACGGTAGATACTTTTACCTGCACCGTTCTAATTGTTTTAGTATACTTATACAATTTAATAAAATGATTAAAGCTTTAACTGTTTCAGGAAACCAAAATGACATCAGAAAAGAATGCCCAGGTGGGTCAAGCGCGTGAAGCTTTTCAAATGATGTATCAAATATCTCAACTCCTCTGCACGGGGTTAGACGCAGATACTCTTTCAATTTGCATACGGCTGTGTGAACTGGGCGTAGATCCGGAAGTACTAGCCCACGTTATCAAAGAAATCAGAAAAATGGGCGATACCGCTGCACAAAACAAACCTGTTAATTTACAACCATAAATCTTTTCATTATTAACTTACAAATTGCCCCAATTTAAAGCTTTAAGATAAACTAATTAATTATTTTTGTACACCATTTAATATTGAAGTAAAATGTAAGCAAACCTTTTCTGTAAAGCTTTGGTATAGTTTTCTTGACACTAGATTGTAATTTCATGGTATGGTTGTTTATTATTCAGACCTCAGCATCTTTCATCTGAAAGTAAAGAACTACAATACATGGTACTTGCCTTATTAGATGCATTTTGGTATTTATTTTCTTTGAGGGAAAAGTATTTAAATATCCTTTGTTTGTGGTCAGATTTATTGTAAAATGTGTCACAATACTATAGCAGATAATAGTATTCATGTACTGAGTGGCAGGGACATCAACGCACACAGCGCAACTACAAAGCGCATTTAGTACTGACATGATTCTGGTCCCCCATGATGCATAGAAAAATTGGTTGATTATAAAAAACATGCTGTTTTGACTGCCTAGGTATTGCACTTTTCTATGACACAAGTCTTTTTTTATAATGGTAGAATAATGTGTACTCTTGGGGTGTCTAGAATCATGTGCTTTTATTCTTGGTTACACTTTGCATTGCACATCAATGTCCCTACCACCCTGTATAGTAACGAATCTGAAGGTGAAACTGCCTAGTCTTGATGCTCTGACTCCTTAGTTCTTAGCATTGGAACATTAAAAAATGTTGCTTACTTTGAGACAGAGGACAAAATACCATTTTTTGTTCAACTATTATTGACTAATAATCTTCAAGTTTGCAAATTCATAAAAAAGTATCAATTGAGAGGGCAAGCTAAGTTACTGTGAATTTGCCCCAACTTATTATTTATGTACAAATATTTATGCCCCAAAATTTTCATTAATGCATTTAATCATGATGAGTACCTTATGTCAGACATGTTAATATTTTAACCATTTTAATGTAGTTAGGATAAACATTGCCTGAAGAACAAAATAAAAAAGCAATATTTATAAAGTCTTTTTTTATATTTTTTTATTAATTCAATGTTCACAACAAATTTCACAGAAAATTACCTACCTGCAATTATTGCGATAACAATTTTTAACAGCTTAATTGAAGATGGCAGAAATAATCTTCACAATCAGCCAATAATAAACTGATACTGCAGGCCCTCTAACTTCATGGAAACAAATAATTAAGTAGAGGCAACATAAGTAGGTAGTATTCTATGAAATACGAAATTATTAAGGATAAATTAGTGTTGCAATATGATTTGCAGAAACAAAATAATGTTATTGAAACCTAAAATAACCAATGGGTATATAACAAGACCATTTTGAGTGAAATTATAAACAATCAGTACAGGACTGAAAATATCACAGATGCAAATAATTCACTCTTACAACAAAAAACAAAATGTGATTCTAAAGACAAGTCTGGTTACTGATATATGGTTTGTGCCAGTTTGGCTAGAGATTTGTTTTCAATTTAGTTTGCACAGCCTAGCCCTTTAAAATAATTATTGTTATTATACCAGTCACTTATAATTTAAAGTAGTTGTGTAATAGAGAAATTCTCATTACTAAGTATTATCAGCATATTTCCAATTCAGATTCTATGAGTTACATTGTCCTGCAGTCGTAGCATAACCATTTTATGATGATGGAAGAATAGACATAATGACAGATTTCATTTATTAATTTGTCATATTGTCTATTCTTTCGTCGACAAAACTTGTTTTAATATTGATCATGCAACGCATGTAGGTTCCTTTGTCAAGTTAGGCTGTACAATCACAACACTCTTAACACCTAAACTACTGGAAATTTAACTCTGCGCTTGTCCTTGGTTACCTAAAACTGTAGGGTCCTCAAATATTGGTTGCTGTGGTTTGAACTGTTCTGCTGTGATCCTGGAGAACATAATACCTATGCCTTCTATTAATGCCAAAAGAATGCCACCAACAAGAGCACTGCCAGCCATCGCAGGGACACCTGGAAGAAGTAAGTGTAGTTGTTATAGCATATATCATAAGGTTAGTTTGTTATATTTCAATTTCCAAATTGTATACCTATCCTGGGCGGGCAAACATTAAAAAAAAACATTGAAAACCACGTCTCAGAAGTTGTCACATGCAATCAAAATGATCCAGGCTGAGTATTTTATCATTGGGTTTTGTGGGGTCTTGTATATGTTTAGGAATGATATAAATAAACTCTTTTTTTTTTTGCTAGACCAAAATGACAGCTGCAGTCAAATAACTTTATGCAATAAGTTTTGACTTTATGCAAAGAAGGAAAAACTGCCAATGTGAAGTGTGTGTGTGTTAGTGAAGAATATACAAATGTACATAGTGGTCTGCAGGAACTTGCACAAACTATAAGAGAAGCTCTGCTGTCATTTTGGTCTAGCAAATTAGAAATCAGAGTTAACTACATCCTCATGAGTCACACTATTGATAGTTTGGTTTATTTTTATTACAATTATCAATACACCTAGTTTAAGTCTTAGCTAAGTTCCAAATGTTACAACTAGTGCATAATATTTACCATTCCTAGCTGCAAGAATCCCACCAGTGAGTGCCCCACTCATGATGGAGTTCCAAGGGTCCTCCTTCTGCCTCAAGTATACTAAAGAACAATCGATGGTTGAGAACATACCGCCCCATACTGCAAAGTTACCACCCACAATAGGAGAGCGCTCTTTCATTGCTGCTACACTTCCAAGCTAAAAATAAGTACAAAACTTGTTTTATTCATTGGAATTAGACTGCAAATTATATCCCCCTTTACAGTTTAGTAAAGACCATACCATTTTTCTACTGAATCCCACAGGCGCATTCCTAAACCCCTTTATCGAATGAAATATGCCACCACCAATAGCTCCCATGATAAACGCACCACCGGAATCGTCAAGGATGCGCCAAGGGCAAGGTTCTCTTGTGTATTCGTCCATGTCTTTTGTTTATTGATTTTATGGGTCCTGGAATGAAGGTGTTAGGTAAGAAAGATAACCTCAAAATCTAAACTAAAACTACTAGTTTCAGAAAATATTTTTGTACGCACTGGTCAGATGTTGATATTGTAATTTACACTTGAATACACAATTTCTTTTCAGTTTGAGGCTTTTAATTGACTACAGAATTTATAACGATTGTTGCACCATGGTTTGGTTCTCGCTTCCCATCAGTTTCAACCACAGACTATAAAAAGTCCGAAGCATGTTCGACGGTTCGAAGTCCCTCTCGCTCATAGACGTTCATTTATTTTTCTTTTGGCTCCGCACAAATCATAGAGTTAGATACAAACGAATGAAGTCCAGTCATTTTGCACCACTGTCGCATTCATCGTGTTCTGTTAGCTAGAGTGGCCAGTTAGAAAGTTAAAGCTAGTTGCCCATTCCAACATCTTCTAGAAAAGTTCTGGAGGAAACGGCGAGACACGCCAAGGACAATCTTTTAAAACAAGATATTATATGAAACCCTTTAGACCCTAGAACTTTTAATTGAGAACGATGTAAAGAAGGGGTGTGGCTGTGTCGTGGAATCAGCAGTGTGTATTACGTGTGTATGTACCGTAAGTGTGAGTACCTAAACGTAACGAATAATAATTTCTGAGTTGGGTAGAGCTAGAGGTCGTGCCGTCGCAGTCCTGACTCGACGCCTACCTTTATAATAAAAGCACTCTGTGGACGCACATCACTTGATCCGCCCTAACAAGACCATCGCTTTCGTTGATGTCGACAAGGCTGAACTTCTAGCCGACAGTCTTGAAGCCCAATGCTCGCCTAGCTCTCAACCAATGGGGAAGGCAACTGTCAAAATGGCGCTGTCGTAGCTAGTTCCCAACACAAGCTAATAATACAAGGCGTGATGTGGTTTTATTTTATTTTAACGAAAATTGACGCGTTATTGTGTTCCTAGATACTCCGAAATTCAAGTGCACCTTTTCCCGAAAGACCCTAAAATTAGAAGATTGTGGTATAAAGCTATTCGTAGAGATCTTTTGAGTTCGAGTTTGTGTCAGAAACATTTTGAAGAAAGTGATTACGAGGAAATATTCAAGGTTTAAAATTCTGTCACTTTCCATGTCAAGTACTTGATATAAAATACTAAAATAACCGAAAATAACGAAATAGTGAAATAAAATCAAACTCATGAATGAACACAAAATGGAATGAATGAACGAAATGTCAAATTTATTAAAGACCGTAGGGACCTAGCTATGGTCGCGCCATCTACAATTAGCTTTGCCCGACCTTCCCCATAGACCAAGCTCACCTGTCTGAGATTGACATTGATTGTCAATCTCAGACAATGTCATTTGACGTTGATTGTTGATTGAGATTGTCTCCCTCCCGTCGAAGACCCTAAGTATCCGCTGCCCCCCGTCACGCCTGACGAAGTGCACGACCTCATCAAGGGTCCTAAGGCTCGTAAAGCCCCCGGCTCAGATGGAATCACCAATAGGGTATTCCAACTTTTCCCTGCCCACCTGATAATGCTATTGACCACCATCATCAATGGTGCTCTGAGCAACAACACCTTCCCACAGGCATTCAAAGAACCCACCTGTTGGTTGCACCTGTGGTGCTGTTTTCTTCGACATAGCGAAAGCATTCGACAAAGTCTGGCACAACGGCTTGTTATATAAGCTGTACCAACTCGGTGTGCCAGATCGTCTCGTGTTGGTGTTCATCTTACGGGACTTTTTGTCGAACCGCACCTTCCGTTATAGCATCGAAGGAGCGCTATCCTCCCCCCACCCCATTCGCGCAGTAGCCCCTTAGGGCACTGTGATTTCTTCTCTCGCTTTCACGCTATTCACCAGCGATAAACCCAAGTGTAGTAAAGCGCAGTTGGCTCTGTTAGCAGACGACACGGCCATTTACAACACCGGCCGCGATGAAGAATCGATATCTCGCACTCTCCAAACTCAAGTCAACAAGCATGGCGCTTGGTTTAGAAAGTGGAGAATCAAAGTCAATCCCGATAAGAGTCAAGTGGTTCTCTTCTCGAAGCCGCGTCATAGTCCCTGCCCCCCTCGACCGATCACCATGTGCGGCAAGGCGATCCCTTGGGAGAAGCGAGCCAAATATTTAGGTGTGGTGCTCGACGAACATCTCAGATTTTCAGAGCACATTAAGGTGGCTCGTTCGCGCGCCGCTTTCGCTCTAAGTAGACTCCACTTTGTCCTAAATGCACGTAGCATATTGTCACTAAAGTGCAAATTGCGTATTTACGCAGCGTGCATTCGCCCGATCATGACCTATGCCAGTGCAATCTATGCACACGCCAAGCCCCATCTCTTCAATAGAATGCAGACCCTCCAGAACAATTTCCTCCGTAGGACAACAGGCTCCCCCTGGTACGTTCGCAACGAAATCCTCCACGTCGACCTCAAAATTCCCACCATCCGTCAATTCATGAAACGCAACTCTAAGCGTTTCTTCGATATCGCCGCGAATCACCGCAACCCTCTGGTTGTCAAGTCCGCAAATTATATTTCTAGGCTTTGAGTTTGCTTAAGGCATCCACGGGATAGTCCGGTTAAGTAGTCACGACCTCTCAAGGTCAACTACGAGACGCCATACATAAAAAAAGAAGGACGCACCTCACAAATTCTTTGGTTCTTTAGCTATCTATCGAGTGGTGTAATTATATTTTAGATGTACATGATAGATAAGTCGCTGCAACACCAAACTGTATCCCCCGATTTTGTTACAACTGGCTTTATATTTCTGACTGACCGACCCCTTGACAATTCAAAAGTGCCTGTAATGGGTTTATTTGAAATAAATGCTTTGAGTTTTGAGTTTTTTAACATCAGTTTTTTTAATGTCCTCCTACTATGACAGCAACTTCAAAGACGCACTCCATCAAGTCCGGAGGTAATGACTCATCATAAATAACAAAACAAGCCCAAACTCGACACACCTATCTCTGCTCGTATATTAGTTCTAGTAGAAGTCTTCAAAGTAAACCTTCAGGTCACATAGGTCCATTCAACTACTAATTTTTCGTAACAATTTTTGTGTGAAATAAATCAAGACAAGTGATCAGTAAAATAACTCTTAATTCAATCCAGTAAGATCCATGCGACAGAGTTAAATATGTGAAAAAATAGATCAAATTAAAAAAAAAACTGAGACTATTTGTAACATTTTGATAGTTCTTTTTACCGTTGTTTTGATTTGAACATGTCTGCTCACATAAAATATTTTAAAATAAATCAATTTATGTTATTAAATAGACGAAAATGTACCAAAACTCGACACGTTATCGTCAATTTTGTGTGAAGAGGCCACGAAAATTCTTTTTACGATAATAAAAACCAGAATATTCGAATAAAAAGTTTTACATTTTTTTGAAGATAAACTAGTAATCTATCCGATGTAATGATTAGTTGCATTTTGTTTTATTTAGTCGCAAAATGTACCGAAAAACTGCTTATTTTTGTCAGATTTGCAAACGCGCCCTTAAGATTAAAATATATAATATAATAAGTATATGATTGCTGCAATCTGAGGCAAAACAACTGTGGAACGACTAATAATTTAGACCACTGCTTCACACTGTATAGACCACATTATAGTCGACGTACACCAGAATTGACCAGAAGGCCAGTTCTCGTTAAAAAACGTTCAAATTCAAGTCGACATCTTAATTATGACAGATAATTATGTCAGATTAATTATGACAGATTTAGACAGAGATTAGAATGCGAAAATTCTTATGATAAGGGAATGGAGAAGGCAACTGTCAAAATGGCGCTGTCGTAGCTAGTTCCCAACACAAGCTAAAAATACAAGGCGTGATGTGGTTTTATTTTATTTTAGCGAAAATTGACGCGTTGTTGTGTTCCTAGATACTCCGAAATTGGAGTTCGAATTTCTCGTAAGCCCCTAAAATTAGAAGATTGTGCTTT
Source organism: Dasypolia templi (assembly GCA_963555695.1). NCBI lineage: Eukaryota > Metazoa > Arthropoda > Insecta > Lepidoptera > Noctuidae > Dasypolia > Dasypolia templi. The sequence goes on from OY743147.1 coordinate 4,380,739, forward strand.
AAAGCTATTCGTACAGATTTTTTTGAGTTCGAATTTATGTCGTGAACATTTTGAAGAAAGTGATTACGAGGAAATATTCAAGGTTTAAAATTCTGACACTTTCCATGTCAAGTACTTGATTTAAAATACTGAAATCACCGAAAATAACGAAATGGGGAAGGCAACTGTCAAAATGGCGCTGTCGTAGCTAGTTCCCAATGCATGCTAATAATACAAGGCGCTGGGTGGTTTTATTTTATTTTAGCGAAAATTGACGCGTTATGGTGTTCAAAGATACTCAGAAATTGGAGTGCACCATTTCCCGAAGAACCTAAAATTAGAAGATTGTGGTTTAAAGCTATTCATAGAGATTTTTTTGAGTTCGAGTTTGAGTTGGAAACATTTTGAAAGAAAGTGATTACGAGGAAGTATTCAAGGTTTAAAATTCTGAGACTTTTCATGTCAAGTACTTGATTTATAATCATCGATCACTAATAAAGAACTAGATACACAATCAGCGACAAAAAGTGTCCTCACCAAACGCGCACCCATTTGAACATTCGGGTGCGCTTTTAATCTAGTAGCATTCGAACGCTCGAACGGTAAACATGCCTCTTTGCTCGTTTAAAAACTGTTAAAATAACACATCTAGGACGCTAAAAAAGGATGGAGTTTCATATTTTCGGTAAGTTTTAATATTACCATTATATGATTGTTATCACTGTATTGTAAATATTGGTATTTTATCAAGAAATCGTCGTAAAACATTTTTTTAAAGTTAATTGCTAATAAACAGCAGGACTTATAAAGCATCTCAGTTGTAAAGACTCTTAGTTAACGTATTTAATCACACTATCGCACGCCCACTTAAATTGTTTGGGTTACGTGCGTTGACTCTGTTCCATTGTTGGAGACGCTGTTGTTTCTTCTTTTTTTATTATTGTATGATTGTTTTGTTTTTGTATTATGTGACTTCTTTACTGCTTCTATAAATATTATAGAACATTTTGTAGATTTAATTTTTGTTTTTTTAGCTTTCCTCGAGATCCAGTCAGGTGTGGAGAATGGATATCAGTTATAGCACGACAAATATCCGAAGAATTTTTCCCAGACCCAAGGAATCGTTGTATGTTCGAAGAACTTTTTGAAAGTGATGACGAGTGATGGTGAGTGTGACTACGAAAAGAATCACAAGGCTATACAATACACAAAAACAAAAAAATCTATCGAAAAGACGACTATATAATAAACTTATTTTATTTCAAGGAAATTAATAACATCGGTTAATTAAATGTGTTAGTCAGTTGTGTCCGTATTTTTTTACATCATTCTGTGTATATGAATATTACATCAACAATTTATTTTTGATTTTACAAGAACTTTCTGTACTTACTTTTATATTTCGTAACTATTGAATTTTGATATAAGTTGTTTGTCAAGCAATATCTTTATTATTTTGTCACAAATGAAAGAATAAATAAGACTGTGTAATTTTTAGTTTTATGATTAACTAGCGGCCCGGTACGTGCTTCGTTACGTATAAAGTGAAATAATAATTAAAAAAAATGGAAGACATGAATATATGATATGCTTTATTACCTACACCAACTTTTTGATGCATAGACGTTATTAAAAAAAAAACATTTATAATTACATTACAAACAAAAAAAACAAAATTACAGTTCGACTCCACTCATTCCTTGTCCTAGCGGCGATCCTCGGTCGTAAAATTTAATTGCTTTCATTTGACACTTTGTATTTCCGACTTTGAAACATGCGTGTAAGGTTGAATTTGTTTTGATGTATGTTGACCAGCGACTATCGCTCGTAAAAATGTATTGCTTTTTGTACATAGCTTTGTGAATACAACTTTAAGCGTAGCTTTTAAGGTTGAATTTTCATTTACGTATTTTTATTTCAACTTGAATTACGTAAACATAATTTGGCGACAGTTTTAAGAGAACTTTTGTATGGGATTGTGTATCTAGTTCTTTTATTAGTGATCGATGTTTATAATACTGAAATCACCGAAAATAACGAAATAGTGAAATAAAATCAAACTCATGAATGAACACAAAATGGAATGAATGAACGAAATGTCAAATTTCTTGAAGACCGTAGGGACCTAGCTATGGTCACGCCATCTACAATTAGCTTTGCCCGACCTTCCCCATTGTGAAATAAAATCAAACTCATGAATGAACATTAAATGAAATGAATGAACGAAATGTCAAAATTTTTGTAGGCCGTAGGGACCTAGCTATGGTCACGCCATCTACAATTAGCTTTGCCCGACCTTCCCCATTGCCCCTCTGGATTCTGAAAAGAGAATTTAAAGTTGAGAACTGAAACTGCCTCGTTGGTCTAGTGGTTGCAAGAGCTACTGCTGAGCATGAGGTCCTGGGTTCGATTCCCAGGTCGGGCAAAGTCTTATTGTGTTTTTCTATCTAGAATTTGATTTGTGCCCGGTTGATGGGACTTAGCATAACTGATGAAATGTGGGTGTACCTATAGTGGGTACACCTCTGCCTTACCCTTCCGGGATTACAGGCGTGATTAGGAATATCACCTTTGTACGAATTTCACCCTTCTTGTTTTAAAAAGGGATATCCAACAAACGAATGGGACGAGGGGTATAGAAGGTCAAACTCATAAATTATCAATGGGTCAAACGTCGCGCGCGGGCTTGCGCGCACTGCTAGTTGATCTGTGGTGTCTAAATAAAGTGGTACCTATCGGTGTTGACTGTGACCTCGACACTGGCAACAATGGCTAAGGCCGCTTGTCATAGAAAGAAGAAGAAGACTGTTGTGTCAGTGAAGTCAATTGTCACTTAATGACATGACATTGATGACATACATGTCATTGTCAGTGTTGCCACCTTGGTGATTTTGTCACTAGATCTGGTGATTTTTTAGAGCTCTTAGCGACATTTTTTCATCGTTTAGCGACTAATTATTTTTTAGCGATTTTTGACGATTTTTAAATATGGAATTTGGGAACACCTAATTGAGACGGAAATATGTATCTTTCTGGACTTAGTCTATGGTCGAGGAGTCCCAAACACTGAGTTATTGACTATATTGTTTTTGTTTTATCATTCTGAATTCGATTTAAAGTTGGTAGAAAATGGCACGTTCTCAGTGAAAGAACAGTAAAGAAGTTAGTTGAAGAGTGTGTCCATCGTGTCGTTTCATCGTCGGAGTGAGAATAGTGCAGTTCAGCATATTAAATTCGATAAAGAATGGAACTGCCGTCCTAGAAAAATAAAATACGCAAAAGTATAGAAAAGAGTGAAAAAGTATAGGAGGAGCATGATGAACTCAAAAGCTGGCTTATACCTCTACCTGGTGACGAACTGAAAGGGTTTTGCTCACTTTGCCTAGCGATGTCATTGAGGCTGTCGGCAAAAACACAAAGTACTCATTAGAGATCTATCACAACCAACTACGTCTTCAGCACAAACGTCGGCGTCTGTGGATGATGATAACGTAATGGAAGATTAACGTTTCAAAATCTTGAATTTTAATCAAGTCTGTTCTATTGACTGTTACTAAAATCCTTTTTTTTTTATTCAGGCATTAAAGTACTTTAATTATAATAAAAAAAATATAGCGAGAACTGTGATGGTGGTTTTTTTTTCAATCCAAATTTCCAAAATATGGCGACATTTTACACTGGATCTAGTGACAAGATAATTTTTGAGGTGGCAACACTGGTCATTGTTGTCATTAAATTGTTGAATTTGTCAATAGTATTAATGTGATAAATAGAAACGACATGGTTTTCCTGTTAAAATTTTAATTAAAAATACATTATTCCAAATAATACGCTACATAAAAAGCGTACATAAGTAATATTTTGACTATTAACTCACCACACGTCACTCGGGTCGTAGGCACTTTTCAGTAGCGATGACGATTTACAATTTATACATTTTCGACCGATATGGCACGTTACTTTATTACGGCGAATGGAACAGGTCAAAACAATCGGGAATGTCGAGAGAGGAGGTTAGTGGATGTAATTTAAAAATAGAATAGAATACATCGCACGCTTAATAATAATCCGGAATAATACAAAACTTCACTTTTTTGGGAAATAGCAGTCAAAGTTTTGAGTCTCTACCTTATTGAAATAAAATTGATGGTTTTCGCTTGTTTATTGTGTTATTTTTATTTTCTTGGTTCTTAAATTGTAGAGAGATGTATAACGATTATAACTGGTATAATAGTATAAATATATTATTTATATCAAATGAATAAATGAAATTTATTTTCAAAAGTTTCTACTTAAGTCAGTTTAGTATAAAAATCAATTATCAATTTTCAAAATGTTTGCAATCTATTAATTAATAATTCACTTAAGTATTAATAAATATTATAATCTATTTAAATGTATAATACTTAATACACTTTAAAAGTAAAACGGAAATAAAAATACAGAAATATTTCGCAAAACACCTGATATTTTGTCAATGTAAAATAACTGATTATTTTTTAAGTTCTATCGTAACTGCTTTCTTAACCTAATACCAACAGTAATCATTTGTACTTAGTAATTAACGAAATTTTTAACAATCACAAAACAGTAGTTAAAGTTTCATAGTCATCACAAAATGCTTAAGAGATCTAGCTTTACGTAATTATGCTAAAGAACAATAGACAATGTAACACAAAATAATAAAACTTCTTATATTCTTCATAGTTATACTCGGTACATCTACCAACATTAACTGGAAACAATAGTTAGAATCAACAGAACCAAGTAGATTTACCTATTAGTCTTAATCAGTCTCGTAAGTCATGGCTAATCAAAATATATATTTAAAATAATACTACGAAAAAGATACATGAAAATTTTATTAAAGAATTGAGTTGTAAAAACTGGCATAATAAGATGGAATCAACCCCTTTGCGATTAACTCTTTCAGGTCCTTCTTTTTATTAGCACTTATCTCCTGTGTTTGCGTATAGGCTGCCTTCATGGTTATTTCTGTGACTGATTTCATCTTCCTTCACTTATTTCGCACATTCACTTCTCTGTAGTTTTCGTCCTTGTAAGATGTCTTAAAGTCAAATAGAAACGGATATTCTTTTGTGAACTGTAACACCTTTATATAATTCCAGTTGACATTTTTCCCGCTAACATCTGTACCAAAATTAAATCCCCATTCCTCTTGCAACAGTTTAAGGACCACAGTTTGTTTTTGGTCTACAGTTGAATTTTCGTAAGACAAACAAAGATCACACATATCTTTTTTAGGTTGAAAGAAGGATATAATGAACTCCGTCGTAAATATGTTATAATAAGTCATGTAACTCCCTGTCTCTTTCTTGTTTCGTGTTTGTATTTCTTTAAAATCATCATAAAGGTCTTTGATTGTCTTTCCCCCATCTATGTATTCTTTTGAGGTAGTAGCTCCTACATAATGTGATTCCATTCGCTGGATAGAGTTTATTTGCTCTTTAATATCTCTTATTAATTCGGGATTTATTTTTTTATGATTACCATGCTTTCCACGTAGGTCATCTTCTTTAAAGTTATTGCTGTGTTGTGAATATCATTCGATCTGAAATGTTCAAGGTAGCTTCGAAAAAAGTTTTACAGACTCTAATTTGTTGATTGTCAATAGTGAAATAATAGGCTTTGTTTGGTTTTCAGGGATTCTCTGCGTTCGTATATTGATATCTTGGCTTGATATCTACCATAGATGATTATAAGCTCTTTGTTGGTTCAAGTCCCGTAATCCCTAATAAAATTTGAACAGCTCGTATCTAGAGTCATTACCAATTTTATTTGCACATTTAAGTTTACATTTTTCCGTACACGGTGGTTGAAGACAGCGACTTGGTTTTTTTCCCTTTTTTTGATACAGCCGTGTATTGACCGCTGTTACGTTTGGCTCTGTTTTGTTTCAACTTTGAAGTATCCCTCACTCGTTTTCGGACTCTTTTTACCTCAGTATTTGAACCAACATGTCACAAGAACTTGATGACGATCCAGATGGCGGAATAAAGAAGTTTCTTGGTTTATTTTTGTTTCTGTTGTCAGTCCCGTTCCCATCATAACTACGATCATCGTCACTCATATCTACATCGCTCTCATCAGAATATAATGGAGAAATCGCGTAATTTTGTAAGGAATTTACATTTTCTCCTGAGCTAGTTGGGTCCTAAAACAATAAAACATATTATAAATAACACTGTTTTAATGCTGAATTTACATTACTTTAATTTATATTTTTTTACTAGATTATTTTAAAATACATGTATTTATTTTATTTAAGATGATGGTACTTATTTATTTATATATACATATTAAGTTTGTTTTTACATTTAAAACCCCTTTTGAGGATTTTCCCTCCTCCGCTTATTAAATAATTTATTATACGTTATTGAATACAAATTTACTGTAATTTCCAGGTGTTGTTGTTCCGGATTCACAATTCTCTCAATGTCGTTTGCCTCTTTATTAGGAACATCTTCAGGTTGGTCGCACTCGTCAGAATATTGAAAAGAACAATCAGAATTATGAAACTAGCAAGTTCTTGGTATTTGCAGGCGTTTGTGATAATTTTCTTCATTCTGAAATTATGGGTAAATAAATTATTAAAACAATAAAACCGAGTATCTTCAATGATTTCATTAGTTTTTTTTCATCAGAACTTGGGAAAGATGATCCTGAGATGTTTATGATTCTGATGAAGCACTTGAAGAACTGCTTGATGATGAGCTTGATTTCCTGCATGGTGAGCTGGAGGCCTTGTTTTCCTGTATGGTTCCTATGCTGGACTTTATCGTCTGTTTCATTGAACAAACTCTAAAATAAATAATACAAAAAATGTTAAACTCTCAATTAATTCAGACAATATTAAGTAAACTTAATTATTCCATTTGCGTAAATATTTGACTGATAGATTAAAACTAAGAATGTAAGGGTGAGAATAACATATATATAATCTTATCGCAAACGTAACTATCACGTAAACACGTAACGTACGATAACTACGTAAACACGATGTTATTTACTTACCTTTATTTCGACTGGCTTACAATTATCCGTATCAGTACATCCAGCATTACTTACTACTCATCATAAGATCCGTATTAGTACATCCAGCTTTCTTACTCATCATAAGAAGTTGTAGGCACCGCTGCTTCCTATTTGCAGACGTCATCTTCAGGATTAAAAATATAGAACCAGAAATTTTAGGTACATTTTTTATTAATGGGTATTTAAAATAAATTGATAGGACATTTTGTAATAAACTGTAGCAATTGCTAGGAAACTTTTAGACTTTAGGGTCATTTAAAACTTAAACCGAAATAAACACAAGTATTATTTGCATCTGCCGATAGTTTTGGTAATAAAGTGATATAAAAGGAATTGCTTCTCAAATAAAAGTAATGATTCTATAGTAAAACGCACTAATACGCAATCTTGCCTAACTATACAATTATAATTTAATGATAAACTGCAACAATTATAAATAGTACATGCTGTATTATAACACCGTTTTTAATTAAAGTGAAGTAAAACGAAACATGCTAGTTTAGAAAAAAAAAATGTAGAATAGTCTCACCTACGTTTGAAAATAAACCGAATTATTTCACCTTACTCCACCGTAGTCATAAAACAACGACCATTATCTCACATTACGGTCGCCGCATCACTGAATGATTCTCTATCGCATGAAATGAATTGTCAATTTACGTCAATTTCTTTTTAATTTTCCCATCATCATAAAATGTACGAGTATTAAGCTTTCTGTTGCCCGGATTATGAATTTTTAAAGTGTTGTTTTGTTTTCGGTTTTATTTGTAGTGCTAAACTGGCGGGTGGATTTAAATTTATTGATCTTTTTATATTTACGTTTTTAATAATTATTTTATTTACGTTTATTATATATTCATTTCATATATGTATGTTTAATGTCGATGTCAGATAGCAATGACGACAGCGACAACGGAAGCTTTTTGTCGGCCTGTAGTAATGACAGCTTTGTGAGTTTTCCGTCCCTTGCTGACACGCTTGAATCTCAGTTTTCTGATGTACCAAAGAATTTTAATGTTGTCAATATAAATGCCCAAAGTATTCCGGCACATTACCCTGACATGCTAGCTAACCTAGACTGTAAGAACGTCCACGCCATCCTTGTCTCAGAGTCTTGGCTAAAGCCATGTCTTCCTTCAACTTCCTATTCCTTGCCAGGTTTTCAACTAATAAGAAATGATCGCGCGCGTGGCGGTGGCGGTGGTGTTGCCATATACCTTCGTCCACATATTCCTTTTTCAATTGTAGATATGTCTGCACAACCTCCACCGCAGAACGCGGGAGAGCATCTCTTTTTGGAAGTAAGCCTGAATCACGTGAAAGTCCTTCTAGGTGTTTATTATAGCCCTTCGTCTCGTGTAAATTTCTTATCCTCCTTTGAAAAAATCCTTGAAAACCTTACACCCTCTTACAGCCATACAATCATCATGGGCGATTTCAATACTTGCTTACTGAAAATCGATTCCCGATCTTCTCTTCGATCAATAGTTCAGTCGTCTAGCTTATCAATTCTTCCTTTAAATGCCACACACCACTTTCCAAACTGTAATCCCTCACTTTTAGACCTTCTCATTGTTTCCTCTCCTCAACATGCCAGCAAGCATGGTCAATGCTCAGCTGACATGTTTTCTTACCATGACCTAATATTCCTTTCCTACAAAATTCGCCTTCCTAAGGCAAAACCGAAAATTCTCCTGCAGCGCAACTTTGGTGGCATGAATACAGATGATCTCCTTTAGTCAGTGTCGAGTCGATTGACGATAAAGTGAACCTGCTAACAGACAATCTTGTGCAGCTGTATGAAGTTCATGCTCCCATTCGTGCTGTTAAAATTAAACATCTTCCGGCACCATGGCTTACAGACGATATTAAAAGTATCATGCACAGGAAGGCTGTGACTAAAACTAAATTTAAATGTCGACCCTCGCCTTCGAACCGGGAGATCCTTGTGAGTGCTCGTAATCGCTGCAATATGGTGTGTAGAGATGCACAACGACGCCATATCTACACCTCAGTTGAAAACGGAGATCCAGCTAAAGTCTGGAAATTTCTTAAATCCTTGGGAGTTGGGAAATCGCGCCAAGAATCGATTCCTAAAAACATAAATATTGATCTGCTGAATCAACACTTCTCATCTTCGACCCACTGTAATGGGACCATGAAGGCAGCTACAATAAACTATCTTTCAAACCTTCCAACTCCGGACTATCCCCCATTTATTTTTAGTCAATTCTCTGATAGTGATGTTAAGAAGAGCGTAGTTTCAATCACATCTAACACAGTTGGTAGTGATTGTGTAAGTCGGAAAATGTTACTTCCTGTCCTCGACGAAATCCTTCCTATCCTATGCTATATCCTAAACTACTCTATATCCTATGGTGTTTTTCCATCGATGTGGAAAGAGTCAAAAATCACTCCTTTACCCAAAAAATGTAATCCTACTTCTTTTTCCGAATATCGTCCCATCTCCATTTTGCCTTTCCTCTCCAAAGTCCTTGAACGCCTTGTCCATAATCAGCTTAGTGCTTTTCTTTGTAAGAATAGTCTGCTGAATCCATTTCAATCCGGTTTTCGTCCTGGTCACAGCACCGCTACAGCCTTAGTTAACGTCACTGATGACATACGGTTAGGCATGGAAGCAGGAAAATTGACGGTTCTTTACTTACTGGATTTTAGTAACGCGTTTAATACTGTCGATTTCGATATACTGCTTGGTATGCTTTGCTCACTTAACATATCTCCAACGGCGATTGACTGGTTTCGTAGTTACCTGTATGGCCGCCGGCAACGTATTTGCATAGAAGAGTCTTGCTCTTCTTGGTGTTATACTTCTGCCGGTGTACCTCAGGGTGGCGTTTTATCTCCTTTACTCTTTGCAATATTTATAAACGCTATTTCCAAAAAACTTCTTTCTTCTTACCACCTTTATGCAGATGATTTACAAATATATACACAAGCAACCATTTTGGATTTGTATGATGCCATTAATGTCATAAATAAGGATTTAGATACAATTTGCGAGTGGAGTGAGGCACATGGGTTGCAGGTTAATCCATCGAAGACTCAGGTCATTGTTGTTGGCAGCTCAAGGATGACCCCCAAGATAAACTGGTCGCAACTTCCCCAAGTTCAGTTTAACGGAACTGCTATTCCAGTCAGCGAAAAGGTTAAGAACCTTGGGGTTTGGATCGACAAACATCTTTCTTGGGGTCCCCAGTTACAGGAAGTAAGTCCCTGAGACGATTGCGGAACTTTCTTCCAACTGCCTTTAAAACTGCGCTTGCACAATCCCTTTTACTTCCCATCCTTGACTACGCTGATGTCAGTTATCTCGATCTCACTGAGGCACAACTAGATAAACTTGAGCGACTTCAAAAATTTTGCATAAGATTTATATTTGGCCTGCGCAAATATGATCACATTTCTGAATTTCGTACAAAGCTCAAGTGGCTTCCCATACGTCTTCGCCGGAATTCTCATATCTTATTTCAGCTCTACAGTATTCTGTTCAACCCTACAACCCCCTCATATCTTAAAAAACGTTTCAAGTTCCTTCATGACACACATAACAGATATCTGAGGTAATCGGAAAACTTAAGACTAGAGATGCCGATGCATTCCACCAGTTTTTATGACAAGTCTTTTACGGTTCAAGCAGTACGGTTATGGAATGCCTTGCCTATGTCGATAAGGCGTGCTCAATCACTGTCCACTTTTAAATTTCTAGTAAAAAAGCACTTCCTCACTCCTTAATCATTATTACATATAGTTTCCTGAGTCTTGTTTCGTGTTTATTATTGTATATATATGTGTAGATAAATGTATGTATGTATTTAATGAATATGTATATGGTACACCACTGACTACCTGCAGTATTGTCTCTCCTTCTCCCTGTAATCCATCCAAAGGTTGTCTATAAAAGATCGCTTTTAGCGATAAGACCGCCCATTGTGTCACCCAATGTAAAATTTCTACATCAATGTCTGTAATTTTTAAGGTGTACATAATAAAGAGTATTCTATTCTATTGTCACGCGCTTTTGTAGAAAAGAGACGGGTGATCTAACAAACGGCCATTTCGGTTTGTTTCGCGTGGTGGAATTGTACCTATAGATTCTTCCATCGGAGTTAGTTCGTTTTATTAACAATAGTGGGAATCCTTAATTTTTGACATATTCCGGTTTATTATTAAGCGTGCGACATATTATTCTTCGTCGTTCCCTCAGTGCTGAGGATCGCAACCACATATTGTGAAACTCAGAATGCTAGGCTCTTGGCTAAGTTTACATGGGAATAAGGAGAGCCAGATTTTCAGCTAATGAAGAAAGATAGTCCATTATTAGATAGCTTTTTAGGTGATCATAGAAAGATATAGCCACCTAAAAAGCTACCTATTATAAAGACAAGAATAAGAAAGATGGATAAGAGTTAACTGATACTTCATTCTTAAAAAATTGAAATTCATGCATATATGTTAAAATTGACAGCAAAAGAATGTGCGGATTAATGACTGACAAAATGACAACGGTATGTAATAGTGTGTCCTTAGTAATAAATCTAACATTAATTTCTGTTTTTTCAGGAGGGGAAATTAATGTATGGGATGCTATTCTCAATTAAATCATTTGTTGCCAAAATATCTCCACTGGACCCAAAAGATGGTTTTATGAATTACAAAACTTCAAAGTACACACTGCATTGTCTTGAAACTGCATCGGGTTTAAAATTTGTTATGAATACAGACAACCAAGCTCAGGGAGTCAGAGACTTATTGAAGAAGATCTATGGAGAAATCTATGTGAAGTATGCTGTAAGGAATCCCATGTGTGGGATTGGAGAGCCTATCACTAGTGAACTATTTAAAAACAAATTGGATGCCTTTGTCAAGCAAACTCCTATCCATGTTAGAGCATCTTGATAAACTGTGTTCCATAATTTATTATTTAATCATTGTAATTTAAGCTTTTTAAGAGATTACCAAGTATAATATTGTATCAATGTATTCTGTTTAGAAATAAGTTAAATATAGGCTACAAATAAAATAACTATGTATTAGAAATTAAATTAACTCATTACATACAGTATTAAATCCTCAATCAAATAGATGGCAGCTTAAGTAACAATCATATAAATGACTAGCACTTCACCCACGACTTAATCTGCATGGATTTCGAAAAAAATAAGTTACCTATGTCATCAGACATAATTTCGGTTTCTAATGGTAAAACAATTTTTCAAATTGTTCCAATTTTGGAGCTTAATCAATACAAACAAACAATCAAATCTTTCCTCTTTGTAATATAAGTATAGATTGGTCTCGCTGCACTCAATCACGAAAGATCATTTTTCAACACAGTTGCTCATAAAGTGGCCCTTTTATCGCGCTTTTAGGTTCTTATTGCCGTGTTTTAAAAACGCATGCTTTTTGCTTAACATTACCGCACTCGTGTTTTATGATTATTTAATTTTTTTTTAAAATTATAACAATAAGAGTTGTCATTTTGATATTCAAAGAAAAATGTCACTTTTAATATAAATGGTCGTATGTTTATTTCATTATAAAGAGGAAGGTGCCCTGTGTCCTCGATATCCTCACGAATTCCATCTTTGAGGGCTTGAATCGACGCCATTCCGGCCATGAAAATCATTAATCATCTCTCGATTGCGCAATCCATTCACCGTAATTTGCTCCAGCCTCATTTTCCTTTGGGGCCACGTGAAAGAGGTCTTTTTTTTTTTTTTTTTGGGTGGGAAATCATCAAATGGCTTCTCCCGCTCTGGGTGGTGCGGGAGGGCGTGTCAGACTTTTACTGACTAAAACCCACACGTGTTCCTTCAGTTGCCTGTGCCAGGGCCACGGTTTTCTCTTTAGAATTACCCGCGACCCTGAGGCGTCGGCCCTATCGGACCCCGTCACTTTGTGCTGAAATCAACTTTGAGGCGCGCGTGGAACACGTCGCGCCGTCGACCCGGGCCTGGTCCTTACCGGACGGCGATCTACCCGTTGCTCGCCGTCCGCAAGGCCGCGCCTACGGTGGCCGGGAATCTGCAAGCGACTCCCGACGCCCAGGGCGTCTCCTGCGGCGGCTAGTGGGGGCGTGAGGACGCAAGGCTCTCTCCCTCACGCGCTCCGCCTCCTCCTTTGCCGTCACCTCATTCTGCGAAGCAGTAATGCTCTGCTGCGCAGAATGAGGTGACGGCTTTCCATCCCCTCTCGCTCCGTACCATGGCCTGGACCAGGGCCGGACGCGAGAGATCGCCGCCGCCAATCGCCTCCGCAAAGACTTTGCGGTGCTCCGCCCAAGCTGGGCATACCTCCACCGTATGCTCCACCGTGTCCTACGGGCGATCCACACAATGGTGACACCCGGGCGTTTCCTCCCGCCTTATGCGAAACAGGAACCTCCCGAAACAACCGTGTCCGGTGAGGACCTGTGTAAGGCGGAAGGTGAGGACGCCGTTGCGCCTCTCCAACCACTCCTCAAAGAGGGGACTTACCGCCGCTATTGTGGCGTGCCTAGCACTGGGTTGCGACAATCGCACCCTCCATGTCGCCATGAGATCCTGCCGGAGCTCTGTCCGCTGTACCGTGATTTCTCGCGGTAGCGGAGTTACACACCGGCGTTTTGCCTCCTCGCGCCACTCCCATACGTGCGCGAGGGCTTTTGCCTCCAGATCCCATGGGGGCAATCCGGCAAGGAGGCTCGCCGCCTCGCAGAAGACCGTACGGTATCCCCGGACCAGCCGGATGGCCATGACCCTTTGGGACGCGTTCAACCGGCGGGCCGATCGGCGCCTCAAAGAACGCGCCTACACCGGTGCCCCGTAGGGGCCATGGACCGCACGACTCCCGCGTAGAGCCTCCGGCAGGAGGCGTTTGGACTCCCTAGATTGGGCAGGAGCCGCCTCAAGGTAGCCCCAGCCCGCTCTAGTCTGGGAGCCAAACGTCGGAAATGCTCCACGAAGTTCCACCGGTAAGCGGACGGAGAGTCCGCAGGGCGCCTCGGCTTCTTAATGAGGACTAGTTTCCCCGTCTTCCAGCGAAGTGGGAACTGGCTTCCCCCTCCAAGCATGCGCTTAGGAGCCCTCTTAGTCGAGGCCCGAGAGCCTCCATGGCCAGAACCCAGGCTTTTCCAGGTAAGCCGTCGGGTCCTGGGGCAGTATTTTTGGCATTAAGCCTATGTACCGCCACTCTCATCTATACCTCAGGCACCTCCGAAGCATCGTCGTCGTCGTCGTCGGCGATGTGGTCCGCATCCGGCATCGCAATAGGCGGAGTCATGGGTGGGGGAGTATGCTCCCCCCGAGAAGGGAACAAAGTGCTCACCACGTCCTCCACGACCTGGGGCCGGAGACTCTGCGTCAGTGGGGGCGCCCATGGGCGGAGTTTATCCCGCACTATTTTGTAGGGGCGTCCCCACGGGTCCCTATTCAGAGTCTCCAGCGACCTGATCTCCAGCCATCGCCCGCTGCGGCTTGCGCAGGACAGCTATGCTGCCGGCCGTCAGGTCAGACGCCCAGATCGGCGCTCCGTAGAGCGCCATGGGTCGCACGATCCCCAGAGCCGCCTACAGGCGGCGCTCGGGCCCCCCAGATTGGGAAGCATCGTTGCCAGCGCCCCGGCCGCGCCCTACAACTTGGGCGCCAGCCGGTGGGACTTCGGACCCCACTTCCGGCGTTGAGCACCAATCCCAGATATATCATGGTGGGCTCGACAGCGATCCGGACCCCCCCGACCACAATGTGTGATCCGGCCGGTGGCGCCCGCCGGGGGCCATGAAACACCATGGCCTCCGACTTGTTGAGGGCCACCTCCAGGCCGAGGCGCCGTATGCGGCTCACCGTGAGTGAGACCGCCGCCGTCGCGAGCAACGCTGCCTCCCTGTGCGAACTCCCCCGGGCCGTGACCAGCGTGTCGTCCGCGTAACACGTCAGGTCCGCGCCCGGCGGGAGCTCGCCCCTCAGCAACCAGTCGTACCCGATGTTTCACAGGAGCGGTCCCACGACCGATCCCTGTGGAACACCGCACGACACTTGGCGCTGGTTTCCGCCATCACGTCCCATGTAGGTGACACACCTCCCCGCCAGATAAGCCCCAACGATGCGGCGGAGGTAGAGAGGCACCCGATGATAACGCAGTGCCTCCCGTATGCAGCTCCAGGGCAGGGTGTTGAAGGCGTTGGAGATGTCCAAGGACACCGCCACCACCACCCCGCCCCGGGACACTGTTTCCTCCGCCAGGACTCTCACCCTCGACACAGCGTGGATGGTAGACCGCCGATGCCGAAAGCCGAACTGGCTCTCGTCCAGGTCCGGCCCCTCTCTGCACAAGTGGCCGACGAGGCGGGCTGCGAGTATGCGCTCGAACAGCTTGCCCACCTCGTCGAGCAGCACTATGGGCCGGTACGCAGACGGCGAGTCGGCAGGGCGCCCCGCCTTCCTGAGCAGGACCAGACGTCCAATCTTCCACAGACTGGGAAACTGGCCCCGCTCAAGGCACGCTGTGAAGAGTCCTCTCAGTTGGGGCTCCAACTCCTTCAGAGCGAGGGCCAAAGCCAGGCGTGAATTCCGTCGGGCCCCGGAGCCACGTTCTTGGCCCAGAGCCGCATCACGGCCGCCCTCATCTGTGCCTGTGTCACCTCTGGGACGCTGATGGCGTTCTCCTCCTCCTCTGCAGACTCTGCGGCTGCGGGCAAAGCCATCGGCGGCGGAATTTGCTCCGCTCTCACCGGGAAGAGGGCTGCTACCACTTCCTCCAGCAGCTCGGGTTGGAGACTCTCCGTAAGTGGGGGCGCCGCGGCTCGAAGTTGCCCTCGAACCGCTTTATACGGGCGCCCCCACGGATCTCCGTCCAGAGTCTCCAACATCCTCTCCCGGGATCGCGTCCTCGCCTCGTCGATGGCCAGCCACAGTCTGCTTTGCCGCGCGGTACACCTCGTACAGCGCGGCCTCCTCGTCGGGTACCCGACGACGTCTCCTCCGGTAAAGGGTGTACCGGCGTCTCACCACCACGCATGCAACGCGCAGCTGCGCGATCTCGGCGGACCACCAGTACACCTGGCGCCTTGCACCCTGTGCGGGTCCGGTCGTTGCCGACCCCCGGAACCAGGCCTGAGCAATGGCTGCCTCCTCGAGAAGCTCCCTGTCGATGCGCTTACGCGCCCAGCGCGGGCCGTCCGAACGCGGGACTGATGTCCTGCGGCCGCCAGCGGTCTGGGCGGAGACGTCGAATCGGATATATCGGTGATCCGACAACGTATCCACCTCCGCGGCGACACGCCAGTCGCGGACACGGCTCGCGACAGCAGGGCTTGCGAACGACACGTCCACTATGGACCCGCCCCGCTGCCGCACGCACGTGTAGACCGAGCCCCGGTTCAGGACGACCAGGCCAGTCGTGATCGCCCACTCCTCCAATGCCTCAACCTTAGCATCGGTTCTTCTTTTTTTTCGTTCTCTTCTTCCCCACCGTCGTCCACCCCTCGGCATCCTGGGTGGGACTGGAGCCTCCTCGGCTCTGGTTGCCATCGTAGGTGGCAAATGCTTCTATCATCACGGGCGGGAGCTTCAAAAGAAGCTCCGTTTCTCGCTAGTGACCGGCGGCAGCTAGCTAGCAACTCGAGGGCCCGCCAAACCATCATTTAGCGGGTCCCCGAATGACTGCGACCGGGTTCTTCCTCTCTCGAGACAGTTGTTGCCCGCCCCAGAATACGCATCCGAAACCGGACGCGTGGCGGATTCTCCGACTGCGAAGCAGTCGGTACCGCCCTAGTGTAAAATATTATCAACTGACTTATTCATTTTTGTGTTTTTCCTTTGAAGGGTGCGGTCCTTTTGATCCCCCTGGATCCCCCCCGTGCGCTTACGACCGGATGCCCTCCGGCCATACACCCCCTCGGCACGCTCGACCTTGGAGTTGGGGTTATTTTTTTAAGAGGTTTTCTTCCTCTCCTCCCACAAGACCACGCCCACACAACTCACCCTCTGTAAGCAGAGGAGGTGTGGGCGTACGACCTACTCCAACGACCCTTCCCTAGCCCGTTTCCCTTCCACGACCATCATAAATGATCGGGGAATGGAACCGTGCCCTTCTCCGTTTGTTGAGATTTTCCGCCAGCGCCAATTGTCCACCAGAACCGGTGGGCGATTGGAGCTGACGTTGCCCAGGATGCGCCACGAGGAGGCTCTTCAACTGCACCCCAGGACGGATGGTGCCTGCCCTTACCTGCTCGGCAGAGCACACCCCGGTCCTAACGACGGCAGCCACCGCCTCTTCTTCCGTCACGGAGTCGTCCAGGCCCAGAATACGCATGACAGCGCACTTCGTTGGCCTGCACACTCGAGCCTCGTCTGCATTCAGGCACTCCTTCAGCTTTTCAGCCAAAGTTTCGGGAACCTCCAGCATCCGGGCCCCAGTCGCAGTGACCCTTAGCCGGAGGCCATTGGTGACACCGAGCTCCCCGAGTTTTACCGCCGCGGCAGCTGTAGTGTGATCACTACAGCTGCGCACTTTGGGGCACGGAGCCTAGCCGCGACACTTCGCTCCTTGCGCCGCTGCCGCCTGTTTTTCCTCCTGGCCGCCCTTGCTGCCTTGCTCTTTTTCCGCTTCTCTCCGACTACTTCCCATTCGGCGTCGGCCGGAGAAGATTTTGAGGGCGGGGAAAGAGAAGGTCTACGCCAACAGCCCAGCGTCGATTCAAAACCTCAAAGATGGCTATCGAGGACATAGGGCAGCGGCATACCTTCCTCTTTATAATGAAATAAACATCCGATCATTTATATTAAAAATGGCAATTTTCTTTGAATATCAAAATCCCTCTATTATTACTATTGTCAGTCAGAGTAAGACCAATGCGCGGGTCTAAGAACATGAATGAAGGAAGAAACCTCGATAGGGAGTAAATGTTCTGTGGAAGAAACTGAAACTACTCAAAGATTTAATTGTCATTCTGAAGTTTGACGATAGATACACCAGCGTTGCCAGATTGAGGCATTTTTTCGTGATTTAGGGGGGAAAAAAAACTTGGGGAAAATAATTGACATTAGGGTAATTTGGGTTTGAATAAAAATTCTATTTCTATCTATTTATCTACTTACGCAAGACCTTTAAATTTTCTTACAAGAGGGAATTAACATTGCTCGGTCTGTAAAAAAAAATGTTTGCCCATGATTCACAGGCAAAAATTTTTTTTACGGAACTAACTTCATAGCCTATGAAGTTAGTTCCGTATAAGGGTAACGTTTAAGAATCAGTTAGTTTTGTGCCTTTTCAATAAATAATATAAAATTTCATGTATTGTGACGTATTTCTTTGTTAATTCCACCAAATCATTATTGGGGCTTTTCTGAAAAAGGTATCATTTTGGGGAAACAAAATTGAGAATCTGGGGAATTTTGAGAAATCACATTTGGCAACCCTGGAATACGCAAACAAACAAAACAAATAATTTAACAAGCGAAAACGGTCGCGGGTCTAGCTAGCGAGCGTGCAATTGTGGTTTTACGGTTTTACATTAAGAATTTTATAAGTGCTTACTTCGAATCGTTCTGACTAAACAGTTTGAATAATATCTATTGTGTCAATTAAATAATGGCTCGTGATTGTCTAAAGGCAAAGCGTTTTGTTTGTTGTGATGAGTGAGACCGATGACACTGATGTTCTCTTGCTGATACCACCTAATTTCTTTTTGGTGCATAGTTCTGGCTCTGAAGAGGATTCGTTGCTGGAATCTTCTAGGACTGTTGTACATAAGCCTACATCCTGCACTGCGCAAGTACTCGGAAAATTGGTAAGCCAAGTTCACACATTGGAGTCGAGGTTAGAAAGTTTGGAGTTAAACAGTGA
Organism: Dasypolia templi; assembly: GCA_963555695.1. Classification (NCBI taxonomy): domain Eukaryota; kingdom Metazoa; phylum Arthropoda; class Insecta; order Lepidoptera; family Noctuidae; genus Dasypolia; species Dasypolia templi. Next base: position 4,399,618 of record OY743147.1, read on the forward strand.
CGGAACTAGTCTCGGCACTATTAGGAGGCCTAAAACTTGGGATACCACCGACAGCATTGATAGCCGAAGCGTAGATCGCAAATGTTTTACATTTCCACGCAGGCGTAAAAGGAAAACCGCTAAGAGGCTAAGAAACCGTGATTTGTCTCTGACTAGCTTAGATTCTGCCAGCACGCTTGTGAGAACCGTCCCGCCTTTGAAATTAGATGAATTCGAAACTTTTTACCATAAACCTGCTGAAGTTATAAATGATATTCAAAGTATGGATGGTGATATTAGCAGCATAGTTTCAACACCAAGTAAAAAAAGTGACAAATTGCTTTTACATGAAATAGATGAATTTCTTACAAAAGTTGAAAACTATGAGAGTCCCGACACAAAATACAAAGATCAAGAGTCAGCAATTAGTTCAGAAAATGTAATAAAGGCTACAGGAGATTATATTTCACAAAAACTAGACTCAAAAAGCAATGTTCAGGAAGTTAAACTGCCAAGTGGTCGAGTTGTGCCGAGTCATATACTTGATAAATACATTTACTTAGTTAAAAATAATACTGCAACATCCAAAACAGAAAATCCTTTTCCTTCTATGAATTGCAAGGGTCACAATGAGGAACCTAGTTGTAGTCATCTTGGAAGTACTTCTACTGTGTCACAAGAAACATCTAAACAAGGCATTCGTAGTCCAAGTATAAGAAAACTGAACTTCTCGGATAAGGATGTGCAACCAACATCTACTCCGAAGAAACCACAACCAAGCTACTTGGACACATTCAGGCCTTCATCTAATAAGATATATGACAGGGCATCAAAAGTTTTAGAGCAGTACAAGTCTCAGAGCTACAGCAGGAATACTCAAGGATCCATGACAGACAGCTACTTATCATCTAAGAAGGAAGAGTTCAGAATGCCGCAAATGAGGCCTTATAACCCTGAAAATAAGGACAGTGTAAAGCTCAGTTCAATGCAGAATAAATACTTGGAGTCCATTGACACAGATCTGTTAAGTTTGAGCGAACTATGGGGGGAGAGGGGGAATTGCGCTGAAAGAATGGACAGTGGGAAGCTAGAAGAGGAAAGACTTAAGAGAGAGGTGAGTTAATGCTTTAATCTCATAACAAACTTCATAATGTAAATAGGATAATGCATAATATAACATGAAACAATAGCTATTATTTATAATGTGATTCTATCTATATACAGCCTGAGCCATACTTTGTGACCGCCTTGAATATAGTCGCGAGTCCGATCTTGCGCATGGTACAGTCGAGTGGACAATACATAATCAACCAAACAATTTTCCTTTTTCTAACATTTTAATACTTATTATATTATGTTAACTTATTTTTATTTGGTGTTTATAAAGTTTGTGTTAATTTCATAGGTTATTTAATTAAATTTAATATATAATGTATGTGTTTTTTGTAAAAAATAAAGGTTAAGTAATAATAGGATAAATGTAAATAAAAACATTAATATAAATCAAAACTATATTCACTATGGGGCCACACCTTCCATAAAAACATCTCCCTTACTAGTGGATGGTTCCGCATCCGAATCACTATCTTTACAAGAAATATCCGAATCTTCTTCATCTGTTTCATTTTCGCTCACATGAATTATTATTTTTTCAGTTAGGTCATCTATGGTGACATCACTTTTCTTATATTCTTCCTCAATATTCATAACTTTGTCGCATAGTGCAGTCCACTCCTGTTCACCCATGCTATTTACTTTTTCTTCTACTAGTTTCATAATATTAGTTATATTATTTGTGACATTTTTTTTCGCCACATAACCTTTTATGGATGCCCAAGCCATTTCTATGGGGTTCAAGTCGGGATGGTAAGGTGAAAGCCGTAATATTTGTTATGATAGGGTGCATTATCCATCACCATAACCAATCTCGGTGGGAGATTCGGCAAAAGTTGTGTGCGTATCCATTTTTCATAATTATTTTAATTCATGTTATCATGGTAGTCTCCGGTTTTCGTACCTGCGTTACACATCAAAAGGCCGTTGGGTACAAATCTTGATCTGGATCCAGCATGTTCAATGACGACACGTTGACCTTTTGATATTTTTTTTTTAAAACCTTTAGTGCTACTATCACTCCGCCTTCGAAGTGGTATGCGATGAATCGACATACGATTCGTCAGTGTAAACTATCGGTCTTCCTTCTGCGCGATATTTCGTTATTTCACGAAAATATTCAATTCGCTTACATCGAATATTTGTATTTTCAATTAATAATTTGCGATTGTCTTCAGTTTTTTTTCATTTAAATCCTATTTCATTTATAATCCATCATCATTTGCACTCTGGAACATAAACGGCTTATCGCCAAACAAGACAGAGCTGGAGGTGCTCTTAAGAATAAAGAAAGTGGACATTGCCTTAATATCTGAAACGCATCTCAATGATCGCAAACTGTTTAAGATGAATAACTATTGTGTATACTGCACCAACCACCCTGACAACACCTCTCATGGTGGAGCTGCTGTTATTATAAAAAAATAACATAAAACACCACCTACATACTCTACAAGCGACTACAATCACCATAGATGAGAGAATCGGTCCCCTCAACATAAGTGCGGTATACTGTCCTCCAAACCAGAAGGTCAAGAATGATATGTTTGACAACACGTTGGGTCACAGGTATATAAGTGGCGGAGACTGGAATTGCAAACATACCTACTGGGGGTCTAGACTCATCACAACCAGAGGACGTGAGCTGAAAAAGAGTGTTGAAACCCACAGGCAAACCCTGCTGTCGACTGGCGAACAAACTTACTGGCCAACCGATGTCAATAAAACACCTGACCTTCTGGACTTTTTTATTGTCAAGGGACTGTCAAATATCAACTCTAGTGTGGAGTCGTCATTCGATACACTATCTGACCACTCTCCAGTCATTGCTACATTTAGTATAACAGCAATCCAGAGAGAGCATAAAGTAACCCTGTGTAATCGGAAATCTGACTGGTATCTCATTTGCGGACTACCTTGAAGAAGAAGTTAACCTAAAAGCAAAGCTGAAAACTGAAGAAGACATAGATTCTGCCACATTCTACATAACTAATCTGATACAAATAGCAGCATGGCGCGCTACCCCTACGCTAGACACTTCAGTCAGTCAAAATAATATACCCCTAGAGATAAGGCAAAAACTGGAGGCAAAACGAAGATTGCGAAGGCAACTTCATTTGAGTAGATCGGAAGAGGAACAGAAAGAATTTTAATAAAGCTTCAAGAGAACTTAAGGAGCTCATTCATGATAATGAAAATACCGGTTTTCAAGAAAAACTCGCAACATTATCGGCTCGAAAACAAGACAACTACTCCTTGTGGAAGATAACCAAAAATTTCAAACGACCACAAAATTTTACACCCCCTCTCAGGAAACCTACTGGATCTTGGGCCAGAAAAGTAACTGAAAAGGCGGAGCTTATGCTCAACACCTCTCTACGGTTTTCACTCCGAATCAGTCGTCGATTACCGATTTTGAAGAGGAAGTCGATAATTATCTTAATAGCGATCAACAATTATCACCTTTACTCAAACCGGTCAAGCCGAAAGAACTGATAAGGACAATAAGTAATCTGGAGAATAATAAAAGTCCTGGTTATGATCTCATCACAGGTGAAATACTCAAGCATCTACCTAGAAAAATTATCGTCTTTCTTACTATGCTGTTCAATGCCGTCTTTCGATTACAATACTACCCAAAAATGTGGAAGATATCACAAATATGTATGAAAGCGAAATCGGAAAAACCACCTACCGAACCAAGCTCATATAGACCCATAAGCCTCCTTCCAGTATGTTTTTCCTAATGATGTTGCATTTAAAAGATACTACGACATACCATCACTAAATAATGATTTAAATCTCAATGATTGGTATTATCATCAATTCGGAAACACTTCAATGAACTACTAGTCTTGTTGGAACAAAATAAATTTAAAATGGATGTAATAATACTAAGTGAAATAAATGTCAAGAAGGAGGAACTGTCATTCTTCATTGAGACGGGATATAATACATACATACGCACGAGAGAAACTACCACAGGGGGAGGAATATTGATATACGCAAAAGAAAGCCTTAGCTTTAATGCTCAAAGAATGGAGACAGAAGCCTTAGAGATGCTGCATGGCCAGCTTAGAACAGGAAAAAACATAACGCATATTATTGCTATATACAGACCACCTAAGAAGAATAAGTCACTTTTTATAGAAAAATTAGAGACTGTCGTCAGATCTATCTCTGCATCTGAAAACGTTATTGTGATTGGCGACACAAATATAGACATAATGAATGATGTAGTAAATCCAACTGCAACAAAGTACAAAAACACCTTGGTGGATGCGGCTTACAGTGCGTAATACCGAGTGCAGAGATAACACGCGAAACTATCGTGGACGGGCTTCTTCAGACGTCGTGCTTGGATCATGTATGGGTGCGAGCGGGACGTAACGAGTGCGGTTCGTTATCGTATGTGCTCGAGAACCACATCTCCGATCATCATGCCGTCGGATTAGCGCTGGCTACGAGTGTAAACAATAATAAGTGTATAAAGGTGACTAGTGGTAACAAAACGCGAGAAGTGATTAGTGACAAACTTGTTATACAAAACATAAATGCACATGACTGGACGCAACTACTCGTAGTGTCATGCCCGTTAATGTTATTTCAAAAATTGTGTGCAGTGTTTTCCCAAATTTATAAGGAAAGTACGGTAACAGTCACAAGTTATAATTGAAGAATAACACAGCCATGGATAGATAAATACTTGTATACCATGTTGTGTCGTAGGGACAACTTATTTAGAATATGGAAAGCATCACCAAAAAACATGAATAAGCGATTAGAATATACAAAATTTAGAAATAAGGTAAATAAAATTGTTGATGAGGCAAGAAATAGATATAAACAAGAAGAAATAAAAAAATGGAAGGGAAATTTTAGAAAAATATGGGAGAACATTAACTTGTGGTTGGGTCGAAACAAAACTAGTCTAGACGACGGAAAACAGGCATCATTACTGAAATCTGTACAAAATTTGCAAAAACTTTTACTGAGGAAATTCAAGGTATTAAACACGATTGTGACATAAATTTTTTTGACAGAAAGAATTATGTTAAGCCGAGTGAGGTGAGTTTTCGGTATATTCCTGTAAGTTCTTCGGACATAGAAAAAGTAATAAATGTGTTATCGTGTGATAAAGCACCAGGGTTGGATGGAGTGAGGGTAAAAGACATTAAATACCTACAAAAGCAATTAAGTCCTATTTTAGCTAAATTCATGAACATGTGTTTGGCTGAGGGTATTTATCCTGATGAGTTGAAAAATGCAATTATACGCCCTATTTATAAATCAGGAAGCCACCTCGAATATGTGAATTATAGGCCCATAGCCATACTGTCTGTAATTGATAAAATTGTAGAAAAAAAATTGTTAACCAAATTAATAAGTTCTTGGAAAGTCATTGTATATTGTCAGACACACAGTATGGGTTCGGGAAAGGGCGCAGTACTGTCTCGGCCCTGACAGCGTATAGTGACTATGTTAATGAGTGCCTAGACTCTGGTGAACAGCTGATAGCGCTTTTTATTGATTATAAGAAGGCCTTTGACACATTGGACCACGACATACTACTACTGACAATGGATGAATGCGGAATACGGGGTCCCACTAATAAATGGTTCAAAAACTATCTGACCAATAGAAAAATACGCGCGATCATAGCTGGTGTGTCTGGTGAGGAGGCGGGTGTGGATCTCGGTGTGCCGACCGGATCGGTTTTTGGGCCAGTAGGTTATATAATGCACGTGCACAGTGTGTCAAATGTTGTTAACAAGTGTCGAGTGTTTATGTATGCAGACGACATGTGTGTGGCTTATGCTTCGAAGGATATCTCGGAGGTACAAAAGTACGTACAAGAGGACTTCGATCGTATCACCAAGTGGGCACATGACAACGGAATTATATTAAATCTATCCAAAACAAAATGCATGCATATACACTCGCCCTATAATCTACGAGCTAAAAATGTAAACAGAGCGGATCTTGATGTAATTGGACATACCTACGAATGCCTGCATAATTAGCAGGAGAATTGCGTGTGTATGAAACTAGATTATGTTAGCACGTTTAAATATTTAGGCCTTAGTATTGATTCCAATTTTAATTGGAAAACGCATGTGACAGACATCTGTAGCAAGTTGAGATCTGTATTGGGGAAATTCTATCAGCTAAACAATGTGGTAAATAACCAGACGCTATTGATTGTTTATTATGCACTTGCTGACTCACTAATCAGTTATGGGCATGTTGTGTATGGGCGAACGTTTAAAACGTACTTAAAGGATATAAAACAACTACAGATAAGACTATTAAAGTTCCTAGTAAGCAAAAAAGTTAAAGAAAAATGTAACAAAGAATATGAAAAATTATTCCCCATTTGTAAAATCTTACCAATAGACAGGAAAGTCGAATATTTAATAAGCCTAGAACACTATTTTAGTGATGAGTTTAAAGTAACTGTTGAAAATAAACTTAATACAAGAATTGTAAGAGAGAAAAGACTAGTTCAACCGAAAATAACTCATTATTATGGGGAAAGAATGTCAAGATATTTAGTGCCAAAAGTTTTTAATAAAACAAGTATGCTGAGGCAAAACCCTAAATTAAGTAAAGGTATCTTGAAGTCAAAATTAAAGAATTTGTTTCTCGATAACGAGGTTTCAGCCTTTACCGAGACTTAAATCCGTACCATTTAAATTCATACAGGAGTATTGTCATGTAAGTTGGTAGTTTTAAGGTTAGTTTTTGCTAGATTATTAAAAAAATAAAAGAATTGTTAACAGGCGCTTCTCGCCATCAAACTAGTAAGTTTGGCGAGTAAAATTTTTGTACCTATATTTGTGAACAATAAAATATTTCTACGTAGATTAAAAGCAGTCCTTGACGAGAAAGTGATAATACCAGACCATCAATTTGGATTCCGTGAAAAGCACGCAACTGTAGAACAAGTGTATAGAGTGGTCCATAAAATCAGACAGTCATTGGAAAATAAAGAATACTGCTCCGCGGTGTTCCTGGATATCCAACAGGCATTCGATAGGGTCTGGCACAAGGGACTATTGTATAAAATTTAATCTCTTCTACCTAACTCTTTTTATATGATATTAAAATCTTCCTTAGACCAAAGAAAATTTCAAGTTAAGTATGAGGAAGAACTGTCAAATCTCTATGAAATGAAGGCCTCAGTCCCACAAGGCTCTGTGCTCGGGCCCGTGCTCTACTCGATCTATACTGCAGATTTGCCTAATACTAATGAAGTGGTAACTGCGACCTATGCAGACGACACTGCATGCCTTGCGAGTGACCAGAATCCAATGCAGGCATCTCAGAAGTTACAAGTCCAGTTGAATAAAATTGATCTTTGGCAGAAAAAATGGAGAATTCAACCTAATATAACTAAGTCAGTTCAAGTAACTTTCCCTCTTCGGAAGGGCGATTGTGCCCCAGTGTACATGGAATGTAAACCACTGCCAACTAGCAACACAGTGACAAATACCTTGGGCTACATCTGGACAAAAGGCTAACCTGGGTCAACCACATTAAGGCAAAGAAAAAGACAGCTACCATTGAGATGAAAAGTCTATCCTGGCTCTTAGGAAAACAATCCAAAGTTATCTCTAAGTAACAAGATACTTGTTTACAAAGTTATAATAAAACCAATCTGGATTTACGGAATAAAACTCTGGGGATCGGCTAGCAACTCGAATATCGAAATTTTACAAAGGTTCCAAAGTTTTGCCCTAAGAACAATCTCAAGTGCGCCCTGGTTCGTCAGAAACACAGAAATACACGAGCACCTTAAGATACCAACAGCGAAAGAAGAACTATGCGAAAAATGCAAAGCATATAAACAGAGACTTAGCAAACACACCAATATCTTAGCCAAAAACCTTTTAAACAGACAAGGGGATATAATCCGCCTAAAGAGATGGCAAATCTTAAACTTGGACCAGCGACAGTGAAAATTTTAAGTTAATCAAGTACTGAACCACAATAAGTGAATGTTCAATGGAACACCACAAAAACAATCTCACACGAAGATCTCATCTGATTATGGCTAGTAAGCCGATTGCAGATAAAAGGAGAAAAATAAAATAAAAAATATAATTCTCCTCAAACTGGTAGCGGGTCTTTCAAAATTGATATCTTCTTTTAATTTTTTTAAAAGTTAAGCAAATGTCGGCAACTCTTTCTGTGTTAGATGTGTGGATACATCTTTTGATGACACCTTGGTCAAAATTGCCTCTTCTTTCCGGGTGTACGAAAAACAGCTAATAAATCGGAACTTGGTTAATTAGCAACCGATATAATACGTCGTACAGTTCTTTCTGATACTCCTGTAGCGGCTGCAGTCCGTTTATGTACCGCCTTCAAATCGTATTTAAGGCCTTCTTCAGCTTCTTTCTTCATAAATTTATAAACATCGTAGACAATTTTACGAGCCTGGCGTACACAAATAACAACGAGTAACAGTAACAACAAGTAACAATAACTAAAAACTATAACAACAAATTAACGAAACGATCGAACGCGACAGTACTCTCAGAGGTCAACAAGTGCGTGTTTCGTGTACGGACGTAGCACTCACACTAAGCCCGAAGCCGTGGGTGCCAGCGCGCGTCGCGGCTGAGCGGAGCGGGCGCGCGGGGTGTGGCCCTGCCCCCAAGCTCGTGCGTCCCGCTAATAGGTAACTGATTTTGTTCTGCGCAATGCAATGAGCCTACTTTCGGGGCGTTCACAAAGTTTGGCGCGGGTTGTACTAATACTTTTTTAAATGACTTACTGTTTTCTCAGCACTGCGAATCCATGATACAACAACTACAACAAAAGATTTTAGAACAACAAGAAAAATTAGCTGTGGCTGTCAAGGTGGACCGTGCAAAAGATGCAGCCATTGGTAAACTCCGAGAAGCATGGTTACGACTCACCAGCAACTTGGACAAGGCGGAGGAGAGGCACAGAGGGGCTCTGGATAAGATGGTCAGAGAAGTAGACAACTTTAGAATGGTTGCAGATGACGCTCAAAAGGTATGGTTTAACATTTATTTTATCTTTTGTTTTAAATATTTAAGTGCAGTGGTGGCCGATAGTGTTATCTCAGACTTTTTTTTTTTGCTCGGCTCCCAAGGTTTATGTCTTGATGTTACATAGCTTAAAGCATTCTTCAAGAATTAGTCTATCAACAGCAAAAATAAGTCGCGGGGGTCAGTTACGTCGGGATCTTCGGAATGTCAGTCTGTGTTTGTGCACTGTACTGGTGGCCCTACTGCTCTCCTGAATGAGAGTTATGTGGTCATCGGGGTCGGTGAGGACATGCTTGGGACGGCGGACATGACTGGTGGAGGAGGGAATATAGCTAGCGGCCTTGACAACCAGAGGGTTGCGGTGATTCGCGGCGGTCTCGAAGAAACGCTTTGAAATGCGTTTCATGAACTGGCGGATAGTAGGAATCTTGAGGTCAACGTGGAGGATTTCGTTGCGAACTTACCAGGGGGAGCCTGTAATCCTACGGAGGAACTTGTTCTGGAGGGTCTGCATTATATTTAAGCGATGGGGCTTGGCGTGTGCAAAGACTGCACTGGCAGTCATGATCGGGTGGATGCACGCTGTGTAGATACGCAATTTGCACTTTAGTGATAATTTGCTACGTGCATTTAGGACGAAGTGGAGTCTACCTAGAGCGAAGGCGGCGCGCGAACGAGCTGCCTTAATGTGCTCTGAAAAAGAGAGGTGTTCGTCGAGCACCACACCCAGATATTTGGCTTGCTTCTCCCAAGGGATCGGCTTTCCAAACATGGTGATCGGTCGAGGAACTTTCAACCTAAGTGCAAGCTCGTTAAATAGTAAAATATCAGGAACATGTTTGGACTTGATCATGAATTCGTTCGTGTTAAATCACGTAAGCGTCAAATAGAGAGCAAGTCAAAACGCGCCTGAAAGACGTACGCTCGAACTCATTATCTTCACTGATGTTCGATGCAATAATTGCAATCGACCACGTTTTGCTTACGTAGCAATATGATGCGGCCGCACCGAGTGCGCCTCGAGCTCAGTGCATAACGGACAGCAACCGGGTGCATTCATTTCCAACATTTTAGCGATAGTTTACGTTATCTCAATAAAAACCTTAAAGTTGTTTGAGTGTTTAACTTCGCCACCAGCCCATCAGGTACCACTTAGTCGCGTCCCCTACAACTGACTTGTCCACACTGACTTGCCGAGTTTTTCATCTTGTACAAACTTGAGGCTTTACATTACTACAACAATGCTATTTCCTACAAAAATATTAGTTATTCTTAGTACACGTAACACAACTTAAACAATACAGCACCTACCTACCTATCTTGAAAGTTTTAAATAAGAACTTGTGTTAATTTAATAGGGGTCGATTTTTTACCTCGTCGACCCCCAAAATCAGTTTTCGTTTATGTCGCCCCTAAGAAACCGATATCGACCACTTTGAGAATCTCTGATCTAATCTTACGATTTCATACGGTTTTAGTCATTAAACAATGAGGTAAAAGGTTTGGTCATGGGGTCTCAACTCAAACAAATAATGATTTGTCTTGAAAAAAAAACATAGATGGCAGCTAAGTATTTTATTTATTTATAAATAGCCTTTGTTCAGAGTTATTGTTGTGGTAGAAACTTTTTGTATCAATTCTGAGTCTCTGTGTGCCCTTTGGCAAAGGCCTCCTCCAACCCCTTCCAATTCTCCCTGTACCTTGCCTGTCCAGTCCATGTCTTTCCAGCCATCCTCACCAAGTCATCCTCCCCTCCCTAGGGTACCATAGGGTCACTTTTTTGTTCCATTTCTCTTGGCCCCTGACAGTGTGGCCGGCTCATCTCCATTGTAATCTTGTCATTTTGAGTACTACATCTTGTGTTTTTGTTGCCTTCCTGATTACACAGTGATTGGTTCTTTCTTTTCCCCATCATAATCCATTCCATGCTATGCTGGCATGTTTGAAGTTTTGTTTGTTGGGTTTTGGTCAAGGCACATGTTTGGCATCCGTAAGTTAGTAAAGGAAAGCTTTTCAACACCAGCATCCTCCCCGGATGCTGGTGTTGAAAAGCTTTCCTTTAACAGAGTTGTTCATTTTCTTGTCCTTCATTCTTTCTTTGTAGGACCAGTATTTCTTCAACGCATTTCCTATTCGTGTTTCTATCTCTTTGCTGGATATGTTATTTGTTTTTTGTTGTGATTATTTGTCCCAAATATGCAGTCTTCTACATAATCTATTGTTATGTTGTTTACTGTGATTTTTTCTGTTGCTCTATTGGTCATTGTCTTCGTTTTTGATGTGTTCATATTCAAGCCTACATTTTTGCTGTGTGTGTCTAAATCGGTCAACATTTCTTGCAGTTCTTGAGACGACTTTGCAAACAGTATGATGTCATCGGCAAATCTTAAGTTGGTTAGATATTCACCATCAATTTTTAAGCCATGGTCGGTCCACTCAAACTGTCTGAAAACATCTGCCGGCACTGTTGTGAAGAGTTTAGGTGCCGTACTGCCTGTGTATAAGTTTTTTATTATTATTCTGATGTATTTTTCTTTTACTCCTTGCTTTTTCAAGGCGTTCCAGATTCTGTTGTGTTATAAGGAGTCAAAGGCTTTGCAGTAGTCCACAAAGCAACAATAAAGTGGTAGATTATATTCATTGTTTTTTTCAAAGACTTGCTTCACCACATGGACGTGGTCAACTACCGAGTACTTGCTTCTGAAGCCCACCTGTTCTCTGGGTTGGTTTTCGGCTAGTACTTTTGTTATGCGAATCGGAATAACTTTAGCAAAGACTTTATATATATTTGACATTAGGCTTATAGGACGATAGTTGCCTGCATCGCTTCTGTCTCCCTTTTTGTGGAAAAGAATTATAGTGGACGTAGTCCACTGCGAAGGTATGGCTTCAGTTGACAGTACGTCATTGAAGATAGATACCAGTGGAAGTGTAATGGTGTTCTGTGTTGCTATCAGGAGCTTATTGGCTCTGCTATCTGAACCTGGGGCTTTGTCCCTCTTTTGTGATTTCTAGAGATGATCTAGAGATTTTCAGAGCCTCTTCTACTTCCTCTCTTAGTATGGGTGGGTATCTAGTCTTTCTTCTCTATTAAGCTTTTTATTTGCCTTCTTCACTCCTCCTGTTTTGATGATTTTTTCTTCAAAAGTTTTGAGTCTATGGGTCTGTCTTTGCTCATCATGGTACATATTTGTTTTGTTATTTTCTGCCTTACTTCTTTAGATTTACTTTGAATGCCAATAAGTGCTGTCCTTTCTTCCTGTAGCCTTAGCGTTTCTTATGAAAATTTGCTGGCTGCGAAAGCAATTGTTTTGGGTATTTTCTGACAAAGCATGTTTTGCATGAAATCGTATTTCCTTTGAAGGTTTAGGTTTAGGTTCCTGGTTTCCATTTTAGTTTCGCTCTTATCATTCGGTGGTTAGTGTTGAAGTTTAGATTACATATTATTCCACAGTCGTCAAATGATTTCCGACTGTTGGAAAGAATGAAATCTATTTGATTTTTATATCTGCCGTCAGGGAATATACACACTGTTCAGCACTGTTAGGTTATATTCGTAGCATAGATTAATTGGTTTGTTGCCATTTCGGTTTCTTTTCCCTATGGTGTAAGGGCCTATAATATTGGTCTCGCTTTCGTATGCACTTCCTATTTGGGCGTTGAAATCCCCCATTATAATTAAATTCTTATAAGCGTGTTTGTAGATGGTTGTGTTTATGTCCTCATAAAATTTGTTTATTTCTGCTTTGGTTGGTGAAAACTTGAATGATGGTCAATTTCTCTTTGTAGCAAGGTAGATTTAGATTTAGCACAGTTATCCTTTCAGAGATTGCTATAATTTCATCTATGGACTTTTTAAGATGTTTATTAATTATGAAACCGAAACCATGTCTGCCTTTTGTCTCTCCTTTATAGTGTAAAATGAAATCATCAAACTCTTCTATTCTTTCTCCCATTCTTCTCACCTCGCTTAGGCCTAGTATGTCCCATTCCACCTGTTTTAGTGCTAACAATAATTCGTCCAAGCTTTCGTCTGATTTCAGTGTAATTGTGTTTAGTGTGTCGATATAAATGTATTCTTCGTTATGTTTGGGGTTATCTGTTGGAGGGCTACGATTATAATTCCCCACGGTGACCGTTGACCGGCTTGGGGAACTCTTATTTCTAGTTTTTGTTGTTTTAGTTTAAATATTGTTTTTCTTCCGGGGGTTGATGCGTGCTAGTTGCTATTGTTTGGTTGTGCCTGGTTGTGAGTTTGATCTAGGGCGGTTCATGTACTCAAATGCATTGGTTTTATTTACTGTCTACTGCAAGTCAGTCTTGAAAAAATTGCTTGAAAAAAGAGAAATATTGCTTGTCTAGAGTATACCTTTCCTGCTCTAACTTACACAGAGTTTAGGAAATAGAATGGGATAGGCATATGCCGTCACATGTCAAACATCTCAAAACATTTTTTCTCGGGAATGTTCCACTTTCTGAAGTGCTCATGTAAACAAAGATCGATCTCATTGAGTCGGTGTGGCAGACTGGGAATATAAAAAATCGCCATCTAGTTTTTTTTTTGATACAGTCCTTTTTAATCTTTATCACGATTGCAATAAGGTTGCTTTTAGGTTGTTGGGTCTTTCAAATTGACAATCATCTTTATTGTTGCAACTAAAAGGTTGCTATTAGATTGCTGCTATTTTTTGGTTTCCTTACTGTTTTTGTTAGGCAACATGCTATTGTCTCATGTTTTTCGATTAGAAAATATCATCATTATGTAGATGGTAAATTTATATTTTAAAAAAATTCAATAATAATTGCTCTACGATTCAAAGTATAGGATGGTCTTTTTTAGCACTTATTTTCAAGTGCTTGTATTTTTGCTCATTAATCGTAAACTAAACCTTTGTTACAGCTAAAACTTTGTCTGTATTATGTTTGTGTACCAAACAACGTAATAAGATAATAACCTAAACCACCTGGCTTACAGAGTTCCCGTAATGAATGTGTAAACATAGTCTTTTTTTTTGTTCGCCGTCCGGGGTCGGTTATCGGAGGCATGCTATTGATAAGCTTATCTTATGAAAAAAATGTATGGAGATGTCTGTTATTTTGATTGATTATTGTGAAAGTCCTCTTTTAGTTCGTTTAGTTTGATGCTCATTTGCTCGTTCATTTTCGCAATTAACTTTTCCAGTTGATTTTCAGGGAAAATCAACTGGAAAAGTTAATTCTCGATAGAGAATTACTCGATAGATTCAAATTCCTACTATTTGGGTGATTCCTATTTTGTTGGCAACACAGATCTTAGGCTTGTATCCCCAAAAGATCAATTTATGGTTTCCTCCTTATTTTTCCACCTTGGCAACACCGAATCGCTTGTCAGGTTGACAGCTTCTCGCTGTCAGTTGTCAGGTACCGGAAATCCTTAATTTGCACGCTGTTAAGCTTGTTATATAGATTTATGTTTATATGCATGTGTCTAGTTTAGCATCACTTTTCGACACTTTTCTGCTTAACTCGACACTTTTTACAGCCAATATTTCGCGAATCACTTTGCACACCGTGAATAATGTCTAGAGATCGACTTAACAAGGAAACATAAGGTTTTAGCCACGACTTATAAATTAAAACACTGCTCACGCACAGAACACTACTCTCTTGACAGCTGTCAAACCGGAATTCACCGCTCAAGGCCCGCTGGTCCCATTTGGGTTCGGTAATCGAAAATTCTCTCAAGCCCCGCTGGTCCCATTTGGGATCCAACCGTTTCGCTCGGTTTTATCTCTAACAGTAAAATAAATAAAGGTTATATTAGTCTGTGGTTTGTGTCTGGGGTCGAGCCAGATAGTTACTCTATTCATATCAGTCGTTCGAAACCATAAATTTGTCGGAATATTTAAAAAAAATTGTTAAAGTCGCGTAGTTTGTCGCCGTGGGTGGTCTGTCAATGGCACATGTTCGTTTTTTAGTGAATTTAAGTGTTTTTGTGTTTAAATTGACTGTGAGTGGATTGATATTTACTTGTGAATAGTTATTTCATTGTTGTGGGTAGTTATTTGAGCGAAAAATCATAAAAAATAGTTTTTGTGTGCAAAAATGTGTTACGTAAACAAACCGTTTTTGAAAATTGTAAGTATTATTTCGTCATTTATTTAAAACAGTATTCGTAATACGAGAGTTGAATATTGTAATATTCAACTCTCGTATTACGAATACTGTTTTTATTTTGTAATATGGTATGTTTATTCAAGAACCCAAAATAATTTACTTAAAGTGGGTGGAATCTACCAAAAATTTATAAAAAAGTTTTTTTTTTATCAAAACCGCGTAAACGGCGAATTTCCGCGATATCGCGAAATTTTGCGAGCGTTTTGCCACATGACGTTAGCCGTTTCCGGGGCCGAGAAAGGTTCAGCTTAATAAGTAACCTTAGGAAATTAATAATTGGTAAAAAGTGGCATAATTTTGGCTGAATTATGATTGGTAAAAGTCAAAATTTTCTTGTTTAGTGCTGATTTATATATTTCCACTCATAATGCAAGTATTTTAAAAATTAAATAAAACTAAAGCCTTTAACTTCAATTTGAACCCTCTTAGTGATAAGACTATCCATCTGTTAATCATTTTGTTTAGATACGTTTGCAATAGATGGCGTTTTACTCAATTGGTCCTGTTATGACAGTTTGCCAATATTGCTACTTAATTAAATCAAACAACTTTATTTATTATTATTTTACATTGAAATCTAATAACATGTTTTTCTGAACCCGCAACTATAAAACTTTTCATAAAAAGGATTGCACGAAACGTAGGTCGACTCCTAGATGGCGTTGTAAAACTACAGTCTCTGGCAATAGGGATGATGACATTTTTTTTTTATCTCAATAAATTGTTTGTTTCCAAATAGTGCAAACAAATTTACAAAAAGTGAGAAGCTTTAAAAAATCCAAGTTATAAACGTTTTAAGTTAAGTGTTAGAATAGGACAGCAACAACTTCATACTAGCGCCGTACATTGGCCGTACCGTGCGACAAGGACGGGAATAATCCCCTCCAAAAACTTTAACAGCGTGTATCTTCTTCATATTTACACCGACTTAACATATTTTTTCGATTATCTAATTTTTACTATGCCTACTTTGAAATTACACTATATTTATGAACATTTCTAATATCAGTCATCATCCCTATTAGTGAATCGCGGATGATGCCATCTGTTTAAAAATTGGACGAAGTAAAATTGCCAGCTCAATAGCCAAACTTACGGAGGTGTCATTACTTCGTATGGGATTGGGTATCTGTACGTAGTATTATAATATCTGTGGTTGGGTCATGGTCTCTCGTACTAACAAACGGTTCAGTGCTTCAGGCTTGAAAAGGTACAAAACAGACAGACTTTCGCATTTATGTATATAATATGTATGAAAAAGTGCTTTCAGTAGGTGTGTTGTAGTTTGATAAACAGTTCTGAAAAAATATTACAAAAAATATTAAAATTTGTAGAAAACGAGTCACTTTGAAGCAGAGCTGTACAAAGCTTTGGACCTGGCACACGATTACCAAGAGAAGTGCAAGCAACTGACTTCGGAGAAAAAAGAGCTTGAACAGAGAATGCAGACCACTGCGTTGGACAGAGATGACATCATTACAAAGAAAGACAATGAGATTGCAGCATTGAAAGAAAACTGTGAAACGGTGATGAGGCTTAATAAGCAGTCAACTGACTGTGTCAAACATTTAGAAGATGCTTTGGAAAAGGTACACGCCAACTATCTATTGGAATTAATATTGAACTAATTGATGCCCGCACCTTCGTCTGGGTGGGTGTATTTGTTCATTTTTTAAACTTTTTTTTTTAAACAGGGTGTCCAGTAAATAGCACGACATACTGCAGTTGGTGATAGCTTGGGTCAATACCCACCAAAACAACACAATATATGTTCAGCATAATCTTACCTTTACAAAAAAACTCCGAAATATCGATAAATCTCTACCTTGAAACAGAAAGGTATGAGATGCTTAAAGCATCTCGTAATTAAAAATTCCTTTTCTTTTTTTTACATCAAATTATTAAGATTATGTCGAATATATTTTGTGTTCTTTTGGTAGGTATTGACAACGCCGGCTGTAGCTGAAAACTAGCGCTGGGGCTCTGTCTCGCATAGGCGCCTATGCGAGTGTATTATGAACTATGGCCGTTTCGCGTGGGTGTGACGCATGTTTTCCCCTAACTTGATCTTTTTGTGTTTGTGTTCTATATCTGCGTCATGTTTACCGCAAAAAAACGTATTTTCTCTCTCTTCTCTCTCATGTAATTATTAGAGATGGGTCGACTAGTCGACTTGCCGACTTGTCGGTTGCATAAAGGCCGATAAGAAAATCTTAAAAGATCGGCTTTTTTGCCGACTGGTGCCGAATACAATATATGGCCGGATAATGAAGCCGACTTTACCGATTAGTCGAAGGCTAGTCGGTACATCTCTAGTTATTATGTATGAAATGTTTGATATTTCAGGAAAAATCCGAACATGATGAGACGAAGCGTAAGTTAAGTGAGTTGAGTGGTAAGCTTCAGTCGCTGGAGCACGGCGCGGCGCTGGCGGCGGACGAGCGCGCCTCGCTCCGGCGACAGCTGGACCTGGCGCGCGACAGGAGCCAGGAGCTGCAGCTACAGCTGGCAGACCAGCAGAGCCATGCTACTGAGCTCATGCACAAATGTGTAAGTCTATTTTAATGTCTTATAATAGCCTCCCGACCGAATTACGGTCACGGTGGCCAATCTTAACGGAGATTAGCCACGGACGTACGCGGCCGTTATTATGGTGCACCAGTGTGTGCGCAAACATAGGTGCACTCTCCGTTCCGTT
This sequence comes from Dasypolia templi, assembly GCA_963555695.1. Lineage (NCBI taxonomy): Eukaryota > Metazoa > Arthropoda > Insecta > Lepidoptera > Noctuidae > Dasypolia > Dasypolia templi. The sequence continues at coordinate 4,417,588 of OY743147.1, forward strand.
ACCCTCATAGTCCGATGGGAAGGCAATCCGACAGGACGGGGAGAGATCAGGCGCAGGATCAACGGCTTTACGTGCATTCCGACAACTAATTCAGTCGGATTTAGTATCTATGGAGTTTCTAGCCCATTCTTAACAAGGAGGATTATTAAATTGGAAATTATTGTGAACAAAAAGTATTTAATACTCTCTTTCGTGAAATTTGAATTTTGCACTTCAAAACAAATCTAGATTGACATGCAGAAATTAAAAAATTAATCATAATACAACACTTTTAATCTGACGAATTAATGTTATATTACTTTTTTACCATTACGATACAGGACAAATCCAAGAAATTAATATCACCAAGTATTTTCCATCAATACTTTTTTTCTACTGGAACGCATACGCGGGGCGCGCCATTCTAATAGCATTAAATCCAATTCCAGATCGTTGTTTGGTTTCATTTGATTTCGGAATTGAATAATAGAATTAATATTAATAAAACAATATTTTAGACAAAAATAATTGTAAACCTAGAGTTTACAATAGTTTTTATATAAAATAATTTTTACGGCGATTATTTTCTTCTGAATCAGAGTCACTAGAATCCAATAGTAAATGTGACATTTCTAAATCACTCATTTCACTTTCGGAACTCGATATTTTATAGTAATTTAAATTTTACAATTGAAAAATACCACAAAACTTTCGAAAACAGTCACAAAGCGGCCGGTAAGCAAACGAATAACGAACAGTAAATTTGACCGTTTGAATTTTTTATAGGAACACCACATACCATAATTTCCATACTTTAGGGTTACGGATCGTTATTGGTAATCCTCCCATCCGTAGGTAGGTAGCAAGCCAACGCCAACGTCGCTTACGAAACGTCTTTATAAGAACACTTTTGGGTAACGAATCGTAGACAATTCTACCATCTGTAAGCAAAACGAATCGTTTTTTGAATAAAGGAACCGGGCATTAAACACACTCTTGTTTTAACTTTTAAACCCCTCCTTATGCAATAGATTAATAAATTAGCAACCCTTGTCATGGCCGTGCAAGCGCACGGGTTCTCGTGCTGACCGTGCAATGAGGGGCGCACAATTTAGCTTTACGATGTCAACTATTCAGGACACCTTGGAGATCGAAGCGAAGAATCTTCAAAAACACTTGGAACTTCAAAAGACGGAGCTGAAGGGTCATTATCAGAAGCAGTTAGAGGACGCGGTGCTGTGCAAGCTGCAGGAGTTCCAGCAGCAGCTGGACGCGGCCGAGAGGGAGGCGCGGGAGGACGCGCGCGCCAAGGAAAGCGCTCTGATCGACTCCTACCACAAGCAGCTCGCGAGGATACAGGACCAGTGAGTACCACATAACATAGCATATAAATTAATTAATTACATCACGCTTGTAATCCCCGAAAGTTTAGGTCGAGCTATACAGGATAGTATGACCCACGTTTCGCCAGTTATGTTTAAGTCCCAGAGGGGGCGAGCCTATTACCATCAACCGGGCACAAATCCAGACTGGGCTGCGACTGGGAATTTCCAGATGGATAAAACATAATAACACTTCACCTGGAACGCTCACGCTCGACCTGGAAATCGAACCCAGAACCTCACACTCAGGAGTAGTCCTAGAGACCACTTAACCAACGAGGCCGATACATAGAGCGAGTAATACAGTCATGAGCATTAACTCTCTCGCAAGATTCAACAGCGATAATTAGCTAAAGATTTGATAGATGTTTTATGGTAACATAACACATACATAACATCACGCCTTGTTTCCCCGAAGGGTTGGGCAGAGGTGTACCTATAGTACACCCACATTTCGCCAGTTATGTTTAATTAAGTCCCATGTAATAGGGGGCGAGCCTATTGCCATCTACCGGGCACAAATCCAGACTTCGGGCTGCTACTGAGAAATTCCAGATAGAAAATCCCAATAACACGTTGCCCGACCTGGGGATCGAACCCAGGACCTATGGTATGGTTTATGGTAACTGTAAGGTATTTATGCTCGTGACTGTACAGAGCTGAGTCCGGGAACATACGCGACTCAAGCTCGGCATCAGCTACTATGCGAGTTTCGCGACGTAAACGTTCCAGGTTATTTTGAAAAGCGGCCAAGTTTCGTAACACCATTCAATAACACATAAACACGTTTCTTGTTTGGTGTTCTTTAATTTGTAACTTTGTTTTCTGTTTATTATTTGTTGCTATTACGGTTCAACCCTGTGACAGACGGACGGAAAGCGGAGCCTTAGGTCTGATTTCACCAATTAAATTGAACGCGATCAGTACATAAACTCCGGCAGAGCTGTCAGTGTCATTATTTTCTATGGAATATTGACATTGACGACTCTTGAACGCGTTTCAAATGTGCTAAACGCGTTCAGTAACATTGGTGAAATCGGCACTTAGTAATAGGGTCCCGTTGCCACCCGATGGGTACGAAACTCTAAAAAACATTGCAGTTTTTTAGTCCTTAGTGCCCCATCTATAATACCACCATATATCGGATTGTTTATTTGTCGTATTGTATAATTCTCAGGCACAAATTGGAAGTCAATGTTTTAGAAGAGAAACAGAAAGAAGAAATCAAACTATGCAGGCTGCAACTGGCGCAGGCTAGTGAGAAGATCGGCCTTCTCGAGGTAATCTTTAGATGAAGGGAAACAGGGGCATGCTTATCACAGAACTAGCTGAACCGACGGACTTCTTGTACAAACAATCGTTTATACAGAAATCCCATAGAAAAAGGACTTTTCGATTTTTACCATTTTTTATATGTTGTGGGAAACTTTTTCAATTTTTCTTTCCATTAATACCTAATTCGGACTATGCAATGTGTTACTGAATCAATGCACATTATGAGAGTATTTTGTTCAGAATCGTTTACTGTTTTTTTAAACTAGGTAACTTTTTATCCCAAATATACATTTCCGTTGTACGGTCAAAACAAACCAAAATTGACGAAGTGCCTACTATGCTAGACCCCTAGACGCGTGCGACTGTGTGCGTGCGTAGATTTGAGATGTGACATGGTTTATACATAATAGTAAAAATTATTGAATTAAAAAATAATGATTAAAATTATATCAGTAATATTTAAGTTGGGGTATTTGGTGGTCTACGTTAATTGCGGGACATATTGTATAAAATTTTAAATGTTTTTACATTTTAAAACGCTCAATCGGTTCATCCATTCTCAAGCGATGCGCTTCATTGTCATTTATACTAGTAGGTTTTTTCCCCCCATAACTCTAGGGTATGATTGAGACCATATCAAAGACTCAACTGACATATGAATTATTTCTCAATTATCTTTTAATTTTTCATACATAATAATTCGACGGTCACTATTAATAATGTAAAACACCCTTACGTGAAATATGACAAGGTCGCATTTTCTTAGCTTTAATTATGAATGAAAATTAATTACTCGAATTTATCAATGAAACTTAGCTGCCTCAGTATCATCATAATCATAACGTTCCCACTGCTGGGACACAGACCTCCTTTCTGTGAGAGAGCAGACAGTGAGCTATAATACACCACGCGGGCCCGGTGCGGGTTATCGGATGTCACATGTCTTCGCATTTTAGATTGTAGGACATGCCGGTTTCCTCACGATGTTTTCTTTCATCGTTTTGAGAAAATTCATAAAATTTACATTTACTTAAACTTGTTATTATGATTGATGATGAAATTATGCATTTTCGGACCACGTGTTCGAGGACTTTAGGGTATGGGATATATAAAAAACACTTTCTATAGATTAGCTCATATCACATTCGTTTATATTGTGCCTATTTATTTACATGGTAAAGTGACCGCGTTATTTACTTTTTAAACTAGAGAATAATAGATAGTGCTCATCAATTCCAACTTATTTCGGCTTTATTAAACATGTTGGTATTTTCTAGCAGTGGAATCGCGCTGCGTGACACCTACCCAATATTCAATTAATCATTTCCTACGGGCAGTGGCGTTAGTCTGGACAAAACTAGTTTTCCCTTATTGCGTATGAGATCTGAGCGCCAGCCAGTAGTCCAAAGTTAGGGCATGTCAAAGTCGTTAAAAAAGCTTAGAAAAACTAATTTCATACGTAAGTCTTAGACTTTTGAGATCATTTTCAACCCAAAAGAAATAGTCAGCTGCATGGAAGAGGGGGAAATGTTTGTCAGTAGTAGTAAACTAACAAAACTATGGAAAGAACAGCAAAGTGGTCAAAGGAATATCATCAGGTCATGACCTCAAATTCGAAGGAAAATAAATCTGTATTGTTTTTTTTTTTTTAAACTTCTACCTGCTTTCTCCCTTAGGTCCGGAGACTGACTCTTACTTTGAAGATTATCGAATAATAAACAACTGTTGTAATTACATTTATTCGGGACGATTATATTTATCATAAAATTCGAGCAGTATCTAGAACTACGTCTATTTTCGCACGGACATAAAAATATGGCGGCGGGGTTTTAACGTGCACTGAATCTTTAACGCACTGCTGAGCGCCGAGAGTTGAAAATCCGACAGTGTATTTTTTCGACACGCTGGCATGCATTCTCTTGGATTCTCAATGCTCGGTTCAACACCGAGAGTTGAAAATCCAGCGCTCAATAAAATCCGCCGCGATGTTTTTACGTCCGTGCGAACGTGGTCTAATACGTCCCCGGCAACAGTGTGACATTGACAGCGTCTTTGTCGTAGAGTGCACTGTCAAGTAACTTGTCAGTAGAGGTAGAGGCAGGTAGAGTGGTACAAGGGTATTTTGGTGCTTAATGTTACGGTTTCCTAGAAGTGCGGTGACCGCAGCATGCGGCTGTAATGTTCAAATATAGAGAGTTTTTTTTACACCTTAATGTCAAATACTGATGAAAATGACAGATTTTCATGACGTCCGCTATGAATGTGGCGGAAACGGTCTTTTAGGAAACCGTAGCTGTAATGTCATTAACAGGTTTTCATAGTGGATAACATTTATGAACACAAATTGTATTGACAAAACGAGTTGGCGGCATTAGTTCCGATTTTGGTCACGCGCCAAATAACCTTGTTGCGTTGCAACAGTAAACCTTGGGTTTCCTACAACAGTGGCCGCCACATAACGACCATAGTGACGGCCGTCAAGAAAATATTGGCCCAAGGGTTTGCCTTTACGGTGTCAAAAACGCCATCACGAACGACGACATGTAACGGTAAATTGTAGACGCTATGTGGCGGCCGCCGCAGTTATAGGACGCCCTGGCTTTAGGGTGTTTTTCGTAGTTGTCGTGTTACCAGTGACGCACGGTTGACGTGATTGTGTGTTGTGCAGAGCAAGCTGGAGTCGTTCCGGAGGCGGCGCGGCCAGCTGGCGGCGCAGCTGCATGACGTCATGGAGGCGCAGTGGCGCCAGGCGCTCGCCATCCTCACGCACGGACACGCGCCCGCGCTCGACCTCGCCCGCGCACACAGCGGTAACATTACTTACATTACATAGTGGACACGCGTGTCATGGAGGCGCAGTGGCGCCAGGCGCTCGCCATCCTCACGCACGGACACGCGCCCGCGCTCGACCTCGCCCGCGCACACAGCGGTAACATTACTTACATTACATAGTGGACACGCGTGTCATGGAGGCGCAGTGGCGCCAGGCGCTCGCCATCCTCACGCACGGACACGCGCCCGCGCTCGACCTCGCCCGCGCACACAGCGGTAACATTACTTACATTACATAGTGGACACGCGTGTCATGGAGGCGCAGTGGCGCCAGGCGCTCGCCATCCTCACGCACGGACACGCGCCCGCGCTCGACCTCGCCCGCGCACACAGCGGTAACATTACTTACATTACATAGTGGACACGCGTGTCATGGAGGCGCAGTGGCGCCAGGCGCTCGCCATCCTCACGCACGGACACGCGCCCGCGCTCGACCTCGCCCGCGCACACAGCGGTAACATTACTTACATTACATAGTGGACACGCGTGTCATGGAGGCGCAGTGGCGCCAGGCGCTCGCCATCCTCACGCACGGACACGCGCCCGCGCTCGACCTCGCCCGCGCACACAGCGGTAACATTACTTACATTACATAGTGGACACGCGTGTCATGGAGGCGCAGTGGCGCCAGGCGCTCGCCATCCTCACGCACGGACACGCGCCCGCGCTCGACCTCGCCCGCGCACACAGCGGTATCATTACTTACATTACATAGTGGACACGCGTGTCATGGAGGCGCAGTGGCGCCAGGCGCTCGCCATCCTCACGCACGGACACGCGCCCGCGCTCGACCTCGCCCGCGCACACAGCGGTAACATTACTTACATTACATAGTGGACACGCGTGTCATGGAGGCGCAGTGGCGCCAGGCGCTCGCCATCCTCACGCACGGACACGCGCCCGCGCTCGACCTCGCCCGCGCACACAGCGGTAACATTACTTACATTACATAGTGGACACGCGTGTCATGGAGGCGCAGTGGCGCCAGGCGCTCGCCATCCTCACGCACGGACACGCGCCCGCGCTCGACCTCGCCCGCGCACACAGCGGTAACATTACTTACATTACATAGTGGACACGCGTGTCATGGAGGCGCAGTGGCGCCAGGCGCTCGCCATCCTCACGCACGGACACGCGCCCGCGCTCGACCTCGATACTAAATATACAGCATGTAACGAAAACCCTGTCCGATCCTGAAGGGTATTATTTGATATCGTAGTGCGTACACAAATACGTAATCATTTAATGGATACGAGATAATTATTTTTCCTCAATGAAAACAATTAATTGAACAAATTAAAAATAATCATACCAAAGGCAACACTGATCGCTCGACAGGGTTCACCAGAGTTCATCTACAGTTTCGTGTCAAAGAAGCCGCCTGAGCGCGGCGGTCTTTTGTCGCATGCCGCCAAAGAAACGTAGGACTAAAGACATCTACGTTTTGCCTACGCGTAGGTATCAGCTGATATTTTATTGTAGGCTTACGCTCAATGACCCCGATTTCTGACCTTCTGTTTATCAAGAAACAATTATTATTGAGTTAATGTGATGTGCTTTTGGCAATGTACCCACTGTAGGTATCAGTTTATTAAAACATTTACTTGTTACATACCTCTATCTATCTAGAACATTAGTACACATTCGACACCTTTTTATTAAATTTGCACGTACTCTACGCAGCGCACATGTGTACGATTTGAGTGAATCGAAAGCTTCCACAATCCGAGCTGTTACTTCGATTTCCGAATCACACATTCACTCACAAATAAAAATTAACATATTCAAATATTCCTGATGGGTATAAGACATTATTCGCGATATAATATCGTCACGTGATACGTACGGACATCCGATCGCAAGCTATCTCCACGTGAGACTGGCAACCAAGTCGGCTACATCAAAGGGTCGAGGACTCGTTATGAGTACTAACAATGCGGCTAGAGCACGGCGGTGTCCTTTGAAATAAAAATAGGCAAAAAATAAAAGATTTCGCCGGCCGGTGGAGTGTTGTCAACTTATGAAAATTTACCATATTTAGTGTTACATTTCGCATGGTAACTAAAAATAAAAAAAATCAATAACTTTTGGTTTTTATGAGTTGCTTTTTTTTACTATTTTTTCTAGTACGTATGTTAAACCAGGAATACGCTTTTGGATCGGACAGGGTTTTTGTTACATATTGTATATTTTTTCTATAAACTTTTAAATTGAATGGCCTTCATTGCCATTCCATTGGGTACCCAATACTATAACAAACATTTCGATGTTACCAAATTCTCTAATACATAAAACAGTTAAAAGTTTTTGGAAGATTTTTATTAACCACTCTGCTCGACTAGATTTTGACATAATTATGACATGTCAGCTGACTCGAATGTTGCGAATTGCGTCATGAAACTCAGGATTTAACATCAACTTTCAGCATTCGAATGTATTAAGAAAAATATTTTTCCGCGATTATTATGTACTATAAGTTTTTGGCACATATCTTTATTTATATGATAAGGTGAGTCGAACCGCGTAGTCTACAGCGAAAGTTGTGTTAAATAAGTATAACGACACCTATCCAAAAGATAGGCCACTTAAATTCCCTGAAAATATGTACATAAGTAACCTACTCTCTTGCTGAAAATATGCAAAAAGGAAAAATTAATATATTATCATTCTCTCTGCATTCTTACGTTTACCATTTGCATACATAAATTACATTTATCACGATTACATCTTGAAAAAATTGTGTTGCGACGTGACACTTCTTAGTGCTGACCGCCCACCCAATTTTTAGTATTTCGATTCAAAAGTTGCATTCAGCCTAATCGATTCTCACAATAAAATCGAGCTTGATTTTTTTTGTAGAAACGGAATAAAAACTGATAAACATTGTTAATTTAATAAATAATGTTTGCGAACAAGTGGACCGTGACCAACGCGCGTAGCATTACCACAATAGAAACGAGCTTTGTCGACGGAAGAATAGACAGATGAATAAAAGAAATTGTCATTTTGTCTATAATATCTGTCATTTTTACATCTGTCCGCGAGTTGTGTTCTGGTCATGGCGACCTGGGTGCCTTACGTGTAATGGAAGGTTAAAACGGTAGGACGGCGTAGACCAGTTAATTAAATTGATTATAATTTTTTTTCTTCAATTTACAAATTCGACCTTCGCCGGTTGGTGGTGAGACTTCGTAGAGGAAGGACTTTGTGTCGACTCAAAATGAAAATGAAAATCAAAAGTCATTTATTCAAATTAGGCTGAGAATCAGCACTTTTCGAACGTCAAAATTACATAAGACAGTCCCCCAAAACGCCCGCCCTTCACCACTTCCTAGTTCTTTAGCTGGGAAGAAGAAGTGGCGCAATAAACTCCCCAGCAGCACAGCTGTCTGTTCGGTTAGAAGAACTAGATTTTATAAAGTTGTAAGTAATTTCCAAAACATTAAATTAAATTAATTGCCATACGTCAGCTAGCCACGCCAATACCAAAAAAAAAGCATAGCATAACATCACGCCTTTTTTCCCCGAAGGGTTGGGCAGAGGTGTACCTGTACACCCACATTTCGCCAGTTATGTTGTAAGTCCCACGTAATAGGGGGCGAGCCTATTGCCATCAATCGGACACAAATCCAGACTCCGGGCTGCTACTGAGAAATTCCAGATAGAAAAACCCAATAACACTTTGCCCGACCTGGGAATCGAACCCAGGACCTCATGCTCAGCGGTAGCGATTGCGACCACTAGACCAACGAGGCAGTCTGTAAATAAAACACATAAATAAAAGCCTCTATGCCTAAAGGGCATGACAGCTTACATATGCAATACTGGATAATGTACATATAAAATAAATAAATGATAAACTAGGACCATCAAAGTAAAATAAATTAACAGAACAATTACTGTAACAATAATAAAACCATAGACAGCAAGACGACCATTCACCACAAGCAGCACCCGTTCACGAGCATATCGCAAAGATCAGACATTACTCCCCTCGCCATATTTGAGGGAAGGGGGAAACCCGACCCCCGACGCTACCGCAAGCAGTGACATCTAAGGGAGCATGGTTGTCCTCCGACAAAACAAATAAGAAATACGACGCGTTTGCTGCATGTTCAACACGTGTTCTAGCACCGGGCATCCAAAGTGTTTCTCAGTGTATCTGTCGATATGCTTTGCGTCGCGAAATAAAATTCTTTGTACTGTGCACCTGATCTAAAACGCACGAGCCAGTGCAACATGCGAGGAACTGCCTGCCTGCCAAAGGATTCTAAGTCCTGAATCTGTTAAGGTCAAAAAAGGCTAAGTAGGCCTGGGGGACTGAGTTTTGACTTTCAGCTTTAGGCCCGGTTTCCACCATAGCGAAGCGGAGCGGAGACGAGAGGAGATGTGCTGCGAAGCTGGCAGGTTATTTCCACCAAAGCGGAGAGGTGATGTGTAGCGGAGAGAAGATGTGAACTGTGTGTAGCGGAGATGTGAGCTGTGAGAGCTCGAAATCATTCAAGTGCGCGAGTAGAATGCAGCGAGTAACGGGACGCGCGAGCCGCCCGGCCGCCCGACTACACACATCTCTGCTCTGCCGAGCTGCTTGTCAGCTCACTGCACAAAATTCTATAGAAAGATGAGACATCTCTTCTCCTTTTTGCTTGATCCATTTCCACCGAAGCTTAGCGGAGCGGAGATGTGGAAATAACTAAATCTGATTGGAAACCGGGCCTTATTTCGATGCGGTAAGGCTTAGTGTTGTTGAAGTTTGTCGTTCTTTTTAAGTGCCATTCTGGTGAAGTGCCTAGTACTATTGCATCAAGCTAGATATTTTATTTTGTGTTTATTATAGCAAAGGCTTATCAATTTAGGATTTTTACAAAAAGTGTTTCCCGTAATACTTATTGCCTACTAACCTATTAAACTACACGCCGGGCACCCGAATCTCTTTTTATATTATCTTTGTCGGACCTTTTAGTGAGACCTATGGCGGGCGAGGTTTTTTTTTAAGTTCAAAACATTTAGTGACCGAACCATAACAGTGTTTTTTTCTTTGTGTATTTGTATAACAGTTCTATAAAATGAAAGGAGTGTTTTCCAAAAGTTTGTATTCTGTAGCAAAAAGCTTACAAGATTCCTGCCAGGTAGTCGACAAAAAAAAAAAGGTCAGTCTCAGTGTCCCAAAACCATTGTTAAGTTCAAAAGTGCTGCATACGAGGGCGGCACTGAAAATTTCGGGAATCAAGGAAGTGACACAACATTACTATTTAAAAATGTATTTATTGCTTTTCGAAGTATTCTCCGCGAAATTTGACACATTTTTCCATACGATGGAACCAATCATTGAAGCAACCATTCCATTCGGAAGTTGGGGTCTCCATAATGGCCGTTTTGTAGGCGTCCACAGCTTCTTCCGGTGATGAAAATCTCTGTCCACGCAATTTATTCTTTATTTTAGGGAAAGTATAGAAATCATTAGGGCTTAGGTCGGGGCTGAACGGCGGATGGTCTAATAATTCTATGTTTTCTTGCTCTAAAAACTCTTTTGTTCTGTGTGCGGTGTGAGAACTCGCATTGTCGTGATGGAGGATGATGCGGCGGTTGCAGTTCTCACATGTGACGTCGCTTCTGAACTCCGTAAGAGTTCAGAAGCGACGTCACATGTTTATCTTCCTCAATCAGCTTACGCACAGCATCAACGTTTTCTTGGGTGACTGCAGTTTTTGGACGATCTTGACGGGGATCATCACTGAGCTTGACACGTCCACGTTGAAATTCAGCAAACCAGCGATAAATTGTGGTTTTGGATGGGGCTTCATCACCAAATGCAGAAATCATCCGGTCAACACACTGCTTTTGTGTTAAACCACTTCGAAAGTCATAATAAATCATCGCTCTTGAATTTTCCCGAGTCAATTCCATTTTATCAACGGCTAAACAAGTTTGACAAAACCTTGTGACAAGACCGAGAATCTTTTTTTAAATGAAAAATGATATTGGATTTTTAAAACCAAGGAGTTATCAATTAAAAAGATTTTAATATGACAGGAACAGTGGAAATATTCCATTCCCGATACTTTTAGTGCAGCCCTCGTACTAGAGTTTTTTGTGACTGCCCTTTCTATTTTTGGATATTACAAATAACAACATGAACACGGTGGAAGATCATGAACGCTGCTAATGAGATACACAAAACCGAAAACGGTTAGTAGCGAGACCTTAGACGAAGACATTGAAAAGCGAAAACAGCAACATTTATAACAGCACAGCAAGAACATAGAAAAGAGCCGAGAAAAGAATCACCGATGAAGCTCGACCTGAATCAACTCGGCTGCTCAACAAAAGATCCCATAGATAAATATCACCCGCCTCTCCACTTGTCTTATGCTAGCTATCCGGAACTTTAGGGTGCATACTCGGTTGGCTCGCACTCCTTCCTATCCTAAGGGCACGTCCTCCATACCATTCAAGCGCCCCCCGGTAATCCTTGATATGGTCCTTGTAGCACCATGAAGCATGAGGCTTCAGGGGCTAGTGCGAATCTTGGGGTTCATTCGATTAATCGAATCTGGTCAAACCACGCTGGTGTCGGTGGATTTCATTCGTTCATTTAATTTACAAATTCGAACTTTGCCAGCATAGTGTGGACTGTTTCATCGGCACCTCTAAATATTTATTTAATTTTTGTACCTCGTTACCTATCTGATTAAATGATGATGTTTCCCCCGTAATTTGTACCCTTAATGTCGTAGTAAAATGTTGAGATAACTTGTGTCAAAGTTCATGCATGTAGATGATTTATGAAAGTGGTAATTAAACCTCTTTCTACATCTTTTAACTGTTTTATGTATTAGAGAACTTGGTTACTTCGAAAGGTTTGTTATAGTATTGGGTACCCAATGAAATAGCAATGAAGGCCATTCAATTTGAGAGTTTAGAGAAAAATTCTATTTAGTTACAAATTCTGGGAAGTTTTCAAAAATACATAATAAGTTTTCTCGAGTCCCATGAATTTTCGCCTAGACATTATGGGGTGCTTAATCGTTGCAAATGGGTCACACTTTCAGATCCTGGAAAGAAAACTTCAAATTACAGGTCACCCTGTATAGTACCCCTGTAGATCGTTTGTGATACAGACTGTATCACAAACGATCTCAGCAGAGTTACTTGTATAGAGAATGTTGAACCGTGTTTATTAAAAACCGTGGCATAACCAGTCTTCCTGTAAGTAGTAAAGTAAACTTGTTTGTAGTGTCGACACCGGGACCGGAGTACGCGAAAGTGCCGCCGCTGACGTTGCCGGAGCGCGGCCTCGTGCGGCCGGACGTGCGCGGCGACGGCCGGCCGGACGTGCGCGGCGACGGCCGGCCGGACGTGCGCGGCGACGGCCGGCCGCACGAGCGGCGCGACAAGCTCAACTTTGACGGACTCAGCGACAATGAGCTTCAACAGTACGTTCGACTGGTAATTGAACACCTTTTTTTTGTTTTTTTATTTCACGTTTCACACTCTAAACATTGTTTATACATAGGAAACGAAGTTGCTCATCATTGTTTCAACTAATGTCATCATGAGACTAGTACTGTTACCAGCAACACTGCCGTTTTTGCTTTTGTTTCTAATGAACATGAGGTTTCAGTTAGCTGCCTTTAATACTTATATCTTTGTTTGATTGTGCACCTATCACATGCCAGATTTAAACCCACAACCTGGTTTTAGAACAGCTAGTTCACAAACTTCGGGGCTACCGGCTTTCTGGTTACTATTGAATAATATTTCATGAAAATCAGGATTTCCAAGTTCTGTTATCAGTGTTGTCTGCTGGCCTCTGTATGTCATTATTATTTTAAAAGAACCGATTTATTTTACTGTGAAAAACAGGAATTAGAGCAGAATAGTAGAAATAATTAGTAGCAATTAGAAGAGGATAATTATACACACGAGATAATGGAACAGTAATTTAGAATGATAACATCATGCGTTCCAGCTTTTAACGAAGCCAATGAACTTGGACGGCAGCGGCGATGGGTCCGAGTTACATCGCGTGTTCAGCGAGGAGCCCACGAGCGACCGGCCCGAGCGAGCCGAGCCGCGTGAGCCCGGGGGGCCCCGCGAGCCCGGCGGGTCACTCGGTCCGTGCGCGTCGCACGAGCCGGGCGAGCCCTCCGAGCGCCGCGACAGACGCCGCGCCGGCTCCAAGCCGCCCTGGAAGGCGTAGCGCACGTCGGTACACGTCATCTGCTGGACACGGACACATCATTTGCGGCAGCTCAACAAATAATGCCGTACGCAATAAAGAAAAGCTCTCAATTTGTCAGTGAATTTAAAAGATGGTGATCGACATCCTCGTTTAATTAAATCAGGGTTACTGTTACAATATTAATCGTCATTTTGTAACCTTTATAGCGTGGATCATAAATATCGTGTGAATGCATAGCTGAACCTTGTAAGGGGCGTTAAATGACCCATCACCAAATTGGCTGCTTTTTATACTGGTTAAACCTGAGAAAGCTAGCTCCATAATAATTATTATGGAGCTATTTATAGAGTCAGTATTTTATAACTTTTTCAAAAACGGTTACTAGTTTTCAAAGAAATAATGTTTTTATAAATGTGTTGGTTTTATAAACGAATAAGCACAGTATCTTACGTGCGTTAGATTGCACGCTAAACTTAACCGCGATTTTTCATAACAAACGTGTAAATAAGTCTTTCCCAGCAAAACTAACTATTACTATAAGTATTACTTTAATTAAGGCGACGTGTTTTTTGTTTTTATGCTCACACCATAAATCTCATTCATAATAGTATTATGAGTCTATGCTTGAGGATTTGTAATTGACTATCTGGTAACTGTGGTCTCCCTATTTTCTGTTTTTATTATCTGTCCTCTATGTACTATAAATAAATTATTTACAAAGTGTACTTAGATGTACTGAATGCGTAGATGCGCGTTGGTGATAGGTCTTTTACACTTTACAAGATGTATTAGAAATAATGGAATCTTAAAGGGTCATTGTGTAAAACTTTTATTACGGGACCAACAAGCAAAAAAATATCAGCTGTTTCCTACATTTAACAAAAAAGATTTTTTTAAGGAGTAAGTACAGCGTTTCCTGTTATTTAAATTACACCATTTTTATCATTAATAAGTAGAGACTCGCACACGCAAGATGTTACTTTAGCATTTCTGCTCAACAGTTTGTCTCATTCTTATAACTGAAACTCAATCAAACACCTGCCGTATTTAAAAAAAAATTGTTCATAATATGATCATAGACTATGCTTTTGTGATAAATATACTGTAGTACAAAACATATTAAACACAGGGACATATTTTAATTTCATGTTGTATTATAAAATTAATGATTAGTCGAAGTTTTTATGATTTGTATCTATTCGTGAGTTCAAATATACGCCAATAGTTGTTTGAACGTTTTATGTCAATTGATAACATGTCCGGCGAAAAGCGGAATGCTTTTCTCCTTTAAGAGCCATGGCACACCTCCGCCGCGAAATTAATTATGGGAAACCGCTTTACGAATTCCGAAAACATTACTACATTATCTCGCGATTCGAGTAGCAGAACATCGTGAGAGTCGGTTAAATTGTAGCAATCAGAGAAAATTGTCGTCGCTTTTGTCTTAGTAAATACAGTATACGTCCGCTTCGGACCTCTTAGATTAGATTTTCCGTAGAATCAACGTCCATTTAAAAAAAAAGAAGTCTTGGCGGAACTACTGTAATTTCGTTGCTGTGGTATCGCGGCGGAGATGTGAAACCCGCCTCAAACATTGATGGGAACGCAAGTCACTATAACAGCGTCGTTGATCTTGTGGTCGCAAGTACAGCTGCTGTGATCGTGAGGGCCCGGGTTCGATTCCTGATTCGGCCAAAGTGTTATGGGCGTCGGCTGTCTCAGTACCACTCCGAAGTTTGGTATTGTGGACGATACACGACGAGGTTCGGCCCCTATTACATAATGGTTGCTACTAGCAACGAGTTTTGAATGTAACAATTCGAAACTCTGCGGAAAAAAGGCGTAGCACTAAGTGTGCATGTATGAATTCAATGTAGGTAATGTAAAATATAGCTAACTTATGAAGGCATCGTCCATCAATATCCGCCTAGGCTAGTCTTGCCACGTATTTATATTCCCAGTACCCACCGCTTTTTTATAATTCTATATTGATTCTAGGTCGTCCCAACCATCATCCTTCGTAATAAGTTTTTGTTTGTAGTTTTTTAAGAGTTTATGAATAGCTACAAGAAATATATTGTATTTGTAAAGTAGAAACATGTTTTTATGAAAACTTTAAAGTAAGACATATTATTATCATAATTTTGTATTCGATATTGTTATGAAGTTAAACATTCCTCATTACACTCCATATTTTAATGTTGATAAAATAAATTATATTTTTTTTAAGTAGACTATTTTATTTCTTAGCTGTTCCCTGGTATCCGTTTGTACAACTACAAGAGTAGTAGGTAGTAGCGATGCGCGATGGCGAGAGGTTTTATTCGATTGTTCAAATATCTCGATGGTTCTCGATTGTTTCGTCATGGACTCGAGTCTGACTCGGTCCGTTATTGCGACTGGCGCATGATGAGTTCATTTGCGGGTTGTTCCTCGATGGTTTAGAATTTCGCTAGTTCTTGAATTGCGAATCCGAACTAATTCTTCGATTGCGCGCGCGACTTTGTATACTACGCTTCTTGAATCCATTTCTATTTTTTTGTTAACGTCTCTTACGTTAACAAAAAAATAGAAATGGATTAAGGCATTATGTATGCGTTGTGCAGATAATGAGATTTTCTTTATTGCTATTATGGTAGTGCAAACAATATTATAAGTGTTAAAGCTTAAAAAAATTGCGAAGTTATAATCGTTTTAAAATAAAACAAGGGCGGCACTTTCGTAGAAGTGACGTCACGGCTTCATACTAGCGCCATACATTGTCCGTACCGCTCGACAAGGATGGGAAAAATGCCCTTCAGAAACTTTTAAAGGGTGTAGCACGTACAATGGTCCACATGTAGGACTAAGTGCGGAAACCATAACCTCTAACATAGAAGGGTGTAGCTTCTTCATATTAAATCGAATTACCGATTTTTTCGATTATCTCATTTTTAATATGCCTTCTTTGAAATAATATTTTTTCGAAGATTTTTATTATTAGTTATCACCCCTATAATTACTTACATAAATAATTGTTGATATTTTTGTTTCGAGATTCGATTATACGTCTACCCAAAAAAGGTGCAGTTTCCATTTAAATTCAACTTTCTGTCAATAAAAAACGCCTTCTCTCAAAAAGTAGGTAAAAACTCGATCACGAAAATCTCGAATAACCAATCTCGATACCAAACTTAGCAAGCGACATCCCTAGATTGTATTCTCTAGCCACTGGTGTTTATCACCACAAAGAAGCCGAAACTCACCTGTTATAGAAGACCCTAGAAACAAAGCTGATCGTATCAATTTAAATAAAACGAAATGTATGTAACGATTATTTATTTATGAAGGTAAATGCGATTTAAAAATATATTCCAATTTAATTATGATGGCATCATGATCTTTATACAACACTAAATGTACACTTATTACATACAAAACAATACTTCATTCATATAGGGCAAGAACTTAAAGAAAATAATTTTGTTTAGTCTATAATAAAAGAAAACACAGCCTAAAATATTAATATACATTTAACCTAAATATATTATACAATTTAGTGTGATAAGAAACGTATATTTATCGGTGATCAATGTTAATAACGGTTATAAAACAATATTTTATATAATAACAGAAAGGGTTACATCCTGAGCTAGTTGTGGTGGTTTATCTTTAGCTTTTGGAACTGTTTTTTAATAGACGTGTTTAATAGAACTGACAACAGTTTTGTTGCCGGAAGTTACTTCCGGCAAGAAGACACAGACACAGTCAGTGAACATTTTACTGGAACCATAGCTAAAAGACCTATCAAACTCTGCGCATTAAATTGAGCCTACAACGACAAAATCAGAATGCTTTAGAAGAACGAGAGAAGACATCTTTGCCGATAAATATACACGTACTATCATCAATTATTGAAATAGAAACGCAACATATCGCAGAACATACGCGAACTTATCGAGATTATTCACAAGTACCAACATAATAGCAATGGCCAAATTTAAAAAAAAAAACGAGTGAAGTTCGGGGGAACCCAGTCAGGAACGTCAATGTCCTTACGCGATACTCGCACGCAGACACACTCGTATCTAATAGAAATAGACAGCGAGAGAGAGAGAGAGAGGAAGTCGCACGGGGTATAACGCTTTTTCCTTTGCCGACTTCTACCAGTCAACTCCTACTGCAAGCAGCGTTAAGGAAATTCGTTCCAATAACATAGCCAAGTACTACATTTCAGAAGAATTCTATACGAAGGGCGCATTTATATTATATTCAGCTCATGCTAATATGAGTGAAGATAAAGGAAAAGCATAGAAAATTTACATTTCGATTTTATTATTTTCTTTCCAATTATTGTACTCCCTAAGCTGTATTACTAAAAACAACTAGTCCTGTCTGCGTAAAGTGGATACGGATAACTTTATAAATCATTTAAGTTACTTTATGTTCTGAGATACATTATTTATAACAATGGTCGTGGTATACATAATCACAAATAACAGTAGCAATGGCTTTCATTTTGACAGTTCAACAACATTAATTGCGTTATTCACGTTGTTGAGCTGTCAAATTTTTCGAACATTTGAAGCAATGGGTTAACAATATCCTTCAAAATTATTTAGGTTGTGGTTGAAAGGGTGTTACGCAATTAGGGTGCCGGTTGCGCCTAAAACATAATACATTCATATCAGAGTAAAGTAAATGAGTTTCAATACGGGGACCAACATCGATAGTGATCGTGAATATAATTTCGTCCCACACCAAACTTTACTACCTACTCGACCCAAATTTATGAGCCCCATGGTCCCATGGAGAGAGTTGTTTAGTGAATGGTCTGTACCTCACCTTTCTAACACCTACATACATCACCCTGTATATTCTTCACAGTAAGTATATTTCCTCTATCCGAAAAAGTATGAAACGAACCAGCCACATAGTCTGATGAAGTATACTAATTATTGATGATAATAATGCAATCTGACAGCCAATTGATTTCATGTAGATCAGTTTATTATAGTATGAATGGGTAAGCCGCCACCGAATACTGTGTACTAACTATGTCGATATACACTTACGCGGAGAATAATAGACGTTACTTTGCTCATGCTATTGCTGAGCAGTATCGCTGTCACAGTCAAAGCAACTTACAAAATACAAGAGAGAGACAGATACGGGAGCATACCTTAGCCAAACCACAAGTAAAGAAGGTGCATTCTGCAGATGACAACGTCGCAATTTTTCTTCATCAATATTACTAAATTAATTTAAAGAGGTATGAGGAACAGGGTATAAAGTTGAGTGAACTTGATCCTCTATATATGTGATCCTCTATAGCAAAGGGAGGATCCTTCGACCAGATGGGTGTTGTTTCTGGTGGGCAACTGCCCGACGATTGATGTCGAGACGTTGCAAATAAGGATGCTAGTTACGCGGTAAACTCTGCTTGCGCTATGCAGTAGTAGGCTGCTGTGATAGTAGGCTAAGTGGTGAGTCGGAACTGTCTGCGAAGATTCCCCAGTGAGTCGCGGTGGCGCTGCGTTAAGCTACAGTGCGTCGGATGTCGTATAGTGCCGGATTGTGGCTGACTGCTGGCGTCGACCAGGAGAGGGTTTTAAGGACTCTGCTAGTAGACCGGGCGAAAGTGCAGTGTGCGGGGCCAAGGTTGCTGAAGAGGCTGAGGGTGATGCTCCGGTATGCGCTCGCGCTGCATGCTGGTGGTGAGGATACCCGTTGAAGCCATGGGTGCAGGCTGGCTGTGTGACTCGCCGCTCTAACGCTTTTGCAGAAGTGATGATGATGATGACGTCACGCTGATGTAGTTGCACGAAGGCTGCGCTGACGTTCATGTTCACCAGTATAGAGATATGAGGAACAGGGTGTAAAGTTCACTCATCCTCTTTAGAAAAGGGAGGTTCCTCCGACCAGACGGGTGTTGCGTCTGGTGGGCAACGTTGTATATATGCTAGTTGCGTGATTAACTCTGCTTGCGCGATGCAGGGTTTTGCGTGACGTCAGTGCGATGCGTTATATAAAGTATTGATTTAAAATTGCAATAACTAATATCATTAATATTTAGTATTTAGTTTCAAGTGGAAAAAATGGAAAACTTGAAAGCTTCTAAATTATATTTTACGTTCAAAACTGTTATTCAATATTTTTGTACAAGACAGAGTATATTTCATAATTTAATTTAGTTAAGTAAGTTTATTCATATATTGATAAAAACAACTACCTAGATATTCGACGGCATACAGCATTTTGCGACGTCGCCATTGTTCAGAATGCACAGCCTCAAAGTAATGTTTATTTATCTCGGTCATATGAATTTTGCGACCGGTCGATACGAGTTGGCTGCAATCAGACCATCATAATACTAACAGTACCCGGGCATTGACATGGCACATCAAGTTTAAGAAAGAGACGGTGTAAAGCTACAGTTTCCTAGAAAAGCGGTGGCCGACAAATAACGGCTGTCATGTGAATGGGTTTGACTGTACGCTGTTTTATAACGATCTATAAAGAGCGGTGACATAGCGTCCTCAATTTACCGCTGAATGACGTAATTGAAACGTTATTTATAAAAGAAGAAAGGTGTGTTTTCCTAGAGAGTCAAAAGCTCAAAGACCTAAATCGCTAGATTTGCTCTCACCGTACTTAGTAACGCGAAAAGTGTCCATACTGAGAAGAGCGAGCTCACACACTATTATAAAGCGTTTTCATGACAATCAAGTCCAGTCACTGCGCCATCATGTGTCAGAGGTGTTAAAAAGAAACAGAAACGCGACTATCTTTTGACGCGGTCGAGCATACCTAACGTTAGAAATATTTGCCACTGTCATAAATTTCATGACAGCCGTACCGCGGCCGTTATATGTGCGTTCACCGCTTTTCTAGGAAACCGCAGCTTAAAAAACCCACCGTCTTACTTTCCTAATAAGGTGTCAGTGACGTCATTCGCCGGTAAATTGCAGCCGCTATGTGGCGGCCATTATGTTGCCGACATTATCGGCTGCGTACTGACAAGTAAACGTAAATATTAAAAAGTATAAAATAAATTGCACAAACATTTTTAAACTAAACATATTCACGATTTGCGACATATTGTCTATACGTATAATACAAACACAACGCGTAGTTTTAACTAATACTGGTCAGTTATTAGCCGCGTTCTGGATAGATAATTGCTACAAAACATTGTTCGAGTCTATATACCATAATATTTGAAATAGTATTTACATTTTCAGAATATCAAATAAACTTCAAAACTATCGTATTCATCTTCAATACATCAAGTAGAATAAAATGTCCCTTTATAATATTTTCTTCCTAGAACACGGTTGCCCGCTGACGGCGGTTGATATTTAATATCGTTGAAAGTGTCGCTTTCAAACTTTAATCTCAGGTATCACTTCACTACCTATTACGACGATGTAACTAACATCTATCGCACTGTTCTAGAATACAATCTAAAGTGGTGTCCTATAGTTTCTTACATGGATACGCAGTATTTTGGCTTTTCTCTCCCAATTTCTGTGCTTGACTTACATTGAGTACAGCAGTTCTTCACGAATTAATTAACAAAAAACTTTGAAAGCCGTTTGACACCTCAAGGGCATTATCTAACAATTTTCTTAACGAACTCCTAGAAAAAATCTTGTTTTTAAAAGGCTTCATAGAACTCGAAGCTTCGTTAACATTATTTGGCTTTCATTTATGAAATACTAGCCGTGTTTGCGGCTCTGTCTGTGTGACATATTTTTAATTAGACAAAAAACAAACAAGCTCACTATTCCCTTTATAATATCAGGTAAGTTATAGTCTACACTGTATTTTAAAGGCATCAGTACTGCCTGCCGCTTGCCTTCGATAATTTTCTGATTTCACTTCAAATTTTGGAAAATTATAATAATTTATCAACATTTTACGCACTCGAGTACATCGTATGTACTGTAGTAAAATAAAATAACACCAGTATCTTTTTTAAGACGTGCTATAAAGAATAGGTGCATGAGATTTTAAAATATGCTAGCAGATAGACATGTATTTCAGAAATAGAAAAGGGTGTTCATATGGTGCGAGTCTGCGCTTGCGCATCGGGGAGGCCGGGCTAGTTAAAGCCGACCGATGCGTGCCGTTCGCACTCTAAAGGCTACCTAGACACGGTGGTCAGTTCTACCTTCAGATCCGCCTGGTCCGACCAACAAGCACGCATTCGATTACATCGAACTGATGCAGGTTCAGTTTGGCATCTTCATGTAAGCCTAGCGACACATCTACGGAAAATTTTCATTTCGTAGGAACTAAAAGATGGAGTCTTTTACTTACTATTATATGACAATAATTGCTCATTTTCTTGAAGACTGTATTTTTTTTACTAAAATCTGTGTGTGCAATGTCATTACTGCAGAACGATATTCAGCCATCTTCTTTTCAAGTCAGAAAAAAATACAAGTGTGACTGAATCTGACATCAACAAATTTCATATTTCAAATAATGGCCAGGCCATTATAACTGTTGTGCTATTTTGATCTTTGTTTTCAAGTAATTAAATATAGTTTTCTACGCAATAGTCTGCTCAGTGCCGCAGCTTGGTATTTTGTGGCCTGACTTGATAAAGGAAAGAATTTGAAAACAGAAGTTATAAAAAAACTGGGCTGTAAATTTAGCAGATGTGTCGGCTCACTGACAGTCACACTGTCAGGTCAGGGTGCCGTGGGGAAGTTTTGGGAACACAATATTTTATAAACAGTCGTGCAAGGTTTCAGGCGAGCGCGGAGGCAGGCAGCGAGGAGTGCTTGGGCTTGGCTTTGTGCACGAACACCTTGATGCAGCCGTTGAAGTCCGCGCTCACCAGCACGTGGCCCGTCTGAGACGACGCCACCATGCCGGCCTCGGCGCCCTTCTGCAAACAAAACATCCAACACTAAGTCTTTATTACACAACATGAGATGCTTACAGCACAGGAGTCCTCCTAGTTTAAGCCCAGTTGCACGTGTCCTGCATCTTGCCACTAAGTTAAAGTGTAATTTAAGGTAAAATAATTGCCAATAGATTTAAGTCTTAAACAAATAAAAATGGTTTATTATCACGAGGTTCTATTAGAGCCGTCGGCCGAGATGATCGTCTCCGCTTTCGTGGTGTCTTAATCAACAAGTGGTCAAGTGGTGCGATTTTTTTAACGGTGTTTCATTTCTTTGTTGTTTCATTTGCGTGTTGTGTGTCTGTGCCTCTGTGTCGCAAATTAAAATCGTGTAAAAGTGGAATACGTGCACTCCTGATTTCCAGCCTGCGGTTAGCAAGGAGGCCCCGAGCCCGAGCAAGCTAACCTGGTGTGATCGTTCATTATATTTCAGGCATTTGCCTTCGAACAATTGTCAAAACGAAATCGCGTGATTTCACCGCGTTCACAATAGTAATGTTACGCTGAACACGGCGCAAAGCGTAGTAGGTGCCATTGGAGAGGAACGAGCAAGAAAGAAAGTACATACCACTTCCTCTTTGTCATCCGCGTCCCTACTAGCGAGCTTGGCCTCCTCCTCGCGCTCGCTGACCATGCGGATCATGTGGTCGGGGTTGGGCGCGAACACGGCGCAAAGCGTAGTAGGTGCCATTGGAGAGGAACGAGCAAGAAAGAAAGTACATACCACTTCCTCTTTGTCATCCGCGTCCCTACTAGCGAGCTTGGCCTCCTCCTCGCGCTCGCTGACCATGCGGATCATGTGGTCGGGGTTGGGCGCGAACACGGCGCAAAGCGTAGTAGGTGCCATTGGAGAGGAACGAGCAAGAAAGAAAGTACATACCACTTCCTCTTTGTCATCCGCGTCCCTACTAGCGAGCTTGGCCTCCTCCTCGCGCTCGCTGACCATGCGGATCATGTGGTCGGGGTTGGGCGCGAACACGGCGCAAAGCGTAGTAGGTGCCATTGGAGAGGAACGAGCAAGAAAGAAAGTACATACCACTTCCTCTTTGTCATCCGCGTCCCTACTAGCGAGCTTGGCCTCCTCCTCGCGCTCGCTGACCATGCGGATCATGTGGTCGGGGTTGGGCGCGAACACGGCGCAAAGCGTAGTAGGTGCCATTGGAGAGGAACGAGCAAGAAAGAAAGTACATACCACTTCCTCTTTGTCATCCGCGTCCCTACTAGCGAGCTTGGCCTCCTCCTCGCGCTCGCTGACCATGCGGATCATGTGGTCGGGGTTGGGCGCGAACACGGCGCAAAGCGTAGTAGGTGCCATTGGAGAGGAACGAGCAAGAAAGAAAGTACATACCACTTCCTCTTTGTCATCCGCGTCCCTACTAGCGAGCTTGGCCTCCTCCTCGCGCTCGCTGACCATGCGGATCATGTGGTCGGGGTTGGGCGCGAACACGGCGCAAAGCGTAGTAGGTGCCATTGGAGAGGAACGAGCAAGAAAGAAAGTACATACCACTTCCTCTTTGTCATCCGCGTCCCTACTAGCGAGCTTGGCCTCCTCCTCGCGCTCGCTGACCATGCGGATCATGTGGTCGGGGTTGGGCGCGAACACGGCGCAAAGCGTAGTAGGTGCCATTGGAGAGGAACGAGCAAGAAAGAAAGTACATACCACTTCCTCTTTGTCATCCGCGTCCCTACTAGCGAGCTTGGCCTCCTCCTCGCGCTCGCTGACCATGCGGATCATGTGGTCGGGGTTGGGCGCGAACACGGCGCAAAGCGTAGTAGGTGCCATTGGAGAGGAACGAGCAAGAAAGAAAGTACATACCACTTCCTCTTTGTCATCCGCGTCCCTACTAGCGAGCTTGGCCTCCTCCTCGCGCTCGCTGACCATGCGGATCATGTGGTCGGGGTTGGGCGCGAACACGGCGCAAAGCGTAGTAGGTGCCATTGGAGAGGAACGAGCAAGAAAGAAAGTACATACCACTTCCTCTTTGTCATCCGCGTCCCTACTAGCGAGCTTGGCCTCCTCCTCGCGCTCGCTGACCATGCGGATCATGTGGTCGGGGTTGGGCGCGAACACGGCGCAAAGCGTAGTAGGTGCCATTGGAGAGGAACGAGCAAGAAAGAAAGTACATACCACTTCCTCTTTGTCATCCGCGTCCCTACTAGCGAGCTTGGCCTCCTCCTCGCGCTCGCTGACCATGCGGATCATGTGGTCGGGGTTGGGCGCGAACACGGCGCAAAGCGTAGTAGGTGCCATTGGAGAGGAACGAGCAAGAAAGAAAGTACATACCACTTCCTCTTTGTCATCCGCGTCCCTACTAGCGAGCTTGGCCTCCTCCTCGCGCTCGCTGACCATGCGGATCATGTGGTCGGGGTTGGGCGCGAACACGGCGCAAAGCGTAGTAGGTGCCATTGGAGAGGAACGAGCAAGAAAGAAAGTACATACCACTTCCTCTTTGTCATCCGCGTCCCTACTAGCGAGCTTGGCCTCCTCCTCGCGCTCGCTGACCATGCGGATCATGTGGTCGGGGTTGGGCGCGAACACGGCGCAAAGCGTAGTAGGTGCCATTGGAGAGGAACGAGCAAGAAAGAAAGTACATACCACTTCCTCTTTGTCATCCGCGTCCCTACTAGCGAGCTTGGCCTCCTCCTCGCGCTCGCTGACCATGCGGATCATGTGGTCGGGGTTGGGCGCGAACACGGCGCAAAGCGTAGTAGGTGCCATTGGAGAGGAACGAGCAAGAAAGAAAGTACATACCACTTCCTCTTTGTCATCCGCGTCCCTACTAGCGAGCTTGGCCTCCTCCTCGCGCTCGCTGACCATGCGGATCAT
This sequence comes from Dasypolia templi, assembly GCA_963555695.1. Lineage (NCBI taxonomy): Eukaryota > Metazoa > Arthropoda > Insecta > Lepidoptera > Noctuidae > Dasypolia > Dasypolia templi. The sequence goes on from OY743147.1 coordinate 4,442,967, forward strand.
GTGGTCGGGGTTGGGCGCGAACACGGCGCAAAGCGTAGTAGGTGCCATTGGAGAGGAACGAGCAAGAAAGAAAGTACATACCACTTCCTCTTTGTCATCCGCGTCCCTACTAGCGAGCTTGGCCTCCTCCTCGCGCTCGCTGACCATGCGGATCATGTGGTCGGGGTTGGGCGCGAACACGGCGCAAAGCGTAGTAGGTGCCATTGGAGAGGAACGAGCAAGAAAGAAAGTACATACCACTTCCTCTTTGTCATCCGCGTCCCTACTAGCGAGCTTGGCCTCCTCCTCGCGCTCGCTGACCATGCGGATCATGTGGTCGGGGTTGGGCGCGAACACGGCGCAAAGCGTAGTAGGTGCCATTGGAGAGGAACGAGCAAGAAAGAAAGTACATACCACTTCCTCTTTGTCATCCGCGTCCCTACTAGCGAGCTTGGCCTCCTCCTCGCGCTCGCTGACCATGCGGATCATGTGGTCGGGGTTGGGCGCGAACACGGCGCAAAGCGTAGTAGGTGCCATTGGAGAGGAACGAGCAAGAAAGAAAGTACATACCACTTCCTCTTTGTCATCCGCGTCCCTACTAGCGAGCTTGGCCTCCTCCTCGCGCTCGCTGACCATGCGGATCATGTGGTCGGGGTTGGGCGCGAACACGGCGCAAAGCGTAGTAGGTGCCATTGGAGAGGAACGAGCAAGAAAGAAAGTACATACCACTTCCTCTTTGTCATCCGCGTCCCTACTAGCGAGCTTGGCCTCCTCCTCGCGCTCGCTGACCATGCGGATCATGTGGTCGGGGTTGGGCGCGAACACGGCGCAAAGCGTAGTAGGTGCCATTGGAGAGGAACGAGCAAGAAAGAAAGTACATACCACTTCCTCTTTGTCATCCGCGTCCCTACTAGCGAGCTTGGCCTCCTCCTCGCGCTCGCTGACCATGCGGATCATGTGGTCGGGGTTGGGCGCGAACACGGCGCAAAGCGTAGTAGGTGCCATTGGAGAGGAACGAGCAAGAAAGAAAGTACATACCACTTCCTCTTTGTCATCCGCGTCCCTACTAGCGAGCTTGGCCTCCTCCTCGCGCTCGCTGACCATGCGGATCATGTGGTCGGGGTTGGGCGCGAACACGGCGCAAAGCGTAGTAGGTGCCATTGGAGAGGAACGAGCAAGAAAGAAAGTACATACCACTTCCTCTTTGTCATCCGCGTCCCTACTAGCGAGCTTGGCCTCCTCCTCGCGCTCGCTGACCATGCGGATCATGTGGTCGGGGTTGGGCGCGAACACGGCGCAAAGCGTAGTAGGTGCCATTGGAGAGGAACGAGCAAGAAAGAAAGTACATACCACTTCCTCTTTGTCATCCGCGTCCCTACTAGCGAGCTTGGCCTCCTCCTCGCGCTCGCTGACCATGCGGATCATGTGGTCGGGGTTGGGCGCGAACACGGCGCAAAGCGTAGTAGGTGCCATTGGAGAGGAACGAGCAAGAAAGAAAGTACATACCACTTCCTCTTTGTCATCCGCGTCCCTACTAGCGAGCTTGGCCTCCTCCTCGCGCTCGCTGACCATGCGGATCATGTGGTCGGGGTTGGGCGCGAACACGGCGCAAAGCGTAGTAGGTGCCATTGGAGAGGAACGAGCAAGAAAGAAAGTACATACCACTTCCTCTTTGTCATCCGCGTCCCTACTAGCGAGCTTGGCCTCCTCCTCGCGCTCGCTGACCATGCGGATCATGTGGTCGGGGTTGGGCGCGAACACGGCGCAAAGCGTAGTAGGTGCCATTGGAGAGGAACGAGCAAGAAAGAAAGTACATACCACTTCCTCTTTGTCATCCGCGTCCCTACTAGCGAGCTTGGCCTCCTCCTCGCGCTCGCTGACCATGCGGATCATGTGGTCGGGGTTGGGCGCGAACACGGCGCAAAGCGTAGTAGGTGCCATTGGAGAGGAACGAGCAAGAAAGAAAGTACATACCACTTCCTCTTTGTCATCCGCGTCCCTACTAGCGAGCTTGGCCTCCTCCTCGCGCTCGCTGACCATGCGGATCATGTGGTCGGGGTTGGGCGCGAACACGGCGCAAAGCGTAGTAGGTGCCATTGGAGAGGAACGAGCAAGAAAGAAAGTACATACCACTTCCTCTTTGTCATCCGCGTCCCTACTAGCGAGCTTGGCCTCCTCCTCGCGCTCGCTGACCATGCGGATCATGTGGTCGGGGTTGGGCGCGAACACGGCGCAAAGCGTAGTAGGTGCCATTGGAGAGGAACGAGCAAGAAAGAAAGTACATACCACTTCCTCTTTGTCATCCGCGTCCCTACTAGCGAGCTTGGCCTCCTCCTCGCGCTCGCTGACCATGCGGATCATGTGGTCGGGGTTGGGCGCGAACACGGCGCAAAGCGTAGTAGGTGCCATTGGAGAGGAACGAGCAAGAAAGAAAGTACATACCACTTCCTCTTTGTCATCCGCGTCCCTACTAGCGAGCTTGGCCTCCTCCTCGCGCTCGCTGACCATGCGGATCATGTGGTCGGGGTTGGGCGCGAACACGGCGCAAAGCGTAGTAGGTGCCATTGGAGAGGAACGAGCAAGAAAGAAAGTACATACCACTTCCTCTTTGTCATCCGCGTCCCTACTAGCGAGCTTGGCCTCCTCCTCGCGCTCGCTGACCATGCGGATCATGTGGTCGGGGTTGGGCGCGAACACGGCGCAAAGCGTAGTAGGTGCCATTGGAGAGGAACGAGCAAGAAAGAAAGTACATACCACTTCCTCTTTGTCATCCGCGTCCCTACTAGCGAGCTTGGCCTCCTCCTCGCGCTCGCTGACCATGCGGATCATGTGGTCGGGGTTGGGCGCGAACACGGCGCACGTCACGAGCGCGTTGTGTGCCTTGATGCCCTCCCAGAAGTCGTTCCGGTCTCTTCGCACCGACGTGAACTTGGAGTAGTCGTGGTACGTCTTCCAGATGTAGATGCACTGGTTTTCCGAGCCGCTCACGATGTATTTGCCGTCGTGGGAGAACGACGCCTTGATCTGACTGGACACGTTGACGTAGCCTTTGTACTTGCAGGAGAGGTTCAGGTCTCGGAGGTCGTACAGTCGGATTCTGCTGTCGTTGGAAGTGACGAGGATCTTGTCGTCATTCGGCATCGGCTCGATTCCGCTGATCTTTCGGCCTGTGGAGTTCTTCCCTCGTGTGGACCGCACGTCGATCTGCGTGTGGTACTTTAGCTGGTCTGTGGTGTAGAAGATGCAGCGTCCGTCGTATGTGCCTACCACCGCGAACTTGCCGTTTTGGCAAAAGTTTGCGGCGGTTATCAACTTGGTTTTGCCGTCCACTTCGTTCCACACGGCGACCTGTGGGGATGGGATCTGTTAGTATTGTGTAAACTTGTCATGCATACGGCGCACGGTGGGCTGAAAATCGGCTTTCATAGACTCAGGGATTAAAATTTTCAAGTGCCGGTTATTTGCCGGATATCGCTTCTATCAGTTATACATACATATATACAAAAATGGCACCCAAGTTTATTCTGCACCAAAACCAAAGAATTATATATATATTTTTAAGAAAAATTTGTACGAAGCTAGTGTAAAAAATCTAATTATCTCTTAAACGACTAGAGTAACGGTAGATCCCTACTTTTATAAAGATTTGAAAAAAAAAAAAAATATAGATTCATGAACATCATATTTATTACAGGATTTTTTCGTAAGACTAATACTTTTGCCTTAAAAACATATTTACCAAAACGGACTTTTTTAAAATATTTTTACACCGAAAAATTGGTGGTTAGAAATAATACAAAAATATAAAAGGCGTTAATCAAGCAAAGAAAATGCCCCCATTTTAAGATAGAGGGTTTTCAGCTCACCGTCCGGCGAGGGAAAGCTAGAGATTGTTTTTAATTGGTAACTAGCTGTTGCCTGCGACGTCGTCTGAAATCCAGGATGAAAAGAATCCTATGTCCTTACCCAGGTCATGATCTATCTGTGTGCCAAATTTCATCCAAATCCGTTCATCCGTTTTGGCGTGCAAGCGTTACAAACAAACTTACTTTCGCATTTATAATATTAGTTAGGGTGAAATTCTCGAATAAAATATTGGAAATATGTTTTATCCCTACAGTAGCAGGAAGAATTGTTAAAAAAAGTATAGAAATTAGATAAGGTTGATAAACAATACAATAGTCAATCGCATCAACTTGACTAGGGAAGCGCTTTTATAGCCGCATTAATAGCGGTTGTCGAACGTCAGCCGATCTCTTCTATAAAAATTTCACAGTGAAAATTTAAACGTAGGTGAAGTGGAACGACAGCTCACTTCACCTACGGTTTGACGGTGAGATATTACAGAACAGACCGGCAGGTGTTGCAGTGACGCACCTTCTTATCAGGAATATTCCATAGCCGCAGCTTGCCGTCGAGACTGCCGGACAGGAAGTACCTGTCGTCACGCGGGTGGAACACGATGGCGGTGACAAAGTCGATGTGCTGGAAGCAGCAGAGGCACTCGCCGCGCGAGATGTGCCACAGGCGGACCGTCTTGTCCATGGAGCTGGACAGGATGAAGTAGTTCTTGGACCAGGACACGTCCAGCAGGTCGGAGGAGTGGCCGGAGTAGACGCAGAAGGGCGCGGGCACGAAGGGCGCGGCGGGCGCGGGCGCGGGCGAGGGCGCGCGGGCCAGCGACGACAGCGACTCCTGCGACGGTGTGGGCGACGACTTCTGCTCCAGGTTGTACTTCGTGCGCATGTCCTGCAACACCGGGCACGGGCTTAGCGGTGCGTGCGAACAGTTATTTTACTTCTAACAGCGGCGACCCAACAGTAACCTTATTGCTACGTAAATAAAGATCAATGTCATTTTTACAGTTACGCAACATCAACGGGAAAAAAATTGTGAAAGGAATGTGACGTCGTCATATTTTTTTTAAGTTACAGCACTATTTTTGGGTACCATATCACTGGTATTTTTTGATGATGATAATGATGATCACTGGTAATTTTTGTTTGTGCAAATGTCCTCTACCTCTACCATAAATACCAATTTCACCGTGTCACAGATAATATAATACTACGTACAGATACCCAAGCCCATACAAAGAAATGACACCTCTCTAAATCTGGCTAATTAGCTGGCAATTTTTCGTCGTCAATATGTTCAACAGATCAGCGACTCACTAATTGCCAGAGACTGTAGTTTTACAACGCCATCTAGGAGTCGACCTACTTTTAAAACGTTTCGTGCCTTTCTTTCTAGATAAAGTTGTATAGTTCCGGGTCCAGAAAAACATGTTATTTGTTTTCTTTTATATTTCTATGTGAAGAAATTAATTTAAAATAAGTTGTTTGATTCAAATTTGTGACTATTGTAGTTACTTTGAAGACGGGACAAATTGAGTAAAACTCCATCTATTGCAAAGAGCTCAAAACAAAATGATCTTTTGTTATTAAATGGGTTCGAATAGAAGTTAAAAGCTTCATTTATGTTTTTTGTTGAAAATACGAATGTGAATAGATAAATCAGCATTAGACAAGGAAGTCTTGAATTTTACTAATCTTACTTTAGCCAAAATTCTGCCGTTTATCGATTTCTAATGATTGTTAATTTAATAATGGTTACCTATGCTGCCATCTATGTTAGTTTTTTAAGACGGACGGTTTTTCGATAGGTTTTTTGTAAGATTAATTATAAATTGTTCTAGTTGAGACTCCATGACCGTGTACAGAAACTTTTCAGATCCATCAAAATGCCGGTTAAGACTATGCCAGCTTGTATATTATTGTTTATCTTCGGCAGGAATTAAATTTTGCGAATAAAATGTGAGTATTGCTATTGACCAATGAAAACTGAATTACATCACCGGCGAAATGACGGTGTAAATTTATTAAGGCTTACCTTAATAAATTTACACCATCATTTCGCCACTCACTTAATAGATTTTATTCGCGGTTCTCCCAAAGTTGCAAAAGCGTTTGCGGTTGCATATTACAAATCTGCAATCAACATTTTGTTTTGTTTTGAACACACAATAGTTGAGCAATATGTATATATTGTCTTTCGTCTTGGTGTGACCATTAAATTATGAATTGCCCTGCTTCAAGCAATCGACAACATCGTCAAACTTGTATTTGTTTGGTGTTGAAGGCAACACATGGCACTGACCTGGAACATGTGGTAGGCGTCGCGCGTGACCCAGACCCGCAGCAGCTTGTCCTGGCCGGCCGTGGCCAGCAGACGGCCGCACACGCTGAACTTGCAGCACCACACCGCGCCGTTGTGGGCCGACCCCATCTCCTGTACGAATCATTCACAGGACATTCATGGATAATCGTCTATTGCTTCAATAAATTTACTTATAGAGTCTAACGTGCCTCTGCGAGTTGACTTCGGCCCCTCGTATGATTACCAAAAGGCCAAAGGGTAACTGGTCCCGGAATATGTGTAGGTAAAGCTTGAAAATATATTATAATTTATTAAAACATTGGCTAAGCAGGGACTATATTCCTTCCATAGTTCTAGGTAACCAGTCCACTACAGCTACCCAAATCCATAGTACAATATATTTTTTTCCATATCCTGCAATAGTGCACTTACATAGTGCGTACAGGAATAATCGTTGGTTAATTTCATTGAAAGATTCCAGCGGACCTCTGCGAGTTGACTTCGGCCCCTCTTGTGCCTTCCAAAGGTCCAATTAATGATTGTGTCTTGTCAAATGAATTAAAAAGGTGAAAAACACTGCTCGGTATCAGTCGGGGTTGCGAAAGAATCGTATGTTTCCGCGACCCCGGCGTGAGTGTGAGATGAAACACCGGGGTGGATTTTAGTCAGTAAGAGTCTGACAGACCCCTCCGCCCAACCCAGGGAGGACTTCCATGAGAATCCGGAACAAAAAAAAAAGGGAGGCAGCATTGCTGGCGATAGCTGCTTGTCTCACAAGTAGTAGGCCGCATACGGCGCCTGGGCCTGGAGGTGGCCCTCAACAAAGCAATAGCCTCGCCCAGCCCTGGTGTGGTGACTGGTATAATATAATACCCAGTTATTTTTTTTTAATTGGGGAAAATTTAGTAGATTAGGCCCCCTCAGGTTTGTACATACGTTCCTCAAACGACACCGTTTGATAGTTTTTCAAGCTGGTTTGCCGGCTGTTGTAATTTTATTTTTGATGAGAAATGAAAATATGAAAGATCACACACTTGAACATGTCTGACGCATCCATCGAAGTCGTAAGGTCCCTTATGCGAGTTGGAGGCCTTGAGCTTGATGTTGTGTTCGCCTCTGACGTCATCGGCTATGTCCGCCACATCCTCTTTGTGCCGCGCGTGAGACACTTCTTGCGCCAAAGACTTCGCGGCGTCGACCGTTTTCTTTACCGTACTGCCGAAGAAACGCTTTAGCCTGGAAGGGGTTAATATAATATAAGTATCATATATCGGAATAGATAGTGCAATTTAGGGTTAACGATATTTAAGAATATGTTAGTTAGTAGATACGGCTGCGGGATTTCTTGTTTTTAAACCCAAAATATTAGTACTTTTACGGCATGTTAATATTATGACATCGTCATGAAATGTCACGAAATTCATGACAGTACTCGAACCGATTGCTAATCATGCTCTCTAAAGCACGCGCGGTATAGTCTCGATTATAGTCGGTTACCCATCCAAGGCATGAGTTCGGTGTGTGCAGCTTAACCTTGGACGATCAAGCGGTATCATTAAGCTATGAGAAATACCTTTCTTAAATCGAATCAGATTAAAATGAATAATTAAATATATAAATAAAGCAAAGTCGGACAAATTTTTAGGTTCTTTGATTTGTCTCCGCCCTGATTACCTATTAAAATATGAGAAAACTGTACGAAAAAAGAAAATAATGGAGACAATATTCTGAGTCGAGGCGGTACAAAGTTCAGCAGGGTCAGCCAGTTATACATTCTTAAGCACCGTTTAGTAGCAGGCAGGTTTTACAGCAGTAGGTAGGGATAAGTGGAAGGTGAGAATGGAGGCTTTGCCCTGCAGTGGGACTCAAACAGCTGATATTATAATAATATTATTAAAATAAAAATAAAACTTTAACAATCGACTTTCAAAAAAAAAAAGTGAAAACTAACGTTAATTTCGGAAGTCGGTGTCTTTGATTTTATGACACCGACTTCCAAAATTAACGTTATTTTTATTTTGTAATAAAGTTTTTATTTTTCACTTTTTTGGTGTGGCAACGCACCAGGTGCGTGGCAGCACCTCACACAAATACGTATACCTTCACTTGCTAAGTAAATAATAGTGATATAAAGGTATTATAACATCATCAACATAAACTAAGTGGAAAAACATACGTAGTATTGAAGCTAACTCAAAAACCACTGTTCAGAACTTGACCAAATTCAGGGACCACTCGATATGTATACCCTTTCAAACAAAATAAGGATTTTTCAAATCGGTTCATAAATCGGACTTCTGTGGTAACAAACATTAAAAAAAAAACTAAACCTCTTTTTAAAGTAGGTTAAAAAGAATAATAATAATTTATTAGCAAGAAAAACGGAACAAACGCAAACATTAAAACACATTGAAGTGTGATAGTGAGTTAGTACTCACTATCACACTTGTTGTAAAATAAATTCATCCCGAAGTAATAACTACACATATTCGGCTTTCATTCGGCGATCGGAAATATTAGTTAAGCAGCTAAAAACATGTTCGGGTCAGCTCGGTATAATCCGAGCTAAACGGAGCGGCTTTCGAACATATTTCTACATAATATTTGACCCTACGCGGCTGTGCCGGATCTAGCTGAGCCATACAATTACATATGTAGTCGGCGCACCTCGATAACATTTACGTACAAACACTCTTAACATTAATATTAAAATCACTAGCGTGAATTACTGCATTATTATTTAAATCGCAAATGTTGTTATTTTGAAACGAAATAAAACCTCCAAGACTTAAAACTAAAAGTAAAGCGTAAGAGCGTTTCCACATTATACGGTATGGTACGAACGGTCGATAACGATATCGAATCGATGTCCTGTATCGATATCTGGACGGTGTCCGATATCGATATCGAGTGTTATAGTGTGGGGTGTCAGTGAATACGCGTTAGTCGCCAAACTGTCACCTGAAGTTCATATCGTGTGTCAATCTCTTGTTTATGTTGTCCTGCGAATGACTTTTTACCAGTTTCGGTGTGATCCTAGAGTTAGAAATCATTAGTATGTATTTTTTTATTTTGTATAATATAACATCACGCCTTGCTTTCCGCGAAGAGTTAGGCAGCCACATCGTGGGTACACACACATTTCGCCAGTTATGTGACCAGGATCCCTCGAGGAGGCCTCGTTGGTCTAGTGGTAGCAAGAGCTACTGCTGAGCATGAGGTCCTGGGTTCGATTCCCAGGTCGGCCAAAGTGTTATTGTGTTTTTATATCTAGAATTTCTTAGTAGCAGCCTGGAGTTTGCATTTGTGCCCGGATTGTTTGATGGCAATAGGCTCGCCCCCTATTACATGGGACTCAAGCATAACTGGCGAAATGTGGGTGTACTAAAGATACACCTCTGCCTAACCCTTCCGGGATTACAGGCGTGATGTTATGTTATGATGCAGGTGTATTTGATCCTGAGTGTGTACAGTGGCTGCGTGCGACTTACTTTTCCGTCTTCCTCTTGATGCCGGTCGTTTGTCTGTCGGTAGACTCTCGCTTCATCTCCTTGGCGTCGTCCTCCGCGCCGCCTGCGCACACACTCTCGCTCTCTTCGTCCGTTTCTCTGCAAATCCATAGAGTTTATGTCAATTAATGGGTCCGAGACGAGACGAAAATTTTATTAATAAACGCAAGGAATTAAATCGTAATAAAAACTCAATCGCTTTGTTTTTAAAACTTCAGAAAAAGATGTTGCCTATACATTACATAATACCTAATAATACGAATTTCAATTATGTGTTTTGAAAATGTCAATTTCGAAGAGAGGACTTGTATTTAAAGGGGCAAGTTGTATGTATTTCAAAAGCGACATTACTTTACACTATACCAACAACTCTCAAAATACTGCTACGAATGTATGTTGCTACGGATTAATACTAAGCTGAAAGACGGGCGTACATTCTGAACTGCAAGTAACACAACAATCGCACGTGGTAAATAAAAACAAGCTGCGTTTTTTCATATTTTGTATGTTATTAATAAAACAAACCAAAATGGAATAATTTGAGTTAGAATCACGATATATTTTGTTAATATATCGTGATTAGATAGTAAATGCATTTTTATCGTGTGAGTGCAATTGTTCGTGCAAAAAATGCGGTGAGAGATTACAAATTAGTGCCTAATTTCGGTTACATGAACATATTTGTTAAAAACAAATAAGCATTTTTATTTAAGCTACGTTATTCAGGGCAAACCAGTTATGAAATGACCGCCAATTTAAGTGAAATACTGGCTGTCACTTTATGTATCCAAATACAAATCAAATCTAAGAATCTTAGTTGGTTCTCTGTGAAGAAAAATTCAAGATCCTAATAAATTGCTGCACTAATTCTGATTACGAACAAAAGTATTATTCTGGAGTGTACAAATTCAGCCACGGTACTATCCAGTATAGATACGCGTTATTTAGAGAAACCTATCTTGAAATTATATTGCATTTTCCGAAAACAGGCTGTGTTGAATATGAAGAAATATGAGGAACAGGGTGTAAAGTACACTCATACTCTTTAGAAAAGGGAGGATCCTCCGACCAGATGGATGTCGTATCTGGTGGGCAACTGCCCGATGATTGTTGTCGGGAAGTTGTATATATGCTAGCTGCGCGGTAAACTCTGATTGCGCGATGCAGGATTTGTGTGACGTCAGTGTGATGCGTTGTTCGCATGTAGCGGTGTAGATGCCGTCACAAATATAAAAAAAAGTTAAATTTGTTGAAACTACGTTCACAAAAATCTCACTGTGTTCAGTTCAGCCTTCAAACGCAAACATTTTGATTATGCAAGCTATGAAACTCAAAATAGGATTGCCAGACGCAAAATAGGGCTTTTTGAAATTATAAGAAATACGGTTAAACCGCTGAAACAATTTTGATGAAATTTGGTACTTCCCAGAAAAGGGAATAGGCGTATTTAAAATAAAATAAAACACTCGGACGAACTCGCGGGCAAAACGCTTAAAAATGATAATGTACTTATTATTACTGAATAAGTGGAGCATAATGAACTGTTTACACTACTACAGGATTAACATTCTGAACTACTACTAAGAAGACATCTTTTCTAAGACTTTTTAAAGGTTAGTCTTTTTCCTCAGTCCTTAAATATGTTTTCATAAAAAAACTTTTTACAACCAAAGAAGGATAATGAAAAAAGTGATGGCATTGGTCTGGCAACCCCAACTGAAAGCGGCAAACTAAGCAGTGACAAATAGATTGATAAATAATGGACCTAGTCGTTAGACTGAGGTTGGACGAGTGCTCAGACTTCCACGCGAGGTTTAGGGAGGACATGTTCAGGCGACGCCGCCATGACAGCCGGCGTTTGCTGTCACCTCTGAAAATACACCAATGACAACCCCATTTTATGTCCTCAACTCTGTTCATTCCAAGGCTGCTTGGAAGAGATCGCAGAAAACGATAAGGCCGCCCAATGTCTGTTTAGTTGTGTTTATTTGTATTTTTGGTATGTATTTTCTGATGTCACAGATAATATAATACTACGTACAGATACCCAATAATAAACAAAGAAATGAAACCTTCCTAAGTCTGGCTATTGAGCTGGCAATTTTTCGTCGTCAAAATGTTCAACAGATGGCAGCATCAGCAACTCACTAATTGCCATAGACTGTAGTTTTACAACGCCATCTAGGATTCGACCTACTTTTAAAACGTTTCGTGCAATCCTTTTTATATAAAGTTTTATAGTTCCAGGTTCAGAAGATCATTTTATTAGTTTTATTTTATATTTCTATGTAAAAAATAACATAAAAAGTTGTTTGATTTGAATAAGTAACCATAATGGAAACTGGGATGACATGACCAATTGAGTAAAACGCCATCTATTGCAAAAATCTCTAGACAAAATGATTAACAGATGGCTACTTTTATAATTAAAAGGGTTCGAATTGAAGTTAAAGGCTTCATTTTTATTTTATTTAAAAACACTTGCATTATGAATGGAAATAAATAAATCAGCACTAAACAAGGTAGTTTTGACTTTAACCAATCATAATTCAGCCAATATTCTGTAGTTTATCGCTTTTAATGATTGTTTTTTGAATTTCATAATGGTTGCCTATGCTGCCATCTATGATTTTTATTCAAGACTTATTATAATTTGTTCGAGTTGACACCCCATGCTGGTGTACAATAAAGTAGAAATTGTCTATTACTGCACCTATGAATAAATTATGACCTTTTTTGAACCTGGTAAATAAAAAAATAATCGTGTATTTGTCAAGGATATTTATGACAACTATGAACACCATTGAGTTTGGTCAAGAAAATTCGACCATTTTTTATGATTCGAGGCAACGCCTTACCGTAGGGGAGAGTTAGCCCCGTCATAATGAGAATCAAAAGTTGCACAACATTGTTTCAGCAACATGCACTTGTAGACGACGACACAACATAGTGTTGCTGTAACATTTACCAATTTGATTAACATAACTACGGCGCTTTACATGTTTTTATAGTGGACATCAAAAAAATTGGAAAAACTTCAAATTTTCTTAAGTTTTTTGGAATGTTCAGGTCATTGTCAGGTTGAATGTTGAACAAAATAACTCACTCTAAGTTCATATAATCCAGTTGAATGATAATTTCATAAAAGATCAATCAATAGGATACTATGAACTTAGAGGGTTGTATTGATGATTTTAATAATTATAATTCGTAAATACATACTTGTTACGGTTGTGAACCATATTTTGTTTCACATTAAATCTGATAGTGACCTGCAAATAGGGAAGATGACTAATAATAAAAATGTTCATAAAAATAATGTTATTTCAAAGAAGGCAGATAGTAGGAAGGTTGATAGTAAAAATGAGATAATATAAAAATATGTTAAATCGATGAAAATATGAAGAAGTAACACGCTTTTAAAGTTTTTGGAGGGGATTATTCCCGTTATTATTTTCGTTCTTGTTGCGCGGTACGGACAATGTACGGCGTTAGTATGAAGTTACATTGTCAGGACGTCACTTCTACGATAGAGATGTCTTTGTCTAACACTTATTTTAAAACGTGGCAATTTTTTAAACTTTTCTACTTTTTGTAATATTGTTTGCAATGTTTGAAAGCAAGTTTTTTAGATTGAAAAAAAAAAACATCATCCCCATTGCAAAAACGTCAGAAAATTTGAATTTTTCGGGCAACCTGACGCTTCTCACCTAATAAAAATCTGAAATTCACTGACAAATAACGCACAGCCTTAACTGCACTGAGTCTAGAAGTATGAAAACTTTTCATAACGAAGGTGAGCACTAAGGAAGGATTATTGAAAATTCAGTCCCTAAAGGGAAATAGATGAAACTTTGTGCACGTGTTAACGGATGAATGTAAATAAATACAAGTGTGACGGTTACCTCGCGATGTCGTCGTCGTTGGCGCGGCCGATGTACTCGGACGTGAGGCGCATGATGTGCAGGCTCAGCGGGTTGATGCACTGCGGGAGCTTGTGCTCCGCCACGCTCAGCGGGACACGCTCGCCTGGGGGGGAGGGGGGAGCCAATACTAATTTACTTTTTTTAAACAAAAGAATGCCGTGTTAAAAAAGAAAAAACTCCTAATAATAAAGAGCTTTACCTATTCGAGCTCGCGAATTCTGAATTCTAAAGCTTTTGTGCATTCTAATCCACAAAGTACAGAACCTTTATCCGAAAACCTAATTGACTGTAGGCGGGGTGCTAACATTATCGAGCTTGCTTCACTCGCTCTTGCATCCTACTCTATCTTAATAATTACGTTTTTTTTTTAATTGACATAGTTAGACCTCTTTCTGTATGCATGGACCAAATAAAACTTACGCCATTCGAGGCGAGATGCGAAAATTGTCGAGCTTTCTTTGCTCGCTCTTGCATCCTGCATTCTCATAATTGTTAAGGTTTTCTGTATAAGTCGATAAAGACCTACGATACCCTTACATATCCGAGGTGTAGTGCAAAAATGATCGATGGCGATTCGTGGAGCTGAAGAAGCGACCCCCTGAAAATAAATTTGCCGACGCCTATAACGCTTGACGAGGCATGAACCAACGTCAAACATTTCTATTCATTTCGTTTTCTTGTCAAGCACATTGCACCATTTTTACGACTTGACAAAACATTGAGATTTCTTTAAAAGTTTCGTTTTGAGTTTAATATTAACGTATTTTACACATAAACCTTCAGAAATAACTTATCTAAATAATGATGCAAACCGCATACAAATCAGTTGCGTAGTTTACAAGAAAAACGCGGTCACACAGCCAGACACGAAAAGCGACTTAATTTATAATATGCATCCATGAAGAAGCATTCTTGCTGACCGTCTAGAGACCGCGTGAGAGTGCCCGGTGAGGTCGACTCGTACTGACCGGTGTCGAGGTTGAGCACGGTGACCTGCTCCAGGATCTCTATGTCGGACAGCTGCTGGCCCGACACCGTGCGCGTGCGCAGCGCCGGGCCCAGCGCCGGGCCCAGCGCCGCCTCGTCGCCGGCAGAGCGTCGCCGCGCGCCGCCCAGCGACTCCGAGTTGCTGCGCCTGACATCAACTCAATTAACTTCCATTATATGAATGATTGAAATGAACCGACCCCAGTGTGGTTTGACCAGGCTCGATTAAACGAATGAACCCTAAGATTTGCGCTAGCCCCTGAAGCCTCACGTTTCATGGTGCTACAGATACCATTGCATATCATGGGGTAGACCGGGGAGCGCCAGTATGGTAGGGAAGAGGTGCCCTTAGAATAGGGATAGATTGCGAGCTGTACCGGATAGACTTTATAGCATAGGCATTGGACTAGTGGAGAGATAATACAATAAATATTTTTTTTGTTTTTTCTTTGTAATTCAATATGTAATATAAATAATAAAAGGAAAAAGAGTATCAAGCAATATCAATAATATACATGCATTCATTACATATTTTTGTCAATACGTTAATTTGAATTTCGCAGCCTCTATAATTTTTTTTGCAATTAGTAGGTCCGTACCTATATTATATAACAACAACATACAATCTAATGTTGTTGTTATATAATATAGATATATTTCGCGATTTCTATGGTTATAATTGTAGAAAAACATACACTTGGGAGCAAATAAATCGAGCCACTACCTTTTTTCACGTAAAATGATAAATATTTTTGGGAATATGGAACGTATCAATTCGAACTATATATCGCCTAAAAGTTAAGTTAATAACCTTAACAATTAGGGTAAATTATTGAATAATAACCTTATTGAATGATAAATTATTGGCTCTGCAAGAAAAATGGTAATTTTGATAGAAAATTTAGTAGGGCTAAAACAGTCCATAAAAACAATAAAAAACAAAATTATTGCAAAAAAAATATTCTTAATAACTGGTATTACCCCCCCGTGCCCTGATGCATTCTTGTAGCCTATTAGTCATCGATCTGATCAGAGTTACGATGACATATTGTGGTATGTTCTCCCACTCTTCAAGCACAGCGACTTTAAGCTCGGGAATGGATGAAACAGCGGGAACCCTGGCTCGGACTCTCCCTTTTAGCTCGTCCCATAGGTGTTCGATCGGGTTCAAATCGGGACTTCGTGCTGGCCATACCATTTGTTGAATCCCGATCGCAGACAAGTATTCCGTAACGATCTGCGCGGTATGAGGTCTCGCATTGTCATGCATAAACAAGAAATTTTCTCCGACAAAACCAGCATACGGCATTACGTGGTCTTCAAGAATGTCAGTTATGTATCGGTCAGCTGTTAATCCACGTCTACCACTGCCATCGTTGGCGGGGTCGACGAAGACAAGTTCCGTTTTTCCGTCTAGAGAAATTCCTCCCCACACCATACAAGAACCACCACCAAAACTCACAGTTTCTCGAATGCAACATTGGGCAAATCTTTCACCAGGACGTCTATACACTCGGTTTCTCCCGTCATTGCTAAAAAGACAGATTCTTGACTCGTCAGAAAACAAAACTGACCTCCAGTCTTCTAATGTCCAATTAATGTGTTCTCGAGCAAACTCCAAGCGAGATCGGCGATGAGCTACAGTCAATTTTGGGCCAGTTGCTGGTTTGTGTGATGTTAAATTTCGTTCCTTTAGTCTTCGTCTCACTGTCCACCTACTGATTGCGAAACCTCGAACGTCACGTAACGCTTGCTGTAGCTGAACAGCATTAAGTCCACGGTCGCGCAACGAATTGGTTACAATAAAGCGGTCGTCACGTTCTGTTGTTGCCCGTGGTCGGCCAGTTCCAGGTCGCCGAACAAAAGCACCAGTCTCCAGATACCTGCGGTATACCCGCTGTACCTTTGAACGGCTCAAATGAAGTATGCGTGCCACTTCACGTTGTCCGTGTCCAACCTCAAGTAAAGCTACAACTTGGGCAGCTTCCGTCGGTGTAGTATCCATTTTATCAGGTTATTTTGATTACACAGACACAGATACAGACAACAATAACAAGTAATATGGGTATGATTAACAAAAACCTCAAAGGAGATTGCCCGGGAATGGGCCCCACTTTGTGGCGCCGCGCGCCGTGTCGCAACTTCATGCTATACAAAATTTATATCTTATTTTTTAATGTTCATGTGTTTTTTATGAACATTTATTTTACCCTAGCATTGTAGAACGTAATAAATAGTTACTTAACTGAATCTTAATACATCCGCCAACGAAACATAACTTAAATGCTGCCAGATGTCAAAGAATATTTAGATTAAAAATCGGAATCGATTGATTGATATCGATACTTAATGCCGGAGTCAAGTTTACATCTAACACTGTCTTTACTGGTATTTTGGTAACGTTTTACTATTGCTAGACCCATATAGACATAATTATGACGTAAATACAAAAGAAATTACAAAAATAACTATGTATTTTTAAAAGATAACTTTTTTGTACCTAATAATAAGATTACTCTAAGCGTCAATATACATCTGTGTTATTAATCATTTGAATATAACTGAATCCCCAAAAAATCTATAATAATTTATAAATCCAAAAGCTTGATCCAACAAAATCGATATTGAAAATCAATTAACATATAATTAACTTGGCAACACCATACATGGTACAGATTGGTATTCGCGAGTGAACTAAGTGAAGTGTGTCATAAAATAAATAAAATTAATTTTCTTCCCGCCCGCCGCCGCTCAAAGAACTATTAAAAGACAGAAACATAGAAACTAATATTCGAATACATTAAAAATACAGTGCAAAAAATGTAAGTGAAAAAACAAAATCTGTGAAGTGGTCCTGGATAAATAAAGACGTGGCTTAAAGGTCTTTTCTGGCTCCAAGCCAAAAAAACAAAAAAAAAGACA
This sequence comes from Dasypolia templi, assembly GCA_963555695.1. NCBI lineage: Eukaryota > Metazoa > Arthropoda > Insecta > Lepidoptera > Noctuidae > Dasypolia > Dasypolia templi. The sequence goes on from OY743147.1 coordinate 4,460,449, forward strand.
GATCTATCTGTCAAATCAATAGCTGGCCGGTTATTCGTTTCGTGCTCTTTGTTTTGCGTTGAGTCGAATTGCATTCCTCCGTATTTACTTCTGTTATCTTCGTTACGATTCGATCAATGCTATCGAGTTGAGCGTTTACGTTCCTCAAGTAGTTTTGTTGTGAGATATCGGACTCCTGTTTTATTGTTAAGTGAGTGAATTGACTCTAGTTTTAACGACAAAATGTCTACACCTGGTCGAGATCGGACAAACCGTCCACTCTCTCAACGGTGTGTAAATTGTTCCCTTCGTTTGGCGCCTAATCTTCGTAGACGACCTATTGAAGATTTAGATGAACAAATGCTAATTCTTCTACGGACCTGGGTATCGCCTACACCGGTAAGTTTATATTTCCTTTCCTAAGACGACCCTCTGACCGAGGAGGCCTATGTTCAGCCGCAAATGTCTACCTACAAGCTGTTATTATAATAAATTGAGCATCAATGTTGTATCAGTGGTTGCTACAAAACATTACTGTTCACTATGTAATGTAACATTAAAATGTATAAAAATATGCCAGCAGCTTCACCCGCGTGGACTCTTTTCTGTACTATAATATGTATGTATTATACATATAAAACTTCCTCTTGAATCACTTTATCTATTAAAGAAACCACATCAAAATCCGTTGCGTACTTTTAAAGATCTAAGCATACATAGGGACAGACAGCGGGAAGCGACTTTGTTTTATACTATGTAGTGATGTAATAAAGTGATTGGTTTAATTAACATCATAGGTATTTAGTTCTATGTATAATGACGGGTACTAAATACGAGTAATTGGGTGTGTTAAGGGTATACTTGTGCAGGTAAACATGTGTGATTTTGTACAAAGAACCGTCAAAGTGAATATGTATTGTAATACTAAACATATTATAAATAACTTACAAAGGTAATTCACAGTTTTTTTTTACTTTTCAGGTATCATCTGATGACATCCTGTGCCTTGAATGTTTTTTGTTACTGCAAGAGCGGATACAAACAAGCACAACTCCATCTCAGATTGAGGTATCCCCGCCTCTTGGACATCTACACATATGTTTTGGATGTGGCATTTCTATTGCAAGTCGCAGAACTCACAGAGTTTCCCGAGACTGTCCTCAAAGGACCTTTATTTTAAGATGGACTCCAGCTCATCACGTAAGTGTTTTTAACTTGGCAGAATTACTGCATTCAATTTTTGGTATTATTGAACAAAAGTTTTTGTCAGTAAATACAATAATTTATTCTTTTTTAGGTCATTCATTTGGAAAGAGTTTGTCGTGCTTGTTGGGAGGCTGCAACAAGAGATATTCAAAGACAGGCACTTCCTGACATTAACAGACCTGCACTGGAGTCAGTGGATTTTGAAAATATAGGAATGGATATCTCGGATGCTGTAATTCCTGAACCACCTCCAATGCCACTGCCAGTTCCACCACCACCGGGACAGCTATTGCCCCGACCAGTATCTAAAATTAATTCTCTTAAGTATAAACGAGTTTCTGCAAGTTCACGTCATTGCCTGTTTGTTAGATGTGAGAGAACTGATCGTCTTTTAGTACCGGTTACTATAAAGGAAGTTTTATTATTTCAGTACCAAATATACATTCCTTTAACAGCTAGAATCTGTGAATATCATTTGTACAGTAATCATTGGGATGAACTAGAGACCCCATATTCAGATTTTACTGGTTTTCAAGTTGATGATATATTTTCTAAACTAGAAAAAGCTGCCGAAAGACAGTTAGACTTCAGTGACATAAACTCAATGGATCCACATTTATGCCATTATTGGTTGGGACTTAATGCAGAGCAATTTAACGAGCTTTTAAATTGTATTCCAATGTTATATGATCATTTTGCAAACCCTTCGGTTGCTCTCAGTATATTTTTGGTCAAACTCAGAACAGGTGACAGCAATCAAAGACTATCAACCTTGTTTAAAATACCAAGATCCACTTTAGAAAGAAAAATGAATAAAGTAAGAAATTGTTTAGAAGTACAGTTTGTTCCTAGACATTTAGGAATCAATCACATGTCTATCCAAAATGTAGCATCACGCAATAGGATCATACCAGAAGGTTTTTTTGGGGATGCTAACATGGCTTCAAATATTAAGCCTGCTATTGTAATATGTGATGGTACATATGTTTACGTCCAAAGCAGCAGTAATTATTCATATCAAAAAAGAACCTACAGTCTCCACAAATATGCTAACCTTGTAAAACCATTTTTATTTGTTTGCTGTGATGGGTATATTTTAGAGTGCGCAGGACCATATGAAGCAACACAAAATGATTCATCAATAATGAGTGCTATGTTTAATAATGAAAATGGTCCTATGCGCTTATTTTTTAGACCCAACGATGTCTTTATTTTGGATAGAGAAAAAAACCCAACGATGTCATTCCTGAATTAGAAAGTTACAATTATAAGACTCATATGCCTGAATCATTATTAGAAAATGAACATCAATTAACCACTCTCCAGGCTAATAAGTCCAGATGTATAACAATGTGTCGTTGGGTGGTAGAGATAGTCAATGGGAGAATTAAAAGAGACTATAAATTATTTCGTCAGGAATATTTTAATAGAGCGTCAAGTCACCTCATGGCTGATTTTAAAATAACTTGTGCCCTTTTGAATAAATTCCATCCTACAATTGACGATACGCCCGATGCTGTGGAGTTTCTTAATATTGCCCGAGCGAGGTTGAATACAGTAAATTATTTATCAGAATTTATTCAAAGGGAACATGTAAACAGAAGACGTACGATTTTCCAAAGCATTAACAGCAGTGCTCCCCATCTAGATAATTTCCCAAGACTAACATTAAGCGATTTAAGAAGATTTGCATTAGGATCCTACCAATTAAAACAGGCACGGTCCTATTATGGGGAGCATATGCGAGTAAATGGTACCTACAGTGTAGATATAAGCAATGAATTAATGGAAGAAGATTTGCCCTTAATATTAGGTCATAACAATTATTTAGTTAGGGCCAGAATTAAATCGCGACATGTGAGCAGCAGGGTATATTATACATATTTACTGATAAGTAGAGAACAAAATGGGGCAAATTCTTTAGAGAGTATCATTGCATATTATTGCAATTGCTTAGTGGGAAATCGTACAGTAGGGTGTTGCGCACATACCATGACTGTATTGTGGTATTTAAGCTGGGGCCGCTTTAATGATATAAGCGCCCCAGCTCAATTTCTGGATCATATATTCCATGAAGAATAAATGTTTTATTTATTTTTTGTTGCTTTCTTTAATAAACCTTTTTTACTGTTAGTTTTACGTAAAATGCATAACCTGCGCCATAATTAAATGTATTCTTACACATAGGATGGGACTTCAATTTCCTCATCCACTTGGAAGCGGTTTGGTGGTCGCACTATATTTTCATAAAACACTGTAGTAGTAAAGAGGCTGCTGCCAAAGCTTTTAGTCCTCTTTCGATACTCACTAGAGGAGAGGGCAAAGCACACTACTCTCTAGGAAGAGAAGGCGGTAGTGAGGCCTATTGTCCGGAATCATCATCCTCATATAAACCTTAAATGACCACTGCATAGCCAAGAAAATTAACATTAACCACAATAACATTTAGAATGGTAAATAAATTATCCATTCAGAAGAAGTAAAATCTTGGAGAATTTAATTTTTATAACCTCAATTTCAGCAACCTAAAAATAAAGATTACTCTTCAACCAGGGTGAATAAATAGAAATCGTTTGCAGAATATGAAAGGATATATCTTTATCTACAAAATAAAATTTAAACCATCGTGACACGACAACCTTTCTTAGGGGCCCAAAGCTCCTAAGAAAATGGGCATTCTCCTTTAATCTTTTCTTAACAGAGTACAATAAAAATGTCATAAGCAAATTAAATGCGATAATTTTATTCTACCCTTTAAACTTTAATTAAAATGAAATTTTGACAACTAACTACCCTCATTGTAAAGGTTATTAAATACCCTTTTAGGCGATATATGTTTCGAATCGATGCGTTCCATAATACCAAAAATAATAACCATAATGCGTGAAAAAGGAAGTGGCTCGATTTATTTGCTCCCAAGTGTATTTGTTACGATCGCAATTCAAATAGTGACCAACATTCACGATGACACTGACCTGCAATTTACAAAAAACATCAGAAAATGTGACTTTTGCGGGCATAATTCATCAATTTTATATCAATCGTCAAACTTTTTTTATTTATTTCTCTCTAGTCTAGGTCTGAGGCGCAAGAGACAAAGTCTACGATGGAGTGAGCTTACCCAGAAGAAACCTGTTCACTCTTAATTTTGAAGAGATTTGGGTTGAATGCGTTCTTGAACACATTCAATCCGAATCTCTTGACGCAGATAGTGAGTTCCACTCTTTTGCCGTGCGCACTATGAAGGATGTTTGGAAGCGCTTAGTGCGAATTGGTGGAAAGGCAACTAGGTATGAATGGTAATTAGCAGTACGTCTGTTCCGATGGTAGAATGGGCCAGGTGGGATGAAGTTCTTGCGCACACTTACCGAAGTACAATCTATAGAAGACCGACAAGCAGGCAACCTTGCAGCGATAAATGTGTTCCACCAACAACTTTCCAAAGTTTGACGATTGATATGAAATTAATGATTATTATACAGTAAATATCTCATTCCCTAGAGTCGCGAACCGCATTTTGATCAAGATAAGACGTTAAACAGAGCTTGAATTTGCAAAAAAACAAAGAAAATTTGAATTTGGCGGGCTACAGCTGAGGGTTCACCTTCAGATCATAGTAAGAAAGATAAGGAACTAGTGTGTAAGAAAAACAAAGCTTATAGTATTATGGGCTGATTTTTCAATAGTCAGATAACTTTAATCTGAGGAATAGATATTGTGGTTTGACAATTTTATATAGAAAATTTGTCAAACTGTCAGTTTGACACAGTTCTTTAGAAAAAAGTTATGTGACTATTGAAAAATCAGCCCTTAGATGACAGAACGTACCTGGCGGCGGCCGGGCGCGGCGCGGGCTGCGTGCGACCCTCGCTGTGCGTGCGCACGCCGCGCTCCGGCTCTGCGGATGACACAGTACGGCGTTATGCATTTGTTAACACTAAACATCAACCCAAAAGTTCGTCAAGTACGATTCAAAAGGAAATTGAGTCGTGTACTTAATTAATAAATTGTATTTTTGCAGGGTAATATACTTTTTGTGAAATGCGGTCGGAAGCGGTTCGCATCCGTGCTGCATTCTGATGCGCTCTTACGCACTCACACTCACCAGAGCTGAATCCTACATTGCAAGCGAGTTTTTATGGGCAAGTTATGCTGAGTCCTGTGACTGAACCACCACTAATTATTGCAGTATTATTTTAGTGTGAGAAAGGGATGAAGCTATACAAAAAGTATAGCGCCGTCTTTTCCCACTGTGTAGTAATTTACTTGACAAAAATCTTAAATTCAATCATTCACTGACAGACAGCGCTCAGTGTAAAAGCTTCTACGCCCAGCGCCTAGAAGTATGAAATTTTGAAAAAGCGTTCCATTCACACTTGCGTGCAAATAAATTGGCCCATCCTGTGCGCTACGATTTGAAACAAGATAACTCAAAAAATACCTTGCGAAAAGGTTAGGATTCCATAAGTTTAATGCGAATTGAAATTGCTTAAAATAGAAAACGGGTATTTTATTTTAAGCCTATCAAGTTCATATGGATTTTTATATGTTTGTCCAAGAAACAAGAACATTTCAATGTATAGCGCTAGTATGAAGTTACATAGTCGTGACGTCAATTCTGCGATACTGCTGTCCTTGTCTAACACTTAGTTTAAAACTTTTCATCATAATCAGCCTATAACGTTCCCACTGCTGGGACACAGGCCTCCTCTCTATGAGAGGTAGTGAGCCGTAATCCACCACGCGGGCTCAGTGCGGGTTGGTAGATGTCACATGTCTTCGAATTTTTGGTTCTAGGACATGCCGGTTTCCTCACGATGTTTTCCTTCACCGTTTTGAGAGCAGTGGTGATTAAATTATTTACACAAAGTAAAGCGCCTGCTTGGGTTCGAACTCACGACCTACAACTCGTAAGTCGTGACCGTTACCACTGGGCCACCACTGCTCCAAAAAACTTTTATAACTAGGCATTTTTTTAAAGCTTTGTTTGGCACTATTTGGATCCATCATCATACCTATTATACCGTTTTTGTTTTAAGGCTGTCAAAATGGTATGTTTGTATGTATTTTCAATTTCGAAATGCAAATAAATTTATTGAATCGTAACCTTTTCACCTATAAGGTATCCAATGTAATTTTTTATTAATTGTACTTTTTGTAATATTATAAAGCTGTTTCAAAGCGCACAGGGTGGGCTGACTATTTTGCACGAAAGTGTATTACGAAAGTGAGCATTACGGATGTATTTTTGAAAATACCCCCCCTAAATCGGGGATGAAAGTAAGTATTAAAGTGCGTAATTTTTGCCGATGATAATACTATTGGGCACACGGCTTGTATTTAAATAATACTGCTGTAAGTGGTTGGTCTCTTGGTTCATAATACTTGCAGTTGTAGTGCATGAGTGTATGTGTGTACCTTTGTGCGGCTCGTGCGCGAGGAGCTCGTCGTCGGGCGCGGGCGTGTAGTTGTAGTGCATGAGTGTATGTGTGTACCTTTGTGCGGCTCGTGCGCGAGGAGCTCGTCGTCGGGCGCGGGCGTGTAGTTGTAGTGCATGAGTGTATGTGTGTACCTTTGTGCGGCTCGTGCGCGAGGAGCTCGTCGTCGGGCGCGGGCGTGTAGTTGTAGTGCATGAGTGTATGTGTGTACCTTTGTGCGGCTCGTGCGCGAGGAGCTCGTCGTCGGGCGCGGGCGTGTAGTTGTAGTGCATGAGTGTATGTGTGTACCTTTGTGCGGCTCGTGCGCGAGGAGCTCGTCGTCGGGCGCGGGCGTGTAGTTGTAGTGCATGAGTGTATGTGTGTACCTTTGTGCGGCTCGTGCGCGAGGAGCTCGTCGTCGGGCGCGGGCGTGTAGTTGTAGTGCATGAGTGTATGTGTGTACCTTTGTGCGGCTCGTGCGCGAGGAGCTCGTCGTCGGGCGCGGGCGTGTAGTTGTAGTGCATGAGTGTATGTGTGTACCTTTGTGCGGCTCGTGCGCGAGGAGCTCGTCGTCGGGCGCGGGCGTGTAGTTGTAGTGCATGAGTGTATGTGTGTACCTTTGTGCGGCTCGTGCGCGAGGAGCTCGTCGTCGGGCGCGGGCGTGTAGTTGTAGTGCATGAGTGTATGTGTGTACCTTTGTGCGGCTCGTGCGCGAGGAGCTCGTCGTCGGGCGCGGGCGTGTAGTTGTAGTGCATGAGTGTATGTGTGTACCTTTGTGCGGCTCGTGCGCGAGGAGCTCGTCGTCGGGCGCGGGCGTGTAGTTGTAGTGCATGAGTGTATGTGTGTACCTTTGTGCGGCTCGTGCGCGAGGAGCTCGTCGTCGGGCGCGGGCGTGTAGTTGTAGTGCATGAGTGTATGTGTGTACCTTTGTGCGGCTCGTGCGCGAGGAGCTCGTCGTCGATCGCGCGCGCGGCGGTGCTGCCTCGCGAGCTGTCACTGGTGCGCTCGCTGGAGCGCGACTCGTGCAGGCTCAGCGAACATCTGTCACTCGCTGCGAACACCACCACAAACAATAACTTAACCTCGGAGCATTTATTCCAATTAAACTTTTGAATTGTCCAAGGAGTCGGTCATTCAGAAAGATGAAGCTAGTTGCCCATTCTAAAGCGTAGTAGGTTCCTATAGAGAAACTCCATATTTTCCACGAGCTTTTGCAGACACTCGTGAAAGTTGGATAATAAAATAAATGCCATACTAATGAAAAAACCCTCGTGTGTGGGCTCATTAGATGTGTCTCAACGAATCCTGTTCATGTTACCTGGTGACGATCACCTGATAACTGACCTGGACGCTAGATAACGGAAATCTGGAATAGCTACTAGTAAAACTGTCTAGCTTGAAAACGACACCCATGACGATTGTTTTTTAATTTTCGCTGCCTCCATCTTGTTTATTTATTTTTTTTCATTTTATTTTGGCCTCACTATCACTACACACATACTTACATGTATCAGCTGTCGCGCAGCATTCCTGCACACGTCAGCTGTTTACAAGTATACACATACATGATGAGATGATGAGAACGCGTGTATTTATCTCGCTCCTCATACATTTCCCATACGTTTTGTGGATTTTATGCGCAATGGAGCAGTTTTCCCGGGATGCATCGTGCTTTTTGCGTACGAGCGTATTATCGTAACGGTGACTTATCAACGTTTGTTTCGTTCGGAGTATCGTACACACAATGCACCACGTGACGATAGCATTAGAAAATGGATCCGAATGTTCGAAAATACAGGTGTGACGGCAAAAACTCAAAACTCTGATCGCCCTCGTTCAGTCCGCGACCAGGAAACCATCGAAGAAGTGAAGGCGTCAGTTCGTCAAAATCCGTCTTTATCCATCCGAAAGCGAAACCAGGCATTGAACATAAAAAAATTGTCTTTGCATTCGATTTTAAAGAAAGATTTACATTTAAAAGCGTATAAAATTCATTTGGAGCAAGAATTGAAGGCAAATCGAATTAATTTTGCGAACGAAATGCTGCTGCGATTCAACAACTGGAAACATAATTTTTATTGAAGTAGCCAACTTTCACCTGAATTGTCATGTTATTAAGCAGAATGACGATACTTGGCACAGGAGAATCCGAGACGAAAGCATGAATCATGTCAATTGAAACAAAACATCAGGTCAGAAATGGCAGCAATATCGAGGCTATGTGTCAGCGTGTTATCACCAATCTTCGGTCCAGATTAGAAGAGTGCCAGCAGCGAAAAGATCACGATTTGGATAACATTATCTTTTCGAAATCATTTTTCATTTTATATTCTAATAAATAACAACATAAAAATACTTGGTTACTTTGTAGTTTTTATTTTATTAAAATAGCAAATACCCGATACCCTTTAATAATATTTCTTCTGATAGCCTCTCTACAGTATCTCCAAATCTATTTTATAAGTAGGATATTGGATTATAGTTAGTAGGTAAGTTACCGTATCTCGAGTGAGACAGCTCCAGCGAGTCCTGAAACTCCCTGGTGAGCGACTCGATGGTGCTGGCGGGGCTGGGCAGTGCCATGGACTGGGTGAGCGCACTCGGTGGCGGCGGCTACGGGACACACACTTATTATTCATTTTTTGTATTAGGTTTACCAAGAAGTGCTTACACTGGATACAGACGCATAATACATACTTAAAAGTAAAATTGCCGTGCAACAGTTACCTACAGGAAAACACGCTTATCACAATAAATCATAAAATAAGCTAACTAAGCAATAAGCACTAATCCTACTTCCCACTAATAATATAAACGCGAAAGTTTGAAAGAAGGATGGATGGATGTTTATTACTCTTTCAAAAAAAACTTTCAAAAAGAAAGCTACTGTCCGAAATATCAAAAACCTTCGACCAACTTGGCTGGCTTACACCATTGACGGTAAAAGCAAAACTGATGTTTCAAGGCGTTTGGCTATCAGGATGTGATTGGGATGAAAGCTACCTATCAGAGTACAAGAAGAATGGAAGAAACTTAGTGACTTGCATAACATAACCAAAATTGTGAAACCGAGTGGCTGGCAAAACCCTTACCCCTACTGGCATTAGATGACAAGAACATCGCGCATTTAAAAAGTTTCTACATAAATACACAACATGTCGCCGATTCCATGCAAATGTAAATTGATTTCCACCTAATAAAATAATGGCAGATTTACCAGAGCCTAGAGTGACCGCCCGTTCATACATACACGGGTCGATCTCACTGGTCACATTAAGATCAAGACTAGTAAGGGACGAGGAGTAAAAACATTGATGGCTAACATTGCCGTATTTGTCTGTCTAGCAACAAAAGCTATCCATTTGGAACTGGTCACAGAGCTGACCAGCACTGCGTTTTTATCGGCTTTCAAACGCTTTTGTGGGCGTCGAGGCACATCACAGGATATGTACAGCGACAACAGCTTGAATTTTGTGGGAGCAAATCGGATCCTATTGCAACAATATAAATACATTGTAGAAACTATTGACAACTTCTTCTTGGGCAAGGTATCAGAGATGGGAGTTAAGTGGTACTTCAATGCCCCTGTTTCGCCGAGAGCAGGCGGGCTGTGGGTAGCTGCCGTACAAAACATGAATTGGGATGATGACTAATATTAAAATGTTCATAAAAATTGTGTAATTTCAAAGAAGGCTTAGTAAAAATGATATAATCGAAAAAATCCGTTAAATCGGTGTTAATTTGAAGAAGATACACGCTTTAAAAGCTTTGGGAGGGGATTATTGCCGTCCTTGTCGCGCGGTACTGACAATGTACGGTGCTAGTATGAAGTTGCATTGTCATGACGTCACTTCTACGTTATTGCTGTCCTTGTCTAACAATTATCTTAAAACGTTTATAACTTGGCAATTTTTTTAGTTTTTAAACTTTTTGTAATACAGTTTGCGCTATTTGGAAACAAACAGTATTTTGAGACAAAAATAAAAAAAAATGTCATCATCCCAATTACTTAAAACGTGTCATTGGAGAACAGCGCCTAACTTACGAAGAATTCACCACGTTGTTATGCCAGATCATATCATGCTTGAACTCACGACCACTAGGCACTGTTACGGGGAACGTGGAAGAAATCAACTGCTTGACACCTGGACATTTTTTTACCGGCACATCGCTCATGACAATTCCAGAACCGGACATTGACAACACTTACCACTTAGGCAAAAGATGGCAAATTGTGCAGAAGCTTTTAAAGGATTTCTGGAAGAAATGGTCGCAAGAATACCTGCAACACCTACAAGCAAGATTAAAATGGAAACGACAGAATATCGACCCACGAGAGAATAACATTGTGTGCATCAGAGATGAAAAATTACCTGCAGGAAAATAGACACTGGGACTTGTAACGAAGTTACACCGTGGAAAGGACGGCCACACTAGAGTTGTCACTTTACAAACTGCAAAGGGAGAAACTAAACGACCGATTACAAAATTAGTACCAATAGTCGAGGCTGAAGAAAACCTCACTGACAATGACTAACTAGAGAAAAACAGGCGTAACAGATCTAAAAACCTTACCTGGAAGAATTTGGTTTGTTACACATTGATGTAAGTTATTACATTTATAATACCTACTGACCAACAAGATATGAAAATTACCCCACAAAAAATCAAACAATTTAGTTTGACAAGACAGCGGACCTGCAAGAAGTTAGAGATGAATGGAAATTTGTGTTTTATTATAATATGAATTACTGGCGAAACGTCGATACACTGCAACAATTCGTGTCACAGATAAAACAATTTCCTTGCGATGAGTAGTTGATGCAATTTCGTGTCTTAATTCACCAACTTGACCAAACCACAAATGAACTAAACTACTAACAAGAGATACTGACATCCCAGCGATTAACACAAGTTTTTTTAAACTTGTGTTGTATTAATCGCTATGTAAATAAATAGTATAACAATGCAAATAAATACAACGAGAAACACTTGCTACAATTGCTAAAACGCCAGAGTTGTATTTTGGAAACCGACCATAACATTCTACAGCGCAACGAAGCGAAAATGATAAACCAGTTTACTCTGATAAACCATCACGTTAATACTTTAGAAAATAGTACCTTAAAATATAAAGCTGACACTGCAAACGCCTTCTACATAATAACAATCGGCAATGGCTGCCGAAAGAATGGCTCAAAATCTCAAGGACATCCAACAAACTCTTATCAAAACATTGAAAAATATGTACCAGGGACATATGGACGTACTCTTATTATCGCTAAACCAAATGCAAAGCGAATTAGATAAAGTAGCTCGACAACTACCACGCGACTCTGCGCTAGCGGAAGTACAGAATGACGTAAGAGACATCTACAAGCTGTTCAGAATACATGCACGCACACAACAATACCTATTGATGGAAATAAATATACCATTCTTGAATGATGCAGTATACAAGCTAAATAAACTAATCAGCATAACTCAACGATTGAAGTGATGTACGTTATTCCCAATTCTGAATGAATTGCATTTAACGCTAACCAATAATCGTTTATACCCCAGCACAACCCGATATTCAAGAATGCCAAAAGACCCATGATAAAACCCTGATGTGCAAACTAAATCAGCCTATATACAACACGGCGATCGGCGCAAGTCTATTTGCGAAGTGCAGCTGATTCGAGACAACGAAGAACATAGTGCATATTGTCATACCGAAATAAAAGTATGCGCTGACAAGTGGGTAAAATTACATAAGCAAAACACATGGTTTTATTATTGTTGCGACATGTGCGAAGTGCGTCTCCGTCAGGATGAATGGTCTTTAGGCGTGTTTAACGTTGATTTTTGTTCAAAAATTGCTTCCCTCTTTCTTCTATTATATTCTTCTATACATTAGAAGAAAAAACATTTTAATGGAGACCGTTCATTCTGATGTCAGGACGGCCTGTCACCGAGTCGTAGGGTCCCTGATAAGTAAAATTATTGAAACTCACGGTGGCCATTCATTACTTCACGTTAGCTTCTCTCATTAATTTACAACGATAATACTGTAACTATCACGGCATAGATTTCGACAAAAGTGTTGTATATCAATATTTTTTGTGCCTGACAAAAAAAAAACAATTTAACATTGCAGTTATGCTTGAGTAGGCGAAAAATCTATCGTATTGTACCGGTGGCCTACAGCTAAGTATTTTGTTATTAAAAAGAAGTGCCTCTCGTATTTAGTGACTAAAATTGATACAAATGTAATAAACACCTTTAAAGATAATATTTCCTCAAGATGCGAGAAGCAGAGGAAGACGAGAAGAGGAAGATGACATCGAGGACGGGTACAGCAAGGTCAACAAAAGGGAATCAAAAGTGCATAGTGAAGTGAATACGGTGACAAGGGCTAACCCCTCCTCTAGTGAAGTGAAATTTGACACTGAGAGACACAATGACGTGTGCTAATTAAGGGTTACATTCTATGTATGATTTTAGTTAACATTTTTACATATTCTTCATTGACCCATTATTTTAAATTTATGATTTATTTAAATTTTAGTTTTCATTTATACATATTCTTCATTGACCCATTATTTTACATTTATTATTTATTTATTTTTGATCTGCTTTTTTTACTTTGTTTTTTACTACGGTCTGTAATTGGTTAGGTGTCTTGCAGTTGGTAACCGTCACAATTCTTTGTGGTGGCAATATGTATGGTGTACGTACATGGTTTTAAAATATGTATTTTTGATGCAATCATTTAGTTCGTAGGCTCGTGTATTTGCACTTTGATCGCGACCTACATCTAGGAGTGCATTAACGAGCCTAGATGATGCATTTTTGTACATAATTTAATTAGTGTTCAATTAGACGTGCTTTGAGTCGGACAACTTGCATTTTTATTTAAAATTCATACCCGTTGAGCATTCATTGTCATTCCTTGCTTTTTCGTGACATTTTCGTCATTACTTGAATTTTGCATTTGCATTGACTTTAATGTTTTCTTAGCACACCGTACAGAATGCTTGGAGTCTTTTGAGTCCTATGAGTTTTATGTGTTTTTGAGTCCTGTGAGTGCTTCGAGTATTTTGAGTCCTATGAGTTCTTTGAGTCTTTTGAGTCCTATAACACAGATAATATAATACTACGTACAGATACCCAATCCCATACAAAGAAATGAAACCTCCCTAAGTCTGGTTATTGGGCTGGCAATTTTGCTTCGTTACATTTTTCAACAGATGGCAGCATCAGCGACTCACTAATTGCTAGAGACTGTAGTTTTACAACGCCATCTAGGACTCGACCTACTTTTAAAACGTTTTGTGCAACCCTTTTTGTATAAAGTTTTATATTTCCGGGTTCAGAAAAATATGTTATTAGATTTATTTTATATTTGTATGTAAAAATAATAAAAATGATTAACAGATAGGCTACTTTTATCATTAAAAGGGTTCGAATTGAAGATTAAGGCTACATTTTTATTTTATTTATGAAACACGTGTATTATGAATGGAAATAGTTATCTATGTATTTCCATTCATAATACACGTATTTCACTGCAGCACTGAACAAGGTAGTTTTGACTTTTACCAACCATAATTCAGCCAAAATATTGCCGTATATCGCTTCTTAATGATTGTTAATTTCATAATGGTTACCTATGCTGCAATCTATGATTTTTTTGAGCTTCATACATACTTCGACTTTTTTTTCTACTTCATACACTTATAACTCCAGACAGGGACTCAGATAACTCAGTCCCCGAGTTTTTTTTTTTTTGACAAGAATTGAATTCGTTTTTTTTTAAACTTGGCTCTCTAAATGTTTTTTACCAGACTCGAGTCCTCAAAGAAAACTTAAGTCTTACTATTGTATGACTTAGGACTCGAGTTTTTTACAACACTAGCTGGCTATCGAATGCGGACTAAACTTATAATAATAATAATATAAACGTGTATATGTACTTTATGTCTTAAAATCTTTGACAGTGCACGAACAAGGAATCTTTGTGAGATACTGGTGTCTGATGTAGGTTTATAAAGTCGGTTTACGGACGATAGTTTAACGTAACAACGTCATAACAAAACATTGATGGAATGATTGCATACTTTTGAATAATATTAAATCATTTTTATTAATTTTTAATCTTACATTAATAACTTAGCAAAATTAATTTTTCCATTTAATTATAAAGAAGAGTAAACTTTTTATCAAACTTTTTATCTATCATCAATTATATGAATCACCATAATTTTTTAGTCAATTGTAACATAACCAATTATTACTGCACTCGCCGAACGATGCTACTCTTTTTAATAATAAAAGAATAAATACTTGAAATTATACTAGTAATCAGATTTAAAAAATGCAAGAATAATTTACTTTTATTGGCGCAAATGTTGTTGTAATAAACAATGAAAACTACATTAACTTTTCAATTCACTTTATAAACATTCTACTAAACATTTCACATTTAGATGTAAGTTGTGTGCTGCCGCTGTCTTTCTTCTCCTCGGACGCATAGGCCAATCGAGTGGAAGAGACATATATGCGGCGCAAGCCGGACGCCAATCCGATCGTGCGTTTCGCTCGATCGTGCAGCGCTCTCTTTCCGATCGTAACGTTACAATGAGCGTAACGTTACAATGAGTAATCCTTTTTCGTCCATGCAGCCGGCGTTTTTGGATTAGTGAACAGCGTTTACAGGACTCCTTCGATAACATTGACTGATGTTCGATTCGGCTCGGAAACGATATGAATGGTTGTAAACAGCTATGTGACCTCTGAGTTGGTTCCTTTCTTCTCAGAGTAGTCAAATAGGAAACGCCGACCTCATCTAGTTTTTAAAATGTACGGTTTGTACAAACACTTTTACACGTCTAATTTACTTACAGAAATGAAATCATTTATCATTAATCATTTATGCAGGGCCCGCCCGCGGCAAGATGCTTGCGATTTGGACCATAATAACAATGCTTGATACTTAGCTTAGGATGAATTTAGAAACATAACTGGAGAAATGTGGCTGAACAACGTATAAGCCAGTATAAGCTGACTTCTCATTGTACGAAAAGCCTATACAATGCGAGGTCAGCTAAAACTATAAATGTATAGTTTGATGTATAGCCGTGTGTACTAAAGGTATACTTCTGCCTATCCCTTCAGGCTATATAGGCATGATGTTTTGATATGGGATTTAGAAAAAAATATAGAAATACAAAATACTGGTAAAAGGTAATAACCCAACTCCACATCAAAGCGCGTATTTTGCACTTTTAACAAAATATAATAAGATAGTCGAAATACCAGTGTGTGTGAGTAACCGAAAAAGTATACAGGATAAGTTTTTAACGAGTATATAATTCCAGCGCCCCTAGCATAGATTTTTATTGACGGTTATTAAAAAAAAACAGATGTTTCATAGAATAATGCAATACCTACGCGGTCAAAATGTACTGAACAGCTACTTTTTTTTAACTGCACTGGTTAAAAACTTATCCTGTATACAACAGACGGGCATTTCTCGTACTTTAAAGAACTTCCGCATTCTAATCTCAGTTTCAATCGTCAAGTCGTAAAAAATAAACCAATAAAAAAAAACTTTGATTTTCGCCGAGTTGAGATTGCGACTAGATTTTCAACGTTTTTAATTACGAGAATGGCCGAGACACAATAAAGACTCACCTCGACGATCAAAGAGTCGAGCTGCGGCTTGTCGGGCCGGCGCGCGATGTAGCGGAACTCGTCCGTGTCGGTGGTGCACACGCTCACGTTGTCGCCGTCCGTGGTCGACAGCGACTGCGAGCTGTGCAGCTTGTCTACAGACGTCATTGCAATAGGGAATCAATCAATCAAACAATATTTTTTTACTCAAAAAAATTTTTGTTTCGAATTATTATAATAAAAAGTGTAAAAGCTTAAAAAATTGCCTAGTTATAAAAGTTTTAAAATAACTGTTAGAGAAAGACAGCATTATGGTAGAAGTGACGTCACGACTATGTAACTTCATACTAGCGCCGTACATTGTCCGTACCGCACGACAGGGACGGGAATAATCCCCTCCAAAACTTTTAAAGCGTGTAGCTTCTTCATATTTCCATCGGCTTTACAGATTTTTTCGATTGTCTCATTTTTACTATACCTTCTTTGAATTTACATTATTTTTTCGAACATTTTTAATATTAGTCATCCATTTACGGTTTAAGAAACTTTATTTCTCACTTCTAATAGTATTATTTTTACCGTATGCCCAATGAGCTGTGGGCCAAAATAACCGCTACGTGGAGCCCTGACACACTAGTGTAGAAGGTGGCAGGACGAGCTGGAGGAAACAAACGACCAGTGGTATATTTTAGCCCTGGATCGAAAGAGCTGGAAGTCATGGGAAGAGACCTTTGCCTAGCAGTGGGATGATGCAGGCTAACAGTAATTCACTTCTATGAGAAAAACATAAAAGTTATTAAATAAAGCGAAGGTTTCGCCGAGTGATAAAACATGATAAAGCGAACAAATACTGATTTTCACAACTCATACTTCAAGTAACTACACTACCAGCTGTCATATTGTCTCGTTTAAGTGCCGATTCTACCAATATTACTAAACGCGTTCAGCACATCTAAAATGAGTTCAAGAGCTGCAAGTGTCAATATTCCATAGAAAATAATGACACTGACATCTCTCAAACGTAGTTTATGTGCTGATCACGTTCAGTTTCATTGGTGAAATCCACCCACAGTCATATTGTTTCATATTACATTTTATCGGTCAACGAAGAAAAAAAAACATTAATAAACTGATATTTCTCGTCTGCGGAGTTTCGCGAGATAATTTAACTTGATATTTTTTTTAAATTATCAAAAAAGAAAGCTTTACATAAAAAAGGGGGAAGAATCATCGGGCATCAAAAAAATCGTCCGTATCGCTTGCAACACGAAAAGTGCCTAAAAAGGTGGCAGCATTGCCACGTTGTATAGCGATGCTGGTTATTTGTGCGGACTTTGAGCCTGTCTACATTATGGAACGCAATAAATAAATAATGATGAATATACGCACTCCGCTTCTTCCTGCGCGGCGGCGCGACGGGCGCGGCCACGCTGGCGCCACTCACGGCCACGACGGCGCCGCCGCGGCTGTGCTTCAGGCTGTTGGCCTTGGTGCTGGCTATCACGTCCGGCTCCGCCATCGCCAGCACTGCGGCCAACCGAACACGGATAACGGCCTGTTAAGCTTGGGTTTCTTAAGGGTGGACGAATAAAAAAAGTCCGACAGATTCTCCCTTACAAAAACTGTGTCACTCAAGTCGGCCAGCTACGTACAGGCGCCGCACGCACACATTCACACATTAGTCGGCCATTACGCGCGCAAACGGCAACACTCACGCATCAATCTTCACACTAATACTATAAACGGAACTCAATTTTATCCATGTTTTGTCTTAGCCAAGTTCCGTTTGAGTTTTTTTTTGTTCATCCATGTGTGCCAGACTGTGGTCGATCGACATTGGCTGTCGTCTAGAAATAACGCGGTTTAAAAATACCCTTAACGAAGCCGAGAGTCACTTTTTCTTCCCGTTATTATAATATTATTTGTACTGGACCATTCATTGAAGTTCAAACTAGTTCGATGTACAGAATGCTACTTCGTGATGGGTCTTCTTACACCTTGCATTATAACCTATATATCATACGTCTCAAAAAATTACATTTCCGCTGTCGCGTTGAACCCTAAAATATTGATTTCGTCATAAAACGGCCGCAAAAGGACAATGAGTTTGACTTTAAAGTGTCCATTGATGGCATGTCCGTCATTTTGCGGCCGGTTTATCATTACACTGCTTCCTTAAGAAACCCAAGCTTTACTGACCCACTCCAAAGCAAAGACCTCGTCTCACAAAAAGTACTACTTTATTAAACAAAGATATAGATGTGACATCTGTTTTCTATCGTATGTCGTATTTTAAACCGTTAAAATCGAATTTGAGTAATTTGTGTTCATGAATCGAACACAAATGATGCTTGCTTGAACATTATGTTACTATTTTGTGCTTATCAAAAACACATAAAGATTTAACTTCAGGCGACCACGACTACATCATATTAAATAGTTGAGTTTTTACATACATACATACATAACATCACGCCTGTAATCCCAGAAGGGTTAGGCAGAGGTATACCTATAGTACAACCACATTTCGCCAGTTATGTTTATGTCCAATGGACTAGGGGGGCGAGCCTATTGCCATCAACCGGACACAAATTCAGACTCCGGGCTGCTAGAAAAAAACTCAATAACACTTTGCCCGACCTGGGAATCGAACCCAGGACCTCATGCTCAGCAGTAGCTCTTGCGACCTCTAGACCAACGAGGCAGTCAGTTGTATGGCAACGCGCCCCCACCGCGCATACGTTCCTCTTCTTCTAATGACACCTAATGAGCACGTTCCACTAATGACACCGTATTGTCATTTTTCGCGCATGTACAAGATGTTTGACGGCTAATATACCTAGTCCGAATCATCTGTAACGTCACATAATGTACTAACCGTTCTGAGTTCTAGTTTCAACGGAGAGTTGTTCGTCGGATATGAAGGGCTCTCTCGACGACACCGATGGTACCGGCGCAGTATCACGAATGTTCGCTGCAAACAGACAAAATTCATTACAGTACATACATTGGATGTTCATACATTACGAAAAGGTATATAATATGATTCGCCATTAACTGGTACACAAATATTAGTCACAAGATTTCAATTAATTGAGCCAACAAGGATAAAAATGTAATTGTACACACTGCTGGAACACGAAACTTTCTCTCCACGAGAGAGAGTTGATCGTTATCAACCACGCGGCCCCAATGCGGGTTGGTTGTTGTCATAAAAAATTTATCAATAAAGTATTGGGATTGGATGATTTGTTTATGGTTCCAATTTTTTTTTTTGGTTTGGCATTTGGCACTACTATTTTCCATTTTGGCGCGGAGTTTGAGTTTCATCCGTTATTTAGATTAAATACAGTGCTGTTTTTAGTTAGATCATATTATGTAGTGCGAATTTCAAAATGGACAACAAGCTTCGGAGTGGCGCCTTTCAACTGAACCGAAACCGAAATAACCACGCCAAAGTCGAACAAAATTCGAAGTCAAAAGTGAATAAAGAATATTATTTGAGCATTATGCGGCGTTTAACAGCGCAAATTCGACGAAAAAAGCCAGATTTGTGGATAGAACATTCTTAGATTTTGCATCACAATAATGTGATCCAATTTTTATAACTCAACAAATATCATCGAAGAAGCACCTTGTTCACCAGAAATGTCTCCAACCGACTTCTTTCTTATCTCAAATTACCACTTCGTGGCACCCGTTTTCATTCGGTAGAAGACATAAAGGAGAATTTGCGGCGAGAACTGAACTCAATTCAGTCCATACGCATACATGTGAAAATTAAAAATGTTAGATTAGAATTAGGAAAACATTACAAAAGTCAACAATGCAAAACATTCTAAATTACAATTTTACACTAACAAACAGAATATGTCTTCAAAATAAGTATTTTTCCTATTTATTATTATTTTCTTCTACACAGATTATTTTCTGTTTTGTGAATGCCAGAACGTTGTAAGCCTTGTAGAAGATTAAGAACTTATAAAAGCTCTAAAATAGTTTTTTTTGTCAGTTAAATAGAAAATGGTCATGTACACTGTCCTCTCATACCTATTAACAGTTGTAACGAGTTTTTTTACACCGTTACATGTATTTATAATTCTAGTCGATTTCGGAACGATTTCTAAATTGTATTTTTTATCTGTGATACATTTCGTATGACATTTTGGACGTCAAAATTTGACGAGTCACTTTTGCGATCTTTGTTGGTGAAGGTGACAGGTCTCCTGATTTTCCCTGAATGGAATCGTAACTAATCTGGTTTATAGTGGCGCTTTAATGCCCTAATCCTAAACCAAAGGACCCGTGGAATGGTCCCGGTGGATATTTCTATCGGATTTTTGGTAAGTTGCTCTTTTCGAGAGAAAATTTCCTTCGACGATGGCGGTTCGTTTGTGACCATCTTACGGTTTTTCGCAGGTTTCCTCGTCGCCTCCCTACGTCTTTTGATACCAAATATCTTCACGGTACACCGAGGGAGACGCGAGTTTAAATACCTGGAATAAGCGGTAAGTTTTTCGTTGGTCGATGCGTCCCCGCGTGTCCGAGTTCGGAGTGAAATCACATCTCAGAGTTCCTTTTTGTCCACAGCCTACAGTTGTGGGTGCTTATTCCACCTTTACGTCAATTCAACCGGGAAATTTCTACTGGCCTTCCACGGGGGCTGATTACCTGAGAGGTACCACCTTCCGTCTCTCGGGTCACCTTCCAGTTACATATTTTTTATATTTTTTTCCTTTATAACATAACAGCCTTCAGCTGCGAATTTATAGTTACAAAGATGCAATGATGATATAGCAACTAAAATTTATATTAATATAATTGTATTCATTAGGCTAAAGGTATACAATAAACTGGGAACGTCCAAGGTAGTGAGACTTTTAATCACCATTGACATCCACAGGCCCCCATCCTAAGATTAATGGTTCAATCTCTCCAACTTTATCTGGCTATCTATTAATAGTGTGTCGCTCCACGGCGCCCGAAATTTAATTTCTTACCTTATCATTTTTTTTTTAGGAGATCACACACTCAGAAACACACACACCTATACTTTTAAATTTTAAATATTACATTTGGCTTCCCAATTAGGGACCGTATTATTCGTTAAATTTATATTATTACACAGTGTAAGCTGAAAACATTGTAAAAGTCAATTATTCTTAAAAGAGTAACCATGGAGTTTCTTGCCGGCTCTTCTCCATAGGAAACGACCAATTGGAACCGTGCACCAGCTTCTGACGTTTCAAACTGCCCATGTTGGTTTATGTGTTTTTTTTTTATTATAACTTACAGTGAGACTCCGAGGCGCCGCTGAGGATTCTGCCGATCCTGCCGAGTGACGTCATACTCTGCAGACTCATCGTGTCATGTGCTATTATCCTGAAAATATTCAAGATATCAACTTAATAAATAATTTAACATTCATTCATTAATTACTGACCGACAACGCGCAAACTGACCGCTAAGTCCAGCATTCAATTTCGCACAAGGGTTTAGGTAAATTATTGAAAATTCACTTTATTATTCCCCTTATTTGGCATTTTATTTTCTACACAATTCTGTTTTTTTTAAATAATTTTTGCTCAATTTTAAAAAATATTTTTTGAAGAGTTGTTGAATATTTAAATTTAATTACCACAATTTTATTTTGGGTTTTTATCTGGTCAGTTTGCAAAATAAATTATAATTTAAATGTATGTATGTATACATGTATGTATGTATGAGTGTAAAACTATGGACTAGAATTATGTCTGAAAATAATAAAAAAGGGGTTAATTAACGGATGTCAGTTTGTAGGAGTGTTCGCCATTTTCGCCGATGGAAAACCAATCGGGCACACGGCTTGTCAGTAATTGACTTAAAAAATTACTCATGAACTGGATTTAAATTAGAATTCAGCACAGCGTAGAAATCGGTCAGTTATAAAAAAAACAGCTGTTTCATAGATAAGTGCAATACCTGCGCGGTCAAAATGTATGAAACAGCCATTTTTATTTTATAACCGAAAAAATATTTCAACGCAGGTTGAAATTTTTTGTTTTGTCGGAAATAAGGTTTTTTTTTATTTGATTAAAGGGCTTTGTCGCTTAGCGACAACATCGCCCAGTGCAGAAAATACAAAATTGTTTATCTACCTTATAACTAGCTTGTACAATTGTTTTGCCATATCGGACATTGGAAATGCAAGGATGGTATTACAAAAGCCAATATCATACCTTTTATATTGTCCTAAAACATCAATTCTAGTATTTTCATTCCGGACACACTCCATCAGAATATGAAACACATCATCAACCACGCCACAATCATAACAATTTGGAGACAGAGCTTTCTTCATTAAATAATAAAACTTATTTGAAGGAATATGTCCGGAACGAAGTACTAAGGCTATAGTTACTAGGTTTTTGTTGAGGTCACAATCAATCCACGGAACCCGAGAAATCTGTGGCTGGATAGTTCGATACCATATCCCTTTTTCTTTTGATCTTTCATCAAAATATTCCTGCCAAAGATCTAAACACTTTCTTTTAACCTTTCCAAAATAATCCGAATACCGTGGAGTAACAAGCTTGTGTGGCAAGTTTATCAACCTTATCATTATCTTCTACTTGACAGTGCGACGGAATGCATTGAAGACATACCGTTTTTGAATTCAATGAAATTCAATGTGCATTATAGAAATATCTGAATCAATCCTAATCCTCACGTCATTCAAGAGAATGGGATCCCAAAATTTAGCGCCTCCCAAATGTTTATCTTTGGAACAATCAGTAAAAATCGTATGATAACCTGAATATTGTTCCTGGATATAAAAAGTGCATAACTGCTTTATTTGTGAAGTACTGTATAGGCGTTTAGCTTTAGAAATACTAGGAATTTTATCGAAGACTATATGAGACATATTTATACTACTTATCCACTTATCAAGTGAGAACATTCCAAGTTGTACTCTTGAGTGTATTGGAACAGAGTTATAATGTGAAAAGATGTCAATAAGTAACGGCAGGTTCTTGTTCTGCCAATAGTTGGAACCTGTAACTTGTGAAAGATTTTCTAATGATTCTACAGTTTTATTGTTACGAAAAGATTTTAATTTTAACATAAATTAGCTGGCTAAATACCTCCGACGAATATGGAGTGGCGGAAGGCATAGCTCGCTTTCCATGACATGTATCGGGGTGCTCCTTATAAATCCACCGACAACACGTAATGCCTGGTTTTGGACCCTATCTAGTTTAATTAGTTTAGAATTACAACTACTGTCAAACAAAAAACTGGCATAATCAATTCTACTTCGAATTATAGAAATATATAAACGTCTTAGATGTTTTTGATGAAGTCCCCGTCCCGGACCGGATAGAACTTTAAGTAAATTAATAAATTTCATTACCTTCTGTGACGTTTCATTGATATGTGTAACGAGTTTTTTTACACCGTTACATGTATTGATGATTGTAGTCGATTTCGGAACGATTTCTTAATTTTATTTTTTTATCTGTGATACATTTCGTATGACATTTTTGGACGTCAAAATTTGACGGGTCACTTTTGCGATCTTTGTTGGTAAATGTGACATGTCTCTTGATTTTTCCTGAATGGAATCGTAACTAATCTAGTTTATTGTGGCGCTTTAATGCCCTAATCCTAAACCAAAGGACCCGTGGAATGGTCCCGGTGGATATTTCGATCCGATTTTTGGTTTCCTCGTCGCCTCCCTACGTCTCTTATACCAAATATCTTCACGGTACACCGAGGGAGACGCGAGTTTATATACCTGGAATAAGCGGTAAGTTTTTCGTTGGTCGATGCGTCCCCGCGTGTCCGAGTTCGGAGTGAAAGCACATCTCAGAGTTCCTTTTTGTCCACAGCCTACAACTGTGGGTGCTTATTCCACCTTAACTTCAATAAATTTCTACTGGCCTTCCACGGGGGCTGATTACCTGAGAGGTACCACCTTCCGGCTCTCGGGGTCAAGCTTCAAGTTACATATTTTTTATATCTTTTTTTTCCTATAGAACATAACAGCCTTCAGCTGCGAATTTAAAGACAAAGATGCAATGATGATATAGCAAGTAAACTTTATATTAATATAATTGTATACATTAGGCTAAAGGTACAATAAACTGGGAACGTTCAAGGTAGTGAGTCTTTTAATCACCATTGACATCCACAGGCCCCCATCCTAAGATTAATGTTCCAATCTCTCCAACTTTATTTATCTGGCTATCTATTAATAGTGTGTCGCTCCACGGCGCCCGAAATTTAATTTCTTACAATAACATACTTTTTTTTAGGAGATCACACACACACACCTATTCTTTTAGTTTTTAATATTACATTTGGCTTCCCAATTAGGGACCGTATTATCCATTAAATTTTTATTATTACATTTGTCGCTCAAGGGAACAGGGACTTGAATTTAGCTTACTTATTTTGTTATTGATTCATTGCATCTTGATATTTTGTAGTAACACATTATTGTACAATGTTGTAATTTAAAACTTAAATTCTTTGGATGTTTGCTTTTAAGTAAACAGTATTTTCTACTAACATTATTGTATTTTGTACTATTGTGTATGTTAAATGTTTATGGTTACAGCATTACTTCTTCTTTTCTCTTACAAAACCAACATTTTGTATGGTAAGACAGTTTGTTTTATCTAAGTGTCTCAACAGTGTAAATTAAGTGCGGTGAAACTTTGTTTCATATTTAATCTAAAGCAAACTTTAGTTTAACTAAGTAATCTTACTTTTAGTAACTTGAATTGATCTTGTAAATTGTTACTGCATTTTTTAAACTTGAAATTTTCATCAAAACAAACTTTGAACATATCTTTTTAACCTCAAGTATTTTACAACTTTGGAAGTTTTTGTTTCATATTTAATCTTAAGTAAACTTTGGTTTAACTTGGTAACCTTACTTTAAGTAGTTTAAACTTATCCTGTAAATTATTATTGCATCTTTTTACTTGATAGTTTCATCAAAACAAAAAAAACTTAGAAAATATTTTACACTTACCCTCAAATATTTCACTTTTTTTTTAAATTTACATCTTGCTTTGCTCATCAATTTTCGTTTAGTTTATTCATGATGGCTAATGAAGACCAGTCTTTTCCGCCTATTGCTAAAGACCACATAGAATCTGATGGCGCTTGCGCAGATCCTAATGTTGCACAAACTGCTCCGGACATGATTAATTTGACAGAAGTACCACACCCTTTTGATCATATTGAAAGGATTGCACACTCTTCCTCAGCTTTTGCTTTGCACGCTCTGCCTTCGTTTAATTCTATGAATGTTTTGGTTAATGATCATATTAAGAAGAACTTGCCATCTGCAATTAAGTTGCCTGATTTGAAAAAGAGTAGAATTAAATTCGATGGGAAATCTTGTGTTAGGGAATTTATTACTGAAGTTGAAGAATACTTTTTATACAAAAATTTTGACGAAATTTTGTTGGTTGGTTCATTCACGGATTTGCTTAGTGGTATTGCTCTGAAATGGTTCCGCACAGTTCGTTTTCGTATTCCATCCTGGCGTGAGCTTAAGCTTGCTTTGCTTAAACGTTTTGACAGGCCGGACTTCGACTATTTTTTGGAACATGATCTTCGTACAAGGAAACAAAAGAGTTCTGAATCTCTTCCAGACTTTATTACAGAAATACTGGACATGGCTAGTCGTCTTTCTTCGCCATTGTTTGATGCGGTTTTGGTTACTATTATTAAACATAACATGCTACCTATTTACACACCTTTTATATTTGGTAAACCTATAGATTCTGTGGAACAATTTCTTGTTCTTGCAAAAGAGCTTGAAGTTTTTGTAAGTCATAAAACTTTTAAAACTGAAAAACCTACTGTTAAGTCTAATGCGGTTTTATCCTGTTTAAAGTGCAAAAGAGATGGACATCATTATAAGCATTGTACTTCCATACCTGGCGTAATTTGTTTTAATTGTCAAAAGGTTGGAGTTACATCTAAGAGTTGTGATGTTTGTAACGTAAAGAAAAGCTCTAGCGAGTCAAAAAACTGATTAGGTCGCATCGAGCCCCTGTTGTTACTGACATAACCGCGAGCGTCTCGATGAAAGAAAATTTTGCTAAATATCACAAACCTGACGATGCTACTCGTAACAGAGATTTTGCGAATTGGTTAGATTACTTAAAGACATTTTTCAAAATTTATAGATCAGCTCCTGTTTTATTTGTTAAAGATAACGATACTAGACCTTATTTACAATTTTCCGTAGATAACCATACTTTTTCTGGTTTATTAGATAGTGGCTCAAATAGTTGTATTTTGGGTTCCAATAGTCATAGGCAATTCTTACAGTTAGGTTATAAAATAAATTCTGTTTCTAGCTCTGCTTATACGGCCGATGGTTCTTCACAAAGAATTATTGGTACCATTGAATTACCTGTTACTTGTGATAATTTAACTAAAATTATTAATTTTCAAATTATACCTTCTTTCCAACCTGATTTCATTTTAGGATTTGATTTTTGGTTAAAATTCGATTTGGCTAAGGATTTATGGAAAAATATAACTTATGCTCGATGCAATACAGTTCAAGTTTGTTCAGTCACCTCTGTTAGTGAACTTTCTCCTGCTGAGAAACAAAAATTAAATTATACTGTTTCACTCTTTGAAGATATTTCTTATGAAAAGAGAGGCTTAGGTCTTACTCATCTTGTTCAACATAAAATTAATGTTACTAGCGAACCTTTTAAACAACGATATTGGCCTTTAAGTCCTGCAAAGCAGAAGGAACTTTTTGATGAAGTAGAAGTCTTATTAAAGGAAGGAATCATCCAACCTTCTAAATCGCCTTGGTGTTCACCTGTCTTAGCTGTAGAAAAGAGGGATGGTAGTACCAGATTGTGTTTGGATTCAAGACGTTTAAATTCAGTAACTGTAAAAGATTCTTACCCTCTTCCTTATACCTCTAGAATTTTAGATAACCTTGGGGGAGCTAAATTTATTAGTACCATTGACCTTTCTAAAGCATTTTTGCAAATAGCCCTGGAAGAATCTTCTCGAGAAAAGACTGCTTTTGTAGTTCCGGGAAAAACTTTTCGAGTTTGTCCGTATGCCCTTCGGTCTAACCAACGCACCTGCTGAACTGCAGAGACTTGTAGATAAACTTTTTGGACCTGAATTCGATAATACTGTGTTTTGTTATTTAGATGATTTAATTTGCGTAAATTCGGATTTTAATTTACATATAGAGTATCTACATAAAATTTACAGTATACTGAAAGATGCTGGTTTGACAGTTAATTTGAAAAAGTGTAATTTTTGTAAAGATAGACTCCGCTATCTTGGTTATATAGTTGATAGTAATGGTTTGCATACTGATCCTTCTAAATTAGATACCATTAAAAGTTTCCCACGTCCTGAATCTGTTAAACAGCTTCGTAGTTTTCTAGGTTTATGCTCATACTATCGTAGATTCATTTGTAAATTTGCTGATATTGCCTCTCCTCTGACTAAATTAACGGCGGGAAGTAAAAATTCTAAGAAACCACTTTGTTGGAATGATGAAGCTGAGATTGCATTTGATGAGTTGAAGCAAGCGTTAATTACTGCTCCGGTTTTGCAATGCCCTAATTTTGAAAAACCTTTCTTTTTACATTGTGATGCCAGTTCTGTTGGCATTGGTAGTGTTTTGAGTCAAGAGGATGATAATGGAGATCAACATCCTATTGCGTTCTATTCTAGATCACTCAATAAATGTGAACGCAATTATAGTACTACAGAACGTGAATTACTTGCTATTTTAGCTTCAATAGAACATTTTAGACCTTATATTGAAGGAATGAAGTTTACAGTAATAACTGATCATGCTAGTTTAAAGTGGCTTTTAGGTCTTAGCAATCCTAGTGGACGCTTAGCACGTTGGGCTGCTAGAATTTCTCAATTTACTTTTGATATAGTTCATAAAAAAGGTTCTTTACATTTAGTCCCAGACGCTTTGTCTCGTATTGAAATAGCTGCTATAGGAATCTCTGAAAATAATTTAGTCTTACCCGATGATGATATTTATGATCCTTGGTATAAAAAAGTATTTATTAATTGTCAAAAGTCTCCTTGCAGATATAAGAACTTTAGAGTAGAAAATAAAGCCTTATATAAGTTTTGTAAAAGTAAGTTTGATCCTAATAGTAATCTTAATTGGAAGATAGTTATTCCTAAAGAACACATATTAGATACAATTCGTTCTAATCATGATGATATTAATTCTGGACACTTAGGTATTCATAAAACTTTAAATAAATTAAAACAACACTATTTTTGGAAAGGGATGTTTAATGATGTTCAAAAATATATTCTTGCTTGTGATACTTGTAAAGCTTATAAACATACCACTCAACCTCCTTTTGGTATTATGGTTAACCCTAAAAAAGTTGATCGTCCTATGTTGATGCTTTCAGTAGACATTATAGGTATATTGCCTAAATCTTATTCTGGACATAAATATATTCTTTCAGTTGTTGATGTTTTCACTAAATACTGCTGGATTTTTCCTATGATAAATGCTACTACTAGAGTAATAAATAAACTTTTTGAAAAAGAAATATTTCTTAAATTTGGTTGTCCCAAAATAATTGTTTGTGATAATGGTACACAATTCACTTCTAAACATTTTGTAGTTTTTGAAGGGTTTTAACATTAATAAAATATTTTATAATACTTTATACACGCCTCAAAATAATACTGTTGAGAGATATAATAAAACTGTTGAAACTTGCATATCTTGTTTTGTCAAAGATGATCATAGAACTTGGTCTAAATATTTACCTAATATTCAACTAGCTTTGAATAATAGTGTTAATCTGGCCACAGATTTCACACCTAACTTTTTGATGTTCGGTAGAGAACTTATTTTTGATGCTTCTTTACATCGTTTTAGTGATTCTATCGATAACATAGATGAACTGGAAATTTCCAATAGAGTTCACTATGCCGATTCTCTTAATTCTCTTGGTAATATTTTTGTTAAAGTACAATCTCATTTATTAAAAGCTTATCAGCGTAATGCTCGCTATTATAACAAAGGTCGCAAAGTCATTTCTTTTGATGTGGGGGATGTCGTGTGGAGAAGAAGTTTCGTTCAATCTCATGCACCTACTTATTTTTCGGCAAAACTTGCTCCTAAGTTTATTAAATGTAAAATTATTGAAAAGATTTCTGATAATGTTTATATTCTGAAAGACCTTAATAAGGGAACGACTGGTCGTTATCATGTTAAGGATATAATTAAATTTTAATTTGGTTTCTCATTGTTAATCTTGTTTTTTGATGATTTTGATTGAAGGCCACTTTTGATAGTGTGATGCACGTTGGGATGGATGATAGGTTATCGGTGGTTTGAATGTAGATGTATGATAGGTAACTTCTTATAAATTTATTAAAATCTTGATTTAACATTCTAAATTACAACTTAGGACATTTTTTATAAACTTCTTCAACCCACACAGATACATTTTCCATATCGAAAGATCTTATTATTATACTATTATTATCATGTATATTTTTTTAAACAGTCTTGTATGCAATTTTCCTTTGTAAAATTTTGCATGCAATTCCTGAATTGGTGCCTACTACCTTTGTACGTTTTGTTTACACTTGTAGAGGTTTACCTATTTTTTTTATCATTGTGCTCTTATAGTGACTGTCACCCGGAATATTTCGTGGTGCACTTAGGAAGAGCACAGTGATTTCTTTTTTTGTTTGTGCCCGGAAAGTTGGCGGAGTTGAGCCGATCACAACATTTTTTTTGTTTGTGCCCGGAAAGTTGGTGGAGTTGAGCCGATCACAACATTTTTTTTGTTTGTGCCCGGAAAGTTGGTGGAGTTGAGCCGATCACAACATTTTTTTTGTTTGTGCCCGGAAAGTTGGTGGAGTTGAGCCGATCACAACATTTATTTTTGTTTGTGCCCGGTAAGTTGGTGGAGTTGAGCCGATCACAACATCTTTTTTCTTTGCATCTTTAGAGATGTGAAGGTTCTTATACTGTTTCTCACAGTTATATTTTGTTATATTTTGTTCCTGCTAGTCAGTGGCGATGGTGCCTAACTGCACTCATATAGAATTTTTTGGATTAATCTCGTTAAACAGCGGCCTTTGCGCTTAACTGTACTCGAATTAATATTCTTTTTATCCTGTTACATTAAACATATACTTGCTAGTCGGCGGCTATGGTGCCTAACCGAACTCTTATTAGTATTTTTTTTGTTTGTTTGTAAAGCTTTATATTTGCTAGTCGGCGGCTATAGTGCCTAACCGAATTTGTATTGGTATTTTTTTTGTCTTTTTAGAATTTTATACTTGTTAGTCGGTGGCGATGGTGCCCAACCGCACTCAATTGGGTATAGTTCTGTTGTATTGTTTTACAGTGTTAAGCGACTGCTGCACTTAACTGATTCTATAGTAGAACTCGGATTTAACTTGTTAGTCAGTGGCGAAGGTGCTTAACTGTACTCTTGTGGTTCTTTTGACATTATGGGTCGGTTGTGCTAGTATTTAGTCTGCACCTGTAAGTGTTGTTTGTATCAACGCTGTTTATATTTCCTGTTTTTTTTTGGGAAACTGTTCGTTTTACCTTGATCGTTGTTTTTTTGGCATAAAAGAAATTGCTTTCTTTTATTTTTTTTGGGGAGGGATGTAATGTAACGAGTTTTTTTACACCGTTACATGTATTGATGATTGTAGTCGATTTCGGAACGATTTCTTAATTTTATTTTTTTATCTGTGATACATTTCGTATGACATTTTTGGACGTCAAAATTTGACGGGTCACTTTTGCGATCTTTGTTGGTAAATGTGACATGTCTCTTGATTTTTCCTGAATGGAATCGTAACTAATCTAGTTTATTGTGGCGCTTTAATGCCCTAATCCTAAACCAAAGGACCCGTGGAATGGTCCCGGTGGATATTTCGATCCGATTTTTGGTTTCCTCGTCGCCTCCCTACGTCTCTTATACCAAATATCTTCACGGTACACCGAGGGAGACGCGAGTTTATATACCTGGAATAAGCGGTAAGTTTTTCGTTGGTCGATGCGTCCCCGCGTGTCCGAGTTCGGAGTGAAAGCACATCTCAGAGTTCCTTTTTGTCCACAGCCTACAACTGTGGGTGCTTATTCCACCTTAACTTCAATAAATTTCTACTGGCCTTCCACGGGGGCGGATTACCTGAGAGGTACCACCTTCCGGCTCTCGGGGTCAAGCTTCAAGTTACATATTTTTTATATCTTTTTTTTTCCTATAGAACATAACAGCCTTCAGCTGCGAATTTAAAGACAAAGATGCAATGATGATATAGCAAGTAAACTTTATATTAATATAATTGTATACATTAGGCTAAAGGTACAATAAACTGGGAACGTTCAAGGTAGTGAGTCTTTTAATCACCATTGACATCCACAGGCCCCCATCCTAAGATTAATGTTCCAATCTCTCCAACTTTATTTATCTGGCTATCTATTAATAGTGTGTCGCTCCACGGCGCCCGAAATTTAATTTCTTACAATAACATACTTTTTTTTAGGAGATCACACACACACACACACACACACACACCTATTCTTTTAGTTTTTAATATTACATTTGGCTTCCCAATTAGGGACCGTATTATCCATTAAATTTTTATTATTACATATGTTTACCCCATCTTGGAAATAAGGTTGGTTCGTCGGTTCAGAATCATGTACTAAATCCACGGTGAAAGGTTGTGCGCATTGAGAATACGGTAATTGCGTAACACACTTTTAGTAGTAATCACTTACATTTTGACAGTTCAACGATATTCATTGCGTTATTTACGTTGTTGAGCAGTCAAATTTTTAGAACATATAAAGCTATGGATTAGCAATATCCTTCAAAATGTTTCAGATCGTGTTTAATTGCCTGTTACGAAATTAAGGTGCTGTTCACTTTTATCTATAACTGTAAACTAACCTATATGTGTAAACTAGATTTTGCCCGCGACTAAGTTCGCGTGGAAGTCGTGAGATACTCGTACACAATATACTACAATAACAGCCGCATTTGTATAAACTTCCTTTAGAATTGGGCAATCAAATACAAAAAGAATTTTTTGTATTTTCATCCAATCCATTCTTCCGAATCCGACTAATGGTTCCAGAGATTAGTGCGTTCAAACAAAAAAACAATCTCTTCAGCTTCATTATAAGTATTAGTGTAGATGACAATGTACAAACTGTTGGAGTACCTATTTAAAAAATAAAAAAAACCTACTTGAATGGGTGTTCAGATGTGAATGTCTGCTGGTCTACAGATCCGGTGGCATCATTCACGCCCTCATCTTCTTCCTCAGTCTGCATGCAGCGACGTAACTCCTGGAATCTTCGACGGCCTTGTACAACCTGCAAATGAAAATATATCTACTGTTGTAACAGCAAAGTGTAACATCACAGCAGGTCAATATCAGCACTGTTTTTTTTATTTTAGTATTTTTCTGAAATTGGAGCCGTTTTAGTCTTGCACTCATTTTCTCAATTATTTTGTTACTTTTTGTGTTCCATTTTTTATTGTTTATAGTTTTTTTTTTTTTCATTCTTAGTTTAGATTTTTCATAAGAAAGTTCTCAGTAGCAACTTGACGTCTGCATTTATGACAATTCAATGGCAATTCAATTTTTTTCAAACAAGCTTCTTTTTAATCATGATAACAAAAATCACAACAATATTACTTTTGTTTTCTGAGCAGATATTGTAAATTCTCCGATGATATTTGTCTTATATTTATTAGAAATAATAATACTTAAATATTAACAATATTCATATTTAGGGGAAAAATGGTTCATTAACACAATTTTCTCTTTTTCGTTGTCTTCCTGTAGTTTGGTACTTTATCAAGTATTACATAATGTAGCATAAATTAACTTAATTCCTCTTAATAGTATTCAGTGAAGTTGAAAGCTACATTACACAAGATAGTTTTACAAGTTTTGTCTGCATAATCTTATAGTATCCTAATAATATTATAAACGTGAAAGTTTGTGAGTGCGGATGGATGTTTGTTACTCTTTCATGCAAAAAGTACAGAACGGATTTGGATGAAATTTGGCACACAGATAGTTTATAACGTGGATTAACACATAGAGTACTTTTTATCCCGCAACTCCCACGGGATCAAGATTTACGCGGGTGTAACTGCGGGGAGAAGCTAGTAGTAAATATAAGTATTACAAAAGTAGTAGAGCTAGACTCACACTTTTCACAGTAGTCCTGTCATCTTCTGCTGCTGCAGCTCCTGTGGCAAGACTGCTGATGGTTCCTGGGCCTGGTAATGAGGAGTCTGTTTTCGACACCGGTCCCTTGTCCTTGTCCGGAGCATCCCCACTCTCCGTTATGTTTAAATTCTTGCATAGTGATCTTCTGAAATTGACAATTCATTTAATTTCAATAGTAGTTTACATACTATTGAAACTCAAGCATAACTTGGTATGGTCCATGCCACAGATAAGTGAAAATTAAATTCATTTAAAAATATGTACTTATGCAATAAAAGGAAATAATGTTATGATTAAAATCTAACAACATACACACCAATTCAAACTGCTTACATCAATATGTAAGTGAAAACATTGTCAATACTGCATCCATAAGTGGGGCGAATTCATAATTAATATGTAAACCATCACCTTATTGGTAAATCATGATGTGGTCTATTAACTCATTGTTCTAGTCAAACGAGCGAGTCTCGCACCGATGGATGACTGTTTTTTTATTTGTTTAAACCCGTCGCTAGCGCCAAGGACGCATATCAATAGCAAAATGAAACATCTGTTCGAATCATACAATTCCTATTTCATAACCGATTATTACCACGATTTTTCTTGAAAAACACAGCTCCTGATTCGACATTCATGTTCCTATATAATCTAGTGTGCAGTAAAAGGCTGTACATTAAATCTACAATATTAAAACAACAGAAGAGTTAACGTTTTTGCTACTTACTTGGAACCTTTATTGGGTGTGAACTCTTCAGCATCGTAAAACTCCTCTGAATCACTGCTGTCGCCCATTGTAAACCGGGAAACGTGTAGCAGCACACACAGACCACAATTTCACGTAAAAATATTTACATCATCATTAATTTAAATGTTATTTTTTTATAAATTATGAAAGTTAGAACCCAAACCGAATCACTCAACCCATTTGACACTAGTATGACAATTGTGACAGCTGACACTGACACTGACTGACGGTCTTTACAAATTTGACATTTGAGCTTGATGCTGTTCCATTTCACTTGTAAATTACGTTTAAGGATGACAGCGATGCGGACGAATACTTCGACGCCTATATGTCTTTTTGTTATTGTATATTTAGTTACTTAGTCATTTAATTAAGTACCTAGTGTATAATAGTCACTTGTGTTTATTATTATTAAACTTACAAAAATAAAATACACTTGTCATTTCAGAAGATCACCTCTAGCGCTGAGAGCGCGGTATCGCCGCCGTCGCGCTGCGCCGCGCCGGAAGCGTCCGCCGCCGCACTATGGGACCAAACGGTATTTTCCATCTCAAAAATGGTTTGGACAAAAGTCGTAATACAGAAACCGTTTTGATTGGTTTATATTCTAAGATGACAGAGCTATCCGAAAAGCAGCAAAAAAAAATTAACTTACAGCCAAACTTTATACTTTGATAATTTTATATTTACTAGATTATTCGTTAAGGAAGGTCAACTTAATATATTTTCTATTTTCTCAGGGAATATATAAGTATTTTACATTTTTGGATTGCTCAAGATCTCTAGTTTATAACTGCGTTAGGTTTTTTATGAGAAATATATTTATTTAATTTTTAAGTGTCATAAGGAAAATTTCCGTCTTTTCAATTTTCTAGTGGGATTTCCTTGTTACCGATGGCTGCCGATGTCGAGTTAATGACATTTTTAAATTCCTTAACTATTCAATAGTACAAGGAAATAAAAAAAACCTGCGTCATTACTGCGCCATTTCTAGCTAGCAGCAAAAATGTCGACCGAAAAATATTTTCAAATAAGATATTTAAGATAAGAGAGAGGGTCATTTTAACCACACGTTTGATTAAAAATAATACTGCATAGTTCTTATCTGTTGTGGTAATTATAATCAGATTGGTTACAGCATTCCTGTGAGAACTATTTTCATAAATTTTCTCATTGGTTTTGCACAAGTTACTGAAACTAGGGTACTATAAATACTCGGGTTTTCAGCGTGTTCGTCAAAGTGTCCGTATACCTTCCCTCAGTAACTGAAAATTTCTGAAAAAAATGAGTGAATTCGTTTGTTTTCGACGCGATATATGTGCTCAGATAATAAGCGGGAAAAGTACTTCAGATATTGAACATCATTTGTTGGACAATTTCCATTTATCAACAACAGATGTGAATACGGTTATGCAAAGTATACAAAGAAATTTGATAACAATTTGTTACTAAAAATGGGTGAAAGCTCAAAGAAAACAAGATCGTTTCGAGAGCCAAAATGGCGAGTTTAAAGTACCATTGAATTCGTGCAGGACCTCAACATCTGCAAATTCTGACTTGAATACATCTGCAGATCGTGGTAGACCAATAAAACCATATGACGCGTGTTGGGAGAGTACAAAAAAACGAAAAAAACTTGGAATCACTCCAGGAATATGGAATGGGGCATGTGCATTACGCTTATGTACAAGGTTTGCGATCTATGGGTGCAAATGACGATGCTTCGATTGTGAGTAATTTTAGAAATACTGAAAAGGAGGAGAAAAAATTCATTCTTCGAAACCTTTAACGGAGTCCAGATGGTGTACCTTCCTATACCAAATAAGAAGCATTATGTACATATATTGAAACCGATCTATCCAAAGCTCAATATTCCTACCCGAGGCTGAGACTTGTTGAGAAGAGAGGCTGAGACTTTTTGAGAAGAACTTAGTTTCTGTATTTCCATCATACCAAACTTTGGCTGAAGCAAAGAAGGATGGATAGCAATCCTTGCGTTAAGCATAACCGTAACGAATATAAGTGCCAAATAGAACCTTCAAGATCTCTTAGATCATACTGCCTGTCGTATTATAAAGATAGACTCGGTGTCAAAAAAAAAACAGCCGTCTCAAGCTGTATAGCAAATAGGGTTGCGATGGATCCTCGGGACAAAGTGAATATAAACAAGTTTTACTTGAAGAAAATGAACAAATATCGGACGCTAATATGTTTATAGTTTCACTTGTACCATTGAAACTAGTGGATGAAGAAAGTAAAGCAGTTAAATGGCAAAATCTGACATGCTCTTCAGTTAGATATTGTAGACCCATTACTCTGGAATTAGCAAAAGAAACTCCAGAAAAAACTTCAGCTATTGTAAGTGAACTCGAAGCAAAAATTAAAGAATTAACTCCAATGCGAACGCCTGCAGCAATAGAAGGTAATATTATAGAAGTGAGGCATGAGCTGTTCATGACTATGATCGACGGGAAAGTTGCTCAAATGTTAACGCAGACACCATCGAGTGCTTCCTCGAGCAACTCCTAGACAGATGAACGATCTAACAAAAGTAACTGCAAGAATTGAGAATGAAGATGCGTTTAAATACGGACTGTCTACCTTACATGCGTGTTTAAGATGTATGGGAATGATTCTGCATATTTCTTAGGGTTTAAAAAGTGGACTGCATAGACTCCAGAGAACAAAAAGATTAAAGAAGAAAAAAAAGAAGTACGTCCAAACTCGTTTCCGGGAATTGCTTGGTTTACACATTGATAAACCTCGTCAAGGTTCCGGTAACAGCAATGATGGAAATACGGCAAGGAGAATCTTCCAAAACTATCAGTGTTCTGCAGAAATCACGGGTATTGACGAAGAGTTGATCAAGAGATTATACATAATTCTGCAATGGTGGCCCAGTGGTAACGGTCCCGACTTACGAGTTGTAGGTCGTGAGTTCGAACCCAAGCAGGCGCTTTACTTTGTGTAAATAATTTAATCACCACTGCTCTCAAAACGGTGAAGGAAAACATCGTGAGGAAACCGGCATGTCCTAGAACCAAAAATCCGAAGACATGTGACTTCTACCAACCCGCACTGAGCCCGCGTGGTGGATTACGGCTCACTACCTCTCATAGAGAGGAGGCCTGTGTCCCAGCAGTGGGAACGTTGTATGCTGTTAAGCTATTATGCTGCAAACCATGTCATCGGGATTTTCTGTAAACGCAGTAAAGTTTGGTGAATATACGCTGGGGACTGCACAGTTATATGTGAGTAAATATAATGCCATCTTCAGTCCATAAAATTCTTATACATGGTGCCAAAATAATCGAGCATTTTGCAGTTTTGCCAATAGGCCAATTATCTGAAGATGCTCAAGAAGCTCGTAATATAAGAAATATAGGTTAAATCACGCTCGAATGTGTTCCAGATCAGCCACAATGGACGACGTTCTGCACATCCTGTTGTATACTTCTGATCCATATATATCTAGCTTAACTAGAACAAGTTTTGTGATACCAAAAGAACTACTTGACGAAGCTAAAGAGCTTTTAGTATTGACAAGTGATGGTTAGAATAATGTGTTTCTTTTTCATGAATGGTATGTTTTTTTAAGTTAAAAACTAAAATGCTAAGTTTTTTGTAAATCATTTCTTTTACTAATTATTTATTTGAATTGCCCCTATTATTATAGTGAATTTTTATATGTGTGCACAGTGGGCCTAAGTTACTATGGCGACTTGGCATGTCCCTTTGTTACTGCGCAACGACTCGCCTCAAAGTTTGAATCGGGCTGTACCTTTATTTTACATGGAGCGACTGCCTACCTGACCTTCACAACCCAGATAGTGGGTAACACGATACCCCTTGGTAAGACTGGTTGTCAGACTTTTGGGCTTCTGGCTCCCCTTAACGACTGTCAAAACTCTACGAATGACAGCCGAGGCCAATGGCGTATCGTGCTTTCCCAGGCACCGCACGGAGGGATCTCGTTATGTAATGGATTGTCGGCAAGCGTAGTATCTTAATCTTCAATCCCCGTTCGGCTGTTATAATTTAACCAAGAGCCCCTCAATTTTCTCTTTGTATTATTTATATACATAACATCACGCCTTGTTTCCCCGAAGGGTTGGGCAGAGGTGTACCTATAGTACACCCACATTTCGCCAGTTATGTTTAAGTCCCATGTAATAGGGGGCGAGCCTATTGCCATCTACCGGGCACAAACCCAGACTTCGGGCTGCTACTGAGAAATTCCAGATAGAAAATCCCAATAACACGTTGCCCGACCTGGGGATCGAACCCAGGACCTCATGCTCAGCAGTAGCGATTGCGACCACTAGACCAACGAGGCAGTTATATACCATAGATTTTCTAAAACATGCATGGTTCTTGTTAGAACCTTTGAATAAAGTATTTTTTTTGTTACGGGTCAACGGGTGGTACTTAGGTCTGTACTTTGTAACACCTTTTAAACAACATGAATGCAATAAATAAATAACTTACTAAGGTTTTTAAATTAGAATTTCGGGTTAAATTATTGAATCAAATAAAAATATTGAATTCATGAGTGTTAGGTACTACGAATTGGCGTTTACAGATGCTGTTAGCTGTACCTATCTAAGACACGATTCATAATGTGATAATAAAATCTACCTTTATTATAGGTAGGCCATATCTTCATTACTAAGTAATACGTTAGACGCGTTTGTGGCCAAATTCCTATTTTTTTCTGGAGTTTCGTTAATAGAACGTATCCGCACTACATGTATGTCGCCATCCGTAGCGTCCATCAATTTCTGTAACGTAAGTACATCGGGAACGCAGGCAGACGCAGGACACTACAAAAACTTTACGGAGCAAAGGACAATGAGTGACAAATAAGTTTCCTGAGACCTTCTGTCTCAGGAAACGCATTTTCCCAGAAACACGATATATGTAATACTTTTAGAATGGGTTTTCCCGCGTTTAGTATAGTGGGTCTGTGAGGTTAATGGCCATGAGGTGATACATTGTTACTGACGTCATTAAACAAAGTAGTTTTAGTAGTTTTTACGTTAACAGCCATAGGATAGGTAATAGCTGAAGATCGGTTATCGATATTAGATAATACCTATAACTATGCTCTAAGCGATAAGTTAGTGTACCCTACTAATTTGGTCTAGGTAGGTAATAACCAAACCTACCCATGAGATTGGGCATTGGGTTATAATAGAAACTCACAAAGTATGTAAATATGTTTACAAAAATATCAAAATCAAAGTGAAAGCATTTATTTCAAAGGCACTTTTAAACGCCAACATATACATAAAATAGAGTTAATACTAGTCGCCCCTTCAAAAAGGTAGTTTCGTATGTACTCGTATATACATAACTTAAATAAACATACCATCACGCCTGTCATCACGACTTTTTTAGAGCATCGTGGAAATTACCGCATGCAGTGACTCCCTGTTAGCTAAAGTCGCAAACTGGAAAGTTGACACTGAGTCTACCATTCTCATCGATCACCGAACTATCACCTTCGAATTGTCAGTGGGCAACCATGTACTGCGCGTCACACATCCCACGACTACAGTGTATAACGTCAAGAAGGCAAAATGGACCCGCTGCTCTGAGCTCCTTTGCATGACAATGGTGGATATAGGCCTCACCACAGAGGAAGTCGAGACAAGCAGTGAACCGGAGATGTTGGAGAACCTCGTCTACAAGTACCTACAATAAGGCGATTACCAGAGCCTGCGATGAGGCGATTCCAAAACTTTCTCAGCGTAAGTCTACCTATAAACCACAGTGGTGGACCGATGAGCTGGAGTCAGAAACAGTTCTGTAAAAACACTCCGTAGAAGGATACACTCCGCAAATCCCAGGCACACAAGACACAGGCGATGATTTTCACGAAGAATAGAAAGTATGACGAGCCAAAGTTCTCCCTCTCAGGAAATCTACTAATAAACATAAGCAGACTTAAACTTCTTGGTCTCACAATATATGAAGTACTGACATTCCTCCCGCATCTCGAGGAAGTTACTAAGAAGACCACCAACATCTTTAAAATGGTGGCGACGGCCGCACGAGCACAAAAGGGGACTCACCGCGAACATCCTGAGGTTCGACCAGTCCAGTGTAGATACACTGGATTGGTCGAACCAGTAATCACCTATGCAGCGAGCTCTTGGGCGGACGTCGCTGGGAAACTTTATGTAAGA
Source organism: Dasypolia templi (assembly GCA_963555695.1). Classification (NCBI taxonomy): domain Eukaryota; kingdom Metazoa; phylum Arthropoda; class Insecta; order Lepidoptera; family Noctuidae; genus Dasypolia; species Dasypolia templi. The sequence goes on from OY743147.1 coordinate 4,500,912, forward strand.
AAAAAACTGAACACCATTACCAAGTTGTTCGCCATAAAGATATCAATAGCCCATAGAACCTCCTCACTTATCGCTGCTGCCGTCTTTGCCAGATTGATTCCCCTAGACTTGAGGGCGGCTGAATGCCTCCAGCTCTACGAGGTAAAAAGAGGGAAGCCCTGGATAAACTCCCTGGTAGGAAGCTGGAGAGGCGCGCGTACCCCTCAGAACTCCCACATCCTGCTCTGCGGGTTATTCTGAAGTTCCAATATTTAACCAACCCGCAAGACCTAGAGCATATTGGAAATCACTGGCGCCAGCTTTCCACCGACGGCAGCCAGATAGAGGGAAAGGTTGGTGCCACGGTTTCATGCTGGGACGAGGAAAGTGTGAAAGTCGCTCCGCTGGAGCTGAAGTTGGCGAATTACTGCTCGGTGTTCCAGGCTGAAATAATATAATAATAATAAAAAAATCGTTTATTTAAGTACAAGGGACACATTTACAATCGATACCATAACAATTAAAAAGAACACAGTTACTAATATGCCTGAACTAGGTTGAACCTGTGTTTCAGGCTAGAAAGTGCAAAATTACTTAATATAATAAATTAACAATGAGTACAAACTACAAACTAAATTAAAACTTAGGTAGATAACAGTATAATAGCATGTTGGTGGATCTATTTGCAGACAACAAGTAGATCTTCTGTGTGTGCATAATCAATGGTTAGTAAATATTTATGGATAATTTGTTTACAGCTATAATTATTTAATTTATAGATACTTAGTTTTCTATTTGATTGATTGTACAGGAATGGGCCTAAGAATGTAAAAAAAAATAGTTTTTGGTGCGCCACCCCAAGAAGTGATACAGTATTGTATTATAGATTGACATAGGGCCAAATAAACTTGTATTATTAATATTGGATCTGAGATAGTTCGCAATTTTTTTAAAACATATATTAGTTTGCGCACTCTATTAGCTAGGCTTTCAATATGTTTTTTAAAAGAGAGTGTATCGTCCATTATTACCCCCAGGTATTTTATGTTGCTCGTTTTGACGATAAAGGGACATTTACACATGTTGACTGTTCGGTTTCCACATTGATGGGCATATAAATGAGGGTTGGTAATGAGTTGAGGCTTGCGCATGGAGAAGTGAATATATTTGGTCTTGTCGGCATTTAATGTTAGTAAATTGCTTTAGAGCCAATTTCACAGTATTAAAACCTAGTTGAGCGATTTCGAACAGTTCGCTACTGGTTTTAGCGGTGAAAATTAACGCCGTGTCGTCGGCATATGATATAATTTTGCCATCTTTAATATGTAGATTACACAGGTCGTTAATATAAATAAGGAATAGCGTGGGGCCCAAAATACTCCCCTGAGGAACACCAAAACCAGTATTCTGCTCATCGCTCGTAATATTATCTATTCTAACACATTGGTAACGGCCCTATAAAAATCAGTAAAAAGTTTCAGCGGCGTTCCCCTTATTCCTATTGTCTCTAATTTATTCAGAAGGATAGAAACAGACACCGTGTCGAAGGCCTTGGCTAAATCGAGGAAGACAACCAATGTCTGGTTTCCTTTGCCGAGCTCTTCTGAAATATAATCAGTCATGCTATGTACCGTATCGGCTGTCGATAGTTTGGCTCTAAAACCAAATTGCACAGGGGATAAGATGTTGTTTTTTTCTAGGTAATTAACTAGTCTACTGTTTATAATTTTCTCTAGTATTTTTCAAATAGAGGGGAGTAAGGATATTGGCCTATAATTATTAACTACGCCTTTATTTCCCGATTTAAAAATAGGGATTACAACTGCCTTTTTTAGACAACTAGGGAAAATTCCTTTGGAAAGACAGATTCGAAATATATGTGTTAAGGGAGGTACCAAAATCTGCTTAAAGTTTTTAAGGATCTTATTGCTTATATTATCCCATCCAACTGCACAATCATCTTTTAACCCAGAAATAATTCGGATTACTTCATCTTCATCAATGTCTAACATAGCAAAAGATTTTGTGTTACGGCTACTGCATGATTTTTTTAAATCTGGTAGGTCGCAGTATTTCGGAATCTGTTCGGCAAGAGTTTTCCCAACATTTACAAAAAAGTTATTAGCATTGTTAGCTGATAAGAGTGGTGAAGGATTATTAAGCAGAAAACTCGAATTTGATTCACGATGTTTAGACATATTGGTGACGTTTTTAATATGTTTCCAAAGTTGCTTGCTGTTTTTACCTGCTTTATTTAATTCGTTTTATAGTAAGTATTTTTTAAATTCCTTGGGAGATTGTTGCAATAGTTCCTGTATCTTTTATATACTGTTTTTATTATTAGATTATCAGGGTATCTCTTAGTTCTCTGATGAAGTTTATCTCTGTGTCTTATACACCGAATTAGTCCAGGAGTAATCCATGGTTTAATATTGTAAAATTTCTTATTTACTGTAGAAACTGTCGTGTTACGTAATATTGCTTGTTGGACATGTTTTATTAAGTACGATAAAGCCAAATTAGCGTCAGCAGTATTGTAAACTAGGCTAAAAATAGACGCCATCTTGAGGGCACTCACATACGCGGATACGCCGCTGAGAGAAAGCCTCCAATATCAGCTAACATTATATCGGACTCCAGATCAGCGCTGGAGCCAATTGCTGACCCTAAAACAACAAATCCTATCGAATAAAAAATTCAGAAGGCAGTCTCAGACGCAGGACATAAAGACACAGAAATTCACGTATTCAGGGTAAAGCGATACCCGGTAACGAGAGAGCTGATGAACTCGCCAAGCACGCTGCTCTACATAGAATAACTGCTCCGGTCTATGACAAATTTCCACTGTCCTGCGCAAAGTGATCCATCAGGGAGTCTACGCTAGACAGCTGGCAATCCCAGTACCTAACCGAAACAAGTGAGGTCAAATGCATACGGCTGTTCTTCAGTGACATCAGGGCACTCCAAACAATCTGAGAGCCCAACTGTTTACGGAACACGGGGGTGTCCGAGAGTACTTGTTGAGATTTAAGCTGTTTGGGAGCCCAGCGATGATACCTCCGTTGAAGTGAAACATATCCTCATTGACTGCTCTAAGTTCACACGGGAGAGGTACGACTTCGAGCAGAGGCTGGGGCGCCCCATAGATGTTGTTGAGGATCTGATTGGTGACGACAATTGCCGGACCCATTTCGTGGCTTAAAATAATAAATAGATTTTACTGTCTCAGCAATATTGTATAGCTTGAGAATTAAGTGCCAAATTCAACATTGGCAATAACGTTATGTGAGCCAAAAGTGTGGTTTTAGCCGGTAAGAGTCCGGCACTGCCCAGGCTGGCTTATGAGTAAGGCAGTCTGGGCGACCATGAGGATTTCCCACTCCTGCCAACAAAAAAAAAAACATCAGGCCTGAGAGAAGAGAAGGGTTAGGCAGAGTACCACTATAGTACACCCACATTTCGCCAGTTATGCGTAAGTCCATTAATAGGTGGCGAGCCTATTGCCATCAACCGGGCACAAATCCAGACTCAAAACCATGAAAAATGTAACTGCAATAACACTTTGCCCGACCCAGGAATCGAACCGAGGACATCATGCTCAGCAGTAGAGCGACTACTAGACGACCACTAGACCAACGAGGCAGTCCTGCTCACCTGTTTATTGTTAGTACTTACATTATAAGCAACTATACATTTTTATTCTCCGGGCCTCGGCTGTCATTCATTGAGTTTTGAATAACTGGCAAAATTTGGGTGTACTATAGGTTAGACCTCTGCCTAACCTGGGTTTACAGGCGCGATGTTGTGTTACAAAATAATGTTTTGTTCCAGGAAAAAAAAAACGAATGACAATTTAATAATTTGACACCTTTTTTGAAAGACCTTATTAAATTGCCGTATTGTTCCCGTTACGGTCGGCGCATACGCCACCAACCCTAACACGAATGACCGGCCTCCACATCCTTGCTGCTGAGGTCACCTGACACCTGAGATCCTGAAGCATTGGCCTAACGGGAATGTCGTCCTTGCAACTAAGTGAATCATTAAAATACGTGTCTACTTAATTGAAAATTATGATAGAATATTAGACGGAATGTTCGACTAGTTCAATGTCAAGTTCAAAAAAGGAAGACCTCAAGTCCAAATAATATATTTAAGGATTCTTAGTATGTAATAATAAGTTTAATTATTGAACCGGTTTCATACAAGTAATAACTAGCGGTCGGTAAGGTAGGTGCTTATTCAATCACAAAATAACTAATACTTACTACTCCGACTAGTGACGCATCAGCAGTTTACAGCATCTGCCTACCTCCTCCGAAAACAAGCGTGATTTTAAGTTTGTGTTTTATAAAGCGGTGGAAAGTGGTGGAAGCCGGGATGGCTGTATTTATGAAAAGCGAAAAAGCATTTTTTTCTCTTCTTTACTCACGGAAACGATTGACTGGTGAATGTTTTTACAGGCGTTTCGTAGTTTTTCCAAGATTTTCTCGACAGTCTAATTCTTTAATTAATTAACTAAAGACACTCAAGGCCTGAGTTTGATTCAGTATTGAGTAAAAATGTGAACGAGCACAGATTCCAATGTCAAAACTTCACCGACCGATATGATTACCGACCTCCGTTACACATTCATTTCCCGAAAAAATCACAGTAGATTTTCGAAGCCACTAGCAGAATTATTGTCACTTTTATCCTTAGTTGCATGCGAGGATGGTTTAATTTTAAGAGTAGGAGAGACCAGTGAAATGAACGGATTGTGTGAAAAGTAATAATGTCCAGGAAAGTAGTGATGGGACTGTGCGTATATAATTGGAGATGTGAGGAAGACAGAGACATGCATGTCAATTCTGCACAAATCTCACCGTGAAGACTTGCGTGGAGTGAGCTGTCAGTGTCATCACATCTTGGTCAATACCCCTAGCATTTGTGGCACTGACTGCTCACTCCACGCTCACTTTACTTAAGTTTACACGGTGAGATGATTACAGCACTAATGATGCTGTTTGAAGTAAAAAATAGAAGTACATACTCGCAAGATATGACATGATAAATGACGAATGACAAATGACTATTCTTGTATTTTAACACGTTGCCTGTCCGTGCATTATATATAATGCATTTTTGGCTGCTGCTGTGACGTCCGTGCTTTATTTATAATGCAATGAGCCTATTCTTTTTGACTGGGGTTTTGTAGACTGGACGTGCGAGCTACGTCTTTAATATTTTGCAGACGTATGAGCAGTGAATTGGGAATAATAAAACACCAACGTCCCGCGAATTTTTTTTTATTGGTTGGGTACATGAACTGGCTTATTGAAAAGCATTATTATTTGAATAAAATCCTCTGGCAATTAGTGAGATTCGTTATAACATTGTAAGCAAAATGGTTTTTTGCATGGAATGCACTCGGTTGTAACTTGTGAAGTCTTCTTCCTTGCATCAGTGGCTGTGTATAACAACAACCAACGAAAAATTCGAATGATGTTTACCAACGAAAAGATGATGAAGATGTTGTAGGTTTTAGCGGTAAAAATGACATTTATGACATATATAACAATGATATGAAAGAAAAACAATAATAAGTTCATAAAAATGTGTTTATTGTCTATGGATATAACGAAAATTTTCATTAAACGTCCGTGCATTATTTGTAATGCACGGTATTCTAGCTGTCACGTCCGTGCATTAAAAATATTGCAATGCTGAAATTCAGTAAATTCAGAAGTTTTATTGAAAATCATTTGTATATACTTCGTAAGTACATAAAATTAAAAAATTTGACCGAAAAAAAAAATTGGACGTCACGACAACCTTATCCAAAATACTCTGGACAGGCAACGTGTTAAATGATTGTAAGGACATTCGACTGCACGTCAGTGGTTACATTCTCCTACTGGTTTCGTTCATTTGTTTCATAGAAGATGTTACATAATAGAAGAAGTCTTCTATCACTGCAAGAAGATGTAGACTACAGGTACGTACTGAGTACCTACATAGGTAACGAACGATAAGCCTCAGGTATTTCTTAGGGGCTACCTTTTTTTTACAGTATTAAGGTACAATACCTACTTGTAACTTTAGTATCTAAAGGGGGTCTTAGCAATAAATATCTTATAGGTAATATTTATGATCTCATATCAAGTTATCACAAAGTACTTTAAAGTAGGTAGGTGCGTCGCGCAGTGTTGTTTTGTTATCAGGAACGAAAGTTTATTATATAAACATAGTTAACTTAAATACTGATAAATGTCATGCTGAAAACAAGATAAAAACAGACCACTTTAATATGGTTGCCAAGCAATTTATGCTCGTCTCAATCATAAATGCTGAAATGGAGCTGATGGTGGCTTCTTACCATCAGCGCCAGTTCTGCTCTTATCGAGTCGTGGAATAAGTACTCATTATTGAGTAGTTCCGGTTGTCATCTATGGTATGCCTTCCTAGAGAAAATGCACGCGAAAGAGAGAGAGATAAATATACCTAAATTGCGTTGTGTATAAATTTGAGGATTTTCTTCGATTTCGATGGGATCCCCTCATCAGATTCTGACTTTGTGACAATGGTACCATCTCTAGAGCATACCCAAACTCAACGTCAAAGCATTTATTTCAAATAAACCAATTACAGGCACTTTTGAATTGAACGTTAAAAAAAAAGAACTTTCTAAATCGTCCTACAATTGACAGAGAAATCGGTGATTTTATAAAAATATACATACAGCCGAACATAATAGCCTGCTCCTATTTCAAGTCGATTAAAAACGGTTTTTACAATAATAATCATAAGTACCGAAGTGTTTGTTAGTAGGTGAAATGAGCTTGGTACAGTCGACCGCACGTCGGTGGTAACACTACGACCTTGAGCTAGCCTAGCGTAAGCAGTACGGCGCTACAATAGATTATGAGGCCTGCTTACACTGGCTTCGTTACCACTAATATGCACTGATGTACGTACGTGAATACAGTTACTATTAGCATGACCACGGAAGCATAGACCACATGACATAGAATAGATAAAATTACAGATTTATTTTATTCATCTGTAATTTTGCCTATTCTTCCATCGACAAAACTCGTTTCTATGGTAGACATGCAACGCGTGCTACAACAAGCGTGGCATGCGTGGCTTGACCACTTCTACCTCCACCTACCTACTAAACGAAGAGAAGATAAATCACGTTCTTAACAAAAAATCATTATTTTATTTTTAAACGCAAGGTGGTTCTCAGGCTAGGTGGAGCGACGATCTTCGCAGGGTGGCTGGTAGCAGCTGGATGAGAGTTGCCGAGAATCGAGCTAAATGGCGTGCAATTGGAGAGGCCTATGTTCAGTAGTGGACTGCTGTAGGCTTATGATGATGATGAAGCATCATACTGAAGCGATAGCGATTGTAGAAATGAAATCGCCCCGAAGCGAACGCCATTTGTCTAGGCCCTCTGCTACGCACATAATATCCCAATGTATCTAGGTACGTATTAAATAAATAATAGTTTATTGTCAAAAAGAAACATATTATGTGGGTGTAATATAGGTACACCTCTGCCCAACCCTTCGGGAAACAAGGCGTGATGTTATGTTATGTTATGTTAGAAACATATTAGTATACTACTACTACACTATACACACTACTGTACTATAGGTACACCTCTGCCCAACCCTTCTGGGATTACAGTCGTTATGTGTGTGTGACGAACAAGACGCTAACTACGCTGCAGATTAAGTCTGTAAGCCCTGCCTCTTAAACTACGGTAACTAATAAAAAAGGTAATCAATTAGGTGATAGACATAATTTTAATACTAGAAAAAAGATAAAATAGATCAACCATTTTTCAGAATATCTAAATTACAGCTTATATGGGGTACCTACTGTGATAAATGTTACAACAAAATACCTTGTGATATATTGCAATTATATGAAAGAAAGTTTAAAACTCATGTTAAAAGTACACTTTGTAACCAAGCATATAATTACAAATTAGAGTATTTTATCCTAGATAAGATTGCTTGGAAACATGCTGGTCCTGCTCCATAGGACAATCTAGAGGCTAGACAAAATGACACTAGTTGCTTATCTAAGGTAGAATTGACATCAATTATCCTTAACTTAATAAGTATTATGTTTTCAATTTTAAAATTTTCAACTGCAGGCTGTTGTATTAGATCTTAACCTTTGTTATGAAGTGATATAAAGTGTAGTAAAACACTAAAAAGATATACATAGAGAAACTAAATTTGAAGAAAGTTTCCAAGAGGCGTGTCGTATTGTAGAACCTTTGGAGATCCTAGAGCAGGCACCCAGAACAGCCAAACATTCAACTCTAACAAACGAAGTCATTGAGGAATTTTCGAAAAGTAATCCGAGGAGGCTTCTTATAATAATAATAATAATTAGCAACACCAACGTCAACACGTCACGAAAGTTTAAATTATTTTCAATTTCTTATATTCATTTTAGACACAGTTTTTATATTTTCTGAGTACCCCTACAAGCCTGAAGTCCAAAAAACAACATATACAGTATAATGAACCAGAATAACACAGAATTTCTCGCCATAAACTGCCGAATTGGAGGTGACATCTGTCATGTCACCTCGGAACATGTAAATAATGAATGTGTATGAAAATTAACAAATGTTGACGAGATCAGCCGCACGCCCACCACCTCCGGACTCTTCGCCCAACTCCGCCTCGCCGCCGCCGATATCCAGCCCCACCGTGAGTGCTGTGACGACACCGGCCGCGGTAGTTGCGTCGAGCTCGAGCGACGAGTATTTTTCCCCGCCGACGTCGCCAACACCTGTTCGTCGGCAGGGGAGAGACCGGCCACCGAGGAGCTTGGGACTTAGGGGCCATCCGGTCCCGAGCCGGGTCCCCGCTGCAGGTGGTTGTGTGCAGCTCATGAGATGGACTCAGTCTATGAACGAGAACGTCATGCGCGCATATTATGGGTCCACAGAGGGGGGAACTCACTGCGACCGTGATAGGATGCTGCCTCTTTTTCAGGAACTAGAACCAACCATCAGCGTCTCGGCCCAACGACTGTCGGATCAGGTGCGGGTCATCCAACGCAATCATAGGTTGGACGATGCCGCACTTGATAGGCTGCGCTCAGAGATACTGAGCAACCTTATCGTCTCGACTCCGGCACAAACCGCGGTACAAGCGTCAACCATTGATCTACCGCGGTCCAATCATGGTATTGAAGAAGAAGATGATAGGGTTACCACAGTAAGTAGCCAATGCAACGACCGATTGAGGAGCGCACTGGAGGATGCGTTTCGCGAGTATAGATCCACTCCGACCGAACTTAAACCGCGATTACCACGCCTACCTATGCACAAAAAAAATAGGGCGCTGGTGTGTGCCCTGGACTCGCAACTTAAGAATGTGTTCGATAGCAGCATCTCGTTGATACACACTCGATCCTGTATTGCGCGGCTGTTGCGGCATGTCGTTTAGCTAACTTCAAGTTTCCAAACTGTGACGGAGCTGCTCGACCAAAACCATCCATACCAGCCTGGCAATGCAGGATCGAGCGTCGTATCGATGGAGCCAGGGTACTCATAGGCAAACTATACTGTTTCAGGGAGGGCAATACAAAACAACGAGTGATGCCCTTTGTGAGGCGGGCATTTTCGGGGACTGAAATAAGCCCTCGAGAATACATGTCCCGTGTCACAGAGCGCATTGACTTCCTGAAGCAGAAAGTTTGTGCATGGGCGAGCCGTATTCGGCGGTATAAGCGGCGGGTTGATTGATACACGCAGAATCGCATGTTCCAGAGCGATGAAAGGTGGGTATATAGAGCTTGGGAGCGACCTGAACAAAATTTGACAGACGTGTGCCGCCCGGATAATGCCGTCACAAGTGCATTCTGGCGCAGCATCTGGTCAGTACCCGTCTGTCACACTGAGGCTGACTGGATGCAGGATGTCGAGCGAGTGTGTGAAACTATACCAGAAATGGAAACAGTCCTAATTACGCCATCAGACGTTGCCAGAGCAGTCCGTCCGTTACCGAATTGGAAATCGCCAGGGCCGGATGGATTACACAACTTTTGGTTGAAATGGCTAATTATTTATTTATTTATTAGGGACAAAAAACAGTTACATGCTACAAAATACAAAGAACTACTTAAACTAGGTTTTAACAAACACGTAACCCACACCATTTATTAGTTCGCATACTAGCCTGGCATATCAGTTTGTCAGCCTTAGAGCTGGGTCGCTACCGCAGTTTCTATCATCAGGCGTTACCCACCTGCTCCATAAGTCAGGTAGTCCCACGGAACCCAAGAATTATAGACCAATCACGTGTTTGTCGACGATCTATAAACTTCTTTAATCCATTTTGAGAACGAAAATTAATACACACATTGACAGTAACTCGATTATGTCTGCCTTTCAAAATGGATGTAGGAACGGGTCCCGAGGGCCAACAGGTTCGTCGCTCCCGCAAGGATCTGTCGACATGCTGGATAGATTATAAGAAGGCCTACGACTCGGTGCCACATACATGGCTTGTGAGGGTGCTGGAGTTGTACAAGATAGAAGCAACTCTACGCACCTTCTTTAGGTCCTGTATGGGGCAATGGAGGACGGTCCTTCGCTATCCGGGGTGTCAACAGATTCAGGGGAATGACGAGCCTGTCTGGATTAAACGGGGAATATTTCAGGGCGACAGTTTGAGTCCACTTTGGTTCTGCTTAGCTCTGAATCCTCTAAGCTCACTGCTGGAGGATTCAGGTCTAGGCTATCCGTTGAAGAGAGGTGGTCAGGTCATATCTCACCTTCTGTTCATGGATGACTTGAAAATCTTTGCCCCCAACAAATTGCAACTGATGGAGCTACTGAAGGTAACTGAAAAATTCAGTAGAGTCATCAGAATGGAATTTGGTGTGGACAAATGTGCAATCATGCATGTTAAGCGAGGTGAGATTATGGAATCCGAAGGTATTCAACTTTCGGATTCCATACACCTTAGATCCCTCTCTTCATCCGAAAACTATAAGTATTTGGGTATGTCGGAAGCGTGAGGCATCAACGTTATTAACATGAAGCAATCGTTGAAGGAGCGCTTCTTTGGCCGCCTGAAGAAGGTATTAATTAGTCTTCTTTCAGGCGGAAACAAGGTGCGCGCCTGCAATGGTTGGGTCATGCCGATTTTGATGTACTCTTTCGGCATACTCAAATGGACCCAAACCGAACTCGACGCCCTGGATAGGCGGGTCCATACACTTCTGACCGCAAATCGGATGCATCACCCACGATCATCGGTGATGAGACTGTACATCCCACGAAAGTGCGGCTCGAGGCTTTTTAAATGCGAAGACCCTCCACAACCGCGAGGTGTGCAGTCTCAGCGAATATTTTTTTTAAACCGAATTGGGTATGCACCGCGATGTGGTCGCAGTGGACAAGGGGCTAACCCCGCTCTACATGGCTAAAGGGAACTGGCAAAAACCTGTAGTACTTACTTCCGATGACCGCAAGGCGGTATGGCAAAGCAAGGAGCTTCACGGGTGCTTCTATCGGGCTCTTCATGAGCCTGATGTAGATATCCTAGCGTCCGTATCCTGGCACCAGCAACATGCTTTGAAATATAAACTTGTGGATTCTGAGGTACCGTATTACAAGTATGAGCCCGACTCAGTTCTCGAAAATGACCTTGTCACGTTGTACTGGGATCGGTCTATCATTACTGACAGGACTATTATCGCTAATAAGCCTGACATAGTACTGATAGATCGATTAGCGCGCCGCACAATGATTATCGATGTTACCATTCCACATGACGAGAACCTCGTGAAAGCTGAGAAAGAGAAACAAATTAAATATCTCGACTTAGCACACGAGGTTGTTTTGACATGTCGAATGTGAGCTCGGCTGTTATTGTGCCGATTGTCGTATCGGCCAATGGCCTGATGGCAAAAAGCCGCGACCAACATCTCTCGAGGCTATCGTTAGGCGGTGGGATCAAGGGCCAGATTCAGAAGGCAGTACTCCTCGATACGGCTCGCATTGTGAGGTTGGACCCCGCTCCCGCTACCGGCTAACCACTATTTTTTATATTTTTTAATGTTATTTTTAAGTTGTTTTATAAAAATATTTAAAAATGTAGCAACATAAGGATAAAAATTAATAAACTACATAATAATAATTCGTTTTTATTCGGTACAACATAGGAACCACTTTTTGTTAGTAAAAACTTAAATACCATGACTTATAAACTAGGATTAGTAATAAATTTAAGTACGTCAGTAACACTTACTGAGTCATGTACTTACGAGGCACTTCAGTCGGACAATGGTTCCGCATGAGATGCCTGTTATGCGTTAAGCAAAATAAAGTGTTATGTGCTTTTTTAGTACATACAAACCTTTTAAAGTCCAGACATAATCTTGGTATCTGACCAAGATTATGTCTGGACTTTAAAAGAGACTGTGACCTCTGAGTTTGTTTCGGCCTTTCTTCTCAGAGTAGTCAGATAGGAAACGCCGATCTCATCTAGTTTATAAAATATGATTGACGTGTAAAAGTGTTTGTACAAACCTACAGAAATAAATCATTTATCATTTAGTGTTGACTTTGCTAAAACCTACCCTCAGCGTTGTCAGACCCCCCCACACGACGATCCTGGACCCGCCACTGAGATAGGGATTATACAACTGCGGACTAGGTAGAAGGTATTTGGGAACTGTGCAGCACGACTTTATATTGCATGACACATGGCTATATGCCGACATCTTTCTTTCTCAACAATCACTTTTCTTCTGATAAACTAAGAACTACGTCATCATCAACCTTACCTTTGCCCGAGTATGTAGGTTACGACTGCCGATATAGCCTCCACAAGTCCACAACCCAGTTACTGAGTACTACGATACCCATTGGAAAGACTGATTCCAGTACTTTCGGGCTTCTGACAACCCGTAACGACTTTCAAAGATCCACGAATGACAGCCAGGATCCTTTCCGAGGCACGACGGGATCTTGGTTTGTAAAGATGGTCATCCATTCACGGACCAGCCCCGGCAAGCGTTGCTCAATCTGATGGATCGACTCCTGCGGCTATTATTACTTAGCCACAAACCTTAGTACCTAGTTAAGTAATAATTATTTAGTTACCAAAACATTGTACTATAATACGTGTAGTTAAATAATAGGCCCATTGGTTGGAGGGAGATTAGGCTGTTTTGTCCTCGACATGCGTCATGCATTCGACGCTGGTATAAAACAGTTGACCTCCCCTCTCGCAGTTATTCTCTCTCACAGTTCGGAGTCGCCTGCTCGCATCGTGTAGTGTTTCAGTGGTCAAAAATAAATAGTTTAAAGAAACGTAAGTTCATATTGTAACTTTTTTGTGTTGTGATGATGGATTTTTGTAAAAACGTTAAAACATTATCTAATTTTTTAGCTGACCGTTTTGGTTTTCCGAAAGGAAACAAGTTTTGAGGATAAATTTTCATCAATTAATGTTATTTCTGAAGCAATTAAAAATAATTGCTAGTGTGGGCTTAGTTTATTATTTACATTTATAGGTATAAAAATCCATAAATAATTGAATACCTAGTTTATTTAGAAAACAAAACTAGATGTTAAGATTTTCTTATTTTTTTGTAAGTTTTAGTTTGTAATTTTCACATTTATTTCGATACTATTATTATGGCTCATAATTAAGCACACGCAAATAGCATTGATTGGATTGGACATTGCTTAAAACAAGCGCAGTGAAAGGCTAAAGCAAACTAGTCCAATTTGTTTGAAACGAAAGACCCAGATAAAAGTAGAGTCGTGTCACACTTCCCACACGAAGTGTAAAGTAAAATTAAGTAATACAGTTTAGTGGTCTTAAGAAAGTGCCGCGATATCTGCATGAGGCATTACTACTACTTGCTTTGAATTGTAATTGGTTAGTATAGGTAGATACTTTAGATTACAGCACTTGGTAGTCTGCATGATAACTTGGTTTTTAGGTAAATGAATAAAATAACTTCGAAGTATTCTCAACTTAACTGTACTTTCTACAACATAACTAAGCTAATTTGTGGTTTTCATTTTCATTTATAATGATGAACTACTGTTGTACTTTACAATTTTACAACGACACTCATATTTTTGGGTTTGTTGTGTACAATCATTTGCTTGTGATGTTGTCTGTACAAAGCGTTACGTCGTGTGTTTTTTTTTCAATAAACGCACTGTGGCTGGTAAATAATTAGGAAGGTACTTTTAAGTAGGAGCTAGCTAAAATACGTGTTTCCCTAGTTTTATCATCAGCAATATTGAACAGAGATAGCTTTTAAAAACGCCAACAGCCGGTTTTTCCCGGCAATTTAATCTATAGCGACAGGTTTTGAATGATCTCATCAGTTGCACATTTGCAATAGATAAGAAGCTAGGTATAGGTACGCACCTACCTGCAATTTATTTGTTTTATGTATGAGTGATTATCTAGTTTTTGCTATGTACCTACCTACCTACCTAAATGACACACTTATTTATGGCAGATTTTTCAATAGTCAGAAAACCTTTTAATGTAAAATAATTATGCCAGTTTGACTTAATTCCTACACAAAAGTTGTCAAACCGCCATATTTATTCCGCAAATGAAAGACACCAGAGCGGCAATTCCCGTTTTTTAAGAAAGTTCGCATTCTAATCTGTCTCAAGCTGTCAAAAATACAATCAATTCACATATATTTTTGACATGTCACTGAGGTGAGATTGCGACTTGACTTTGAAAGTTTTTTAAGTATGAGAATTGACCTTCTGAAGAATGATAAATCTTCACCTAAGTAATTAGGTAGAAAAACAAAAAATAATGACATATAAAAATTGCATCATTACATTACACTGCATTATTCTCATACAGTTTATTTGCAGAATAAAGTAACGATTTATATTTATACCAATACGTACATATCTTATCTTATCAAGAGCATAGTCATCATGACGAGTTTATGGCTTCATGAGACGATTCCAATCAGAGCTCAATTAAAAAAAACGACTGCGTTGGTGGGCTCAATCTGAAATTGAACTAAACTGTATCAGACTGCTTGAAAAGTGCGAGTTTTGAACTTTTTAGCTTTGCTGTCGGGCCTTTTTTTAAAAAAACTGCACAATCATAGTGATTGTACAATTATCATTGTAATTGAGCACGTCAAGGCCACGGTTCAAACAGCGAACCAACGCCGTTTATTACGTATTCCGAGCTATGGCAATAGCTAGTCATTTTTTGTTGACATTCCAACCAGATGTAGATAATTATGTATCCCTACCAACATAATGTCCGTTACATAGAAATCTACTGTGAATTTTAAAGCACCTAAATCATAATCACATTTAGAGTAATAAGCCTCCTTGGGCTTCTTATAATTAGCCTTCTTGCTCGCTCCCTCAGGTAAGAGGTCACCACCTACCCACCCATACAAAGACTGCTCTATGAACATTTTCTCGGGTTGCTATCCATAATTAGGTGAAAATGAAAACAAACAATGTCTTATAAACAACTTAATGGCTATGGTGTCCCGTGAATAAATCGGAATAAATAGTTACCGTAATTACTTTTCAGCGTTGAACACTCACGTTACTTGTAAAGGAATGCGTGAAAAGATAAAGGGTAGTTAAGTATCCCAAACATCACAATTTCTTTGGAAATCTATTAACAACTCTGGAACTGGGGTACTTCCCGTTAAGAAACAAAACTAGGTCATCAGCTTAAAATACATAGACTCAAGCCTTCTTCCCATGGGGGTAGGCAGGCCTTTTGCCTCGTTCACGTTCATACAGCTTAAAATATTTGCAAGGCCAAATAGTTTAATTATAATAAGTGATACCACTAACAATTGTATTACAGTAGAAGACATGTGTATCGATTCGAAATTGTAACGTGTAAGGTAACAGAGTTTTTAAATGATTACTTATTTATTGGTTTCATGTCGTGCGTGGCGTGAAATCTTACCAGAATTAAAAGAAAGAGTATTTATTGTAGTACTGGGATTGTGAATATCAAAACTTTTTAGTATGATAGTGACTTGACTAAAAGTATTTTTTCCTTTGAGTAAAAGTATCTGTTGACAGCTTTGTCAGTTAGAAACACAGAACCAACACATAACACTATTACTCCTAGCGGGTCAGAAACAGTCGGAAAACATTTTGCATTTTGTATTTCAAAAAGCAAGGTTTCGCTAAAACAACCATGGCTGGAGAAGCAGTTAACTTTCGAAGGTGTTTAGTTATTACTTTATAATGTACCTCTTAATTAGTTTCCCTTATGTAGAGCAGATTGCCAACCACTAACTTCCTCTTGCTGTCCAAAGTAGCCACCTACGACAGCCTCTATAATACATTTATAATTTAAAAAATTTGTCTCTTTTCGATCCTAACGCCAACTTGTATATATTTAAAGGCCTCCAAGATTCTATTACAGAAGTCATCTCTTGTTTAATATTGTACCTACCCACGGCCAGCAGCCACCAAACGGCTTGCTGCCACTGAGCAGTGAGGTCCGCAGACCCGTTACCAGGGACTACAAGCTCCTTTAATAAATGGGTCAGAATTAAAAGTGTTACATTTTGAATTGATTACAGAATCAAACAATAGGTAACACTTATGTAGGGTGACTGGTAATAAGTGACCGATACTAAAACACATGATTGCACTTATCTTAACAAACAAGTTTCCCAAAGAAACAATTTTTAATAAGCTCTGACCCCAATTAGCCCAACAGATTATTGAGTACCTACCGAGAATATTAGCTGTTATCAGCTGTTACTTGATTTATTTACTTATCCATTTTTACAAACAAAACTATTCCTTTTTTACCATGCATTATTCTTTTTTTCTTTTATTTTACAACCGTACTTTCCACGCGCGCGCCAGCAGTTGTTATACTGGTGTGATTGGAGTCATGCTTTGGTAAAAAAAAGAAGGGAGTGTTTGTTTGTTATGATGAGTTTAAGTATCGGTCACTTATTACCAGTCACCATAGATACTTATGTATTTTCCAATGTGTTAACCCAAATTACTTACAAAAGCGAACCAGTGATGTATGTGTACATAATAACATTAATATGAGGTTACACTGATTCTCTAACATTATTTTATTTGTTACATTTTTAAATGTGTATCTTAAAAAAAAAACTGTGTTATAAACTTTAAACGGATACAGTTTGAGTCCGTTACAGACTTAAATTACCTACTTTTCGCCAAGATAAGAAATATGCTAATTGAAATTTCTCATTACTAAATTAGGTAGGTACTGGGAAGAAGGAAGTGAAATGACCAGAAAAACCCTGAAAAAATACTCGTATAATACTAACTTGAGTCACCGCGTGGCCTTAAAAACTTTAGAATCGTTACCCTTTTTTGTTTGACCTGACCTTGCCTTTTGTTACAACATTCTATTACAACTGTTTGATAATTTGTTTGATTAGTTGTCCACGTCAATACCGGTTGCACCTTCAGTTTGTTTTTGCCTTTTTTTTGTGGGTGCTTCAGCAGTTCCTTGTTATTTTTTTTAGGTTGAGAATGGCAGGAAAAGAAAAGAGGCCATACCCAATGCATGGGTTGATTCCGCGCTGAAATGATGATGAAAATTAAATGCAGTTAAAATGCTCAAATTCCTCGTAAGGGCAAATGGATCATATGTATATTAATCGTATCGTCCCCAAAATCACCGGTGTCATGACTGCCCAGGGGATCTTATTAGCTGTTTCAATGCTACCCATCTTCATCAGTACGCTATATGGGGTTCCCCCCGCTAATCCGGGACGGATGGTGTTTCGTTTTTTTTCTTCTCAACAAGGCCTTGCGTTTTTAATTAAGTACTACCAAAATAACTGCTCTGATAAAATATGAACTCCAAACATATTTAAAATAACGAATGTTTTAATCGTATGATAAATGTAAGTGTCGTTAGGTAACTCAATGAACGAGTTATTCAAATTTATGGATTTACAACTTTTCGGATACATCCGGTTAGACTAGAACCCAGGCGTGGATATAGGAGGGGGGAAGGGCAACGTACGCTTTTGACCAAATTGAATCTACCAGGGGCGTATTTACCCTAGGTCTAAAAGGGCCATGGCCCGGGGCGGCAGGCGGCAGGGGCGGAGCGGCTTTTATTTTAATTGGATAGATTGTCTGAAGCAAAGTTAGAATAAAAGCCAAAAATCAAAAAGTATCCCCGATTGATCTGGCGGTTGATCTACTAGAAGAATGTGTTTTAAAACAATTCTTGACATCTCGTGAAAATAAACAAAAGGATTTGAAGGAAGCATTTCCATATACTGAAATAGCATTACGCGTATTTATGTGCACTGCGGTGACAATTGCAGTGCAGAACGTTTGTTTTCCGTACTTAAAAATAATAACAAATTTTCTACGTTAAGGAACGTTTAAACAGTTCAGTTATTCCTTAATATACAATGTGACAGGGCAATTGGACCTATTCCTTGAAAGGGGTTATAAACACAAAGTAGGTCCAGTTAATTAAGGGTCAAACTGGATAAAATAATTCCGAAAAAGAAAAACCGAGCTGTTACGGTTTTTCGATTTTCTTTAAATTTTCTGACTTGTTACCAGGAACAATTCTTTATGAAAAAAATGCTCCACACTAAACATATAATTGATTCTTTTTATAAATGAAATGAAATGATTCGCAAGAATTGTAGTTCATTAAAGATGATCAGATTTTTTAACAATTTGTAAACAATTCGCTAAAACTAGCATGCAAAATTAATGTTACATTAGTTATCAAATGAATCTAATAAAAATTCGTACATTCATGGAAAAAACTAAAAACTAAATTTAATGTCGAGTCCCTATTTGTCCAGTTATCATTTAATATATGTCAGCGTGAACCTTTTAAGTTCAAATACTCATTCACAGAATAAAATGGTTTTTCTATAAGCCATTTGAATAACGCTTTTTCAAAACGGCTGATTGGCAATTCCATATAAGATTTTGGTAGATTATTAAATATCCTTATAACCATTGGAAAGCAAGTAAGCAAGCTTAAATTTTTTGTCATCATTAAAAAAAAATGCTTGCCCAAACCATACATAATCTCCGAAATAAAAGATCTTCAGTTGAAAATCGAAGAACCGTCACAGCTCGATAACCACCCAGTTTTGACCCCTAGTTTACAAGTCTTAATTTATCTGCTGGTGGGCTCTAGTATAACCCTTTTCAAGGAATAGCAGAAATTTCCCTGTCACCCTGTAGAAGCTGGCTTGACCAAATCCGTTAATATGACAGTGTCATGGAGAATTTCGTTAGCCAATCTGTCCATCAAAAAAAATAGTGTTTGCATTCCCTAACATCATTCTCAGCCCACATCAACACACTGCTGGATTTTATTTTATAATGCAAAGTTTTTGCTTTTTTCCGTTAATTTATGGGGCGACAAACCATAAAGGCCCAGGGCGCTGAATCTTAAAATACGCCACTGGAATCTACAACTCTAAATTAGACGTAAACATACTTTTACAACCTGTATTTTTACTTAGGATACAGTTTATTACTAAGAATTATACAGATATGTCGTAATCATCCTTTAAAAGGGGAGCACATTGAGTTTAGAGAATTCGCCCCTTGAGTGAAAACCTAGATCCGCGCCTGTGGAAGCCGACCTCAACAAAGTTGAGAAATGGAAGATGATGAAGAAAGTATCTATTTGTCTGTAGACCGGTGAACTCATCCATAGTAATGATAATGAAAACTAATATAGGCACGTATTATGGCTTATGGCTAAAGTTTCTTCAATTTATATTTTTTTATGTCTCCAGCGATATGCCCATCGATCTGTACTACGTGCCGGGCTCCGCCCCCTGCCGCGCCGTGCTACTCACTGCGAAGGCGCTCAACCTCAACCTGAACCTGAAACTTGTGGACCTGCACCACGGAGACCACCTCAAGCCAGAGTATTTGAAGGTGAGGCTTTGATTTAAACCATGATTTAAATCAAACGATTTTTTCAATAAAAATCAATGATTTAATCAAACATTTTTAATTTCACTTTCTCTTAAAGAAATCAACATAAAAAACAAATTAAGAATTTATAATAAAGTTACAAACTAGGGTCGTTTAAATCGGAGTAAATCAATATCATTTTTAATAATATTTGAATAAAAAAAACTTGTTTTCTATCCTTTTCAATTCCCAGTCGGTTTTGTAACTTGCTCTGAACAATTCCAAAGGTGGAAAACACTCTTTCCAGAGCAGCTGATGAAGCTATCGCCCCAAACATTTGCTTCATTGGTTAAAGAATTGACTGTTCCTCTTCGTTAAATATATTTTTCTGTGACATCCAACCCTCTAGTGGTGTCACATTTTTTACTATTTCTACTGCAAAAATTACAGTTCTGAATGGTTTTGATTTTGACTTAAGCTCTACTATCAATGGTAGCAAAACCGAACGATCAGAATGATTTCGTGCTTCCTCCAACGCACTTTCTTCTTCATCATCTGTCAGTGTGAATTCTGTTTGCATTCACATGTCAGACAAAAGGGAAATCCCCGCGCTGTGTCAGCGCAAACCCTTGAGGGTGCGTTCCGTTTTGCGCAAAAATATAGTTGAATTAAATAATAAAATTAAAAATCAAAAAAAACCGTGATTAATTAGGATTTTTTCAAAACATCGTGCTTTATTCGATTTTTTCAAAATATCATGATTTTTCCTCATCCTGCTTGGAACTAGTTGGACTTCGTCTTCTACCCAAGAATGGTCAGAAAGCATATTGAATTGTTCCGTTGCTAAAAAGGGTGGGTTCTATTCGTTTTGGAAAGCTCATCATCAACATCTTCCTCTAAAAAGCACGACTCTGTGCCTATAAGCCGAAAGCGACTGCGGTACCATGCCGTAACTTATGAAGTGCCCTATGAACTTCGATTAAATATTGATCGAAGGTATGAATATGTGTGAATATTGAATATTGAGCCCTACAATACAGCTAGCTGTAGGAGTGCGCTGGAAGTTCTAAGACCGGCCTACTTTTGGTAAAGCTGCGGTTGCCTTTATCAACCACTTTGGCAAGAATTTCTACCATGCAGGGGCGGCGTCGTCGTGGCGGCGCTGAGTTTGAATTGACAATAGGGATGATGACGTATTTTTTTAAATTTTATGTAAAAAAGTTGTTTCCAAATACTACAAAATTCCGAAGTTATAAACCTTTTAAAATAAGTGTTAGACAAGGACAAAACTATCGTAGAAGTGACGTCACGACTATGTAACTTCATACTAGCGCCGTACATACTTACGGACAATGTACTGTGCTAGTATGAAGTAATATAGTCGTATTCACATACCGCGCAGTTACGTAGTCACTTATCGGGCCACAAAAACTTTTAAAGGGTGTATCTTCTTCATATTTACGTCGATTAAACAGATTTTTTCGATTATCTCGTTTTTACTGTGCCTCCATTGAAATAACATTATTTTTAAGAACATACATACATACATACACTAACGCCTTCTTCCCATGGGGGTAGGCAGAAACCACAGAACGCCACCTGCTACGATCCTTACATACTCCTTTTGCCTCGTTTACGTTCACATACACGCGCGCCGGTTGCGAGTGCTACGCACCTGACCTTTCTGAAGAACATCACCAATAAAGTCATTATATTTTTACGAACATTTTGAGTATTAAGTGCCTTTAGAGTTACGTGAACAACAACAACAACAACAACAACATCCATAAATCTAGACGCTCTTGCTTACTTAATTAAACACCACAGGTTTCACAATTGTGGTCAGGATTAAGGAAAACGTAAGTGTGTCCTTTTAATTAACCAGCAAATAATTCGAATACCAATGGAAAATTTCCTGTATGTTCGCAGACTAATAGATATATACACACCCTATCTACCTACCTAAAGAGTTGCTTCAACTAGGTAGACAACTTTATTTTTTTTGGTGTTAGCTGGACATAGTTGTAAAATTTAGGTGTAAACTCAGAAAAATAGTCTTTATACATAACATCACGCCTTGTTTCCCCGAAGGGTTGGGCAGACCTGTGTACCTATAATAGTACACCCACATTTCGCCAGTTATGTTTAAGTCCCATGTAATAGGGGTCGAGCCTATTGCCATCTAACGGGCACAAATCCAGACTTCGGGCTGCCACTGAGAAATTCCAGATAGAAAAACCCAATAACACGTTGCCGGACCTGGGAATCGAACCCAGGACCTCATGCTCAGCAGTAGCGATTGCGACCACTAGACCAATGAGGCAGTCTTTTTTTGTTCGCATGATGGAACGCAAATAAAGAAAAGAATTTGAAGAGCTAGGAAATCTCATAGAGAAATATGCTTAGCGCGTAGAGTTGAAAATCCAGCAGTGTGTTTTTTCGACGCGCTGTTGACGCGACCCGATGCTTTCTGTTGGATTCATAATGCTCGGTTCAACACCGAGAGTTGAAAATCCAGTCCGCGTGAAACTCCCGCCGTGATTTTATTACGTCCGTGGGAACGTGGATTTGGGTTTTATCTAAAATTATGGCTGGAGGTCACCGTGACATGACATTATAATAAAGGCATGACACGCAGTCGAATGGAAAAACAACCAGAGTAGCAGCGCCAGTGGAAAAAAACTACGGAAATATAAATAACCTCTACCTATTAGGTAAACTCCAATATATCTACCTATTATATCTAATATATAAGGCGCCTATTTCAGTCTCATTCAACTTATAGTAGGTACAGAATGTTAGGAACCCATGGCAGTCGGCCAGCGTTTCCTATCGAGGTAGATATCTAAATTGACATTAACAACCTGTTTTCAACTCTAAATCTCAAAGCCTTAGGTGCAAAATACCTTAAAAGTAATTGAAGGTCGCATAGACAGTCAGTGATGTAATTTTGTAGTAGGAATTTAGAGTCGTTGAACCTTTATGAGGACAAAGTGCGTTTCCATTGCAATATTATAGTTTCATGTTTTAAAATGTATGTAATCACTTCGTCGTAAGATCGGGCGGACCCAAGTCCGAATGACCGCTCGTGTGAATGATAGCAGATTTTATGCTAGCATATATCATGCATTTAGAAAATAGTTATTACTTCTTTAGTAGGTGTCCTACAAATAGTTGTCGGATTAAAATGTTTCTTGTAGTTACAGTACAACTGGATAGCGTACTAGGTAATTGCTCAATCCGGTTGAGATTGTGATCTTAAATTCGTGACTCAGGACAAAATATCATACATACATGAAAGTTTCGAAGTAGATGTAAAATAAAAACATGCACGCTTATGTTGTGAGGCCACCTTCCGCAGGTAATCGAAATCAAAGTCCAACCGGTTCCTATCGAAAACGTAATGACTTTGAAACGGAATGCGTAGATTCAGACAATACGAGTTTGGACCGGACGAGTTTAGATGAAAACCTAAGAGAAGTAATCTGAGAGTGATGTTGGCTAAAATTATGACAGAATAAAAACTTTCGGTTAATTTCAGTACAAGTGATGGTGTAGTTGGTACAAGTTGGTACAATACATTAAGCCAGTTTACCTCTAATAAGGTGGACAAGGGTCTGAGCTCGTAGGGCAATAAGGCATGTACCTATTGTAGGTTTATTGAGCCTTACCATATAATCAGCTTGTAATTTTCGACGTTGTGGCAGTTTTTAATTTTTTCGTTCTAACTAGGACATGCGTTTCTCAAGATGTTTCCTAAATCACTTCGGTGATAAAATAAATAGTTTCGTGGCTTTGAACCACGTCCGAACGTAAGACGGGCCCGTTAATAGATAACGGGCCCGTGTTACGTGCGGACGTGGTTCACCACTGTTCTTCTAAGTAGCTACTGTAGTCGTACTTCATCTGCTTTTTAGGGTGACTAGTGTTGTAATTCTAGCTGTTAACCTATGGGCTGATGACCTTGATGAAGACTTTCATGCGTTCTTTTACCACGTTACACATCCGGCCCCCCTAAATGTAAACCGACGACATTGTAAAGGTCGCGGGAAATCGGGAATCTGCGGTTGGTGCGGAGAGCATAGGACCGGTCGTAGTGGCGATACTATGCCCAGCAGTGGACGTCTTAGATAATAATTATGTTGATAAGACTTTAACAGTGTTCTTAATTCCCCAGCTCAATCCCCAACACACAGTGCCGACGCTGGTAGACGATGGCCTGTCTATCTGGGAGTCGCGAGCCATCATCACGTACCTGGTGAACAAATACGCCAAGGGCAGCAGTTTGTATCCTGAGGAGCCGAAGGCGAGGGCTCTGGTGGACCAACGCCTGTACTTCGATATCGGCACGCTGTACCAGAGATTTGCTGATTATTTCGTGAGTAATATTTGTCATGATGATAACACAAACAACAACACACCCCAGCACACGTGAACATAGTCTGTTTGCTCTTCTTGTCCTACTAAATCCTGTAGTATCTTTTTACAAGATTGTGTTCTATTGATCTTGTGATAGTACAACATTCAGATCGACCGCTTGACTTTTTGCTACGCAATCTCGGCTCCTAATCTAACTTATATTATAAATGCGATAGTAAGTTTGTTTGTTACCTTTTCACGCCTAAACTACTAAACCGATGATACATGATAATCATGAAAGCGCTATGTCTTTCGAATCATGATTGAATTATATTATTAGAAACTTTAGTAATGTGCTAAGAGTATTTTTTTATATAAGTATATAAAACATTTTGTGCGTTAATAACCTGGATTATTTTCGACCTCAACTTGTGACATAAAACGGACTACTTCATCACTAAAAAACTATGTTTCCAGTACCCACAAGTCTTCGGCAGCGCGCCCGCTGACAAGGAAAAGCTGGCCAAGATCGATGACGCGCTGCAGCTCCTCAACACATTCCTGGAAGGTCAGAAGTTCTCCGCCGGCCCAACCCTCACGGTCGCTGACCTGAGTCTCATCGCGACCGTGTCCAGCTTCGAAGCCTCTGACGTAGACTTCAAAAAGTACCCCAATGTTAAAAGGTATCATTCCATATATCAGTTTAAACGTAGGGCTTGCGCTAGGTGGCTGGTTGCAGTTGGATGAGAGTAGCTGATCGAGTTTATTAGCTGAATGGAGAGGACTATGTCCAGGCTGTGAACAAAGTGGCTTGGCTAGGCTTATAATGATGATATAAATACTTATACTTACAAACTGTGAATAAAAAAGGCTGTTTAAAAATCCAGTCAACAAGGCACGTCTTATATTGTTGCTGTTATTTTTGTGTTGTCAGAAAAGAAACATTAGTTGAACCCTGAATAATGATGAAACTACGGAATCTTAATGGCTCTAGACAGAAAAATAGCATGAAAAAAGTGAAGTTTATACAATTCTTCGATTTAGTGTATTAGGATAAGATATCTGATTTATTTACAGAACATAAAGATTTATCTACGAAATTGTCTCGAAAAGGCGATTCAATCAATTTGATTTGAGCATGCTTAAATCATCTTTTAGGTTTTGTCATTTGTAGTTTGAATTGAATGAATAAATGAAAGCACCGGCATCATGTTTCATGGTGCTACAGAGACAATTGCATATCAAGGAGTAGACCGGGGGCTCCGTAGTGGTAGGGAAGACGTGCCCTTAGGATAGGAAGGATTGCGAGCCATACCGAGTAGGTATTGGACTAGTGGAATAACAGCCATCACTGTATCAATGCAATGCTATGTGAAAAAGATTATAGAAAGGGATTGGATTTGGAGTTTTGTCAGTCACCGTAGCTAGGCATTAGATGATGCCATCTGATGCTTAGGTAGCAGTGGTGTCACTTTACTTAAGTAAAAGAGATTTATTTCCCATTCTTACGATAAAATTAACTTACAGATGGTACGAGACAGTTAAGAGCTCTGCGCCCGGCTACCAGGAGGCTAACGAGAAAGGTCTGGATGCCTTCAAGGGCCTCGTCAACAGCATGCTGAAGAAGTAACCTACATATACCCGAGGCATTCACTCCATTCGTTTATACAGATGACGAGTCCAACGAAGGCACATTATAGGCACAGAATTCATGAAACGTCTTCATGAAAACTGAGCTTTTATTGAGCCTTCGTTGACTAACAAAACTTCGCACCTAAGTATTCTGCAGTTTTCTAATTTCGTCCTTTTGATTAGTATTTTATGGAAGCTGAATACTTCAGATATTGTCAGTTTTTGGATAAATTAATGGAGCTCAGAATACTGATACACAGAACATAATGCTGTCACTAATGTTTCACAAATGTTGTTTTTCAAGTTACACCGTTTTACATTCTCAATTTATTATTATAAGATTAGGTTATAAGGCACGAATAAAAGGTTAATTAAATATAATTTTAGGCGTTTTATTTTGAGTATATAATATAATAAAAATACTTGTCATAAGCGGCAACAAATACCACGCCTAAGTTGGCGTACCCAAGCCAGTCACACTGCAAGCTGTCTGTCACGTGCACGTGCCGAATGTTTTATTTTGGGCATAATCGGAAGTAAAATGCCAGTTTGCGTAGTAAAACTGTGTAAAAATAATACTACAAGGAATAAGAAAAACACTGGGATCACATACCATCAGTAAGTATCGTATAATTTCGAAATTACAGCATGAAACAGGGATGGCAACATTAACCTCTTTTTCAAATAGGTTAATGTTGAATGTAGCCATGACTGACTACTGGAAAAAAAAATACATATACCTACTTTCACAACAATGCTCTTTATTTGCAACTATAAAGGTACTTCCACAATTATGCCTTTATTATTTTTATGTAAAGGGTCGTACACACTGGCGCGACGCCACAGCGCGACACAAAGGCACCGCGTGACTCGCGACTTGCGGTGCCTTTGTGTCGCTCTGTGGCGTTGCGACGTTTTGTGGGAGCCTTAATATTAAAATTTAAAGTTTTAAATTTATTTAAATGAAGTGACTTAGGTACTCGTACCTTGGTTCCTGACTATATCGTGCCCAAATTATTTCGCTACGTGCCACTTATGGCACGCGTGCCATTGGTTCGCCATCCCTAGCATAAAATAACATGAACCCTAAAGGCTATTTAGTGTTGCCGCGTATTTAAGAGTCAAGTTCCCCGTGGTTTACATTTTTATAAACGGTGAATTTATTGTTTTTGTATTTTATTATATATCTTATTTCATTTATCTATCCTAGTTCTATAAATTATTTAATGTTTATCTTTGTAATCTATACACATAAGTTATGGCGTAAAAATGTTAGCTGACACTATTTTATGGGGTTATTCTACCCATGAAACTGAACAACTTTCCCCAAGGAACCTGATCGAAAAATGACAAAAAAATATCGTCTTATGTGAATTATAAGAAAACAGTATTAAAAATTAGGCGTATTCATTGATTTTTTCTAACCTTCCTTTTTTCTAAAGAAGAAACCTACGCCTAACCTATACACTATTGTTAATTTTTAAGTTTTTTCTGAGCTATATTTATAACTTAACTAATAAACCACAGCATATTTTTTTTTCCATTAACTCAGGTAACAGTTGAGCAGCTGGTTACACAATTCTTCACGCACACTAGTTCTCAATGTCAACTGACAAATGTCAAGTGACGATGTCTTACACACACTACAATATTGAGTTGCCGCATTCACGGAGCTTTTGTTTGTATAGAGCGCGGTATCTAGTCTAGCGCAGCGAGACCAATCATTTATCTAAGGTTCTTAGAGATAAATTTAGTCGCGTTAGGGAATCGAAGCAAAATGACACGAAAGAAAGATATAAAAAAATATTTATTTTGACAGTTCGTGAAACACAAAATAGAAATGACAAAAATAAAAAATTAGAACAGCAATAGTGTGTGCCTCACGGCTGCGCCAAAAAGGTTCATTTCAGCATGATAAATAACATGTTTGAATATTAAAAGGTAATCTCGTTGTCCATGAGTGTGGTATACAAGTACAATAATAAGTTAATACTACCTGTACCTTTATCAATTACGTGTGGATACAAGTTTTTTGAAACTTACAATTCAGTTTTAGCTTTTAATTGAGCTATCATGTCTTTGAATGCTTGTATACCAGGTTCATTGGCTTCGTTGTATCCCGGTGCCGTAGTTTTGACTAGTTGGAACCACCTGTATGAAGAAGGCATTTTTTAAAATCATCGGTTTAACTTTACCATTGACTTATAATTTTCAAACAAAATAATCGACTTTTGAATCGTCTGCCTAGACGTTATTTAGACGTTTCGTTTGAAAATTTGGCCGTGTGGAGGGTAAAGGTGACATGAAATGAAAAATAAGTTTTATTTTTATTTTCAATCAACATTTATGGAACTTCATGATTTATAATATAAGACTTAAAATAATAATAGTTTGGGGTTGAATGAAACACTTGGGTCAGGGGGTCCGAGTCACATTCGGTGACTCGGACCCCCTGACCCAAGTGTTTCCCACTTAGGTTTTCGAGACATTGCCAAGCTAGTCGTAGACTCTTCACGCCAGAGCTGACCTATTTTTAGGTCAAAAGAATCAGCATTGCCATGCAACGTGGCAATGCTGCCACTCTTTTAGGTCTGTTTCCTGTTGACAAAGATGCGTACAAATTGTTTGATGCCTCATGTACCTACATATTACTAATATTATATTAAGTCTGTTTAGAATAAGGTAAGTATCATGGCAGATTACAACTTACTTCTGAATATTAGAATAGTTGTCGAAACTGATGCCAGCCGTTTCGATGGTGGACACGGTCGCCACGAGCCCCAGGTCCGCTAGGGTCAGCTGCTCCCCCGCGGCGTACGTGCGACCTTCCAGGAAAGTGTTTAAGAACACCAGAGCTTCTTCCAACTTCTTCAACTTAGCCTCATCTGCTTTCGCTCCACTGAAGATTTGGGGATACTAGGAGTAAATAATGATAGTTGTATTAGATGGTTCCCGGAAAATAATACTACGACTTCCCATGTGCATTTGACATTTTATAAGGCGATTATGGGATTAATGAATAAGACAGCTGAATAGTCGAATTGGCCAAGCTTCGTTATTAAAAATGAATTAGGTACTATTTTGGAACTGAAAAGACATATGCACACGAACGGAACTTGTAAAAACATTCTTCCCGTTTCTTTTTATAGACCATTAGGTCACACGTCAATGGTAACATTTTGGGCGATTTTGTGAATACTACTTTGAGCGTAGCGTTTAAGGTTGAATTTCCGTTACGTATATTTATTTCAATTAGAATTTCGTAAACATAATTGGGGGGACAGTTTTAAGAGAACTTTTGCATGGGATTGTGTATCTAGTTTTTTATTAGTGATCGATGCCCAAGAAATACTTACAAAGTACTGTGCAAATCTTGGATACAGGGTTCCCAAGTCGAAGTCCAGTCTCTGATCGACTAGCGCCCTGGCCCTCGGCTCCGTAGGGTACAAGCTACTGTTCTCGCCATATTTGTTCACTAAGTACTTGGCAATGGCCCGAGACTCCCATAGAGAGAAGTCACCGTCGACTATTGTGGGCACTGTGTGTTGGGGGTTGAGCTGAAAGGTAGCATAGTATCTTTGTTTAGTGTGTGAGTAAGTATAGGCACATAAGTAGATACCTATAGGGCGAATTTCACCAATGAAACTGAACGCGTTCAGCACATCTAAAACGCATTCAAAATCTGTCAGTGTCAAAATTGTTATGGAAAATTGACATTGACAGCTCTTGAACTGGGTTTTAAAGTGCTGATCACGTTCAGTTTCTTTGTCGAAATCGGCACTTAGGTTTCTGTACCTCAAAAGGAAAAAACGGAGCCCTTCTTGCTAAGCATTATTCTTCAGTATTCTACTTGATTCTACCACGCTTAATTATCAATTGGATTGTAAATGCATTGTTTCTGCTAGACCTGCACACTTAGCATGACCACCGAAAAACTTTAAACACCGAGCTTTGATAACGGGAGAATGGACAAAATGACAGATGAATAAAAGAAATCTGTAATTTTGTCTATTCTAACTGTTTGTTTGTCTATTCTTCCGTCGATCAAACCCAGCCAGGCTCCGCGTGCAGTGTTTCTTATATCCAGAATTCCAAATGAGACTGGTACAGTCAGAGCGTAGGCACGCGTAGGTCACAAGTACGTACTGCGACTTACTGATGTGGCGACATGTCAAATATCGAGATTTCTATGCTAATATTTTTTTCTAAGCTAATTTGAAATGTATTTATACGGTATATAGGAAATCGACGCGCAAACTGTTATCAAAGAATGATAAAGTATATTGTGCTGCTAAATACCATGAATTCAGTACCTTTTACCGTGAACGTACACATACATCATCCGGAATTAATCATAGTACAAATAGCTTCAAACAAAATGTAATTTACGTAGTTTGGAAGAACTAAGCGTCAAACAGAGACACGAAGAGCGACTTTGTTTTATTTTTCTTTACCTTCAAAAATTCCGGTTTTAATTGGTCGCCTGCTCTCAAGTTCATGAGGTTCAAGTCCAGCTGGATGTTGAGCGCGGCCGCCACCAGCAGTACCAGTCGGCACGGCGACGAGCCAGCAGTATAGAACAGGGCTATAGGCATTCTGGAGCTGTCAAAAACAAACACAAATTCAAACAGCCCTTATTGTCAAACTTGAACCTACTATCTTTGTCATGTGGTTTTCTTGGGAAAATAGTGCAGTGGTTTCCCCTTGCCTTCTGCACCAGGGTTTTAAGGGGTTATTTGATTCCTAAGGCCGCTGTAGCGTAAGAAGGTTGTTGGAGGCAGCATCTACCGTGCGGTCTACACTGCAGAAGACCGCATAACTTGGAGACGCGTCGTATGTGGTTGTGATCCTCAGCATTGAGGGATCGACGAAGAAGAATACTATCTTTAGTAATAAAATTGCAGCGAAATCAAAGCTGTTCATTGAATATTTTTGAAAAAAAAAAGAATTCAAGCTAAGAGGTGTGAAAACGATGCCAGAAATGTAGTTTATTTTAAATAATTTTCGTCCTTTTGAATGTTTGTCTCTTCATCCGTTTGTATGTAAATGCTTGTCTCGATGTATGTTACGGATTGGCGCAAAAATGGCTGAACGAATTTGGGACACTGATAGTTTATAACCTGACTTAACAAATAGGGTACTTTTAATACCGGTAACCTACGTTCCCGTGGGATGTTTCCCGATTTCCACGCGGGCGAATCCGAGGGCAAAAGCTAGTTTTACAATACATTCGGTCCATATGTAAATAAGACATCGGTAGTGAGTTTGTTTTGCATTCCAGCATAGACCTCCTTCAGACCCTTCCACAGTTTTCGATCGTGAGCTATGCTCCTCATCCCACCAATCTTCATCTTTCCCTCTCTCGGATACCATTTCCGTTTTGACCCAGCGGTCAGCACAACCACCGTGCTTGAATCTTTGTTCAGACAATAATATTATTTTCAACGTCTTGCAGGCATGTTAACGTAATTATTATCGTTACCACGTAGATGTTATGTTAATGTATGACAGTGTATTTATCTTACCATTTATCAAGTACAGTCAGCGTACACAAAGTCGTAGCTGATGATTTCATCATAGAACCTTTTTTTTATAGGTTGTATGTAATAATAGTACCTAGTCTAAAAATATATATCATACATATCATTGAAGTGCTTAAAATATATATTTTTAGTCACAAACAAGTACAGTTAGCAAGATTGAAATCTTGCTAACTGTACTTGTCGCTTCCGAAACTGTACTGCTAACTCACTTTTGTTTTTGACTGTACCAAAGCTTGGACACTTGGACAGACTATTGTTAATTGTTACCGGGCCGACAAGAACGAGACTTATTTGATTTTACAATGTTGCAGTGATTTGGTAAATGTATTTAAAAAAATTATATATTTTAGAAAAAGAAATATAAGTATATTTTATTGGTATATCCCATAGTCCTGCACAATTTGTACAGGACATTTTGTACCCACAACAGAAAACACAATTACAATAGCAGCATCAATAAATAAATTTAATAGAAAACTATCTCATCTACGAGGCTAATGTAATGGATACCTATACCTACCAATTTGAACAGTGTGATTCTAGGATCAGTCAACTAGACAATGGCGGGGTTAAAGTTTAGTATCGTTTGGCAGGAGGAGGGGGTGGGGAGGTGGTCTGGGGGATGGATGGGGTGCTCCGTCCCCCCTGGTACCAGTCCCATGAAAAGGTAACGCACCGTTCTTGAGAAAAACTAATTATTGTAACCTAACCTCAAAACACTTAAATGTCGCTTTTGTAACGTCTCCGGCGCTGCGGGAAGTGCAACCCCTTCGCCCTTGCGTAACAAAGGATAGGCACCCATGTTGCCTATGCTTTGTTACAGCGGGCGCGGGTTGCCCTCCCTTCGCGCCTCCGGATTTTTATAAACACTCTAGGGGTAGGAGTCAAAAGACTACGTGGAGTCGGGGTGTCCCGATTCGGTTTTGGAACAATGTCGACCTATTTTAACCATGAAGTGGGGGTACACTAACTTCTCACAACTCTGGGAGAAACGGAATGAACGTAAACAAATGACACTGACACATGACGCAAACAGCGTTTTTTTTATTTTTTACGATTTTTTACACCACAGACAATACACTAGTACAGATTTGGTTGTCAATCGCCGATTTTAACGTTTCGTTACGCTGTAATCTAATTTGAGGTTAGAAACATTTATTATTAATTTCTCGAAAAATACGCATTACCTTGTAATAAGAGTGGTAGCGTTATAATCAGGGAACTCACCCCTACCATCTTCAACCCTTTTTACCCCAAAACTCCTGCTAAACGATACTAGACCCGAGCCCAAATAATATATGCATAATTGTTATTTGACACTTTGTTGTTTTTTTTTTGGAAGTCGTTTTTTTTTTGCAATAATGTTTTTACTTTTCACTTTTTTATTGTGGTACCTACCCCACACAAAGTCGTGGTACCTTCACTTGCTAAGTAAAAAACAGTGACAGGAAAAAGATTTTAAAAATTACGACAGGAAAAAATACTGATACATAAATAAGATAAAAATATCAAATAATAAGGTCAAAACAATGTGGAGTATCAAAATTAGCGAACAAAAAAAAAAAGCGGGGAAAATAACATAGAATTGCAAATAAATAAAAGTATTACATCCGAACCTAAACAAGTAGCCGACATTTTTAATACTTTTTTGCATCAACTGGGGAGAGTGCCGTTAGACCACCGGGCAGCTGGCAGCCTGGCGACACCGCTGTGCTAAACCCCACTGAGAATAGCACGTTCCTTAGCCCGATAGACGCTTGGGAAATAAACAAAATAATAAAAAATCAAAAAAATAAAAGTAGCCATTTGATAGACGAAATTCCGCCTATATTACTAAGACAGTACGCAGATGAACTAACGTTCCTATTTTATCTCCTTGTAAACCAGTCATTCCAAGAAGGTGTTTTCCCTGATTTACCGCCCCATAAGCCTTCTTGCCTTCAGCTTCAAAAATCTTTGTGCGACTGGATCTACAATACTGTGAAAAATATAATATTTGACGAAAGCCAAACCGGTTTTTGCAAATACCGCTCAACAACTTTGGCAGTCTACAAATATAACCAAGAAGCACTCAACATAATTAATAATAAAAAAAATACGCAGTAGGTATATTCCTAGACATGAACAATTACACAAAGTACAATTTATTACTATAAAAATAACAAAATAATAATATATTAATTTATTATTAATATAATGCTTACAAAATTATACGGAATAGGCATTCGCGGAAGAGCCCATGAACGGCTTGTATCCTACCTGGCGAACAGAGAACAAACAGTGGAAATAGAATACTTAAATCACCAGAACAATGAAATAGAAAAAGTCCGGTCAAATAGCAAATCAATTAGCGCCTCTATTCCTCAGGGAAGTGTAATAGGATGTCTCTTGTTCATAATATATGTGATGACAATATAAATGACTTACCGAAAACCATAGAGGGACCATGTGCTCTCATGTCTCATATCAAAACAACCATAACTTAAATGAAGGATTATGTTCAATACTTACAAAAACCGTTACCTGGATGAACGCACACAACCTCGAAATAAACTACTCCAAAACTAAACTAATTACCTTCCATCTACATCAAAAACCACCTCTAAATACAGAATATACTTATAATAATACACAACTTGAAATTGTTAAAGAATTTACTTAACTTGGACTAGATTTAGACACACATGTAAACTGGAAAACACACATACAAAAACTAAGATCATAAATTTCGAGATTTTCGTATGTCTCCATGAAATATAAAAAAAGCACCGATCTTCAAACAGCGCTCACCACCTACTATGCGTATGCTTATGCAAAGCTGAGCTACGGCTTGACCCTTTGGGGAAATAGCACAGATGCACCTACACTCTTCACCCTTCAAAAGAAACTAGGGCTTGAGTCTAGTATCGTTTGGCAGAAGTTTTGGGGTAAAAAGGGTTGAAGACGGTAGGGGTGGGTTCCCTGATTATAACGCTACCACTCTTATTACAAGGTAATGCGTATTTTTCGAGAAATTAATAATAAATGTTTCTAACCTCAAATTAGATTACAGCGTAACGAAACGTTAAAATCGGCGATTGACAACCAAATCTGTACTAGTGTATTGTCTGTGGTGGAAAATGTCGTGCACAATCGGTGAAACGGAACGCAAAAAAAAAAACGCTATTAGCGTCATGTGTCAGTGTCATTTGTTTACGTTCATTCCGTTTCTCCCAGAGTTGTGAGAAGTTAGTGTACCTCCATTTCATGGTTAAAATAGGTCGACATTGTTCCAAAACCGAATCGGGGCACCCCGACTCCACGTAGTCTTTTGGCTCCTACCCCTAGAGTGTTTATAAAAATCCGGAGGCGCGAAGGGAGGGCAACCCGCGCCCGCTGTAACAAAGCATAGGCAACATGGGTGCCTATCCTTTGTTACGCAAGGGCGAAGGGGTTGCACTTTTCGCAGCGCCGGAGACGTTGGAAAAGCGACATTTAAGTGTTTTGAGGTTAGATTACAATAATTAGTTTTTCTCAAGAACGGTGCGTTACCTTTTCATGGAAGTGGTACCAGGGGGGTCGGAGCACCCCCCTCCATCCCCTCAAAGTCTGACACGCCCTCCCGCTCCAACCACAGCGGGAGAAGTCATTTGATGATTTACCACCCAAAAAAAACGGCACTCAAGCTACAAGTAATATTGAAAGCATGTAGACAACGCTATTAGTTACTATGGCCCCAAACTTCTACAAAAAAACACTTCTTAAACATGTCAATTACATAAAAAACTTAATAATTTAACCCATTACAATATAAGTAACTTCAATTTATCACTTACCTATCGTGCACTCTATGTTCAATGTAAAGAGTAACTGCGGACGAACGACGAACGAAGTCAGTCATTCAAAAACCGGGTAGCCTTGAACTTGAACAACTTACTATCCTCTTAACTCTACCGAATCAAGAAATTTTTAGATAACACCGTTTGAGCGATCATTATTTAGTCGGGTTTGCTTTATGTTGTTGTAATTACATTTATGAGGCAATCGCATTTTTCATTGGGAAATATTATTGAGGTGAGTCAGGAAATGATGGGCGGTAGTTGGTACCAAATATAACGATTTCTCAAATTTTTGAAAACAAAAACACTCCTTGTTTAATTCAAAATGTAAAATTTATTTATGTGAGCTGTTATCAGCCAACCTCACTCAATGGGTAGCTCTTTCGTTTAGTTGTATAGTTGCCAGACCCCTAAACCACCAGATAGGCTTAGGACCTAGCACCATCGATCACTATTATAGAACTAGATACACAATCAGCGACATAAAATGTCCTCACCAAATGAGCACCTACTTGAACATTAAATTCGGTGCCCTTTTTATTTAGTAGCAACCGCTCCGACGGTAAACAGAACCCTAATTGCGTAACACATTTTGTTTTTGAATGCGATTCTGAAATGAAACAAATTGCGGTCTTAATCGTTTGCTATAATCGGCAGCCTAATTGCGTAACACATTTTCAGCAAATAGCATAGCATAAGCATAGCATAGCATAATCAGCCTATAACGTTCCCACTGCTGGGACACAGACCTCCTCTCTATGAGAGGTAGTGAGCCGTAATCCACCACGCGGGCTCAGTGCGGGTTGGTAGATGTCACATGTCTTCGAATTTTTGGTTCTAGGACATGCCGGTTTCCTCACGATGTTTTCCTTCACCGTTTTGAGAGCAGTGGTGATTATATTATTTACACAAAGTAAAGCGCCTGCTTGGGTTCGAACTCACGACCTACAACTCGTAAGTCGGGACCGTTACCACTGGGACACCACTGCTCTAACTTTTTCAGCAAATGATCGAGAGTAATTGTCTTCGTTTAGACCGAACTCTCCTTGATTTTACGACTTTCGTATTGCGTAACTCCACTAACATATGAAACCAATTCTAGTCTGTTTGATACGCATAGAGTGAACGATATGCCAGGAAAAATTGGGCAACAGAGTATTTTTCGAATTGTGTAACCGTTATGACAAGTGACAATTGGTTTGGATCACTAACATGAAACCAATTACTAGTCGCATTGATACAGAAGGCAAGCTTCTGGCCGCTTTCGTTTTCCGATCCCCATATTTTAGGATTTAAACGTATAATCTCCATAAATAATTCGAAAAAATATAAGTGGTAGTCTTCCTGTTATATTGTGAATGTGATTATGTGTAAAACCTGAATGATAAATCAATATTAGTGGTGTTTTAGTTATCGAGTCGGCGAAGTGGATTTCTTGAAATAATTGTT
This sequence comes from Dasypolia templi, assembly GCA_963555695.1. Taxonomy (NCBI): domain Eukaryota; kingdom Metazoa; phylum Arthropoda; class Insecta; order Lepidoptera; family Noctuidae; genus Dasypolia; species Dasypolia templi. The sequence goes on from OY743147.1 coordinate 4,537,610, forward strand.
AAAATTTCCATCTGATTCAAATGCTTACAACATATTAAACAAAGATACTTAATATTATATCAAGAAAACGAGGTATTTTGGTGAAAATTTAACGAAAGACAAATTCGTACCGTAACAAGCCACAGGCTTATATATCAACCCAGTCGAGCTTTTACTTCATTGGAAAAGCCAAAAGCACTAAGAATCTAGACACCATACCTATTCCACACCATGGAAGGTTCAAGGTAATGGCAATATTATTTTCTTTCTAAGTGTTAAACCTTGAATGTGCCCATTAAGGGAATCTAAATATTCTATCTTCAAAGAAGCAACAATGTTGTTGTTGTTGTTAGCTTCACACATTGCTTGTTGGGTAGGTACTGGATAATACATAATATAAGTGAGGCACCACACCACCCAACCCAAACCTCTTTGTATAAATATAAGCAATTTAAAAAATCTGTATTAATGCCTATCCATGTGTAGTGTAAATCCTCAAAATCAGTCTTCTAGCACCGCTATGGTAGTCATGAAGTTTTCTAAATATTGAACTATAATAATATTATAGTAAATAATATTTTGGAACTACCTTTATATTTATTTCTAATGTTTGTTGTTACTTTATTTTGTGGAGCCCCACATTGAGTAATGTATATTCTTAGATATACTTAGATATATTATTATATTCTAGGTCATCCACCTTTTTATTTAATAACGGAGGTTAGACAGTAAATAATAGAATTGTAGGCACCTTATTGTTGTTTATAGCAGAATATTGCTAGTCAGTTATGTAGATACATTGTGCATTGAAGTGTTTAAGGGAGAGACCTATTAACTTGTGGATGTATGATGGAAATTATGAGGTTTTACTAATTAGTTTTTTATCTTTCAGGTGTCAGGCTCAAACAGGTACCTACATTATTCAGGAAAATAACTTTCTCTAATGCGCTCACAGCATTAGCAAGCAGTTGACTTCCACAGGAAGACATTAGCTGCCAAATTCCACCAATCCATGCATTATATTTGTTCCAATTTCATTTTGCCTCATGTCCAAATATTACATGTTATAAGTGAATAAATGCTATTTTCATTATGGTTGCAATAATATAAATAAAACAGTTTTTTTTTTGTTTACCTTAATTTATTTCTATTTACCTCCAATGAATGACACTTAATTTAGCTAAAAACCACAATTTTTATAATTAGTATCACAATAAATACATGCCTTTATAAAAAAGTACATAATGTATTCTTAAATACTTCTTTCAAAGCTATTTTTTATTGTACCTTTAATAATAGTTCATAATCAAACATTATTAGGTTTACACTTTTATCAATTAACACAATAGGTAATGTTTACATTGCTGCCCTGCAGAATATAATCAATGGTTTTGTAAAATAATATGAATAGCTTTTATGAACAATTGTCAGTTTCTATGTTTGTACTTGAGAAGCTTGAGAATTGAAGTAGTTCAGTACTAGTAGCATTGATGTCAGTAGTAAACAGCAGCAGTAGCCGAAGCGACAGCAATGGGGCACCATCATTCATGCTGCCTTCTTGTCTTTGTAGGTGAAACGCCCCGGGAACTTTCCTACAGTTTAAAAACAAAATCAAATTATTTGCTGCTCAAATAAAGTAAATGCCTAGTGTGCCAATAATGATTTTGTCCCATGACATGGATGAACAAAAGCCATCAGCCTAGTCCTTGCTGTGTGTTGTATTATGTCATATTTATTTAGTGCCACTTTTTCAGCCTCCAGATATTTTTATTAAACATAACACTTAGTTAGAATAGTAAACAAAACACAAAGTTAGCTAAGTATACATAAAACATGTGATGTGGCTATGTAGGTAGAGAGTTCGCCCAAGGAAATATATTCATAATTATGAGAGTTGCGGCTTAATTTATAACTGTGTCATAAAGCTTACCTTCAATAATTATTAATATAGAAGATTCGTTTTCCATGTCTTGCACAAAAACGTCTTTGTAAGGAGTTCCACCTAGAATCAACTAGATTATTGTTTTGGTATTTGTGTTCCATTCTTGTATTTACAGCTTTAACACCGTCTGCAAAAATAATTTGATTAATTTTTGTACTTAGTTGTTATTATAGTTTGTTTCAGGACTTCTGTAAGAACAAAAACATCAATTTACAATTTCATTTGTTAGGTGAAGTTAAAGGTGACATACTAATTTAAGTACAATCATTATTTTAACTGCAGTAAATAGCTAACATAAGCTACTAATTTGTGTCTACACAACAAATGAATGATTGTCCATAATATAGACTAACCAATAAAGTACCTATAGCTACAATCACAGAGTACTTTTATATATTATATGCTACAATAAGATATGAAGGTACACTCCTTACCACGTTATTTCTTTAAATATTGGCATAGGTACTTACTTGTGGTGATGATATTGACATAAGTACTTTTCGCTGTGGAGTGTGTCTGCAGCCAGTACAAAACGAAGACAGAACTCTATCAGCCCTAGCCCTTGCCAAACGTTTTCAGCCATAAACACAAAACAAGAAAACTGTTACGAAACAGCCAAAATGTTTATGTATAGAAATAGGATGTAAATATGATTCCGTGTCTTATTAAATATTAGTCTATGTGTTGAACAATATAAAACAAGTTATAGAAACATAATTTAAAGCAAAACAATACGAATCGTAAACAAATAAAATAACTTTTTAAAGTGTTGCCAACTTTTTTTCCTGAGTCCACTTTGTCCGCATCAGGGCTGCCAGGTGAAAAAAATCTGCAATCGTACCACAGCATTAAAAAAGTCGTATACCCAAGGAAAATTCGAAACAAAGAATCGTACATTATTATTCATCCGTTTAATGGTTTATTGACTTTTATTACAAAATTAACAATAAAAATACTACGAAATAAGTAATGATATGTGATGAAAATAGTATGAAAATTTAAATTTTAGGAATGAAATAATTTTTTTTTGTATAAATATTCCTTAGTCATTAGTTTAATCATGTCATCTGTCGGTTTAAAATCGGTGCAGTTTCCGGTGACTCTTATCATTTGCTTTGCCAGCAAGGTGCCATTGACAGTTTCGTTGGCCAAACTATTTCTAAGTTTGGTTTTTAATTTAAGGAAATTAGAATAAAAGGGAGTTCCCTCAACACTCTGGGCAGGCTGAGCACGTTCGTTTCATTATTTTTATTATTCTGTCACTGCTCTAGATACTTACTCTTTTGAGACAAAAGTTTGTTACTTTGTTGCCAGACCTAATTGAATAAAATAAATGGATCGAATGTAAAAAATCGTATGTTTTCCGTACGATTTCGATGCTTCGATCGTACTCGTATGAAATCTGCAAAAAGTCGTACAAATACGATTTAAATCGTACAAATGGCAGCCCTGGTCCGCATGAATAAATTTGATTTGAGAACGATAATAGATAATAACACAACAGTTTTTTTTTTATCCTGAAAGTATATCGGCGGTTTTTTTTCCAGAAATGATCTTGCCACAGGCGCAGCCTCATATATGTATTCTTCACTATATTCGTCATTTTAATCTTTACAAATCATCGTTCAAATCCGAAGTCGTTTCGGCATTTGAAATAAATAAAATAATGGTAAATTACTGACACAGGTTTTAGACAAATCATAAAACATGCCATCATCGTGTTATTGTTATAACGAGGCACAGTTTTAGTAGTTGATTGTAGTTTTTTCTACAAATTGAATTCCGATTAACTACTAGATAAATTTTGTCCGCCAACCGCCCCAGTAGGGGTGTCCAGATTTAATTTAAACTCCCAGATTTAGTGGAAGTCTCACTAAGTTGACAACATTGCTTTTCTACGATTTTGTTATTAGCCACAGATAACTAAAACGGAAAAAGAAGAACGTTTCGTTACGTTTTTCAATTTTGGTAGTTTATGGTAGAAATTGTTTTATAAATTGGTTTTTAATTTTTCAGCCATCATTGTACATTTTCATTTTTATGCATTATTAGACGATCAGTTGTAGTTAAAAAGAAAATTAAATTATAGCAAAATTATTCGGAAGCGAATAATTCCTTTTTGATGAAACAAAACGCGAGTTCGGACTAGAAACCCTATACATCCCTATAAAATTTGGCAGACTTGTAATCATTTTTATTACGCAATTCCAAATATAGTAAACGATTAAGATCGCAATTTGTTTCATTTCAGAATCGCATTCAAAAACAAAATGTTTTACGCAATTAGGGGGCGGAATTGTGTAATAAAAATGATCTCAATTCTGCCAAATTATAAAGGGATGTATATCATTTCTAGCTCTATCTCGCGTTTTGTTTAATCGAAAAAGACTTATTCGCTTCCGAATAATTTTGCTACAATTTAATTTTGTTTTAACTACAACTGACCGTCTACTAATGCTTATAAATAAAATTGTACAATGATGGCTGAAAAATTAAAAAACAATTTATAAAACAATTTCTACCATAAACTACCAAATTTGAAATACGCAACGAAACGTTCTTTTCTTCACTTTTTAGTTATCTGTGGCCTATGACAAAATCGTAGAAAAGCAGTGTTGTCAAATAAGTGGGACTTCCACTAAAACTAGGAGTTTTGGACACCCGTACTAGGGCGGTCGACAGACAAAATTTATGGTGGTTAGGACTTTGTAGAAAATACTACAATCATATACTAAAACTATTGTTTGTCTAAAGTCTAAAACCTGTGTCAGAAATTTTACCATTTATTTATTTCAAATGCCGAAACTACTTCGGATTAGAAAGCTGATTTGTAAAGACTGTTTATCATGACGAATATAGTGAATAATTTTATAAGAAGCTGCGCCCGTGTAAAGATCGAAAACAACGTCATTTCGAAAAAAAATACACGGAACATACTTCCAGGATAAAAATTAAACTATTAAGCCATTAATGTGTATCTAACAAACATCCAAACATCTTCACTAACTTTTTCAAGCAATTTTATTTGTGATATTATATAAAGTAAGTAGTTCTCCAAGTTTAGTCCTACGGCCCAAGTGGACTCCGGAAAAAAAGTTAGCAACACTGATAAAAGTTTTTTAATATTTACGATTCGCATTGTTTTGCTTTGAAATACGAAAGTTGTTTTTTATTGTTTAACATATATAGTCGTATTTTTAATTAGACGGAGCCAACTGACAGTAGCTAATGTCACTTTGTAAAATAATGTTGCCATATTTAAAGTAATAGTGATGCGTTCAGTTCTCGTTCAATCAGATGAATGAACAATGAGTGTGAATAGTTAATCATTTCAAACCATAAAATAATATTATTTCTATTTTACAATAAAATTGTATAAGGTGCTCTGATATAAGTTACTAGTAGTATGTAACTACAATCAGTTTTATGACGGCTTATTATTACAAATCGCGGCCCTGGGACTAGTGCCTTTTTGTTTGTAATTCGGCTTCTAACCTCTGGTCTGATAGCATGAATGTTTTTTCTGCGCTCACGCTGTTTAGTTATTGTTTTTGTTAAGTTTTTCGTTACGTTGTGTTTGTGGTTATTGTTGTGTTTGATTGTTGCTATATTGTTTCGTACAAACGATATGGATCCTCAACCAAGCACGTCAAACCAAAGCTTGTCTCCAAGAAAGAAGAGACCACGGATTGCTTTATGCGTTACAAACAGGTATTTGAGGAGAAAACTGCTTCACTATTACCTATTGGGGCTCCCAAAAAAAAGAATATGTTTCGAAAACAGCTGACATTTTGGGAATTGGTGTGACCTCAGTTTACAGTGTATTAAAAGAATACAAAGAAATATAACAATTTAAGTCTCCCGAGAAACGTGAACCGAAATACAGTTTCAAAGATAAATTAGACGATTTTACTTTTGCCGCTTTATGACGAAAAGTACATCTTTTTTTTTTTGCAAATGAGCCTCTCACCATTAAAAGGCCCCCATACCACTGTGAGCTCAATCCCATTGAGTTGGTATGGGCGCAGGCTAAAAGTTATATGTTGCAAGAAATAACAAAACCTTCAAAATGACAGAAGTAAAAAAACTTTTTGAAGAAGGACTTCAACATATCACACCTGAAAAATGGAGTAGCTGCGTGTCTCTGATAATTAAAGAAGAAGACAAAATGTATGGTCTCGACTTCATGATCGACAATGTTTCAGACATATTTATAATTAATTTCACCGAAAGCGATAGTGATGATTTTTTATCTGATGATGAATAAAAACAAATTATTTAATAAGCGATGTTTCTTATTTTCATTACCTACCTATAATTGTTATATTTATACATCTATAGTTTCAACTACATGATGTATTGAAAATAGGACAGTCTTACAAGTTTCCTCGAATGTATTCCTTAATTTTTAAAACACTTGGTATTCAGTATAGGTAGATACTATAGGAACATAGTCGTCGAAACCTAGTTGGTATGTACAAAGCACGACTAAAATTCGAACCCCGTACCCGATATCGGCAGTTCGGCACACTAACTATTCACTAGACAATCGTGGCAATTTCATTCATTCAGGAGTTTTTTCAATCATTCACTTTGTCGCAACACTATTTTTATTTCATCAAAAACTGACAACACAGTAAACGTCAGTTGACTTCGTCTAATTAAAAATACGACTATAGAATCATTTAAAATGTGACACAGAATCATATTTACTTACTATTCCTATAGGTACATGTACATGTTGGCCTATGTTACAGTTTGGTATTCTTGTTTTGTGTGTGAATCGCTGAAAACGTTTGGCAAGGACTAGGGGCTAGCTAGGGCTGATATGGCTCTGTCTTCGTTTTGTACTGGCTGCACACACACTCCACAGCGAAAAGTACTTATGTCAATATCATCACTACAAGTAAGTACCTATGCCAATATCTATAGGAATAACGTGTGTAGGAGTGTACCTTCATATCTTATTGATTTATGTAGATAGAGGTTCTTCATTGGTCAGTCTACCTAAGGACAATCATTCATTTGTTGTGTAGACACAAGTAAGTAACCTATGTGGGGTGAGCTGTTTGTTGCAGAAAAAATAATGATTGTAAATTAGTATATCACCTTCAACCAAACCGCTTAACAACTGAAATTGTAAATTGATGTTTTTGTTTGTACTGAAACAAACTATAATAACAACTTCAAAAATTAATCAAAACATTTTTGCAGACGGTGCTAAAGCTTACAAGAATGGATACAAATACCAACAATAATCTAGTTGACATATGGGGGAACTCCTTACAAAGACGTTTTTATGCAGGACATGGAAAACCAATGATCTGTATTAATAATTGAAGGTAAGCTTTTTGACACAGTTATGAATCAAGCGGCAACTCACATAATTGTGAATATATTTCGTTGGGCGAACTATCTACTTATGTAGTCACATCACATATTTTATGTCTATTCTAATTTAGTCTTATGTTAAATAAAAACATCTGGAGACTGAATAATGGGCTCTAAATAAAGAAGACATACAACCCACAGCAAGGACTAGGCCGATGGCTTTTGTTCAGCCATAGGCATTGTTGGCAAACTAGGCATCTACTTTATTTGAACAGAAAATAATTTGATTTTGTTTTCAAACTGTAGGAAAGTTCCCGGGGCGTTTCACCTACAAAGACAAGAAGGCAGCATGGATGATGGATCCCCATTGCTGTTTCTTCGGCTACTGCTACTGTTTACTTCTGACATCACTGCTACTACTGCATACACACTTCTAATGCTTAACGTAGAAACTGACAATTGTTTATAAAAGCTATTCATATTTTTTATTAGAACACTATTGATTGTGGTCTGCAGGACAGCTGTGTAAACATATGTACCTATTGTGTTAATTGAAAACAGTGTAAACTTTTAAAAATAACTTTGGATGAAATATTTAAGAATACACTAAGTACTTACAATTTTTTTAAATAAAGGAAAGTATTTATTGTTATACTAATTATAAAAAAGGTGGTATTTAGCTAAATTAACTATTATTCAATAGATATAAATAGAAACAAATAAATTAAAGTAAACAAGTGAAAAAAAAACTGTTTTATTATATCATTACAACCTTCATGAAAATAGCAATTATTCACATTTAACATGAAATATTTGGACATGAGACAAAATGAAATTGGAACAAATATTCATACGACACACTTTCTATGGGAATACATCATGAACTAATGTATTCCCATAGAAGTCATCATGAGTAATTTATATACCTTCTGCTTGCTAATGCTTGCTGTGAGTGCTGAGAGAAAGTTATTTTCCTGAATAATGTAGGTACCTCTTTGAGCCTGACACCTGAAAGAAAACCAAAACGAATTAGTTAACCCTAATTAATTTCCATCATCCATCCACAAGTTTAATAGGCCTCTCTCTTAGACACTTCAATGCACAATCAATCTACAGAATATTAATATTCTTCTATGTACCATAATTTGGTGCCTACAATTCTATTGTTTAATGTCTAACCTCTGTTATTAGTTGAAAAGGTGGATGGCCTAGGATATTATAATATATCTAAGTATAAATACATATACATTGCTCAATGCAGTATCAAGCAAAACCAATTCAACGCAAAAGAGTATTTTGAAAGGGCTCCATAAAATAAATTCAAAATTTAGTTCCCTACCTAGATAACTTCATGACTATCATAGCGGTGCTAGTATTAAATGTTAAATCCTCAAAATAGATTTTGAGGATTTACACTAGGTACCTATAATACATCCTATATGGTTATGACAAAATACATATTTAATAAATGGGTAGGTTTGGTGGTGCCTTACCTATTTTTGTATTATCCAGTACCTACCTACTTATCAAACAATGTGTGTAACAACAACATTTTTGCTTCTTTGAAGATAGGATATTTACATTCCAATAATGGGCACATTCACTGTTCAACACATTTAAGAAAATAATATTGCTATTACCTTGAACATTCAAAGGTATGGTGTCTATGTTCTCAGTGCTTCTGGCTTTTACAATGAAGTTGTCGACTGGGTTGCTAACTAAGCTTGACGCTTATGATAAGTTTGTTACGGTATATCTCGTATGCCTATTTACGTATTTGTCTTTCGTTAAAATGTCACCAACATACCTCGTTTCTGAAATATAATAATATGTATCTTTAGTTTATGTTGTAAGCACTTTTATCAGAAGATTTTTTTTACAATTATTCCAAGAAATCCAACTCGCCGACTCGATAACTAAAACACCACTAATATTGATGTATCATTTAGGTTTTACACTAAATCACATTCACAATTTATCAGGAAGACTACCACTTACATGTTTTCGAATTATATAAGGAGATAATAGGTTTAAATCCAAAAATATGTGGATCGGAAAACGAAAGCGGCCAGAAGCTTAACTTCGGTTTCAATGCGGCTAGTAGTTGGTTTCATGTCAGTGATCCAAACCAATTGTCACTTGTCATAATGGTTACACAATTCGAAATAAAGGCGCTTGCCCAATTTTTCCTGGCATATCGTTCACTCTATTCGTCTCAAACAGACTAGAATTGGTTTCGTATGTTAGTGGAGTTACACAATACGAAAGTCGTAAAATCAAGCAGAGTGCGGTCTAAACGAAGACAATTACTCTCGATCATTTGATGAAAATGTGTTACGCAATTAGGCTGCAGGCCTCAGTACTCGTTTAAAAACTGTAAAAGTTAAACATCTAGGACACTTGGAAAAACTATTGCGTTTTATGTTTTCGATAATTCGATAAAATCTCCTAAAGTTCATTTAAAAACTTATCAATTACATTTTTCAAAATTAGCTTAAAAAAATAAAATAACATTTAAAAATAAAAATAAAATAGTAGCCCACCCGTATCGGGAACAGGGCCCAAGCTACCAGCGGTCAGGGCTCCAAAGAGACTGACAACGTGAGCCGTGTCCGGAAGTACCGCTGTCTGAATCAAGCCTTTGATGCAGCTTCCCAAAGAGAGCCTCGTCAGGTGTTGGTCGAAGCTCTTGGCTATTTAGCCGGGAGGTGTGTCACCTACATGGGACGTGGTGGTGGAAACCAGCGCCAGGTGTCGTGCGGTGTTCCACAGGGATCGGTCGTGGAACCGCTCCTGTGGAACATCGGGTACGACTGGGTGCTGAGGGGCGAGCTCCCGCCGGGTGCAGACCTGACGTGTTACGCGGACGACACGCTGGTCACGGCCCGGGGGAGTTCGCACAGGGAGGCAGCGTTGCTCGCGACGGCGGCGGTCTTACTGACGGTGAGCCGCATACGGCGCCTCGGCCTGGAGGTGGCCCTCAACAAGTCGGAGGCCAAGGTGTTTCATGCCCCCGGGCGGATCACACATTGTGGTCGGGGGGGTCCGGATCGCTGTCGAGCCCACCATGAAATATCTGGGATTGGTGCTCGACATTGTACCGGTGGCGCGGTGCAGCGCGGGAGCGGGGCGAGCGACCGATGCAGCAACATATCGAACAGCGTCGGTTGCAGCTCCGCGAGGTCCTGTTGGCGGAATGGCGGGTGAGGCTGTCACGCCCTACCGCCGGCCTCAGCACCATCCAGGCGAGCCGGATATAGATATAGAAAATATTTTTTAGTTACGAGTGCGTGTTCGGCTGGGTTCGGCTGAACTCGGCAGTTACTTGGGCCCACGGATACTCCGTTCACACGAAGTTTTATCAATTCCGATCTAACTACTCTTGCGCACCGTAACTAACTTAGTCAGTAAAAGCTCTCCATGTTATATCTATAATAATAGTATCGTAATTCCCGCTTGATGATGCCGTTAAATCGCACACCGCCGGCGCTGCAGCTACAAACATCTCAGACAGCGGTGTCACCAGTGACGACAACTTTGACCGCAAGTTTCGAGCAGGCGCTTTCCACTCCACTTAGCTCATCTGAGCCCACTTTAAATACAAGGCCGGACTCACCTATTGATGACAACTCACCAAACATTACATTCCGTAATGCTAAGCGCAGGCGATTGGAAAAAAGTGGAGAAAGCAAGTTATGCACTTTTATGTCGGAAATTAAGCAAATGTTTCAAGATTTTAAGGCCCACCAGGATGAAAAATATGAAAAGTTGTTTTCCCTAGTAAATAGCATTCATGACTCTTTTGATCACCTCTCTGCTCAGCACGACAACCTTAAATCTCAAATTGAGTTGTTGGAAACGGAGCGTAAGGAAAATCTCTCATATATATGTGATCTCGAAAACAAGCTGGACAAAATGGAGCAGAGCTCGAGGTCCACCTGTTTAGAGATTCGAAATATACCATGCACCAAAGAGGAATCAAAGTCCTCTCTGTTAAAAACCGTCATTGATACTGGTAGCTTACTAAACCTAACAATACACCCAAGGGATGTGAAGGACGTATTCCGCATAAAAACAAAAGACCCCGCCAATAAACCAATTATTGTCGATTTTACCACCGTAATCCTTAAGGAAGAATTCCTAGTAAAGTTTAGGAACCACAACAAAAACAGCTTCAAACTTACAACGGAACACCTCAAAATTACTGGCCCTGCAAAACAAATTTATATATCTGAAAACTTGTCGGCTAAGAATAAAAGCCTGTTCTTTCTGGCTAGAGACGCCGCAAAAACGAACGAGTTTCAGTTCTGTTGGGTCTCGCACGGGAAGATCCTAGTGCGGGAAAAACCAGGATGTCCTCACATCCAAGTTCAATGCGAGGCGGATATCGGCCGTATCAAAAAAGGCGCGTGACTAGTTGTTTATGTTTGTGTAACTTCAATATCGTATTATCTCGTAATCTTAGTGTATTGTTTGAAAATCTACTGTTGTAAGTTGAAGTATTTTGAATCTGGGACTATTGTTAAACTCACCCGTGTATATACTACTCACCTTTCACTCTCACACACATCTCCCCACATTCGTACACACCCTCGCACTTCCCACAAACTCTGTATACTCCCCCAAAAAAACGACTTAGCAAGCTTAAAAAACAACTGCTTAGTGTGTCCTCCTACTGTTAACTCAATAAACCTGATGTGGCTGTATTGCGATCAAGAGTATGATTACTCTATCCTAAAACTTTGTTCCCTTTTTGTTACTATAATTGAAAATGGATGATCTTACACTGTTAACTAGTGAAGTTGAACGCATTGCCGTTTCAAACTGTTATACTTGTTCCCCGGAAGCAAGTGATAAGTTTTTGGATTGTTCTCTCCATGATCTTAAAATACTACACACATTAATATTCGTAGCCTTAACAGCAATTTTGATAATCTGGTGGTTTTTATGAGTAGATGAACGTACTTGCCTGATATTATTATTCTGACTGAGTGCTGGTTGAGCAAATGCCCGACTACTCCCTTACTAACCGGCTACAACTCATACACTTCGTCGTACGAAACTCAGAATGAGGGTGTGGTTGTCTATGTTAGGGATTGCTTTGATACCACTGTCGAAGCACCTATATTTAATGAGGCAAACGTTCTCCTTCTTAAATTCTCAAATAAAACTGCTTTTGTTGCAATTTATCGTTCTCCTTCATATAGAGCTTTGACTAATTTCCTTGGCAGCTTAGACAGTTTGCTTGGTACTTTAACACAATTTAAAACTGTAGCCATTATTGGTGACATTAACCTGAATATTACACCTGGGAGCACGGACCCAAATGGTGATGAATACCTTAATCTTACAGCTTCGCATGCAATGCTGCCAGCCTACACTCTCCCAACTAGAAACATGAACTGCCTTGACCATGTGATACTCCGCACTCAAAGCCCAGCTATTACACTCATCATTGATTCTCTTATCACTGACCACTCTCCTGTTATTATTTTCTGCAACCTCAATATAAAAACTGAAACTCCCCACTCCACCAGATTAAAAATTGATTTGCCTCGGGTTGTAAAACATATTAACAACACAGATTTTTCCCTAATCCTCCAGTGTCACAACCCAAATAAAGCTGCGGATTCTCTTGTTTCCCTTATATCCTTAGCCATCAAATCGCACTCACACGTTTCACAAATTCCCAGTAGAAAGCACATCATTAAGCCATGGATTACCCCTGGCCTGCTGAGGTGCATACGTCACAGGGATAAGTTGATTTTCTGTCGCTATCGAACCTTTTGCAAAAATCTTTAAAAAAAAGTCAAACGTGAGTTTGAACGTTCTGAATTTCAGCAGGCTAAAAATTATCCAAAAGCTACATGGAAACTTGTCAAGCGGGTAGCAAGCTTAGGCCAAAGCAGTGACTCAGCCTCTGAACTTCTAAACTGTAATGCCAAACCATCGCAGTCTGTGGACAAAGTCAATAATTACTTTGCGACTGTTGGTGGACTCTTGGTGGCTAAAATCGAACACTCTGTCCTATATTAATATCTCGCATCGCAAAAGCGTGGATAATGCTGAGCTGGAAAATATCATACTTAGCCTTAAAGAAAATTGTGCTGTTGGATTTGATGGTAAATCCCCCTCAATCAAAATTCAAAAAATTCAAATTCAAATGTTTATTGCTCAACACAGTACATAATTACTCATACATTTCTAGATGTCATGTGAATGCGTAGTCCACTGTGTTGCACCAATTTAGGCATGCAAAACGATTATCAAATTATACTATGTCATAAATTCCATTAAATACCTTATACTATGTCATTAATTCCAAATAATACCTTATCAAATGTCATAAATTACAATTAGTTCTCTATACAATGTCATAAATTACAATTAGTACTCTATACAATGTCATAAAATCATTATTAATACTATTTTTTTTTATTTTTTTTTATCGTTTTTATTATCGTGAAGGCGACTCGTCATACTCTTATTCCAATCCTTGTTTTCATCTTCAATCTGTGTTTATCAACAGGAACTTTTCCGGATATTTTTAAAACGGCAGTTGTCCACCCTATCTATAAGTCTGGAGACAAGAACGATGTCGCTAATGACAGACCCATCTCAGTGTTGAGTACCCTTTCAAAGATATTCGAAAAAATTATAAACCATAGACTCACTAAGTACCTTAATAAATTTAACCTTCTTTCTAAAAATCAGTATGGCTTCAGGACTGGAAAATCTACCGAAGATGCTGCGCTGGAACTTACAGATACGATTATTGGCCATTGGGAGAATAAATATAAACCTCTTGCTATCTTTTTAGACCTATCCAAGGCCTTCGACACTGTCTCAATTCCCATACTTCTCTCGAAGCTGGAGCATCTTGGTATTCGGGGGGTGGCCCACGATCTCTTTCGGAGTTATCTTACAGGTCGTAAACAAATAGTTAAAATTGAAAACTTTCTCAGCAACCAGGAGACGATTACTTTTGGTGTCCCACAGGGCAGTGTCCTGGGCCCCCCACTTTTTCTCATATACGTGAATGAGCTGTGTCAGTTATCCTTACCCAACTGCAAAATTATAGCTTATGCTGATGACACAGCTCTAATTGTCCATGGCCGGGACTGGCCTGAGACCCGCCTCAACTCGGAGTTTGCTTTAAACACCGTCATGAGGTGGCTGACCACAAATCTTCTCACGCTTAATGTTAATAAGACCAAATTTATCACATTCTCTGCTATGAAGTCAAGTCAGCCCCCTACACCGATTGAAATTCGTGCGCACACCTGTCCAAACTTACATACAAACTGTGACTGTCAGCAATTAGAAAAGGCGCCTATTATCAAATACCTTGTAGTCATTCTTGATATCAACTTGAAATGGAAGCAGCATATTGCTTCAACTGTAGCTCGTGTGAGAACACTTATATATATATTTAAAAAACTCAGAGACGCAGCCGATTTCAGTTGTTTATAAACCGTCTACTTTGCGCTCCCTCAGTCTGTTCTGGGGTACTGCCTAACGGTCTGGGGTGGTGCCGGTAAAACGGTTATGCTACGGGTCAATCGAGCGCAGAGAGCTGTTCTGAAGGTTCTGGCAAGGAAACCGATTCGATATTCGACATCCTCTCTATATACCCTCTGCCAGGTGCTCACCGTCAGACAATTATTTATACTCCAAACTATTCTTCGCAAACATAGCCAACTTACCTTTGATCCTAAATGCTGTTCTACACGACGCTCAAATCGGGTCTGTAACACTGAGTCTCGTAGAACAGTAGCTGCAAGTCGTCATTACAGACACATAAGTTCCAAAGTTTACAAAATGTTAAACAAAAGATTACACATCTATCCATTAACCAAGAGAAAATGCAAGACGAAACTTAGCTCCTGGTTAAAAGCACAAAATTATGATGAAACGGAGAAACTCGTGGAAGTGTAACATACTCAAATAAAGCATTTATTTCAAATAAACCCATTACAGGCACTTTTGAATTGTCAAGGGGTCAGTCAGTCAGAAATATGAAGCTAGTTGCCCATTCCAAAGCGAAGTAGGTACCTATGGAGAAGAACGGGCAAGAAACTCCATGGACACTCTTTTAAATAATATGGTTACAGAAAATTTGTTACATCAGTCTTGTTGAAATTAAACATGTGAGAACGATGTAGAAAGACCCGTAATAAAAAACATAAAAATCGGAAAAGAAAAATTAAAAAAAAAAAAAAAAAAAACGTGGCAGCCAAGAGATGACCAGTCCCCACTGACGGCGCCCGTTCACGAACATGACGTATGGATCAGCACCATTCAGCTCAACCATTTTGAAGGGAACTTAATGATCCAACACACACGCCACCACCAGCGAGACATTTGAGTGAGCGTGACATACTCTCAGCCGCCAGGGCACATTCAAGTCAATGACAGACGTGCCCAGTATAGGGTAGCTTTATAGTAGGTTCTACATAGTGCTCACACGTGTGCTTTGCAATTATACAATACTAAAAGATTGAATATATACACGGCAAAGATAGTTTTTACAATCTTCAGCAGCTCCAACAATATTTCCGAATGCTAATCAATTGTTTAGGCGCCCTTGTGGAGCAGAACCAGCGTTGAGCCAAGCATTTTTGTCAGAGATGTAATCCTCCAACTTATAATATGCTTGGCTGCATAGTGTGCGATTGATACAGGTTTTGAACTTCGTTTCATTCAGTTGAAATGATATAATAAAATACCTCCCCACATAGGTATTTTATTATATCATTTTAAACAGTACCCCATGAAGGATGAATCTACTTTAGCCAGCCTGAAACCCGGTTGAACCAATTGGTCCCTATTTCTAGTCCCATAGTTGTGTCTTTCACCTCTTTTACTGAAAAGATTTAAGTTTTTCCTTACGTACATGATGTTTTCATATATATATTGACAAGGTACGGTCATGATGTTAATATCTTTAAACAGTTCCCTTAAAGAATCGCGCCTGCGGAGGCCATATATTGCTCTAATGGCTCTTTTTTTGCAGAATAAAAATAGACTCGATGTCTGCAGCGCGTCCCCATAATAAGATACCGTAAGACATGATACTATGAAAGTAACTGAAATAGACCAGCCTCGCGGTATCTACATTAGTAAACTGACGGATTTTTCTTACAGCATATGCTGCTGAACTTAGCCGTCCTGCAAGAGATGTTAAATGGGGACCCCATTGCAGCCTCGAGTCGAGCGTAATACCCAAGAAAACCGTTTTATCAACGAATTCTAGTTTCTCTTGATTCAATACTATGTCACAATCAGTACTTTTAACATTCGGCAAAGCAAACCTTATGCATGTTGTTTTTTTCCCATTTAATAATAAATTATTAGCAGTAAACCAATTTTGTACCTGCAGCAGTGCGTTATTTACGTCGTCAAGATTTGATGAACGTCTACTTATCTTAAAAATTAAAGAAGTATCATCAGCAAGTAACACCATTTGTGGTTGTTTTTTTAATAAATGGGGTAGATCATTAATATATACTAAAAAGAGGAAAGGACCTAATATCGAGCCTTGTGGAACACCCAATTTTACTTTTAATCCAAGTGAATTGACACCATTAATTTGAACTTTTTGCCGTCTATCTTGTAAATAAGATCTAACTAAACTTAGCGCAGGTTTACCTAGTCCGCAATGCTCCAGTTTTAGGAGCAAGGTTTCGTGATTAACGCAATCAAATGCCTTGGAGAGGTCACAGAAAATTCCTATGGCATCTTGGGCCTCCCCCCACGCTGTAAATATGTGTTTTAGTAAAGTGACACCAGCATCAGTCGTGCAACGACCTTTGGTGAAACCATATTGCTGTTCGTGTAAGATTTTGTTGATGTTAAAATGATTAAGCATTTGATTTAGCATTACCTTTTCGAACACCGTGCTGAATACCGGCAACACGGATAATGGTCTATAATTGTTGGTGTCTTTGCTATCCCCAGATTTAAAAAGTGGTATAAACCTTACTGTATTTCATTAAATCCGGGAAGACTCCTTGATCTACACACAAATTAAATATTAAAGCTAAGTATGGTGCTATGGTCTCGATTATGGATGTACAAACTTTGATAGACATTCCCCAAAGATCTTCGGTCAACTTGATTTTTATTTGCCGAAAAGCTTTTATAACTATCATAGGGTTTATATGTTTAAATTGAAATTCAACCGGGCAGCCTGGAACGTTCGCTCTTAATAAATCAATTGAGACTTTGGGTGAGGAATTTAAAGCCTCCGTAGTTTTAGATGATATATTAGTAAAATAATTTACAAATTCTTGAACTACTTCTAAGTTAGAGCTTATGGCACCACGTGAAGTCTCCAATGTATATTCACTGTTTCGTATTTTTTTCCTACTAGTTTCGTTATTTATAACTTTCCAAACAGTTTTTATTTTATCTTCCGCTGTTTTGATCTTGTTGCTAATGTACAGGGCTTTAGCTATTTTGCAGGTATTTCTAAAAAAATTGGAATACGTAGCAACATACTTATTGAAAGTTTCAGTGTTAATGTAAGGCTTAAGGCCATACAACTCGAACAGTCTTTCTCTACTAATCCTAATACCTCTGGTTGCCCAGTCACTAAATATTAATTTAGTGCAAATATTTTTTGTTTTCTTTTCAAAAGTTTTATTGAATTCAGTGTGGACTAATGAAAAGAAATCCTCATAAAATTTATTTGCATCGTCCATATCATGGTCCAGAACATTTAACTTATTATTTAGGGCACTATTGAAACTATTTAATTTGCCAGTAGTTATTGGTCTAAATTGTATTTGCAATTTTTGTAAAGGTGTTTTAAACCTAAAAGTTACCGTTTGTCCACTATGATCTGACGGCAGAAAATTTACGATGGCTTTTTCTAAATAATCAAAATCGCAGAAGACATTATCAATACAAGTAGCAGAAGTTGGAGTTACTCTAGTCGGTTCGGTAAAAACATTAAATAAATTGAACGATTTAAAAAGGCTTAGTAATCTACTGCTATTTGAATTATTTTCCAGAATATTAATATTAAAATCACCACAAATAATTGCGGCTTTGTTACTGGATGCAAGTTTCGCTAGGACATATTCCATTATTGACTCAAATAAAGAAAAGGTCTGATAAACTCCCTCATTGACCTCAACAAAACCACACACTACCCACATGCCACAAACGCCGCAAACACCACTCGCACACACCATTAACACTCACCCACACACCCGCTCATCCTACACTCACCACATTAACTGAACGTCTAAATACATCCCTTATTCATAATATGTCCTGTACTGTTCATTTTTATCTTTGTTTTTTAATTTTTTACTCTTATTTCATTTTAATTAACTAAAACTGAATTACCTTTACTACTAAGCACTTTTTGCATGGAACATCATTCTATTCCGTATATGGAGAAGGGCGTTGTTAGCTGCGCTACAGTTTATACTTTTGCAGCTTTCATCGTTTTATTTTTTTTTGTACTGTGTGTGTTATTGTTCCGAAATAAACTTTTTTTTTTCTTTTTTTTTCTAATATAGGAATCAATTCTAAGGATGCAAATACCGAAATACCTTGGAGTACTATAACGGGAGTACTAAAAGCGGCGGCCCAGGAAACCCTGATTTTTCAACCGATTCATTCCAGGGAGCATCGATTAGCTCTTGCCAACCTCCAAAAGGCTAAATTCTTAGTAAGAAGACAACCAGATAGCCCAAATATACATTATCGTGTAAAAGAATGTCAGGCAACGCTTCAAATGATTAAATACAAAAAAGAACAAAATGCATGTAGGAACTTCTTTAATGGACTGGGAAAAAAACATCCTCCAAAACGCATGCAGGTACTGTACCTATTTTACAGGAGCAGCAAACAACACACCAAACGTCGTAAAAGAAACTCATATATACCAATGTCCAAATGGGAACAAATATTAAAAAGCTCAGAGGGCAGCTATACCCACGGTTAATGTAACGAAGCCGATAACTGACGCTCAAAATTTAGGACCCACTGTGAATGACGTAATGAAAATTATTAACAACATGAGAAACGGGACAGCTCCGGGAACAGACCAAGTGGTAATCGAGCTTTACAAAGCCGGCCTCCAAATTCCAGAGTCAATTTACCTACAGTCGAAGAAATGAAATATCTAGGCACATACATAACATCTGCATTAAGCAGAAAGAGCACAATTAAAAAACGCTGCGAACAAGCCACCAGAAACGCGAAGTCACTAATACCATTTATAATAAACTCAAAGATGGACTGGAAGTTAGCCAGACTTATGTATCAAATGGTGATCGTACCTTGTATGATACACGGACTGAAAGTATCGGCACTCACCAAAGCCAACAGGTCAAGACTGAGAAAATACGAAAGAGTTATAATGAGAGACCTGATTAACCACGCTAAAAATAAACCAAGACAAAAGAAAATGCATGAAATTTTTAACGAGATAACCGTAACCAAACGCATCAAGAATCATAGGATGTGTTATCTCGCACATGTCCACAGACGACGAAAACCACACCTACTTACTACATGCAGCAATGCAGTACAAGGCAAAATCAAAAAAAGTCGGCCGACCTATTTACACTTGGAATGACAACCTGAATCAAGACATGACTTACTTCGACAAGGAAATCAACTTCTGGTTGGACACGGCCGAAGAACGAGATAAGATCAAAAAGGCTGCTAGCGAGATATACAGGAAACCCAAAACGGATAGTAGCGAGACCTCAGACGAAGATATTGGAACAACACAGCATAGCAGCGACCGGCTGCGACGTCATTAAAAGATGCCCTCCCATAGGCAAATATTACCCTCCCCCCCTCCACTAGTCCAATGCTAATTTTAGGGTGCATTACTCGATTGGCTCTCATACTTCTATCCTATCCCAAGGGCACGTCTTTCCTACCATTACAGTGCCCCCCGGTCTATTCCTTGATATGCAATGGTCTTTGTAGCACCATGAAACATGAGGCTTCAGGGGCTAGTGCAAATCTTGGGGTTCATTCGATTAATCGAGTCTGGTCAAACCACGCTGGGGTCGGTGCGATTCATTCATTCATTCATTCAACTGTGTTTAGTCGTAGTAACTACATTATTAAATCATTTCGTGATACTGAAGAAACATTTATTTCTCCTCACTATACAGCATGTCACAAAAACCCTGTCCGATCCAATAAAGGCGTATTCCTGGTTATACGTACTTGAAAAAATAGTAAAAAGGGAACTCAAAAAAACCAAAAGTTATTGTTTTTTTTTTATGAATCATGCGAAATTTAACACTAAATATGGTAAATTTTCATAAGTTGACAACACTCCACCGGCCGGCTTTCGTTTTTACCTATTTTATTTCAAATGACGCCGCCCTGCACTAGCCGCGCTGTGGGCACTCTTTTAACGAGTCATCGACGCTTTGATGTTGCCGACTGGTTGCCTACTGGCACGCTTCTTGTTTGATGCCAGTCTCACGTGGAGATAGCTTTCGATCGGATGTCCGTACGTATCACGTGTCGCTATCTTATCGCGAACGATGTCGTATTCCAATCAGGAATATTTTATTACGTAGATTTTAAACAGAATCAGGTCAGAAACCAGGGTCATAAGCGTCTATGCTTACGATACAATATCAGCTGATACCTGTGTCATCTGCAAATAAAACCATAGGTTGCTGAATGGCTGGGCACGCCACAGTAGCGGCAACAAGTCCCCACTTTGATAAGTGGTTGTAGAGGCGCCACGGCGTCCTCACCTTCCGCCTGACACAGGTCCTCACCGGACATGGTTGTTTCGGGAGGTTCCTGTTTTGTATTCAGCGGGTGTAAACGCCCGTGTGTCACCATTGTGTGGATCGCCGCAGAACACGGTGGAGCATGCGGTGGAGATCTGCCCAGCTTGGGCGAAGCACCGCCGTGTCCTCGCACAGGCGATCGGCGGCGGCAATCTCTCGCGTCCGGCCCTGGTCCAGGCCATGGTATGGAGCGAGAGGGAATGGAAAGCCGTCACCTCCTTCTGCGAAGCAGTAATGCTTGCGAAGCAGGAGGCGGAGCGCCTGAGGGAAAGAGCCTTTCGCCCTCACGCCCCTAGTCCCGCAGGAGACGCCCTGTGCGTCGGGAGTCGCCCTGTGCGTCGGGAGTCGCCTGCAGATTTCCGGCCACCGTAGGCGCGGGCTTGCGGACGGCGAGCAATGGGTAGCTCACCGTCCGGTAAGGACCAGGCCCGGGTAACGGCGCGTCGTGTTTCACGCGCGCCTCAAAGAGATGTCAGCACATATTGACGGGGTCCGATAGGGCCGATGCCTCAGGGTCGCAGGATGTTCGAAAGAGACAACGTGGCCCTGACACAGGCAACTGAAGGAACACGGGTGGGTTTTAGTCAGTAAAAGTATGACACGCCCTTCCGCTCCACCTAGAGCGGGAAAAGTCATTCGATGATTTCCGACCCAAAAAAAAGGGTGCTGAATGGCGCTAGGTAAATAATTTATTTAAATGAGAAATAGCAGTGCTCCTAGTATCGACCCTTGAGGTACACCATATTTTATAAATCTTGGGCTAGATGCATAATTATGTAATTTCTGTTTTTGTGAATGGACATAATTGTGTTATTTCAGTGAACTGTAATTTATTATTGAGATAGGATTTGATTTTTTCTAGTGCTTTACCTCGAACTCCGAATATTTCTTGTTTATGTAGCACTAGTCCATGGTCATCATAATAAAAAGCTTTAGTCATGTCCATATTTAAGACTATGACCTGTTTTTTTTTTTCAAGTTCTGTTATAATTTTTTGTAAAAACTGATGCATTGCTGTTTTAACCGATTTGCCTTTTCTGATGCCAACTTGATTTTCAATTATTATTTTGTTTTTTTCGAAATTTTCACTTAGATTATTATACATCTTTCAAATATTTTGGCCATTATTGGAATGAGAGCGATAGGTCTATAACATCGTACATCTAACGTGTTCTCTTTTTTAATTCTGTCGTAACTACAGTGGTCTCCTCTAGCTTTACATGCATGACTGCACAATTGTCCACACCAAATTCTATACTGATGGCGTTACTGAAAGTTTCAGTTACTTTCAGTAGCTCCATCAGTAGCAAATTGTTGGGGGCAAAGAGTTTTAGGTAATCCATATAGAGAAGGTGAGATATAATCTGATCACCTCTCCTCAGCCGATAGCCTAGACCTGCATCCTCCAGCAGGGTGCTTAGAGGATCCAAGGCAGTGTTTCGCTCGATCCTTATAGGCTTGCTATTCCTCTGGATATTCCGACATCCTGGATAGTGAATATATATAGTCCATCGCCCCATACATGACATCAAGAAGGTGCGCAGAGTTGCATCTACTTAATACAACTCCAGCACCCTCATGAGCCACGTATGTGACAACGAGTCATAGGCCTTCTTGTAATCTATCCAACATGTCGACAGGTCCTTTCCGGAACGACGAACCTGCTGGCTAATGGCCATATCGATGAGGAGTAGGTCATTAGTACAGCGGGACCCGTTTCTACATCCATTTTGAGAGGCAGACATGATGGAGTTGATGTCTACATGTTTGTTAATTTTTTGATCGGCCTACAATGCAAAAGCAAACATTTCATCTTGCCAGATTGAATTTAAATTCAAGCATATAAACCCCATAATAGTAGTGAAAGCTTTCAAGCAAATCAAGATCAAACTAACAGAAGATCTATGGGGAATGTCTGTTAAAGTTTGTACCTCCATTATTGAGACTATAGCGCCGTACTTGGTTTTAATATTTAATTTGTGTATGGATCAAGGAGTATTCCCGGATCTAATGAAATACAGTAAGGTAATACCACTTTTCAAATCCGGGGACAGTATCCGTATCCGTATCCGTGTTGCCGGTTTTCAGCAAGGTGTTTGAAAAGGTAATGTTGAATCAAATGTTAAATCATTTCAACGCCAATAATATCTTACACGGTCAACAGTATGGTTTCACAAAGGGACGTTGTACGACTGACGCCGGTGTCACCTTATTGAAACACATACTTACGGCGTGGGAAGAGGCTCAAGACGCCATAGGAATCTTTTGTGATCTCTCCAAGGTATTTGATTGCGTCGACCACGAAACCTTGCTCTTAAAACTTGAACATTACGGACTTGGAAAACGTTGCGCTCAGTCTAGTAAAATCTTATTTGAATGATAGACAACAGCAAGTCCAAATAAACGGTGTCAATTCACTCGGTCTAAAAGTAAAAATGGGTGTACCACAAGGCTCGATATTGGATCCTCTCCTCTTTTTAGTTTATATTCATGATCTACCTCGTTTGTTTAAAACCCAACCACATATGGTGTTATTTACTGAAGATACTTCGTTAATTTTTAAAATTATTAGGCGTGCATCAAATCTTGACGACGTGAATAACGCCTTACTGCAGATCCAAAATTGGTTCACTGCTAATAATTTAGTATTAAATGGGAAAAAAACGAAGTGCATAAGATTTTCTTTACCAAATGTCAAAAGTACTAATTGTGAGGAGTATTGAATCAAGAGAAACTAGAATTCATCGATAAAACTGTTTTCCTGGGGATCACGCTCGATTCAAAGCTTCAATGGGGTCCTCATTTAACATCCCTTGCAGGACGGCTAAGTTCAGCAGCATATGCTGTGAGAAAAATCCGTCAGATGTCCGATGTAGATACCGCGAGATTAGTCTATTTTAGTTACTTTCATAGTATTATGTCGTACGGTATTTTACTATGGGGACGGGCTGCAGACATCGAGTCCATTTTCATTCTGCAGAAAAGAGCCATCAGAGCCATATATGGCCTCCGCAGGCGCGACTCTCTAAGGGAATTGTTCAAAGATATTAACATCATGACGGTACCTTGTCAATATATCTATGAAAACATCATGTACGTAAGGAAAAATCTACATCTTTTTAGTAAAAGAGGTGAAAGACACAATTATATCACTAGAAATAGGGACCAATTAGTTCAACCAGGTTTCAGGCTGGCTAAAGTAGACTCATCTTTCATGGGGTACTGTTTAAGATGTTACAATAAAATACCTCCCCACATATATCAACTGAATGAAAGCAAATTTAAATCTTGTATAAAACGCACACTATGCAGCCGAGCATATTATAAGTTAGGGGATTACATTGCTGATAAAAATGCTTGGCTAATCGCTGGTTCTGCTCCTCAAGGACGCATCAACTAATTGATTAGCATTTGAAAATACGGTTGAAGCTGCTGAAGACTAAAAACAAGAATCTTTGCATTGTATAAACTCAATATTTTAGTACTGTATATTTGCTATAAGCCATATGTGAGTACTATATACATGCATTAAAGCTACCATTTACTGGGTACGTCTGTCTTTGACTTGAATGTGTCCTGGCGGCTGAGAGTATGTCATGCTCACTCTAATGTTTCGCTGATGGTGGCGTGTGTGTTGGATCATTAAGCTCCCTTCAAAATGGTTGAGTTGAATGGTGCTAATCCATGCGTCATGTTCGTGAACGGGGGCCGTCAGTTGACACTGGTCATCTCTTAGCTGCCACGGCGTATTTTAATTAAATTTTATTTTTGAATTGTTTTCATATTTATATAACGGACGCTTTTAACGTTCTGCATCGTTCTCAGATGCATAATTTCAACATGAACGATGTAACCTATCTATTGTAAACATAATTTGATTTAAAAGAGTGTCCGTGGAGTTTCTTGCCCGTCCTTCTCCATAGGTACCTACTACGCTTTGGAATGGGCAACTGGCTTCATTTTTCTGACCGACCGACCTTGACAATTCAAAAGTGCCTGTAATTGGTTTATTTGAAATAAATGCTTTGAGTTTGAGTTTGAAATGTTTGGGTTCCGCGTTGCTACCTGATTTATGGAGCAGGTGAGTAACTCCTATCGTTAGGAACTGGGGTAGCGAACCAGACTCCAAAGTAGTCTGGTGGCTGTCAAGCGAGCGTGCGACCTTTGAAACCATTTGATCCAGATGTTGTGTAGTTCGTCCAGCCCTGGAGACTTCCAATTAGGTAACGGACGGACTGCACGAGCTACATCTTGGAGGCAGATGGTAATAGCCCCCATTTCTGGTATTGGATCGCAGGTTTTATTTTTTTTGGTGTCGTGTTGGAAAATCCTCATGGATGTCCCCCGCCCCGTTTCTGTCGGACTCTTACCGACTAAAAACCAACCCGGTGTTCCATCTCTCACCTACGCCGGGGTCGTGGGAACACATAATTCTTCCGCAACGTCTTGTGAGTGGCGCGCGCGGAACACTACGCGCGCCGCCTTTTCGGGTCCTGATAATGGGGGGCGACGGATGTCCCCGAATCCGTCGCTCCTGGACCCAGATAGGGGGGCCGGAAGAGGGCGTTGTCCGCCCTCCTCCGACGCCCGGTGTGTCTGCTGCGGGCCGGGTCGAGAGTCGAAATCTCTCTCTCCCTTTCCGCAGCCTCCTTCTGCGAGATGACTGTTTCGCAAAGGAAACCACCGCGTCGGCGACTGCCAAAACGGCTGTGTCATCTGCGTAAGTTGCTGACGTGGTATCCGGAGTGTGGCGGATCTGCTGTATATATGGTGTACAACACCGGTCCCAATACAGAGCCCTGGGGTACTCCTGCAGTTATTTTGAAGAAAGTTGAGGTAACGTCTTTTTCCTTAACTTGGACAGTTCTGTCGGAAAGGTAAGATTCAAGCAGTTCGTAGTATGTATGGGGTAAGGATGTTTTCGTCAGTGAAGTTCTAACAGTCCGTAAGTCATTTTATGAGTGTTTTGAGATTTGAATGTCATTGGAGAAAGCTTAATGGCGTGCATTGTATCGATCTATCAAAACACCATACGTCGTTCGTATGACCAATACGAACCCGTTATTTGAAAAATAGTTACATTGCGTATCTCAGTTGGTGGCGCCAACATTGCGTATGTCATATGTCAGCCATGCACGTAAAAAATTCGTGCATCAAGTGCTCCGACGTTGTTCTTTTGATTTAAGGTATTCTTTGCAATTTATTTACTCCCAATTTGGTCGATTTTATGCTGTGTGGTCACAGTTCACCTTTTAAACCAAAACAGTCTTATTACAAAAAAAATGCTTTTGTACTGGTTTAAACCACGACTAAAAGGTCTAGGATTGTTACGGTAATAACGTTAGTAACAGGTTCAAAATGTGTTTCTATTACAAAACAAAGACTTTCTAAGGATCAGTTAGTACCAAAGAAGCATAGACTAATATATATAAAATCCTCGGAGCTATATCGCGGCGCCCCCGTAAGGGGGCGTTGCGTGCGGTGCCGGGGCTTCACCCCCTGCCCGCGGAAGTCATACGGCGACCCGTAAATACGGGCCTCTCCTTAGGTCTGCTCATGGCAGTGGATTTTCGGGCGATCTCCAGCGACGGAGATGTCGACTCGACGCGCCTACAGAGTAGGTGAGTGGCCCCCGCCCGTCCAGATCACAGATCTAGCCGTTACTGTCCGGGCTAAGGGGCCGAATGTGGGTGTGAACGGCATTGTAATTGTGTAACACCGTTCAATGTTTGCGTGCCTCGCGGCCCGCGCCGCGCGTGCACGCGTGAGTTTGGGTGCCTGTATAGACATGTATGTCTGTCTGCATTTACGTAACGTGCCTATATTAACCTAGAACACGTTACGCAAAGGGTGTGTGTGTTGTGAGTGTGGAGTCTTTTTGTCACAGATAAGTCGCGTGTAACTTGGCTGCGGCTTATCTGGAAGTCAGTCCGGGTTTCAATTTACGTCTTCATGTCCCGAGGGAGGTGGCGGAGGGGTGGGGGGGCGGCCTTGTGTCAGAGGGCCGCCGGCGTCCCATTTTGGGCCGCCCTGGGTGACCTAGCCGTGGTACAGAGTCAGTAGTGCGGCCAGGCCATCCAGGATGACCAACTCGACATCCTGTCCCTGCCTGATGGCCTTTATCAGGTCCATCAACAATTTAATGGCACAGGTTGTGAATTCTGGTTTTTTTGTGGTTGCTTCGGCGTCGGTAGCGCCGCCACTGGTTTCTTTTATGAACTTTTTCTTCGGTAGTTCCTTTCTTGACCGCGGCGCCGTGGCGGCGCTAGCGGTAGGTTGCTCCTTGTTTACAACCTGTGCCTCGCTGGAGGCAGGGGTGGCAGTTGGGTTTTCTTGGGTCGCCTGGGGAGGGTCGGGTTTCTTCCCCTTGCCCTTTCCCCCGCGTCTTTTCTTCCTCCGCCCGGAGGAGGCTGCTTGTTTGTCCGTGGGCCCGTTTGCCGCCGCCATGAGCGTCGTTGCTTGGGCCTCTTCTGGCAGCTCTTGTGGCCTGTTGGTGGCCACTTGGGGACGGCGTGATGTGGCCGTTAAGGCGGCGGTCCCCGCTCGCTTGTTCCGGATTTCTTTTTGAAATACCGGACACTTTATATTGCACGCTGGGTGCGGGCCACTGCAGTTGGCGCAGGTGGCCGGCTCCTCCCGCGGGCGTGGGCAGTCTCTCGCGGCGTGCGCCTCTCCGCAGCGCACGCAAGCGAGCGGGCGGTGACACTGATGCGAGCTGTGTCTAAATTGCTGGCATCGGTGGCACTGAGAGGGCCCACGTTTTCCGCGCCAGGCCTCTATTTTGACACCACGCATCAACATAAATGTCGTGGTGTCATAAATGGCCCGGACGTCCGGAGCCTTTTTTAGGATAGCGTGGAATACGCAACCGGGTCGTCCTTGTGCGGCCTTAATATGGCGCACGTACTCCGGCTGGTATCCCAGCGTTTTGAGCTCCTCCTCTATCTCCTTCGGGTCCGTATCCGCCGGTAGCCCCCGAATGGCGATCTTTAGGCTCTTCTCTGCTGGCAGCGAGTAGGCGAACCAGCTGACGCCGCTGTCCTTCTCTAGGCCCGTCAGGTATCGCTGGACCAGCCTGTATTCCTCCTCGCTGTCTGGGGTGAAACGGACTCCACCCCCGTATGGACGAGCGTTAGGAGGCCGGCCCAGTTTCTCCCTGATGGCCCGGAAATGGGCGGCCCAGTTTGGCAGCCTCTCAACCACCAGCGGCGGGTACCTGGGCTTCTTTTGACCCGGCTTCTGTTGCCACGTTCTTGTCGCGGCGCCGGGGGGTGCATCGGGGGTGTTGGCAGCGGTAGCGGGGGCGGGGGGTGGCCTGACCCCCGCGGTCGGTGACGGTGGCGGCGATGGTGACGCAGGTGGCGGGGGGGGTGAGCGGCGCGCCGCGTCGGCAAAAGTAGGCGACGCTGGCGGGTCCGGACTCCGCGGCGCGCTTTCGCGCGGTGGCCGCGGCGAGTCGGGGCAGAGCCGCTTCCCCTCCTCCGCTGCGGTCTCACTCGAGCTCCTGCGTCGACGTAGTCTTTGGCCTCTGGGTTCAAGCCGGGACTCGAGACGGGCACGCTCACAGCCATTGCCGGTCGAGCCCGCGGATGCCAGCGACATGTTCGATCCTATGGACGAACACGGCGACATAACCGCGGGCGAGTCGTAAGCTGATGCACGAGGAGGCGCCGGTGAGTCGGGCGTGTATGTGGCACTAGTCACTGACCTTGTCTTGGTGGTGTCGGAATTTTGTGCTGGCCGCTCTCGCTCAGCCATTGCCGGTCCCGCCAGCGAGAAGCGGGCGCCGGTCACGGCGGTGCGCGGAGCTGGCGCAGCTTTGGTATATGGTTGCGCGGTCACAGTAGTCGCTGCGGCGGGCGCGGGCGGAGTCGCGAATCGCGGCGGCGCGTCGGTGCGTGCAGGGGGCGCGCGGGGGGGCGCGGGCGGTGTGCGGGGGCGCGCGGGGTAGTCGCGCGGCGTGGCGGGGCGCGCGGCGTAAGCGGCGGCGTACGCGGCGGCATAAGCAGCGCAGCGCACGGGCGCGGGTGCGGGAGCACGCGCGGGCGGTGCCGCGGCGCGCGCGTGCGGCGCGCGACTTGGGTTAGCGGCAGGCCCCGGGGCCTGAATGGGCACCGGGCGGAACGCGGCGGGACGGATCACTACCGCGTGCGGTCGGTTCGACGACGGCGAAGGCGCAGCGCGCGCAGGCGCCAGTGACGTCGGTGGGCCGGCAGCAGCAGCGGCGCTCGATCCCCCTCCTCTTCTTTCTTCCTTCTTCTTCTTGGAAGTCTTCTTCTTCTTCTCCTCGCTTCTAGTGGATCCGGCCGGCGGAGCACAGGACGACGCAACACCGATGCTCGGCATCGACGACGTCCTATCCAGCGCCGGGCGGGACTCCGGTGAGCCGGCATCGCAGCCCAACGAGCCGCGCGTGCCGGGCTTCGGCATCGCAGGTGTGTGGTCTCCGCGACCGCGGTGGTACTAAGTACCGGGTAGGCGAATAAAAAATTAAATGGCGGTCCGCGCGGAACAAACTTAGTAACGGAATAGGAAAATTCCGTAGGACAAGCTTGTGTGACGACCACAAGCCAATCCATATAAAATCCAAAGAAGGTCAATGATTTAAATAATATCCACAGATAAGAAACAAAATTGGCATTCTTTCATTCGTTCACACAGGTTTTATTTGAAGCAACGTTCCGTTTCTTTAACTATTGATATTATATTAACATTTGAAATGAATTAATAATTATGTATCAATACAAAATTAAGTCAATAATTGTTATTTGTTTAGGTTAAAATATATTTACCAAGCACAACTTGTACTTTTGACGCGCTTTGAAATATTTAATAACACCTCTAGCGTGAAGTGGATTGAATTAGGTAGGCGACAGCGCGCGTTATTTGAAACGAGCGTTGACGCTGCGTCCTTCATAATAAATAAATTCACTTCTTATATTCATTTATTGTTATATAATATATAAACATATACTCTTACGAGGTTTGTTCGTGAGTTGTTCGGTTAAATCGTGAGCTACGATAAAAAATGGAACAACAAAAGCAAAAAAAGGGGTGAAAACTGGAGTTTTGAAGAAAAAGTTAGTAAAATATGGATTTTTATTATTATTAGGTAAACAATACTTCGTTTAATCTTATTTTGACGACCTAACGCGGATGTTCGTATTATTATAGGAAATATTACGACAACTTATTGCCCAATCGGCACATATTATAGAAGATAAGTCCACAAATACATCAATAAACATGCAGAAAATAAAAGAGTGGAAGAATATACAGATTAAGTATGTACTTATTGCATTTGATGTGGGTACAAGTACGTTATGGTTTACGTGATATTAATTAGCATATATTTATTATTTTTAGATTTAATTAACTAACGGGTAAATGTAGATCAGATGGCGAGTTAAAGTTGGCTTGGAAAAGAATGAAGTTGTCCGCTAAATCCAACTTATCGACCCATAGGAGGAAACAATCAAAGACAGGCGGTGGCGAAAAACCACCATCACCTTCTCCTGAGGACTTAGAAATAATGGCGATTGCTCCTCACCACTTTCTCATTGAAGTTAATGACTATTTTAATAAAAATCTCCGCTACCTTTTTGCATGTTTTGCTGACAGCTGGTTGAGACACACCATTTAAATCAGCTGTATCATCTCGAATACTACTATTAAAACAATAATATTAGTTAATGAATTGAATTTTGTCCAATGTTATTATAGCATTGACCAAGGGTACGTACTTCATGGCGAGCCCAGTTGCGTAATGCACAAACCACTTCAGGACTCAATGGGCATCCTCGGGGGTCGTGGGATAAATCCTCACGTAGAACATGCACAATTTTTTCTCCAAAACGTCTTGTTAACCTATACTTTTATCTAAAATCTTCGTCACTCAATTCAAAGGGATTTTTACACGATGACGATGTCTGTAAGATCGCCGAGACATCTCCAACGTATCTAAATCTTCCAAATCCGTTAAGTCAATCCCAGTGATATCCATTTAAGTTAGATCCATAGTTAAACTAAGGGTCTCGGCGGTTTAACTTTAGTAGGTACCATAGATAGTTCATGAACTAGTGATAAACTTCATTTTATAATAACGTTTTATTTAGTATTGATTTAAACCTAGCAATAATCCTCGTACTAAATTTAGATCGTGTTTTGGAATAAGACGCAGTGTGTTTATTTGGAATTACGATTATTAATCGCCTGAACGTCAGTCGAAAAATAGTCGTGACTTACGCAGTGTTTACTGTGATATTTTTATGAGTTACGTTGTGTTTCCATTCTAATTACCTAGTTTCTTTCATACAAGATGGATTGTGTATCAAGTGAGGAGCTGTTGATTCTTTGAAGCGATTTAAAAATACAAGTTCCACAGAAAAAACAGAAGATAAAATAGATACCGGTAACATTAGCTGACTTAGAAAATATCTATATTAATAACTTACCAATAGAAATAGTCTCCGAGCCTCCATCACCGTCTTAGCTGGACCTATTGAGCCCTTAAAACATTCAGGATACCATACCTCTTTCTTCATCTGAACAAGTAGTTACCATATTGCGGCTAAGTGAAGAATTACAGCCCTTGTCCACGTCTGTTGAAATTTCACCGCCATTAGAAGCGACACAACCACCGGAAACATTCTTACCTTCAGCTTCATCAACCTGTTTCAATGAAGAAGTACAGCCCATTTTCCAGGACTGCCGGAAATTCACTGTCGCTATTGGAGCAACTTCCGTCTGACATTATGTACGAAGACATAAATTCTAATAGAAAAATAAAATCGAACGGATTCGCACAGCCTAAAAAATAGCGATTGCAAGGTGAAGAATATGTGGGGTACCATAGGGACAGGAAAGTTTCAGGGCAAGACAAATTTGAAATACTCCATGATGTGCAATGTCTAGCACGTTCAATTGGTTCACGTTGCACTTCCATGTTTTGCTCGAAGTCTAAGTTAACTGGCTGTTTTAGCTTGTCTTTAAGCATAACATATTTGGCAAGTTCTGGAAAAGCATGACTTGGGAACAACCGAAACAGTACGTAGTATCTCTCGTCTCCGTATGTGAGAAAAGGCGAGTAAAAGTAAAATTTTATTCTCGTAGAAGAGTAAACAGTACTTTCTGAGTACATTAGAGGGACGTACCCAAGTGTGTTTGAAGACTTTGTTGAACACTCTGGGTTTGAAATAGTCGACTGTAAAATGCTTGATAGATAGATGTGAACATGGTATTGCTAAAACAACACGACGTACAATCGACGACAATGATGAACGCGTTGTTAACTTTGGGGTGGATTATCTAGATCTGCCACGCAGCATTCGACGCAGAGTAGTAATAATGCTCGAAACTTTATCAAAAGAACAAACTTGCAACAAATATCAGTAATTAAATAGAAATTAACAGGAGTTGAAGACCATTATTCCTTCTGACTGTCACGAGTACAATGATTCCCGGGATACCCTATTGATCTCTTAAGTCTGATTTTAGATAAGAAACTGATTAATGTTAAGTATTTTTTTTTAATAATATACAAAATATTTGGACTGCCTCCTTCTAGTGGTCGCAAGATCTACTGCCGAGCATGAGGTCTTGGTTTCAATTCCCAGGTCGGGCAGTGTTTTTGGATTTTTCCATCTAGAATTTCTCAGTAGCAGCCGTAGTCTGGATTTGTGCCCGGTTGCTGGCAATAGACTCGCCCCCTATTACTGCCGAAATTGTTTTGAAATTGTTCGGGTTATGTGTGTTGATTCTGTTCCATTTGTTGGAGACGCTATTGTTTATTTTTTTGTTGTGTTTGCTATGGAATGTATTTTTTTTGTTATAATGCGAGTGTTGGTTTCTATAAATATTGTAGTATCATTTTATAGACTTAATTTTCACTAAGAGCATGTTATAAAATTAAAGATCTGAGGTTAGACTTTTGTTTTTTTAGCTTTCCTCCAGATCCAGTGAGGTGTGCAAGATGTATATTAGATACAGCACGTCAAAGATCCGAAGAATTCTTCAAACCGTATTCTTAAATTAGTTTTAACAAAAAAAAAAAGGACACTTGGACTACACTCAATCCTTGTCCTAGCGGCGAGCCTCAATCGTAAAATTGTATTGCTTGTTTGGCACTTTGGAATTATCACTTTTTATCATGTGTTGAATTAGTAGAAAACATGTACATTGATGTATGTTGCCCAGAGCACCCAGAGTATATTGGTCGTAAAAAATATTGCTTCTTGTGAAAAAAACTAACACTGTGTTTACGGTTAAATTTACATTAATGTATATTTATTTTAACTAAAATTACGTAATTAATTAAATTTTAAAGAGTCATTATTTTTAAATAATTGTAATTAATGATTATTTCTAATTTTAGTTTGACTTTGCCAATTTAATTTGTAAGTAATAATGAATTTTGTGTGTTGTGTTGTCTTATTTTTATTATTACTATTTTTTAATTTGTTTTTTCTAATATTTATATTTTAATAATACTATTAATTATGACCCAATTGTTGGTTGAATTAAACGAATTGAATTGAATTGTAAACCCAATTGGCGGCAAATTTATGAGAACTTTTGCATGGCATTGTGTATCTATTCTTTATTAGTGATCGATGCCTAGCACCAAACCAATGCAATACAAAGAAAACAGCTGTCAAGGTCTTCTAATGTTATTGATGTCTTTCTTGGAACTAGTTCTATAACGCAGTTTGCGGTACGTAGGAGTCAATGTTTTTTTTTTTTATCGTCAAGTAACGAAAAAGCTTCATGCTCACGGTTCATGCCCCCTCCATGTGACTTTTTATTCTAGTCTAGATGTTGGTTCCCGGCGTTAATTTCAAACAATAGATAGCATCCAAATTTCCGACGATATGTGGATTTTCCAAAAAAATCTTTCATACAAACCTTGTCCTGACAGTTACAAACACAAAAAAAAGAATTAGCCAACTATGTGCAGCCGTTTTGAAGTGATGCGCGGACAAACATTTTTGGCAATTGATTTTACTTATATGCATACAAAGATAATGTTAAGAGAGAGAGAGAGACAGATGGTTTTCACAGATTTCGAGGGAGCTGAAGCCACTAATGAGGGCAAAATATAAATCCAAAACGGCGGTAGCGAAAATTTTCTAATATTTCAGCATGGGTGTAGTTTTTGTGGTTTTCGAGAGTGCTGAATCCAATAATAGTGAGGTCAAAATGAAAATCCAAACTAAATCTTCCAAACGAGTTACATTCGGAAATGAAGAAGCGTATGGAACTTTGTTTTCGACCCCACAAGTGAGAAACAGAGTGTGTAAGGCAGGAAAGTACGCTTCTGTCTCACAAAGAAAACGCCAAGAAATTTACATTATATTTTATTATCTTTGTCTTTAATAAAGTAATTACAGGTAGGCACTAAAAAAATAATCATGCGTATTGAAGACCATAATACAATAACATATTTCTTAGATACAACAAACACCGCATCCTCTCTTGAGAAATAACCCAGCCAGAGGCCTTAGTGCCGATGGTTTTAAAACATTCGCTGACCATGAATAGTAATGGCACAGGGCCGGGAACACATGACTGAGTATTGTGTTCCTGTAGCGAATCGAGGGCATTTAACAACGATATTATCCCAAAGAGATAGCGAACATCAAGCGTGCTTGCAGACCAGTGGCGGGCCCCGACATCTCCTAACAGTAACAGCGCTAGCGCCCGCCCACAGCCCGAAACAATAACTTCAACATGAGGCAAAAGTAAACAATAAAAGCTTCAATAAAATGTACATGTCACGCCGTTTCCATAGAAGGCACGTATTCGTAAAAGAAAAAGGATACCCTTTTTAAAAAAGCTATCTCGTTACTTAGTAAAAACTACCAGCTAGTGTATTACAAAACAATTAGACGTACTTTAATTATGAAGCTATGATTTGTGTGCTATTAAACAGTGAACTTTACGCGAAATCCGTTTACCAGCCCAATTATTGCTAATTTTTTAGGAATTTACGCCTTATATTATGGAAAAAGTATATAAATAACGGTTTTTAGTAACTTTTCTTCATTATTTATTTCACTAAATAAATAGCATTTAACATGAATTATCTACTAACGAAAAATATGGTTAACCCCTAAATTAAAAAAAAGATAAATTCAGGTATAAATTACACAGGTATAGTGTGTCTAGCGCCAAAATTAATAAACTCGGGTGCTTTCTATAACCAAAGCATGGTTCCTTTACTAAGTTGTGTTATATTGGATCGTTTCTTCACCTTTTATCATATATTGTATTTAACTTTATTCGTTCGGACACTAAATATCAATAATTACACAAAGCTATCTACATGAGCCACTCTTAACCGTTTTTGTGTTAGTGTTGCCAGATTGAAATATATGTCGTGCCATAGACAACGTATGGCAATCTTCATGGATATAAGATTTCATCTTTAGTGTGAGACAGTTTATTTTTGCCCTGGCAAACCTAGTTATTATGTTGGTAAACACCATTGTCTGGGAATGATTCGTAATGATTGCATTTATATCTCCAGCCGCATCTCTCTCTCCGGCTCCGACGTAAACTGGACTTTCTGAAAACAAATTAAAACCTGTAGCTATACTGATCACATGGTTATTCGTTCACGGGGTTCGTGCATAATTTATCTAACAAAATTCCTTGATGGGGTACACAATAACACTATGCTATTTTTTTAGTTTTGTTAGATCATGCTAACGTCAGTTTTGAGTGTAGGTAATTGGGTTTATCATGGGAGAAGAGTTTCAGAGAATTGTTATTGTTTTCGTGTAGTTATAGCCAGAATATGTTCATCAACTTAATGGATATTTGTGTCTGCTCATTGGACGATACAATCCGCTTCACCTCTTTGTCAGACCAAATAAAAAATGTGACACTGACAATTAAATTAAAAAGACTTTTTAATTGCCATTAAAAAGGTTTTAGGTTAATGTCAACTCAATATATGTCAAAGGTGCATGTTATTTTGGTCTTTCTTTTTGAGTAATCTTTACAAGTACATATATAAAACCAAGTGGGGTTAGTTACACATTTATAACTCAAGAACGAATGGACTGATTTTTATGATGTTTGATTTGTGGATTTGTCTCCACTCCGTATAGCAGAATAACAAAATAATGGGGCGATACGAAGTTTGCAGGGTCAGGTAGTTAAATATAGTTTTCTGTGCAACAGTGCCGTGCTGTAGCTTCAAAAGTTATTAACATAATACTACCAGACTTGATAAAGGAAATAATTTAAACACTGATGAAGATATAAAGGTGTCTGCCTCTCTTTTTATCTACTGCCCTATCATAGGTATGCTGGAAGAGATTTCATTAGAAATTATCATCACCATTGCATTGTATTTTTCTGGTATGTTTTATACATGTTAGTAAATAAATATGTCAAAAGTAAATCAATAAATATTGTGTATGGCTTGAGGTTACTCACTATAGAAGTGTAGCGACTACTGGCAACACTGCTTGCGCACGTTATCGGTGTGCGATGGCCGCACGTCCGTCGGCTCCGCGTCCGGCCGGATGACGTCACCCTCCGGCGGGTCGCGCATCTGCTTCTGAGATACGATCCTGTAGATTTCTGAAAAACACCAATTATTTGTTACTTATGACCCGCCCCTGTTTCACACGGCTTATACGACTTGACTCATCGATATTTCTTTATTTTAATATGTAAGTTTAATAATAATGTATTATAACACTGCCTCGTTGGTCTAGTGGTCACAAGAGCTACTGCTGAGCATGAGGTCCTGGGTTCGATTCCCAGGTGGGGCAAAATTTTATTGGGTTTTTCTATTTACAATTTCTCAGTAGTGGCCCGGAGTCTGGATTTGTGCCCGGTTGATGGCAATAGGTTCGCCCCCTATTACATGGGCCTTAAACATAACTGGCGAAATGTGGGTGTACTAAAGGTACACTCTGCCCTACCCTTCTGGGAGACAAGGCGTTATGTTATGTGTTATAGCATGAGCCCTGCGAAATAAATTCACCGAATTATGTTGAAAACCGGATCAAAATCCGTTGTATAGTTCAAAAGAATAACGTGGACACACAGGAACACGAAAGGCGGACGGAAAACTTCTACTCAACAAAACTGCAGTAAAATCAGTAGACGCTTTTATACCAAAGATAGGCACAGAGGGGCCTCAGTTTTCCTTTGTCTGTGTCAACAATAACATACATTACCAATAGAATACCACTTGACCTCACTACCGCGTCACATCGAGTGAAATGACCCCAAAATACATAGTTGAAATTGTAATTGCGCGGCAGACAGATCTAAATATAGCCCGTGACCGGTGTCAACGACGCCCCAAACTGACGGACGGACGTTGAAATTCATATCGATTTTATCCACGTGAAGACCCGTATCTGTGTAATATGGACAGCAGAAATTCCACTTTTGGCTAGAGTCTTAGGTTGAAGAAAAAAATTACACAGTTTTTTTGCAATTTTGTTGTTTTGTTTCCTTTTTTTTGTGTTGTCATAATATAACAAAATTTGTGTCTTTGTATTACGGGACACTGGCTCCTGCAACACTTTTAAAACTAGCGCAGGAGTCAGTTATTTTTGTACATTTTGTATTATATAATTTTTTTTGTATTTGTAATACGTTTTTGATACAATAAATCTTGTTCGTGGAGCTCGTGGATAAGTAATAACAGCCGTAAGGGTCGATCGTTAAAAGGCGCGATTCTATTTGGCAGGTTACTTGTATGCAAGTTGCAAATTGCATACAACTTGAACAAACCTGCATAAAAACTGAAACTTGTACGAGGTAGTTTGAACTTGTTTTTCATTTTTTAAATTCAAGTAAATTGAACTTGCAAACGTTAGTCACACGTTTAGAATTGCTAACGAGTGATGTGTACGTTTTTCACCCGTGACGTCCTACTCAATTGTTGAACATCTCCACTTGTATGTAAATAAAACCAGCATGCAATTTGCACACTCTCGAAAACATGTTTCCAATGCAAGCAACGTGTACGCAAATGTGACGTCATACTTGCATGCAGGACTTGCCTAATCGCGCTTAAGGTTAAGAAACGTTTGACGAGATCGGTCAATGGATGTGCGACCATCCACTCCTCCGTGCCACGGAAAGCACGATAAGTCGTTGGGCCGACTGTCATTTGTTGATCTTTGACGCCCGATAACCAGTCTCACTAAGGGGAATAGAGTTACCCGGTAACTGGGTTGTGTGTGAGGTTCAAATAGGCAGCTGCTCTAGGTAAAACACTGTTCAGCTGGGAAAAGACTAGAGAGAGACTTTCAAAAGCATCGATACTTAAGTACTTACGTCCAGCGCAGCCTACCAGACTTAAGACTGCCCAATTTCCTTACCACGGCAACTTATTCTGTACGACAGACCAAGATTTCGTGCACTGTATTTTAGACCATAGGCTCTTTAATATAGTGATGTTAATTGAAAGGTTTGCCATTTAACGAAGTATAATTAATTACCCGTTAAAATGTTCTGGAATGCAGGCTCGACGTTGGTTGAGTCGAGAGCGGATGTTTCAATAAAACTAAGACCGTTCCTTTCCGCGAATGCCTTTGCTTCTTCTGTTGGGATGGATCTGTGGAATCACGACAAATATATACATTCAGTTTAACATAGAAAATAGAAGATTGATATTTCGGAGGCAGAGGCTCTCTATTTAAACGTAGTGGGAATTAACCTTTTTTGGGATAAAATCATGAGACCAACAAATAAGTCAACCAATTACCCAGTAGCAACACAATAGTCAAACCAACATCAAAAAATGCGTGGTTTTAGGGACAGAGGTCAGCGTCAGACCGCATCTAGTATTATTGCTGAAAAGAACCTATTTGGCGCGGCCTTGGGGCACATATGTGTGCTTGTATTTTAATTTCATATTAGTTTTTCATTTGTTCAAATCTGTTCCTTGTTTACGGTGCCGATTTTTTTTTTGTCTTTAGGGGGAATCCAAGAATAGAAAAAAAACACAAACCTGAGATGCCTAAGATCGCTCTTGTTACCAACAAGCATGATCAGTATATTCTGATCGGCGTGATCGCGCAGCTCGCGCAGCCACCGCTCGACGTTCTCGTACGACAGATGCTTGGCTATGTCGTACACGAGCAGCGCGCCGACAGCGCCGCGGTAGTACGCCGAAGTGATCGCACGGTATCGCTCCTGGCCGGCCGTGTCCCATATCTGGGCTTTTATGGTTTTGCCGTCCACCTGATGACAAAAAAAATGTTGTTGCACTATTAATTGTGAATACAAAGAAACTTTGCATAATTATAACTTTGTATAGACATTATGATTTGGTTAGAGTAACAGCTACGTTACAACTGAAGTAAAGAAAGCTGCAGTCACGTTTTTAAAACCATAATCTATGTATGCGTAAGCATAATCAGCCTATAATATTCCCACTGCTGGGACACAGGTCTTCTCTCTTCGAGAGCGAGTGGGCTGGAAGGAGTGTAGTGGGAGACGTCACATATTTTCGATTTTATTTAATCTAGGAAATGCCAGTTTTGTCACAATGTTTTTGTTGACATTCATGTTCTTTTCTGTTTAAAAAACCTTTAAAAGTCGGACACTACAAATTTCTCCAAGTTCCGAACTTTGACGTGGCTTTTCTATTACAAGGTGTGTAGCGTTAGACAATGGAATTGCTAAGGGAGGTCGTCGCCCCATGCGGCCATGCCAACGAACACCTTAGCGACCCCATTTCCTTCACCCACCCAACATTATTTACTTTAGCCTTCAAAGACAAGCGATGAAGCGACTGAAATGTTTCCTTTCTATTCTTGGTCAGCTTTTAAGTTAATTGAAGTTGAAGTTGTTTAAATATATTTTTTATTATATTCGAATGAAGCCGGCGGCAGACAGACCTTCTAACCTCCTTTTAAAACCAGTCGAAGGGTAAATAATATTGTACGAAGTGTGTAGATAAGCTCCAATCACATCGCGACTTAGAAACTATTTGCGTATTTGAAGCTGTGTGCGGCGCATGCATTAGCAATTGCGTTCACTAGATACTATTGGTGCCTTTAAAACTCGCATTCATAAATCACATCGGTTAATTCGATCAATAGCGAGTCCACATAACGGTACAACGTAT
This sequence comes from Dasypolia templi, assembly GCA_963555695.1. NCBI lineage: Eukaryota > Metazoa > Arthropoda > Insecta > Lepidoptera > Noctuidae > Dasypolia > Dasypolia templi. The sequence continues at coordinate 4,577,760 of OY743147.1, forward strand.
GGGGGTCATTGGTTTAGCGACGTATCGGAGTGTTGGCGGTATAGTGACGTCGCGGTTCGAACTTTACTGTTTGTTCTAATAAAGGGATGTCAGAGCATTAACGTTAACAGTTTGCCGTTGAAAGTTTTAGAAAACGCCACCTAGGTATCGTGCAGAGATTTCGTGATCTCGATTTCAATTTTTTTTTCTCATAAAGTACAGCATGTAACGCTTATTGGAACTTGCGACATTGTATTTTCTTTAAAGTTTCAGAGGTCAGACGAACTCTTTTGGTCGTTAGTTCTGTGCCATTAGGTTTAGCATCCCCGTCTTGCAACAAACCTCTAATAATATTAAGAAAAGTAAACGTGTACACACGTCCTTTAATTATATTATTTACGAGGGTTGACACAAAATTACTACATGTAGTGATGACGTCAACGGCATTACAGTTTATTTGTAAAGTCTGCTTAGTAACTCGCTGATGTGCTTGCGTCAACACACAGGTTTAATCAAATACCAAGTAAATGTAAACAGTCGTTAAAATTGTTTTGTATTTTCTATAACTATGTGCTACCTCCTCCATATCCTTAGTTTAAAAAAAAACCTACTTAGATTAGTAATTCATAGTGATAGTGAATGCCCGACCAGTTTTATAAATTAGTAATGAACGTAATAGCATTAGTCTTGCACGAAGGCAATTTGAAAGAACAACTATCTGTTTATGTACGTTTTACTTTCAACGGTGAAAGAAATAGAAATCGGCGACTCTCCGAAATATGATACACATTAAAACCTTATACATAAAAACATCACGACTTGATTCCTGAAGGGATGGGCAGACGTGTACCTATCATACACCAACACTTCGCTAGTTATGTTTAAGGTCCATGTAATAGGGGACGAGACTATTGCCATCAAACGGGCACAATTCCAGACTTCGGGCTGTTACTGAAAAATTCTTGATTGAAAAACCCAATAACACTTTACCCGACCTGGGAATCGAACCCAGGACCTCTTACTCATCAGCAGCGGTTGCCACTAGACCAACGAGGTAAATCTTATAATAGATAGAGTTAAAAAATAAGTGTCCTAATTGAAAAATCTAGCATTTTAAACCTACAAGTTTAAAGTAGCTTGGTAATTGGATGGAAGAAAGTTCTCAGGTTTTAAATTAAGTAAACCACACACTGTTGTATGGTCTGACAACTTCATGTAAGACATGAAGAGATTTTGACCTTTGACACGAAAGTGACGTGGCATAAGACGTAGATTATGCACGAGAAATATGAAGGTTATCGATAAGAATCGAATGCTTTAGTCGTTCTGAACTTTTACACTGGAAAGGAAGGCCGAAATTAATTTTGTCTCAACTGTTTCACACCGGAAGTTCTGGTTGCGGCAGTAACTTGGAAGGAATATCAATGAAAGCTGCTAACAAACGAAATTCCAGTCAGTAAGATACAGTGGTGTCTCAAGTGGTTAGACCTTTTATGGGTTTTTAAAAATAAAAAACTATCTGCCTAGCCTTTTCTCAAATATGTTAGAGTCAGCTTCAAGTCTAACCGGATGCGGCTGAATACCAGTATTTTACATGAAGCGACTGCCTACCTGAACACCACAACCCAGTTACTGGGTGACACCATACCGCTTGCTAAGACTGGTTGTCAGACTTTTGGACTTATAACTACCCGTAATGACTGTCAAAGATCTACGAATGACAGCCGAGCCAAAGGCTTAAGCTTTCCGAGGCACGGAGGGGTTGCGATACGTAATGGTTGGTGACACTTCTACGATTCGACGGCGGCAAACGTGGCTTAAAACCGTCGATCAAGGCATGCCGCTGTTATAATTTAGCCAAGGAGAACAAGGGCCTCTTCATAATCAATTAGGTATCAAGTCTCGACTGTTAACACTGTCTATCTGTGCATTGGCAGCGTATCAAGCAAGGTGCGTCTGCATGTAGATAGTCAGCAAAAGTGTTAATTAAGTATCCAGGCAGTTGACTAATGTTCCGAATGTTCCTAAGTTGAAAAGAAGTTCTTCTGCACACCAAAATAATTAACCTTAGGACCAGATTTATTTTTTGCTATGTAAATATACACTAACGTTGTATTGATGTAACTTCAACAACACCCTCTAAAGATGCATGTATACGTGATTCAGCAAGGCATGCATTAGTCGCGGACCATGCTATCAACTAATGATAACAGTGAAAACGATTACGTTGAAATATTTTAAATTGTACCTAGATATTAATTTATGATCAGTGATACTGATCTCTGATAAGAACAGCGCATGGTGTGTATTAATTATGGTCCAAAGATTGGGAACTCACATACAAGGTAGGTATTACATTTGTGTGTTATGAAAGGAGTCTTGTAGAGTCTATCCGTTATTATTATGACACAAACCTGGATAATTTAGCACTCTGTAGTCAGAGTGCTAAATTATGCTTCACGGATAAAGTATCAACAAAAAACATGTAACAAAAATAAACAAGGAAAAAGGGTGAAAGCCTTTCAAATAATAATTTCACAAATAATATTGTATTTTCCGTTAACAGTTTTTTTTTTACTGTTACTAAAATTAATGTTGTATTATCTCTAGTTTGTGTATACTTCCATCTAAAACCCGATAGAATTCTTCCCCGGCAACATGTACGGAATAGTCTCTCTCTTATCTAATGAAACACAATTGAAACTGAATACAATCAATTGAACATAATTGACGCCCAAGATTAAAATTAATTAACAAGTGATACGACTGATTTATTTTGATTTGCCATTACTAATACCGAATGTTTAATTACGTAAAATAATTTACTATGCCACGTTATTATCTAGCTACATTTATTATTATTGTTATTATCTAACTTAATTGCGTTATAGAAACATTATTTTAAATATTTCATGTTGAAGCCCTTCTACAATAAATAAATTAAAAATAATAATGTCTTCCACCTCAATTTACTCAAAAGACAAGGACGCGAAATGCAACTTCAAAGCTTTAGATTGAAAAAAAAACAATTTAGCAATGTAGAGGTGATTCGATTCAATTTCGATATAATAATGAGGATATAAGTCGGCAAACGGAGCTTCATACCTACCTACTGCTCCAAATAGAACGCGATACAAATTCAATCGGTCCGAAAGGGTGCTTATTTATATTTGAAGTAACATCAAAATGATACGTTTGCGTACCCTCGCTTGATTTTTAAAAGTCAGGAATTCAGTTTTTACACTTAGAATAAGTGACATGTATTGTAGTGACAAATCAAGTGGGGAAATTTAAAGAAACTTACTTATTTAAAATAACAAATGATTTTTGAAGGTCCACTTGGGTTAGTTAAAATGTAACCACACAAGCTTCTGCCCTTGAATTCATCAGCGTGAATTTTTTATTTCCCGCGACCCAACCCGTCGCGTCGCATCACCTGCCCGAACCGGGCTATCACTTCGGTATCCCTTTTTTTGTTTTAGTTTGGCACCAAGGGGTCATAGCGTGATGTTAAATAGCCTATAGCATTCCTAAAGGATTGGGCTATGAAATAAAATTATTTTTCAAATTCGAACCCTAGATCCAGAGATTACCCTACATACAATTTTTTTTACCTCTTCATAATATTTGTATATATGTATTATGTAGGGACTGAATTATTCAGAAATGCCCCTCTAATGGTACCTCTCTATAACAAACTCAGTGAGTTAGAAAGTAAAAGATTTTAACATTGTTTTTAAATTCACTTGTGAGTGAACAATGGTTAGAATTTATAGTGTGTGAATGTAGTGATGTAGACTCTTAAACTCAGCTCATTTTACGATTATTTGTGTGTCACATGCAAAATATCTTTATTTAAAATGGTTGACATGAGTTTAAATGTTGATGGATGGAAAGGGAGAAAAAGTCCAAAGAAAAAATGAATGAATTGTGTGAGGAATGATATGAAAGAGAAGAGAGTGAATAATAGCGTGATGATTGACAGGGGAGAATGGAAGAAGAAGAAAACGTGGTGCGCCGATCGACCCCAAGTAAGTTGGACAAGGGCAGAACGCGCATCATGACCACCATAGAAACGGGTTTCGTCGACGGAAGTATAGACAAAATGATGAATAAAAGAAATGTCTATTCTACTTGTCGTTGTCTATTAATCCGTCGAGAAAACCCGAGTAAGCTACGCGTACAGGAAAATGATGATGAAAATTCCATAGGGAAGGTTTGGACATCCAACTTTAGATTTATGTTATATCATAGATCCTCTAACATAAACAAGGATCATGTGCCATGCAAATCATCATTATAATTATGAATAGAGAACAGTGCGGTAGATGAGTCAGATTACCAGAATCAAGCTACTATTTTAATGTTTCTAGTAAGCACTGTAAAACTATGGAAAGTAAAGTATGATGGAATTGTATTATATTATTCAAACTTTTATTTTAAAAAACAGTAGGACCTATTTTACTCTGTTCTTTTATACAAAAATTCCCTGTATACTGTCTGGTCATGAAGGACATTTGAAATAGTTTGAACAACAGCTGAAACTATTCATCATAATGAATAATGCAACTGGACATAAGAATGGTTTCATATGAATAAATATCTGTGTAGCCCATATACCCATAGGTACTTACTATGATTGGTGAAGTATTCATTTCATTGCTTTAGATAATTAATCAGACCTTCTAAGTAGCATAAAAGTATGTTGAGAATATGACACAATACTACTAAGTTTGTAAATTGAAATGTAAGTTTTTTTTAGAATAAATAAAGAATCTTTAAACCCAATTAGTTTTTTGTACAGGGACGGAGCATCAGTGACACAGAGCTTAGAATAATTATGATAAAGTTGTAATGTTTGTGGTTTTCCTTCGTCTTGTAATTTTCCCTCCTACCATGTTTAAGGCCGATTTTTATGATTCAATAAATGAATGCAGATAGTTGGTTTATGTAGTATTATTTTATAGTCGGCTACAGGAGCTGATGAATGCTACTGAAGGTGCCAAGCTCGTAGCTAAATTCTGCTGTGCCATTGACACACTAAGAATAAGTAAGTGGCCTATTGCTATCATTGGATTACAACACAGGCACACATTCATACCACCGCAACAGACACAGTCATATTGTCTATAAATCATTTATATTTATTGTATACTGGAAAGCCACTTGTAATTTTTGTTTATTTATAAATACTAGTCCCCTTTCAACATTAATTTTCATCTGAATTAATTGAGAGCATTAATAAACATAACAACCCATCACACCTGTAATCCCAGAAGTGTTAGGCAGAGGTGTACACCCACATTTCGCCAGTTATATGTCATGTAATAGGAGGCAGGCCTATTGCCATCAACTGGGCACACATCCAGACTCCGGGAATCAGATATAGAATTGAGAGCACACAGGCAATAACACTATTTAAGTTGAACTTCAAGATTATACATGATGCCATTGTTGTTGCTAAGAGTCAGAGTTATTTTGTTATTAGTTCAATATATATATTTTTAATGTTATCTATTATTTAATATCAATTTGGATAAGGGCAAGAGCATAATGATTATGATGATGATGATATACTCATATCAATTTAAAAATATATATCAATAGTTTCATTAAGCTAGTGCTTTGTTTAAACTTTATGCAAAATGTTTTAAAAAAAATATTTCCAATATCACAAGAAAAATTTTATGTGGAGCTATACCTAATTAGTTTAAAAATAATTATCAACAAAAACCAGGAACCCTGCTAAGTTCAAATATTTTGATGAAATGTTGACTCATTGTTACTGACAAGTGATTTTAATACTCTTTTATTAAGTAAATCATAAATAATTTAATTTAATAAAGTATTTTATTGAACAAGTCTTTTGTCTTGCTTCAGGCAAATTACTGCCAATTTGTCCTAGACTTATTAATAATGAAATGAAGTTTACTGCTTTTTAATACAATATGTAATCAAGGTTGCTAAATTATACAGAATAGGAATGAAAACACTATTAGTAAACAAAAGAAATAGAGCTTTCTCTGCTAACAATGGTACCAGGTTATTAACATGCAATTTAACATAATCTGTGATACAAAACAACAAAAAATATTTACCTCTATACTTCTTGTTGCGAATTCCACGCCAATTGTGGATTTAGACTCTAAGTTAAATTCATTTCTAGTGAAACGTGATAGGAGACTGCTTTTACCGACTCCAGAATCACCTATTAGAACAACTGGAACAAAGAACAATAGCAAACATTACCAAACGCAAGTAGCACGAAATACCAGTTAGTATCCACAATTTTATGTTAAAAACGTAACAGTTAATGATTAGATCATACGTGAGCTGGAAGGTGACTCACTATTAACGAAAATTTACGAGAAATCGATCGACATGACTCAATCAGCTGATTTGATACTAACTTATTTGTTTCGTAGCAAATGCGCATATAACAAACATTTCATCACGTCTCATACATATTATACTCAAATTTAAGGGTACTTTATTACAAAAGCTAGAGGAAAATCATATCAATCACTTTTTTCCTACGTCATTCGGAGATAAAACAATGGTTTTGAGAAGTTACATTACGAATCAAAAACATATTGCTGTGGACAACAGTAGGACTGGAAGATATCCACTCCGGAATAGAAACAACATTACCTTTAAACAAATAATCGTATTCGTCCTCTCTTGTGCCCATTTTGATTATCTAGAGCTCTCAATCGACGTCAAAATCGGTCAACTATAAAACGTCAAGATGAAACGTAAACAAAAATAACTAGAGACACAAATATCACAGTTTTTATAAACACTGCACCGTTTCCGGAATATCACTTTTAGGTAAAGATTAATTAGATTTATTCTGGTTTCAAACTTTTAAAATCCTAAATTGTCATCGGGACAAAATGGCGGATTGTTTTACGCCCCTCTTGGGTGCGTTCAAAACATACGACCGGAAAAAAGTACCTCATCTAACTTATGATTAATAAATTTATAACACTAAAAAAAAAAATCTTACCAAAACCACAATGCAATGGACTGTGGCGATTGTGTCGAACCATATTTATTCAAGCAATAAAGTTTAATTTTAAAGCGGTTATGTGTTATGATTTCACGTACTTTATTAGTTTCTATTGGTGGATGTGATATTTTGCTCCTATTCGCGTATTATGATATAATTTTTAATCACTGAGGTATCATAAAACAAGAAACGACCACAAGAAAACCCAACAAAAATATTATTTAGTCGATATCAATGCTAGTTTCAGAACGCACTTTTGTGTAGTTGACAGATCAAACGTGACATTAGCCGCCGTCTGCCAACATGTAAAATGCGTTCAAAAAATTTAGATATGTATTTCTACAATACTAATGCGTTCGTAAACAGTTAAACAAATCAGCATTTTATAAATATTTATTGTAATTTACACATTCTTATCACTAATATACTACAAGACTTAATAAAATTATTACGCAGTAGCGGCGACAGCTTCTTCTTCATCATCACTATCTTCTTGTACCTCTTTAGACATTGTTCTATCAACATAAACAAATGGGTCAATTTTGAGTGTTTCTTTTGATGGCGGGCTGACAATCAAGCACCTGTTAAAAAAAACACACTTATAGCAAATCACAGTTGCACTCAAATTAAATAAGAAAATTATCATGATCAAGGGGCAATCATCTATTATGTTATCATAATGGGGTGCTACCTTGTAATGTATAGACCATCCCGTTTTGGGCGCGCCGACTGTATATCCTTAAGCAAAGCTTCTAGGTTTTCTGCAACATGCTTTGGTTCCATATTCAGCTGAAAAAAGAAATATTGAAATAAAAGATTAATAGGTTCTTACATTCTGGATATTTGATGGCATGTTTTGGTGCAGTAGATGAGTTGAGAACATGTTCTACAGATAAATTGTTTCGGGTCAGGCTGTTTCTATATGGAAAAGTTGTGTTTTAAATAGTATATATGATACATATAGATACATATATGCATAGAGAAAATAACTGTTACCCACCCTTCCAATAGGCACTTGGACAGATCCAAAGTTCTCTTGGACGTCGTCTTTCACGACTCTGTACTGGACCCCGCCGGAGAACTTCTTCACTAGCTGCTTAAGGTTGGGGTCTAAGGTGCCCATGCGCAGGTTAGGGAACCTTCTCTTCATCAATCCTCGGATTGGCACCAGGTCCGTGAGTACATTGGGATGTGCCAGCACGTAGTCGTAGTCTCCGAGTTTGATTTGACCCTCCTTTAAAATATTGAAAGACAAGCTTAGCTTAGGTGTGTGACTGGATTTAAATTAGGAACTATCTTAAGACTCTGTTAGTTGTAATTAAGAAAAAACTGTTTACTTTGGTCTGCCTTATAAAAATGATTGTATATTCTTTTGCACATAACTCATAAGGGACCACCATTACGATACGATAACATTACTTTAATTGCGATTTTACTCGCATATCCACTCAGGGGACTGCTGATAAAATCCAAAAGCTCGGCCAAAAGATCTGCCAATAGCAAAACTACGATTTAGTGATGCGCCTCAGAAACCATCGACTTGTCTTCAAAATAACCCCGCATCCTACCCAAAAGTGATAGTCGCGCGAATACGCAATTGACGCGATAGTTTATGATGTACAAACGCGACTTGATTGATCGCGCGAGTCTGTCATATTCTTATAAAAGAGCACGACGACCGCATACTTGCGCGAGGATCGCTTTTGGATAGGACGCGGCCTTAGACTGCCATTTTACCTGTATTTTCTTAACAAGGTCAGTGCCACCCGCAATTGAAGCTCCTGCATCCATAACCTCCTTGATCAGATCGGCACCCTTAACGAACGCGAGGATCGTGCGCTCCTCGTCACGAGGATACAGGTTGGGCAGCAACGAGAGCCGAGTGAAACTTTCTAGGAAGCGGTTCTGTTAATAAGAAAACGTGATAAGTAAGAGCTTAATGAGAAATGACACATCATAATATGTGTAATTGCTAAAATACATTACAAAATTCTGGTTAAAAGATACAGCCTCGTGATGCGACATACAGTCTGTATGTCGTATGGCAGGCTAGTGTATAACGGCCAAACCAAACAACCTAACGACCGAACAACGGCTATAAATGATTATCGTCCCGCTATGCAAGCACGGCTAATTTTTAGTAAACTTTTAACAAAGTAGCTTAGAGATTCGAAAATTGCTTTGCAAACCTACGAGTATGTTCGATTCCCACATTTTTCTGCTTCATTTTTTTTTACATTTCGTTAAACTGGAAAATTACGACAGTTTGTAAATCGTAAACAGAAAAATATAAACTTTAGGCCTCTTCTGTAATCTTTGGTTTTGATAAAATTAAATATGGTTAGGTGACTGATAATGAGAAATCTATTTTTTTTTATAGCTGTTCGGCAGGAATAATCAGTTTGCATTGCATCAGTCAGCGTCTCAGTGTTGCGCCATATACAGGAACGCAGGCGTTCATTAATTAAAGGAACTGAGCAAAATTCACGTCTTGGGCGTTCAACTCGATCAAGAGCTAAGTTCGATGTGCACATCCTGAACATTGTCTCAAGGTATTGCAAGGTACTGGGATTTGTTTTAAAAGATAAATTTAAAAGACCCTCTATAAAAATAAAGCTTTTCAAGGCTCCAGTCTGACCAATCTTAGTATATATATAGTTCCGTGGGTGGTATGGAATCCGCATTACGAGGTTTACTCCAAGCTATAAAAGTGTCCAAAAGCAGTTCCTGTACCAACTGTGCTACGGAGATCAAGTGGCTGGTAAACAATTAACTAGCTACACAGATAGGAGATACGCTCACATGGATACACTAGCCAGTCGTAGGAAGAAACGGGACTACATTATCTCTCACAAAATATTGAGTGGAACAATAGATTGCAGTGAACTTTAAACTTATTAGAGACTAGCTGCTCTCCGCGGTTTCAACCGCTTAAATCTTGATCCCGTGAGAGTATCGGGATAAAAAGTACTCTATGTGTTAATCCAGGTTATAAACTATCTGTGTGTCAAATTTCATCCAAATCCGTTCAGTAGTTTTTGCGTGAAAGAGTAAAAACATCCATCCATACTCACAAACTTTCGCCTTTATAATATTAGTAGGATTAAATTTCCAACTCAAATTCCCGAAACCTATCTTTGGTCATTACGCCAAAGTTTGTAGGCAATATAACATTTTAGCTAAAACTACGAATTTAGACATATGCGAGTCTCCGTCTTAATAAATGAGTTGTTTAAATTTAAGTATCCCTAAATGTTGTTTCTTTTCTTTTCTTTAATGTCCTTTAATAATGTAATAACTTTTCCAAATTCTAAAGTTTTTGTTATATGAACTTTGTTAGCTAAGTTGTTAACTTGACTGTGCATGCTGTGGTCTCTTATAAGTGAAGGAGCACACCTACTTAATACCTGATGTGGCCCGCTATTTATGTGTAATGTATTGTGTACTAATACTAGCTCTTGCCCGCGGCATTGCCCGCGTGGTTGTCGGAAATTATCCTACGGAAACGTACTACCGGAATAAAAAGTATCATGTGTTAATCCAGCACCCTAATTGCGTAACACATTTTCGTAAACGATTACGATTAATCTGTTTGATTTTAACAGTTCAACAAAATTCATTGCGTTATTTACATTGGTGAGTAGATTTTTTAACGAACATATGAAGCAATCGATTAGCAATTCAGAGAAACGATTCAGATTCCGATTGATTGTGTATTACGCAATTAGGCTGCTGGTTATAAATTCACAAAACGTATTACTTATACGGGGTGTCATGAAAGTCGACGTCAAGACGGAATCGGGTGATAGGTCAAGTCCTATAGTTATAGATATCAGACAAATATTTTAAAAAAAAACCTTTGATATGTATTTTAACAATTACAGGCATCACAATCTACTGCTTGTCACGGTCTTTTAACTCTTGCTGCTACAAATTTTAACTTTTTTTTATTTTCTTTTTATTATGTTATCCTTAATAATGCTTCTGAAAACTACAGCTTGCTTATAATTTACAGCCAACCGCTCCAGTCCAGAAGGAAATGTATTTTCTATTCCAACCAAGTATTCAAAATATGATTTATAATTTTTCATGTGTTTCTGTTAACTATCATGACTTATCCGGCTTGACGTCGACTTACAGGACACCCTGTTTTTAAACAATTAACTCTTAGCACACTACAGTTTCTAATAGTATATATTAAATCATTATTCGAAAGACACGTAGCGCCATGTATAAAGCAATTGAGACCGTTTATTATATGGATGGAAGGTACCCTATGTCATTTTCTGTATCCCTGATAACGAATATGCAAAATTTCATAATGATTGGTTCAGTTGTCTAGGCATGAAAAGGTAACAAACAAACAAACCTACTTTCGCAGTAATAATATTAGTTAGGATTAGGTTTATAAAGATTAAAAATTTATGTGTCTGTAAGTTTGTACATAATCTCTGGAACTACTTGTCGAATTCAAAAAACATTTTTTCTTAAATTTCGCCCAATTCATTAGGAATGCTTTAGGCTATGTAACATCATGCTATGACCATTACGGGCAGAGCAAAAAGAAGAAAGTCAGAAAGAATGCTGAGCGAAGTAAAAGCGCGGGCAGGTGATGCAATGATGAAAGATTTATATTTTTCTTGTTTTTTTTTTAGTTTCTTTTTTTTTTTGGAAACAGGAAACATAATCCCATTAATATATGGGGTTCCATTTAGTAATGGGGTTCTGTTTCCTGTAACAACTGACAAATAGACAGAGAGCATAGACTTAGTTGTCTATGCCCTCTGTCAACATACTACTTTTTTTTTTAAGCACTCAGTTCTTCGCTGTAACTGAGGGGGAATGTGGATTTTTTGGCTAAAGCTGGACGGTTGAACAGTAATTATTATGTAATTAATACACAAACCTTTTTTGCAGCAGCCATGTTTAACTCAATCTGTGCATAGACCAACGCATCAGGCACATTGTACATTGTAGGGTGATGTGTTTGTTGATGTGCTCTGACTGCATCTTCTACAGTGTAGACAACCCAGCGGTAGTACTTCAATGGGTACACATCATCTTTGGGTATCGGCTTGTATGTATCATCAGAATGTTTACTGACATTTGACTTTACAGTTCTGGAATTGTTTGAAAATTATTTAAGACATGATTTTAACAACACACAAATTTCTTTTGTTATAACTTTAGAGGAGGCTTAAGCTGCTATGGTTAAAATCAAATATACATAATATACTCCACACAGCGTAGGACAAGTATTATATGAAGTATAAATATGTTATTATAAGATTTTTGTTAAACATACTTATCTTTCCCCCTCTGATTGTGTGGGACAAAGCCTATTTTGGTGACCTCAATCTTGACCTTCTTGGCGCGAGCCTTCGCCCTGGTGCCCTTACGAGCTGCATAGGACACTGTTGCAGTGTGCAGCGATCTCTAAAAGTCATGAAACAAAAACATAAATAAATAAAGTATAACTATATTTAGACTTTAAATAATATAACAATACTATAGGTACGACAATGACTGCTCACGGAAATGAATGCACAGCAGCTGCTTGCAACTAGAAATTGCTTCCACAAAGGTTAAATCGCAGTATGATATTCCTTTTTAAATTATTATAATATACATAATTCTTTTAATAGGTTTTCCTGAAAGAGAGTGCAGTACACCACAAGAAACCTAGTTACTTCTAATAGACCGGGTTGGGTCTAGTATCGTTTGGCATGAGTTTGGGGGTAAAAAGGGTTAAAGCGGAGCATCCCTCTCCATGCTTCCCACCCTCTCCCCACCCCCTCCTCCTGCCAAACGATACTAAATTTTACCCGACATACCTTGTCAAGATTTAATACAATCAACATTTATTTACAAGTATTTCATTTAAGATCATGTAGGTTATGGACCAGTGTTTACGCTTCATTGTAATACTTATAATTTGACTACGGGTAAATTAGGTACAGGAGTAATTATGGTATTCAAGACTCACCAAATATGTAGTGTTACATTTATAAAATGATAAGGTATTTGTGAACATGGAACCTGCGACAAAAAAAAACATTTCTTTACTTTTCATAAATGAAATTCATATTAAGAACTCAATTCCTAAGCATTTTCAACGAACTTACGGAACAAAGTTCCAGCCATGATAGCAGTTTATTTAATCAATTTAAAGTAATTATAAAATAATTTGTTTTGATGGATTCGACAGATAGACTTTAAGGTTAGCCAAAGACAAACTCTGATGACAGTAGTTTTTTTGTTTTAAGGAAAGAGATATCATAGACAATGATTACGCGTGTGTCTCTTGGAAATAGAAGGTCGTAAGTCAAACTAAACGTCAAGCTATTGCTTTGTGAGAATGCCTATGGACTTTTGGTCGCCACTGTACATAATTACTCCTGTCTCCGCGTTAATATTACTTCATCTATTTCGTACCCGTAATAGTCATAAAAGTGTCTCCTGTCTTCTCATTACAAATAAATGTGAACAGATGTAGATCTGCCATGTGGTAATGATGGTAATTTTGATGTTCATTGCCTTTACGCGGCCTTGAGGGTACTTTACGCGGCCTCCCCAAATGTCCTTTCTTTTGTATTGTTCGTCGGATCGTTGAGCTCCTTAGTTCTGAGTTGAGCTGCACGATGATTGACAAATGCGTGCACTGACTGGACAGGTCCACTCAAATCCGTGTGGTTCTTTCCTCAAAAGACCATTTCAGACACCAGTCTACATAGTCCTCATATGATAAGACCAAGATTATTTTCATATTTTTATTTACACTTTGACATTGATGCACTTTATATAGGTATGCAGTAACATTTACTTTGTAAAGGATTATACTATTTTAATTATTGTGAGTGTGAAGACGTTGTGGATTTTTTTTTTTTTTTATGCATCATTTTTTTTTTAATTATTCGTTTTAATCATGGTCTGGCAGTTTGAGTAATTTATGCGGCCTACCCAAATGTCCTTTCTTTGGTAATGTTCGTCGAATCGTTTAGCTCCTTTATTTCTGTGTTGAGCTGCATGACAACTGACAAATGCGTGCACTGACTGGACAGGTCCACTCATTCTGTGTGGTTCTTTCCTCAAAAGACCATTTCAGATATCCACATGGTCTTCACATGACCTGACCAAGATTATGTCTGGACTTTAAAAGAGACTGTGACCTCTGAGTTTGTTTCGGCGTTTCTTCTCAGAGTAGTCAGATAGGAAATGCCGATCTCACCTAGTTTTTAAAATATGATTGACGTGTAAAAGTGTTTGTACAAACCTATTTACAGAAAATAAAATCATTTATCATCATATAACATTTAACAACCTGTTATTCAAAGTTGTTCTAAATGAACAATAAACGGGTTCACCATTCAGAAGGACTAATTTGGACATTAAGGCTAAGTTTTTTCAGAACCAGCACCTGAAATAAGATACTTATCACCTGCATTATTGTTACATAATTAATAAGTGTTACAATTTGAATTAATAACATAATTAAATATGTAACACTTGTGTTTTTCAATGTGTAACAAAAGTGTAACAGTACTATATCTGTAACCGAAATAAAAGTATTAACAGTGTTAATAAGTGTAACAGGTAAACGCGGCGTTGCCTAAATAGCTACAATATCAACTGGTTTGAGGATATTTTGGCATTGCCGTCTGTCTGTCCGCAGCGCGTTGTTGCGGTACCGTGCAATTATACCTAAAACTTAACACATATTGTAACATAACTACTACTGGATCCTGACTACATAAAGGTTAGGATGAAAGTAGACTTGGTACAGTTTAATTAATGAAATATAAAATACAGGTAGTAATATTAAAAAAACACTAAACACGGTGCACGCAACACTGAAGTTAATATAGAAGGCTTGAATTGAAGTTCGGAGGAGGAGTAGGATGAAGGGTCTTCGTAGATTGGCTTCGTGAAGGAAAGAAGAGGAGGAGCTGGAGAAAAAGGGTCTTCAAGTATCGAAGGGACACAGAGTGCCAGTATCCTTCGACAAAGTTCAACGAGTCTCCAGGCAGAAGGTTATATGCGAGTAGCAGAGTGCAGACGTAGAATTGATGGATGAACAGAAAGAAGAGGAGGAGCTGGAGAAAAAGGGTCTTCTAGTATCGAAGGGACACTTTAGAGTGCCAGTATCCTTCGACAAAGTTCGACGAGTCTCCAGGCAGAAGGTTATATAGCAGAGTGCAGACGTAGAATTGATGGATGAACAGATGGTTTGTTGACAAAACCCGGACGCCGAATCCCAGGCAGATGGTTAGTGAAACAGGCCCGGACGCCGAATCCCATTCAGATGCTTCAGCCTTTTCTTTTATGGGCAAAATATTATTTTTCCAGAATTAGTTATAGATGATTTTTGAAGTTTCAAAATTATTTTTTTCTTCATTCAGACATCTCATCTGCCAGTCATAAAATTAGCCTGTGTGTTCAGCCAAGATGTATTAAAACCTCCGCGATCGAGTCTGAGCGTGTCCTTATTAAGGTCTAACTCGGAATGCACCCTATTCCGAGTTAGACCATAATCGCTGACAGCGGTCACATCGAAAATTTGCGTTCCTATTTAGTTGTCACGATTTCTGACAGCTGAGAACTATTAACAATTCGCTCACAGTGATATTAGTAAAGGGCATGGTCGGCGTTATCGCAAGATGGCGTATTTCATGAAGTCATCATACACGGGACAGCGTTATCGCGCTCACACTAACTCGGAACGGGTGTAAGCGCCCTCAAATCGATTACAGCGCAATTCGGAATGCGGCCTTAGTACGTACTGTCGGCGTCCAGAGGACTCGGAATACGGATTATGATCAGTGAGTGTGTAAATAAGAGCAATAAATTGACCTCCAAAGCTAAGCGGGTTTGTAGTGCTATGCGAAAAGACTAAGAAATGAGTACCCATAGACTATTAAATAAATAATGAGTGAGTACCTACCTAAGAGGAAGTCTCACCCCGACAAGGCCGAATGTCTTGCCAACGGCCTAGAGCCCAATGTTCTCCCAACTCTCAACCAGTGGACCAAGCTCACCTGAACAAGGTCGACGCGGAAGTCAAACGAAGTGACACCCTCCCACCCGTCGAAGACCCCGATGATCCTCTTCCTCCCGTCGCTCCAGACGAAGAACATGACATCATTATAGGGTTCCACGCACGGAAAGCCCCCGGTTCGGATGAGATTATCAATAAGGTGTAAAAACTCTTTCCTGCCCCTCTAATTATGCTTATGACCGCTATCTTCAATGGCGCCTTGAGCAAAGACATCTCACAAGCGTGGAAAGTAGCAACCGTTATCCGTATCCCCAAGCCAGGCAACTAAGACAAAGTCTGAGCCCTCTAGTTACCGCCCCATTATCTTAGTTAATGTTCACGTCAAGATGTTTTTGCTCAAGGCGCCATTGATTATGACCGCCATCTTCAATAGCGCCTTGAGCAAAAACATCTTCTCACAAGCTTGGAAAGAAGGAACCGTTATCCGTATCCCCAAGCCAGGCAACTAAGACAAAGTCTGAGCCCTCTAGTTACCGCCCCATTATCTTACTTAATGTTCACGTCAAGATGTTTTTGCTCAAGGCGCCATTGATTATGACCGCCATCTTCAATAGCGCCTTGAGCAAAAACATCTTCTCACAAGCTTGGAAAGAAGGAACCGTTATCCGTATCCCCAAGCCAGGCAATTAAGACAAAGTCTGAGCCCTCTATGTACCGCCCCATTATCTTACTCAATGTTCTCGTCAAAATCTACTAGAGGCTTATTTATAAGCGTCTCAAAGACTGTGCCGAAACAAAGAGCCTCACACCCAACGAGCAGTTTGGTTTCCGAACCCACTCGGGTCAAGTCCACCGTTTCGTAAAGCACTTGTGCGCTGGTCTTCAGCGAAACGCTACGACAGGTGTGCTATTCTTCGACATAGTGAAAGCATTCGACAAAGTCTGGCACAACGGCTTTAAGCTTTACAAAATCGGAGTGCCGGATCATCTCGTGCTCATCTTACGAGACTTTTTGTCCTTTCATTTTGCGCCGGTCCTAAATAAATTGGGATAAGGGCAGGGGCACGACAAAATCTAAATCAAATTCATTTTTTTTTAAACCTGGCGAATCCATAACCTCTTCCTTTTTTTGAAGTTGGTTAGAATTAACGGATTGTCTCTGAGTCCCTACCGGTGTTGACAGTCTAATAGAATTTACCCTAGTTATTGGTATACTCGGATTTGTTTGTGTTAGTCATTTTTTAGTTAATCCATATTTCCTTTTTATTTTTATTTAATTATGTTATTAAATTCGAAAGTAACTGTCAGTACGTAACCTATTCACGACTAAACCACTAAACGGATTTGGATTAAATTTGACCCGGCGAAAAATGGTATCCTGGGGAAAGACACTTTTTGTCCCAGTAGCACGTTCCCGTGGAATAATTTTCAACATCCACGCGGGTGAAGCCGCGGGCAGAAGCTAGTTATCAGTAAAATTATTCCTAAATCAAGTCATCATCACCAGAAATAAATTATGTCATTTTAAGGTATAATACACAAAGTTAGTAGGTCGGACGTTCGTCTTCATTGCCTTTCATAATAATAGTCTAGCGGTTTTCATGTCAAGATGAATATATTATATTAAAATAGATTTTGTTTCATGATGAATGAAGCTTGATGGAAAATTTTAATTTTAATTGGTAACATTGTTAGCAATAGCAAGCAAAGCACTTTCAAAACATTAGCGACTTGCATAGATAATACACTATAGGAGCGACTTGTAACTTTGTTGAGTCGCGGATTTGCGGCAGTTGTTGATTTACAAAGACATTACCGAACGGATATGTATTAAACCAGTAAGATAACTAAGTTTATTAAATAAGTGTAAAAACTAACAATGGAGAGAGTAAACTGGAGTTTACTTGCGATATCACTTTGTGTTTTATTGTGGGGTGTGGCCGGTCAGTATGAATGGCAAATTCGCGATGCTTTTGACGAAGTCCGAGGAAAAATTGACAAGGTATCTGCGGATAACTGTTTCATAACACATTTGGATGACCTGTATTTACCAGATGATTCGGTATCCCACTACCCTGATGTGAAAGAAATCAACATAAACCCAGTGTTTCCGAATCGTACAGCGATGTTGCATTTGCATAACATGGCTATGAACCGCGCGTTTTTCTGGAGTTATATTCTGCAGTCACGGTTCATCAGGCCGGCCATCAACGACACCTATGACCCCGGGATGATGTACTACTTCTTGTCGTCGGTGGCTGATGTTTCAGCGAATCCGTATATAAACGCCAGTTCTTTATATTTCTCTCCGAACATGTCATATACATCGTCGTACAGAGGATTCTTCAATAAAACTATGCCACGATTTGCACCAAGAGCTTTCCGAGCAGATGACTTCAATGACCCTGTACATTTGCAAAAGATTTCTACAATGAACACATTCCATGTTGAAGATTTGGGTGCTTTTGACCCAGAAAGCCTGTCTAAGGATTATACATCCGAGTTCTATAGGACTAACGAGTGGTACAAGAGATGGCTGCCAGACAGAGTAGCCAAGCGTCATGACACTAAAACTACGTACCAAGTGGAGATCAGATATGCAAACAATACAAATGAGACATTTACGTTCCATGGACCACCTGGTAATGATGAGGTTTGTATAGATTTTGTATTTACTCACATTTATTGGTTTATTATTTGCCTGCAGTGAGGTAAAATAAATTTGAAAAAAATATTTTACCTGAAAAAAAAAACTGTAAGTAGTTAATTTAATGTCTTCCTGATATCTTTGTCTATCACTTATGAATGTGTGTTAGTTTCTGGCCATATTCCTGGAGTTTTGGAATTTTGACCAAGAGTTACTTGTCTTGAGACACGAGACTGAGATGTAGTTTAATTTAAACTCCATCTAACACTTTATTTTGAATAATAATGCTAAAAAGCAAAGATTAATTGGTACCAATTTATCGCTTTTTATAATTGATCAATTAATAATGTACAATGAGCCTCACTCCATTGTTTCTTTTCCTCTACTCCAGTAGCCATTGTAAATTATGAGCATGCCATAAGTTACTAATTCCCATCAACATAAAGTTCATATTACAGTGACTGCTACACTTGTGCAATGCAATAACTACAGTGTATTACCAGATGTGATGAGGAAAAAAAAATTGAGTGAGGCTTGTTGTATAATATTCTTTGATTAAATTAATTAGTATATAATTTAAATTGTACATAATTAAAAAAAATCAATTGGTACTTGATATTTGTTTATGAGCCTTCTGCCTAGACTTGCACTGACATCCCTTTTTTGTAGGGTTTGAATGTTTTAATTTATCAACAATCAAAATGCCAATTGTATGGTACTTAGTTATATGTCCCTGGTGTACTGACAATGAGTCAAAGACAATAACTACTATTGGATAAACATGTGAAAAAAAAAATGAGAATTATAAAAGTTGCAGGTGTTTGATAGATAAAGACTGTGTATCGTAGTTTTCCCACAATAATAACAATAAACTTCTATATGTTCTATTTAGTATTATATTTAGTTAGAGGGTTTGGTTTCCGCACTTAGTCCTACATGTGGACCATTGTACGTGGGCCAAAGCGGCCGTCGATGGTTTTTATTCCAACCAGAAGCCGATCAAAGCTTGTGGTCTGTTGAGAACCTCTGTGTAAGATCCGAGTGTCCCGAGGGTTTCTGTCCTAATCTGGGTAACGCCTGTGCACTCAAAGAGCACGTGCGCGACGGACTCGTCCGACTCCATGCAAGCTCTGCACAGAGGGCTGTCCGTTATGCCTATTGTGTAGAAGTGTTTATTTAGCGAGCAGTGTCCTGTGATGGTCCCCGTCACCAGGCGCAGGCCATTTCTGTTCAGACGTAATAAACGTCTGGTTAGCCTGCCATCTAAGGATGGCAAAGCTTCCTTGGACTGCCTGCAGCCTGGTGTCGAGGTCCACCACCTCTCGGCTTGTGTGTGGGTGGACTCCTGCAGCCACCTGCGTATCTGGTTGAAGGGGATGGGTATGATGGGTTCAGGCCCGCACGTGCTGGATGCTCTCCTGGCTAATTCGTCAGCTGCGTCATTGCCCAGCGATCCACTGTGTCCTTTTATCCATTGCAGTGTCACTGTGTTGCGGTTTAATACCGTTACTCGTTCTAGAGCCTTGTGACATTCTAGTATTATACTTGAGGTAACATATTTTTTCTTCAATGATTGGAGGACTGAGGTGATGTCGGAGAGTATACGTATATGTGTGTCCGTAACTTTCCTGGTTTCTATGGCGTACACCGCTTGTATAATGCCCACACACTCCGCCTGATAGACGGTGTTAAACATTCCCAACGGATTTGAAATGTTTATGTTGAGGTCATGTGAAAAGACTCCAACTCCGGGTCCCAGATCCTGTCTTCGAGCCGTCGGTGTATACTCTCATCTCGTTCGGGCGTGAGTAGTCACACCGTTCTTCCGAGAGAACGATGTTGTAGTGCTTTTGGAAGTAGTGTTGCTTCGGGGTTTTGTCGCAGGGTGGTGCTAACATTGGCTGTCGTTTGACTGCATCCTCCTTTATGCGTGTGTGCCTGACCCTAGAATCTTTGCTAAGGGTTCCCGATATATGGAGCCTAAAGGCAGCCAGGGTCGCCTCCTCCCGCACGATGAGGTGTAGGGGTGGCAGCCCAAGCATTGCCTGTAGGGCAGCAGTGGGTGTAGTTCTCATGCAGCTAGTGATTGCTACACAAGCAAACCGCTGCAGTTTTTCGAGATCTGTTTGGGCTGTGCTCAGGTCTGTCCTAGGCCACCAGACCAACGAGCCGTACGTGATAATTGGTCTAATGACAGTAGTGTATAGCCAGTAGGTTACCTTGGAGTTAATCCCCCAGTTTCTGCCAAGCATTCGCTTGCACTGCCACAGAGATATGCTGGCTTTTGTCGTGATGTAGTTGGTGTGTTTTGCCCAATTCAGCTGTTTGTCCAAATATATGCCTAGGTATTTGGTTTCGGTTGATAGGCTTAGGGTAGTTCCGAAGAATCGTGGTAGTTGTAGTGTCGTCAGTTTCCTCTTTTTTGTAAAGAGGATCAGTTCGGTCTTTGTGGGGTTGGCGGATAGCTGGTGTCTGTTGCACCAGTCCTCTACTATTTTCAAGGCTTGGCGCATAAGGTTGCATAGGGTATTTTAGTGGGTGCCGTTTATTATTATGGTTATAT
This sequence comes from Dasypolia templi, assembly GCA_963555695.1. Lineage (NCBI taxonomy): Eukaryota > Metazoa > Arthropoda > Insecta > Lepidoptera > Noctuidae > Dasypolia > Dasypolia templi. Next base: position 4,598,956 of record OY743147.1, read on the forward strand.
CATCGGCATAGCCTACAGTAAAGTAGCCTTTGTCATTGAGTGTTCTGATGAGGCTGTCTACAACCAAGTTCCACAGACGTGGCGAGAGAACGCCCCCCTGCGGGCAGCCCTTCGCCACAATGGCCCTTGTGTAACAATAAACTTTATGCAATGCTACATTGCCAGTGAGAATAAGGTGTTTATAGGGTGTTAGGTTTCATATTGGGCGGCAAATGTGAAGGGCCTACTGACCAGCCCCACACAGTTAAAAAAAAACTAATTATGCTGTTGGAAGTCTGGTGGCACTGATATTTAAAAAACGGCAGCAAATAAATATTCCGTATAAAAATAAATGGCTAATTCTTCAAAATTGTCTGTCATTTGGTTAAGAAAGCATTATAAATATATATTTTAAAATTGGTTTGGTATGGTTTTGGTTTGGCAATGAGAAACACAAACAAAACCCTCTTTTTAAACATAAAAAAACAGCACATAGACAAACAAAAAAGTATATGTGGAATCTGCTTCTTAAATTTTTGCAAAGCAAATTAAGAGTTGCTCCAAATTTTTAAGTCATGTTGCGTCTCATATCCAAAGTTATATCCAGATCCATAAAAAAATGAGTACTTAAAAAAATTAAGTAGGTATTATAATTATATCTGCTTCTTTACATTTGTTACTATTGAAATTGATTCCGGCAGTTATGATCTTGCAGTGCATTAATAACATTTGTAACCTCTTTAAAAAGAAAACGACTAATTGTAACAAGGTTCCAACCATGTAGTCCATCTAATTAAAATAGGTTCAAGGTTTAACGTCAGTTTCGGACCTGGTGTCCGCAACTTCACGTTGATGCGCGTATTTTGCGTATGGTCTGATGGACAGTCAAAAAATAATTCTTTTTTGATTTCTAATCAATTCATTGACATTTAGAAATTGCTAGTAGCGCATGTTGTATGAATCATTATTTTAATGTTTGTTGTTACTTCCTGCTTTTAACATAATATGAAGGTCCATTCGTACATCAAAAGCAAATCTCTTTCTGTGTAATTATTTACGCCGTTTAAAAAGCAATCTAAAGCTGATGCTTGAGAGTGCTTTTTAACTGATGTTACACGTTTAGAAATGCTCTCGCAAATTATAAAAAGTTATAATACTGACGCATTATTGAGATTGAGCAGAGATTTCAAAGGCATAAAATCAATCGCATTGTAGCATATTATAAACTACAAACATCGTTATAGAGACGGCAGATAAATTAGAACATTCAATACCTACAAAAAAGTGTCGTTAGTGCGTCGAGATAACGGTGTCCAAATATGATGCATAATGTAACCTTAATAGAATGATAGGTCTAATTTTGGCATTGATACTCTTAATTTTGGTCATGATGATAGTATAGTATATTTATGTAGTAACTATTATTCCCTGAATCAGACAGGATGCTGAAATAACAACCTGAAACATGCTCACTATTTACTCATAGAAATACATAGTTATAAAAAAAACTTGTGCAAGTTTTGCCTTAACGACTATTTTGTATCGGACCCAAAAAAAATGTTGCAGTAAAACTACATCTGAACTTGAATTCCAAAAACATTTTTCTAAAAAAAGTTTTTCCTGTATTTTAAACTCACAATTTGAACACTAGTAAATAAAAAATCGGAGTAAAGGCTCGTTCATACTGGCGCTACGCTAGGCACCGCACAACGCACGACACGCGGTGCCTTTGTGTCGCGCTGTAGCGTCTGATTTGTGGGAGCCTTTAAGCTCCTGTCCTGAATACAGACCGGATGCTACAATAATTATAAATTAACAAGAATACATTATTTATGCCAATGCCATTGATAGGTGTACGCCACATATTTAATAAATCTAGACCCCTCCCTAATACGTATCCAATATCCTGCCATATATTTGACAAGCTTTTGCCCGCGGTTTTTCCCGCATGAAGATCGGAAATTATCCCACAGGCATTGAATGCTGGAATAAAAGTATCTTGTCCTTACCCAGATCATGGTCTACCTGTTTGCCAAATTTCCGACTGATAAGAGTTACTTTCACATTTTTATGATACTAGCTGCTCCCCGCGGTTTCACCCGCATAAATCTTGATCCCGTGGGAGTATCGTGATAAAAAGTACTCTATGTGTTAATCCAGGTTATAAACTATCTGTGTGCCAAATTTCATCCAAATCCAGTCAGTAGTTTTTGCGTGAAAGAGTAACAAACATCCATCCATACTCACAAACTTTCACGCTTATAATATTAGTAGGATGTATAAAATAAGGACTTTTTCCGAATCGCGGGCACAATTAGTTTAGTCAAATAAATTCTGTTACAGAATCCTGGCCCGGTGAACTGGACGCGTCCGTATTTCGACTGCGGCAGGCTTAACAAGTGGTTGGTGGCTGCAGTGTCTCCCGTAGCCGATATCTACCCTCGTCACACGCAGTTCAGACATATTGAATACCCTACGTAAGTACTTGTTACCTTTTAAATAATCAGCACAAACTATAATCAAATTTTTTGCAAGTGCTAGCATGAGTAGAATACGATCTCGAATCGAGATTGGCAACTCGAGATCTCGTGTGCTATCTGGTGTCGGGATTGACCATTCGAGATTTCGCCCGGTAATCAGGCGAGTTTCCACTGTGTTCTAGCTCTGCTGGACATACATAGCTACTTACTATTTGTAGACATAACTGGAGACCGTTTGTACTCATAACTGGTGAAAACAGTTATTTCTCAAGGAATCGTCTTTCTTGCTTGTGGATTAATAAGCGCATTTAAAATTAGAGTTATGAATGCTTCTTTATATATTTTATGGGCGTTGTATAAAACTTTGTTATTCAGGTACACGGCTGCTGTTGTGATGGAGTTGGACTATGACAGGATAGACATAAATCAATGTCCGCCGAGCTTAGGAAATGATCGACCGAATAGATTCGCGTCAACCGCGCGGTGCAAAGAAACCACTGAGGTGAGCTTCATTCATCATTCATATAGAGATTCTATTTGCGCCCTTTGAGGCAGCCCACAGCGTGCCTTGCTTCATCACCACAAAGACTGATTTCGCTTGCCTATCGACATTGTCCGCCCGCTGATGTCGATAAGATGTCTGAATGGGAAGACTATTATTCTGCTCCCGAAAAAGAAACGCCTCTTCCGCCTTAATTGCCGTACCGATGGTTTCTATCAAGACTACATTTGGTTTAGCAAGTCATCAGAGAGTTAGCGAAAGGAAAGAAAATTAGTCTGGGTTGCTGTTACCGGATACTGTGAAGAGACTACATATTTCTTCATCGTCAAATCAATATTTACCTATTCAATAAATTCGATTGGTTTATTACAATTTAATTCAGTCTTAGATATAATGTAGGTATTACAAAGTTTGATGCCTGTACTAGGATAGCTATTTATTTACTATAAATACTGTGAAATTACACCAACAAATAATACAAAACATTAATCGTTTGACGCAAACAGTTACTTTTTCGTGACGAAGCTTGTTAACAACAAATGCTTAAGCCGAGGAACCCTGGTATTGAATATATTCATATTATGTTCACTAGACAGACACTTTATAAAAACGTCATTCAATCAATATTGAATTAATTATGGAGAAGTCGTCTTTCTTGCTCCAACAAATACTACAAAACAGTAATCGTTAGACTCAAACAGTTACTTTTTCATGAAGAAGTTTGTCAACAACAAATGCTTAAGCCGAGGAACACTGGTATTGAATATACCCATATTAAGTTCACTAGACATTTTATTAAAACGTCATTTAATCAACATTGAATTAATTATGGAGAAGTCGTCTTTTTGCTCATGTCCTTACGGTTGATATTTGCGTATCAGTGCGAGCCGCTGCACGGCTGGGGCTTCCGTCGCGGCGGCTACCAGTGCCGCTGCGCGCCCGGCTACCGCCTCCCCAGCCTCGTGCGCCGCCCCTACCTCGGCGAGATCATCGAACGCGCCACCTCCGACCAGTACTACAATAACTTTGACTGCAAGAAGATTGGATGTGAGTCAAACTCTTGATGATACACTCCTACTAATTTTACATTTTCTTCTTGTGTTTGTATTGCTTAATAATAGGTTGGGGAAAAAGTTTCTTCGCATTTTTAAGAAAATTCAAATTTTTTTTTAACATAGTTTATTTACATTTAACCAAAGTATGTAGGTACCATTTTGTTCGATAACTTTTTGCCATCTTGTAGGTAGGGACATGATCATGACAAACTCTCTTAATTTTTGCTGAGTGGCTAAAGATGTGTGAGGTCTAGCGTTATCATGATGAAAAACCACACCCCTTCTGTTGATTAATTCCGGCCGCTTTCTCTCAATTTCTTGCTTTAATCTCATCTGTTGTTCGCTGTAGAGTTCAGAATCGATGGTCCTGCCTGGTGGTAACAGCTCATAATGAATAATGCCCTTCCAATCCTACCACACACAGCATCACCTTGTTGCGAGTTAACCCGGGTTTCGCCACAGTCTGTGAAGCCTGACCGGCTTTTGACCACGACCTTTTTCGCACGTTCTTGTCGTACGTGATCCACTTTTCGTCACCAGTTATCAGCTTCTTCAAAAATGGTTCGGTTTCATTACGTCGTAATAATGAATCACAAATGAGTACACGGTTCATCAGGTTTCTTTCAGTGAGCTGGTGAGGTCCCCAAATATCGAGCTTTTTTGTGTAGGTACCCAGTTTTTTTCAAATGCGCCAAAACTGTTTTGTGGTCAATTCCCAGTTCTTCAGCTACGTCGTAACTACTGATATGACGATCTTGCTCCACTTTTTAAAAAATGGCATCCATTTTATCCGTAATAGCGACCAGAGCGACGTGCATCTTTGACATCAAAATTTCCGGATTGAAAACGCTTAAACCAAATTTGTGCTACTCTCACAGACACTGCACTAGGTCCAGAAACATCCCAATTTTTTTTCGCGGCTTGCCTTGCATTTTACCTTTTTTGTAGTAAAATTTTAAAATGTATGAAATTTCTTCATTAGTTTCACTCATCTAGACAGTACGAAAAACAAATAAAAATCACACATTTTCCTAATTTGAATTTGGAAGCATGTTATTTAAAATTTAAACTTTCAATGATACCAAAACCAGCCAGATACAAATACATAGTATAGCCAAAGAGATTTTATTACAAAATCATACATACAACGAAAGTTGAAAGGGACGAAGTTTGAAAGTTGATAGCAACAGGCTCACATAAGATTTAAACATATCTGTCGAAATGTGGATGGTTCAGTACACGAGACATCTGTACCTAGGGAATGCAATCTCGACTAATCTCGAGTCAAATTTTGCATCTCGATATCTCGCGTGCTAAGTAGGTATGGTATCGAGGTTGGCCATTCGAGATCTTACCGGCAATAAGGCTGGCGATATTTAGAGATTTTACAGGATCGAGATTTCGTCTACTTCTTATAATAATGCGCTTTTTAATAAAAATAAAACTTAAATAAACTTTTAATAAAAATAAAATTTTTAATAAAAATAAAACTTTTTAGTGGTGGTACCTACCCCACACAAATTCGTCTACTACTATGTAAAATTGTAAATAATAGTGACAGGAAGTTATTAGAAACATCATCACTATACACAAGTATATCAATTTACAATTGCGAGAGATATCGCATAACAAACACACAAAAAAAAACATACAGGCGAATTAAGAACCTCCTTTTTGGAATCGTAAAAAAAAGGCTCGATATCCCACATGATCTCGAATCGAGATTGCATTCCTTACCTCTACCTGCACAATACATGATGTATGAACTTTTTGAGCTGTCAATAAAGTTCAGGACGAGGTTAAAGTACGATTGGTCGCACTGGCAGGGGTCCAGCGCCTGCCCGTGCAGTGGGAGCGCGCGCACCCGTTCCTGCGCGCGCTGTACATGGACCGCCACTACGAGTACGTGAACGCGACGGCCGGGCCCGCCGCGCTGCACACCGAGCGCGTCAACGTCTACGAAGTGCTCAACTTCATCAGAGGCGTGCAGCCCAACAACTGTTCCAAGTGAGTGCTACCATCGGGTAGTTTGACAAAGTCATCCAACAATATTATTTATTGTGTCTAAATACACGGTAAATTAAAAAATACTAACGAAAATAAACCATAGTTAAGTCCAGTTATATTTCCTTTAGCACACAAGCGACCTGTCAGGTGATACCAAGTAGATTTTCTTTGTGCCGTCGTAATGTTTTTGTTATTGTGCTTTTATTCATTTTTGAAACATTCAAAGCAACGTCCGCAGCAGACGGCTCAATTTTGCCGCCTGCAATTTAGAACATAAATATGTTCACACACATGCTGCCAGGAACACAAAAACATCACTGCAACAATGTAAGACGCCATCTACACCGCTTCATGCGAACTACGCATCACGCTGACGTCGGGCAAAATCCTGCATCGCGCAAGCAGAATTTACCGCGCAACTAGCATATATACAACTTCCCGACACCCATCTGGTCGGAGGATCCTCCCTTTTCTATAGAGGATGAGTGAACTTTACACCCTGTTCCTCATATCGTGTTTTATACGACTCGATCACTTACATATGTGGCATTGTGAATAACAGCCCTGGACACTATATTTATTATTTTTATTATAGGTACAACCCAACCGATTTATTCCTGAATGGTGACATTGCATTCGGTCACGAAGAACAGTTCGAAAATCAAGCCAAGATGGCCGTCCGACTGGCCAATTTTATCAGTGCGTTTTTGCAGGTAAGATGTAGATTGTGCTGTACTTATAGGTTTGTTCCTCAAACACAATGCAAATATCTATTGCTGCCTATTCTACTGTTGGTGCATGAATTGCTCAACCAGAAAGGCAATCTAAATCTTATGTTTTTAACAAACGTACAAAACTTTCGTCTGTTATCTTAGGAGCTCCTTAATAAATTCTGTTTTTAAATCAGGTGTCCGACCCTCAAGAAGTGTTCAGTGGTAACCGCGTGGCGGACAAGCCGCTGACTGAAGACCAGATGATAGGAGAGACCCTCGCCATCGTGCTCGGAGACTCCAAGATATGGTCGGCCGGTGAGTTTCGTTGACAGTCTTGGCATTAGCTGTAGTCAAATAAAAGTAAAGAAAGAAAGCAAAATAGGTTTATTTGTCGAGATTGAATCTCGAAAAAAGTCTCGAAATCGAGATTGCATTCGCTATCCGTCTGGCACTCGTGCGTCAAAACGCGATGCGCCGACGCAACACACTGCCAACGCCCGTGTTGCGTCACTCGCGTTTTGAAACTGTCGAGTAATAAACTCGACAAACGCCACGCAGCGTTACTGTGTTTCGATTTGTAGTATTCCACACTACAAATAGGAACACAGTAACGCTGTACTGGTGTGCGAACATTCCGCTGTTTGGGGGATTGGACCGCACCAGCGATGATACCTCTCGTATTCCAACTTAAAACCAGTGCCATTAAAGATGAGGATTGAAAATGGTCGCGCTAATCTTTCCCTCTCACTCCCACACTGTACTGTGCGAGTGAAATGGCAGCCAAACAAAGGACTTTTCTTTTGTTTGGCTGCCATTTTATTATGTCGTCACTTGTTTTCGAACATTACATTTAAACTTATCCTACCATATTTCCAGGTACTTATTGGGATAGAAATAAGTTCACCAACAAAACATTCTTTGCGCCATTCGCTTACAAGACTGAGATGTACACAAGGAAATACAAAATGGAAGATCTGGCTCGCTTGAATAAGACCGGTAAGTAATATTGAAGTATTTGTTGATAGATCTACAGTGTGTAATTTTAGAAGGGTTTTATTATTGAAGTGAGATTGCGGCGATTTGATAATTGGTCGAGAATTGAGAGTAAAATTTCAAGGACGCGTCACGTTTATAGGCACAGAGAAAAGAAGAATATAGGTCAAGATCTGGGTGCGGACCGGTACGGTCGTCTGTGCCTCCGTTACTTTATTTCGCTTGAAGCAGCGCGCGTCTAAATCAAACCGTGTTTCTTTTGTGTGTGAATCGGTGTCGTGTCGTGCTGAGACGGGTTGCCGGCTGAGGAATGCAAAGGTGAGATTGTTCCATATGGTTTTACAGGGATTAGATTTCGAGCTGTATCAGTTTGTTTTTTTTTCCTGTGGCTTTGTTTTCATAATCAATCATAATCAACCAATAATGTTCCCACTGCTGGGACACAAGCCTCCCCTCTATGAGAGGGAGTGGGTCATAATCCACCACGCGGGCTCAGTGCGGGTTGGCGGATGTCACATGTCTTCGAATTTTTGGTTCTAGAACATGCCGGTTTCCTCCCGATATTTTCCTTCACTGTTTTGAGAGCAGTGGTGATAAAATTAACCTCCACCGATACTCTTTTAGAATGTTTAACAATATTTTGTATACATTAATTTTAATTTTAGGAGCAGTGGTGGCCCAGTTGTAACGGCCGCGACTTTCGAATTGTAGGTCGTAGGTTCGAACCCAGAGAGGCGCATTACTTTGTGTAAATCATTTCATCACCACTGCTCTCAAAACGGTGAAGGAAAACATCGTGAGGAAACCGGCATTTCTTAGAACCAAAAAGTTCGAAGACATGTGACATCTACCAACCCGCACTGAGCCCGCGTGGTGGATTATGGCCCACTTCCTCTCATAGAGAGGAGGCCTGTCTCCCAGCAGTGGGAACATAATAGGCTGATTATGCTATGCTATGTCAAGACGATGCACCAAGAATAAAAAATCCTATACCACAGTAGTTAGAAAGAATTGAAAATAAAGCAAAGACAGAAAAACCAATAACGTGATATGTACATTGTTGCTCACATATTTACAAACATTGTAAAAGTATATGACTTTCCTAAAATGTTAACTAGGAATAAGTCAGCATGTGAGTGAAGTACCGCTGGGCCAACACTGCTGCCTTGCTTTGGTTTACACAAATACAACTCATGATTTTTCCACAGAGGAAGCCTACACAAACAAATCATGGTTCCAATTCCTAAAACAACGTTGGTCGACCAACTTCGACAGTCTTGAGCAATTCTTCCTCAAAATGAAGATCAGAGATGACGAACTTGGGAAATATTTGAAGAAATATGAAAGGTTCCCCACGTTCTACCGCGCAGCGAATTTGAAGCACGGACATTGGACAAGGCCTTACTTTGACTGTGACGGACATGTGAAGCAGTGGGTCATTACATACGCCGCGCCGTTCTTCGGATGGGACAGTGTTAAAGTCAAGCTTGAATTCAAGTGAGTTGGGGTTTTGTATTTATAAAAAAACCGACCGTGAGACCAATAGGGTATTTGACTGGATGACTATTAGATTTTTCGAAACCTTTAACAAAAATTAAGCCACAGTAAATATCTCAAAAAGTGGTGAAGTTGTGTCCGTTTTAAAGTCTCTGACGAGATGCTAGTATTGCTGCCTCTCTCTAGCACAGACTTTTCACAACACAGGAGCGCTACAGTAACTTCGCGCCAATAGGGATGAACTTTTTAATTTTCAACTCAAATAAATGTTTGTTTCCAAATAGTGCAAACAATATTACAAAAAGTGTAAAAGCTTAATAAATTGTCAAGTTATAAACGTTTTAAAGCAAGTGTTAGACAGGAACAGCACTATCGTAGAAGTGACGTCACGACTATGGAACCTCATACTAGCGCCATAAATCGTCCGTACCACGCGACAAGGACGGGAATAATCCCCTCCAAAATTTTCAAAGGGTGTAGCTTCTTCAAATTTACATGATTATCTCATTTTTCCCGATTATCCGACCACTGGTTATAATAATTAATTGTCACTGACCTATTTATAATTTCAGAGGAGTGGTAGCCGTGACGATGGCTCTGATGTCGTTGGACATCAACCAGTGTCCTGATAAGTACTACGTGCCGAACGCCTTCAAGGGCACTGATAAGTGCGACAGGAGTTCTTCTTATGTAAGTAGTATTTATTATAGCATTCCTTCATTGTCCATAACGTATGTAAAAAAAATATACTTTTAATAATGTAGAAGAAGAAGAAATAAAGAAAATATATTTATTCTTGTGAAAAATCACGAGGTAAGGTACCTTAGCTCGTAATTGTTAGTTCACCTAGCTGTGGCATCTTATATTGGGAAATATTCACATTAGTAGCAAATGTAGTAACAAGTAGATAAATGAAATAATAAAGCATATGGACACAAAATGTATAGCACTATCTTGTCGTACCGGATGCGGTTGAATATCAATATTTTACGTAAGCAGCCATTTCCGCATCCGGCTGGGTTAGCTGATTGACTAGAATACCTACAGGTCTGACTGAGCATGAGAGATTATTTTTTGTTAGTGCGCCAAACTAGAACTCTCATTAGAATAAAGAAGCAAATATTATTTTAGGGTCAATTCTATAAAAGTAGCCCAGGCAAGGCAAGTAACATAACCAGCGTCCTCGTAGAATCATCCTTTTCTACATTCCAAAATTAATTTCTTCATCAACAAATATAAATGTAAAGGAATGATCATACTACAATCTTCCATGAAACTTTAGTACTTTCAAATCCAAAGTGATGGATCAAACTCAAAGCATGTGTTTCAATTAAACCAAATTACAGGCAGTTTTGAATTGTCAAGGAGTCGGTCAGTCAGAAAGATGAATCTAGTTGCCCACTGCAAAGCGTAGTAGGTTCCAATGGAGATGAGCTCCAAGGACACTATTCATGTGAGAACGATATAAAAGATCATAACACTAAGTCCGTCCACCATATTATATTGCGCTACTGCTGAGCACGAGGTCCTGAGTTCGATTCCTAGGTTCAAAGTGTTGGGTTTTTCCATCTGGAATTTCTCAGTAGCAGCCCGGAGTCTGCATTCATGTCCGGTTGATGGCATGGGCTCGCCCCCTATTACATGGAACTTAAACATAAGTGGCGAAGTGTGTGGGTGTACTTCACCTCTTTGGTCAGGAGACGATTCCGCCCTCAAAAAAGGTTGTGGTCACGATGGTTGGGTTAGGAGTCGCTCACGATCAATACATTGCTTTCCTACAAAGGAGGCGCTAACTAAGACGTGATCTATAGACTAAAAGCGATATAGATTTGATTTGTCTACTAACTTACTCTCGGCGATATAGTTTCGTTTTGTGTCTACTTACTACTCTACTTACTTAACCTCAACTCTTTTATAAAAATATTTTTACACAAATATCAAAATCGTATTGCTTTAGTCCACTTTGACCAGTCTCTTTTGGTAAGGTTTAATATGCTCGCTCACAATGCGAGTTTGTCGTGTGTGCCTATCGACCTCAATGAAGGTTATGGGCATGCCCACCGTGCCACCGGCACCACGCTTGCTTGTGGTACACCTATGCATTACAATTCAGATAATAGAGGCGTGATGTTTTGTTTACCACCATTCCTATTTCAGTGTGTGCCAATCCTGGGCCGTGGTTTCGAAGCCGGCGGCTACAAATGCGAGTGCCTCCAAGGATACGAGTACCCATTTGAAGACCCCATCACGTACTACGACGGACAGATTGTCGAAGCTGAATTCCAGAACATTATCGTTGATAAGGAGACGAGGGTTGACATGTTTAAATGCAGGCTTGCCGGCGCCGCGGCTATACAGGGAAGTGTAGTTGTGTTAATGAGCGTTTTGTTCCTGGTTTTTAAGTTGAGGTAAACTGGTTTAATGAGAGTTCCCACTGCGTTTGATCACAGATACGAACGAATATCAACATTAAAATTTGTTGACAAATAGTTAAGCGTTCGTAAGCTACTTCTTCTTCGTGTCGCTGTCTTCGTCCGTATGTATTTGGAATCTTCTTGGCCCCAATCTTCGCTACTACACGTAAATTGCTGTGATTGGTTGAATGATTACACGGAATAGAAAAAAACAAGTGGAAGTACCCGGCTATCACGCTCGTGTCAGAATTATGCAGAAAATCCTTAGTCCGTTGTAATAATACTTAATTTTTTATGAACAACAAATTCAACTTTGACGAAAAGCTTTTTGTTGTTCATACAAAATTAAGATTTATTAAAACTGACGAAAGTTGTTATTAATTTACATATTTTTTTTCTCATAATTGTGACACACTCGGGTTAACTGACGGGCATTTTTACTTGTTTTTAATATTCCGTGGTTGGCTACCTGCACGTGTAGTTTGACCACCATAGAAACGAGTTTTGCAGTTAGTGCAGCAGCCAATCGCATCACTTTTATGTAATACAAGTCATTATTTCAGCTGAAAAACATGGTACAAGTGTCGTGGCAGATTTAAATGGAAATGTTAAGAATACACCACGATTAACTGTAAATCGCTTTTGTCGGTGCCATCGTAAATTTTCTTACTAAATTTCGAAGTCAGGATCCAGTGGGAACAGCTATTAATGTCGTCAAAGTATATAAAGGTTTTCTGAAATGTCGTTCACTAGGTGGCAGCACTGAGTAGTCAGGTCCGGGCACCTGTCAAAAGTGTCAAAGCGCCTATATGTTCTTTAGCCGTGACCGAATGATGAACGTCATTATATATTTACTCATTGTCAAAATACATGAAATTTGATCAACCAAATAAAACGATACGTCTTTAATATATAATGAAACTAAGTTCACGATACAAAAGTACACCCTAATGTGTGTTTATAATATGCTAAATGTATACGTGTGTGGCTGTCACGGCCTTCTTGACAACTACACTTATGTATTGATATGTATGGGTTAGATTCGTAAAGCAGTCTTTTATTTGGTAGACCACTTCTTATTTATCAGAACTGGTATAAGACCTCTTGTCAAAGTGGCGCCAACTGGTGGCGTGAATTTTCATGATAAACCTCATTGGGAACAGTGCCTTATAGAAATGTAGAGTTTTAATGGCAGTAGTGTTTTTAGTTTATCTATGTTTAGTTGATATCTATGATTAGTCTGAAATGGTAATCAGTCAAGTCAGGCCCGCAGACTTGGACCTGTAACCTAATTGCGTAATACACAATCAATCGGAATCTGAATCGTTTTGAAACAGATTGCTAATACATTGCTTCGAAGTTCGGTAAAAAAATCTGCTTATCGTTTACGAAAATGTGTTACGCAATAAGGCTGCTGTTTGAGAGACATTCATGATTACAAGACAAAAATGTATTTTCATCGTATGCTCTACTATAAAACATATCAATATTAACTTCACAATCTGCAAGTCAAAGCACAGAATATTTTGAGATATAGATTTAGATTGAACTGAACAATATAGATATGCTTACTTAAGATAAGTGATATTATGACAGACTGCAATAAGCAATACACACGGTAGAGATTTCATTTTATTAAAAGAGGAAAAGATCTCTCGCTTGTAAATGCGAATGTTAATCACAAGGGAACTGAGGCTCTAGTGCGAGTTTCTTTTAACCATTTCTACTTTACGCATCGACCGAGTTCGTCGCTCCGATTGTTCCTTCACCATTCGAAAGTTGTCTGTTCAATTGCGCGGTCGATGCGTAAATTCGAGACGGCTATAATAAACTCACACTAGGGCCACTTGAACTATACGGAAGTCAACATTGTCTTAGTGAGAAAACGTGATGGCGCTTTTCGTCCTGTAGAGCTCTATCTCTTTCTTGCAATGGAGCAATGGTGTAATGGCATAAACACTTCCTTAGGTTATTTATGAGAGCAGTGGTGGCCCAGTGGTATTCGAACCCAGACAAGCACATTACTTTTTCATCACCACTGCTCTCCAAACGGTGAACGAAAACATCGGGAGGAAACCGTAATGTCCTAGAACCAAAAATTCAAAGACATGTGCCATCTACCAACCCGCCGTGGGCCCACGTAGTGTATTACGGCCCACTCCCTCTCACAGAGAGGAGGCCTGTGTCTCACTCAGCAGTAGGAACGTTATATGCTGATTATCCTATGTTATAATAAGACATACCTAGCTTGTTTATGTATCTCAACTTAGTAGCTATTTTATTAGTATTCGTAGTTACTTGAATCTCTACACATTTACTAAGCTTTTAGAATTCAGAGGGAATCTATGTGTTTTCAGGATTATTTCCTACATGTTTTTATAATTTTACGTAGACACTATTATATTTTTTATATTGATATTAATACACTTATTTTTTACTTAATTTTGTAACAAGTACTTTCATATTAGTAGATAGGTACATGATTAAAAAGCCGTCCATTTTAGACTGAGATGATTTGTACGACAGTGTCTTATTAGTACATTCATATCAGCTGTACGATAAACGTTGGTTACGTATAGTAATGAATAGTCTTTAAGTTTTAATATTATATATAACTATGCGTGCCCCGCGGTTTTACCCGCATAAGTCTCGCAAAAGAAAATGCAGGCCGCAGCTACAGTATCCACACAAATAATGAATATTGTAGTTGAATATATTGCATTATTGCTCATAGGCTATGGCAGCAACTTACAATGGAGTTAGTTAACATTGTGTATTGATAATTTGTTTCAAATTAAGAATATCTAGGTAGCTTTAGTAATATAGAATAGAAAATGTTAACAGATCTTTAGGACAAGCAAACCTTTACAACCAATATTATTGAATATGTTATTTTTCATATTTTAAGGTAAAATCTATGTGCTCTTGAACGTGTCTTACTTTTGATCTTTTAATACGGATGTTTTGTCATAAATATGAAATTGTTTATTTTGTAAATAATATATCGGAATCAGTTTTACACGTCATACTTATTAAAAAATAAGGTAGATGGAGTCGACATGTCCTATCTAACTACCCCAGAGAAGAAATGGCGAAAAAAAACTTCAGACAATCGTGAATAATGTATTGTGTATTGAAAAATAAGTAAAATATAATTAAGTTGCACAAGTTACTTTATTATTGAAACATTTTACATGTCAATTATATTCAGATAAATATTATTAATAGGTATAAATTTGTATAAAAGTTTAAGAATGTCTTAAATTGGAAACTGATCAATAAAAATATGTTTTTTGCGAATCTGATGAAATAACAGGACTAATGATAGTTATGAATGGGTTTATTTACACACATACCACAACGATACCTTGTGGATGGACGCTATTTTTGAGAAATTCACACGGAACACATTTGGCCGTAATATTCAACCGTGTGGTCGATACTGGCTGACGTCGCAGCTAAAACGTAACCACAACTTTGCGACACTGTCAAAGCCGGAGTCGATCTGTACCAAACACTAGCAACAACGCAATCGAATCGGAACTACTAGTCACAACTTAACCACAACGAAATCTTGTGGTTCCCGCAACGCAACTGCAAGATGCTGCAGCGAGACTTTGCCCACATTTTTTCGTTGCGATGCGGTGTGGTTGTGGTACTTGTGTTCGGGTCCTAAAACGTTGCTTAATGGACGGTACTTAGCGCGAGCATTCGCTTCGCTTTTTAATACAAACATTCTTTGCAAGAGTTATTTCAAGGTTTAGATCAAACGAACGCAGAACAAGAACATTATTTTCTCGATATTCTTGACATTTTAGTAGAGAGAGACCAACGAACGAATTTTCTATCCCTGTTTACACAAACATAATTTTTAGAGTGGGGTTAGAATATGCATAAGCTCGCTTGGTCTAAATCGCAACGAAAATTCATTCCCTTTACGAACATTCGCTCGCGAGCACAGCTATTAGGCCTGGACTCTACCAAAGCAGAGACGAGAACAGAGGAGAGATGTGTTAGTAAACAACCAATAGGATTTCGTGATTTACATTCAGCTTAGCTTCAGTAGCAACGGTTGAGTAGAGAAGAGCGATCTGTCATATTTTCTTAGTGTTTCGCAAGCAGGCGGCGCGCAGCCGGCGAGAGATGTGAGCGCATGCACCGCTAGTTCCCGCGCCGCATCCTACCAGAGCTGCACGCAGCTCAGCTCCGCTGTAGCCAGTACATCTCTGCTCCGGTCTAGACAGTAGGGATCTCTGCACAGCTTCGGTGGATGCATCCTCGCGTTAACCATCTCCTATCTTCGCTTCGCACATCTCCGCTTTGGAAGAGTCTGGGCCTCAGAATGAATATTCGTCGCGAACTAAAGCTCGCGCAACGAATGTATGCAAAACAAATTCGTGAAGCGAACACTAGCGGTGAGTAGGTTCGGTTGCTACGTTTTTGGAAGTTAAAACATCTCCTTAACTTTAAGCAGTGTTTTTAAATAAACCCAAAAGCACACACGTTAGGAACGGCACATTCGATTCACATTTCAATCACTACAAAACGGGTGTAAAAACGTTTAACGAAGCCAGTAACTTTTTTTTGTCACAAAAACTAGTTATATATGTTATAGTAACATAACTTTAAATATCCATCACAACTCATGTACCGTTACACCCATAAGCACAGTTATTTGCGTGCGTTAAGCCACGATTTCCTCCAGTGTGCGGCACTGTGCGACACCTACTGCACAGTGTACGGCTCAAATGTTTCCTTCGGTGGACTCGTTCAAGTAAACATTTATTACAAATGTGCTGCATGCTTACAAAAGTTCCGCAGCTTTGCCGGTGGAAAGGGATCTGCAACTCAGAACGTGCACTGTTGCAGTTGTGCACAAAATGTTTGTGAACAAATGTGCTGCACACAATTTTGGTGGAATCGCCCTTTACATTGCGCGTTGCCGTAAAGAGTGATTTTGTTTCCCGAAAAATAAAAAAGCCTTCCCAGAAATTGTTTTTGTTCAACGTTACTTACTTTGAAGTTGGTACGGAACGCGTTGATACTTAACGGCTATGTGTTGAGTGTTTTTCCACCCTATATGTTCGACCGCCCGGCTGTGTCGATTAATAGCTGACCCGAGTGATATTTGTACAGTTATCCGCAGCAAGGGAGGGTGATTTTTGTAGTTACTACTTCTGACGTGCGTGACCATACTATATTGATACATTTTATTTTAAAAAGTATGCTAAAGGGTTGCAGTAAACCAATTATTGAAAACATTAAAATGTACGTTTCTTTGTACTGAAACACCACCTTCATTCTTATAAAGTTTGCACATTAATTTGGTTTAATTGAATTTATTTTTGGCATAGTAAGTGCAAAGAATGAGGGTAGTTGCAGTGCTTCCTGTATTTCTGTTCTTCCCACATTCCATTATAATTTTGAATCGTATTTCGATGTTAAAATATCGTCCAACTAACAGTGCCTTTTTGTAATATTTGTAATTAAAACTTCTTTAAAATATATTAGACTTTTATTGTGCGTAGGGTTCTTCGGGTAAGCTGTAAAATAAATCAATTAAAAGTACGGTGGAAAATTATATGCACTGTTTGAAAAAGCGTTATTAAAGTATGTACAGTCAACCACGCTTCTATGGCAACATTTTTTTTCGAAGCAGTAAAAGCTTGAGCGCAATAAAAACATGCAGCAATGCAACAATGTTGACTCGAATCTTTCTTACAAAATCGATTAAGTAAAATCGTTTTTTTTGTTTGTTTATGTTGAGTTCCACCTCCGGGCAAAAGCCTTTCCAACGGTCTACCTCGACGGCGATGTCTTCCATCAGGCGTCCTTTGACATTGTTCGGTAGTTAACCGTTTGTGCTGCTAGCGCCACTAGTGGTGGAACTTAGCAGTAACTCATCCATTTAAATCACACACTTTATTCACATTGCGTGTGCCTGCTAGCTCTAACGGCGGTTTTCGTAGATCAAGTTTAAATTATAAATAATTTTACTTCTTCATGTAGGTGTGTACAAACACTTTTACACTTTAAACTAGATGAGGTTGGTGTTTCCTATTTGACTACTCTGAAAAGAAATTCCGAAACAAATTCAGAGGTCACAGTCTCAATCCAGACATAATCTTGGTCAGATCATGTGAAGATCACGTGGTGGGAAATGGTCTTTTGAGGAAAACTACACAAATTGAGTGGACCTGTCCAATTGTGAAAAGTGCACGCATTTGTCAGTAATTGTGCAGCTCAACTTAAAACTTAAGGAGTTCAACTTATTCGACTCTTCACTTCGGCGCAACTTGACTTTTTCTTGCATATTTATCTATTAGCCGGCACCTCGGGAGTCAGCCCCGTTCTAAACATCATCTTTCACACAGTCCATCCATCCCCCACTGATATTTTATGTAATTATCATTGACTGTCTTGGTTACGCCTTTTATTTTTTTTGGGTATGGCATCTCGTAGTTGACCCTGAGAGGTCGTGACTACTTATCCGGACTATCCTGTGGCTGCCTTAAGCGGACTCAAAGCCTCCAGCCAGGGGCGTAAAACTACTTACTAAGCGAACGCTCGCTAAGGGCACCCCCTGTGGGGTACGGAACTCGGCTTAGGGCGTCGCTGACGGGAGGACAGCAAGATGGGACAGGCTTGATTATATTATTATTAATCGGGGAATTTAAAGCTACAGGCTCAGCTACGGCGCGGGCTGGCACTTCTTCGAGCAAGGGTCGGGGAGGACAGTTATGTCGGGGTCTTCGCGAGGGACCTCGGCGGCGAGGTCGGAATGTCGGTCTGTGTTTGTGCACTGTACTGGTGGCCCTACTGCTCTCCTGGATGAGAGTTATGTGGTCATCGGGATCGGTGATTGGTTCTGCAGACAGACTGGAAGCCGACCCTTGCATACATTTGGAAAAGCCTGGGCAGATGATGATGGACCTACTAGTTATGAGAAAGCAAATATAATATTCTACGTACTTGCTTTCGAGTATGACAATGTTTCTAACATAAACCAGTACTGCGATTAGTCCGAAGTAAACTCCAATGAATATGATAATGTAAGCAACGATGAGCATGCGGAGTAATCCCATGCTGCGCCCGGAACACACATTTTTCTGTTTTCTCATATTTTACACGTGGTGTTACGTATTTTTAAAGGGATTTGCCATTTTGTAGAGATTTTATCTATAACATTTTAACTGAAATAATGTTTTATTAGGTTGCAAAATCTGTTTGACAAGCTGTATGACGTTATGTTTCAAAATTACCGCCGTGCTGAGCCACATCCGTTTAGAAATTACATTACAGAGAACTTTTAAATATATAATTGTTTAGAAAACGTGTGTGCCGCGCCAGCCTTCCAAGTGTATTTATGCATCTGCTAACCGCTGAATCGAAACCATATAGAAGAGATACGCTTATTATTTAGATTTATCGTAATAATCTATCCATACTCAAAAATGCGCTTGGACGCTTTACGGAAACCAGCCTGTTATAGAATAAGTAAAGTGGGCGCACTGTAGCTTATCATATCCAGCACAACATTTTTATCAGTTTCTGTGAAAGTGACATTGACAAGAAATCAAGGAGGACAAGGTAACAGAAAAAAAAACATTTTACGACTGGATAAAATATAAAACAGGTAAGTGTTCAATTAATTTTAAAGGTAAGACTGTTTTATTATTATACTATTTTATACGATAATAGCGTAACGCACGCATAACTCTTGTTTGATATCTTTAATATTGTATAGTCTATTTATCGGCCGTCGGCCCCTCGGCTGTACTGCATTCTCCGTGTATAAGTATTTCATTTCATTATCACCTATCATTGTCGCCTACCGTAAAAATTGTTCAAATTTTCAATCAGTAGGTACCTACCTAAAATCGTAAGCTCACGCGAGAGCATAGGTCCGACATTCAGTGGCCTATTTCAAGTGAA
Source organism: Dasypolia templi (assembly GCA_963555695.1). NCBI lineage: Eukaryota > Metazoa > Arthropoda > Insecta > Lepidoptera > Noctuidae > Dasypolia > Dasypolia templi. Next base: position 4,618,531 of record OY743147.1, read on the forward strand.
GGTTAAGAAAATGATTAAGCACCGAAGTATGTATGGGATTCTAGCCGGGGACATGGCTTCATATATTCGTAGCAATACGGCCATGGTCGGATATTATCCTTCCTTAGAACGTTAACAGGATAAAAAGTATCCAATGATTTAACCTAGATCATTGTCCATTCGTGTGCCAAATTTCATTTAAATCCATTCAACCATTACGGCAGAAAAAGTCTGACAGACAGATAGGCAGACAGTCATTTTCACATTTTAGTGCCTCTGAAATCGTGACACCGGGCGTCTGGCTCTTTATGCGACACAGGTACTTCCCGAAGCAACCATGCCCCGAGAACACCTGCGTCGCTCGAAACGACAGGGAGCCGTGCCTCCTCCCGAGCCATTCGTCGAGCACTGGTCGGATCGCCTCGAGGGTAGCGAGGCCGGCAGAAGGGCGCAGAAGCCTGTTCCGCTACTCCGCCACAAGGACCTCGCGAAGCTGCGACCGAAACAGCTCGATCTCTCGCTGCATCGGTCCACCGCCCCGCGCCCGCACCTCCTCGCGCCACCAGTAAAGTGACGCGAGTGGGAATCGAACCTAACACAAGTTGGGAAGTCATCGGCAAGCTGAGGCGCAGCGCGGCGGCGATATGGCTCGGCCCGACCACCACTCGCTTCAACGGACTCCACCGCGACGGACGATAGTCCTAATCTAATAATTACTTGTTTATCCGGGAAAGTTTAGTATTGTAATGAACACGTTATTAAACCATTGCCTAAATACAGTCCACTTTTTCATTGCTCCTTGCGCTAACAGTAAGTATGGTTGGTACCTACCCTTAAAAAGTAGAGACCAAGGGGCCAAAACTTGCCAGTTCATGTTCTTTTGTTAGACACGCATCATGTGCGTGACCTGTACCTACCCTGATTGCGTATTACACAATCAACCTGAATCTGAATCGTTTTGAAACATATTGCTAAACCATTGCTTCATAAGTTCGATAAAAAAATCTGTTCAACCATGTAAATAACGCAATGAATGTTGTTGAACTGTCAAAATACAACAGATCAGTCGGAATCGTTTCGAAAATGTGTTACGCAATTAGGTTGCTAGCCATTTTATGGCATTGCTAAAATTCGAGTTAATCTAATATGAGCTGCAGAGCTGGTAGCAGCAGTAGGTGCCAAGCGTTGGACTGAGAAACAGCCGGCATAGGTTCTGATATCATACGATGCAGCGTAGTTTTATTGGTATTTTTTTATTTTGGTTGGCAATAATAATAAAATTTAAAAAAGAGTTGTTAAGTATGTATTGCAATCATATCGCAATGAAGGGTTTAGAAAAAAATATGCGTTACAAGTGATAACAAAAATAAAAACATATTTGTTTGTAATATTTTACATGAAGATAACAAACGCTACGATTATTTCTAATAACTTCTTCAGCAAAATAGGATGTGCAATAATGTGTCAAGGAATGTGTGAGAAGCAATTTGTTTTATTTTGACATGTGAAATGTTCAAAAAATTTGATAGTAGATTTATTTCACCCAGGGTGACGCATGAATTGTCCATACAATCGTAATACCTAAACTATTTGCAATTTCATAACCTTCACTTGAAATAGGCCACTCATTTTCACTCATTTTCACTAAAGGGTGAAGAGTTGAAACCCGAAAACTCCACAGTGTTCTTAGGCATAACTTTGGATGCCAAGCTTCAATAGGGCCCCCATATAGATAAATTGTCAAAAAAAACTAAGCTCTGCAGCATACGCCGTTAGAAAAATTCGTAATTTAACTGATTTAGAGACAGCGCGTTTAGTTTACTTTAGTTATTTTAATAGTGTGATGTCGTACGGTATTCTTTTGTGGGGAAATGCCGCCGACATTCAAACAGTTTTTGTTTTACAAAAAAGGGCAATTCGTTAAATTTATAAATTAAGTCCCAGACACTCCCTCAGAGACAAATTTAAAGAGATTAATATAATGACTGTGCCTTCTCAGTACATTTATGAAAATCTTTTTTAAGCACATAAAAATATTAATCTGTTTAAAAAATACAGTGATATCCATATCAAAAATACTAGGAATAAACACAAATTTGTTGTTCCCACTACCAGGCTCAAGAAAATAGGTGGCTCGTTTAAATGTCAATGTATACGTTTTTATAATAAACTTCCTAGCCACATTCAAGAACTAAGCCTTAATAAATTTAAAACTTTTATAAAGCGGAAATTATGCCAGAAAGCCTATTATACTGTCAAGGACTATATTGAGGACAAGAAGGCTTGGGATTGAGCTGCTCCAATAAGTTTACACAGACATAATTGATGTGTAATTTGCTATTTTTACTTTATTTTTTTCTTTTAGTGTATTTTTTTTTATATACGTACCTTTTATCTAAACAATGACATATATATATTTACTGTATAAAGTATAATATTGTTTTATTTTTTGTGAATGTGCGGACTATGTGGGTTTTTGCATTTTTTTTTCTCTTCTTTTAATGATGATGGTCTGGCTGTTTGAGTACTTTACGTGGCCTCCCCAAATGTCCTTTCTTTTGTATTGTTCGTCGGATCGTTGAGCTCCTTAGTTCTGAGTTGAGCTGCACGATGATAGACAAATGCGTGCACTGACTGGACAAGTCCACTCAAATCCGTGTGGTTCTTTCCTCAAAAGACCATTTCAGACACCAGTCTACATAGTCCTCATATGATATGACCAAGATTATTTTCATATTTTTATTTACACTTTGACATTGATGCACTTTATATATGCAGTAACATTTACTTTGTAAAGGATTATACTATTTTAATTATTGTGAGTGTGAAGACATTGTGGATTTGTTTTTTTTTTAATGCATCATTTTTTTTAAATTATTAGTTTTAATCATGGTCTGGCAGTTTGAGTAATTTATGCGGCCTACCCAAATGTCCTTTCTTTGGTAATGTTCGTCGAATCGTTTAGCTCCTTTATTTCTGTGTTGAGCTGCATGACAACTGACAAATGCGTGCACTGACTGGACAGGTCCACTCATTCTGTGTGGTTCTTTCCTCAAAAGACCATTTCAGATATCCACATGGTCTTCACATGACCTGACCAAGATTATGTCTGGACTTTAAAAGAGACTGTGACCTCTGAGTTTGTTTCGGCGTTTCTTCTCAGAGTAGTCAGATAGGAAATGCCGATCTCACCTAGTTTTTAAAATATGATTGACGTGTAAAAGTGTTTGTACAAACCTATTTACAGAAATAAAATCATTTATCATTTAAGCATATTACCACCATATTATGCTTATATTCGGATCTATACAGTGTTTATCTAGGTTCCTAAATTTTTTTTCCCAAAATACTTATCTAAACTGAAGTTTAAGCTAAATGTATTTGGCACTTTTTACAGCGTAACTGACATGTTTTCTTATCGTTTGTTCTGTACTTTATACAACAATATCTGTAATTTGTTGTATATGAAACATAGCTCATAATAATTATCTAGTTACGAATAGTCGAAAAAAAAAATAACATCAATTTTGGTATTACGGAACACATAAAAATTTATCACAAATTTTCAAATATGGTAGTGCTATCGCGCCAAGCAAATATCAATGCGTGCGTAGTCGTACTGCTCATGGTAGTAGTTGTCCGTGTGATCGCTCGGACAAGCACACACATTACCGCAACGTTGCGCCCGCAGCGCCGTCGGGGTGTTCGGTGTTTGTTCCGTTCCGTGTTGTCAGTGTCAGACGATTACTTTATTGTCCTGGGGCGTGCGTATTTATTTGCTTTCTAAATTGTATTGTAATAATAACTATTGACTTATAAATGCTGTGAACTTGGATTTAGATTTGCCATATATTTGATATCGAGTAACCTTACCATTCTTACGAACTTTAGCTTTGCTTGCGGACTTATTATAAGTTCGTAAGGACTTATAATAAGTCCTTACTTATTATTTACGATATTTTATTTACGATTTGGTTTGGTTGCCGACATGGACTCTGAAAGTTGGGATGTATTTAACAGTTAGTATTTCCCAATGATATATTATAAGTTACCTACCATCTACCTTCTTAGTTACTAAGTATTTTGCATAGACACCCCCAAGCAATAAGTCGCTAACAGTTAAACTCAAATTTTACAGGAAAAAAATATTTTTGTTTTTATTGAATATGTATCTTTTCAAGGAGTCGAAGTATTGCGTTCATTGACACATCAACTGAAAGCATTTTCTTTGTGTAATTCAATTACGATGTCAACATTAATTTATGTGTGGGAAATACTTTGCAATCTACGAAAACAAATAATACAAACAAGTAAATTGTTTCAGTAATTATTGCAGTAAATTTGTTAAAAATGTTGATACGTAACATTACAATACGGACTTTTCTAAAGTTATTTCTTACTAGCTTCGGTCCGCGGCTTCGCCCATGTGGAGTGTTGGTGTGTGTGATGAAAAGTAGTCCATGTTCTTCCCCAGGCTTCAAACACAGTTCAGCGGATTATCCGTGAAACGTCACAGCCCCGCTCTGCGCAGCACCCGCGGTGTCCGCCTTTCTTGTAGTGGTAACTTTTGAACCATACGTCCAAATTAATAAGTGTTTAAGACAAAGTTTATCTACATCAAACACCAAAAGCGATAAAGGTATTCATTTTAAGTAAGTAAATACTCTAAAATGTGTATTGTAATAATTAATGTCACAGAGAGCGTTTACTTGGCATAATAGCCGGCGTACAGTGGTCTGAAAATCGAGCTCCATACTCAGAAACTAAATGTCAAGGATTAAAAAAAAAATGGGAATGTCTCTGGAATAACTCTCTTTATATAATATTAAAGTATGGAGGGTATGCGCAGCTCCACGCGTGAGAAAAAAAATGTTATGTGTTTTTTTGTATGGGAGAAAACACTTAAAGTTGATTATTCTCGAACTGAAAGGAACTGAAGGGCTGGTACTCACATGAGTTATTGGACCTCATACAGTGATCAAGATGACATACAATTCATGCACCTTTCGGTGCCGCTTCGCGCGTAGGAAATTTTTAAAATTTGGAGTTTAGGTTATGTGATTTATTAAATCTTTTACGTAATAAAATGAAATTGCCGATCGCTTTTCATATAGGTATTTTAGTTAATTAATAGCCTGCTAAGGAACTTTTTTATGACAATTATAGAAAACTATATTGATTACATACGTTTTTTTTACAAATTGCATTTAAAGAACTCATTTGGTAATCACCGTCATTTTCGTTGAGTTTTAATTAGATACTAATAACATGGCATACTCAGCGTTAATGAGGGTAGTTACACTATTGATTTTTCTAATCTTACGTAAAACGCAAACGTAATTAAATGATTTTACCGAACGCATTGAATGGGAAAATACTAGTGAAACAATAGATATTCATAAAACAATTAAGATATACCTATATAGAAAAGTAATATTCCTAAATTATTTTTATTATAGATGATTAAAAATAAGGTCCAATAAAATCAAGTTTTTTATACAAATAGTTTTAATCTTGAATGCTAATACCAAGACATTACAACAAAAATACGTCAATAACTATGATACACTAATTATTTAACACAATAAAAAACAGTGAAGATAGTATTATTTTGTGAACTGTACTGTGTTCCCATCATTTGTGGTTCCCGAACCTGAAACAAACAAAAAATACTTAACGACTTTGTAACGAAAAGATGTATACAATAGTGTATTAGAAAAAAAAGGAGCAAAAGCGACTGTTACTTCAACTCACCTTGTTTGGCGATGTCTACTAGGAGGCCCATTTCATCACGGAACTTCTGTTGTATGTTTGTTTTCTACTCTTCAATGACTCTTTACTGCTTGCATCTCTGGCTTGCCATGTTTTAAAGTCTAGTCTGTATGAAATGTGCAGTAGACACTCCATACATCTGATCCAAGCATGAAGAGTAGATAAACCATACTGGTACATTTCTGTCGAAACCGGTTCTCTGGAAAGAAAGTGAATAAATCAATAATAGATAGGTATCAGTACAATAAGATGTCATTAATTAATCAAATTATACTAAACTCACTCTAAGATCGTCTCTAACTTATTAATTTCCGAAGGGGTAGCCTTACAGATATCACAAGTCTGCGTTGAGGTTTTTGACAATTTCGAAGTGATTTTGCCATCTATCATTGTCATAAGCATTTCGTGCTTAACAGCATGATTTCCCATGATAGACGGCCCCAGTGCTGCGATCTCAGCTTCAATCAGACTCTGTTCTTCCATGATATTCAAGCTGTTCTCGCTTGCAAACTTGAAATAAAGAGGTCTGCAGAACATTGTGGCTTTGGATTCTGCCATATATTTTCTTCACCACAAACTAAGCGCAGGGGCACATAGGAACACATAAAAATACTGAAATCGTCGTCGTCTGCCATAGTTTGCTCATACAAACTTTGCCCTGAAGCACCATCAAATCCCCACTTGCATATCAGGGTCAACTCTTTGCCATCCAGCGAAGACTCGAAACGTAGGAATTTTCCTAGTCTGGCAACAGTTTTGTTCAAAATTGCTTGTAGCTGGACTCTTACCCCTTTTTCCGTGATTTCTAAGGTATCTTTTGGTGGGTAGCAGTCCTTCTTCGCCTCTAGGATGGCAGTATACGAAGGATATAGTGGTATTCCTTCTTCTTTTGCACAAGTTCTTAAGGTTATATACTGCCACATCAAAAGCTTCAACGAGGTCAAAATACCTAAAGCTTTATCAGCCGAATATATGGGCGTAGTTTTCTTGGTCTTCAACAATTCCTTAATCTTTGTAGCCTCTTCAGGATGCTCTGTAACCAATTTTATTATATCTGCTACATTCTTGCTATCTGCTTTTAAACCAGTCGCATAAGCTAGGCTTTCAGTGCTATACGTTAGGAGCTGTTCCACTCTCCTTCTCTTCTGTAGCGGGCTTAGCTCCATTAACGGTTTTCTTTGACTCACAACTGATGTTGTTGTTCCAACACTGCACGTCTCTGGTTTGTGGGATTTTGATATATCCTCATTAACACCGAAGTCAGAACTGCACCCTAATTGCGTAATACACAATCAATCGGAATCTGAATCGTTTTAAAACAGATTGCTAATCCATTGCTTCTTGAGTTCGATAAAAATTCTGCTCAACAATATATAGAACGCAATGAATGTTCTTGAACCGTCAAAATCAAACAGATTAGTCGTAATCGTTTACGAAAATGTGTTACGCAATTATGGTGCAGGTGTCATCTTTTCCCTGATGACTTCAGGCCATTTTATGTTTTCCTGCAGCCATGTCTCATATAAAGAATATAAATGTATATCTCGTGCGTTTACACGAGATCCATTTATTTCTCAACGAACACACATAAGTCTGACAGAATTGTTTATTTCTTTCTTTTCATTTTCTGACAAATCAACGGCATTCACAAAAACTTCTAATAACACACTGGGCTGTGAACAACAACTATTGTTTGCTACAAACATGAAAATGTCCAAATTGGTACCAAAACCTTCCATCACAACACGAAAATAAAAGATCGTAATAAGTATAGTTCGCGCGTAATAGTGCTAAAAGCTACTGAGAGAATTAAGCTCAAACGTCCTATTTATATATGTAACTACCCTCATTAGGGCTCGATGTTATTAGTATCTAATTACAACTGAACCATAATGACATGATGAACGTGATTACCAAATGAGTTAGTTCTTTGAATGCAATTTGTAAAAAAACGTACCTATGTAATCAATATCATTTTCTATTATTGTAATTAAAAAGGCCATTAACAGGCTACTAACTAAACATATGAAAAGAGGTCATCAACTTAATTTAATTACGTCAAAGATTGGAAAAATCACTTAAACCGAAAAATATAAATTTCTAAAATTTCTTACTAGCAAAGCGGCACCGAAAGGTGCATGAATTGTATGTTAGCTTGATCACCGTGTGAGGTGCAATAGCTCATGTGAGCACCAGCCCTTCAGTTCCTTTCAGTTCAAACATAATTAACTTTAAGTGTTTTCTCCCATACAAAAAAATACATAACATTTTTTTTCTCACGCGCGGAGCTGTGCATATTCTCCATACTATAATATTATATAAAGGGAGGTATACCAGAGACATTCCAATTTTTATTTTTGACATCCGTTATATTAAGTTTCTATGAGTATGGAACTCGATTTTCAGACCACTGTGCGGCGTTTAGAAGCGTTAACAACGACGGACATCTTCATTGAGTACCGCAAGTGTTGGTAGGTGAATGCGACCACGTTCTACACTTGGGAGCAAATAAATCGAGCCACTTCCTTTTTCACGCATTATGGTTATTATTTTTGGTATTATGGAACGCATCGATTCGAAACATAAATCGCCTAAAAGGGTATTTAATAAGCTTTACAATGAGGGTAGTTAGTTGTCAAAATTTCATTTTAATTAAAGTTTAAAGGGTAGAATAAAATTATCGCATTTAATTTGCATATGACATTTTTATTGTACTCTGTTAGGAAAAGATTAAATTTGAGGTTTTTGTTAATCTTAGCCATATTACTTGTTATTGTTGTCTTTATCTGTGTCTGTGTAATCAAAATAACCTGATAAAATGGATACTACACCGACGGAAGCTGCCCAAGTTGTAGCTTTACTTGAGGTTGGACACGGACAACGTGAAGTGGCACGCAGACTTCATTTGAGTCGTTCAAAGGTACAGCGGGTATACCGCAGGTATCTGGAGACTGGTGCTTTTGTTCGGCGACCTGGAACTGGCCGACCACGGGCAACAACAGAACGTGACGACCGCTTTATTGCAACCAATTCGTTGCGCGACCGTGGACTTAATGCTGTTCAGCTACAGCAAGCGTTACGTGACGTTCGAGGTGTCGCAATCAGTAGGTGGACAGTGAGACGAAGACTAAAGGAACGAAATTTAACATCACACAAACCAGCAACTGGCCCAAAATTTACTGTAGCTCATCGCCGATCTCGCTTGGAGTTTGCTCGAGAACACATTAATTGGACGTTAGAAGACTGGAGGTCAGTTTTGTTTTCTGACGAGTCAAGAATCTGTCTTTTTAGCAATGACGGGAGAAACCGAGTGTATAGACGTCCTGGTGAAAGATTTGCCCAATGTTGCATTCGAGAAACTGTGAGTTTTGGTGGTGGTTCTTGTATGGTGTGGGGAGGAATTTCTCTAGACGGAAAAACGGAACTTGTCTTCGTCGACCCCGCCAACGATGGCAGTGGTAGACGTGGATTAACAGCTGACCGATACATAACTGACATTCTTGAAGACCACGTAATGCCGTATGCTGGTTTTGTCGGAGAAAATTTCTTGTTTATGCATGACAATGCGAGACCTCATACCGCGCAGATCGTTACGGAATACTTGTCTGCGATCGGGATTCAACAAATGGTATGGCCAGCACGATGTCCCGATTTGAACCCGATCGAACACCTATGGGACGAGCTAAAACGGAGAGTCCGAGCCAGGGTTCCCGCTGTTTCATCCATTCCCGAGCTTAAAGTCGCTGTGCTTGAAGAGTGGGAGAACATACCACAATATGTCATCGTAACTCTGATCAGATCGATGACTAATAGGCTACAAGAATGCATCAGGGCACGGGGGGGTAATACCAGTTATTAAGAATATTTTTTTTGCAATAATTTTGTTTTTTATTGTTTTTATGGACTGTTTTAGCCCTACTAAATTTTCTATCAAAATTACCATTTTTCTTCCCGAGCCAATAATTTATCATTCAATAAGGTTATTATTCAATAATTTACCCTCATTGTTAAGGTTATTAACTTAACTTTTAGGCGATATATAGTTCGAATTGATACGTTCCATATTCCCAAAAATATTTACCATTTTACGTGAAAAAAGGTAGTGGCTCGATTTATTTGCTCCCAAGTGTATTTCAGGTCGCGCTCTCACTTCATAATCATTATGGAAAGAATTGAAAATGAGTCTGGGGCGCTCTCGACGGATAAGGTGAAGATGACTATCTTGATGGAGTCGCATAAATGTTTATGCAAATGCTGAGCTTTGTTTTCGAAGCTAGCGTTTTTGCTAAGCGGAAAAAAAAAATAATAATAATATAATATAATATAATATAATATAATATAATATAATATAATATAATATAATATAATATAATATAACATGATATAATATAATATTTATTGGAGCTAAACAACACAGATTACAATAAAATTATGTACGATAATGACTGCATTAGTTATAAACTGTGTCGCAGCCACTAACGCCCGACGCGGCGACGTTGAGAAGTTATTATTAACTTAAAAGAAAATTACAGAGGAATATAACAAAAAGTTTTAATAGAAAAAAATAAAAAGTAATAAAATATAAATAAAGGCTGTGCGTGTTCACGTTTTCTTACGTACTATTTAGTTTTATTGCAAATGACTTGACGTGTCTATTCTGTGGTGAAAAGGTCTGGCTGTGCCTCCATGAGCACATTCGCAAGAAGCTGGCAGTATCATCATAGCGGTAATGTTTTCTCATTGTTTGTCTTATTTGTTTTTAGTGTAGGTATTCTTATATTATTTTATGTATATTTATAAAACACAACATCACGCCGTTTCCCCGAAAGGTTGGGCAGAGGCGTACCTATAGTACACCCACATTTCGCCAGTTATGTTTAGGTCCCATGTAATAGGGGGCGAGCCTATTGCCATCGACCGGGCACAAATCCAGACTCCGGGCTGCTACTGAGAAATTCCAGATAGAAAAACCCAATAACAACGTTGCCCGACCTGGGAATCGAACCCAGGACCTCATGCTCAGCAGTAGCGATAGCGACCACTAGACTAACGAGGCAATGTATATTTATTTGTTATTATATTTATATAGAATTAGGTAGGTATAAATGTATACAGTTTGTGCGTATCTTTACATTTAAAAATATTATTCCTAACCTACCATTGTTTGTCTCTGCGTCACCCAAAGGTAGAATGGTAGAAAATGCATATGGATTAAAGTCCGCCTTTGTACATTCGTGTGCGTGAAATGTTAAATAAAAAATATTATAATTTTTGAAGAGATGAATAAAAAAGACTTCATATTGTTTCAGCAGAATACGTTTAATAACTCTCTTTTTATTACAATTTTTTTTACGTAAGTAGTATGTTTGAAGAACCTACAATCTTCTACTGCACCTAGTTACTGGCTTATTATGCTTCGGTTTCATAAAAAAGCGGTTCCGTCAAAAATTTGATATTAGTCAAATCCCGCTGCCCCAAGATTTAAATCGCTAGATTTGCTCTCACCGTACTTAGTCACGCGAAAAAGTTTCCGTACTGAGTAGAGTGAGCTCGCACATTATTAACCTCTCAAGTACCTACTTTTAGCGTTAGCATGACAATCATGTCAAGTCACTGCGTCATTGTGTGTCAGAGCTGATAGAACGAATCAGAAATGCGAATATCTTATGACGCGGTAGGGCGAATGTAACAATTTAAATCTTTGTCGCTGTCATCATTTTCGTGACATCCGTCACTACGACCGTTTAGTGCAACTACCACTCTTTGATGAAACCTTGGCTATACTGTCTATAGACTCCACTTATTTGACACGTTCGGCGTCGCTTACATGGACGCTTTTTAACATTACCTACTTCACAAAGCGACGCGCGACGTTAGGCTCCCGGGAGTCTCGTAACAAAATATAGGTAATACCTTACCTACATACCATTTATTCGTTTTATTTTTCTTGCGTTTATACGATCTTTGGTTTTCCCCGCCTGTTCCCTTTACAGGCCCCGCGATTTGCAAAATTCTCTTGAATATGGGGCATTGCATGTCATTCAACAATAAGAAACAGCGAATCAATTAATTATAATGTCTTGAAATCAAATTTCGTAAAGCAACTGTAGTAATAGATCGTGGAATTCATTTCAAATTGCGGGACTATTCTCCACAAAATTTACTACACAAATACACATTCCAAGTATGTCCGTAAAAAGCAGTAGAGCCATTGTAAAAATAAGAAAACTTTTCAATTATCAAAGTGGTAGTGAATAAAACGTCCGCCTTGTATGATTTGTGCGGTAATGTTAGTGAAGTGACAGAGGAACAGCAGCGAGTTGCGAGGAACAATCCTCAAAGCAAACCTCGCAAAACACATCGAATATCCTAAGAGAGCTGAAAAAATACAAATTAATGCTTGAGTAAAGTCAGGAAAAATGTAATGTGTTTATCAATTTATTTCCCTGACTGCACAAGGCAACAGAACGCCCCTTCTTTCACAAGCCGATGCGGTCGAATACCTAGGTAAAACTGAAATTAATTACCTAGTGTCATTTTCCCGCTGATAATGTTTGCTGGCTTTTGTGTATCAGCAATAGCCGCTGCAGGGAAAGACCAAGTGGCAACAGGGCCCCAGAAGTGGGTGCTGTAGAAGCGAAAAACAGAGTATAGGTAGATGATTTCTTGTGCCAGTTTTGGGTGGGAATGTATGTACCTACCAGAGTTTAGCAAATATCAAAAGAATAGGTACTTGAGTTTAGAAGGTTGTTTTTTTATAATGAATAGTTGGTTTTTAGTGTCATATAACTTTTGCTACGCTCTTGCTTCCCACATCCTCTGAATTGTTACGCTTTTCTGCAGAAGTCAACAACGTTTCTTTTTGTACGAACGGACAAACGAAAACCTTTCATATCCGAGGTAAACTGCAAACATATCTAAGCTCGCTTCTCGGAACTCCCTGAAAATAAGCCTGCCAACGCCAACTTGTATCGGTGTAAACGCAAGGCTCCACTGCAAAATCAGCAGTAAGTGGGCTACTACTAAACAGCCTAGGGTGGCTGAGAATACAACTAGACCCCTGGACGCAGGCACAGGTAGTGCCTCAGTGCCCGCAGAGTGACACACGCATGAGGCCCAATCCGGCGTGGATGGGCAAATTCACATGACACGAAAAACGTGCGTTACCTCATTAAATAGTCTCTGAACTCTTTGCTTTTCAGCTGCTTCACTAATTTCTTGACAAAAGTCATGATGTAGCACTGGTTTTTGCTAAAAAAATAAAAATATATATAACTACAAAGTACAAAACAACGAAACAAACACAGAGGTGAAAAATAAATTAGATCTTATATATTAGAACAGTCAGGCAGACTTTGAAACTATGATTTCGTAGAAGAGCGGTTAGCGCTGCAGGCGCCCGTAATGTCCAAATAAGTATATGTTGCTTTTAATTTCACGTCGTCCGCTACTATGAATGTGACCGAAACGGTCTGATATGAAATCATATCCATAACCAGCATCAGCGTTGCTCGTCACACACCAAGTAGCGTTGCCCTTAAATTGCGCAGGTGAACCAGTGAACGAAAATAAATGGGCGTTCACTGAGAAACGGCTTATTTCAAAAAGGACTTAAACTTCTCACTCTCGAGACAACACTAGGACATCGACATGCACTGTAATTTATCTGCACAATACAAGTTACCACATTACATATCTGAACTCCGCACGACAAGATTGATATACGGAATAGGTAGTTTACAGTTTGATCTTGCGGCCGACTCTACGTCCCTGTGCACGTGTAGATATTTTTTTACTTACTTTGAAGCGTACGTAGTTATTTACATATTTTTATATATTTAAAGAAATGTAATTATAATATTTGTCCTTTTTTGTCTTCACGTGGAGATGATTTTTATTTCATTTTTTTTTGTCATAGATAAATTGATAAACTGCGAGAGCGAAAACAAAAATAAGTCTTCATTTACCTGGTTTCGAATTTGTCTAGTTTTGTCTATTAAATCTACTATTGTTTATTGTTAATTAAAACGAGGTAAGCTAACATAAAGAATAAAACAGATATAGTAAACAAAAATATTTCAAATACTAGCAAAATAGAGGACAACCTAGCATACTTACTCTCGCAAAAAATCAGACATACACGCATAATCTGCTCCATTTATTAATCAGCAAACATATCACATTCACGATTGGTGGTTAGGCGAGCGTTATGCATCCTTAAAGTACGACACACTCAAAGGGGACTCAGCTCTGGCGACATGCGACAGTTTGAGATAGCGGCAAACAGATTGCGTCGACGGCTTAGGTGATGTCCGATGTATCTGTCGATACGTCCTCTAAGAGTTTGGCAGGCTACTGTGAGCTGTAGAAAGCCTCATCCTCATCTAACCTCCAACGAGTTGAGGCCAAGTCTCCTAGGAAAAAAAAACCCTACTATGCAAAAACTCTCAAGTCTTGGTTTCTTTGAAGAAGATATGTCCAGTACTGGCGTTCTGTAGTTTCTGCCTACCCCCATGAGAAGAAGGCGTGAGTTTATGTAGGTATATATGTATGTAACATGTCAAAGTAGTCCAGTGTCCTTGTCCAGTTATCCAGCCCATATTTGAAGGCATAGGAAATGTTTGCAGCAGAACGGTTTTGTTTAGCGCCAATGGCAGTGGCACCACATGGGACTAAGGTCTGATTTCAAGAATAAATCTGAACATAATCAGTACATAAACTACGTTTAATAGCTGTCAGTGTCATTATTTTCAGTGGTATAATCTGAAGCGATCAATATAAATGTCTATGTATGGAGAGTTAGAAGAAGGTCAACGAAAAGATGGATGAATTGTGTGAGGATTGACATGAAAGAGAAGGGAGTGAATGATATCGTGACGGGGAGAATGGAAGAAGAAAAGGTGTTGCGCAGACCTCAATTAAAGCCCGCCACACACGGCAGCGATATATCGTAGCGATTTGTGTTCGCACAGTTATATTGGATAACTGTGCAAACACAAATCGTTCTCCGCAGAAGCTAAGATTATTAAAGTGCTTAATCTTTTTAACCACTATCTCGCTGTTGGCGTTTGGATTAATAGATTTATATTGTTTTGCTATTATAACTCCTCCACTTCGATCTTCTGCCAACATGTTACACCCTCTTGCCTGCGAAAGACGCTTCCGCCCACAGCACAGACTAAGTAGCAAGCTACAGTAAGTCCCTTCATGAACTGAGTGATAATTCGACGCCAGCGCTGTCATCCTCACGCTGTCATAAAACTGTACAAACACAATCGACAACAATTTATAGAATAGGAGATGCAACTGCCACCGATCAAAATGTACAAACGAAATAATCTGCAAAGATGTACATATATACATATTTTCAATAGAAAAAAATAAATGAGAATAAGGTCTGATTTCACCAATGAAATTGAACGCTATCAGTACATAAATTCCGTTTAAGAGCTGACAGTGTCATTATTTTCTATGGAATATTGACACTGACCGCTCTTGAACGCGTTTTAGTTGCAGAACGCGTTCAGTAACATTGGTGAAATCGGCACTTAAGATGGTTTGGACAGTGATGCAAAATCAGAGGTAAAATAACTGTGAACAGATTTTGAACACCACTGACAAGTATCCTAAAATAATTTTAAGAAAATCATGAAATTAGGAAGTACTCTATGTGCTCCTTGATGATATTACATAATTCTTGAATTACCTACCTAGAGAAATGCACTATTGCCTACAAAATCAAAGCCCGAACCACGATCTGTCTGTAGTATCTATGTAGTCTGTGGTTCTGTCTGACCCTCATTTTAAATCTGAAACCACAGACCAAGCACTGGCAAGTAGTACACCACACTCAAGGCACAGACTGTCAATATAGACTGGGCACACTGTAGCTTATCAGCGTGAGTTCTGACACTGACACTGACATGACATTGGCAAGAAATCACCGAAACTGAAGAAATCAGATCATCAGCAGAAACGAAATCGAGGAACCAGAACTACTTTGTGAAAATAAAAGTTATTTCTTACTCTACCAGGAAAAACTAGAAAACAGGCAAGTGTTTTTTTCATTAACTAAGCGAGGTGTTCAATTAATTTTCAACTTATTCATCATTACCATCGCATATCCTTGACAATTGTAATTATTCAAATTAAATTAAACTTGTTTCTTTGGATTTATCACAAATATAAGTTACACTATCGGAGCAAATTATATTTTTGAAGTTTCTCCCATTGTGCCAGTCTCATTTGAAGAGCTTTGTTGAATAACATTAGACCAAGGAGTGTCATTAGTAAATTCCAATAATTTTTGTTTTCATTGCAGTCAGAATGAGTGCAGTCGTTGGAAATTTATTGAAACAGCTGAAAAGTAAGGAGTTCAGACAGTACCTAATGAGGTAAAATTAATACTTTCTATCCTTGCAAAATTATTTGAATCTAAGCTTGTTTATGTAAAAGTTTGTTGTCATTTTCAGCACCCACTTCTGGGGGCCTGTAGCCAATTGGGGAATACCTCTAGCAGCTCTTGCAGATATACAAAAAGATCCAAGCTTTATTAGTGGCAAAATGACACTTGGTAAGTTTCAGTTTATCATTAAGAATGCAGTTTCTGAGCAAAAGAAAGACTACTACTCCGGACCCAGGTTGGCCAAAGCAAGGAAAACCTGTTTGGATGGAGATTCATAGTGTGTTCCACAAACAATGGGACAATTAATATTGTGTCCTCCGTGTCTTATTGTCTCGACATTACGGGAACTGATGGACGCTAGTGATGGCACCAAACACTTAACCAAATTCTGGGCTGAGTCCATTTAGATTGCCATTGACACTCAAAACAAAAAGAAAGACTATGTGACAAGTACCTAAACCTACCTAAATTATTTATAAAAAATTCTCTCATTTCGGCACACTTAAGCTACATAAGAATAGCAAGGGCCTGACTGACCAAACTAAAATAGACATACCTAAAAAGGAAAAAAATAACACAGCCTTTCAAGAATTCTACGTAAGTATGTAAATACTAAAGAGGATAATGCCATTTTCATAACTTCAGTTAAATTAATCTACTGTTATGTAATCAAACAGATAACATACATTCAAAGTAATGACAAATGTGTTCATATGAACTCTATTATCAACCTTCATGTGATTGGAATGTAGTAACCATGACATTACCTCATGTTTGTGACATAATTAATGAATTGCTTACTCCACTGTTTTTCAGTCTTTTCTCATTTTTATGATTGACGGGGCTTGTGGCTACCTAAAAACAGCGGCACGGTTCCATCTTTACACCACTGTCATTTATGGATCTTTTACGGGTCGTCGGAAACCCAAAAGTCCACTACATGTAAAGTACTGGTATTCAGCTGCATCTGACAACCAGTTCGTACCAAGGGGTGTCGTGTTATTCAGTAACTGGGTTGTGGAGGGTCAGATAGGCAGTCTCGCCATGTGAAATACTGGTAATTAGCTGCATTTGGTCAGGCTTTAAGCCAACCCCAGCATATTTGCGAAAAGGCTAGGCAGATAAAGAGTAATTTATGTTCAAATGCCTCATGACTTTCACCTCTTTCGATCCAGGGTCAACGTTTGTCTCAAGAAGATGTGAACCTACATCTGTAATATGATGGCCAAACCCAATAACGTACAAGTACAGTCCGCGAGGCCTAAGCTGAGCTATGCATTTGTGTGAGTGATTACCAATCGCACCAATGTGATCACGTGAAGGACGCGCAGCTCCTCAGGCCGATTGCCTAGCAAAGTACGCGTCGCTACGTGCACTCACACAAATGCAAAGCTCAACTGAGGCCTCTCGGCCTGTAATAGAAAACCTCTCAATCTCTGGATTTAACGTCCCAATAAAGCCAAAGTATGGGACCGTATAACATGCTGGTAGCTATTTGTTTGACAGGGACAGATGGAATCTTTCATCAGAAGCATCATTAGTCTTATGTTATTGGGTGTGACCGTTAGAGGCCTCTATCTTATAATAAGCTCATAAACAAGTGCCTGCCATAGAAAGCTAAGTCCAATAACTCTGCTGCTTAAATAATGTCAGGGGAGGATCGATGATGGACATAGCAAAGTTATTTTTTCAGATTCAGCTACATGTCTGCTCTTATTACTGAGATAAGTGACTTTGCATAAAAAAATCTTTTAGATCAAGCTAAATCTCAAACATAAAGATACAACTTGTTATCAGCAGCTCAATAAACTTCAATACTTTGTTATCAGTGTTCCTTGTGTCATATACATGAATAACATGAATATTTTTTATTTATTTCTGCATTATATGAATTAGGTACTTTAATTAACCTCGACTGTTCCAAGTAATTAAGAGATAAGCAATATTATTATTATTTGTAGGTGTACTATTCAAAATTACAGCTTTTTCAAAGACTATTTGCTGCAAGTGAAAAAAAATGTTGGTCCTCCTATTCACAATTCAATTACTAATTCCTGTGTGTAATGTGCGTTAGTCTTTAAAAACATTTTACATTGCTTCGTTGTAAGGGCTCCCACATCCTATGGTGGCCACACATTTGTTTATCTCAATAAAAGAGATGCTTTGTGGCTTCTGCATAATGTCCGTGCCGCTGGCAGGAAGCTTACACCACTACTGCTACTTTATTCCAAGCGGTAACTTTCCTTCTGTCGAGTTGCCCTAGGAACTGTCTGTCGTTGTTCCAGCTCTGATCATCTGAGGCAGCAGCAAGATGAACATCAGTGAGTACAGCACTCACTGATGTTCATCTTGCTGCTGCCTATAATTTAAATAAGAATTCACTTAACTGAGCACAAGCTTACATAGTCCGTAATGTAAAATTTTCCAGAGTAAGGTGTCGTGATTTACGTAATCAAATGACTTGGAGAGGTCAATAAAGATTATTAAGGCAACTTTGGATTTTCACGTTGTAAACATGAGTTTTAATAAGATGACTCGTTGTTCCAGCTCTGTCGCTGTACTCCGTGATGTTCATGCGGTTCGCGTGGCGCGTGCAGCCTAGGAATATGCTGCTGTTCGCGTGCCACGTCACCAACACGGGCGCGCAGGTCACGCAGGGCGCGCGCTTCATCAACTACAACTACCTACAGGACCACAAGGAACACAAGGCTAATCCAGTCGATAAGACCTCGGAACCTACCGCGTCCTAATTATTTGTAAACCGAAATACAGGGAGAATAATTTGGCGCAGTGTATACGTAGATTTTGGTCTTGACGAACTATTTTATTAGTAAGGTTCATTTAAGTCTGTTCACATATCTGTGATTTTGATGTCTCGATTACGATCTTTCAAAAACATTTATTTTCGTCCCAGAATTGTAACTGCTCTATAAAATATCTATTAGATTTTATATTAAGCAGGCGAATCCGCTATCTTAAGTTAGTATATCTCATGTAGATTTCTAGATAATGTTTTTAACTTTTAACTAAATGTAATGCTTTTATGGCATTGAACAAATACTACTTTGTAGACTACAAATTATTATTTCAAATTTGTCCTTTTAAAATCAAGTTTAATTGATAATTTAAGAACTATAATTTGTAATTATTGCCTCAGATAGAAAAATGTACACGTGTATAGTAATATATTTGTGTGCGCACATTTCATATTTACGGGTTAAATGATACTTATGTAGAAATAAAGTTTTGTAAATACCTGTAAGAAAACGTAGTGCCCTGGAAAAGGTAGCGAGACTGCTATAACTTGGAACGAAGTACCGAATTAAATGAAGATTGCTTTTTTAGGGGCATTCAAGTAACGATTTTGTGGCAACTAAAGTGTAAATTACAACTTAAAATAAATTAACACCTAATTAGATATAACTGTGTCAAATGGAAAAAAAAGTAGCTCAATTTTTCTTCACAACTATAATATTAAATAGTAATTTAATGTCTTATAATAAATAGCCTGTACTTGAACTCGAATGTTGAATGGAGTATCCATTCACACTACGTCGTTTTAGCAACATGTATTTGGGTTGCGGTAAACATGTTGCTGCAACATGGAACGTTGCAGTGTTGCCGGCAACATGAAAAACCTTCGTATTCACGGTAAACAAAAATGGTAGAACTGTTTCTCAACATTGTTTCCAATGAATACGAGGCTTTAAGAAATCAGAATAGGCAGTGGGAGTCGTGAGAAACTCACTCAAGATTGTTTGGTTATAGGCTAAGTGCACATCTATTTGTACAAAAATGAAATAATGTAAGGTACAAAGTACCCTTTCTATAATATTTCGATTTAATCGATTTTGCATGCATTGTCATTGGCTTTGTTAGCGTCCTGTATAAAATATGATTATCTTCGATCGTATTTAAAATGTAAGGTCCTGTATCCACTGGCGGCACGGCATCCATCGGCATTACTACATTTACTACAAGCACGCGCATACTGACGGCAACGATGTCGTGGTATCTTTAGGCACGCCGAAGCGACATCGCAATTGCGCGTATTTTCACGGCTCGCGCGCTGCCTTCCGCCCCATCTTGTCTGGGCATGTCGAAGGCAGCCGAAGCATCCCGAGGGATGCCGAGGCATTCCGAACGCTGCCGACACGGCATGCCGCAGCTTTGTTTTTGTACGTAGGATGAGTATCTACGTAGTGTCATAATTCTACTATTAAAAATCCCTTGCCGTGTCGTGTCGCCAGGGGGCGCCGCTTTGAACGACGAACAATCGAAGACATTTATTTATCTTCGATTTGTACAGAAACGACTTATATAATCTATTTGACATGATTGTGATTGTTAAACTTTAAAGTTTAAAAGTAAATACTAGTTGGTTGTACAAAATATATTAAATTACAATAGAATGTAACGTTATCATTATACAAAGGTATATTTTTTAAATATTTATTGTGAATTTTATTCAAATTATACTTGTTGATCTGTTTTAAGAGTTTAATTTCTAAATTTTGACTAGCCTGCAGTCTCTGAAGATTGAATACTTTGGTGGAATGGATTGTATTGTAGCACGAGTAGCTGGACCACAATAGAAACGGGTTTAGTCGACTGAGGAATTGACAAAAGAACAGATAGAGAAAAAACCCATTTAGAACTTACTTCCCATCCTTGACTACGCTGCTGTCAGTTATCTCGATCTCACTGAGGCACAACTAGATAAACTTGAGCGACTTCAAAATTTTTGCATAAGATTTATATTTGGCCTGCGCAAATAGGATCACATTTCTGAATTTCGTACAAAGCTCAAGTGGCTTCCCATACGTCTTCGCCGGAATTCTCATATCTTATTTCAGCTCTACAGTATTCTGTTCAACCCTACAACCCCCTCATATCTTAAAAAACGTTTCAAGTTCCTTCATGACACACATAACAGATATCTGAGGTCATCGGAAAACTTAAGACTAGAGATGCCGATGCATTCCACCAGTTTTTATGACAAGTCTTTTACGGTTCAAGCAGTACGGTTATGGAATGCCTTGCCTATGTCGATAAGGCGTGCTCAATCACTGTCCACTTTTAAATTTCTAGTAAAAAAGCACTTCCTCACTCCTTAATCATTATTACATATAGTTTCCTGAGTCTTGTTTCGTGTTTATTATTGTATATATATGTGTAGATAAATGTATGTATGTATTTAATGAATATGTATATGGTACACCACTGACTACCTGCAGTATTGTCTCTCCTTCTCCCTGTAATCCATCCAAAGGTTGTCTGTAAAAGATCGCTTTTAGCGATAAGACCGCCCATTGTGTCACCCAATGTAAAATTTCTACATCAATGTCTGTAATTTTTAAGGTGTACATAATAAAGAGTATTCTATTCTATTCTATTCTATAGGCGTCTGGGACCTAGAAGTAAACCAAATGTCTGATCAGTAAAGCTGTTGGAAGATCATAATTTTTGTGTTCTGTACTGTTACAATCAAAATGCTTTCCTTATTATAAACTGGTTTCCGCCGGCGATTTCGTTCGCGTAGAATTCGTAAGACACCATAATATACTAATTATTAATTATTTTATTACATTATTAGTATTATAAATGTGAAAGTAAGTTTGTTTGTTACGCTTTCACGCTAAAACGGCTGAACGGATTTGGATTTTGCACACAGATAGACCATGACCTGGCTACTTTTCATCCTGATCGCAGACGAAGTCGCGGAAAGCAGCTAGTACTAAAATAACAGCCACATTTTTATAAAACTTACCTGTATGCTACTTTTGTAGTTTTGGCCTCAGCAGCCAAAATATGAAGAGTCAGGACTGGTGACGCGGGAGCAAGCGACGACCGTGTGAGAAGCAGCTCGTATGAGGTCGACACCCGCAGCCTTCAATAGTAATTTCCCAGAGCTTGCGAAGTGATTTATGATTTAAGAGCGCCATTACCAAATCGCAGTGCTTACTTAGTTTTAGGTAAATTTGACGGCGTGCGGCAGCGGATGCGCACGTGTACGTCTGATGAAGTACGCTACGCACACTTGCAAACCGCTACGCTTCGGATGCCAGGATCAAACCAACATGAGCCTTTGCCACTTTCTTTTCGAAATAAATTAAATTACTGTTATTATAGTTCGTGAAATATGATTTGTACCGATGAATGTTATCATCTCGAAAGATATATATCGATCTTATCCTATTGACTTACAATAGGGTCATAAAAATGTCTTGATTTTATGTATATATTTTTTACCATTGAAAGACTTCAAACTCGCATACGGCCCGCCCGGCGCGCACCGATGGTAAGCAGTTACCGAGCATAGAATTTTCACTTGCGTGTTACCAGCTTCTATGAAATGAATCGTGCTACCTATAAAAATACTTTTTGTAAATATGTATCTACCTAATAAACGAACTTTTAATTTATTCAGCAGATAGGTAGACATTTTAGTATTTATTATACAGTTTGAATAATGTTATTTTCTAGAATAACCGTATCAGGATCCATCTCAAAACTTAACCTCAACCACACCGTCTTCAAACACTCCATCAGGTGTAGCTCCTAAAAATAAATGTTCTGAAGTTAGGCAAAATTTACCTTCGTTAAATCGGGATCAATACTTTCATTTGGCGAAATTATAAGCCCCAGCTGCTTTTCAGTTTTTTTTTGTCATGGAAACATGTTTTTTGGATTGAACGGAATAACAATAAAAGTACGTAGGTACCAATATTCTACATGCATAAAAGAACACAAGAAACATAACAGTCGTTTATTGAGCAGTCGTGTAAAAATTTAACAAATAAGGTACAGTCAACGAGGCCTAAGCTGAGCTTTGCATTTGTGTGAGTATACATTGCGACGCGTCCTTTGCTTGGTTTAAACCAGTTTATACAATCGGCCTGAGGCGCTGTGCGTCCCTCGCCCGATCACATTCGTGCGATTGTTACTCACTCACAAAAATGCAAAGCTCAGCTTAGGCCTCGCGGACTGTACACATCGCGAAATTTCTACCGTGAAATAGTGCACTCTGCACTGGTGCCTGTTGTTATGTAAATATTTGATAACTAAAATATTACAAAGAAATTGTATAAATGTCAAATATTATAAACAAAAACTTTAGGTACATATAAACGTCTCTAGCGCTTTTCAAACTATCGGCCAAAACCATTTTTTATTTTGACAGCACCAAAAGTTTTAAGTGTATATTAATAAACAATTCAGAAAAAGAAGAAAACAAACAAATATGTTTACGTATAATTTATTTTCTTTAGTATATTCGCATTACAATGTCATAGAAAAATACTTATTAAAACACTACAATCAGATAATTTGTTAAATCCTATCTAGTGTGTATTGCGAATTTCATAATGGACAAAGAGTTTGTCTTAAGTTTTGCATCGCTAATGGAATTACCTACGTGTTCGGAGTCACTGAAAATCTTACACAAGGCTTACGGTGAATCGACTATATCAAAAACACGTACCTAGGAGTGGTACAACGCGTTCAAAAGCGGTCGAGATGTGACGCAAGATTTGCCTCTCTGGTAGGTCATCAACGTTTTCATGAAGTTAACATCTCAAAAGTGAAGGAAATGTGATTGAAAATCCTTATTCAAGTTTGAGAGAGATAGCTGCTCAACTTTCTGTATCTTACGAGTCGATCCGAACCATTTTAAATAATCACTTGGGTATGAAATTTATTGCCGCTTCGGCTAGTCCCAAAAGATGAATTTTCTTCAAAAACTCAATCGCATAAGAGTCGTTGAAGACATGCTAAAACGAGTCAATTCCGACCCAACATTCATGAAACGCATTGTTACTGGTGACGAGAAGTGGGTTGATTTTGACATGCAAACTAGTCAACAAACTTCGTAGTGGCGCCCTCCCACTGAACCGAAACCGAAAAAAGCACGCCAAAGCCGATCAAAAGTCAAAGAGTTGTTGACTGTTTTCTTTGACTATCGCGGTTTTGTGCACTCGGAATTTTTCCGGAAGGTCAAACGGCAGACAACCGGTACATCTATCTAATATATAAAATTTTCGTGTCACAGTTTTCGTTGCCATACTCCTCCGAAAGGGCTTGACCGATTTTTATGAAATTTTGTGTGCATATCGGGTAGGTCTGAGAATCGGCCAACATCTATTTTTCAAAAAAAAAAAAAAATTAGCAAAACAACGTTTGCGGGGTCAGCTAGTAAAGAATATTATTTGAGCGTTATGCGGCGTTTAAGATAGCAAATTCGACAAAAAAGGCCAGAATTGTGGAAAGAAAATTCTTTGATTTTGCATCACGAAAATGCGCCTCGCACAAGGCCATCATTGTGAACGAACTTTTGGCCAAAAACTCAACAAATACTGTATATGCGTAACCACCTTATTATCCAGATATGTCTCCAGCCGACTTCTTTCTTTTTCCTAAACTCAAATTACCGCTTCGTGGCACTTGTTTTCAATCGGTAGAAGACTTTTTTCGCGGCGAGAACTAAACACAATTCCGGAAAAAGCGTGTAAAAATGTTTTGATGATTGGATTATTCGTTGGCGTAAGTGTATCGTTTCTGAAGGAGCATACTTTTAAGGCGATAAAATAAATTTGGACGAATAACTAACATTTTGTGTAATATTGATCTTGTCCCGTTACTTTCTTGACAGTGTAGTAAAATGCTCTAAAGAGACCTTTACGACCTTTACATCTGCAGTTCAAGGTGCAAACCTGCGGGTTAAATATTCGCAAGCACGGAAAGAGCCATTCGTTCCCTTTCAATGTCAGCATTGTCTTTAAGGTCAGTGGTGATCAAGTGAGCTATGTATTTAAATTGTTCCACTCGCTCGAGAGGAATACCGTTTAGGCGTATAGAAGGCACATCAAGATGATATTTGAACGCCGCCTCAAAAACAACGTACTGAGGTTTTTGAACTTTATACCCATGTTCAGTTGCGTAACGGTCACATGTGGCCAGTAGTGTCCTTATACCGGCGACTGGAATACCTACCAACCGCGCTCAGCAGAACCATGTCCAAATAAGTTAAATTATTGAAACACACAACAAACACCGTCAATGATACCATACGTCATGAACCGACATGATAAGCGCCTTAACTAAGTGTCCGTATGGACTGAGGAGCCATGTCTCATATTTAAAAGCGGGTTCTACCAATATTTAGTAGTACTTTATACGATTTTGTAGGCCCGATCCCGGAATTTGTAGTAAAACCCTTTAAAAGTTACAGGACGTTTAAGGTGGCTCCTCAATTCAGACATCTGAACTGAGGAGCCAACTTAGCACTCGAAAACTAGCCAACCGACATTCTTGAAAATTTGGTAGGATTTAGTAGTATTTATGTTTAATCTGTACAAAAGAAAAGGGTTTTGTACGGTTGAATTTGAGATAGCTACAATGCTTTGATTTTTCATAAAATCCACAAATTTCACCTAGCCTTTTCTTGGAAAGTTATGTGTCGATTGAAACCATTTTTAAGTATCATTTAGTAGTTCTAATTTGTACTATTAAAATAAAATGGTAAAGCTATTTAATTTCGTTAATACAATACATTTTATGTGGCTCCTCAGTCCTGACGGTCTATAGTAAATATATGTTCGTAGCTACTAAAGCAGTTGATTAAATTGGAAAATAAGAGTGCAGATATTTAGTTGACATTTCTACTAAATATTGGTGTAATTCAACTTCATCCGACAACGAATGAGTCGGGCATGGATACCTATGGGTCATCTTCAGCTCGTAATTTAAAAAGAAGCCGTGTGCATGTTTGCAAACACTGCAATAAGCGTCGCCGTACCCGTAAAAACCACGGTTCCGAGTCTTCGGGTTGTGGTTGCACGGACTCTTCATTAACTTCTACATTGGAGCCAAACTGCTCCGAAACACTTGTTTCCAACGTTGTTCCCACAAAAAAAAAATGCCTGATATTCCTGCTCCGTCAGCGAACCCTTTCAAAAATATAATAAACGGTAGCGTCAAAAAAATCGGGCGCAATAAAATATCTTTATGTTTTTCTAATTTCTTGGACGCAAATTCCTTTATTACAAACAATAGTCTCGAAACACATAATTATAAAGCTTTTATACCTACTTTAAATTTTACTAGAATGGGTTTAGTGCGTGGTGTTCCTGCGGAATGGTCTTGAGAGGAAGTTATTGATAATATAACTGTGCCTATTGGCTGCGTTCTAATTTTAAAAGTCAGACGCCTCAATTTTAGAACGAATGTTGATGGTACAACTACTTGGAAACTTTCCCAATCCATAGTTGATACATTTGATGGACAGGTTTTACCTAAAAGAATTTTTATGTGCTACAATGCATTACCTGTAGATTTATATATTTTCCCTACCGTTCAGTGCTTCAATTGCTGTCAAATGTTTTGGTCACACTAAAATTCAGTGCGGGTCCAAACCTCACTGTTTTAAATCTGGTCAAGACCACACTGGAGACAGTTGTGAAAGAGAACCTGAAAGTGCATCTTGCTGCCATTGCTCTGGTTTTCACTATGCTACTAATAAGTCTTGCCCAGAATTTTTAAGGCAAAAATCAATTAAAACATACATGGCACAAAGTTCAGTATCTTATGCTGAAGCTACAAAATTATATCCCCCAGTAACTAAATCATATGCTGATACACTTTTATCTTCTCCCTCCAAAAATTTTCCAGATATTCCATCAATCTCTTTACCGAACAGAATGCCTACTACGAGGAGCTATAAAAATACTGTCTTTCTCAAACCACGCTCCCCTCCTAAATCTGTACAAGGATATAATAAAGAGGCTCACAATGCCATTATTAAAGATTTTGTCATTCCCCAGCCATCAAATGGTTGTGCTCTTTCTAATAATCATATAAATGCAAATAAAGACACAAGTTTTTCCATACACAATTTTCTTTCTGCATCTTCTCTCTCAGTTCAACATTTAAACGTTGCCAGTTCTTTCATTGTATCTCAATCCATTCAAAATGGACAACACATCCAAAATTATCCAATGGAACTGCCGCAGTCTGGTGAACAAAAAGAGTGACGTTATTTATATTTTAAACAAATATGAGCCTTTTGCCTTTGCCTTAGCAGAGACTTGGCTCAAACTATAACCTTGATATGTCTGACATTAATTTTGAAATCATGAAACAAACAGGGAAGGGTCACGGTTCCCATCATCGATCATACTTATTGGTCGATGAAGGGAACCGGGCTAGGGTTGGGGCGACCGGTCCCTCGTCGGGATGGGTCTGGTGGCTAGCTCCGTCCACACCCCCTCCCCCTTTGCAGAGGGTGAGTTTTGTGGGCGTCGAGTGGGAAGGGGAGAGGAAGACAACCTCTATAAAAAATTACCCCAATCCCAAGGTCGAGCGTGCCGAGGGGATGAATGGCCGGAGGGAATCCGGTCACTAGCGCTGGGGGTAGGGAAACAAGGGACCACACCCTTCAAAGGAAACAAAAAATGAAAAAGACAAACAAAGAAAAACTACCCCAGGGCGGTACCGGCTGCTCAGCAGCCGGAGAATCCGCCACGTTCCCTTCGGGAACGTCAAGCCCCCAATCGTATTCTGGGGGGGGCAACGTATGTCTGACGAGCCAAGGAGATTCGCGTCCTCATTCGCGGGAAAAAACTCGCGAAGTGGAGGGGATAGATGAGCGGTCAGAGTCTGACGCTGCATCTGGCGCGGAGGGCTCATTTAAGAGCCCGGAGCGCGTAGTAATGGGGGCTGCTGAGAAGAAGAACAAACGGTTCTTCTTGAAGCGGCCCAATCCGGGGGATGGCCAGGGGTCACTCTCGGATGGCGGAATAACCTCGGCCCGAAAAATCTGTCGGCGGGGTGGTGTCCGAGGAAGGGGCGGAGGGCTCAACACCAAGGAGGACAAGGAGCCGAGCAGCGTCAGCCCAGCCGAGCAAGCCCAGCGAGCCACGAAGGGACGTCGCCCTGAAGTTGCCAGTGGCAGTGGTCTTTCAGAGTCGTCCGCCTAACTGCCGCCATGGAGATTCTCCGAAAGGAGAACGAGGAGCTCCGAGCAGATCTTGCCAAGAGCCGAGAAGCGGGCCCCAGGGAGGTGCCACTAGTAAGGGCGCAGCAGGAGCAGGGCCAGTCCGTGTCTGCCGAGGACCGGGTTCTGACCCTGGTGCGGCAGGAGCTGGCTTCCATTCGAAGTCGGTTTTCCGCTCTGGAGGCCATTGTCCTGCGCCCCCCGCTAGCGGCGAGCCAGCCGTCCTCGGGCCAGCGAAAGGTGGCGTCGTATGCCGCCACCGCGGCCAAACCAGGTTCCTCGGGGCAAACGACCCAAAGTGGGGCCGTGGCTGCGCAGACGGCGAGGACTCCAGCCCTGACGGCGAGACGGCCACCCCCGCCTTCTAAATCACCTCCGACCGATGCCGAATGGCAAATAGTCGGGGAGAAGGGGAAGGCGGGCAAGGCAGCAAGGGCGGCCAAAAGAAAAGAGAGGAAGAATAAAAATAGACTCGATGTCTGCAGCGCGTCCCCATAATAAGATACCGTAAGACATGATACTATGAAAGTAACTGAAATAGACCAGCCTCGCGGTATCTACATCAGTAAATTGACGGATTTTTCTGACAGCGTAAGCTGCTGAACTTAGCCGTCCTGCTAGAGATGTTAAATGAGGACCCCATTGTAGCCTTGAGTCGAGCGTGATCCCCAAGAAAACCGTTTTATCGACGAATTCTAGTTTCTCTTGATTAAATACTATCTCACAATCACTACTCTTGACGTTTGGTAAAGAAAATCTTTTACACTTAGTTTTATTTCCATTTAGTACTAAATTATTAGCCGTGAACCAATTTTGGACCAGCAGTAGGGCGTTATTTACGTCGTCAAAATTTGAAGCACGTCTATCTACCTAAAAAATTAAGGAAGTATCGTCAGCAAATAACACCATTTGTGGTTGATTTATTACGGAGTTGAGAATCGTCGTGGTCGGGTTCCGTTCACTCCCCGTGCTCGTCCTCGGGGACTTCAATGCCAAGAACGTGGCTTGGGGTTCCCGGTACACGGACGCGCGGGGCAGGATGGTGGAGGACTGGGCTCTGGAAACAGGCCTGGTCGTCCTAAACCGGGGTTCTGTCCCAACGTGTGTGCGGATGCGGGGTGAATCAGTGGTGGACATTTCGTTCGCCAGCCCCGCTTTGTCGCCGCACGTCATTGACTGGCGTGTCATGGAGGGGGTGGAGACCTATTCCGACCACCGGTACATCCGGTTTGACGTCTCCGCCCAGACCTCGAGTGCGCCGGTCCGACAGGCCCCGAGTGGTCCGCGGTGGGCGCTGAAGCAGCTGGACCGGGAGCTCATCCTGGAAGCCTCAATCGTGCAGGCCTGGGTGTCACCACCGGACAGGCCTGCTGACATCAACGACGAGGTAGAGTGGTTCCGGGAGGCTCCAGGTGTGCTGGTGGTCGCCGGAACTGACTGCTTTGCGCGAGGCGTGCGTGGCTGCGCGCCATCTGTACACCAGGTACCGCAGGCTACGTATCCGCCCTCCGGATACGGAAGCCATTCAGGCGGAGCTGTACGAGGGGTACAGAGCGGCGAAGACCGTCCTACGAGCGGAGATCCTGCGGGCCAGGGCACTGGCCCGCGAGGAGTCGCTGGAGACTCTGAACAGGGACCCCTACAAAATGGTGCGAGATAAACTCCGTCCATGGGCTCCCCCGGTGACTCAGAGTCTCCGGCCCCAGCTTGTGGAGGACGTGGTGAGCGCTTTGTTCCCTTCGCGAGGGGAGCACTCTCCCCCGCCCATGACTCCGCCTACTGCGGTGCCGCATGCGGACCACACTGCCGACGACGACGACGATGCTTCGGAGGTGACCGAGGTAGAGCTGAGAGTGGCGGTACGTAGGCTTAGTGCCAAAAATACCACCCCAGGACCCGACAGCTTACCTGGAAAAGCCTGGGTCCTGGCCTTGGAGGCTCTCGGGCCTCTACTTATTGGGCTCCTAAGCGCATGCTTGGAGGAGGGCCAGTTCCCACTTCGTTGGAAGACGGGGAAACTGGTCCTCATTAAGAAGCCGGGGCGCCCTGCGGACTCTCCGTCTGCTTACCGGCCCATCGTGCTGCTCGGGGATCAGCAGCTGACGTAGATTCAATTTTTATTTTACAAAAGAGGGCAATCCGCGCGATCTATGAAATGGGTCCTCGCGAATCTCTTAGAAACAAATTCAAAGAAATTGATATACTAACTCTGCCTTCTCTATATATGTTAGAAAGTATTTTGTATGTTCGCAAAAACTTAGGACTTTTTAAAATAAGAAGCGATTTCCATAATATAAATACACGTAGTAAAAATGAAATCGTTATACCCAAATTTAGATTAACTAAAACAAGCAAATCATTTTTGATAAACAGTATCCGGTTTTATAACAAGTTGCCAAAGTCGGTTACAGAACTTAGCGATGGAAAGTTCAAAACCCACATCAAACGTGTCCTTATCAGAAAAGCGTACTATAAGATTAAAGACTACGTCGAAGACAAGAAAGTTTGGCAATAATTCCCTCTGCACATGTGGCTTCCCTGGTACCTCATAAACGGCATCACT
This sequence comes from Dasypolia templi, assembly GCA_963555695.1. Taxonomy (NCBI): domain Eukaryota; kingdom Metazoa; phylum Arthropoda; class Insecta; order Lepidoptera; family Noctuidae; genus Dasypolia; species Dasypolia templi. The sequence goes on from OY743147.1 coordinate 4,649,242, forward strand.
ATGTAAATTTCTAATAACTGCTCCCAAATAATGGTGTTTAATTTTGATTTTTTATTATTAGATTTTGACTTTTCACATAACTCTGACATAATATTTTCATTATTTGACATTATATACCTAAAATTTTTAATAGAAAATATTATGAAAAATATTTTCTATTAAAAATTAATATTTTCTATTATGGAAAATCATATGACGTCCAACGTCAAACAGTTCGACTTATTGCTAGTCCTAGTAAAATTGTTATTTATTATAAATTTAAAGTGATTAATATTATAAACTACATAGATAATATCATATGATACCTACGTAAGGGAAAATGTAGTGGATTTTAATTACCAAGTCACTGACAAAACAGATTTACTTTACAGAAAGTGGACGTCACAAACGTCATCTTAATATAAATCATTTAAAAACGGTCACAACGCCTACTTCATCAAAATTTAACTACCTTACTTTTGTGCTGGATAAGTGCGGTGAAAACAGTGCAAGGACTTTCTATTATCAGCATCATCAAAACACCAACTGACTTTTGGACGCGACGCTGTCTCACGGCAACGGTTACCAGGGCTGCGCCAAAATGTCATAAGGCGGCGCGGCGCCCCAGGCTGCCAGCGCGACTGCGCCGCTGTCATTGTGCTTCAGTCAAGCTCTGACAATTTTTATATGTCAATTTTGTTATTTTAATATTATTTTAGATTTTAAAGTTACCTAAAATTGTGTGGACGAAAAGTCGTGTAAGTAGTCTTTGTTTATTTATGTTGAATACTGACGACAGTAGTGACGCCGTACGAAGCGCCAGTCAACCTGCCACATCGCTGGATACCGTAGTGAGATGCCCTCATTGTCCCCAAGCACGTTTTTTTAAAGGTGAACGAGGCTTGAAGGTACATTTGGGGAAGAAACATAAACCCCACAATGTGCCTTCATCATGCCCGACAGTACAAACTTCCCTAACACCTGATTCACCCGCTCAACCCTTTTGGAAAACCCTTGCAACAAGTAAAACGTCAACTCCAGTTTTAAAGAGAGTTCCTCGTGGTGCGAGACCATCCGTGGCTTCCTGTTTAGCGCGTAGTATCCGCCTGGCCATCCGAGAGAACTCTATAAGTGCTTGGGAGCAATTACTCACCTTCCCGTTTAGAATTCTACATGTGCAAAAAAAATTGGCAAATAAAAAAACGTTAACAGCACAAATCAAAGATAATTGTAACATTTCGGCCCTAAATTTCGACCCTAAATTAACAGCGCCCCTCCCCCAAAGAGGCTTATTGCACCACGTGGAGTCTAAACTAGGCGAGGGTGATATCAAAGGTGCGGCTAGGATCATCTTTAGCAGCGATGTGGTTGCGCCGTACTCTCCAGAGACACTTACAGCTCTGGAGAGCAAACACCCCGCACCGGCAGATGACCTCTCCTTCCCTGACCCACCCCATTCGGAATCTAACTCACTTGAAATTACAGCTCAAAAAGTATGCGCGGCTGTGTACTCCTTTCGAAGTGGCTCCGCCGGCGGCCTCGACGGCCTGACACCTCAACATCTCAAGGACTTAATGTGTTCAGGCGCCGGGGAGGCTGGTGAGACCCTTTTGAAGGAGCTGACGGCCCTCATCAATCTCATGCTCTCCGGCAATGTGAACGAAGCCGTCATTGATATTTTATACGGTGCAAATCTATGTGCCCTGCGCAAGAAGGATGGCGGCATTCGTCCCATTGCCGTAGGGTCCACTTACCGTCGTATCGCAGCCAAAATTTGCTGTGCTTTTTACAGCGAAACACTGGCCAGCAAATTCCAGCCCCTACAGCTGGGCTTTGGGTCTAAAGGGGGCTGTGAGGCTGCGGTACATGCATTATCCACTTTCCTCAATAGTGCTAAAGGTGAGGTCATCCTTAAGGTTGACATTAAGAATGCCTTCAATTCCGTAAACAGGGACACCTTGTTGGCAGAAGTTCAAAAAGAAATACCCAAAATTTACAGTTTTCTATATCAATGTTACAGGTACCCCTCTAAATTACTTTATAAAGACAACCTTTTGAAATCAGCTGTTGGTTGCCAACAGGGTGATCCTCTTGGGCCAGTCATTTTTAGTTTGGCAATAAATCCAATCATTCGACAGCTAAGTTCAAAATTCAACGTATGGTATTTGGATGACGGAACCCTAGGAGGTGATGTAGACACAGTCATAAAAGACTTAACTTTTTTAAAAGAAAAATTCAGTGTTATTGGCCTAGACCTTAACTTTTCAAAATGTGAAATTTATCTTCCCGAAACCACTGACAGACAGACTACCTTAGCAAAATTTTGTACCGTAGCACCAAATATCAAAATTACGGAAAGAGACTCTCTTCACCTCCTAGGGTCCCCAATTTTTGACGAATCCTTTCCAACGTTCGTTGAAGAAAAAATAAAAAAATTCAATGATGTCTCGGAAAGACTTTTCAAAATTAACGTTCATTCGGCCTTCACACTTATTCGATACTGCTGTTTTGGACCAAAATTTATATATAATCTTCGCTCCTCCCATCTGTGGAAACATCCACAACTTTTAGAAAAAGTAGACCAAGTTATTAGAAACACACTAACTTCGATCCTAAATGTGGCCCTGGACGACCGAGCGTGGCAGCAAGCCACACTTCCCATTCGCCTAGGTGGTCTCGGCGTCCGCAAAATTTCAAGTATAAGTTTACCGGCCTTCCTCTCCTCGGTCCACAGTACTGATAAATTAACCAGAAATATTTTATCTTCTTCACTGGTCGATTTTGAAGTACCGTGTTTGACCGATGCGTTGAACGCTTGGAAAATGGCTTGTCCCAATACGGTTTTCCCCGACAACCCGTCCTCCCAGAGACGGTGGGACGTGCCGCTCTGCAGTATTATACGGAATACCCTAATTAACACGTCACCTAATACTGTTGAGCGTGCCCGTCTGCTGGCTGTGGGAGAATGGGAGTCAGGCTTGTGGCTTCAGGCGCTCCCGTCATCCACCATAGGCACTATGATGGATGACTCTTCGTTTCTGCTCGCTACATGTCTCCGCTTGGGTGCACCTTGTGTTGCTCCGCATCGGTGTCACTGCGGTGAAGCTGTCGACAGTCTTGGTCACCATGGCCTGTCCTGTTACAGGAGCGCAGGTCGCATAGCACGGCACGCTAGCATCAACGATATTATTCGTCGAGCCCTTGTCACCGCCGGCGTACCTGCGGTTTTAGAACCAAACGGCTTGGTACGTGACGATGGAAAGAGACCAGACGGTATGACGTTGTTGCCTTGGAAGGTGGGTAGGCCTCTGGTGTGGGACGCAACCTGTGTCGATACCCTTGCTCCATCTCATGTTCCTAGCACGGCGAACTGTGCTGGCGCTGCTGCTGCGGCTGCTGAGACCCTCAAGCGGCGCAAATACTGTAACCTTATGGGTAACTACAGTTTTGAGCCGTTTGGGGTCGAAACGCTCGGGTCATGGGGCCCGAGTGCGCATCTAATTTTTAAACAAATTTCTCACCGACTAGTCGACACTTCACGTGACCAGAGGGCTGGGTTGTTCTTTGGACAAAGAATTAGCATTGCCATTCAGCGTGGCAATGCTGCCAGTCTTCTGGGCACTTTTCCAGATGACAGTGATGCGGACGAGTACTTCGACGCCTGAGTATTTTTTATAATAATTTGTATAGGTAGTTAGTTAGTTATTTAGTAATTTAATTTAGTTATAAATATGTTGTTATATTACGTTTTAATAAAATAAACGATATATAAGCTAAAAAAAAATTTTTTAATTAGTTTTGATTTTATTGTATTAGATTATTTTATATTTTGTAAATGTGAGAACGTCGTAGGCCTTGTGGATTCTAAATTTATATACCATTGTCTATTTGTTTAACATATGGTACTTTTTGACAGGCCTACACTGTCCTCCCATACCTATTAGCACTGTAACTAAAAAATATTGTAAATGACAAATATTTTTAAAAGAGTAACCATGGAGTTTCTTGCCGGCTCTTCTCCATAGAAAACGACCAATTGGAACCGTGCACCTAGAATCTAACGTTTCATAAGTGCCCATGTAGGTTTATGTGAAATAAAATATTTTCATTTTGATTTTGCTCGACGAAGTGGGCAAGCTCTTTGAAAGAGTTATTGCAAACCGCCTCGTCGGGCGGCTGGTACGTGTGGGGCCGGATTTGGCGGAGAGCCAGTTTGGTTTCCGCAGGGGGCGCTCTACGGTGGACGCCATCATGCGCGTGCGAGCCCTCACGACGGGGGATGCTGTTGCCCGGGGTGGGGTCGTCTTGGCGGTGTCTCTAGACATCGCCAATGCCTTCAACACCCTGCCCTGGAGTTGCATCAGGGATGCCTCCCTTGCGGTATCACCGGATGCCGACCTACCTCTGTCGCGTGTTCGAGGCCTATTTGACGGAAAGGGCCGTCATCTACCCCGGTCACCGGGGAGAGTGGAACCGGCGAGAGATGTCGTGCGGTGTCACACAGGGATCGGTCGTGGGGCCACTTCTGTGGGATATCGGTTACGACTGGGTGCTGCACGCCGACCTCCCGAATGGCGTCAGCGTGGTGTGCTACGCTGACGACACGTTGGTCCTGGGACAGGGGAGGTCGCACCAAGAGGCGGCCGAACAAGCGACACTCGGGGTTGCGACAATCGTCGAGAGAATCCGGCAGTTGGGACTCGAAGTGGCCCTGCACAAGTCCGAGGCCATGTGTTTTCATGGTCCTCGGAACGCGCCGCTGTCGGGTTCCCAGATAACGGCGGGAGGGGTTCACATCGGCGTCGAGTCGACGATGAAGTACCCGGGACTCGTCCTCGACATCCGGTGGAACTTCGTGGAGCATTTCCGACGTTTGGCTCCCAGACTGGAGCGGGCTTGGGCTGCCTTGAGGCGGCTCCTGCCCAATCTAGGGGGTCCAAACGCCTCCTGCCGGGGGCTCTACGCGGGAGTCGTGCGGTCTATGGCCCTTTACGGGGCACCGGTGTGGGCGCGTTCTTTGAAGCGCCGACCGGCCCGCCGGTTGAACGCGTCCCAAAGGGTCATGGCCGTCCGGCTGGTCCGGGGATACCGCACGGTCTCCTGCGAGGCGGCGAGCCTCCTTGCCGGATTGCCGCCATGGGATCTGGAGGCAAAAGCCCTCGCGCACGTATGGGAGTGGCGCGAGGAGGCAAAACGCCGGGGTGTAACTCCGCTGCCGCGAGAAATCACGGTACAGCGGACAGAGCTCCGGCGGGATCTCATGGCGACATGGAGGGTGCGATTGTCGCAACCCAGTGCTGGGCACGCCACAATAGCGGCGGTAAGTCCCCTCTTTGAGGAGTGGTTGGAGAGGCACCACGGCGTCCTCACCTTCCGCCTGACACAGGTCCTCACCGGACACGGTTGTTTCGGGAGGTTCCTGTTTCGCATAAGGCGGGAGGTAACGCCCGGGTGTCACCATTGTGTGGATCGTCCGGAGGAAACGGTGGCGCATACAGTGGAGGTATGCCCAGCTTGGGCGGAGCACCGCAGTGTCCTCGCGGAGGCGATTGGCGGAGGCCATGGTACGGAGCGAGAGGGAATGGAAAGCCGTCACCTCCTTCTGCGAAGCAGTAATGCTCGCGAAGGAGGAGGCGGAGCGCGTGAGGGAGAAAGCCTTGCGCCCTCACGCCCCCACTAGCCGCCGCAGGAGACGCCCTGGGCGTCGGGAGTCGCCTGCAGATTCCCGGACACCGTAGGCGCGGGCTTACTTGGGTAGCTCGCTGTCCGGTAAGGACCAGGCCCGGGTCGACGGCGCGTTGTGTTCCACGCGCGCTCAAAGAGATGTCAGCACAAAGTGACGGGGTCCGATAGGGCCGACGCCTCAGGGTCGCGGGTTATTCTAAAGAGAAAACCGTGGCCCTGGCACAGGCAACTGAAGGAACACGGATGGGTTTTAGTCAGTAAAAGTCTGACACGCCCTCCCGCTCCACCCAGAGCGGGAGAAGTCATTTGATGATTTCCCACCCAAAAAAAATAAAAAAAAACGTCCTACCATTCACTCTCACTGAATTAAAGGATTCTGCACCAGGTATCGATGACTTGCCGTATTCCTTTTTTTTCTTACTTAAATCAGGACGTCCTCAGTTATTATTTTGAGCTTATTAATTCTATTATGAAAACAGGGAACATCCCTGTTCAATGGAAACGTCAAATGGTGTTGCCATTCCTTAAACCAAATAAAATTCCATCTGACGCTTCTTCATACCGTCCCATAGTTTTGTCTACAATTCTTAGCGGAACACTTAATTAAAAATCGCCTTGAATGGTACGTTGAAAGTAAGGGTCTTTTGGCAGAATCACAATATGGCTTTAGAAAAGGTAAAAGTACAACTGACTCTTTAAGTATTTTCACAACTGATATTCGGTTATCCTTCTCTAATAACCAATCTACCGTTGCAGTTTTCCTTGATATTAATGCAGATAAGATAAGATAAGAAAAATTAATATTTATTTGCTTAAACATGTGTCATACATACAAGAAAATACAAGCATGCAAGATGGTAACAACATTATTGGGTACAGACATGTTTGCCACATGATGTGACGTGCAAATGTCAAGAAACTATTACAATTTAAAACATTCTCTTTCAAATAATAAAAATAACAATAAATTAAGTAATTAAAGAGTTATAGTAATATTGCAATACATTTAAAATAACAATAATCATGCCAACAAAAAATTATAAAAGTAACAATAAATTAGGTAATTAAAGAGTAATAGTAATAAATTTAAAATATCAAAAATCATGTCAAAAAAAAGGAATAAAAGATCCAAAAAATAATTAAACTATTCCATTGTAAATTAACAAACACAAACAATTAATAATCAACTCAAATAAGCTACTATGTCAATACAAATCTTTCCTCTAGGAACTCGTTAATGCTATAGTATGCTTTATTTACTAAATATGTCTTCAGTTTGCTTTTCAAGTGAGAGAGTTAAGCTCCTTCCAACTTTTAGGAAACTTATTGTAAACAGTTGGTGCCATACGAAAAATACTTTTACGCATATGTGCAGTCCTACAGGGAGGTACACATAGTTGGGTTTGGTCACGCCTGTTCCTGGGAAACCGATCTGCTCTGCGCGGGAATAGTTTAGGATTGTTCCTGACAAACATAACGGTTTCAAGGATATACAAGGATGGCAATGTCAAAATTTTATACATATTAAAATAGGGTTTGCAGCTGTCCGTAGTTTTCAAATGAAACATTGCTCTAAGGCATCTCTTCTGTGCTTTAAATGCTACTTCTCTATTAGTCGAGTTACCCCAAAAAATAACACCATATCTGAGAACGGATTCGGCCAGACCATAGTAAGCTGTTAATAACGCTTCCCTATTGACATTACGTGACAGCAAGTATAATGCATAGGCACTACTACTAATTCTCTTACTTAGAGAATCTATGTGGTCCTTCCAATTTAATTGTCGGTCAATAATTAGTCCCAGAAACTTCGTTGTATTAACCGTGTCAATTGTTATATTATTATATGTTATGTCAAGATTGGAAAATGTCAATAAACGCTGGCTAAAATGCATAATAACTGTCTTACTTAAATTAATTTTTAAATTATTATTGTCTAACCATTGTATAGTATTGGTCAATGTATTATTAATGTCATATTAAGCAAACGATAATAGCATACGATAATGTTGTTTTATCAGTTTTACAAAATAAACTACAAGCCTTAAAAGTCCCATTGATTTTGTCGAATTTCATTATTAATATCCTGACTGAACGCTCTGTTAACATGTTATGCTGGTATCTCGTCTGGTATGGAGAGGTCTCCCACAGGGTTCTGTGCTTAGTCCCATTCTTTACAATATTTACACATTTGATTTAGACACGTCCTTAGCTAATCATGTTAAGGTTCTTCAATATGCCGATGATTTGTTATTATATTCTTCAAGCCAATCTATTGAACAAGCAAGCTGTGCTATCAATTCTGCTTTATATACTTTGGAGTCATGGTTACATCTTAACGGTTTGGATTTATCCACGTCTAAAAGCGCAACTGTTTTATTCACCCGGAAGAGAAATATTCCCTTAATAAATCTCTTTTATAAGGAAATACTTATTCCAGTTAAAGACAAATTCAGATATCTAGGTATAATACTTGACCGTAAATTAAGTAGTGTTCCTCATTGTGAATATATTGTTAACAAATGTGAAAATCACCTAAACATGCTTAGGTGCCTCTCTGGTGTATGGTGGGGTGCACATCCCTTTTCTTTGAAACTCGTTTACAACGCAATCATCAGAAGCACTCTGGATTATAGATTGTTCGTTCTCGAACCTGGAAGTGCTATGGCTTTTAAAAAATTGGATCGCATCCAGTCCCAGGCACTACGCATTATTTCGGGTGCCATGAACTCTAGCCCAATTAATGCACTCCAAGTAGAATGCGGGGAAGCTCCTTTACATCTTAGAAGGCAATTTCTATCTAACAAATATTTGTTCCGGATTCTTCAGATCTCAACTCATCCTCTTATTTCTAAACTAGACTCTTTAGTGTTGCAGATCTTCAAATTACTGATCCCATAAACGTGCTCCTTGTTTAGTTGTAAGCTATAAAAAATCTCACTTGCTTCTCCGTTCCAATAAACTTCCGCTATTTAGCAGTAGCTATGAGAGTTTACAATTCAGTCCCATCATAAAATATAACTGTTAAGTAAATCAGATCCCAATTGCCATTTAAGTTTTAACCGTTTTCTGGCTGAACCCCTAGAGTACCGCCATTTACGGATGCTGCGAAGCGTTCTCCGACGTATTGTGTTGGGATTAGTACTTACCATTCTCAATACAACATCGTACAAAAAATAAAACTGCCACCTGAGACTTCTGTTTTTACGGGGGAATGTTTTGGCATTTTAAAAGCCATAGAATATATTCGTGATTTAAAGCTTACAAAAAACTTTAATTTTTACTGATTCTCAAAGTGCTCTTCTAGCCATCAATAAATCGCCTTTCGTACTCAAATCGCAGTTGCCAATCATTTATTTAATAAGAGAATTTGCGTTCCGAACCATCTCTGAGGGTAATACACTGCAGTTTGTGTGGATTCCGGCCCATGCTGGAATCCATGGCAATGAAGTTGCTGATACACTCGCCGTTGATGCGGTGCAATGCAGGGACTTAGTTCCTTATACAAAGTTTTACTTTGACCTCGAGTCTTTACCAAAGACTTTTCTTCGGAAAACCTGAAAGGAAGCTTGGGATATCGGAAGCAAATCGAAAGGTCATTATTTTTCATTTATTCAACCAGACGTTCCGGAAAAACCGTGGTTTGGCAGGGCAAAGTTTGGCAAGATGGAGACCTCCATTCTGATACGGATGGGATTGGGTAATGTCTGCTCTCCAGCCCATCTTGCCAAACTTCATTAGTCGACGACCCCATTTGTCTGTGTGGCACGGACGTAGGTGACTTAGATAACATTTTTTTCTCCTGTCCCTTATATGATTGTTCATCCTTTCTCAGTAACCTCTTGTCCCTTCGTACTCCTTTTCCTACCTCAATACTTTCTTTACTTTACACAAATAGATTTCGTGTATATAAATATATGGTATCTTTCATTACTTTAAATAATATTAAGTTGTAATTTTAGTTCATTATTAATTATAGTATCACTGTTGTAAATACTGATCCTATAGATTTTATCCCTAAATCCCGTGATAACTTATTATAGTTATATTTTCGTTTCCCTAGCTTTGTTTCCTTCGTAATAAATAAACGTGACATTGGCTGAATGCACAAACCGTGCGAAGCCAAAAGAAAAAAAAAGAAAAATAAGGCAACCGTTACTTTTCACCAGCAGGTTCTTTTGACTCGTTCTTTTGATTCCGTCTTTTGACACCAGTTCTTTCTTTTCTTTTCCTTTGCTCGATACTCACCAGTCAATGTATTACTACGAGTAAAGCTCCTTAAATATAAACATTTTGAAACTCAGTGAATTTATTTATTATTAACATCTTGTGTGCATGAAAATGTTTGACTCACTCAATCACCTCCGACCCTCCCACTTGCGTCTTCGAGAGGAGTTCGAGACGTATTGGAGAGATCTGAAAACGTGGCATAAGACGCCGCCGCCTAAAGGTGTTCGACTCACTCGATCACCTCCGACCCTCCGACTTGCGTCTACGAGAGGAGTTCGAAACGTCTTGGAGAGAATTATCTAAAACTCGGCGTATAAATAACTTGGCGTGAGACGCCGCCTCCAGTACACGAGAGGTCCTAACGTCTCCACTATTAACATTTTTTAAAATTATTATTTCTAAGATTGAGCATCACGCGGTTTTTCTCCCAGTCTAACAACAACCAACGCGAGTTCCCTCACTACGAGCTGCGGGCTGGTGGAGCGGCTGCTTCGAGCTCCCACTCAACAGACTTCGTGCCGGAGGAGCGGCCGATGCTAGCTGCTTCAACCTTGAGCTGCTGCGCGACCGTGAGCTCCCTCGTCGCAGACTGCGGGCCAGAGGAGCGGCCTACCCGAGCTCTGTTAGTTCTTGATATCTTTTTCTACATACTTTTGTATTTTATATTCTAAAATTATATTTACTTGTAACCACATTTGGCCAGTCAGCTAAACGTTACGTTACAGGTTTTAATCATTTAAAAGGTTAAATCTGTAAATACCTGCTATATTCGTTTCCTATTCAGCCCCGTGAAGTAATGAAATAATTCGACTGTTGTCATACACTGGTATATTGTTTCTTCTCTCATCTCAGTCTCGTTTCCTACGAAATGTATGTGGAATGTCACATTTTTTTTTGCAATGCGAGCGTCACTGAAAAAAATATAAAACTCGAAACATTCATGTGTAATGTTTTTATGCTGCGAAAGTGATGTTAGATTAAAAATACCTAACATCACTTGATTAAAAATATCTGTTACTTCTGAACTGAACTGAGTAGGCAGATATTTATAACTGGTCAGTTTCCCTCAGTCCTCAGTTTATTTAATTCGCCAGTTTCGTTGATTAGGCAGTTTCACCGATTGGTCAGTTTTGCGGATTAGACAGTATCAGTTTGTAACGATTCGACAGTTCTTTTGTGTTTGACAGTTTTCGTCGATTCGTCAAGGGGTTTTATTACGTGATGAATAAATACACGTGGATAAATAAATTAACCTGCTGTAAAGAATACCTTATGTTATTAAAAGCAATTTAGAAAAAGAGTTTGTATTTTTACGAGTAACATAACATTATAAAAATACTTTCAACATCTAACACTGCTAACTGAAATCTGAATATACAAAACACGTAAATTCAAAATAAAGTAAAATATAGTCTATTAAAATGGAAATGAATACAATGGCAGAAGTTTAAAAAAAAACATTTCTTTTGAAAGAGGATTTCAATAAAAGATTTTTTACACCTTTCAATTTATTTTATGAAACACGTCTAAACGTAATTTTTTTCAGTTCCGTCATTTAGAAAGCCAACAATGTTTTCATTTCGTTCATCCAATTTATAAGATCGTTTTTTTATTGCGTTTGCTTAATTTAATAGAAGTTTGTCTTATTTTAATATCAGTGAATACAGCCTCCTTTTTGATAACAGAATTGGAGGAATAAAATAAAATAAAAATAATGGGTTCACAATACATTATTTTATTTTATTTCTTCAATTTTATTATTTATCCGATTGTGCCATGCCTCAACCATATTAATAGTGCGATGGTATTCTTGGTTACAGCTTACTTGGCTTTAACTTCAAACTTGTCATCATTTTTGATCATTATGGAAGAAATACTATGTAAACTTTTTCAAGATTATAAATTTGTTTTTGGTTGTTGTGATCTAAATGTTGATCTGCTAGTTAATTCGACCGAAAAATGTAAGTTAATCTCATTGTTTAAATCATTCAATTTAAAACGTATATTTAATGAAGCGACTAGAATAACAGCAACCTCGGCTTCATGCATACACAATGTATTTACTAACTGTAAAACAGACTCCACCTTAATTGGTGGCTTGTATCATTTGACTTAGATAAAAAGCTAAACTCAAATAAAACCATTGAAATAAGACCAAGAGGTCTTATTTCAATGGTTTTATTACTAAAAATAATTTGAAAATGTTTAATAATAATCTTAATAGCAATCTTTCAACAGCTAGTTTTGATTCACAAGACCCCAATTTAAAACTATGGTACACTATTTTCTACAGTATGCCAAGAATTCAATAAAGCATTTCCTGTAAAAAAAGTTATCAATACTAAACCAAAATTTTGTGAATGGGATACTGCTGGCATTAAAAAAAACAGAGATATTTTGTAGAGGTTGTATCACGAGAAATCATTGACGTCTGATCAAACTCTTCATGATTTTGTAAGAAATTACTCTAAAATATTCAAAAGAGTCTGAGCTCAAGCTAAGTCCAAATTAATTAGTAACAAAATTGGTATTTCCCATAATAAAATAAAAACTGTGGCAGGTAATTAACAAAGAAACTGGAAACACAAAAACAGCGAGATCAGAATGACTTGTCGCTAAAAATTGATAATGAAACCATTTCAGATGAGTTGAAAGTTGCTGAGTCACTACAAAATTTCATCACTAACATCCCAATTGAGGTTACGAAATCTCTTCCCTCATCATCTGTATTAGCTAAACCTTTACTCAAAGAAAACTTCAGTAAGGACATTCTTAGTTTTGAATTGGAGCCAATTTCTATTGTCACAATTAAAAAAGCGTTCCAAAGTCGTAACATAAAAACACTGAAGACTTATGGGGGATTTCTGTTAAAGGTTCTTGGAGATATTATTGACACAATTGCCCCTGTCCTGACAGGCATATTGGATCAATGTTTAGACAGCGCTACGTTTCCCGATTTAATGAAACATAGTAAAGTAGTACCAATTTTCAAATCGGTTAGTAAGAGTGATCCCTCTAATTATAGACCTATATCTGTGCTACCAGCATTGAGTATCTATGAAAAAATCATGCTAGACCAGATGTTGTCACATTTTAATTCAAATGGAATTTTACATAGTCGCCAGTTTGGTTTCACGAAAGGTAGGTCGACGACTGATGCGGGAGTAAAACTCATCAGTCACATTTTGGAATCCTGGGAGAAGTCCCAGGATGCAATTGGCATTTTCTGTGATATGTAAATTACATCAGTACGGAATTCGTGGACAATCCGCTAATCTTGTTCTTTCCTATCTATCAAACAGGCAACAAAAAGTAAACGTTAACGGGGCGACGTCCTCTGGGTCCTTAGTTAAAATGGGCGTGCCTCAAGGTTCAATTCTCGGCCCTTTCTTATTTCTAGTTTATATTAATGACCTTCCTTACATGATGGCTAACTTATCAGATATAATTTTATTCGCTGATGACACTTCTTTTATATTTAAAATAGATAGAAAAGATACGGATGTCTCACATGTGAATGAGTCTGGCTGTTCTTTCGAAATGGTTTGCAGCTAATAATCTTTAACTCAAAAACAAAACTAAATGTCTTAAGTTCTCATTACCAAATGTACCCCAAGTGGGTCTAAATTTAAAACTTGATGGCAAGAAAGTAGATGCTATTACGGAAACTGTATTTCTAGGAATTAATTTAGATTCAAAATTGCAATGGGGCGCTCACATTAGAGCTCTTTCAGGTAAATTAAGTTCAGCTGCATATGCAGTAAGATCATCATTTATCTCATTTCGGGATACTGCCTGGGCATACCCTTGCCACCAGGGAACAAAACTGCCTTGACCACTTCATGTTAAACATAAATAAAAAGAAGTTCTCTGCCTCTATTGCTATTTTACATTCAACTATCTCTGACCATCATACCACATTCCTATCTCTCGCAAAATTAAAAATACTTATACGGCAAACCAAACTAATACTACACTAAATTACGAGCAAGCTCTGAAAGATCTACAGGAGAAAAATTTATCTGATCTACGATTTTGTGATGACCCAAATTTATCATTTACTAGCTTTCGGAGTACCTTAATTTCTATTAAAAATGACAACACCATCACGAATAAAATTCCAAATAGTAAACGGATCATAAAACCATGGATCACTTTGGGTATACTACGCTGTATTAAAAACCGAAAACGCCTACAAAAACAGACTCGCAATGACCCTTACATTGAAATACTAAAAATAACTTACACAAGATACAGGAGTTACTGCAATAATCTAATTAAAAAATAAAAAACGAAACATGAACGAGACTTACTTGCAAAAACATAAAAAATATCACATACTCAAATACAATAAAAAGTCAAAACTTAGAACTATTAACTATAAAACCTACCTCTCATGACTCGATAAATTATATTAATGATTACTTCGCTAACATCGAAAAACAACTTGCTGATCAAATTAAAAAGTATCTCCACTAAACACCTTCGTACTAATGGGGAAGGTCGGGCAAAGCTAATTGTAGATGGCGTGACCATAGCTAGGTCCCTACGGTCTTCAATAAAATTTGATATTTCGTTCACTCATTCCATTTTGTGTTCATTCACGAGTTTGATTTTATTTCACTATTTCGTTATTTTCGGTGATTTCAGTATTATAAATCAAGTACTTGACATGAAATGTGTCAGAATTTTAAACCTTGAATACTTCCTCGTAATCACTTTCTTTCAAAATGTTTCCAACTCAAACTCGAACTCAAAAAAATCTCTATGAATAACTTTAAACTACAGTCTTCTAATTTTAGGTTCTTTGGGAAATGGTGCACTCCAATTTCAGAGTATCTTTGAACACAATAACGCTTCAATTTTCGCTAAAATAAAATAAAACCACTTCACGCCTTGTATTATTAGCTTGTGTTGGGAACTAGCTACGACAGCGCCATTTTGACAGTTGCCTTCCCCATTGATACTGACGAAACTGACGTGAACGGTATATTAACGAATTTAAAATCGGAAAGTGCCCCTAGTTGGGACAACATTTCAACAAAATTCTTAAAGTTTATAAGAAAGGAAGTCGTTCCTGTGATAACGCATTTTGCTAATCTCTGTCTCCAGCAAGGCGTCTTCCCGGCTCACTTAAAGCAGTATATTATAACCCCAATACACAAGGGAGGGGACAGAGACGATGTCAACAGTTATAGACTTATCTCGGTCTTACCAGCCATATAAAAAAATCTCGAAAAAATTATTAATTCTAGACTCACTAAATTCCTAAACCAATTTAATTTATTATCCCCTTCACAATTTGGTTTCAGACAGGCTGTAAGTACAGAAGATGCTGTAACTGCATTAACCTCTCATATTATCGAGCATCTTGACATGGGAAACAAGTGCCTAACCATTTTCCTAGACCTCAAAAAAGCTGTTGACACCGTTTCTGTCTCTACCCCTGTGAACAAATTACAAAAAGCCGGAATAAGAAGTACTGCACTCGGCTTGCTCAGGGATTACCTCTCAACCAGATTGCAAAGAGTTAAAAAAGGACAATACATGAGCCATGAAGCAGAAGTAACATACGGTGTACCGCAGGGTAGTGTTTTGGGTCCTACCATGTTTTTGTTTTACATAAATGATTTGTGCAATATTCAATTAACAAATGCCACGGTATTTCCATACGCCGACGATACTGCTGTTGTTTTTTCTGGTAACTCTTGGCATGATGTTAAACTGAGTGCAGAGGTTGGGATTGCCCACATAGCTGAATGGCTGAAAAACAACTTGTTAACCTTAAACACCACCAAGACTAACTACTTATGTTTTAGTGTTAGTTCCCGGACACAGCCCAATGAAGAACTCAACTTGAGGAGACATAAACAGTATAAGCTGTAACTGTTCATGCCAAAATAGAGTCTCTAAGACGAAATACCTGGGCGTGATGGTTGACCAGTTTCTGACCTGGTACCCTCACCTTGAGCAGGTGACTGCCAGGGTTAGAAAGCTAAATTGGATCTTCAAAACACTAAGACAAGTGGCCCCTACAAAGATGTTTAGGAGTGATAAGCGACCTAGAAACCTCCTTAATGAAATCTATTTTGCTTTTGCACAGTCCGTCCTTCTGTATTGTATTCCCATTTGGGGTGCTGCAGCTAAAACTAGATTTATAGATGTGAAACGTGCACAACGAGCACTTATAAAAGTTATGTATTTTAAAAATTAAATATTTTCTAAAAAAAGAAAGTATTTTAAAAATTAAATATTTTCTAAAAGCATTTATGAAATCAGTGATCTACTCTCAGTCAGGAAACTGTACATAACCCAAACGGTTCTAAAAAAACATAAAGCCGGGAGCCGGGTTTTTTTTTTTGTTTCGTAATAGGTGAATAAGAAAAATAAAAGGAGAAGAGATATAATTGCAGTAGTTCCCAGATGTAAAACCAGATTTGGTAGCAGACAATTTTACCATCTCTCAGCTCAAATATACAATAGTATCAATAAAAACATATATGTACGCAATAAAAACAATTACGACTTTTAAAAAATGGTAACAAACTGGATTAAATCTCTTACTTATGAGGATACGGAAGCCCTTCTGGTTTATCATGAGTAATATACTCACACAATATAACGATACACAACACACTCTAAACTACTATGCACAACACCACACAAAGTTATACCTCACCACACACCATACCACATATCACATCACATCACACCACACCACACCACTCCACCACACACCACACCACACACTGCACATCACATCAGGTCACATCAATTCACACTACACCACACCTAAATAAAGCACACCACGCGTCTTACCACAAGATACATAATAATCAGATGTTTAAATTAAACAGCAGCGATATGCTGTAATATATTAATAAGTAACATATATCTAAGATATGGAAGAGCGAAGTCTCCTAACACAGGCATCAAGGGCAGATCCAGGATTTTTTCCTGGGAGGGGCACAAGGGGCGGACGGGCAAAAAAATCAACAATAACTGTGTTGTCCAAGTATGTATAGGAAGTTTCAAGAAACTGAAAAAATTTAATGTTAAGTAAAGATAGTTATCTTTTATGTTTCCTGCTAAAGATGTCCAGCACTTCATTAGCTTCCATTTTTGCCGCAACGTCTTGATGGATATGCATTAAAGCCAATCCATTCAAACGCTCTTCTGTCATCCAGTTGCGAAGATATGACTTTAATCGGCGTAAGGTGGAGAAAGATCGCTCGGCAGTTCTAGTAGTCACTGGAAACGTGCACAGCAATTGAAAAAGAGTTCTAATATTTGGCAGTACCGTTGCTCTTTTGTAGGCATCTGCTGGATATACTGGGATATTTTCTCTCATCTGTTGCCAAATTTTTAGCTCTCCCTTCAAAGCTAACAAACAAGGAAGGTCTTCTTTATATACTTCAGCGCCTTGCAAAACATCCTCTACATCTTCGTCGCGGAAGTTATAGGACTGTCAGATTCTTTGCATGGGAGCGCTAGGGAACCTGGATGACATTTTTTGCAATATTTCAGGAAGACATGGCAAGACGTCCAAAAATGTCAAAACCGCTTCATGTCTTTCCACCCATCTCGGCTCACACATTTTTTTAAAATATTCTGTTTCTGAACTAACCCGTGTTGCCGGTTGATTAATAGTGTACCTAAAATAAAAAATAAA
Organism: Dasypolia templi; assembly: GCA_963555695.1. Classification (NCBI taxonomy): domain Eukaryota; kingdom Metazoa; phylum Arthropoda; class Insecta; order Lepidoptera; family Noctuidae; genus Dasypolia; species Dasypolia templi. Next base: position 4,666,808 of record OY743147.1, read on the forward strand.
ATATGAACTGTTTAGATACCTACGTAGACGTGCGATTCTTATAATTTATTAATAAGAAACTGAAATAGCCTAGCGACGAGTATTCGCTACGTGTGACAGAGGCTTAACACAGGAGCAAGGTGTGTAGGTATAACTTGTAGGTAAGCATATGAAGCTGCGGCAAATGAAGAACAAGCTGCACATAGAATGGACGTTCGCAAGAATGGAATATTTCCACTGTTCCTGTCATATTAAAATCTTTTTAATTGAAAACTCGTTGGTTTTAAAAATCGAATATCATTTATTTATTTTAAAAATTCACGGTCTTGTCACAAGGTTTTGTCAAACTTGTTTAGTCGTTGAGAAAATGGAATTGACTCGAGAAAATTCAAGAGCGATGATTTATTATGATTTTCGAAGTGGTTTAACACAAAAGCAGTGTGTTGACCGGATGTTTTCTGCATTTGGTGATGAAGCCCCATCCAAAACCACAATTTATCGCTGGTTTGCTGAATTTCAACGTGGACGTGTCAAGCTCAGTGATGATCCCCGTCAAGGTCGTCCAAAAACTGCAGTCACCCAAGAGAACGTTGATGCTGTGCGTAAGCTGATTGAAAAAAGCGGCTCGCGTTACTTGGTGCATCAGAACTCTCGAAAGATTCCACGCAGGATCCTCAAATGCTGTATACAACATCGTATCAGGTGACGAATCCTGGATATACGCGTACGAACCCGAAACAAAAAACCAGTCACGAGTTTGGGTGTTCGAAAATGAGTTAAAGCCAACAAAAATTGTTCGTTCACAGAGTGTTGCAAAAAAAATGGTGGCCACGTTTGTCTCCAAAACCGGCCATGTTACGACCATTCCTCTTGAGGGACAAAGAACGGTTAATGCAGAATGGTATGCTAGCATTTGTTTGCCACAGGTCGCTTCTGAACTCCGTAAAGAGAACTGCAACCGCCGCATCATCCTCCATCACGACAATGCGAGTTCTCACACCACACACAGAACAAAAGAGTTTTTAGAGCAAGAAAACATAGAATTATTAGACCATCCGCCGTACAGCCCCGACCTAAGCCCTAATGATTTCTATACTTTCCCTAAAATAAAGAATAAATTGCGTGGACAGAGATTTTCATCACCTGAAGAAGCTGTGGACGCCTACAAAACGGCCATTTTGGAGACCCCAACTTCCGAATGGAATGGTTGCTTCAATGATTGGTTCCATCGTAAGGAAAAATGTGTAAAATTTCGCGGAGAATACTTCGAAAAGCAATAAATACATTTTAAATAGTAATGTTGTGTCACTTCCTTGATTCCCGAAATTTTCAGTGCCGCCCTCGTAGCCACTTCCTAGAGCTATACAAAAGTTGAAATACATTAAGATTGCGATACCCACCTATATCTCGTTCCTGCAACATGTAACTAGTAGAGGCTGATGGGTTTTTTTGGCATTGATGTAGTTGCCGCATGCGTGGATGCACATGGAACACCACCAAATTCAATCCCTTTCCCTGTATCTGCCACTGCATCGTCGGTTTTTTGTTTTTTGGTAAAAAAATACGCACTTATGCTCTTTTATCTTTTCCTGTCTTTCTCACTCATTATATTTTTTAAACAGTAATATTACTTGTTACTCGCTAAACCTACACTGAACTAAGTGGGCTACAAAGAGAAGTTGATTTTAGTTAACGTAATTATAACAAGCGCATGAAAAACTGGGCCGGCTATAACCTGCCGCAACCTGAGTAACAATGCGCTGATTCGCAATTCCAGCTATTATTTCATAAAATAACAAAATATTTTAACAACTCAGATAATTGCTTCTAAGTATGTACTGTAATCTGAATCTCCACAGTACACAAAATACCGTCTGGGGGGGACCCGTTTTTAAAATAAGAAGTGATTTCCATAATAAAAATACACGTAGTGAAAATGAAATTGTTATACCCAAATTTAGATTAACTAAAACAAGCAAATCATTTCTGATAATCAGTATCCGCTTTTATAACAAGTTGCCAAAGTCGGTTACAGAACTTAGCGATGGAAAGTTCAAAACCCACATCAAACGTGTCCTTATAAAAAAAGCATATTATAAGATTAAAGACTACGTCGAAGACAAGACAGTTTGGCAATAATTCCTTCTGCACATGTGGCTTTCCTGGTACCTCATAAACGGCATCACTATGTAAATTTCTAATAACTGCTCCCAAATGGTGTTTAATTTTTGTTTTGTATTATTAGATTTTGACTTTTCACATAACTCTGTCATAATATTATCATTATTTGACATTTTATACCTAACATTTTAAATTCGTTTTTGATTTTACTTTATTAGATTATTTAATATTTTGTAAATGTGAGAACGTTGTAAGCCTTGTAGATTGTAAGGGTATTATTATCTCCTTTATTATATTTTACAAACTTATTAATTACATTTTTAAATATTTTTTAAAAAAATCTGAAAAAAAAAATAAAAAAACATTTAAAAATATAAAAAATAGTATCCCACCGGTATCGGGAACAGGGTCCAAGCTACCGGCGGTCAGGGCTCCAGAGAGAGGAACCTCCTGACAATGCGAGCCGTGTCCAGAAGTACCGCTTTCTGAATCAAGCCCTTGATCCAGCTGCCCAACGAGAGCCTCCTCAGGTGTTTGTCGAGGCTCTTGGCTATTAAGCCATTGGCTGTCACGACTATCGGCACAATGATTGCTGAGTCCACATCCCACATGTCGACAACCTCGCGAGCCAAATCAAGATACTTAATTTCTTTATCTTTCTCGGCTTTCACGAGGTTACAGACATGGGGGACCGTTATGTCAACAATCATTGTGCGCCGCTGTACTCGATCCACCACCACTATATCAGGCTTATTAGCGATAATAGTCCTGTCAGTAATGATAGACCGATCCCAATACAACGTGACAAGGTCATTTTCGAGAACTGGGTCGGGCACATACTTGTAATACGGTACCTCAGAATCCACAAGTTTATATTTCAAAGCAAGTTGCTGGTGAATAATCCTGGCTACTTGGTTATGCCTGTGCAAGTACTCGCCGTTAGCCAGACGAGAACAACCAGAGATAATATGTCTGATGGACTCACCTGGACGGTGGCATGCCCGACACACGTCAACCGTCCCGTCCTTCATAATATGTCTCCGGTAGTTATTCGTCAAGATAACTTCGTCCATAATTGCGCAGACGAAACCTTCAGTTTCCCCGAAAAGGTCACCAAAACGTAGCCAGGATACGGACGCTAGGAAATCTACATCAGGCTCATGAAGAGCCCGATAGAAGCGCCCGTGAAGCTCCTTGCTTTGCCATACCGCCTTGCGGTCATCGGAAGTAAGTACTACAGGTTTGTGCCAGTTCTCTTTAGCCATGGAGAGCGGGGTGAGCCCCTTGTCCACTGCGACCACATCACGGTGCATACCCATTTCGGTTTTTAAAAAATATTCCCTGAGACTGCACACCTCGCGATTGTGGAGGGTCTTCGCATTTAAAAAGCCTCGACCCCCGCACTTTCGCGGGATGTACAGTCTCATCACCGATGATCGTGGGTGATGCATCCGATTTGCGGTCAGAAGTGTACGGACCCGCCTATCCAGGGCGTCGAGTTCGGTTTGGGTCCATTTGAGTACGCCGAAAGAATACATCAAAATCGGCATGACCCAACCGTTGAAGGCGCGCACCTTGTTTCCGCCCGAAAGAAGACTAATTAATACCTTCTTCAGGCGGCCAAAGAAGCGCTCCTTCAACGATTGCTTCATGTTAATAACGTTGATGCCTAACGCTTCCGACATACCCAAATACTTGTAGCTTTCGGATGAAGAGAGGGATCTGAGGTGTATGGAATCCGAAAGTTGAATACCTTCGGATTCCATAATCTCACCTCGCTTAACATGCATGATTGCACATTTGTCCACACCAAATTCCATCCTGATGGCGCTACTGAATGTTTCAGTTACCTTCAGTAGCTCCATCAGTTGCAATTTGTTGGGGGCAAAGATTTTCAAGTCATCCATGAACAGAAGGTGAGATATGACCTCACCACCTCTCTTCAACCGATAGCCTAGACCTGAATCCTCCAGCAGTGTGCTTAGAGGATTCAGAGCCAAGCAGAACCAAAGTGGACTCAAACTGTCGCCCTGAAATATTCCCCGTTTAATCCAGACAGGCTCGTCGTTCCCCTGGATCTGTTGACACCCCGGATAGCGAAGGACTGTCCTCCATTGCCCCATACAGGAACTAAGGAAGGTGCGTAGAGTTGCATCTATCTTGTACAACTCCAGCACCCTCACAAGCCATGTATGTGGCACCGAGTCGTAGGCCTTCTTATAATCTATCCAGCATGTCGACAGATCCTTGCGGGAGCGACGAACCTGTTGGCTAATGGCCATGTCGATGAGTAGTAGCTCCTTAGTACCCCGGGACCCGTTCCTACATCCATTTTGAGAGGCAGACATAATAGAGTTACTGTCAATGTGTGTATTAATTTTTACTCTCAAAATGGATGTAAGAAGTTTATAGATCGTCGACAAACACGTGATCGGTCTATAATTCTTGGGTTCCGTGGGACTACCTGACTTATGGAGCAGGTGGGTAACGCCTGTTAATAGAAACTGCGGTAGCGACCCAGACTCTAAGGCTGACTGGAACTGAGATGCCAGGCTAGTGTGCGAACTAATTAGCCATTTCAACCAAAAGTTGTGCAATCCATCCGGCCCTGGCGATTTCCAGTTCGGTAAGGAACGGACTGCTCTGGCAACGTCTGATGGCGTAATTAGGACTATTTCCATTTCTGGTATAGTTTCACACACCCGCTCGACATCCTGCATCCAGTCAGCCTCAATGTGACAGACGGGTACTGTCCAGATGCTGCGCCAGAATGCACTTGTGGCGGCATCATCTGGGCGGCACACGTCTGTCAAATTTTGTTCAGGTCGCTCCCAAGCTCTATATACCCACCTTTCATCGCTCTGGAACATGTGATTCTGCGTGTATCGATCAACCCGCCGCTTATACCGCCGAATACGGCTCGCCCATGCACAAACTTTCTGTTTCAGGAAGTCGATGCGCTCTGTGACACGGGACATGTATTCTCGAGGGCTTACTTCAGTCCCCGAAAATGCCCGCCTCACAAAGCGCATCACTCGTGGTCTTGTATTGCCCTCCCTGAAACAGTATAGTTTGCCTATGAGTACCCTGGCCTCATCGATACGACGCTCGATCCTGTATTGCCAGGCTGGTACGGATGGTTTTGGTCGAGCAGCTCCGTCACAGTTTGGAAACTTGACGTTAGCTAAACGACATGCCGCAACAGCCGCGCAATACAGGATCGAGTGTGTATCAACGAGATCCTCGCTGCTCTCGAACACATTCTTAAGTTGCGAGTCCAGGGCACACACCAGCGCCCTATTTTTTTTGTGCATAGGTAGGCATGGTAATCGTGGTCTAAGTTCGGTCGGAGTGGATCTATATTCGCGAAACGCATCCTCCAGTGCGCTCCTCAATCGGTCGTTGTATTGGCTACTTACTGTGGTAACCCTATCATCTTCCTCTTCAACACCATGATTGGACCGCGGTAGATCAATCGTTGACGCTTGTACCGCGGTTTGTGCCGGAGTCGAGACGATAAGGTTGCTCAGTATCTCTGAGCGCAGCCTATCAAGTGCGGCAGCGTCCAACCTATGATTGCGTTGGATGACCCGCACCTGATCCGACAGTCGTTGGGCCGAGACGCTGACGATTGGTTCTAGTTCCTGAAAAAGAGACAGCATCCTATCACGGTACGCAGTGAGGTGAGTTCCCCCCTCTGTAGACCCATAATAAGCGCGCATGACGTTCTCGTTCATAGACTGAGTCCATCTCATGCGCTGCACACAACCACCGGCAGCGGGGACCCGGCTCGGGGCCGGATGGCCCCTAAGTTCCAAGCTCCTCGGTGGCCGACCTCTCCCCTGCCGACGAACAGGTGTTGGTGACGTCGGCGGGGAAAAATACTCGTCGCTCGAGCTCGACGCAACTACCGCGGCCGGTGTCGTCACAGCACTCACGGTGGGGCTGGATACCGGCGGCGGCGAGGCGGAGCTGGGCGAAGAGTCCGGAGGTGGTGGGCGTGCTTGACGTGCGGCTGATCTCGTCAACATTTGTTCATTTTCATACTTATTAATTATTAATTATTTAAATGTTCCGAGGTGACATGACAGATGTCACCTCCGATTCGGCAGTTTATGGCGTGAAATTCTGTTTTATTCTGGTTCATTATATTTTTTATATTGTTTTTTGGACTTCAGGCTTGTAGGGGTACTATGAAAATATAAAAACTGTGTCTAAAATGAATATAAGTAATTGAAAATAATTTTAACAAATTTCGAGACGTGTTGACGTTGGTGTTGCCAGCTATATTATTATTATATTAATTTATTGTAAGTTATTATTTTGCCTTCTATTTGTCTATGTCAAACAAATAGACCATAGTCTATTTGTTTGACATATGCTACTTGTTGACAGGCCTGCACTGTCCTCCCATACCTATTAACACTGTAATTTGAAAACATTGTTAAAGACAAATATTTTTAAAAGAGTAACCATGGAGTTTTTTGCCGGCTCTTCTCCTTAGGAAACGACCAATTTAATTAGGAAAAACCGTGCACCTAGAATCTGACGTTTCATAAGTGCCCATGTAGGTAGGATGAATACCTAAGAAATAAAAATGATTGACTTGCGTATTTAATATATGTATTCATCCAGGTATCGTGTCCGTGACGTATGTGTTGTGTTATATTGACTGTAGTTTACACCATATGTCATTTTCTCTTTAATCGTCACGCAACCGTCAGGAATATTTTACTTTGGCAAGTATGCCAAAGCAGAAATAGTTCCTATGGAACATCTACCTCTGAGTTATTTCCAACACTTTTCTTTTTAGCTGTAGGCATTGTAGGTTGTGAAATAAATATCACACATATAGAGCTGAAGGAAATACGGGCTGTATTTCCTTCAGCTCTAGCTCTCATCATCGACATGTTTTAAGATGTTTATTTTTGGAACACGCTAAAACGTGTTAGTACGTGGATTGTTTCTTGTCCGGAAAAAGGCAATAAGCAAGAGAACCAACATTTGTCTCGTAGTCTGTACTAGCCATGTCTGCATTGATAGAGTAAAGCTGTGTAAATGGCGCACTTAAATGTAGGTATTATCACAAAACATTTCTTTAACAGCTTATTTTAATGCAGACGTGTGTGCAGTTTTCTACCGATTGTACTTTGGCTGACGAATCGGCGAAAACGGTAAACTCTGGAAACTGTCGAGTTAACGCAACTGTCTAATAGGCAAAACTGACGAATCAGTGATACTGACTAATCAACTAAACTGACGAATTAAATACACTGACGACTGAGGGAAACCGGCCATTGTTACGCGGACTCTCGATATCTTGGCGTCGCTTGTCTAATTATTTGAGTGTTTCTTCGATGTCACATATTTGTACCGCTACTTGTATATGCCTACCACAGATGACCACAGATGTAAGCTGTCTGGTTGGGAACAGAAAAATTAATGACTGAATCATATAGTCAAATATACTCGTAGATATTTATGCCCGTGACTGAACATATAAGTTTACTCCAACAAAATCTGTGTGTGTGGCTGAGCTAAGTAAACCGTTTAGACATTACTACGCAGATGTGTGTGTCATAAAGTCTGCCTCTATTGACTCTATGCCTAGTATCTTCTACTTCGCCTTGTTATTTCTTGATCAACAACTAATGAGTGAAAGTTCCAAAATACCGCCGTAGTTTCTAATATAACAAGGCATAGCGACGACTCGACGAGAGATCCTCATTATCTAGTTAAAGCAACAGCCAAACAAAGTTCTAATAAAGTTATAATGATAGAAGCGAACTCTAGGTAAGGCGGTAAAAAAAATAGAATTCCTACAGCAATTAATAACGAACGCACTTTAATGGAAACCTATGGTACTTCGCTAAGGGTGTGCTCCGAAAAAGGCTTGGCCAAACGATCTGTTCACATCTTCAAAGAAAAACAGTAATAGTTCCACATCGAACGCATCCGTGAGGTTAGGATGCAGGCTTTCAGAACCCACGGGTTGATTATAATGGTGTCGCAAAACCACTCCTAACATAAAAATATCATTTCGAAGGGGTGGGCAGAAAAAGATTTAATTAACACCTAATAACCTACGGTGCTCTGACCTGGTCGCCAAAGAGCAATGGAGCTCAGCATTTTAGCCGTTAAAAGAACTGACCGAATACGAATGTGGTGTTTCGTATGTTGCAACGCTCCAAAACGGGGATCATAAACGTAGGCAAAGCTGAAATTGGGCGGGTCACGTCCGCCACATGCACAGTGACCGCTGGGCAATAGTCTCCACACGGTGGGTGCCTGAGGATGGCCTAGGAAAAGGTGGCGAGACGACCTAGACGTGTACCGCAAGGTTTGGTTGGAAGTGGCTCTAGAAAAGGAAGATTTGGGGGAGGCCTTTGCTCAGCAATGGGACAGTGTAGACTAAGCTAAAATAATTACAATATTAACTTAAAAGAAAACAGACGGTTAATAACACGGTAAATAAGTAGGTTGCTCCTACTGAGCTGCCCGACTACAGGCTTATTACTTTCGCACACCGTACCATATGTGAGAGAGTATGTCACCGAGAGCGTTTACTTGGCACAATAGCCGGCGTTTAGAAGCGGTAACAATGACGGGCGTCTTCATTGTCTACCACAAGTGTTGGTGAATGCGACCACGTTCTATTTCAGGTCGCGCTCTCACTTCATATGGTGGAGTCGCATGAATGGCTATGCAAATACTGAGCTTTGTTTTTGTAAGCGAAAGCCGTTACCGTAGTTTACTCGTATTTTATTGTGATTTGTCATAATAAAGTCTTCAATTAACTGCCTACCATTTTACCGAAGATGATAAGTGTTATGGCATAAACATTAGTTAACCGCATAAAGTTTATGTAAATTTTTAGTAGGATAAGTATGGTTCGGAGCAATAGCCCTCACCTAGACCAGACTACTAGTAGTATTGGAACTCACACTACTAGTAGCCCTGGAACCTAGACTACTAATATGTAGCCTGGGATACTTGTTTTCGTCGTGTTTTTGGGTTTCTATGTTTTTTATTACTTTTTCGGCATCTAACATGTAGTGATACTGAACATATGACATGGTATGACCGTATAGGTAGGTGATTCAATCAGGTCTCGTTTGCATTATTTAGCCCGATTTCGATTTACACACGAAACCACGCCTAAGGTCCACTCGCCGATCGCGGGATTGCGCTGTCAACAAGTTTCACGATTACATTTTAAAGCGTAGGTGAATACTTACAATATTGAATTAGGTATTATTGCAAGTACCTTTTTAAGAAATCACAATGTGGTCCAATGTGGTCATAGGATGGAAGAGCGGAAATTCGCCAAAGCGAGAGCAAGTAGATGCCTCAAACAATACCTTCCCGTGCGGTCTAATTGGATACTTTGAGCACACAGGCGATTCATACACAGGCGCTTGATGTGTGCTCAAAGTCTCCAACCATCGACCTCATGACACCTCCTACCGTGGATCATCCAGACTAGGCTGAGTAAAGCACTCATAGTGCTCCTCGAAGGACCATCCATCGGGACTTTTCGAGGTGCGGTACTTGATGCTACGAAGTTGCTCTACATCTGTCAAGTTATTATCCACGATGATATACCACACGCTTAGACGTCAATCATACTGCAGTGATATCTTAGAAGAATCTCGATGCGTTGTATCTAGGTAGATTACAGGTATGTAAAAGTGGCTGCAGTGTCAGACTAAGACTCGCGAGGGCTCAAGGTGGCAACAAAAAAATTAAGCCCCCCAGGTCTTCTCAGTTTATGTAGGAATTTATGAAATTTCTGATAGCACTGTAGCTATCTCAAATTCAGCCGCATACCCGTTTTTTTGTACGGATCGTACCAAATTTTCAAAAATATCCATCGGCTAGTTTTCGAGTTCTAAGGTGGCTCCTCAATCCAGACGTCTGAGTTGAGGAGCCATGTTAAACTTCCTGTAACTTTTTATGGGTTTTACTACAAATTTCAGGAAGGGGCGTAAAAATCGGCCAATTTACTACTAAAATATTGGTAGTATCTGCGTTTAAATATGAGACATGGCTCCTCAATCCATACGGACACGGTATTTCTTGTAACATTTTGTAGAAAATGAATAATGCCAAAAAACATGTAGGTAGTACCTATAAAGTTCGTAATTATACCTTCTCTATCAAGATGATTTTTAACACCCGGCAGCATTTTTTTCAGTGAGATGACATCTACTAATTATACTATTCACGGAAATTTTCATCTAAAAGCAAGAATATGGGATGCAAGAGCGAGTGAGACGAGCTCGAAATTTATTACAGTCTGTCTTGTAATTCTCAGTTAGGTTTCTTATGAACAAATATACGAACAATGCTTTATCTATGCAGTAAAGTTATAGAATTACAAGAAAGAGTGAAACAAGCCGGAAAGTTTTAGCACCAGGTACCCCGTCTCGAAAAGGTAGTTTTATTTGAAATATTCATACATAAATATGAGTTACTTAGTCATCCTAAACAGAAACCAGAGAATAAATAGAATGTAGGACGCCAGAGCGAGCGAAGCGATCTCGAAATTATTTGCTCATCGACTTGTGTAGGTTAGTTTTTCTTTTGACCATTCATATCTTATTTAATAGGAGTTACTTAGTCGACTTAGGAATGCAGAAAAGCCTGACAATTAAGACAACAATGTAGACAAGAGCGAGCTCAAAAAGTCAAGCACCGAATTACTTTTCAACAAATTTATGCAAAGAAGTTTGAGGAATAAGGAGAATGTAAGGGCAAGCGTAGTGAGCTTTAAAAATTTGCATATGTAAGGGCCTCCAAGTGTTTTTTACTGAACATATTTTGGCAATTTTTGGAATTTGATTAAAAAGTACTTTTCAAGATTTGATGCTCCCCAGGGCCTGGGGTGGACCGCCCCAGTCGCCCCCTTAGTTCGAAAGGGCGTGCCTGTCCTGTATCAACTTAGATAGGTAGGAATGTGCAGATATTTGTAGTGTCATACGCTCTAGTACATCGTAGATGTAGATACCCTACCTTCAAGTCTATTAGTCAACGCCACTCAAGGCATGTCGTAGTCAAAACATGTCTATCTACAAAAACACAATCTTCCATTTAACTACACCACACAATACTTTTTATTTACCGACAAGTAACTACGAAATGCTAACTCCTGTCCGTGTTACTTCTACCGTTTCTTTTTTAAGACTCAAAATGGCGTCCTGAAGGTGTAAAGCAAGGCAACATGTACACACACAGATACGTGTGTTTTAATTAAAACTAAATTGTGTACTCGCTAATGGTTGGACGCACTATAGAACCGGAGTTGGTTACACTAATTTTGGTTGACAATGGACGCAATAGAATTTGTGGTTTTGTTAGCGCACTCGAAGTAACTGACGCGTGGTGTTGCCCGCTTAGTTTATTGTTTAACCCCGTTTTGTTAGGAACGAATTTAATTTAGTTTGCGACGTAAAAAAATATTTAAAGTTTACCTTTAAACACAAGACTCCTTTTGTTTAGATAAGTAGGTGTATGTCATGTTCCATGACATTGTAAAGGCACAGCGCGACACGCTGATCCTTTGTGTCGCGCTGTGGCGTCGCGCCAGTGTGACCGAGAAATAATATACAGGTTGGCAGGAACATCGACGCTCAAAATGAAACCATGAGTTCAACACATGGTTCTAGACTAGTAGAGTAGTACTAGGTGTTCTATAATAGTACCTAAGATTATCTATGGTATGATATATCATCTATGTCCGCTGGTCGATGGACGTCATACAATATGGAGTCAGTCAAGATGTAACCGCCAATTTTAATAAAGTTTACAATTTAAATCTATCTTTAATTATAAAACAGTAGCTATTGTAGCGCCGCGCAGTAGCTATAAATTACAGGTACTTACCTACGTAGGGTTTATATGCACCTAAATTGAAATGCTTGGTGATAAAGATAAAAATTGCGTGATTTTTAACAAAGCATCTGCCTAATGAATTATGAATAACTGCTTGCTTCTGCTCGCGCTGTTTCCAACTTTTTTCATTTTACTCGGCTCGTAAGGATTCTAGCGTGATGTTAATACCTCTTTATAATACATAACATCATAACATCACGCCTGTAATCCCAGAAGGGTAACGCAAAGGTTACCTATAGTACTCCCAGATTTCGCCAGTTATGCTCAAGTACCAATTAATAGAATATGTCCTCTTTATAATATTATTACCTAATTACCTATTTGTAGAGATAGTACGGTTAGTAAGATAATCAGAATAAACACTGTTACTTTTACCTAAATGTTATCTAAATAGATTCGAAATTATTCGATGCTTTACTTTTCAGTTTGGATCAGCGGAGTCAAGCAACTCTTCACTAAATAGCTCAAAAATTGTGTTTAAAAAAAAATGAAGTTTCAATCGACTGTAGCTGCTGAAATATCTGTAATGAATAGGTAGGCAGAGTCAAAGAAATATTGATTTTTAGTTTAAACGAGGTAGATAGTTACCTACTGGGTAGGGACCTATATTTCTCTGAGCTAGGTTCTCATTACTGTCTTAATTCGCCTGCAAAACTCCTATTTCCACACGAAAACTATTCGCTGTGACAAAATCCTTTATATTATCACTATTACGAAACACAGGAAGGAAGGATAACACTGAAATTTGTTCAAGCAGTCTTGGATACGTTTCAAATGTAAATAAGTCGGAAAAACAGCGATAAACTGCCATCATCGCTCGCGTGCCGTCATACGATTTCGTATGCAGTAAACAAACATATTAGACTCACATTCTCCAGCCCTATTTTTCTATTCGATTTTTTCCTCTCCTCGTCGTCTGTGAAGCGAACGTTCAGTAATGCTATATAATGAGACCCTTTTTCAGATAAATTTGCAAATAATAATTTTCATGTTTTTGGGGCGTAGTTCGGGACAAAGAAAAACAAAAGAATAAAGCTAGGCTAGCAGGCTATTGCAAACAGAATGTAGGTAACTACAATCAACCGCACACGAGTGCTAAGTAAAACGTCTTTACTGCTGCGACATTAAGGCGCTGTTCACTGTGTTTCCATATGCCACTGACTTTTAATTGTAATCTTTGATAAACTTGAATTCTTGTAACATAGGCATTCTACCCACTTAAGCAAAAGTAAAATAATAAGTCAATAGAATAAATGTAAATTTGTATTGATCTGAGCAAATCAGTTGCATTTCAATAAGATTCAGCAGACTACCTCATTTCCTTTTAAGCAACACTAACTTCTCCCATTTTTTCTTTCATTTCTAGCTTTCCCTTTTTGTTTGACTATCTAATTAGTTTTCACCGTTTATTTCATTCTACTTTCAGTACTTATTCCTGAACTGAAACCATGCCTGTGATGACCCGCAAGGCTGCAACTCAGGAGTTGGAGCTTAAATTGAAAACAACCCTACAAAATCTTAAGGCTTCTAACAGTAAATGTGAACAGCTGTTACAGGAAATAGAGGATAGTGAGAAAGAAGTCGAGAAGGTTGTTTACAAAAATACTAGCTTAAAACAGGAGCTAGTAGACCTACATCGACAATACCTGGATGTTGTTGATGAACGGGACAAATTGCGGTTAATTACAGATGGTTTCAACAACTGCAGTAACTTATATGAGGAGGCTTTGCATAAGGTTAGGGACCTAGAAGAAGAATTAGTTTATGCAAATGTACAAATAAATAAATTCCAGAAACAAAAGGAATGTACTCAAGCTAAGGAAACAAATAACTTATACAAGGAATTATTTCATAGTAATTGCATCCCTCAGTCCTTAATAACAATAGACCTTACTGAAGATTCTATATTAAAACATAATAATAGTAGTTATAAAGTAAGTCAAAATAAAATAAAAAAATATGCAAAACTAAATAAAATCATAAATAAATGCAATAAATTTAGGAATCAACAAAAACACAGTTCCAATAATATTAAACTAAGAAAGGAACGTGGTTTTCTTAAAAGTAAATTAAATAACTACCAAATTAAATTAGAAGACAGCAAAAACATTTATGAGATTGATACTCAACGCTTGCAGTCTGAAATTCAGGTACTGGAAGAGTCAATTCATTCACTGTATACTAAGTATGTAAGGTCGGAAAAACAAATTCAGGAGCACATCCTTGCTGCAAATGAGTTAGTGGACATGTGCAATTCTAAAGCAGTCAAAGTGGACCTGCTGACTCTCAGCGGCCCTCAATGTTCATTGCAAAGGAAATCCGAACTTGGCAAGCTCCAACCTGAGGCAACGGAGAACCCGTCCCAGTCAGAACTTGCTCAGGTCTCCATTCCTAATATAGATACACCAGATATTGAACAAGGTCCAGTGCAAGTAGTGCAGACGGAAGCTAGCTCTCTCCCTTGTACTAGTAAAGTTTGTTACTTATCCATTATGTTTTCTGATAGTTTTGGAAGAGGGTTAGGAAAATTACTTAGCAACAACCTGAGTCATTCTTCTCAAAACTTCTGTATGCCACAGACTTCCTACACACAAATAATGTCTTCAATAATTAGGAATGAATATGATCCAAATGGCATTATTACAGTACTTATAGGTAATAGTTATAATGTAACAAAAGATGACATCACTGATAGTGTCACCAAACTACTACAGTTAAATTGCAAGAAAGTAATTTTGTGTGCTTTCCCATACTTTGAGCAATTGTCAAATAGGCAAAACAACTACATTCATATGTTAAATAATTACATGCATTTCTTAGTAAGTCACCATAGTGACAAGTTTGTATTTTTTGACACCAACATTTTTGTTGAAAAGCTAAAGTCGACTAGAGATACTGTGTATCTGCCGATTAGTTTTAGACGTCAAATAGCTAGACTATTAGCTTTTATTATTAACCCAGACATAAGTAGTATGTCGAAGTCACCTTTAGTTAGCACCACTATTAGTAATAGTACTAATGTTGAGGTGGTTAGCTCAGATAATTTAAACTAGTTTGTAAGACAACAGAAGGTACCAATAATACTATAGTTCCACTTAAAAACAAAAAGGTATTTTCTAGCACTACAATAGTTAACTGTAGAAAAGGGGCTAAGCAGAAATCCTTGAAATTATTTCATCAAAATATTCAAGGATTTGACTCCAAACAATTGGAAATTGAATTGTTTTTAGAAAAAAACAATGTTTGACATTATTTGCATAACTGAGCATTGGTTAAAAGATTCTGAAATGTTAATTAATTACGAGAATTATAATGTGGGCAGTTGTTTTAACCGAAAATCAATGCTGCGTGGTGGTTCACTAATCCTAATTAAACGTTGTATAAAATCAAAAGCTCGTAAAGACATAGTTGAACTATCGGTTGAACATAGCGTTGAACTGTCTTGTGTTGAGCTAGATAAGCATGTTATAGTGTGCGTTTACAGACCCCCAAATTATCAAAACTTCTCTATATTTGAGTCAGTAATGGAAGATGTTATGGCTAAACTTGCAACTGGTAATAAATCAGTTATTATCTGTGGAGACTTTAACATTAATATTTTAGAAAATAATTCAAATACCAGTAGATTATTGAATTTGTTTAAATCATTCAATTTGTCAAATGTGTTTTTGGAACCAACCCGAACAACTACAACTTCTGTTTCATGTATTGATAATGTATTTTGTTGCTGCGATTATTTAGATAAAGCTATCGTTAATTATCTCCCTTCAGATCACAGCGGTCAAACCGTAACTTTTGAGTCCAACATAGCGATACAAAAAGTGCAGATACAATCCAGACCAATAACATTTGTCAATTTAAATAAATTTAAAAGCACTTTAATTTGTAAGTTAAGTAATCAGGACCTTACAATGAATAATGTTAATAGTTTGTATAAAGAATTCTTTTCGGTAGTTCAAACCGAGTTTAATAATATTTTTAAGAAGAAGTCTAAAAGTATCAGCCCTAAGTTTTTATTTAGTGACTGGGCAACTAAAGGACTTAGGAAAAGTAGGGAAAAACTTTTCGAGCTGTATGGCCTTAAGCCTTATATTAACACGGAAACTTTTAATAAGTATGTTGCTTTTTACTCAAAATTTTTTAAGAACACTTGTAAGGCTGCTAAAGCCTTATACATTAGCAACAAGGTAAAATCAGCAGACAATAAAATAAAGACGGTTTGGAAAATTATCAATAATGAAACGAACAGGATCAAAAAGCAAAATTCTGATTACACACTGGAGACGTCACGTGGTCTCATTTGCGATAACAAAAAAGTTGCTCAGGAATTTGTGAATTTCTTTACCAGTGTCCCACTAAAAACCACTGAAATCTTAAATTCTTCGCCCTCGCGTGCTTTTGATTTAATGAGGGCGAATGTTTCTGCCTGCCCGATTGAATTTAACTTTAAGCATATTAACCCCTTAACAGTAATTAAATCTTTTAAGCAAATCAAGATCAAATTGACCGAAGATCTTTGGGGAATGTCTATTAAAGTCTGTACCTCCATAATTGAAACTATAGCACCTTACTTAGCCTTAATATTTAATTTGTGTGTGGATCAAGGAGTCTTCCCGGATCTAATGAAATACAGTAAGGTAATACCACTTTTCAAATCCGGGGACAGTAAAGACACTAATAATTATAGACCTGTGTCCGTGTTGCCGGTTTTCAGCAAGGTTTTTGAAAAGATAATGCTTAATCAGATGCTCAATCATTTTAATACTAATAAAATCCTTCACGAGCAACAGTATGGTTTCACCAAAGGGCGTTGTACGACCGACGCTGGTGTTACCTTATTAAAACATATTTTTAACGCGTGGGAAGAGGCTCAAGACGCCATAGGAATCTTTTGTGACCTCTCCAAGGCATTTGATTGCGTCGATCACGAAACCCTGCTTTTGAAACTTGAGCATTACGGACTTGGAAAACTTGCGCTTAGTTTAATAAAATCTTATTTAAATGATAGACAACAGCAAGTTCAAATAAATGGTGTCAATTCACTTGGTTTAAAGGTAAAAATGGGTGTTCCACAAGGCTCGATATTGGGTCCTTTCCTCTTTTTAGTATATATTAATGACCTACTCCATTTATTAATAAATCAACCACAAATGGTGTTATTTGCTGACGATACTTCCTTAATTTTTAAGGTAGATAGACGTGCTTCAAATTTTGACGACGTAAATAACGCCCTACTGCTGGTCCAAAATTGGTTCACGGCTAATAATTTAGTACTAAATGGAAATAAAACTAAGTGTATAAGATTTTCTTTACCAAACGTCAAGAGTAGTGATTGTGAGATAGTATTGAATCAAGAGAAGCTAGAATTCGTCGATAAAACGGTTTTCTTGGGGATCACGCTCGACTCAAGGCTACAATGGGGTCCTCATTTAACATCTCTAGCAGGACGGCTAAGTTCAGCAGCTTACGCTGTCAGAAAAATCCGTCAATTTACTGATGTAGATACCGCGAGGCTGGTCTATTTTAGTTACTTTCATAGTATCATGTCTTACGGTATTTTGCTTTGGGGACGGGCTGCAGACATCGAGTCTATTTTTATTCTGCAGAAAAGAGCCATCAGAGCCATATATAATCTCCGCAGGCGCGATTCTCTAAGGGAATTGTTTAAGGATATTAACATCATGACTGTACCTTGTCAATACATCTATGAAAACATCATGTACGTAAGAAAAAATTTACATCTTTACAGTAAAAGAGGTGAAAGACATAATTATAGTACTAGAAATCGGGACCTATTAGTTCAACCAGGTTTCAGACTGGCTAAAGTAGACTCATCTTTCATGGGGTACTGTCTAAAATGTTATAATAAAATACCTCCCCACATACTTCAACTGAATGAGACAAAATTCAAATCCTTTGTCAAACGCACACTATTCAGGCAGGCATATTATAGGTTGGAGGATTACATAACTGATAAAAATGCCTGGCTTAATGCCGGTCCTGCTCCACACCACAACTAATTAATTGACATTCGAATCACTGTTGAAGCTGCTGAAGATAGTAGGAATTTATTTGCATTATATAAACTCAATCTCCTTTTTATTATATAGATGCATTGCACAGATGTGAGTACTTTGTACTATAGAGCTACCATTTACCGGGTAATGTCATAGATTGACTTGAATGTGCCTTGGCGGCTGATAGTATGGCATGCTCACTCAAATGTCTCGCTGACGGTGGCGCGTGTGTCGGATCATTTAGCTCCCTTCAAAATGGTTGAGCTGAATGGTGCTGATCCATGCGTCATGTTCGTGAACGGGCGCCGTCAGTTGGGACTGGTCATCTCTTAGCTGCCACGGCTTATTTTAATAATTAATTATCTGGATTGTTTTTAATTATGTTTTGATGCACTCTGGACGCTTTTAACGTGTACGGTTTTTTGTACATCGTTCTCACTTATAGTGTCAACATTAATCGATGTAACTAAGATATATGTAAAAACATTATTATTTAAAAGAGTGTCCATGGAGTTTCTTGCCCGTTCTTCTCCATAGGTACCTACTACGCTTTGGAATGGGCAACTAGCTTCATATTTCTGACTGACCGACTCCTTGACAATTCAAAAGTGCCTGTAAATGGTTTAATTGAAATAAATGATTTGAGTTTGAGTTTGAGTTTGAGTTTGACTGTTACTACTAATTCATATGTTACGCGAAAATTAACTACAAAAATCTGAACTGAAAATTAAATGCAAATATTGCTCGTATTGTTTAAAATAAAGATGTGATTGTACTCATTTAAACTGATTTTCTGTGTGATTCAAACACGTGTAGGTAATTTAAAATAATTATGTTACAGTACCTACACTTACAACTCACTTTCTTTGGGCGGTTTTGCCTAAATACTTAAGTTTTGCGACTGCTACGCTTACCTACCTATCTTAAATACTTATTTCGTATAAGTTTTTATTTCCACCAATAAGTTAGTAGGTCTCTAGCTACAGACAGAATTGCGATTTCGGTACTCGGAATACTGCAAAGATTCTTTCCACATTTCCAGCGGAAGCAGTGGAAACCAAGCCAGCATTAACGACAATAGCATTCCAATAAGAAAGCACAACTTACAAAGAGCTGAGCGGGCGGAATGCCAGTTTAAAACATTTCTTTTTTATTCCATCGTAGTGTAACTTATTCGTCTACTAAATAAAGTCCTCACACGCGTTCACACTCGATTGAGTCTCAAGTGAGAGTTTGTGAACGCACCCGACCCGCCGTTTCCGGACGAGGCGCCGCCTTGACGCCGTCCGGTTCCGACACAGAGGCAACATGGCGGAGCGCGCGAAAAGAAAAAGATGGCGTCCACACCCATTACCGGCAGTTCTAGTGTGTTAGTTATTGCTTTGCATTTGTTCAACTGTCGCGTTTGAACGCTAAATAGCTGGGGATTAATGTGTCGCAGAACTTGTGTCTCTATATGAGTGGATGATGGGAAAAATTGCGTAATATGTTAAGATGATTAATTTTAATTTTGAAGCGTCGAAAAGTAACTTGAAGATGAGGATCTATTGAAGATAATTTTAGGTGGAAATGTTAAGCAGGATGTAGGTGTGGTTAAATATTATGAGTCCACTTGTAACGTTTCTCTCCAGTACCGAACAGTTTAAAGATACAGCTTGGTGCGAGGCAGGACAGACAAATCTTGCAAGTAAACATTTTTCCCTCCATGTTGTGCCAACTGTAAAAATCAAGCTAATAGGTATCAGTCTGTAATGTAATTAAATAATTTGACATGAGTTTGACAATAGTTAAGAAAAAAAATTGCCTCTCATGTAGCGAATGTACCTACAAGCAAACCTACAACAGGTTTGCTTGTAGGTAGGCTTTGCCAAGTATGTAGGTAGCATAAAACCCAGTTCCTGAATTGAGAATTTGAAGTTGAGAACTTCTCGAAATCCATTTTTAGCATTACTCAAGGTGATTCTATCAATGTAGCCCACGAAATTCAAAATATATTTGCATTTTTTGTTATTTCTTACTTCTAATTTTCAATTCAGAAACTGGGGCTGTAAATTCCAATGAAATGCGATTTATTCATTAAATTTTTTTAAATGCTTAAATAACAACAACCTTTTGAAATGAACCGTTGGATGTCAACAGATGACCCTCTTGGGCCAGTTATTTTTAGTTTGGCAATAAATCCAATTATTCGAAAACTTAATTCTGAATCTATCGTATGATATTTGGATGATGTAACCCTAGGAGGTGCATTTTACCACATTTTATCTTCCCCACTGGTCGATTTTGAGGTACCGTGTTTGACCGATGCGTTGAACTCTTGGAAAAATGGCTTGTCCCAATACGGATTTGCCTGACAACCCATCCTCCCAGAGACGGCCGCGGGCGGGACTTGGCGCTCTGCAGTGTTAAACGGAATATCCTATTAAACACGTCCCTTAATATTGTTGAGTGTGCCCATCTGCTGGCTGTGGGAGAATGGGAATCGGGGAATGGTGCCACCATAGGCACTACGTGGGACACTCTGAAAGTTTTGCGAAAATTAAAATTACTGTTCGTTAAGTAATTATTTTTTTATTTAATCTTTTCAAAGTACTCTCCACTAGCCTCTACAAAGTTACATGCGTCTGAACCAGTTTTCGAAACACTCTTTCCAGTCCGCCGTATACACCTCGTTTACAGCCTGCTCTAACGCTGACAGCGCATCTTCCGGCGATTAAAATTGTATCCCTATAAGCAAATTTTTTTTTCGGGAATGAAAAGAAGTCACACGGTGCTATGTCAAGGCTGTAAGGAGAATGAACCCGGAGTTTGACCGGCGTGCTGTCCAGGAAGTCCCTCGTTTTGAGCGCGGTGTGCAAAGGCGCGTTGTCGTGGTGGAGTAGTAGCCCGCGGACCCCTGTGTTTGGTCACAACAGAGAAAACTTCTGCCAAGCATTTGGTAGTTTACGATTTACCGTTGATGCTTCTTTGGTTCCGTAAAGGAGTTGACACCAAGTAGCCAGTCAAATTGAAAAAGCTCGCGATCGAAATCTTCCACCCGCATTGATTCGCTTTGAAACACCTGGACCGTCGACTGGCGCTTCGTTTCTGGATCCTATTGATACGTACAAGACTCATCACATGTAATGATGTCGTAAACACGCCGAGACGAACCTGCTTCAAATTTGTTTATCATTTCACGGCAACATTCCACCGGCCTGCTTCTGAGCATCGGTGAGGTTGTGCAGCACCCAGCGTGAAACTATCCTCCTCCCACAAAGATGCAAGTGTAGAATTTCGTGAAGGCTTCCCGATCCAACCTGCAGTATGAGCTGAATCTCTTGATACGTAACTCGCCTATTGTCTTGGATTAAAATTTTCACTGCAAGCACGTTTCCGTAACAGTTGTCAAAGGGCGACCACTTCTTTCTTCATCACCCAAAGTTAGTCGACCGCGCTTGAATTCGTAATCGCGCTCTCACTTCATATGGTGGAGTCGCATGAATGGCTATGCAAATACTGAGCTTTGTTTTTGTAAGCGAAAGCCGCTACCGTAGTTTACTCGTATTTTATTGTGATTTGTCATAATAAAGTCTTCAATTAACTACCTACCATTTTACCGAAGATGTAAGTATAAGTGTTATGGCATAAACATTAGTTAACCGCATAAAGTTTATGTACATTTTTTGTAGGATAAGTATGGTTCGGAGCAATAGCCCTCACCTAGACCAGACTACTAGTAGTATTGGAACTCACACTACTAGTAGCCCTGGAACCTAGACTACTAATATGTAGCCTGGGATACTTGTTTTCGTCGTGTTTTTGGGTTTCTATGTTTTTTTATTACTTTTTCGGCATCTAACATGTAGTGATACTGAACATATGACATGGTATGACCGTATAGGTAGGTGATCCAATCAGGTCTCGTTTGCATTATTTAGCCCGATTTCGATTTACACACGAAACCACGCCTAAGGTCCACTCGCCGATCGTGGGATTGCGCTGTCAACAAGTTTCACGATTACATTTTAAAGCGTAGGTGAATACTTACAATATTGAATTAGGTATTAATGCACGTACCTTTTTAAGAAATCATAATGTGGTCCAATGTGGTCATAGGATGGAAAAGCGGAAATTCGCCAAAGCGAGAGCAAGTAGATGCCTCAAACAATACCTTCCTGGTGCGATCTAATTGGATACTTTGAGCACACAGGCGATTCATACACAGGCGCTTGTTGTGTGCTCAAAGTCTCCAACCATCGACCTCATGACACCTCCTACCGTGGATCATCCAGACTAGGCTGAGTAAAGCACTCATAGTGCTCCTCGAAGGCCCATCCATCGGGACTTTTCGAGGTGCGGTACTTGATGCTACGAAGTGGCTCTACATCTGTCAAGTTATTATCCACGATGATATACCACACGCTTAGACGTCAATCATACTGCAGTGATATCTTAGAAGAATCTCGATGCGTTGTATCTAGGTAGATTACAGGTATGTAAAAGTTGCTGCAGTGTCAGACTAAGACTCGCGAGGGCTCAAGGTGGCAACCAAAAATTAAGCCCCCCAGGTCTTCTCAGTTTATGTAGGAATTTATGAAATTTCTGATAGCACTGTAGCTATCTCAAATTCAGCCGCATACCCGTTTTTTTGTACGGATCGTACCAAATTTTCAAAAATATCCATCGGCTAGTTTTCGAGTTCTAAGGTGGCTCCTCAATCCAGACGTCTGAGTTGAGGAGCCATGTTAAACTTCCTGTAACTTTTTATGGGTTTTACTACAAATTTCAGGAAGGGGCGTAAAAAATCGGCCAATTTACTACTAAAATATTGGTAGTATCTGCGTTTAAATATGAGACATGGCTCCTCAATCCATACGGACACGGTATTTCTTGTAACATTTTGTAGAAAATGAATAATGCCAAAAAACATGTAGGTAGTACCTATAAAGTTCGTAATTATACCTTCTCTATCAAGATGATTTTTAACACCCGGCAGCATTTTTTTCAGTGAGATGACATCTACTAATTATACTATTCACGGAAATTTTCATCTAAAAGCAAGAATATGGGATGCAAGAGCGAGTGAGACGAGCTCGAAATTTATTACAGTCTGTCTTGTAATTCTCAGTTAGGTTTCTTATGAACAAATATACGAACAATGCTTTATCGACTTATGCAGTAAAGTTATAGAATTACAAGAAAGAGTGAAACAAGCCGGAAAGTTTTAGCACCAGGTACCCCGTCTCGAAAAGGTAGTTTTATTTGAAATATTCATACATAAATATGAGTTACTTAGTCATCCTAAACAGAAACCAGAGAATAAATAGAATGTAGGACGCCAGAGCGAGCGAAGCGATCTCGAAATTATTTGCTCATCGACTTGTGTAGGTTAGTTTTTCTTTTGACCATTCATATCTTATTTAATAGGAGTTACTTAGTCGACTTAGGAATGCAGAAAAGCCTGACAATTAAGACAACAATGTAGACAAGAGCGAGCTCAAAAAGTCAAGCACCGAATTACTTTTCAACAAATTTATGCAAAGAAGTTTGAGGAATAAGGAGAATGTAAGGGCAAGCGTAGTGAGCTTTAAAAATTTGCATATGTAAGGGCCTCCAAGTGTTTTTTACTGAACATATTTTGGCAATTTTTGGAATTTGATTAAAAAGTACTTTTCAAGATTTGATGCTCCCCAGGGCCTGGGGTGGACCGCCCCAGTCGCCCCCTTAGTTCGAAAGGGCGTGCCTGTCCTGTATCAACTTAGATAGGTAGGAATGTGCAGATATTTGTAGTGTCATACGCTCTAGTACATCGTAGATGTAGATACCCTACCTTCAAGTCTATTAGTCAACGCCACTCAAGGCATGTCGTAGTCAAAACATGTCTATCTACAAAAACACAATCTTCCATTTAACTACACCACACAATACTTTTTATTTACCGACAAGTAACTACGAAATGCTAATTCCTGTCCGTGTTACTTCTACCGTTTCTTATTTAAGACTCAAAATGGCGTCCTGAAGGTGTAAAGCAAGCCAACCTGTACACACACAGATACGTGTGTTTTAATTAAAACTAAATTGTGTACTCGCTAATGGTTGGACGCACTATAGAAACGGAGTTGGTTACACTAATTTTGGTTGACAATGGACGCAATAGAATTTGTGGTTTTGTGAGCGCACTCGAAGTAACTGACGCGTGGTGTTGCCCGCTTAGTTTATTGTTTAACCCCGTTTTGTTGAAAAAATGTATTTAAAGTTTAGCTTTAAACATGAAGGCTCCTTTTGTTTAAATAAGTAGGTGTATGTCATGTTTCATAACATTCTAAAGGCTCACGCAAATAGGCGCCACGCCACAGCTCGAACAAAGGCACCGTTCCACGCGCGATACGCTGTGCCTTTGTGTCGCGATGTGGTGTCGAGCCAGTGTGACCGAGACTTAATATACAGTTACTCAAAATGAAGCTATGAGTTCAACACATGGTTCTAGACTAGTAGAGTAGTACTAGGTGTTCTATTATAGTACCTAAGATTATCTATGGTATGATATATCATCTATGTCCGCTGGTCGATGGACGTCATACAATATGGAGTCAGTCAAGATGTAACCGCCAATTTTAATAAAGTTTACAATTTAAATCTATCTTTAATTATAAAACAGTAGCTATTGTAGCGCCGCGCAGTAGCTATAAATTACAGGTACTTACCTACGTAGGGTTTATATGCACCTAAATTGAAATGCTTGGTGATAAAGATAAAAATTGCGTGATTTTTAACAAAGCATCTGCCTAATGAATTATGAATAACTGCTTGCTTCTGCTCGCGCTGTTTCCAACTTTTTTCATTTTACTCGGCTCCTAAGGATTCTAGCGTGATGTTAATACCTCTTTATAATACATAACATCATAACATCACGCCTGTTATCCCAGAAGGGTAACGCAAAGGTTACCTATAGTACTCCCAGATTTCGCCAGTTATGCTCAAGTACCAATTAATAGAATATGTCCTCTTTATAATATTATTACCAAATTACCTATTTGTAGAGATAGTACGGTTAGTAAGATAATCAGAATAAACACTGTTACTTTTACCTAAATGTTATCTAAATAGATTCGAAATTATTCGATGCTTTACTTTTCAGTTTGGATCAGCGGAGTCAAGCAACTCTTCACTAAATAGCTCAAAAATTGTGTTTAAAAAAAAATGAAGTTTCAATCGACTGTAGCTGCTGAAATATCTGTAATGAACAGGTAGGTAGAGTCAAAGAAATATTGATTTTTAGTTTAAACGAGGTAGATAGTTACCTACTGGGTAGGGACCTATATTTCTCTGAGCTAGGTTCTCATTACTGTCTTAATTCGCCTGCAAAACTCCTATTTCCACACGAAAACTATTCGCTGTGACAAAATCCTTTATATTATCACTATTACGAAACACAGGAAGGAAGGATAACACTGAAATTTGTTCAAGCAGTCTTGGATACGTTTCAAATGTAAATAAGTCGGAAAAACAGCGATAAACTGCCATCATCGCTCGCGTGCCGTCATACGATTTCGTATGCAGTAAACAAACATATTAGACTCACATTCTCCAGCCCTATTTTTCTATTCGATTTTTTCCTCTCCTCGTCGTCTGTGAAGCGAACGTTCAGTAATGCGATATAATGAGACCCTTTTTCAGATAAATTTGCAAATAATTATTTTCATGTTTTTGGGGCGTAGTTCGGGACAAAGAAAAACAAAAGAATAAAGCTAGGCTAGCAGGCTATTGCGAACAGAATGTAGGTAACTACAGTCAACCGCACATGAGTGCTAAGTAAAACTTCCTTACTGCTGCGACATTAAGGCGCTGTTGACTGTGTTTCCACTGATGTGCCACTGACTGTTACTACTAATTCATATGTTACGCGAAAATTAACTACAAAAATCTGAACTGAAAATTAAATGCAAATATTGCTCGTATTGTTTAAAATAAAGATGTGATTGTACTCATTTAAACTGATTTTCTGTGTGATTCAAACACGTGTAGGTAATTTAAAATAATTATGTTACAGTACCTACACTTACAACTCACTTTCTTTGGGCGGTTTTGCCTAAATACTTAAGTTTTGCGACTGCTACGCTTACCTACCTATCTTAAATACTTATTTCGTATAAGTTTTTATTTCCACCAATAAGTTAGTAGGTCTCTAGCTACAGACAGAATTGCGATTTCGGTACTCGGAATACTGCAAAGATTCTTTCCACATTTCCAGCGGAAGCAGTGGAAACCAAGCCAGCATTAACGACAATAGCATTCCAATAAGAAAGCACAACTTACAAAGAGCTGAGCGGGCGGAATGCCAGTTTAAAACATTTCTTTTTTATTCCATCGTAGTGTAACTTATTCGTCTACTAAATAAAGTCCTCACACGCGTTCACACTCGATTGAGTCTCAAGTGAGAGTTTGTGAACGCACCCGACCCGCCGTTTCCGGACGAGGCGCCGCCTTGACGCCGTCCGGTTCCGACACAGAGGCAACATGGCGGAGCGCGCGAAAAGAAAAAGATGGCGTCCACACCCATTACCGGCAGTTCTAGTGTGTTAGTTATTGCTTTGCATTTGTTCAACTGTCGCGTTTGAACGCTAAATAGCTGGGGATTAATGTGTCGCAGAACTTGTGTCTCTATATGAGTGGATGATGGGAAAAATTGCGTAATATGTTAAGATGATTAATTTTAATTTTGAAGCGTCGAAAAGTAACTTGAAGATGAGGATCTATTGAAGATAATTTTAGGTGGAAATGTTAAGCAGGATGTAGGTGTGGTTAAATATTATGAGTCCACTTGTAACGTTTCTCTCCAGTACCGAACAGTTTAAAGATACAGCTTGGTGCGAGGCAGGACAGACAAATCTTGCAAGTAAACATTTTTCCCTCCATGTTGTGCCAACTGTAAAAATCAAGCTAATAGGTATCAGTCTGTAATGTAATTAAATAATTTGACATGAGTTTGACAATAGTTAAGAAAAAAAATTGCCTCTCATGTAGCGAATTTTTAGTTGTAGGTTTGCTTGTAGGTAGGCTTTGCCAAGTATGTAGGTAGCATAAAACCCAGTTCCTGAATTGAGAATTTGAAGTTGAGAACTTCTCGAAAACCATTTTTAGCATAACTCAAGGTGATTCTATCAATGTAGCCCACGAAATTCAAAATATATTTGCATTTTTTTGTTATTTCTTACTTCTAATTTTCAATTCAGAAACTGGGGCTGTAAATTCCAGTGAAATGCGATTTATTCATTAATTTTTTTAAATGCTTAAATAACAACAACCTTTTGAAATGAACCGTTGGATGTCAACAGATGACCCTCTTGGGCCAGTTATTTTTAGTTTGGCAATAAATCCAATTATTCGAAAACTTAATTCTGAATCTATCGTATGATATTTGGATGATGTAACCCTAGGAGGTGCATTTTACCACATTTTATCTTCCCCACTGGTCGATTTTGAGGTACCGTGTTTGACCGATGCGTTGAACTCTTGGAAAAATGGCTTGTCCCAATACGGATTTGCCTGACAACCCATCCTCCCAGAGACGGCCGCGGGCGGGACTTGGCGCTCTGCAGTGTTAAACGGAATATCCTATTAAACACGTCCCTTAATATTGTTGAGTGTGCCCATCTGCTGGCTGTGGGAGAATGGGAATCGGGGAATGGTGCCACCATAGGCACTACGTGGGACACTCTGAAACTTTTGCGAAAATTTAAATTACTGTTCGTTAAGTAAATATTTTTTTATTTAATCTTTTCAAAGTACTCTCCACTAGCCTCTACGAAGTTACATGCGTCTGAACCAGTTTTCGAAACACTCTTTCCAGTCCGCCGTATACACCTCGTTTACAGCCTGCTCTAACGCTGACAGCGCATCTTCCGGCGATTAAAATTGTATCCCTATAAGCAAATTTTTTTTTCGGGAATGAAAAGAAGTCACACGGTGCTATGTCAAGGCTGTAAGGAGAATGAACCCGGAGTTTGACCGGCGTGCTGTCCAGGAAGTCCCTCGTTTTGAGCGCGGTGTGCAAAGGCGCGTTGTCGTGGTGGAGTAGTAGCCCGCGGAGCCCTGTGTTTGGTCACAACAGAGAAAACTTCTGCCAAGCATTTGGTAGTTTACGATTTACCGTTGATGCTTCTTTGGTTCCGTAAAGGAGTTGACACCAAGTAGCCAGTCAAATTGAAAAAGCTCGCGATCGAAATCTTCCACTCGCATTGATTCGCTTTGAAACACCTGGACCGTCGACTGGCGCTTCGTTTCTGGATCCTATTGATACGTACAAGACTCATCACATGTAATGATGTCGTAAACACGCCGAGACGAACCTGCTTCAAATTTGTTTATCATTTCACGGCAACATTCCACCGGCCTGCTTTTGAGCATCGGTGAGGTTGTGCAGCACCCAGCGTGAAACTATCCTCCTCACACAAAGATGCAAGTGTAGAATTTCGTGAAGGCTTCCCGATCCAACCTGCAGTATGAGCTGAATCTCTTGATACGTAACTCGCCTATTGTCTTGGATTAAAATTTTCACTGCAAGCACGTTTCCGTAACAGTTGTCAAAGGGCGACCACTTCTTTCTTCATCACCCAAAGTTAGTCGACCGCGCTTGAATTCGTAATACCAACGATACACGGTTGCCTTAGAAGGGTCTTCATCCATGAATATCATTTGGAGTCTATCGTACCATTCGTCCGGTTGCAGGCGACACTTCGAATCATAAAAAACCGTAGCGCGAAAATGTTCACAGCGCAGATCAATTTTTAATGAGACACGATAATTTAAATCAGCTTGCAAACAATGTGGAGGGAAAAATTTGAAACTAGAACGTACCTTTTTTACTTACAAAATAGACTATAACTGGGCAGACTCTCATACATAACTTTCTGAGTGGCCTGGCCTGGTTTGGTTGATTGATGACTCATCGTTTCGGCTCGCTACGTGTCTCCGCTTGGGGACACCTTGTGCCTTGTTGCTCCGCAACGGTGTCACTGCGGTGAAGCCGTCGACAGTCTCGGGTACCATGGCCTGTCCTCCTGCAGGAGCGCATGTCGCATAGCACGGCTTGCCAGCATCAACGATATGATTCGTCGAGTTCTTGTCACCGCGTCGTACTGGCAGTATTAGTACCAAACGGCTTGCTACGTGACGATGGGAAGAGACCAGACGGCATGAGGCCTCTGGTATGGGAGGCAATCATTGTCGACACCCCCAAAAAACTAAAGGATTTTTTGGATTTATTTGTGTGTAGGGTTTAGTTAGTTAGTCATTTTATCTAGTAACTTCAAAATAAATCAATTTTATGACCTACAAGTTCAGACTATAAAAAATATTAAGCTGTAAAACTAAGTAGCACTTAATAAGAAAAAGTTCGCTAGTTAAGACGTTATTTCCAGTAAATTAAGTCGTTTTACTTTGACCCTAATTATTCAATAAAGTCTCAATAAACACGTTTTAGTGTTAGGAATATATTTACGACTTTTTTATTTGTATAAAAAAAGTTAGGCAGTACCACTCCTTATTCCATTTACGATAATGGGAGCATGTAACTTGCGTCTGCTTATTCATCTACCTAGTTATTTACTGTAGTTTATTTTTTCATAGGTCTAAAAAGTCAATAAACTCTACGCACATTGTGTGTCAATTTATGACTGACATCATCCTTATTCTAAGTCGTAACCTCGAAAGCTACTCGACTCATAACTCTGTCGAGGAGACCTTCAAGATCGGTATTCCTAGTCGTCAGATTAAGGAAATTATGAGGTCCCTCGAATGAGTGTGTGTGAGTCGAGGTGATACTTCACGAATACGACAATTTTCAATGAACTTTTCAAAAGACTATGAAATAAAAATACGCGTGTTTTGGTTAAAACTTCCTTCCTTCAAGGAAGCTTCATACATGCCGACGTACCTTATATTTGACAGTTGGTTCCTCAACTCAAACTTACCTTGATTGAGTAAACTGTTTGAGATGAGGAGTAAATTTTCAACTATCAATATCAAACCACCTAAGTGAGGTTGAGTCAAGTCGAGGAAATCGTGAGATTTTAACTAAGAATTGTTTGTCCAACACGATTATAATCATTGTGTGAAGCAAGTGAATATCAGTATGTACGAGTAGTTAAGTACCTATTTAAAAAGAACCGTCCTATTAATAATTCCATCTTCTTCACTAGATGGCAGCACACGCAAGGCGGAATCTATTGGATTATTAAACACGCAGTGCCCGTGTGTTGTTAATCTGTCTTGGTAATGTTGCCAGCAGTGGTACGCCACCTTTGTGATCGCCCCTAATACCTGTTTAGGGGGTTTTGTGCTCGCAATTTGTGCAGTAGGACTTTGAATTTAGTATACTATAGTGTACTCTGTGAATTTAGTCCACAGTACGACTTTGTTCAGAGTTGTATTTTGGCTGGAATCTTTTGGGGTAATGTTTTGAGCGCTTTCTGTTGTGAATGGCTTGATAAATAGGCCAGAATTTTTAGGTACTTACTCATTTTATTTACCGTAACAAAAATACGAAATAAAGAATCCTCCAAACAAGCTAATAATGTCGACAAAATCCATCTACACTTGAGGAACGAAGCGTAAGATTTGTCAAACTTGCACCATCACAGCAATAAAGCAACACCGAACATTTTCTATTTGTACCAACCTAATTGATCAAACAGCGAGACGAGATAAAAGAAAAAAATATTCCTTTTTTTTTCATTTCTTTTTTCTCTGTCATCCGAGTCTAGACGAAATCGTAATCCGGCAATCGCAGGCCGCCGCACCGGCAAAAATTACGGATACCCCTCGATTTCCCACCGGATATAAATTTTGATCAAGATATAAAATTGTCGATACATCAGTCGGCACTCTAATTGGTTCGAGTCCGTTGTTTCCAACAAAAAATGTGCCTCTAATTGGCGATGGATGAATTTCGTTATTTGGTCTCTTGGGCTGATTTTCATTTTTATTTATGTCGGTCGACTAAATTGTGATAGAGATAATCTATCATTTTCAATTTGTGGTTGCTGTGGAGTATATTTACAGTTTAAATAATTTTATTTTTATTGAGCAATTATTGCTTTTTTTTAGAAACATTTTGAGAAAACAGCTTACCTACAATGATTTTATACAAATAACCATTTAATGGTACAAAAATTTAATCATCAATTCTCGTGAAATTGCTAAAATCTTTCCAAAGCGATTCATCACACCGAGGCTTACAATTTGAACCTCAAACTAACTCCCAATTCCATCTTTCTCTTTCAGACAAAAGCTTGCTCAATTAGTTAATATAATACCCGATTTGTCGGCCATTATCGGTAAATGGCGGGCAAACTGTCACAATCACCGCTGCTCCCGTCAATAGGCACATAGGGAATGCGTGATGTGAGAAATTTTCGGTTGGTTCGGGTAATTATCGCGAGGCTGGTGTCCCGGGGGGCAGCTTCGATTGCCTGCTGAAACCACTGCGCTGTCAGGACCGGTCCAGTGGTGCTTCGTGTTCGATTGCTAAAGTTTTTTGTAAATTTGTAGTCGTTGAATTCTTTCGGAGACTGGTAAATAAATGGAATGTACCGCAATTTGTCTTCAATCAATGTTTGTGACTTTTATACTGCAACAGTACCTAAGAGTTTATTTGTATTTTTATGAAATGGTACTTTTGTTGGAGTTCGTTCTTCAAGTTAATTCATGTGTACACCTTAGCATAATTATAATATCAGATGGATGCCTTCTACTGCCTAAATTCAAATGCTTCAAAAACGATGTACATCAAAAATTCTGTTCTGTCCTTATATGCAGTGGGTAAATAGATAGAAATTTGTGTATTCAGGTACCTTATATACCTATTATTATGCAGCAATGTGCTGATGTGGCATTCATCACGTATTAAGGGATTATAATGCCGGGTTTGGCCACTGTTATTGAATGT
The DNA here is from genome assembly GCA_963555695.1 of Dasypolia templi. Classification (NCBI taxonomy): domain Eukaryota; kingdom Metazoa; phylum Arthropoda; class Insecta; order Lepidoptera; family Noctuidae; genus Dasypolia; species Dasypolia templi. The sequence goes on from OY743147.1 coordinate 4,698,749, forward strand.
GGCTATCGCTATTACAAATTAAACGCTAGGATAATTTAGGAGGGAATATCATAATATCCTCATATATGTCGTTAACCGTTATACATTCTGTCATAAAAGTATCGGGAATGGATGATTTGTTTATGTTTCCAAATTAATTTTTTTTGTTGTTGTTAGATTGACACAACTGTTTTCCAATTTGGCGCGGAGTTTGAGTTGCATCTCATATTTAGATTAAATACTGTGTTGTTTCTAGTTAGATCATATCTAGTGGACAAAACATCGAACAAATAGTTTGTCTTAAATTTTGCATCGACAATGGAATTTCGTGTTCGGAGTCAGTGAAAATGTTACAGAAGGTAAGCCTTCTGTTACATTTTGTGAATCGACTTTATCAAAAACACGCACTTATGAGTGGCACAAAGCGTTCAAAAGTGGTCGAGATGTTATGGAAGATTTGCCTCGCTCTGGTAGGCCATCAACGTCTTCAACTGAAGTTAACATCGCAAAAGTGAAGGATTTTTTTTTTGAACATTCTCATTAAAATTTGAGACAGCGGCTATACCGCTGTACTTTCTGGGTCTCACGAGTCGATCCGTACCATTTTAAATAATCCCTTAGTTACAGTAAGCGTTCAAAAGTGCATAGGCATGTTAGGAGTCGTATTGCTGTGAAATCACGGTACGACTGTATGTGTTTCAACGAAACACACCACAAAAATCGCAGTTTTGCACCGCACACATTGTCGTATCGTCGCGTACTCGCGTCGCTCTGCACGAAAGAAAAATATATTTCGTGACCTGGCCGGTTTATGGCATTGCTAAAATTCGAGTAAATCTGATATGAGCTGGTAGCAGTAGGCGCCAAGCGTTGGACTGAGAAGTCACCGGCTTAGGTTCTGATCTCATAAGGTGCAGCGCAGTTTTATTGCCATTTTTTTTATTTTGTTTTGAAATAATATATTCAAAAAAATTGCTGCTATTTATATTTTTGTTGTTATTGCAATACAGGGATAAAAAAAAACATTTTTATTTGTTACAATATTTTACATAAAGATAACCGCTACGATTATTTATAATAACTTATTTAGCCAAATAGGATGTGCAATACTATGTCAAGGAACTTAGAAGCACTTGTTTTATATAAACATGTGAGATGTTCAAAAAAAAATATAGGTAGATTTATTTCACCATAAACATTAATCTTCGACCATGACTTTTTAGAATAAATGATTTTATTAAGTGGTTTTGTATGGCAGTTTGTTTACATTAAGTATTTCACATTATATTTGGCTTTAGTGAATATAGGTAAGATATTGAGGATAGCTTAAGCAGTCATGGCAAATATTTAATAACACCAAATGTTTTAGAGAGCCAATTACGAAAATCATTAAGCAAAATATTTTGTTTACAGATCCGTATGACATAGCAACATCTTTTAATGATTTCTTTATTGATCAAGTTCAAAATACATCTGGGAAGGAATCATCAGATAAAAATATCCGTTTAGACAGCATTCCAAATTCAATATTCATGTTACCGATAATACCAGATGACATAACTAGAATAATCAGTCGTCTTAAAAATACAAAAAGTCATGGCTACGACGGTATTACCACAGAGGTTCTTAAATTCGTTAGTGATATTATAGCTCCACCTTTATGTCACATTATGAACAGAAGTATTGTGTCGGGTATTTTCCCTAAGAGTCTAAAAAGAGTTATAATAAAACCTATTATACATAAAAAAGAAAACAAAGAAGAAATGTCCAACTATAGACCTGTAGCGTTAATCCCTATAATATCTAAAGTTTTTGAGAATATTATTTACGAATCATTATACACATTTTTAAACAAACATAATATATTGTGCAACGAACAAATGGGTTTTAGAAAAAACAGAAATATTAATATGGCAATATACAATTTCTTATGCAATATAATGCCAAGTGTAGATAATAAGACACCTGCATGTGCTATATTTGCCGATATGACCAAGGCTTTTGACTACGTAAACCATGACGTCCTTTTGGAAAAACTACATAGTTACGGTATAAGGGGGAATGTCCTGGACTTAATAAGCTCCTATCTTACTGGAAGGACTCAACATACAGAAATCTCTAGAATTTGCCTTGAAACCAAATGTGAGCTTAGAAATACATCAGCCAGTAGGGAGGTCAAATACGGTGTACCGCAGGGCAGTGTATTGGGACCTCCTCTATTTCTCCTTTATATAAATGACCTGCCACGACAGACACGACAACCCATGGTACTATTTGCAGACGATAGTACAGCGATAGTTAAGTGTACCAATAAATAAATATATGAAAGAGAAATTAATAGCACCCTAGAAACAATTATTCATTGGCTTGGTAAAAATAAATAATAATAAATCTTAAAAAAACAAAAGTAATGCACTTTTATCAAAGGATACGCGCTGATGATATAAATGTTAGTTATAATGGTCAAATAGTGGATACAACTTGTGTAGCGAAATTTCTAGGCATTCTTATTGACAACAATTTGACTTGGAAACCACATGCCGATGACGTATGTAAGAAGTTAAATAAAGCAGCCTACGTACTGTATAACCTAGCACATAAAGTTAGCACTGATACACTTCTACTCGCCTATCATGGGTTGGTTGCTTCAGTGTTAAGATTTGGAATCATATTTTGGGGTAACTGTAGTGAGAGGGAGGAGATTTTTAAGGCCCAGAAACGGTGTATTAGGGCTATGTCAAAACTTAAAAGCACAGACAGCTGTGAACCTCTGTTTCGGTCTCTGAAGATACTGACTTTTCCATGTTTGTACATATTGGAGGTGGCAATTTTTGTAAAGTCTAATCTTAACTTATTTTCGTCACTGGCGAACTTAAGAACACGTAGTGGCCCCTTTTTTTTTTTTTTTTTTTTTGGGTGGGAAATCATCAAATGACTTCTCCCGCTCTGGGTGGAGCGGGAGGGCGTGTCAGACTTTTACTGACTAAAACCCACCCGTGTTCCTTCAGTTGCCTGTGCCAGGGCCACGGTTTTCTCTGTGGAATAACCCGCGACCCTGAGGCGTCGGCCCTATCGGACCCCGTCACTTTGTGCTGACATCTCTTTGAGGCGCGCGTGGAACACCATGCGCCGTCGACCCGGGCCTGGTCCTTACCGGACGGCAAGCTACCCATTGCTCGCCGTCCGCAAGCCCGCGCCTACGGTGGCCGGGAATCTGCAGGCGACTCCCGACGCCCAGGGCGTCTCCTGCGGCGGCTAGTGGGGGCGTGCGGGCGCAAGGCTCTCTCCCTCACCCGCTCCGCCTCCTCCTTCGCGAGCATTACTGCTTCGCAGAAGGAGGTGACGGCTTGCCATTCCCTCTCGCTCCGTACCATGGCCTGGACCAGGGCCGGACGCGAGAGATCGCCGGCGCCAATCGCCTCCGCGAGGACACTGCGGTGCTCCGCCCAAGCTGGGCATACCTCCACCGTATGCTCCACCGTGTCCTCCGGGCGATCCACACAATGGTGACACCCGGGCGTTTCCTCCCGCCTTATGCGAAACAGGAACCTCCCGAAACAACCGTGTCCGGTGAGGACCTGTGTCAGGCGGAAGGTGAGGACGCCGTGGCGCCTCTCCAACCACTCCTCAAAGAGGGGACTTACCGCCGCTATTGTGGCGTGCCCAGCACTAGGTTGCGACAATCGCACCCTCCATGTCGCCATGAGATCCCGCCGGAGCTCTGTCCGCTGTACCGTGATTTCTCGCGGCAGCGGAGTTACACCCCGGCGTTTTGCCTCCTCGCGCCACTCCCATACGTGCGCGAGGGCTTTTGCCTCCAGATCCCATGGCGGCAATCCGGCAAGGAGGCTCGCCGCCTCGCATGAGACCGTGCGGTATCCCCGGACCAGCCGGATGGCCATGACCCTTTGGGACGCGTTCAACCTGCGGGCCGGTCGGAGCCTCAAAGAACGCGCCCACACCGGTGCCCCGTAAAGGGCCATGGACCGCACGACTCCCGCGTAGAGCCTCCGGCAGGAGGCGTTTGGACCCCCTAGATTGGGCAGGAGCCGCCTCAAGGCAGCCCCAGCCCGCTCCAGTCTGGGAGCCAAACGTCGGAAATGCTCCACGAAGTTCCACCGGCTGTCGAGGACGAGTCCCAGGTACTTCATCGTCGACTCGACGCCGATGTGAACCCCTCCCGCCGTTATCTGGGAACCCGACAGTGGCGCATTCCGAGGACCATGAAAACACATGGCCTCGGACTTGTGCAGGGCCACTTCGAGTCCCAACTGCCGAATCCTCTCGACGACTGTCGCAACCCCGAGTGTCACTTGTTCGGCCGCCTCCTGGTGCGACCTCCCCTGTGCCAGGACCAGCGTGTCGTCAGCGTAGCACACCACGCTGACGCCATTCAGGAGGTCGGCGCGCAGCACCCAGTCGTAACCGATATCCCACAGAAGCGGCCCCAGGACCGATCCCTGTGGGACACCGCACGACATCTCTCGCCGGTTCCACTCTCCCCGGTGACCGGGGTAGATTACGGCCCTGTCCGTCAAATAGGCCTCGACCACGCGACAGAGGTAGGTCGGCATCCGGTGATACCGCAATGCCTCCCTGATGCAACTCCAGGGCAGGGTGTTGAAGGCATTGGCGATGTCTAGAGACACCGCCAAGACGACCCCACCCCGGGCAACAGCATCCCCCGTACGTAGTGGCCCCTTGAGATCCCAATACAAGAACTTACTACATTCGGGTAATTACAAAACAGCACTGTTAAGGAAAAGTATTATGACAATGGGACCTGTCATTTATAATAAAATACCTCATAGTTTTAAGGATTATTATTATCTAAGGTAACTGCTTTACTTTTAGGCAAATGTTATTACTCAGTGAAAGACTTTCTTAATGATACGAGTTTTTCCTGATAATGACTGTAATAATTAATTGCAATTTTGACCATGTAAGACTTTTGTACCTGACTATATATACTTCACTTTACTTTCTAATCGATTGACATTATTTTGTTTATATATTTTAATTAGTGCAATAATTTGCACGACGTAAGTGGACCCTGTTTTGTTGACATTCATTTTGTTTTAATAATATTTAATGTAACAATTTGCACGCCGTAAGGTAGACTGTAGCCGATCTCATTATTATACAACATCTTATATCTGTACCTACATTCATAGCAAATACAATTTTGATTCTGATTCTGATTCTGATTATGTTTTCATTTTCTTTAAGATAAGAAAAGATGATTGAAACTAAACCTCAATTTTTTTATAATTAAATATACAGGATAAACTATTCCGGAACTAAAACGTTCTTGTTTATTACGTTATTGTTTGCAGGGCTTCGGTGACGCAACTTTTTTTAGCGTGGAGTACACGGCGAACAGTTTTTTATGACTCTTTTAATTCATTCAGCAAAATGTCCGGTTGGTATGAAACCATTTGTTTCATATTTATTCACCATGTGAGGGCTTATTTAAATAAGCATCCACTTCATAAATAAGCGCTCCGACTAGCAAGAATTCCTCCTTGCTCACATCTCTTAACCCACAGACTCACAGTATTTCTCTAGAACAACGAATGTGATACTATTAGACATCTCTAAGCGTAATTATTTATATTTATAACACTACTTATCATTCACTAATTTAAAAAAAATAACAATTTGAATTTAGTAAAATATGAAATATTTAAATGAAAACACTCACACTTAGTCCGGTTTCAATATATATTTGTGTTATTACATCATTTAAATCCTCTTTTACGCAGCGCAATAATATTTGCCAGTGCTTTAAAATTTACTTTTCAATGCATTTTAGAAATTATAACCACTACACCTCTAATTAACAGATTTAAACATTCGTCACTAACCAACAACGTTCAATTAGGTGAATAGTCGAAACGAATTTCATCTACCTCACAGAAATCGAAATAATTTACTCAGTTTTCTGTGGCCTACCCACAAACAATTATTATTTATGTAAACAAGATCAAAGAGACAAGTATCGAATCGAATGATTATCGAACCACTTCAAGTAATTTCATTAAAACAGACAAAAATTGACCATTTTAGACATATCAAAACTTTTGATATGTCACGAACAGATGAGATTCGAACTCAGGGCTCGCCATAACCGCTGCGCTGCTACCCAAGCACGGTAACGACTAAGCTAGCTTGCCATATGATAAGTTAGTTGAAATTATGAATTACTATCAATTACAGACCAAGTGAGTGTGTGTGCGTGTCTATAGTATAGAAAAAACTTATAGAAGAAGGTCGTAGGTGAAACCGAAGCATCAATCTATTGCTTTGTGAGATTGCAAATGGACTTTTGAGCGCTATTGTATGATAATCTTGCCGCTCGGGTAGTCCCAAAATACCTGAATTTTCTCCAAAAACTCAATAGGATAAGAGCCGCTGAGGACATTTTTGATCGCATAATATGAACAAAATGCGAAGCGCAAAAGGCAAATAGGTTGCATACTAAACATTAAAACGATAAGAGACACTTAACAATAGGCACACGCCCTAAGATGACCTAGGTAGGAAGGTACACGAGCTATAAAACGCAATTAGTTGTTCAATTACCAAGTATGGGGAAATTAAACACATATTTTAATATGCTTGACTTATATCCATTAAAGTGTTGCCTGATTTAGGCCTTCTAAAATTAACCACGTATGTGAGGTCACAGGTGCTGCAGGATCAAGAGAACGTGCGTCTTTACCCGGAGCTGGCTTTCGAATGTCAGGTCACTGCCAGTGAAATGACCGACGGCGGTGTCCTCCGCTAGGAGTAATAGTGTTTTGTGGCGGTGTGGCGCGCGTTGTTAAAGGTGCTCTTCATACGTTCGGATATGCCAACGCGCGCAACCGACAGCTATGTTATGTTGTTTAGTAACCTAGAACGTCCCTAATACTATTAAGTCTGTGGTTTATGGATGTGTATGTCTGTGAGTTTTCATTCATATCATAGTACAGAGTTAGAACCAATTTTGTAACCGTAATTTTGCGTTCGAGTATATTTGCGGTCCCATAAAACCATACGACCTTCTACCGATTGCTTCACAGCAATCTTTTGAGCCTTTTCCACAAGTTCATTGGGAAAGGGTAGGTGCCATAAAGTAAGCGGTCAAAAGTGGTTAGGCGTTTTAAGAGTCGTATTGCTGTGAACTCGCGGTACGACTGTATTTGTTTAAACGACACACACCATGTAACGTAACGTTTAGCCAGCTGGCCAAAAGTAGTTACAAATTAATAATTTTTTAATAAGAAATACATATAGTATGTAGAAAAAAAGAAATTGGAAGCAGCTCGCGTTGGCCGCTCTTTCGGCCCGCAGTCGGTCGAGTGGGAGCTCGCGGTAGCCGCTCCACCAGCCCGCAGCCCGTTGCGAGGGAGCTCGCATCGATTGTGGTTAGACGAGGAGGAACCCGCGAGGTGCTCAATCTTAGAAATAAAAATGAATGTTAAAAGTGGGGACGCAACACGCGGTCACTTGCAGACCACCCACGACCGCGAACTAAGCGTCTTTTATTTTTTTTACAAAAATGTTTATAGAATATCTATCGGGGGATGAGGTGTTTGACTCCCTCCGCAATGTCTTAGTAGGGCGCGCATGGAACACTACGCGTCCCCACTTCGGGTCGTGATGTATGGGGGGCGAACGACGTCCCCAAGTCCGCCGTTCCTGGACCCATTTAGGGGGGCTGGAAGAGGGCGTTGTCCGCCCTCCGCCTACGCCCTCCGCCCTGCACGCCGCCTGCGGATCGGGAGAGGGGACGAGATCTCTCTCTCCCTTTCCGCAGCCTCCTTCTGCGAGATTACTGTTTCGCAGAAGGAAACCACCGCGTCCCAGGACTCCTCGCTGCCGACTATCGAATTCACTACGGTTGGCAGCGACAAGTCACTGCCTAGTTCTGAGATGAAGGCACGGCGCGGCTCCTCCTAAGTGGCACACTCTGCCAGCGTAAGCCACGCCATGTCCTCCCGGCAGTCGACGCAGTGGTGACACCGGGCATCTGACTGCCTGTTTATGCGATACAGTTACTTTCCGAAACACCCATGCCCCGAAAGTACCTGCGTCACCCAAAACGACAGGGAGCCGTGCCTCCTCCCGAGCCAGAGGTCGAGCACCAGCCGGACTGCCTCGATGGTGACGAGGCCGGCGGTAGGGCGTGAGAGCCTGTCCCGCCATTCCACTACCAGGACCTCACGAAGCTGCGAGTGATGCTGCTCCATATGGCGCTGCATCGGCCACTCGCCCCGTACCCGCGCTTCCTCGCTCCACCGATACAGTGACGCGAACCTCTAGGTTTCAGGGTGGTGATCCGGCCACTGCACAAGCCGCCTCGTAGGAGATCGTGCGGCACCCTCTTACCTCCTACCTCCCGTTCTGACGGCCATTGCTCTCTGCGGCTTTCGCAGAACAGAGATGCTACCGGCCGTCAAGTCAGCCGCACCGAACGTGGCCCCGTAAAGGCGCCCCAGCCGCACCCAACAATTTGGACGCCAGCCGCCGAAAGTTGGGGCCGAAATCCCACCGGCTGTCGAGCACCAGTCCCAGGTACTTCATGGTGAGCTCGACAGCGATTCGAACCCCCCGACCACTATGTGTGATCCGGGCGGTGGCGCCCGCCGGAGACCATGAAATACAATGGCCTCCAACTTGTTGAGGGCCACCTCCATGCCTAGGCGCCGCATGCGGCTCACCACCTGTGAGACTGCAGACGTCGCCAGCAACGATGCCTCCCTGTACGAATTCCCCCGGCTGTGACCAGCATGTCGTCCGCGTAACACGTCAGGTCTACGCCCGGTTGGAAATCGCCCTCAGCACCCAGTCGTACCCAATGTTCCACAGGAGCGGCCCTACTACCGAGCCCTGCGGAACACCGCACGACATGTGGCGCTGATTTTCGCCAACACGTCCCATGTAGGTAACATAAGCCAGACAAGGCTCAACGATGCGGCGGAGGTAGAGAGGCACCCGATGATACCGAAGTGCCTCCCGAATACAACTGCCAGGGCAGGGTGTTGAAGGCGTTGGAGATGTCCAAGGACACCGCCACCACCACCCCACCTCGAAAAATCGTTTCCTTCGCCAGGTTTACTGCATCCTCCGCTCTTAACCCCAAAACCGTATTGGTGTTCCGACTATAATCTATTTAGTTATACGAGTAATCGTTTTTAACGTTAACGACGTTAAAAAGTTGTTCACAACTTTCTCAAGAATTTTTGCGAGCGCTGTCTGCAGGCTATAGTTTGAAGGGAATTTTGGATATCCACTTTCATTTCGGTCTTTATATTAACAATATTTTTACAATCAGGCACTTTATCTGTACTAAGGCTTTGTTGCACAGAAAGGCAATCAGTCTGACTAGAGCATGTGAACATTGTTTTAAACAGGTGTTATTAATGCCATCATAATCTGTCGCTGACGCCGTTTGAAGAAGGGAGTTTATTGAAAATATTTTTCATTCATCAGTCGAACTACGAAAAAAAGAGTTTGGGTCAGTGTTTACAGCACTGTACGAGCCAATAATGCTCATACAGCAAAAGTGCGTCTATTAAAGTGCTGCACGATATTAATTAAATCAGTCGTAACTAAAACACCGACACACACTAATTTGTGTGTTGACGTAAATCCACATTAATTGAGGCTAAGGTTACTAGCAGCAACCTAAAACTGTGTCCATAATAAATATTAGGAACTTAGCAGTGGTTTGGTGTTAAACTAACTTCTACAACTACTGGGTTACCCGTCAACGACGAGAAAACCCCAACAAGCACTGTATTCGTTGTTACGGGCCAAGTCAGGTCCAGTTAAGCCTACGAGTAATAGACTGAGTGTTATGGCTGCAAGGTTTTTGCCAGTTGAGAAATACTCGGTGACTCTATTCAATGTGGGAATGCGGGGGTCGTGCAGTTCATGGCCTTTTACGGAGCATCGGTGTGGGCCCGTTCTTTGAGGCGCCGATCAGCCCGCCGGTTGAACGCGTCCCAAAGAAAGGGGATACCGCACGTCCCGGGGATACCGCACGATTTCCTGCGAGGCGGCAAGTGTCCTTGCCGGATTGCTGCCATGGAATCTGGAGGCAAAAGCCCTCGCACACGTATAGGAGTGGTGCGAGGAAGCAAAACGCCAGGGTGTAACTCCGCTGCCTCGAGAAATCACGGTACAGCGGACAGAGCTCCGGCGAGATCACATGGCGACATGGAGGGTGCGATTGTCGCAACCCAGCGTTGGGCACGCCACAATAGCGGCGATAAGTCCCCTCTTTCAGTAGTAGTTGGAGAGGCGCCACGGCGTCCTCACCTTCCGCCTGACACAGGTCCTCACCGGACACGGTTTTTCTGGGAGGTTCCTGTTTCGCATAAGGCGGGAGGAAACGCCCGGGTAACACTATTGTGTGCATCGCCCGGAGGACACGGTGGAGCATACGTTGGATGTCGTCGCGGAGGCGATCGGCGTCGGCGATCTCTCGAGTCCCGCCCTGATCCAGGTCATGGTACGAAACGAAAGGGTATGAGAAGCCGTCACCTCCTTCTGTGAAGCAGGAGGAGCTCGCGAAGGAGGTGGCGGAGCGCGTGGGGGAGAAAACCTTGCGCCCTCACACTCCTAGTCGCCGCAGGAGACGCCCTGGGCGTCGGGAATCGCAAGCGGATTCCCGGCCACCTTGACGCGGGCGAGCGGACGGTGAGACCAGGACCGGGTCGACGGCGCGTCGCCTCCACGCGCGCCTCAAAGAAATGTCGGCACCGAATGATGGGGTCCGATAGGGCCGATGTCTACCAGGGTCGCGGGTTGTTCGAAACAGGTACCGTGATTGAAGGAACACGGGTGGGTTTATGTGCATTAAGTCACGTCGTCTTAAGAGCGCTATTACAAAATCGAAGTGCTTAGTTTTAGGTAAATTTACGGGCGTGCGGCAGCGGATGCGTACGTGTGCGTCTGGTGAAGAACGCTACGCACACATGCAAACCGCTACGCGTCGGACGCCAGGATCAAACCAACATGAGCCTTTGCCACTTTCTTTTCGAAATAAATTAAATTACTGTTGTGTGTGTTGTGTTGTATTCGTGAAATATGATTTGTACCGATGAATGTTATCATCTCGAAAGATATATATCGATCTTATCCTATTGACTTACAATAGGGTCATAAAAATGTCTTGATAATGGCATCTCGCAGGTCAACCTATGAGGTTGTCGTCTGCTTAAACGGACTTGCCTGTGGTTGCCCTAATAAATTAAGGCCTCCAGCCAGGACTTAAACTTAAATACTAACTAAAAACTAGGCGACTACACGCTAAGGGCACCCCCTGTGGGGTACGGACCTCGGCTTAGGGCGTCGCTGGAAGAGGGCAGCAAGGGACTAGCTGGATCAGGATTTGAGTGATTTAGGGACGAATTTAAAGCTACAGGCTCAGCGGCGCGGGCTGGCTCGAGCAAGGGTCGGGAGGGGTGTGGATTTGGGCGTCGCGGCGGGCCTCGGCGGCGAGGACGGTAGGACGGCGATCGGGTTTTGCGCTTGTGTAAAGTGCTGGTGGCCTTACTGCTCTCCTGGAGGAGGGTAGTGGCGTCATCGTGGTCGATTAAAGTATGCCTTGGTCGGCGAATACTGCTAATGCGAGAGGGAGTAAATAAAGCTAGAGACCGCGCGTCCTGAGATTTATAGCATTGAATATAACAATTGTTTAAAAATATAATTTAACTTTTAAATTGATTTATTTTTTGTTTGAATTTGGGTCATATATTCATCGATAAAAATATAATTTCCGACGAAAAATTATCAATAACTCTCTGTTTTACGGAATTATTTTTGGTGTATTACTGTATAAAACAAAATAAAGTGAATTGATCATTCCAAAGTACAAAATACCGTTGTACCATGGACATTTTTGTAAATAATTGAATTCTTATATATTTGAAGTAACAAAGCATCAAAAGATATCCAAAAGTAAAATTTTATGAAACATCCTTAGCAGAGACAAGGTTTTTACTGATTTATGGAAATAAATTGAGAAATTTATTTAAAACACTCCCAAGAGAAATAATCAATCTTTCTTGGGCACTTTTTTATTTATTTATTTTGTAGGTATATTATACCTTAATCACACATACAAAACTCGAACCAAACGCACAAATACAAGAAAAATTGCGAAAGCTCTCTTAAGCACTTCAGGAAGTTTCTGGTTATCCATGGCTTGATAATATCCTCTGAGCCATGGCAGACATGGTAAGTGGTGTGTTGTTTAATTTTAACAAATAATGTCTTGGCCAATTTTTGGAATACAGTGGTAACATTGGTCTGTTCAAGAAGCCAGTTGCTAGGCGAAAAAAGCAACCAGCTCAAAAGAACAGAGAAATGATCAAAATTCTTTTTGATTCTGCGTATATTTTGCGTAGCTGCCATGGCATCTTCTTAGACTTAACCAAAGCTTTTGACATGGTCTCTGTCCCTCGACTTATTTCAAAGCTGGAAAGCTTACGAGTGCGTGGAGTAACTCTTAAATTATTAAAAGACTACCTCTGCGATAAATCCCAGTGTGTTCTCATTGATTCAGTCTCCAGTTCATATGTAAAGTTCGCCTATGGCATCCCACCAGGTAGTATATTAGGACCCACGTTTTTCAAAACATACGTCAATGATTAATGCAAGCTTTCCATCCCTAATTGCGAAATTTTCTCTTATGCAAACGATACTGCACTTTTAGTGTTTGACAAAGACTGGGAACAAGCCAGAGATAGAGCAGAATACTCGTACTCGGTTGATAATGGAATGGCTGTCAACTAACTTGGTGAAGTTGAATTTAGATAAGACGAAACTTATCAGGTTCAGTCCCACATTCAGTAACCCCACCCCACTGATCAGTTATATTCTGAGGCCGAAGTTCTCATAGTAAGGCAACTATATGTACTTCGTTCAGTCCTGCGGAGGCACGCCAGCCGTTTCCCTATATGTAACACAAACCCCTGTCGTTTTGCATTTATTTCCATAGTGTAATGTCGTGCGGCATTTCGCCACAGCGAAATTCAAGCTATATTTAACGAGCCATTCGAGCAATTAAAAACCTAAGTTGTAGGCATTCACTGAGGGATCAATTTAAGTAAATTTACATAATGACAGTCGCATCTCAATATGTATATGAGAACCTGCTTTAACTATTCCATAAACAAATTTAAATCATTTATTAAACATAAACTCTGTCAAAAAGGTTTAAAATTACTTGGATGACAAAAAGGCATGGGATTTATTAAGTTACTCCAATGTACCTTCAAGTAACGAACTATTTTATACTAAATGCTGTAGAATTTATATTGTCATTTTTGTCTTTATTGGTTTATGTGACATAACTAATGATATTTTTGATGATACTTATAGATAAATTGACTGTGAATGTTTCATTCACAGTCAATTTATCCAGTTCATATGTTCATTTAAACTGCCAGACAGTTTTAAGTATTTTGCACTTAAACGGCCTACGCAAATGTCCTACAGATCTGGTAGCGTCGTGTGACAGGTCGTTGTGCTCCCTAAAAAAGGATTGAGCTACACGATAACTGATGCATGCATGTCGTCTGTTGGGACGCGACAACTCAAAGCTGCAATGGCTCTATCTTCAAAAAGTCCTTCCAGACATGGCACTGCATTGTTAGGCTCACATAAAATCCTAACAATGTAATGTTTGGAGTTTAAAATTAAATGAGATCATGACGTCTGAGTTTGTTTCGTAATTTATTTTCAGGGATCAGTCAGCTGGGGCTGATGAGGCGGCCACCATCTAGTTTTAAAATATTAACCAACAAAATATTGCCGTGTAAAAGTCTTTTAAAAGATCTACTCACAGAAATAAACATTTTATTTTATTTCAATATGATTGTACTCGTATCAGGAAATTTGTCCATGCCAAACTAAAACGAACGACAAAATAATGTCATCCATGAAAAAAAAAAACACAACTAAATCAAAAATATTACCTTTTAAAGAAATCCAGTGATAGCTATGGGTTGAACTGAATATCGAAGTGAAACGCAGCGTTTTGGCTTTTGACATGTTCGACACGTTTTTTTCCACGTATTTTTCATTGAGGGAACTGTGCGGCTACTATTTTGCCCACGTGCAAAAGCATAGAATTGAGGATCGCATAATCGAATTTAATAATAAATCACAAATCTGTTGTTTATATTTAGACAAGTATATTGTAGGTAGACAAAATATTTGAAACTCGAAAAAAAAATTTGAAAAACAATTTGGAAAATTGATCTTAAGGTACTTTTGAAAGAAAACAGTTTTTTTAAATGGTTATGAATTAAAAGTTAGCGAGAGAGAAGAAGTACCCAAAAAAAATTTTTACGTAGACGAATTTAAACATTTCCAAATCGTAGCAAAATACGTAGCGTATGTGCGTAGCAACGGCGTAGCGTCGTAGTCGCTAATTTCTGGGATCGCACAGGCTGAGTCTGTAATCCGGGCTGGATTCATCAGTTGGAATATAGTCTGGTGACCACCAATTGTCACGAGAGCTATTACGTTGTCTAATATCCAGTCAAACAAGGATGGTATTGGTTCATTTCATTAGTATACAGTGTGATTGTAACAATTACAAAATCCAGGTAAAATTACTTCAGTATTATCATCAGTACAGAACATTCCTTATACATAGCATATTAAAAAAAAACACTACAAAGTGAAAAATAACTTTCAGTATATGCTAAGTGGAAAAATACCCACTCTGAGGGTAAGTAATATATGATATAATTACAAAATCTCCAATATTTACAAGATTTAAAAACTGAATCTATAATTTTTATTTTATATAATGAACAGTTAATATAATAAACGATTGACATCATTTTAAAATAACTATTTTTTTTAGGCATAACCTACATTGAATACATAACCATTAGATATACCACTCATACTATTCTTCCGCGACCCCGACTGGTGACAGCTCGCCTCGGGAGTGAGGTATTTGACTCCCCACGCAACGTCTAATAGGGGCGCGCGTGGAACACTATGCGCCGCGACCTCGGGTCCTGATGTGAAACGACAGGAAGCCGTGCCTCCTCCCGAGCCAGAGGTCGAGCACCGGCCGGACGCCTCGATGGTGACGAGGCGGTAGGGCACAGAAGCTTGTCCCGCCATTTAGCCTGACGGAGCTCGGACCGACGCAGCGTGATCTGCCGCTGTATCAGTACCACGCCCCGCGTCCGCACCTCCTCACGCCAATGATGCAGTGACGCGAGGGCTTTTGCTTCCAGATCCCACGGCGGGGATCCGGTGCGCAAGCCGCGTCGTAGGAGATCGTGCGATATCCTCTGATGACTCTGACGGCCATCGCCCTCTGCGGTACTCGCAATACTCGCGATACTGCGGGCAGTCAGGTCAGTTTCTGACCTTTCCTAACCTAAATGATTCACCAACGGTAGAGGGGATCTGGCTTCTAACCTAACCTATCAGAGCCGGATTGCTCTGATAGCACACACACACACACACACACACACACACAGCATAATGTTGGTATCAATATATATTTTAAACGATAGACCTAATAACTTTCGATATAAACGTTACATCCAATAATGTTATACGACATAAGTTTTAGAGTAAGTTTATAAATGTTATATGTAAAGAAATTATATCAATAGTTGGTATATCTCACGTTTGTTATATCTTGTGAATGTTATTGAAATGAAAATATGCCAAAATAGCTATATATGATATTAGACGCACCCAATATAATGTATTTGGGACCAGCCCTGAATCATAACCTATTCTATAAATAAATATTTTCGATCCACAATTGCCGGAGACTTCACGTAACAAATATACGAAACAAAAACATAATGCCCTCCTCCTTTTGAAAGTCGGTTAAAATGGTTAATATTGTAGATGTATGTTGTTGCCTTTGCTAGACGCAGGTTTGATTTTTAATCTAATGTAGGTGTGTAAAAATTAAAAGCGATTTTCTTGTGAAACAAGTGTGTGATTTTCTTTTTCGATTGCAAGTTTAGTATAAGACCTTTAATAATTATATTACGAGCTCTAAAATATTATGTACCTAATAACATTAAATTGCAATCAATACAGTGGAAGAAATTCACTTTATAATGTTGCTCATTGTATGCTATAACAAATCAAACCAGCATCTTACAAAAGCCAAACATCACCTTTCACGACACAGCCAACGATAATTTCCTTTTTTTAATGACCACTAATCTTATTGCCGGCAGCGGCAAGTCAGTGCAGACTGCCAGTTTGATTTAATTCTGTTTTAATTCTGGCCTGAATCGCTGCTCCTGGGTAACAAAGTTAAGCTTCTTGCCTCTGGGTGGATAAACCGTGGATTTGCACGAAACGCGAAGCTAGTCTGCATTGCACCACTGCAGTTTATCGTTGGTTTTTCGAATCTAATATATTGTAACAGTATTTGTTTGTGGTTTTGTATGTCGCTATTTGGTCAGTTATTCGCATCGACACAAATGCGTTTGGTATTGTTAAAATGTGTTATTGTGTATGTTTATTTAGAATAAACAAGTTAGCTCTGTATTATTTTGAATGTGCATTCTAACTTGAGTAGGTACTTAGATGGTCTAAATCAGGGATCCCCAAACTATTTTGGACAAGTGACCCCTTTTCCAAAATGAACTGTTACCTCAGACACCCATGGCCAAATTACCTACTTTTAAGATCAACCCCCTTATTCATAAAGGTCCGCTAACTTAAAACAGCTGCTACAGAGTGTTATTTTTCATTCTGACTTAGGTCAATAGAAGAAGACAGAGTGAGAATTAGCAATGTTTTAAGTTAGCAGACTATTATGAATAAGGGGGCCTATCTTTAGTTTTTTCCTATTGATACAAAATACCTAGGTACTAAAGTACCAATTGGAAAACTTTGCACTTGGTTAAGTGAGTAAAGTTGACTTCAGTTTATCATCAAAATTTAACAAAATAAAAAGACATGCAATTCACTAAATATCTATATCAGTAATATAGGAAATTATATTTAAAAAGTATTAATTCGCAAACAGAAAATAAAACATTCAGTGTGATGGATGAACCTGGTGACTATCTACCAATCTAGCTACATCCGGTTCAATATTGGTGAGTTGCAGCCTTAAATCTCCACGTCCGTTGATTTTCAAACGGTTTCTTTGTTTCGTCAAAATGTTTGTTACCACACTGAAGCTTTTTTCAACTAGGTACGATGACGGAAAAGCGATAAGGTATTTTTCAGCAATGTTCCACAATTTAGGATACTGTGTTTCAATGTTGCGTTGCAACCAGAACTTCTGATAACCTTGGTTCAACTTCTGCTTAATCTCTTCGTCTGTGCTGATGGTAATCAACTCTTCTTGCATTATCACATTGGCTTCTTCTATGGCTGTGGTATTGTACGGATTTATTATCCATTGAGAAATTTGTAAATTTAAAAGATCCTCAAACCTCTCCGTAAAATCCTTGTGTAATGCGTCCAAGAGAGTGACATATAATAAAATGTCATCATCTTGAAGCATTTCTGGTAATTTTGACAAATGCAGAAACTGCGAATATTCTTTTCTGCCTAAGTTTTGTTTATAAAGGATTAGTTTACCCACGAATTATTGATATTATTGATTTTGTTTTAATCAAGTTAAGATCGTCACCCTGCAGCTGCAAATTAACTTTGTTGAACATTCCAAAGATATCAGTCAAGTAATAAATATCTGTTTTACAAATGTTCCGATTTTCTTTCAAATTCGGATTTTTTTCTTGTAAAAACTCCAACACAGATTCAAAAATGGCTGAAAATCTTTCCAAGCAAGAGCCTCTTGATAGCCAGCGAACTTCTGGGTGCAGAAGTAATCGAGTAAAGACTTCGTCGTTTTCCTCACATAGCTGAGCAAATAACCGAGAGTTCAAAGAATTGATTCGAATCTTGTTGATAGCATTTATTACATACTGTAAAGACTTATGCAATCTAGGACTCAGCTTTATTGCTACTAAATGCGGCCTGTGAATCACGCAGTGAATGACCAGTACATCAGGCAGTTGTCGCTTTAAGTGAGCTGTAAAACCACGATGACGACCAACCATAGACGGTGCACCATCAGTCGCAACAGTAACAATGTTCTTCCATGGAATAGCTTTGTCAGTAAAAAAATGTTCCACGGCCCGAAAAATCGATTCTCCTCTGGTATCTCTAAATATGTAGTAAAAAGCAGTTCTTGGCACATATTTTCATCTTTTATATATCGAATATATCCTAACAACAGAGCTTCATTGCCGGCCGGGTAATGTAGACTCGTCCAACTGGAGAGAGAATCTATTGGTCTGTAAGAACTTGCATAAAATGTTTTCCACATCGCGTCGCATCTCGTCTATTCGTCTCTGAACGGTGTTATTGCTCAAAGGTATTCTCTTTTAAAATACCATGTGCGGGTTTGTGCAATACATTGTTAAGGACATCCGCAATGGCTGATAAGATAAGCTGCTCTCCAATTGTGTGGGGTTTCCCCGGCTTCGCTATTAGTAAAGATATATTATCTTTACTAATAGTCTTTTATAGATGATGACGCAAACATCGATCTTATGGATGGCCTTTTGTCTAGTTTTTCTTTAAGTGCTTGAAAAAATGACAAGGGCTTACTTTTTTGTCAGCATGTACTCTTGATAAGTGGTCATCCATTTTTGAAGGCTTCATGGCATCGTTACTGAATACTTTTTCACGAGTCAATTCGCGCCTGAAAGACGTACGCTCGAACTCATTATCTTTCAAAAACTTGTCCACACTGACTTGCCGAGTTTTTCATCTTGTACGAACTTGAGGCTTTACATTACTACAACAATGCTATTTCCTATAAAAAGATTAATTATTCTTAGTACCTACACGTAACACAACATAAACAATACAGCACCTACCTACCTATCTTGAAAGAACTACCTATCTTTAAAAAAGACAAGCAAGCAAGCAAACAAGCGCAAGCAGTGACATCTAAGGGAGCATGGCGAACTTGCAAGAATGGCATGGCAAGAATTATATTTATTTATTTATATATACTCTATTGTACACCACAAAATGACACAACAAAAAAAAAAAAAAAAAACATACAATGGGCGGCCTTATCGCTTTTTAAGATCAATTGTCAAGGTCGCTAGCTAACCACATATTGCAATACAACTCATTAAAAACAGTGTAATGAGTAGATCATGTCAATAATAAATGAAGATTACTAAAAATAAAATAAACAATTATATGAACTCGTATACCCTGTCAGTAGGTAAGCTGATTCTGGAGAAAGTTGAATTGTCTTTATCTTTTTTTAACGTTCTGCATCGTTCTTACATGCATAATTTCCACATGACTGATGTTATCAATGTTTTGGAACCATATTTTGATTTAAGAGTGTACGGGGAGTTTCTTGCCCGTTCTTCTCCATCGGTACCTACAACGCTTTGGAATTGGCAACTAAAGTGCCTTAACGTGTTTCATTTCAAATACATGCTTTAAGTTTGAGTATAGAATATCATTGCAGGTTCAAGAAGAAAACAGTGAGTTCAATTTTAAAGAAAATAAAACAGCTAATAATCATTTACACTCGGTCCCAAAAAGGGTCAGTCACAAAAGTCCGAATATCTCCCGAACTATCGTAATGAAACGAATACTGTTCGATTGGGCATTTAATGATACAAAAAATGAATACATTGTAACTTATGTGTACTGTGAAGTACTTATGTGCTTCATTCTTATTCTCAAAATAAAAATATAACTAACGTAAGATTTTTTTTTCTGAAACTTAAATTTTTTGTAAGATATTTTTTAGTTTTTTTCATTACATGCATAATTTTAATACTTCGTATTGCCTCCTCGAGCTCTTCTTGCAGCTTCCAGGCGATTCGGTATGCTGATCACCTAATTTCGGAGCCGGTTCTGAGGAATGGCTTCCCATTCCTCCACCAGTGCTTGTCTGAGCTCGGGTAGCGTGATTGGTGGGGCCTTACGACGTTTTACGCAACGCTCAAGCTCGTCCCATGCATGCTCTATGGGGTTTAAATCAGGGCTTCGCGCTGGCCACTGCATCAGTTCGATACCGACCTCTCCGAGGTATTCATGTACAATTACGGCAGAATGGGGACGCATATTATCATGCATTAATATGCCATCCCGGTCCATCCTCGCCATGAAAGGTCCCACATGCTCATTCAGGATCTCCTCCACGTACCTCTCTGCATTCAGAGTGCTATTTTGAATTAGCACGAGCTCGGTGCGGGCCTCGGCAGAAATTCCAGCCCAAACAAGTACTGAGCCTCCGCCGCATGCCACTTTTTCCTCCACACATTCTTGATCAAAGCGATCCCCTGGTCTTCTGTACAACAACTGCCTACCATCTTGCTTGTAAAGCATGAATTTCGATTCGTTCGTGAACATTACCCTAGACCAATCGTCCAGTGTCCAGTGTTGGTGCTCGCGTACGTATTAAAGTGGTTTTTTAGACCAACTGCAGTTTGAAAACGATTTCGGAGCATTGTAGCCACCAGGTATCTGTCATCCCTGGCCGTTGTGCATCTTGACCTGCCATTTCCTGGTCTCCGAAGGTGCGATCCGGTCTCTCGGTTCCGCTGGACTACCCTCTGAACAGTCGACAAAGATACACCAATGTTTCTTGCGGTTTCAGGTTGGCTCCGCTCAAGTTTCAAGAAAGTCAGGATTCTGGTACATTCATCTAACGTGACTGCCATGCTCCACCTCACAGAATACTGATTATGCACGTGAAAGTCGTTCACAATTTTTTTTTGTGACAGAATGAAAATGGAAAGAAACTATAATGACATAAAATAAAGCAAAAATTTTGTTTTCAAAAATTTCCATTTTTCAAATTTTGTTTTTATGTAAATAAGTTTCATTCATCAGCCAGTATAAAAAGTATGTAATAAGAAGCGCAAATAAATAGCCTTTATTCTGTTGTTTTTTTCATTGATCTAACTCTTACAGTTTTGTAGATATTCGAACTTATGAGACTGACCCGTTATTTTTGGAACCGAGTGTAGTTAAAAAAGCTGTATTGTAGAAGATATTTGCCTTTAAAAAATAACTTTTAATTATCATGCCTCACATAAATCATGTAAAAATCCATAGTCCATAGTTGCTAGAAGTTAACTAGAATAATATAATAAAATATTTACATTTACCTTGACCATGATCTTATAAACTGTGGCCACCATTGCATGTTCTGAGCACAGTTGAGCTCTTCTTTTGCCTAAAATTTGTCGTTTGAGATATAAAAAATATGTCACTTTGTGTTTTCTAAAGATTTCGCTCACGGCTCCTTTCATTTTTTTATCTATGACTAGAATATACATCATTGGCTTGAAAAAAAAAAAAACATCCTGTGTTGATCGGGCAGCGAGCAATCGGACATTTTCCAGGAAATACTTTTTAGAGCACGGCTGAAAAGAGAATTGTGAATTTAAAAATGCACGTTCTTTTACCTTATAGAACGCAGTTGGTGTTCGATACTGGAAATAGACTTTTTGATATGATATCTCGATTTTATACCTTTTCAAGTCTACACTGACCGTTACAAAGGCATTAAAGTTTCAACGAACTGTTTTGTTACTTGAATCGTGTAATGTAAATTCTATTTTACTTACATCTGCAACACAGCCGATGTGATGATTATAGTGCACAAGTGTGTGCGCAGACAGGTGCACTCTCCCTTCCGACACTATCATAGTCCGATGGGACGGCACGCAATCCGACACGACCGGTGAGAGACCAGGCGCAGGGTCAACGGTTTTTTTTTTGGGAAATCATCAAATGACTCTGCTCTGGGTGGTGCTGGAGGGCGTGTCAGACATTTACTGACTAAAACCCACCCGTGTTCCTTCAGTTGCATGTGCCAGGGTCACGGTATCTCTTTCGAACAACCCGCGACCCTGGCAGGCATCAGCCCTAACGGACCGCGACAATTACTGCTGAAATCTTTTTGAGGCGACGAGCTTCCCATTACTCCTGGCGATTCCCGACGCCCAGTGCTACTTCTGTGGTGAATAGGGGCGTGAGGGTGCAAGGTTTGTCTCTCCCTCATGCACTCCACCTCCTCCTTCGCGAGTATTACTGCTTCGCAGAAGGAAGTTACGGGGCTTCCCATATACTCTGGCTCCGTACCGTGGCCTAGATCGACGCCATCGATCACCTGCGCGAGGACCACCCAAGCTGGGCAGATCTCCACCGTATGCTCAACCGTGTCCTCAGGACGACAGACATCCAAACTCCGGACTGTTATTGAGAAATTCCTTATGGAAAAACCCAATAACACTTTGCCCGACCTGCAATCAAATCCAGGACCTCACGCTCAGCAGTCGCACTTGGGACCACGAGACCAACGAAGCAGTTAAGATGGCTATAATTTTGTGTTAACTAAAATTTAGAGTTTCTAAACGATTCAAGATCAGAAGTGCTATTCTGTAAAAATCTTACCATGAAAACTCAGATGAAGTGTGCGTGAGCTGTCAATAGTGTCAATCTCTAGCATCAAGTAGAATGACAGCTTACTTCACCTAAGTTTTCACGGCGGTACTATTCTGTCAAAATAGTACCACAGGAGATATTAACTATTCGAGAAGTCTTTGCTATTCCATTGGCACCCAAATATTGTAATCCTCTCTAATAATAATAACTACAAAGATAAAAATACAGGTCTTGGATTAAAATTAATACGTTTGATGTGTATCGAAGTGATTTCGTGCGTTGAGTTTCGTTCCGTAGTGGGTTTTTACGATTTGCTCATTTAATCAATTAATAAAAATGTTGTTGAGTGTACTGTAAGAATTCGCATTATACTCACGTCAACTCAACTCAACTCAAAGCATTTATTTCAAATAAACCAATTACAGGCACTTTTGAATTGTCAAGGTCGGTCGGTCAGAAAAATGAAGCTAGTTGCCCATTCCAAAGCGTAGTAGGTACCTATGGAGAAGAACGGGCAAGAAACTCCACGGACACTCTTTTAAATCAAATTATGTTTACAATAGATTGGTTACATCATTCATGTTGAAATTATGCATGTGAGAACGATGCAGAACGTTAAAAGCGTCCGTTATTTATATGAAAACAATTCGAAAATAAAATTTAATTAAAATACGCCGTGGCAGCTAAGAGATGACCAGTCTCAACTGACGGCGCCCGTTCACGAACATGACGCATGGATTAGCACCATTCAACTCAACCATTTTGAAGGGAGCTAAATGATCCAACACACGCGCCACCATCAGCGAAACATTAAAGTGAGCATGACATACTCTCAGCCGCCAGGACACATTCAAGTCAATGAAAGACGTACCCTGTAAATGGTAGCTTTAAAGCATGTACATAGTACTCACATATGGCATATAGCAATTATACAGTACTAAAAAAAGTTGAGTTTATACAATGCAAAGATTCTTGTTTTTAATCTTCAGCAGCTCCAACAGTATTTTTAAATGCTAATCAATTAGTTGATGCGTCCTTGAGGAGCAGGACCAGCGATTAGCCAAGCATTTTTATCAGCAATGTAATACCCTAACTTATAATATGCTCGGCTGCATAGTGTGCGTTTTATACAAGATTTAAATTTGGTTTCATTCAGTTGATGTATGTGGGGAGGTATTTTATTGTAACATCTTAAACAGTACCCCATGAAAGATAAGTCTACTTTAGCCAGCCTGAAACCTGGTTGAACTAATTGGTCCCTATTTCTAGTGATATAATTGTGTCTTTCACCTCTTTTACTAAAAAGATGTAGATTTTTCCTTACGTATATCGTCATAGATATATTGACAAGGTACCGTCATGATGTTAATATCTTTGAACAATTCCCTTAGAGAGTCGCGCCTGCGGAGGCCATATATGGCTCTGATGGCTCTTTTCTGCAGAATGAAAATGGACTCGATGTCTGCAGCCCGTCCCCATAGTAAAATACCGTACGACATAATACTATGAAAGTAACTAAAATAGACTAGTCTCGCGGTATCTACATCAGTAAATTGACGGATTTTTCTCACAGCATATGCTGCTGAACTTAGCCGTCCTGCAAGGGATGTTAAATGAGGACCCCATTGAAGCTTTGAATCGAGCGTGATCCCCAGGAAAACAGTTTTATCGACGAATTCTAGTTTCTCTTGATTCAATACTATCTCCCAATTAGTACTTTTGACATTTGGTAAAGAAAATCTTATGCACTTAGTTTTTTTCCCATTTAATACCAAATTATTAGCAGTGAACCAATTTTGGATCTGCAGTAAGGCGTTATTCACGTCGTCAAGATTTAATGCACGCCTATTAATTTTAAAAATTAACGAAGTATCGACAGCAAATAACACCATATGTGGTTGGGTTTTAAACAAATGAGGTAGATCATTAATATAAACTAAAAAGAGGAAAGGACCCAATATCGAGCCTTGTGGTACACCCATTTTTACTTTTAGACCGAGTGAATTGACACCGTTTATTTGGACTTGCTGTTGTCTATCATTCAAATAAGATTTTACTAAACTGAGCGCAAGTTTTCCAAGTCCGTAATGTTCAAGTTTTAAGTGCAAGGTTTCGTGGTCGACGCAATCAAATGCCTTGGAGAGGTCACAAAAGATTCCTATGGCGTCTTGAGCCTCTTCCCACGCTGTAAATATGTGTTTTAATAAGGTGACACCGGCGTCAGTCGTACAACGTCCCTTTGTGAAACCATACTGTTGACCGTGTAAGATATTATTGGTGTCGAAATGATTTAACATTTGATGCAGCATTACCTTTTCAAACACCTTGCTGAAAACCGGCAACACGGATACGGGTCTATAATTATTGGTATCTTTACTGTCCCCGGATTTGAAAAGTGGTATTACCTTACTGTATTTCATTAGATCCGGGAATACTCCTTGATCCACACACAAATTAAATATTAAAGCCAGGTATGGCGCTATAGTCTCAATAATGGAGGTACAAACTTTAACAGACATTCCCCATAGATCTTCTGTTAGTTTGATCTTGATTTGCTTGAAAGCTTTCACTACTATTATGGGGTTTATATGCTTGAATTTAAATTCAATCTGGCAAGATGAAGTATTTGCTTTTAATAAGTCAATAGAACGCAGGGGCGAGGAGTTTAAGATTTCAGTCGTTTTAAGTGGGATACTGGTAAAGAAATTAACAAATTCTTGAGCAACTTCTTTGTTAGTGCTCACGAGACCACTTGAAGTCTGAAGTGTGAAATCATTATTGTGTCTTTTATTCCTGTTGGTTTCGTCATTGATAATTTTCCAAACCGTCTTTATTTTATTATCGGCTGTTTTGATCTTGTTGCTAATGTACAAGGCTTTAGCTACCTTGCAGGTCTTTTTAAAAGTTTTAGAGTAATTAGCAACGTATTTATTAAACGTTTCAGAGTTAATATAAGGCTTAAGGCCATACAACTCAAACAGTTTTTCCCTACTTTTCCTAATACCTTTAGTTGCCCAGTCACTGAACAAAAAATTGGGGCAAATTGTTTTTGTTTTTTTCTTTAAAGTATTATTGAACTCGGTGCTCACTACCGAAAAAAAATCCTCATATAATTCGTTTACGTTGTTTCTAATATGGCCCGGTATACTTAACTTACAAATTAAGTTATTATTAAATCTATTTAGATTGCTGTGCGTTATTTGTCTAGATTGTATCTGAATTTTTTGTAAAGGTGTGTTTGACTTGAAGGCAACGGTTTGACCACTGTGATCAGAAGGGAGATAATTTACAATGGCTTTATGTAAATAGTCGCAGCAACAAAAAATATTATCAATGCATGTAGCAGAATTTGTAGTTATGCGGGTGGGTTCTGAAAACACATTTGACAAATTGAATGATTTAAAGAGACTTAATAATCGGCTGCTATTTGAACTATTCTCTAAGATATTAATATTGAAGTCACCACAGATAATTAGCGATTTTTTACCAGTTGCCAGTTTTGCTAGAACATCTTCCATTACTGACTCAAATACGGAGTAGTTTTGATAATTTGGGGGTCTGTAAACGCACACTATAACATGCTTATCTAGCTCAACACAGGACAGTTCAATGCTATGTTCAACCGAAAGATCAACTATATCTTTACGAGTCTTAGATTTAATAGACTTTTTAACTAAGATTAGTGAACCCCCACGCAGCATAGATTTTCGGTTAAAACAACTGCCCACATTATAATTTTCATAATTAATTAGCATTTCATAATCTTTCAACCAATGTTCAGTTAAACAAATAATTTCAAACATGGTATTTTCTAAAAATAGTTCTATTTCTAACTGTTTCGAAGAAAAACCTTGAATATTTTGATGAAATATTGTCAAGGAATTCTCTTTAGTACCTTTTTTGCACTTAACTAATTGCGAGCAAGAAGACACCTTGTTGTTGGTAGGTATAACTGTATTGTTACTGGTATCTTCTGTTGTCTTACTATCTAGTTTAAAGTAACATCCAGAGTGAGCTCCAAGACTCCCATGCCATCACCAGGCAATGAGATCCTACTACTTGTGGGCCCCACATTTGGACAAGAATTTGCCATAGTGACACATGGATCCTCCTTCGTACAATTATTGTAAACAGATATAGCATTAGTGCTACAGTTACTTGAGGTGACCACCTGTACATTAGAATTACTACTAATATTTGCGGTGTTAATAATATAATTAGACTTCGACATACTGTTTATGTCTGAGTTTATAATATTAGCTAATAGCCTCGCTATTTTATGTCTAAACCTAATGGGCAGATACACTGTATTCTTTGTCGATTTTAACTTTTCAACAAAAATGTTGGTGTCAAAAAACGTGCATTTCTAAGCTCAGATTAGGAGAGCTATGTATTCACTGTATAGTCACCGTGGTCGCCTGTTTTGTCGCTGTAGTGTGTTTACTGCTCGTCTTCATGGAATAAGACTTTTGGCCTCAGGACGTGGTGTTCCGACAAGTACCACAGGACAGTGAGCCCAGGCACATATTATTATAACATAATCAGTCTATAATGTTCCCACTGCTGGGTCACTGGCCTCGTCTCAGTGAGAGGGAACGGACTACAATTCACCACGCGAACCCAGTGCGGGTTAGCAGATGTCACATGTCTTCGAATTTTTGGTTCTAGGACCTGCCGGTTTCCACACGATGTTTTCCTTTACTGTTTTGAGAGCATTGGTGATGAAATAATTTACACAAATTAAAGCGACTGCATGGGTTCGATCCCATGACCTACAACTCGTAAGTCGGAGCCATTACCCCTGGGCTACTCGTACCGCACATATAGCGATAGGTAATTTAGAAGTGAATCAAGTAACATTTTACAAAACTATTTTATTGCACAAATGCGTGCCTTTTTTTTTTGTTGGTGGGAAATCATCAAATGACTGCCCCCGCTCTGGGTGGAGCGGGAGGGCGTGTCAGACTTTTACTGACTATAACTCACCCGTGTTCCTTCAGTTGCCTGTGCCAGGGCCACGGTTATCTCTAAGGACCTGTGTCAGGCGGAAGGTGAGGACGCCGTGGCGCCTCTCCAACCACTCCTCAAAGAGGGGACTTACCGCCGCTATTGTGGCGTGCCCAGCACTGGGTTGGGACAATCGCACCCTCTATGTCGTCATGAGATCCCGCCGGAGCTGCTGGACGGCCATGACCCTTTCAACCGTCGGGCTGGTCGGCGCCTCAAAGAACGCGCCCACACCGGAGCTCCGTAAAGGGCCATGGACCGCACGACCCCCGAGTGTCGCTAGCTCGGCCGCCACCTGGTGTGACCTCCCCCTTTTTTTTTTTTTTTTTGTTCCCGGGGTGGAAAATCCTCATGGATGTCCTCCGCCCTGGGGCGGGCGGAGGGGTCTGTCAGACTCTTACTGACTAAAAACCACCCCGGTGTTCCATCTCACACCTACGCCGGGGTCGCGGGAACACATAATTCGTCCGCATCCCCGGCTGGTGCCGGCCCGCTTGCGCGGGCCCCGTCTTGGGCGGGGGGAGTGAGGTGTACTCCCCCCGCAACGTCTGTGAGCGGCGCGCACGGAACACTATGCGCGCCGCCTACTCGGGTCCTGATGTTGGGGGGCGACGGATGTCCCCGAATCCGTCACCCCTGAACCCATTTAGGGGGGCTGGAAGAGGGCGTTGTCCGCCCTCCGCCTGCGCCCGGTGCGCCTGCTGCGGATTGGGAGAGTGGACGAGATCTCTCTCTCCCTTTCCGCAGCCTCCTTCTGCGAGATGACTGTTTCGCAGAAGGAAACCGCCGCGTCCCAGGACTCGGCGCTGCCAACCATCGAACTCACTACGGTCGGCAGCGACAGGTCACTGCCTACTTCTGAGATGAGGGCACGGCGCGGCTCCTCCCAAGCGGCACACTCTGCCAGCGTATGCCACGCCGTGTCCTCCCGGCAGTCGACGCAGTGGTGACACCGAGCGTCCGGGTCCCTGTTAATGCGACACAGGTACTTCCCGAAGCAACCATGCCCCGAGAGCACCTGCGTCGCCCGAAACGACAGGGAGCCGTGCCTCCTCCCGAGCCAGAGGTCGAGCACTGGCCGGACCGCCTCGATGGTGACGGCGGTAGGGCGTGAAAGCCTGTCCCGCCATTCCGCCACCAGGACCTCGCGAAGCTGCGACCGACGCTGCTCCATATGGCGCTGCATCGGCCGCTCGCCCCGCGCCCTCGCTTCCTCGCGCCACCAATAAAGTGACGCGAGCACCTTCGCGTCTAGGTCCCATGGCGGGGATCCGGCCAGTGCACAAGCCGCCTCGTAGGAGATCGTGCGATACCCCCTTATGACTCTGACGGCCATTGCTCTCTGCGGCTTTCGCAGCACAGAGATGCTGGCGGCCGTCAGGTCAGCCGCCCAGATCGGGGCCCCGTAAAGGGCCATCGATCGCACGATCCCCACGTAGAGCCGCCTACAAGCGGCGCTCGGGCCCCCCAAATTGGTAAGCAGCGTTGCCAGCGCCCCGGCCGCGCCCAACAACTTGGGCGCCAGCCGCCGGAAGTGGGGTCCGAAGTCCCACCGGCTGTCGAGCACCAATCCCAGATATTCCCAGTTATATTATTATATCGCCGGGGACCATGAAACACCATGGCCTCCGACTTGTTGAGAGCCACCTCCAGGCCGAGGCGCCGTATGCGGCTCACCGTCAGTGAGACCGCCGCCGTCGCGAGCAACGCTGCCTCCCTGTGCGAACTCCCCCGGGCCGTGACCAGCGTGTCGTCCGCGTAACACGTCAGGTCCGCGCCCGGCGGGAGCTCGCCCCTCAGCACCCAGTCGTACCCGATGTTCCACAGGAGCGGTCCCACTACCGATCCCTGTGGAACACCGCACGACACTTGGCGCTGGTTTCCGCCATCACGTCCCATGTACGTGACACACCTCCCCGCCAGATAAGCCCCAACGATGCGGCGGAGGTAGAGAGGCACCCGATGATAACGCAGTGCCTCCCGTATGCAGCTCCAGGGCAGGGTGTTGAAGGCGTTGGAGATGTCCAAGGACACCGCCACCACCACCCCGCCCCGGGACACTGTTTCCTCCGCCAGGACTCTCACCCTCGACACAGCGTGGATGGTAGAGCGCCCATGCCGAAAGCCGAACTGGCTCTCGTCCAGGTCCGGCCCCTGCACAAGTGGCCGACGAGGCGGGCTGCGAGTATGCGCTCGAACAGCTTGCCCACCCCGTCGAGCAGCACTATGGGCCGGTACGCAGACGGCGAGTCGGCAGGGCGCCCCGCCTTCCTGAGCAGGACCAAGCGACCTGTTTTTCACAAAGTGGGAAACTGGCCCCGCTCAAGGCACGCTGTGAAGAGTCCTCTTAGCTGGGGCTCAAGCTCTTTCAGAGCGAGGGCTAGGGTGTGACCTCCCCTGTGCCAGGACCAGCGTGTCCTCAGCGTAGCAAACCACGCTGACGCCACCAGGGAGGTCGGCGCGCAACACCCAGTCTTAACCGATATCCCACAGAAGCGGCCCCAGGACCGGTCCCTGTGGGACACCGCACGACATCTCTCGCCGGTTGCACTCTCCTCGGTGACCGGGGTAGATGACGGCCCTGTCCGTCAAGTAGGTCTCGACCACACTACAGAGGTAGGTCGGCATCCGGTGATACCGCAATGCCTCCCTGATGCAACTCCAGGACAGGGTATTGAAGGCATTGGCAATATCTAGAGACACCACCAAGACGATCCCACCCCGGGCCACAGCATCTCCCGTCGTGAGGGCTCGCACGCGCATGATGGCGTCCACCGTAGAAACCAAACTGGCCAAAACAAATGCATGCCTAAAGGTATCAAGAGATCCTTGCAGTACCTACATACCTACACACTTACATCAGGCTTTTCTCTTACATTACTAACTTCGTGAAGCGCCCTGGTCACCTTACAAGTAAACAGTAATTCGCGAAGCATACTTACACACTCTGTTGCATTTCTCGTCATGTTTATTTGTACAAACCAGAGCGTGTCGTTCTTTAATTAAAATGTATCTTAATACCCTCTCACGAGTACTCACTCTCTATGGTAGGGCCATTTAGGTGCATAGCAATCACTCGACTCTAATAACGTGTCTCCATTTCCGTTGCACTGATGAAAGCACCCAAACGGATTTCTGAACGCGACCTCTTTACGTTCGCTAACTTGTTTATGGTACTCCATTCAACCTCTTTGTATCCGAGACTCTTTTGAGAAAATATTTAGCGGGAAGAGCGTTAATGGCGGACGTTTTGGCGCCAATTCGGTGGAACGATTGGCGTGTTGATGTTTGTAAATTCAAATTTCGAATTTATATAAAGAAATTCGTGGTCGAATATTTTGTCGTCGTAAATGTTAATTTTTAAATGTAAAATGCCTCTTTATAATTTCGTTGTCTATACAATCAGTGTGTGTACCCGTAATCTGTGTTAATAATCCGTAATTTCATGTTGCCAATCAAAATTTATTGCTCTGCATCCACGTCAAATAAACAATATTAACAAGGGTAGGTTGTAAACCTATTTCCGTATTTTGCTACTGAAATTGAGGGTGAAAGTGTACCAAAGTACACCGTAAAGTTCAGCTCTCGTTATGGAAAAAAACGGTGATAGATAGTAAGGTAGGTACTTTGTACGCTTTATAGCCTTTATATGTGCGAGTTACGAGCACAAGCTTTGCTAGTAGCTAAAATGTGTCTCTTGGTGTGTATGTGTGTGTTCTTATGTGCGTACCGTTACGTTGCCGTACATAATACACACAGCACATTAATGCTATTAGAAGGTGTTGGTGGTTTGTTTTGTAGCTACTAGATATGTAAATATAAAAATAAACGCTGTATAATGTATATGAGTCCTTTTCATTATTAGTATTAAAAAAGCCATGCTATTCTATTCTGTAAGATTTCATCTTTAAAGGTTTCATATAGATTCTATATATATAAATACCTGCACACGAAATACATACACAAATATTAACAAGTTCATAGTTCACTTTTCAGTTTTGTCGTATGTAAAAACATAACACAATTTTTTTACGATTTTTACCCCACATGGCGATGTTCTGAATGAACGATGTATGACTGACATTAAATACAGAGAAACAGCTAAGGTCTGGATTTAAAGGTCTCTGTTTGTCTGTGACAGGCCCCTTTATAAAACTCTCAAGAACACTTCATAAAGAAAAAGATCTGGGATTTGTAACAATTATAAATATCTACACATTATTTGTTTAACGGCTGAAATTTTATACCGTCTGGAAGAAAACAGTGTATAATGGTGAACAAAGTCTAAGAAAATCGCTTGAAAAAAAAAACATTACAATAACCCATAAATACATATTATTACATAGATGAAGTAAACTTATATAATAAAAAAACAACCTATAGGCACCCTACTCTACGCGTTAAAATTATCAATAAATTCCTAGCGACATTAAATCTTTTGATTGAAGCAGAATAGGTAGGGAATTAATGGGACTTGCCGTCGTGGGCCCCTTTCATTCTATCATATCCTTTCTCAGGAGCACCGCTCAGGTGTCAGAGTTTGCGCACCCGCGCGCTAGCACCCTTCTACACGAGTACCGCGTCCAGTGTGATTTTATTTTAACCGTCTCGATTTTACGCATCGACCGCGTTCGGCGCTCCGATTGGCCCTTGGCAATCGGAGCGCGACGATCGAATGGTGAAGGGCCAATCGGAGCGCCGAACGCGGTCGATGCGTAAAGTCGAAATGGTCAAAAGAAACTCACACTAAGGCTTTTGTGCTCCAGTCACCTGCGATCGCTACTGCTGAGCATGAGGTCCTGGGTTCGATCCCCAGGTCGGGCAACGTGTTATTGGGATTTTCTATCTGGAATTTCTCAGTAGCAGCCCGAAGTCTGGATTTGTGCCCGGTAGATGGCAATAGGCTCGCCCCCTATTACATGGGACTTAAACATAACTGGCGAAATGTGGGTGTACTATAGGTACACCTCTGCCCAACCCTTCGGGGAAACAAGGCGTGATGTTATGTTATGTTATCACCTGCGATTAGTCACGGCGGCGGCTTAAAGTTGATTGCTGCGTTTTACGTTTCTCCGTGTGCATCGACCGCAAAGTGAATGTTTTCATAATGACCTACGAATACTCCAACGTAGAGTAATTTGCCAGGATGAGACATTACTTCTTGTCTCGTGAAAATTTAAATAGTGCGAGGTGAATGTGCGCTAACGAGGAACACCTACAATACCTTAGACGGAACGGTATCCCTGCTCCCCGTATCCCCAGCACAGACTTGATACTTCGTCCTTTCAGCGGTTACTCGACCATGCCAATGGCAGAGGCCGTGGAGCGGTTAAAACTATGGTACCAGGAGGACCGTTTTTTTAGGCAATTCGCTCAGTCCAATACGCATTACTTTCAATAGTTTTAGATTAGAATAATAATTACAGTTATGCATTTTTCATTACAAATCAAGTTGTCAGAATGTTGTGCATGTTTAGTGAGTGATTGTTTTAAGAATACATCGACAGCTTTGTTTACATTTCTATAAAAAGCTTTACCCATCTTACGACACGTACTTAATTTATTGGTCTACGTTTTCGTGACACCGAAATGTAAGAAATTATTTGCCTACTACAACTACATACAGCAAGGTGCCAGCCTGTATATACAGGGTGTCCCTTAAATCGACGTCAAGCCGGAGTCGGGTGATAGGTCGGGTTATATAGGTAAAGTTAAAATTTGTAGCAACAGGAGTTAAAAGACCGTAACAGATTTCAAAGATAAAGATTTTCTCTTTTTTTACCTAACTGCCCGTAATTTTTTAAATACGGAGCAAAGAACCTAATACAAAATGGCAGCTACAATACAGCCTTGCTTACGAAAAGTGTTTTCGGAATGGGTCCTACCATATATAATAAAATACCAGATTTTATACGACGACGAGTGACTTTTTTTATTAAAGAACAATGCCCACTTCCCATACATTTAAAAACCTGATAATGAAAGTTTATGTATAGTTATAAGGTATAGTAGAAAGACTACCTGTGTGTTTAGAAAATAATGTCATGTAGTAATTTTTACAATTTAAACGCTACGAAGTCCAAAAAATATGCTAGAATAAATGTGCTAGAACGAATTAAATAACGCTCGAAGTTTAGTTTAAAATACGAATACTTCCCTAATAATACAAATCTAAGGTCTTAAGCGACTTTTTTACTTTGTGAAATCCTTGAAATCAACTGCCTTTATGTCACTGCTTAGACTCTAGATGATTGCCACTATAAATTGAGTGTCAAGCATTAACTGTCAAACTTAAAAAAAATCTTTCAATCGTTCGAACTCAATTACAAATTGCATGATTATTTAATTTAATTATTAAGTTATTTTTAATTAATCTGTATTATACAAAGACTAATAAAACATGATTACTGATTATATAAAACGTAAAATAATGCATGAAACTCAGAAACAGAGTTGAAGTAATTCAAGTAGCAGTATGTAAAATGAAACGTCGTAAAAAGGGAAGTTGAGATGAGTTCAAAACATGCTAATATGTTTACGCTTGACATAAAATAAGCATAAAGAAATGTAAAAAAATAAAAAATCCCTGCGTTTCTCTTAACATTGTGATAAGCGTAATTAATATACAATTCGAAATGCTGTGTTTTGAGAATTATTTCATTTCTATAAATAGTCAGGTGAAAAATGGGCATTCTTCTTTATTTTCAATGTTTGCATGCCTAATTTAAGGTAGACTGTACAGGGATCACAAAGTATGTAAACACCTTATTTATGGTAATAAAGTTTTTTTTAAATATTGTTCTGTTAACCAATGACATTCACCCGATTCCGGCTTGACGTCGTACACCGGTATACAGGGTGACAGGGACATTTGACCGATTCCTTACAGGACGTGATAGTGTGCAACACTTAAGCTTTAAGTGGATTAATCCTAGCCGAAAATTAATGGAATTTGAGAAACCGCAACTTTTATGTATTTTTGTTAATTTCCCAGAATTTGTCACTAAATATCACTTTTTTCTAAACTCTCAAATTAAATGGCTTTCATTCCTATTCCATTGAGTACCTAATACTTTATATAACCTTTCGACGGCACCAAATTTGTTAAACTACAAACTGCTAAAACTTAAAGGAAGAAGTTAAGTAACCATTTTGAAAAATCATTGAAATACATGAACTTTGGCACCAGTTATCTCAAAATTATTCAATGCCGTTACGCGTGCAAACTACCATTTTTATTTAGTTAGCTATCTAGCGAGGTTGTATGTTCAAAAAATATTTAGAGGTGTCAATGAAACAGTCGATAATGCTGACAAAAGTCGAATTAGTTTTTTTTTGAATTATATAAAAAATGTGTGAGAAGCGAATTAATTAGCTGGTTTATGCCATCCCACTACTTTCTAGCTTCCCTGTAATGTATCACACATTTGCCACCCAGGTTGTCACGACCAGTAGTATTATTCTGTAACCATCTCAACGTGAACACTCAAGTGAAGTGAGCATGGAGAGAGCTGTCAGTGCCACTGATGCTAGGGATTGACCAAGACGAGATGACACTGACAGCTCACTCCACGCAAGTCTCGTGGTTTTCCTTTAATTTAATTTAAATGTTACAGAGATTTGACCCTTCTGATTGACCTAATCGATTGATGCTATAAAAGTGCAGGTTGTTTTTTTTTCGGATTTTAACCGGCTCTATTCTCGAGTGTAGAAAACGAATTTTCGAAATACTTTGAATGCAACTTGTTTCTTTTTAAAAATAAAGGAATATTAGTTAGTAAAATTTGCTATCTCCAGTATTTAGAGTACTTTTCCTCCAGGCGTGTTTAAAAATTCTTTCATTATTGTTAATACCGATTCATTGGCATCTCAATGTCGCATTTAATCTTGAATTAACATAAAAATTACAAACAATATTCTCTGTCTGAAATTGTTATTCCACAATACCAACACCTTCTCTAAACGTTGGTTGTCAAAATATTGTTAGTAATTATTCAAACTAACTTTAATTTGATTGTCCTTAATAACGGGAAAAGTTTGTTGTAACAGTTTATTTACTATCCGCATGTATATAATATATATATGTTTTATTTAATATCCGCATAGTCCGCATGTAGCGGTGTAGATGCCGCCACAAAATCATAAAGACCGGTCATGTAATTTCGAAGAACTAGCTTTAATTTGTCGTTATAGAACTTGAATCTTCAGTTTAAAATAAAATGGTCTTATATCCTTTTAAAGTTGAATAACAAAATCGAAGACTTTCGGAGTTACAACTCGGTGTAGCGACAAATCACATTTAACAGTCTCGTAGGGTTATATATAATAAGAGGTCTGGAACAAACCAACCACCGAGTTTATCGTGACTTCGATGAAGCTCGTTTGTAGCTGAAACCGATCAGAATCTAAGTTAATATTAATTGACAACCTTAGAAGATGTTCTGTGACGGGGCTTTGATCTCTTTATAAGGTATTTGAAGAGGTGTGGCGAGGAGTCGCATTGTAATAAATTTATATCGCTATTTTATTAAAAATACTGAAAGCGATATCTCTACATATTATTTTCTTACTTTGAAATTCGACTTTCGCTTATGTACATCGATAAATCAAATCAGCACAGTAAATAAAAACATATTTTACCAACTAGGTACATCATCAAATTATTATTATTATTTATTGATCATTAACAAAGTTTGTAATAGACTTAACTTAAGAACAATGCCCCGCAAAACCGTTTTCACGGTTTGTCTGCGAGAACGGAATAAAAGGTTTATTAGTGCGGACACTTAATTCCCACTT
This sequence comes from Dasypolia templi, assembly GCA_963555695.1. NCBI lineage: Eukaryota > Metazoa > Arthropoda > Insecta > Lepidoptera > Noctuidae > Dasypolia > Dasypolia templi. Next base: position 4,734,986 of record OY743147.1, read on the forward strand.
ATTACAATTAAAAATTTAAAAACAATAATATGTTAACTTATAAGAATGTTTATTTTACTCATATCAAATTACTTATTATCTAACAAAACTACTTAATAACTTGTTATCTCTCAACAATATACCACTTTCCCAAGATCATCGCTTAGAGACTCCTGTAAAAGAACTGCTTAAGTAATTTGGCAAATTTACTTTTTATTTCCTGACTCCTTATATCAGCAGGCAATTGGTAAGAAGGTATGGTACTCTTTTATCAAGCGTTCGGACGCCAAAATAATTTGTTATTCTAGGTACATTAAATTTACCTGCTGATACCATCCTAGTTGCGTGGTTATGGGTAACTAGCAAGTAACGCTCCCAGCTGCCATGACTATTAACAAGAAGTAGGTATTTATGTTTTAAGCTAATCGGAAGTATTTTACAAATTTTAAATAACTTATTATAATCATCTTTACATTTATTTTTAGTTTTCTTAAACTAACTAATGTTGCCAATAATTTAAGCAGTAGCAACAGTAACAATGTAAGCAGGTAACACCAGCCCGAGCTGACTAATCTACAAGGCTATCGAATAGGGAATGTAATTCGAATCCCACTACCAGCACGGTATCAAAAATAAACAAATGAAAAACACAATCCTCGAACCTTATCCTGCATGCAACATCGATGTATCGAGTCCAACATCGATAATTGGTATAATTCGATAGTGTATCGATATCTGTTTGCTCGCGGCCACCTCGGACCAGTCAGTTGTTGTTGCCAATTAGCACGCTCGGATTTGTTTACCAATTCTGTTGATACCGATATTATTGAATATTTTATGTGCATGACAACCGGATTTTTTTGTGGCATTTTTATTGATTGTCAGTGTTTTGATAAATTTATTCAAGTTTAAGGTTTGATTAATAACTTCGCTACCTCTATGTGCAATAAGATTAACATTAAACGATTGCCAAAATTCAAATGAAATGAAAAAATAATGACGAAAATTATAATTATATATGAAATGTAATGAAACACTAATGGTATGAGCTCAAAGAAAGATTCTGTAAGGACAATACTTTATTATTTCAAGTAACGTAATTCATAAGAAGAAAATCTTTGACGTATTCCTAAAATTTACTAATCGTATAAATATTTTTTTCATTTCTGAAAGCAAACAAAATATAGAAACACCAATCAGAATAACATAATTCTGAGAAGCTGATTTTTAATTTTTACTTCTGCTAGAACTGCTTTGTAATTTCAAATCTCGGAGCCGCGTGACTTTTTATTTTCATTCCCTTTTCTTTCTTTTTTCCTTTAATTGTGCCTACAGAGCGGAACCGGGCGAATTATTGAAAAAGTTGGCATTATTCTGCACCACTGTCTTAGGTCTAGACGGACGTTTTAACTCTATTCGTAGGTCCAACAAGGAAATCATTTTAGATGAATATATTTCATTCATACGTAATATAAATAAACTCATCCAAAATTATTCTTGTTATTAAAGTTAACGAATATAAAGGGTTTAAATAAATTGTTGTACACATTCATTGGCCTATGAGGTGTGGTAAAGCGAGGTATTTTCCACGCGTGGTTCGCTACGCGCTCGTAGCAGCGTAGGTGTTTTAGAGCTACGTAAACAGTCGCTGCGTAGGCCTAGAGTATTTAAAGATTTGATAATAAAGGATCACATTTTAATAAAATGATTATCGTTTAACATATACACATGTAGTCAAACTCAAACTCTCAACAAATAAACCAATTACAGGCACTTTTGAATTGTCAAGGTCGGTCGGTCAGAAAGATGAAGCTAATTATCCACTCCAAAGCGTAATAGCATATGGAGAAAAACGGTCAAGACACTCCACGGACACTCTTGTAAATAAAATTATGGTTACAAAATATTGGTTACATCAATCATGTTAAAATTATGCATGTAAGAACGATGCAGAACGTTAAAAGCGTCCGTAATATAAACAATCAAAAATAGAATTTAGTTAAAATACGCCGTGGCAGCTAAGAGATGACCAGCATGTCGATTCTGTAAAAATCTCACTGTGAAGACTTGCGTGGAGCGAGCTGTCAGTGTCATCCCGTCTTGGTAAACCTCTAGCAATCCCTAGCATCAGTGGCACTGACAGCTCACTCCACGCTCACTTCACCTAAGTTCTCAAGGTGAGATGGTTACAGAATAGCTCTACAGTCCCTACTGACGGCAACCGTTCACGAACATGACGCATGGATTAGCATCTCAACTCGACCGTTTTGAAGGGAGCTAAATGATCCAACACACGCGTCTCGAGAAAGAGCTGTGAACGTGCTCTCTGAGATAGGATGTAGATCATTGGCAGTCGTTACGGGTGGTCAGCAGGCCAAAAGTCACACTAACAGTCTTACCCAGGGGTGTATTTCGTGTCAGACAGGCAGTCGCACCATGTAAAATACTTATTTTTTTTATAATCTGCCTTACAACTAACATTACAGGTGCATACCTATAGCGATAGCGTGGTCTTAAAATTATCATAAAATTATAATTTAAAAACTACTCGCGACTACTTGTTATAATCGTAGTTAACATAAAACAAACAACAGTTTTTTTGCGGATTCACTCAAATGACTTGAGAATACATCGATCCACTACCCTATCTACGTATATCCTCCTGCAATCGTTCGCAATCATCTTGCATCTGCATCCAGTTACACTGGGAGCCGACCCGATGGAGGTTGGGGTTGGGTTGGGGTTAACGCTGCTTCCCAATCTGGGGGGCCCAAGGACCGCCTGTAGGAGGTCGTACTATCCACGGCCCTGTACGGGGCCCCGGTGTGGGCCTCTTACCTGACGGACGGCAGCATCGCGATGCTGCGAAAATCGCAGAGGGCGATGGCCGGATCTCTGCCATGAGACCTAGAGGCGAGAGCCCTCGCGTCACTGTACCGGTGCCGCGGTGGCGCGAGGAGGTGCGGGCGCGTGGCGGTCGACCGATGCAGCGAGAGATCGAGCTGCGTCGGTAGCAGCTACGCGAGTTCCTGGTGGCGGGGTGGCGGGACAGGTTTCTGCGCCTTTCCGCCGGCCTCGCTAACCTCGAGGCGATTCGAACAATGCTCGGGCGAAGAAGGTGCTCTAGGGGCATTGTTGCTTCGGAAAGTACCTGTATCGCATAAATAGGAAGCCGGACACTCCGTGTCATCACTGCGTCAACTGTCTGTAGGACACGCCGTGTCCTTCAGATGCACAGTTGACGCATGGGACGGGCCGCGCCTTCACCTCGTATCAGAAGTCGGAGCCGACTTGTCGCTGCCGGCCGTCGCTCGTTCGATGGTCGGGAGTCGTGGCATGCGGTGATCTTTTTCTGTGAAACCGTCATTTCACAGAAAGAGACAGGTCCAGAAGGGCGGAGGACTTGGGGACGTCCGTCGGACCCGCGGCGGCAGCGCGTATTGTTCCACGCGCCCCCTTTTGGACGTCGCGGGTATATTTATATATTGTTTCACCCTGGAACAATATATAAATATAAAAAAAACGGGTTGGGGTTGGGGGTTGGTGTGTTTGGGGGATTTTGATCGTCATACGCTAACTAAGATTATAGCAAATCTTTAGTGGCACATAAACATTAAATCTGACGATAATGACGCCCGTCTACATTGTACGGAGGCGGAATCACACTGAGTCCGAATCGTTTGTGCTCCACCTTACCGGTACGTAATAGTCGCGAGAATCGTAAGGAAAACAACTTTGCCCATTACACAGACCCCTGTTCCATCTGATATGGACATGTTACAACCGGTAGCGGAGCGATTTGTAAAGCGGAGCGTTTCAAATGTGTTATTGGTAGTCACAGTTTGTGTAAGAATACTGCTTGCCACGCTTCCTGCTAAGCTGCTTGCTGCACTAATTGCCTTGCCACGTGTGTGAGAACCCCATGGTTCAAAGCTACAGCACATGGCAATGCCTCGTGTTCTTATCGTGCTATTTTACTGTACACTGCTGCGATGTGTGAGTTTCCTTCGTCTCCCATCTTCCATGCTTGCCTTGGGCTACTGCATCATCTACCTGGCTGGGAAACGCTGCACGCATCGCAGGGGCGTACAGGTGTTTTTACTTTCAGAGTTCGTCCTACCACCCGGCAGCTGTTCGGAACAACCATCGTCTGACGCACTATAGGTGTCAGACCTAGAGCGCTACCACACCTACGCTGCCTACCACACCACTACCGTGCGCCTGCTACCCAGCGCACCATGTGGCCGACATCGTCCACCTGCCTACCGCACTACTGTGACTGCGACTGCCTGCGCAATCCACCGCTATCCGCTAACGGACAACGCCCAGGGCAGTAACTACCTTATCTCACTTTCGGAACAGTGAAAGATCCTAGAGACTCTAAGAACGTTCGACCTAAGAATCCTTGCTTGATAATAAATGCGTGTCTAAGTGGTAACTAGTTGTTTCTTTTCTCTCCACCAAAACCACCACGCCACAGAGACACAAAAAAAATGAGTGGACCATTAATTGGGATGATGACTATTTTTTTATTCTTGTCTCAAAAGACTGTTTGTTTCCAAATAGCGAAAAAGCAGTGTAAAAGCTTAAAAAATGGCCAAGTTATAAACGTTTTAAGATAATAGTTAGACAAGGTCAGCACTATCGTAGAAGTGACGTCACGACTATGTAACTTCATTCTAGCGCCGTACATTGTCAGTACCGCGCGACAAGTTCGGCAATAATCCCCTCCAAAAACTTTTAAAGCATGTATCTTCTACATTTTCTTTAATAACATTTTTAATATTAGTCATCATCCCAATTGCGAGCGGCCGCGCGAAGATTCGCGTCGCGTTGTGACTGACTCGCGGGGTGGGACTTGTCGGAGCTAAAGTACACGGCGAAAACCGAATTGAGTGGTTAAAATACCTATTATTATATAATACAGTTGGCACAGTCAGTAAAATGGCCAGAAATCAAATTATTTGTAAAAACTTGATATTTTGAAAGACTTTCAACTGCCATTGTTTTTTTAACACGCCAACACCTCCCTCAAGAATGAGCTGTCTCAGCTACACATAGAACACTTGGACTTAACCAACCAGCACAGTCATCTACAACATCTTGTGTCAACATTTCAGGAGTGCAGTGACACCCAAAAACTGGCTTTGAATCGCATAACAGAACTGGAACTGAAATTGTGTGAAGCCTAAAAGGCACTATCTCTCTCAGAGTGTATCAAGGTCAGCGAACAGGTCACTAGCACCAGTAATTTATTTGATAAGTTGGTAGGTAGTATATCAAAACGAATGTGTGAGCCAGCTGTAACGATAGATTTGACTGGTGATGATACCATACCATTATGTCCTGTTGTTATGAGTCACAACAAATTAAAAAATACATCAAAATCAAGAAGTTAATTAAACGGTCACAGAGAGGAATTAAAAAAACAAAATAACTTAAAATTAAATCTTGCGCTTCGAAAGGAACGTGTTGTCCTATCGAAAAGTTTAAATAGTTGTACTACCTGTATGATGATATATTACAGAAGGAGCACTTGCTGAAGGATATTTTTGAAAAATATGAGACTTTACAACGGCAACTAAGTGACCGCTTGTTTGAGGCTGGGGAACTACTGGATTTGGTGAAGTGTAATGCTGAGAGATACGAGTCTCTAACTAATAATCTCTCCAGCAGCTGCGCCAACCAATCACCACCTCTTCAGCCTCAGCCTAACTTGCCCCCTCCAGTGTTGGCTCTTCCAGCAGAGACCTGTGTTAACATAAAGGAAAACAAGACAATATTTTTTGGTGACTAAGGTAATTACTCAATTACCTTAGCCATAGTTTTACTAACCATAGTTTTCATAACATAAGTTTTAAACAAATGATTAAAAGAATTGCAAATACAAACCTTGTAAATTATTCTACTAAGGTTTTGCTATTAGGAAATAGTACTGGTATTACCAGAAAGCACATAGTGGATGGTGTGAACACCTTAATTAAGTTAAATATAGGAAAGCTGATTTTGTGTGCTTTTCCTTATTCTGATTCTTTATCAGGTGACGAGAATAATTATATTTATAAGTGAATAGTACTATTCACAAGCTGACATGTTGTCGTAGTGACAAATTATTGTACTTTGACACTAACAAGTTTGCTATTGGTTTTAAGTTAACTCAGAGAACCTTATCTCTGTCTTGGTATAATAGACTTCGGATAGCTATGTTGATAGCTTATAATATTAATGAGGTTATAGATAATATAACAAATTGTAGTATTAGTGACGACTCTGTGTTGCCTAGTTATACAAGTAACATAGAGATTAATTATGATTCATCATGTTGTACGAAGGAGGATCCAACCATAATACCAACATCCTTGGAGGGCACTACCAGTCAGATAGGTGATACTTGTCCTGCTGGAACCCATACCGCCATTGTAGTCTCTTCAGTTGTAGTTGTGGAGGTCACTCCGGATTATAATTTAAACTAGTTAGTAATACAACAGAAGTTACTCCTTTACATAACCAATTATTTTTAGAGAATAATAAAGTATCTTCTGGCAATATAACTCATAGAAATAAAAAACCAAAGGGAGTGCAACATAGTTTAAAATTATTTAATCAAGATATCCAAGGTTGCGCTTCCAAATTATTGGAAATAGAATTGTTTCTAGAAAGTACTAAGTTTGATGTCATTTGTTTAACAGAACATTGGTTAAAAGATCATCAATTAATGTCAATTAATTATGCAAATTATATAAATAGTTAGCCATTTCAACCGAAAACGTATGATACATGGCGGGTCATTAATATTAGTTAAAAATTTAATTAAATCGAAAGAACGAAAAGATATCATCGGTCTGTCTGTTGAGCACGCCATTGAATTGTCCTGTGTTGAGCTTGATCAGTATGCGTATACAGACCTCCAAGTTACCAGAATTTACCTGTGTTTGATTCTGTAATGGAAGATGTGTTAAAGAAACTTAGTGCTATTAGTAAGTCACTATAAAACACGCAATTTAATAACACTTTTCCACTAAAGACTAAAAGTATTAATACAAAGTTTTTACTTAGTGATTGGGCTCCTGGCATTCGTAAAAGTAGAGAAAATCGATTTGAACTTTATGGCCTAAAGCAACATGTGACTCATACAAGCTTTCATCAGTATGTTGCAAGATATTCAAAATTATTTAAAAGTGTGTGCAAAATAGCTAAAGCTCTTTATATTAGCAATAAAATAAAATCAGCTGATGATAAAATAAAAACTACCTGGCAAATATTAAATAATGAAACCGGTAGGAAAAAACAGCGTAATATTGAATTTAATTTATAGACTGCACGTGGCCCCATCAACTCAAATATAGATATAGCTCAGGAATTTGAAAACTTTTTTGTTAATGTTCCACTTAAAACTACTGAAGCTTTAAATTCCTCACCCGCGCTTTCTGCTGCCTTACTTAAAAAAAAATGTTAAAGCATGCCCTTTGAAGTTTAGGTTTCAGCATACAAACCCCCAAGCTGTTATAAAAGCTTTATAAGATCTTAAAATTAAATCAACAGAAGATATCTGGGCAATGTCTGTAAAAGTCTGTAGATCTCTCATCGAAACCCTTGCGCCCTATTTAGCTTTCATATTTAACACCAGTGTAGGCCAAGGAGTCTTTCCGGATCTTATGAAACATAGTAAAGTGATCCTATTGTTCAAATCCGGTGATAGTAAAGAGCTCAATAATTATAGGCCCGTGTCAATTCTGCCAGTTCTCAGTAAGGTGTTTGAAAAGTTGATGCTCAATCAAATGTTACGTCACTTTAATAAAACTCCATCTTGCATAAACATCAGTAAGGTTTCACAAAAGGACGTTTTACCACTGACGCCGTGTTACCCTAAGATTGCGTAAACCATGAGACACTTCTGCTAAAACAGGAGCACTATGGGATTAGGAATGAAGCTCTTGATTTGCTAAGATCATACTTGAAAGATAGAAAGGCTAAAGTACAAATAAACTTCCACTTACACTTCTTTTGTACAAATAACTCATTAGGGTCTGAAATGTCAATGGGTGTTCCTCAAGGTTTGATATTGGGTCCATTCCTCTTTTTTCCCCAGATCATTAATGATTTACCCCAGTTACTTCAAAATCAACCGAAGATGGTGTTATTTGCGGATGACACTTCTTTGATCTTTAAAATAGACCGAAGGTCACAAAATCTTGACGACGTGAATAACTCTATTCTTCAGGTCTACGATTGGTTTACGGTAAATAATTTGGTACTGAATGAGAAAAAACCAAATGTATTCGATTTAAATTACCTCATGTTAGAAGTACCGAATGTGAAATCATATTGAACGGAGAAAAACTGGAATTTAGTAATCAGACGGTTTTCCTAGGAATCACGCTATACGAGAAGTTACAATGGGGACCACATATAACATCTCTCGCGGAGCGTCTAAGCTCGGCCGCGTATGCTGTTAGAATGATTAGACAGTTAACAGATGTAGAAACCGCGCGATTAGTTTATTTTAGCTACTTCCACAACATTATGTCATACGGCATTTTACTGTGGGGTCGGGCTGCTGACATTCAATCCATTTTTATTTTGCAAAAGAGAGCTGTCAGAGCCATTTACAATTTACGTCGCGGCGAATCTCTTAGGGAACTATTTAAGAAGATTAATATAATGACTGTACCTTGCCAGTTCATTTATGAAAATATTATGTATGTTAGAAAAAATCTGCATCTATTTAATAAAATAAGTAAGAAGATAGACATAAAATTAACACTAGAAATAAAAATAAAATAAATCAACCATTTTTCAGACTATCTAAAGTACATACATCTTTTATGGGGTACTGTGTTAAATGTTAGAACAAAATACCTTGTGAAATATTGCAATTAAATGAAAGAAAGTTTAAAACTCATGTTAAAAACACTTTGTAAACAAGCATATTACAAATTAGAGGATCATATCCTAGATAAGAATGCTTGGAAACATGCTGGTCCTGCTCCATAGGACAATCTAGAGGCTAGACAAAATCATACTACTGTCTTATTGTATTTTATAATTTGTTATTTTTACTTTAATCACACACTGACTTAATCCTAGTTAATATTTTAGGAAAATCATATATTTTTACAATTGTTTGTAAATATGTGAGCACAATGTACCTATCACGTGATTAATTTATCTGCCTTTGCTTTATTTTAAATTCTTTTTACCAATTGTGGTATAGTATTTTTATTCTTGGTGCATCGTCCTCACATTTAGAAATATAATTAATGTATACAAAATATTGTAAAACATTTTAAAAGAGTAACGGTGGAGTTTCTTGCCACTTCTTCTCCATACGAAACTACTTTTTGGAAGTGGCGGCTAGAATCAGTTATATTTTTAATGTAAATTTTGACGTTCAAAAGTGCCTTTTTATGGGCCTATTTGAAATAAATGCTTTGACTTTGGCTTTGGCCAATAAAGTTTAAGAAACACTTTTTCTTTGAGTTTCGACCTCAACAGGTAAATCGGCACCGTCATATACTACTATGTACTTTTTGTCCGTCTGTCACAGAGATTTTTCATAATACTGATCACCGTTTATAAGAAGTCGCTATTGCTTGTGTATTTGACCACTCACTAATGGCGATTTCAAACTGGGGTCCGATTTTAAAGCAAAAATGTGAATGTAATATTACAAAGAATTGGTTACTTCAGGAACTCTTTAATAGGTTCGGGTAATAGTAATAGGTTAAAGTTTTTGCATTAAAATAATAAAATAAAGCTCTTTTACAAACAAAGCGTAGTTTGACTATAAGTACTTTTTTAAAATTTTGTAATAGTTCTAGAGCTTAATATGTAACTAATGTATGTCAATACTTGTAACTTATGTCTGTTAACTAGTATGTCTGTTAACCACATAGTAGCTGTGGCGTTTATAAGTACAAGCCACTTCTTTCAACGCAATCAACTTCATCTGCCAAGCGGTATGTTAATAAACAAAAAATATTTTTATTTTTTGTGTCTTCCCTCAACAGCTCAAAAAATCTAAACATTTTCTTTCACATAAAACTACAGGAGCACTTATGAAACGTCAGAAGCTAGGTGAACGGTTCCAATTGGTCGTTTCCTGTGGAAGAACAAGCAAGAAACTCCATGGTTACTCTTATAAAAATAATTGACTTTTACAATGTTTTAAAATTACAATGTTAATGGGTATGGCAGGACAGTGTAGGACTGTCAACAAGTACCAGGTATTTAACAAAATAGAAAATGATCTACAAATCTACAGTCTACAGGGCCTATAACGTTCTCACATTCAAAAAATATTAAAAAATCTATAAAAAGATACTAAACCTATTTAAACCAAATGGCATGATTGCCATTACAACTGTAACACATCTGGAAAAAAGTCCTGCTACTCAAATACACAGCTTTATCATTCAAGAAACAATAACCTTAATGTTTACAGTGCTGCACGACTTCACTGTGCATAATAATACAACATTCTTAAACACAGAATTTGTTGACAGAAACTTGCTCGACACTTTATAACTGAAAATACCATGAAAACATTGTTAAGGCCGTGGTGTATCACAATTTTGGGGCAGAGAAACGTTTCTATTATTCAATATTATTCCAAGATTTCGCCCAAAATCCTTCAGAGTTCGTAGAAAGTGTTAATTTTGCAGTGAAAGGAGAAAGATTTAATGCCCAAAGCTGTCGTGAGGTTGTACGGGTGCGTAATCTGAACGTGAACGCTCAATTTTTATTCGAGTGAGTTTTATTAATGTAACGTGCTTTAGTCATCGTGGTCATAATAATAATCAAGTGGGAACAACACCATTCACGTTATAATCCATTTAGCTTATTTGTATTTCACACTAGTTAGGTACTTGAACGTCGAACTTTGGGTAATCTAGTTTCGTAAAACTAACAAGTTGAGAATCAAAATGTTGTTGAGATATTCACAGGAAATTAAATACAACATTCTCTAAAGCCTGTTGGCGTTCCCGTACCATCACTACAAGTGCGTATGCTTCCAAAACTCTCAGTTAATTTTTAATGTAAATATCATTACGGTGTTGCCTTAACGAGATTGACTCCCCGTTGGTTTGTTTCTGAATATTTCCTCTGCACTTTTATAATGAAAGGGCTCGCTCTTATTAAATTAATGTAAAAAAAATATTTATTTAAAAATGGACTTGTTAAAAAAATAGTGTGACCAATTTTTTTGCTTAGCGTGCTTAGTTAAATATTTAATACCAAAATAAGTGGTTGAAATTCTTTTGACTTTTCAAACAATAAATGCTCATTTGGATTAGACTGAAATAGTCTACTTTATAGGTTTATACATATTGCTACATTTAGAGAATGCATGAATTTAAAGTATCACTAACATCAATGTTAATCTTAAGCTTAATGACGAGATAAGTCCCTATATCGCACTGGCTTCAAAAACCTTCTTAATTAAGACCCTCATCGTGTCTAAACAAGCAAACAGATCGAGCCTTTTGATAACTACTACTAATTACCCAAGAACAAAGAAACGCAATTAAAAAATAGGAGTTCGTAAAATGCTGGAGATGCCTCATAACACGTAAGAACCATCATACTGGAGGCTCTAGGGTTCCCACAAATAACTCCACCCTAATTACTAAAGTACATGTGTTTTTATTTATCTCAAGTTTTAGTATCCCTAGGCTGCGGGCCCAAAGTTGGTTACACACAAATACTAATAAACCAGACAGTTACAACGTATTTTCGTTTGCTTTTTACGTTAAATGGAGTACAGTAGGCAATTTCTTTGGGAGCAGGTGTAATACAAGGCTTGGTCGTAAAATTTAATTAGCGAGAATTATTTGAGATTATAAGTATTTTTCTAATTAGCATTCGGGGCTGCTACTGCTTCGGGTTGTCTCGTTGGATAGGGATGTAACTTTAGCTTTTTGTACGGTTCTGTACTTATTTTGCTTGAGTTTTCACGATAAAAACAAAATACTTTATTTGTGTAAACATAATCACCATAATATACGAAACAGCGCGAATGTGTAGGGTTATTTATTTTGATTAACATCACAACTAATTACAATATTGATTTTAGGTTGTGCTACGTAAATAAATGTTTTTTCTTTAAACCTTTCTTTCTATAATATAACCTTGCCGCAGAATTTAAAACCACTGGATCACCACAATTTTTGTTCCATACCGACTTTAAATGAAGCTCGTCGACAAAATCACCAACAGTTTTCCAATTGCTGAGTAAGAGTTAATTAACTAACTATTTCATCGTTCAAGCGTTCGAGCAAGTCTTTAGTTTATATAGAAATTATGGGACCTAGAAATAGGACTTTAATATAAAAGCTGTGAGGACTGTGTGTGAAGTCCAAGCTAACTTAGTAATATAAAAGTGCTTTACGATATTAAATCCTCGTTTAAACAAAGTGATATCGAAAGTAGGTTACTCGACGTATATGGAACACATATATAGCAATATATTTTCCGGTCTTAGCTCAAGAACTTATGTTATTAGGGTCGCAGCTTCATCTTCGCGATAGCCGTTTTGCGTGGCTGTGACGCATGTTTCCCACAACCAATTATTTTTTTTGTATTTGTTCTTTTTTTGCGTCATGTTTACCGCTTACTAAGCTAAGCTAACGTTTTTTTCATTCTTTCTTTTATTCTTCACACATCCTTCTTTATCATCATCGTGATATCATGGAGCGACTGCCTACCTGACTTCCACTACCCAGTTACCTACTGGGCAACACGATACCTCTTGCTAATGGTCTTCTTTACCATACTTCGATTTTTCAAACTTTTTTTTCCTACACCTTTGTTTGAAGTCTCCCAAGGTTCGTTTCACACAACTTCTTAACCATGGCACTAAGTACACAATATGTGTTATGTCGCAACAAAGTGGGAGGGTTCAGAGGTGAGCACAAAGACGCATGCTTTGTCCCACACTATATTCGAGCTAACTAAACACTTCCTCTCTCCTTAAACATCATTACGTGGACGAAGTTTCCTTGCTCTTGTTTCGTGTTTATTATTGTATGTATATGTGCAGATAAATATGTTTTATGTATGTATTTATTGAATATGTAAGTGGTACACCACGGACTATCTATATCTACAGTTTTGTCTCTCCTTCTCCCTTTAATCCTAAATTTGTGTCATCATCATCAACCAATTGCCGTCCACTGTTGAACGTAAGCCTCCCCGAAAGAGCGCCAACCATCCCGATCCTGAGCAGTTCGCATCCATCCGCTGCCAGCCACCTTCTTTAAATCATCGACCCATCGTGCCGTGCCACCGTGTCGTCGTGTGGTGCCCATTGTGTCCCCTAATGTTTAAAAAAATTTAATGTTTAAGGTGTACATAATAAAGAGTATTCTATCTATCTATCTATTAAACTAATGACGAAGCGCCCCTTAATACTGAGAACTGCCAGTATAGAGCTTCTAGCATAGATACGTACATACAAAGTTGGTTAGAAAGGAAAAGCTGAAAGGGAAGCTAGGAATGTCGTAGAAACGAAATCACAGAAAAATCAAGCAAGATGCGATGAGATTTCTCAGTAACTGCGTACTTCAGTCTATTGGTCGTAATTTGTACTGCTGAGCATGTGATCTTGGGTTTTGATGCTCTGCGAGGCAAAGTGATGTTGGGTTTTTCCATAGGGTTTTTCAATTTTCCAGTAGCAGCCCGGAGTCTTTATTTGTGCACGATCGATGGTAATAGGCGTGCCCTCTATTCCATGGGACTTAAACATAACTAGCAAAATGTGTGTTTTATAGGTGTACCCACCCCTACCGTACCTTTCGTGACAAATGCTTTAGTAATGGCTAGGAACCCGTTTAAATACAGTTTTCTTAATATTTCAATTAAGAAACTGTAGTAGAAAATAACCCAAACCCTGGATTATATGTAACATAATTTTCTTAAGAAACATAAAGTATTTTGCCAACGGATCTCTGAAAAAATGAACAAGAAACCCGGTGAGTTTCTGTCTAATGAACTTCCTTAACAAGCTCGCTTGACTTTCAGTTAATTTGTGACGGTGTGTGTTGACCCTTTGGATTAAGATCGTTTCGTACTTTGAGGACGTTTGAGATTTTCTTTTGATTTGTTTGAGGGTTGATGTAATCTTCAATTTTTTTTTTTGTGTACGGCATCTCGCAGGTCAACCTATGAGGTTGTCGTCTGCTTAAACGGACTTGCCTGTGGTTGCCCTAATAAATTGAGGCCTCCAGCCAGGACTTAAACTTAAATACTAACTAAAACTAAGCGACAACGCTAAGGGCACCCCCTGTGGAGTACGGACCTCGGCTTAGGGCGTCGCTGGATGAGGGCAGCAAGGGACTAGCTGGATCAGGAAATCTTTGATTTATGGACGAATTTAAAGCTACAGGCTCAGCGGCGCGGGCTGGCTCGAGCAAGGGTCGGGAGGGGCGTGTATTTGGGCGTCGCGGCGGGCCTCGGCGGCGAGGACGGTAGGACGGCGATCGGGTTTTGGGCTTATGTAGTGTGCTGGTGGCCTTACTACTCTCCTGGAGGAGGGTAGTGGCGTCGTCGGGGGCGATTAAAGTATGCCTTGGTCGGCGAATACTGCTAATGCGGGAGGGAGTGTAGCGGGCGGCCGCTGAGATCAAGGGGTTGGAGTGTTTGATGCCACAGTCAAAGAAACGCTTCGATAAGCGTTTCATGAACTGGTTTATGGTAGGCATTTTAAGGTCGATGTGGAGATTTATATTACGGACATAGAAGGGGGCACCCGTGACCTTTCTGAGGAAACGGTTCTGGAGGGTCTGCATCTTATGGAGATGACGTGGGTGAGCGTGCGCAAATACAACGCAGGCATAGGTCATGATGGGACGGATGACTGCGGTGAAGATGCGCAGCTTGCATTTAAGTGACAGTTTACTACGGGCTGTCAGTACAAAGTGGAGCCTGCTAAGAGCGAAGGAGGCGCGCGCGCGAACCGCCTTAATATGAGCCTTAAAGGTAAGGTTTTCATCGAGGATCATCAGTGTTCGCAAAGGAAAACACTTTCATGTACCTATCCGGTTATGGCTAAACTATAGAGCCGAGAGCAAGTCGAGCTTTGTCCTTAATTGTAAATGCCCTCAAACCATGGTTGGTTTTCATAACAACGCTAAATTATACATAAAAAATAAAATAAACATTCATTGCTGAATAAGAACAAGAAATACAAAGTTCCCAAAAATTTTAACATCTTTATGCAAGTCAAAACATTTCAAAATATAAACGAAAAGTTTTAAGCGAAAACAATACGTCCTTTAGACCCTTATTCATATTCAATGGAGACGTACAGAGACCGACGGATCCTCGTTGGAAGTTTAGCAGATAACCCACGAGTTTATCTGTACCAACAAAATACGGGTAATGCAGGGAAATTTTGTATTTATTCTGTATAACTTTCCATATGATTATGTTTGAGTATAGATAAAAATGTACCTAAATGTTATGAGGCAGGGGCTCGTGGGTGAATGACGAAGGTTAAGGTACGCTTACAGGGGTCAGTTTTAGGATGGGTGACCATTTAGATATCGATTGGTCCCAGCTGTCATTCGTAGATCTTTGTGTTGTGGAGATCAGATTTTGTAAAATACTGGTATCCAATACAGCAGCATCCTATATGACTGGAATTAGATCCTCAACGTAGTTGAGAAAAGACGAGGCAGATTAATTACGGATATAGAATAAAAATGGTATTTTTGAAACCATTGCTTTTTTTGCTGGTATTTTTTTGTTCTCACTAAAACCTTAGACCTTAACGGAAGGTACTACAGTAGTTCTACCCGTAATATTATCTATGCCTCACGACACGATATCGTCACGATTAATCGTACATCGAAAAAATCTTTTAAAGTTATTAATATCGCGAGGGCAATCGAAAGTATTCGGGATAAGAAGGCGAAGGCTGCAATATTCGCGGTATTGCCCAAGTTTTCTCATATTTTCGTCATGCACAGGCCTCTTTACATTAAGCACTGTTGCCAACTTAGGCTCTTTAAGTTTGGCGGAATAGTCGTTTATGCGATTGGTGGATTGGTTTGAAAAAGTTTGCTAGTGTGTACATAGAAGTTTTTTAGAGGAACTTACCCTAGATTTGAAATACCTATTGTTGGTACTAGATCCTTTTCAAACTCGGACGCGGCTTTAAAACAATAAAAGAAGAAAGAATGAAAGAAAAATTGTTTAATCTGCACGTTACAAAAATACATGAAATAGACACACTTGCTTGCTAGCTTGCTTGCTTGGTCATGGCAGATCACAAAAAAAAAAATCTTTTTGGTGGAACCCCGATCTGGTTAACAATTTGCATACTGTTTTGCTTAAGATCTCTTCCATGGTACCGTATGGTAATCAATGTATTTGAAAGACACTTTGGTTACCAAACGGTACAAATATATTCTCACAATAAAATCATTGCACAGGCTATCAGAGTACACAGAAATGTTTTGCTCGAGCCTGTTGTAGCCTGTAGCAGCCTGCAGTTAGTTATTTACGATAGCATCAGATTGTTCGCCGGATTTATCGCCATGTAATCGATACGTTGCGGGTAATAGCTTGGCGCGACCCTAAAGTACGTAATAAAAGCAGTTAGAGATTAAGATTTGCTGAATTGTTTCTGCTATTTTGTAATTATAGTTTTGCTAGATAAGTGTGTGCGGTGTGTGGGAAGATGTGCCGTGTGTGGGAAGATGTTCCCTGTAGAGAGTTTGGTTACTACTCTAGATTTAATGCAGTTTTTTTTTTCAAAATTATGTGTTGCTGATATTATAGAGTCACAAAGTCACCACTGGCACTGATGTGATTTTTACACTGATATTTGTTACAATGGAATATAATACGGCTATGAAATAGACTCAGAAGACATCTCAGGCAGCCTTCCGACTAAGTCGGACCGATAGCGATGTCCTACAAAAACCAAAATATTAACTCTAAATATTCCACTGCTGAAAATGAACCTCATGACTACTTCATAAAAATAATATTGGAAAGAAGTTATTGATACAATAATCATGCTTGGAAGAAAGATTGGTGATCGTAGTTTGTTTATATTAGCAGACAAGAAGGACAAACGCGGAAAGTCTTGCCGCAATCGTTTCTGTCCCAATTAAACAGTTCTTTATGTTTCATTCCTCCGTCACCTTTCACGACACCCACAAGTGTAGAACTTGTCTTATTTCTTTACCAACACCAAACAGCACGACAAAAACGAAGAAAAAACCCCCCACCTCAATACATAAACTGAAAACCTACTACATTTAACCTTACGCGCGTATTTTCCGAAAGAAACGCCGCAAAATTTGTGAGCTAGGGAAATTTTCCACCGGATGGGAGCATTTGAAAGAAAAATGCTTGTTGCATTCTACGAGCAAGGTAAGGGACGATAGTGCGGGGACAGTGGAGCTAGTCTACTGGTGCACTGGCGATAGTTCATCAGTCATCATACATAAACTCACGCCTTTTTAGTATGTTTTAGTATGTTTGGCATCTCGCAGGTCAACCTATGCGGTTGTCGTCTGCTTAAGCGGACTTGCCTGTGGATTCCCTAATAAATTAAGGCCTCCAGCCAGGACTTAAACTTATATACTAACTAAAACTAAGCGACAACGCTAAGGGCACCCCCTGTGGGGTACGAACCTCGGCTTAGGGCGTCGCTGGAAGAGGGCAGCAAATGACTAGCTGGATCAGGATTGGTATTAATTAGGGACGAATTTAAAGCTACAGGCTCAGCGGCGCGGGCTGGCTCGGACAAGGGTCGGGAGGGATAAACTCACGCCTTGTTTTATTTAATATATATAGCTGCTGTCATGAATAAGAATGAAAATGCAACAAAGAAATGCATACATGGTCAACTAGCTTCATTTCTCTGAATAACCGATTCCTTGCTCGACAATTAAACATACATAAACTCACGCCTTTTTTCCATGGGGGTAGGCAGAAACCACAGAACGCCACCTGCTATGATCCTTACATACTTCTTTTGCCTCGTTTACGTTCATACATCTGGTCATACATGAGCGCCGGTTGAGAGTACTACGCACCTGACCTTTCTGAAGAACATCATCAATAAGGTCACTATATGTCTTCCTAGGGCATCCCTGCATTCCTGGCGTTTCCACTCACATCTGCCTTGTAAATACCTTTTGATAATCTCCTTTCATTCATCCGCTCAACATGACCAAACCATCTAAGCATACCCATTTCAATTTTTGTCACTACATCTTCTTTTAAACCACACCGTTGCCTTGTCACATCACTCCTCAGCCTATCATTCAAAGTCACACTACACATGCTCCGCAAGGAACACATTTCCACAGAATTTATTCTGCTTTCATGCTTCTCTTGCCACACCCAACATTCACTTCCATACATAAGCGTAGGCACCAGCACACTATTGTGAACAGCCAGTCGTGCCTTCTTGGACATCAACTGGTTGGTCACAATTGCATGTGTAGTATATTCACTTTATTTCCAGCATTCACTCTCCTTTCCACATCTCCATCGATCTTTCCATCCCTTGTAAATAGACCCAAATATACGAACTCACTAACTTGCTCCACACTCTTATAATTTATTTTCACATCACACACCGATATATCCTCAATTAAATAGTGCCTGTAAATAGTTTCCAGCGAATTAACGTGAAATATCATATAAACATTACCATTTTGACTGCCGACTGATGCTCCTGATGATTTGGTTCCTGCGACGGATGGAACTTGAAGTCAGCTTATACTGGAAATGGAGTCTTGCGTACTTACAGTATAATTTTGAGCTATCCTCAAAAATACCTCAAAAATAAATGACTAATTCAGTAGATTTTAGTTCACAATCGACTCGCGTCCCCTCACTAAACCACCTCAAACTGCATTGAGTTCGCTCCAGCTCCGTATAGGTTTTGTTTCTGTTTTTAGTGGTATGCAGTGAAATTTGTGTTTACTTAATTAAATTCCAGTCTTTAGTATATTGTTGTTCTCCTACTTAGGCGTGGGAATTTCGGTTATCTTCCAATAAACATATGTTAGGAGGTAAATATTCAGCCGCATCTGGAAGCCGACCAGTTTGGCAAGGGTTAGGAGAATACTAATGCTGACACTGGTTCCGTGTAAGAAATACCTTACACCTAACCTTGCTTTTTTATTATCTTTTTTGTCCTGTGGTTTGGTTTATAAACCAACTTGGAAACGTGTATTTGACATCATACGGTCGATTCTGTAAAACACTTACTGTGAAAATGTTGGCGAAGTGACCTTGAAGTCAGCTGTCATTCCACCGCACTTATAATCATAATCATTCATTTTGGTCATAGGTCTTAGAGTTATTAAGTTGCCTATTACATACTCAGATATTCAAGTCATTAATGCAAGATTGGTACTGTGTCACAAACGATGGGACACATGATATCATGTCCTGCGTGTCCTGTCAGCTGTACGTTACAGGAACTGATGGACGCTAGTGACGCAAAACACGTAGCCGGAATTCTGCGTAGCGTAATTCTGGCCAGATTCCATTTAGATTGCCATCGAAACGCTAAGGTGAAGAATGCAAGAGTATAATATTATAGATGTATGAGGAACAGGGTGTAAAGTTCACTCATCCTGATGGGCAACTCCCCGACGATTGATGTCGGGACGTTGTATATATTACTAGTTGCGCGGTAAACTATGCTTGCGCGATGCAGGATTTTGCGTGAAGTCAGTATGTGTAGTTTGCATGTGGCATAGATGACGCCACAATATTTATGACCAACGGCATGCACTATTGACAGCTCACTGCAAGCTCACTTCAACTAAGTTTTCACGGTAAGATTTAACAGAATAGATAAGCTTTAGTGCCAGTGTTTGCAGCTTATAGAAGTAAACTCGATACACAACACGTTTTAAACAAGATTATTTTTGTGCGGTGGAGTCAGAATCAATAATACGTTTTACGTCCACGGACAACACATTTTTATCGAAGTTAAAAGGATGGAAAGTCTAGTAAGACTTTCCGTGCTTTTGACTTCGATAAAAATGTAGGATAACACTAGTTAGATATTCTTCTTTCACGAGTTGCAATCTATACGTGCTATTGCTATGCAGTGTCAAAAAATATTAGTCAGTCACCAAGATTGGTTAATTCGCCTGCGAAAGGGGCCAAGCATACTTAGGACCTTTCAGGATTTTCAAACCTGTGTTGAGACGAGCATTAAGAATCAATCAGAGGGCATACCAGCGCGTCAAAAAAAAATTTGCGCTCAGCAGTGCGTTCAAAACCCACTGCGCGATAAAAATCGCCCGTGGGTACGAGGCCATAGAAGCTCTTTCAAAGCTATCCCTGATGATAATAACCAAAGTAAAGTACATGATATATAAGCTTATTAAAAATTACAAACAACAATTACCAAAACACAGTAATCGTTAACCACTGGCTCGTAATTAGTTTCTGAATTGGAATTTTAACTACGATGTAAATGTTTGCGAGCCAGTGGTATGTGGCGGGTTCTGGTGGTTTCACTGGGTACTAAATGAACGAATAAGCTTAGTTAGTGCTGGGAAGCTAATAATGACAGTTGACTGTGTTAATGTACTCAGTTTTGTTTTGTTTGCTTTTACTAGGGAAAAGGTGTGTAACAACACTTCTGCCTGCCCTGTCGTGGTGTACAGGCATGGTGTTTTGTTATTGTGATTTCTAATGCAGGTTCAACTTAACTTACATGAGTAACACTTTCAATACTGCTGTATTAAGTACATAACTCGAAGGTTGGTTATTCGACTTTTTATTCTTTTCTGGAACTGACTGACACACGGTTTTATGTTTTAACAGAGGTGGTTCTCACAGTCGTGTGTTAACCAAATTTTTCATATTTAAGTTACTGCTGATCCGAAAGACGTTCTCCTGTCAAAGTTTCAACAGGTCATACAAAAATCGCTTAAACTGATTAGTTTTTCCCCAATTTAAAAACTATCCTTTTTCATGCCACAAAATCTAATTAAGACTATTACGAACATTTTGAAATAAAACAAATCCTCATTAGTCCAGTTCTCAAGTGATCCGCTTACTTAAATGCTGAGTGCAGTGTTGAATCTCTTGATACGTAACTCGCCTATTGTCTTGAATTAATTCCACTGCTAGCACGTTTTCTTCCGTGACAGGGCGATCATTTCTTTCTTCTTCCCGAAAATTAGTCGACCGCGCTTGAATTCGTTATACCAACAACACACGGTTGCCTTAGAACGGCCTTCATCCATGAATGCCATATGAAGTCTATCGTGCGATTCGTCCGGTTTCAGTTGACACTTGAAATCGTAAAAATCATTGCACTAATTTGTTTTTAATGAGACACCTTAATTTAAATTAGCTCACAACAATGTGGAGCGAAATTTTGGAATTGGAATGTACTCGTACATATTTTTACTTACAAATAGGTAATAATTTTTACAAAATAGACTGGCCAGTCTCTCATACTTATAACATTTTTTCGCAATACTTACTGAGTGGCCTAGTACTTTGTATACATGTAGGTAAAATAAAAACACGACCACAAAAGGGTACAAAGGCGGACTTAATGCCTTAGGCATTCTCTGCCAGGCAACCATGGGTGGTTAAGAGATTAGATGGCCGGTGCTGGTTGAAAGGAAAAATGGTAAAAAAAATGTGATGAATTAAAAATAAAATAGATCGGTATTGTGTACTAAAAATAAGTAAGTTACAAACTTATAATACATATACATATTTATTGTATCATGTACGTTTACAATTTTTTTTATGATTGCAGTTCCCTTAAAACCACTAACCACTAAACAGGGACCCGCCTAACCGCCAGGGAACCACCATAACTTCCATAATACATAAAATAAATAAAATGAAAAGCAGGTGGAATTTGCACAGTTTACTGTAGTATCTAAAACAAATGAGTCGATCGCTCGTCGAAACGTTCGCCTTCTACGGTCAATTTGGGATCCAATTACGTCCGGCTTAGTCGGAAAAAATCCCGGGTAATCCCGCTCTTAAGATGTGGTGCAAGTCATGCGGGAATCACGACATTGTTAATATCGATGCAACGCAAAAAAAAAGTTTTTTTTTCGGGCATCTTTATGTAGTGATTAATGACAGAGAAAGCCACACACCATTAGTAACGTAACCAGTATAAGTAAGCTGGCTTCGCATGCTACGCTAGGCCATCTGAATGTCAAAGAGCGGCGTACTGTTTTAAATACAATGCAGTGCTAATGTATAATTGGGTCGAATGACTGGTTTTACGATATTTCTTAAATTGTAATGGTCGGTTTCTATCAAAGCGGAGAGAAGAGGGAATTCGCGGTATTTATCACGATTTATTTATAATGCAAACTTGTTCGATCAAGACGTCAACTTCTCTCCGCTGTGGAAACCGACAGCTGATTTACTCGGTTGTTTGGCTTTCGTTTTGTTTTGAGCGCGCCTTAATTTTTCATGACGTTGCCTTCGGTTTTCGATCCATTATTAATGCAAAAGCAGCATATTTACCCGTACATGCGGAGCTCCTTACCTTCTTTCTGAACTCTTCTTGTTCCACTTTGCTTGAACGTGCATGCTCGTTGTGGTTGCGTTAATAGAAATAAATAATAGATGCGGTTCCCCAGTAAAGGAAATAATTTAATATAAATTTGATTTTAAAATTACACAATTTATAAAAAAAAACATAATTAATTTTTCAACTGAAGTGAAAATCTTCTACGCTGATGACGTCACATACATATGTCGTTTGCATAGGTGTGCATGCACTTGCCCACATACGCCAGGCGTTAACTCACCTTTCTTGATTCCCGCTTCAGCCTTGAGTTTATAAAATGTCCAGTGTCCAGGGTCCCAGTTCGAGATTCTTCCGTTGAGTCCCGCATGAAAACACAATCAGCCCTGACAGAAAGGAGCAAGATCACTCCCATACAAATATATACGACGTTTTGTGCTTTGAAATGTATGTGTTTTATTTAAGGAACTTTTGTGACTTAAGCTTGTTTTTGTTAAAACAAAGTACTGACTTGGAACATTACTTGATTTCGTTAACGTTTTGTTAAATTTAGCCGTACCTCTTAGTACTTCTTATGCTCAGAACTTACTCATACTTCGTACTTAGAACAAATACTGCAAAACGTTTACAATTAAACTATATGTATGTAGGTGTGTGTGTGCAAAGATCACCCAACTCGTAATATTTTAACAAAATTCTAACATTTTGCTGATCAATTTATTGGTCTGGTAGCAAATGCTTATGCTCGATCGAAGACCTTTATAAAACTTCAAAGTCTAATCTAATAAATCAGTGTTAATATTAAACAGAACAGCAATAACAAAAGACCAGGGGGACCACATTCTTAGTCACTCAACATTTTTTTCACCTCCTTACCTACATTTTCCACTCAAAAGCATAGACTTTTAAATCGATAGACTCGTAATGAAGCGGAAGGCATCAGCTCTGCGAACAAACAGTCCGCTTGGCACCTCTCCAAGCAATTAAGCCATCCGGACTGACGGATGCGCGGAGGGAATCCTCGCTCCTCATTACTGCTTAGCTCCCTTCCTCGCTTGTTAAGGTTTATTAGAAAAGAAGCTGGTGTTAGTACGTGGCTGATAATATGGCACGTCGAGATTTATTAAATGATCGAGTGTTAGAAGGACACGACTTGAAAAACAGTTTGTAAGAGTAGGCTCTCAATATCCTACTTCAAATGAGGCGAGGCGTACTTAAGCTCGACGATACGTTTGAAGTAACAACGAACGAATATGAAATTTGATGTCACTGCAATCTGATTGACGAAATCATTACGTCCCTCTCTAGTCGCGGTCACGTAATGTTCATTGTAGAATGGTGTACTATTGTAGCATGTGCCACACTCCCTCTCTCGCTCACCCTATAGTTTACATAAGGAGAGTGACGAGTGACGCAACTACCGCGACATAAAATTTGAAGTAGTAAATGATGAAAACAGCAAAGTGGTTGATGATGTATAGTATGATGTGTGATTGGACTCACATAGCCAGTGGATCTCTTTTGTATAAATCGTGATCGTGAAACGACATAGCTGAGCTGTCAATAGTGTTTTCAGGTGGTATGACAAGTCACTTCAAGGTCACTTCATCTAAGTTTTCACAGAGAAGTTGATGACGGCATGGCATGACATGTTTGACTGACTCTTTATGAAATTCGGTGTGCTACCTATATTAACGCCCCGGGTACTGGATAGGCTTTCTTTCGGATGCACCAGGGAACAACCCTGGATCAACATTTTTGGTAGAAACTCTTTGGCATCTCAGTAAAATTATCGGTAACTTTCATTTATTTAACCATTTATGTACACACGCATAAACAGACAAGAAGATATACATAGAAAAATACGTACAAAGGTGATGCTTATTTCTAAAGAAATGACTTTCAGCATACTTGTACTAGCGGTAGGAGAGAATTTAAAAGAGATGTGGACAATGTTGTTATTATTTGTTACTCAATTACATCGTGTTTATGAGGCTTTACTCTATCACGGCTGATCTTAAATGAAATGGCCACAATACATCAACCTTATCTATAATTTCTCCATTTTGCTTTTTAACACCTATTTTCAATGTAACTAACAACAAAATCCATTTACTGTTGGGTGTGCAACTTTAGTAAACTTTAGTTAGTTTCTCAGTTAACCGAACAATGCAGGTGAATGTATTTCTTGCCGCCATAGCTTGGTGTTTGTTGTCTCAGAATAGTTTTAGTGCAGGTGTATATTAGTTTTATACTCGCAGGTACATTCACTAGTCTGAATAGTTAGTAGCAAGAAATGGATAGTGTTTTGACTCAAATTTTTCTGTCAATGTAGTTGTGAGTTTGTGGTGTATACAGCATGTAACGAAAACCCTGTCCGATCCTGAACGGTATTATTTGGTATTGTACTGCGTACACAAATATATAATCATATATTGAATACCAGATTATAATTTTTCCTTATGAAACTAATTAATTTAAAATTTCGCATGGTTCATAAAAATAAAATATCAATAACTTTTGGTTTTTATGAGTTTCATATTTTTTACTATTTTTTCTAGTACGTATGTTAAACTAGGAATACGCCTTTATTGGATTGGACAGAGTTTTTGTTATATGCTGTATAACCACGTAGATAAATTAATTTGTAACTAACTATTTGTTTTTTTTACTGATTTTATTCAAATGGTTGTCAAATAGTTGTCCTGGGTTTGATTCCCAGTTCGGGCAACGTGTTGTTGGGTTTTTCTATATGGAATGTCTAAGTAGCAGCCCGGAGTCTGGATTTGTGCCCGGTTGATGGCAATAGGCTCGCCCCATATTACATGGGACTTAAACGTAACTGGAGAAATGTGGGTGTACTATAGGTACACCTCTGCCCAAGCCTTCGGGGAAACAAGGCGTGATGTTATGTTATGTATGTTTAGTTTCAATCCTCTTTTCTTACAGAAAATGAATACTTAAGCTATGCTCAATATGTAATCTATATTCACTAAAGCTATGTTATGTAGTTGCCAAGAAGGCATTGTACTGTAAGGTAGCAGTGCTTTAACATACTTACTAGAACTAGGGAAATCTTACATTCATTGTCACTCGGAACCCAGACCCATCCCTAGTCCAAACAGACATCTGTTGTGCCTGAGGATCGAAATAATCACAAAAACAACGACAAGTAATTGAATTACATACATAAATCGCAGATGGATTGTCGAATCCGTCGTTTTACAAAACAGCTTGTTGTTACACACAACAGCTCTGTTTTGTTAAACAACTGAACGACGCTAGTGGTTTACTGGCGGTTTTGTAAAACAGCGATTTGACAATCTATCGGAGACACATACATAAAGTCACACCTTTCCCATGAGGGTAGGCAGAAAATACAGAATGCCGCCTGCTATGAAATACTTAACTACATTTCGTTGTATTCCGAAAATCTCCGAATCATACATAGTTCAAATGACCCTACTGTATTTAACACTAAATAACTCGTTTATCACCATATATACAACCTTTTATCACAAAGGTGCGTACGCCCTTCTAAAAACACAATGAGAAAACAGTTTGTGTCGGCAGCTGGTGAGTCCCCTTGTGAGACATAGGGGAAGCAAACAGAGCCCGCAGTGTCCATACACAATATAAATAAAACCGCCACGAGAGAAAATACTGACCAGAGCGAAAAGAGAAAAAATCCTGGTTAAAACAAACAAGAAACTAGAAGATAGTTTCTAATCATTTTATTATTTTTCTAATATTATGTTTATCTGCACTACATTAATTGAAAGCTTCGCAAAAAGTTTCAGCTTGTCAGCAACAGCAAATAATTTATTCAAAACAGGCTCAATTTGAGCCGTGTTGGCTTAGTGGTAACGGCCCCGATTTACGAGTTGTAGGTCTTGGGTTCAGACCCAGACAGGCGCTATACTTTGTTTAAACAATTTCATCACCACTGCTCTAAAAACGATTTAGGAAAACATATCGAGGAAACCGGCATGTCCTAGAACCAAAAACTCGAAGACATGTGACATCTACCCACTCGCACTGGGCCCGCGTGGTAGATGGCAGCTCACTCGTTCTCGAAGAATCCTTTCTTCGGCCTGTGTCCCAGCAGTGGGAGCATCCGGCTGATTATGCTTATGCTAGGCTCAATTTGCACCAAAATACTTACGTATCTCAATGAAGGAGCTTAAGATGGTTCAGCCACACTTACATAACTTCACACCTGCAATCAGAAAGTGGTAGTTATAGGTTTCACAAACTAAGGCAGTTTTCTATTTATTATTAGTCATATTAACGTGAGAAAGTTAGTGATTGATACAATAATATTAATTTTAAAAAAAACGCTATTACACGACTAATATTATTCCGTCTGTGGTATTGTTTTATTAAAAGTAACAAGTTTAACCTAGCTGCATAACGTACCTGTAAAAACAAAGCCATTTTAGTGGGAAAAAAAATCTGGACAAGGGCGAGTGGAGAGGGTTCCGTATGATAAATAACATTATCCGCCAAAAAAATCTCATATAAAGTAGTTTGCCAATATTTACTCTATGCTTTTACTGTCAAAAAGTTATCAGATCGAATGTAGAACCAAACCCCTAACTCTACAAGCCAACCTTACATCTTACGGTTTTGCGACCGTCGCACAGGTACTCCTCAATACACAATATCGTTATTGCTTTACCATTATGGTGAAGCAATAATATGGTGTGCCCGGTTTCAGGAGATAATCAAGTAGTTTTTATGAGTGTAAAATTATACTACATTATATACCTAATATTTGACAGCCTCACAACAAGCTCTTTCATTTGACATGACACACGGTACAGTTTTCAAATCATTAATGATCGCCCCCTATATTCAAAATTCATTTTAATTTTTTATTTACTATATACGTTCGTGTGTGGGTCACAGAAATTCGTGTGTGTACAAAATTTTAACTTAATAAGTCCAGTAGATTCGGAGCAAATTGGCTGTGACAGACAGACAGACATTCAGACACACACGAGTGATCCTAAAAGGCGTTCCGTTTTTGCATACGGACGTACGGAATCGTAAAAACAAATGTAACAAACAAAGAACAAGATTTTATCTACGCAATGTACATGAACGGTTTTTATACATTCAATATCATGATCAACTAAAACCTTTGTTTTTTTTTGCTAACGGGTACATAACATGTAACTTTAAAAAAATATTATGAAATAATTCACACAATTTACTGTTTTGCTCAAAAGACAACCAAAACAAAGTTCCTTTTTTCAAACGCATTGTTAGCCTTTATAAGTTAGAAAGAATTTTTATTGTTCGCAGAAACATAGGACTTTTCGAAATAAGAAGCGATTTCCATAATAAAAATGACGTAGTAAAATGAAATTGTGTTACGCAAATTCAAATTCATACTAATTATTGCGAACTAAAAATAACATAATACAACATCACGCTTTTAATCCCGGAATGGTTAGGCAGAGGTGTACAGTAAGCGTTCAAAAGTGCAAAGGCACGTTAAGAGTCTGACATTTCATGACTGTATGTGTTTAAACGACACACACCACAACGATCGCAGTTTTGCACGGCTCACACTGACGTAAAGTGGCGTACTCTTATCGCACTGCACGAAACAAAAATATATTTCTGTCGCTTTTGTTAGACACGCATCATGCTGGTGACCTGGCCGGTTTATGACATTGCTAAATTTCGAGTTATTCTAATATGAGCTGGTAGCAAAAGGCGCCAAGCGTTGGACTGAGAAGCAGTCGGCTTAGGTTCTGATCTCATAAGATGCAGCACAGTTTTATTGCCAATTTTTTATTTTGGTTTGCAATAATAACAATATAAAATAAATTCAAATCATTTATTAAATGTAACTTGTGCCAGAAAGCTTTTATACAGTCAAAGACTATATTGAGGACACAAAGGCTTGGGACTGACCTGCTCCAATTTTTGTATACTGAGTACGGTTTTTTTGTTTGGTACCTAACTTTTGTTTTATTTTAAATACACTTTGACATTTCATGATTATTATATACACAATGACATGAATATTTACTTTGTATAACATTATTATTATTTTAATTTCGTGTGAGGACTTAGTGGGTAATATTTTTATATATTTTGTCTATCTCAGTTATTTCTTTAATTTTTTATATCTGGCAGTTTGAGTACTTAAAGCGGCCTACCCAAATCTCCTTTCTTTGGTATTGTTCGTCGAATCGTTGAGCTCCTTATATTTTGAGTTGAGCTGCACGATTAATCACAAATGCGTGCACTGACTGGACAGGCCCACTCAAATCTGGTTCTTTCCTCAAAATACCATTACAGACATCAATCCACATGGTCTTAACATGATCTGACTAAGATTATGTCTGGAATTTAAAAGAGACTATGACCTCTGAGTTTCTTTCGGCCTTTCTTCTCAGAGTAGTCAGATAGGAAACGCCGACCTCATCTAGTTAAAAAAAAAAATGTTTGACGTGTAAAAGTGTTTGTACAAACCCACTTACAGAAATAAAAATCATTTATCATAAAAAAATGCTGTTTTTTTAATTTTTGTTATTGCAATAATCAGGATTATCAGGGTTTAGAATAATAAAGCGTAAAAAGTGATAAAAAATAAAAATAAATATTTATTTATTATAATATTTTACATATGGATAACAAACCGATACGATTATTTATAATAACTTCTTCAGCCAAATTGCATGTGCAATACTATATCAAGGAACTTAGAAGCAATTTGTTTTATTTTGACATGCGAAATGTTCAAAAAAAAATATAAGTAGAAGATTTATTTCAACATAAACATGAAGCTTCGATCTTTAATTTCCAAAATAAGTGATTTTAATAAGTGGTTTTGTAGGGCAGTTTGTTAGCATTAAGTATTTCACATTTTATTTGGCTTTAGTGAATATAGATTACATATTGAGCATATCTTAAGTATTCATTTTCTGTAAGAAAAGAGGATTGAAACTAAACCTCATTTTTTATAATTAAATAATCACGGATATAGCGCAATATACAGGATAAACTATTCTGATTATTCTTATATCGTGGAGTACACGGTGAACAGTTTTTAATGACGTGTTGAATAATTCAGCTAAATGTCCGGCTGGTATGAAACCATTTGTTTCATATTCATTCACCATGTGAAGTCTTGTTTAAATAAGCTTTCCACTTCATAAACAAGCGCTCCGACTAGCAAGGATTCCCTGTTCCTCATATCTCTTAACCCACAGATTCACAGTATTTCTCTAGAACAAAGAATGAAATAGACATCTTTGAACAAAATACATAATAACATTATGTTTATAACACTATACTCATCATTTACTAATTTAAACAAATAATAATTTATATCTAATCAAATATGAAATATTTAAATTATATCACTCATACATAGTCCATTTGTGTTGTTTTACATCATTCACGTCCTCTTTTTACGCAGCGCGAAAATATTGCCAACGCTTCAATATTTATATTTCACTGCATTTTGAAAGTTAGAACCACAATACCGCTAATTTACAGATTTAAACATTCGTCACTAACCAACAACGTTCAATTAGGTGAATAGTCGTAACGAATTGCATCTACCTCACAGAAATCGAAATAATTTACTCAGTTTACTGTGGTCTACCTACAAACCTTTAATATCTAAGTAAACAAGATGAACGAGACAAGTATTGTATTATTATTGAACCACTTCATATTAAAATATACAAAAAATGTTCATTTTAGGTAATATTATTAACATATCAAAAACTATACATATATTTATATATTATTTGAAAATAACATCAAGCTTAATCCGCAGGCGCAGGTGAGATTCGAACTCGGGGCTTACCATAATCGCTCCTACCCAAGCACGGTATCGACTAAGCTAGCATGCCATATGTTAAATATAAATAACTTATAGAAGAAGATCGTTAGTGAAACCGAAGAGTCAATCTATTGCTTTGTGAGAATGCCTATGGACTGATGAGCGCTACTGTACCTATAGTACGCCAGTTATGCTTAAGTCCCATTTAAAACTACAACAAAACTAGACTCCAAATTCTGGATAGAAAAACCCAATAACACTTTGCCCGACCTGCGAATCGACCCAAGACCTCATGCTCAGCAGAAGCTCTTGCGACCACTAGACCAACGAGGCAGTCATTGCGAACCAAGTGTACTTTGCTTTAAACATGTTAAAAATAGGTAGGTACTTACTTAGAACTTAGTTGACTGGTAGGGCATTGCGGTTTAGATGGTTAATTGTGTAAAACTGAAAACTAAATATACATACTCAAATTTACAGATATACATTTTATATTTTATCATTATTATCGGAGGGCACGGCAGTGCCGCCGCCAAGTCGAGCGCGAAGCAAACACTGCCGAACCATCCTTTACTGGACCCATTTCGCCGAATTTTCAGGCCCCTATTTGAGAACCTCTGGATAAGACCAGAACGCAGAAATTTTCGTTATTCAGTAAGTTATAATCACATAATTAAAATCCAAAATTTCAAGTCTGTAGGTCATTTAGGTACGAAGTTAAGCGAAAGCAAAGTTTCGCATTTACGACACTCACTCACTCACTCATGATCATCAGAATATAACTAGTACTCCCCATAAACTCAGACAGCTGAAATTTGGTACAGAGTTAGGGTTTAATGGCCACATAAAGTGAAAACTATAAAAATAAGTATAATCGAAGATCTGGAGTACCTGGTGATCCTGATTAGAAAACACAAGAGCCCAACCAGACTATTAGAGATCGACATACAGCCTTTACAAAAAATATTCTACTTGGTGGGCCGCTTCATTCAGCGTAGTGGGGCACATCTTCTAATTTTATCTAGCCTATAGCGTACCACTGCTGGGCGAATGCCTCCCCTTCTGCTTTGCCCACGTTTCTACAAAAAGAAGTGAAATCCCACCAAAAACATTCTGTAAAAAACTAGCCAAGTCTCGATGGAGCTACTTGTTTATCTCTAAAAAGTAATGAAATCTAGACAAAGTCGTGCCAAGTCTAGGGTTCCTTACTTCTTTATTTTTATAGTTAATGTTGTGTGACTTGGCCGTTGAAGGGTACACAAGGGTACAAAACCAGGTGCTCCATGACACCATTGCACCAATCTGTCGCCAGAACCGCTACCCATTGACGATGGGAAATTGCCACACTGAAAACGTTGATTCAATTACCAGTCAATTGTAGGCTTGATAAAGCTGCGTATTTCAATAATACTTATGTATAGGCGAGCCTGAAACAAACAGTATAAAAAATTATTTCCAGTACAGACGGACTTCTAATCATTGATAGAAGTCCGTCTGTACATCTATTTTATGTTAGATCGGTGGTCGATTTGACGCTCCATAAAGAAGAGAGCAGAAGTCAGCATTGTCAATGCTGAATGTATGTGTTGCACAATCAACAACAGCCTAAAATGAGACACTAGCGTCCAATTACCAATACCAGTATGGGATATCTCGCTTTACAAACATAGGTAGTTACAACCGATATAACATCCAGATATGAGTTCTGTATCGATTACATAGATTATCTCTGTTACTAGCTAGTTTTTTTTTTAATACTTAATTTTAATCTGTGGAGAACGTAGTGGGTAGCATTATTGTTTTAATATTTAGTATTTAAGATATTATGACTATTTTTTATTGTGCTACTGTTTGTTTTTCCTTTAAATAAATAAATAACATTACGTGTAAACAAAATTGACTTGTACTAACGTATAATAAATGTTCAACGGCCAAGTCACACAACATTAACTATAATAATAAAGAAATCGCAGTAAGGACCCTTAGAATTGACACGACTTTGTCTAGGTTTCATTACTTTTTAGAGATAAACAAGCAGCTCCATCGAGACTGCTAGTTTTTTACAGAATGTTTTTGGTGGGATATCAGTTTTCATTATTTATACATTTTATATTATATCATACTATTCTTATAATTTATAGCAATTTTGTTTAGTATCATAATCATTTTTATAATGTGTAATTATTTTTCTTCAAGAAATTTAGATTAATTAAAACAAGCAAGACATTTCTTATAATCATTATCCGCTTTTATAACAAGTTGCCAAAGTCGGTTACAGAACATAGCGATGGAAAGTTTACCACATCAAACGTGTCCTTATTAAAAAAAGCATATTATAACATTAAAGACTACGTTGAATACGAGGAAGCTTGGCAATAATTACTTCTGCTCATGTGGCTTCCCTGGTACCTCATTAACGGCATAACTATGTCTTTTAACTGCTCTTAAATCTCCTTTTTTACATACTTTTTTTAAATAATCTTCTCATAATTTGACATTACATACCTACTATTCTAATTTCAACACTATAGTAGTAGTTGTAATGGCAATAATGTCATTTGGGTTAAATAAGTTCACAAATTTTATTGATCTTTTTTCTCTATCCAAAATCTTAGATTCTTTTGTTTTGTGAATGTGAGAACATTGTAGGCCTTGCAGACTGCAGATTTGTAGGACATCGTCTATTTTATTAAGTACCTGGTACTAGTTGACAGGCCTACGCTGACCTCTCATACCTATCAACACTGTTATTTGAAAACACTGTTAAAGCCAACTATTTTTAAAAGAGTAACCGTGGTTTAGTGTAATCTCTTCTTCATAGGAAACGAACAATTGGAACCGTGCACCTACCTTGGGATATTTCACAGGTGTCCATGTAGGTCTGTGTTTTTTTTTAAATTTTGTTTTTTATTTGATTTAAAATCGACGAAAATTGATTATTCTGGCACAAAAAATCATCACACAACTAAATTCACTACTTGTACACCATAATTTATAGCAGTCCTTTAATATTACAAGAAAAAAAAACGAGAACTCATCTTAATCTTTAAGACGTATCTAATATCGTACAATAATTCATCTTGCTGAGTATGACGCTGCGGATTCCGCACGACACTATTTTATTTTGCAAGACACTTTAAATTGGTTTCGCAGGAGTTCGCGCGACAAGCGACGTCGCGCGTCACCGCTGAGGGGTGAATTGTTCCCCAAGTTTTATTGTTTAATTGAAATCACCGTCTTTGTTCAACGAACAAATCTTGGGTTTATTTTTTGTTGGGGTTTAGTAATAAGGAAATGCTTTGGGAGAAAACGAATTGTTGCTGTGATTCTGTTGAAAGTGTTTCAACTGTTTGAAGTATAGGATCGATAAAACTGTGTCTTAAATGATTCCGTCGTTTTACAGGACTCTTCGTTTTTTTTTTTGTTTTAAAAGTAAGAAACTTTATAATCTTCCAGAACTTGTCGTTTCAAGTAATTCAACCAATCGTTTTACAGTAGCGAGTCTTGTGGTAACCTTAAATTATTCCCTTCAAGCCATTTTCGTTTTAATGAGGAAGTTAATTGCTTAGTCAGCTAAACAGGTTTGTTTGTTTCGAGAATATGTAGTAGTTGAGAAAGAGGGAGTCTGATTACGAATAATATCAACATTAAAACAAGTATGAGCGTGCCTTATCTTCAGTTTTCCCAAAATGTATCAAGTGTCATTTCCTCATCCGCGTAATTAATTAAGATCCCATTAATTTAATGAAATGAACGACGTTATGTTGACCTGTCTAAAATAATCAGAAGAGGGCGAAATGATGTCAAAATATATAACGAATAATTGTCTATATAACGAAAACGAATATATGTTTTCATTTATTAAGTAACAAAGCTTGTGCTACGAAAGACTTTAGAATTGTCTAATATTTTATACAGAATCATTTTGCATTCGAAATGATGTTGTAATAATCTGTCCCCGCGTCGCGTATTGCATCAAAAGTTTCTCTTCTTGTCCGTGCTTCTGCCGGCTAATTTCATCTTACTGATAACCTTAAATTCCGCCTAATTAAAACGACCTAGATATTTGGGTAATGTACAACGAATACATGCGTTCAAAGCAGTGCCTGGCATCAAAGCATATGATTCGGTAGGAGAGAGGCACCCAATCAGGTGGAATGCAGCAAGGAGATTTAACTGGGCCTGATATTTGTATTACGATTCAATTATGGTGGTTATGGGACGGTTAAAAACGTTATACTTGTTTCATACAGATATTATAAATTAAATTAACTTTTTCTGTTAGTCTGCACGACCGCGTTGTTTTAATCTCCGCAAAGGAGTTTTATGCAATTTTCACCATGAAATAAACTTTCGAGAATTTATTCTAAGAATCATACGTGTAAATTTACATTTGATAATTAAGAAATCGGGATGTTTTCTCAAGTAGAAAAATATACGTAGGGTACCTACGTATATTTTTACTATGACATTACTGACATGTTCAGTTGTAATTTTCATCTACAACGTTTGCATATATGTTTGCCCAAATACCAAGGTTGGTTATTATAAAAATTCCCGGGCGATCCACCGAATGGGGACCAGCGAACGGCATGCTAAATGTTATAACTTATTCTTTCTTCCATTCTCATCTATAATTGCAATGGTCTCGATGGAGTGATGGTTCCAATCAATCGAAAAAAGCGTTGTAATCGATTCCATCTAAATTGATATCAATCGAGGATGAGGTACAGAAACAATTGCATTTAATTTGTTCGCCCGTTGTTGCCAAATTACTCTGATCCCGATCCGAAATTCGTTTTCAAAGTACCCTTTACGAGAGATAATGAATATTTGATACAGCGCTCGCATTGGCTTGTTGCACATAGATGTTAGAATTGTTGTTATTTTTAATTATTTGATGTGTTACTTTCGACGTCTGTTAATCTGCAATGAAAGAGAATAATAATATCGTGGGGAAATCTGACCTGTTACGATCTGAAAACACAAAGCCGCACTCGACATCATCATCTTCAGCCTATAGGATAAAGTGTTCCACTGCTAATATATGCCTCTCCAATCACACACACCAAGCATGCGCAGTGTGTCTTTTTATGCCAAGCCTATTTGCTCTGCACTCACAAAAATACAGCTTATTACCGTTCCTCTATTAAATACCACATCCCACCACGATATCGCCGTTAGATCATGATCCACGTTCCCGGGCGACTGGTTTACGTAAGTAATTATTTTGGAAATCCGCCAAATAATAACAGAACCTATGGCTAGAGGTGCTCCCAGATTTGGCAGTATATCCAACGGCTGTATCATATTTTGTATGTTCGTTTGCATTGAAAATACAAATCAATTTTGTTCAATAGAGGTGTAATGAAATGCGCCAAATTGTGATAGTATAATCCTTTTGGTTTGGTTTGGTTGTCAAAAAAATAATTATCTTCTTCTAATAATATTATGTGGATTTTAAAAACTATCTCTGCATTGTATAAATTCGATCTTTTAGTATTGTTTAATTGCATAGCACATATGTGAGTACTGTGTACAGTAGCGCTCTTAAGTCCATAAGCAATCTCACAAAGCAACGATGCTTCGGTTTCACTTACGAACTTCATCTGTAAGTTGTTTATATACTATAGACACGCACACACACTCAACTTGTTTGTAATTGACAGTAGTTCATAATTTCAACTGACTTAACATATGGCATTCTAGCTTAGTCGTTACCAAGCTTGGTTAGGAGCGATTATGGCAAGCCCTTTTTATTTATTTTTTTAGTTCGAATTTCGAGTTTTAGACATGTTATCAATATTACCTGAAATGAACTAATTTTGTTTGTTTTAATAAAATTACTTGAAGTGGTTCGATAATCATTCGAAACTTGTCTCGTTCATCTTGTTTACTTACGTAATAAAATTTTGTAGGTAGACCACAGAAAACTGAGTTAATTATTTCGATTTCAGTGAGGTATATGCAATTCGTTACGTCTATTCACCTAAATTAAAACAGGTTGGTGACGAATGCTTAATTTGTTAATTAGCGATGTTGTGGTTATAATTCTCTAAATGCAGTGAAATATAAATATTGAAGCGTTGGCAATATTATTGCGCTGCGTAAAAGTGGAAGCAAATGATGTGATAACACAAATGCACTAAGTGTGAGTGTTATCATTTATATCTGTATTTCATATTTTAATGATATAAAACCTATTATTTGTTTAAATAAGTGAATGATGAGTAAAATTTTATTAATAAACCTTTTTATTTGTATTTTGCTTAGAGATGTCTAATGGTAATTACATTCTTTGTCCTAGAGAAATACTTTGAGTCTGTGTGTTATGAGATGTGAGTATAAAAGTTTATCATGTATATTGCGCTTTAACCGTGATTATTTAATTTAAAAAAAAATAGGTTTAGTTTAAATACTCTTTTCTTTTTTTATTTAATTTCTGTAAGTAGGTTTGTAAAACACTTTTACACGTCAATCATCCGAAAATAATACGAAAATAATCTTGGTCAGATCATTAAAACTAAATAAAAAAAAATACAATGACCCACATAGTCCTCACATTCACATAAAATTAAATAATATTATACTTTATACAGTAATCATCTAATCATACATGTCATTGTTTGTACAAAAAAGTAAAAATATAAAAAAAAATGTAACATAGTTAGCAAAATAAACATCAACATTTTCTGTGTAAATTTATTGGAGCAGCTCAATCCCAAGCCTTTTTGTCCTTAATATAGTGCTTGACAGTATAATAGGCTTTCTGACACAGTTTTCGCTTTATAAAAGATGTGAATTTATTAAGGCTTAGTTCTTGAATGTGGCTAGGAAGTTTATTCTAAACACGTATACATTGACATTTAAAGGAGCCACCAATTTTCTTGAGCCTGGTAGTAGGAACAACAAAGGGGTTTGAGTAACTTTGTATGGACCAGTGGCGTCATTTTTTTTCAGCGGCCACCTATACTTTTCAACTTACATTGTTGTGCTATATTAAGTTCACATACATGAACAATTATTTTTGTGCTAAGTGATATCGAAGCTGAGATTTCAAGATAGCATTTCAAGATCGAAAAAAAGTCATCAATATAAATACTTCAGTTACTGTCCTGCGTAAAGAAATCTTAGTTGTGTTTCTAGAAGGTTGTTATTTAAAGCTTTTCACACTTTAAATGTAAAAAAGACTGCAGATCTGTGGGGTAATTCTATAGAAGTTGCTAACGCTATTATAGACATTGTAGCACCTACTCTAGTTCTTATCTTCAATAATTGTATCGACTGTGGGGAGTTTCCTGACCTTATGAAAAATAGTAAAATATTCCTTTGTTTAAATCAGGTAGTATATCAGACACCCAAATTATAGACCTATTTCAGTACTACCTACATTTAGTAAATTTTTTGAGAAATTAATTTTAGACCAACTGCAAAGATTTTTTAAAAGACATAAATTATTGCATATCAAACAGTTCGGTTTTACAAGGGGTCGTTCAACTACTGATGGCCGGTGTTGAACTTTTAGGACATATTTATAATGCTTGGGAAGATAAATGCGATGCCTTGGGCATATTTTGTGATTTGTCCAAGGCATTCGATTGCGTTCTTCATGAAATGTTAATCGGGAAACTCCGCCACTACGGGATCCGAAACACCGCACAGTGGTTCCGCCTTATGTCGTAAATCCATAAAACTCATATTCGAATTTCCAGAAACAAGTTACATATTTCGATAGACCATTAAACGAGCTATCCGGTGATATAAATATGTCACATATTTGTTTTAATTATCAGGATTGGCTTGTGGTCGTCACGCAAGCTCGTCCTACGGAATATTCCATTCCGTTGAGTTTGTTCCGCGCGGACCGTCATTAATAATTTTATAATTATCTGACTACCCGGTTTTTTTTGTACCGACGCGGTCGCGGAGACCATACCCCTGCGATGCCGAAGCCCGGCACGCGCGGCTCGTTGGGCTGCGATGCCGGCTCACCGGAGTCCCGCCCGGCGCTGGATAGGACGTCGTCGACGCCGATCATCGGTGTTGCGTCGTCCTGTGCACCGCCGGCCGGCTCCACAAGGAGCGAAGAAAAGAAGAAGAAGACGTCCAACAAGAAGAAGAGGAGAGGGATCGAGCGCCGCTGCTGCTGCCGGCCCACCGACGTCACTGGCGCCTGCGCGCGCTGCGCCTTCGCCGTCGTCGAGCCGACCGCACGCGGTAGTGATCCGTCCCGCCGCGTTCCGCCCGGTGCCCATTCAGGCCCCGGGGCCTGCCGCTAACCCAAGTCGCACGCCGCATGCGCGCGCCGCGGCACCGCCCGCGCTTGCTCCCGCACCCGCGCCCGTGCGCTGCGCTGCGTATGCCGCCGCGTACGCCGCCGCTTACGCCGCGCGCCCCGCCACGCCGCGCGACTACCCCGCGCGCCCCCGCACACCGCCCGCGCCCCCCCGCGCGCCCTCCGCACGCACCGCCGCGCCGCCGCGATTCGCGACTCCGCCCGCGCCTGCTGCAGCGACTACTGTGACCGCGCAATCGAATACCAAAGCTGCGCCAGCTCCGCGCACCGCCGTGACCGACGCCCGCTTTTCGCTGGCGGGACCGGTAATGGCTGAGCGAGAGCGGCCAGCACAAAATTCCGCCACCACCAAGACAACAGCAAGGTCAGTGACTAGTGCCACATACACGCCCGACTCACCGGCGCCTCCTCGTGCATCAGCTTACGACTCGCCCGCGGTTATGTCGCCGTGTTCGTCCATAGGATAGAACATGTCGCTGGCATCCGCGGGCTCGACCGGAAATGGCTGTGCGCATGCCTGTTTCGAGTCCCGGCTCGAACCCAGAGGCCAAAGACTACGTCGACGCAGGAGCTCGAGTGAGACCGCAGCGGAGGAGGGGAAGCGGCTCTGCCCCGACTCGCCGCGGCTACCGCGCGAAAGCGCGCCGCGGAGTCCGGACCCGCCAGCGTCGCCTACTTTTGCCGACGCGGCGCGCCGCTCACCCCCCCCGCCACCTGCGTCACCACCATCGCCGCCACCGTCACCGACCGCGGGGGTTAGGCCACCCCCCGCCCCCGCTACCGCTGCCAACACCCCCGATGCACCCCCCGGCGCCGCGACAAGAACGTGGCAACACAAGCCGGGGCAAAAGAAGCCCAGGTACCCGCCGCTGGTGGTTGAGAAGCTGCCAAACTGGGCCGCCCATTTCCGGGCCATCAGGGAGAAACTGGGCCGGCCTCCTAACGCTCGTCCATACGGGGGTGGAGTCCGCTTCACCCCAGACAGCGAGGAGGAATATAGGCTGGTCCAGCGATACCTGACTGGCCTAGAGAAGGACAGCGGCGTCAGCTGGTTCGCCTACTCACTACCGGCAGAGAAGAGCCTGAAGATCGCCATTCGGGGGCTACCGGCGGATACGGACCCGAAGGAGATAGAGGAGGAGCTCAAAACGCTGGGATACCAGCCGGAGTACGTGCGCCATATTAAGGCTGCACAAGGACGACCCGGTAGCGTATTCCACGCGATTCTAAAGAAGACTCCGGACGTCCGGGCCATTTACGATACCACGACATTCATGTTGATGCGTGGTGTCAAGATAGAGGCCTGGCGCGGAAAACGAGGACCCGCCCAGTGCCACCGATGCCAACTGTTCAGACACAGCTCGCATCAGTGTCACCGCCCGCTCGCCTGCGTGCGCTGTGGAGGGGAGCACGCGGCGAGAGACTGCCCGCGCCCGTGGGAAGAGCCGGCCACCTGCGTGAACTGCGGTGGCCCGCACCCGGCGTGCAACATCAAGTGTCCGGTGTTCCAGAGAGAGACCCGGAACAAGCGGGCGGGCACCGCCGCCATAACGGCCACATCACGCCGTCCCAAAGTGTCCTTTGAGAGGCCACAAGAGATGCCAGAAGAGGCCCAAGGCACGACGCTTATGACGGCGGCCAACGGGCCCTCAAACAAAGAAGCTACCTCCTCTGGGCGGAGGAAAAACAAGAGACGCGGGGGAAAGGGCAAGGGGAAGAAACCCGACCCACCCCCGGCGACCCAAGAAAACCCAACTGCCACCCCTGCCTTCACCGAGGCACAGGTTGTGAATATGCAGCAACCTACCGCTAGCGCCGCCACGGCGCCGCGGACAAACAAGGAACTACCAAAAGAAAAGTTCCTAAAAGAAACCAGTGGCGGCGCTACCGACGCCAAAGCAGCCACAGACAAGTCGGATTTCACAACCTGTGCCATCAAACTACTGATGGACCTGATAAAGGCCATCAGGCAGGGACAGGATGTCGAGTTGGTCATCCTGGATGGCTTGGCCGCACTACTGACTCTGTACCACGGCTAGGTCACCCAGGGCGGCCCAAAGTGGGACGCCGGCGGCCTTCTGGCACAAGGCCGCCCCCCCCCCTCCGCCACCTCCTTCGGGATACAGAAGACTCAAGAAAACCGAACCAGGACTGATTTCCAGATAAGCCGCAGCCAAGTTACACGCGACTTATCTGTGACAAAAAGACTCCACACTCACAACACACACACCCATTGCGTAACGTGTTCTAGGTTAATATAGGCACGTTACGTAAATGCAGACAGACATACATGTCTATACAGGCACCCAAACTCACGCGTGTACGCGCGGCGCGGGCCGCGAGTCACGCAAACATTGAACGGTGTTACACAATTACAATACCGTTCACACCCACATGTCGGCCCCTTAGCCCGGACAGTAACGGCTAGCTCTGTGATCTGGACGGGCAGGGACTACTCACCTACTCTGTAGGCGCGTCGAGTCGGCATCTTCGTCGCTGGTCGTTGTCGCCGGGCCTCCCCTAGGTAACTAGGGGTCTCACCTGGCGGCGACAGACCGCCGAGATGTCGTGAAGAAAGCGGCGCTTCACTATAAGCGTCGCGGCGCTCCTACAGAAACAAAATAGCAATCACTCGCACGAAAATCCACTGCCATCGAAGCAGGCCAAATGAGAGGCCCGTATTTACGGGTCGCCGTATAGCTTCCGCGGTCAGGGGGTGAAGCCCCGGCACCGCACGCAACGCCCCCTTACGGGGGCGCCGCGATATAGCTCCGAGCCTTAATTATCACTTACTTATTGACCTCGGAAGTGAACGCATCGTTATGTTGCACTCGCTGTTATCGGTGACTCATCATTAAAGTATTTGGTTACAAGTGAATTCTCGGAATTCTTTTGTTTGTGTAATAAATAAATACCTAACAAATACCCCAGCCCCGGTGCGCCCACTTCTAAACAGCGCCGGGGCGCTCAAGTATGTAGCGGAGGACCGGGCGGAGGTCTTCGCCGAACACCTGGAGCGTCAGTTCCGTCCCAACCCGACGAGCGACACTGACCATGTCGCAGCAGTCGAGAAACACCTGGGAGACTACTTCGCAACGCCGATAGCTCCCGATGAAGATCCCGTCTTCTTCTCGCCAGGTGCAGTTAGACGCGCCATCCTAAGACCGAAGTCTAGGAAGGCCCTCGGTGCTGACGGTATCACTAACACAGTGCTGCGCCACCTGCCGTACCGTATGGTATCGGAGCTGGCGCGCCTGTTCACGGCGATACTGCGCACCGGGACCTTCCCCGCTTCGTGGAAGGAAGGGCGCGTCATAATGCTGCCCAAGGCGGGAAAGAATATCCTGAAGCCGGAGATCGGCCGATTACCTTACTGCCGACACTCTCCAAGGTGTTCGAAGCACTCCTGCTGCGACATCTCCAGCCTCACATAACTCCGCGACCCCAACAATTCGGCTTCCGGGCGGAACACAGCACGACGCTCCAGCTGTCGAGGGTACTGCACCACCTCGCAGCCGCAACCAACAAGAAGGAATACTCGGTGGCAGTATTCCTCGACATGGAGAAGGCCTTCGAACGAACGTCTGGCGCGCCCCGTCGCGTTGTAAAGGTGGTCTCTACTTTCCTTTCAGACAGGACATTTAGGGTGGTGGTCGACGGAGCGCTTTCCAGCGCACGCCCGGTGCTAGCGGGTGTGCCGCAGGGCAGCTGCGTGTCGCCGGCGTGTTATTCACGGTTCACGGACGACATCCCCACTACCGCAGACTCGACGCTCGCGCTGTACGCAGATGACGCCGCGTACATCACTACATCGCTCAATGCGAAGTACGCGGCGGTCAAGATGCAGCGCACCCTCGATCTTCTTCCTGAGTGGCTGTCGAAATGGCGGCTGTCGGTGAACGTGAGTAAGACGCAGGCGATGGTTACCGGCTTCGCTCGCCTCCCACCACCTTTGCAGCTACAAGGGGCCGACATCGATTGGTCGCCCCGGGTAAAATACCTAGGCGTCACCATCGACCGTCGGCTCACGATGGGGCCACATGTCCGCAGGGTCGCCGCGCAGGGCAGGGTCGCTCGCAACCTGCTCAAACCGGTGCTCTCGTCTCGCATCCCGGCGCGCGTCAGGTTGGGAGTGTACAAGACGTACGTACGCCCAATCTTGACGTACGCCGCTCCGGCATGGTTCGCTCTCACGAGCGAGTCGAGCCGAAAGCTACTCCGCGCGCAGCAAAACCTTGCGCTGCGGACTATCGTTGACGCTCCTCGCTTTGTGAGTAACCATGTCATCCAGAGGGATCTCGGGATTGAGAGCCTGGATGATTTTATGAAGCGCCTCGCGAAGGGAATGTTCGCGCGTGCCGACGCATCCGACTTGACGCATGTCAAAGACATCGCGCCCTGGCACGCGCGCCCCCCCGACGCGAGACCCCTGCCCCGCGACCTGATTGCGGATCACGACTCCATCGCACCGGATTGACGCCCGGATAAGCTGTAATTCAGGTTACACGCAGCTTATCCGTGACAACAAGACTCCACACACATAACATACATCTGTTGCGTAACGTGTGCTAGGTTAATATAGGCACGTTACGTAAACTAACACAGACATCCACCACTATACAGGCATCCAAACTCACACGTGAATGCGCGGCGCGGGCCGCGATTCATGTAGACACTGGACGGTGTTACACAGAAACAATACCGTCCACACATACATGACGGCCCCTTAGCCCGGACAGTGAACGGCTAGATCTGTGAGCTGGACGGGCGGGGACCACTCACCTACTCTGTAGGCGCGTCGAGTCGACATCTCTGTCGCTGGTCGTCACCGCCGGGCCTCCCCTAGGTAACTAGGGGTCTCACCTGGCGGTGACAGACCGCCGAGATGTCGTGAAGAAAGCGACGCTTCACTATAAGCGTCGCGACGCTCCTACAGAAACAAAATAGCAATCACTTA
Organism: Dasypolia templi; assembly: GCA_963555695.1. Lineage (NCBI taxonomy): Eukaryota > Metazoa > Arthropoda > Insecta > Lepidoptera > Noctuidae > Dasypolia > Dasypolia templi. The sequence goes on from OY743147.1 coordinate 4,778,535, forward strand.
CATGGGCGCGTGTTGCCCGCACGTCCAATCATATTACCGGCCATTAGAGCCAAACCAAGGAGGGGCCCGTTTTTACGGGCCAACGTATAGACTCCGCGGCCGGGGGGCATAGCCCTGGAGCCGCTCGTCTCGCCCCCTTACGGGGACGTAGCGACTTCCAACGTTTGTTTGTGTTGTTGTTTTGTGCAATGGAAATTCAAGAGCAAGGTATGTTTGTCACATTTGATTGTATTTTGAATAAAATGTCAGGATAATATTTGTACTATTTACGTGCTACGCCATACATTATTTATTGTATGCTTTTTCTAATATAATAACTTTGCTTAGAGCTACAAAATTTTACAAGATTTTACAAACATTCGCAACTATCTTAAATTGTAGTTGAGACTGTATATTTAAAAAATATTATACTTTGATTTGCGCCATTCTGCGCCGACGGCTGCTATAAAGGGCCTACGCCTGGGTAGACACAGTCGTAGCAAGGTCTACGAAATTCGCAACTAATTTCAAACTTTTCTTTCAGGTAGTTTAAGTGTTCCTTCTCAAGGATGTATATCTTTGAGATTTGGAGTACTGTGAGTGGCAAAGCAACCAAAAAACACCAAGGTATAATAGAAGTTTTGCTGTCATTATTCAGTGATCTCGAAAATATAGACTTTAAGGATTTAGATGATCGTATACTGTGTTTATGTAAAAGTCTTGATTATTATTGGAATCAAGTAGGTAGGAGTAAATCAAAGATAGCGGGACATCGAACGATGGTAATACGGAAAGAAAGTTTTTTAATAACTCTGAAGTATCCGCTATAATTATAGGCTTAAGAAAAGACTTGATCGATCGTTGTTATATAATTTTACAAGCTTTATCACCGGGATATAAAATTGACACAACAAAATTTATTGAATATGCTTTGGAAACCGCACGGTAATTAGTCCAAGAGTATCCACAATCTCCGAGCTTTCGTCCACAAAGTTCTTATTCACGGATCTCGAGAAAGTGAATATGCTTTATTGTCCATTGGGGAACTTTCCGAAGAGGCAGCTGAAGCCAACAACAAACATTGTAAAGCTTTCAGACGAGATCACACTCGAAAAATGTCGAGAGAACTTACAAACTCAGATTTACTTAACAGACTTTTACTTAGCTCAGGCTTTCGGAAACTTCCCCGTAAGAAAAAGAGCGCCATGTGAAATCAAATTTTAGATGTATTGCAAGTCTAGCTAATTTTAAATCTGTTATGTAAGTTCTAATTTTAAGTCGATTTCATGTAAAATGTCAAAAAAGCTAAGCCCCGCAGCGTACGCTCCCAAGTAACACATCAAAGCATTATATCGGCCGACTTACAGCATTTCTGTATCGTTTTCGCATTTTGAGTCAGTTCTATAGTAGCATTACAAACGTTTATACTTCTACAGTAATGCTTATTTGGGCACAAATTATACGGCTTTAGATCCTAAAGAGGTTCACCAAAGTTGTTTAATTGCATTACAGGCGCATTATGTTAGCATTATTGTGGTCAAAGAAAGTATCAATGGCATTATAGAAGCATTATTTCGGTGAATAAAGTTTCCAATCGCATTACAGAAGCATTATACTAGCAATATTATTGATAATGAAGATGTTCATTGCACTACAAAAGCATTAGACTAGCATTAGAATGTAGTGAGAGAATGATTAGAGCTATTTAAATGTTCACAGTTGGAACTTAAATAAACCCTACATCATTGCAAAAACATCTCTAATGCCACGGTACAAATGTTATAATACAATTAACGTTGTAATTTTAACTATTCTCTCGCAATTTAATATGGATGAAGACGGTCAAAACTGAGTAAGTGGCACCATATTTAATTGCATCTAAACACAATGTTTAATACTGGGTAAGTTTTTGACTCTTTTGTTATTGCATGCCTTCAAATATCACTGCGCAACGTAGTTTACTGTTAATGTCTGTAGAAGTTTTATTGAAAATTTTCACGCGCTTTCGATATTTTGTGGTTTTGATATAAAATGTTATTTAAAGATATGCGTGAAATAATCAAAACAATTGTGTATTCCTAGTACAGAACGAATTTTGCATAATTAACATAATAGTATTGGTTGGGTTGTATTAAATTAAGATAAATGATTATTCTAAATGTTTATTGTTTTTGTAAATGGGTGCGAATGTTAATACTTTTTGGTTATAAAATATTTACAAAATGGTGTCGGGTCTATAGCTGCCGGTGAGCTTTTAAAAAGGTTAATTAATGCCTCCAGCAGTATAAATACTCACACGTGAACAATTATTATGCCAGATGCCATAGAGAAGACTTTTGATGAACCACTATAGTGGCATGGTCTATAAAGTAGTTTTATATAGGTTCACTGGTATACCAGTAGACTTGATGTAGACTGAAATAGTGCCACCACTTGAACGCAATTTTGGGAATCCTTGAGCAAAGCAATAAAACCCATTTCAGATTTTTTGTACAACTTGAATCCGTTTGACAAGACATGATAAAAGGGCTTTCTGAATGCATTATCTAAATAACTATTCCTGCGCGTGGCTTATTTAAATGATTATGGTGCCATCAACAAAAAATAAATAAAGTCGATAGTTCCATTCGAGTACTTGAATATACAGACACTTTAGGATGGTCAAAAACTTCAGAAAATGCACGTTTTTTTTTATGGTTGATGCTTTTTAATATGTTTTTCTTATTTTCAGTAATTTTTGTACCAACCTTACAATGCCCTACAAAATAGTACAGACGATAGAGAGAGGGAAAACAATACTAGTTATTGTACTTTGTGGGAAGAAAATGTTAACTTGTGGTGGCCGCCTAAAAAGACACAGTACAAACTCATGAAAGATGAGCAATCCAAGCCCGATAAAAAAGAATGGAGATTAATGGACTGCATTTTAAAAAGGAACAATATTCGAATCTATATATTAATATCAGCTTGCCGAAGCTGAATTTTCAATAATGGAAGACAATTCAGACACAGACGTGAATAACACAGGCATTGTTGCACCCCGGACGACCTATAACAAACTATAACATACAAAAGTAATTGTTAAATAAACTTAAACTAAATAAATAAAAACTTTAGTAATTAAAATAACGTTTTTTATTGGTACGTATGCAATAGTGGTATGAAATATGAGTATTCATGATGATGAAACACAATAGTTTAGATTGTACGTCTCTAAGATCAAGGACAATATCACAATATCGGTATTGGCCAAAATACTTTCTTTGAGCTTTTAAAAATTAGCAAGCCGTCAAAATTAAAATTTAAAGATATATTTTCTGGAACATCTGTCCAGTTTTCCAATAGCAAAGTTAAATTATAAGTTATTCCGATATGCCAATAATCGCCATCTTCAATTTTTTTATATTGACGTATCTAGGTGTTTTTGAACACATATAATATTTCCGGAATCAATTCATTCATAATTTTCGCGAGATCTTTTAACGCTATTTAATTAATATAGCTTTCCATAGCCCATCTTCTAATATTTTCACGAAATGAAGAACATTTTACATATTTATTAATATCACTGTCATCTTCACTTTCGTCAGGCTAACATTTTCGGCATAAAGCGGGCAGGAAGAAACACGATTTTGTCGAATATTCTCGTTATTCGCAATAAAAGATTTTTCAAAACACGAGGATTCCGTATTATGTGTATTTCCAATGTTGGCAGGTCCTACTTGATTTTGGTGACCTACGGAACCTTCTTTAATATCGCTACAATTCTCTGCGCACGAATTTTTCTATTGTGCATTGATCGATTTCGAAGTCATCATAATTGTTGATATTCTTTTGATATTTTTCGCCTGATTGCTCCGGTTCTTACTCTTACTTTAAACGGCTTTTTCAACATTTTGTGAGACAAAATGCTGCACTTATTTCAGCTATTTTAAATTACACGTACGATGAGATCACAACTTAATTTATTATTAGAATATCTATAATCGTTACCCACACACGGTTAGGCACACAGTTAAATTAATAATATAAAATATCTATATAGCCACCATATTGCTGTGGTTCTGTTGATCATATAATATGAGCTTTTCCCCAATATGACCGACAAATGTTTTTACGAATACAGTAAAATAAATGTACATACAGCTTTACGCATTACAATAACTCACGTGTATTTGACTAAAGAGCTGTTAGCTGTACAACAGAATTCAGTTGATCTTTTAAAATACAAGCATTACATTGGTTCACGTTTATGCTGTTCAGCAGTACTAGGCTTTTACTTACCACTTAAAAGAGTTATTACACAACAAAGGGCACTAAGAACAGCTCAAAGCTGTATAACGGATTTACAGTGCAATATAACGGTACAAGTTAATGCTTTTAAACAGTATTAGGCATTATCTTATTACTTAAAATGCTATTGTAGACCCTAAGGCACAAAAAACTGCTGTAAGCTGTATAGTGGATTTACGTGGCATTATACTGGTTGATGTTTATGCTTTTAAACAGCATTAAGCATTTATTTACTACTTAAAAATGCTATTGTAGATCCAAATGCTCTAAAAACAGCTGATAGCTGGACAATTGCGTTGTGGTTTGCACTAACACTAAAGGCTTTATAAAAGGATTTTGTTATGCCAATATCCAACCGATATACAGTGTAAAGCATCATAATAGTTTTGAAATGCCAATATAGAGCGTCAAGATGCTCGGTGAACTTATATAAGAGCTTATATGGACCTTAAGTTCTACATAGGTTTACTATTCGTTTGTTAAAATGCTTCCTGTGTTACTTGGGCTGTTAGAATAATTCGTAATTTAACTGACATTGAGACAGCCCGTTTAGTGTACTTTAGCTATTTTCATAGTGTAATGTCGTACGGTATTCTGTTGTGGGGAAATGCCGCCGACATTCAGACTATATTTGTTTTGCAGAAAAGAGTTGTTAGATCAATTTGTAAATTAAGTCCGGGACACTCTCTCGGAGAGAAATTTAAGGAAATTAATGTAATGACTGTGCCTTCTCAGTATATTTATGAAAATATTTTATATGCCCACAAAAACATAATACTGTTTACAAATACAGTGATATCCATACTATAAATACTAGGAAAAACACAAATTTGTTGTACGACACCTAACTACATGGTCCTCATATGATCTGTAAAATAAACAATGACATGAATATTTACTTACCTAGGTATTATTTTATTTTTATTATTGTGAATGTTAAGACTATGTGGGTCATTGTTTTTCACTTTTGTTTTTTTTTATTTTATTATCTCATTTAGTTTTAATCGTAATCTTGGTCTGGCGGTTTGAGTAATTATGGGGCCTACCCAATGTCCTTTCTTTGGTATTGTTCGTCGAATCGTTGAGCTCCTTATGTTTTGAGTTGAGCTGCACGATTAATGACAAATGCGTGCACTGACTGGACAGGCCACTCAAATCTGTATGGTTCTTTCCTCAAAAGACCATTTCAGACATCAATCCACATGGTCTTAACATGATCTGACCAAGATTATGTCTGGACTTTAAAAGAGACTGTGACCTCTGAGTTTGTTTCGGCCTTTCTTCTCAGAGTAGTCAGAAAGGAAACGCCGACCTCATCTAGTTACAAAAAAAAACGTTTGACGTGTAAAAGTGTTTGTACAAGCCCACTTACAGAAATAAAAATCATTTATCATCATTTATAATTTTATCATGCTATTTAATTTTTTTACACACACATTTGATTTATTATTTGCTTTCTTAAAATTTTTGAAAGAGGTTGCTTAAAATATATTTTGTCAAATACAAATTACTACCAACATAATTGTTAGTATCTATTAATTAAATGAAATTGATTGTTATGATAACTTTAAATCTTATGTTATTTTCGTCCTGAATACATAAGCTATCCTCAATACGTAATCCATATACACTACAGCCAAATAAAATGTGAAATACTTGATGTAAACAAACTGCCCTAAATAAGCACTTTTTAAAATCACTTATTTTGGAAATTAAAGATCGAAGCTTAATAATGTTAATGGTGAAATGAATCTAAGTACTGATATATATTTTTTAACATTTCACATGTCAAAATAAAACAAATTGCTTCTAAGTTTCTTGATATTAAACATCCAATTTGGCTGAAGAAGTTATTATAAATAATTGTATCGGTTTGTTAGCAATATGTAAAATATTGTAACAAATAAATATATTTTTATTTTTGTTATCACTTGTTACACTTTTTTTACTCTAAACCCTTTACTGCAATAGCAAAAAGAAGCAGCATTTTTTTTTAATATTGTTATTATTGAAAACCAAAATGAAAAATTGGCAATAAAACTGTGCTGTATGAGATCAGAACCTAAGCCGACTGCTTCTCAGTCCAACGCTTAGCGCCTACTGCTACCTGTTCATATTTGATTAACTCAAATTTTAGCAATGCCATAATTTTAGCAGCCAGGTCACGAGCTTGATGCGTGTCTAACAAAAGCGACGGAAATATATTTTTGTTTCGTGCAGTGCGATGCGAGTACGCGAGTTCACGTCAGTGTGTGCCGTGCAAAATTGCGATATTTGTGGTGTGTGTCGTTTAAACACATACAGTCGTACCGCGAGTTCACAGCAATCTGACTCTTAACGTGCCAATGCACTTTTGAATGCTTACTGTACATAATATAAAGCTTAATGGGTACGTCTTTCAATGTCTTGAATGTGCCCTGGCGGCTGGGAGTATCTCTCTAATGTTTCGCTGATGGTGGCGCGGGTGTTGGATTATTTAGCTCCGTTCAAAATGGTGAGCTGAATCGTGCTAATCAATGCATCATGTTCGTGAACGGACGCTGTCAGTAGGGATTGTTCATCTCTTACGGCCAAACTTAATAACCTAAGACAGCTCGCTACTGATGATAGACAGTGCAATTTTATCTGTCCCTGTCAAAAAAATAGCTGCCAATTATTGGGATGTTAAAACCAGAGATTGATAGGTTTTTCTATCTCCAGTACGCCAAAATTGGAGATGATACGTTATTGGGTTTGACCGTTAACTGCCACGGTTTATTTTAATTTAATTTAATATTTGTTTTTATCTTTTTATTATGGACGCTTTTAACGTTCTGCATCGTTCTCACATGCATAATTTCAACATGAATGATGTAACCAATATTTTGTAACCATTATTTGATTTAAAAGAATGTCCGTGGAGTTTCTTCTCCATAGGTACCCATTACACTTTGGAATGGGCAACTAGCTTCATCTTTCTGAATAACCCCTTGACAATTCAAAAGTGCCTGTAATTGGTTTATTTGAAATAAATGCTTTGAATTTGAGTTGAGTTTGAGATTATATGTGCGAAAGTAAGTTTGATTGTTTATTACGTTTTCACGCGGAAACTGTTGAATGGATTTGGATGAAATTTGGCACATGGGTACACCCATAACCTTAAAAAGGACATAGACATAATTTTTACTCTGGATCGCTGGCGAAATCTTGTATTTCATAGTAGGTATGAAGTTTTCGTATTTTTTGGTACATAAATTAGAAAATATTAACACTTGTGTATGATGAAATCAGTGGGCAAGCTTCTATGTTTAGAGTTTCGCTTTTGAAATTAATTATATGAAAATTTAGGTATATTGCTCAATATTTAATTTTCTGACAACTTGATCATAATTAATTTTGTAAAACAATCACATGAACAAATATAATGCTCATTACCTACAAAAAAACTAAGCAAATATACCATTCCTTTCAACCATTCATTTAATGTATTCTCTAAGGTTCCTGAACTAGTTCACTTACACAACTTCATATAGGTTTCTCTAACAAACATAAAATCTGTAAAACATAAAAGTAAGGGCAAGCCAACTTTAGTTGTGAGCACCGACAATAAGAAAAGATTTAGGGGTTAGTCACACTCGCCATCACTATTTATTACGGAATTTATACAGGGTTAAAGGACATCGACACGAAAACTGTAAAAAAATCCAACTGTTCTATACATTTTGACCTGTATGGAACATTTAATGTATTGCACTTTTTTATGAAATAGCGTTGTTTTTAATAACCGATTTAGAGTTCCTACGTTGGTGAGTATAGAATAATGTGTGCTGAATTTATGGAACTCTTACACTAGTAGGTAGACTGATGAGTTACTTTGCACATTTCCATTAAACAGGCTGTTATGGAATTCGCCATCTACCTCACATAGAATCAGTTTTCGTAGGCTTAAGACCATTGGACCAACTATCCATATTTTTGAAAAAGGAACGCAGTAACGTTACTGATAATATCACAATTAATTAATCAAGCCAAGTACTTTGATTTAAAATAAAAAAACTACATTTATGAGGTACATTGCTTGAGCTAACTTTTTAGGGTTCCTTACGTAAAGGGTGCCATCAAAACCCTATTAATAAGCCTCCGCTATCCGTCCGTCTGTCTGTCAGCGGGGTATATCTCGTGAACCGTAATAGATTGACAGTTGAAATTTTCACACAGTGTGTATTTCTATGGTCGCTATGACAACATATAATAAAAACAAATTATTTTTTAAAATTAAAGGGAAGGGCAGGTCCATACAAGAAACGTGTTTTTTCAGCGTTTTTTGCCTTGTCGAGACCGACTCGCACTCAGCCAGTTTTTTAAATGCACGAGTTTCTGTGACAGTACATGTTTTCTTTTCCTTTATTTAAGTAGGTACGGTGATCATCATCCGAACATAATGCGGTACGGATAGGTTAGACTCAGCCCTAATCCACAACCGATGACGTCACGAATCCTAAGCCGTAGTCGTAAAGAGCTGGTCGGCTGGCTACGAATGGCTTCCACCTCGATTTACTGCTAGTACACAGTAACTACATAGTAAAAGGGCATGCTTTACTGTACTCGGGTTACAACGTAGGTTAGTGATATATTTAGACATTTGGAAGAGGGTGAAGGTTGAATCTAAGCAATGTTGTGAGCAAAGAAACTTATGGGCTTGTTAATAAATATTAAATGTTTTCAAGATACTTCAGACAGATGTTTAAAGGAAGTAGGAAAGAACCCTGCAGTGGTACAAAACAAACCTGTCACGATTCCATCAGACACGATTTCCACGTAAAAGTCGTGACAATAGTCAAAATTGCCTACAACAATATAGGACGGCACTTATGCGGAAAAGTGTCTTTGCATGACTCTAAAAATGTAAATATATACATTAAACTACCAAAAGGCGGAAGCAGTGACTGAGCATTTAAAAAGAAAGTTAATAAATTTTCTAGGAGATAAAGCCTATTATAATTTGAACGAGTTTTTAAATAAGAGATTTCGATTATGTTTAGATTTATTTATTGTTTTTGATGTAGAACATCAAAAATTGTTATGATTTTTTTTGAATTATTTGGCTCCGAGTGGCATTATAATTTATTGTATTAGTATTTGTACTTGTAACATCTCTTGCATGCTGACTTTGTGTTGTTTGTATTGTACTCATGTTTGAGCAAATAAATGATTATGATTATGATTACTAATCTACTTGGTCCTCACATGATCTGACCAAGACTATGTCTGAACTTTAAAAGATACCTCTGAGTTTGCTTCGGATTTTCTTCTCAGAGTAATCGGATAGGTAACGCCTCAACCTCATATAGTTTTTTTAAAATATGATTGACGTGTAAAAGTGTTTGTACAAACCTACTTAGAGAAATAAAATAATTTATTATTTATCAATAAATATTTTCCCACTTGGTTTTTCGAGACATCGCCAAGCGGTTGGTCGACTCATTACTTGACTAGAGGGCTGTCCTATTTATTGACCAAAGAATCAGCATCACCATACAACGTGGCAATGCATACGCAGAGGGCCTACAACCTGCTACGAGTTCAGTATAATAATACAGCATTCTAAAATCATTGTTCGTTAAGGTAGATAGCCCTTTTATAAGCCACTGGGTGAAAAGACAGTAGTTGTTTCGTTAGTTTTGTAAGTTTCACTAACATAGTATTAAGTTGTTGTTACTAGTACTAATGTACTGGATTGTGTGAATAAAAGTAATATATATATTAATGCTGTCAGCCGTAGATAAATGATTGGTCTCGCTGCGCTAGAATAGATACCGCGCTCTATACAACCAATAGCTCCGTGAATGCGGCAAGTAGTAGTGTGTGTAAGACATCGTCACTTGACATTTGTCAGTTGATATTGAGAAGTAGTGTGCGTGAAGAATTGTGTTACCAGCTGCTCAACTGTTACCGGAGTTAACGGAAAAATACTATATGCAGTGGTCTATTGTTTAAGTTATAAATATAGCTCAGAAAATGCTTAAAAATTAACAATAAATTAAAAGCGAATGTATAAATATATTTGTGTATAGGTTAGGCGTAGGTTTCTTCTTTAGAAAAAAGGAAGGTATATCAACGATGAGGCCTCATTTATAATACTTTTTTATTATTATTTACATACGCGTTTTTTTTTTGTTTATTATCGATCAGGTTCCTTGGGGAAAGTTGTTCAGTTTCATGGGTAGAATCACGCCTTGAAATAGTATCAGCTGACATTTTTACACCTTATGTGTATTGATTACTAAGATTAACATTAAATAATTTGCAGAACTAGGTTAGATAAATGAAATATGATATATATTAAAATACAAAAACAATAAATTCACATTTAAAAAAATTTCAACCACCGGGAACTTGACTCGGTGTTGTTATACGCGGCAACATTGAATGGCGTTTAGGGTTCATGTTATTTTATGTTGAAATTTCGAAATTATACTATACTTACTGATGGTATGTGATCTCAGTGTCCTTCATATTCCTTGTAGTATTATTTTTACACAGATTTAATAAGCAAACTGGCATTATACTCCGTATTATGCCCAAAATTTAATAAAACCTTCGGCACGTGCCAGGTGAGTTGGCGTACCCGAGTCAGTCACACTGCAGGCTGTCTGCAGTGTGACTTGCTCGGGTACGCCAACTTAGGCGTGGTATTTGTTGCCGCATTTGACAAGTATGAAGGCGCTATCTAGTCGAGCCCCTGAGACCTATCATTTATCTAAGGCTGTCAACCTTCTGAGCACTTTTTCTGTTGACAGCGATGCGGAAGAATATTTTTATGATATACATGTACAGATTATTTATATTTTTAATAATTATAATAAAAATCGTATTTACGGTTTTACTCTCGTGTTTGTTTCGGAATTGCTTGAAGGCCCGTACACATAGTAGCTTGACGAGCCGTGCCTTTGTGTCGCACTGTCGCGTCGCGCCTCTTTGTGCGAGCCTTGACTGGTTTCGAAATTAAATAGAGCTCTTTTCTTCTAGCCCTCACTCTTCTTCCAGAAGCAAGAAAAAATAACCCCTGGGCAATCTAGTCGCGTTAGCTAAAGTCAGGTAGATTTAAATTGCTTTGAAAATGTTATCCTACTTACTTATTATTAGCAAAACTTCTCGCTAGAACGTAAACCAAGGAGTACAGAGCAGCTACTTAATCGCTAACTCAAAAACTTTGCTGAACCACTCAAAAAGAGTATGGAGCTCGTTAAATAGCTTGTTCCTTTACTTACCTTATATTTGAGTCTGGAGTTTAGGCACGATATCTGTAGTGCAACATAACATAACGCCAGACTTCTTTGAAGGGGTCGGTAGAGAGGCATATATGTTTCGTGATAAGTCCTATTTAATAAGGAGCAAAAGTTAACAAGTGCTGTTTACACTTTTACAGAATTGTAGCACTTATAGGTACTGTTGTAAAGTTATGTTTCCCTATGTTTAATAAACGACTGGTTTGTTTCCAAACCCGTTTAAATGTTAGCTTTATGAGTTAATTGCTGTTGCCCGCAACTTCGTCAACGTGTATTTTGTATTTCATATTTTTATTCAAATATCCATGATGAAAAGCAGCTGATGTTTTTCTCCAGGTCAAAGGAAAATATAACAGTGTTATGAAATATGCTATGCTCTATGCTTTTCTGAAACCATCTCAACGTGAAAACTCAATTGGAGTGAGCTGTCAGTGCCACTGATGCTACGGATTGACGAAGACGGGATGACACTGACAGCTCACTCCACGCAAATCTTCACGGTGTGATTTTTACAAAATCGACGTACTGATAGACTGAGTTACTTTAGCGTTTATAATATTAGTATAACTACGGTTTTAACAAACACGTACACTTACACACACCACACACACGCCACACTCACACAACACACATACTACACAAACACTACTCATTCACATGCCATACCATCCCTTTTTTTTTTGTGGGAAATCATCGAATGACTTCTCCCGCTCTGGGTGAAGCGGAAGGGCGTGTCAGATGGCATACCATACCTGAAATCACCTCGCTAGCCTCCACTCTGAAATTCGTACCCCGAGCCCCGAGATACAGACTAACTGTCTAGTTCGAGGCTCATGTCGTCTCAACTGGCTGTTAAGCTTTATTTTTGGGTGTTAAACCATCAAATGACTTCTCCCGCTCTGGGTGGAGCGGGAGGATGTGTCAGACTTTTACTGACTAAAACCCACCCGTGTTCCTTTAGTTGCCTGTGCCAGGGTCACGGTATCACTTTCGAACCACCCGCGACCCCGGCAAGCATCGGCCCTATCGGACCCCGTCACTATGTGCTGACATCTCTTTGAGGCGCGTGTGGAACCCGACGTGCCGTCGACCCGGATCGGTTTCTTACCGGGCTTGCGGACGGCGAGCTACGCATTGCTCGCCGTCCGCAAGGCCGTGCCTACGGTGGCCGGGAATCTGTTAGCGGTACCCGACGCCCAGGGCGTCTCCTGTGCGAGGGCGCAAGCTCTCTCCCTCACGCGCATCTTGCTGTTAAACTCTGAACTTGTTAACGTACCTGGATAGTAAAATACTTTTTCTCCTTTGTATTCAATTTTCTATGTCAAAATCTTTTAAACGAAACATACTCACGATATGCCGCGAAAACACTACAAAGGAGCTTCATTGCCCTAATCTATTTATATTGTGTAGCAGCTGCACAGTGCAAGTAGCTAGCTGATCATATATCTATATCAAGTGACTAGTACGTCCATTGTCATACAATATCTACAAGCATTTCAAATCCAGGCTTAACAAATAACAAACGCTAATAACCAGGTCCTACGGGCAATCCTGATAATTTATACGCGCTCGATAACATTACAACTAAGCACATTCACCAGTTGAACTGGACCTCTGATAACCTAAACATTATTTCCTATCCAACCGATTGAGTTAGGAAAGTGAGGGGTGGGAAGGCTCAAGTGTCATTGGTCGTTAGAGGCAGTGAAGTCGTAATTAGCACCTGCGTTTCGCTAAGTTTGCAACGCGTAACTTTACACGAATTTCGAACTGGTATGCGGAAGACACTGTGTTGACACTGCAGTTAAATACCAAGGATAAAATTGACACAGTGTCGCAGTTCCGCATGTAGCTGGAAAACAAAAGTTCAGTTCGGATTGCGGGACAAATAATTGTTTCGGTGCTAACGTTCTGTTAATTGAATGATTGAAGATTATGGGGAGTTAGTGGCGTGTAATGATGTGGTGTTCAGATATTTGTCTTACAAATCTATCATTAGATGTGTTTGAATCATCATTATCATAACATTATGTCGTCTACTAAACGCTCAAACGGTCAGCGGTCTCAATTACAACGTAAAAGTAGTCCGCGAGGGGTCAGACAGAGGTGTACACCGCATTTCGCCAGTTATGCTAAAGTCCCATGTAATAGGGGGCGAGCCTATTGCCACAAACCGGGCACAAATCTAGACTTCGTGCTGCTACCGAGAAATTTTAGATGGAAAAACCCAATAACACTTTGCCTGACCCGGAAATCCAACCCAGGACATCATGCTCAAAAGTAGAGCTTGCGACCACCACCGCGTCGTGTGACCAACTTTTGTCGACGGAAGAATAGAGAAAGAATAATAAGAGAATTATCTGTTATTTTGTCTATTTCTACGTGTACAAAACTTGTTTCCATGGAATGGTATTTTGATAACCTGGGCCACTCAGAAAGTTTTGTAAAAAAAAAGGTACTTTTTTTATCAAATCGTCTGATGATGTCTACATCTGATTTTTAGTTTGTATTTGTTGATCGTGTACTATTTTTAGTTTGTATTTCCTGATTTATGTTATAAGTATTTTGTACCTATTTCTACTTCACAAACGAGTATATCTATTTCTAGTGTTTATCAGTGGAAACTTGTAAATGGCCTTCAATTTTGTATCGTTTAAGGACACTTAAGTTGGCTGTAAGTTTCCCGAATAAAAAAAAAAACAAAGTAGGTACTACTATCCACTAGCCTCTATGCAAAGTTTCATGCGTCTGAACCAGTTTTCGAAACACTTTTCCAGTGCGCCGAAGACACCTCGTTTACAGCCTACTCGAACGCTGACACAGCAACATGCGGCGACGAAAATAGCATCCCTTTTTTTATTCTCGGGAATAAAAAGAAGTCACACAGTGCTAGGTCAGGGCTGTAAAAGAGGGTGACCCAGGAGTTTGACCGGCGTGCCGTCCAGGAGGAACCTCGTTTTGAGCGCGGTGTGCGAAAGCGCGTTGTCGTGGTGGAGCAGTAGCCCGCAGAGCCCTGGGTTGGGTCGCTTGTTGCTAACAACATAGAAAACTTCTGCCAAGCATTTGGTAGTATACCATTCAGCGTTGATGCTACTTTGGTTCCGTAAAGGAATTGACACCAAGTAGCCAGTCAAATGGAAAATGCTCCCAATAAAAATCTTCCTCCACTTTCTAGATCGCTTCACTTTGGTGGGCGTTGATTCGTTTTGAAACATCCAAACCGTCGACTGGCGCTTCGTTTCAGGATTGTATTGATAAATCCAAGACTCATCACCTATAATGATGTCGTAAGCACGCCGGGACGTGCCTGCTTCAAATTTGTTTATCATATCACGGCACCATTCCACCCGGGCCTGCTTCTGAGCATCGGTGAGGTTGTGCGGCACCCAGCGTGAAACTATCCTTCTTACGGGAAGATGCACGTGTAGAATTTCGTTAAAGCTTGCCGGTCCAACCTGCAGTATGTGCTGAATCTCTTGATACGTAACTCGCCTACTGTCTTGCATTAAATTTTTCACTGCAAGCACGTTCTCTTCCGTAACAGCCCTCATAGGGCGACCAATTCTTTCTTCATCCCCCAAAGTTAGTTGACCACGCTTGAATTTGTTATATTAACGATACACGGTTGCCTTAGAAGGACCTTCATCCATGAATGCCATTTGGAGTCTATCGTACGATTCGTCCGGTTTCAGGCGACACTTGAAATCGTAAAATATCATAGAGCGAAAATGTTCCTGGCGCAGATTCATTTTTTCCTAAGACACGATAATTTAAATTAGCTGGCAAACAATGTGGACGGAAATTTTTAAATTGGAACGTATCTATTTTAACTAACAAATAATAATATTTTCTAATAATTTAATTTTTTTTTTTATATACATAAACATTTTTTTCGCAAATCTTTCTGAGCAGGCCACTCAGAAAACATTGCGAAAAAATTTTTTTTATTGGCATAATCAAGAAAACTGTTGTAGTCGTGATCACAGTGTGACATGAAACACACGTGAATACTCCTCGTGCTTCCTAGTGTCAATTGTTGGTCGTGTATTACAACACGATGAGCACTTAGTTAAAAAGTTCTAGTTAAAGAGTTCATACGGGAATTAATTAGCTTTATTAATACCTACCTTTTTTTCGCATTGACCAGTTTTTTGTATTACAGGAAATTGATTCCGGTGAAATACGGCAGAGGAGACAAAGTCTTTACTGAAAAGTCTTGTCGTCTAATGATAAACAAAAGTGGGTACAGGCGAAACAGGATGTATAATCTCTCTGTGGACTGTGTATATTTGATTAATTTGAGATATATTTTTGAATGATAAAGAAAAGATATAACTAGAGCTTGTCGGCAATTCATTGTACGTGCAACCTTTCGTTGTTGGTTGTTATGGAATGGGCATTTAAGAGTAGGGTAAGACCAAAGATAGAATAAGAAATGAGTGTCGAAGAGGAAGTCTGAAAGTGGCAAAGGTGACTGAAAAATGTCGTGAGTAAAGTTTTGAGTTTGAATGATTTGATTGATGTCAATAAGTGTGGGGAAGACCAAAGAAACGATGGATGGACTGTGTGAAACATATGTCTAAAAAGATGCTGACTACCGAGATGACGACTTACAGATGTTGTCCCGACCCAAATAAATTGTAATCAGGGCAGAAGAATGATGATGTGCAACCTTTCATTAGTTACAATATCACTGAGAAACACAACACAGTCATGTATGGATCGCTATTCGGTGAAACACACTCCCCCGCAGAATTTCCTGACATTAACTTCCCCATCCGCCTCTTGAACAGAAAAAAGTCGCCATAAACGGAAAGTTTACCCCCACTCTCCTCACTCTTGCTCTCATTAAAAGTTGGAGTAGTTTTGACTAATTACTGAACGCGACACACGACTGATGTCTGCAATTTGTTACTGCAACTTTGCCCGTTCTCCCCGTTATGCATGAAGTAAGAGGGGTGTTGGCAAAATTGATTTTGCTGACAGAATTTATGTTGTTTTTAAATCACGCGTGGTTTTTCTGGGATGTTGAAAAGTTTAATACTTACGATGCAAAAGATGGCATGCATTTTAAATTACAAGTTAAGCTGATTTGTACCATAAAATAAGGGGATAGCGGAGTATTTTAGAGGTTTAACATTTTATTAATAAAAAAGTTGACCCAATTGAGCCATATTGCACCATTACAGACTAAAACTGTTTAAAACGTTTCGCGATGCAATATTTAAAAGGTATCATTTTAATTTATAGCCTGTTAATTGGATTGGTTCGGAGCATCACTACCAGATGGCATGCTAACGATACTAAATTGACTTAACTAATTTGACCCTTCACTACCTGGGCTTAGGGGAACTGTAATGTTTGTAATAAAATAGGACAAAATAGCGTTACTATATTAAATAGTCAAACCTTTGCAAAATTAATAAGAATTGTGTTGACTGTTTATTTGTCCATAATTTTAATAATTCAATAAATGTCAGGCAACAGTGCAGTTTAAAAGGAGATTTGACGAAAAAAATTGAAGAGCGTGTGCTTAGATGAATGAACAAAGAAAAAAAACTGACTAACTTATCTAAGTTAGTTAGCTTTTTTTCTCACATGTCCAAACCATCTGGTTTGGACATGTCGAGAGGATGAATGAAAGCCAACTAACAAAACACACTTATAAGGCAGATGTGAGTGAAAATTCTGGAAACTTACCTTTACCTTTTACTATATGCCCTCCCCCCTTTTGCAAAGACCCATGGGAAGAAGGCGTGGGTTTATGTATGTATCTGTGTTAAATAAATGTGAAATATTGAAAAAAAAATGGTTTGTGAATGACATTTTCGTGCATGAAGGAAGGCAGGCACTTAAAAAAAACGATAGGAAGTCAATCCTGTTTGTATTTTTTTACCGGAATAGCTACCCTACTCGTACGGCAATAATAAGTTTCAGCACGTTCAATGACAAAATTTACTTTATAACGCTAAAATGTTAGCAATAAATAAGGAATGTGACCCGAAAATGTATTGTTTGTATTTTTTTAACCTTCAAGATTTGTGCTGAGGCTGGCAAAAGTGTTGAATTTTAATACGATTTTTTAACATAAAAAGTACCCTAATGTATTTTTTTTATTTATTATTATAAAACCTTAAATATATCTTTACAGGTTGCCCTAATGATATAGTTAAATACAAATATGCTATTAATTACAAACTAAATTCACAATAAAATAAACAAACATAACACCTAATTTTAACTTAATAATAACACAACATCCTAAAAGTCGCCAGAGTAAAGTCCTTCAGTGTACACGAAAACAAGTCTATTCTATCGGCTACCACGTTTAGCGTGCACAGCGTGCGCGTTAGCGGTGCGCGCTGAAGCAGATTGGTGTGCGCGGTCGGCACCACCAGCAGCCGCGGCCGACGCCGCTTGCTCACATACTCGTCTGCTACGCGCAGCCGAATTGTCGGAAGTATGGCAAAATTAGAAATTTTACCCCTCAATACCTTGAACAAGTAGGTATGTGGCTAGTCCTTGTTCTCGCTTAATTTGTAATTTATAGTAACCAACCATTCCCAAAATGAATAGGGTTTGATACAGCAATGGGTATCCAGGATATACTCCATTTAACCTCAAATACATAAACCTAATATACTTATTTTGTATCCGCTCTATCATCGTACTGTATTTGGCTTCACTAGGACTCCAAATAGCCGCGCTGTACTCCAAGTAATAATAGTAATAGTAAGTATTTTTTCATCTTAGCGATTGCTGTACCGGGCGACGTCATTCAACGCCGAATGTCGCTGAAAACCAGCGCTGGGGCTCTGTCTCGGATAGGGTCGTAGCATTAAGCTGAGCGATGGACGTTTTGCGTGGATGTGACGCATATTTTCCCCCAACTTGTTTTTTTGGTGTTTGTGTTCAATCAATGCGTCATGTTTACCACAAATAAACGTTTTTTCTTTCTTTCTTCTTTCTTCACCAATGCTTCGTACAAGGCCCTTAAAGCGCTCAAATTAGAAAATTCATTTGCCTGTTGCAAAACAAAACCTAGGTTACGGTATGCCTTTTTGCAAACCTCTACGACATGTTTCCGGAAGTGCAGATCAGCTGTGAATCGTATGCCCAGATCTTTGACCTCCATGACACGCTGCAGTGGTTTACCTTCTATGAGATACTCATGGTGACGCGGGACGCGGGCGCGGGTGAACGAAAGCACAGAGCATTTCTCCACGTTGAAAAATAGTTTATTTTACTGCCTCCACTTAGTGACCCGATCTAAATCTTGCTGTAATAGTAGTCATGATCAGCTTTTTGCTTCACTACATGAATCAGCTTTTGGTCATCAGCAAAGAGTAGGCAAGTTGACTCAGTGACTACTTTCGGTAACTCGTCCACCACAAGGATAAAAAGGAACGGCCCAACATTACTACCTTGGCTGACGCCAGATCTCGTGTAATAAATCTCAGAAAAGCGTCCGCTACAGTCAACGTATTGTCGACTGCCGAGCAGGTAATCGGCGAAAAATTGAATAGTGTGCGGTGTGAATCATTATCCACTGTGTCAAACGCCTTCCGAAAATCTAGGTAGGCAACATCCACCTGTAGTCCTACGTCAACAGCTGGCACTAGTTGCGTCATTAGGTGAAGTAAATTTCCTGTTGTACCCCGACCAGGGCGGAACCCGTGTGGCGCATCAGAAAAATGTGCGCTCACCTGTGTGTATAAACAGCTGTGAATGGCTGCCTCAAACACTTTAGCAGGAGCGTTTAAAACCACCACAGGCCTGTAGTCACTTGCTTCCGTACCTCCGTGACCTTTCGGCACCGGCACCACTCGGCTAAGCTTCCATTGATCAGGAAATGTTGCTGTAGCAATGCAGACATTGAACAAGTGTAGTAAGGGTTCAACCAACACCATGCGGCTATCTCTAAGGACAAAGGGTGGTATGCCATCTGGTCTGACTGAGCGTTTTGGTGGCAAACGGGCGAGCGCACGGCGCCCACGCGCCGCTTTGCGCCGCAGTTGTGCTAGCGGTCTTTGCGTTTAACGTAGCCGGCTCGGGGTTACATATGGAGTGAAAGAAACGTGCAAACTCCTGTGCACATTCTTGGTCCGTCATGAGTTGGCCGTCCTTATTTAATTTATATTGGCACGAATTACTTTTATTTGATCTGATGTAGCTCCAGATAGCTTTCGGGTCTGTTGCAAGATGGCTCTGTACGCGATCTCGATACCGGTCTTGAGCAAGTGCAGTCTCAGCCTTAACGTTCGCCCGACACTGGGTAAATGCCTCATAATCACTCGGCGATTTACTCACCTTGTATTTTTCATGTAGGCCGTACTTTAATTGAATGTCCCTGATAATTACTGAAGTATACCACACTGGGTATGTATATTTCTATTGTTCTTAGATTTTTTGTTTTTGAGTGGTACACATGCATCAAAAACATATTTTTTTTGTTATAAATAAAAATTAAAGCTAAATCCGGATCGTGTAAACTGTAAATATCACTCCAGTCTATTAAGGTTAAAACATAATATAATTGATTTAAAGTTTGCTTTACTGAAGTTTCATTGCTTAGATAATATTTGGTTATGTGATTCTGACTGTGCGTCTACCGTAGCGGGTAGCGGCAGTGGGGACGTGACGGCGTCCACAGAGACCGCGAGCGGCGGGTGGTACGCGTCCACGGGTTGCAGCCCCTCCTCTCTCATTTTATTCATTTTAGTAGGTACGGTCGGTCAAGAAATACATATGTTGTGCTCTTGAATTTAAAATATTATTATTCCCTCGACTACACAATGAACATGTCGGTTTGAAAAAGTGACATGCGCCTACTGCGTAGAAAAGGACATCATTGAAAATTGTTTAACTTTTTCCCTCCTTGACCGTACAAATTCATCGGTGTGCCTTACGTCTCATTTCATAAGTATTACAATGAGCTAAAATTTTATTTTTTGGAATCAGTGAATTGCAAAACTACGCTTGAATAATTCATTGATGGACTGTACAACACTCGAAAGTGTAAGTAAGGTTGGCAAAACAAATATAATTATAATGATATTTTTGTATGCAATACAAATCAATTTTGTTGGTTGTAAAGCATTCGGGCAGATATGCAGATACCTATTAAACTGATTACTGATTAGTTGAATCATAAACATATAACAGATTTTTAAATATCATTTAATGATTTCTTAGTCATTTTTGGTTAGACACAACCCATATAGTATTAACCAGGTGAATTTATTCAGGTAACCAACCCATCTAGAATCGACACCTACGAATATTTACTTTAAATTGAAACCTAGATACGAAAACCTAATAATTCCCTCAAACAGTAAACAGTGCACAACCCTACTCAGTTAGCAGTCAATTTGTGGCGATCGAGGGTTCTTTCAAACGTCCGTTAGAAACCAGGTTCGGTCCTATGTATATCCGGCCTTCTTTTGAGGCTCGCCATACCGTGAAATTGACTCGTTCGATTGTCTGTCCGATTTAAAAGACTTGTTTGGTGAACGATCGTTCCTGGTTCCTGTTCTTTCCTAATTTCTATAATCTTGACTTTTATTGCAGGTAATCTTTTGTTGATTTTTTGGCTTTTTGTTAACTAGAAGAAGGATTGTATGACAGCAGTGTAGTCTTACTGACTTTTGTGGTTACCATGTATGTATTCAAGAGAGTAGAATATGTGTTAAGAAGGCGCAGGAAGAGAGCCCTGGAATGATTTTAAGGGAAACCATTGCCCACCAGTGGGCATTGGTTTCTATTATCAGCTACTATAAAATAATATTGTGTAAAGTTATTTTAAGAGCCAGGATTTTGACTATTTGTGTTAACCACCAGAAGTGAAACAACTTTTTTTGGTATGTTGCAATATAATATCCACAAAAGAATACAAAATGATCTACTTATTTATACAAAAGCCAATACAGCGTTTAAATATAGTTAACAATATCAAAAGTCTAGTCATTTAAAACGACGACTGACCTGTGTAAATTATTTTAAATGATTTTAATGTTTGTAGATAAATAAGTTAAAAATTCTGACGTAAAACAGCGTATATAAAAACCCTATCGTTATAAACGCACAGGCAATGTTGTTACTGTGGACATATATTTTCCTGACTCAAAACTAATATTAAAACATTAATATCATATACTTTACTTACTCTCCGACTCTTAAGAAGTACAAATCAAAATGTTCACAAAGATTAGTTCTTAAAACAGAAATACCACTCTACAGTTGCCCAGTCGATCACGCCTATATCCAATCGGACACTGATTTGGCACTGTAATAATTAATGGAGAATTAACACAATTCCCTTTTTCATCTTTCACAGCTCCTGCAGGACACTTAAATATAGCTCCATCTTCATCTTTCTCCGCTTTTGCAACCATCTGTTTGCCATGATATTTTGGTTCTATGATTTCTACATCATCGTTTATATTGTCCCATTCGGAGTCGTTTTTTATAACTCCAGTGTTATCCTCAGTAGTTGTTTCATAGACCGCGAAATCCGGTTCCTCGAACGTTGGTGCCCATCTATCGTAGATACAGTTCTTGTAAAACAGCATTACTTTACTAAAACAAGACACTATAATATTTGTGGTCTTTGACGGCTTTCTATCTTCTTTGAATATCTCGTTGTCATTCACTTTGTGGAATGAGAATATCTTTATTCTGTTCACTAATACGTCTGCGAGCATCTCGTTCCACGTCAAAGGTTTCTCATCTTTCGGGTCTTGGAAATTTTGCAATTTTCTTAAGAGTGTCCTTTGTTCCTCCAAAAATTTAATGCTCGTGGTGTCTTCAATGAAACACTCTGTTTCGCCCATAAGTATGATTATACCGACAAAGTATATGGATTTCATTTTTTTGTGAGTTTTGTACAACGCGGACACAATGGTGTAGCCAACTGCGAGATTTTAGTAAGATAAGGTAGAGCGCATTACTTGGTACCGTCGGTTATAACAGTCATTGCGCGATAAACTAACATTTTCAACGTTTGAGTATTTTTGTGATTTTATTGGAAAAGCTTTATTAAAATCTAATATAACTAGGTTCGTGGAAAAGCAGGCGAATACAATTTTTCCAACGTTAGACATTGTTTTTATATACTGTACGTGCGAATTATATGAGAAATATGTCTTTTTCAGGAGCGATGTTATGTTATGGATGTAACTTTTAGTAATGTTGATGTAGTTAACTAAAGCAGTTTATATTTAATTTTCATGAAAGTCGCCTAAACTGGTCGATAAAACCAGAAACGACTTTCTCTTAATGTATTCTACATACTTGTAAATACCACAAAAATCTACGTAACTCTATCTAAATAAATTGCCTAAGGATATATCACCGTTCTCCACGACTGTACCCCGCTATCAGTTTGATAACGATATCAACTAAACCAAATATTGACCCAGTGACGTTCAGTTAACGGAAAAAACTATTTAATACACACACATTGCTCGATGAAAACAAAATGTTTATCTCAAATGCCAGAAAATATACCAAGGACGTTGATAGTGTATCATGTTTTATTTTTAAACGTATTAGGTACAGCCCGTGTATGGATTTTGTATAAACAATCCGTTTTCACAAATTGTTTTGAAAACTCAAACTGAAACCATTTATTACAATGTAACTAATTACAGGCACAATTGAAGTGTCAAGAGGTCGGTCAGCCAGAAACATGAGGCTAGTTGCCCATCCCAAATCGTAGTAGGTACCAATGGAGACGAACACTCTTTTAAATTATATTATTTCAAAATATTAGTTACACACCGAAAAATCAGAGGGATATTTGTGTCCGTATGGACTGAGGAGCCGTGTCTCATATTTAAAAGCGGGTTCGACCAATATTTAGTAGTACTTTATCCGATTTAATAGGCCCGATCCCGGAATTTGTAGTAAAACCCTTTCAGAATCAATTCAGACATCTGAACTGAGGAGCCACCTTAGAACTCGAAAACTAGCCGACCGACATTCTTGAAAATTTGGTAGGATTTAGTAGTATTTATGCTTAATCTGTACAAAAGAAAAAGGGTTTGTACGGTTGAATTTGAGATAACTACAATGCTTTGATTTTTCATAAAATCCACAAATTTCACCTAGCTGTGTCTCGGAAAGTTATGAGTCGATTGAAACAATTTTTATGTATCATTTAGTAGTAAATGTGTTCTAATTTGTACTATAAAAATAAAATGGTAAAGCTATATAATTTCGTTAATACAATACATTTTATGTGGCTCCTCAGTCCTGATGATCTTTAGTAAATATATGTTCGTAGATACTAAAGCAGTTGATTAAATTGGAAAATAAGAGTGCAGATATTTAGTAGAAATTTCTACTAAATATTGGCGTAATTCAACTTCCTGCACATTCAGTATTTCAAAAGATTTTAAGTATTTTAATGATCCTGTAAAAAAATCTGAATAGGGTGACCATAAATAACTCAAACTGCGATCATAAATATATAGTTTTGTTTGCTTTAAAATAATTCTAAAGGAACCAGTACCTACGTGTAACTTAATTGTAGTTTTAGATTATATGAGATATAATTATAATGTACAACAAATATTTATTTAACAAATTAAATGAGATTCAGTAACCAGAGTGTTATTATAGCTTTGTTGTTATTTTTCACAACATTATTGCTATAATATCTTAAAGAATGTTAAAGACAAACATAAGTTTATTAAAAAAAAAATGTTAGACATAAATGACAAAAACTATATAATGCTTAATTAAGGAGAATGTTCATAGAATAATAGAAAAGTTAGTGTAACGGATGCGTCTAACATTTAGGTACCAACCACATAACTGCATTGAATGTTACTAACAAAGTTAGATGCGTCCATAACATAATGTACCTAATGAATTAATAAAATACAAAATTATATCCTAAATTCCACATCGCTGTCGACTGATAATGTACCAAAGAGCGGCGGCTTGGCGGCTTATCGAATATGTATTTACAGGAAGTATAATAACCAGAGTAACAATTCAACTTACTAAGTTAGAATGGACCTCAAATGTCATGATATCATGAAGTAATCATTCAATCGGGCAAATTGAACTATGTCGTAAAAACAAGTTTATTACCATAAAAGTAGATGCCGGGCGGCCAATTGCACAAAACGTAAGAAAATCCGGCTACCTATGGCGGATCACACACAACAATGTGCCAAGCGACGGGGCTCGGGAAACGAAGCCGAATTCCCCGCAGATAACGCGTCCCCGTGCGTGATTTTTAAATACGAATTCAATAAAGATGCAGGGAATTTTGCTCCATTTCCCTCGCCCCGTCGCGTTGTAGTGTGTTTTCCGCCTTACCACTTGAGCCGTAGCATGTCTTGCAAAGAGTTTTAACGTACTCATTTTAATGTCTATTATCCATACATATTATAAAATAAGTCATTTTTCGTGTCTGTTTGTGTGACCGTTTTGATCTTCTTAAATGCAGATAGAATTTAATGTGGTTTTCACCATCATTTAGAGCAAATAATTTTAATTTAAAATTTATTTATTGTCAAAATGATAAAAAATGTACATAAATAACAACTTAACATAAGGTTAAGACAAATTAAGTATAACATACACTCTTATTGGGACAATAGAATTTGATCCAGCGCTCAGTGGAGTTGGCACGGGCCATTATAAATGTCACATCATTATGGATTGTCAGTTTTTTTTACTACGACGATTATGAAACCAAAATTCGCAATAGTGTGGCAAAATTTAAATTTCACGGGCGGGTAGTGTTTTGGAAAACAATCAAATAAGATTTCTATAAATACAATAACGAAACTCTATTTTCCTCATAACTTTACAAATATCAACACCTTTCAGATTAAATACGGTATTCGGTTTGAATCATGTTATTTAGGTATGTTGAATATTATTAAGTTAGATATTGATATAGATTACTGAATGCAGTTCAAGTTGCAGTTAACATAAGAATAATATTATAATAATTTTTAGAGATTAGAGAAGAGAACAGATTACAAATAGGACCATGATTAGGGATTTGACAAAAAAAAAGCGATAATCCGCTTTTAGTTTATTGTTTATAATTTGTGTTTAATTTAAGTATTGTGTTCATTATTTTGCGAAGAATGATTCGTGTGTAAATAAAACTCTGTTTATGGTCATTGTTTGATTTATTTATGGTCACCCTATGTACTAAATTGTTGAGGAATGTTTAAATTATTGATATCTTTTAAAATACTGAATGTGCAGGAAGTTGAATTACACTAATATTTAGTAGAAATTTCTACTAAATATCTGCACTCTTATTTTCCAATTTAATCAACTGCTTTAGTAGCTACGAACATATATTTACTATAGACCGTCAGGACTGTGGAGCCACATAAAATGTATTGTATTAACGAAATTATATAGCTTACCATTTTATTTTTAAAGTACAAATTAGAACACATTTACTACTAAATGATACTTAAAAATTGTTTCAATCGACTCATAACTTTCCGAGAAACAGCTAGGTGAAAGAACAATGCCCACTTCCCATATATTTCAAAACCTGATAATAAAAGTTTATGTATAGTTATAAGGTATAGTAGAAACACTACCTGTAAGATTAGAAAATAAAGTCATATGGTCATTTTCACAATTGAAACACTACGAAGTCCAAAAATATTAATGTTACTTTTTAGGTTAGGATTTGCCGTTATAAAGAAATAAATGTGCTAGAACGAATTATTTAACACTCGAAGTTTAGTTTAAAATTGTAATACTTACTTAATAATACATATCTATGTTCTAAAACGTCTTTTTTACTTTGTGAATTCCTTAAAAGCTTCTGTCACTGCTTACACTCTCGCTGATTGTAAATTTGTATTGAGTGTCGAGCATTAAATGTCAAACGTCAAAAAATACGTTTCAATCGTCCTAACTCAATTACATATTGCATGATTCATTAATTTAATTATTCATTTATTTTTAAATAATCTGTATTATACATTGACTAAAAAAGAAATACTTACTGAGTAAATGAAACGTAAAATAATGTATGAAACTCAGAAACAGAGTTGAATAACGTCAAGTAGCAGTGTGTAAAATGGAACGTTGTAAAAATGGTAGCTGAGATGCGTTCAAAACATGCTAATATGTTTAACCTTGAAGTAGAATAAGCATAACAAAAAACAAAATTAAAAAAAATCCTGCGTTTCTTTTAAGATTGTGATAAGCGTAATTAATATAAAATTTAATAAGCTGTTTTTTAAGATTTATTTCATTTCTTTACTTAGTCTGGTGAAAAATGGGCATTCCTCTTTGTGGATTTTATGGTAAAATCAAAACATTGTACAGATTAAGCATAAATACTTCTAAATCCTACCAAATTTTCAAGAATATCGGTCGGCTAGTTTTCGAGTTCTAAGGTGGCTCCTCAGTTCAGATGTCTGAATTGAGGAGCCACCTTAAACGTCCTGTAACTTTTAAAGGGTTTTACTACAAATTCCGGGATCGGGCCTACAAAATCGCATAAAGTACTACTAAATACTGGTACAACCCGCTTTTAAATATGAGACATGGCTCCTCAGTCCGGACACGGATATTTTGTGCGCTTGTGACTCGAAAACAACTTAGTTACCCGATTTACGTGTTTATTTTCAATATGAAATGTTGGAAACACGACTTCCTCGTTGGTTTAGTGGTCGCAAAGAACTACTGCTGAACATGAGATCCTAGGTTCGATTCCCAGGTTGGGCAACGTGTTATTGGGTTTTCTATCTGAAATTTCTCAGTAGCAGCCCAGAGTCTGGATTTGTGAATCCCAGTTGATGGCACTAGGCTGGCCCCTGGGATATGGGACTTAAACATAACTGGCGAAATGTGGGTGTACTATAGGTACACCTCTGCCTTACCCATATGGGATTACAGGCGTGATGGTATGTTATGCAATGTGTGACATGTTCTCTGGCTTGGGTTAGATGCACTTGCAAGGGCCATAGCAGACATGATACTTTCTGGATCAGCGATGAGGCGTCTGCATTGTGCGTTCGCGCTTTGGTGTTTCTTTGTGTTCCGTCTGTAGTCCACGCAATTCCAGTATTTTACATAAAGCGACTGCCTACCTGACCTCCTCAACCTGGTTACTGGGTAACACCATACCCTTGATAAGACTGGTTGTTATAGCTTTGGGCTTCTGACTACCAGTATCAACTGTCAAAGATCTAGGAATGCCAGCCGGGAGCAGCGGCTGAACGTGCTTTCCGAGGCACGGGCACGGAGTGATGTCGATTTGTAATGGATGGTCACTACTATCTCAAAACAACCGCGGCAAGCGTAGGTTATCCTTTGATCGACCCGTGCGGCTGTTAGCATTCAGCCACGATCCATTAAAAGCATATGGTTCGTTTAAGGCGCTTCCCCAAACGACCTTGAACGTTCGGTCCTTCTCCGTTCCGCCGCTCAGTCTCGCTCCGTCCAGCTCACTGCGCACGCCCCTTTATTTATTTATTTAGAATAGGTTATTTAATTAGAATTGTAAGTAACTGTACAACAGTACAGTTACTTACAATTCTAATTAAATAACACTTAAAATAAGCATTTCAGTAACCATGCAAATAACAGGTATGCATAAAATATAAAATATATTTTAAAAATTCACTTTTTTAAAATTTGTTTAATAAATAAAGAACGATCTTTTGAAATATATTAAAAGGTGGATTATTAAGATTTTTTAAATTATATATTTGTTTAGTGTTATCTTACAAATTATTAGAACGTCACCTTTAGCAATAGATGCATGCAATCAATAATTTCAGTCACTATTTTACAACGATGGATTTTAAATGTTTTAAAATTTATAACTCATAAAACAAATAAGAACGTGAAATGTGATGGTAGGATATCGAACTTGTGGTTTATTAACCTTAATTAATTAGTTAAAAGCCACTGAATAACACACTGTCGCAAGGTTTTGCTCGCCTTAAAATTAAACGCGTCCACAACACAAGCTCAAACATGCTCGGTCAACATCAGGCGAACACCAATAACATTGAAAATGCAACAAACGATCGAATTTTATTCCCTTTTCAACGGGTTCACGCTAGGGCTGGCATTATTTGATTAACCCCCTGTTTTTTTATACCAGACAAGTGCGAGTTGAACGCGCGTGGAGAGGGTTCTGTACGATCATGCTACAACCAAAAACATTTCTTGTAAAGTAAGTTGCCAGGAGTTACATAACGCTTTCATTGTTAAAAAGTTATCAGAACGAGTGTAGATCCAAATCACTAATTCTACATGGCTTAACTCTACTAACCTTACATCATGGTCAAAATGTAGGGCTTGGCAGTTTCGCGGCCGTCGCACTGACATTTCTATGGGCTTATGTTAAGAAATTAAGTCACTGGTAGGCTCATCTTGGCGGGGGTACTACCGTGTCCTCAGATCCCATGAACAACATCCATCTCCTAGACAACTGCAATAGTAAGTTAGTACGCACGGTATTTAAATATTTACCATGTCATTTTACGATCATATACTTATTTTAGGTATTCCTGTAACCTGAAGGTAAAGAGCAAATTTTAGGCTCCTTGTTTTCGGAGATAAGGGGGTGGGAGGTGAGGGGAATGATCAATTTCCATTCAATTTCTATTTTAAAATAATAAAAAAATCTTTTTAAGACCCTCACAACAATTCCTTTTGTTTGATGTGTCACACCGTACAGTTTGCAAGACTTTTGTTTTTAATTATCTAGTTTTCCCCCCAAAAGTGGCCTCTTATTCAAAATCCATTTATTAACGTTAAGTAACCGTGTGTAAGTCACATAAATTCATATGTGTACCTAATTTCCACTTAATCATTACAGTAGATTGGGAGCAAATGGGCTGTGACAGATGGACAGACATACAGACGCACGAGTGATCCTCTAAGGGTTCTGTTTTTTCATTAGGACGTACGGAACCCTAAAAACGTGTAGAATGGATTTTATATGTATTTTAATGGAATTTTTAACGTTTCTGTTTTGAACCATAAAAAGTTTTTCAGCAGGTAGGCGTTATTAAAAACTGAGTTTACTCTTTTCAATAAAAATTAAGTACGAAAAAACGATTGTAGGGCATTATTTTATAAAAATTATTCGTGATTTTACATTGAGATTTCTTTTCACGATTTCTTAAAATCAGGTTTTTTTGCGTTCGACGCATTATATTTGTGTCTGGTTTATTGTAGCATAGCATATTATGTTCAGCCTAAGCAGTTAAAATAAGATACTAAATGGAGCTAATTTGACTGGGCAAGTATTTAAAAAGTCAAAGTCAAAGCATTTATTAATAGGCCCATAAAAAGGCACTTTTGAACGTCAACATTAACATTAAAAATAGAACTGATTCTAGGCGCTACTTCCAAAAGGTAGTTTCGTATGGAGAAGAAGGGGCAAGAAACTCCAAAGTTACTCAAAATAAGCATCTAATATTATTCAACAACAATTATGTATGCTTTCATTTAATATAAGTGTTATTAAATAAAATCTACATACATTTTTCCATCGTTAGCACTTTAAAGTCAAATAAATTTAAACAAGCATGGGTAGCATCCCTAACAGCAATCCTCTAAGGTTTTGTTTGTTTGTTTGGCATCTCGCAGGTCAACCTATGCGGTTGTCGTCTGCTTAAGCGGACTTGCCTGTGGATTCCCTAATAAATTAAGGCCTCCAGCCAGGACTTAAACTTATATACTAACTAAAACTAAGCGACAACGCTAAGGGCACCCCCTGTGGGGTACGAACCTCGGCTTAGGGCGTCGCTGGAAGAGGGCAGCAAATGACTAGCTGGATCAGGATTGGTATTAATTAGGGACGAATTTAAAGCTACAGGCTCAGCGGCGCGGGCTGGCTCGAGCAAGGGTCGGGAGGGGCGTCGATTTGGGCGTCGCGGCGGGCCTCGGCGGCGAGGGCGGTAGGACGGCGATCGGGTTTTGGGCTTATGTAGCGTGCTAGTGGCCTTGCTACTCTCCTGGAGGAGGGTAGTGGCGTCGTCGGGGTCGATTAAAGTATGCCTTGGTCGGCGAATACTGCTAATGCGAGAGGGAGTGTAGCGGGCGGCCGCTGTAATCAGGGGGTTAGAATGTTTGATGCCGCAGTCGAAGAAACGCTTTGATAAGCGTTTCATGAACTGTTTTATGGTTGGCATTTTGAGGTCGACGTGAAGATCGATATTACGGACATAGAAGGGGGCACCCGTGACCCTTCTGAGGAAACGGTTTTGGAGGATCTGCATCTTATGGAGATGACGTGGGTGAGCGTGCGCAAATACAACGCAGGCATAGGTCATGATGGGACGGATGACTGCGGTATAGATGCGGAGCTTGCATTTGAGGGACAGTTTACTACGGGCTGTCAGTACGAATTGCAGCCTGCTAAGAGCGAAGGAGGCGCGCGCGCGAACCGCCTTAATATGAGCCTTAAAGGTAAGGTTCTCATCGAGGATCACGCCTAGGTATTTGGCTTGCTTCTCCCAAGGGATTGGCTTGCCGTACATAGTGATCGGGCTGGGAAGTGGGGGAGGGAGTCGACGACGTCTCGAGAAGAGAACCGCCTGACTCTTATCGGGGTTGACCTCGATTCTCCATTTCCGAAACCAAGCGCCTAAGACGTTTGCGGAGGTTTGGAGAGTACGAGCTATAGCGTTGGGACAGTGACCGGTATAGTAAACGGCAGTGTCGTCGGCGAAGAGAGCCAACTGAGCCTTTTTACTTTTTGGGATATCGCTAGTGAACAGCGTGAAGGCGAGAGGAGATAGTACGGAACCCTGAGGGACACCGGCGCGAATAGGATGAGGGGACGAGAGTGCTCCCTCGACGCGATAGCGAAAGGTCCGGTTCGACAAAAAGTCTCGTAAGATGAGCACGAGACGATCAGGCACTCCTAGTTGGTAGAGCTTGTATATCAAGCCGTTGTGCCAGACTTTGTCGAAGGCTTTCGCTATGTCGAAGAATAGCACACCCGTCGTCGCGTTACGCTGCAGACCAGCGCATAAGTGCTCTACGATACGGTGGACCTGTTGGGTGCCCGAGTGTTGGCTACGGAATCCAAACTGCTCGTTGGGTATGAGGCTCTTTGCTTCGGCGTAGTCTTTGAGACGCTTATAAATAAGCCTCTCGTAGATTTTGGCGAGGACATTGAGTAAGCTAATAGGGCGGTAGCTGGAGGGCTCAGACTTTGGCTTGCCTGGCTTTGGGATACCGATGACGGTGGAATCCTCTAAGGGACTCCGCTTTACGTTCACTTCTTACACTTCCACTCGCGTGTTAGCATTTATTTGAGTAAATTAAAACCTTGTTGTATAAAAATGCTGCACATTTTTAACTATCTGTTAAAAAGTATATGATGAAAATATTAAAAAAATACCAGTAGAGGATAAAATCTTGGAATACCATTCAGAAGGTTTAAACTTTATGTCTCTGCAAGTACAACATTGGTTTACTGCTAATAATTTAGTATTCAATGGGAAAAAACTAAAAACATGAGGTTTGACTAACCGAATGTAAAAAGTAGTAATTGTGAAGAGAAACTAGAATTGGTCGATAAACCTGTATTAAGATATTAATATCATGACGGTACCTTGTCACTATATTTATGAAAACATCATGTACTTAAGTAAGGAAAATTTCAGTAAAAAAGGTGATAGACACAACTTTAGGACTACAAATAGGGACCAATTAGTTCAACCATGTTTCAGACTGGCTAAAGTAGATTCATCCTTCATGGGTTGGGTAAACTGTTTAAAATGTTTCAATTAAATACCTCTCCACATACTTCAACTAAATGAAACAAAGTTTAATATTGTATTAAACGCACACTATGGAGCCAAGCATATTATACGCGGGACACTAAGAAAGTTTTGCGAAATTTGAAATAAATATTCGATAAGTAAATATTTTTATAAAATCTTTTCAAAGTACTCTCCACTAGCCTCTATACAAAAATTCGTGCGTCTGAACAAGTTTTCGAAACACTTTTTCCAGTTCACCGCTCGAACGCTGACAGAGCATCTTCCGGCGACCAAAATTGTATTCCTTTGAGCAGATTTTTTTATTTTCAGGAATAAAAAGAAGTCACACGGTGCTAGGTCAGGGCTGTAAGGGCGGTGACTCAGGAGTTTGACCGGCGTGCTGTGGCCAGTCCCTCGTTTTGAGAACGAAGTGCTAAGGCGCGTTGTCGTGGTGAAGCTGTAGCGCTGAGCAAGCGGAGCCCTGTGTTTGGTCGCTTGTTGCTCACAAAAAGAGAAAACTACTGTTAAGCATTTGGTAGTATACCATTCAGCGTTTATGCTTCTTTGGTTCCTTAAAGGAATTGACACCAAGGAGCCAGTCAAATTGAAAAAGCTTGCGATCAAAATCTTCTCCCCGCTTCTAGATCGCTTCACTTTGGTAGGCGTTGATTCGTTTTGAAACACCCAAACCATCGACTGTCGCTTCGTCTCTGGATGTTATTGATAGATCGAAGACTCATCACCTGTAATGATGTCGTAAACACGCCGAGACGAGCCTGCTTCAAATTTGTTTATCATATCACAGCAGCATTCCACCCGAGCCTGTTTCTGAGCATCGGTGAGGTTGTGCGGCACCCAGCGTGAAACTAGCCTCCTCACGTAAAAATGCACATGTAGAATTTCGTGAAGGTTTCCCGATTCAACCTGCAGAAAGCGCTGAATCTCTTGATATGTAACTCGCCTATTATCTTGGATTAAAATGTTCACTGCTAGCAAGTTTTCTTCCGTAACAGCCCTCAAAGGGCGATCACTTCTTTCTTCATCCCCCAAAGTTAGTCGACCGCGCTTGAATTCGTTATACTTACGATACACGGTTGCCTTATAAGAGCCCTCATCCATGAATGCCATTTGAAGTCTATCGTACGATTCGACCGGTTTCAGGCAACACTTGAAATTGTAAAAAATCATAGCGCGAAAATGTTCCCGGCGCCGATCCATTTTTTTATTATATTTACAGATCCATTTTTTTATTATATATACATTATCGCGTCTCAACACGATAATATAAATTAGTTCGCAAACAATTTGGCGGGATATTTTGAAATCGAAACGTGCCATTTTCAAAATAACTTAATTAACTGGCCAGTCTCTCAGACACAAAAACTTTTTCTCGCAATACTTTCTGAGTGCCCTAGTAAGTTGGGCTTACATCGCTTTTAAAAATGCTTCACTCAACGCTGGTACACAAGGGCGCTATAAACATATCTTAGTGAACGATCTATTAGAGTAGTTGTTGACGGCTGCTCCTCTGAGCGTATGACTATTGATGCCGGAGTTCCTCGGGGGTCTGTTCTCCCGGTCTGGCCTCGAGGTCGCGGGAACATACGATTCTTCCGCAACCCCGAATGGTGCCGGCCTGCCTCTGCGGGTCTCCTCGGGTTGGGGGGGAGTGAGGTGTTAGACTCCCCCCGCAACGTCTAAGAGGGGCACGCGTGGAACACTACGCGCCGCCACCTCGGGTCTTGATGTATGGGGGGCGGCGGACGTCCCCGAGTCCGTCGCCCCTGGACGCCTTTAGGGGGGCTGGAAGAGGGTGTTATCCGCCCTCCGCCTACGCCCGGTGCGCCTACTGCGGATCGGGAGAGTGGATGAGATCTCTCTTTCCCTTTCCGCAGCCTCCTTCTTCGAGATAACTGTTTCGCAAAAGGAAACCACCGCGTCCCAGGACTCCTCCCGCGTCCCAGGACTCCTCGCTGCCGACCATCGAACTAACTACGCTCGGCAGCGACAGGTCACTGCCTACTTGTGTGATGAGGGCACGGCGCGCACACTCTGCCAGCGTATGCCACACCGTGTCCTCCCGGCAGTCGACGAAAAGGAGTCGTTTCGACCAAACTCCTACTTTTCGGGGTACATCTGTTCCTGTAACCGATCGGCTCGAGCTCCTAGGCATGAAGTTGACGTCCAGTCTCAATTTTGGCGCCACCATTGAGTGCAAAGCCCAAACTGCAGCCAAAAAACTGGGCATCCTAAATAGAGTAAAGCGATACTTTACGCCTGGATAGCTTTTAACTCTTTATAAAGCGCAAGTCCGATCCTGCATGGAGTATTGCAGCCACCTTTGAGATGGTTCAGCTAAATAGGAGCATTTTTGGCCTCGCACAGGTTTTTTTTCCTGATTTAATTTTTTTTTTTTATTTGGGAAAATAAACGGTTACACATTAAAATGTATGGTATAGAACTTAAAACTAAAATGGGAGCATAAATGTATAACCAACAACATTTTCCACATAATACAAAAAAGTTAAATAAACACGAACGGCATACGATATGAATACATTGGATGCACAGTATGGTTAAATAAAAATATAAAAAAAGATATAATAAAAATATAAGAAGATATACCTAATAGAATATTGAAAATAGAAATTATGATTTTGGGTTTTATGTACTTAATTCTGCTATAATTTTAAGTGCAAGACTTCTAAATTTTCCGGCGGAAACAGCAAAGAATTCTATATCCCGAAAAACCTTATTGAATTGAGTTGTAAGACGTCGTAGGGGTGCTCGCGATCCTGCGTTTGATCGACAGGAGGTTACAGCAAAAAGCGGTCGCACGCGCACACCTCGACATATAGTAGTTCTGGGTACTACATAACTTATTCTATTGCTTATGTCTATACAATCATATGAGTTGTTACATAAATCAAACAAAAACATCGATTCCAACATTATACGTCTAGATTTAAGGTTTTGAAGCTTATAGTAATTCAGCAAGTCGGTGTAAGATGCATACGTACGAAAACAACGGAAATGCATAGTCTTTAAAAATTTGCGTTGTACATTTTCGATCACATGAGAATATTTTCCATAGAAGGGATTCCACACCGGGACCGCGTACTCCAACTGAGACCTGACCAAAGTTTTGTATAGGTACAAAAAAGTACCAGGGCGTTTAAATTTCTGAGCCAATCTCATCACAAAACCGTACATAGGAAAAGCATTGTTCACAATTTTAGTAATATGAGCATCAAGATGGAGTTTATTATCTAATAGAACACCAAGATCACGAACCACTGTTTCTCTTGCTAGATCTATATTGTTCAATGAATATGCATATTTAATTACGTTTCTATTTTTAGTAAAACTAATGCAATGGCATTTGGATATGCTCAATTTAAGTTTTTTTTTTTACACAATATTCAGAGAATCTATTTAAATCTTCCTGTAAAAGTAAACAGTCACGTAAATTAATAATCGGCCTAATTTTTTTTAGATCGTCTGCGTATAGTAATACCTTAGAATTCTGGAAACACGTATCTATATCATTAATAAACATAATAAACAAAAGAGGACCCAGTATAGAGCCCTGAGGAACACCGGAAGTAACATTTAAGGTCGCAGAATTAAAACCGTTTATCACAACTTTCTGAGATCTATTAAGAACGTAAGAAGAGAACCATCTCAACAGGTTGCCACGTATGCCATTAAAGGCAATTTAACTTAACAGCAATTGATGATCCACCTTGTCAAAAGCTTTTTGGAAGTCCGTGTATATAGTATCAACTTGAATACGAGAGTCCATACTATTAAATAAATAGTCAACAAAAGTTATCAGGTTAGTGGTAGTTGATCTTTTTTTGACGAAACCATGTTGTGGAATTATGTTATTATGTAGAAGAGGATAAACTTTATCATGAACAAGTCTCTCAAAAAGCTTTGACAAAACCGACAATATAGATATAGGACGATAATTCTCGATATCCTGTTTTGGTCCCGACTTGTGAACAGGAGTTATGTTTGCGAGTTTCCATGCTTGTGGAAAGACTCCTTGTAAAATAGATAAATTAAAAATAATTTGTAGTGGCACACATAGATTTACGGCGGTCTGTTTAATGAACACAACCGGTAGACCGTCTGGACCCGGGCCTTTAGATGGATCTAATGCTCTTAGCGCACTTAATATTTCATCAGCAGTAAACTGAATGTTACTAAGGAGAGAACAGGTTTCAGAATAATCTCCGCACTGCGATGAAATACCATCACTTGAGATGGATGGCTCGTATACCGAATTAAAGAAGTTTGAGAACAGATTACAGATGTCTTCAGGGTTATTGGCTGAATGGTCACTGTAATGCATATTAGAAGGTAAGCTTGTAGAGGATTTGCGGGAAGAAATGAATTACCAAAAATGCTTAACATTAGTCCGGATACCATCTTCTACGGAGGCAATGTACTTTCTGTAACAGTTTTTGCACTCAACTTGGAATCTAGAGCGGTAAATGGAAAACTGCTCGTAGTCTGAAATGTTTTGACACATTTTCCATTTTAGCCAAGCCTTGGCTTTATTCTTGTAAATATGAATAAGCGATTTTGAAAACCAGACCGGAAATTTTGATGATCTACATCTTATCAATGGAACATGTCTTTTAATAATGCAGAAAACAATGTTATAAAACGTGCTTAAGGAATCGTCAATGGTTTGGTTCACTAAAACTTCCTCCCAATTAATCTCTTTTAAATCCCCATTTATGTTATCATAATTTGCCTTGTAATAATTATATCTACTAATCATCTTGCGAGCCATCGAATTGTAGGGTACACTTAGAGTAATAAAAACATTAAGTGGAGGATGGTGGCTATCATCAGGCTGTAGTAAATAGTCTGTGGCTCTAGAAACATTGCAATCACCGTTACCAATAACCAAGTCCAATATTCTATCCAATATTCTATTCAATGTTTATACAACTGTATTTCAATCATCGTTACGTTCTTATTAGAAAAACTGTCTCGAAAAGAAAAACCTTTAGTAAAGCCATGCCCACAATACAGCCGCAACAGGCCGCAGCACAACTAATTTTCTTACAAAAAAAGCGCGGTGCGGGCGGCCTGTAGTGTGCGTTGGTTCATGGAAAATGTGCGTAAGTGATAAAAGAGGATTTAGCCTTAATATGACCGTTAAAGACTAAAGAATTGAAATAGCAATGCATGCAAGTCGATTCAAAATAGGCTCCCGTCAGTAAACCCACATAATGAATGAACATCGGCCACTGTGTAAACAACTTTTTACAACATAACGATATCATAAAGACGTATACTTCACAAAAGGAAGCCTTCAAGACGATGTGACTAACTGTCGTAACTCCTGCTTTATTGGTCTTTAAACTAAATGAGTTAATAAATGAGGTTCAGTAAGTAGTCTATTAAATGGTATCACTATTATATTCAAATCAAGTTATTTGCCACTAGCTGCTCCACGCGGTTTCACCCGCATAAATCTTGATCCCGTGGGAATATCGGGATAAAAAGTACTCTATGTGTTAATCCAGGTTATAAAATATCTGTGTGCCAAATTTCAACCAAATCCATTCAGTAGTTTTTGCGTGAAAGAGTAACAAACATATTCTATACATACTCTCAAACTTTCGCGTTTATAAGATTAGTAGGATAAGTTTCGGTACAATTTCGGTCTTAACATAAATAATTATATAGATCCATAACACTTAGTCATAATAATATAACATGGAAACATTTAATATAAATTATTACTTAATACTTAGTTATAATTACTGTAGTTATAGTTCAATTAAATTTAAACTGCGTACCAACATTGTTATATTATTAGATACATATTTAATAGTACATTGTGACACAAGTGTGCTCTTT
This sequence comes from Dasypolia templi, assembly GCA_963555695.1. Classification (NCBI taxonomy): domain Eukaryota; kingdom Metazoa; phylum Arthropoda; class Insecta; order Lepidoptera; family Noctuidae; genus Dasypolia; species Dasypolia templi. The sequence goes on from OY743147.1 coordinate 4,816,699, forward strand.
TGGTCATTACCTCCGAGGCGGTTTTATTCACGCGAGACGTAGGCGAGTACGATAAGGGAGCCGAGTGGGTAATGATCAATCCACACGCGTGTCACACGACGTTTTTCAACACGAGGAAAAAAAACAGACTCGTATTGTTATTATCTTTAATTATTGAAACAATTAGTGAAAGTACAATTCTCAAAATGATACCGACAGTTTTTGTTGTCATTTTTACAGTTTGTGTTATGGTATTGGTATTATTAATAATTTCGTTGTTTTAATTTTTTTGGGTATATGTCGGAGATGGTAAAAAATTTATTGTATTTAGAGACATAAAAACTCATACGGAGATGAAAAAAAGAAAAAAGTTAAATATAAAACACGAGTGCGGTAATTTAAACTAAAAAGCACGCGTGTTTAACACTGCATTATAAACCTTAAAGCGGTGCAATAAGAGCCACTTTAACAATTTTTGTCAGACGGTTTGTTTGTAAATATGTGAGCACAATGTACCTATCACGTGATTAATTTATATACCTTTGCTTTATTTTTATTTTTTTTGTACCAATAGTGGTATAGTATTTTTATTCTTGGTGCATCGTCTTCATATATAAACATATAATTAATGTATACAAAATATTGTAAAACATTTTAAAAGAGCAGTTTCTTGCCCCTTCTTATCCATACGAAACTACCTTTTGGAAGTGGCGCCTAGAATCAGTTCTATTTTTAATGTAAATGTTGACGTTCAAAATTGCCTTTTTATGGGCCTATTTGAAATAAATGCTTTGACTTTGACTTTGAACGTACACGAATTTATTTATTATATTGCATACCTACTTTATTGACGTGATCCATCCAGTTGCAGTTTTTATCAATAAGGTATCACGAATACCTAGAAATTTCGTTTCGTTTACTTAATAATTGTCGTTTGTCTCTATTATTGATGTCCATAGTCTTATTTTCTTGTCCATATGGACAAGAAAATAATTTTACTAAGAAAAGAATTTGATTAATTTTATTGCTTAATGTACAAAATTTAATATAATTATTTTTTCTTAGGTTTACTCTTAAATTATTTTCGTCAAGCCATGTTACTATCGATTCAATTGTATTATTTCAGTCAGTTTTATATTTATTAATGTCAGTATTATTCTATGTCATTATTGAAGATTTGCCATCAGTGAGCAGAAAACAGAAAACAGGGATTACTGGTTGACTTCAGGAAGGTCAAATGTAAAAATAAAAATAATAGGGAGCTCAGCACACACTTTTGAGGCACACCAGAACGGATTTATAATTTGATCTGTATGGCTTTAGTTGGTTAGTACAGTTATATAGTAGTTTAGTAATAGTTACTACCCATTTTTTCGATTTCTACGCAATGCATTCTGTTATTAAAGTAACTTTCTATCCATTAAAGTGCAGGGCCACACTTTTCTAGTTTGTCTATTCGCAATTTGCGTGATACGAAGTCGAAGGGCTTGGACATGTCAAAAAATATGCCTGTTGTTCGAATTTGCTTGTCTAAATTAGTATTGTGTGAATAAGTTTAAAACATGCTAATGTTTTGGACTTTCCCTTTTCAAAACTGTATTGTTCTTCCCTTAGGATAGCATGCTTACCGATGAATTGAGTAAGGCGTTTATGCATGGCAGTTTCAAAGATTTTTGACATGATGTGTATGAGAGTAATCTGTAGTTATCTAGATCTTCCTTGTTACCTTTTTTGTAGGTGAGGTTTTACAACGTATTGTTTAAGTGGTTTTCCGAACCACTTAAACAATAGGTTGTAAAACCTCAGATTCAAAACATAAATTTATTAAAAGTGTTATGACTGGTGTTTATTCAACTGGACATCATTTAAGAATTATTGTTGCTAATTCATTATAACCTACTGAGTTTGTGTTGTTTGGTTTATGTCTATATGGAAACTACTATCGCTTGAAGATTGTTTGAAGCAAACACGAGTATTTTAATGGGAATTCTTTGTTAGATTATTCAAATTGTCATTGTAATTTCAGCAATTTTGTTGGGGCTATTGACTACAGCAAAGGTGCTGTGCTCCTTACTTTTTCTATGTATTGTTTGCTTTAAGTACCGATGGACTCTTTTTTATTAGTTGCTGCCTTGCATTTGTTTTTTTCGGAGTTCTTTAGATGCACAAGATAAAAAGATTTTGGCTCATGATCTCAATGCCCTAACACTCAAAGATATTGTGATTTAAAAATAACATTTCTTTAAATATAGTACCCGCTTTTACGAGGACAGAGACTTTACCACGCTTTTGTTTCTTTGTCTTGCAGTAAGAGGTTGCCAAAATATAGCCAGAGATTCTTATAAGACTCATTCCCTCGTTCTATTAACGTTTCCGACAGACATATAATATCCGGGCTCATTTTAAGATCCGCATGCTCTGATTAATTAATTCGACCAAATGAATTTTGCTTAGTAAGCCAGCAATTTTTTGGTGGACTACTTTTAAGAAATGAGTCTCGAAAAAACGTCTGTGTACCGGTGAAACAGAGGTCATCCTTTTGGTACATGATTATCTGATTACCGTGAGACCTCAACGGCAACCACATCATTTGTTTTTGTTTGAGTACTAGAGTTTTTAAGTATAGGTTTCGACTTTTTGGTGATGAAAGTGGACTAGAGCATAACTGTTTTAGTATGGCCATTTTATAAGCCTGTAGAGTTGTGAGGAGTCTCAACGTTTAATAATAGTTGCTACGTACATCACTAAAATCATGGAACACCTAAAACATACAAACTAATTTCCTAAGAACACTGACACTCGGCCATTTCTACTTACGCTTTCTTAGCGAACTGATATATTCTCTGACCTCAGGATTCTTTGTACCTAGGTCGAGTTCCTCATTATTTGGTATTTATAACAGACCCTCTGCACTGGACAACTGATGTTAATATTATCTTATAAGTAGTATATGATTATTTGAGGCTGTAGGTTATCCAATACAATGGAGACTGAATATGTATGTATTGCTGCTGTACAAGGCCTCGCTGTGTATTAGATGTGATAAAGCGAGCCATCTGCTAGGATCATGCTTCACTTTGTGTTTTATGCCACGCTGTCTTTGCAACCTCTCTGCCTGTAAGCTACTGCGATGTTTTGAGCTTCATTTTTTTAAACTAGATGAGGTTGGCGTTTCCTATCTGACTACTCTGAGAAGAAAGGCCGAAACAAACTCAGAGGTCACAGTCTCTTTTAAAGTCCAGACATAATCTTGGTCAGATCATGTGAAGACCATGTGGATTGATTTCTGAAATGCTCTCTTGAGGAAAGAACCACACAGATTGAGTGGACCTGTCCAGTCAGTGCACGCATTTGTCATCAATCGTGCAGCTCAACTCAAAACATAAGGAGCTCAACGATTCGACTAACAATACCAAAGAAAGGACATTGGGTAGGCGCATAATTACTCAAACCGTAGACCAAGATTACGATTAAAACTAACTGAGATTATTAAAATATAAAAAACAAAAGTACAAAACAATGATTCACATAGTCTTAACATTCACAATAATAACAATAAAATAATACCTAGGTAAGTAAATATTCATGTCATTGTTTATTTTACAGATCATACGAGGACCATGTAGGTAGGTGTCTGAAATGGTCTTTTGAGGAAAGAAACATATAGATTTGAGTGGGCCTGTCCAGTCAGTGCACGCATTTGTCATCAATCGTGCAGCTCAACTCAAAATATAAGGAGCTCAAGGATTCGACGAACAATACCAAAGAAAGGACTTTTGGGTAGGCCGCTTTAAGTACCCAATCTGCCAGATATAAAAAAAAACAAATAAATAACTGAGATAGACAAAACTTATAAAAATATTACCAACTAAGTCCTCACACGAAATTAAAATAATAATAATATTATACAAAGTAAATAATCATATCATTGTGTTTATAATAATCATGAAATGTCAAAGTGTATATAAAATGGAACAAAAGTTAGGTACCAAACAAAAAACCATATTCAGTATGCAAAAATTGGAGCAGGTCAGTCCCAAGCCTTTTTGTCCTCAATATAGTCTTTGACGGTATAAAAAGCTTTCTGGCACAATTTACTGAGTGAGTATAGTTGAGTATAGGTAGGTGAGTTCAGTGTGTACATGTAGGTGTCGTTAGTTAAAGTAAATTCCAGTTAGTTTCTTCTACTGTTTTGTGGTTTTTATTAGATTAATTTTTAGTATGTCCTTTGGAGCATTTCAGGAAACAGATAGACAAACACAAAAGCTTAGGTTAGTTGTAATAGTGATCTGCTGTTCTGTTTTAACACTGTTTTAAAAGAAACACATTTATTAATTTAACAGATACAATAAGGTTACAGAATCAAAGTGTAAGTTTTTATATGTGTTCATTAACACATTTAAAAACTCTTAAACACTTATTAGTCCTGTGTTAATATGAATAAAGAAATAAGCAGTTTTAGGTATGATTGCACTGTAACTCACAGCCGCACCGCGCAGCCGCACCGGCGGACAGACAGACGCGGAGTAGGCAAAATTGCAAAAATAAAAATGTGTTACATATTTGATTCTGTTATCAATTCAAAATGTAACACTTATGTAACCTTTATGAAGTTGTTTTTAAGAGTCCCTGCCCTTTACGGAGTACTTATTTGGTTTTTCAATGTAAGGTCTGTCTGTTGGATACGGTATCAGTGGGACAGTGTAGTATACAAAAAAAAAAGTATCTCCGGTATTGCCTAAGAGATTTATTTGAAACGGTTTTTACTTTTTATGATTTGATAAATAATTTCGGTGATAGTCAAAATGAAAAAAAAAACTGGACGTCGATGTAAAATGATATCAATTTCTTATCGGCGATTCCTGTATTTTGAAGAACGTTCGCATTCTAATCTCAGTCTCAATCTGTCAAAAAATGTTGTATTTTATTATAATATAGTTTTTGACATTTGCTTGTCGGTGGAGTGAGACTGCGACTAGATTTTGAACGTTTTTAATTACGAGAATTGGCCTTCTGTTCACTTATCATTATCAATTTATCAGTCATCACAGAATGTTTCTATGAATCATGTTGTTTAAAAACAGCCCAAATCCCCGAAACAAACGGATATAATTCAGCGAAATACCTAGCAACACATCTATCATTTATTTCCCAAACATTCAACAATAAAATAGAAATAGTTTTGCCGGCCGGGTTACCGGTCCGTATAATCGAGCCGGGCGGCCATCCGAACTCCGGCGGCGCTGACCGACAATATTGTTCGCAGCCAATGTGTGACCGACGCGGTCGCGTTGACTGCCCGATTTTTTTGCCAGAAAATAGCATTTTTTGGAGCGAAATAGAAATGTTTGGAGCGCAATGTTTTTACGGTGTGTTGATTCCTAAGCTCTTCGTGCTCAGATCGAGCCTGCCTTCGCTCTTTTGCAATTGTTCGCCACGCTGGGGGATGATCACTTCGTTCGTTCCACTTAAAGTATGTGGGAGTTCGTTAGTTTAGTATCGACTCTTCGCGTCTATAGACGCTAAGTCACGTCTATCACAAGTATTATGTACAAGCTGTTGAAAATACCTAAACATACCTGTCAAATACATAAATGTTGATTGGCAGCCAAAATAGAAAGATACTTTCTGCTACCCTCGTCTTAATCGATCCCTGACAAGAACTATGAAGTACGAAGTACTTAAAAAATACGGAAAATAACGAAAATATTATTGGCTGTAGATTCCTTTTATATGTTCAAAACAGATACCTGTACATAAAAGGTTATCAAAGAGAATATTTTGTGAACGTGGGCCATTGGCTGTATAGGCTGTTAATACCGGGCAACAAATAAACTCGTCTTACTACTTAATTTTATGCCCGCGCGCCCTGAGGCTGTTAACGAGCGAGAGGCGAGGCGCCATTGGTAACTGGAGATGTATTATAAAATAAACTTTAGTGGTAGTTCCTAGTAAAAAGTATGAAACCAATAACGATCTAAAATTAAGTAAAATGAAGAGTAAGGACTCAAACTATACCACCTCGTGTTAAAAGATGCTGCCTGCACAACACATCATAATTACAATCAATAGTTTTAGTTATAACCGTGGATGGATATCATTTTTCTTCATTTTATGCTTGATTGCACCTGCCTATTCAAAACGATTGAGGAAATAATTTTTACTACAATCCAACTGTTTTAACCAAGAGTCAACATCCCCATCGTATCCAATTCTCTTGTCCACATAACATAACATCACGCCTGTAATCCCAGAAGGGTTAGGCAGAGGTGTACCTATAGTACACCCACATTTCGCCAGTTATGTTTAAGTCCCATGTAATAGGGGGCGAGCCTATTGCCATCAACCGAGCACAGATCCAGACTCCGGGCTGCTACTGAGAAATTCTAGATAGAAAACTCAATAACACTATGACACACACACGCTCATGTCCAATCGGGTCCAAATCGCTTTCTATCTCTGTAAAGTCATGGCGTAAGGATTACTTTATACCAAAAACTAGAGATTCATTTATATTTCCTTTCAGCTGAGAGATGCTTTCTTTGCAAGCACAACTATGTGATGCAGCTCGTATTATTATGTTGAAATCTCATCGATCACAGTAGAAAACAGATTTCAAAAACTATCGCTATTTATCCAACTTCTGCTTTCAGTACATCTGTGACTAGATATTGGACTGAGAATACCCAAGTTGAAAGTCCAAAGGAGTTACTACAATTCTCTAGAGGTGGAAATTGATTAAAATATTTGCATATTTCATCTCCACGGTGAATTTTCTCTATTATATTTTTTGCTTCTCTCTGGTTTCTTTAGTTTTTTATGGTAAACTTTTTGCTGTTTTACGTGCTCAGTAATTGTTGTAAAATCTTTATGGCGTTTGTTGAAATTCTGGTATTGGATAAAGTACAGTGTTTAACGAAAGACTGATTTTTTTATTATTTAGGCCCACTTGGACCACGCGTCACTAAATACGTTTACCCGATAAACGTATTTAAAACGTAATTCTGTCTTTAATTACCAGTTAAATGTAATAATTAGTACACTTGCTTTTCCAGTTCACTTTAGACATTGGCAGAATAGTCGACATCGGCTTTGCTTGCCATAATAAAAATTAAATGGAATAGATCTTTGGCGCAATCGTGCCATAGTGTATGAATGTAACAAAACTGGCGAAAGAAATAAGAGTTAAAACTATAAATTTTGTCGATGTGTAATTTTATTGTCTTCTGTGCTACGGGAGGGATGCGTTGCAAGAATGTTGGTTATTTAAAAAAATGCTGGCAAGGCTGACCTGAGCCTGAGTCTAACTGTTAAACTGTAAAATTTTGTAAGATTTGTATCAGTAAAAACACATAAGGTACCATACGTACTTTTTAACAGTAGGAACTATACGTACGGCTCAGTGATAAGGTTATGACAATGCTTATTTAAATAAGTCAGTATCTATGTGTTTATACGCAATTTTAGTTTATCAATTTAGTTGACGTCTATTTAAGTATATACGTCTGTAGTTGTCCTATCTAAAATCGATTCGAATTGATGCCGATTCAAGCGCCATCGAGACAGATGAAAGGAGAAACTCAGTCGCTTAGATTTGAATGGAGCATCGTCATACAACTCCGACTAATTTGGTTTGTAACTGAAACAATTGGCTGCTTTGAAAAGGCAGAGATGTATAATTAGACCACCGAGGAGCTCTTGGCAAAATAATAACTGATGCGGCAACTGTTCTTCAAGGTTAAGCAACGCTTGTCGTGTTGGCGCGGGGATTTGTGACCATCCATTTACATACTAAGACTCCTCCGTGCATCGCAAAGCACGTTAAGCAGTTGGTCTCAGCTGTCTTTCGTAAATCTTTAATAGTAGTGAACTGGTAGTGATCGTGTTACTAAGTAACTGGGTTGTGAAGGTGAATAGGCAGTCGTTCTATGTAAAAAACCGTAGTTACTGTTGTTTCTCTATAAAGAAAAACAGAAAATTTAAATTTCGTCATGCACAAAGTTTAATGCTACATTAAATACCTAATTCAGCTGTAATTTGTAAGACTCGAATCCGATCTCTTATCGAATGTAACAAATACACTCTCGAGAGAATGTAATCGACTTGAAACAGCTAAACTGTTTTTTAAAGTATCATCAAATCGTACGGCATTCCAAGGGCATGCAGCTGCGGTGACAACAAGCTATCAGCAATTGATGCACTGGAATAATAAGGTCTGGTCATGAATGATACTGCAAGTAATGTACTTGACAGAAAGATACACCACTTTCTTTTAACTGCTAATGATAAATGATATATGATTTTATTTCTGTAAGTAGGTTTGAACAAATACTTATACACGTCAATCATATTTTAAAAACTAGATGAGATCCGCGCCTTTTATCTGACTACTTTGAAAAGAAAGGCCGAAACAAACTCAGAGATCACTGTCCCTTTTAACGTCCAGACATAATCTTGGTCAGATCATGTGAAGACCATGTAGATTGGTGCCTGAAATGGTCTTTTGAGGAAAGAACCACACAGATTGAGTGGACCTGTCCAGTCAGTGCACGCATTTTTCAGTAATCATGCAGTTTAACTCAGACCTTAAGGAGCTTAACGATTTGACGAAAATTACCAAAGAAAGGTAATTTGGTAAGGCCTCATAAATTACTCAAACTGCCAGACCATGATGAACTGGCGACGAGGTGATCCGGCAGAGAACCAAAGTTGTTGACATAGCATACAGAATAAGCAAGCTGAAGTGGCACTGGGCCGGCCGTATTAACCGTAGAACCGATGACCGTTGGGGTAGACGTGTTCTTGAGTGGAGACCGCGAATCAGCAAACGTAAGGTAGGACGTGCTCAGACTAGGTGGAGCGACGATCTCCGCAGGGTGGCTGGTAGCAGCTGGATGAGAGTTGCCGAGAGTCGAGCTAAATGGCTTGCAATTGGAGAGGCCTATGTCTAGCAGTGGACTGCTGTAGGCTGATGATGATAATACTTTACAAAGTAAAATTTCATGTCAATGTAAATGTAAAGTCCATCAATGTCAATGTGTATATAAAAATCCGGATATAATCTTGGTTAGATCATTTGAGGACTATGTAGGACTGGTGTCTGAAATGGGCTTTTGAGGAAAGAACCTCACAGATTTGAGTGGACCTGTCCAGTTAGTGCACGCAATTGTCAATTATCGTGCAGCTCAACTCAGAACTAAATGAGCTCAAAGATAGGTCCATCAGCCAAACAAGTTGATTATGCCGTTTATGATAGTCCAAAAAAGGAATTTCAACTGTTTTTGTTCCCGTTATTGGCTTGAGGACAGCTCAGCTCATCTCACGTGTCTTCAGCTGTGCTCATCTCTCGCTTAGCTATAGAAGCTACTCCACCCTAACAAGAAAACTATTTTTGTCCGTCGAGTCATGCAGCTAAGTAGAATTTTTGGCTCGTTAGCGAATCACCATCAGTTTTAACAGACAGTTGGCAAAAGTAATTAGTGGTTAGAATCAGCGAACTTTCGGACCTAATACTAAATAATCCGCTGCGTAAATTCTTAGTTTTGTTTTTGATTTTTGTATGGATTCCTTTCCCTTCAAAGGCCTTTTGGGAAAATGTTTAAACTCTGTGAAGGTTTAGTTGATTAAAACATAACACAATAGGTTATCGACAAGTAGGACGTGAAGTTGGCAGCCATTTTGTCAGAGATTGTGACAGTCATTGTCTTACTAAGCAAAAGCCTCTATCAACATCTCAAGAGTCCCTCATTGAGAAACAGAATAAGTTGTAAAATATTTTGCGAATACAATAACGCAGACAGTTGTCCATTTAGTGTATAATTAAATCCTTATTTCATAACAATGTAGCTCAAACTGTAATGTATATTAGAAATTGTTTTTTGTTTAATAAATTACATTCGAATGCGTTGATAGGATTCCCTGTGTCGTGAGATCACATGTAATCGGTATATTTAAGTTACAATAAATTTCTTAATTTCATATAATATAATTTTGTAGAAGAGGAATATATATGAACTGTTGTATGATGAACGGACTTGCATAAACATTGCTGAATTTAATTTATATGTTAGGAATTATTCAAAATTATTTAAAAAAGTTTGTTGTATGGCCAAGTCACGTTACTTGAGTTCAAAAATTAAAAATAGTAGTAATGTTATTAAAACGACATGGAATATCATTAATAGCGAAACGGGAAGATCATGCAACCTAAGTAGTGACTTCAGCCTTGATATTGATGGCAACATAATTAAATCAGATTCTCAAGTAGCCGCGGCCTTTGAAAATTTTTTTGCAGAGATTCCCGTATCGACAACTAAATCTCTGAACTCATCGCCCACTACTGCAGAGTCTTTGCTTAAAGAAAACGTTCCAGTTTGTGATTCTGAATTTAATTTCCAATATGTCACCTGTAGAGATATAATTAAAACCTTTCACACATTAAATGTTAAAAAGACCGCATATCTATGGGGTAATTCTGTGGACGTTGCTAAGTCAATTATAGATATTGTAGCACCTACTTTAGCTGTTATTTTTAATAATTGTATTGACCGTGGTGAGTTTCCTGATCTTATGAAAAACAGTAAAATAATACCATTGTTTAAATCGGGTAGTACATCTGACCCTAATAATTATAGACCTATTTCAGTGCTACCTACCTTTAGTAAAATTTTTGAAATACTTATTTTAGATCAAATGCAAAGATTTTTTAATAAACACAAATTACTGCATAACAAACAGTTTGGTTTTACAAAGGGTCGTTCGACTACTGATGCCGGAGTTGAACTTTTAGGACATGTTTATAATGCATGGGAGGACAAGTGCGATGCTTTGGGCATCTTTTGCGATCTGTCCAAGGCATTTGATTGTGTTCTTCATGAAACATTAATCAGGAAACTGCACCACTACGGAATACGGAACGCCTCTCTGGATCTTCTTACTTCTTACTTAAGTGATAGAATTCAAAGAGTAGATGTTAACGGAATAAGATCACCTGGATCTGAAGTTAGAATGGGGGTCCCCCAGGGCTCAATTCTTGGCCCATTTTTGTTTCTTATTTATATTAATGACTTGCCATACCTCATAAAGGATAATCATGATATAGTGTTGTTTGCAGACGACACTTCACTTTTATTTAAACTGAAACGTCAGCAGCTGGTTACTGACAATGTAAATAGCGCCCTCGCTAAGGTAGTTAACTGGTTTAATGTTAATAACCTACTTCTTAACGAGAAAAAAACTAAATGTATTAAGTTTACGATACCTCATGTTAGACAAGTAGAAACTAGTGTTCTTTTAAAGGGTGAAGAGTTGAAACCCGAAAACTCCACAGTATTCTTAGGCATAACTTTGGATGCCAAGCTTCAATGGGGCCCCCATATAGATAAATTGTCAAAAAAACTAAGCTCTGCAGCATACGCCGTTAGAAAAATTCGTAATTTAACTGATTTAGAGACAGCGCGATTAGTTTACTTTAGTTATTTTCATAGTGTGATGTCGTACGGTATTCTTTTGTGGGGAAATACCGCCGACATTCAAACAGTTTTTGTTTTACAAAAAAGGGCAATTCGTTCAATTTATAAATTAAGTCCCAGACACTCCCTCAGAGACAAATTTAAAGAGATTAATATAATGACTGTGCCTTCTCAGTACATTTATGAAAATATTTTATATGCATATCGGGATAGGCCCTCATCAACGATATTACACTTGCACTTTGTAAGTAGGCGTGGATTGTAGGGCGAAGAAAATAGAGATACTAGTTACAGCACAATCACTTTATTTCACTCACAATTTCTTATAAAATAATCACCATGAAATAACCTGAAGGCAGAGGTCCGACATATTCAATGAAAGTATGAGATATAGCAGTAACCAACTCTTTTATTCCGTCAGCTTGTTAATTAATTAAATAGATCGCGATAATAACTCTAGGCGCTACAGCAGGCGCACCGGACCGAGCCTGCCACAAGAATGATCCCCCTCTTCGCTGCGCACTAGCTTACATTAAGTTGCTTGAGAAGTGGGGAGGCAAACGTCCCGCTTTGCACAGCGTAACTCGGCCCGCTGTACCTACCGCTAACGATGACGCCGACACGGCCATACTGACGTGCGGACGTCCTCGTACGCGTAGACTCATCAAGCATTGTCCAAAAAGACATAACGTTATTATTAATGTTCGTTCATCCTGACTAGCAATCTCGATGAGCAAAAAATCCGGTCATCCCTACTGACTCTGCAACCAACTCTGGACCGCTCAATATTGAGCCTTCAGGACTTATACTAGTAATCTGGTCCGGTTCAGCCCTGCAGAGTTTACTACTAGTTCTGGACCGCTCGTTATTGAGCCTTCAGAACTTTAGCAATCTGGTCCGGTTTACCCCTTCAGAGTTATAATCTTCTGGCCCGGTCTAGCGACCCTTCAGAATTATAACCGCCTGGACCGGTCAAATGACCCTTCAGAATTATAACCTCCTGGTCCGGTCTTACGACCCTACAGAGTTATAATCTCCTGGTCCGGTTATAACAAACCCTTCAGGATTATTACTGCTTGGTCCGGTCATGAATGACCCTTCAAGAGCACTCCAGTTCATACAGTTATTTTTTTCTCTCTTTTTTGGTCTCTTTTTTGTCTCTCTTTTGTCTCTCTTTTGTCTCTATTTAGCCTCTATTTAGTCTCTTTTTTTAGTCTCTTTTTAGTCTCTTTTTTTTAACTCTTTTTTAGTCTCTTTTTTTTGTCTCTTGTTAGTCCGGACTAAAATGGTCCCTGTAGATTATATAATCAAATGTATGAAAGTACATGTCTCAACAATCCACACATGCTATGTTCATTGGTAGTTTCACTACCACCAAAGTCATTTACTTTAGAGCCTATAACAGAAACAAACTATTTTTTTAATCTTAAGAATAGACTTGACTTAGACACTCCACCGAATGCGTAGCACGCCTGTGCGATGCCGCCCGAGTCTCATGTCATACAGCCAGCAAAATGTCACTTCAAGGTGCAAAAGCGTTCTGTGTTGTGTCAGAGTGTCATGTCATTGAATGTGTCGTATCAGACACATAATTCATGTTCTTAACACTCTAAACTAACAAATGACATCTATGAAAACTAAATAAAACTAATTTAAGTATTGAAGCGCCGTCACGGCCAGACTGACATTCGCACGTCCTTGTGCGTCTCCATCCCCTTAAAGTCACAGCGGGCCCATTTTTCTGTAAAACGAATAAAACTGGTAGATACATTACTTTGTACGCTCGTCCATCAGTGACATACATAACAACGTTTTATAACCCACAAAATCAACCTTTAGGAGCTGAGCCGAACAACTTAAATAGGCGTCCCTTCAGCCAGTTATCTCTCCAGATAACATTGACCAGGCAACCAATCAGCGTCTCTCCGATCACTCGCTAGTACCACACATATCTCCCTTGATCTCACAGCCTCTCAGACTAGACGATCACTTTATAATATGGCCCAGAACATCGGCCCTGCATAAGCCAGTTCTTTAGACTACCCAATAACACACACCATAGGACGTCAACCCGCATGAGTCGGTCCCTTACTTTATCTCACAGATTAGTACCAATGTTACGTTTAATTACGTTTCTTCACTCTCCGAGGCCGAGAGGTTTCCAGAGCTGGCGGATAACGTACGTGAACTACAAATAGACAAAGCATCACTAAAACCACCCGACGACGCCCACTCCACTCGTCAATCGCGGACTGCCGCCACCTCGGCCTCCTTCAAGCTACCAGTCAAGGTGGTAGCGAAATGCACCAAGCCCTCACTTTCCCCAGGCATTACATGAAAATGCTTACGACCATATTTGCATTCTCTATTAGACACACAATAAAGGGAAGTCTGTACTCCCTGCGAAGCCCAATCGAAACCGCCCTGTCACATTCAATGAAGTAGGAATCACCACTGTAGAACGGTCTCATTTTTCCCACTGTGACGCAGTAACTCTCCCAATATTCTCGGATGCTATCTTACGAATTTCACCCAAATCTAACCGAAACCCAGACTTAGAATATGAAGCCACACTTAAAAACCGCGCCCGAGTCCCGAACACAAGTTCTGTTTGTGTGTACCCTAGACCTTGCACCATCCGTCGCTAGCTGCACTTCGAGAAACTCGCCGCGCCAGGTACCACCAGATTCACTTTCGATTATAACAAGTAAGCACCTCAATGCCCTCATGACTCTCTCTACCTGAACACCTGTCCTGCCAGAACCGTTAGCAACAAGGTGCAACTCTACACCATGTTCACCATAAAATTGCTCTGTCTGCGCCAATACAATACCCACCCCGATCCGAAATGATCCGCGAAGTCGCACCGAAAAGATAGAGCCTCTAGTGCTTCATCTGCACCTGCTGCATCCAACTAAGAAGTGCACTCGAGAAGGACGCATTTAGTGAAAGAGTCAACAATGACAAGAATACTCCCTACCATCGATTCCTCAACACAACTTCTCCGCGATGTCTAAATGTACAGTATAACATTGTGCATAAACCCTAAGCATAGGATGGAGTCCCCGTACCCGTTGACCCCCCAAACAATCCCTTGAGGCCCAGCACACAAGTGTAAAGTTCAATCAGTGCGTTCCAGTCAAATCATTTTAGTCAGAACCCGTTCTGATGTTAGTATTTCGATCACTTTCTTGTAAATTTCTTGTCTGTCCATTTGATAGGCCCTTTTGATTTGATTCAAGATTCTGAACGTAAAACACGTGAAATATGGGGCAACCCGCCAAAAACTAATCTAAAGGACCTACAGATCGCTCAAAATAAAATTATTATACTATTATTTCACTATGATTACCTTACACCTACAGTTAAAATTTACAGGGAAACGAAACTCATGAATATTAAACAACTTCCTGCATAGTGTACCAGAATACTTAAAAATTCTAAGTAAGTTCATTCGAACAAAAATACATCAGGTACACAATCGCAGCAATAGTAGGAAGGATCACATTTTACTACCGCGAGTGCGGACAGTCAATGGCGACAGAACAATTATTTTTGCGGGAGTGCAACAATATAATAAGCTACCTATAGAAGTAAAGAATGCGAACTAAACGTTTGGTATTTTCAAAATTAAATTAAAAAAAATCGCTTTCTTAATGATCAAGCACATCCATTAAACAGACTTGCCCTACTGTATTGCTTTATTGTGGCACCGGGATCGCATTCCTTATCTACGGAAATTATTTCTTTTGCGGGTGGATCGAAAAGTTTTAAGTTGTGTTAGTTAATAATGTTATTTGCGAACGAAAAGAAATGGTATTACAACTTAGATGATTTAATATAAACTAAAACAATAGGTGCTTAGTTTGTGTGTCCAAGTTATATTTTAAGTTTAAAAACGTTCTCAAGTAAGTGAAATCTTTGTAATTTATTATCGAGAAATAAATTTCTTTAACCATAAACACCATACCACCAATAAAGAATCAGTTATCCTTTCGCACTGAACTAATGCGAGTTTATGTTCACCATGTACGTCAGTGTTGATGTTGTGGTATATGATAATGAAACTCTTCAGTAACGTAGTTAACGTTACTGAAGAGTTTCTTACCCCAAACAGAATGTAATTTTGTCAATATCCGTACGTACATGGATACCACTATCTAATAGATCCCTACCTATAATAACTGGTTCTGTAATTGAGTTAACAGGTACTACATGAAACAAAAAGGACACTGACGTGTTGAATTTCACCACGGCTCAGTATTCTGCGATTCATATTTAACGTTTTCTTTGCCTATACCTGTAAGGTAAACTAATCACAGCGCATGGTGCCCTGGAATTTTTGACAAAGCTAAAAGCTACAAACGAACTACCAGATAATCTATTAAAAGGAAAAGGAACGAGCTCACCGGATGATGTGGTTGTCCATACACGTAGCAGGTGAGACGGTTCGTATCACGACTCTTCGGTGCTGGTGCTCGATTCGAATTCTTCACTTCGGTCAAAGGTTCGTACTGCCACTTGCTTCAATCACTTGATTTTTGGACTGTTGTGCTTCAACGATGGAATGTGCCATTGAAGCGATTGTCATTATCAGGATCAAACCGTATCAGTCGCGCAGTTGCGGTGAAATTTGACTTTTGCGGTTAAGTGGTTGCGGAAGTCGTGATAGCAAAAACTCCATATTTTGAATAGATTAGACGTTGGCCCAAACTTCACTGTCGTCATTATTTTCTTCAGGTTTTTGCCCTTCGAATCCCAATTCTGATATCGGGATAGGCCCTCATCAACGATATTACACTTGCACTTTGTAAGTAGGCGTGGATTGTAGGGCGAAGAAAATAGAGATACTAGTTACAGCACAATCACTTTATTTCACTCACAATTTCTTATAAAATAATCACCATGAAATAACCTGAAGGCAGAGGTCCGACATATTCAATGAAAGTATGAGATATAGCAGTAACCAACTCTTTTATTTCGTCAGCTTGTTAATTAATTAAATAGATCGCGATAATAACTCTAGGCGCTACAGCAGGCGCACCGGACCGAGCCTGCCACAAGAATGATCCCCCTCTTCGCTGCGCACTAGCTTACATTAAGTTGCTTGAGAAGTGGGGAGGCAAACGTCCCGCTTTGCACAGCGTAACTCGGCCCGCTGTACCTACCGCTAACGATGACGCCGACATGCACATATAAATATTAATCTGTTTAAAAAATACAGTGATATCCATAACAAAAATACTAGGAATAAACACAAATTTGTTGTTCCCACTACCAGGCTCAAGAAAATAGGTGGCTCGTTTAAATGTCAATGTATACGTTTTTATAATACACTTCCTAGCCACATTCAAGAACTAAGCCTTAATAAATTTAAAACTTTTATAAAGCGGAAATTATGCCAGAAAGCCTATTATACTGTCAAGGATTATATTGAGGACAAGAAGGCTTGGGATTGAGCTGCTCCAATAAGTTTACACAGACATAATTGATGTGTAATTTGCTATTTTTACTTTTTTTTTCTTTTAATCTTTTTTTTTTCTATATACGTACCTTTTTATCTAAACAATGACATTTATATATTTACTGTATAAAGTATAATATATTTATATATTTACTGTATAAAGTATAATATTGTTTTAATTTTTGTGAATGTGAGGACTATGTGGGTCATTGCATTTTTTTTTTCTTCTTTTAATGATGATGGTCTGGCTGTTTGAGTACTTTACGCGGCCTCCCCAAATGTAAAGGACTTTTGTATTGTTCGTCGGATCGTTGAGCTCCTTAGTTCTGAGTTGAGCTGCACGATGATTGACAAATGCGTGCACTGACTGGACAGGTCCACTCAAATCCGTGTGGTTCTTTCCTACAAAGACCATTTCAGACACCAGTCTACATAGTCCTCATATGATATGACCAAGATTATTTTCATATTTTATTTACACTTTGACATTGATGCACTTTATATATGCAATGACATTTACTTTGTAAAGGATTATACTATTTTAATTATTGTGAATGTGAAGACATTGTGGATTTGTTGTTTTTTTTAATGCATTGTTTTTTAATTATTAGTTTTAATCATGGTCTGGCAGTTTGAGTAATTTATGCGGCCTACCCAAATGTCCTTTCTTTGGTAATGTTCGTCGAATCGTTTAGCTCCTTTAGTTCTGTGTTGAGCTGCATGACAACTGACAAATGCGTGCACTGACTGGACAGGTCCACTCATTCTGTGTGGTTCTTTCCTCGAAAGACCATTTCAGATATCAATCCACATGGTCTTCACATGACCTGACCAAGATTATGTCTGGACTTTAAAAGAGACAGTGACCTCTGAGTTTGTTTCGGCGTTTCTTCTCAGAGTAGTCAGATAGGAAATGCCGATCTCACCTAGTTTTTAAAATATGATTGACGTGTAAAAGTGTTTGTACAAACCTATTTACAGAAATAAAATCATTTATCATTTATCATTATAATATAAAACTAATACACAAAGAAAACAGTATATAATTAAGTATGAATGTGTGTTGAGTATGATTGTAATCGTGTGTGTGTATGAATTAAGATAGTGATGTTGGTGTTAAGACTGTATCTGAATGCTGTACTTCAGAATGTATATAATAATGTGGATTTTTGTGATATAGAATAATAAATATAAATAGTACGTATCAAAACACTCCTCATGTTTTTTTTTTGAGAAGGATGTTTTAAGTCATGTCCAGAGTAACAAGCCATTTTTTTACCGCCGTTTCATTTACTTTGAGTAAGTTGTACAATATTCAGCCGGTTATTAAGTTTCGAGTAAATTTGCGGTCCCATAAAACCGTACGACCTTCTACCAATTGCTTTACGGCATTGAGCATTTTCCCAATGTACCCTTCGACTTGACCGGATACAAGTGCACGTGGAGGTTTTGTGAAATCTTAGAGTAACTGACAGAATGTAAAGCTGTCTGACTCTAAGAACTCCCAATTCGGTGTATATGTGGGTATTAAAGATGTTATTCAAAAAACACATATTTGTTTACATGTTTGGAAACTAAATCGCGAACACAGCGTAGATTCGTCACGCATGGTGAGGAGTTTACGTCTTTTAATAACCAGCTTGTATGTTGGATATAAATTGACTAGTTTTAGTATAGCTAAGCTACTATTATACTACCATTTTAGGAACTTTTGTAACCATATTTATCTGCAAATAAATCTTTGACTTTGACTTTTCAGTTCTCCTTTTTTTGAGTATTGGAAAGCTCAATAAAATGGAAGATGTATAAGTAAACGAATCTACCCTTTAATCGGAGATCTCTATTGGGATTGTAAAGGGTTTCGAAGCTGTTTTAAACTAGATTCACCTCAATATAAAAAAAAACAGTTTTACTTAGTTTTGTAGTTGTGAAAAGGGTTCGATTTAGTTTAGAAGTTTGCCAACAAATAAGAATAGGGTTAAAATAGTTGGCGGGTAAGCCTATAAAAACACACAGACTTTAATAGTCCATTCATTTTCATATCTTCATTTAATTTCTTCATTAACGGCCTAACTTAATAACCTAAGAAAGATCGTTACTACTGACAGACAGTACAATTCTATCGGTCATTGTCAAACAAATAGCTGTGAATACGATATGGAGTCGCATCGCATACTTTTCAAAATCAAAATCAAAATATTTTATTTCACATAAACCTACATGGGCACTTATGAAACGTCAGATTCTAGGTGCACGGTTCCAATTGGTCGTTTCCTATGGAGAAGAGCCGGCAAGAAACTCCATGGTTACTCTTTTAAAAATATTTGTTTTTACAATATTTTTTGTTACAGTGTTAATAGGTATGGGAGGACAGGGTAGGCCTGTCAAAAAGTACCATATGTTAAACAAATAGACAATGGTATATAAATTTACAATCCACAAGGCCTACGACGTTCTCATATTTACAAAATATAGAAATAATCTAATAGAATAAAATCAAAACTAATTAAAAATTGTAGGTACATAATGCTTTTGCTTTATTGGTTGGAGTTTCTCTCTTACATCATTGAAATGCTGAAGGGTACCTACCCCTTTATATGGAAATATCTATCTCAGTTTAGGCACAGCAGAAGCCATTTCCATAAAATAATCAGAAGTTTTGTTTTAGGTAAGTATAATAATAGGATAATGGTATTAAACATTTTTTTTTAACAGCAAACATAGGCATCAAGTTTTTGCTCTATTGATTTACCCACAGGATATACACACAGTCATAGTTTCATAATTAGTGGTTACATATACTTGAAAATGTCATGAGGAAGACCTATTGGCCTTTGGAAATACCCATTGAATATGATGATATGAACTCGTTATATGAACACAAAATCGTTTCAGAATTGAAGTAAATACGGAAGAATAATAAATACTCGACTCAACGTTTATATCACAACACGAAATGACGAAACGAACCGACCGACGCTATTGATTTGACATTGACGTGACAGATAGATCGTACTTTTAGTAATGTTGCCTGATTTTAAATTAATTTATGCTTGTAATTGATTCAAAATTGTTTTTTTTATCCTTCATAACACAACGCAAAAAGCGTTTAGCTATTAATTTTTGGACTAACTATTCTACTATTTCATTCTTTTTCACTGTAGTGTTTTTTTATTAGATGCGTCGCTCTCCACATTTTTTTTTTAATTTCAGTTATCCGTCTTATGGCCTATAAAGTGAATTCCCAGTGCTGGGCCACCGGGGCATGACGGTTAATGTTCATTACAGTTTAGGACTTTGGAATTTTGCTCAAATTATTATTAAACTAATCCAAAATTAATCAAATCTGTTTCACTGGATACTTTTTGGATTATTACCAATTGTATATAAAGTATTGACTATTCAGTAATTTAATGTTTAAATAATGGCAGCTTAATCTATTCCGACATATTTTAATTCAGCAAATATAATTGTTTATCATTTTATTCTCCAACACAATACAATTCTCTAATTCTCTATTTGTAATATTCGTTCCATCATGAAATCGATTAATCATTATGTGATTGAAATAATAAACAACTTAGAAAATCTTAGATACCTGGCAACATTTATGAAAATCTTAGATACCTGGCAACATTTATGGAATGAATTTTATGAGCGGTTGTTAAATATTCAGTATCTTACTTGTTACTGCTGAGCATGAGGTCCTGGGTTCGATTCCCAGGTCGGGCAAAGTGTTATTGGGTTTTTCTATCTGGAATTTCTCAGTAGCAGCCCGGAGTCTGGATTTGTGCCCGGTTGATGGCAATAGGCTCGCCCCCTATTACATGGGACTTAAACATAACTGGCGAAATGTGGGTGTACTATAGGTACACCTCTGCCCAACCCTTCGGGGAACCAAGGCGTGATGTTATGTTATGTTTAATTCCAGGGTAAAAAATGCGTTATTTAATACATAAACGTTTAAAAACTAGAAATCATTTATACATAGTATTTAGTTGTGACACTCGATACCTTCTCATGAGACCTGCTTTTGGGCATTCTCCTTTTAACCAGTGCGCAAACTGATACTAGTCCGTGTCCCTTTTCTATGGAGGATAAGCGAACTTTACGCCCTGTTCCTCATACCTCTGAAGGACAGGAACGAGGACATTAACAGAAGCACTGAAAGGTCCATACTCAGTAGATGCCACAGTACCTATACGTCATGTCTAAAGATGGCTACAGATGCCCACCATACCACAGCACGAACAACAGCTTTTAACGTGTCAGCATAAAGCAATTTTATACAAAGTTGTTTACACCAAGTAATTACACCACGCGAAGACATCCCCGGCTGCTCCCAAGGGAAATTACACGTCAGACTGTCCCTCATACGTAGTTATTACGTCATGAAGATACGGCGACAAACGCTGATTCTATTTGACCTCTGAATATAAAATAGAAACGAAGAATTTTTATTTTTTTGTCGAAGGAATTTTTCGTATATTTCGTAGTCTCAAAAGGCGAGAAAATATAACACTACAGCTTGCTTGTATTGCCCAAAGGAATACGCAGAAATATATAGAAGGTACACATACACACTCTTCTTCAATTAAGTTGCATGATAAGGAGAGAGTTTATTGTCGTAAGTCGGGTACAAATTCAGACTCCCGGCATATACTGGGAAGGAATCCAAAAAACTTTACTATATTGTTATTTTATTCATGAAGTGACGCGCTGTAGTTATGGTAACTTACTGTACAAACACGCTGTGAAGTAGCGTCAGAACATACACACGCACATACACTTTTCTGTCTGCGACATTGTCTTATGCGCATTCACAGCGTGATTGTAGACTTGGTAACCACAAGTAAAGCGCGCGGCGCTTCGTGAGATAAGTTTTTTTTTTACTAGCCTATACTGTCACACTCCTGGGCAAAGGCCTCCCTCCACTCCTTCCATCTTTCGCGAGCCCGTGCGTCCTCTTTCCAGTTCTTACGGAACCTATCCAGTTCGTCCCGCAATCTCGTACGTGGTCTGCGGCGGCCCCGCCTCACTGTCCCAGGGCACCAGTTCTGTGTTATTTGGGCCCACATTTTAGTCGGCATTCGGCAAACATGTGAGATAAGAATACTATTCTAAAATTACTCGGGAATCAAACCCACAGCTCCTTAGCACTGGCGCTTGCAACCACTAAAACAAAAAACCATTTTAGTAATGTGTCGTGGTCTCTGGCAAAGAGACCACGACACATTATTCCAAAAGGTTTAAAGACTTTTAGTTACAATAAGTCTGAAAACGCCAACCCGCCCCGAACAAGCGTGGTGATCACTGCTCGTGCATTTTCTGCATGAGAGCTTGGTAATGCATAATCAGCGTATAACGTTCCCACGCAAGCCCAGTGCGGTTTGGCGGATGTCACGTTTTCGAATGTTTGGTTCTAGAACAATCCGTTTCCTCACGATATTTTCCTTTACCGTTTTGAGAGCAGTGGTGATGAAATTAAATACACAAAGTAAAGCGAACGCCTGCATTCGAACTCACGACCCGTAAGTTGTTGCCGATACCACTGGGCCACCACTGCTCTCTTGGCTCTCAACTAAATGCAATACAAATATTACTAGCCATTATTATTATTGCATTACCAAACTCGTTAATTCAATCTCTGGAACCACAAACCGATTTAAGAGGAACTCTAAAAATGTACACGGGAGAGTTTTAATAGAATTTAAGTTACTGTTTTACTGAAATTGTAAAGCATTGTATGGGCGTTGTATCAATCCCATTGCCAAAGTACCAAACGCGGAAAGACATTTTGTCTTCATTTTATTGTATTTCCCTCGTAAAAAAAGTTTTTAAACAGCGTACTTTATTTCTTTTATTAGAAGTATTTGATGATGAAATAATACTGAATTACCCTTCAAGTTGGTAAAGAAATAACTGTTAAATCATTAAAGAAAATGACAGGAAGGAGCATTTTGATGATCTGTAAAATATTCTATTTGGTAAAAGTCTAATAAAACTAGCTTGTAAAAATAAGTGCTGTATTTTACGAGCACCGTTAAACTGTTGGCTCGATAAAATTTTATCTTCAATCCTTAGCTTTTGCAGTGTAGGTAGGTAAAGGGTAGGACTTTTATAGACGAACGTGATCGAAATTATGTTCGGCTAAAGTCTCAAGTTTTTATTAGTACAAGTTGGATATTTTATTACTTTATTTCTTCGTCTTTTGAATCTTGAGAGCTTGAGTTTTGCGATGTTTTCAACGAACTCCAGATACTGAAGTCTGTTGACTGTTATATAACTTTTGACCTTTGTTATTTTGTGTGGATCCATTTTGAGTTTATGACGATGTTTTCGGCTCATTTCAATAACGTTTTGTTAAGAAATTCAATTATTTTTATATAAAATCGCTTGTTCTTGTCTGTTTGATACCTAATAATAATAATATTATTGCTATTGAAACTACAATTTCTTTCACGTACATCAATCTTTGAACGAAATTTTACCACGCTTACTTATTCTCCACAAAACAAAGCGCAGAAGCTTTCCAGCATTTATATTCAAAGCCAGTCCGTCAACACTCGCCGTACATACATAATATTAGAGAATGTTCTACAAATGTGCTCTGTAATCATACAATATAATATAGTCGAAGATTCTGATAAGAATCTATGTAAAGTTTAGAAGTCCGTATCTACGATCAACTGAAAAATTATTAAAAGGGAAACAATTAAATGAAAAATTAATGAAACGCTTTTTAAATTCCAAAATAGTACTATTATACTGGTTAACGAATAGTTAAACGGTAAACTGTAATTTCTTTATTATCTTATAATTATTAGTAACTGCAATTACTTACTATATTTGAAAATCTATACTGCCTCGCTGGTCTAGTGGTCGCAATCGCTACTGCTGAGCAGGAGGTCCTGGGTTCGATTCCCAGGTCGGGCAACGTGTTATTGGGTTTTTTTCTATCTGGGATTTAGCAGCACGACGTCAGGATTTGTGCCCGGTAGATGGCAATAGGCTCGCCCCCTATTACATGGGACTTATACATAACTGGCGAAATGTGGGTGTGCTATAGATACACCTCTGACCAACCCTTCGGGGAAACAAGGCGTGATGTTATGTTATGTTATGTTAAAAGTCGTTAACTAAGCTAATAAGATTTATAAGTTAAGTTTTTAAAGCTTCATCATTTACTGCTTTTTTATTTTATTTATTATCTGCCATCTACAAAAGTCGTTGGCTGTTTATGTTTAGGTAATAAACGACATTTGTTAATGGCAAATATTTATATCGTAAAGTATACCTACAACTACATGACAGTTATAGTTTTGCCTTCCAACGCGCAGCCTCATTTCAACATTAATTACCATTCGGTACCTACCTATACAAATTACAGCATCACCTGATCATTGACACGAGTTTCTCTGCACAAATCCTTTGAGCCGGCTCCGTGCTTCACAATCGAAACGAGAATGCGTTCGAATCGAACGTGACTATGTACTGGGCAAGATGTATATTATACAGTGTGTCCCGTAAGTCGACTTCAAGTCGGAATCGGGTGGGTCAAGTCATATTCACAGAAAAATATAAGATAAAAAGCCTTTGCTATGTATTTTAAAAATGACGGGCATTTATTACGGTCCTTTAACTCCTGTTGCTACAATTATGACACGACCTGTCATCCGACTCTGGTTTGGCGTCGACTTACGGAGACACTTTATTTATTGGCATACAGAAAATTCACAATAATCATGCCTTACCTAATTTGTATGAAAACCTTTTGTTTTTGCTATTTGGTGGCAAACTAGCAGATGTGTGCCGTTACGCGAATGGATAGAATAATAAATCTCAAACTCAAACTCAAAGCATTTATTTCAAATAAAACAATTACAGGCACTTTTGAATTGTCAAGGTCGGTCGGTCAGAAAAATGAAGCTAGTTGCCCATTCCAAAGCGTAGTAGGTACCTATGGAGAAGAACGGGCAAGAAACTCCACGGACACTCTTTTAAATCAAATTATGTTTACAATAGATTGGTTACATCATTCATGTTGAAATTATGCATGTGAGAACGATGCAGAACGTTAAAAGCGTCCGTTATTTATATGAAAACATTTCGAAAATAAAATTTAATTAAAATACGCCGTGGCAGCTAAGAGATGACCAGTCTCAACTGACGGCTCCCGTTCACGAACATGACGCATGGATTAGCACCATTCAACTCAACCATTTTGAAGGGAGCTAAATGATCCAACACACGCGCCACCATCAGCGAAACATTAAAGTGAGCATGACATACTCTCAGCCGCCAGGACACATTCAAGTCAATGAAAGACGTACCCTGTAAATGGTAGCTTTAAAGCATGTACATAGTACTCACATATGGCATATAGCAATTATACAGTACTAAAAAAGTTGAGTTTATACAATGCAAAGATTCTTGTTTTTAATCTTCAGCAGCTCCAACAGTATTTTTAAATGCTAATCAATTAGTTGATGCGTCCTTGAGGAGCAGGACCAGCGATTAGCCAAGCATTTTTATCAGCAATGTAATCCCCTAACTTATAATATGCTCGGCTGCATAGAGTGTGGCTGCAAATGAGTGTTTAAGACGCTAACAAGATATACAGCGCGTTCACAGTCGGACTGCTTAGAAAACAAAAAAAACGCGCTATGACACAACGCTTGTAATTGATTGCAACAAAATATGAAGCAATTATCTATTTACTCAAAAATTAGTTGAGTAATCAAATTAACAAACAACCAAGTTCTGTTTCTAAATATGATACGATACTGTTATTAATTTTACCAACGTAAACAGTTGATAAATGAACACAGCTGTGTTTGTTGGATGATCGTTTCAAGAAGTTAGTTGCGCAATTTTTTTTGGATAGAGAAAAGTTTTCAAAGACGTGTTTTGAATACCACAGGGTTCTCAGAAAGATGTTCAAGATTAACATATATTTTTTCCGCCACCACAAACTTTTACATATTTGGGCTTTTTTTTAAGACTATTCTACTTCAACATTTGCCTCTTGACCGCGTCCTATGAAGAAGTGTGAAAGTGGCACTGGTGACTGAAAAGTTGTGTGGAAGTGGCACTGGTGACTGAAAAGTTTTGTGGAAGTGGCACTGGTGACTAAAAAGTTGTGTAAAAATCGGTTGGCATGCGGTTGGCTGTAATGCGGAGAAACGTGGAAAATATCGTGAGTATAGTTTTGACTGTTAATGTTTTGATTGATGTCAATATGAGTAGGGGAATTTCAAAGAAATGATGGATGAACAGTCTGAAAGATGTTATGCCTAATAAAGGGGGTGAATACTAAGATGACGATTTACTTATAGAGAAGTAAAACGAAATTTGAATAAGTTTAGACTACTAACATTACCCTCTAGACGCTAGCTCCAAGGAATGATGCTCCATGGACTTTTACATAATAGGTTTGGTTGCTCTGAATTGATAAGTAAAATATATTACGTTAACAGTAATGAGACTTGAGGCGCGCTCTTATCCAGGAGAGAGCAGGAGAGAGAGCTCCGCTCCAGAGATTGGTTCAAGCTAACAAAAATCATTTTAACGATAGCGAAGTTTTTGCACTATCTAAACATACATTTAAATAACAAATTATTAAGCGCATTGCTATATTTTATACATTAATATGTATTATTTAAGTACGTATTAACTGCATTGATGTTTTTTATTTATACCAAAACTGTTTCTTTTTTAAGCTAGTAACATGTGGAAACGTAGCGTACATTTACTAACAGCTATATACTACTCACTGCCAGGGTCGCGGGTTGTTCGTAAGAGATAACGTGGCCCTGGCACAGGCAACTGAAGGAACATGGGTGGGTTTCAGTCATTAAAAGTCTGGCACTCCATCCAGAGCGGGAGAAGTCATATGATAGTTTATCACCCTAAAAAAAAACAAATGATAAACCATGTACGATTGTTTGTACACTTGGTTACCACATGTAAAGCGCGTGTCGATAAAAATACGTATACCAAAGTTCAGGTATCGGATAAACAATCTTATCTCAAATGTTTTTCCAATAAATGACTGTTATAGTATATTTTTCCAAACATTAATAAGTAGGTAGGTACTATGATGTTGCATTAAGAGGACTTTGTTGTGAGGTCATTAATGGCGTCTGACGTCATGAACGTGGAAGGGGATCTGGAAATAGCCAGCTTATTATTTTCATTTCCTGCCAGTATAGGGAAGGAATATAATATAAGAGGAGCTTATTGTATAAATTATGATATTATTAGTTGGTTGCTATTATTTACGTCGTTATTTTATTTCAATACAATTTCGAAAATCGTGATACTTGCAACTAATGTGCAAGTATCAAGTATTCATGTTATGTATGATGCATCATTTGCAAAGTGTTGTGTATGTCCAGAGCCACTTGGAATCTAAGACACTATTGCTCAGCAATTGCGCAATTTCTACATAAACGAGACTGTGAACCCTAGGTTGCATGAAAGGGCTTATCTTTAATCTCATAATTTGAATAGGTATGATGAAATTTTGTTTTCGTTTTTAATTCATAACAATTTGGATGTTTGGAAAAGTTTTTTTTTTTAATCATTGTTCGTTTCAACCAAAGCACCAGCCATCTAATCTCTTCACCACCCTTGGTTGACTGGTAGAGAATGCTTCGAATGCAAGAATGCGAATCCGCCTTTGTACCTTTTTGTGTTCGAAAAGTTTGAATAAATCACGAAATAGATGACATTTTTTTTTGTTTCCAAATAGTGCAAACAATATTACAAAAAGTGTAAAAGCTTAAAAAATGGCTCAGTTACAAACGTTTGAAAATAAGGGTTAGAAAAAGACAGCACTATCGTAGAAGTGACGACACGATGTAACTTCATACTAGCGCCGTACATTGTCCGCACCGCGCGACAAGGACGGGAATAATCCCCTCCAAAAAAAAAGTTTTGTTTGTTTGTTTGGCATCTCGCAGGTCAACCTATGCGGTTGTCGTCTGCTTAAGCGGACTTGCCTGTGGTTGCCCTAATAACCAAAAAAAAAAAAGTGCATCTTCTTCATATTTACATCGCTTTTACGTGCCTTCTTTGAAATTACATTATTTTTACGAACATTTTTAACATTAGTCATCATTCTGTATTTTTTTCACATTTATACTTTCCGAATATTTTTAGTAATTTTTAATTTGTAATTCTCAGCAAGACTTGCACACCATATTTGTACGCCTCGTGGCATAACATAGCGCTCTACCCATCAAACACAAGATCTGTATGTCTTTACCTGTGTTAACAAATTAATAAATATACCCAGGATTTTGTAATATCTTTTTATTCGTCGTGTCGACGGCAAAACAGTGGAATTTTGTCTGCTTCGCCACTTCCACGTAATATCTTGATATAAAAGAGTGTCCACGGAGCTTTTTGCCCTTTCCCCATAGAATAGAATAGAATATTTTTATTTGCTTGAAAACATAGTAAATTAAGGTCTTTTATATAGATCTTACATATTTCGCCAAGGACTGGCATACACATATAAAAAAAAGACGACATTGATTTGTTAAAATTATTATTCTGACATGTCTAATAGGGCTGGTAAAATGTTATCAATAATAAAATAATTAAGTTATATAAACTTAATGAAAAATTAGTAACCAAATTTATCTCTTAAGTACTCTTTATCAAAAAAATCTTTCACACTATAAAAACAATTACCAATAAGTCATGTTGGTAGTTTGTAGTTGAAGTGTTTAAGAGGGAGTTCCCTTATTTGTTTTGGATTATTGTTAAATATTTTAATTGCTGTGATGAAGCTATTTTTGTGGCATAATGTGCTTTTATGTGAAAGAATTCTTAACCGTGTTGGGTCTCGACGGGTATATTTGTAATTCAACTCGCATGCTATAAAAATTTAGAGTGCTCTTTAACAGATATACCAGCTTGCATTTTCAGAAGACCTGTTGGTGTCAAAAGCTTTTTTTTAATAGAGGTCTGCAGGATGTTAATGGAATTATACCGTAGATTTATCTTAGGCATTTTTTCTGCACCAGGAATGCTTAATTTACGTCCATCAAGTTTCCCCAGACTAGAAGTTTTGGAATGAGTAACCAGAAGGCCAATTCGCGTATTTAGAAAACAAAATTTATTGTAGTTCTGACAGATTGATTAGAAAGCGAACGTTCCCGTAATTTTTAACGGGAATGGTCCCTCAGCTCCGATTCAACTTTATGACTTACTGATCGATTCCTTGACAGGTCTAAAGTGCCTGTAAACTGTTTACCTGAAATAAATGTATTAAGCTTGTGGTAAAAAACGTCATGCCGCTTGCGGTTTATCCTCCACCGAACACACAGACTTACAACGGACGAGTAGGTGTGTTGCTTTTATAACTTTAAGACGGTCATTAAATCATCGCCATATCCGAGGAAGCGAGGCTCCGTTAAAACTTCACAATCACTTAGATTTACACTTTAAGTATGAAGTTTTTAGTTGCGATATACTCAAAGAATAATAACTTTACTTACGAGTTGTGTGACTTTTACGTGTATGGTGGCAATATTATAGGTCGTAGGTATAACGCTACAAGATTATTTTCGCATGTGGTCAAAGTCGGAACTAACGTCGCCATCAGTGGCGAGGCGTGCCTTGGCGGGACGCAGTATAACAATTTGTTTGGGGGCCCTTATGAAGGGTAAAGATCTGTCACAAATGAAAAAAACTGTATTTGCATAAAATTAAAAGAAATATTTATTCATCATAATTATCTGTCTCCTTTTCCATTTTTTTTTATAAACAATTCAAATTAGATATACACTCTCCTTGCCTTTTTTCGGCAAACTGATTGATTGAATCATCTCTATCTGATGATGACTTTTTTTTCTAAAGTTTCTGCCTCTATGGACAATAGTGACAGGTCTGACAGGCGTTCATGTCGGGGTAATAGCTACGCCCCTGGGCCGTCATCTTGTTTTTTCTAAATATTTCACAAAGGCTGCAATCCGAATTGCGCTGTAATCGATTTGAGCGCGCTTACACCCGTTTCGAATTAGCGTGAGCGCGATAACGATGTCCAGTGAATCGTCATAGATGACGTCATGACATGCGCCATATTGCGATAACACCGACCATTCCCTAAGCAAAATATCCAATCGGTCTTTCTGTTGACAGCTCTCAGCTGTCATAATCGTGGTGATTAAATCGGAACGCTAATTTTTTATGCGAGCGCTGTGAGCGTCTAATTCGGAATGTACTTACATAAAACCATTGCACTAATGTTTATCAACAGTGCCCCCCTTGTCAACGTCATGCAAGTGCCAAAAGATCCCTGTAGCGGTATGTATTTCATATTTGACACTTTTTTGTCATTAATGAACATGCGTATAGTCGTCGGCACGTAACTTGACAAGAGTCGTTAGATGGTTTTTGGCTTTCTTTTACTCTCTTCTAAACAGATGTTTAAAAAAAAAATACTAAGCGCACATGCGTGAACTTACTACGACTACGCCAAAACCTTGCCAAGTTACGTTCCGGCTACTGTACTACAGTCCTTTCATCGTTATTTTACCCCTGACAGCAGCAACCTAATAGTTACGAGAATAAAGATCACTGTTATTTTTACAGGCTTGTGAGTGATATCAACCCCACCACAACCTTATTTCAACGAAAGTAAAAATCTATTTGTCTTTGACAATTATGCCAAATCAGACTTAAAATATCTTGGAAAGGACTCTAGCATAGCCACCATGCAAAGATTTACATTGATAGCCGCGGTGCTTACTGCCTCGACATTTGTAAAGGCATTAAATGCTTCACTATTTTACAAGTAATCTGGCACTTTTGCAAGTCACACTACTGACAAGAATTCTTCTTAAAATTCAAATTGGGTCACTGGCATCAATGAGTATATCTCCGCGCGTGTGTGCCGCCCTAATCCCTTCCCCTCCAACAAAGGGAGGGCTTCCCTCACATTATTTAGATAAAGCCCTACATCCCTCCCGTTCTTGTGCTATTAAGATGTAGGTAATGAGGTGACATGTTCATTATAATGTAATTAATTATAACTGTATTAAGTCTTTGTTGTATGCTGTTAGGGTAAGTGATATGTGGTGTATTGCTTACTTATTCTGTAGTGGCTGGTAGTAAGGATGCTAATTGTAAGGTCCTGGGTTTGAGATTAAATTAGTATCAGTCTTCAGCCTGTGAATACAGGAACGAGTTATGATCATTTCCGATGCTGGCTTAATGTATGTTGCAGATTTTGATCTGTTTCTTTTTCTTATTTTAATAATTAGAAAACGTATTGACGATTACTAAAAAGCAAAAAAAAATATCTGTTATCGTATGAGCTAAAGTTATGATCAAACGTATGGACAGATTATGCCTTTTTAAATATCATGAGAGAGCATAAAGCCAAAAAAATATTATAAAAGTTAGCAGCCGAAATGCTGAAATTTTTCAATGTTATTAATATAATTAATGATAATAGGGGTGAACAGTGCTTAATGCTATTATTCGGTTACAACCCTACTCTTAGATAAAGTGTGAAATATTATTATAAGTAGCTCTGTTAAAATTTCGTTAAATTCGGAAAGTTTTTTTATAAACTAAAAGCATCGTGGTTTGTTAGTTTTAAACTTTAATAAAGGTAAATAATGTATATCGTCTTATTTTCTTCTCAAGTTGTGGTGAATAGTCTTATCAGCTTATAGGATACAGCAGACAACATATTATGAACATATTATAATCACCATAAAGTGATATTCAGAAATATGATATTCGCTCACAATAATATGTGAGGTCATGTCACTATCCAACAACACGAATGTCATCAATTTCCAATATGCAATTTCTCAATTATCCGAAACAATTTCGTGTACAGCTCCATTCCATTGTCAGAACAATTTGTTAATTCAACAGAATAAAGATTTTTCACAATAACATGTTCAATTTATGTGTCCACTGCTGAAATAACAATAGGTTCCAAATAGTCCACGGCCGTAGAGTTCTGAGGGCGAAAATGGCAACTTTTAATGGGCCCACCGAGCATACACTTTTATGCATTTTGGAACAAATCCAACTTATGTGCAAGTTGTATTCGAGCTTTGCAATATACACACATTATCCATTTACGGTTTTCCGAGTAAAAAGTTTATTTTGTACTATTTTTTTGGAAGCGTTGTATTTTGATTATTATTTGAGAAGTTTTTGATTTCGTGGTTAGTCGGCGATATATTCGTGAACAAGGTGATGTATATGAAGCGAGTGTAAATTGCTTTCTCCTGTCACAAAATTAGATCCTTAGTGATTGTTTACTTACACGTTCAACGTACAACTCTCACTTGATTTTCGTATTAATTTTTATAGACACGGGGGGGAAATTTTTTTTTTAAAAAAAAATAGGACATCCTCGCGAATTTATATTCGATATTTAAGTTAGACGAAAGTTAATTTTATTTTCGTTTCTTAAACAAACATGGCACATTTCTATTAATGTTATACTCATTAAATACGCCCCTGCAGAAATGTAAATCAATTCTCGCTTTTAGCTTACGACCAGGAGCCTAACAGAAAAAAAAAGCTATTATCCCATTTTCTATTAAGGAAGAAGTGACTGATAGGTAACATTATTCTTTCATTCATAGTCTAAAGAGCACTTTATTAAGTTCTTCAAGATTCCACCAGCTGTGGGAACAAAGGAGACTGTTTCATCTTAGTTCAGTACTCCAATAGAGGCTTAGGGCTATCATTAATCATTGGCCTTTAGAGGTTATTGTCCGCGACGATTAAGACGATGATTACGTCACGAAATTGGCCTTTTGTGTTGTCTACGCAAATAATTAGCTGGATCGAGTATTGTAGTTAATTATCTGTTGCCCACGCATTTTCTGTGTGTATTTGTGTTTCTTCATTTTAATAATAAAAATAGCCTATCGATTTGTAAAATTTCAAAACTATCGGTTCAATCGTTTTTGCGTGAAACAGACAAACATACAGAGTTACTTTCGCATTTAAAATATTATTAACTCTGCCCTGTCAGCTAGTATGTAAACAGGGTCAAAATGAATTAGCTAGTGAAACTCCACAAAAAGAAGATTAAACTTTTTACTGATTACGACCGCAGCTAGTTTAGTCACTTCAAGTATGAGTCTAGGAAATCAGTTTTTTTTTGTTTAATCATGTGAAGATAGTGAAACCCATCTCGCATGTGCAGTTCACACAAAAAACTACTGATTTCCGTTACTGAAACTGCAAAATCTGTAGTTGTTGAATTTAAAAAAAATGCCGTCAGGGTATCTAAACATATCATGTCATTTGTCGTTTGCGGAGTTGTTAAGTAAGGATGTTATTCCCTTTAGTGTCGGTTTGTTGTCTTTTGCTACGGTCCTAAAAGACCGGTTTCGTCACATTCATAGCAGACGTCATGAAAATCTGCCATTTGCACCAGTATTTGACATTAGGGTTACAAAAAATGCACAGAGCATTTTCTAAGGACATTACGGAGGCATGCGCCGGTCACCGCTTTTCTAGGAAACCGTTGCTTTAGTGGGTGGTAAGAAGTTTGATTGTTAGATTGGTCATGGAAACCAAAAGTTCTGTGATGTGAAGTGAAATGACTATTAAAAATGTTAAAAAAATAATGTAATTTCAAAATTGTTGACAAATATCCGGGACACTCAATAATGAACTACTTTATGCCTGGTTCCGCGGTGGCGGCCACTTTGGGCCAATTGCGCGCATGGGTGACGCCACTTTTGGGTGTTTTGGCGGGAAAACGGCACGTGTGATTAAAACAAAAAATAACTCCTAAGTTGTACACGGAAGCTGTATAATAGTTACGTTGTTAGAATCGTTATTAAATAAGCTAACATATTATCTATAGATTAGTGCAGTTTTGCTTGTAATTTATTAGTAATTCTAGTTTGAAATCTGGGTAAGGGAATTTTTCCCAGTTTCCTGTATACGGGTCATTGTAATTCAAAAACCATTGTTTCATAAAGTTTATGCTTAGTTTACATAAATATACACTATTTCTCAACAATCCATTAAAAGTACACACCTCCCCATATTTTTTTTGCAAACTACAAGCTTTACAAAAAAATCACGTTATTTTGACAACTCGAGCGCGAGCAAAAAAAAAGGGTGTGTTCATGGGTCGATTCCGCGAGCACTAAAGGCTAAGTCGCTTGGGTTGTTATCTTACAATAACAAATGGTCCACATATTATCACAGACAGAGTCTCAGCTGCTAGAAGTGTTTAGTTTAACAGTATAGACTAACCAAAACAAACACTTCAAAACAAGCGTAAAAAACATCCACTCCAACATTGCATCATAGTTAAAATTCTGTTGTATTTATTTTAAAAATAAATTAACATTCTACATCTTGATGATGTTTACAAATCGATAAACAATGGATAAGTTTACTCTACTCGTTTAATCCTTATTTCTACTACGTGGATAACCTTCTTGTCCACCCATTTTGATCATCGCGGACCTACGTCAAAAACCCTTGTTTGTGGAGCAGACTGATTCAGTCTGATTTTTTTGTTGCGATGAAAAAAAAAATGCAATTTTAACCAGGACACTATATTATTAATTTTTGTTGGTAATAAGGGTAATGTGAAGAAAAGAGAATTACTCCAATATTATAGATCATTGTGTAACCTTTGTTTTAAAAGTGCTGTTCCCATTCCCCTAAATTTGGCTAAAACAAAATGTTTGACATGTCAAATAATTCACCCAATAATTTGGTATCAAATGTTGACATTTATTATAATTTAAATTATAAATTAAGACAATAGAGGCAACCTCTGGCAATAATGTACAGAATTGCAATAATAAATCCAGTAAAAGTTTAAAATCGGTTAATAGTATCAACCTGGTGCATAATATTCAAGGATTTATGAACAAAGATTTAGAAGTAGATTTATTTATGAATTATAATAGTACTTATTTATATTCTTTGTATAACAGAAGTTTTCGTTAAATTTTAATAATCACCAGGTTGGTAGTTCGTTCACCAGAGTAAACGCTATACATGGGGAACATTTATTTTAGTAAGGAACCAGCTTAAATTTAAAGACCGTAAGGATATTGTGAGCCTATCTGTTGAGCGGACTGTTGAAATAGCTTGTATAGAATTGGAGCAGTTTATTGTATTAAGTGTGTACAGGCCCCCTTCAGTATTGTATGACTGCTTTGAAAAGGTAATGGATGAAGTGTTACACAAGATTTTAATGTTAATTTATTGGGAAAACTCAGGTTCTTGTAGTAAAGTAATAAGTTTGTTTCAGTCCTACAAACTTGTAAATCTATTTTTGGGGCCAACAAGAATAACCCCTACTAGTGCCACATGCCTAGATAATATTTATATAGATATTGTACCAAGCCACAAATAAATGATTAATTTAATAGATTCTGATAATTGCTGATAATTGCTAAGTCAAAATAAAATTAAAAAATATGCAAAACTAAATAAAATCATACATAAATGCAATAAATTTAGGAATCAACAAAAACACTGTTCCAAAAATATTAAACTAAGAAAAGAACGTGTTTTTCTTAAAAGTAAATTAAATAACTATCAAATTAAATTAGAAGACAGTAAAAACATTTATGAGATTGATACTCAACGCTTGCAGTCTGAAATTCAGGTACTGGAAGAGTCAATTCATTCACTGTATACTAAGTATGTAAGGTCTGAAAAACAAATTCAGGAGCACATCCTTGCTGCAAATGAATTAGTGGACATGTGCAATTCTAAAGCAGTCAAAGTGGACCTGCTGACTCTCAGCGGCCCCCAATGTTCATTGCAAAGGAAATCCGAACTTGGTAAGCTCCAACCTGAGGCAACGGAGAACCCGTCCCAGTCTGGACTTGCTCAGGTCTCCATATATTGAACAAGGTCCAGTGCAAGTAGTGCAGACGGAAGCTAGCTCTCTCCCTTGTACTAGTAAAGTTTGTTACTGCTCCATTTTGTTTTCTGATAGTTTTGGAAAAGGGTTAGGAAAATTACTTAGCAACAACCTGAGTCATTCTTCTCAAAACTTCCTACACACAAATAATGTCTTCAATAATTAGGAATGAATATGATCCAAATGGCATTATTACAGTACTTATAGGTAATAGTTATAATGTAACAAAAGATGACGTCACTGATAGTGTCACCAAATTACTAAAGTTAAATTGCAAGAAAATTATTTTGTTTGCTTTCCCATACTTTGAGCACTTGTCAAATAGGCAAAACAACTACATTCACATGTTAAATAATTACATGCATTTCTTAGTTAGTCACCATAGTGACAAGTTTCTATTTTTTGACACCAACATTTTTGTTGATAAGCTAAGGTCGACTAGGGATACTGTGTGTATCTGCCGATTCGTTTTAGACGTCAAATAGCTAGACTATTAGCTTTTATTATTAACCCAGACATAAGTAGTATGTCGAAGTCACCTTTAGTTAGCACCACAATTAGTAATAGTACTAATGTTGAGGTGGTTAGCTCAGATAATTTAAACTAGTTTGTAAGACAACAGAAGGTACCACTAATAGTATAGTTCCACTTAAAAACAAAAAAGTATTTCCAGGCACTACAATAGTTAACTGTAGAAAAGGGGCTAAGCATAAATCTTTGAAATTATTTCAACAAAATGTTCAAGGTTTTAACTCCAAACAATTAGAAATTGAATTGTTTTTAGAAAAAACAATGTTTGACATTATTTGCATAATTGAGCATTGGTTAAAAGATTCTGAAATGTTAATTAATTACGAGAATTATAATGTGGCCAGTTGTTTTAACCGAAAATCAATGCTGCGTGGTGGTTCACTAATCCTAATTAAAAGTTGTATAAAATCAAAAGCTCGTAAAGACATAGTTTAACTATCGGTTGAACATAGCGTGGAATTGTCTTGTGTTGAGCTAGATAAGCATGTGTGCGTTTATAGACCCCCAAATTATCAAAACTTCTCTATAGTTGAGTCAGTAATGGAAGATTTTGGATAAACTTGCAACTAGTAATAAATCAGTTATTATCTGTGGAGACTTTAACATTCATATTTTAGAAATAATTCAAATACCAGTAGATTATTGAATTTGTTTAAATCATTCAATTTGTCAAATGTGTTTTTAAAACCAACCCGAACCACTACAACTACTGTTTTATGTACTGATAATGTTTTTTGTTGCTGCGACTATTTAGATAAAGCTATCGTTAATTATCTCCCTTCAGATCACAGCGGTCAAACTGTAACTTTTGAGTCCAACATAGCGATACAAAAAGTGCAGATACAATCCAGACCAATAACATCTGTTAATTTAATAGTACATTATGGTACTAGTATGTAACATTGATTACAGCCGAGGACGGTAATTATCAATACACACGTGTATCATACGACGTTTTTCAACTCTTGTAAATAAAATATCAATAAAAACTCATTTTATTCAAAAAAAGATCGTGTTCAATAGAACAAATAAATTAATGTTCCTATTGCTTGCTCATTTCATGCAACTTCTTATTTAAATAGATAATTTTAACTCGTACGTGTTTAATAAATAAAACTTTCACTCAAATATAACTTTTGTTTTCTCTGTAATAGAAGAAAACTTTTAATTCCCCATTTTGTACGTGGCAGAATAGGCGCAAACCCTATGCGCGGAAAATAAAAATAAAAACCTTATCCCTTTAGTCTGTGGCCGATCGCAATGCGCGCACATAGGAAAACTGATTAATTTTTCCCGCCATAGCGAAACATTTTTCACAACTCGTTTTCACTATTGAATTTATAGTTATTTATTAATTTAAATGTCTACAAGTACTAGTTACGAGGAAAATGATTTAAGAACAACGCCACTCCACCAATAAATAAATAAAAAAACTATAACTCACTAGTGAGTTATAGCAATGAAAAAGTCATAGTTTGATTATGGATGTCATTCTGTGCCTCATTGCGGTGACCATAGAGCCACTTTATGAGCAAGTGTGTTGAAAATAAATTCAGCGATCGGCTGTTGCGCTGCGTGTCGCGGGTTCGACTCCCGCACGAAACAAATATTTGTATGACCTACAAATAGTTGTTCCGGATTTGGGTGTCTTGTGTATGTGAGTTTTCATGTTTGTGAACGCACCCACGATACAGGAGTAACTCCTAGTGTGGGGCAAAGTTAAAAAAAAAATTTGAAAAAAAAAAAAAAAATTGAATAGCATTTTAATTTGTAAGTTAAGTAATCAGGACCTTACAATGAATAATGTTAATATTTTGTATAAAGAATTCTTTTCGGTAGTTCAAACCGAGTTTAATAATATTTTTAAGAAGAACACTAAAAGTATCACGGTAAGTTTTAATAAGTATGTTGCTTCTTACTAATAAAAATTAAGAACACTTGTAAGGCAGCTAAAGCCTTATACATTAGCAACAAGGTAAAATCAGCAGACAATAAAATAAACACGGTTTGGAAAATTATCAATAATGAAACGAATAGGATCAAAAAGCAAAATTCTGATTACACACTGGAGACGTCACGTGGTCTCATTTGCGATAACAAAATAGTTGCTCAGGAATTTGTGAATTTCTTTACCAGTTGTAGCGTTGTAGTCGATTTCCTACAGATCAACTAAAACGCACATCACTAGTTACGGTTCACGAGAGTGACATCCCTAAATCTTTCAAATTCCCACCACGTCACTCGGTGTCGTGGTATTGATTGGGCTATAAATATCCCTGCTTAACGCCTAACGTCCCCTCACCGAAACACGAATATTACCAACTATAAACTAGTTCGCAATGACAGGTCTCCATGCCACAAGGGTGGTACACTAATATACTTTAGGAAATCTTTGTATTGCATCCTTATAGACCCACCTTCTCTCTTCTCCCATCTGGAGACCTCTATCTGTCGGCTCGGCATGACTGGTCATCAACCGATCACCATCATCTCTGCTTATATTCCACCAGACAATGGTCCGGAGGATCCCATCTCTCTCCAAAAGGACTTCACTGCCCTCTTCGGTATGAGTGACTCCGTCATCTTGGCGGGGGATCTTAATGCAAACACCCGGCGTGGAACAGTAGCACGACTTCTACCAGAGGTCGGATCATTTTCAAGTTAGGCGAATCCCTCAACTTCGACGTCATCGCTCCAATGAGTCCGACTCATTTCCCCGGAAATCCCAACCATCTTCCCGATATACTCGATGTAGCGCTGCTCAAGAATGTGAACCTCCGTTTGCAATCAATAGAGACGTTCCACGAACTCTGACCACCGCCCAGTAGTCATGCATCTTGCACCCTACTCGGGCCCTACCGACCCCAACCGCCCCCCTTAGACCCAGATGATAACCGACTGGAGGAAAGTAAGTGAAAGACTGAAATCCACCACGTCGCCTCACTTGGACACCATTCCCGATCACTTAGTGTCAGTCGCCGACACTACGGCCACAATCGACTCGTTTACAGAGCACGTACAATCCGTATTGACGGATTGTTCACGGGAAGTTCCGGTGATGGAAGACCATCGCTGGAAACTACCTACTGACGTACGTGACCAGATAACCGAGAAGAACGCGGCCATTCGTGCCTACGACTCCTTCCCTTGTGACGCGAACAAAGCCCACATGCGCCATTTACAGCGTGCTGTAAAGAAACGCATAGGGGAGGTTCGCTCTGAGGGCTGGAACAAGATGCTCAGTGAACTCGAGCCCACTCATCAAGCCTTCTGGCAATTACAGAGGAAATTGCTTTCCTCAAAAGAGGTCTCTATGCCTCCTCTCATCCGCCCCGACAATAGTGTCGCTTTCGACAGTCCCGATAAGGCTTAATGTCTTGCTGACAGCCTAGAGTCCCAATATTCTCCCAGCCCTCAACCAGTAGACCAAGCTCACTTGAACAAGGTCGACGCTGAAGTCGAACGGAGAGCCTCCCTCCCTCCCGTCGAAGACCCTGATGATCCTCTGCCTCCCGTCACTCCAGACGAAGTGCACGACATCATTAAAGGGCTCCACGCTCGTAAGGCCCCCGGTTCGGATGGTTTTACCAATAATGTATACAAACTCCTTCCTGCCCCGCTAATAATGCTTATGACCGCCATCTTCAATGGTGCCTTGAGCAACAACATTTCCCAAAAGCATGGAAAGAAGCCACCGTCATCGGTATCCCAAAGCCAGGCAAGCCAAAGTCTGAGCCCTCCAGCTACCGCCCTATTAGCTTACTCAATGTTCTCGGCAAAATCAGAGGCTTATTTATAAGCGTCTTAAAGACTATGCCGAAGCAAAGAGCCTCATACCCAACGAGCAGTTTGGTTTCCGAAGCCAACACTCGGGCACCCAACAGGTTCATCGTATCGTAGAACACTTAAGCGCCGGTCTGCAGCGTAACGCGACGACGGGTGTGCTATTCTTCGACATCGCGAAAGCCTTCGACAAAGTCTGGCACAACGGCCAGATATACCAGCTTTACCAACTAGGAGTGCCAGATCGTCTCGTGCTCATCTTACGAGACTTTTTGTCGAATCGCACCTTTCGCTATCGCATCGAGGGAGCACTCTCGTCCCCTCATCCTATTCGCGCCGGTGTCCCTCAGGGTTCCGTACTATCTCCTATCGTCATCACGCTGTTCACCAGCGATATCCCAAAAAGTTAAAAGGCTCAGTTGGCTCTCTTCGCCGACGACACTGCCGTTTACTATACCGGTCACTGTCCCAACGCTATAGCTCGAACTCTCCAAACCTCAAACGTTTTAGGCGCTTGGTTCCGGAAATGGAGAATCGAGGTCAACCCCGATAAGAGTCAGGCGGTTCTCTTCTCGAGACGTCGTCGATTCCCCCTCCCCCTTCCCAGCCCGATCACTATGTACGGCAAGCCGATCCCTTGGGAAAAGCAAGCCAAGTACCTAGGCGTGATCCTAGATCAGAACCTTACCTTTAAGGAACATATCAAGGCGGTTCGCGCGCGCCTCCTTCGCTCTTAGTAGACTCCAGTTTATACTGACAGCCCGAAGCAAACTGTCATTAAAATGTAAACTGCGCATCTATACCGCAGTCATCCGTCCCATCATGACCTATGCCTGCGTTGTATTTGCGCACGCACACCCACGACATCTCCATAAGATGCAGACCCTCCAGAACCGTTTCCTCAGAAGGGTTACGGGTGCCCCTTACTATGTCCGAAACATAGATCTTCACGTCGACCTTAAAATGCCAACCATAAACCAGTTCATGAAACGCTTATCTAAGCGTTTCTTCGACTGTGGCATCAAACATTCAAACCCCCTGATTTCAGCGGCCGCTCGCTATATTCCCTCCCGCATTAGTAGTATTCGCCGACCAAGGCATATCTTAATCGCCCCCGATGACGCCACTACCCTCCTCCGGGAGAGTAGTAAGGCCACCAGCACCCTAATTAAGCCGAAAACCCGATCGCCGTCCTACCGACCTCGCCGCCGAGGCCGAGACGCCCTAATCCACGCCCCTCCCGACCGTTGCTCGAGCTAGCCCGCGTCGCTGTAGCTTTAAATTTGTCCCAAAATAACACCCATTCTGATCCAGCTAGTCATTTGCTGCCCTCTTCCAGCGACGCCCTAAGCCGAGGTTCGTACCCCACAGGGGGTACCCTTAGCGTGTAGTCGCTTAGTTTTAAGTTAGCATTTAAGTTTAAGTCCTGGCTGGAGGCCTTAATTTATTAGGGCAACCACAAGCAAGTCCGATTAAGCAGACGACAACCCAATAGGTTGACCTGCGAGATGCCAAACAAACAAACAAACCTAACGTCCCCAATCCTTCGCAACAAGCAGATCAAGCAGTAAGTTTAAATAGCCCCGAGATAAACGGGGTTCCAGTATTAGGCTTCGCTGCTAATCTCCTGCCTACCGCTGACTGATGTCCTCGCTGCCTCCGCCCTACCGCTGGAGAGACGCCAGTCACGCGGACTATACACGCGGCCGCTACGGCCGCCTGACCTGCCATCCATGTGGCTCGTGGGTGCCGAGACCCCACGCCCGCCAATTGCTGAGGTTTTTAGCGATAAAAAAAATGTACACTAAATGATGAAAAAAAAAAAAAAAAAAAATTATAGACCTGTGTCCGTGTTGCCGGTTTTCAGCAAGGTTTTTGAAAAGATAATGCTTAATCAGATGCTCAATCATTTTAATACTAATAAAATCCTTCACGAGCAACAGTCTGGTTTCACCAAAGGGCGTTGTACGACCGACGCTGGTGTTACCTTATTAAAACATATTTTTAACGCGTGGGAAGAGGCTCAAGCCGCCATAGGAATCTTTTGTGACCTCTCCAAGGCATTTGATTGCGTCGATCACGAAACCCTGCTTTTGAAACTTGAGCATTACGGACTTGGAAAACTTGCGCTCAGTTTAATAAAATCTTATTTAAATGATAGACAACAGCAAGTTCAAATAAATGGTGTCAATTCACTTGGTTTAAAGGTAAAAATGGGTGTTCCACAAGGCTCGATATTGGGTCCTTTCCTCTTTTTAGTATAAATATATGACCTACTCCATTTATTAATAAATCAACCACAAATGGTGTTATTTGCTGACGATACTTCCTTAATTTTTAAGGTAGATAGACGTGCTTCAAATTTTGACGACGTAAATAACGCCCTACTGCTGGTCCAAAATTGGTTCTATGCTAATAATTTAGTACTAAATGGAAACAAAACTAAGTGTATAAGATTTTCTTTACCAAACGTCAAGAGTAGTGATCGTGAGATAGTATTGAATCAAGAGAAACTAGAATCCGTCGATAAAACGGTTTTCTTGGGGATCACGCTCGTCTCAAGGCTACAATGGGGTCCTCATTTAACATCTCTTGCAGGACGGTTAAGTTCAGCAGCTTACGCTGTCAGAGAAATCCGTCAATTTACTGATGTAGATACCGCGGGGCTGGTCTATTTTAGTTACTTTCATAGTATCATGTCTTACAGTATTTTACTTTGAGGACGGGCTGCAGACATCGAGTCTATTTTTATTCTGCAGAAAAGAGCCATCAGAGCCATATATAATCTCCGCAGGCGCGATTCTCTAAGGGAATTGTTTAAGGATTAACATCATGACGGTACCTTGTCAATACATCTATGAAAACATCATGTACGTAAGAAAAAAATTACATCTTTACAGTAAAAGAGGTGAAAGACATAATTATAGTACTAGAAATCGGGACCTATTAGTCAACCAGGTTTCAGACTGGCTAAAGTAGACTCATCTTTCATGGGGTACTGTCTAAAATGTTATAATAAAATACCTCCCCACATACTTCAACTGAATGAGAAAAAATTCAAATCCTTTGTCAAACGCACACTATGCAGGCAGGCATATTATAGGTTAGGGGATTACATAACTGATAAAAATGACTGGCTTAATGCTGGTCCTGCTCCACATCACAACTAATTAATTGACATTTCAAATACTGTTGAAGCTGCTGAAGATTGTAAGAATATATTTGCATTATGTAAACTCAATCTCCTTTTTATTATATAGATGCATTACACAGATGTGAGTACTTTGTACTATAGAGCTACCATTTACCGGGTAATGTCATAGATTGACTTGAATGTGCCCCGGCGGCTGATAGTATGTCATGCGCACTCAAATGTCTCACTGACGGTGGCGCGTGTGTCGGATCATTTAGCTCCCTTCAAAATGG
The DNA here is from genome assembly GCA_963555695.1 of Dasypolia templi. Taxonomy (NCBI): domain Eukaryota; kingdom Metazoa; phylum Arthropoda; class Insecta; order Lepidoptera; family Noctuidae; genus Dasypolia; species Dasypolia templi. The sequence goes on from OY743147.1 coordinate 4,860,254, forward strand.
TTGAGCTGAATGGTGCTGATCCATGTGTCATGTTCGTGAACGGGTACCGTCAGTTGGGACTGGTTATCTCTTAGCTGCCACGGCTTATTTTAATAATATTTTTTTTTGGATTGTTTTAATTTTGTTTTGCTGCACTCTGGGCGCTTTTAACGTGTACGGTTTTTGTACAACGTTCTCACATATAGTGTCAACATTAATCGATGTAACTAATATATTTGTAACAATATTATTTGAAAGAGTGTCCATGTAGTTTCTTGCCCATTCTTCTCCATAGGTGCCTACTGCGCTTTGGAAAGGGCATCTAGCTTCATATTTCTGACTGACCGACTCCTTGAAAATTCAAAAGTGCCTGTAAATGGTTTAATTGAAATAAATGATTTGAGTTTTGAGTTTGAGTTTGAGCTGACAAAGGATTACTATTCAAAACTAAAACAAAAAAATGGCTAAAAAAGAAATTATTGTTAATCCCAAAACTACAAGCCGCTTAGAGGCTTTTAAATTTAAACTAATTAATAAATTACCAGTTTTGTATTCTCCTGTTTATGCTGATCCTAATCATCTATATGATGTGTTCTTTAATATTTACGTAAACTATTTAATTCTATCTTTATTCCCAAGACTATCTCGGTTAATAGTAACGCAACTTTCAGTGATTGGGCTACCATTGGTATCCATAGAAGAAGTTAACACTGCTGAATTTAATTAATTTGTTAGAAATTATTCAAAACTGTTTAAAAAGGTTTGTTTTATGGCCAAGTCGCGTTATTTGGGTTCGAAGATTAAACGCAGTAGTAAGGTAATTAAAACGACTTGGAAAATTATTTATAGTGAAACGGGAAGGTCTAGTAACCGGAGTACTGACTACAGCCTGTCTATTAATGACAATATAATAAAATCAGACTCACAAGTCGCTGCGGCCTTTGAATACTTCTTTTCAGATATTTCCGTTTCAACTTTTAAATCCCTTTACTCATCACCTACTGTTGCTGAGTCTTTGTTAAGGAAAATGTCACTTGTTTGCGATTTGAATTTTATTTTGAATAATAATTGAAGCCTTTCACACTTTGAATGTAAACAAGACTGCATATCTGTGGGGTAATTCTGTAGAAGTTGCTAAGTCTATTATTGATACTGTAGCACCTACGACACGACTGTGGGGAGTTTCCTTTCCATATGAAAAATATTAAAATAATACCGTTGTTTAAATCAGGAAGTACATCAGACCCCACAAATTATAGACCAATTTCAGTACTTGTAGGTAGTAAAATCCTTGAGAAATTAATTTTAGACTAACTGCAAAGATTTTTTTACAGACATAAATTATTACATAGCAAACAGTTCGGTTTTACCGGGGTATTTAACTTTTAGGACATATTTATAATTCTGGGGAAGATAAATGCGATGTCTTGGGCACCATTTGTGATTTGTCCAAGGCATTCGATTGCGTTCTTCATGAAACGTTAATCAGGAAACTTCGCCACTACGGGATCCGAAACACCGCTCTGGATATTCTTACTTCATACTTGAGTAATATGATTCAGAGCGTTGACGTTAATGGAGAAAGATCTCCCGGATCTATCTTAACAATGGGAGTTCCACAGGGCGTAATTCTTGATCCTTTCTTGTTTCTTATTTATATTAATGACTTGCCTTATCTCATTAAGGATAATCATGATATAGTGTTGTTTGCGGATGATATTTCACTTTTGTTTTAACTTAAAAGTTAGCAGCTGGTTACTGACGATGTAAATAACGCGATCTCAAAAACAGTTCACTGGTTCAATGTTAATAATTTACTTCTTAATGAAAAGAAGACAAAATGCATTAAGTTTACCTCACGTTAGGCAGGTGAAAACGAATGTGTTGATAAAAGATTAAGAATTGAAACCTGAAGACAGCACAGTATTTTTGGGCTTAACTTTGGATGCTAAGCTTCAGTTCTTGTGGGGCCCACATATTGAAAAATTGTCAAAAAAAGCTAAGCTTCGCAGCACACACTATTAGAAAAATTCTTCATTTAACTGACATAGACACAGCTCGTTAAGTATACTTTAGCTATTTTCATAGTTTAATATCGTACGGTATTCTGTTGTGGGGAAATGCCGCCGAAATTCAGGCTATTTTTGTTTTGCAGAAAAGAGCCGTTAAGTCAATTAAGTCGGAGACACGCTCTTAGAGAGAAAAAGGAAATTAATGTAATGACTGTGCCTTTTCAGTAAATTTAAAAATATATATTTTAAATGCCCATAAAACTTAAAATTGTGACAAAAATAATGTCTGTAGAACTTGCGGTTTCTGTTAAAATCTTAAAACAACAATGACATTGCTTATAGGTTAGGTGCAGTTTATAATTGAACGTGAATTTAAAGTGATTTAACGTTACGCATTATCTTAATTAATATAATCGTAATATGAGTTTTTGTTTTACAGGTATTCAAAACTTTTTTGTTTTCGTATCTCATGCCCAATAAGTAACGCAATAAGAAATTCAGGTGTTGAATTCCTTTTATAATCGGCAAGTTCTACTGAAAAACAATGTATTATGAAAAGTTCCTACAATCATTGTGGCGGCATCTACACCGCCACATGCGAACAAACGCATCAATCCTGCATCGCGCAAGCAGAGTTTACCGCGCAGAGAGCATATATACCACTTCCCGACAACAATCATCGGGCAGTTGCCCACCAGATACGACATCCATCTGGTCGGAGGATCCTCCCTTTTCTGAGAGTATGAGTGAACTTTACCCCCTGTTCCTCATATCCCTAAAATCATTACAACTATTTTCACTAATTGACATTTCCTGTAAATAGCTGGGGCAGGGTCTGGCATTGTCATTTAATCATACCTATTGGTCACGTTTGTTTACTGCGTTTTGACGTCAGTAAAGCCGTCTGACGTATTACACGAATTACTACCAAAATACGACATACTGCCTATATATATACCGACGAAATAGTGACAAAGATTTGTTATGTATTTAGTTGGTAAGCCTTTAAATAAATAATTTGAACCTAAATCAAGTAGTACTGATCAAGAATCGTATTCTTTAATATTTTGGCCAAAACGGTTTTAGTGTTTGGTTAATATTTAATGTGAGTAAAACAAGATATTGGCTAGCTTTCTTTCTAATTAGAAGATTATAATTGGGCTTTGACATTTTATAGTTAGTGTTCTTGAATAAGTACCCATGACCAGATTCATTCAGAATGTGTGAGCCACATTCCTACGTTTAAAATAATGTCCAGCAAATTCTGCATCTGTATCACCCAGCCATACGTTATCTGTGACAATGGACACATGATGTATCGGTCGCGCACTGTACCCGTATTTTAATGTCCTACGTACGGCCGTGATTAATCATTTTCAGGCTCAACCTTTGACCTTTGTCCTTACATGGAGGATATACCGTTCTTTGCATAGGACATATTTATGGGAAAGACAAAATGGGTGTTTGAAATCGTTGTGCTTTTAGTACTGGGACATTTTTGATGCATTGTTTTTACAAATACGAATGATTTAAATCTTTAAATGGTTCTTATAACATCATACCAACTCGTTGCCGGACATAGGGCTTCAAATTAATAACTTACTCAAAAGGCAATAACTGCTCTAATAACCAGACCTAGCAATTTTACTAGGTTTGTAATCGCAGTATGCAGACCGAAAGGAGATGCTTGAAAATGTATGGAACCTAGGCCAGATCCTTGTACATTATACTTAAAATAAGAAACACATTTAAAACCGTCCTCAACTGTCCAATTACTTTAAAATGGCTTTGTTTTCTGGTAAAACACAAGAACTTACACTTGAAATTGCAACACACAACCAAAACCCGTTATGGAGGTAAGCTGTCATTATCATTGATTATTGACGTTTGACAAGACGAAAGTGTCGTTCTATAAAATGTTCAATGGTCGATCTATGGTTTACTTACTTCTTTTTCTAAGCACAGTGTTACTAAATCCGCAGTTACGTCATGTTCGAAGTCGATAAAAATCATTGATAAATATCAAATCACTACATATAATACATTAAAATTATGTTTATGTATTTTCCCGAATTCTACGGACTTTTATCTTAATTTGAGGTAGTGTGCATAGACATGGCCTATTTTGAAACATCTCCTTTTTGTTAATAACACTTTGAGTGGCGCATCCGGGTATTCAAATATTTGTTGAGTGGAGCACTATTTTAGAATGTATGTGTGGGGGTGGCTCAGTGTGAATGTATATGCGTGACGATAAAACTGACGTGGAGTGGCGCTAGCATTCAAATAGTCAAACTCAAACTCAAATCATTTATTTAAAATAAACCAATTACACAAATTATACAATACTAAAAAACCAGCGCGGTTTAGTTTAAAGTAATACAGCGTGGTGACGTAGCTAGAAGGAATTGGCATAATCCACAACCTACAAAAGTAGTGAAAGAATTACCCATTTATTGTTGGCGTGATTAAACGTTGTGTCAAATAACGTTTTTAAAATTTATCGTCTATCATATCTGGGTTGAATAAATTAAAACTATTTCTAGTAAATCCAAAAATATTTCAATAGTCTTCTTGGTTTCTTGCCCCTATATTAACTAACAGGTAAGCTCGTACATTTATATAAACAAAACCTTGAAAATTTTCGTCGTTTATTTAAAAATGCTGTTCTAGACATTTTGACCGCGAAGGTATTGCATTTTTCTATGGAGCAGTAGTTTATTTTATAACCGTCGAAAAATTTATACTCTATTTGTCTAGAGTCATGTGCTAAATTCATATTTACAGTTTGCACGTGCATGTCTTACTCCCGAAAACTAAAATGGCGCGCTATCAAGCCTATTGATGAGCATGTCGGCGCGGCGACTTCGGGAGTGAGAGGGGGTTCGCAAACGAGACATGATGACATATTTGTTGTACTCTTACATTAATAAATGCTGCAGGTGTGTTTGATCATCTGTGTACCACTGATCCACTGTTGACCACATGTGACCCTATAGATAAATTGTCAAAAAAGCTTTGCTGTGCAGCATATGCCGTTAGAAAAAGTCATAATTAAACTTATTTAGAGACAGTCCGTTTAGTTATTTTCATAGTGTGATGATCGGCGGCATTTCCCCACAATAGAATACCGTAGTATTCTATTGTGGGGAAATGCCGCCGATATTCAGATATTTTTTTTTTTTTACAAAAAAGGGCAATTCGTTCAATCTATAAATTCAGTCCCAGACACACGCTCAGAGAAAATTATAAAGAAAAGAAATGAATATGCCTTCTCATTATATTTATGAAAATCTTTTGTATGCACATTAAATAAAAAACTGTTAAAAAATACAAAGATTCCATAATATAAATACTAGGAACAAACAAACTTGTTGTTCCCCTACTACCAGGCCTAAGAAAATAGGTGGCTCGTTTAAATGCCCATATATACGTTTTTATAATAAACTTCCAAGCCACATTCAAGAACTAAGCCTTAATAAATTCAAATCTCTTATACGTACGTAAAGCGGAAACTATGCCAGTTAGCCTACTGTATTGTCAAAGACTATATTGAGGACAAGAAGGCTTGAGATTGAATAGTAAATTGGAGCAGTTCAACAAATTTACACAGAGTATGTTCATGGTTAATATTATTTTGCCAACTATTTTGTTTTTTTTCTATACCTGTACCTTTTTACTTTTTACATTAACAATGACATAAATTTTTACTGTATTAAAGTATTTTTAATTTTTGTGAATGTGAGGACTATGTGGGTCATTGAATTTTTCTTTCAGTTAGTTTTAATGATAGTCTGGCGGTTTGAGTAAATTATGCGGCCTAACCAAATGTCCTTTCTTTGGTAATGTTCATCGAATCGTTGAGCTTCTTAAATTCTGAGTTGAGCTGCATGATTATTGACATATACGTGATTTGGACAGGTCCACTCAATCTGTGTGGTTATTTTATCAAAATACCATTTCAGACACCAATCTACATGGTCTTCACAAGATCTGACCAAGATTATGTCTAGACTTTAAAAGAGACTGTGACCTCTCGAGTTTGTTTCGGCCTTTCTTCTCGGAATAGTCAGATAGGAAATGCCGATATGATCTAGTCTTAAAATATGATTGATGTGTAAAAGTGTTTATAAAAACCTACTTACAGAAATAAAATCATTTATCATGTATCATAGAATAAGCTCTTTGCTTTACCTATCTGCGAAAGAAACAAACAGCTTACTCTCCCTTTTAAATAATATTACTTGATGTGATGCCAGCTGCTGGTTTTAGTAGTGGAATATAAACATTCTTCATTTCTAACGATATTATTATTCTACTACTCATCCAATTCCACAAAACCTTAACAAAAAATCATGGAATAAAGAGTCGTTAACGCAATAATGACGGGAAGTTGAGCATCCCCCTCGTCGGGGTCAATTAGGGCAGATGTCGCGGCTCGTCCACTTATTTACGTTGACCTAATCTTATTTCAACTTAAATTGGGCCCGAATTTCCAACAAAATATGTTAATTTATATTGAATTCGGGGGACAGTTGATTAGGTGTATTGTGTATCACAGGAAGAGTGCTGGCGATATTTTAATGTACGCTCGGCGCATTCTGGACAGTCAGCCTTCCTTGCAGACTGGAATGTATTTTTACAACTGCACGAGTTATTCTTTTATAGAAAGTTGGAGCTGATACCGGAGAAAAATTGGTTGTGCATAATCATCCTATTATGTTCCCACTGCTGGGACGCAGGCCTCCTCTCTGTGACAGGGAATGGGCTGTAATCCACCACGCGGGCCCAGTGCGGGTTGGTAGATGTCACACGTCTTCGAATTTTTGGTTCTAAGATATGCCGCTTTTACCGGTTTCCTCACGATGTTTTGAGAGCAGGTGATGAAATAATTTGCAGAGAGTAAAGCGCCGTTCTGGGTTTGAACCGCCTGTTTGGTATTCCATCGGCCATTTTGTCAATTTTTTGTCGACAATATTCGGTCAACATACGCGTGCAGGAGTGCAATTTTTTGTTACACCTCGTGCCAACGCGGAAGAAGGAAGAACATCATTATCTACCGATAGAGTTATCTGCGGTACAGTAGGGCCAACATTTTCAGGAAATACTCTGTTCTACCCGGAACTTCATGCACGTAAAGTTTCTTGTTTTACCATAAAACATATTCTATGACAGTCCGCAATACTGTAGCTCCGTAATACTGTGTTCCCATTAGTCGAAGAATTTTCGGAATAGGAACAGTAATTCCAACGATTACGTAAATACAGATTCAATACTTCTATAGAACTAAGATTTCAGCATAGTGTATCTTGTAGCTTATCCTACACCACCAGCTTTACCATCAAGCCTTCACTATTTATTTAGGAGGAGACAATTAATCAGGCCGGAGTGTTTACTGCCTGTTTAAATAACACTAAGTACTCCGTTTGAGATTCCGTCACTGACTTCATTTTCGACGCGTTTACGATTTGTTTGTCTCTTAAGTGGCTTTAGAGCTTCATTTGTTTGTTTAGCAAATGTGTTTTTAGTTGTCTTTTGTTTTCTTCGGCTCGGTCTTTTGCCGGTTGATCAACATTATTTTACCCAGTAGCAGTTGTTGATTCGTAATATTACTCGACGTTATCGAAGTGTGTTCTTGTTATTACATTTTACTTCATTCAAATTGACAAATTGATTTGTATAATACGTAAATCGAAAATACCCTTTGAACTTGGCAGTAGCGGAAAGATAAATACTTGTACAAAATGGACACCAGCAGGAACCACACCAAAACAAAAAGAAACGCAAAAGAGCTAACTGGTGAAAGTTTAGATGTTTTACTTAAAATAATAAATATAATGTGGGACTTCTCCTGCTGACTGGAGCAGGAGGGCGTGCCAGACTTTTACTGACTAAAACTCACCCGTATTCGGTCAGTTGCCTGTTTCGGGGCCACGATATCTCTTTCGAACAACCCACGACCCTGGCAGGAGAGGCTTAAGTCCTTAAGTGGTACAATAATGGACTGGTATTATTATATTTATTATACAGTGTGGCGATTAGGATAACACATTAATGTAAACCACGTATTCTACGTAACGTGTTTATACATGCACAATTAAATTAATGAATAACAATTAACATTCTAGCGGTGGGACCCCTTGTTCGTTTTAATGTTTAACAACGTTAAACTTGATTTGTGAGGTAACAAACAATATCATAAAGTTTGTGTTGAATTGTTGGTACCATTTCCCCGCGTCTAGTGCCATATTATCAAGGGTGGTTTATTTCATGCGATATTTACGTTATATACCTTATTGTTTTATTTGAAAAATTCGTTTTTCTATGTTGGACTTGTAATAACTGCTGTACTTTAATGTGATAAACCAATCGTCACTCTGTATACTTCAATTTACAAACACATGCCTATAAATAATAGATAACCAGTTGGTATTTTACCCTCGCTCTTCAATCTTCAATCTCATTAACAATATTAAAGGCTAAACCATTAATAACGCCACATAGGCCTAGACAAAGTTTAATCACCAAGACTAATATGATACCCTACCTTTACAAATTCCCCGAACTTAACAACACCGTTTTGTAATCCTATTAGGTAAACTAGCATCTAAATCCCATCCCTTCAAAATAAAACGTTTGTAATCCGAACGTCACTATTCTGATATAATATTCCCCCAGCGTTACGGGTCATTAATGATTCCGTGTGAGTCCAGCAATGGCGGGTAATCCCAAATATTCGTAGGGATGGGCGTTTTGATGTAGGATCACTTGGAATTCAACTTTGATATGAGGAATGTAGGGAAAATAAATGAAAGCTGCCATTTTGGTTTCTCTGAAAATCTGGCCCATGTTCTGGAACGATGACCATATGTGTAGCGTGAATCTCGATTTAAAACTACTTTTGGGAAATAAATGCTATCATCCAATACAGCTAAAATATTATGCTGCAGGGGCTGCTACGCTTCTATAATGTTTGCTGGCTTCACTGCGATCAGACGTAAGCGAGCAGCATCGCTGCTGCAGAGGGTCCGGGGCAGCTCGAACAGTCTCCTGAATGTCTTTGAGGGGAAATTTGATTGCCCGCTCGTCCATTATTTGTCCCACCTGCATGTTTACTGACATAGTTATCAAGGTTCATGTTTCACTCACAATTTATGGATGTTTCTTCTGCAATAAAATGATTTTATATGATTATTATTAATACAGGCATAAATATTTAAACTCACGACTTTATGCCGTGTAGGTAGGCAGGAACTATCCTTACTATGGAATGTACAGTATGAAATAAGATCAAATCAATCTCCTATCTGTATAATTAAAAATAATTGCTGTTCGTTGGTAAACGCATCACTTGACCAACGGCCAGATCGATTTTGCTAGTTTTGGTTTATAAATGTGCGTAAAAGTCCGAATTAGTTTTTTCTGAAACGAAATATTTCCCGGATTTTTCTTAAATTCGAGAAAAAACTGAACGTTCTTTTTTCTATGGGATTTAGATGAATTATTGAAAGGAGATGTTCTAAAACGTATGGAGACTGGGCCAGGTCCTTGAATACTATACTTAAAAATAGGGAAACATATTGAAAACAGGACGATACTCAACTGTCGAATTACTTTTAAATGGCTTTGATTGCTCGTAAACCACGAGAAATTACACTTGAAATTGCAGCACTCAACAAAAACCCGCCATAGCGGTAAGCTGTCATTTTGATTGATTAATGACGTTTGAAATGTTAAAGAAAGCGACGAAAGCGACTGAAGTGACACATCTTACAGTTCTCCTTCTAAGGGCCGTAAGATCAATAGCAGTTTAAACTATTTATATCGGAATCCAAGATAAAATATAATAGAAAGAAAAGAAAGAAAGAAAAAAAATACCTTTATTTGCGGTAAACATGACGCAGTGATCTAACACAAACACCAAATAGAACAAGTTGGGGGAAAATATGCGTCACATCCACGCAAAACGGCCATCGCTCAGCTTAATGCTACGACCCTACGCGAGACAGAGCCCCAGTGCTGGTTTTCAGCGACAGCCGGCGTTGAATGACGTCGACCGTTGCAGCAAACGCCAAGATTAAATTATTATACATACACATAAAAACTAGATAGGTGTTCAACAAAATAAAAACATTAAACAATATTTATTAAATGGTAGCATACCGGGCATCGAATGCTCACGCACCGTTATGTTTTGATAATCTGGCGCGCAGCTGTCATTTTAATACAGGTTTGACGTTATGACATACTGTTATTATTGTACCTGGTATCTCTATTCTACTCTCTATACTACTTTACTCTTTGACCTGGTAATAATTATGAAATCATTAAATGGCGCATTATGTAATTAATGTTATGATGGATTTTTTTTTTAAAACAAAAGGATGTATTCGGTGACTGTGTCATGTGTCAATAATCTATGGTTTAATCTAATGTCATAAGATCCAATGAAAAATATGAACAGATTTGTGTAACTTCGATTAGTCCTTTACACATGGCAACACTGACCAGTTTTTTCGAAGTTCGTTCATCCGTTCATTAAAATAATGGCAACAAATAAATCGATTTGTCATCGACACTGTCATTTGACGTCTGTAAGTCTGTGATTTTTTTATTACAAAACAGAAAAGTCGTTTAAAAGTCACATGTTCTATGCTGGACTCAAAACCTTCAGCAAGTTACATCATAGTGATAATTAGTTTCTTCGAAAATTGTTGTTTCTTGAGTGTAGTTTGAGTTTGTATTTATCTTGCGGTAGGAAGAACTCCACGACCTTAATCCCACCTGTCCCCTTCTACCATAGGACATCTAGACGTACTGCTAATTACCATCCATACTTAGTTGCCATTCCACCAATTCGCACTAAGCGCTTCCAAACATCCTTCATAATGCGCACGGTAAAAGAGTGGAACTACCTGCGTCTGTGTTCCCGAACGCATTCAACCCGAATCTCTTCAAAGTTAGAGTGAACAGGCTTCTTCTGGGTAAGCTCACTTCATCGTAGACTTTGTCTCTGTCAGTTCTGACCTAGACTAGAGCAAACCCATCACAAAAAAAAAGGATGACTTAGATATTTCGCTCCCGATTTCGGTTGAAATAGCTCTTGCTGAAGTTTTGGAGACACGAAAACAACCACCAATATACCTATCGTAAATAATTACCATTTATATCGATCAACTCGTGTCTTATCTCGATGTATTATCTGAATCCAAATCACTGTTACAATTTTCCATTTTTATATCAACAAAACGAAGCCTCAATGAATAGATACGTAGCAATGATTGAAGCAGGCTTTTTTTTCGTGAAGTTTTGTCTGTTTGTAAAACTCGGCGGAGCAATCGTAGCGCACACATGTTTTTAGCTATTTTGAAAGAACGTCACAACAAATTAAGCGCCACTTGGTCAGTTCACGACCAGTTTAATACATACAACAGAGTTTAACCGTCAACTACCATTGATCTTATAAAATAATCGATGACCAGAGGTTAAACCCTCTTCGGTGGTATAAACTACGATTGATCTTACGGCCCTAATGTCAATGGTCGATCTATTGTTTACTGTCATTGTTTTTAAGCACATAGTAACGAAATCCTCCATAACGCCAAGTTGAAAGTCGGTAAAAATAATTGAAAATTATCGACTTATAACCGCAACAGTATATACATTTAAATGAATTACCTGTATTTTCCATCTCTTTTTTTGATGTAGTGTACTTAGACCAGGTCCATTTTGAAACATCTCCTTTGGACAGCACAACGTTTGTAGGGCGAGTTAGTTATGTACTATTAAATAATATATGCTGCCATATCTCATGCTAGCTGAAATAATTGGTTTTCAGAGGGGGTTACAGTTGTGGTATCCTCTACGTTCTGAGAGACAAATTCTTCAATAGCTCTTGATAATATGTTTGGCTGAAAATACATATATATTTTATATTTCGGGTCCACTGCTTAAATCTCCCATCTCTACGAAACATTATTATTGCCTTTGATGTCTCCCACATTAAATACATGAAGAAAACTCGAAGGGCGCCGAACATTAAACGTGCGTCATGTTCGTGAGTTTCCGATTGGGACGGATTACTTGGTACCGAACGTGTGCTGGTAGATGGGGAGTGACAAACATGTTGGTTTTTGGTCCTGAGAGATGTCTTATTTACGGAAGTATTTCAATTAAATAACCGATGTTCAGAAGAAGTTGCTTAAAATGATGGGTAAAATCTACTTTTATATTTTATAGAAAGTCTTCAGTGAAGCTTGCTAGTCAACTTTGCAGTTTTGAGTCTTGCAGCTCATGTGCTTTTGACGCGTGTCTCGTGTAAGGAAAAAAAAATGAATGAGTTTGCTTAAAATCATAATTTAAGCACACGGCATAATGTCCAGAGCATTTTACACTCGATTAAAAACCATGTGGGTTTTTCAATAGGCTGTTACAATAAAGGTCTGTAAAAACAAGTCCTACACAGTCATCAGATTGGCGTTACCTATGCCTCGATAGAGAGATGCTGCTGTTTCCATTTGCTATAATGTCTTACTCTGCTTGAACGTCTGGAGTTTTAGAATAAAAGTGCCAACCGAATAGGAACCGCCTCTCGCTTGTTATTTTTGTCTACTTGACATATTTTTGAAGCTGTAAGGTTGTGTTAAACTTGCCCTAGTTTAGAGTTAGTGCAATCAAAGACTGTTAGTGCAAAGAAAGAAAAATCTTCTATTCTTCAGTTCAAGATACTGTCATTCTTTGGCACTGTTTGAGTAACGTTTAACAAGCTTTTATTGAAAATTATATTAATGAGTGTGTATTTAAGAAACGCCAGTGTGTCACCTGAAGTAAGTGTTAATTAACTTCATTAATAAGTACAACAAAGCCTCGCTACCAAAAACCAAACAATCGAAGCCTTTATACTAAATTAAACAAAATTAATTATTAATAATTTTCATGTTAACGCAAATTAATCAATTATGTGATGTCACGACAATTTATTATAACGATAATTATATTTGAATTGTGTTCTCACACGTAGAGTCCCGCAGCCCCGCAGTCCCGCTGTATTTCACGAAGCTAGCGTTTAGTTAATAATTCGAACAGTTTCTAGAGAGTGAAAATAAAGCAATTCTGTTATCGTATTCGCAAACATTTGACTTCGCAATCCGGCGAAGCGTTGGAAGCGACAATGTTTAGAGTGAGCGCTTCTGGAGCTAATTCTTTGAACGATATTAGCTTTTCTAGTTAGAATTTAATGGGGATGCGTGGATGGAATATGTATGTATGAGAGAGGATCTTTGGCGTATTTTTAAATGAGATTGCCTACAGAGAAAAGTCTACTGATTTACTTTTTAATCATACTGAACAATCACCTAAATAGGTGGGTTGGCAGTACAGTTTTTTTTTATAATTTTGTGTTTTTCACTATTTAGGGATATTTATATTCCAGCCAGGGTCCCGAGTGTTTCGAAAGAGATACCCGTGGCCCTGCACAGGCAACTGAAGGAACACGGGTGGGTTTTAGTCAGTAAAAGTCTGACACGCACTCCCGCCCCACCCAGAGCGGGAGAGGAGACATGTAATGATTCCCCACCCGAAAATAAAGGGATATTTATATTATTGTTTGCAAATAAATAAGGAGATCCCCATTTGTTTATTTATTTTAATCGTGAACAGTCTAAACAACCATGGGCAATGCAAACCTTATCACCTTGTTTTAACAATACAATAATTTGCCAAATCAAGACAAATCAAGTTTTTTCTGTTGCATATAACATTTCTCCATTAAATGTAAGCTTTTTAATAGTTACCATTCGAACAATTGACACTGTTTGCGGATTCAAAGCAAATATTCTCCGTAAATAGTCGGCTCCAATTGCATGAATGGCGATATGTATTCGACCATGTTTTACTACATTATAATTTAGCTGCTCACTAATATATTTTGCGTTGCGTAATTCCACACAGTCCACAATTTGAGTTGTCGGCAAATAATTAGCATTTTAATTGTACCGCGGCAAACAACGAACAAACGCGTGAACCGAGGGCGTCAAGGGGGGTGAGGGCTTGGTGGCGAGGCGCGGAGGGTGAGCTTATTAATAGGGCTTTTCTAAAATGCTGATTCCATCCTTTATGTGCTTTCGTGTTTTGAGATATCAACCCTGTTTCACATTTTAAGTTATAATAACTGTACAAACCTATTTATTATTTTGGGCTACGGTTGTGCGAGATATAATAAACATTAACGGCCGAACCCAATAACATATCTATATACAATTTTGACGTGCTGAAGATAGAAAAACCTATCAATCTATCTGATCGACCCAATAAAGCCAAAGTATGCGACCCCATAACGTGTTTGACAAGGACAGATAGAATAGGGAAGATGACATTTTTTTTTATTTTTATCTTACAAAAATGTTTGTTTCCAAATAATGCAAACCATGCTATAAAAAGTGTGAAAGCTTAAAAAATTGCCAAGTTATAAACATTTTAAAGTAAGTATTAGACAAGTTCAGCATTTTCGTAGAAGTGACGTCACGACTATGTAACATCATACTAGCGCCATACATTGTCCGTACCGCGCGACAAGGACGGGAATAATCCCCTCCAAAAACTTTAAAAGCGTGTAGCTTCTTCATATTTACATCGATTTAACAGATTTTTTCAATTATCTCATTTTTATTAAGCCTTCTTTGAAATTACATATCATCCCTATTGAAGGTACTGTCCATCATCAGTAGCGTTCTGTCTTAGGTTATTAGATTTGACCATAAGTTGACGGATTTGGGAATATTTTTTTAAGAGGGAAGCACCAGGGTGCACTCGAAATAAAAAAAAAAACTTAAGTTTCGTTTGCAATTTGCAGGCAACCCTGTAAGTGTATATATATAATCTTATTGAATGACAATTACATAAAATATCAATCTTTAGGAATATACGAACTCAGAGGGTTGTATTGATGATTAATATAATGATTATTATTCTGTAAATACATACTTGTTACGGTCGCGAATCATATTTGGTTCAACATAAAACCTGACACAAATTGCAAAATGCGTATGAAAATTCGAAATTCAAGGTCGACCTGGCGCTTTCCCTTTAAATAAACTAAAGATGGTTCCTCAAAATGCTATCAAGCTAAACAGGAACCAAAACCCATTACAGAAGAGCCTTGTGAACTCAAACTCAAAGCATTTATGTCAATTAAAAGGAGAAAAAATAGTCGGTAAGTAGGTAAATATGAAGCTTGTTGCCCATTTCAAAGCCTAGTAGGTTCCAACGCAGAAGAACGGGCAAGAAACTCCAAGGACACTCTTAAATTATATACCTAGAATGTTCCCACAGATTTTTTTTTTTTTTTTGGGTGGGAAATCATCAAATGACTTCTCCCGCTCTGGGTGGAGCGGCAGGGCGTGTCAGACTTTTACTGACTAAAACCCACCCGTGTTCCTTCAGTTGCCTGTGCCAGGGCCATGGTTTTCTCTGTGGAATAACCCGCGACCCTGAGGCGTCGGCCATTTCCGACCCCGTTACTTTATGCTGACATCTCTTTGAGGCACGCGTGGAACACAACGCGCCGTCGACCCGGGCCTGGTCCTTACCGGACGGCGAGCTACCCATTGCTCGCCATCCGCAAGCCCGCGCCTACGGTGGCCAGGAATCTGCAGGCGACTCCCGACGCCCAGGGCGTCTCCTGCGGCGGCTAGTGGGGGCGTGAGGGCGCAATGCTCTCTCCCTCACCCGCTTCGCCTCCTCCTTCGCGAGCATTACTGCTTCGCAGAAGGAGGTGACGGCTTTCCATTCCCTCTCGCTCCGTACCATGGCCTGGACCAGGGCCGGACGCGAGAGATCGCCGCCGCCAATCGCCTCCGCGAGGACACTGCGGTGCTCCGCCCAAGCTGGGCATACCTCCACCGTATGCTCCACCGTGTCCTCCGGGCGATCCACACAATGGTGAATGTTCCCACGGCTGGGACACAAGTCAATGAAAGCTAGTACATAGAACTCACACCTGTGCTATGCAATAATATGATACAAAGGAGATTGAGCTTAAACAATGAAAAGATAGTCTTAAAATCTTCAGCTATTTTATTGTAACATTTAAACAGTACCCCATGAAAGATGAGTCTGCTTTAGCCATTCTGAAAGCTAATTCAACCAGGTTGAATTAATAGGTCCCTATTTGTAGTACTATAATTATGCCAAAAAAATTACCGACATATTTTTATTAAAAGAGGTGACTACTACTAAAAATATGTAGGTATCTTTTTTCTTACGTAGTAGGTGCATGATGTTTTCATGGATACGTGGGACACTCAGCAAGTGTTTCGAAAATGAAAATGTATGTTGTAAAGGTAAATATTTTTTAATGAAAACTTAGGCTTTCATCAATGAATGCCATTTGTAGGCTAACGTACCATTCGTCCGGTTTCAGGCAACACTTGAAGCACTTGGCGCAGATCCATTTTTTATGAGACACGTTAATTTAAATTAGCTCGCAAACAGTGTGGAGGGAAATTTGAATTGGAATTACCCGTCTAATTATAGTACTCTTTGATTGGAATGTACCTATTTTTACTTCCAAACAATCTTATTTTCAAAATAGACTATAAAGCCAGTCTCTAACAAATAAAAACTTTTTTTCGCAATACTTTCTGAGTAGCCTGGTATATTGACGAGGTACCGTCATGATGTTAATATCCACATTCAATTCCCTCAGAGAATCGCGCCTGCGGAGATTATAAATGACTTTGATGGCACTTTTCTGCAGAATAAATATAGACTCGATATCTGCAGTACGTCCCCAAAGAAAAATACCGTAAGACATAATACTATGAAATTAACTTAAATAGACTAGTCTCGCGGTTTCTTCATCAGTAACGTGACGGGTTTTCCCGAGGGCATAAGCTGCTGAACTTATCTGTCCTGCAAGAGATGTTGAATGAGGACCCAACTGTAGGTGCCTTGAGTCGATAACCCCAAGAAAACAGTTTTATCGACGTGTTCTATTGTTTCTCTTGATTAATTATTATCTCACTCTTACTTTTGAAATTAGGTTAATAAAATCTTGTGCACTTAAAAGATTTTTCATTTAATACTAAATTATTGGCGTTGAACCTATTATGCACCTGCAGTAGGGTGTTATTTACGTCGTCAAAATTTGTAGCGTCTACCTACCTTAAAATTAAGGAAACCTCGTCAGAAAAGAACACTATTTGTGATTGTATTGTTTAATAAATGGAGGAGATCATTAATTTACACTAAAAAGAGGGAAGAACCGAATATCGAGCCCTGTGGAATACCAATTTTTACTTTTAAACCATTTTTATTGACACCATTTATTTGAACTTGCCATTGTCTATCATTCATATAAAATTTAACATAACTGAGCGCAAGTTTTCCAAGTCGGTAACGCTCAAGGTAAATGCCCTAATAAGGATTACGTCACAGAAAAGCTAAATATCGGAAAACCTTAAATAATGAAAAAAAAAGAACAGCAAACGAGTAAATAGGTGAGCAAAGCAGTAAGAGATTGTATCACAAAATACATTGTATCCCTTTTTCATCAACCTTTTGTTCAACCAAATATTTTAAACAAACGATTTATTATCGAACAAAATACAGATAGAATAACAATATCGTATGTTTGTTCCGCTGATTGGAAACTGGGAAAAATCTCATTTCCTTCGGGATACGAGGGGGATTCTTTGAAGGCCCCATCTGTAGGACAGAGGGAGTTATTGGTCTCTATTTATTTATTGACTAATCTTCTATCTCTGCTCTTTGTGAAACCGGTGAAGGAAACATCGTGAAAAAAACGGCATGTCCTTGAACAAAAAAATCGAAGATATGTAACATCTACTAACCCGCAATGGACCCGCGTGGTGGATTGTGGCCCACTTCCTCACACAGAGAAGTTCCTGTGCAGTCCCAGTAGCGGGAACGTTAAATTTCTATGTGGTTATTTAATCAAAACAAATATGCTTATAATCATAAATATGACTTAGTACGATATTAGCTTTGTTTACTTTCTCCTTAAATATAATTAGTACAGTTTCTTTGCTCCTGTTTCATGATTATTATTATACAGTTTGGAAACCACCTATATGCAATAAATACAACCACAAGTAATACTGGTCCACAGAAGTATATCAAAATTATACATTAAATTTTAAACCGTAAATTAAAAAAGTTAAATTTTCAAACAAAATAAATATCAAAAGCAGCCGATAATGTTCCCACTCATGGAACACAGGCTTCCTCTCTTTGACAATCCCACTAATACACACATAAAAAAAGTCTAAGCAACACATACTATTTCAAATTATTAATCAATTTTTACATCATTTCTTACCAAGTAGGTAATACATATGTAAACTTTTTGATCCAGAGGACATACTGGCATTTGTTCGAATTTTATAGCGTTTTCTTTTTAAAATTTAGTATTCTGTATCAATTTTATAAATACATCTTGAAAAAAGTTTTGAACAAAGAACATTGGCAAGCTCCCAAACAAATTTTTATTGACATTTTTTTTTGCGTCTACCGATGAAAAAAATGTAAAAAAAACAGAGTTTGTATTCCTGAACAATTTTGTCTTCTGATATACTTCAATAGGAGGTCAGGATTTAAAGGTATTCAAGTTCGAAGTTCAAGAGGTTATGTTTTGTCAACAACAGACCCTAACCTAAAAATAAATATACAAATACCTGCCTAACACTTATAATATCATTGATAGAAAAGTATTTGTATAGTAAAATAAACTACGGATAACGTATTAAGAAGTATAAGCCTAGCTGACCGTGCGTAGGTCTGCGTCCCAAATGCGGCGTAGGTACCTACGTAAATCCCCCCGGTGGGTTCCCGCATTGACGAGGCGCCCCCCCCGCCTCAGTAACCGTGGCTTGACCCCCACGATGAAGCTAAGAGGAACCCGAGGAGGGGCCGCTCGTCAAGTCTTTTGCTGCTGTGGAAGAGGAGTGTCGGTATGTTGTTGGCCGCTATCCTGCCTCGTCCCTATCCTTTGCGGCCAAAAAATAGTAGGCGACGAGGCCATTTATCTGGCTCGTCGCAAGGGGCTGGTCCCATTGGGTGCCCAGATGCGGGGTTGTCTGGCGCCTAGGTCCTGTGTTGGTTCCTGGGGTGGTCACGGCGGGCCATGTGTTCTGGTGCGCCGGTGATGGGTGGTATACCCCAGAGGAGGGTCCGGTGACGGACAGCCGCGACGGGTTCGCGGATGAGTACTAACGCGTGCCCGTGTTCCCGCCTAAAGCGGAGAGGAGGATACCGTGGAGTTTTATAGGGTTGGAGTCACACATAACTGCACTATCTCCCCTTCATAGTGCATAGTGCATGCATGAGCATTTCTGAACGAAAAATATTATATATAAAAAGGTACCTACGTAAATAAATGTTCAAAAGAATATTTATTTAATAATCTTAGCCAACTATTTACTAGTACTAGTTATACATATATTTAATTAATTATATGGTGGGAGTAGGTCATTGGTAGGTTAGATAAAAAAAAACACATTTTTTTAAATTTATTCCTCATCATCCCTAACCACAATGTCATCAAGAAAACCTGCGGGTGCTAAAATGTTTGGTTGATGTCTGGCCCATCCTAGATACCATACTACAGTCATTGTATAAGCGCAACATCCAACAGTTCGTCTTCCAACTAAGCAACTACAACAGTACTCTACTATTCCTGCTCGACCGGGTACATTATTTTCTATTATTATGTATACATAATATTGTCTTCTAGAGACATCGCGTGACTTTATTTTACCTCTTAATAAGGTAGTGTCACCACTGCCTCTAAGGTTGTACTTAAGTCGCTGACTGCATACTTCAATCCTGCACCCGTCGTGGAAACGTACACGTTCGCCGTAATACGAACGGGCCTGTCTTATTTGGTGGTGATATTCTACAGGGATCTAATACAGACAGGAAAGTAAATATTATTTCTGTCATACTTTGGAAATTGGAGGTTCTCCTATTCATATTGACAGACTCAACCATACTAGCCAGATTGTTTTCTAAATTCATCTTTTCTCTAATAATGCTTAATATTTCATTTGCATTTACATTGTCTTGCAGGCGAGCACCAAACTTGTTTATTAAAGCTGCTGCAATTTGGAAGTTTTGCATCATGTGGGTGAGTTATCTATGGAAATATTCTTGCCTAAGTAATTTAAAATCTCTTTTGAAGTAGCCATTGATAACTTCCACCAAACATCTGCAAATGGTAACGCAGCGGCTTCTATTTGCTTGAGCTGTAGTTATCTGGTGCTCGCCTTCTAACAAAGATTCTGGCATAAATGGTTTGTAGCCACATCCTTCCAACAAAGCAATGCTATCTCTAAAACCTCTATATAAAATCAAAGCGTCATTATTTCTGAAATACAACCTTAGTGCAGAATTCTCATTACTGAATAAATTATTCATGATTACAAAGCCTGATGTAGTTGCTTTGTATGGGCCAAAACAATCAACAATGTATCCATCACTGGCAACTATCAAAAATGGTTTCAGGAGATTTCTATACTTGTGCAAAGAATATTTATCTTTTTTAAACATATAATTGGAACTTTTCTTGATATAAATATATGTGCCATCACAAATGATAACGGCGTTGTTATTATTTCCGAACAGCCCATTGGTAATGGTTAAATTGTGTAGAATCAATTCATCTCGAGTATTATGACCTCCCGTACTTTATCCATTAAACACTCCAACGTTCGACGAGGCACTTGTACCAATGTGGTAATTCTCTCATCTGAGTCCCCTGTTCTCATCTTCAGCACAAGTGCTGCCAAGCCCAAAGTACCTCTATTCAGTTCAGAGACACGTGGTATTTCTCCAATTAAAATATTGATTTTTTCTTTAGAAAATCCTATCCAGTATTCAAATACTCTCTCATCCTTATCCTGAATATTCTCAAAGTCAAGCGTGGGACCAAATGCATTGCATGCACAAAAGAAAAAATGTGCTGTATTTGATCTACGTTAAATGTAGATATACTGTTTTCGGAATCATATAATGTATTCCATGAATTATCTGTCAAATGTTGACTATACACGAGATAACTTCGGCAAATAATAATTATGATTGTGCAGAACCGTGGCTCGTAACTTATCAGAAATATTGTGAAATGTGGTGCTGCTGCAATTTGTAAAGACACAAGTGTGTGTAGAATTGGCTGCTCGTCTATAGTTGGCTAATTCCACTGTTTGTGTCGGCTCAGGTTGGGTTGCTACCGTTGGCTGGATCAGATTTTCTTCTGGTTCTACATCTTCATTTATATCTAGTTGAGGTCTGCTTTCATCTTGACGATTCATACGTACAACCTCTCTTTTTGTGCGTAACCAGCAGGCATGACAAACACGATAAGAAAATGATATCTGAAACCAAAGAATAAATAGTGTTTAAAATTGCTGCCTTATAAATCGTGCAATGTAATCAATCTTTAACCATTTAACAAACCTCTCGCGGTGCTACTATGCTCTGTATAATATTAATTATAGATTGCTGCATCTCAGTAGGGTTTTCTTTTAATATTTTGTCACTTTGTTTTCGCAGAGTTGGACAGCCACATTAAAGGCACACATTTGTTTGCCCAATTGTACTTGGTCCAGTTTCTTCACTGCCAGAAACTTCTCTTTGCAAGTTAACTGCAGCCATTGCAAGATCTCTGCATGCCTCGCAGACATAGTCATCTTCCAAAATCTAGAAACAAAAAGTATTATACCCTAAAAATATAATGATTTATTCATTGAAACTTGTCAATTGTAATTCATGATATTTATGGTAGAAGCGCAATATGTTGTTCGTAAACAATATTCCTCTAACCTATTTAGTACAAAGCTTTAGATGCTATATATTAAATTATTTTAAAATCATGATTTTTAACAACATCGCTTGCAACTAACAAAAATCAAACACTATGTTTTCAACTAGGGTAAACTATTTTGCTCTATGCTTATTAATAGTTATAAGCAATGAAGATAATCACTGTCTTGTGACATGACTAGTCGCCAGAAATATTTACAATTTGTGGGTATACCCAGCTGCAGATAAAAGCAGTGGCTCTCGTGTCAAGTGCCAACGCTGGGTATCGGCGCAATGTATTGACACGTATGTTGCAGTTGACACACATGATGCGTAAAGGCCTTACACGGCTTCCCATCGTTTAAAAAAAAGGATGCACACACAACAAAATCCAAGGCCTCAGGCAGAATCGTAATCCAGAGTGTCAGAAAAAATGTCGTCGTAAAAGTAAATAATCAGAATCCTTAGGCAAGCACTAGTCACAAATCAAATCTCAAGGTCAATAAGCAGAAGCAGTTGTTAAAGTAGAAAATCAAGGAAAATCGATGGAATGGAACACTAAATACGAGATAAACTCGCAAGCAACGAACGACAAGTTGTGATATGTTGTTATGGCAACATTAAACGTCCAGTCAAGCCAGAAAAAGAAAAAAAAGCCATGAGTATTTTATATCATCAATAAAAAGTCATTTGAATTTCCATTAATGCCGATATTTTTGCCCGGCCTCGATAAGCCATAATCATGATTTCATAAAACTTAGTCAATTATTTCGTCAGTATCTATCACGGTGCCATAAGTAGACGCTTACTAATTCCATCAACAATTTCCTCGCCTTTTTCTTTGGATTTTGAGAATTTTTTTACGTCATGGAGCGACGTCATCTGAACGCAGATGAAATGCAAAGAGCTGTAGGGATTTTGCAAGCGGGAAGAAGTCAATCTCAGGTATCTCAGTATTTTGGTGTTTATTTGCCATCTTCATCAGCGTTACACTAACACGGGAGATAAGCCATAAGTAGACGCTTACTAATTCCATTAACAATTTCCTCGCCTTTGTTCTTTTACAACTGACTGCAAGACCCCAGCCAATGTTAACCGCCCGAGAGATAGGTTTAAGGCTACAAAATTAAAGTGGTGTTGTTGTTAGCTGCCAAACTGTGCGAAATCGACTGCATGAGTATGGCCTTATTTTTTTTTTTTTGGGTGGGAAATCATCAAATGACTTCTCCCGCTCTGGGTGGAGCGGGAGGGCGTGTCAGACTTTTACTGACTAAAACCCACCCGTGTTCCTTCAGTTGCCTGTGCCAGGGCCACGGTTTTCTCTGTAGAATAACCCGCGACCCTGAGGCGTCGGCCCTATCGGACCCCGTCACTTTGTGCTGACATCTCTTTGAGGCGCGCGTGGAACACAACGCGCCGTCGACCCGGGCCTGGTCCTAACCGGACAGCGAGCTACCCATTGCTCGCCGTCCGCAAGCCCGCGCCTACGGTGGCATGAGTATGGCCTACGAGCACGACGGCCAATTAGGTGCCCAGCGATACGTCACGGGAATCGCGCTCGTCGAAATGAATGGTGTAGGGCACACATTACATGGACACGGGAACAATGGGATATAATAAATTTTATTTTGCGATGAGTCTCGATTTGGGTTCAAGCCTGATACTAGAAGGGTAAGAGCATACCGTCGTCCAGGAAATACCAAAGACTGAGGTGCATTCAGGAAGTGCATCCATACAATGGCTCAACAGTTATGGTATGGGCGGGTATTATTAAGAGCAGACGAACTGAGCTCGTTTTTGTAAGTGGCAACATGAACGCTGTAAATTACGTTGAGGATGTTCTAAGGCCTTATGTTCGTCATTCGCACATACGCTTGCTTGGCTCCGATTTCACGTTGATGCATGACAATGCGCGTTCGCATAAAGCTTTGTACACACGGGAGTACTTGGCAAGGGAAATCATCCTGGTATTGCCTTGG
Source organism: Dasypolia templi (assembly GCA_963555695.1). Classification (NCBI taxonomy): domain Eukaryota; kingdom Metazoa; phylum Arthropoda; class Insecta; order Lepidoptera; family Noctuidae; genus Dasypolia; species Dasypolia templi. Next base: position 4,884,042 of record OY743147.1, read on the forward strand.
CCTGCACAATCGCCAGACCTCAACCCCATCTAGCATGCGTGGGACATGCTCCAGAGACGTGTTTTAAAGGACTTGTATGGAGTGACAAACACCCAATAACTGATAGACTTACTAAAATTTCATTGAGAGCAATTGCCGCAGGATAACATTAACAGTCTCGTCGATTCTATGAATAATCGGTGCCAGAAAGTTCTCAATAACAGAGTAATACTTTGTATTAATTTATGCAATTTTTGTACAACCATTTGATTTTAGTTTAAATTTAGTTAATTAGGCACCTTACTTTGTACTACGTACTTACAGTACTTACTTGTAATTATTGTTAATTAAGATTATAAAAAAAAAAAAAAAATTGTTTTGACTTTTTTGATGTGTGTATTATAAACGCGAAAGTTTGTGAGTATGGATGGATGTGTGTTACTCTTTCACGCAAAAACTTCTGAACGGATTTGGATGAAATTTGCCATAGAGTATTTTTTATCCCGATACTCCAACGGGATCAAGATTTATGCGGGTGAAACCGCGGGGAGCAGCTATTATGAAAATAAAATCATTCAAAGTAAACACTCTGTTTAGCAAACGTACCATCGTACTTGTCGTTTAGGTGTAGCGATTTTAGATTTTAGGCAAATAAGTAGAATACGAAACAACGTCGTGATAGTTTGCACTGTGTAGCAACGTCTTTTTTCAATGTTGAACATTGAAAAGAGACTATGGCGACCCTAATGCGATTGTTGAATCAGCATTCAGAATATTGTAACGAGGCGCCGGTGGGCCGCTCGCCAGTCGCTTACTTACCACCGCCCTAACCCAACGCGTCAAATTTCCTACGTCTATTTCCACATTGTATTAGACTGTATTAATTAACATATTGTGTAAAATCGGAGAAAAAAAAATAGCACATTTCAAACAAGTTTATTCTTAATCTCCACTAGACAAAACCCTTTAAGATAACACGCACAACAAGACGTTCATTGAATCACTGACCTATTGATGCAATTATGTAGAGCAGGAGTTCCCAAAGTGTGCACCGCGGCGCCCTGGAGCGTCGTCGAGAGTCAAGTGGAGTGCCGTGAGACGCTCCTGTTTACTATTCCCCGAAAACGAAATGTTTTCGCGGCTACAAAATAAACGATTCAAAGCGCGCGCTTTGCATGCGTTCAGGAAAAAACAGCAGTGTTTTAAAAAAAAATGAAAATAACGGTCTAAATTGTTCGCCGCAGTTGCATAAACATTTGCCTTTAATGAGCTAGTTGTTTTACAAAACTTGATGTCCTTTTTCACGGAACACTTTTCGAAGCTCACTGAATGGTTTTCGAAATACTTTGTTAAAGACGATTTCGAAAAATTTGCCGTGAGTCAAGTGTAGTCCCGTGAGACGCTCCTGTATTTTTCTTAAAAGTGAGTTCATTAGAATTAATTTGAAAGTAAATGGTGAAGTTTGTACCTTATCCTATTCAGAACGATTCAGAAGTCATCAATAAATTGTCAAAGTTACTATATCGTTCGATTACTTTTCGATTACTCTCTGTTTTTTGCCTACACTGTGATAACAAGAGACTCGCTGGGCTATGCAAGACACGTCTCAGTCGAATTTACAGGCAATTCATTCGATATTGGATTATTAGGCATTGGTCTTTTTAAAATTTCCCGATTTACTGCGGAATATACGGACGACGATGAGACTGTTGCGGACGGGCAAGCTCGTTTACGTGTTCTAAATACTTTGTTTTTTTTCGGCGTTCTCCATTTTAGTAGATCTGAATTGAGAAATATTGAGTCAAAAACAGCAGCACATTGACGACATAGGCTTAGGTGCCATATAAAACACGGTGGAGGTCAGCCCGGCTTGGGCGGAGCACCGCCGTATCATCGGGGAGGCGATGGGCGGCGGCGATGTCTCGCTTCCGGCCCTGGTCCAGGCCATGATAAGGAGCGAGAGTGAATGGGAAGCCGTCACCTCCTTCTGCTAAGCAGTAATGTTCGATCCATTATTGCGCCCTCATGCCCCGTAGGAGACGCCCTGGGAATCGGGAATCGCCAGCAGATTCCCAGCCACCGTAGGCGCCGGCTTGCGGACGGTGAGCAATGGGTAGCTCACCGTCCCATAAGGACCAGGCCAGGGTCAAGATGTCAGCACTCACGCGAGTTGTTCGAAAGAGATACTGTGAACACGCAACAAAAGGAACATGGGTAAGTTTTAGTCAGTTAAAATCTGAAACGCCCTCCCAATCTGCCCAGAGCGGGAGAAGTCCTATTATGTTTTCCCAACAAAAAAAAGAAGGAGTCAAATTTAATGTCTACTGTGTCGTTAGCTCACAAAAAAAGGGAAGCCAGAGCTTGTCTGCTTTTAGGGTTTTTCGGCCTAGGCCGGACACGTTTGCCGCATGTCAGATGCATTGTGGGATAAGACCACCGCCGATATTTATATTATATTGTTTTTTAAGAAGTCAGTTCATATGTGAATTCAATTCAGCTCCAAGAACTCATAGGACTCCACCCATGGGCTCGCCCGCTGACACAGAGTCTCCGGCCCCAGCTTGTGGAGGACGTGGTGAGCGCTTAGTTCCCTTCGCGAGAGGAGCACACTCCCTCGCCCATGACGCCGCCTACTGCAGTGCCGGATATGGACCACACCGCCGACGACGACGACGATGCTTCGGAGGTGACCGAGGTAGAGCTGAGAATGGCGGTACGTAGACTTAGTGCCAAAAATACCGCCCCAGGACCCGACAGATTACCTGGAAAAGCTTGGGTTCTGGCCTTGGGTGCTCTCGGGCCTCGTCTTATGTTTTATTTTATTTTATTTATTAGGAAAAACAAACAGTGACACATTACATTTTGTAGGAATAAATACAACAAGATACATTTAAATGTGTAACCAATAACGTTTTCCACAAAATACAAAATAAAATTGTTAAGAAACAATGCACATTGCACATTGGAATGAAGTTCCTTTCGGCGGCCGCGAGAGAAAGTTTGGAGCAGGGAAGCACTATTACGTAGATGAGCATCAAGTGCAGTAATAATCAGTCTAGTTTGTCAATTATGGTGATTATCGAAATCTAAGGAGTTATGGCTGTACCTGCCTATGCAACATAATTACGAAAATCGCCAATTAAGTCCGCAAAGTTGGTGAGTAAAAGCAACATCATGTGTTTTATGGTGATTGTTACATCATCAACCTTCGCTTTGTCGAATAGTGACCTTCGGCCGATTTATCAATTGTGGTGGATTATCTAGTGAGTATAATAATTGCCACTAATTGAATTTAAAGAGGTGGACGTCAAATCAATACAGAACATACTTATTCCATGCGTAAAATCGACCGATGTTGCAGTGATAAAAAATGATTTGTTATTAATAACTTGCTACATCGGTTTCTCGTCGCGAGATACAGAAGTGTCAATGTGCCTTTTTCGAGTTTACTCGAGCTTGGCGGTCATGTTAGGTGTAAGGATGACGTCAAAATCGTAGACAAATTTCGAGAAATCGAGATATCGAGCGTTCTCGCGCTTGTCATGTTAGCCCTGCTGGAGTTGCATCAGGGAGGCATTTCGGTATCACCGGATGCCGACCTAACTTTTATCGCGTAGCCTATTTGACGGACATGGCCGTCATCTACCCTGGTCACCAGGGAGAGTGGAACCGGCGAGAGATGTCGTGCGGTGTCCTACAGGGCTCGGTCCTGGGGCCGCTTCTGTGGGATATCGTATATAGTGGCGTCTGCGTGGTTTGCTACGCTGACGACACGCTGGTCCTGGCACAGGGGAGGTCGAGCGACGCTCGGGGTTGCGACAATTGTCGAGAGAATCCGGCAGTTGGGACTCGACGTGGCCCTGCACAAGTCCGAGGCCATGTGTTTTCATGGCCCTCGGAACGCGCCACAGTCGGGTTCCCAGATAACGGCAGGAGGGGTTCACATCGTGTCAAGTTGACGATGAAGTACCAGGGACTCGTCCTCGACAGCTGGTGGCACTTCGTGGAGCATTTCCGACGTTTGGCTCCCAGACTGGAGCAGGCTGGGGCTGCCTTGAGGCGGCTCCTGTCCAATCTAGGGGGTCCAAACGCCTCCTGCCGGAGACACTACGCGGGGTCGTGCGGTCTATGGCCCTTTTCGGGGCACCGGTGTGGGCGCGTTCTTTGAGGTACCGACCAGCCCGCCGGTTGAACGCGTCCCAAAGGGTCATGGCCATCCGGCTGGTCCGGGGATACCGCACGGTCTCGTGCGAGGTGGCGAGCCTCCTTGCCGGACTGCCGCCATGGGATCTGGATGCAAAACGCCGGGGTGTAACTCCGCTGCCGCGAGAAATCACGGTACAGCAGACAGAGCTCCGGCGGGATCTCATGGCGACATGAAGGGTGCGATTGTGCCAACCCAGTGCTGGGCACGCCACAATAGCGGCGGTAAGTCCCCTCTTTGAGGAGTGGTTGGAGAGGCGCCACGGCGTCCTCACCTTCCGCCTGACACAGGTCCTCACCGGACACGGTTGTGGTGTGGATCGCCCGGAGGACACGGTAGATGAGAGAGAATGGAAAGCCGTCACCTCCTTCTTTGAAGCAGTAATGCTTGCGAAGGAGGAGGCAGAGCGCGAGAGGGAGAGAGCCTTGCACCATCACGCCCCCACTATTCGCTGCAGGCGACTCCCGACGCCCTGGGCGTTGGGAGTCGCCTGTAGATTCCCGGCCACCGTAGGCGCGGGCTTACGGACGGCGAGCAATGGGTAGCTCGCCGTCCGTTAAGGACCAGGTTCTGGTCGACGGCGCGTTGTATTCCACGTGCTCCTTAAAGAGATTTCAGCACAAAATGACGGGGTCCGCTAGGGCTGACGCCTCAGGGTCGCGAGAAATTCGAAAGAAAGAACAGTGGCCCTGGCATAGGCAACTGAAGGCAAACGGGTGGGTTTAGTCAGTAAAAGTCTGACATGCCCTCCCGCTCCACTCAAAGCGGGAGAAGTCATTTGATGATTTCCTACCAAAAAAATAAAATAAAAGGTATGCTATCTTCCAAAGTGTGTATCAAAACGACTGAAGTTGAAATTCATTGGATCTTTAACAAAAATCTAGCTGTCAGTCAAAAACTTACACCTCAATATTATTATCCAATCTGTCGTTTGGCTTTAAAAGCAGCCATATATTTCTGGAAACGTACGCGTTTCCGTCGTCCCACAAGGTCCGTATGTTTCTACACGAGGCACAAGAGAACTGTCCCTAAATCCCAATTTGGTTCAATGAGAAAATAATGTAAAACGATCCGATTGTGCGCGTATGGAATTTTAAAAACTCACGCCTTTTTGTCATCGTTTTTTTTTTCACCTTTTGTAGGTAATCAAAAGCTTGTTGTTAAATCATCAAAAGCTTCTCCGAAATAAATTAAGTTTACCTCTAATAAAGGATTCTGGTTATTTTTTCTAAATAATAGGTTTAAAGTTTATTTATTTATTGAATGTGCCTTATTTTCAATTTGGGATTTCTTTCCAAGATGTAAAAATTACAGCCGGGACCAACGGTTTATCCTGCTTTCCGAGGCACGGAAGATACGTAGTTTGCAGTATCGATGAGAATTCAGTTCGCGGCCGGTTATGTGATCATACTTCATGCGCAATATAAACGTCCACGATATTTACCTACTGTATTTTGATTAGTTAAGCTTCAACCAAATTTTGTCGTGATAAAGCGAATTTCACTTCGCTGTATGAGACCCATACAAATAGTAAGCAAAAATAGCCTTAAACATCAGAATTTTCAAAAACAAAAACGTTGACTACGAGTAGGTCTCATTTCTCTAAGAAATCTAAGCGATAACAATTGAACACACTCACCACATTATTATTATCCATCTGTTTATGAAAACTGCGTCAAACTCAGCAGAAGTGTGAGGGAACTTTTAATTAAAGACTAATGCTATTCGCGAGCGAATTTACAATTAAAGTAGGGACGCGGGAAACAAAGCGCATCGATATTATAAAGATATGATTTATTTTTAAAGGTTTTTGGGCAGAGAAGTTTTAAGACTTACATTAGGTATCTTTATGAATAATATAACATAATCTAATTTTCTTGTGGCATGAGGAATCATATAAGCTGTCTTGCAGGTAAAAAAATATCAAGTTTATAATGGGCGAATAATTTAGAGGTACTTTATTCAAAAGGTTACGATTGAGGAATTAAAAGCCAACATTACTCGCGATATTCGCCAAATATCACTCGATATGCTCGGATGCATCATAGTAAATTGGAACTTTAGACTGGACCATGTTAACCGCTGATAGGGCAACATTTGAAAGAATTAATCTTAAAAATATAAATGTAAGGAATATTTTTTTGTATGATTAAAAAGATAATCCGATAAATTTTAAATATTCTTTCATTTTACTTTTGTAAAAAATACATCTAAATGAATCACCCATTACCTACTTTAAATGAATCGTGGAAGTCTTATGTTTATTTTGTTGCATGCTATCGTTTGATTTTTGATTTTACCAATAACAACGTGGCTTCTATTTCGTACGTAACTTACGTAAATGTAGAAGCGTACGTAAGTTACGTACGAACTTAAAATATATCGAATAATACAGTCCTACAACAAGTTTGAATTTTTATCGATATCTTCGCTTCTCCTCCCTAACATACACATGGGCGAGATGAAGAAATTAATTCATATTTTACTTGTTCTAATGAAACAGCCGACTGAATTTCATTAACAACAACATATTTTAGTTCAACAACAACAATCGGTTTTCGAACTTTCTGTAGAAATTGTTTAAAATTGTTGTTTAAAACAGGGTGGTTAACCGTTTTTTGAGGGCCACCTCCAAAAACAAAACATCCTGAAAAACAATCATGATTATTTATTAAAACTATGCACAAGGACAAAATAACTTAGTCAGGAGAAATAACGATCGGTAGAGGATAAAACGAATCCAGCAAATCAGCACTGGGATGTTTCTGCCAATTTGTGACGAATATGTTCACGTTCGTTCACATTAAAAAATTACCGATTAGTTGCCGTCCTGATGTTCAGAGGGAGCGCATTCCTAAGAAAGACTGCCTGGACAAAGAATTAATGAAGTGGAACGTCATCACGTTTTAAAATTTTACTAACCTACGAATCGCTTCGTAATTCGTAAATTTGAAGTAAAACTTAAAAAATTCATACATCTAAATCGGTGGGGTTTCGCAAGCTGATATTGTACTCAACAATCTTAGCAATCATACCTAACAACTATAAAAATATGAACTACATAGAATACAGAAATTCTCGTAAAGTTGAGCTCCGGTGAATTTTTGACTCGTCGTGACCTGCTTTCTCCAGTATAGACTTAGTGACTAAGAGATCATCAATGAAAGATGCTTTAAAAGGAGAAATGCCAATATCTTGGCTATTTCTCTGGGATGGCAAAGAACATTCTATACTTCTTGTAGGTTCTATAATAATATTGTATTACAACAGCAGCAGCAACAGCCAGTGATTAATAAAAGTAACACATTTTCGTAAACGATTACGGCTAATCTGTTGTAGTTTGACAGTTCAACAACATTCATTGCGTTGTTTGCATTGTTTGTGAGCAGATTTTTTTATCGAACTTATGAAACAATGCATTAGCAATCTGTTTCAAAACGATTCAGATACCGATTCATTGTGTATTACGCAATTAGGGTACAGATTGAATGAACATGTTTTTTTTTTCACCGCAATTATTTTCTAAACCCCAAACCGTACAAGCGACCGCCTCAAAGGCCCATTAGTAATTTGTTAAGCGGCTCTAAAGCAAACATGTCAACATGCAGGCGAGTTGGCACGCAGGAAAAAGTATCCTCTCGCTATGAAGTCGGTCGGTCGTTACGAGAAAATTAAATTGCCCCATTAAGTTGCAGCCGCCCGGATTATGCACTTTACTTCAATTGCTAGAGTATAAAACTCCCTGAGTTGCAAGTGCAAAGTTTAGTGCACGCCAGTGTTTTAGGGTTGAATCAGCGTTTTTGACGATTTTTTTCAGTTTAATAAACAGTGTCATCTTTTGAATATGCACAATTACATATAGACGGCCAAGTGATAAGAAACTCGTAACTGCCGATGTTAACAATTTACACGAAGTGAAAAAAACAAGTTTAATTTAACTTGATTAATCAAAGTGCTAATAAGTTCTAACTGTCGAACTCAACACGTGTCCCATAGAAGTTAGGAGGTAATGTCATAGAATGGTGGTTTATTTAGAAGGTATTTCTACACTTTGATTTATGCTGTTGCAATACTTGCAATTAAAAACGTAGTTTTACTAGAACGGAGATTTTACTAGAACATGCGAATTTGACCTGTCAATTTTAATTTGTTTTATAAATGACTATTTCCTTAAACTTAAACAAGGCACAAGTCTTTAATCAGACCTTTGGGGTCTATCTTAGCATGCCATAAAAAGTGAATTTCGCCAAAAATGTCAGAAACAGGTATTGACACTTCGCCGTCGACATGCTTGAAGTAGCACAACTCGGGCGAATTATCATGGCACCTGGCTCGAATTATTTTACTTTGTTGAATAAAGTCAAAAATAAATTTATTATAGTTACAAATTATTTTGTTTAAAATCATAAGATTACACCATTCTTAGACATAATAAGTCCTAAACTTTGGCAATTAATACTAATAAATAACTATTTAAAAATTTCTCCAACTAGCACTTTGCCCGCGAATTGATCCGCGTGAATTACGAAAAAAAAATGTAGTCGGAAGAATGAATCTGAATAAATGGCACTATATTATAATTACATTACTGCATAGTTGATGCTGACGTAGTCATCAGTGTTAGAACCAGTAAATAGAAAGCGATACTATTGACTATTCTACTTATGCAGCAGCTACTGAATAGTGGTAGCCCAGTGGTTTCGGCCGCGACTTACGAGTTACTTACCTCAGTGAGATTTGTATTTTACGTTCCACCAAAAAAAAAACATCATAAAATTAATAATGAATTGAAAAATAAGTAAGACATTAGAATAAAATAAAACAATAGCAACTTGTTTTTTGACTCCTGCACAATTTACATTTAAACAATGAAAAAGGTTTGAGTTATTTGCAAATTCCCTATTGCAATAAGCTCGCCTTTATCAAATGAAGTCTGGGACATATATTTGACAATAGAGAAAAGTAGGAATGTTGCCTATGTTCATCAGACATAATTTCGGCTTCTTATGGTAAAACAATTTTTCAAATCGGTCCAGTAGTTTCGGAGCCAGCTCAAATCATTCCTCTTTATAACATTAGTATAGATAATTTCGAGCCAGATGCCATGTTAGTTGTACAAAAACATGCTTGTTTCGAGCAGATGCTACCTAGCAAACAATTGGCATGTGTATTGTACGAAAAGAGTATTATCAAAATAAACACACGAAGATCTGTATTTCAGCCTTTTAGTGTTTCGGTCTAGGTCTTTACATAGAACGAAGCTTACCTAAGCGCGTCTCGATCGTCTCGAAATTACATTTCAGTATAGAATTGTGTAAAATGTGTCAATTCCTCTACCTAGACCTTTAAGACAAACAGGCGTGATGTGTTGATTTTATGTATAAATATTGTTACAGAAATCTTGAATATGTTAAATCACGCTTTTAATAAATCTGAATTGGTTGAAAACACGATTCCAAACTGAAATCACTATAAAAATCGGGGTTAAACGTTTAAACCAGAAATAATGGTTCACTTTTGGTGCACATCTGTATTTTTGGGTTAAGTCACCGCGTATGACGATTTTAAATTCGCCTCACAGTTTTATTGCTAACTTTTTAAATTTGTCTTCTTTGTCACGAAATAATGCTGGGATTGGCTGAACAATATTGTGATTACCTGCTACTTTTTTTTTAACCACGAGATCTTTTAAGGCTGATTATTATAAGGTTTTTTTTTAATATATCCTGAGACATTCAGCAAGAGTATGGTCATTACGACGGATTGCCTAGTTGGTTTAGTGGTCGCAGGCGGTACTGCTGAGTATGAGGTCCTGGTTTCGATTCCCTGGTCAAGCAAAGTGTTATTGGGTGTTTTCATGCTGGAATTTCTCAGCAGCAGCCCGGTTCTCTATTAAATGGGACTTAAACATAACTGCCGAAATGTGGGTGCCTCCACACACCTCTGCCTAACCCCTCTGGGATCGGCATTAACATAACGCCACGCCTAAACGTGAAGTTGGGTTATTATGACAGGATGAAAATAATTAGGTTGTTACAAAAATTGGTGCTTGTTAGTAGGAAGTTAGTTACAACAAAACGTTGTTGGCTACTCAGTTTTGCTGCAATTGAATTTCTAAATTAGCTTGGATGTGTTCATTAACATTTTAGACGGTTACTGCTACCGTTATAAACATAACATCACGCCTTGTTTCCCTGAAGGGTTGGGCAGAGGTGTACCTATAGTCCACCCACATTTTGCCAATTATGTTAAGGTCCTATGTAATAGGGGGCTAGCCTATTGCCATCAAACGGGCACAAATACAGACTCCGGGCTGCTACTGAGAATAACACGTTGCCCGACCTGGGAATCGAACCCAGGACCTCATGCTCAGCAGTAGCGATTGAGACCACTAGACCAACGAGGCAGACACCGTTATCAGTCTATCTGTATAAATAAAAATCAATTTCCACAAATATGTCTAATTCTTTTTCGTTGTGTTTGTAATTCTTAGGACAAGGTTTGTATGACAGTTTTTTTTTTGGAAAATCTACCGGTAAAGTCGGAAATTCAGTTCCTATTTTTGTATAAAAATTCACCACTGGCGACGCCGCGCACAAACAGCGAAATGTAATATATATAAACATTTCTTTTAATGCAGAATTTTGCAGTTCTGAGATTTTTATTTTCAATGTTAAACAAAATTATGAGATTTCTTATATATTCTTTTCAACCTAACAGAAACCTCTAGAGGACAGAATATAGACTGATATATTCTTGCACAAATATAGGTTCCCAATCATGTACTTACTATTTGCTTGATACTTTACTTTTCATTCCCAAATGGATGCAGAATAAACATTTTTTATTATTCTCCTTATCTCCTAGTCAGACAGTATTTTCTACTCGTTATTACACAAACAGTATCATTGAAAGTTTTATTCTCAATAAAACGGAACGTTAACGAGATAGCGGAATAAATACAAACAAGGCTGGCGGCCGGAAAAAACAGAATAGTTTTTTTTTACATCAAAAGTTATTCGTAGGTACTGGCCTGTTCCTTGGCTGTTCGAAAAATAAAACTAATTTTTAGACTTTTTTAGGGTTCCGTACCCGTGCCAACGCCCAAGTACTTAGGCTCCACTGTATCTTTTAACCGTAATAGTGAGACACTTGGCATTTTCACAAATAAAAACAAAAAATATAGTTTAGAATAAAAGGGTACGGAAACCGTAGTGTGTAAAATTTACGGTGACAATTGTCTTTAATCGTGACATTATGAGGTCATTAACTTTACCTCGTAATAATTATATGTTCAATGTTCTGTTAACATTTTGGTAATTTCAAAACTGATCAATAAATTTTCAAACTTAGGACTGGAGAAACCAACATTAATAGGAAACGTCGACTATTTAGGCAAAAACATGTAAAAGACATAAACAAATCTGTCTATTCGATCTCATAAAACAAACACTGACATATCGTACCTCCGATATATGGATCATGTGGAATTACGATCGGAGACTCGCAAACAAGTAAATATGTTGTGGTGCATGCTTGAAAAGACTGGCTGGATATACAAAGGGGACATCCCTTTGTATTTCCAGCCAGTTTTTTTCTTCTTTTGTAGCCTTTTTAGGGTTCCGTAGTCAACAAGGATTCCTTCTAGTTTTGCCACGTCCGTTCGTCCGTTCGTGCGTCTGTCCGCAGCATAGCTCAGAGACTACTATTAGGTACTAGAAAGCTGTATTTTGGCATAGATATGCATATTAGTTACGCGGGAAAACTGGTAGAAGAAAATCTTATTAGTTTTTTTTTGGTACCTCCCCTATACGTAAATGGGGGATATTTGATGTTTCGTTGGAAAAGTCGTTCATAAATATTCCGGGTACTAAGCTTTTAAGTGCTAATTTTTGTTAAAATCAGATATGTTCCTTACCTGCCAGCTAAGCGGTTGGTTTTGGTTAGGTGAAAAAAATTACAGCATTTGTATAGGTATACAACGAAGTTAACTAAAACTATCACAGCTAAGTAAGTAGACTTTACAATTTACGAGTCAACTTTTTTTTTTGCAATGTGTTGGAGAATATGTTTTTCAACTACAATATTATGATTGTTCTTGGGAAAAATTCATTCAACTACGGAACCCTTTGTTGTGCGTGATCTGACACGCACTGGGCCGTTTTTTATGTGTGTGTGTGTAGGGCTAAACCTGCCTGAAAAGTGTTATTTTGTTCCCTTCCAAAGGCATAGTGTTAATAAGTTAGTAGATGTCGTCATGATACACCGCCAGAACCTGTACCATAGAAACTAAAGAATACCCAAATTCTAATGTGAAGTACTAGCCTAATCCTTGTATTAATGAGTCTTGATAATACGTGTAATGGTCACCCATCCATGGACTGACGGCAGCTTAACCTGTCAGGTAATTTAATCCATTATTTAGGCAAGCAAGCAATGAAAACAAAAGAACCCACGCTGGTATGGTCGTATGATTTAAAACGTTTATTTTCGCTTCGTTCGACTACGCCCACTTATGTAACTATACATGTTTAAACAATCTATCAATAAAATAGAATCAATCTAACCCTACAGAGGTTAAGGGGGCTACAGGGCTGACCTCGAAGGTTAAATATTCGGCTGCCTGTCGCACCTCAAATATTAAAGGAATGGTATCGAGAATTTGAATTAAATTCCACCATGTTTGTACGCAGATCAAGTAGAAGTGATTGTATTTATAAGAACATTTTTGGGGTTTCGCTTAAAGAATGATGATAAATGTCTAGTCAAGATAATAATTATTTAGCAGCATTATAATCTATTTTAACAATACAGGGCATGGATCCGTCTCAGACAACGCTACTATATTTTTATTATTATAATACATTTATTTCAGACCAGTACCCTAATTGATACACAAACAATCGGAATCTGAATCGTTTTGAAACAGATTGATAATCCATTGCTTCATAAGTTCGATAAAAAAATCTGCTCAACAATGTAAATATCGCAATGCATTTTGTTGAACTGTCAAAATCAAACAGATTAGTCGTAATCGTTTACGAAAATGTGTTACGCTATTATGCTGCATATCCATAATTTGTTAGTAACTGAACTTAAAACTAATGTTAGTATTGGCCAGTGGCGTGCCTAGGGGTCAAAATTAGGGCAAGCCGACAGATTTTTTTATAAAAAAAATGATGGTGTCATGGTTGTTAGTACTACACCATTATTATAATTTTGGTTAGAATTTTAATATCTAAGAAGCTACATATTTAAAGTACCTAATTGTCATAAGCGCCATCTATATTAATGAAAGGCATTACCCACATCGCGTTGCCGGAGCATTTTAAAAATAAATTCATAATTCGCTTGTCACATGCAAAAAAATCAATGAAAAGCCACTATATGGCCTCCATATTATCGATTTAATACTCTTTTGCCGTACGCATTATTTTATTAATTTAATTTGATATCGATTGAAAATGTTAACGTATGATTTTAGCATACTTATAAAATTTAACATTTTTTTACTTAAGATAATGATAATAGCTAACTCTAATCTTCATTTCAAAACACTGAAGAACCTCTTCGATACGAAGATTATTGTTTTGATAAGAGATTAGATATAATGAGATGGTATTTTTTTGTGGTATACCAAAGCTACAAATGCAAACGACCGATGAAAAAATACTTGTTTTTATTTCCGAGAAATACATGCAATAATTAGAGGATGGTTGCGGGTAACTCAATGTATTTAGGTACATACCTTTCCGTCGACGACAGTTTCCGAATTCACATTTTGACTAAAAGAGAACACTATATTCACTTACAAAATCATAGGGAATGACATCGCCGTAATAACTATCACAATATTTTATATAGTAACATTAATTCATAACCACAGCACCTAGAAAAAAGTCTTTCAAAATAATAACAAATTGAGTAATTCATAACAGTAACTAATGATAATCGCGTAATCTATAGGCATGTTTAACATAAATTAGTTATAGGGTAACAATGAATAAATAAGATAATAATAATAAATAAAAAAATCATAATATTGCAATTAATAATAAATTTTATAATTAAAGAATAATAATTAAATAATATAGCCATAACAACTATTCGAAGGAAATAATATAAATTAATTAATAAACAGGATATAATACATGTACAGGTACCTAAAAATAATCTAAAATATTGTAGTACATTTTGCAGATAAAGTGCTAAATAATGGTTAAGCGAAATGTTAAAATAATAATAATAATAAATCAAATAATAATAAATAATAAAAAAAAAAAATCTTATTTGCGACCTCCTGACTTTGTTTATATTGTAGTTAAAATTTGCTATTATAAATACTACTTAATTGTCTCCTGAAACAGGGCTTCCTCTCTCCTAAACTTTTGCTGTGCCCTACAGGGTCCATAATGATCTCTATTATATAGTTACCACCTAAGTACACATTATGGTAAAGCAATAAAGATATTGAGTATTGAGTCACGTCGCGTCATTGCGTACGTTTGCGTTCCTTAGCTCGCAATTCACTTCCCGCGGTCAACGTGGTTATTGCGCGAACGTAATGCCTGTCAAATGGCTTCTCATTTCATAGAAATCTGCTTCTATGTACTTACCAGACATCAACAAATATAAACGTTTCTACAGCAATTTGTAGGCGAAAACTGAGAGACAAAGATAGGTGTGGCAAGCCAGATTTCAAGCCGATTAGTGTGAGCGAGACGGCGCATTTGAACGCATTGAGTAGCGCCAGAAGGAGATAGCGCGGAATTTAAATGTAAATGATTAGAGTTCAACGGGTGCGGTAATTCTGGCAACCTAGTGCGCGCGGTAGAATATGCGGGAATTTCGTTTTTTTTTATTCCTATAACATGAATGTTTTAATTCGAGTTCATTGACTGGTGTAGTTTTTGTTTTGATAGGCTTACTTTTGTTCTTATGTTTTTTTTTGGACTCCCGCTTTGGAAAAAAACCCCATTTTTTTATTTTTTATTAGGGCAAGCCTGGCTTTTTGGCTTATATGAAAGTACCGCCACTGGTATTGGCTACAAACACAATTTAAATGAAATAACGACATGAACCCGCACCCACCTTTGCAGCATGGATGGGGGGGGGGGGACTCCCACCGATCAGTAAAAACACCCAGGATTAATACCCTTTAAAAAATCGAAATTCTCTTAAAGATGGTGATTTACCAAGTCATTTCTTTTCCAATCCAATACCAAACATAGGTATTGCAATATTTTCCACTGAACTATATTTTTTTAAGCCGGTAGGTACCTACCCTTTATTAAGGACACCCGGGTAATTATTAACAAAAATATCGCAAAAACTCTCAACATCGATGTCAGTGAGTCTATGAAACTACAAAAAAGCTAACCCTTTTATTTAAATCAAGAATTGTAATTTCATTCGTACCTATGTATGTGCATGTGTTTTGTCGTACCTACTTGTAAACAGCGATAGCGCGCCTTTTCTCTTAAGGCGTTTAATATGGCACCAGTGTGGCTGGACTCTTGTTTTCTTCAGAGATACGGCGTTCTGAATAAATGGCGTCGAACTATAATAGGATAGTTTTAAACCCTCCAGTTAACGACCGAGTAACCTACTCGGTGAAGGTAAGGCGAAAGTTTAATGAATCGTTTGGCACTATGTTTTTATATGATTGAGGTTTTCCGCCAGCATTATCTTTAGTGCTCATTGGAAAATTGTTTCAGTAATGGGTTTGAGAAAAGATCTTCTCATTATGTCTATAGAGATATGAGGAACAGGGTGTAAAGTTCACTCATACTCTTTGGAAAAGGGAGGATCCTCCGTCCAGACGGGTGTTGCGTCTGGTGGGCAACTGCCCGACGATTGATGTCGGGACGTTGTATATATGCTAGTTGCGTGATGCAGGATTTTGCGTGACGTCAGTGTGATGCTTTGTTCGCATGTAGCGGTGTAGATGCCGCCACATGTATTGAGAGTAAAGATAGGAAATCACATCTGGGTTCTAATTTACATTGTTTTCTCGTTTTTCCTAGGTTATTACTAGGTCAAAACAAAATTACTACAACACTAAACAATCAATAATTCTCTTTGAAACTGGAAATCGAGTTCATACCGGCCCTAATCTTGAGAGACTCGCGGACCTCACCAAAATAATAGGTATAGATAATATAGGTATATAGTGATAGGTGCCTACGCACATAGCTACCACTTCCCTTCCCTTCACCAAAACAATGAGCGATCCATAACTAAACCGTGCGATTATAACGCACAACTTGATAATGCCACCTAAGAACATAAGTCTGATACTCCCAATATTTTACCAGTAACCCGAGTTCTAAGCCGGGCTCCATTATTATGTATGAAGTTTGAAGCATGTCTCAATTGTCCGTAAACAAACATAGGTACATTATGCGGAGGCACGATCCGTTTGCGATAGTCCGCACTAGGGACTTGCATCTTAGATGCGTTCATTCGTCACTTCGATGTGGGTGGCTGAGTATGGCTGTTTAAGGCCCGAACACAATCAGAATCAGAATCAGAATCAAAAATTTATTTGCTATGAATGTAGGTACAGATATAAGATGTTGTATAATAATGAGATCGGCTACAGTCTACCTTACGGCGTGCAAATTGTTACATTAAATATTATTAAAACAAAATGAATGTCAACAAAACAGGGTCCACTTACGTCGTGCAAATTATTGCAGTAATTAAAATATATGAACAAAATAATGTCAATCGATTAGAAATTATAGTGAAGTATATATAGTCAGGTACAAAAGTCTTACATGGTCAAAATTGCAATTAATTATTACAGTCATAATCAGGAAAAACTCGTATCATTAAGAAAGTCTTTCACTGAGTAATAACATTTGCCTAAAAGTAAAGCAGTTACCTTAGATTTAAAAATGTTTAAAGAATAATCCTTAATACTATGAGGTATTTTATTATAAATGACAGGTCCCATTGTCATAATACTTTTCCTTAACAGTGCTGTTTTGTAATTACCCGAATGTAGTAAGTTCTTGTATTGGGATCTCAAGGGGCCACTACGTGTTCTTAAGTTCGCCAGTGACGAAAATAAGTTAAGATTAGACTTTACAAAAATTGCCACCTCCAATATGTACAAACATGGAAAAGTCAGTATCTTCAGAGACCGAAACAGAGGTTCACAGCTGTCTGTGCTTTTAAGTTTTGACATAGACCTAATACACCGTTTCTGGGCCTTAAAAATCTCCTCCCTCTCACTACAGTTACCCCAAAATATGATTCCAAATCTTAACACTGAAGCAACCAACCCATGATAGGCGAGTAGAAGTGTATCAGTGCTAACTTTATGTGCTAGGTTATACAGTACGTAGGCTGCTTTATTTAACTTCTTACATACGTCATCGGCATGTGGTTTCCAAGTCAAATTGTTGTCAATAAGAATGCCTAGAAATTTCGCTACACAAGTTGTATCCACTATTTGACCATTATAACTAACATTTATATCATCAGCGCGTATCCTTTGATAAAAGTGCATTACTTTTGTTTTTTTAAGATTTATTATTAAGTTATTTTTACCAAGCCAATGAATAATTGTTTCTAGGGTGCTATTAATTTCTCTTTCATATATTTCTTTATTGGTACACTTAACTATCGCTGTACTATCGTCTGCAAATAGTACCATGGGTTGTCGTGTCTGTCGTGGCAGGTCATTTATATAAAGGAGAAATAGAGTAGGTCCCAATACACTGCCCTGCGGTACACCGTATTTGACCTCCCTACTGGCTGATGTGTATCTAAGCTCACATTTGGTTTCAAGGCAAATTCTAGAGATTTCTGTATGTTGAGTCCTTCCAGTAAGATAGGAGCTTATTAAGTCTAGGACATTCCCCCTTATACCGTAACTATGTAGTTTTTCCAAAAGGACGTCATGGTTTACGTAGTCAAAAGCCTTGGTCATATCGGCAAATATAGCACATGCAGGCGTCTTATTATCTACACTTGGCATTATATTGCATAAGAAATTGTATATTGCCATATTAATATTTCTGTTTTTTCTAAAACCCATTTGTTCGTCGCACAATATATTATGTTTGTTTAAAAATGTGTATAATGATTCGTAAATAATATTCTCAAAAACTTTAGATATTATAGGGATTAACGCTACAGGTCTATAGTTGGACATTTCTTCTTTGTTTTCTTTTTTATGTATAGGTTTTATTATAACTCTTTTTAGACTCTTAGGGAAAATACCCGACACAATACTTCTGTTCATAATGTGACATAAAGGTGGAGCTATAATATCACTAACGAATTTAAGAACCTCTGTGGTAATACCGTCGTAGCCATGACTTTTTGTATTTTTAAGACGACTGATTATTCTAGTTATGTCATCTGGTATTATCGGTAACATGAATATTGAATTTGGAATGCTGTCTAAACGGATATTTTTATCTGATGATTCCTTCCCAGATGTATTTTGAACTTGATCAATAAAGAAATCATTAAAAGATGTTGCTATGTCATACGGATCTGGACAATGGACGTAACTTAAGTGGCTCATTATTCACATTACATACAAAATTATCCTATACGCCCGTGCCCGCAAGTGTGTCCGGTCCCATAAGGTATGCGTTTGCCTATGCTTTTATTTTGCTGGGTGTTGCCAAACTATCATACAAGGTGTCTTAAGAGCGTACATCCCACGCAGGCTGGCAACGTTGCATTTCTATTGGTTTTTCATGGTTATTTTATTTGTTTTATTAAAAGTACTATTTTTTCAGCCTAGCACTAGATCGTTGGTATTTATAATTATTTTACACATTTAATCATAAAAAAAATTTGTTATCGAAATAAATTCTCCACATATTTGAAAATAAGACCATTTTTATGAGAAATAAATACCAAAAATAATGGTAAAAATAATAGCATACACAGTTATATAAATACCTACGATCAAGTGCTTGGCTGAAAAAAATAGTACTTTGATTAAAACTTTATAAAATAATCACGAAACACCACAAAAATCATTGTATTAACTAAACGTACAAAGGACCTAGACAAAGTAACATTCGTAACATTCGATTAGCGATGACGCTAGTAGAAAAGTCAAACAGTTACTGAGGTGTCAACCTCATATTTTTTTTATTTTTTTGGGAATGGCATCTCGCAGGTCAACCTATGAGGCTGTCGTCTGCTTAGACGGACTTGCCTGTGGTTGCCCTAATAAATTAAGGCCTCCAGCCAGGACTTAAACTTATGTACTAACTTAAAAACTAAGCGACTACACGCTAAGGGCACCCCCTGTGGGGTACGAACCTCGGCTTAGGGCGTCGCTGGAAGAGCGCAGCAAGGGACTAGCTGGATCAGGATTTGAGTGATTTAGGGACGAATTTAAAGTTACAGGCTCAGCGGCGCGGGCTGGCTCGAGCAAGGGTCGGGAGGGGTGTGGAATTGGACGTCGCGGCGGGCCTCGGCGGCGAGGACGGTAGGACGGCGATCGGGTACCTCATAAATTGTTTTGCTTTTCTAATATATATAAGCTATCGAAAGAAGCAGAGAAGCGATAGCGATTGTAGAAATAGAACCGCCCGAAGCGAATGCCATTTGTCTAGGCCCTCTGGACCAACACCGTCATTACGACAAGCATGACTTTATTATGATAAAGTTAATTAAGACTTTTCATATTTCCTACAAAAGATTATATTTGGGATACAAACGACCAATTGGTTCGGAAAACCTTGCCAACTTCCTCTGCCTACTTTGGCATCCCATTTTCAAGTCTTCGCCTCCCCCGTGTGCTCTAATACGCAGTGTATTTGAATGGTTTTATTTACATACAAATGCAACTGTTTTCATGCCATTTTCCGAACAGTGAAAAGCATTTTATTCTGTAAGAAGGTAAGGAGCGTCTAAGGTAAATAGTTTTCGCATGGTGCACCTTTACTGTATGCTGATAAGTGATAGTTCAGTGCATTTTTTTTATCGAACAAATTTTTTTTTTTTTGTTTAACTTGCATTACTTTTAACCGACTTCCAAATAGGATTAGGTTTTGTGTGGTATAGGGTTTTAATTTTTGTAATGTGCGTATGGAAATATAATATTTTTATTTTGATTTTGAGATAGGCAGTCGCTCCATGTTAAATACCTAAAATTCAGCTGCATCCGGTTAGAGGGAAGCCGACCCGGTTGGAAAAGGCAGATTAATTTTGAGCGATTGTTTCTAAATATGAAAGTACTCAAAACGAGTTCGCATTTAATTTTTAGCTTAGTTTCTTTAACTTTATACTATACAAGTTGAATATAAATAAATAATATGGTAACTAATTCCATTCCATTTCCTATACCTACCTACCTTACTTTAAACATTTATGAAAATTTCAATAGGTTTTGATTACAGCTTACCGAAAAGAATTATAGCAGGAGTGCTATTCTGTAACCATCTCACCGTGAAAACTTAGGTAAAGTGAGCGTGGAGTGAGCTGTCAGTGCCACTGATGCTAGGGATTGACCAAGACGGGATGACACTGACAGCTCACTCCACGCAAGTTTTCACGTTGAGATTTTTACAAAATCGACGTGCATTGCAGTTCAATTACTTCAACGTCGTTCTGACATCATAAGTACAAAAAAAAACACGGGCAGTGTCAACAAACAATAAAATGTTTCTCGTTTGGCAATACATTAACGCTCCTATCACTAAAACCAAATATTTACTAGTAAAAAGTCTAAACAAAAGAAAAGTTTCTAGCCCTTTTTCAGCACGAGACCAGTATCTTCACACCTGTCAGTACTTTCAGTATTTTTACGAGGTTGGAGTTTCTTTATGTCCCCGCTGGGACCAGGACCCGGTTTATTTTGGTCCGGAGAAACGAGATCGGCAAGTTAGGTGTTACACTGTATTTATTTAAAACAATTATTGTTTATATGCCTTTGGTGATTTCAGTGGCAGATGTTGTGGATATTTCTAGAAGAAAACGCATGAAATGTCTGACTCTTTGGCATGTACAGTATTTTTATCTCACGAAGCGACGCGCGCTTTTTTTGTGGTAACTAAGTGTGCGTGAAGACGAGTAGCGTTAGCATAAAACAAACTCGCACACACACACTCACAAACGTTTCCGACTTCGCCATTGTCTGTCATAGTACCGAGAGCTCCTACGCTTCCGAGAGCATCAAGCTCTCGGAAGCGTAGGCGCTCTCGGTACTCGGCACATATTCACAGTGTGTTTGTACATTTGGTAACCACAAGTAAAGCGCGCGCCGCTTTGTGAGATAAACTTACTACAATTGATACCGTAAATGTTCGAAATAAAATTGAAAGCAATTAATTTTTATTCAATCCGCTTATTTATACCCATAAGCGGATCGTATAAAAGATAATTGCTTTTTTTTCCGCCAGTGCCACATTATTAAAATATAATTCAGTGAAAGCCTACAAAATAAGAGACAGATATTTATGAATAAATTATCAGGTATCATTAATTAAAAATACATATTACACTGTTAAACATTAACATACCATTGTATCGTAAAATCAACCACAATATTAATACTACCCACATAATCCAGATACAATGCAAAACCAATATATAAAAGAATTAAAGTAATACCCGTATATCATGTTCGTTCCGTTATCGGTTCATTGAGGCAATGCAATGGGCGAAATCAATTTAGTATATTCACTAGCCAATTGTAAACATGTCAGGTAAATTAATTAATATTGTGAACGATAGTACTTCGCTAATTGAATCGTATCTCGTTCGGAATAGTTGAAGGCACACTAAATGATTTCAAAGGTGTCTAACGAAATCGCGCTCCTTGTAAAACACGTTTTCCGAGAAAGTCGGGACAGCTAATTATCAGACTTCTAACAAGGTTGACTGCCTCGTTGGTCTAGTGGTCGCAATCGCTACTGCTGAGCATGAGGTCCTGGGTTCGATTCCTAGGTCGGGCAACGTGTTATTGGGTTTTCTTTCTGGAATTTCTCAGTAGCAGCCCGAAGTCTGGATTTGTGCCCGGTAGATGGCAACAGGCTCGCCCCCTATTACATGGGACTTAAACATAACTGGCGAAATGTGGGTGTACTATAGGTACACCTCTGCCCAACCCTTCGGGGAAACAAGGCGTGATGTAATATTTATGTTATGTCTAACAAGGTTGTGCGTTCGTAATATCATGTCTAGACTGCGTAGGTAAGCATTTATTTTTCCGGGCGTTACATTGTGCTCATAGCGATAATTTTACAGCAATTACGAGATTTAATCATAACTTCAAACCTAAAATCATTTATTTCAGTTAGTATATCGATAAAAAGCACTTTTAAACGTCAACATTTACAACAAAAAAATAACAATTGGTTCTAGTTGCCCCTTCCAAAAGGTCTCCTAAATCCACCGTTTCTCTTGTAAAATGTTCTACAATATTTTGAACCTATACATTAATTATTGAATTATATGTGAAGATGCACCTACAATAAAATTACTATACCACAATAGGTAAAAATAATTAATTATAAAGCAGGTAACATAATTATGTGATAGATACATGGTGCTCACTTAGTTACGATATTAGGTACATGAGACTCCAGACCCCGGGTTGCTCGAAGCAAAGAAAACCTGTTCAAGTGGAGATTCACAGATGACTCCGCCCTGGACTGTAAATCTGGTGTTGTCCCACAAACAATGCCGCACTTAATATCGCCTCCAGCGTGTCCTGTTATCTGCACCCTACAGGAACTGTTAGACGCCACTGAAGGTGCCAAGCTCGTAGCCAAATTGTGGGCTGACTGTATAACAGGTGTTAAAAGATACATAACGAAGCAGAGCGTAACTTGTGCTCCCCGTAATTGTTATCATTTTGTACTGGATACTGATAACTTCTGGTTACGGAGATATTGAAGGTCAAAATTCCAACTTTTACTGATGTTTTCGCGGTCGGCCCCGGAGCCTGTGTTGGCACCGGGCGAAACGCGGCGGAGCGGATCACTACCGCATGGTGGCGGTGGTTTTTTTAAAAACGAAAACACGTTTTAATTGTTTTGACACAACTTTAAATACCCCCACGACCCAAGCCCCGTTGCATTCACCCTTATAGGACAATGTTTTGCGTGCGTTACGCTTCGCACTAACGTAAACAGCAAAATTTCACACCAAAATAAAATCGTGTTTCAGCAATTATTTTATTGTGACTTAGTTTATGTACAGAATGAGTAGTTGATGGCCATGTGATGGATCTTTTTACTGCCGGTATAAATTTTAATCGACTTATTTAAAAGAACCCTGTATAAATCTAGCTAAGAACTTGATCATGTTCGTACCCAACGGCCATTCATATTAAATTATTTTTAATATAATAAAATATTGCTCATCCATCACATTTTGAGGCAAACATCCACCCACAGGATTTGTTCGACGTATAATTATTTAGAGACGTCCACAGCTGTGTTAGTTATTTCGTTCAATGTTTACTTGTCAACTGAATTTGATTTATAGGTTTTAAATTATCGCAACATTTTGAGGGCCAAAGTTTGATTGAAGTCGCTTTTCATGGGTAAGGGGTGCCGAAACGCGTTAAGCAATGTGTGCGCTTTGGAATAGCATTAAAAAGTTAAATTAATGATACTTGGTAGCATTTTCAATTTGTGTTATATAAAGTCAATATGTGTTGCTACAAAATTTAGTGACAGAAACGATTCGCTGCAAAACCGGCTTCACGCTATCTTGCCCTAAAATTGGGTGTAATTTAAGCCGGCGTAGACGGAGGGGTGGTCGCAGATGGTTTTAACGCTCACCACCGCACCTTCGGCATGCTGCCTCAGCCGCTGCCGGGGGCCTTCAAACCACCTGCTCCTCAGCTCGTGGGCCCCCCAACCCCGCAGCAACGGAGCCGTGACAGACGGAATGCATGCTGCATGATTGTAGCAAGCATCCTTGTTTGCATGCTTCTTACTGGGACAACTTATAACCACTTTATTCAAAATCAAAATCAAAATCAAAAGTCATTTATTCGAACTAGGCTGAGAGTCAGCACTTTTCGAACGTCAAAATTACATAAGACAGTCCCCCAAAACGCCCGCCCTTCACCACTTCCTAGTGCTTTAGCTGGGAAGAAGAAGTGGCGCAACAAACTCCCCAGCAGCACAGCTGTCTGTTTAGTTAGAAAACCATTGAATTATATAATTATAAGGTAATCAAAGAATAAAAACCGAAACACAAAAAAAATAACATATTAAATTATCTGCCATATTTAAGCTAGCCACGCCAATATACCCAAAACAGAAACCAATAAAAAAATCAATGAAAAAAACAACATAACTTAATACACAAATAAAAGCCTCCAGGCATAAGGGGCGTGACATCTTACATATGCATTATTGGATTATTTTTTAAGTAACCAGAAATGACAAACCAGGACCATCGAAGTAAAATAAGTTAACAGAACAATTACTTTAACAAAATCAAAACCATAGACAGCAAGACGACCAGTCACCACAAGCAGCACCCGTTCACGAGCATAACGCAAAGATCAGCCATTGCCCCCCTCGCCATATTTGAGGGAAGGAGGCAACCCGATCCCCGACGCTACCGCAAGCAGTGACATCTACGGGAGCATGACGAAAATAATAAATACTAATTTATTAAGTGCCATTATATTTAAATAATTGTAAATGTTCCGAAATATAATACTTCGAACTGATGTTATTTCGGCAACTTCGGTAAAAACTTTTTCGAACAAATGAAACGAAAAAATCTAATTGATAATAGATCAACTGATACAGGACCTGACTTGGACGAAGTAAAAAAAAAACGAAAGGATTATAGTTGAAAAGTTTTAGGTGAAATGAAATTCGGTCAAATATTTAACGAACTTATGTTATGTTACCATTTATGTTAGATAAGTTAAGAAAATTTAACACAGCCATTAAATTGAGTAACAGCTGATAGAAACACTAAAGATTGCCGCAATTACTGGCAGGTTATTAAAGTTTACTACTTAGAGACCGTTCAACTTAATTATCCTGGCTTGAGTGAAGAATCAAAACCTAGATATAGGCATAACAGGAAGTGTTAGGAAGAATCACTGTCCTGCAAGCAAAAAGCGTAGTACAGAAGCGGCAGTGGCGCACTCAACCAAATATGTTTATCACAGCGCATAAGTGAGGACGTCTGAAATTTGCGGTTTAAGTTGATAGAAGTCCAACCCATGCCTATTTTTATGCACGAACAAATAATAGGTGAGGAAAGTGTTCGGAAATGGTGGAGGGCGGGCGTTTTAGGGGACCGTCTTATGTAATTTGACGTTCGAAATTTGCTGATTCTCAGCCTAATTTGAATAAATGACTATTGATTTGATTTAATACGAATAAAGATTTAAAACAACGCTGAAATTGGGGAAAGTAAAAACAATTTTCAATGCCTATTATACTTACCTTCCTAAATTCTAAATGTCTTTGTAGAAAAAAAATCAGGCATTAAATCCAGGTCCCAACTCTCAGAAATCGCGCTAGTGGTCAGATTTAAACTTTTACAAGACATTTGCATTTTTTCCCTGTACAATAACGTATTTCTGGTACAATTAAAATCAGACGTATGAACGTACATAAAGCAAGAGGACACACTCCTTATGCTTCGTGTACGTTCATCGGTCTGATTGGTACGTAGCATAAAGAAAGAAAATATTCTTTCTTTCATAAGGGACCAAAATATTTGAATGTTAATGTCACTTCCAGTCTCATTACAATGCAGGTTAAAAACCCTCGAAAAGATACGATAATGAGCCCCCTATCTCGCCCATTGACTCCGTAAGATTACTTGATAAGCCCTCAATATTTACTTAACGCATAAATTTAATACAAATTAACTTAATTTTACATATATTTTGGGTGTTTTGGGAGTCTTATCAGACAAGGACTTGCGAGGCAGTATTTCTTATCAAGATGGCTTGATTTTTGGTAAGAGTGAAGGCAAGACAGTAAGGTGTTTTATCATTAGCCTACAGAGGTCTACTGCTGGAAATAGGCCTCTCCTCTGCCCGTCACAAGTCTATGCCATTTATTATTATTAATCTTTATTTATTTAGACTATAATGCGGTCACTGTGTTAGTAGTCCAATATCTTAGCCTATGTTAGTACATAATAACTAAAACAGTTAGGGTGTTAATTGTGAGTACTATGTATGATACTGATACTCAGCGCCTTCAGGATGACTTGATTGTTAGGAAATATGCTCTAAAGGACATCTTTAGTAAATATGAGGCTTCTCAACAGGACCTGAGTAAACGCATGCAGGAGGCCAATGGGTTGGCAGACCTGGTCAAGTTCAATGCAGAGAGGTATGAGTCTCTGACAAATAACCTCTCTTTTTGCTGTGTCTGCTCCCAGGCACCCCAGACTCAACTTATTACACCCGCACCCTCAATATCTCAGCCTTTAGGTTGCTTTATTAATAATGACAAGATTAGTATGAATAATTCGATTAACACTACATACGTATTTTCTGACAAATTTGTTCAAGGTTTTGGTAGTACCTATATTTAATCAGTGTTCGGAACATTATGTTATTAATAATTGTTTACCCGGTGCCAGTATTAGCCAATTAATTAGTAATATTAGACTGACAAAAATAAACCCCAGTCCAAGTGTTATTTTATTATATGGGGATAGTTTAACGGTAAGAAAAAAGACATAATTTAATGTGTCCATTTGATGTTACATCTCAGCAAGACTAATAATTGTAAATTTATATCTGTGCCTTGCCTTATTCTCAATATTTGTCTGATGAGCAAAATAGGCACATTTATAATTTAAATATGTTTATTTATAATAGGACTTGCCGTTATAGTGACATTATTTTATATTTTGATTGTAATCAATTTATTAATAATTACAAACTGACAAATTATACAATGGTGCCGATTCTCTTGTCACAAATGCCTCTAAACTAGACTAAAAATCACTAAAATTTGGTTTAATCCTGTCAAATGACGATTATCTATTCTGAAATTGACTAAAGTGACACAAACTAACTACATTTTAGTTTGACAGCACTGAGTTATTAGTTTAGTGAAAATGACAATTTTGCTGTTCTGAATTTCATGTTTTTCACCAAAAAATTTGGTTGTCTAACTAAATCTAAACATGGATCTGACTATTTTTAATCGCGATTAAAAAGGTGTGGAATACAATTAGTTGGCGTGAACTAAAATTCACACCAACGCAACACCTCGACTTCAGACGTGCATAAACTGTACTTTATCTTTTTTTTTTCTTTTTTGCTTATAAGTGTCGAAAACGGTGTGTCCTATCACAAAAATAATGAAAATTTCGACCCCCATTGAAAACCCGAAACCTCCAAAACTTTACATGTGGATATTTTTATTTTATATTTTCCATACAAAAAATAAAATCTTCCATATAAAACCTCCGGCTCTAACAAAGACGTTGCGGAACCAGAAGAAAAAAAAACACGTAGGGTCGCGATTGTCAAATTCGATTTTATTTGTGTCAAAATTATTTTGAAATTTAGAGTTTTTTTTTTGCAGATAAGGTTCAAGATTCTCATAGTAAAAAGTAAGGAATTTTAGTTAGTAGTTTAGTTCGGTGTACAAGAGAATCGGCACCATTGTATTTGCCACCTAGTTGTAGGAGACAAATTGCTAATCTTTTAGCATACAATATACACAGTGACAAGGGTACATTAAGTGTACTGTCGATTACAGTTAGTAGTGGTACTAATACTTCTTTTGATACGCCTTGTAGTTTAAACTATTAGGTGCGACAACGGGTGAGCCGCATATGTTGAATGTTGTACATCAAAATATGCAGGGTCTGTCCGGCAAAGAGCTAGAGTTAAGTTTATTTATGGAGAACTATGATGTTCAGGTGTTATGTTTGACTGAACACTGGTTGAAGGAACATGAAGTAGTGTTTATCAATGATGATGATTTTACCGTACTTCGTGCATTCGTAAGAAAAAGTGCTATTCGCGGTGGATCTTTAGTTCTTGTATTAAACAAGTTGAAATGTAAACAACGTTTAGATTGAGTTAATCTTTCCATCGAGCGCACTATTGAGATGTCTTGTGTTGAACTCGAGCGTTACGTTATAATTTGCGTTTATCGACCCCTTGGTCGCCCTTGGACCCCGTGGTTCTTTCCTCAAAAGACCATTTCAGACACCAGCCTACATGGTCCTCATATGATATGACAAAGATTATTTTCGGATTTTTATTTACACTTTGACATTGATGGACTTTATGTATACAATGACATGTTAATTTACTTTGTAACGTATTATATTATTTTAATTATTGTGAATGTGAAGACATTGTGGGTTTGTCGTCTTTTTTAATGCATATTTTTATTATTTTTAATCATGGTCTGGCAGATAAAGTAATTCATGCGGCCTACCCAAATGTACTATCTTTGGTAATGTTCGTCGAATCGTTTAGCTCCTTTAGTTCTGTGTTGAGCTGCATGACAACTGACAAATGCGTGTACTGAATGGACAGGTCCACTCATTCTGTGTGGTTCTTTCCTCAAAAGACCATTTCAGACATCAATCCACATGGTCTTCACATGACCTGACCAAGATTATGTCTGGACTTTAAAAGAGACTGTGACCTCTGAGTTTGTTTCGGCCTTTCATCTCAGTGTAGCCAGATAGGAAACGCTAATCTCATCTAGTTTTTAAAATATGAAATATACAAACCTATTTACAGAAAATAAATCATTTATCATTTAGCAAAATATTTGAAAAGTTAATACTTAAGCAGTTGCTAAGACATTTTAATTTAAATAGCCTCCTTCATAATGAACAAAATGGTTTTACAAAAGGACGTTCGACTACAGATGCGGGTGCTGCTCTGCTGAAACACATATTTAATGCATGGGAGAAATCGCAAAATGCTATTGGAGTTTTCTGTGATCTCTCTAAAACCTTTGATTGCGTGCACCATGACACGCTATTGCGTAAACTGCGTCATTACTGTGTCAAAACGAAGCTCTCAACGTAGTCAATTCTTATTTACATAATAGGTTCCAATATGTAGATGTCGATGGTGTGAAATCTTCCGGGCTACCAGTTCAGTTAGGTGTACCTCAAGGCTCAATACTGGGTCTATTCTTGTTTTTAGTGTATATCAATGACTTACCATTCTATTTAAATGATATCTGTGATACACACAACATGAGATGGAGAATATTATCTTAGAGAATATAGACCTAAAAAAACAAACAACTACCGTGAATCAGGAGCTGAGTGTTCTAAGAGAATTATGTAGAAGCCCTTTATCTACTTTTAGACATAACATGTCTTCAAGCACTAAAAAGAGTGTGAGACGTAGACTCACAAATAGTTTTCATATATCACCTCTAAAACTAAACGGGACAAATACGAATCCATCTACAACTTTGGAAAAAGAAAACACTCTACAACGGGAAGTTATCATAAGCACCAATCAACCGAACACGAATTTAGAAATCCCACATTTAGACACCTTAAACTCTTCCTTAGAACATGAGGTGCAGATAAACACAGATAATAATTTCGTCGAACATCCCGAGACAAGCAAAAATCTTCAGAAGAATAATGTTTTAGTTGGCAATATGCGCAACACTAAGACGTACAGTAATGCACCAAGACCTGAATGCAGGAACTCGGGGTTTTATTGTGAAAAGAGGGCATTTATTATAGGGGACAGACAATTTTTAACACATGGCTATAAGATTCAGAAACCAAATACGATCTGTACAAAAAACCAGAGTACACAAACGTATTACTCATTCCTTAAACAATTTTCGAATGAGGCTTCTCACGTAAATAGCACTATACGTAAGGGTTTGGCAGACGAAACATTTTTTCGAGCCTAAAACAACCAAGGGAAAACATGTCGTTTTTCATAAAAATATTGCTGGTGCTATAAATAAATCTGATGATATTGAAATGGCAATAAACTTACTTCGAGACAAACAGTGTATAGTTGACTTTATATGTCTAACTGAAACCTTTATTAAATCGGGAGATGAAGAAAACATGAGATTAAAATCCTATAAATTAGCGAGTTGCTACTCCAGGAAAGATCAAAGACGTGGCGGTGTTTGCATACTAATAAGGAAAGACATAGAATGCGAAAACATAAAATGGTTAGATAATATTACTCTCGAAAAATATTTTGAAATATGCGGTATACGACTACAAAATTATGGCATAAATTTATTCTGTGTGTATAGAACGCCAAATTCAGACGTGAACATATTTCTGAGGAAACTACAAATACTGCTAAATAGAACACATGACAAGGATAATAAATATAATAATATAATATGCGGTGACTTTAATATTGACATTTTAATTGACAGCAAAAATAAAAATGAATTTATTAATATTCTATACAATGATAATTTGACACTACATATAAATGAACCAACTCGGCAAAAAACATGTATTGACAATATAATTAGTGATATAAAAGATGCGAAGGGGGAAGTACACGAATTAGGACTGTCTGATCACAACACGGGGCAAACTTTGTCAATTAAAACAAAAGTAAAAAATCTGGTTAAACAACATTGGTTTGTATATAAAAGAGACCTATGTAGAGATAATCTGAACAAGTTTAATTATTACCTAAGTAATATATCTTTTTCTGGGATCCTTGCTGAAACAGACGTAAATAAAGCGTTTTCTGTGTTCTATTAGGATTTATGTCTCTTTTTTAATCTTTGTTTCCCACTAATAAAAGTCAAAATGAACCATAACTCGACAAACCCAAAATGGATTACAAAGGGCTTGAAAAAGTCTTTTGTAACCAAGCGAAAACTACAAAGCTATTATTATAAAAACAAATGCAGGCAAACCAAGCTAAAATACACTACATATAGTAATATATTAAGAAGATGTGTTGCTGATATTCAAAAGAGTAAAAATAAACATTCTATTGAAATAGCAAAAAACAAGTGTAAAGCCACATGGAAAATAGTAAACGAACGACTTAATCAAAACAATGCAACCACTGAAATCAAGGAAATTTCTGATGGTATATGCATCTTGGAAAAAGGCGATGACATTGCAACATATTTCAACAACTTCTTTATAAACATCGCGATACCAAAATCCATCGAGCACCCAAAAAACAAACCAGTATTAGGAAGAAGGTTAGCAAACTCTATCTATCTTGAACCAGTTGTTAATGCTGACGTTTATAAAATAACAATGGAGTTACGAAATACGAATTCTGCATGGTATGATGGTATTACAACTCGAATATTAAAAAATAATATATCTGCCATACTAAAGCCATTGACCTATTTAATAAATATGTCTTTGGAAAACGGAATATTTCCTGATGCTCTAAAATTCTCGGTCGTAAAACCACTACATAAAAAGAGTTCGAAAACGGAAGCGGGGAATTACAGACCAATTACTTTATTACCGGTTCTCTCCAAGATATTTGAGAAAGTAATGTGTGCTAAGCTAATGAATAAAAAAAAAAAATGAAGTTATAAGTAAACAGCAAAATGGTTTTATAAAAAATAAATGCACTACATTGGCATGTTTTAAATTAATAACAGAAATTCTCAGTTCAGTAGACAAAAAAGAAATTCCTATAGCTGTATTCCTAGACATGACCAAAGCATTTGATATGGTATGCCATGATAAATTATTAAATAAATTAGAACAGTACGGGATAAGAGGCCCCGCCTACAATTGGTTTGAAAGTTATTTAAGGGGTCGAAAAAAATGCACAGAGATTGTAAAAATGCATCCAGAGACTAACACTCAGGTAACCTATAGGTTCCCATACTTAACGAATCACTATGGCGTACCACAAGGGACTGTGCTAGCCCCGATATTGTTTTTAGCATATATAAACGAATTGCCAGAATCAACTGATCAGTACATTCTATTATTCGCAGATGATACCACTGTTTTAACTAAAGAAGCTACTTTTGATCGGGCGATAAACGTCACCAACATAGCTCTGCAGGGTATACATGACTGGTTAGTCTCACATAACTTAGAAATAAATACCGGCAAAACTAAATTCATGAGATACCTCCCATATAATAGCAAAATAAATAATAAAGACACAATAGACTTGCCAATTAAATATAATAATAACATAATTGAAGAAGTAAATGAAATAAAATTTTTAGGAATAAAAATTGATAATAATTATTGCAACTGGAAATCTCACGTAGATCTTGTTTGTAAAGAGATTCACAAATTCGTTTATGCACTTCGTAAAATTATAAAAATTACTAATAGAGAAACAGCATTAATGGTATACCACAGTCATGTATAGTATGT
Organism: Dasypolia templi; assembly: GCA_963555695.1. Taxonomy (NCBI): domain Eukaryota; kingdom Metazoa; phylum Arthropoda; class Insecta; order Lepidoptera; family Noctuidae; genus Dasypolia; species Dasypolia templi. Next base: position 4,916,518 of record OY743147.1, read on the forward strand.
TCAATATTGAGGTATGGGATTATCATATGGGGAAACTCTACAGACGCCCAGAGAGCTTTTATAGCCCAGAAAAAATGCATAAGGTCAATTTATAGTCTGAAGTGGACTGATTCGTGCCGACCAATATTCACTGATAAACGTTTATCAGTACACTGCCATCCCTATACGTTTTTGAAATGTGTAAATTCGTTAGAAACCACCTATCACTTTTTGAGCAAGATGATAAGATCCAATTTAAAAGGAAGATAGTGCAAAAACCTTTGGTAGTACCTCGAAGCAGATTAAAGTTATGTGACAGAAACTGCTACAGCATGGCGGTGATTTTTTTTAATAAACTTCCGGAAAGAATAAGAAAACTTAATAATTAAGAATTTAATAGAACTTTAAAAAATTGGCTTGTTGACAGATGTTTCTATTCAATTGATGATTATTTAAATTTAAAACAGATATAATGTATAACGAACACTTGCTTAAATTATAACTATTATTACTAACTAACTATTAAATTAACATTATTCATAAATCTAATCAATCATTTGATCGACTCTCTTAACTGCGAGATAGTATAATCTAACAGACTAATTTAATATATTGTATAACGTAATGTGCCTATTTAATAATAACAAAGCAAGACTGTATTTTTTTATAATTATGATGTGTATGACTAACGGCTACCGTCTTTGATGTAATTTTATGATGTATTTATGCATGTACTTCAAACATTTGCATGACTGTTAAGTCGAATATAGTGAGACTAAAATTATTCTACCATGTTGTTATGTAAGTACCTATATTCTGGCAAATAAATAAGTTTCATTTCATTTCATTTCATTTCATTTCCTCTGAGTTCTTCCTCTGGAGCCATGTATTGTATTCATTGTATCCCAGCTGTGGGATTATTATAGGCGGGCTATGAGGAATTTCAGCGTTTTCTCTGGATGGCAACGCACCAGTGATGCCTATGAATGATCACAGGCGGCGGTGACAACATTTTATTAGGTGGGGCACCAGCATGATTGCTGCCTAGTGAAGTAGAAAAGTTGTAAAATGAATGAAGATGGAAAATAGCAATGGAGAACTAATACTGCCTTGTGGAATACCAGCATTCAGGTCACGCCAACTCGACGAGCTCAGCGAAAAAAGTTCAATTTAAAATGAAGAAAACTCCCGACACAAACCAAAACGTCCAAACACGGCTGAACTGATTTTCTTCTTTTTTTTTAGCTAATAATACTCGATCAAGTTCGGGTTCAGGTCAAGGTTCGTTTGTGAATTACGATGCCGCAGACAGACACACAGATACACACGTAAAAAATTTAAAACCCCTATTCTTCAGTCGGGGGTTAAAAATTGTAAGCCAAGACCATTTTGAGATACTGCTATCGTATCTACGAAAGGTATTTTTTTTAACAAACACAAATACGGAGACATTCAGTACATAAATTATCCTTACTCAATGTTTTAAGCAAGAACGCACTGAGTGGCAGAGCGGTTCCAAGTTTGTTTATAAATTTAACAAAAAGAAAAGTATGTCTCGGTCTTGCCCCTTGGAACTTCATCAAAGTTTTCCTTTTAGATTTATTTCTGTTTTTGAGATACAACTTTCATTAGGAATTAGCGTGGGTATGTACTGTACGGGCGGCAAATGTTTTGTTATCCAACTGCCTTTTGCTTGATTCATGTAGTTGATGTTGAGATCCAAAAATTTAAATTGACGGCAGTTATCATCAGGCGTTATGGGTTAGAACACGTTCAGCACGGACGTTAAAATTTCGTGGCGGTATTTTTTCGCACTGGAATTTAAACTCTCGGTGTTGAAAATTATATATTTTGAGCCCAGGTACATGGACACATGGAAAAAACACACTATTGGATTTTCAACTGTCGAAAATCCAGTGCGCGTAGAAATATCGCCGCGATTTTTTGACGTCCGAGCGAACGTCATTCATCATAACATAACATAACATAGACATCATATAATATCATCATGTTAGATCAAAAGCGAATCAATGCCTCATAACCTTCAAAGTATTATTTCCGGTCCATAATACAGCTTGTAGACCTCTACATAAAAGAATGGCAGCAACTATTAACTTTACAAATCTACTTCAAAAGTATCTAAAGCCGTATTAAAATCTTAGTTTCTGCGTCAAAGCCACGTGTTCAAAGCTGCATTACAAATTTTATAATGAATACAAGTTTTCTTAGCCCCCCCCGGGTTCTGTAAAGTCGCTTTGAGCGTAGTACCACAGAAAAGATAACTCCAGAAGGTCCATACAACGCACACTTAAACACGCTTTATGTACAGCGCACTCGCGACTGGCATACGAATGCCAGCCACTACATATAGTGTATATGTGCGCATGCGCCTGTTTTCGCTCGTTATATGCAGCTGGCCTTCTGTAAGTACCTATTTATTCAGTAGAGTAGTGGTCTAGGAAACAACCGTTTACTTATTTAATTCTTTTGTACCTACACGTTAAGAAAATTGCTTCAGAGAAATCGTTGGCAAATGTTTACAGTGAAACTATTTAATGGAGGAAAAGAAAGAATTTTTGGTTGGTTTTGTTTTAGTTTTGAAAGGCCTTGCTTGTTTTTGGACTTGTTATTAGTTTAGACTGAACTGATTAATTGTAATCCTTTGTATAGAGTTTAATAATACTATTAAAGGTAACAAAAACAAACCATCATGGATGAACAAAAAAGTCGGGTGGAACTCCGCTAATACAAAACTGAGTCCCGTTTATGTGGCAATATGTATATGTGAGTGTTGCCGTTTGTACGCATAATTGCCGACTAATGTGTGAATATGTGCGTGAGGCGCCTGTACAAACAGCGAGCTGGCCGACCTAAGTGACACAGTTTTTCGTTAGCGAGAATCTGTCCGACTTTTTTTGTTCGTCCATATCCATACGTAATATATGATCATCAACAATACAATCAGAAAGATTTTGAAGGATACAGCTAATCCATTGCTTCATTTGTTAGAAAAGTTAGTTTACCTGCAAACAAAATGACGCAATGAATGTGCTTGAATTGTCGAAATGAAATGCATTGCCATTAAAATTCGACATTCGCACGGACGGAAAAATATCGCGGTGGGATTTTTTCGCGCACTGGATCTTCAACGCACTGCTCAAAGCCAAGAGTTGGAAATCCAACAGTGTGTTTTTTCGACGTGCTGAGATGCACTCTGTTGGATTCTCAACATTCGGTTCAACACCGAGGCTTGAACATCCATTGCACGAAAAAATCCCGCCGCGCTATATTAACGTCCAGCAACCTAATTGCGTAACACACTATTTATCACAATCTGAATCATTTTGAAGAATATTGCTAATCCATTGCTTCATATGTTCGAAAAATTAGTCTGCTCAACAACGTAACTAACGCAGTGAATGTTGTGGAACTGTCAGAATGAAACCGATTACTAATGATAATCTGTTTCGAAATCGCCCCGCTGGTTCACTTTATTCAATCTCTGTGTTGTTTTCCTAATCCCACCTAATTATTATTTTTGAAAGCGCTTACTCCATAGGATAATATAGGATAAATGATAAATGATTTTATTTTCTGTAAATAGGTTTGTACAAACACTATTACACGTCAATAATATTTTAAAAACTAGGTGAGATGGGCATTTCCTATCTGACTACTCTGAGAAGAAACAAACTCAGAGTTATAGAGAATAACACCACAAATCCTATCCCCTTGGCTGTTAAATGGCTTACCATGGTCTAGTAATCTCCATCTCAAGATTTGGCATTATATTTTGGGGTCAATGTAGTGAACGAGAAACCATTTTCAAACCTCAAAAGCGTTGCCTGAGAGCTATATTTGATATTAAAGTAACAGACGGTTACCTATATTTAAGCCTCTTATATTTTTAACTTTCCCATGCCTTTATATCCTTGAATTGGCAATATTTGTAATAACAAATCGATATCTATTTGCAACTTTACTTGACAAAATTAAAAGCTTACCGTTACAAAAGTTAAAAAAATATTTACAGAATTACTTGTAGATAGATGTAATTATTTCGTGCATGATTTCTTAAATGATATTTTTTGTTAAATGTTTATTATCCTCTACTATATGTAACATTTGCATGCTACATTAAGGCAGAATGTAAATGCATCCTATTATTAATGTATCAACTTATTTTTATGTACCTACGTTCTAAACAAATAAATACCTATTCTATTCTATTCTAAAAACTTCTACGAATGTAAATACGAAGGTTTTACGATCAACCAAACTTCGTAACTCTTCCTGCATACCGTGATAGGATGCTGTCTCTCTTTCTGGAACTAGAGCCAACCGTCAGCGTCTCGGCCCAACGACTATCGGATCAGGTGCGGGTCATCCAACGCAATCATACGTTGGACAATGCCGCACCTGATAGGCTGCGCTCAGAGATACTGAGCAATCTTATCGTATCGACTCCGGCACAAACAACGGTACAAGCGTCAACCATTCATGCAATCCTACCTCGGTTCAACCACGGTGTTGAAAAAGAAGATGATATGGCTGCCACAGTGGCCAGTGCAACGCCCGATTGAAGAGCGCACTGGAGGATGCGTTTCGCGAGAATAGATCCACTCCGACTAAACATAGACCCCGATTACCACGAATGTGACAGTAGCTTTACGTACCTATTTATACATAAGTTCAACATCTCACCTTATCAGCGGCGGTCGTGAATTATGACGGTGTGAATTATGTCTTGTTACATGTCGTCGTGGAGTGACAACTTCAGATAAACACGTTGGAAGCAGCGAGACATGTCGCGTTGTGACTCTTTGTAATTATGTGTGGGTAAATTGTAAATTAACGGGTTTTTGTAACAGTTTATTTTTGTTATTAAATAATAACGTAGAGCGTAAAACATAACGTAGATAAAAAGCACAAAGAGTCGATGAGGTTTTTTTGGGCTTTATAACTTGTTTTTAGTCTAATCTGATATTTTATGAATGTTTCTAAAATCTATGATTAAACTACACAATGGATTTTGATGCGGTGTTCACCGTAATTTGGAGAATTTATTTCAAAAAGCATTACTCTCTTTGTTGCAATGGGTTAGAAGTTATATTAGAGCTTCATTCTATAGTTTTCTTGGAACAGCACCCTAATTGCGTAACACATTTTCGTAAACGATTACGACTAATCTGTTTGATTTTGACGGTTCAAAAACATTCATTGCGTTCTATATATTGTTGAGCAGAATTTTTATCGAACTCAAGAAGCAATGGATTAGCAATCTGTTTCAAAACGATTCAGATTCCGATTGATTGTGTATTACGCAATTAGGGTGCTGGAAATGATTAAAATCAACTGGTCCATGTAGGTAGCACATTCTCTCTAGCTCGGAACGAATGCGTTCTATTGTTCTGGTTCAACGCCCAAGGATATGCTTGTGGCAGCAAAAGTTATGAACTATCTCTATTACCATTATCTTGAAAATATGTAATAAATTCAACAATATTATGCTTTCTGTATTTAATATTTATTCCTTGTGTTTTACTGTAGCTGTTTCGTGAGCTTGACTCAGGATGCCACAAAGAATTTGGTGACTAATATGATCACCTTTCAAATAATCGTAGGATTGACTCGAATGATAAGAGGAGATTAAAAAAAAAATCATTTTCAAATATATATTTTAAGAAACAGCATATTGTGCAAATTTAAAAAAAGTAAAAAAGTTATACCGTTGTAGAACTACTTGTTGTTACAATAAAAGATCTATTATTTCTATTACCTATTCTCGGGGCCAAAACTATCAACTAACCCTTATTTTCGGGTAACTTTTAAAGATTTTTCTCTACTTCAAACGCCGATATTTTTTTTTTTTTTTGGGTGGGAAATCATCAAATGACTTCTCCCGCTCCACCCAGAGCGGGAGAAGTCATTTGATGATTAGAGAGGGCGTGTCAGACTTTTACTGACTAAAACCCACCCGTGTTCCTTCAGTTGCCTGTGCCAGGGCCACGGTTTTCTCTGTAGAATAACCCGCGACCCTGAGGCGTTGGCCCTATCGGACCCCGTCACTTTGTGCTGACATCTCTTTGAGGCGCGCGTGGAACACAACGCGCTGTCGACCCGGGCCTGGTCCTTACCGGCGGCGAGCTACCCATTGCTCGCTGTCCGCAAGCCCGCGCCTACGGTGGCCGGGAATCTGCAGGCGACTCCCAACGCCCAGGGCGTCTCCTGCGGCGGCTAGTGGGGGCATGAGGGCGCAAGGCTCTCTCCCTCACCCGCTCCGCCTCCTCCTTCGCGAGCATTACTGCTTCGCAGAAGGAGGTGACGGCTTTCCATTCCCTCTCGCTCCGTACCATGGCCTGGACCAGGGCCGGACGCGAGAGATCGCCGCCGCCAATCGCCTCCCTGAGGACACTGCGGTGCTCCGCCCAAGCTGGGCATACCTCCACCGTATGCTCCACCGTGTCCTCCGGGCGATCCACACAATGGTGACACCCGGGCGTTTCCGCCCGCCTTATGCGAAACAGGAACCTCCCGAAACAATCGTGTCCGGTGAGGACCTGTGTCAGGCGGAAGGTGAGGACGCCGTGGCGCCTCTCCAATCACTCCTCAAAGACTTACCGCCGCTATTGTGGCGTGCCCAGCACTGGGTTGCGACAATCGCACCCTCCATGTCGCCATGAGATCCCGCCGGAGCTCTGTCCGCTGTACCGTGATTTCTCGCCGCAGCGGAGTTACACCCCGGCGTTTTGCCTCCTCGCGCCACTCCCATACGTGCGCGAGGGCTTTTGCCTCCAGATCCCATGGCGGCAATCCGGCAAGGAGGCTCGCCGCCTCGCAGGAGACCGTGCGGTATCCCCGGACCAGCCGGATGGCCATGACCCTTTGGGACGCGTTCAACCTGCGGGCCGGTCGGCGCCTCAAAGAACGCGCCCACACCGGTGCCCCGTAAAGGGACAGCAGGAGGCGTTTGGACCCCCTAGGTTGGGCAGGAGCCGCCTCAAGGCAGCCCCAGCCCGCTCCAGTCTGGTAGCCAAACGTCGGAAATGCTCCACGAAGTTCCACCGGCTGTCGAGGACGAGTCCCAGGTACTTCATCGTCGACTCGACGCCGATGTGAACCCCTCCCGCCGTTATCTGGGAACCCGACAGTGGCGCGTTCCGAGGACCATGAAAACACATGGCCTCGGACTTGTGCAGGGCCACTTCGAGTCCCAACTGCCGGATCCTCTCGACGATTGTCGCAATCCCGAGTGTCGCTTGTTCGGCCGCCTCCTGGTGCGACCTCCCCTGTGCCAGGACCAGCGTGTCGTCAGCGTAGCACACCACGCTTACGCCATTCGGGAGGTCGGCGCGCAGCACCCAGTCGTAACCGATATCCCACAGAAGCGGCCCCAGGACCGATCCCTGTGGGACACCGCACGACATCTCTCGCCGGTTCCACTCTCCCCGGTGACCGGGGTAGATGACGGCCCTGTCCGTCAAATAGGCCTCGACCACGCGACAGAGGTAGGTCGGCATCCGGTGATACCGCAATGCCTCCCTGATGCAACTCCAGGGCAGGGTGTTGAAGGCATTGGCGATGTCTAGAGACACCGCCAAGACGACCCCACCCCGGGCAACAGCATCCCCCGTCGTGAGGGCTCGCACGCGCATGATGGCGTCCACCGTAGAGCGCCCCCTGCGGAAACCAAACTGGCTCTCCGCCAAATCCGGCCCCACCTGCACCAGCCGCCCGACAAGGCGGTTTGCAATAACTCTTTCAAAGAGCTTGCCCACCTCGTCGAGCAGAACGATGGGCCGGTAAGCGGACGGAGAGTCCACAGGGCGCCCCGGCTTCTTAATGAGGACCAGTTTCCCCGTCTTCCAGCGAAGTGGGAACTGGCCCTCCTCCATGCATGCGCGTAGGAGCCCCATAAGTCGAGGCCCGAGAGCCTCCATGGCCAGAACCCAGGCTCTTCCAGTAAGCCGTCGGGTCCTGGGGCGGTATTTTTGGCACTAAGCCTATGTACCGCCACTCTCAGCTCTACCCCGGTCACCTCCGAAGCATCGTCGTCGTCGTCGGCAGTGTAGTCCGCATCCGGCACCGCAGTAGGCGGAGTCATGGGCGGGGGAGTATGCTCCCCCCGCGAAGGGAACAAAGTGCTCACCACCTCCTCCATAAGCTGGGGCCGGAGACTCTGCGTCAGTGGGGGAGCCCATGGGCGGAGTTTATCCCACACCATTTTGTAGGGGCGTCCCCACGGGTCCCTGTTCAGAGTCTCCAGCGACTCCTCGCGGGCCAGAGCCCTGGCCCGCAGGATCTCCGCTTGGAGGGCGGTCTTCGCCGCTCTGTACCCCTCGTACAGCTCCGCCTGAATGGCTTCCGTATTCGGAGGGCGAATACGTAGCCTGCGGTGCCTGGTGTACAGGTGTCGCGCAGCCACGCACGCCTTGCGCAAAGCCGTCAGCTCCGGCGACCACCAGCACACCTGGCGCCAAGCACGTCCGGGCTGGACCCGGGGCATTGCCACGTCACATATTTCGGACATGGCCTCCCGGAACCACTCCGCCTCGTCGTTGATGTCAGCAGGCCTGTCCGGTGGTGACACCCAGGCCTGCACGATCGAGGCTTCCAGGAGGAGCTCCCGGTCCAGCTGCTTCAGCGCCCACCGCGGACCACTCGGGGCCTGTCGGACCGGCGCGCTCGAGGTCTGGGCGGAGACGTCGAACCGGATGTACCGGTGGTCGGAATAGGTCTCCACCCCCTCCATGACGCGCCAGTCAATGACGTGCGGCGACAGAGCGGGGCTGGCGAACGAAATGTCCACCACTGATTCACCCCGCATACGCACACACGTTGGGACAGAACCCCGGTTTAGGACGACCAGGCCTGTCTCCAGAGCCCAGTCCTCCACCATCCTGCCCCGCGTGTCCGTGAGCCGGGAACCCCAAGCCAAGTTCTTGGCATTGAAGTCCCCGAGGACGAGCACGGGGAGGGAACGAAACCCGACGACGACGACTCTCAACTCCGCTAGGGAGTTGTGGAACTCGGCGAGAGTTCGGTTCGGAGAGAAGTACGCCCCTACCACGACTATGTCCCCGAACCGTGCTGCCACGCAACCCCGTCCCCTCTTGACGGCCTCGAGGGACAGGGTACCGGCGGCGGCCGACGAAATTAGGGCCACTGAGCCGCTCAGGTCCTCCACCCAGTCATCCTTGGGCGGGAAAAAGTACGGCTCAACGACCACGGCGATGTTAATCGACCACTGCGCCATGCTCTGGAGCAACAGATCCTGAGCAGAGGCGCAGTGGTTGATGTTCGCCTGGAGGAGGCGTAATGGGGCCATTACTGACACTCCATATCAGCCCCCTACCGAGCCTCCTGTGGAGGCCCTGCCACTATGGTTGCGGCGGCGACGACGGTGGAGGCGGCAACGGCGGCGGCAGTAGCGGCGGATGCAGCCTTGACGGCGGTGGCAGTGGGCTTACCCCTGCCCCTGCCCCTGGCTTTGGCGGGTGGAGCGCAGACCTTACTCCCAACCCGGTGATCGGCCGGCTTGCCAGCTGCCGCACATATAAAGCAGTGCGGCGCGGCATTGCACGAGCCGGCCTTGTGACCGGGCTGACCACAGCGGAAGCAGTGACCGCTGCGGTCCACCTCCGAGGCGCATTGCACTCCCACGTGGTTGCCCACTTAGCAGCGGAAGCACCTCAGAGGTCTGGGTTCCAGCAGTTTGACCTGCGCGGAGACCCAGCCCACCAGGAGCCTTCGGCCCTCCCCGGCAATTTTTTGGGCCGCCGTAACGGGGCAGCTCACCGTAATGGATTGCATCCCCGTGAAGTCAGGACGAATGGTGCCTGCCCTTACCTGCTGGGCAGAGCACCCCCCGTCCTAACAACGGCAGCCACGACCTCTTCCTCCGTCACGGAGTCGTCCAGGCCCAGTATACGCAGGTCAGCGCACTTGGTGGGCCTGGATACTCGGACCTCGTCCGCATTCAGGGACGCCCTAAGCTTTTCAGCTAGAGCGTCTGCGGTCGGGCCGCTGGCCGCACCGGGGACCTCCAGCATCCGGGCCCCAGTCGCAGTGACCCTTAACCGAAGGCCATTGGTGACGCCGATCTCCTGGAGGTTCAACGCCGTCCTCGCCTTGCCGAGCACCTAGCGGTAGGTCATGCCCTTCTTTTCCGCTTCCGGCTGTAGTGTGATAACTACAGCTGCGGACTTCGGGGCACGGAGCCTAGCCGCGACGTTTCGCTCCTTGCGCCGCTGCCGCCTCTGCCTTCTTCTGGCCGCCCTTGCTGCCTTACCCACCTTCCCCTTCTCCCCGACAATTTGCCATTCGGCGTCGGCCGGAGGAGATTTAGAAGGCGGGGGCGGCTGTCTCTCAGTCACGGCTGGGGCCTTCGCCGTCTGTGCAGTCGCCCCACCCTTCCTGGTCTGGGGCGACGCAGGTTTCGCCAGGGGCGGGCCCGCCACGGCCCCACTTTGGGTCTGCCCCGAGGATCCTGGTTTGGCCGCGGTGGCGGCATACGACGCCGCCCTTCGCTGGCCCGAGGCCGAATGGCTCGCCGCCAGCGGAGGGCGCAGGACAATGGCCTCCAGAGCGGAGAACCGACTCTGAAAGGCAGCCAGCTCATGCCGCACCAGGCTCAAAACCCGGTCCTCGGCAGACACGGGCTGGCCTTGCCCATGCTGCGCCCTTCCTATTTGCGCCTCCCATTGGCCGGCTCCTTGAACCTTTGCCAGGTCTGCTCGGAGCTCCACATTCTCTTTTCGGAGACGCTCCATGGCGGCTGTCAAGCGGGCGACCTCCGCCCGCATCTCGGACATGCCGTCCGGCGGAGGCCCGAAATGAATGGCCTCCGCTGCCTCTATAATGGAGGCCGTGGCTGCAGATATGGCCTTGTCTTTTGAGGACTGAGTCCTCTTCAAGGCCACGCCCTTTATCGTGGCAACCACGACCTCCGCAAACCTGGCCGCTTGCTCAGACTTTGAGCCGCCAGCAGCATCCCGTCCACCACCTGACGACTCCGACAGGGCCACCTTACGGCCGTCCACTTCAGTGTGGCGCCCCTCCGTGGCGAGACTCACGGCTGGCTGGGCTGGCTCGGGCGGACTGACCTCCCTGCCCTCCTGGGTGGTGAGCTCTCCGCCTCTTTTTTTCCTCCCACAACGTCAACCGATTTTTCGGGACGAGGCCATCCCGCCATCCGAGTGTGACCCCTGGCCATCACTCGGTTTGGGCCGCTTCAGGAAGAACCGTTTGTTCTTCCCAACAGCGCTCACTTTCACTACGCGCTCCGGGCTCTTACATGAGCCCTCCGCGCCAGATGCCGCGTCAGACTCTGACCGCGCATCACTCGACGAGCCTCCTCGGCTCGGAAGACATTTGTTGCCCCCCCCAGAATACGAATGGGGGCTTGACGTTCCAGATGGGAAAGTGGCGGATTCTCCGGCTGCTGCGCAGCCGGTACCGCCCTGGGGTAGTTTTTACTTCAAACGTCTGCCCCTCTATTCTACACGCCTTTCTTAATCATGCATAACAATTGTTGTTATGTAAGAACGAAGCCGCGTAGATAAACTAAATTAATTCGGTTTTGCGCACGTATGAGGCGTTTTAGAATATCTAAGGAACGTGTTAATAAATTTTAAGGAGAGATAACCCAAAAAATATTTATTAGGAATACACCACGTTGGGATTAAAGTTAGGTTGTCTTCTCACTGATTGAAACGGGCTGTATGATAGAAGCTACATACTTTCAACGCCCCGAAAAATTCAAATTTCTAACTTTTTGATTGCAAAAACTTAGAAATTGAAACTTAGAAAACTTGCAATATGCAGGTGCAGTGCTAGGGCGTATGTTGTGTTCATGGGTTATCCTAAATAACTCGGAATTAACAGCTAACTCAGGGTTGGTCAAATAATTAATCTTGCGCCAGCATGAGTTAGAAGTAAACCTAGGGTTAAACTTTTAAACATTTAACCCAGCGAAGATATAAGTACACAATTTGAATTGTATATTGTTCGACGTTGTAGTAAGTGAAAATTCGGTACTATTTCAGCAGGCAATATGTTCATGGGCTCCTAAACAAATACGTTTTCGTTAATTCATTAACAAAATAGAAACCACATACAATACGTTTTAGATGGAATGGCATGTATTTTAAACATGAGATCTGCTTACCGCAATACAGGCTGGAATTTTACTGAAGGAACTCGTACAAAAATGCTGTAAGGGTATATTACAGGTTACCGGACGCTTTAAAAGATTTACCTTTGACAGTTTGACCATGTTTGAAAAAAAAAGATAACGCATGGTTAAAAGAAAAATGCTTTTACGATCTTAATGAATACCTGTCAGATCGCGGAGAAGGAAGCTGAAATATTGGTTTAGTCATTAAAATAATTGATTAATTCTAAAATGTTACTAACTCGACACTTTGACATTATAAAAGTTTTGACTTCAATAATTACAATTTACAATTATTTATTCAATTCTCTATCTGAAATTAATAAACCTAATGCATGAGCACGTATTTACTGTTGCTGCCATTCTGTTCTGTTTTTAGAATATTTTTTTTATTTTTTTTTTTAGAATAAAACATTTGCACATCATAAGTTATGGTTTTAAGATCACGCAAATCCATGTAAACCTACATTATGGCAATTAAATTAATTTGAATTTGAACGTTAATTACATAACTGTAAGTTTACAAACTTTTGTATTTATTCGTATAATCCGACTAAACGCGAAAGTAAGCCTTCTTGATTGAACCCACCGCAGCCAACCAGAAAAAAAGTTCAGTTCAGCATAGGTGATCATAATATAGAACATATTGTAAGAAGTAAACATGCTTTGTAGTTAAATTCAATTTGCTTGTTTAAGAGCACGTGTGGCATTTTAATCTTTATACGCGTTCCTTGTCAGCTCCACGCTTTGCTACGTTTTGGCGGCGCAGCTGCGGTTTGCCTAGATGTGCGCTGTATTTATAATTACAGCTTCAGTCTGCAGTAATAAGATATTTTCAAACTCATTAACAAATGCTGAAGGTAGGAATGTATATTTACTAATAAATTAATGATATTTCTGTGACTGTAGTATTAAAATCCAAACAATTATTGTAAATACGAAAGTAAGTTTGTTTGTTTGTTAGCTTTTCACGCCTAAGCCACTGAACCGATCATCATGAAATTTTGCATATACGTGGTCAGGGGTAAGACGGAAAAGGACATAGGGTACCTTTTACCCAGAAAAAATGTACTGTTTCCGAGGGAAAGAAGAATAACTTTCGACTGTCACATTGTTTTAGGACGCTAGATGACGTTATCGTGTCTTTTGAATCATAATTGAATTATATTATTAGAAACTTTAGTTGTGAGTTAAGACTTAATTTTTTAAATATAAGTTATATATACTTTTTTACACTGATGTTTGATTTGATGGTTTTTTTTTGTTGGGTTTTCTGACCGCAGTTCTTGTAGTCATTTGATTTGATAAATGATTTTATTACAGTAAGTAGGTTTGTACAAACACTTTTACACGTCAAACATATTTTAAAAACTAGATGAGGTGGTCGTTTCTTATCGGACTACTCTGAGAAAAAAGGCCGAAACAAACTCAGTCTCATTTATAGTCCAGGCATAATCTTGGTCTCAAAACGGTAAAGGAAAACATCGTGAGGAAACCCGCATGTCCTCTAACCAAAAATTAGAAGACATGTGACATCTACCAGTCCGCACTGAGCCCGCGTGGTGGATTACGGCTCACTCCCTCTCATAGAGAGGAGGCCTGTGTCCCAGCAGTGGGAACGTTATAGACTGATTATGTAATTTTGGTCAGATCATGTGAAGACCATGTAGATTGGTGTCTGAAATGGTCTTTTGAGGAAAGAACCACATGGATAGAGACATGATTCTATATTTATTTTTATTTTTATATCTGTTTTGTATATTCTATATTTTTTTCGTAATATTTCTATAATTTTTCTTAAGTACACTGTACCGGTACAGTGTCTTAATAATTGTTTGCTGCAATGGTCGTCGGCTATCGCTGGCAACCAGCGCTGGGGCTCTGTCTTGCATAGGGTCGCAGCATTATGCTGAGCGATAGCCGTTTTGCGTGTATGTGACGCATGCGTCCCTCAACCTTTTTTTTTTTTTGAGTTTTGTTCTTTTTTGCGTCAGGTTTACCGCAAATAAACGTTTTTTCTTTCTTTCTTTAGTGTAAACTTCACAGACGTGATTAAAATCGATACCTGATTACGATTAATAAAATAAAATAGAGTTTCTTACCTCATACTTTATGTAACGACTCTACCAGCGGTTGTTGATCCCAAAAAAAAAAAAAAAACAATATTTTTAAAATTTATAATTCTAACGTTTTTAGAAATCGTTACCCATTACGTCTGCGATGCTTGGCTAGCTAGTTTAATTCTACCTTGTATAACAATAAGTTATTTAAATGTGACATTTTCAGTAACAAACAAATAAAATAAAAATATAGTGTATAGTATTTTTATTGGCTCATCGTTTAATCATTGTCGGTTAGTAGGTAAACATGGTGGAATAAGCAGCGGGGTAATTGTGTAACACGCCATCAGTACTCGTAGCAGTCGCTTTCATTTTGACGGTTCAACGACATTCATTGCGTTATTTACGTTATCGCGCAGATTTTATTTCAAGCATATGAAGCAACAGTTCCGCAATTAGGTTTCTGAACTGATGGTTTTTTTTTTTTTTTTTTTTTTCAATACAAAGGATTGTAGTACACGTTTAAAATACCAAAAAAATAAGTACTATTTCTTCAAACGTCCACACGTTGACGTTGACGTTGTCGCTAGGAGAGCAGCAGTGCTCACGTGGGTGAGCACAGCTCTCCTAGGTTAGGTTAGGCAAGGTTTTGGTAAACTGTGTTAAGGAGAAGCAGTCCGGTCCCCTAAGGTACAATGACGTTACCTAGTGCTTCTGATGTTATTGTTACAATTTCGAAGAATTGGGTTAGACAATTCAAAGTTTGAGACTGTTTTTCCTTTACTTGTGCTGTGAGACCTTGCTTCTTCCAAATTTCATGCGAGTATCAAAATATGTGGCACTTAGAAGCTTCTAATTATGATATATTTTTTCGCCCCAAGGGACCGTAGACCGTAGAGGGTTGCGTATTTGATATTAATTTCAACTTGATACCCCCACGCGTTCTTAAGAAAAAGGGTCGTGACAGACTGACAGACAGACGGACAGCAACGTAATCTTATAAGGGTAGAGATTTTTTCCTTTTGAGGTACGGAAACCTAAAAAACAACAGTTCCATAAATTTTCATAGTGCACTTTTGTATGGAACAGCAGTTTGTTTTTTTTCATATTTCAGAGCTGGCCCTGTATTAAAAGTACTACCATTTGGTTGTACACACACACACACACACATACATTCCTACATAAACTCAAGCCTTGTTCCCATGGGTGTAGGCAGAAACTACAGAACAATCAAATCAAAATATTTTATTTCACATAAACCTTCAAGGGCACTTATGAAACCTCAGAAGCTAGAGCCTCCAATCAAAATGGTTGAGTTGAATGAATGATGTAACCAATATAATATTGTAACCATAAGTTGATTTGAAAGAGTATCCGATGAGTTTCTTGCCCTTTCTTCTCCATAGGTACCTACTACGCTTTGGAATGGGCAACTAGCTTCAGTTTTCTGACTAACCTACCTTGACAATTCAAAAGTGCCTGTAATTGGTTTATTTGAAATAAATTATTTGAGTTTGTGGAACGCCACCTGCTCCTCCATCCTTACAGACTTCTTTTGCCTCGTTTAGGTTCATACATCAGAAGGCCTATTCTTGTACTTAAAAACGTAAAATTTCAAGTCGCTATTTCATATCGACGACAATCAATGTCGAAAACTTGTTATAAATGTATTTATATCGTGTCTATGTTTAACAGACTGAGACAGAGTTTAGAAAACAAATTTTCTTAAAAATAAGGGAATTGCCCATCGGTGGATCTTTTCTCGGCTCTTTTCTATGTCCTTGCTGTGCTGTGATAAATGTTGCCGTTTTTCACTTTTCAATGTCTTCGTCTGAGGACTCACTACTAACCGTTTCCGATTTTTGTATATCTCATTGGCAGCGTTCATGATCTTCCATCGTGTCCATGTGTTTATTTGTTATATCCAAAAGTATAAAGGGCACTCACAAAAAACTCTCGGTTGCAGCACTTTTGAACTTAACAATGGTTTTGCGACACTGAGACTGACCATTTTTTTTGTCGCTTGACCGACTACCCAGCACGGATCTTGTAAGTTTGTTGCTACAGAATACAAATTTTTGGAAACATGATTTCATTTTATAAAGAAAAAAAGACTGTTTTTGTTCGGTCACTAAATGTTTTGAACTTAAAAAACTCTCGCCCGCCATAGATCACACGAAAAGGTGCGACAAAGAAAATATAAAAAAGAGGGTCGGGTGTTCGGCGTGTAGTTGTTTTTAGGGTAAGTGGCTAGTCGAGGCAATAAGTGTTATGGGAAACAGTTTTTGTACGAATTCTAAATTTATAACATTCCCTCTGCTAGAATAAATAACAACAAAATATAAATATCTAGCTTGATGGCACTTAATAAGACCGCCAAACTTCGATAACTCTAGTCAACTCTAGTCATAGACGCACGCCGATTGCGAGTACTACATACCTGATTTTTCTGAAGAACATCACCAATAAGGACAATAATAATTATAATTCTGTAATATTGTCCCTCGTTTGGCCTAAAACACTGTTTAAGGCACGTAAGACCATTAACGTGAATAATAAATCTTGATCCAAGCGTCTTACTGATGATTTGTGACGCCGAATACCTCAGTCACTTCAACAGATGTGCAATAAAACCTGGTTCAGATACGCCGATTGTAAAAAAAAAATTGGGAACGTTGTGTCTGCCCCACGGTTCGCCGGAAACACTTTGTGCTGGTTGGATCGAAGGACTAGAAAATAGCGATTTGGTAATTAAGAAAATAGAAAGCTTTTGATGTCTTAAATGGTAGTAAAGATAGAATAAAAATAGTTAGTATACTCTTTATAGCAAACCAAATAAAAGCAAAACGAGTAAAAAGGAGGACGGATCATATGGATTTGAAAGTTAGAAGTAGTCAATACTTTCATATAAAACGGAGCAAAGGTCATCACTATCTAATACGTTGGTAAAAATTCTGTCGTATAATAAAGGTTTCACAAGACTTCATTCAAAAATTGGAAACAAATATAAAATTTTGAGATAATAATAGTTATTCCTGTTTTCAGTATTTCATAATTAAGTATTACGACGATGCATCAATGTTTCCATGCCGCTACAGCCTCTGCCTTGGTCCCCTCCCATCCGAAACGTGAACATAATATAATGAGGGAGTGGAGCTTCAGAGAGCAAAGTTTGGAGCGGACTCAAAAGTGCTCCCAGTAATTTTTCCTGCTTGATTTAAAACGATCGCATTGTAACAGAATTTTGGTCGTCCATTCTTGTTCGCAATTGTGTTTTGTAGTTGCTTTATGTGTTTTTGGTCTTCTGGAAAAACATGAGAAAAGCGTTTGAAGGACGCGGCAGAAATAATTGAATATTTTCAAATGGTTTTTGTAAACCTAAAAACCACAATAAACTTTAATAGTACGCAAACATAATAAAGCTTCATCTTACAATTTTGTTTGTCTAAGTGTAGCTTATCTTGGCAAGCATACAGAAGATTTAGTGACGTTTGTAAGAAGAGAATATTTCGTTACAATTTCGTTCTTGTAATTCATCATGGAACGACAAATAAAATGAAAACTACGGCAGACTACTGAAAGAATTTTATGTTATAATTATTGTGGTTCAGCCTACTTGATACCTAAAAATGAATGCCGATAAAATCGTAGCTTTAAAACTTAATTTATTTTAAACTTAATCCCAACATTTCCTTCTAAACTACTCGATCAAATATAAATACATCAAAAGTTTCCTAGCAATATGGCGTGCAGACCTTAGAAATGCATGAAATGAAACATGTATGAAAAGTATTGCACAAAGGAATCGCCTTAATGCGTGAAGCACCAGCCGCAGCGTTGCCGTATAATATTCTACTAAGACGCTACTTCGAGGAAATTGCCGAGCTAAGTGAGGATTTTGAAGTAAAACGGAAAAATATTGATGTTTTAAAAGAAATTGGTCCTTGTAGGATAGGTCCTTGTGGACATTATCTGGATATAGCACCTCTATTAAACCAAATCTTCTCTTGTGACGCTTGAGAGGAGTAAGTGATAGTGATGTTCCGTCATAACATTATGCCATTCAGTCGGATAACGATTATTTCGTACAATCGGAATAGGATGTGTCCCAACGTCAAACGATTATATCGATTATATCTGTTCTGAAAGTGTAAAGCAAACCCTGTTCAGGTTAAATAGAACAGAATATATATATTTGGATGATAACACAACATACGTATTTCACAACTTTTTCATAAAAGTGATATACAATTAGAAGTTCTTGTTTAAGTTTTCAAATAACCAAATCGAAGCACTCAATTTGTATGTGGCACAAAAATTTGCATTCCAGGGTATCAAAATCAGAATCAGAATGGTTTATTTGTAAACATAGGTCAAATTACAACAGAGTCTGAGTTACAGATAGGTAGATCTTCTAAGTTTTGCACAAAGGCGTACAAATATATTGAATTATGTATAAATGACATTTCAAATTCTTACTATTCACCATACATTTAACTTATAAAATATCATTAAGTGGTAGAATTACGTAAACTTTCACATCAGTAAGAAAGTCAATATTAAAAGGCATAAAAATTAAAAAATACAATCAATTAAAATAAATGACAAATAGATTAATTTAAGTGTCATATTAATGTTAATGTCGAACAATATTCAAGATCCTCAAAATAGGTGAGGTGTTGTACAATTTTCAGAGGCAGTTATTATAGAATCGTCGTCTAGGACTATCTAGACGACGATTCTATAATTACTGCCTCTGAAAATTGTACAACACCTCACCTATTTTTTAGTGAGTAATAGCATTTATTTATCAAAATTCTTATTAGTTCTTTTTTGAAATTGTCCAGATTTAGCGTTTTTATTTTTTCTGGTAGTTTGTTAAATATTTTTTTGGCCATACAGAAGGTACTTTTATTCATAAGTGCCGTTTTGCCATGAGTCACTTCGAGTTCTGACTTATTTTTATCGCGTAAAATAAATTTTTCATCGCATACTTTTTGAACAGATAGAACTGATCATTGGTGGAGCATTTTTCGGCCAAGCGTCCACTGATCCGGAAGATCGAAACAGTTAGAAACCGAAGAATTCCGATCTCTTTTCTTTTATCTACGAACTAGGAGTAGACTGAATACAGTTGCTATTTAATGTTAACATACACCGAACTTGGTAATTATCTTCTGGCAGTAAGTCGGAACGACCGATGTCTTCAATTGCCTTGTCGTGCCTTTTAATCTAACTAGCGTCGCCACTAGGAATGGTTCGCGCAGACAGAATGTTTAATTGTTCACATTTATGTGCGAGGTACATACTCGTAAACTGAAAAAAAAAAATGTAACTTACGTATACTACTTATGATTGGAAAGGAGCAGCTTCCCTGTCAAGAGTATTCTCTTTAAGCGCTGATAGAGGGATCACTAATTCATTAAGTGAATTATTGTGTGGTGATTATTTCATTGCGCTATTTCTACTCAGAGGTATAGGCATAGGATCATCGCGTAACGAAGAAACGTAATGCGGGGTTCCATGCGACTTTTCATTACGAATAAAAGAATGTGAGAGAGATATAGTTTTCATGGTTTTAGAGGGTGCCGAAGTCAAAGTCAAATAGTGAGGTAAAAATTAAAATCCTAGATGGCGGCTTCGTTTTTTTTGACATGTGTGTCGTTTTCATGCTTTTCGAGGATGCTGAAGCCGATAGTGACGTCAAAAAAATAAACAAAAATGGTCGCCTCGTAAAAGTTTTTTTATCTTTGAAGTTTCTCATGATATTTCTTCAACTCAAAAGAGTTGAAGAAATATCGTGAGGAACTTCGTTCCAGCACTTGTAGCATGGCGGGGTTTTCTCGGCGGAAGAATAGACAAAATTACAGGTTTCTGTGGTGGTCACCCTATGTTTTTTTTTATATGACGCCTTTACAATTGAATCCGACATCCTATTTACCAAAAAAAAAACATTTAATTTCATTATGGTTATGGCATCACGATGCTACGCAGAAATCAAAATTGAAAACTGATTGAGGATTGATTGCTTATTTATGAGTAGCATTTTGCCTAACAAAGATGTCAGTCCGATCTATATCGACCATCCACTATCACCATTCTAGTTCCAAAAGGCTTTAGAAATGAAGATAATTATTCAGCTTGAAATATAGACGCCGAGTCTATATTTCTAGCTGAGTATTTCTCTTCGTTCCAACCAACACGTTCAACCACTGTTAGCACAGACCACAGTCGGTCTGCTAAGCTAACAATGAATCATATCTGTCCGCACCTTTAAAAGCAATGCCGCACACACGTTAATCAGAATCACACCTCTCACGCTTGCAACCTCACAAATACAGCCGGGTATGGGCAACAATATTGACGCTCGATATGTTTGGCAACGTTGCACGACATTGCATGCGTTGCCAGATGACACCTAATATACAACGTGGGTACGACAATACATCGGATGCATTATGAAACCACTGAGAATACTAATGCTTAACATTTTTTTTAACTATGAATCCTAATCCCGATATTAAAGAGAAATTTTTGCTAACAAACTTAATACTCGTAGCAGTGATTGGCCGACTGTGGGTTTTGCCAATCTTTGACTTGATTTAGTGACTAAACTATTGATTATATTTTGTTTAATTTTGTATGTGTACTGGGAACGATTTGATGGGAATGTTACCATTTAATAAATATCGTTTTTACAGGTTGTCCCGTAAGTCGACGTCTAGCCGGAGTCGGGTGGGAGCGGAATAGGAGTTAAAAGACCGCCATAGGCAGAAGATTTTCACTTTTTTTTTATATGCCCGTATTTTTTAACATAGCAACGATTATTTAAATATTTTTCTATTTACTATTATCACCTACCTATTATGACTTGACCTATCATCACCCGATTCCGGCTTGACTTCGACTTACGGGCCATCCTATGTAAACACATATAATTAGGTATTGTGTTTTTAATTTATTTCTTACTAGCTATTCGTGCCCGGCGTTGCCCGGGGCGAATTTCATTCAAAAAACCATACAAATTTCCGACTATCCCGAAGGGTTAAAAAAAAAAAACTTTCATACAAACCTTGTTTCGACAATTACAAACACAGCAAAAAAGTATTAGCCAAATAGGTGCAGCCGCTTTGAAATTATGATACCTTTTTGGGCAAATTCATCACGTCGACACTGGCTGTCGCTGAAGAGCAGTACTGGGCCTCTGTGTCGCATAGGGTCGTAGCATTATGCTGAGCGACGGACGTTACGCGTGACTTGCCTGTGCCTTGATTATGCCCTGGCGGCTGAGAGTATATATGTCATGCTCACTCAAATGTCTCACTGGTGGTGGCGCGTGTGCTGGATCATTGAGTTCCCTTTAAAATGGTTGAGCTGAATGGTGCTGATCCATGCGTCATGTTCGTGAACGGGCGCCGCCGTCTCGTATGGACTGGTTATCTCTTAGCTGCCACGGCTTATTTAAATTTCTTTATTGTTTTTAATTTCGGATGCCTATGATGTGCACGTCTTTCTATATCGTTCTCACATGTACAGCATGTAACAAAAACCCTGTCCGATCCTGAAGGTTATTATTTGGTATCGTACTGCGTACACGAATACGTGATCATTTAACGGACACGAGATAATTATTTTTACCCAATGAAAATAATTAATTTAAAAAATTAAAAATAGTCATACCAAAGGCAACACTGATCGCTCGACAGGGTTCACCTACCGTTTCGTGTCAAAGAAGCCGCCTGAGCGCGGCGGTGCTTTGTCGCATGCCGCCAAACAAACTTAGGACTAAAGAAACCTACGTTTTGCCTACGCGTAGGTATCAGCTGATATTTTATTGTAGGCATAGACGCATAGTGACCCCGATTTTTGACCTTCTGTTTATCAAGAAACAATTATTATTGAGTTAATGTGATGTGCTTTTGGCAATGTAGGTACCGACTATAGGTATCAGTTTATTATAACATTTACTTGTTGCATACCTCTGAGATTGTGTTCCATATGTCTATCTCGAACATTAGTACACATCTTATTATCGACACCTTTTTATTTAATTTGCACGTACTCTTCGCAGCGCACTTGTGTACGATTTGAGTGAGTCGAAAGCTTCCACAATCTGAGCTCTTACTTCGATTTCCGAATCACACTCACACACAAATAAAAATTAACATATTCAAATAGTACTGATACGACATTGTTCGCGATACGATAGCGGCACGTGATACGTACATACATCCGATCGCAAGCTATCTCCACGTGAGACTGGCGACAAACAAGTAAAGCCAGTAGGCAACCAGTCGGATACATCAAAGGGTCTAGGACTCGTTATGAGTACCTACAGCGCGGCTAGTGCACGGCGATGTCCTTTGAAATGAAATAAGCATAAAATAAAAGATTTCGCCGGCCGGTGGAGTGTTGTCAACTTATGAAAATTTACCATATTTAGTGTTACATTTCGTATGGTAACTAAAAATATAAAAATCAATAACTTTTGGTTTTTATGAGTTACATTTTTTTTGTATTTTTTCTAATACGTATGTTAAACCAGGAATACGCCTTTTTTGGATCGGACAGGGTTTTTGTTACATATTGTATAATTTCAACATGGCCAATCTAACTAATTGTATGTAACTATTTATTATTTATTTTAAAAAAACTGTCCTTGGAGTTTCCTGCTCGTTCTTTTCCATAGTTGTGGGTACCTATGGAGAAGAACGGGCAAGAAACTCCACGCACTATACGCTTTGTAATGGGCAACTAGCTTCATCTTTCTGACCGACCGACCCCTTGAGAATTCAAAAGTGCCTGTAATTGTTTTGTTTGAAATAAATGCTTTGAGCTCGAGTTTGAGAAAAAAAAATGAGTTTTCATATTTACTGTGCTTGTCAGAATAGAATATAATACTGTTTAGTATGTACACCATACCAATTACATACAAATGTATAAATTTTACATCGGGTGACTCAAGGGGTGGTCTTATCGCTAGAAGCGATGTTTTAAAGACTACCATTGTACCATTGAAGTACGTTTGCGACATCGACACCTAGCTCAGGACTTTTCTATGGAAATCAGGATTTTCGGCAGGAGGTTAAATTTTTCCTGTGGCAACCCTACTGCCATTCAGCCCCGTAACCACTGTTTTGGATAATATTTATACAGGTTGCCTGAAACATCGACGAGCAACTTTGCGTTGAAATTATTCGTCGGTTATCAAAAAAATATTGACTCTTCTATGAAAAGTTATTTTTTTGAGAACCAATGATTTTCTACATTAAGGGTCTAGAAACATGTGCTGAATTTATGGTTTAAGTTTGCTGGTCGACTTGACTTCTCCCGTTCTGGGCGGAGCGGGAGCGCGTGTCAGACTTTCACTGACTACGAGTAAAACCCACCCGTGTGCCTTTAGTTGCCTGTGACAGGGGCCACGGTATCTCTTTCGAACAACCGCGACCCTGACAGCTGATCGATGCCCTACCACCCTGTATATACCATGGTTTTTGGCATTAGCTATCTAGTTTGTGCTGATATGAGAGAAATACAATAATAAAGATGTAATATTTCGCAATAAACGTTGCTAACTTACCTGGCTTAAAGCTACTAAATCACTTGCTAACATTGTGGCAAGCGCCTCTGTTACCCTGCCACGCCAAGGTAAGTTCCAACAAATTTAATTGGTCCTCTATTTTACAAACAACCGTTTGAATCGAAACCAATTATCGTTTTCGCGTTCGAATATCGAAAGTTTGTAGCAGGTGCGCGTAACGTCTCGGTTTGAGGAAGAGGAGGTAGCGGGCAGCAGGTACCTCAGACGGTACCTTTTGTACCTATAAAAGTGGGTTAACGTAGCTGTAATATGGGAAAGCCTGAGAAGTGATGTTGTGTTCTTTTCTTTGATATCCAATAACGAGATCATCAGTTTGTTTATATAAATGTATCATAGGTGCACGAGTAGGCACGTAAGCTCAACTCTTATTGCTTTTGGTATAGGCAGAAAGTATTGTCTACTGTTCGTCCAGTTTCATACAAGTGCACTGGTTGCGAGAACAACCCACTCAAATTTGTTCATGCCATTTTAACGTTCTCCCGTCTGCCATATTCAGATTTTGCCAATTTGAACTTTGGCCATCCTGCCCCGGCTTATATTAATAATTTAATTTTTGGATTGTTTTTAATTTATTTTATGCTGCACTCTGTACGCTCTTAACGTGTACGGTTTTTGTACATCGTTCTCACCTATAGGGTCAACATTAATTATGTAACTAATATATTTGTAACAACAATATTATTTAAAAGAGTGTCCATGAGTTTCTAACCTACTACGGTTTGGAATGGGCAACTAGCTTCATATTTCTGACTGACCGACTCCTTGACAATTCAAAAGTGCCTGTAAATGGTTTAATTAAAATAAATGCTTTGAGTTTGAGTTTGAGTCTGTATCCCGCCTACGACGCATAAAGCCGAAATGTTGTTAGTCCCCGCTATTAGTGCATAAATTATACCACATTTATAGCCGTTGGTGTCGGCATATAAATCACGATTGGCCAGGCTGGTCGAGTCATTAGTGGGCGGCCGCGGTACCAAGTCGGATTGAATTGTGACCGTGTTTAGCGTCTACACTAGCTATCCGCCTACCCGGCTTCAGTCAGTAGTTGTTGATAATACTCGTCTCGAGGTGCGTGTAGTTTGTATTGTTTTAATTGGGTGGCCGCGATATGTTTATGTAGGTACGCAGGAAAATCATTGCATTATTGTATCTCCTTCTCCCTTATTCCATTCAAAGGTTTTCTTTAAAAGATCGCTTGTAGCGATAAGTCCATCCATCGTGTCACCACTTGTAAAATGTCTACATTTATTGCTATTCTTTTTATGGTGTACATAATAAAGCGTATTCTATTCTATTCTATTTTATTGCAAGGTAAAGGGATCTACTTTTATAGGTACAGAGAAGGAACAAGCTTTAATTGCTAAGAATGCTCACTACGTGTTATCCTTCCAAGTACCAATAAGTATAGAGGGCCTAGACAAGTGGCAATTACTTTCAAAGCGTTTCGTATTTCTTCAACGACGTATAACAGGATTGACAATAGCTTTTCAGTAAGCTCAATCCTTTTTTTTACTTTTTCTTCGTCATTATCATTGACAGAATGTCACTTTGTCCTATCCTCAGCACGCGCAGCTTGTCCACAATAGAAACGGGTTTTGTCGATGGAAGAATAGACTGTCTATTCTATCCGTCATTTTGTCTATTCTTTCATCGACAAACCTCGTTTATTTGGTGGTCATTCTACGCGTGCTGGTCAGATTGTTTTGCTTGCAATCAAAAGTAAAATGTGTTAATTTTTGTCTTCTTAACGTGTCGACACGTTTTTATCAGCGAATACATATTTTATGATACCAAACAGAGAAGTAGCAGTAGTATATGTATCGTTCGGGAGGTAGTAGTAGGTACAGCTGACTGCCAAGGTGGATGAAAGCTTAGTCCTGAAAGACTCAATTCAATTAATCCTGTCCAAAACAGACTCGGCCATACTTTAAAACGAGAAAGGGCGGATTAAGACAGGGACAGCATGATAGCACGTCGTTGACAATACAAACTCAATAACTCAATGGTGTCCGGATAAGCCGCTTACTGCATGGACCGGGATCTGTAGCGCGCAGTGAGACAAAACGGTGCAGTTCCATTCATAGCGTTTTTATTTTGTATTTTTTTGGAGGTTTAAAACGCTTGACAGGACACGTTTGTCGTGTTAAATTACGCTTTTGTGGGCAAGGGTTTTAGTCTGATAGTTATTGACTGCCGAGAGGGGACGCCTTAGGAGGACACTTAGTGACCTTATTGGTGATGTTCTTCAGAATGGTCAGGTGCGTAGTAAATCGCAATCGGCGTGCGTGTATGACCTGATGTGTGAACGTAAACGAGTCAAAAGGAGTATGTAAGGATCGTAGCAGGTTGCGTTCTGTTTTCTGCCATGGGAAGAAGACGTGAGTTTATATGTAGTTGTTGACTGAAATTAGGATCAAAGTTTGACAATAAATAATCAAAGTCCAATAGGCACTCCAACTTTATTTATACCACCAAAATTACTTATACCACCAGATGATATCATATCATAAAGTTCTGTCCGTTTCTGAATTTACCTGGCTGTCTCTCTGAATACAAAAACCAAAACAGGTTCTTCTTATAGTAATTATGTAGGGTGACTGGTAATTAGTGACAACACATGATTGTACTCATCATAACAATCAACTTTCCCAAAGAAACAATACCTACATGAACATGTGACCGGTCGGGGTCAAGCGCCTCACAGCTGATTGCGCGCGCGCATTTCTTACGGTCGATAAATGAAATAACGAGAAAAATGCATGGTAAAAGTGGATTGATTAGTTGTGTTTGTAAATAGGGGTAAGTCCTTAATAAAATCACAGCTAATGGTGTATTATTCTTGTTAGGTACTTACTCAGTGTTCTATAGGGGTGATTGGGGTAATGCGCTAAGTAATTAAAAAAAAAAAATCCTTTGGGAAAGTTGTTTGTTATGATGAATACAATAATGTGTTTAAGTATCGATCACTAATTACCAGTCACCCTATATATATTACCAGTCACCCTATATATATTACCAGTCACCATATCGATATGAAAAAGTCGGGCCACAAGCATACAAAGCTTGTCATGTTGCTGTACTAGCCTCATCGAGGATAAGGATGACAATAATGTCAATTGCATACACTCCTTCAACCAGTTCTCTAACGCCACTCGATCGCAGCCCTACTCCACCTGTCATCAAACAAAGTTACAACCAAATAAAACCTAATCAAAACCCGAAACAATTGATTAAATCGTTATCTGATATATCTACAAGTTTCTCAACAAAGTTCTCCAGTATTGGGTCAATGTACCGACACATTTGCTCTAACTACGTCAAATTACGAGCAAAGGGTTCCGTTGCGCGCTTCGATCTAATTGCGACTTCGTGACTGCTCCTACCCTCTTCCATTAGCACCTTGTACTACGGAACCCTGTTGTGGAATAATATTTCAATGTTCGCCGACAGCACGGACACTTTTGATCCGAATGTCCGTGTTACACACGATAGTTGAGAAGCAATGGATCAAACATGAGTTATACGGATAAAATTCTCATCGTATCTTGATATCATCACGTTGGAATCGTTAAAAGTCTAGACACAGGGCGATTCAATTTCTTATTGACGTTGATTTCTATATATAAATGGCATTTGAAATGTTGTGACTTGTTCGATCAAGTTTAATAAGAATCATGTTCAGATTATTTGACTTTTGAGCTGATATCGAATTTTTCGGAATATGTATCTCAATCGAATGTTTATTGTTTTTTTTTAAATTGTTTGAGAGTGTGTAATTGAATACTATTCTGTGAAATAGAACCAATAAATAAATAAAAACTTCACCAGCAGCCTAGCAATAATATGATAATTCTATTTTACGTGGGACACTCAGAATGTTTTGCGAAAATATAAATAAATGTTCTATAGGTAAATATTTCTTATTAACATTTTCAAAGTACTCTCCACTAGCCTCTACACGTATACAAAGTTCCATGCGTCTGAGCCAGTTTCGAAACACTTTGTCCGCCGTAGACACCTCGTTTACAGCCTGCTCGAACGCTGACAGCGCATCTTCCGGAGACGAAAATTCTATCCCTTTGAGCAGATTTTTTTTTTGAGAATAAAAGAAGTCACACGGTGCTAGGTCAGGGCTGCATGGAGGGTAACCCAGGAGTTTGAACGGCGTTCTGTCCAGGAAGTCCCTCGTTTTGAACGCGGTGTGCGAAGGTGCGTTGTCGTGGTGGAGCAGTAGCCAGCGGAGCCCTGTGTTTGGTCGCTTGTTGCTCACAACAGAGAAAA
Source organism: Dasypolia templi (assembly GCA_963555695.1). NCBI lineage: Eukaryota > Metazoa > Arthropoda > Insecta > Lepidoptera > Noctuidae > Dasypolia > Dasypolia templi. The sequence continues at coordinate 4,944,614 of OY743147.1, forward strand.
CTTCTGCCAAGCATTTGGTAGTATACCATTTCGCGTTGATGCTTCTATATGTCCGTAAAGGAATTGACATCAAGTAGCCAGTCAAATTGAAAAAGCTCGCGATCAAAATCTTTCCCCCGCTTCTAGATCGCTTCACTTTGGTAGGCGATGATTCGTTTTGAAACACCCAAACCAAACAAATAAATCCACGTCACCTGTAATGATGTCGTAAACACGCCGAGACGAGCGTGCTTCAAATTTGTTTATCATGTCACGGCACCATTCCACACGGGCCTGCTTCTGAGCATCGGCGAGGTTGTGCGGCACCCAGCGTGAAACTATCATCTTCACGCGAAGATGCACATGTAGAATTTCGTGAAAACTTTCCGTTCCAACCTGCAATAAGTGCTGAATCTCTTGATACGTAACTCGCCTATTGTCTTGGATTTAAATTTTCACTGCTAGCACGTTTTTATCCGTAACAGCCGTCAAAGGGCGACCACTTCTTTCATCATCCCCCAATGTTAGTCGACGTCGTCGCTTGAATTCACGGTTGCCTTAGAAGAAGCCTTCATCCATGAATATTTACAAATAATCATATTTTCACAATAGACTATAACTGCCCAGACTCTCATACATTTTTTTTTCTCAATACTTTCTGAGTGTCGTGGTACTTAATTATTGCTGGAAAAGTCCTTGAAAAAAAGTGTCTTGGCAAAAGTTTCTTTGCGTGTAGGTTTAATAATTGGAGCTTCAAATGTCAAGACTTCCAATGGCCACCTCGGCTTTACGAAACCAACCTTCGGAAATCCTTGAAAGTACAAAAACAAGGTAACTTGTCACTGAGTTAGTGATTGAGAGGATTAACAAGATGAACAGTCCTGTAACCTGGCTAATGTCCCAATGGATTCGGACTTCGGCCCAGTAAAAATATTATGTCCGCTTACTTCGCACCTTGAGGATATCCTTGCTGAACTTAATAGATCGGTCGTTATAATAATTTATTACTATTTTGTTGATGTACCTACAGTTTTCTGTATTATGTGGTTACCTTTCATCTTTTAAGGCATATCTTGAGGTGTGTACGAGAGTAAACAGCTAGTGCTGGCGTCTGAATGATTATCAACAATTTTGCATTGCTATCATGCAGTTGCAAATGCTACCTGTTTAGGTAAACTGTGCATAATCAACCTAGAATGTTCCCACTGCTGGGACAAAGGCCTCATCTCTCCAAGTAAATTGTGCGCTATGTAGCAATTATAGAGCTCCCTATAATTGCTACAAATACATTTAAAATCTAAATTCGTCTTGCCTGGAATACTACAAGGTAAAATATCCTGAAGTTAGACATCATTACATTTTTCTTCACATCAACCTAAGCAGTCGAGATTTAGACGACACTTCCACAATTACATTCAGTCAAGTTTTAAACAGTCGCTCATAGCAGAGATAAACTAATGTAACTTTCTCCGCACAAATTTTAAAAAGAAAAAAGTGTCTGCCTGGTAGGATGAGAAGCATATAGCTATACATTGTAAGGGCTTTACCACACCGGGATTTTCAGATAGATCAACTATGTTATATTAGATATTAGATAATTCGAGCACTGCGCGTCGAATCCAAACAATCTGCCTAGCCATTTAACAACTAAGAAAGAGAGAAAGAAAAAAAAAAGAAAAATAGAACAACTAGGTCATATTAATCCTTGGTTGGGATCTTCTTCCAGTCTAACCGGCCTATCTGACCTCGACAGACCAGTTACTAGGTAACACGACACCCCTTGGTAAGACTGATTGTCGGCTTTTTTGGCCTCTAACTACCCGTAAAACGATTTATGATTCTATTTACACGGCACTAAAACCTTTAATTTTGCCATGTTAGATCTTGTATGTAAATTGGCAACATTACTAAAATGGCTTGCTCTCCGATGATGTCCGTTGCCCAGCCACGCGTTTTCATAATTCCAGAGATGCGTACGCCCGATAAACGCTACTCCAGTCTGTTCTGAACTTAACCCCCCCCCTCCCCCCTCCCCGGAAGCCGACGCTCCCCGACAAATTCACTTTTCCTGTCGTAGAACGGAAACGAATCCAGAGCACCTTTATACCGTAATAATATTGTATTAAAGAGCCCTTAAGGACAGAAATCTTTTGTAGAATTTCCGCTTCGTGTGTGGGGCACTGATTTTTCAAATTTTTTTTTTTTGGTGGTTTGTGGTATGTGTGTATGGTGCGGTAAAGTAAAATAAGTCCATAACCGGCTATAATTATAACAACTTGCGGCGTACCCTGGGCAGTCAACTACTACCGCCTGGCTAACTGGCTATATTTTGCCACGAATTTAACCGATACCTTTTTGTAGTGTGATTATTAAAATCAAGTATATTTTGTAATTGAACCTGCGGTTTAATTGCGTCACATAACACACGTACAGGAATGGCTTTAATTTTGACAGTTTAACAACATTAATTGCGTTTTATACGTTTTAAAGATGTCTGTCTCAAAAACTATTTCGAAAATGAAGCAATGGATTAGCAATATTCTTCAAAATGATCCAGAGTGTGATTAATAGCGAGTTACGCAATCAGGGTGCTGTTTTTATAATACAAAATTATATTCCCTGCTTTTATTATAGTTTCTATGAGTTAATTTAAACTGCCCTAGCTGGAAAGGTAGAGGGTGTACCCAATTATGTTGTAAAGAGTAAACTTTATTATTAGTAACAGATGCGATGTCTACCTAAGGTGGGTAAGCTTATAATATCGAGCAGAGGGTTAAGGGTTTAAGATACTATCTAACAAGCTACCCTTATGTATAAAAAGTTACATTCATTCAATGCATTCAAAAATCAATTTGCCGAATATTTAATTACAAATGTAATTCTGAGGAGCTTGTGTTGGATCATTTAGCTCCCTTCAAAATGGTTGAGCTGAATGGTGCTGATCTATGCGTCATGTTCGTAAACAGGCGCCGTCAGTTGGGACTGGTCATCTCTTAGCTGCCACGGCTTTTTTTCTGGATTGTGTTTTTCTTGTTTCTACTTGCTGTACTGGACGCTTTTAACGTGCACCTACGTCTTTTTTACACCGTCCTCACTTATAGTCATAAGTTCAACATCAATGATGTAACTAATATTTTTATGACAATCTATTTCAAATGAGTGTCCATGGAGTTTCTGAACCGTTCTTCTTCATAGGCCTCTTAGGAATGGGCTACTAGCTTTAGCTTCATACTTCTGACTGACCGACTCCTTGACAATTCAAAAGTGCCTGTGAATGGTGCATTTGAAATAAATGGTTTGAGTTTGAGTTCAATAAAACCCTACCTAAAAACAAAATGGCCTGGATGGGTGTATCAATATTGTGATACACCCATCCAGGACATTTTGTTTCGTCACAGACGTCACAGTAGAACGTTATATGTGTAACTTAGTTTAAGAGTTGTTCTCATGTAAGTGACTTTGTGGCTTTGAAAAAACAGAAGTATCTTTAAACCTTAAGATGATGAACGATAATGTACACGGAGTGGTTAAAAGTTACTGCTAGTAAGTTTTTAGAACAAGTTCATAATACAGAATGTTCAGTTTATGCCGCCGTTACAATATAAGCCAGCCTTCAAGGTGTTAGCGCAGGGGCTGACTTTACTGGCGCAGCTATTTATGTGATTAATTTAACATAAACTCATGTCTTCTTCACCATAGAAACCAGTTATGTCGACGAAAGAATAGACAAAATGACAGTTGAATGTACTAAATCTTTCATTTTGCTTATTCTATCCGTCAATATGTCTATTCTTCTGTCTATATATCCCGGTCATGTTACGCGTTAACATCATGTTTGACATGTATGTCATCAATACATGCGGAGATATGTTTGAGATTGTCCTCTCTAAAACTTGACTGTACTCAAGCAGAAATACATATTAAAAACGTAAGCAGAACTTGTTACCTTAATGAAAGCCTCCAGGCATATTTTATTTTTTTATTTTTTTATAAATGGCATCTCGCAGGTCAACCTATGAGGTTGTCGTCTGCTTAGACGGACTTGCCTGTGGTTGCCCTAATAAATTAAGGCCTCCAGCCAGGACTTAAACTTATGTACTAACTTAAAAACTAAGCGACAACGCTAAGGGCACCCCCTTCGGGGTACGAACCTCGGCTTAGGGCGTCGCTGGGAGAGGGCAGCAAGGGACTAGCTGGATCAGGATTTAAGTGATTTAGGGACGAATTTAAAGCTACAGGCTCAGCGGCGCGGGCTGGCTCGAGCAAGGGTCGGGAGGGGCGTGGATTTGGGCGTCGCGGCGGGCCTCGGCGGTGAGGACGGTAGGACGGCGATCGGGTTTTGGGCTTATGTAGTGTGCTGGTGGCCTTACTACTCTCCTGGAGGAAGGTAGTGGCGTCGTCGGGGGCGATTAAAGTATGCCTTGGTCGGCGAATACTGCTAATGCGGGAGGGAGTGTAGCGGGCGGCCGCTGAGATCAAGGGGTTGGAGTGTTTTATGCCACAGTCAAAGAAGCGCTTCGATAAGCGTTTTATGAACTGGTTTATGGTAGGCATTTTAAGATCGGCCTCCAGGCATAAAGGGCGTGCCCACTTACATATGAAATGCGGCATTATTTTAATATAGCTCTAATTAGAAGTCACAAATGATAACGTAGGACCTTCGATTTCAAATAAATGAACAGTTAATTATAATAACAATATCAAGCTTGTGATGACAGGTCATATTGCATCACAAACAACCGATCACAAGTATAAAATTAACTAACAAATTGTCAAGCGCCCGTCATTAGCTCCCCGTTCTTGTCCCAGGATCCATGTTACGTGAGTAACATATCTACTTCTTTCATTTTGTCACAATCAAATGATCAATCGTCACGTTATCATTCATTCAATAAATTGTCAAGCGCCCGTAAACTGTGATAATGGGTTGACTGAGTTATCAACACTCAAAAGCCAATCGATTTCACTTGACTTGCGTTTAATTTTGAAGACTTTTTGGTCGATTGGCACGTATATACTCGCCCAGAATCGGGCGATTCAACTCTTCTAAATACATTTAAAAATCTCGATTCACCCGTTTTGGGCTAGCAAATTCGTTCGGATCGACTGATCAGCCATTTTGAAACGTCAATAATTTTCGTGTTATAAACTTACAAACTAGTTAGCAATAGGCAACAAAAAATCCAAGAAAAGCCAAGCAAGACTCCACAAAACCATTCCACTATAACGTCAATTTTCCATGGAGTCGATGTAAAAATTCATAGGAACGGTAAAGTGAAGGCATAGGTACTTGAACAAATTCATTTTTCTTGTTATGCTCGCGCCTCGAGCGAGTGGCCCGGTAATCGAATCCTGTGCGTTGGTTCGCCGTAGCCTGTTCCGCGCTTTTCTTATCAGCTATAGCTGATGTTTGTAGGAGAAATCGACAGTTTGTTTAGAGACGTTGAAATTTTCTGGAGACTTGCTGTTTGATTCGTCTCATCTTCTTCTTAAAGGATGGCTTAGCTCAGAATAAAGTAAAATATGGCTCCCTTTTTTGTAATAAGGACGTTTGTGGATGTTTGGTGGTCCTGCAAAAGTCAGTTTTTTTTTATAATTGCCTCCACCCGCGACTTTGTCCGAGTGAAATTTCTTTTCCCCCGGCCCACCCTGTTGCATCGCATCGCCTCCGCTATTACTTCATTTTCGCTCAGTATTTTTTCTGACTTTTTTGATTGTGTCTGGCTCCTAAAAGTCCCAGTGTGATTTTTAAAGGAACCTATAGCCTTTTTCAAGAATTGAGCTATCAAATGCTATCAGTAAACTTCTCCCATTCTATTTTCTATTCTATTTTACATCTAGTTGCGTGTTAAACATCTTAGCTGGTTACGAACAAGATCTGAGTATAAACTTTAAGTATTTCCGTAGTCATTGGTCACGCATATCGCGTGTCATTAAATTGCGTTTCCTTTTTGAATAATGCAAAGTATTGAGTCTCTTCGCTCAGATATTGATTCACTTCAAATAGCTAAATCAATCTCTTGCGACATAGACGATGTAAAAAACTATGTATTAACAAGTAACTGCACCCTCAATCTCTTGTCTCAGAATATCCATAGCGTTAATTGTAACATGCCTAATCTGACCACTCTTTTACAAAGATCAGAAATATGCTGGGACATATTAGTCCTCTCAGAGTGTTGGCTTTCTTCAGCTCGTATCATACCTAGGCTCCATAACTATAAATATGCAGCAACGACTTCTCATAGAACCCAAAATGAAGGAGTAGTATCTACTATGACAATAATCTAACTGTCGGAGAACCAGAGATTAGGGATGCCAACTGTCTTCTGCTTAAAATAAATTCCGAAACTTGATGGAGTCGGCATGAGATAAACGAAATAAAACAAATGTTTTTACTGTAAAGTTACGAAAATATATCACGGCAAAATGACGTAGGGTGTCTATTTGCTAAGCAATCAATTTCACTTACGCGTGAAGCGCACCATCTGTGGTCAGACCCGCTACCACCCTGCTGACTGGCCAATTGTTTGTAGCTCACGTCGACACCATAGAATAAGATACAAACTTCTGGCAAGTGAGAAGTTGACAACAGCAACCACAAACCATGTCAACCACATCTGCGTTTTTATGTTTCCGTAACTCAAAAGGAAAAAACGGAACCCGTATAGGATCACTTCGTTATCCGTCTGTCTATCCGTATATCTGTCTGTCTGTCTGTCAGTCTGTCAAGAACCTTTTTCTCAGGAACGCGTGGAGGTGTCAGGGTTGAAATAAATATCAAAAGTTTCTACGTCAACGCAATAAAACATGGCGATTTATGCGACATATTTTGATACTCGCAAATAAATCAAAACGTATAAGGTAGAATCAAGAAATTTGTAATTAAGCAAGGTCTCACAGCAGAACTAAAGAAAAAAGTCCGTTAATTTATAGTTTTATAACTTTTTTTGTAATTACAAACTTACATTTGTAGTTGGAGAATTGACTGTGACGTCTATCTATGTATGGGAGAACATGTTTTCCAACTAAAATGTTAAGTTTGTTCTTGGGATAAATTCATCCAACTACGGAACCTTTCATTGTGTGTGTTTCGACACGCACTTGGCCGGTTTTCAAGGCTGGTTTTACCAATGAAACTGTACGTGGCTTAGAAGTGTTGATTGCGTTCAGTTTCATTGGTGAAATCGGCTCTAAAATACAAACAAAGCAAGTTATTAGGACTATTAAAATTACAACATGGTATTTGATAAGCGTTTGAAGTGTAAGTATACAATTTGATTAAATTGAAAGGCTTTTGAAGCCTTATCGAACGCAGGCAACCATAGCACAGAGATTATATTACAGTTCAACGAGAAACTAAGAGTTTATTTCCAATTCTTCTCCACAGGAAACAGCAAAAATTTTAACTGTGGATCTAACTCTTAACGTTACATAAGTGACCTTGTTGGTTTAAAGTAATAAAAAATGTAGAATTTTATAAAATATTATGTAAGCGTCTACGTTCTTCAACTACTTAATTAAAAAAAAGAAAAACATTAATTCACTAACAGGCAACTCAATGGTCTAGAGGCATAAAATTTTGCACAAAAGTTCCTTTTACAATGTAGATGAAGTCTTGAAAATTCATCCCCTAGAGCGATTTAATAGGGGATGAAAGCTGGTATCGAAGTTCGACATTTTACCAATGGAAATTCGGGCGCACGGTTTGAAATCTATATCTACGAGTATCAATTTCTAATAATAAAGCGGAAGAGTTTGTATGTTTGAACGCGCTTGTCTATGGAACTACCACTCGGTTTGAAAAAATATTTTTGTATTTGTAATATAAAAACGTTTATTTACTCTTAATAGACGTAATGTACTTAATACTAACATTATAATGAAAGTAGTGCACAAACACGGAGCTAACTTTGTGACTGGTGCCTGAAATAGGTTTATTTAAAAACCTGTATTACAGGTCACCAGGGCCCTCCCGCTGCTAGAAGCATGTAATTTGAACCAAAATAACACTGCAGTATACTTAGCTAAGGTTGAAATAGAAAACAAAATACCTAAAGCGCGAAAACAAAAAATACATAAACTACAAAAGGTATGTTGAAATACTTGAGTGTGTGTGTAACTAGTGAAAGTGAATAAAAGAGGATTGGAGTGTATGTGAGAGGTTGTTTGAGTGAGTGTGATGCGACTAAGGTTGATGGTTTATAGAAGCAGCAGAGGGGGTGAATAATAAGTAGAGAAAGTCTATCTGAGAGGGATCAACAAATTCTCGGTCCCCTGATAGTCCAGAGTTGACAAATAGTTAGTGACAGAAATTTTACATTTGTGTTTAGTTTGAGGATATATATTCAGTTTCTTATTTAGCTTGTTATAAAGATACGGTCCGAGAAAGAAGAAGAAATTACACTCGACGCTCGACTCTCGCCGTGGACGGACGTGTCTGTGCGCTCTCCCGCTGCCGGCCCAGTGTTGTGTTTCGTGTTTATACTCGTCGCTATCACATGACGTCATCGTAGTCGCCCCGACTACTCCGATTTAAATTCAAATCAAGAAATTGATTTGATTTTAATAAAACAAAAAGTGCCTTTTTCAAGGCAAATCTCTTTTCTTTAACAGACGTTCGTGAGTAGCTTCACTAGGCCCCTTCTGGGTAAAACCACAGTTTCGTGGTCCTCGGTTGAAACCTTACGGTGCCAACGAAGCCGAGTGGGGTGTTGTCCCAATCACACCTGCCGAACCCTTTCAGGGAGAGGCAGTCAATTGGACGGGTCCCAGATAACCGGCCTTGGGGGGTCTCCTAGTCGGCTCTGGTGACAGTTTTCCTTTGGGTGTGTCTACACCCTTCGCGCTAGACTGGTCAGGGCCCCGTTCGCACAATAAGACTGGCGACGGGTTTACAAGCTTAGGGCTCACCAATAGGTACACACCTCCCTGTCTGCACCCGACAGGGAGGGAACTCATCCCCGGGCCAATCCACCCGGGGAGATAGGTATAGGGTTAGTAGGCTAAGTGGAAACTTAATTTCAAAAATTCCTTCCTCAATTTAGCCCCCCTCTCCCGACCATGGAGGACGCCATCATTTTGGCGTTCCTCAAAGAATTTTATATCTATATGAATTATCTAATTATATATATCCTAAGAACAAACTTAACATTTTAGTTGGAAAACATGTTCTCCCATACATCGATAGACGTCACGGTCAATTCTCCAACTACAAATGTAAGTTTGTAATTACAAAAAAAAAGTTATAAAACTATAAATTAACGACTTTCGGACTTTTTCCTTTAGTTGTGCTGTGAGACCTTGCTTCATTCCAAATTTCATGATTCTACCTTATACGTTTTGATTTATTTGCGAGTATCAAAATATGTCGCATAAATCGCCATATTTTATTGCGTTGACGTAGAAACTTTTGATATTTATTTCAACCCTGACACCTCCACGCGTTCCTGAGAAAAAGGTTCTTGACAGACTGACAGACAGACAGAAAGATATACGGATAGACAGACGGACAACGAAGTGATCCTATAAGGGTTCCGTTTTTTCCTTTTGAGTAACGGAAACATAAAAACGCAGATGTGGTTGACATGGTTTGTGGTTGCTGTTGTCAACTTCTCACTTGCCAGAAGTTTGTATCTTATTCTATTGTGTCGACGTGAGCTACAAACAATTGGCCAGTCAGCAGGGTGGTAGCGGGTCTGACCATAGATGGTGCGCTTCAGGCGTAAGTGAAATTGATTGCTTAGCAAATAGACACCCTACGTCAATTTGCCGTGATATATTTTCGTAACTTTACAGTAAAAACATTTGTTTTATTTCGTTTATCTCATGCCGACTCCATTGTCATTATAATGTAAGTTAATTATGTAAGTGTGATGGCCTGTTGTCGCCTATCAACGCCTGTTCACATGAACCAGTTAATTTGGTTTCCAGTAAAATTGTTAGTTGAATTAATTCCGGGTAACAGATAATTGTTCAGCCGGAATTTATGAAGTAATGAGTTAGTTAAATGTTTTGCGTCGTTTTTGCTTTTGCCTGGAGAGTAAGGTATAGGTGGACAATTACTGCCATTTCCTGAACCGGGTAAGTGGACGTAAATTTTAAATTTATTAATTAAGCAGAGGTTGGCTCCACACGTTTGCCACTTGAAACAAACAACAAACCTATACAAACGCTTGGAAAATTAGGTGATCCAAATAGCAATATCCACGCCCTTGCGTGTGTGCTTGTCTTGGAAGAAGCAAGTTTTTATTATAAAAAGAAGCTAAATGAAAAGAGGGAAAATAACAGTAAATGGAAAATTCGGCAAAGAAGATGGATGATAAAAATCATAGAAAACGTACAAGGTATGTTTTACCCTAAGGTATTAATCGATTTTCTACAATATGATGGATTAATTATTGTAAAATTTTATGTTTAATAAGTTCGTGTTCAGTTACAATATTTCAATGGGCTGTTCATTTTATTTGTGCATGAGTCAATTCAATTCAGTGTATTCATTAACTATAACTGTAATGTTTGAAATAATTCTACATTATAAAAAAATACACTTACTCTTAATACACTTAACACATTAGTCATTAAAAAATTAACAACATATCTCACATCATCATAAACAATAATACTATTATATGTCAACTCAATAAAATTATTAAAATGTAAGCCAAATAAAATAGTTCAAAGAAAAGTCAAATAAATAAATAAAAGTAATTATATTACATTTGACATTTAATAATAAAAAATTATGATTCCATAAATTGGACCATAACATGCATGATACGTCCCTACGTACACTGAGAAATGTTCTATAGGTAAATATCTTTTTAATAATAATATACAAAGTTTCATGCGTCTGAACCAGTTTTCGAAACATTTTTTCCAGTCCGCCGTAGACATCTTGTTAACAGCCTGCTCGAACGCTGACAGCGCATCTTCCGGCGACGAAAATTGCATCCCTTTGAGCTGATTTTTTTCGGGAATAAAAAGAAGTCATATGGTGCTAGGTTAGGGCTGTAAGGAGGGTACAAGTCGGAGGCAATGGTGTTTCATGGTCCCCGGCGGGCGCCGCCGACTGGATCATACATAGTGGTCGGGGGGGTTCGAACCGCTGTCGAGTCAACCACTGGTAGATTGGTGCTCGACAGCCGGTGGGATTTCGGACCCTACTTTTGGCGACTGGCGACCTAGTTGATGGGCAAGGCTGGGGCGCTGTCAACGCTGCTTCCAAATCTGGGGGGTCCGAGCGCCGCTTGTAGGCGGTTCTACGTGGGGATCGTGCGATCGATGGCCCTTAACGGGGCCCCGATCTGGGCGGCTGACCTGACGGCCGCTAGCATCTCTGTGCTGCGAAAGCCACAGAGAGCAATAGCCGTCAGAGTCATAAGAGGGTATCGCACGATCTCCTACAAGGCGGCTTGTACACTGGCCGGATCCCCGCCCTGGGACCTATAAGCGAAGGCTCGCGGGCATTAACAGGGAACCGGACGCCCGGTGTCACCACTGCGTCGATTGCCGGGAGGATACGGTGTGGCATACGCTGGCAGAGTGTGCCGCTTGGGACGAGCCGCGCCGTGCCCTCATCTCTGAGGTAGGACCTGTAACTGCCGACGACGGTAGTAAGTTCGATGGTCGGCAGCGTCGAGTCCTAGGACGCGGTGGTTTCCTTCTGCGAAACAGTAATCTCACAGAAGGAGGCTGCGGAAATGGAAAGAGAGATGTCGACCACTCTCCCGATCCGCAGCTTCCAGCCACCCTAAATGGGTCCAGGGACGGCGGACTCGGGGACGTCCACCGCCCCCCATACATCAGGACCCGAGGTGGCAGCGCGTAGTATTCCACGCGCGCTCCTCTTAGACGTTACGGAGGGAGTCAAACACCTCACTCCCCCCAACACGAGGAGGCCCGCAGAGGCGGGCCGGCACCAGTCGGGGTTGTGGAAGAATCGTATGTTCCCACGACCTCGACGTAGGTGTGAGATGGAACAACGGGGTGGTTTTTAGTCAGTAAGAGTCTGATAGACCCTTACTGACTAAGCTCTGCCTCCGCCCTGGGGCAGGCGGAGGACATCCATGAGGATTTTCCACCCCGGAACAAAAATAATAAAAAAGGGCTGTAAGGAGGGTGACCCATGATTTTAACCGGCGTGCAGTCCAGGAAGTCCCTCGCTTTGAGCGCGGTGTGCGAAGGCGCGTTGTCGTGGTGGAGCAGTATCCCGCGGAGCCGCAGTGTTTGGTCGCTTGTTGCACACAACAGAGGAAACTTCTGCCAAGCATTTGGTAGTGTAGCATTCAGCGTTGATGCATCTTTAGTTCCGTAAAGGAATTGACATAGCCAGTCAAATTGAATAGCTTGCGATCAAAACCTTCCCCCCGCTTCTAGATCGCTTCACTTTGGTAGGCGTTGAATCGTTTGGAAACATTTAAACCGTCGACTGGTGCTTTTTTCTGGATCGTATTGATAAATCCAAGACCTGTAATGGTGTCGTAAACACGCCGAGACGAGCCTGCTTCAAATTTGTTTATCATATCACGGCACCATGTCACCCAGGCCTGCTTCTAAACATCGGTGAGGTTGTGCGGCACCCATCGTGAAACTATCCACCTCACGCACAGATGCACGTGTAGAATTTCAAAGTTAAAGTCAAAGCATTTATTTCAAATAGGCCCATAAAAAGGCACCTTTGAACGTCAAAATTTACATTAAAAATAGAACTGATTCTAGGCGCCACTTCCAAAAAGTAGTTTCGTATGGAGAAGAAGTGGCAAGTAACTCCACCGTTACTCTTTGAAAATGTTTGACGATATTTTGTATACATTAATTATATTTCTATATGTGAAGACGATGCACCAAGAATAAAAATACTATGCCACAATTGGTAAAAATAATTAAAAATAAAGCAAAGGCATATAAATTAATCACGTGATAGGTACATTGTGCTCATATATTTACAAACAATTGTAAAATATATGATTTTCCTAAAATATTAACTAGGAATAAGTCAGTGTGTGAGTAAAGCAAAAATAACAAATTATACAATACAATAAGCAAATAGTATGATTTTGTCTAGCCTCTAGATTGTCCTATGGAGCAGGACCAGCATGTTTCCAAGCATTCTTATCTAGAACGTAATCTTCTAACTTGTAATATGCTTGTTTACAAAGTGTTTTTTTAACATGAGTTTTAAATTTTCTTTAATTTAATTGCAATATTTCACAAGGTATTTTGTTGTAGTATTTAACACAGTACCCCATGAAAGATGTATGTACTTTAGATAGTCTGAAAAATGGTTGATCTATTTTATTTTTATTTCTAGTGTTAATATTATGTCTATCACTTATTTTATTAAATAGATGCAGATTTTTTCTAACATACATAATATTTTCATAAATGAACTGGCAAGGTACAGTCATTATATTAATCTTCTTAAATAGTTCCCTAAGAGATTCGCGGCGACGTAGATTGTAAATGGCTCTGACAGCTGTCTTTTGCAAAACAAAAATGGATTCAATGTCAGCAGCCCGACCCCACAGTAAAATGCCGTATGACATAATAGAATAGAAAACTTTTATTTCGGACAGGAGTCCATAGGGTTAGTAACAATTTAACTTAACTTAGCTTACAGTGGAAGTAGCTAAAATAAACCAAACGCGCGGTTTCTACGTCTGTTAACTGTTTTATCTTTCTAACAGCATACGCTGCCGAGCTGAGTCGCCCCGCGAGGGACGTTATATGTGGTCCCCATTGTAACTTCTCGTCTAGCGTGATTCCTAGGAAAACCATCTGATTACTAAATTCCAGTTTTTCTCCTTTAAATATGATGTCACATTCGCTACTTCTAACATTAGGTAATTTAAATCGAATGCATTTGGTATTTTTCTCATTTAGTACCAAATTATTTACCGTAAACCAATCTTGGTCCTGAAGAATACAGTTATTCACGTCGTCAAGATTTTGTGACCTTCGGTCTATTTTAAAGATCAATGAAGTGTCATCTGCAATTAACACCATCTTCGGTTGATTTTGAAGTAACTGGGGTAAATCATTAATGTAAACTAAAAAGAGGAATGGACCCAATATCGAACCTTGAGGAACGCCCATTCTTGATGGCTTCCCGATCGAACCTGCAGTATGTGCTAAATCTCTTGATACGTAACTCACCTATTGTCTTCATTAAATTTGTACTGCTAGCACGTTTTCTTCCGTAACAGCCGTCAAAGCGCGAGCACTTCTTTCTTCATCCCCCAAAGCTAATTGACCACGCTTGAATTCGTTATACCAACGATACACTGTTGCCTTAGAAAGGCCTTCATCCATGACTGCCATTTGAATTATATCGTACGATTCGTCCGGTTTCAGGCGACACTTGAAATAGTAAAAAATAAATGAAATTGGATCGTACCTATTTTTACCGAGAAATACAATAATTTCAGTCGACTTTAAATACACAGCTACTTAAGTTGACAGGAGAAAAACGCGAATGCAAATGTGTGTATCAAGCTTTATGAGTGTAGTGGTAACATGTTTAATATTTGCACTGCTTGATATTGTGAACTGTGCTTTACAGTGTTAAAGTGAGGACATTATTAATTTCTCCAGTATTTCCTCATCTGTCTCATGTTGATGTATGTAGTTCTTATGATTAGTCAGGAGTACTAGAACGTAGAGGTTGGGTACTGTAAGGATGTTTAAATCCAAGTGTAGGCGATAGGTCTCTCTTTGTGAAGTACGGACAAAAGTACGTAGCTCCTAAACTAGTAGTTTAAGAAGAAGTAGTAGCGAGTAGCTATAAGATAATCTTTCTAAATATTGATTATATTATGAACTAAGTATATAGCGTGTAACATATTATGTGTATGAACATCTGGGCAGTTTGATAACTTCTGCCGTATAACCTATGCTGATTTTGAATTATTGGTAAGGTCCATCGTCCACGACATTACTCAAAAGTAAAGTGCTACAAACTTACATCACCAAAGAGTATCCAGAACGTCACAGCATTCGTATTTCAATTGCGGCCCGTCCACATTTGTGATTGTTAGCGTGATGCGCCTTGTCTGACGTCTGGCTGGTATTGGTGATTTGAGTTTTGAACTGGTTACTTTTGAGACGTTGGTTAGATTTGAGAAGCGTCGTGGACGATCAACCTAAAATGTTCATAGAAAACCTTACCAAAATACCTAGACATTAAGGCTGTAACAAATATGCCATGATAAATGGGGTCCAAAGGTAAGCGTAGTATAAAGCCGGCGTGCTATTATGTTCAGTAGACGGAGAATAAAGCTACGCCCAAGTTATTATGACCAAGTTATTTATTGCCAAGAAAATGTACTCGCTACAGTTGGTATGAACGATTTCAAAATGGTTGGGTATAATGTAACGTATGGGTTTTTGTTGGTCACTTTCGTTAGGTCAGCGGCAAAAATGGGGCTTTTGGGCGAAAAGTCTTTGATATTTTTTTTTTTCATGCTTATTTGAATTTTTTAATGTGTTGTTTTAATTGCTTTTTTTGGCTAGAGCAGTCAATCTCGTGATAACTTTTCGAACCTTAAATTCCTCTAGTCTATTATAGACAGCGATATAAAAATCTTCGTGTCGATGGCACGATACTTGTTCAGATACTGTTGGCCCAAAACTTTGCCACTTCTACAGCGTCCAGCGCAGAGGTCGCTTTGGCTCCATGTTTCTGAGCACAGAGGGCAATAAAGGAGGTGGAGCATAGTTTGTGACTTAGCTCCACATCCACACCCTGCTGCCGTTCCGTCCGAGTAGCCCCACGCTGATTGCTTCTATATCTTTGATCATTCTATCCTGATATTGCCTGAACAGACAGTTTTAATTATTGCACTAATCAGCTCATTGCTCTACATCTTTACGTCACAATGTCCTCTAAGTATTTTGTGCCTTGCCACAGACAGTGCTGTCTATTACCTACGGATTCAACGACTATTTACAGCTGACCAATCAAAGGGAAAATGAAAAGCCTTTAGTACTTTATGCGTTTGTTATCTCGTTTACTTTTACAATGCACACGTCAATTAGTTGAACGGACGTTTCGATAGTTCGTCCATAACATGTAACCAGAACTTTACGCCTGTTTCCCAGAAGAGTTGGGCAGGTGGTATCTATAGTACACCCACTTTCTGATCTGAAATGTTTTCAGCCATGTCATCAATTCGTCTTTGAACATAATTATTACTCAAAGGAATTTTTCGGATAATATCTGCGGCCGGCTTATGAAGCACAGTAGTTATTACTTCCTTTGTTGCTGGCAAAATTAACTCTTCTCCGATGTTGTGTGGTATGCCTGTTTGACCAATTAACAAAGAGATATTGTACGAAGCTCGAAGTCCGTTGTCATTTTGTTGAAGCCGCCGAAAATAGTTTTGCTACACTTGGCTGAGATGCTTCTCTAGGTCTTGAAAATAGGCTACATTCTTGTCTTTCTAGTCTGGATACATTTTATTTAAATGATCTTGCAGTCTTGAAGGCTTCATTTCTTCATTTGAAAATGTTTTAGACATTGAAGGCGCAAAGGCGACGATGGGCTTGTGGGATTTTCAATGAATCCGAATTTAATATTCGGAAAAGTATTGCCGTCTCTTCTTTTTTTACTTCCGATATTGTTTTGTTTTAAGAAATACGTAAATAAGTGTTTAACTTGATTATCTATTACGCGCGATACCGCAAATGAAAATAAAATAAATATTACGTTGGCTATATAGGATTGCGTAAGCAGCACGCACAGACAGGAATAATAAAAACATGCATAAACTCGTTTATCTCATTCGACGCTCAATCGTACTCAACAAGTATTCTATGAATCAGCCGATTTGTGTGCACAAATCGGGTTTGATACACAAAACATGATTGGCCGCGGTCTATTATCTACAAAAATTACCTATCTAGGAATACTTATAACTATAAATCCGAAATATGTCTGCACCCTTTTTATTTGTTGTCTACTTTCATATCGAAACTGAGCGACCGATTGACATGATTTATATCTTATTTATTCAATAAAGCAGGATATATATATGAACTACGCGGAGAGAAATATCGAACCGAGTTTGAGCAATATCTTAATAGTTGATGTTCACAAGTTGTACTCGAGATTCGAGAGCTCAGTCGGTGTCTAAGAGTCCTTCTAGTAGATGAAAATACAATTCGGCCCACAAGCCTCTACACAGCGCCCCGATTTTATTACTGGGTCTCTCACCGCCCCACTTTAGGCCTACAGCGCTCATACTGGGGCGTTATCGCCCACTTTGGGAAAGGTTGGCCTAGACTTTTACCAACTATGCTAGGGTCAGCATTCAGTCTAACCGTATTTTACATGGAGCGACTGCTTATCTGACCTGCACAGCCCAGTTACTGGGTAATACTTTATAATGTTTTTTTTTTTAATTTAAAAAAAATACGGATATCATGATCTTTGTAATACAATTCCAATAATACGTTAATACAACATTAACATAAAATCACGCCTGTAATCCCAGAAGGGTTAGGCAGAGGTGTACCTATAATACACCCATGTTTCGCCAGTTATGCTTAAGTCCCATGTAATAGGTAGCGAGCCTATTGCCATCAACCGGGCACAAATAAAGACTCCGGGCTCCTACTGAGAATTTATAGATAGAAAAAACCCAATAACACTTTGCCCGATCAGGGAATCGAACCCAGGAACTCATCAATATTATTACAGAAAATAGATTACAAAAATTAAGATTAAAAGGAAATTAAAAATAAAAAGCTATGTGAAAATAAAAAAATCCGATTGAATTAAGGACCTCCAAAGCAGGGACGAGATCTTATCAGCCGTAGTATTCAAGATTTCGTTGCGGCTGCCACGCATTCTGCAGATCAGGGACACTGTTGCAAATTATGGCATGAAAGCCATCAGTGCGAAATAGCGCGAACATGCCCAATGTACTCGTACTGCAGAATACCCCTACACTAAACCTCTTGGTAAGTCTCTTTTGTTTTTGCTTTCATATTATTTTATAATTTTATTCATAACATATTTTTAAGCTCATTTATACAGTGCCATAGTTGTTTGGTCTAAAAAGGCTCTGGAAAATACCGCAAAGCTGCATCAGACATAAACGTTTATACGCCACTTGTAAATGTAAAAAGCTTTAATAAAGGCAAAACAGTTGAGACAGAATGAATTATGATCGCGTGATAACGACTCTTCAGCCATTCAGTTCAGCTTCGTTAATGCGCCATGCATTAGGATGAATATACTGTTCAGACTTATAATGCAGTAGGCTGTTTAAAGATTACAGGCTCATAATTCTTAATTAATTCTTTTCAAATGAACCCAAACTCGGGAGACCTAGCTCTGTTCGTCTATTAGTTCCCGTAGCAGTCTTCAAAGTACACCTTTAGGACACTCCATCAAGTCCGGAGGTAAGGTCTCATCATATCTAATAAAACAAGCCCAAACTCGGCACACCTAGCTCTGCTCGTCTATTAGTTCCAGTAGCAGTTGTCAATGTACACCTTCAGGTCACTCCATTAAGTCTGGAGATAAGGTCTCATCATAACTAACAAAACAAGCCCAAACTCGGCACACCTAGCTCTGCTCGTCTATTAGTTCCAGTAGCAGTTGCCAAAGTACACCTTCAGGACACTCCATCTAGTCCGGAGGTAAGGTCTCATCATAACTAACTAAACAAGTCCAAACTCGCAACACCTATTTATGCTCGTCTATTAGTTCCAGTAGCAGTCGTCAAGGATCACCTTCAGGTCACTCCATCAAGTCCGGAGGTAAGGTCTCAACATAACTTCCAAAATTAATCTTAACTCTTGACACCTAGCTCTGCTAGTCTATTAGTTCCAGTAGCAGTCGTCCAAGTACACCTTTAGGTCACTCCATCAAGTACGGAAGTAAGGTCTCAACGCAACTCACAAAATGAACCCAAACTCGGGATACCTACCTCTGCTAGTCTATTAGTTCCAGGACAGCCTTCGAAGTACACCTCCCGGACACTCCATCAAGTCCGGAGCTAAGGTCTCATCATAACCAACAAAACAAGCCCAAACTCGGCACACCTAGCTCTGCTCGTCTGTTAGTCCAGAACAGCCTTCGAAGTACACATTCAGGACACTCCATCAAGTATAGAGGTAAGGTCTCAACATACAAAATTAACCCAAACTCGGGACACCCAGCTCTGCTAGTCTATTAGTTCCACTACAAGTCTTCGAAGTACACCTTCAGGTCACTACATGAATTCCGAAACATAATATGAATATACAATGCCTACTTCTAGCAAAAAATTATTTTATATCAGTTGCCCGTAGTCCGTACATAATGCGTGAAGTATCAAGTTTAGGATGTCCTATATTTTGTATTCGTACAGCGATCTTTTTCGACATAAGCTAACACACACGACACAGCGTCCACTCACGACGGCGGCCGAGCGCAGACTAATATGTCATTACAATTTTTTGTGAAATAAATCAAGACGAGTGATCAGTAAAATAACCTTTAATTTAATCCATTAGATTCTTGCGTTAAAGCTAAATAAATGAAAAAATAGAATCGGTTTTTATTTTTATTTGCAACATTTTGATAGTTCTTTTTACCATTATTTTGATTTATACATGTCTGCTTACATAATATATATTTTTAATAAATCAGTTTATATTATTAAATAGACGAAAAATGTACCAAAACTCGACACTTTATCGTCAATTTTGTGTGAAGAGGCAACGAAAATTATTATTTACGATAATAAAAACCTGAATTTTCGAATAAAAAGTTACGATTTTTTAAGATGAAGGATTAATCTATCCGATGTAATTATTAGTTACATTAAGTTTGGTTTTATTTAGCCGCATAGTGTACCGAAAAACAGCTTATTTTTGTCAGATTTGCAAACGCGCCCTTAATGCGCCTACGAGACTAGAGAAATACTAGTATGAATTTCATAATCTTAATATTATTCGTGTACTTTTTTATTAGTTGTTTTATCGACCATGGCGGCCAATCTCAACGGAGACTAGCCTTCGGTGCGGGAGATATTATAGTGCATATGTTTGTGCGTAAACACAGGTGCACTCTCTCTTCTCTCACTCCCATAGTCCGATGGGTCGCAATCCTGCACAACCGGAGAGAGACCTGGTGCAGGATCAACGGCTTAACGTGCTTTCCGAGGCACACACCGCCAACTTCCAAACTGCGGGCTGTTACTAAGAAATTCCATATGGAAAAACCAACAATAACCTACTGACTGCCTACTTCTGAGATGAGGGCACGGCTCCTCCCAAGCAGCACACTCTACCAGCGTATGCCAAGACGTGTCATCCCGGCAGTCGACGCAGTGGTGACACCGGGCGTCCGGGTCCCTGTTTATGCAACACAGATACTGAAAAAGTACCTGCGTCACCCGAAACTTCCTTCAATTGCCTGTGCCAAGGTCACGGTACATCTTTCAAACAACCCCTCTCCCTGGCAGACATCGGCCCTATCGGACCCCGTCACTTAGTGCTGACATCCCTTTCCGGACCTGGTCCTAACCGGACGGCGAACTACCCATTGCTCGCCGTCCGTAAGCCCGCGCCTACGGTGGCCGGAAATCTGCTGGTGATTCCCGCGCCTACGGTGGCCGCGAATCTGCTGGTGATTCCCGCCGCTTAGGGCGTCTCCTGCGGCGACTTGGGGCGTAAGGGCGAAGGTTCTTTCCCTCACGCGCTCCACCTCCTCCTTCGCAAGCATTACTGCTTCGCAGGAGGAGATGACTTCCCATGAGCTCTCGCTCCCTACCATGACTTTTGCCTCCAGATCCCATGGAGGCAATCTGGCAAGGAGGCTTGCCTCGCAGGAGACCGTGCGATATCCCCGGACCAGCTGGATGGCCATGACCGTTTGGTACACCGGCGGGCTGGTCTGCGCCTCAAGGAACGCGCCCACGCCGGTGTCCCGTAAAGGGCTTTACATGCATGACAGTACATTTGTCTACACCAAATTCCATCCTGATGACGCTACTGAAAGTCTCAGTTGCTTTTAGTAGCTCCATCGTATTTATTATTACTATTTTACTTGATGGTTCAGTTAGTGTTCTCTAGCCTAAAAGGACAAAGACCGACGTGGACGACCGAGGAACTGAGCACTTGCACCGTATATAATGTCTATTGGTGCCCTCTGGTGGCGGGCTGGTACGTAAATATAGTGGTACGTACTGCTGTGCGGTGCTGAACCACTAACTGCTCGTTTAGCGGTCATAAGCTGGGCAGGGAGGTTGGACTACTGGATGTGTTAAGAACGAAATAAACGAAGTTGGGGTCGTTACCATTGTATGACGTTTCAATATGAGGAGCTACAAAATGATGTGTGTTCTCTCGTGCTCGAAACCTAAGAGGATTGCTGATCATGCAAGTTTTTTTGAATATTTTATTGGACTTTTAAAGAAAACATTTTCCTGTCGGTAGAGCAAAAAAATGAGAATTTATTTGACAAATCATTGTAACGCCCTAGCATTATTCTTTTAATGTTTCTTAGAAACAATGACAATTAAGGGCTCCAGATTTCCCGCGAATTACAAATTATCTTACGTTTTTTAACAAGTATGATGATGTTAAATGCACATATTACATACATAACGTAACATCACGCCTGTAATCCCAGAAGGGTTAGGCAGAGGTGTACCTATAGTACACCCACATTTCGCCAGTTATGCCTAAGTCCCATGTAATAGGGAGCGAGCCTATTGCCATCAACCGGACACAAATCCAGACTTTAGGCTGCTACTGAGAAATTCTTGATATAAAAACCCAATAACACTTTGCCCGACCTGGGAATCGAACCCAGGACCTGATGCTTAGCAGTAGCTCTTTCGACCACTACATCAATGAGGCAGTCCAGTGCAGTAAGCACATATTACTTTGTAAAAAAAAACGAGGGACAAATACAACGCAAGAGTTTTAATGTGTTTTTGTAAAGGTCTATACTCATCTAGTCATCCAACATCCTTGTGCCATGTGTTCAGTGGACAATCGAGGCAGACATGAACACAATTAAACCGTTACTGCCACGACACTGCATACTACTTGCGTTCTCCTTCATTGCATTACGGTATATATTTTAGTTACTTTTACGACTGGAGTATTTGAACTGCTTTGTTAAATTAAATATTTTGTTTGTTTCAACGACAAATTTTGATAGCATTGTTTCGAAGAAAGATCAGTTTGCGAGACAAGAGATTTCTACGGAACTAATTACTGACAATGAATTCAGGAAATTCCCTGAAGATTTCTGTTTAAAAAATACGTTAAGAATTAAATTTACTATTTCCAAAATATTTATGATAATATTGTGTTCATTCATATTGAGCAGAATTTGTCGATTACTAAATAAATAAAATAAGAGTTTGGCCAACGAAAGCTGTCCAGATTCATTTCTAAACTTTTAGGATGGCAATTATTTAGGACTGTCAAAATTCACAGTTTCCAATTTGCATAATTTTGATATTTCGGCTACAAGAAACAAAATAAAATAATATTATGGAGTAAAAAAACAAGTCATTATTGTGCATTCAGGATCGGAGGAAAGGTTTGTGCCAGGTACATTATTGGTATTCAGCACAAAGTCCAAATCAGCTGCCTACCATGATGATATGAATGCTACCAACTTTATGAAATGGTTTAAAGAAATGTTGATACCAAATTTCACTAAACCTATTGTAATTGTGATGGACGATGCAAGTTATCATTCAAACAATTGAACAAACCCCCTACTATGTCGATTCTAAAGCTAATCTCCGAATTTGACTTCAAGATAATAATATTCATTTTGAAGAAAATCATACCAAAGCTGAATTAATGTGTTTGGTGGAAGATAATAAACCTGCAGCTGTTTACGAAGCACAAGAACTTCTAAAAAAATACATACCCACAAACAAGAAATTTTGTTGCTGCCACCGTATCATTGGGACCTCAACGCTATTGAACTTGTATGGAGTCAAGCGAAGAGAAAATTAGCAAGCAAAAATATAGGAATACCAGGTTACGTATTCTTGAAAACGAACTTAAACGATTCATAATACATGTTGGGGACAGTAAGAGTAGCAGCGAAGAAAGCAATGAAACTCCCACCCCCACTCACGCACGCCCCCACGGACTCTCATCCCCTTATGTTGTGTGTTGATTTTATTGTCATCACATCAGTGTCTGCATTTCATTATATTAACTTATAGTAATAACTTTTTCTTTCATTCAACCTTTTTTATATAATGCCGTGCCAGGAAAGTTGGAACTGTGAACTTCAGTGTGCGCAGAAGTAAAAAAATGCCATATGCCCCCTGCCATATGGCATTTTTTTACCCTGCGTAACCTAATCTTATTATTTGTTTTGTTTTATTAACCATATTTTGGTCTTAGTATTGAAATCGGAAATACTGATGGAATTATCGTCGTAATAGTGTCAACTCTGTATATGCAGTGTATAGTCAGCACTAGTTTATTTTTATTCCCGTATTTTTCCTTTCACAGCTTTCGTTGGTCAGACTCTATTCTAAAAGATGTTAATGATAAGGATGGCAACACTTGACTATGGTGGAAAAAAGGAGAGTGATTTATTTATTTATCCTCATATTGGAACGCCATACAGCAATTACACCAACGGAGAAAAATAATCTTTATGCGCTGCTGTTCATTCATCCTGTGCGCGGTGGACATCAATCGGGCGGCGAAGGAACATGCATTCTCACACACACAGCGTCAATACACTTCTCCATATTTGCATTACTGCATCCATGTTGCGCACAATCTTTGCGATTTTTGAGACTCAATATTTTTTTGAGAATTGAGAATGTGCCCTGGCGGCTGATAGTATGTCATGCTCACTCAAATGTCTCGCTGACGGTGGCGCGTGTGTTGGATCATTTAACTCCCTTCAAAATGGTTGAGCTGAATGGTGCTGATACATGCGTCATGTTCGTGAACGGGAGCCGTCAGTTGGGACTGATCATCCAAGATATGGACAAAAATGAAAAACGTTTTTTTTATATTCTGAATACGAGGCCTTTGGCTACTTTATTTGTATGTAATTTGTGTTTTTATTTTTATAATGTGCGTTTTGTCTGTGCAAAATAAACAATTTTTCTTTCTTTTCTTTCTTCTTTCCATCTCTTAGCTGTGGCTAACTTATGTGGCTTATTTTAATAATTTATTTTTTGCCTGGTTTTTTAATTTTGTTTTGCTGCACTCTTGACGCTTTTAACGTGTACGGTTTTTGTACATCGTTCTCACCTAGTGTCAACATTTATGATATAAATTATTATATTTGTAACAACAATATTATTTAAAAGGCTGTCAATGGCGTTTCTTGGCCGTTCTTCTCCATAGGTACCTACTTCGCTTTGGAATGGGCAACTAGCGGACTAGCTAACTAGACCGACTCCTTGTCAATTCAAAAGTGCCTGTAAATGGTTTGGTTTGGTAGTAATGCTTTGAGTTTGAGTTTGTCTTTCTTTGTTCTTTCTTGATGTTAATATACTAAAACGGTTCCCTTAGAGAATCGCACCTGCGGAGATTATATATGGCTCTGATAGCTCTTTTCTGCAGAATACAAAAAGACTCGATGTCTGCAGCCCATCCCCAAAGCAAAATATCGTAAGATACGAGTATGATACTATGAAAGTAACGCAATCCCCCCAACTCTGAACGCGCGGCAACACGTAATTATTTGTGCTCGCATAATTAAATCCTTCAATAGTATTAAAAGTCAATTAACTACTAGCTTAGAAAAACGTACTGTCGTGTGGATATGTGTACCAGCTAAACGGTGTTCAAGTTTGTTTTTAAATCCATCAAGTGGATAATGAATAAACACGATTTTAAACAATATCGATTGTAAAAATTATAACACCCATCTGTGAACAGCATGAGTCATCGTGTCAACGGTCCGATCTAGCGACGTCCGGAGGTCATTGAACACCCTTCACCCACTCGTTGCGCATCGTTGGCTACATTCGGCTGTACTTTGTAATAAACAGCTGTTTTGGAGATCTCCTGCTCCTACGCACCGCGACAAAGTTGATGATAGCTGAAATAAGCCCACCAGAACCTATCAAATTAATCAACAACAATAACCTGAATTCAATGGTTTTACTGCCAACGGACGAAGACGAGGTTGAGGCATTATTAATGTCCCTTTGTAGTGATTGTGCACTGGGATTGGATGGAGCATCAAGTAGTCTTCTTAAGAAATATAAAACCTCTATTGTGCCTCCGCTTACATATATTTGCAATCTGGCTCTCGCAACAGGTAAATTCCATAAAGTCTTTAAAAGATCAATCATACGAAGAATAATAACAATAAGAATAATAAGACATTTGAGTGAGCATGACATACTATCAGCCGCCAGGGCACATTCTCAATTCTCAATAATAATATCTATAAGAATGGGGACAGAAGCCGTTTCAGCAATTATAGGCCCATAGCTGTTTTACCAGCCCTGTCAAAAGTTCTAGAGAGGATAATGAACAAAAGGCTTGTTGAGTACCTCGAAAAACATAGCCTTCTATCTCCAACACAATACGGTTTTCGGTCTAGCAAATCAACGTCCGACGAAGTACATGATTTGACAAACTATGTTGTCACCAACCTGGACAAGGGGAAAAAGGTGCTAGGTATATTTTTAGACCTTGCTAAGGCATTTGACACGGTTTCTGTGCCCATTGTCACCCAAAAAATGGAGAGTTTGGGAATAAGAGGGCTTCAACTTAAACTTTTTTTGGACTACTTGAGTGGGCGTACCGAGTGCATTAATATAGATAAACACATAAGTGACGAACAAACTGTCTCATATGGCGTCCCTCGAGGAAGCGTGTTAGGTCCCACTCTGTTCCTTATGTATATTAATGACCTGGGTATGCTCACACTCCCTAGGGGTAGGATTATAACATTTGCAGATAACACGGCACTCCTCTTTAGCGCTGATACATGGGACGAAGTTTTTTCAAATGCGCAATCGGGCTTTAATACTGTGTCAAGTTGGTTACGCAGTAATGTTCTAACACTCAACGCGGAGAAAACTAATTATATAACCTTCTCTCTTAGAGCAAATGGTAAAGTCTTAAACACCCCAGCGCCCTACACAATAATAGCACACGATTGTCCAGAACCGCACCATAACCATATGTGCACCTGCGCTCACCTTTGAAGCACTAGAAATGTTAAGTATCTGGGAGTTATAATCGATGGTACCCTTAGATTCCAGGAACACATTGATACATTAAAAACCAGGTTGCGCAAGCTAATATTTATATTCAAAACCTTGAGACTGGTGGCTGATGACAAGTTAAAGAAATCAGTATACTTTGCTTTGGCTCAGTCACTCTTAACCTACTGTATCTCTGTCTGGGGAGGTGCTCCAAAAACTACAATGATTGATCTGGAGAGAGCCCAGAGAGCTATCTTAAAAGTGTCTTCATTCCTGCCTTACCGCTATCCCAAAGAGCTCTTATACAAGGAGGCTAAAGTTTTGACAGTGCGCCAACTTTTTATTCTAAGCATAATGTTAAAACAGCACTCAATAATTACCTATCATCCCACGGCTTCACATCTCAAAAGACGATACAACCCCGTAGACCGCCGTCTACTACACCAATCAACTACCCAGTTTTCAAAGCGGTTTTTCTGCCACCGGTGGTTTTCTATATAAAATAAACAGGATGTCACCTAGAATTAACCTCACTAAAACTATGTGCAAAATGAAAGCTACTGCCCTACTACAACAACTAAATTACGAGGATACTGAAAACTTCCTTACCTCTTTGGTGTAATTAATATCGCAGCTATACCAACCTAACAAAATATAAACCTATCAAAAAGCACCCAACACACATACACACCCACACGTCGCTCACACTGACCAACGCCAGACCACACACACACAACTCCACCCATAAATAACTTATTAAACAAAATTAATTCCACTAATATTTGCACCAATGTTTTTATAATTCTTTTTTTGGTTGTCAGTGTACAAGTACATATCAAAATTAAATGTAAAACTTTATAAAAGGGCGGAGACCTGGGTTCCTGAAATACAGGCCTAGAGCTTAGTTTAGGCACCAGTCTCTCACAATATTACGGTGTTGTCTGACTCTGATACCATGTAAGATGTATTTTTGGTATATAAATAAATAATAATAAAATAAAATAGACCAGCAAGAGATGTTAAATGAGGAACCCATTGTAGCCATGAGTCGAGCGTGATCCCCAGGAAAACAGTTTGTCTTTCGACGAATTCTAGTTTTTCTTGATTCAATACTATCTCACAATCACTACCCTCGACATTTGGCAAATTAAATCTTATGCACTTAGTTTTATTTTCATTTAGTACTAAATTATTAGCCGTGAATCAATTTTGGACCAGCAGTAGGGCGTTATTTACGTCGTCAAAATTTGAAGCACGTCTATCTACCTTAAAAATCTAGGAAGTATCGTAAGCAAATAACATCATTTATTAATAAATGGAGTAGGTCATTAACATACACTAAAAAGAGGAAAGGACTCAATATCGAGCCTTGTGGAACACCCATTTTTACTTTTATACCAAGTGAATTGACACCATTTATTTGAGCTTGCTGTAGTCTATCATTTAAATAAGATTTTACTAAACTGAGCGCAAGTTTTCCAAGTCAGTAATGCTCAAGTTTCAAAATCAAGGTTTCGTTATCGACGCAATCAAATGCCTTGGAGAGGTCACAAAAGATTCTTATGGAGCTTTGGGCCTCTTCCCACTCGTTAAAAATATGTTTTAATAAGGTAGCACCGGTCTTACAACGCTCTTTGTTGAAACCATACTGTTGCTCGTGAAGGATTTTATTGGTATTAAAATGATTGAGCATTTGATTAAGCTATATCTTTTCAAACACGTTGCTGAAAACCGGCAACACGGACACGGGTCTAGAATTGTCTGTCCCCGGATTTGAAAAATGATAACCTTACTGTATTTCATTAGATCCGGGAAGACTCCTTGATCCACAAACAAATTAATTATTAAGGATAAATAAGACGCTATTGTCTCAATTATGGAGGTCCAGACTTTAATAGACATTCCCTAAAGATCTTCGGTCAATTTGATCTCAATTTACCTAAATGATTTTATTATTGTTAAGGGGTTAATATGCTTTAAGTTAAATTCACTCGGGCAGGCTCAAACATTCGCTGTTTCAGTGGTTTTTAGTGGGACACTGCCAAATAAAAGTGCTATAAAATTTATTTTGAACAGATGTTATTGGTCTGGATTGTACGAGTACTTTTTGTATCGCTATGTTGGACTGAAAAGTTACAACAAAATAAAAAAATTCGGCGGCTATGGTGGACGTCGCCGCGTTTGTGATATTTAAATAACAACAAATACCTAATTCATTAACAAAATACAATATACCTTATTAATAATTATAATATCAAAACTATTCACAATCTAAAATATAGCGCCAAGGAGACTTGGGGCATTACCACATTGTATAACAATGCTTAGCCTCTGGCCAAGGTGAAAGCCAGCCCTTGGGTCACGGGAAGTGTAAACCAGCCGTTTTAAGATATCTTTAAAGAGACCATGAGCACTGGGACCCCACGGGTGTAGGATGTAAACCCCAAACGGCTTGTTGGCTCGAAAATATAATTGATGGCGCAAGAGTATCGACACTTTGCATCCGACACTTTAGGCCTACCCATCTTCCATGGAAATAAAGACATGCCGTCCAGTCAAAGTCAAAAGTTTAATGCGAACTAAGTGTACAATGTTGGTGTTATTTTATGTTAGCACTTATTACTTAGCAGCCTTTAACAAGCATTGCATAATCATTCGCCTGCCCTTTTCATCCTATATTGGCATCGCCGAGCGATTGTGCGATTGGCTCATGCCATCGTCGATTACCAAGCCATTGGGTTCTAATACAGCTGGAACGCCGATGGTGACAAAAGCTTGTCGGATAATTTTGTTAATGTTCACATGACGCGGTATTCTGATTCGCATTTGGGCTGCAAGAAAGGCTGTGGTGTCCGAGACTGTTGACAACTTGGCCACAGTGACAGCGATAAGGAAAACAACAAGGAACTCCCAGTCGTAGGGAAGCTGGAAGGCCTAGTTGAGTAGTAGAGTGTGAGTGTTTGACGACGTAAATTTTCCATAAGTAGGTAAAGCATTTACTAGATTTCACGAAAAACCCTTTAAATTATCTCCATGTAATAAAGTACCTAATATATAACCTTAACCTTGATTGACCTCGTTGGTATAGTGGCCGCAATCGCTACTGCTGAGCATGAGGTTATGGGTTCGATTCCCAGGTCGGGCAACGTGTTATTGAGTTTTCCTATCTGGAATTTCTCAGTAGCAGCCCGGAGTCTGGATTTGGGCCCGGTTGATGGCAATAGGCTCGCCCCCTATTACATGGGACTTGAAAACATATCTGGCGAAATGTGGGTGTACTATAGGTACACCTCTGTACAACCATTCGGGGAAACAAGGCGTGATGTTATGTTACAAAGCAAAACAAGTTTCTGTTTATTACACTCACCGACGCAGAAGGTACCATTTTATATACCGCTTACCGTAGACGTCATTCATGATATCATGCTTCTTGTTTAATATGGCAAATGGTTCAATTGACTGTCCTGAACATGTTTCAAAATTAACGATACGCACTAATCAAATGGGGCTGCGACACTTCTACATGAACCTTAGGCAAAAGCTTATCATGTGCGTAATGCATACTTTCTGAGAAAAATGTCATGTGAACACGGTATAATAGGCTTCGACCTGATGAATCCTGTAGGCCGCTACCGTCTCTTTACATATATGAAACATGGATGTTTGTTAGAAAGCATAAGGAATTGTTTACTAATGCAGAGGATATATATCCTCGTAACCGTCGAAACCCCCACAGGCTTGTACTGGATATCCTTCCGAGAGTAGCTAAATATAATAAAAGTTGTAGATCTATGTGTGTACGTATATATAATAAGATACCAAGAAAGATATTAAATATGAGATTATTCAAAAATAAATTGCATGAATGGTTGTGTAGTCATAGTTTTTAGTGTCAAAGACTTCTTTGACAATAAATGTTAAATATGCCTGTGAAGATTTGTAGTTGTTCAGCAGTAAACATGTATGCTCTTGTTATTTTGTATTTTACCATCTTTTTATACTTAAGCAGAAAAATATGATTATTCTATTCTATTCTATTGACCTTTTCTGAACGAATGCAAGCACAGTGAGGAAGCTCTTAGCAAAGCCATTTATTGTACAAGAGGCACCTGGCGTACTTGAACCGTACATTGTCCAAATAAGCTTATTAATAAAGATTGAACGAAATGAAAACTTTGAGGAAATAACTTAATAACTTTATACTATGAGGGAGTAATAATTTTTTATTTATCCTTGGAGGTTTATTATTAGCAATTCAGTTATTTATTATTTTTATTGTAATGCTATTAGTTTGTAAGCCTTCCTTAACTAAAATAAATAAATATATCAAAACTGAGAAAATATAACAACATATATTTCATGTGACTACGATCTCTAACATCGTTCTGAGATTCATTACATTGTTTCTCTGTTTGGTTCTTTCTCGTCAGGTCTATTTACAAAATAGCTTCAACAAAGTTGGCACAACACGTCAAGCTCGCCTGGCTGTTAACTACAACACAATTACCTGTTATAAATAACAACATTGAGATAAATTGGAGTAATAAAGTGACTAGGAATGTTTATCGCATATGTGGCGAAACAAATATTTGGCGAATCTCTGAAGTATAACTTCTATGTTCTTCTATGAAATCATAGAGTATATACAAGTGGCTGTCACTTTCAAAGCGTTTCAAAGGACAATGCCAGATCCTGCCCCCAGCCATTTACAGGAAATGTCAATTAATGACAAAAAATGCAATGGTTTGAGGACCTTTTCATAATACATTGTGCTTCAGTAGAACTTGCCGATTACAAATCAATGATAAAAGTTTTAAATACCTTTATAACAATAACTCACACATTACCTTGTGTTCGATATAATAATTGATAATTATGATAATGCGTAACGTCTAATTTGTATAAATCGCTTTTTAACAATTATAAACTGCACCTAACCTATAATCAATGTCATAATTGTTTTAAGATTTTAACAGAAACTGCAAGCTCTACAGGCATCAGGACAAACGTTTAGTTAACAGTAATAAAAGCTATATGATGCTGCAAATTGCAGGCTCGTTAGTGACTTTTTGATTTGAGTGGGGCCAAGTTCTATAGAGTTTCTGGGATTGTCTTTACTGCAATAACTCTTAATAGGATTGTCACACATGCGAGCGTGAGCGCTCCCTTGCTCCCTGCAAGGGAGCGCCAGGTTGTCCGCGAAACTTAGAGCCGCTCGCCTCCACTTACGGAGAGTATTCAACCCGAGCTGCTGGAAAAGGTAGCCGCAGCCCTCTTCCCGGCAAGAGCGGAGCATACTCCGCCGCCGACGGCTTTGCCCACAGCCGCAGAGTCTACAGAGGAGAACGCCATCGGCGTCCCAGAGGTGACACAGGCAGAAATGGGGGCAGCCATGATGCCGCGCCGGGGCAAGAACGTAGCTCCAGGGCCCGACGAGATTCACGGCCTAGCGCTAGGCCTCGCTCTGAAGGAGCTGGAGCCTCAGCTAAGGAGACTCTTCACAGCGTGCCTTGAGCGGGGCCATTTTCCCACTTTGTGGAAAACCGGTCGCCTGGTCCTGCTCAGGAAGGTGGAGCGCCCTGCGGACTCCCCGCCCGCGTACCGGCCCATAGTGTTGCTAGACGAGCTGGGTAAGCTGCCCTGCCCTGGAATTGTATTCGGGAGGCATTGCGGTATCATCGGGTCCATCTCTACCTCCGCCACATCGTTGGGGCTTATCTGCGGAGAGGTGTGTCACCTTCATGGGCGTGATGTGGAACATCGGGTACGACTGGGTGCTGAGGGGAGAATTTCAACAAGGCGCACCTGACGTGGTACGCGGACGACACGCTGGTCACAGCTTGGGGGAATTCGTACAGGGAGGCAGCGTTGCTGGTGACAGCTGCGGTCTCACACGTGGTGAGCATACGGATGCCATGGTGTTTCACGGTCCCCGGCGGGCGCCGCCGCTCGGATCACACATAGTGGTCGGGGGGGTTCGAATCGCTGTCGATCCCACCATAAAAGTTTCGGCCCCTCCTTTCGGCGGCTGGCGCCCTAGTTGTTAGGCGTGGCTGGGGCGTTGTCAACACTGCTTCCCACCTGGGCGGCTGACCCGATCTGGGCGGCTGACCTACGGCCACTAACATCTCTGTTCTGCGAAAGCCGCAGAGAGCAATGGCCGTCAGAGTCATAAGAGGGTACCACACGATCTCCTACGAGGCGGCTTGTACACTGGCCGGATCCCCGCCCTGGGACCTAGAGGCGAAGGTGCTCGCGTCACTGTATCGGTAAGCAGCGTCGGTCGCAGCTTCGCGAGGTCCTAGTGGCGGAATCGCGGGACAGGCTCTCACGCCCTACCGGCCGGCCTCGTCACCATCGAGGCGGTTCGGCCGGTGCTCGACCTCTGGCTCGGGAGGAGGCACGGCTCTCTCTCGCGCGGTTTCGGATGACGCAGGTCTTTTTGGGACATGGGTATTTCGGAAATTATCTGTGTCGCATAAACAGGGAGCCGGACGCCCGGTGTCACCACTGCGCCGACTGCCGGGAGGACACGGCGTGGCATACACTGGCAGAGTGTGCCGCTTGGGAGGAGCCGCGTCGTGCTCTCATCTCAGAAGTAGGCAATCAGAAACAGTCACCGTTGCCGAAATCGGCATAGGATGTGGTATTTTTATTTTGTATTCTTACAAAGCACCAACAATCAGCAGACAACTAATCGTCTATTTTTATTCAAACAAACATCGGAAATGCATAGATATCACCTGCTTGTGTGATTCCTCACGAAAGTAACATAAACCGTATTGCGGCGAACTGTGAACCGGTTCGTCGGTAAACCGTTTTACGGTGTAAATCAAGTAGTGATTATGAATGGTCTAGTTTAAATAAGCTTCATAAGTTCCATTTGTGAAATTAGGTGTACGTAGTAAATGTAAATTTCGGGAATTGCGGTAAAATATATTATTGAGAGGGATGAGTTATGAACGCTTTTATATGTTTATAATTACGGTTAAACTAAAATATACACAAATGCAAAAGTAGGTAGAATACTTCATTTTGAATTTGTGTTTTTGAACATGCATGAAAGAACTTCTGCAAAACCATCAATCGATTTAATAACCAATTAATGAGATGGCACGATCAAACAAACGTTTGGGTGCATAAATTAACCTCTGGGAGTGTTTATGGATTCTATGGATTTACTCTACCTATACGTGTTCCATAGGTACGTTTTGACACTCCTGGGGTATGTATCTCCAGGGCACCCTGAACAGTCCTTCAGCTCTGTTACCAAGCTTGACTTTCAATGGAGTTGACTACTCCAGGATATGTCAGACGTACTTACAATAAAGTAAAACCACTGATGGAGGTTTCTTAAATTCGCCTCAATAGTAAAATAAAATTTGTCTTCACTGATACTTTGAGTGGCCTTAGTTAAAAAGACTCATAGCTCTCAAAGCTAGCTTGAAGTCTGTAAAGGTGGTCCGCAATAGCCGACATTATGCCTGTGTAGGCTGGTAATAAATTAACAATGGTTAAATCGAACGCCTGAGCTTGTTTAAAACGAGTTGTCATATAAATAGAAAGATATGCCAGTCTATGTAACACGTTCATAATCTCAATATAAAATGATAAGTTAAATATGTGATTGTGTTTGTTGACACACACTATAGTACTCTCCCACCATTCTAACGTATATTGTTCCTAGCACTAACACAGTATGAGCAATAACGTAATGGCTTCAAAGATTACAGGCACGTTGAAACATATTGCGCGCACATGATTTACAACATCAACAACCTTGTTAACTGCTATGATAGATTGTATGTTCTTCTAGGTATTGTGCTTTCTTATTTTTTATTGGCAGTGTGTGTCCTACTGCAGGGTAAATGCTTCCCTTCTCTCCGTGCACTTGTCCCTACGAAAAGAGTCGAATTCGTCCCGTCATCTCCACCTGGGCCTGCCATGTTGCCGTTTGTTTCTGCTTTGGACCCACTGTGTCGATATTTTGGCCAATAGCTCCTCCGTTATGTAACACATAACATTAAAAACACGTAACACAAAAAAAACATCAAGCCCTTGCCACATGAACTACATAACAACGATTGTCATCATTTTCTAGTTCACAATAACGCATCGACCTTTCCCTCGGTTTCAACTATAAAGTGTGATGTTAGTCTGCAAGCACTCATCACTTATTTATAAACAAAACAAGGGAACCAATATTATCAAGAACTTTAATTTGCAGATCAAATTCCTCTCTAATTCAATCTAAAGAAAAATTAAAGCAGATATTCCGTCAACATTTTCCTTAAAGCCGTGCGTACCTATATCTTAAAAATTATTTTCAATGAGCAAGCCCCTATACATAACTGCCATATAATAATTCGTAAGATTAGTTAAAAGCTCTAAATGTAAAGTACGTCATAATAAATTGCCGACGTAAGTACTTCACTTTAAAGTCGGTTTAAGTTTTTCTGCGATAAAGCTGACTTCACAAAGCTAAGGGGCGGCCGGAGCGTGAATAGGATTGCATTGTGCGAGTACTAATTGCGGTTTTTAAGCGGTAGTACCGTATGAGGCCAATTATGTGCGCCACGCCTTTATATTTGGATGCAGCTTACACCGAAGTAAATGTGGGTTCTTGTAGGAATATTTGAGTTCGCGACTTCGAAGTTTGCACTAAATATGTAGCTACCTACTGAAAAAGTGGAAAGAAGACAAAAATATAATATAAAACAAAAGTCATTTATTCAAACTTGGCTGAAAATCAGCACTTTTTGAACTTTCACTACTTCTTAGTGCTTTTATTCGGGAAGAAGAAGTCGCGCAACAAACTCCCCAGTAGCACAGCTGTCTGTTCAGCTAGAAGAACTGGATTCTATAAAAATTATAAACTAGGACCTTCGAAGTAAAATAAATAATTAATGAATTACTAACAACAATAACAAAACCATGGTCAGCAAGACGACTGGTCACCACAAACATCACTCGTTCACAAGCAATCAATTTAATGTAATGTTCTGTGTTTCGTAATTTAAATTACTTTCTATTGAGCACATGTATAACGCCAAGATCAGCCATTACGTCTCTCGCCATATTTGAGGGAAGGAGGCAACCCGACCCCCGACGCTACCGCAAGCAGTGATATCATAGACATAGACCTATAATAACAATTTGAATAAAAGTAAAAGTGATACAAATATTGGCATCCGGTTAGGCTGGAGTAACAGGTTATGAAACACTGAATATAATTTAAAAAGTTGAATTGCTTGTTTGAGTCATATAAATATTTAAAAGTAGTCCTAGTACTATCTCTTTTATTAAGTTATTATTACACAGTTTGGTTTGTTCTTAAATTTTATAGCTTGGTCATTAAATTATTTATTCACAGCTGATAAAACCGAATATAAATTCAATGAACAATCTTGAGCCTAAATCGAAGTATCATCCAGTTTTACTTAATTACGAAGTCTTGAGAAACTTAACCAACCCTATTCTGAGAATATTAACTGTCAGTAAAAAATTGTTTGTAAATCAATTATTGACAGGTAATAATGATAAATCTAGAACTCATGATTAAATAAAGATATAATACTTATTTTCAACTAGACTTGATCATAATAATTTAAATGTCATTTAACAATCGGCTCGCCCCTTATTACATGGGACATAAACATGACTGGTGAAATGTGGATGTGCTATTGGCACACCTCTTTTTTTATTATTATTCAAAATCTGTATTAACAATACGTTACAGAAAGTTTGCCACACTGCATAACAGTACGTCGGCAGTTGTTCTCGTCTAATAATAGATTACTTTTGAAATTTAAAGTGTCAACTCTGCCCAACCTTCAAGTCTGAGCCCGCAACCTAGTCTGGTTGGCCCAACTTTACACTCTACGTATGAGTAAATAGATAATCATTTACGAAAATACAACAGGTACATCTCTGCCTAACCCATCGGGGAATACTGGCGTGATGTTATGTTTTTCTTATCATTATTTGGAATTATGAGAAAGGTAGATTGTAAAACAAAACAAGACCGATCATTATTACGAGTCTGTCTGTCTTTGCAGAAATTTTGGCGAAAATAAAAATCAATGTTCGATAGTTAATTGTTTTTTTATTAAATCTTTTCAATGTACTCTCCACTAGCCTCCTCCTCTTAGTCCGCAGTAGAGACCTCGTTTACAGCCTGCTCGAACGCTGATAGCGCATCTTCCACCGACGAATATTGTATACCTTCGAGTAGATTTTTTTATTTTCGTGAATAAAAAGAAGTCACACTGTGCTGGGTCAAGGCTATAAGGAGGGTGACCCAGGAGTTCGACCGGCGTGCTGTCCAGGAAATTTAATTTTTTTGGAGATGGGTTTACTCTTGACTCTAGTCTAGGTCAGAGGTGACAGAGACAAAGTCTAAGAAGGAGTGAGCTTACCCAAAAGAAGCCTGTTCACTCTAACTTTGAAGAGATCCGGGTTGAATGCGTTCGGAAACACAGACGCAAGTAGTGAGTTTCACTCTTTTGCCGTGAGCATTATGAAGGATGTTTGGAAGCGCTTAGTGCGAATTGGCAGAATGGCAACTAGGTATGGATGGTAATTAGCAGTACGTCCGATGGTAGAAGGGGGCAAGTGGGTTGAGGTCGTGGAGTTCTTGCGCACACTCACGATTATGGCGAGCATGGCCTACAGTGACACGTCATGAGTCACGCTATTTATCACATTTTGTGCGATAAAAACGTTATGTCTTAAATGCTAGCGCGGTGGCGTGAGATAATTCTCTTGACATGTGACATAACTTCTTGACGTTTAATTGGGACTCTTTATGTCTTATTTGCTAATACGGGCGCAGCCATTTTGTCACAAAGGTCACACTTTGACAGATGGTTATGAAAAATTTATCACATTCGGTCAGAGGTGGTGATAAAACAATTATATTAATAAAAAATAATATTTTTCTGCTAAAAACTGCACCAAATGGTAGTAAATTATGTTCTTGCCAGAAGGCAAGAGGCCCAAAGCAGGAAAATCTTGCGGAGAAACATTAGGGACTCCAACTGATTTTTCCGACTGACAAAGGTGGTTTCCCTCCACTGGGCTTCTATTTTTCGGAAACAAAAGACCCGGTGAACTTGTCATTTGCAAATGCCGGGTTAAGGCTCCTATACTCTGTGAGTTTTTTATATATTTTGCATTCGTGCTTCTGGTTCTGTGAAGAGAATTATTACAAAATTAAATGTAAATTGACAAGACAACGGATTCGTCAATAGCGTCGTATATAAGTACAGCAAAGATTTCTCGAAAGGTATTAAGGTTGTGATACTTACAGCTTTTTTCTTTCCAATATTAATATTGCAACCGGCACTGAATTATCAAACAAGAACAACGGAACAACAAAGTCGGTTAGAAAAATATTTATATTCTATGGAAAGACGTAACGTGCGTGTCAAAAATGAATCAGATCCCAAACAAATTAAAAAGTTGCTTAACTTTATGAACTGCACTCATACATACATACTATTTTGTTTGGTCGCATATTCAGATGGCCATAAACATTTTAACTTTTACAATTTACTGTGTCACATTATGAAGTCAGCAACAAGAAAGGCATATCACGCCATATTATTTTGTCACATGGTTGACCCGTTCTAGCATTTAAGACAAATTGTAAGACATGACATAATTTATCTCATCTTGTCACAAACATCTTGGGTACGCCCATGCTCGCCCTGCTGAGTTCGAATCTCACCTGCGCCTGTTGATTAAACTTGATGATATTTGCGAATGGTATATATTTATAGTTTTTGGTATGTTATAAATAATACCAAAAATTATCAAATTTTGTTTGCTTTGATAAAATCATTTGATACTTGTCTCGTTTCTCTTGTTTACTCAGATAATAAAAGTTTGTAGGTAGACCACAGAAAACTGAGTAAATTATTTTGATTTATGTGAGGTAGATGCAATTCGTTACGACTATTCACCTAATTGCACGTTCTTGGTTGGTGACGAATGTTTAAAATTAGCAGTATTAAAGTTTTTAGTATTTTGCTTAGAGATGTCTAATAGTATTACTTCTTTGTTCCACAGAAATACTGTGAGTCTGTGGGTTAAGAGATGTGAGGAAGAGGGAATCCTTGCTAGTCGGAGCGCTTGTTTATGAAGTGGAAAGCTTATTTATCCCTTTTATTGCAATAACAAAAATAAAAATAAATGCTTTTTTTCGATATTGTTATTACTGCAAACCAAAATTAAAAATTGGCAATAAAATTGCGCTGCATTATATGAGATCAGAACCTAGGCCGATTGCTTCTCAGTCCAACGCTTGGGGCCTAATGCTACCAGCTCATATTATATTAACTCGAATTGTAGCAATGCCATAAACCGGTCAGGTTACGAGCATAATGTGTGTCTAACGAAAGCGACGGAAATATATGTTTGTTTCGCGCAGTGCGATGCGAGTGCGCAAGTTCACGTCAGTGTGTGCCGTGCTAAGCTTCGATATTTGTGATGTGAGTCGTTTAAACACATACAGTCGTACCGCGAGTTCACAGCAATACGACTCTTAACGTGTCTATGCACTTTTGACCGCTTACTGTACCTATTTTTACTTACAAATAATCATATTCTCAAAATAAGTCTAACTGTCCAGTCTCTGATACATAAAAACTTTTTTCCCTTACTTTCCGTACCCTCGCTATGGTAGTTAACTAGTTTAGTGTTAATAACCTACTTCTAAACGAGGGAACGCCTCCTCTCTCAGATATACAAGCTATTTGCCAAAATCCTCACTAATCGACTTACCCGTGAGCTTGATGAAGCCCAGCCCATCGAGCAGGCCGGCTTTCGCAGCGGATATTCGACCATCGACCATATTCACACGGTAAAGCAACTGATGGAGAAGCGCCAAGAGTATAACCGTCCCCTGTGCATGGCTCTCGTCAATTACGAGAAGGCCTTCGACAGTGTTGAGCATTGGGCCGTGTTCCACGCTCTTCATCGCTGCCTCATTGATTTCCGTTACGTGGGTGTACTGCGGGAACTTTACACCACGGCCACTCTATAGGTCCGCATGCATACCCTATCTAAACCTGTACCGATCAAACGGGGAGTGAGACAGGGTGACACCATTTCACCGAAACTTTTCACAGCAGTCCTAGAAGACATCATGAAAATATTAGCTTTGGACTATTGCGGTGTTAACATCAATGGTGCCTACATGTCCCACTTAAGATTTGCAGATGACCTTGTGCTTTTCGCTGAAAACTTCAATGATCTCCGAAAAATGCTTCAAAACCTTTATGATGCTTCTTTTATGGTAGGACTTAGGATGAATATGGCCAAGACGAAGGTTATGGCAAACATCTTCAGCAATTCAAATCCTTCTGTTAAAGTTGGAAATGAAACGTTGGAAATGGTTGACCAGTATGTCTATCTTGACCATATTCTTTCATTTGGCAAAGAGCATCAACAAACAGTGATATCGAGAAGAATACAGCTTGGGTGGGCCGCATTCAGCAAACTCGACGATATTCTGAAATCTGTCAAAATTCCACAATGTCTGAAGTCCCGCCTCTATAACCAGTGTGTTCTGCCTGACGCTCACGCTGGAGGCTGTGTAAAGGGTGAGAGTTGCACAGAGAGCCATGGAGCGTTCCATGCTTGGCATAAAGCTCATAGACCGAGTTCCAAACATCGAGATCCGAAGACGTACGAAGGTTTTTTATCTCGGAAAACCAGTTATGGAACTTAAATGGAGCTGTGCAGGACAGTTGGCAAGGAGCAGTGATGGCAGGTGGAGTAAGGCAGTGACTGAGTGGCGTCCAAGGACTGGAAGACGAAAGGTCGGACGTCCGGCGGCGAGATGGGCGGACGATATTGTTGCCTTCGCGGGTAGAACCTGGATGAGGCTGGCATGGGAGCGTGGAGATTGGCACAAGAAAAGAGAGGCCTATGCTCAGCGGTGGGTGAAGTCGGGCTGTGGATGATGATGATGAAACGAGAAAAATACTGAACGTATAATGTTTACGATACCTCATGTTAAACAAGTAAAAACTAGTGCTCATAATGGGTAAAAAGTTGAATACCGAAGATACCACAGCGTTCTTAGGTATAACTTTGGATGCTAGCTCTAATGAGTATAAATACAAGGATCAAACACAAATTTGTTGTTGTTCCTTCGTTTAATTTTTTCGTTTAATTTGGGTAGTTTAATTTTTGTTTTTAATTTTTTCTCGGTTAGTTTTTATTATGGTCTGGCAGTTAGAG
Organism: Dasypolia templi; assembly: GCA_963555695.1. Taxonomy (NCBI): domain Eukaryota; kingdom Metazoa; phylum Arthropoda; class Insecta; order Lepidoptera; family Noctuidae; genus Dasypolia; species Dasypolia templi. The sequence continues at coordinate 4,985,008 of OY743147.1, forward strand.
TCATTTTTGCGGCCTACGCCAATGTCTTTTCTTCAGTATTGTTCGCCAAATCGTTGAGCTCCACGATTACTGACAAATGCATGCACTGACAGGTGCACACAATCTATGTGGTTCTTTCCTCAAACTATCATTTAAGACACCTATCTACATAGTCTTCACATGATCTGAAAATGATTATGTCTGGACAAGAGACCGTGACCGTTGACTTTTTTTCAGCCTTTCTTTTCAAAGTAGTTAGTTATGAAACGCCGACATCATCTAGTTTAAGAAAATGATTGACGTGTACAAACCTACTAACAGATATGAATTAATTTATCATTTATTTGTTAATAGAGGCTAGAACAGTTTATGTTTTACAAGAGTAATTTAAAAAACAAAACATTTTAGATGATAAGGTTTTCACACCACATTTTGCAAGTTTATTTAGTTAATTTTGTAGTTTTCTTCTTTCCCAGTTGTAATTTGTTTGCTACGCATCGGTGTGAATGCTGTATTTCGTTCAGCGTACATTAGAATTACGGCTGTATATTAATTCAGAATTTTTCAAACCTCCCTATTATGCCCAGTGGTGTATGTGCTACCCTATGTGTACGGAACCCTATTAAGTTCGTGTATATGAGAATTTGGATGTACAAAATGCTAATACGGCGACATTGTATGTGAATAAAGATTTAATAAATATATGTTCAATGGACCATTTACTCGGCGAATCTATCAGATATTCAAGATCGCATAAATCATACTGGATTACAAAAGAAATAAAGGTTTCTGGTAAAATCACTCTTAAAAACATAAATAAGGTACCTTACAGTGATAAAAATATATTTATATACCAGGCCACTCAGAAATTATTGCGAAAAAAAGTTTTTATGTATGAGAGACTGGCCAGTTATAGTCTATTTTGAAAATTATTTGTAAGTAAAAACAGGTACGTTCCAGTTTAAAAATTTCCCTCCACATTGTAAAATAGCTAATTTAAATTATCGTGTCTTATTAAATAATGGCTCTGTGCCGGGAACATTGAAGTGGCGCCTGAAACCAGACGATTCGTACGATAGACTTCAAATGGCTTTCATGGATGAAGGCCTGTCTAAGGCAACTGTGATGTGGTCGCCGTTTGACGGCTGTTATGGATGAAAATGTGCTAGCAGTGAAAAATGTAATCAAGACAATAGGCGAGTTACGTTTCAAGAGATTCAGCACATACTGCAGGTTGGATCGGGAAGCTTTTACGAAATTCTACACGTGCATCTTCGCGTAAGGAGAATAGTTTCACGCTGGGTGCCGCACAACCTCACCGATGCTCAGAAGCAGGCCCGGGTGGAATGGTGCCGTGATATGTTAAAAAAAATTGAAGCAGGCTCATCTCGGCGTGTTTACGACATCATTACAGGTGATGAGTCTTTGATTTATCAATACAATCCAGAAACGAAGCGCCAGTCGTCGGTCTGGGTGTTTTCAAGACGGATCGACGACCAAAGTGAAGCGATCTAGAAGCGAGGGTAAGATTTTGAAAAATTATTAAAAATCATAAATATTGACTTTTTCCAGAACCTCTGGCGCATCTCATAAATACGTGCATAACGTGATGTGCACGTTATGCACGTATTTTTATTATGCACGAGTATGTTCCCAAAACAACTTAAGATAGCAAGAGTCTTACCAATTCATAAAAAGGGTACAAATCAGATCCCAACAATGATGGGCTGATTTCTCTTTTACCTTTAACTTCGAAAAAAAAAGAGAAAAGACTTTAAATAAGGCTTAATAATAAAATGTTGTATAATGTCTTAGAGACATTAAAATCGCAACAATAGATACAATCTTAATTACAGACAATTTGCATTTCAGAAAAAATAATGTGAGAACAATGGGATACTTTGTTCAATAATATTTAGAACTGTTAGTCAATTCGTCGCACACGAAAGTTACTAAAAGTTTCCTGAATATACCTTTTTTGGTGTTAAATCATATCAAGATACAGAAGAGAATTTTTTATAAAAATTTCTTAATATCCTACTAATGACAGATTTTTTTTCGTAGATACATAGCTGCAGAAGATATAGAAACTATAAGAGGTAAGAAAATTAAGGCCTCCCTTTCGTTCATGGTTTACCATCGACAATCTCAACAAACAAAACGAATGCCATGTTGTTAAGAACAACATCAAGAAACAAAAATCGAATTGATACAACTTTGAATGATAATAAAATAATACTAATATGTAGACAGCATGACATTTTTTTAATATTTATATTGATGAAATCGTAAACTGGAATAAGGAACTGACGGCCATACAAAGTTCAATTAGTTCAGCTTGCTATGCTGTTCGAAGCCTTCAAGATGAGATTTCTATTAAAACTTAAAAATGATATATTACTCGCTTGTTGACTCAAAGCTTAGGTATACTATCACACACTACAGTATCATTCTATGAGGAGGCAGTTACGAGTACAATGTGAATACTGCTTTTTTCATACAAAAAAAGGCCATAAGTACCATGGGGAGAATTCCCCAATTGGTATCGCGTTAGGTCTACTTTAAAGAACTCGAAACACTAATTGAAAAACTGAGCGGGAAGCTACAAGGCGTAAAGACTTATAATTTATATTTGTACTTATAATGTTACATGTGTAGGGACCTATTTATAATTATGTTTATATCTATAAGTTATGTGTCTTCATGTTGTTTTGGTTTTTACTGTTTTATACATTTCGACACAATGCGAAAAATGTTAATGAAATAAATAAATTGAAAATTGTAAAATTACATGTTGTATATACACGGTGTAAAACGTAGAACGTATCTTCTTTGTAAAAGTAATAAAAAATATATGGCGTTTTTCATAATATTTAGTCATCATGTAAAAAAGTATTTACACCAAAATTCAACAAAAATAGTCACATTCAAATTAAATCCAAACCTGCCTATAAACTCTCTACCATCAAAAATAACTAGACTGGAAAACTATAAACCACAGTGAGTATTCAATAATAATAAATTTATTAACGCCCACAGACGCAGTGGCGACCGAACGAATAGAAAAACACATTAGATACATTACGCAGTCCTCAATAAGAAATCATGTTATCACTACGGTTCACGAAATGGTCGAGAACTTGTAAAAGCGTATTTGGTTTGATATACAGGCGGTAGCGATTTTTTTTCCATCTGAAAGAGCAGTGAAAAACTGTGAAAAGGTATTTCAAAATAACAGTCGACAGGATTGTCTTTCATTTCATACTGGCATAATAGTCGCTGAAGTCTCAGTTGCTTTCAAAACGCAGTTTTGTTAGTGCAGACTCATCAATTAGTTTAGTACCCCCTTTTTTAAGCTAGATGAGACGTATACGTAAGAAAAAATCACAAAGAAAGATAGACGAACTCCAAAACAATTCTCGAAGTGCCTGAAATAATTATGCTTTGAGTTTGTGTTCAACATACGCTTCTCCTAAGCATCATCCTCATCATCATTTTAAAGTAGTTTTTTTTTAAAATGTTTTAGTCGAGCCATAAATATTTTTCTGGTCACCAAATCTTACGACTTACGTCTCATGACTGAGATGGCATAATAAAAACTTATTCGTATCAATAAATAATTCAAGAGCGTCGTTTGCAAGGGCGATTTATATTAAATTTAATTTTACTTCAGAGTGTTGTTAATTTTTCACTTTGTCACTCAATTGATATCGTATTAACTGAAATTGTGGTCCCAGGCAGCGGTTTGGAAATTAGTCTGTGATACAGAGATTTGATATTACGACGATCTAAACATTTGAAATGAAATAATAAAATTAATCCCTGGTACCAAATCTTGGTCACTCGAAACAGCCAAAATTATAAATAGAAATAGGACATCAATTCGTACTAATGAACATTTTGAACAGCGCTTTTCAACACTTTCACAAAATTAATTGGGCTTGTTTCTATAAGGTTTTAGGCCTAGCTAGCACTGCGATTAAACGCGAGCTGTTTTAGGATAGCTGATAATGCAAAACCGCATACAAACACGCACTGCGGTTGGCGTTTGCTAAATTTATTTCACCATAGATTTCTGACGAGTAGCGTGTGCGGCTCTGATTTTCAAAAGAAATAGAAGACATCCACTTACAGATCAAAGACATTTGAAAGGATACTTTTGCAAAATGCACAACGACCTGCGACAGTATCCTTATAATTTATTTAATTACTACAGAATGTCGATTGGTACTTTTGATAAATTATAACAGGCTGTAGGCCAGTCTCTACAACATGAAGACACTACATTGCGTAAGGAAATATCACCTGAAGAGCGACTTTCAGTTACGGTAGGTTAGAAAACAAAGTTTTATTTGTTTCAAACCATCAGCCAACAGCGCAAATTAAAAAGTAAGAAGTAATAATAAAAAATAATAACTAATAGTTAAGCAATATTTTTAGTTTACTTTTCGGCACTGTGTTGGTTTTCTATTAACTGATTTCCAAATTGTAAAAAAATGATTCGCAGTCGATAATTTGCATATGATTTTGTGGCTTCGGTGTACTCGGGGTTTGCAGAATTATAGTTGATGGCTAAGGAGATGGACTTGCTGGAGGCACAGTTGCTGATGGTGATTGGATGGAATATATTGCATCTTTAAATGAGGATTGTGGAGAATACTGGTAGGTGTTTTCTGGTTGGGTATGATGTTTGATGATACAATGGTGAGCTAGATATTCATTGTCCTCGAAATTGAGATGATTGATTCTACAAGTGTTGGGATGGTTGCGGAGATAGATGTGTACGTGCTTTTTTAAGACATTAAGGATTTCAATCTTAGCACAATGCTTATGATCTTCATTTAATTTACGTAACTTATGAACTTACATCAGATAGGCATGATTTTTTTTATTCGTCTTCATCGTCTTGTACTTGTTTGACTTTTAATATGTCAAGTAATTGTTTTTCATATTTTGTTGAATTGTTGTCTCGAGTTTCTTTCTTAAACGAATGTGGTGGTAGCCCAGTGCTTCAGGACACAAACACTCGTGCATTACGAGTGTGTGTATTCAAACCCTTCAAAGTACCAATGTGGGTTTTCCAATTCATAACGTAGGTACATTCTGAACTAATCTTGGAAATTACACTGACATCGTTGTAGGAAAAACATTGTAAGGAAACCTGGACTTGTAGTAAATAGAAGGCTGAAATCGCCAACCCGTCTTGAGCAAGCGTGGTGATCAATGCTCGTGCCTTCTCTGTATGAGAAGAGGCCTTTGCCCTGCAGTGGGACAGTAAATATTGGCTATATAATATTATTATAGATTACTAAACAGTAGATACCTATAGACAGTTTTAATGCTTAAAATCCATCTGTTAAAACTTTTTAGGGGCACTTACAATCACATTTAAGCATTCAACATACAAACTTCACTTATAATAATAGCCTATAAACAAACATTGTACTTTATCGCAGTCGCCGGCAGTCACACCGTAACCGTGGTCACAGTTCTGTGGCATTCTATTCGTCCCTCGGGCAAAGTTATTCAGTGTTGTTGCGGCCATACCTTGTTGCGAAATCTACATTTTGTATTATTTTGTACTACATTATCTGTTGTGTAAAATTATGGTATTTAGATTTATTATTTTCGGAGCGTTTAAATTGTTTTTTAATTTTGTACCTTTATATATTCTAGATTTTAAAAAAAACTTCGAGCTAGAACTCAGTTATGGATACCTACATAAACTAGCTGTTACCGCACCTCTCTTTATCTCTACATGAAATACACATTTTTGTACTGCAATTTCTTTATATTCTTTTCAGTAGAAATGTGCCTCCCATAAGACCTATCTATCTTTGAAGGGATATGAGGTACATGGTGTAAAGTTCACTCATACTCTTTAGAAAAGGGAGGATCCTCCGACCAGATGGTTGTCGTATCTGGTGGGCAACTGCCCGATGATTGTTGTCGGGAAGTTGTATATATGCTAGCTGCGCGGTAAACTTTGCTTGCGCGATGCAGGGTTGATGCGTTTGTTCGCATGTGGCGGTGTAGATGCCGCCACATCACTCCCCTCCGAAGACCGGAGGTCGATAGTGGACTAAGTCTTGTATCTTGCGATGCTTGCCAATGCCAGTTGGGTTCCAGTGGGTTGGAACCGGGTGTCGCATAGTTCGCGGTGAGTCGGAACTGTCTGCGAAGATGCCCCGGTGAGTCGGAGTGGCTGACTGCTGATGTCGACCAGGAGAGGGATTAAGCGCTCTGCTTGTGGACCGGCCGAATGTGCAGTGTGCTGTGCCAAGGTTGCTGATGAGGCTGAAGGTGATGACCAGGTATGCGCTTGCGCTGCATGCTGTTGGTCAGGACAACCGTTCAAGCCGTAGTTGCTGGCTGGCTGTGTGACTTGCGGGAGTGATGATGATGACGTCACGCTGAAGTAGTTGCACGAAGGCTGCGCTGACGTTCATACTCGGGGTCATCAGTGAAGGGATATGAGGAACATGGTGTAAAGTTCACTCATACTCTTTAGAAAAGGGAGGATCCTCCGACCAGATGGTTGTCGTATCTGGTGGGCAACTGCCCGATGATTGTTGTCGGGAAGTTGTATATATGCTATCTGCGCGGTAAACTCTGCTTGCGCGATGCAGGATTGATGCGTTTGTTCGCATGTGGCGGTGTAGATGCCGCCACATCTTTACATACCTACATAGGATAAAACAAAGTCTCTTTTTGTGCTTAATGTTGTCAAACACTCGTCGCGTGTGCAGTCTGTCAATCTGTTAAAAAAATTATAAGCAGAATTAACGAATATTCAGAATGTGAAAACGTTTAAAAATAAACTCAGGGCTTTGTTAATCAATACAGCTTATAACTCTATTGAAGATTTTTGTAATGACAAAAATCCTAGAATAGGATTAAATTAAACGTACCATTACCGTTTTTATACATAATATTTCGACATTAAATGTATTTTTGTAGCATTATTATGAATAAGAATTTTAATGTTTTTAATAAGAATTAATAATAAGAATTTTTATGTTTTTAAAGTTAGTATTTTTAATTTGGATAGACGTTCCAACTTCGATGATGGGTGAGGAACGAGATTACTAAATTAAAAATGTTGCTTCTTTGTGTGTACCTACTATACAAATATTTCAACCCAAATACATATATTTTTGTTATGAAACAAAAAACTTGAAATAGAACTTGTGATATTCTGCGAGATAACTTAGATCTGCTAAAATATACTATATTTTTTTAATTGCAATATAACACAAGGCATGTTATTTCCCAACAATAATTTTTTTACTGTTGTTTTTATTTTATTTTAGACAGTATTTTATTAATTAAAACATAACAAAATATATACAACTAAATTAAATTACTAAATAACTAACTACCTGCACAAATTAATACAAAACACTCAGGCGTCGAAGTACTCGTCCGCATCGCTGTCATCAGGAAACGTGCCCAAAAGACTGGCAGCATTGCCACGCTGAATGGCAATGCTAATTCTTTGGCCAAAGAACAATCCAGCCCTCTGGTCACGTGAATTGTCGACTAGTCGGTCAGAAATTTGTCTAAAAAGGAGACGCGCACTCGGGCCCCATGACCCGAGCGTTTCGACCCCAAACGGCTCAAAACTGTAGTTACCCATAAGGTTACAGTATTTGCGCCGCTTGAGGGTCTCAGCAGCCGCAGCAGCAGCGCCAGCACAGCTCGCCGTGCTAGGAACATGAGATGGAGCAAGGGTATCGACACAGGTTGCGTCCCACACCAGAGGCCTACCCATCTTCCAAGGCAACAACGTCATACCATCTGGTCTCTTTCCATCGTCACGTACCAAACCGTTTGGTTCTAAAACCGCAGGTATACCGGCGGTGACAAGGGCTCGACGAATAATATCGTTGATGCTGGCGTGCCGTGCTATGCGACCTGCGCTCCTGTAGCAGGACAGGCCATGGTGCCCGAGACTGTCGACAGCTTCACCGCAGTGACACCGATGCGGAGCAACACAAGGTGCGCCCAAGCGGAGACATGTAGCGAGCCGAAACGATGAGTCATCCATCATTGTGCCTATGGTGGATGACGGGAGCGCTTGAAGCCACAAGCCTGACTCCCATTCTCCCACAGCCAGCAGACGGGCACGCTCAACAGTATTAGGTGACGTGTTTATTAGGGTATTCCGTATAATACTGCAGAGCGGCACGTCCCACCGTCTCTGGGAGGACGGGTTGTCGGGGAAAACCGTATTGGGACAAGTCATTTTCCAAGCGTTCAACGCATCGGTCAAACACGGTACTTCAAAATCGACCAGTGAAGAAGATAAAATATTCCTGGTTAATTTATCAGTACTGTGGACCGAGCGGACGCCGAGCGGACAGAGTGGTAAACTAATACTTGAAATTTTGCGGACGCCGAGACCTCCCAGGCGAATGGGAAGTGTGGCTTGCTGCCACGCTCGGTCGTCCAGGGCCACATTTAGGATCGAAGTTAGTGTGTTTCTAATAATTTGGGCTACTTTTTCTAAAAGTTGTGGATGTTTCCACAGATGGGTGGAGCGAAGGTTATATGTAAATTTTGGTTCAAAACAACAGTATCGAATGAGTGTGAAGGCCGAATGAATGTTAATTTTGAAAAGTCTTTCCGAGACATCACTGAAATTTTTTATTTTTTCTTCAACGAACGTTGGAAAGGATTCGTCAAAAATTGGGGACCCTAGGAGGTGAAGAGAGTCTCTTTCCGTAATTTTGATATTTGGTGCTACGGTACAAAATTTTGCTAAGGCAGTCTGTCTGTCAGTGATTTCGGGAAGATAAATTTCACATTTTGAAAAGTTAAGGTCTAGGCCAATAGAATTGAATTTTTCTTTTAAAAATGTTAAGTCTTTTATGACTGTGTCTACATCACCTCCTAGGGTGCCGTCATCCAAATACCATTCGTTGAATTTTGAATTTAGCTGTCGAATGATTGGATTTATTGCCAAACTAAAAATGACTGGCCCAAGAGGATCACCCTGTTGGCAACCAACGGCTGATTTCAAAAGGTTGTCTTTATAAAGTAATTTAGAGGGGTACCTGTAACATTGATATAGAAAACTGTAAATTTTGGGTATTTCTTTTTGATCTTCTGCCAACAAGGTGTCCCTGTTTACGGAATTAAAAGCATTCTTAATGTCAACCTTCAGGATGGCCTCACCTTTAGCACTATTGAGGAAAGTGGATAATGCATGTACCGCAGCCCCACAGCCCCCTTTAGACCCAAAGCCCAGCTGTAGGGGCTGAAATTTGCTGGCCAGTGTTTCGCTGTAAAAAGCACAGCAAATTTTGGCTGCGATATGACGGTAAGTGGACCCTACGGCAATGCGACGAATGCCGCCATCCTTCTTGCGCAGGGCACATAGATTTGCACCGTACAAAATATCAATGACGGCTTCGTTCACATTGCCGGAGAGCATGAGATTGATGAGGGCCGTCAGCTCCTTCAAAAGGGTCTCACCAGCCTCCCCGGCGCCTGAACACATTAAGTCCTTGAGATGTTGAGGTGTCAGGCCGTCGAGGCCGCCGGCAGAGCCACTTCGAAAGGAGTACACAGCCGCGCATGCTTGTTGAGCTGTAATGTCAAGTGAGTTAGATTCCGAATGGGGTGGGTCAGGGAAGGAGAGGTCATCTGCCGGGGCGGGGTGTTTGCTCTCCAGAGCTGTAAGTGTCTCTGGAGAGTACGGCGCAACCACATCGCTGCTAAAGATGATTCTAGCTGCACCTTTGATATCAATTTAATCATCAATTATCTCCTATAACTATATTTATTAATTAATTGAATCTCCAACAGAAGCTACACAAATACATGCAAGTATACATAGAAGAGCGACAAATACAAGTGTGTGCTTCCAATTATAGGAGACCACATCATTCACTTACAATCTAGGTAAATTTAAGTTTGACAAGGTATTTTATTCATAAAACAAAAAAACACGAAAATCATACAAAAGCAACAAAGAAAATTAATAATATACTTTGGATGTTGATGTGGTTTTCACTGTCATTTAGATCATTAATTGGTTTTATTTTTTTAGGTTTATACATACATATTTTTTTACTTAGCTTACACTGTCCCACAGCTGAGCAAAGGCCTCCTCCAAATCCTTCCAGTCATTCGTTTCTAGAGCCACTTCGACCCAACCGCATGCACAGCGACCGCAGGGCAACAGTCTCCACACGGTGCGTGCCTGAGGATGGACGGGCGCCGCCGAGCCGACCCAGCACGCGAACTAATAGCCAAATGACAGATAGAATAGACAGAATTACATTTATTTTATTTGTCAGCTGATCTATTTCAATGGTCTAGTTTTACTTGGTCTATTGCTATTTCTATGTTGGTCATGCGGAGAAGGCGAGACAACCTACACGCGTAACGCAAGGGTTTCCAATTATAAGACGTTAAAATTTAACTTAGATAGAACGTGTTGGCCCAGTGGTAGCAGCCGCGACTTACGAGTTGTAGGTCGTAGGTTCAAACCTAGACAGGCGCTTTACTTTGTGTAAATTATTTTATCACTACTGCTCTCAAAACGGTGAAGGAAAACATCGTGAGGAAACCGGCATGTCTTAGAACCAAAAATTCGAAGACATGTGACATCTACCAACCAGCACTGGGCCCGCGTGGTGGATTACGGCCCACTTCCTCTCACAAAGAGGAGGCCTGTGTCCCAGCAGTGGGAACATAATAGACTCATTATGTATGTTATGTTATGTAGAGCACAGAAAACTCGTGCGAGGCAGGGGCGAGTCGCTGGTTAATGATTAAACTCTGTTTACAAAAGTGTATTTACTCATAATTTCTGCATACAAAAACAATGCAATCACAAAAAAACAAGACCTACACGAATACATAAACATAACGTCACGCCTTCAGAATTGGGCAGAGGTGTGCGAGTACCTATAGTACACCCACATTTCGCAAGTTTAAGTCTCATGTAATAGTGGGCACCAACCGGCATCAACCGAGCGCAAATCCACGAATCTACACGAATAATGTCAAGTCTAAACAAGTCTACAAAACCGCGGGTAGGATACATTTTTATGTCTCTTCTCGGAGGTGACAAGGCGGCATCTTCACACTTCTAATAGAGTAATTGAGTTGTCAGTAAAAGTTATGAAGAGAAAGGCGTCGTGGCGTCGCCGTGCCGGAGCCCCCTCCCCCTCCCCCCTCTGCGGAGACGAGCGTACTGGTAGCAAATAAGTTTAGCTTTATTTGCATTTTCAGTTGGACGGAATTTAGTTTGGTAACTATTAAATTGTGTATTTGAAAGGGATGAGATTTGAATCTGGTTTGAGGAATTGTTGTTTGTTGTTTTGAGTTTGTGAATAATTTGATTTGCTAAACGTAAGGTGTAAAATAACTCTTTACTTTATCAGAATTGTTATTAAATCTTGGGAAAAATATTATATTTTATAATTTTTTGCACTTTCGCCTCGTTATTACACAGCACCTCCATCAGGTCAACATAAAATAAAATGACATCAATAATTACTAACAGCCCACTTGTTTTGCGGCAAGTACTTGTAGAGAACTCATTCTAAAGATCTTCCGATGAACTCAGAGTAAAACTTATTCGTGGGAAGTGAGCCAGTCATTTATTTTTTTACGGTCACTATTGTTTTTAGTCATTTCTCATTTGTAGACAGTAATGTTGCTTCGTCTGTGTTTATGACACTTGTTAGTGCCCTATCCGTGACTTTGTTGAAATACTTATTGTCTTTGTTTTTTTTTAGTCCATGCAGCATCAAATCAAGCATAAAACATAACGTCATTTTAAAATATTCATTCGGGTTTACTCTAGTCACACATAATATTAGGCCTTTACCTATGAAATTGCCGTTCAGCATACCGAAAGTTAAAGTCCGCCCATTGTGTCACCCAATGTAAAATTTCTACATCAATGTCTGTAATTTATAAGGTGTACATAATAAAGAGTATACTATTCTATTCTATTTTTATATAATTATGTTTTATTTCTATCAATCTAAATATGCACCCACGCTATCGACGCATCTCTGCCAGCACATCAGCAATTTTTCAATGTCATCTTGAACAAGTCAGGTGTACGGGAGCCAACAAACTCTTCAAAGGCATTTTGTACCGCCTCTCGGGTAATATTTTGTTTCCATGCTAACCTACAATAAGTGATTACTAACAAAAGACGGAATGATATGGTATGCATATCTAAATAATAGTTAATAGTAATCATAATTATATAACCTCGTGGAGTATCAGTTCAAATGATATGGAGGGAATCTCATGTACCTCTCGAATATCCCATAGGTACCAACACTGCACACGAGGTGCCACAGTTAACTGCTTGTCGCGAGCTAGCCAGACCTGAAGTTAGAACTTACAAGCACCAGTGAAGAAAGTGTGAGTGCACCCGGTAGAAAGCATACGAATTGTTGACAGAAAGATAAAAGACAAGATTGGGGTGTTCGAACTTAAACAAGTGACGATACCTCTATCCACATGAACAGGGTGACTTGTAATTTCACGTATTCCTTCCCGAACCTGATAATGTGACCCATCTGAAACAATTGAGTGCCCCTTAAAGCCAATTCGAAAGTTTATGGAATTCGAGAAGACCCAATTTTCAAGATTTTTTTAGAAAAAATCCTCACTTTTCTCTATGCTCTATAGTTCATTGCTATTCCATTTGGTGCATAATACTTTAACACAATTACGATGTCACCAAATTTTCGTTTTTAAAAATTTTACTCCTACAGTTTTTTTGTTATTTCATCCAACTGTTAAAAGTTTTTTTTTTCTCTCCCATTGTGCTTTAATAAATAACAACTTGCCAAACGAAATAAACTAATCTTAGACAAACAAAACTTAACAAATGTAATCTTTTTTATTATCTAATAAAAAGTATAAAATATTTTTGCTGCTTCAGAAGTAGGCTTAGCCTAAAGACAATTGAACATTCCAATATCTATTACCGACAATTTCAACGAGTTGAGAAATGAGTTTCTTTTGTTTACTGTTAAAGTTGTATTTATGAAGAAGTTTATTAACAGTTTCCAAAAATCTCAACAGACATGAACTATGACATCAATTATCTCAATTTTTTACTACGACACTGAGCCTACAAATTACTGGGAAGACATTTAAATTTAATCAGCTATCTAAATAAAATACAAAACAAATGTTTTGCTTGTCCATGAAACAATCAATAATGAAAGGCATGGCAAAGGCAAAAATGCAATTTGAAAAATATTGACGAATAGCGTGATTTTCAAATTGATAAATGATAAATCATTTTATTTGTAAATTGGTGTCTGAAACGGTCTTTTGAGAAAAGAACCACGCAGAATGAGTGCTACTGACAAATGCTTGCACAGTACTTGAAAAAAAAAACAGCAATCCAATGTGGACTGCTGTTTTTTTTTTCAAGTATTTTTTTTCAAATTCACAATAATAAAAATATTATTCTTTATACAGTAAATTTATAGCAGTCATTATCTACGTGTGTTAAAAAAAGTAAAATTGTTAGCAAAGTAATGAACTAGTTTACGTCATTTCACTACCCAGCAATCTTTCCTGAGTTAGGTTGCCAGATCAACGCGTCCAGGTCATAAGTTGAGACGCCGCTTTTTAGTGGTTAGTAAACACACCACATACACCACAACATCAACCAGTTAAGTAATTCGATTATGACACAATTTTAAAATAATAATTTTAACATTTCCAGCTTCATTTACCTAATGTTTCACGGACAACCGTATTTTAAAATAAAATGTGTCTCGTTAGACAGCGGATTAATGAAGATGAAAGTAAAATTTTGAGGTAACTGGTATCAAAGTACAAAACGTAAATGATTTAAAAAAAAAACTGTTTGATGTTTAAAACATTAAAATATGTGTTAACGTATCAGAAACCTAATGGAATGGCAAAAAATACCATGCAAGTAGAGAGTTCAGACTAAACTGATATTTAGTGACGAATTCGGGAAATTTTCGCACGTCCTGGCAGGAGTACGTCAAATTACAAGACGAAAAACAAATGCTGTTCGTTGGTAAGATTTTTTTAATAGATCGTAGATTATAGTCCGAATTTAGGCAATCAACCACGCTACCGACCGAAGTTACTGATAGGTCACTATTTTTAATTAAACATACTTTGGAGTACACAATTACGTATTATATCTCAATATGATATATTGAGACATCAAAGCGTGTCTATATCGTTGTAAGACTATTGGTTTTGTAAAAAAACTGTCACAATTTGACAACTGTCAAAAGAAGGTCCTCAACATTCAAAATGATTTGTCACTGCCTTTTAAGCACCAAGGAAGCTCTGTTTGTCTAAGTGGTGCTATTAAAATATGTATTCTGATTATCCTTTTCAGATCAAGAAAAACTGATACAAATAAAACAATGAATCTTGAAGTGGTTTTTTTTATTTTTGAATAAGTAGTAAGCTGTGCATGAGGGGGTTTTGGGTTCTTCCGCCAGGGATTTCTCAGTAGCAGCCCGCAGTTTGGATTTGGATGTCCCCTATTACATGGGACCTAAACATAACTGGTTAAATGTGGGTGTCCTATAGATACACTTCTGCCTAATCCATCGGGGATTACAGGTGTAATTTTAGAACACCTTTACTCAATCCCCGATATTACCGATGTGTCGTTGGGACACCTCTGCCTAATCGCCGATGTATTACCGGTGTTATGTTAGCTGCCTAATCCCCGATGGATTACCAGTTGGATATTAGAACACCTCTGCCTACTCCCCGATGTATTACCGATGTGATGTTAGAACACCTCTGCCTAATCCCGATGTATTACCGGTGTGATGTTAGAACACCTCTGCCTGATCCTCGATGTATTACCCGTGTGATGTTAGAATACCTCTGCCTAATCCCCGATGGACTACTGGTGTGATGTTAGAACACCTCTGTCTAATCGCCGATGTATTACTGGTGCAATGTTAGAACACCTCTGCGTAATCCACGATGTATTACCGGTGTGATGTTAGAACACCTCAGTGTAATCCCCTATGTATTCCCGGTGTGATGTTAGAACACCTCTGCGTAATCCCCGATAGATCACAGGTTTGATGTTATGTTATGTTATTGAGTACAAAAAAAGGGCTTCCGAAAACTGAGACTTGATACGTCATTCACTTGGACTGGTCATAGATAATGTTAACTCCATATACTTTATACTTGCACACGAATCCAAGTAATATTCAATGTTTCTTATTCTCAACTCAGTGAAAAAAGTAAAATAAGTAGTTAGTTAGTAGGTAGATCCCCTAGGTACTAATAGCAAAGCCAGGTCAGAGCTTGTTGAGAAAAGCATTATGAAATTCTCGCAAATTTCTGAGAAAACTATTTTATGGCTATTTATTGAAAATGGAGTACTTTACGGTCCTTTCAGTGTTAAGCTTAGAAATAGTTTTTGAATGTTAGTGCTAACTTTTGCACTTGTGTTCTACTTTGTATCGTTTATATATACAGACAGTTGAATAGGGCTTATACGTGGAACTCAAATCTTTTCAAATTACTAGCCTCTATAAAAGTTTAATGCGTCAGAACCAGTTTTCGAAACACTTTTACCAGTCCGCCGCAGACACCTCGTTTACAGCCTGCTCGAATGCCGATAGCGCAGGTAAGTAAGGAGGGTGACCCAGGAAAACTTCTGTTAAGCATTTGGTAGTATACCATTCAGCGTTGATGCTTCTTTGGTTCCGTAAAGGCATTGACACCAAGTAGCCAGTCAAATTGAAAAAGCTCGCGATCAAAATCTTTCGCCCGCTTCTAGATCACTTCACTTTGGTAGGCGTTGGTTCGTTTTGAAACACCCAAACCGTCGACTAGCGCTTCGTTTCTGGATCGTATTGATAAACTATACTCCTCACGCGAATATTCACATGTGTGTGTGTATTTCGTGAAGGCTTACCTTTAATGGAACAGATCACCTGTGTCCTGTGCTAGTTGAAAAATGTATCTCAGGAGGACCGTAGGGACTTCCGTTTAAAATTAGAGTATTGGCAATTAATGTAAGCCGATGTTTGTTCGAAAAAGCTAATCCGAATCGAATCCCTTATTCTTCTGCTGTGACTTCACATACTAGTTACCCCATAATATGGTGTTGAAAAGATGAACCAGTCAGCAGATCAACCTGCGCTGGCATAGTTTGGGTGCTGCTTTGCCAGAGGTAATTGGGTAACACACTTACAATAGGAATAGCTTTCATTTTGACAACTCAACAACATTCATTGCGTTATTTACATTGTTGAACGGACAAATGTTTCGAACATATGAAGCAATAGATTAGCAATATCCTACAAATGATTTAGATTGCGATTGATCGTGTGTTACGCAATAAGGGTGCTGGCCTGCAGGGTTCTCGGATGACTGCTTACTGCCATGTCTCTTTAATTGAATTTCGGTTCCGTACCCTAAGGCTGCCAGCGGAACCCTATTACTAAGGCTTCGCGGTCCGTCCGTCAGCGGGCTCATGAGCCATAAGGCCACGTACGCACGGAAGTAAAAATATCGCGGAGGGATTTGCTCGCACTGGATTTCCAACTCTCGGTGTTGAACCGAGCATTCAGACTCCAACACAGTGCATCGCGTCGCAATAACAACAAATAAAAAATAAAAATAAAGTCAAAAACGAAAGGGGTACAAACATACATATACATAAAAAATCTGCCTAATATGTTCCAACTGCTGTGTCACAGGCCTCCTCTCTGTGAGAGGGACTGGACCGTAAATCCATCACGCGGGCCCAGTGCGGGTTAGTAGATGTCACATGTCTTCGAAATTGTAGTTCTAAGACATGCCGGTTTCCTCACGATGTTTTCCTTCACCGTTTTGAGAGCAGCGGTGATGAAATAGTTACACAAATTAAAGCGCCTGTCTGGGTTCAAACCTCGCGGCCGTTACCACTGGGTCACCACTGCTCTTATGATATATACCATACAAGAAGACTTTTAAAAAAAACTTTTAAAATATTGAATTGTGGTACGGAACCCTTCGTGTGCCAGTCCGACTCGTTTTCTTCTGTTTGATTATTACGATTAGGCACTACCAAATTAGACTAGTCCTTATCTGTCTGTACCCTATTTAATTATTTATATAATACATACGCACAAGGATGTACAGAGGCGGACTAAATGCCGTAGGCATTTTCTACCAGTCAACCTTTGGGTGATGCAGAGTCAAACATTGGTAGGTGCAATATATAAAAAATCATTTGGGAATAAATTTTTAAATATAAAGATACCTAAACTATAAAAATAATGCATATATACCTAAATATATATAGATATAAACACGAATAAATATACATACATAAATAAATATACTAAAACAAATAAGACAAACAATTAGAAAACTATACCGTTATGATGATACTGCCAGCTTCTTGCGAAGGTGCTCACGAACTTTAAAGGCTAATCGGTTGGTTGCCATCCTGATTTCTTGGGGGAGTGCATTCCACAGAGAGATAGACTGAACGAAGAAGGAAGAGTGAATGAAGTCTGTGCGGTGAGTGGGACGTTGAAGAAGACGATTGTGTGATGAACGAAGATTTCTATTGTGGTTGGCGCAAATGTACTGAAAGTGAGGGGCTAGATAACCAAGGGAAGAGGTCGAGTCAAGAAATGATAACAAGGTGGTCAGCACCCTTTGCTCTCTGCGCTGACGTATGTGCAACCACTTTAGAAGCGACTGATGCGCAGAGACATGGTCATATTTACGCAGATTGAAAACGAATCGAATGCAATTATTGAGAAGACGGTCAAGTTTGTCGAGGAGATCTGCATTCAGGTCATAGTAGCTTCTGCCCGCGGTTTCGCTCGCGTATATGTCGAAAATTATCCCACGGGAATGTGCTACCGGGACATAAAGTAGTTTATGTCCTTCTCCAGGATGTCACCTATTTCCTTGTTAAATTTTATCGAAATCTGTCCAGTGGTTTAGGCGTGAAAAGGAACATCAGACAGATTTACTTTCGAATTTATAATATTTTACTGGTTATTTGATTATTTTTAATTATCTAACTGGTTATTTGCTTGCGACACGAGACTCTCTTTGATTGCATAATGGGTTACTGATATATTTTACATAGCAACAAGCATAAGAAACTTAAGACTAAATATCTCAATCTGCATAGCTCAATCTCCCTAGGTTAGACAGATTTAATATTTAGACATAGATTTATAAGCTACATGTTTTTAATCGAACACCAGATAATTGACATTTTGACTTCCTAAAAATATCAATAAGTGTTAGTTTTGTGAGCCTCAATGATTCCCATTTTGGTATGGAGTAAAGTACTAAATAGCAACTAACTGAGACCAACTTGGATGTATTGCATGCTGTCCGCTACCGCGGCACCGCCCGCTTCGCTCGGTCGGCTCGTTGGTCACAGTTCACACATAAGTAACACAGTAACCGAACCTAAGCTGTGCTGGGTTAGGATTTTTCGGTGTGTTTTTGATTTGGTAGGTGTGGCTTATTTACTGCGACCAACTTTGAGAAAAGACGAAGTTTTTATAGAATTTGTATTTGGCATTCTGCACTCTATAGGTTGTGATTCGTGCTGGCATGGACGTTAGGTACACTGCTTCTCGACCAATCGATGAGAGTTCGAATCTGGCATCACTGGCTTAATGTAGAAGATTTTTTTGACTCATGTTGATCATAAGTCGTAATCTCGGAGTAGGTAGTGATTAATGTTCGTTCATTTTCTACATGAGAAAGGACTATTGCCTTTCTATACACTCCTAACTAGACCCATACTTTACTAACTTTATCATCAAGTAAAACAAAAGTCTACGTGAGGACAGTCCCTACAACACGCCGGAACATTTTATCACCTATTTCCTTGACTAAACAGGTTCCTGGTGTTTTAGTACGATATATATTCCCGATATAAAAAGGAGGGAGATTTCGAACCGGTACCTGCTTTGCGTCGGTCTCCACTAATGAAACACCATTTATCATTCTGACTGCCAAATAAAAGCTTGGAATAAGGGCTTGGGTTGAGTGGTGAGATGTAGCGGGTGGGGAAAGTAGGGCAGTAGTGGTAGCAGTAAAATATTCAGCAAAACTGTGGTCAAAACTTTGTGAACAACCGCTGAGCTTCGAAAAACTAGAAAGATAGAAGACAGAAATTACTTACGATTTCAAGGTGGACTGCTGTTTTGTCACTAGTGTGTTAAACATGAAGACTCGTGGCAAAATAATAACAGCCATTATAACAAGTCAATCGAAGGAGACACACATCGAACCCTTTCGTGGCTCGGAGCGCATGCTAAGCCGTTGGTCTCGGCTGTCATTCTCGCGGATCTTCGGCAGTCGTTAAGGGTAGCCAGAAGCCTGAAAGTCTGCCAACCAGCCTTACCAAGGGGTATCGTGATAGCCAGAAACTGGGTTGTGATGGTCAGATTGGCAGTTGGTCCATGTAAAATACGGGTGAAAAAAACGTAATAGGTTAGGTGGCTTTAGGTTGAAAGCCGTCACCAACATAGTTG
The DNA here is from genome assembly GCA_963555695.1 of Dasypolia templi. NCBI lineage: Eukaryota > Metazoa > Arthropoda > Insecta > Lepidoptera > Noctuidae > Dasypolia > Dasypolia templi. The sequence goes on from OY743147.1 coordinate 5,004,507, forward strand.
AAAAAAGGCGGGGCAGGTTTTTTTCGTTTGTGTTTCTCATGAGTAGCGTAGCTAGTAATTTTCACAACTTCTTGATAAAAACATGAACCAAACCCCTTTATCGCTTGTTTAGCTTCTTCAGTCATATTTGGTTGAACGTACCTTTTCTATTGCTATTGGATATCAATCATCCAAACAGAGAAAACTCTCTGCCGGTGTACCACAAGGATCAATATTAGGACCGTACCTCTTTATCTGATATCTGAATGATATTCCCAAGCAAAGGTTAACGCATCTCGCCGTGGACGCTGATGACACTGCAACATCCACCTCTTCTGACGACCTAGACCTAATCATTCAACGGCTACAACTTTCGCTTGATCTTCTTCTAGACTACTTCAGTAAATGGAAGCTTAAAGTGAATTCCACAAAAACGGACATTATTATGTTCTCATGAAAGCGATCACTTCCCACCCGCTCCGTTAAAGTCTAAGGATAAGACGCCCCGTGGAAGAAAGCAATTAAGTATCTGGGAACAACATTAGATGATAAAGTTACCTGGTAGAAAAATCTCGAAGAACTACGTTTAAAAGAAGTCAAGTCCCTAAACAGCTTAAAACCAATCCTAAATCGTCGTAATCTAATTTGAGCCCTCTAACCAAATTACGCACTTATTCCACACTGGTTCGACCTTGTATAACATACGCATCCCCTGTCTGGAGTAGTATTAGTGACACTAATTATAAAAAACTCCAGGTCGTCCAGAACAAAGCACTCAAAAGAGCATTCGACACACCTCTCTACACAAACCTCACACAACTGCACAACCATATCAAGTTTCCTACTCTAAAAGCATTTATTTTGACAGTATCCCGAAAATTCTACCTCTTCAATAATCCACGTCATCGTAATATTTTGGTCTCACACATTGGTAAGAGTAGATTAATCCATGCCTTACAACAATTACAAATTGCCTCATCACCATTTCCTGGTGGATTAACGTTAGCTCACTTACCACATAACTAGCGTGATTGCTGTCACTAAACTCATTATTATGTACACTACATTGTGTTTATATAACTAACCTTTCGTTTTTATAGAACAACACAATAATGTTAATGTGATATTAAGGGGGGGCTTAACTAACATAACTGAACTGTCCTGTATCAATTATGTAATTAGTAGTAACACCTTCAATCATTCATGTTGTTTGTTAAAACGAGGCGACTAAGCCTATTCAACATTACTTGGATTATGCTAGTTTACATTTAGAATAAGACCTTTCTGTGAATAAAGACCTTTAAAAATCAAATCAATCAATAAAAATCATGCTGTAAGTAAGTAGGTACACAACGGCTGCACCAAATAGGCACAGCATAGACAAACGTCTAAACCACAGGTAGTTGCCGCCTTATGATTCATGTCTTGGGGTACTTGAGCAACGAGTTTTCCATTGCAAGTATATGGAAATGGATATATGGAAAGAAACGGTTACATTGTTTTACCTGTTTCTTCGTGTGTGAGCGCATAAGTTAATACGGGGCTATTTAAATCCGCACTGATGAGTACCGGCTTGTCTTAACCGAGAACCCGCGTCTTTAATCTTTATGCAAGCACCCTTGATCACGAACATTCTCTTTTAACTCATTGTTACCTATAAATGGCGTCCCTGGTTGCATTATTTATTTCCTTTTTAGTCATTTGCGCTGGGAAAATTGAGCCACACAACCAATTAGCAACCGCTAATATTTCTCTGCTTGTACCACAACAAGAATTCAGAGTGCTCGCTATAACTTTAATTAGAACTCGGGGCAAAGAAAACAGTCCGGGAAGGTGGACTTTCATAAAAATTGCTAGATTTCCATTAAATTTTGCAGTGACGTAAACTACAAGAATTGTTGCGACTTTATAATTGGCTAGTTACTCTAGAATGGCTAATACTGGCATTTAATGTTCTTAAGCTAGAAGTTGATGTCGCAGCCTTTTAAGTATAAAGTTAATTCGTAAAGCTTCCAAGGCACTTGGATTTATACTTACATAGATTTTCAGTTGATTCTTTAATCGTAAAAACAGATAGGATTATTTGTGTTTTTGTGATTATATTGTGCTTTGATCCGCAAATTTTTTTCCAATCCGTGCGAGCAGAAGTTATAGTAATCTGGTCTGATGAACATGATATATTCAATACAAGTGTTTCTCGGCTTAAGCTTTCGTTGATGAAAAGCTTCTTTATGAAAAAGTTATTTGCGTCGAAATTATTTTTAGTTTATGTTAGTCGATCGTGCACTATTTATTTCCTAATTAATGTTAGAGATAGGTATTTTGTACCTTTTTTTTCTCGTTTTGTTTTTAGCGTTTATCAGTGGAAGTTTGTGAATGGCCTTTAATTTCATATTGTTTAAGAACGCTGTATAAGTAAGCTGCCAGTTTGCCGAATAGAATAAGATTTTGTAATACACTTACAGTTTTATGATTTTTTGGGAAAGTGTGTTTTTGAATCATCAAATTATCCTCGAACTCATCTTAGGGTCGCGGGTTGTTCGAAAGAGATACTGTGGCCCCTTTCACAGGCAACTGAAGGAATACGGTCGGGTTTTTGTCAGTAAAAGTCTGACACGCCCCGCCCAGAGCGGAAGAGTTCATTTGATGTCATTTTTACGCCTAAACCACTGAGTCGATCGTTATGGAATAAGACATATGGAAATTCTGGAACCTGAAGAAAGACATAGGCCACTTTTCTTCCTGGATTATTGTATTAAAAACCATTTAATACAAAAAAAACACGCAGACGAAGCCGCGGGCTATAGCTAGTTTCAAAAATAAATATTTCCCTTAACATGTAATGTAAATGTATTAGTGAAGTTTTCCAACACCATAATATTTGTCGGGCCAAAGTAAACCCTCGTTATAATGGCCCGATTATTGGCAGCTTTCAATATGGGTGGGAGTCACGTGGGTCGCAGCCGGTGCCCGTAGCGTGACTCGTACCGGATTCGAACGTTGGGACGTATGGAAAAAATAATAAATCTTTCAAGTATTGAGGAGGGATCACGTTTACGTTCGTCGGGATAAATAAATAGGGTTTGGTATAAAAGAATATAGCCTACACCGTGGATTACAACGTTTCGGAACTACAATATTTTTGTGGAACCTACAACTTATTATTTCCGTAGGTAAGTTGTTTTCACCTTTGCAGAACAGAACACCTGACGAACTGAAAAAACCTTATCTTATTCTCCTGAGTGGAATCCCTCGATTTTTATGATAAACAAAAATGTTGCATTTCGACTGTTATATAAAATGTTATAGATTTTGCTTAGTACGTAAGTGTATTACAAAATCTTTACCAACTAAACTACTTTGGGTGGATTTCACCAATGAAACAGAACGCGATCAGCACATTAACAACGTTTAAGAGCTGTCAGTGTCATTACTTTCCATGGAATATTGGCACTGACAGCTCTTGAACTCGTTGTAGATGTTATGAACGCGTTTAGTAACATTGGTGAAATCGGCACTTAGTTCAATTTATTATTGTTAAAAAAATGCAGGTTCAAATTGAAATACTGTTCAGTACACAAGTTGTCAGCACCATCAAACAACACGGTGGAGCATACGGTGGAGGTATGCCCAGCTTGGGCGGAGCACCGCAGTGTCCTCGCGGAGGCGATTGGCGGCGGCGATCTCTCGCGTCCGGCCCTGGTCCAGGCCATGGTACGGAGCGAGAGAGAATGGAAAGCCGTCACCTCCTTCTGCGAAGCAGTAATGCTCGCGAAGGAGGAGGCGGAGCGGGTGAGGGAGAGAGCCTTGCGCCCTCACGCCCCCACTAGCCGCCGCAGGAGACGCCCTGGGCGTCGGGAGTCGCCTGCAGATTCCCGGCCACCGTAGGCGCGGGCTTGCGGACGGCGAGCAATGGGTAGCTCGCCGCCGGTAAGGACCAGGCCCGGGTCGACGGCGCGTTGTGTTCCACGTGTGCCTCAAAGAGATGTCAGCACAAAGTGACGGGGTCCGGTAGGGCCGACGCCTCAGGGTCGCGGGTTATTCTACAGAGAAAACCGTGGCCCTGGCACAGGCAACTAAAGGAACACGGGTGGGTTTTAGTCAGTAAAAGTCTGACACGCCCTCCCGCTCCACCCAGAGCGGGAGAAGTCATTTGATGATTTCCCACCCAAAAAAAAGGGTTGCTCATTTGTCACTGTGACCTAATAAATTATACGCATAAAAACAAATGTAATAACAATTTCATTACATTTAATCTAAGGCAGATTAAATGTAAGCAAGAATTACAAAAAGTTGTCTACTAAATTGCCTCTTTACTATTTAATACAAAGTGACCAGGGCCGGACGCGAGAGATCGCCGCCGCCAATCGCCTCCGCGAGGACACTGCGGTGCTCCGCCCAAGCTGGGCATACCTCCACTGTATGCTCCACCGTGTCCTCCGGGCGATCCACACAATGGTGAGACCCGGGCGTTTCCTCCCGCCTTATGTGAAACAGGAACCTCCCGAAACAACCGTGTCCAGTGAGGACCTGTGTCAGGCGGAAGGTGAGGACGCCGTGGCGCCTCTCCAACCACTCCTCAAAGAGGGAACTTACCGCTGCTATTGTGGCGTGCACAAATGACCAACCCTAAGTTTTTATTTAGTGATTGGGCAACTAAAGGACTACAAAAAAACAGAGAAAGACTTTTCGAGCTGTTTAGTCTTAAGCCTTAACACGAAAACTTTTAATAAGTATGTTGCTGATTTCTCAAAACACTTGTAAGGCAGCTAAGGCCATTAGCAACAAGGTAAAATCAGCAGATAATAAAAGAAAGGCGATTTGGAAAATTATCAATAATGAAACGAACAGTGACAAAAAGCACAATTCAGATTACACACTGGAGATGTCATTTGATCTGATTAGCTATATCAAAGAAGTTGCTTATGAGTTTGTAAATTTCTTTACCAGTGTCCTACTTAAAACCAGAGAAAGCCTTAATTCTACGCCCTCGCTTCGCTTTTGATTTAATAAATAATAATGTTTCAGCCTGCTCGATTGAATTTAACAAGATCAAATTGACCGAAGATCTTTGGGGAATGTCTATTAAAGTCTGTACCTCCATAACTGAGACTATAGCGCCTTACTTAGCCTTAATATTTAATTTGTGTGTGGATCAATGAGTCTTCCCAGATCTAATGAAAAACGTTTCAGAATGTTTTGCGAAAATAAAATAAATGTTCATTTGGTATTTTTTTTTGTTATTAAAACTTTTCAAATTACTCTCCACTAGCTTCTATACAAAGTTTCATGCGTCTGACCCAGATTTCGAAACACGTTTTCCAGTCCGCCGTAGACACATCATTTACAGCCTGCTGGAACGCTGACAGCGCAACTGCCGCCGACGAAAATTGTATCCCTTTGAGCAGATTATTTATTTTCGTGAATAAAAAGAAGTCACATGGTGCTAGGTCAGGTCTGTAAGGAGGGTGACCCAGGAGTTTGAACGGCGTGCTGTCCAGGAAGTCCCTCGTTTTGAGCGCGGTGTGCGAAGTCGCGTTGTCGTGGTGGCGCAATAGCCCGCGGAGCCCTGTGTTTGGTCGCTTGTTGCTCACAACAGAAAACCTTCTGCCAAGCATTTGGTAGTATGCCATTCGGCATTGATGCTACTTCGGTCCCGTAAATGAATTGACACCAAGTAGCCAGTCAAATATAAAAAGCTCGCGATCAAAATCTTCCCCCTGCTTCTAGATTGCTTCACTTTGGTAGGCGTTGATTCGTTTTTGGATAGTGCTGATAAATCTAAGACTCATCACCTCTAATGATGTCGTAAACACGCCTCGATGAGACTGCTCCTGAGCATCGGTTAGGTTGTGCGGCACCCAGCGGGAAACTATCCTCCTCACGCGAAGATGCACCTGTAGAATTTCGTGAAGGCTTCCCGATCCAACCTGCAGCATTTGCTAAATCTCTTGATACGTAATTCGCCCATTGTATAGGATTACATTTTTCACTGCTAGCACGTTTTCTTCAGTAACAGCCGTCAAAGGACGACCACTTCTTTCTTCATCCTCCAAAGTAAGTCGACCGCACTTGAATTCGTTATACCAACGATACACGGTTGCCTTAGAAGGGCCTTCATCCATGAATGCCATTTGAAGTCTATCGTTCCATTCGTCCGGTTTCAGGCGACACTTGAAATCGTAAAAATCATAGCGCGAAAATGTTAAACGATAACTTAAATTAGCTCGCAAAAAAATGTGGAGGGAAATTTTTACATTGGAACGTACCTATTTTTGCTTAAAAATAATCATATTTTCAAAATAGACTTTAACTGGCCAGCCTCTCTCATCCTTAAAAACTTTTATTCTCAATAACTTAAAACTTTGCATTGAGGATAGTGGAGAGTAGGTACTTTGAAGAACATAGAACATTTATTTTTATTTCAGCAAAACTTTCTGAGTGTCCCACCTATATCTGTGAAAACATCATGTACGTAAGATTTTTTTTACATCTTTACGGTAAAAGAGGTGTAAGATATAACTATAGCACTAGAAAAACGGGACCTATTAGTTGAACCAGGTTTGAGACTGTTTAAATGTTACAATAAAATAACTGCTCACATACTTCAAGTGAATGAGACAACATTTTTATTTTTATTAAACGCACACTATGCAGGCAGGCATATAATAAGTTAGGGGGTTACATCGCTGATAAAAATGCCTGGCTCAATTCTGGTCCTGCTCCACACCACAACCTATTAATTAACATTTGAGATACTGTTGGAGCTGCTGAAGATTGTAAGAATATATTTGCATTGTTTAAACTCAATCTCTTTTGTATAATATAAATGCTTAGCACAGATGTGAGTACTAGAGCTACCATTTACCGGGTAACGTCTTATATAGACTTGAATGTGCCCTGGCGGATGATAGTATGTCATGCTCACTCATGACATTTGGATCATTTAGCTCCCTTTAAAATGGTTGAGCTGAATGGTGCTGATCCATGCGTCATGTTCGTGAATGGGCGCGGTTAGTTGGGACTGGTCATCTCTCTGCTGCCACGGCTTATTTTAACAATTTTTCTTTGGATGGATTGTTTTTATTTATTTTTTGCTGCACTTTAGACGCTTTTAAAGTATGCATTAATGATGTAATTAGCTAGCATATTTGTAACAATATTATTTAAAAAAGTGTCCATGGAGTTTCTTGCCCTTTCTTCCCTATAGCTAGCTACTACGCTTTTGAATGCGCTCTCATCACTTCCTTCAAAAGTGCCTTTAATCAAATGGTTTGTTTGACTAAAAAAAATTTTTTTCAGAAAAAAAAACAAAACAAAAAATAGGTACTTGTTTTATTATGAAAAGGGTTTGAGAAGCACAGTGAAAGACAGAAAGGCTTTTCGTAACTTATTAACAGTTTTATTGGTAAAAAACATGATATGTCATATCCATGATTTATTTAATCCGTAGGTCAACAAATCACTTGGCGCTGCCAAAAAAGTAAACTCCAAACTTGTAACGAAGCAAAAACCACTGATCGGATGTAAACAAGCAGTCTCATAAATAAAGATGTGAAAACTTCTGAAAGTCGAGTTTTGGTGCGTACCTAGTCGGTAGGTACATCGCCGTGTGATTCATAGTACATGTGAGCAATCAAAACTTTGTTACGTCAAACAAATATTGGGATTTACACGTGTGATTTTAGACGCGACGTTTTTCAGGCGTTTTTCTTGAGGTGGTTTTAGCAGACTGGTTGTAATGGGTTTGATAAAAGTTGGCGGTGGTAGGAATAACGAAAAACGCACAGGTTTCATAGAAAAGTAGGTTGTCGAAATAGGAGCAATTTTTTTTTTCTCACCACAATATTACAAAAATACATATTACATGGTATCAGAGTCAGACAACACATTTAATTTTTGATATGTACGAGTACTTGTACACCGACAAACAACAAAAGATTGTCAGAAACGCTATCTACCTATCAACTAATTTTGTTAATTAAGTTATTTATGTGTGGAAGTGTGTGTGTGTGGTGTGGTGTTGGTCAGTGTGAGCGACGTGTGGGTGTGCGTATGTGTGTTAGGCGCTTTTTGGATTATATTACAATTGACCGATTCTCATCAACCGGACACGTTTTATGTTGGAGAGGTATTAGAAACATTCAAGTCACGCTTCTAGGCTGTAGTCAGTTTTATATCGTTAATCCGGTTTTATTTGATGAACGATAAAACTGACTACAGACAACAACACAAAAACAGAAGTCTACATTTTCATGTAGCAACTACGTTTTAAAACTAGAATGTTAGATGACATTTCACGAAATACACATAACCACATAATATTAGTAACAGCTTTAAGACAGTATGCAATATGCACTATCTTACAACCAAACTACGCTATATGTCATGTCAGTCATAAATACCGCAGTGACGTCACGTTAACTCGGCAATCGCGAAGCAATTACCTTGATGACGGGGACTTGATAAAGATATTGACGTATAAGTACCTAATGTATAAGAGCATAGTTTCATTTAAAAGTTTTTTGTACCATAAGGCAATTAAAGTTAGTCATTTGATTAGTATGACTAGATAATACTGTACCCGATCTTAAAAATAGCACACTGGCTTTTACCTGCGGCTTTTCGGCTTTCCGGCTTTTATGACGAAATTTTCCGAAGGGATCAAAATAATAAAGGATAAAAAAAGTTACAGACAGATTGCCAGACAAATTATTTATGCATTTATATAACTTTTTTTCTTTGTTTGTTACGCTTTCACGCTAAAACGGCTGAACCGATTTGCATGAAATTTGCCATATGGGTAACTTATTACCGGGGAATACTTGTAACCTTGGATTGCAGAAGAAGTCGCGGGAAATAGCTATTATTATATAAGTATAGACCGAATTTCAGCAAAAAATCGATTTCGAAAAGCGTCACTGCTATCCGCCTCTTTAGTTAAAGCCTTCTTCTAAAGCTCGATATGTCGTTATAACCGGGTTGCGTACATCAAATCCTCATCCAGTCAACATCACGCCTGTAATCCCAGAAGGGTTAGGCAGAGGTGTACCTATAGTACATCCACATTTCGCCAGTTATGCTTAAGTCCCATGTAATAGGGGGCGAGCCTATTTCCATCAATAGGGCACCAATCCAGATAAAAAAAAAAATGTTGCTACTGAGAAATTCTAGATAGAAAAACTCAATAACACTTTGCCCGACCTGGGAATCGAACCCAGGGCCCCATGCTGCCTTTGCTTTGTTTTTCTTGCGACCACTAGACCAACGAGGCAAGACGACAAGATCTCAAAAAAAAAAAGTGTTTTCATATTAAAGTCGCATTGTGTGTTTGTGTTCCTTTCGATATTCCATAAGTCTAGGGTATTAATGAGAACATGTCAAAGAATCAACTGTTATTTCGTTCTAATTTTTCATAGACAATTCTTACGATTATTTATGGAAAACGTGAAATATGACAACGTCGCATTTTCTATGATTGGTTTGAATGAAAATGATTTACTCGTACATATCAATGAAACTTAGATACACACACACATCCAGAGTCTAGTGTAAGTATTTTGTGACAGTACGGTAAAAAAAAAATGACATATGCCAGTTGATTTTTTGACATGTCTCATTAATGCCCTACAGTTATGGAATTATTTTAATTTAATTTACGAGCATATACAGTAATTTGTTAATAAGTACATTCTAATAAGTTTTACATTATCATGTTCGTCAGTTAAATCCCCTTCATATAATAAAATAGTTTGCTACGGCGTAGTCTTTGCTTCGTCCTAGACTTGTCTACGGCGTAGATTGTCTACGAAGTCGGGGAGCATTTCATTTCGTAATTATGAAAGTTTAATAATTATAGCTGGTTGCTATTGACAGACCGTTTAACAGAGTAATTATTATAGTTTAATCCAAGTTCGTCAACTGCTGAAAATTCGTTTCCATCAAATATTTTAATTTCAATGAACTTTACCACGATCAACAGGCATGGCTATTTCTGAGCAGAGTTATATCATATTAAATACCTATTTATATCTGTACCTTTTATGGTGTACTTAACAAAGAGTATTCTATCTTCTTTAAATCTATCTACACTTAATCTGAATGACGCTACGACCATTTTATTTGCTGCTTTAATCATCCTGTACAAGTCGTAACAGAAAAAAAACGAGAAACTTTTGCCAAAATCTAAACTTATATTACTCGTAATAAAGAGAAAAGATTTGATATTTTGTATATTTGTTTGTCACGCTTTCACGCTAATGCGGTTGAATGGATTAAAATTTATTTCTCATCGGACATTTTTTTAACTATATATTCTCACGGTATCAAGACATATGCGGGTTAAACCGCGGGCGCATTTTCTAATAAAGGGAAGAATAAGTTTTGGTTGAAAAATAGCGTAGTAAGTATTCACTATTGTATATTACCAAATGCTAAATACAGTCAAAGAATCAAAGGCTACAGTTCGTATACCTACAAAATGAATATCACAAACGACACAATACATTAGCTTTGTAAAAAAAGCGCTCATACAATACCATCGTTTTTTTTCACAAATGTACAATCCAAAAACTTTCACACAATACAACTTCGGTGGAAAGAAAAAATATGTCGAATTGTTGTCGTGTAAATAAATGGGACTTGTCAAAGCCTGTACAGATTCGAGATAAGATATAGAAATCGTTTATAAGAAAAAAATACTGTAGTATACTTGGTCCAGCCGAAGGCCCGATTTGAGGAGGACCAGTATCCACTTCGTTGGAAGACGGGGAAACTGGTCCTCATTAAGAAGCCGGGGCGCCTCTTCTGCGGACTCTCCGTCCTCTTACCGGCCCATCGTTCTGCTCGATGAGGTGGGCAAGCTCTTTGAAAGAGTCATTGCAAACCGCCTCGTCAGGCGGCTGGTGCATTTGGCGGAGAGCCAGTTTGGTTTCTGCAGGGGCACTCTATGGTGGACGCTATCATTCGCGTGCGAGTCCTCACGACGGGCGCTGCTGTGGCCCGGGGTGGGGTCGTCTTGGCGATGTTTTTAGACATCGCCGACGCCTTCAATACCCTGCCTTAGAGTTGCATCAGGGAGGCATTTCGGTATCACCGGTTGCAGACCTACCTCTGTCACGTAGTCGAAGGAGAGTCGCCTATTTGACCAGGGTGAGTGGAACCGGCGAGAGATTTCGTGCGGTGTCTACTTGGGCCGCTTCTGTGGGATATCGGTTAAGACTTTGTGCTGCGTGCCGATCTCCCTAGTAGCGTCAGTGTGGTTTGCTACGCTGACGCTGGCTAAAGTAGACTCATCTTTCATGGGGTACTGTTTAAGATGTTACAATAAAATACCTCCCCACATACATCAACTGAATGAAACCAAATTTAAATCTTGTATAAAACGCACACTATGCAGCCGAGCATATTATAAGTTAGGGGATTACATTGCTGATAAAAATGCTTGGCTAATCGCTGGTCCTGCTCCTCAAGGACGCATCAACTAATTGATTAGCATTTGAAAATACTGTTGGAGCTGCTGAAGACTAAAAACAAGAATCTTTGCATTGTATAAACTCAATTTTTTTGTACTTTAAAATTGCTTTATGCCATATTATGTGAGTACTATGTACATGCTTTAAAGCTACCATTTACAGGGTACGTCTTTCATTGACTTGAATGTGTCCTGGCGGCTGAGAGTATGTCATGCTCACTTTAATGTTTCGCTGATGGTGGCGCGTGTGTTGGATCATTTAGCTCCCTTCAAAATGGTTGAGTTGAATGGTGCTAATCCATGCGTCATGTTCGTGAACGGGCGCCGTCAGTTGAGACTGGTCATCTCTTAGCTGCCACGGCGTATTTTAATTAAATTTTATTTTCGAATTGTTTTCATATTTAAATAACAGACGCTTTTAACGTTCTGCATCGTTCTCACATGCATAATTTCAACATGAATGATGTAACCAATCTATTGTTAACCTAATTTGATTTAAAAGAGTGTCCGTGGAGTTTCTTGCCCGTTCTTCTCCATAGGTACCTACTACGCTTTGGAATGGGCAACTAGCTTCTTTTTTCTGACCGACCGACCTTGACAATTCAAAAGTGCCTGTAATTGGTTTATTTGAAATAAATGCTTTGAGTTTGAGTTTGAGAGTTTGACGACACGCTGGTCCTGGTACGGGGGAGGTTGCACCAGGCGGAGACCGAACAAGAGACACCCGGAGTTGCAACAATCGTCGAGAGGATCCGGCAATTGAGACTCGAAGTGGCCCTGCACAAGTTTGAGGCAACGTGTTATCATGGTCGTTGTAATGCGTCACAGTCGGGTTGCCAGATAACGGTAGGAGGGGTTCACGTCGGCGTCAAGTCGACGATGAAGTGCCTGGGATTCGTCCTCGACAGCGGGTGGAACTTCGTGGAGCATTTCCGACGTTTGGCTCCCAGACCGAAACGGGCTGGGGCTGCCTTGAAGCGGCTCCTCCCCAATCTAGGGGCTATCTCCTGTCCAATTCAGCATCCGGCCCTGGTCCAGGCCATGGTACGGAGTGAGAGCGAATGAGAAGCCGTCACCTTCTTCTGCGAAGTAGTAATGCTCGCGAAGGAGGAGGTGCAGCGCGTAATCGAGAGAGCTTTGCGGCCTCACTCCCCTAGTCTCCGTAGGAGATGCCCCAGGCGTTGGGAATCCCTCGCAGATGCCCAGCCACCGTAGAGACCGGGTCTGGTCATTGCCGGACGGCGAGCAATGGGTAGCTCGCCGTCCGGCAATGACCAGACGGGGTGCGATAGGGCCGATGCCTGCCAGGGTCGCGGGTTGTTCGAAAGAGATACCGTGGCCCTGGTACAGGCAACTGAAGGAACACGGGTGGGTTTTAGTCAGTAAAAGTGTAACACGCCCTCAAAAAAGTCATTTGATGATTTCCCAAACAACAAAAAAAGGCCCGATTTCTTTTGTAATTCGGAGAAGCAAGCTTGCTCACAACGTGTAAAATTGATTTTAAGCGATTCCAGTTCAGGCTTAATCACTGTGTTTTTCTTTACCATTCGGGTCAAGCTAAAGTGTTTCTCATCGCATTATTTTTAGTCTTTAGTTTGGCTTACAAAACAATAGAATATCAGTTTACAGCTTTAAAATATGGTTTAACCGAATGAAACCTGGCAGTAGCTACTACCCATTAGGTGGTAGCTGCTATCAAAGCATGAGCATGTCGGTAAGTTCATGTCGATACGAAATAAAAAAAACTCAAAACCAGCAACTAAGTATCAAAGCACCAATGTCCAGTAATACAGTACAATTGTAACTCAAACATGATCTGAACTCGTCTTCACTCTATCCTTGGGGAATTGGGGAGCTTTCCAACTTCGTTACCACTTTTTTCTTGAATCGCAGTTTGGGAAAAAAGTTGATTTATTTCTTATGTTGTGTACTTGACTGAAAACTTGTTTATGATGGCTGTTGGTTGGTAAGCAGAGTAGTAAGGGCTCAGGGATATAGGCAACGTAGATTTGTGAGGTTAATCTGCATTTGCTGCGGTTGATCTATGGGTGGGCGGCATTTTTTTTTTCTTCTTTTCTATCCTTGCTTTGTATAGCATGTGGAGTAAATTGTCAAAGATGACACATTTCATTATACCGCCGTGCACAGCAAAATCAGCATATAATGTTGCCACTGCTGGAACACAGGCCTCCTCTGTGAGAGACAATGGGCTGTCCACGTTCCGTAACGGATTGATAAATGTCACATGTTTAAAAAATTGGTTCTATACATGACGGTTTCCTCACGATCTTTCTTTACCGTTTTGAGAGCAGATGGAATAAATAGTGTCTGCCTGGGTTTGAGCCCACAACTTACAACTTGGCCGTCAATACTGTCAGTAGTTATATAATTCGCTTTATGAAATCTTTGTCTGTAGTGTGAACACTGTTTTATTTACAAGTTTAACAAATGTTTTACTAATTGGAGATGTTACTAACAAGTTAGCTATTGTCTTATCGCAGTACTGTTCTACTTCAAGTTAAACTTTGGATTATTTCACAGTTTGTAAGACGTTATTTACTTCAGTAGTGCTAATAGCTAAGGTCTAGATATAACATTTTATACCAGATCTTAAAAAAATTCAACCATGGGTAAAGTTGCAAAATACTAATGTTAAATAATTTGTTTACTAAGGGCTGATTTTGCAATCCTCAGGTAAACAGACAGATGGGGTTTATTCGATAGATAGCAAAAAATACAGTTGTTCAAGCGTCAAATAAGCTTTACTCGTCTAATTATTCACTTAGAAGAAGAATAAATTAATTTGGCTCTTTGACGGTCAGATTACCGCTTATTCCACCTATGTCCAAATTTACCCATGTTTGCAAAGAAATAAATGACTTAATGACTTCCATTTATAAACGACGTTGACATTACTAAGTTTGAGGTTAGTTTTCGTGTTTTTATTCTATCTCACCTATAAAAGAATTCTATCACAATCTTATACTACAATAAAACAAATAATTGAGACAAAATAAATACTTTCTAACTACATACATAACACATTTTATTTTCACGCGAAACTGTACAATGCAATCTAACTGCTCAAGTAGTCTTGCATTTTATAATAACCACTCCTTTTACACACACACACAAATAACACCCTTCACCCCGAGACATAAGATTCATACCCACTGCAAAATTAACTTGGTCTCACAACAAACTTACAATATTTTGTAGACAATTGAAATAAGTCTTAATAGTGTTGTGTTTAGAGTTGCTAGGGTATGTAAAGTTAAGTTTGCCAGCACATAATTTGGTTAGCTACGAGTCGTCACGTACAGGTTATCGTATCCGTGTCGCAGCATAACAACTGCCTGTAACTTGGACTCCAGGATAAGTGATAGGTATTTGCTCTTTTGTAATGGGTGGCTTTAACGGTATATGGGTCATAAAGTAGTTATATGTTTAAGTTTTAAAAGTATATCGTTTAGTTTTTGGTCACGAAGGTTTCTTTTTATGATGAAGATGTGTAGTTTACTGTGCTGAAATAAGACGACTGCGGTCAAGTTTTGCTCTTAAAATATCAATTACTTTCGAAGAAAAATACGTTTCTTGTCGAGACTAGTTTCTATAATATTGCTGACGTTTATATAAACCTCTTACGGAAATAAGTGGCGTTTATCACTTTATGGTATTGACATAATTACGATAACTCATCAAGTTCTTATGTCATACGTGTTTTCAAAAGTAAATACCTACATATAAAATAATGTATGCAAATCTATAGAACTAAATCGAGATAGAGAAAGAAAGAAGTATAAAGTGAATTCTATTTATAAATAATTCCTCTAGTGTATACCAAGTTTAGTGAAGCCAAGTTGATGCGTACTTAAGTTCAGATTTATGTTTGAGGAAAATCCAAGTTCTGCGCACTTTGGAAGTTCTTTGACTGCGAACAGAATAAGGGTGCTTACGTATAATATCGGAAGTGGCATATGTTCCTTACAACATATGCCACTTCCGATATTGTTGGTTACAAGAAACAAATGTGAGAAAAAGTTGGTTTAATATATGATTTGGTGGTATTTCTATCTGGATATATGGTAACTATAATTGTGACACACTAACATAGCTTTAAAGTATTTTTTAATCCTAAGTAACTCGTGAATCATTTTTTTTTTAGCAAAATACATTCATATTATAATATGGTTGGCAGTTTCCAACATATGTAGCTGTGCCACTTACCATAAACTGCGATCAGCAATCTGTCTGCAAAGCTTTATACGTTAATTTCCCATTTCATTATCTCTGGTACATCCATATATAAGTCTAACGATCATTGTTGTTAAAGCAAAATACATTAATATTTTTATTAAATGCAGTTTCATACATATCCCCTTCTTCTACGCCCGTCCTTTTGATGCGCCTTGCAGGTCGCACCTTAGAAATCTTCTCCAATCCCCTCCCCTCTCAACCGACTTCTACTCCTATTCTTTTTCTGTGCACGCAGTTAGGTTGTGGAATTCACATACGCCTGACATTAGGAACTGTCAAACTGTTGCTGTGTTTAAGAGGAGAGTGAAAGAACACTATCTTTCCACCATGACTTATTTGCATTTGTTTAAATATATTTTAGTGATATTTATTTAAGAAGTACCTATGTATGTAGGTATATTTACACATTGTATGTTTATTTTTAAATTAATGAATTGTTTTTTTTTCTCTTTTACTCTTGCACACGTTGCACGTTGTCTACATCTATTAAATACTCTCCAGAGATTTCTTTAGAAATAAGCGTCAAGCATCACCTTATTACGTATTTTCCTTTTTTTCTTGTCCGTTTATATGAGTGTACATAAACCGATAAATAAATAGATAAATATATAGTTGTGCCGTTTACCATAAAATGCGATCAGCAATCTCTCTGCTAAGCTTTATGCATTAATTGCCCTTTTGCTTATCTCTGGTGCATCCACATGTACGTCTAAGTTGCTCAGTAGTTTAGTGACTCACGTAGCCGGTAGCATAATAGCATATCATGATTAGTATTTAATGTTCCCACTGCTAGCACACAGGACTCCTCTCTGTGAGAAGGAGTGGGTCGAAATCCACCACGCGGCCCCATTGCGGGTTGGTAGATGTCACATGTCTTTGAATTTGCGGTTCTAGAACATGCCGGTTTCCTCACGATGTTTTCCTTCACCGTTTTTGAGAGCAGTGGTGATGAAATAATTTACACAAAGTAAAGCGCCTGACAGGGTTCGAATCTACGATCTACAACTCGTAAGTTGCAACCGTTACCACTTGGCCACTACTGCTCTCTACATAGCCAGTAGAACACATAACATAACATCACGCCTTGTTTCCCCAAAGGAAACCTGGGAAGAGGTGTACCTATTAGTACACCCACATTTCGCCAGTTATGTTTTTAAGTCCCATGTAATTAGGGGGCGAACCTATTGCCATCAACCAGGCACAAATCCAGACTCCGGGCTGCTACTGAGAAATTCCAGATAGAAAAACCCAATAACACGTTGCCCGACCTGGGAATCGAACCCAGGACCTCACGCTCAGCAGTAGCGATTGCGACAACTAGACCAACGAGGCAGTCCAACTAGCCGGTAGAACTCCACAATAAAGGCCGAATTTCACCAATGAAACTGAAAGCAATCAGCACATCTAAATAGCGTTCAAGAGGTGTCAGGCTGGCTGGCTGGCTGTGTGGGCTGTGTGTGTGAAATATTGACACTGATAGATCTTGAAAGGGGGTTTAGATGACCCAAAGGCCAATTCTCGTACCTATAAAACGTTCAAATTCAAGTCGCATTTTCATCTCAGCGACAATTAATGTCAAAAATTTATGTTAATTGTTGTATTTTTGACATATTGAGACCGAGATTAAAATTCGCCCAGACAACAAACAAAATAACGATTTTGTAGTTCAAATTAAGACCTGTCTAGCTCAGTAACCAAAAAAGTTTCCACAAAGCCAACAATCAATGTTGGCTTTGTGGAAACTTTTTTGATTGAATCCGTACATCTCGCTGACAGACAATGCATTTTTTGACATGAAAATAAAATGTAAACAAAATTCCTCTTTTACTTACCGCAAATTCAATTTGCCGTAGGCAGAACGGGAACCGAGCATTTCATACGCTCAAAGGGGAGCAAAAAATCAATTGCATGCAAAAGGAACTTCACTCGTAACTTGAGATCCACATAGGGAGAGAAAAAAATATTTTCACAGATTCCTGACAAATTTAATATCGTAATTTTTGCGAAATGTTCTAAATTAGCATCGACAGCAGCGTGGATCGGTTTCACCTTCACTCCTAAATTTCAAATTTCATTTCACTTCGATTTTATTGGAAAAGTTAAGTATTACCTACAAGTTGTTTCACACATTGTTGGGAAGAATAGCGTGCTTTTTCGATTTGAAAACTGTAGATTTGTTTATAGATGATTGATAGTATTGTACTTTTGTCGAATTAATTTATTTTTAGTTTCTTTTTTGTTAAGTGAAACTGAAAGATTAACGAGAGGTGTATGAACCAATTGTGTGCACGATTAAAAACATTCTGCGATTGCCATCGAAGCCATCGAATTATCGCTACTGTCAAATAATTTACAACAGCAGCCTTTGGGATACCCATACCCTAAAAGCAGATAATGCCCTGCGCTAGCGATGCGCGATGGAGAGGGGTTCATTCGAGTGTTCGAACATCTCGATGGTTCTCGATTGTTTCGACTTGGACTCGAGTCTGACTCAGTCTGTTATTGCGACTTGTTCGCATTCAATATAACGATGCCTTACTGTAGTGTGTCAGGTATGTTCGCTGATGCGAACACTGACGACTACTTTGCGATACTGAGGGAGAAAGTTGCCTCAGTAATATCCCGAGTGAGGGGAAGCAGCAACAGCATTCTGAGGGTCTTTGCAGAGTGATTGGATGGGCCTACAATGGGAACGTTTACCAAGCTATAGGTCGGCAACAAAGCTTTTAACAACCTACCGGTAACTGTGATTTTCTTTTTAGTGTTCCTGCATGTTACTTACATAGTTTTTTGGCAAGTTGCAATACTAACACCCAGTGGGCCTTGATGCCTGATTTTCATTTATATATTATTCACCAGACATCGCATCTTAGTCATTTCACCTTATACAGTTTGAGTATGAATGTGGATTGCTAAAAAACGAGGGGTACACCAAAGAAACGGTGAATGAACTGTTTGAAGGATGGTAGGGCTAGATAAAGGGGACTACGGAGATGACTTATATTGAACTGAGAAGTATAGAAGAATAAGGCACCTTGCGCCGACCACAAAAATTAAGTATAAGGGCAAAGATGGTGACGTGTCATTTCACCTTATGCTCGCCAAACAACGCACCAGTATGTCGCAAATACGTTAAAACAGAGCTCAAATTCCTCTCTGTCGCGTTTCTTTTATTGACTACCAAAGTTTATTAGTGAAATTCACCTGAGGCCAGCCGCCATGACGGTGGGAGTTGAAACAAACTTTATTTACTAAGATCACTTTTTATGCGAGGCATCGACCGGGTTATGTAGAAGTTTCGACTGATCGCATTTTTATTTATGTTTTATCTTAATTTTAGTGTCGTAGCTAGTAGGGTTCCGTAGCCGAATGGTGAAAACGGGACCACATTACCAGGGCCGCCCGCCGTCTGTCACTCCGTCCGTCAGTGCATTTGTGTGCCACAGAGTTGTGTCCGTAATAGGTTGCCAGTTATAAAGAAAATAATCTCTTTAGAATATGATACTATTACCTGTATCATGGCAAATTACTAAGAGAAGATAAACTAGAGTTTTGGCTGTAGGGAACCCTAGTTGCCAATTTCACCAATGAAACTCAACGCGGTTAGCACATCTTAACTGCGTTCAAGAGTTGTCAGTGTCAAAATTCCATAGAAAATAATGACAGTGACAGCTCTTAAATGTAGTTTGTGTAGAGCCTAAGGGCGCGAGTCCGAAAACCTATTCAAAATTGGCAATTTTTTTACAAGAATAAACTTAATGATCATTGCATCACATTCGTTTTAGAACCATTGAAACATTTGTTTCAATGGTTTTAAAACAATTTTAATTTGATGACTTGGAACTACCTTTTGTGGCAGTTCGGGTCAATAGTTCTGGTGTCACCGTTTTCGCTCATAACTCTCACAGTTTTAAAATGTTCGAAACGTTATATATCACGGCGGAGTTACGATTCCTAGAATATAATATGACGTGGTAAAAAGCTTCTACCATTATTCTAAATCATTGTGGCGTCAAAATGAGTACCTTATTAAATTGTTTGCACCAAGACTGAATATTCTCTACTAGTCAGTAATTCAACTTTAAAACACAAACACGTACAAAGAAGAATCATTAAGTAGGTTAGTATTATTATTACTATTTATTTATTTCAGATCAAACTAGAAGATGCTGTTGTTAGTAAAGGTCTTAACCTAATGTTAGTAAAACCACACTAAATAAAAAAATTGAAACGACTGACACCTACGTCTGCAGCCGTATCCAGTGAGCCAGCATGGGTCTGCCCCACCTATCACACAATACATTCAGGATGCCGTGGGAGGTAGCACGTATTCTACCGAGAACAGAATCGCACCGTTTCCTTATAATGGCATGGAAACCATCAACCCTGGCCTCGGTGAACATCCCGGAAGCGCTACAAAAGCGTGGTAGACCCGACAGCATCCTGAATACATTGTTTTATTGGACACGCAGGGCGTTGTAGGCCTGGCCTGACCCCACAGACTGCATGTGTAAAAACACTGTCTTTGGCAGTATGCTCTGAAAAGGGTTATTTTGACTTGCAAATCTGCGGATCAGCATATTACCTCGGACAGCCATCGCCTTTAACTGTTAATAGCGCGTTGATCAAATCTCAGGCCATGGCATGCTGTTTATTTTATGTAGGAAAGCTGCAATAGCTCCTCATAATTGTATCTTTTGTTTTGTTTAATTGGTTCTATAATTTAGAGGTTTTTTTTTACTTTTGCGTGCCGTAAAGTAGAATGTGTTGGAACTGCTTTTACAATGTTTACATCTTATTTTGTACCCACATTCCGATTTCAGCGCACTCTGGGCTGCTCAGCTCCCATTGCTGCTTATCTATAATTATATTACGGGATGATCGTTTTTGTTAGATTTCGTGCCGATACTAATACAATTGACGTTATTTCCACTTATGGAAATGTCAACTTTATGCTTGTGTCAATTAAGTTGATTTCAAAATGCCTAGTACTGTTGTAAAAATCATCAAAGAATTTGAAGTTGTAGCGCAACTGATCTTTGTTTGAGTGTCATTAAAGTTATTTCTTTAAGACACATTTGTTTTCACGTTTGAAAATTCAATTTGAAAACGCATGATAAATTGCTTAAACCGCTCCCGCTTTTCACTTAAATATCACACAAAAACGTTATTGTTTTAGGTTTCACCACTACCGTCTAAGTTTGCCAACTCTTTGGAATTTGAATAATCCATCAAAGACAGCTGTTTGGGAGGGACAAAGTGTCATGTGCGGGCCACTGCGCAATTGTTATGTGATGAGGTCCAACATAATATAACCTCTATGGTCATCACCCTTTAAGGTTAAAGGTGTCAGTTTATAATGCATTTTATGGTTGATAATCTGAGTCACTGTATTCGGAGTCAATTATGGACTGGTTAGCGTGGACATTATTGTTAAATAGGAAATTGCGTAGCGGCTGGTCATGTCTACTTGAGAACATTAGGTTGTTAGAAAATATTTCATTTTATGAGTGGCAAATAAAAAATGAATTCCAAATAAAAAAAAGAACTGACAGTACTTTTTTGTAAGTAGACCAGACACTTGCCCATAGAATAAATCTAAGCTTGAAACAAATTTTCTAAACGACGTGGGAATAAAAAATTGACTTGATAATAGTTTAATTGAATTTTTTAAATTATTTGACTTCAAAGTAATATCCGGGAAACTATTGAAAACTAAATAGATTGACTGATTAATTGATGAACCTGGATCAGTGAATCCAGCCATTTCTCTGTTGTCAGAGCCCAAGTTTTTAGCAGACGGCGTTGCCATAACGAGTACTGTTTACGTTACAAGACCCCGTCTAAATTATAATCGTCATAGTCCACATGACCCATAAAACAAAGCCACCGTGCAACCCATAGCGTTTTAAAGTGATATCCATTAAAACAAGGACGCAATACACTTGAAAGTCGTCGCTAACTTAGCGCTATAAAAACTTGAACAACAACGTTATGAGTTCGCTATCTCATTCGCAGAAGACTTACAACTTACCTGACTTTGATTACTTCGCCATGCATTTGCTTTGTTGCTGCGAGATCGTATGACTTGGTGTCTCATGCAGTGTTGGGGCTCTGAACTTTTTTTAACGTGCTGTTTATTTTGTTGGTACTCCTTTAACGTTTATAAGGTCTTAGAACCCAGTTTCTTTTTCAGATAGTAGTTAGTAGTTTCACCTCTTTTTAGAAGCTAAAATCTGTTGTTACTAAAGTGCCTTCTTGTTGTTTACTTACCAACACAAAAACTACCTTGTACGTCAAACATGATGCGGATAGGTTAACATCAATAATATTACATTCACTTCTACGATAGTGCTGTCCTAGTCTAACACTTACTTTAAAACGTTTATAACTGGGCAGTTTTTTTAAGCTTTTACACTTTTTGAAATATTATTTGCACTGTTTGGAAATAAACATATTTTTGAGATAAAAAAAAAAATTGTCATAATCCCTATTTGGGGACGACGAAAAGACATTATTCGAAACCTCGAATAACTAATGATTTGATTGATATTTTGTATGCAGACTAAAAAAAATTCAATCAAAAATATGTAATAGTTTAATTACTAGGTTTAAGTAGCTAGTCAAAGGTGTTTAAATTTAATTTTTATTATATATTGACTTTTACATAACTATGACATAATATTTTCATTATTTGACATTATATACATACAATTTTTAATTAGATTTTGATTTTACTTTATTAGATTATTTTATATTTTGTAAATGTGAGAACGTCGTAGGCCTTGTGGATTGTAAATGTATACACCATTGCCTATTTGTTAAACATATGGTACTTGTTGACAGGCCTACACTGTCCTCCCATACCTATTAACACTGTAATTAAAAATCATTGTAAAAGACAAATATTTTTAAAAGAGTAACCATGGAGTTTCTTGCCGGCTCTTCTCCATAGGAAACGACCAATTGGAACCGTGCACCTAGAATCTGACGTTTCATAAGTGCCCATGTAGGTTTATGTGAAATAAAATATTTTGATTTTGATTTTGAAAAGGTAAACGTAAAACCCAAAAACACTACAAAGTATTTTTTAGAAGTGGGTTGTTTTTGTATTTGTAAAAAAAAACATTACATAATCTTTACAAATATAAATCATAAGCAATACATAAAATTACTTCTAATTAATATTTGGTTTTGGTACCTACCCCACACAAATTCGTATACCACTATTGCGATGTAAAATTGTAAATAAAAGCGACAGGAAGTTATTACAACATCATCAATATACACAAAGTGGCATATTCGTATTCCTGAAGCTGACTAACTGAAAAGCTATCCAAGCAAACATAATCAATTTATATTGGACCACCCCTGAAGCATTCCTTATCCATTGAAAAAGAGTTTTTAAAAACGATTTACAAATGCAGGGGATATCGCGTAACAAACATACAAAAAAAAAGTCCACCACCATTGGAAGTCCATCGCTACTATTTAGTTTGTATAAAAAATGACGATGTTTAGATTTATTTGATAGTGTCAAAATACTTCTAGGCACTAACTAAACTAAACTACTACGAGTATTGTCAGTATTTTCATATATTGCCTTATTTCTGTATCCACATTGTGTAATAATTAATCTGACAACTTAGCTGATGCCGATGAACCAGTTCTTGAACTACCGCAGCGAATTGGAAACCCAACAAAACTAAAAACTAGAACAGTCGATGTCTCCTCGCCCGTGGTTTTTCCTCTGTTTATATAACCAGTTCGAACGAGCAAGTTTCAGTTTTTCCCTCTCGAAAGCTGCCCGTTGAGGCGGTGATTTATATACCAAGTTGTTTGGCTTGTTCTAAGTTAGCTATAGTTATAACTTGATCATTGTTAGAACAATATCTTAGGGTATTATTGTCTGTGGATAGTTCGTAGTTCTTGACAGCGTTTGGTGTTTCTCTTTTACTTTTGTTAATTAGGTATTACAATGAATAGATATCGTCTGTTCATAGCAAAAGAGACGTCCTCTTGGTTCTATTTTAGTAATACAAAAATTGTCATAATGGCAAGAGAATAATGTGTGGCATAGTAGAAGTTTTAATAAACTGTCTGGTGAACATAATTTGGATAAATGCATTTGTTTGTGAAAAGCTTCTGAACGGAAAGGTTATTGTTTGCGTCTAAATGATTTTTAGTTTGATTAAAATCGATCGGGTACTATGAAGGTATTTCTTAGTAAATTTTAAAGGTATTTTCTACTTTTTTTTTGGGTGTCAGTTTTCGGGTTTATCAGTTGAAAATTATAAATGGCCTTCAATTACATATTGTTTAAAAACACTGTAAAAGTTAACTGTGTGTTTTCCCAAAAGAATAAACTAAAATAAATAAAATAGGACTGGCGTACCTATTCAGGAAAATATAGGCAAATTCAAGGATACACTCTTTGAAAGTGAAAGCCTTGTTAATGCCAACAATATTCCTATTCCAGTCGATAACTATTTCTACGACCTTTAATATTTTACGAACAAATATTATCCATGTGTAGTACTACTGCGACCACTGAAGGCCCCCGATAAGATAAGTGTAGTGAGCCGTCCGTTGTAGCGTAATTAGTCGTTTTCCTAAAAGTCACTAATTATCTATGGGCATTGTCTATTAATTGTCTATGGCGTAATAGCTGTCACTTAACAGTGACAGCGAACGAACCTACATAAGGCGTTGCTGAGTCATTAGAGTTCCTTTCCTTCTTACCGGCCTATCGCCTGAATCTACGCATCGAACCCCTCGTGTTAGGGTGAGTACTCTATTTTGCCTTCATGGTTAATTTATATCCCAGTAGCCACATCCTTTCTTGTGTAACTTATAACCTTTTATGTGGCTGCTGGCAATGTAAGTTCTCGGTAACCTAAATTGTTAGCGAGACCCATATATCTTATTCTATTGTTCACGCATGTGCATTCTATCTATTTATTATCTATACACCTGTATCAATGATCTATCACGCTGGCATGCTTGCCATGCTGCCTGCTATGCTGCTTGCTGCACTAATTGCCTTGCCACGTGTGGGAGAACCCCTACAGTTCATGGCTACAGCACATTGCAATGCCTCGTGTTCTTATCATGCTATTTTACTGTACACCGCTGCGATGTGTGAGTTTCCTTCGCCTCCCATCTTCCATGCTTGTCTTGGGCTACTGCATCATCTACCTGGCTGGGAAACGCTGCACGCATCACAGGGGCGTACAGGTGTTCTACCTGAAACTCACGGGCGCTGCCTTGCGCTATTTTCAAGATTCTTCCTACCACCGGCCACCTTCCTCCCTCCTACCACCTTCTTACCACCCGGCAGCTGTTCGGAACAACCATCGTCTGACGCACTATAGGGGTCAGACCTAGTGCGCTACTGCACCTACGCTGCCTACCGCACCACTACCGTGCGCCTGTGACTGCAACTGCGTGCGCCTGTGACTACGACTGCGTGCGCCATCCACCGCTGTCCCCTAACGGACAAAGCCGTGAAAAATCCTAGACTCTAAGAACCTACGACCTAGAAATCTGCGCTCTATAATAAATTCGTGTCTAAGTGGTAACTAGTTGTTTCTCTTCTCTCCACCAAAACCACTACGCCACACCGTCATTAGTTACAAAACCAGTGAAAGCTGGCTTCTTATAATATTGAAAATTCATACTACGCTGGCCAGACGGTCGAAATTAACAACCGATCAAAACATGGATTTCATACATTCAATAAACTCAAACTCAAACGCAATGCATTTATTTCAACTACCAACTACTAACAGTATTGAAACTCGCAACAATAAAACTAGCTTGTGTACTATATACGTACATTATCTGACCAATCTCGTATTTATCAAGTCCATTTCAAAATCTTAACTTGTTTTGAAGACAATACGAACTGCATTGGCCCGTACGTAGTCGCCGCCAATCTAATCAACGTCGCACTGTGGTTAAAAAAAAAATTGGCGACCTAAATGCAATATTCATTTTAAAGTAGACTTTTTCACGTAAAAAAATATCAAGTAACTCATTAACTGTTGTAATTTTAACAAGATTGGTTTCGTTAAGACAATAGTGCATCGTGGAATGTGCGACGAAATGCGTTCGCACCGAATTGTGTCAATGAACTTGTATGGAGGGGTTCACTAGCGCTAATAGTCGCGTCACTTCCAAATCACTAAAACAATCGACGAGCGCAGTCGCGTCCTACGTCCTGCGCTGGATTCGCCTTTGTTTGACCAGTAATACTAAATACAAGCTGAAAATTGAAACGTAAAACAATGGAGAAATATTCTATAGTAGTGTAGTGATGTACTTATAAACATGTTCATTGAAGATTTGTTTGAAGTGAAAAATATGAAAATATGAAAAGTTCTGACTCACTCACTGACTGACTCATCAACGCCCTGCTCAAACCCTTGAACCTAGAAAGCTTAAACTTATCACAGTTATTCCGTTTATAATGTAGGCAATATTAAAAACAAAATGGGAATATGAGGCAGCAGAAGTCGCCGTCCAAAGCTAGTGAAAACAGTCAAGGAAATGAATTGTGAAACAGGAAAACACAGACACCAATGCTACAATCATCTCAATACCTACTTCAGAGTAGAAACGTCTATGGGACACCTATTTTGGGTGTTTTCCATTGCTTCCAGTTTACTTACACCTCGCTAAAAGTATGGATAAAGTCGAACTAATATTAGTAACGCAAATTAAAACACTCTGTTTAATTGCTGTGTTATAGTCAATTCATACAATTTTCAAATAATGAGGGCTGTGATTTCATTAAACGATCAATTTAAGTAAGTATTAAGTTTGCGTAACAATACCCTGAACTTACAAAATATTCGGTAGCTCAAAAATCTTGTAACTTGCACCAACCACCGCAAGTTTCTCTGGACTATGTCCAAGTGCTTGGTTGGCTACCTCAGAAGTTAAACGTAGACGTATATAAAATTGCTGTATACTTTACTGATTGCAGCCACTATTGGTTAACATGCTACCAAGTACCAATATAGTTCACTCGATTGCTATCGATAAAAATGTGTTGCCAAGCTGTGGTGTGTTCATAGACATTTGTAGGGCGTTTCAAATAACATGTTAGCGCTTTGATTTCGATGTTTTGTTAAAGATTGTACTGAAGAAATCCTAGTCAGTACGTTATTACTGTTCTTATTTAATACAAACTAACTAAAAAATGTATGTAAAATGTGTATTATATGTACAAGAATATAAAAAAGAGGAAGTGCTCATTGAGCATCAATAAATTCGTCCGCATCGCTGTCAACGGGAAATAAATAAATAAATAAATAATAAAAGTGCCCAAAAGGTTGACCACGTTGAATGACAATGCTGGTTCTTTGGCCAAACAATAGGCTCGCTCCCTATTACATGGGACTTTAACAAAACTGGCGGAACGTGAGTGTACTATAAGCGTGCTGTAGCTAAGCTAATGTTTTTTTTCCTGTTGAAGTATGCTCAAGAAATACATACGTTTGAACAAATTCTAATTACTTGTTTCTTTGCACTGAGCTACGTCGTGCAAAAGTTAGATTAACTGAGAAACAGATAGTTCAAGTGTTTGTGAACTAGTAATTTTTCAGGCAGGAGTAAAATTGAGTTGATAACTTAATTATCGTACTTTTCTCCATAGAAATTTGTATCAAAAATGCAAAATAGAATTGATTCAAGTTGCCCCTTCCAAAAGATAGTTTCGTATGGAGAAGAATGGGCAAGAAACTCCATCGTTACTCTTTTAAAATGTTGTACAGTAGTTATTTATTGATTATTTAATTAAATGACAAGACGATGCACCTAGAATAAAATCACTTAACCACAATAGTTAAAAATAATTAAACTTTAAGCAATGTCTGGTAAATTAATTTTGTTATAGAGACGTGGTGCTCACATATTTACAAATATTGTAAAAGCAGATGATTTCCCTAAAATTTTTAACACGTAAAAATTTTGTGTGTGAGTTAAAGAAATTACAGAATCAATGTCTTAAAAATTATACAATTCACTAGGCAGTTTAAATTTGTCTAGCCTCTAGATTGTCTGGAGTAAGACCAGCATGTTTCCAAGCATTCTTGGCTAGGATAAAATCCTCTAATTTGTAATATGCTTGTTTACAAAGTGTACTTTCAACATGAGTTTTAAATTTTCTTAAATTTAATTGCACATTAGACAAGGTATTTTGTTGCAACTTTTAACACAGTACTGTGTTAACATTACAGTTACTGTTTCTCTTATGGACATTTACCGTGTTATTTATAAAGCCATTCGCTTTATAAACCTATTTTAACTATCGAACTGTTTGTCCCTTTCCGTTAAATTAAAATGAATTTTGACTGAAAGGGACAAAACACCTCGGTGGCTAAAATAGGTTTATAAAGCGACTGGCTTTATTATAAAAACGTTTCATTAAATAGAATATTTAAAAAAAACATTTAAAAAAAAACTATCCGCCGGTATCGGGCTCAGGCTTCAGAAATACGAATTTCAGAAATAGCCTTCTGAATCAGGCACTTTCATATTTCAGCATTCAATTCTGGAAGGATAGCTTCGTAAACCTTTGTACCTATTTCTGGGAAATAAAAGTTGCACAACATTGTTCAGGAACATGTTTTGTGTTGCGGAAATCATATAACTGGCAACTCGTATTCAAGGTAAAAGGTCTGTTTATACTGGTTAAGTTACCACTGACGTGCAGACGTGCGTACTGAAATGGAGCAACTGCCGTTCTGTTCTATAAAAAACTCACCGTGACAAAATATGTGAAGTGAGCTTCCAATGAAGTGTCATCCCATCTGATGCTAGAAATTGGCATTATTGACAGCTCACTTCAACCACTCACATAACCCAAGTTTACACGGTTATATTTTTACAGAATAAATTTTTCCCGGTGAAATTTTTACAGAACAGCACTACTGTTCTCAACTTTTTTTCTCATGTATTTGCTCAAACGCTGCATAGGTACTTACAAGTAGGTACGTCGTATTATGAATATTCCCATATTATTATAGCTCCAAGGAACGATTGTTATCTAAATGAAGATCGAAGTATGGGTTGGTAATGCATACAAATTTTATCATTAGGCGGATTGAGCGCGATTGAGAGCATTTATAAGCGAAATACTATAAGACAAAAAGATTGTAATTAAAATACATGGATGTTAGAAACACACACACTTACGTCTTGGTTTTGTTGGAAATTTAAGAGAATCTTTGATGAATTTCTCATAGCTTCTTTTATGCCATTTGAAATGTCTAAGGCGTAGCCACCTGTATACGCCGTAGACAACTGTCTACGCCGTAGCCGACTTACTACGGCGTAGACACTCAAAAACTTAAACGATTTTCTAAATTCCGTTTGTATGTGTTGTTGTGTCTACGTAAGTACAAAGTAACATGGTTACATTATACTGCGCCCATTCGCACCACGATCTACAAACTACAGACATCAAAGTGTTCTTCGGCAAAGAACTGAGATTACACTTGCGAGCAGAAATACGTACGACGCTATTTTCAAATTATTGTTATAGTGTACTTGAGGTACACTTTAATTTGTACTAGAAGTTCAATTATCGTCCCTAAAACCGCAAATACTCGCAGTATCTATTTACAATTGATGTTCATCCAACCTTAAAACTGAAACAAAATATTGTCTTAATAAATCTTGTTTTCATTTCTAATTCTCATTAATTTTAGCCACCATCGAATAATTAATACCAATCAAGTCTAACTCAGATAAACACACAGACACAAAGCAATTTTTGATTGTCAATAGCAGGTTCATTCAAAACCATTACTTACTTATAAGAACAAAAGCTTTCGCGAAAATTCCTCTCCAATTAATTAAAAATAAACAACGGAGAGTTGTTTCTAAACATACATCATTACATTTATTTTCTAACGAAATTCAATAGTTGGCTTCAACTTAAACTATCAATACCTACGCTGTTTGGAAAGTACGCTGTAACGCGAAGTTTTAAATTTACGAGAATTCTTGGATTTATACCTTTTATCGGCCTCAAGTGTAACTTTGATCTGCGTCGCAGTAAGTGGAAGCGTTTTAGAGGGAAAAAACGTTCCACAGAAAATTTCGTTTTCGTGCCTACAAAGGAGAAACTATTAAAGTCTTTTTTCTTTGTTATGTAGACGTAAACAGAATAGTGGAGTTATGCGAGTATTTAATTTTGCAGTTTTTAGTTCAGTGGGTCAAGAACAGTGGCGCTATGTGTTTGTGTTAGGGTGGATTTGGGTTGTTTTTACAAGTTTTTTTTACAAAATGTTGGTCAGAAATAACGTAAAGGTAAGATTAGAGTAAAAGTAAGATTAGAGTAAAGGTAAGATTAGAGTAAAAGTAAGATTAGAGCAAAAGTAAGATTAGAGTAAAAGTAAGATTAGAGTAAAAGTAAGATTAGAGTAAAAGTAAGATTAGAGTAAAAGTAAGATTAGAGCAAAAGTAAGATTAGAGTAAAAGTCTTGTATATCCTCTTGGTAGGTGTTAAGTATCTACAACGTGTAACAGAATAAGCGCAAGACCTGAAAGTAGTTTGCTCAGAATCAGCTTCTGAATCCATTTCCATCATTATTTACATGTGTTAATTTTTCCCGGAAAAATCTCTAACTTACCTGAAATTAGTACCACCGCGTCGTAACAAGTTAATACAATATTTGATTTAAGAAAATTTAAGCCTTATCAAAAAGGAATAAAGCCTTTTCAAATGCACGACCGAATTTGCAACTCACTCATAGTTATCCTATGTGTAAAGCGCGTTTAGTAAAATAGTCAATTTAAGGAAACTTAAACCTTATTCCAAATCAGTACGTCTTATTTAAATGCAAAACCGAATTTGTAGTCCGATCATAGCTTTCTTACACACATAAACATTGCTTTTTATTACATTTAAGCTTGTCCTGTTAAAAAAGAAGATAATTTGAGGCAATTTAGATCTTATCTCAAAGAAATAAAGCTTTTTTAATTGCGCGAAATTTATAGATCGTTTTACACATTCGTTTGTTCTCAAAAGCCAAAATATTAGAACATTTGTAGTACTTTTTCTGAAAATTAAAGAATAATGTGAAAGAGCGAGATGTATTAATTTGCCGACTTTCACCTTTAACGTTTCACATAACAGCCGACGCACGCGCCGCCACCGCCCGCCTCACATCAAAGGTTTAGTTATTCTCCGGCGGCGACAAGTGTTCCCGAATTTAATTTTTGATACTGTCACATTTATTTGTTTACGCGCGCGATGGCATTCCAGTACACCAATATTCAGTACACGGAGATGGTGAGGACACTGGCTCGTTGCATCGATAATGTCGAGTTAGCGTGTCGAGAGTTCAACGAACGATATGATAATGGAGTGAGCGCCAGGACAATGTTAAGTGAAACTCAGCGTCTGAGGGACTCCGGTACCTTTCGTCCTAACACGGCAATAGATAGAGGGGCGAATGTGCGCACTACTCGCTTACAAGCAACAATATTAAACTATTTTGACGAAAACCCAGAGACGAGCACAAGAGAAGCAGCGCCATTATTCGACTGCAGCCACATGTACGTGTGGCGAACGTCACGCGCTGATGGTGAACTCCCGTATCACCTGCGATGTTGTCAGGAGCTGACGCCGAACGACTACTTGCCACGTCTGGAATTTAGTAGATGGTTGTTAGAGAACTGGCATGGAAACATCATCTGGACGAACGAGAGCACCTTCACGCGAGTTGGCATTTACAACCAGCATAAACAGCATTTGTGGAGACATGAGAATCCACATGCATGCCGCGTTGATTCGTTTCAGCACAGGTTGTCCGTGAACGTGTGAGCGGGCGTCATAGGTACACGCGTACTCGGCCCTGTTTTTCTGCCGAGGTTAACTGGAGATACCTACCTACAGTTCTTGCGGGAAACATTGCCCGAGTTATTGGAGGACGTCCCGCTCTTCTTTTTAAGAGACGTTTTTTACCAACACGACGGTGCTCCCGCGCATTTCTCATGGAACGTTCGGCAGCATCTTGATGCGGAATATGGGCCCCGTTGGATTGGTCCTGGAGGACCAGTGCAGTGGCCTCCCAGATCGGCTGATCTAACGCCTTTAGACTTTTATTTGTGGGGTCGAATAAAATCGCTCGTTTACGTAAACGAGGCAACGAGTGTAGAAGACCTCAGACAAAAAATTGAACTCGCCTTTGGTATTGTGAAAAGTGACACTAAAGTACTAAATAAACTAAAATTTAACATAAGAAAGCGTGCAATAAAGTGCATCGAGCAAGGCGGTGGACATTTTGAAAGTTTACTTTAAAGGAGACAAAGAAATAGTGTAGTGTAAATAGTTAAAACCTGTAAGTAATTACTTTTATCTTTACCGAATTTAATTAGTGTAAATATTTATGATTCAAATCTTTCATACACGCCGACTCTGAATATGATATCGCGACAGTTAGGTACGCATCAGAGATCACCTTCCGCCTGACACAGGTCCTCACCGGACACGGTTGTTTCGGGAGGTTCCTGTTTCGCATAAGGCGGGAGGACACGCCCGGGTGTCACCATTGTGTGGATCGCCCGGAGGACACGGTGGAGTATACGGTGGAGGTATGCCCAGCTTGGGCGGAGCACCGTAGTGTCCTCGCGGAGGCGATTGGCGGCGGCGATCTCTCGCGTCCGGCCCTGGTCCAGGCCATGGTACGGAGCGAGAGGGAATGGAAAGCCGTCACCTCCTTCTGCGAAGCAGTAATGCTCGCGAAGGAGGAGGCGGAGCGGGTGAGGGAGAAAGCATTGCGCCCTCACGCCCCCACTAGCCGCCGCAGGAGACGCCCTGGGCGTCGGGAGTCGCCTGCAGATTCCCGGCCACCGTAGGCGCGGGCTTGCGGATGGCGAGCAATGGGTAGCTCCGCGTAGCGTCCGGTAAGGACCAGGCCCGGGTCGACGGCGCGTTGTGTTCCACGCGCGCCTCAAAGAGATGTCAGCACAAAGTGACGGGGTCCGATAGGGCCGACGCCTCAGGGTCGCGGGTTATTCTACAGAGAAAACCGTGGCCCTGGCACAGGCAACTGAAGGAACACGGGTGGGTTTTAGTCAGTAAAAGTCTGACATGCTCGCACGAACAGGCACGACGGGACCCTGTGAACGAACCTTAAATGAGTCAGTCTCCGAAGCGACCGTGCGGCGACGGGGCGCAAGTAAGACCCTATCGCAGACGGGCGAAAAGTTGCTCGATTTAAAAATGCTTCCCCTTTACTAAACCTAATAACTTGGAACAAAATAATCCAAAGCTTATTTATTAAGGCTCCCACAAACAGGCGCGACGCCACAGCACGACACAGAGGCACCGCTCGTCGCGCGACACGCGGTGCCTTTGTGTCGCGCTGCGGCGTCGCGCCAGTGTGCACGAGACTTTACGTGTGATCTGTACGTAATGTTCGGTCATTGAACTAACCTACAGACATACCTAGTGCGTACTCCTACTCTTGCAGTGCTTACCTACCTAGCCAGCTGGCAGGCACATGAGTGTGCGGTGCGTGCGCTATTAGTGTGGGTACAGATCGAGTATTGCGCTCAAACGTATTATGTTTAGTCAGGACAACTATTTTATAAAAAATTGCTAGGTGTGGTTTATCTTAATTAAATTACAGATATTATTTTAGTCTTATAATTTAATATTCTAATTGGGGTGTATGAGCTCTTGCGTTCATTCCGTTACACGTTGTAAATGTAGGTTTACTTAATTCAGGAAAGCAAACAACTTTACTTTACAACCTCCCTACAATGGTTAACATTTAATTCCCCATTTCAAT
Organism: Dasypolia templi; assembly: GCA_963555695.1. Taxonomy (NCBI): domain Eukaryota; kingdom Metazoa; phylum Arthropoda; class Insecta; order Lepidoptera; family Noctuidae; genus Dasypolia; species Dasypolia templi. The sequence goes on from OY743147.1 coordinate 5,038,029, forward strand.
TTAAATCTTTAGTAGACTATAAGCCATAGGATTAATATTCAAAAATACATTTTACAACATAATAAAGAATTGGTCTTTCTTTGGCTCACACTGTTACTAACACACCAAAGACGCGAATACAACATTTACCTCCACAAGATAATCTAATTAACATACCCCTCGCACTCGCGGCAGGGCCGAGAGCCCGAGACAAAACATCAGGCGTTTTCTCTCACTCTGCAAAACTCGACTGTCATTGATAACGACGACTCCGCGCTTGTTGAGCAACAACGGACCATGGCGCAAATAGTAAGCAATGGCAAGTTGAACGAAAATAAGCGGAAAGATGAATGGACGTTGGTTCAAAAGCGGAACAATAATAAACGCTTTGCTGGGAGGACAGGAAAAGCAATTTCTAATGTGACAGGGAAATTTAGAGCGGCTGAATTATTAATCCCTTTGTTCATATCGCATGTTAATAAAGAGACTACGGAAACTGACATTTGCGCGTACATAAAGATGAAGTCCAATGAAATAGTTACTTTAGAGAAAATGAATATGAAGAAAGAAAGGCCTTACAATGCTTTCAAATTGTATGTACCAAAACTAAAAATAGACACTTTCTTGGATGACAACCTATGGCCGGACATTCTGACGGTTTATTCATTTCAAGAATGGCAGAGGCACCATGTCAGTGGTTAAGGACGCAAAAAAATAACTCACATAATGGATACAGTAATTAAAAATTTGAAATTTACGACATTCAATTGTAAGAATATTGTTAGATCAGCTGATTGCGTGCGAGAATTATGTGAAGTTTGTGACGTCATAGCTTTACAAGGCTTGTTGCAATTGCTGGCTGCTTCTTCATGACGTAGCATAATGTGGGAATTTGCACAGTGACTTCGCGTTTACTGGCAAATCCGCTGTTGATACATCAGCCGGAGTTTTAATTGGAAGACCTTACGGTGGACTAGCCCTGTTGTGGAGAAAGTCTTTGTTCCTAACTATTAATATACGTATCAAAATGAGGATAAAGTGACTAGTAACGCCATCTATAATATGATATGTAAAACACAATTTCATGAATAAATTTTAGTCTGTTGCGAACAGTTGACGTGTTTTAATAGGTATATTTTAGTGAGTAAAATAGATAAATTGTGTACGTTGTTTCGCGGAAACATGACTGCGAACTATATTGCTAGTGTGCCGAAGTTAAAAGGCAGGGAGAATTACGATGAGTGGTGTTTGAGGCGGAAAACATGTTGGTGCTAGAAGGGATGGATAAGTACATACAACCAATGGCGAATTTGGAAGTAAATCCAGGTGATGCAAAAACGAAGGCAAAGTTAATATTAACGATTGATCCAGCATTGTACGTGCATATCAAGAACACCAAGAGCTCGGCAGAATTATGGAATAAGTTAAAAAACATGTTTGATGACTCTGGGTTCTCCAGAAAAATAACCTTGCTTCGACATTTGATTTCTATATGACTTGAAAATTGTGACTCGATGGCTACTTATGTCACACAAATGGTCGAAACGGCTCAAAGGTTGAATGGCACGGGTTTTACAATAACAGATGAATGGGTAGGGTCATTATTATTAGCAGGTTTGTCCGATCGTTACTCTCCAATGATAATCCGGGTATTTCGATAACTGCAGATGACATAAAGTCAAAATTACTTGACATGGAGATTACCAGTGACATTGAAGGCAGTGGCTCAGCATTCGCAGCCAGAAATAAATATTCCTCTGCTAGCACAAAGCCAAAGACATTTGGCGGTCCGTCAACGTCAAACAAAAAAACTGTTCCAGATAATACACCAACAAAAGCAGTCACATGTTACAAGTGCAAAGAGGATGGACATTATCGAAATCAATGCCCATTGTTACAAAGAAATGCAAATAAATGTGTATTTAATGTTGTTTTCCTAAATGGAAAGTTTAACAAGAACGAATGGTACGTGGACTCCAGTGCAAGTGCACACATGATTGCGAATAAAGATTGGGTAAAGAACATGAATGTAACGCCGTGTTTACCAGAAATTATTGTCGCCAATGAATCAAAAGTGCCAGTTGTTTGTACCGGAGACGTAGACATTGTTTCGGAATCAGACACGTCTTATAATAGTAAAAAATGTGCTTTGTGTGCCCAGTTTACTTAACAACCAACTTATAATCCGTAAGTGAGCTTATTAAGAATGGAAATAATGTCATATTTGAAGAGAAGCATTGTTTTATTCGAAACAGGAACAATGTTTTGGTGGCGACGGCGGATTTGTCGGAAGGCGTCTATAACAAAGTTGTTGGTTGGCTGCTCCAGTAGTTAGTGAAAAGTTATGGCACCGAAGATTAGCACACATAAACACCCAAGATATGCTTAAAATAAGAAACGGTATTGTGGATGGTTTGTCTTATGATAGCTCTTTGGACATAACTAAGTCTCAATGTATTACTTCAAATACATACGGACTGGTTCCCACATCAAGACTATATTCCAGATCAGAAGGCATTAAAGCGCCAATATGAAACTATATTTAATACCATGTTTAACTATTCCTTTTTCAAGCCGAAAAAAGACCTGTGTGAAACACGTTCCCTCTATGAACAAGCGGACCCAATTAGAAAAGAAGCTTTGGAGGAGAAATACAGTCAACATGTGGCAAGGAAAAACAAGGTACGTCAGATAAGAGGAAGAAAAGACTTCAGTGGACAAAAATAATACGACCGTTGCTATTTTAGATCTAGAAAAAGTACTATGTATACCTCGATCTGAAGTAGGAATTTTCTATTACAAAAGAAAATACCCAGTGTACAACTTTACAATTTACAACTCTCTTAACAAATCAGGACACTGTTACGTATGGCACCATTCTATCGCCAAAAGAGGTTCCATAGAAATTGGTAGCTGCTTGGTTCAATTCATCAAAGAAGAAAAGAGTAAAGGTATCAAGAATTTGTCATTCTATTCAGATGGCTGTGCAGGCCAAAATAAAAATCGGTATATTTTTGCTTTATACCTCCATGCCCTAAAAGCCGGTAATGTGGAAAATATTACACACAGGTTTTTTGAAACTGGGCATAGCCAGAATGAAGGCGATATTATGCATTCATGTATTGAAAGAGCCTTAAAAAGAAAAGTGCTGTATACTCCTGACCAAATATATGGCGCCATTTTAAATTCAAAGGTGGGAGGCAACAAATACTCTGTAAAAGAAATGGAGCAGAAGGATTTCTTTAATATTAAAGAGTTAATCGTAGGCAAAAATTGAGCTGTAGATATCCATGGCCGAAAAATTTAATGAAACCAAATAATGGAAATAAAGGTTTCGTGTTCAAAACCGAACACTAGTCAATTTAAATGTAACTTTGAGGATGAATATTCAGAGTTGAATACAGAAATTCAAACCCGATCAAAGAGAGGAAGAAGACTACTTGTTTAGGAAGAAGTTCCTACTGAAATACCATTAAAACAAGCTTATTATCAACCAATACCAATGAGTAAACTGCTAAAAGAAGTCTATGCAGAACTGAAGCCAAACCTCAGCATTATCATTATTTTATAATTCTCTCCAAACCTGTTCAAATAGCACAGAGCAGTCTTCCGACTCTGAATGCAATGATAATTAGCATGATTCATTTTTAATACATAAATGGACCAACAGGACTCCCAAGTGATTATTTGCGATAGAAAACATAACCTGATTTTTAATGAATAAAAGGACTGATTATGATAAGTAATAAAACCTTTGTTTTATTTCATTACTTTTAATAAAATCGATATTTAAAATTATCCTGTATTAATATCAACTTCCTCCAATATTGTTATTTTTCTGCCAAATCAAATAACAGTTACCGTATTATATAATTTAAAAAAAAATTGCAACATCATATTACTGTTAATCTTTTGACACCACACATCAACGAATGTTACGGTGATGTAATATTACAGTATACACTGTCGCTTGGATTTCACCCGAATAATATCGTAATATCATATTGCCGTTAGGTTTATTGACAGCGTATTTCAACGAATAATACTATAATGCATTATTATTGACTACAATATCGTGGCGTTCACACGCGAATACTATGGTAATGATGCGTTGCATACTACACTTTTGCCCTTTAGTTTCAGTAACATTATTTTTGTCAATAACTTAATTTTGTAAAACTATTACAAAAAAAACAATGTAAAATAGATTGTAAAAAATTAGTTTTGTTTTGACATATAAATGTCTATCTTACGATACACCGGTGCCGAGATATTGGCATAAAACAGTTTTTAATTTTTCCTGTAAAATTTAGATTGATCGATTATCATATTATTCGGTGGGGGGAGCGAATTATCAGATCAAATTAGAAGACAACAAAAATCTATGAAATCGATACACAGCGCTTACAGTCTGACATACAGGTACTTGAGGGCAGACTTAGTTCCCTTTACATTAACTAGGTGGGTTCTCAGAACCAAATTAAAGAACATATCCTTGCTAATGAGTTAATTATGTGTCAGTGTACTTGTCAGAAGGTTTCAAACCCTGATGCTGTCCAGTCTAAGTTAACGGAGGACCCATCCCAGTACCTCAGTCTGGGATGGGTCCTCCGTTACTCAAGTTTGTCTCAAGACTGTATTCCTAACCAAGACATATCTAAGTTAGTGCAAGATCTATCTCAAGTGCTACAGCTTGATATCAGTAGCTGTCCATCTTTAAGTAGTCATCATTGTTATCATTCAGTTATGTTCTCAGATAGTATAGGAAGAAGTTTAGGTAAATTAGTTATTAACAACCTGAGTTATTCTACTCAAAACTATTGTACGCCCGGGTCAACCTACAAACGAATAATGGCATCAGTAACAGGAAATGAATATAATCCTGAAACCAACATTACTGTATTTGTAGGTAATAGTTGTAAGGTAAAAACAAATTACAGATAAATTGTAGTAAAATTATATTGTGTGCTTTCCCATATTTTGAAAGACTGACAAATAGGCAAAACAATTATATTCATATGCCTAATAAGCATAATTATGCACTTTTTAGTTAGTCATCACAGTGACAAGCTTGTGTTTCTTGACACCAAGAGTTTTGTTGAAACTTTAAAATCGACTAGGGATACTGTGTATCTGCCTGTTAATTTTAGACACCTAATAGCAAGGCTATTAGCTTTTTATATAAACTAAGTAGTATGTCGAAGTCTTTTGTTATTAATACCACAACAGTTAGTAATAATACTAAAAATAAGGTGGCGAGCCTAAATAAATGTAGCTCAAATGCTATAAGTAGTTCTACAAATAGTACGAAGCAGGTTCCATGTCCCTCACTCACTACGAGCTCACCGTCTAGTGATGACATTGAAGTCTTGGGCTTAACTCCGGATAATCATTTAAACTAGTTTGTAAGATAACAGAAGGTACCAGGAAGAATATTCTTATACCTAACAATAACAAGGTATCTTCTTGCTCAAAAATATGTAATTATTGAAAAGAAGGTCAGCAGAATGCCTTGAAGTTATTTCATCAAAATATTCAAGGTATTTTTTCCAAATTATTAGAAATTGAAATCTTTTTAGAGAAAACAAACTTAGACATTGTTTGTTTTACTGAACATTGGTTAAGGGATTACCTAATGCTAATTAATTATGAGAACTATAGTTTGGGCGGCTCTTTTCTTTAGTGCACACTGAATTCAATAAAACTTTTGAAAAGAAAACAAAAAATATTTGCCCTAATTTTATATTTAGTGACTGGGCAACTAGAGGTATTAGGATTAGTAGGGAAAGACTGTTCGAGCTGTATGGCCTTAAGCCTTACATTAACACTGAAACTTTCAACAAGTATGTTGCTACAAATTCCATTTTTTTTAGAAATAGTTGCAATTTAGCTAAAGCCCTGTATATTAGCAACAAGATCAAATAAGCAGCAAATAAAATAACACTTATAATAATAACAGTTTGGAAAGTTATAAAAACGAAACAAGTAGGAAAAAAATACGAAACACTGAATATACATTGAAGACTTCACGTGGTGCTATAAGCTCTAACTTAGAAGTAGCTCAAGAATTTGTAAATTATTTTACTAATATTCCAACTAAAACTACGGAAGCTTTAAATTCCTCACCCAAAGTCTCAATTGATTTATTAAAAGCGGACGTTCCAGGCTGCCCGGTTGAATTTCAATTTAAACATAATATAAACTCTATGATAGTTATAGAAGCTTTTCGGTAAATAAAAATCAAGTTGACCGAAGATCTTTGGTGAATGTCCATCAAAGTTTGTTGTGTATCCATAATCGAGACTATAGCACCATAGTTAACTTTAACATTTAATTTGTGTGTAGATCAAGGAATCTTCCTGGATTTAATGAAATACAGTAAGGTTATACCACTTTTTAAATCTGGGGATAGCAACGACAATATCAATTATAGACCAGTATCCGTGTTGCCGGTATTCAGCAAGGTGTTCGAAAAGGTAATGCTCAATCAAATGCTTATTCATTTTAACATCAACAAAACCTTACACGAACAACAATATGGTTTCTTTCACCAAAGGTCGTTGCACGACTGACGCTGGTGTCACTTTACTAGAACACATGTTTACAGCGTGGGAGGAAACCCAAGATGCCATAGGAATTTTCTGTCTCTCCAAGGCATTTGACTGCGTTAATCACGAAACCTTGCTCCTAAAACTGGAGCATTACGGACTAGGTAAACTTGCGCTAAGATCTTATTTAGAAGATAGACGGCAAAAAGTTCAAATGAATGGTGTCAATTCACTTGGTTTAAAAGTAAAAATGGGTGTTCCATAAGGCTCGATATTAGGTTTTTCCTCTTTTTAGTTTATATTAATGATCAACCCCATTATTAATTAACGTCTTTAACACACTTAAATCTAAAAACACTGGTGATTACTGGGGCATCTCAATTAAACTTTTATGTAATATAATATACATCGTAGCCCCCTATCTAGCTGTTACTTATAATAAATGTGTTGTAATAGGAACTTTTATCGACCTCATGAAGAGTAGTAAAGTCTTAATAAAGTAAATCTGGTAATAAAAATAACATTGGAAATTTCAGGCCTATTTCTATCTTACCAGCATTTAGCAAAATATTTGATAAGTTAATACTTAAGCAGTTGCTAAGACATTTGAATTTAAACAACCTGCTTCATAATGAACAGTATGGCTTTACAAATGGACGTTCAACTACAGATGCGGGTGTTGCTCTGCTGAAACACATATTTAATGCATGGGAGAAATCGCAAAATGTTATTGAAATTTTCTGTGATCTCTCTAAAGCCTTTGATTGCGTGCACCATGACACGCTTTTGCGTAAACTACGTCATTTGCGGTGTCCAAAACGAAGCTCTTAACGTAATCGTAACGTTAATCAAGAAAAATCTGTCAGTTTACTAATGTACCGCGAGTCTAATCTATTTCAGTTACTTTCATAGTATCATGTCTTATGGTATCTTATTATGGGGACGCGTTGCAGACATCGAGTCTAATTTTAGTCTGCAAAAAAGAGCTATCAGATCAATAAATGACCTCCGCAGGCGCAATTCTTTAACGGAACTGTTTAAAGATATTAACATCATGACCGTACCTTGTCAATATTTACGAGTATATGAAAACATCATGTACGTAAGGAAAAACTTAAATCTTTTTAGTAAAAGGGGTGAAATACACAACTATGGGACTAGAAATAGGCACCAATTGGTTCAATCGGGTTTCAGGCTGGCTAAAGTATATTCATCCTTCGTGGGGTACTGTTTAAAATGTTATAATAAAATACCTCCCCACATACTGCAACTGAATGAAACGAAGTTTAAAACTTGTATCAAACGCACACTATGCAGCCAAGCATATTATAAGTTGGGATTACATCTCTGTTGTACCCGTATAATTGCAAAGCACACGTGTGAGCACTATGTACCTACTATAAAGCTACCCTATACTGGGCACGTCTGTCATTGACTTGAATGTGCCCTGGCGGCAGACAGTATGTCACGCTCACTCAAATGTCTCGCTGGTGGTGGCGTGTGTGTTGGATCATTAAGTTCCCTTCAAAATGGTTGAGCTGAATGGTGCTGATCCAGACGTCATGTTCGTCAACGGGCCCCGTCAGTGGGGACTGGTCATCTCTTGGCTGCCACGCCTTTTTTTATTGTTATATCCGATTTTTGTTTTTTTACGTTTTTCAGTACGGACGCCTTTAATGTGCACGTCTTTCTACATCGTTCTCACATGTATAATTTCAAAAAGACTGATGTAAAAAAAATCTGTAACCATATTATTTAAAAGGGTGTCCATGGAGTTTCTTGCCCGTTGTTCTCCATAGGTACCTTCTTCGCTTTGGAATGGGCAACTAACTTCATATTTCTGACTGACCGACCCCTTGACAATGCAAAAGTGCCTGTAATTGGTTTATGTGAAATAAATGCTTTGAGTTTGAGTCTGAGTGATACGGAGTGCGTATTTATATTGGGCGATTTTAATGCGCATCCCGGTGAACTTTTTGCAAGCGAGTTAATGACGGTGTGTGCGGAGCAAGTGTGGTCATGTGTGGACATGGAATTGTTACCACAGAACACGTGTACGTTTGTAAGCACCGCGAATGGTGCATCACGATGGCTAGACCACTGTGTGGTGAGTAGTGCTGCGAGACAATTAGTTGTGAAAGCGTCCGTTATATATGATGTGTACTCATCTGATCACATTCCGGAGACAATTGAATGTAATTTAAAATTAATTATACCCAAATTAGTATCTAGAATAATTAAACGTAATAAAGTTATATGGGGCGAAAGGGATAATAATATGATTATTGAATACTCAGGCTATTGTCATTCCAAATTAAAACTTATTGATTGTCCTGTGGATTTCATTAATTGTGCTCATGGAATGTGTTCTGATACTCACCACTTCACACTGTTGAACCAGATATATTCTAGTTTGGTTAATATATTAACAGAGGGCTGCTGAGTTTACATTTGTGGGTAGAGCTGTAAATAATAAGAGAAAATATGTACCTGGTTGGAACATGCATGCTCGTAGGGCTCACGGGGAGGCTCGACTGTGGTATCAAACTTGGCTTTTGCATAACATGCCCAGGACGGTATATTTAAGATAATATGTGTTAATTTCGAAATTTATTTAAGAGCAAATTAAAATACTGTTAAGATAATGCAGAAAATAAAAAGGGACATAATAACAAAGAACCATTCTAAGAAACAGTTTGGGTCATTTTGGAAGTCCACAAATCGCCTGGATCCATGGTCAAGCAGCCCAGCTAGTGTAGCGGGTGTGCATGAACCGACAAGTATAGCAAATGCTATTAAACAAAATGTTAAGGTTGATTCACTTCTTAGAGATCGATGTTTAATGCTGAGGCCGTCTCGAGTGAAGTTACCGTCCACTTCACTGCAAAGGAAATTGCATTGGCGATCTCGGAAATGAAAAGAGGTATGTCGCCCGGCTACGACGGTCTTAGCGTGGAACATCTGAAACACGGCGTACACCTGCCGCGAGTTTTGGCCATGTTTTTTAACCTTTGTGTTAGTCACTGCTATTTACCAGATGACCTTATATACAATACTATAGTGCCTGTTGTTTAAAATTAAACCGGAGATGCCTCTGACATTTCCAATTACAGGCCTATATCATTGGCAAATGTCATAGCCAAGGTGCTGGACAGTCAACTTGACAAAGAGTTATCGAAGCATATTATGTTGAAAGACAATCAGTTTGGCTTTAGACCAGGGTTCTCCACTGAGAGTGCTATTTTATGCCTCAAGCAGACTGTAAAGTAATATACTGACAGGAAAACTCCTGTGTTTGTCTGTTTTCTGGATTTGTCAAAGGTATTCGATCTCGTTAATTATAAAGCACTATGGCGTGAGGTAGAAGAAGAAACTGCCTTGCCTATTTACATCATACAATTGTTTAATAATCAACAAAACAGTGTGAAGTGGGAGGGGTCGTTCTCTGATGTGTATCGGTTAGAGTGCGGGGTGAGGCAGGGGGATTGAGCTCACCTCGACTTTTCAATCTGTACATGAATCGACTGACCGTTGAGCTCAGCAACACTAATATCGGTTGTCGTATATATGGAGTGTGCGTAAATAACATTAGTTATGCCGACGATGTGGTGTTGCTGTGCCCATCGATAGGTGCCTTGGCTCAAGAATTCAAGTACAACGCCAATAAGAGCGAAATAATGGTTTTTAAAGCCGGTGCTATAGGTGACCCAACTATACCAGAGATATCGCTCTGGGGAGCACTCTTAAATAGGGTGACGAATTTTAAGTACTTGGGTCATTGGGTTACCGAGGTTTTGAAAGATAATATTCACATTGACAGGGAACGTAGATCGTTGTCGGTACGCTGCAACGTGCTGGCCCGCGATCAAGATTAGTTTGTTTAAATCTTTTTGCTCGTCATTTTACACGTGTAGCCTGTGGGCTAGTTGATCTACGTGTATCTTGAGTGCGTTATTATACTGGTATAATAACGCACTCAGGATTCTGTTGAGGCTGCCATGGCGATGTAGCGCGTCAAAGATGTTTGCGGAGAGGCATATAGATGGTTTGGCGGCCATCATACGTAAAAAAGCGCTTCTTTGCTTGCTCGTCTTCGCGGCACCACCAACACTATCTTGTATTTATTCGGAGATATATGGGAGTCCCCAATGCTGCGACATTGAAGGAAACTCCATACTGAATAACATGCATGTCTACTAACACTAGTATTGAAGACCATTGTTACTAACACTATGGGCGTAGCCCCAAATAAATGCTATAATAATAATAAAATAGTTGACGTACGAGTATGTTGAATTGTCGGATGAAAGAAAAAAAATAAAAATAAAAATGTAGGAAACGAAAACAGACTCACCGCGAGACGTTTATTGAATTTATTAAATTTTACATTACGAGTGCAATGTTTGCTTTTCTGTGAGTGGCGTTGACAAAATTCCACGAAATTAGCAAGTGGTAAACTCAGTAAACCTGCTTGACCGTCGCTATTTACAGAATATCTTCTGCATAATGAACTGTTTTCACACACATTATCCCTCCATTCAATACCAACTCTGTGTTTTATAGTCTTTATCGTGTCTTCAGCAGAGTACCTTGTATATTTAGCTACAGGTTGGGTAAGCACAATGCCTGCGAGCTACTTACATAATGTTATGTACTAAACGGGGATGTAGGTAACTTGCATACGTTTCGTGGTAAATTTGGAGCTTAATGTAGGCCAGCTTGACTGTGAAATCGGGGTGGATGTTGTTTATATCAAGCTAAATAGTTACAAAGGAATGAAGTCCTTGTAAAGAACTGTCTTGTTTGTCCTAAACAAGCAAGTCAACTGAATAAACAGTAGAGTCTTAAAGGTTGAACATTAACTGCAATCACCAATCCGTGGGTGATTATGAACAGTAATGGTTAATCTACGACGAATCTTAACACACCTGCGTTTCGTTATAAGAAGCTGGAAAGAGATTTCGATATTGGGTACCTTTCTAGTCTGACACTTACAAAATATATTTACTGTTAAGAAAAAGCAAAGCTTTCCGATAATCCAGCATTAATTGATAACTCTAGTTGTATTCATCTTGGTTTAACTAAGTCTCCATAGTTATATTTTTTCTACACATGATGACCTACCTATCTAGATTAGTAAAACTTAATTGACTTTCATGCATAAAACAAATCCACTCACAGATAATACACCAGTAAGTTTCACCCGTAGTCAATTTTACAGCTCTTTATCACGTAAGTATGACCGCAGCCCCGGCATGATATATAGAGTAGAGGAAGGTTAAAATATTAGAAGGAAATCATATGACTACGGTCCAGAGGAATGTGGCTAATTTCAGATAGTTTTAAGTATATTCATGACCCTTTTACGTTATGAATTGAGGTGAACTTCAAGTGTAATCGATATTCTCTGTAATGGTGTACATTCGTTCTCGGTTTTTAGGTTACATATTTTTTAAGGCAGGTAAATTTATATCACATTAAGGTCCAATTTTACCAATCTCTGTTTTTGTCAAATGTTACGTTAAGCATTTTGATGGACTGTTTTTCGTAGTGATCATCATCATCCATCAAATGGCTTAACTGCACTATGAAATTTAATCTTTGCTGTTAAATAATCGAAAGTCTGTGACCAAGATACTAGAGTCTGCGCACTGTGGTAAAAAATAGGTTGCTTTTTTTTCTGGGTTGGGACTTTATTTCGCAAAAACTGAAATCGCAAAGTTAAAATGGAAGTGCGTGGGTAGCCTAAAGTAAGTATGTTGAATATATATGCGAATGTGATTTATAATGAAAATTCATAATTTAATTATTTCTGTTCTAAATTAGGATACTTCCTTTAATTTCATTTTAATTATTTTAGCACATTTTGTAACATTTTTGGAACGATCATCATCATGGTCATAGCCGGATGACGTCTTTTGCCTCCTCCAAGTCTATCTCAACGACCGTCCTTTTTGTTTATATCAGAATCTGTTTTATTGTGTTTCCTCACACCGCGAGTTTTTAGTCTTTGCATAATAACCGTCATACATATCAGGCAGACAGCAGTGTGTTACTATCACGAATATTAATGCCAATAAGGATATGGTTTCACACCGCTCTGAATTTAAAAACACCAAAATCGGCGTTCCTCAGGGCCAGATTTTGTTTCTCCTTAATTTGAATGATATTGTTTACGTGACTAATCATAAATGCTTTCTGTTTGCTGATGACTTTTCGGTAATTGTTTCTACCGATAAAAAATGTAAATCAATAATTGAATCACGAAACAGATATTAATTTATCTATTATCCTTAATAAATCAGTATTATGTACAATTTAATAAATCTGATAATAATAAATTTAATTTTACAATGAATTTAACAAAACTTCAACAAGTACGAGTAGCACAAGCTAAGTTTTTGGGAACGATCATAGACGAACATCTAGACTGGAAAGCTCAAATCTATCGATTCGTGTGTAATAAAATCAACAAATTAGTTTATGCTCTTAAAAGGATTTAAAATGTTATAGACATTAAAACAGCTGTAATCTCCTATCGTGCATATGTGGAGTCTACGCTGCGATATGGACTAATTTTATGGGGAACTAGTACCCACCATACCAGAGCATTTATCGCTCAAAAGAAATGTGTTCGAACTATTCATGGCATTCCACCGGACGTATCTTGTCGACCAATATTTAAAACCTTGGTCTGCCACCACTACCCTCACTATATCTATATGAAACATGTATGTTTGTATGGAAACACAAAGATCTATTCAGAACAGCAGCAAATGTAAGCTTTAAGAAACGTCGTGACAAATTTAGACTTGTTTTAGATGAAATGCCTCGATTAACAAAATATTGTAAAAGCTGTTTACCTATGGCTGTACGAATTTATAACAATTTACCATGTAAACTTAAATGACTAAATAGTAGACAGTTTAAAATTTATTTGTTTAATTGGCCAAATGATAATAATTTTATATCATTAAGGAATACCTTGAACGTAAGTTGTGTTAATCATTTTACATGCTTTAATCTTAAGCAAAACTTGTATGATCTCATCTTTTACTCATGTAACAACTTTTAAATACCATGTTTTATGCAAACTAATAAAAATAATAATAACCTCTTTAACTGACTTCATAAGAAAGAAGAGGTTCTCAATTCGATTGTATTTTTTTAAAATGTTTGTTACCTTGGAACTCCGTCGTGTATAAACCGATTAGTTTTTTTTTTTGAAGGGTATAATAATAGGGTGGTTCCATGTAAATTTGGCCAAGTTCTGACGCGTGGTTTTTGAGTTATTTTCAACAATACGTTTTTTTAACTTAATGTGTGTTGATGATTTTCTAAAAACTTCCTGTCACTCTTATTTACAAAGCTTCTTCTTCTTCGTGTCAAAGGCACGACACTTGCTTAAGTACTGTTAGCCCAAAACTTTGCCGCTTCCTCGGTTATGGGTGGCAGCGCACAGGTCCCTTTGGCTACATGTTTCTAGGCACAGAGGGCAGGATAGGAGGTGGAGCATATTTTGTGACTTAGCTCCACATCCACACCCTGCTGCCGTTCCGTCAGAGTAGCCCCACTTTACGAGGTTCGATTTACCATGTAATTTAGGTAAACGAATTTGTGTGGGGTAGAAAACACACCTTAAAGTGAAAAAAACTTTAACTTCGGAAGTCGACTTCCGAAATTAAAGTTATTTTTCTCTTTGTAGTGTTTTCTTATTTTCATTTTAATTATGATCTTTCTTTGCTTAGCTCATCACAACATGGGATGAGATTGGTGTATATTCGCAGAGTTCAGAGTTCAAAGCTATAAATTATCAACTGTTAACGATCTACTAAACCTACTGAAGTATCCCACCGTTACTGTTGAACTCGTAAATGCAACAGGTAATTTCGCAGTTCATTACATACATATTTTATATCTTTAGTTTAAGATTATAATTATTATTTATAGATGCCGAGATCAGCATCAGAAGATGCCTAAAGAATATAATAATTAATTAGAAGTTGCACTAAAGGTTTAAAAACAAAAGTAATACCTATAGTCGCTTCTGGGTGACCACCGAAAATCAGCGCTGTGATGGGGACTCCCAACATGCCGAGTGGGTACCTTGATGTCACAGTCGCGACGTGCAGCATCTGACTATTTCTGGTGCGCGAGGTGCTATTATCTTGGCTGTTTGCGATGTCGCAACCCACATCATCCGGTGAGCAGTTTCCTTTTTATTCGATAGCGGTACATCTTGCTCACTTGTAACGGAAAGCCTTTGCAAAAAGTTTTCTGGTACTGTATGCAATATTGATTATCATAAACGTATCGGAGGTAATGACATAAAGATCTTTTCACAAAATCTGAGACCGTAGATCTGATCCCGACACATTGGATGTACAATGTGAAGTCGAAAATCATAATGAACAAGATTGTCGGTTACTAAAAGGTATGTGCCAATACTTATACGTAAAGTAGCGTTGAATGTGTCACGTACATAAAGTCACGATGGAATTGGTCGAAATGAAATGAATGTTGATGGGACACACTCGTCATATTTAATTTAAAATTTATTCATTTTGTGAACACAGGGTAATATTATACAGATTTTATATAAGAAAATATGGGTCCTTACTACGTTCCGCCAAAAGGCATACAAAATAGGTAGACATAGGTAATCGAATGTCAATTAACAAAATAGACACAAAAGGAAAGTAGTAAATAGATGTCACAATTTCATACCTAACACTACTCGTAATACTTAATAATATGTCAATAAATTAAGACGGCGCATAAACAAGTGGGCATTCTTAAATCACAATTTTGTGTACAATTTCTGTCGTCCGGTCCATGTTTGTACTTTTCTAATTTACAACTGGTCGTAGGGAAAGTGCCGTCCGGTCCACGCTGCTTTTAGGGCTGGTCGAAGGGAAACACTCGTCCGGTACATGTTGCAACAACATGAAATTATAAACGCCTGAGATAAAGAAAGATGTCATCCGGTCCATCAGTTGCGATGGTAAACGGGGTGTACATGCTTTTATTGTGCTATAAATGTTTCAGAGTGTATTTTAATAAACCATTAATTTAGTGTGGGTGTTCAATTAGTCGTATCTCGATTATTCAAATTCTGAGGCGGTACGTCGACGAAATTCCAAAAACCGTCTGGCCAAAAGTCATCAGTTAAAAATTTATCTAGTTTACATTTCAGGACATGAATTTTCTCTAAGCGTACGTCTCTTAACATAGGTTATGTTGTCACTGGGGTGCAGTTGAAAAACCTCTTCGTGGCGCATCCTGGGCAACGTCAGCTCCAATCGCCCACCGGTTCTGGTGGACAATTAACGCTGGCGGCAAATCTTAACAAACGGGGAAAGGCACGGTTCCATTCCCCGATCATCTTTGATGGTCGTGGAAGGGAACCGGGCTATGGAAGGGACGGCTAGTCCGTCGTTGGAGTAGGTCGTACGCCCACCCCCCCTCTGCTTTCAGAGGGTGAGTTGTGTGGGCGTGATCTTGTGGTAGGAGAGGAAGAAAACATCGTAAAAAATAACCCCAACTCCAAGGTCGAGCATGCCGAGGGGGTGTATGGCCGGAGGGCATCCGGTCCCTACGCCAGCGCTGGGGCGGGATCCAGGGGGATCAAAGGGTACGCACCCTTCAAAGGAAAAAAAACAATAATGGAAAATTAGTCAGTTGATAATATTTTACCCCAGGGCGGTACCGACTGCTTAGCAGTCGGAGAATCCGCCACGCATCCGGCTTCGGATGCGTCATGCCCCTCGTATTCTAGGGGGGGCAACAACTGTCTTCCACTTGCCGATGGGAACAAGAGCCGAGGAGGCTCCTGTCCCTCAGGGGACGAACAAATAGACCAACAACTGTGCAAATTGCTGATCGTGTCGGTCGAGCAGTTGGGTGTGGGTGCGGTGTCAGATTGTGACAATGCATCTGACAGAATGAGTGTGATAAGCGTTTCGAGCGTAAGTTCAAAGCGCAAGACCCAGGCGGCCGAAGAAGAGATGGTTGGACCTCTGTCTAAATTTTGGATGGCAGGTCTCTCTTTGAGTGAGGAGAACCTATCGGCCCCCACGGGGCCAACGAGCAGAAGAGGGCGAGGTCGCGCGAAAAGTAGAACGACAGCTTCGACTTCGCGCGACGCTCAGGGTCGCTTTCTCAAGCGCCCCGACACGCCGGTTCCTATGGAGCCCTACTCCAAGCCCTACTCTGTTAGGAACCAACAGAGCGGAGGCAAGTGCTGGCCCTGTGAAGAGGGCCCAGCAAAAAACTATCACGGCTGACGAGGTCAGCTAGTTGGCCCGACAGGCCCGAGAGCGGCGCTCTGCTCGGATGGCAGCCGGGGAAAGCGTGACGGGGGTGGCGCTCAGTCGCCAGGTGCCCACCAAATCGGGCAACCTGAAGGGCACATTCACACGTGCTTTAAAGGAGGTGGCGGAGGGGATAAAGGAGGCGGTTGAGGTCCTCCTTAATCGTACTAGTACGGAGGAGACGGCGAAGCTATGGGAGGAGAACAGCCGTCTCCGATCCGAATTGGAGGACCTCAAGCGGCAGTCCCCCTTGCGTCACGGCCCTGTCATCGGCTCCATCGCCGGTCCCAACGTCGTCACCTGCACTTGCGGTTGCGGAGATCGAAAAGATCGCGCGCATCTGCATGATGCAGTGTGGACAGACGGTGGGTGCCCGCATGGAGGCCATAGATGAGAGGCTCCTCCCAGCTGTGAATCTCCGCCCACCGCTCGCAGCAGACAAGCGGAGGAAGGAGGGGCCCACAAAGCAGGGGCCAATAACCACGGTGGTTGAGTCGAGTGGGTCCGGGAACGGGACCGAAAAGCCCGCGGAGGGTACGTCCGTGCCCACTTCCCAGGCGACCGCACCACCAGCGGCCTCACTTGCGCCTCCCACGGAGACCTGGGCGACGGTGGTCAAGATGGGCCGCCGTCGCGGGAAGAAGACCACTCCACCGGCACACCCTGCAGCACCGGCACCGGCACCGGAACCGAAAAAGGCCCAAGGATCGCCTAAGGTCAGAGCCCCGCTCCGCGGCAGTAGTGATTACAGGTGTCGGGTGCCTCTAGCGGGGAAAAGGCGGACATCCTGGCCGCCAAGCTGCGGGAGGTCCTTAACCCAGATGACGTCCGGGTGTCCAGGCCGATGAAGACCGCTGAGCTGCGCTTCGATGGCCTTGACGACTCGACGACCTCAGCTGAAGTCGTGGTGGCCGTCGCCCGAGTCGGTGGATGTCTGTCACGCACAGGGTGCAAGGCGCCAGTTGTACTGGTGGTCCACCGAGATCGCGCATCTGCGCGTCGCATGCGTGGTGGTGAGACGCCGGTACACCCGCTAGCGTAGGAGACGTCGTCGGGTACCCGCGGAGGAGGCCGCGCGGTATGAGGTATACCACGCGGCAACTCTGTGACTGGCCATCGACGAAGCGAGGACGCGATCCCGGGAGAGGATGTTGGAGACTCTGGACGGGGATCCGTATAAAGCGGTTCGAGGGCAACTTCGAGCCGCGGCGCCTCCACTTACGGAGAGTCTCCAACCCGAGCTGCTGGAGGAGGTGGTAGCAGCCCTCTTCCCGGTGAGAGCGGAGCATGTTCCGCCACCGATGGCATTGCCCGCAGCCGCAGAGTCTGCAGCAGAGGAGGAGGAGGAGATCGCCATCAGCGCCCCAGAGGTGACACAGGCAGAGATGAGGGCGGCCGTGATGCGGCTCCGGGCCAAGAACGAGGCTCCGGGGCCCGACGGAATTCACGGCCTGGCTTTGGTCCTCGCTCTGAAAGAGTTGGAGCCCCAACTGAGAGGACTCTACACAGCGTGCCTTGAGCGGGACCAGTTTCCCAGTCTATGGAAGATTAGACGTCTGGTCCTGCTCAGGAAGGCGGGGCGCCCTGCCGACTCGCCGTCTGCGTACCGGCCCATAGTGCTGCTCGACGAGGTGGGCAAGCTGTTCGAGCGCACACTAGCAGCCCGACTCGTCAGCCACATGTGCAGAGAGGGGCCGGACCTGGACGAGAGCCAGTTCGGCTTTCGGCATGGGCGCTCTAACATCCACGCTGTGTCAAGGGGGAGAGTCCTGGCGGAGGAAACAGTGTCCCAGGGCGGGGTGGTGGTGGCGGTGTCCTTGGACATCTCCAACGCCTTCAACACCCTGCCCTGGAGCTGCATACGGGAGGCACTGCGGTACCACCGCGTGCCTCTCTACCTCCGCCGCATCGTGGGCGCTTACTTAGCCGGGAAGTGTGTCACCTACATGGGACGTGATGGCGGAAACCAACGACAGGTTTCGTGCGGTGTTCCCCAGGGATCGGTCGTGGGACCGCTCCTGTGGAACATCGGGTACGAGTGGGTGCTGAGGGGCGAGCTCCCGCCGGGCGCAGACCTGTCGTGTTACGCGGAAGACACGCTGGTCACGGCCCGGGGGAGTTCGCACAGGGAGGCAGCGCGACGGCGGCGGTCTCACTGACGGTGAGCCGCCTCGGCCTAGAGGTGGCCCTCAAATAGTAGGAGGCCATGGTGTTTCATGGCCCCCGCCGGCCGGATCACACATTGTGGTCGGGGGGGGGGGGGGGGGGGTCCGGATCGCTGTCGAGCCCGCCATGAAATATCTCGATAGGGATAGGGATTGGTGCTCGACAGCCGGTGGGACTTCGGACCCCACTTGCGGCGGCTGGCGCCCAAGTTGTTGGGCGCGGCCCGGGCGCTGGCAACGCTGCTTCCCAATCTGGGGGGCCCGAGCGCCGCCTGTTGGCGTTGGCGGCTCTATATGGGGATCGTGTGATCCATGGCGCTCTACGGAGCGCCGATCTGGGCGTCTGACCTGACGGCCGGCAGCATAGCTGTCCTGCGCAAGCCGCAGCGGGCGATGGCCGTCACAGTCATTCGGGGGTATCGCACGATCTCCTTCGAGGCGGGTTGTGCGCTGGCCGGATCCCCGCCCTGGACCTGGAGGCGAAGGTGCTCGCGCCACTGTAACGGTGGCGTGAGGTAACGCGAGAGCGGGGCCAGCGACCGATGCAGCAACATATCGAGCAACAACATACCGGTTGCAGCTCCGCGAGGTCCTGGTGGCGGAATGGCCAGTGATCGACCGCTGGCTTGGGAGAAGGCTCGGCTCCCTGACGTTTCGGGCGACGCAGGTGCTCTCGGGGCATGGTTGCTTCGGGAAGAACCTGTTTCAGATAAACAGGGAGCCGGACGCCCGGTGTGGACTGCGTCGACTGCCGGGAGGACACGGCGTGGCATACGCTGGCAGAGTGTGCCGCTTGGGAGGAGCCGCGCTGTGCCCTCATCACCGAAGTAGGCAACGACCTGTCGCTGGTGGCCGTCGTGAACGCGATGGTCGGCGGCGCAGAGTCCTGGGACGCAGTGGTCTACTCTTGCGAAACTGTCATCTCGCAGGAGGCTGCGGAAAGGGAGAGAGAGATTTTGACCCTCGACCCGGCCCGCAGCAGACGCACCGGGCGTCGGAGGAGGTCGGACAACGCCCTCTTCCAGCCCCCCTAAATGGGTCCAGCATCAGGACCCGAGAAGGCGGCGCGCGTAGTGTTCCGCGCGCGCCGCTCACAGACGTTGCGGAGGGAGTACACCTTACTCCCACCGCCCGAGACGGCACCGGGTTGCGGAAGAATTATGTGTTCCCGCGACCCCGGCGTAGGTGAGTGATTGAACACCGGGTTGGTTTTAGTCGGTAAGAGTCCGACAGACCCCCCCCCCTCCCTCCCCGGGGCGGGGGACATCCATGAGGATTTTCCAACCAACCCGAAACCAAAAAAAAAAAAGGTTATGTTGTCACATACGGTATCCTTCTTTGACACAATATAAATGTAAAGAGGTACCTTTCTGTCTGCCGCCTTGAACTTAGAGTAAGCACCAATCGTAGATTTTCCAGTTTTCCCATCAAGCGATTCTGAAGTCTTTTTCTTTGAGCAAGTCACCATTTCTTATCCTGTTCCTGGGATTTCCACTTACCTTCATGTAACACACCAGACAAATATTTCATTGCAATTGCACATCGATTGTTTTAATTCCGGGGAGCTGTGTGTACCGCAGTATCGGACACTAGAGGCGGAGTCGCAGTCGGCAAGACAAATGAGCAAGCAGCTAGGCAAGCAGCGTGGCCGTGGTCGCTAACAGGTATTACTGAGAACTTACATTGCCAGCAGCCACGGTAATTACAAAAGATAGATCGCGGCTACCAGGACATAGATTAACCATGAAAACACAGTATAGTACTCACCCTAACACAACAGGTTCAATGCAAAGACTTGACGATGAGCCGGAAAAAGGAACGATTATGCATAAGGCAGTGTCTTATGAAGCGGTTGAGGACGCTGTATAAAGTAGTGGCAGCGTTTATGCCATATGCAATTAGTCACGGTTAGGAAATCGAATAATAATGCTACAACGCTGATCACTAAATCCGGAAATCCGATGTGTGAGTTAAAAAAAATTTATGTTTAGTATCAGCAATAAAGGCTTAACAATAATTGATAACCCTTCGTCAATCATCACAACATCTTGGATAAAAAACACTTTTAATTACTGGTGCCACATGAATAAGATCAAATTAGTTAAGTTATTTGTAAGCTAAATACTTGCTACTGATAAATGATTGCTACTTGCTTGTTGTTGTTGTAGTTTGTTGTGCTTATCATTGTGATCGCCACGCTTAACAAAGGTTGGTAGGTATTACGGTAATGGGGGTTACACTAGACCGATTTACGCCATGCGGCTGGACGCGTACCGAATCGCCTCACAAGCCGAATTGCCATCCCATTTACACACGTCGATAAAAATCTCAGGTGACTAGTTTATTTTGTATGAAATGTCGACCTTGATCAATCGCCAATGACGAAGTATTTTCACGTTCGATTTAGTCACCCGCCGCATGCGACTTGTCACCGCACGGCAAAAGTCGAAAACGACTCTACTTTGGAACTTGCGATTTTAGTACCTGCCATTTTGACTGTCTTCTAGGTTTGTGCGGCTATGGTCCCCTGTGTAAAGCCCGCATAGGGTACTGTTAAACCTTGTGTCTAAACTAATATAATTAAGAGAAAAGATTTGAGTTTTTGTATGTTTGTTGATTACGCTTACACGCTAAAACGGCTGAACGGATTTGGATAAAATTTGGCACGCAGGCAAACCATGACGTGGATTAGGACATAGGATTTTCGCTGTTCCTCCGGGATTGTGACGTAGACGTAAACAGCGGGGTGCAGCTAGTCATTTATACCTATAAAAGCTTTAACCACTGGGTCTGGAAACATGAAATTTTGCACAAGAGTTCCTTAGACAGGGAAAATTCGTCCCTTAAAAGGTTATTTATGGGATGAAAATATGTATGAAAATTCGCCGTTTTTGCCGAATCCCTCCACAAACAACAAACGGCTTTTACAGAAATAAAACTAGAAATCCCTGTGTATTGGTAGTAAAAGTATATGAGATGTTTACTCTACTGAGCTAAATACCTCACTGACCCTTAGACCACGCTTGCACAGACATAAAAATATCGCAGCGAGGTTTTATCGCGCAATGGATTTTCAACTCTAGGTGTTGAACCGAGCATTGAGAACCCAACAGAGTGGGTCAACCCAACATCCCAGCGCGTCAAAAAAACACACTGTTTGATTTACAACTCTCGGAACTGAGCAGTGCGTTGAAGATACAGTGCGCGAAAAAATTTCGTCGCGATATATTTACGTTCGTGTAAACGTGGATTTATATAGCTGGCAATACAAAGTAAGAAATTATAAATTAATTAACTGTTAATAATTATACTGGCTCTAGCCAATGTCGGCCGCAAACGCTGTTCCTACACGCTTGAATAATACATAATTACTTTTTCTTTTTTGCTTTTCTGAGGATATTTGCTACTCACACTTGATGGTTCTTTCTCTTGATTATTTTATTTTCCTTGTTTACTTACTGTTGTAACTTCATTATCGTAATGTAAGAACTTGTTTAAGCATAGCAGATATATATTAAAACGGCATTGCAACATATGCATCACCATCATCCGCAGCCCGCCTTTTACCCACTGCTGGGCATAGGCCTCTTCTTTTTTGTGCCAGTCCCGACGCTCCCGTGCCAGCCTCAAACAGGTTCTACCTGCAATGGCGACAATGTAGTCCGCCCATCTCGCCGGGCGACCGACACTTCGTCGTCCAATCTTTGGAAGTCACTCGGTCACTGTCTTACTCTACTTGTAATCACTGCTTCTTGTCAGGTGTCCTGCCCAACTCGATTTGAGTTACATTACTAGTTTTCCGATATCGAAAGCCTTCGTACGTCTTCGGATCTCGTCGCGGGCTTTCGCCAATTGTTGCATGAAACTAAATTATTATGACTTCGAAATATCGACCCAATTTCTGAAAGTCCCAGTATATGTTTTACTTGATTGATCGTTTCATTTCATTCAAACCACACTTAAATTACTAGTTTCTCTGGTCAAAATGTTCCCTCAAATGAGACACCATACTTGCAAGCTGCAACTATTCGCTGCACATTGTCCGCATTTAGTATTTCACACTTAGTGTCTGTGTAGCCACTATCACAAAATGGCGGACAAACGTTTAGTAACGTGATTAATTGTTGACTCATTAGTTCAATTTGTAATGAAAACTACTTTATACTCATTCTGAGTACTAGTCCTAATCTTAATGATGATGATACGTAAGTTCAGGTAGTTTCATTGATTTTATTGGTTTCTGTTTTGGGTATATCGGCGTGGCTAGCTTACATATGGCAGATAATTTAATATGATGTTATAGGTCTCGTAATTTTTCTTACTTTGCTCACCTTATAATTGTATACATAGTTTCAAGTTTTTTCTAACTGAACAGACAACTGTGCTGCTGGGGAGTTTGTTGCGCCACTTCTTCTTCCCAGCTAAAGCACTAGGAAGTGGTGAAGGGCGGGCGTTTTGGGGGACTGTCTTATGTAATTTTTACGTTCGAAATGTGCTGATTCTCAGCCTAATTTGAATAAATGACTTTTGATTTTATAATATCTGTTTCAGTTCCGATGCAGGATTTTCATTATAAATATTACAATATATGTTCTAAAATTTTGAATCACATTCAACTTTCGAATTGGCAGATTATGGCAGTCTGTAGGTACTACAGTCGACAATCGGTCGGTGCTAACATTTTGACCTTGAACTAGCCTATCGCAGTACGGAGTTTCAATAGAACAAGAGGCCAGCTTACACTGGTTTTTGACTTACTGTACTTAAGACTTGTATGACAAGAGTGCTGCACAAAAAACTGTGACTTCTTTTGACATCTGCTATTAATGTTTGCCGTCTGCTGCGTAGGTACCTTAAACGGTACTTACGTCGTACGTAATTATTTATCAAAACCCGATTTATAGTAACATTCACAAGCTACGTAGTACACTGCAGGCAAAAAACTTCAAACGCTGCTAGTTTCAGCCACCTCAGCATTCTATCAGCACCCCACTTAGCTCAGGGATGTGTACTTTAGCATTGTAATTTAACTTTTAGCTAACCGGCCATATCTCCATTCGGTAACCCTGGCAAACATCCAAGATAATTACGACTGAGAAGTGTTCCTGTGTTGGTTCATGGAGAATTCTAGTTTCAGTTTTATTATGTTTACGTTAGTTGCTGATGAGGTTTTGAGGAAAATAAGTTGTAGGCTGTCCGGCTAATCTTCAATTTCTTGAAAAAAGTTAAAAACGTTGCAAAAAGCTGTCAAATATTTAGCTGTTTTGATGTATTAATCAATTGAATGAAATGTTAATTTCTACTTGTAGATCTTATAAGACACTTTTACACGTCAATATTTTAAAACTAGATGGCGCCGCGCGCCGGCCTGTTCCAGATGACTAATCCCTAAGAAGAAATGCCGAAACAAACTCGGAGGTAATGGTCTCTTTTAAAGTCCAAACATTATATTATACATAAAAGGGGGATGCCCGTTTTCGGCCCTAAAGGCACAATAACTTACGTATAAGTATAAAAAACGTCGTAATTTCTATTTATATAACAAGTTATTCATTTATCCGAACAAGTTTGCAATATTTTTGCAATAATAAAAAGTACTGAAACGAAAGATATTCGCGGTTGTGGATAAAGCAGCAGTGTTACCAATACTTATCAATTTCGTTCACGAAATAATCGATCATGTTTTCATGGATAAAAAAAAAACACATCCGTAATGCCTGCTATACGATCTGTTATAACATATACGGTGTTATGTTTTTACTTTTGATATAAAATGCACAAACTTTTTAATAGTTGATATTATAATAATGAATACATACGATTATAACAATTCATGTTTAGCACAATAAAGATCAAATATGACAAAAACGTACTTACCTTCAGTGGGGTTTTAGTAGTGATTATAATTTTGTATTAAATTATGATTCGAATAAAAGTCGATATCGATTTTTTTGTTTTGCTAATGTGGCAACATTGAACTACTCTGGCCGGCTGTCAAGTCATGACACAGTCAAGTGTCAAATCACAAAAATCTACAGAATGTACTTTCATTGTTTGCGGTTGCCTTACTAAGTTTAATTCTTGCGGATTGGTTATTTTATCCATCAAATAAGCATATTTGATGGATTTTGACAATTATTTTAACCCTAACTTAAATATCCAATGATAGTAAAGAAATTACGTTAGTTAAGATTAAAAACTTTATATTTTAAAAACCCTAACATTTTTGTAAACCAATTCCTTGTCCAGTTAATTGTTTAAATTGCATATTATCCTATCCATATACTTTAAAATGTGTGCACTCGAGGCCGAAGTGTCTATGGACGGCGGGCATTCCCCTTTATGTGAGTTTAACAATGCAGGGCCATCTCTGGAAGGGCCTTTTGAAGAAGGAACCATCTTTGAGTTGACCCGTCCCAACAGACGGCATGCATTCATCAGTCATCGTAAAGCTCAATCCTATTTGAGGGAGCTCAACGACTCGTCACACGGAGCTACCAGATCTGCAGGACATTTGCGTAGGTCTGCATTAATCATTTGCGTAGGTCTGCATTAATCGGCTCTTTTACCTCGCTTATTAAACGTTAAAAGATGGACTGGCATATAATATATGAATAATTTCAGAATTTCGCTGCGTTCATAAATATTTTTGCACATAGCAGTGACAATAGTGGAATATTAATTATTTCTTAGATTGTTTGTTCTTTACACAGTTATAGCTTGAGCGAATATCCAAACTTCTTACATTAACAGCATGTTTCACTTGGTAAAAGTTTTCTTCGTATTCTATTTTGTAAATGCTCACCTTTCTGGTCCATAGTAGGTAACGTTAAGCTCTACCCAAACTATTCTGGGTCAGAGCCTTCCAAGCTCTGCACCGTGCGAGCTCAGCTTGGTGTACGTCAAACATTGCTCCAGAACACTGCGGGACGAAAAATTTGGTGTGACCAAGTTAACCCAAAACTGTATGTATAAAGTAATCTTTTCGCATCTCTGACGTGTTCCGTCAGAGATGCGGAAGCCTCGATCTCCCAAAAATCCGGAAGAACGCGCCACTAATTTGTACGTGGATTTATAGACCCTTAGTGGTTGGTAGTTGAACCACAAAAAAGTATGTATTCAAGGCCGTGTTTTTTCTGTATTAGTATTCTTGTCGTCTTCAAGACGTGCCCCTCACAATTACTATACGCGCTAACTACGTCACATGCTATATTTCCACACGAGATAGTAAAATGACGCTTGCAAGTACTCTTGAGTGAGGAAATAGTTAACGGATTTGGAGATTGAGTTTGTCTTGGAAACTATGCAGCATTTGACTGTTTGAGTTAGTAAATTATTATTTAAAAACTAATTTATTATAAACTGTCATTGTCATTTATGTCTTTTAAATAAAGTCACATATGGGATATGAACAGCATGCCAATTCTGTAAAAATCTCACCGTGAAGACTTGCGTGGAGTGAGCTGTCAGTGTCATCCCGTCTTGGACAATCCCCAGCATCAGACAGCTCACTCACAGCTCAGGCACTGACAGCTCATTCCACGCTCACTTCACCTAAGTTTACGTACATATTTATATTCTTGCATAGTTTGTTGATATTGCTATAAACCAAGTTTGTACGTGTCAAACTTGGTTTATAGCAATATTAACAAACTATTTAATGATGTACTCAACATAATATCAATAAAGACTTCTTGAAGACAACTGAAAAGAACTATAACTTAGAAAATAGGCGGCGTTCCAAACATCATGTTTCCATTCCGTTTCGTTTAGAAATCTGAAGTCCAACTCGCGTAATTAAAAAAGTTCAAAACGTAGTCTCACCACAGCGACAATCAAATGTCAAATATGTATGTAAAATTTATGAAAATCAGAGGTATTTTTGACAGATTTAAGATAAGAATGCGAACGTTCTAAAATACGAAAATTGCCCCTCAGACTTTGACGGTAACTGTCAATTGAGAACTTTTTAAACTTCATGACTACACTGATACAAAAATCATTTGAGGCAAATCACATACTTTCAGTATTATATTTGTCGCAATCGAGTCGTATCCGGTACGCCAACGCCATCGCCATCTGGTGGCGTTCGATGGAGTTAGTGGGGCGCGCGCCACATGGATCGAGGCTAGACTTCACTTGTTCTGTTGGCGAGCGGCGCGCGCGGACACCACCAAACCATCGCGCGTTCTGTGATACGTACCTACATAACTAAATGTGCCTACCTATCTACTGTCTTGTTATTTACTGGATGGATTGTAAATATAGTGTGATTGTGTATACGAATCTGTTTTCTTCATCCAACACTACCCACCTACGGACGCCCACAGTTAGGGAGACCAACGATGAGTGCTAATGATGATGCGGACGGTCTTCCTCCGTCATCAGAAGTGGGATTCGTGTTGGATCAGAACATGGAAACAAACGTCTGGCGTGCCATGTTCGAACAACAAAACAAGAACATGCGAGCATTGATTGAAGCGCTGCAATCACCAAAACCAACTTACTGTGAAGAACTACCCGCATTTGATCCTGAAAAACAAGATACCGACGCAAGATCATGGTGCGCGACAGCAGATTTGTGTTTCTCCGAAAAACCACCAAGCGGCGGTCGACTTGTTCTGGCGGTCAGCAAGGCGCTAAAAGGTGAAGCATCCACATGGCTATCTCAAATAGCATACGAAGGAATGACATGGAAGGAATTCAAGATACTTTTCACAACACGATTTATTTCGACCGAGACATTGGCGGGTACCCTCATTAAAATGAATGGCGAAAAACCGAGTGAAAAGGAAACACTACCCGCGTTTGCAAGTCGTTTAATCGCTTCGCTGACTAATCGTTGGAAAGATGTAAACAAAGAAGAAATCGCCGTAGCAACAGTACTCGCTCACATATCACAGTTTGATCCGCGACTTCAACGAATGGCGTTCACTACAAACATTACATCGAGGGACAAACTACAGCAAGAACTGAACGCGTTTTCACATTTAAAGCGCAAGATAAACACCATCGGTGAATCTTCGACTACAATTGATATTAAGCGAGCAAAGTTGACATCAATTAAATGTTTTAATTGCGGAAAAACCGGTCATAAGCGAATTGAGTGCAGAAGCAAGCCGTTGGAAACTAGGGGAAGACCAACAACACCATCATCGAGTCAAGCGGCGCAGCAGACGGCAGCGAAGCCCTTGGTGTGCTACAAATGTGGCACGCCGGGTCACATAGCCGTTCGGTGTACGAGCGGTGGTGGCAGCGGGCCGGCCGACGGCGCACACGGAGGGCCGCGGAGCGAGCGGCGCGTCGATGTCTGCGTCGTGCAACCACCATCGAGTACGTTACAACACAAAGGTGAATTGTTAAGCTTTACTTACGATTCTGGTGCTGAATGCTCGTTGGTAAAGGAAAGTTTTGCATCGAAATTCAATGGTAAACGTGTTAGTAATGTAGTTGCTATGACTGGTATTGGTCAAACGCGAGTATTCAGTACAGAACAGATTTTATGTTGTGTAGTCATTAACGATCACCCACTCGAAATATTGTTGCATGTTTTACCCGACAATTATTTGCAAAGTGACGTTATGTTAGGTCGCGAGATTTTAAATCGGGGTTTTGCTGTAAACATGACGGCAACGGAGCTATCATTAACGAAAGTACTTTGTGTAAATTCGGTGAGTCATAATAGTGATAAATCGCTCCAATCGGATTTCACTGTTATCGCGACGGATGTAACAGGCAATGACAAGACTAGGCTTTTGCAAACGCTTAATCAGTTTTCAGACTTTTTCATTACCGGTTTGCCTACGACGCGAGTGAACACAGGCGTGCTTAAGATTAAGTTGATTGATCCGAATCGCACGGTGCAGCGGCGACCGTATAGGATGTCCGTGGATGAACGAAGCGTTGTGCGCGACCGCGTGAAAGAACTTTTAGAAGCTAACATTATCAGACCTAGCTGCTCTCCATTTGCAAGCCCAGCTCTGCTAGTAAAGAAACGCGATGGTTCAGACCGCATGTGTATAGACTACCGCGAGCTTAATAGTAACACCGTCTCCGATCGTTACCCGCTCCCTCTAATCTCCGACCAAATCGCGCGTCTCAATGGTGCCAATTATTTTTCAAAATTAGACTGCGCTAGCGGTTTTCATTTAATACCAGTAAGCGAAGAGTCCATAGAGAGCACTGCTTTTATTACAGCCGAGGGTCAGTATGAATTCCTGACCATGCCTTTCGGTCTGAAAAATGCAATTTCAGTATTTCAGAGAGCTATTATGAATGCTCTAGGTGATCTAGCTCACGATTACGTAATCGTCTACGTTGATGACGTCTTGATCGTCTCTCCCGATGTAGAGTCAGGTTTACAAAGACTTCACACTGTGTTAGAAATTCTAACTCAAGCTGGTTTCGCTTTGAACCTCAGGAAATGCTCCTTCCTCAAGACGAAGGTAGAGTTCTTAGGGTTTGAGGTAGAGTCTGGTCAGATCAGACCCAATCGCAGAAAAGTAGAGGCCTTAACGGCTCTACCACCTCCGGAAACGGTGACCCAACTACGACAGTTTATCGGACTAGCCTCATACTTTCGCCAATTTGTGCAAGATTTCTCTAGAATAATGGCCCCGTTGTATCGACTGACTTCACTGAAAGGTGAAGTGACGTGGAAACCAGAACATGAAGACATTCGCCAAAAAGTGATATCTACCTTGACGAGTGATCCGGTATTGACGATCTATGACACAGAACTCCCAGTAGAGCTGCACACAGACGCAAGTAGTTTGGGGTATGGAGCAATTTTGTTCCAAGTCAAGGCTGATGGTAAGCGTTGTGTGGTAGCATACTTTAGTAAGAGAACATCTCCTGCAGAGAGCAAATATCACTCGTACGATCTCGAAACTCTCGCGGTTGTGAATTCTATCAAACACTTTAGGCAATATCTTCATGGCAGAAAGTTTAACGTCGTTACGGATTGCAACTCGTTGAAATCTTCCCAAACAAAGCAGGATCTTACTCCCCGGGCGCATAGATGGTGGGCTTTTCTGCAGTCTTTCGATTTTGACGTAACGTATAGGGAGGGGAAACGTATGTCACATGTAGATTTCTTTTCACGAAACCCTCTACCGCTCGATTCGAAACCAGTAGCGTCCTGTTTAAGTGCAAAACGCATTGACCATGCTGAACTCTCTCCCAATTGGCTTCAAGCTGAACAACAACGCGATGTAGAGATTTCTAAAATCATAACTGATTTAGAAGAGGATCAACTAGGTGAGCAACTAGCCAAGACTTATGTGCTACGTTCAGGCGTCCTTCATCGTAATATCCAACGTAATGGTAGGTCTAAATGCTTACCGTTTTTACCTCGTGCTCTCCGATGGTCTGTAGTCAATAATTTCCATGACGCTATCGTTCACCTTGGTGCCGAAAAGACAACAGAAAAGCTATACGATTATTATTGGTTTCCGGGTATGTCTCAGTACGTTAAAAAATTCGTAGATAGTTGCGTTACGTGCAAAGTCGCGAAGTCTCATTCCGGTAAAATTCAAGCCGAATTGCATCCGATACCTAAGGTGACGAGCCCGTGGCACACGGTTCACGTAGACGCGACGGGTAAGCTAAGCGGAAAGAATGATAAGAAGGAATACATTTTTGTGTTAATCGATGCGTTTACGAAGTACGTGCTGCTCTACCATGCGGCGAACATTGACTCTAAGAGTAGTATTCACGCGGTTACTCAAAGTGTAGCGCTTTTTGGTGCTCCGACTCGCGTAATAGCAGATCAAGGACGATGTTTTGCCAGTAGAGAGTTTCGCGATTTTTGCGTGAGCAAGAATATCGACTTGCATCTGATAGCGACAGGTTCGTCTCGTGCTAATGGGCAGGTAGAGCGTGTCATGAGTGTCCTTAAATCGATGCTAACTGCTATAGAGACGAGCAATAACAGATCGTGGCAGGACTCTATAGGAGATGTTCAACTTGCGTTAAATTGTACGATGAATCGAGTTACAAAAGCTTCACCTCTGGAGCTTTTGATAGGAAAAGCTGCGAGACCACTAACATTGATGTGTAGCGATGTAGAGACCGATGTCGACATAGAGGAAATGCGCGAGCGCGCGTCAGAGAATATTAAGAAGTGTGCGAAATATGACAAAACACGATTTGACAAAACAAAGGCAAAAATTAAAAAAATTTGCGATTGGCGATTTTGTCTTATTACAAAACGAAGAACGAAATCAAACTAAATTAGAACCAAAGTTTAAAGGTCCGTTTAGAGTGATTGAGATTTTGGACGGTGATCGTTATACACTGAAAGCCCTAAATTCTAAGCGTACCTACAAGTATGCACACGATAGGCTAAGGACGATGCCAGCGGGTCACGTACCAGTCGATGTTGATGTTGATAAGGATTTTGATGATGAGCAAGCTTAAGCTGTGGTAGAAAGTCGGGTAAGGGGTTCTATCGGCCGTATTTCATGCGACCGTACCAGTAGTTATTACGTAGTCGTAGCCCGGTAGAAATCGGTGTCTCTTGAGGCAACTCAAGTAGTCCGTGGGTGCGCGATGAGCGTGTATCTCTGGCGGAGGTCGGGGTCCGGAGAGACCGTAGTGTGTAGTCAGTGGGTGATACACACGGGCGATCCACTCGATGGATATGCGTACAGTTGATCCATGCGCTGGATGTGTGAGAGCAATGCGATTGCTGGTCGGCTGGAGAGCCGTGGCGATAGAGGTTTTACTCGAGGGTTTCTGTAAGCTTGGCAGTTTTTGTTGCAGTAGAGTTTTAAAGATTGATTCAAACGACAATGGTACATGGCCCAGGGTAATGATTTTTGTATTTTCGATTATTCCCAATTTTAAGATGTTTGATTTAGTTAAAGAGTAAGATTTGGTTGAAATAAAACTGTAGAGTAAAATTTCTTTATTTTACACCGATCCGATGAATCTAGATTTTGGTCAGGAGTGACCGAGTGGAACAAAATTCTCTCGTGGACTATTTTGTTCGCAGGGTAACCGTCACACGAGGACGTGTGCAAGCAGGATGGCCGTGTCGCAATCGAGTCGTATCCGGTACGCCAACGCCATCGCCATCTGGTGGCGTTCGATGGAGTTAGTGGGGCGCGCGCCACATGGATCGAGGCTAGACTTCACTTGTTCTGTTGGCGAGCGGCGCGCGCGGACACCACCAAACCATCGCGCGTTCTGTGATACGTACCTACATAACTAAATGTGCCTACCTATCTACTGTCTTGTTATTTACTGGATGGATTGTAAATATAGTGTGATTGTGTATACGAATCTGTTTTCTTCATCCAACACTACCCACCTACGGACGCCCACAGTTAGGGAGACCAACGATGAGTGCTAATGATGATGCGGACGGTCTTCCTCCGTCATATTTATTATCTAAATTCAATAAGTACATTTTTTTATTAATACATGGAAATCTTAGATACCTTATTTTTCGATTAGTTTATTTATTTTAAGTGAAATTGTTAAAAGGCTGCGAATTTTGTGAATAAATAAATTAAATTAAATATCTCGACCGTTTCTTTGTTTTTTGCCTACTCATATTCTAGAACGTCAACATTTCCAGAAATAAATCATGGACTGCTTGCTCCACATACTTTTTTCCTCCTGAATTTCGAACAATTCATTTAGTTTCCAGTGGTATTTACAACGTTACAATGGTCTCTAGAATATAAACAAAACAACAAGTTTTACTTTCTCCCAACTGAGAGCTGACTCTCAGTCTGCAAGCATTTTTAAATATCTATGATAAAAGTCTCCCAAAACATTGTGATGGCTCCTGCTGATTCAAAGCCTTTACATAATTTAGACTTCTGCCCTTCCCGTGAGGAAAATACTGCGGAAAGATAAATAAAAGTTATCTCAATGAGAGGCAGCGTAAATAAGCAGCATTTTAAGGGTCTTAGTCCCAAAGGAGTGGCCTTTCCTTGTTGAGAATTATCTGTATCACTCCACGCTCCAGGATTCCTTTTGCCAAAGGAATATAATGTTTCAATTTTTTCTATCGGCGTTATTTTGGAACATGGATTTAGAGGTTTAATAAATTCAAGGAATTGTAAAAAAAAATGGGTACAAAAAAAAAAACTTAAGTCAAAAAAAAAAAAACATAATTTTCTCATTTCGGAATTTTATTCAAACAGGTATTGTATTGTTCATCACAGTTTTTCAAAGCATGATTTCAATTGAAACCATTAAAATCCTGCTTCACGGTGTTCCTCACGTCATTTCCACTACCATTAAAATTACCTTTAATAGATAAAGAAGGTTTTTTATTACCTCTTTCCCCCCATGCCGTGTCACAGTCAGCTGTTGGTCCTAATAGACGGCGGTAAGTGACGTGACTCGTTAAAGGACGGCACGGGACTTTAAGATGCCTCGAGTTCATTCATTCATGTTAAAGAGACACGCACGTTCGTTTAGCGTGACGTCACCAATTTCATGGTGTGACTGAATTCTGGGCAAACGCATGTGGTCTTGGGTGTTCAATTTGATTGACACGGGTAAGGGTTGGTCCTTTCAGACTTGGTCCAGTTTTTTTTATTTTCTACCGATATTTTTTTATATCCGACTTTGGCTAAGATTTACGCGTTGTAGGCAATAAGACGAATTGACTTGGTCAAAACATTTTGCTACTTGCAGACGTTCTGCAGTTTTTTTTTTACTTGTATTTGGTAAGACTTTGATTACTGGTTAAAACTTACCATTGTGAAAATGGTACAAAGTGATTTTAAAAGGTTTACCGTTCTGGGCAATTTATCGCAATCGGGTAAAAAGCAACATACTGTTGTTGCCAAGTTCGGTTCAATGTGTTAGTTCATTATCATTAATATTAGTGATCTGTGAGTAGCTGCATCGACTACGCCGTAGCGCGTAGTACATTCGCTACGCAGCTAGCTACGCCATAGCGCGTAGTACATTCGCTACGCAGCTAGCTACGCCGTAGCGCGTAGTACATTCGCTACGCAGCTAGCTACGCCATAGCGTCTAGTACATTCGCTACGCAGCTAGCTACGCCATAGCGCGTAGTACAATCGCTACGCAGCTAGCTAAGCCGTAGCGCGTAGTACATTCGATACGCAGCTAGCTACGCCATAGCGCGTAGTACATTCGCTACGCAGCAAGCTACGCCGTAGTAGATGCTTTAGATGGAAGTTAACTTTAGCAAAGTTCAAAGAATGAAGTTAAATCTTAGGGTATTAACTTTTTAAGGTTACATGACACTGTAACAGGAATGTAAATCTTAACATAAAGAGCTTTTAGAGAGCTTTGAGTAGAATTATTAACATAAGAACATTTAAGTAAACTAACTAGTGTGTATATTTTGTAGTGTTCGATTTTTTTGTCATGTGTTTTTGTGGTGTACAATAATATTAATTAATAAATAAATGTGGTAGAATAACACTAGGATAGTGCACCATTTGGATTTACCGTCTTCAAGTATCTAAACCACGTATTTATAGGCTGGATATAAATCCCCTAACTTACTTTATTGAAGAGGGAAACCACAAGACCAATAAGTTTAGATGAAACAAATAACCTCTGGCAGAAAATGTGACTAGCAAAATATATACACCATCTATATCTTTACGTAGCTATATCACACAGCACCTTACATCGTTACTTGTCAACGTATTTAACAAAAAAAGTAATTCTTAAAGGCCCAGCTTCCATTAATTTGAAGTAGGACGCAAATCTGCCGACGTTGGGACATTGGGTGGCTTAATTACCGGATTACACGTAAAATCGCTACCGGAATACAGTAATGATTGCATAATGAGAAGCGGAAGAATGACCTGTTAATGGTTTAAGTATTTGTGTTAAAAGGACTTATATGTGCCAGTCGCAAAATGTATTTCCAAACACTTGGTACTGTGTTAAATCCCTTTATGAAATACCACAGTTGGTGATATTTTATTCAAATTACAATCTGGCCTATTAGCTGATAAGTATTTTAAAATACAACTTAAACTGCTCAGTAACTGTAAAATTAAGACTGCACAAGCCCTTTAACTACTCAAAAGTGGCGGCTCAACTTGCAAACTGGTCGCTACAACCTGGCCACATAACGTAAAAAGGATTGCTGGGTGGTTAGTAGGTAAAGAGATAACAAAAACCAGCAACTAATTTGATTATCATATTTTTTTTTTAATATTATTACAATTTTCAAATTCCACCTTTGCCAGCGTTATCGACTGCTTCATTACATTTTACTGCTTAATTATATTAATGTTGTGGGCGCCTGGAACGCAAGTCAGCGACGAACCGGTATTATTACTATATTTTTTTTTTTTTTTTAAACATTGGCGCACACTAGGAATTATTCCTGTATCGTGGGTGCGTTCACAAACATGAAAACTCACATACACAAGACACCCAGACCC
The DNA here is from genome assembly GCA_963555695.1 of Dasypolia templi. Taxonomy (NCBI): domain Eukaryota; kingdom Metazoa; phylum Arthropoda; class Insecta; order Lepidoptera; family Noctuidae; genus Dasypolia; species Dasypolia templi. The sequence goes on from OY743147.1 coordinate 5,073,434, forward strand.
GGAACAACTGTTTGTAGGTCATACAAATATTTGTTCCGTGCGGGAATCGAACCCGCGACACGCAGCGCAGCAGCCGATCGCTCAACCACTGCGCCAACCGTGCCGCCTAAAATAATTATTTTTTAAATATTTCTACTTCGGTTGATTGCTGATTAAATTTAGATGTTTTTCCTTTAATTTGTACGCCTAATCTCATAGTAAAATATTGAAATAACTGGTGTCAAAGTTAATGATAGTAGCTGGTCTTCAGCGAAAATGGTTAATAAAGTTATTCCTTTTACTTTTAATGATATTTAAGAAAATTTGGTTAAAATATAAGGTACCCAATGAAATAGCACTGATGGCTATTGAATTTGAGAGTTTAGAGAAAACTCTGAGAAATTATCAAAAATACATGAAAATTGTCGACAAAATCGCATCCCATGAATTTTCTCCAATGCTTAATGGGGTGCTTAATTGCTGCAAATGGGTCACACCATCAAGTCCTGAAAGGAATACGTCAAATTACAAGGCTCTCTGTAGAGATAATTAAGTAACTAACATTGAAATAGAAGCAAAAAACAAAAAGTTACTAAGTTGCTTTACGAAATACAATGTATTGAATATTTTTGTGTAAAAGATGATTACTTTTAGTAACACTATTAATCGACTTATGTTTCTGACCGCGACTCATAACCGTACATTAAAAAAATAACTTTAAAATAGATGGAGTGGAAAATGTAGGTTATAGTTATAGATAGATAGAGAGATAAAACATTTATTCAGTGCACACGAAAGACGCAACACAACACACAAGAACATAATAGAATTATGAAAAGTTACAATAATAAATATAAACAAGGTGCCAATATACAGGAAAAAAAAACAGACCGAAAGAAATAAAGTGACACAATTACATGCTTCCAATTAGACAACGAGCACAGTGCGCTGTGCGTCCCAAGGTCGCACCAAATGGGAGGCCAGCTCAGCATGTGTCAGGCAAATATACCTGACGCTGAAATTCTGCATTGTTTTGTGCGGAGTGAAAATTTTGTAAGTACCCGCAACTTAAATTATTGGGATTCTACAGAAGTTTTGCATCGGGAAAGGTTCGTGTCCGTTGATCATATAAAAGTCATAATTATGTCGTCTCCATAGTGAGGTTATCTCCATAGTAGGTACGTTTAACCTAGCATCATCCATTATTTTGTATGTCCTTCATTCGGTTGTCCGGCCTATCCAAACGCCGCCGTGGGCTATGGCTAAAAAAAAAACATCGCAGTTTGTCCGGCCATCCGGTAAAAAACGAACGGGAATGTTTACGGATCACTATCGAAACACTTTAATCCGGTCTGAAAAACCCGTCGATAGGCCAGTGTTGAAAAAGGGATGAAAGACTTTTTAGTTCTAAAAGTTGGGTTTTTTACATAACCTGATAATAATGTCAGATATTCATATTATCGAAGCAAGATCAGTCACGTTTAACACGTTCCTATTTCGGGTTCAAATAAATAAAAAACTCTGGTATCGGCAAGTCATAGATTACACAATCACAATGATATTTTCACTTCAAACCTCAAACAAGAAGATTTTGCTGTTTAAAGACAGCGAGCTGAATTCGATTTTGCTGCGAGCGTGAGACAAAGTAACATTCAACTTTTTTACTATGCGAAATTTTAAAGACTAGAACTTCACTTTGTTCGGTTTCTTTCACTACGATACGAAAATAGCGAGAGATAGAAATAAGTCGGTTCGAATTTCGACTTTCAAACTATTCCTAGTAGGCCCATAAAAGCAAACAAACAATAAAACGTTCATTAAAAATAATATTACATTGAAATATAATTTTTATTTTGCTATTGGTTGTTTTACAAATATACGCGTGGTTTATTTCTTCCAATGATGTATTTTTTATCTTTAGGGAATAATTATGTCCTCGCTGCTGAGGTGAAAAGTTATGTATTTTACGAGACCAAAGTTATTTGCATCTCGTGTCTTTGAATCCCTCTCATCAAAAACCAACTTTTCTTCTTTGTTGCAGAAATAACTATTTCCATGTTGAGTCTTAATACTCAGTTCTTCTAAGTCAATACTTATTTAAATTTATTAAACAAGTAACGTTGACTCAAATATGTCAGCAACAATATTTCTTAACAACTATGTTAGTAATCTTAACGTAAAAACTTACCCTAACACTGCCAAATATATTAATGAGAACTCCTGCTACAAGCTCAACACCGATGTGGAAACACACACACAAGCAGTCCAGTCCATTCTTACAAACTTAGCTATTTAATAAAAACTTACCTTCTCTCAAAAAATCATCAATCACAGCAAAGCTTTGGTTTTCTAAGAAAGCGGTGAACGCTGAGACAATGGCGGCTGTTCAGATACAGAGCATTTTTTGACACCCTTAAAGTTAACTACTGGGAAAATGTCTAATTTTCAAGACACCCATAATATATTTTTATGCAGCGTGGTAGCAGTGTAGGTTTTTCATGCAGCGACAAATTTCATAAATCAAACAAGAGCGCTGCCCGGAACACAACAAAAACTTTTTCTATTACGAATCCTACTTAACGCGAATTTTTTGAGGAAAAAAAATTATAAAGAGAATAGAAATCGAACGTTTATTTTTTTTTGTTCCTGCTTAGATTAGGAAAAGGTTGTTTATGTTAATTGATTATTTCTTAATTGACGTTTTTTACTGAAACTACCTTTTAGTGTGTGTAAATGTGTTTGTAATGAAGATACGTGCAAAAAATTTGGCAGAAATAGTAACTATGCTTGTAATTATTGCGACATGAAACTTAACTATGTGCATAGTTACGTGTACTTCAACCACGTAACTATGTTGGCGATTTTAAACCCATACGTTAAGTTTTCCTCATAGTTTTTTTGCACCTCAACCGGTTAAAGGACACTAAGCGACCATAGGCTTGTTTAGTGTTCCTCAAAGTTGTATGTGATAAATTACTAGAAAATACAATTTTCAAAGAACCGACTGGCCAAAAGTAGTTTAGTACAAAAAAATAAAGCTGTTTGAGACGAAAATTAAAATCCTTTTTATTGTAAAAGCCAGAAAGATGTTTATCCTTAATCATAAAATCGTGGGAATTACAAAGATCAACCAATATTATTTAACAAGTAAAAACACGATGTCGGCTGCCAAATACCATCTTAAACCTACTTTTAATAAAACAAAATCTTAAAGAAAAGGCAAAATCATCGTCTGCTTTATTGTTTGTTTCTAGGCCAAGTAAATTAATTATTTTTCTTTTATATTAAGGAAACAATGAGAATGGTTAATGAGCGTTGGCTATTCTCGTTCTTTTTTATCTTTCTTGTATTGCGTATTCATTTAGAAATATTGGACGAGGTTCGAGTGTCGGCGGGTTGTAATGAAACTATTTGTTATTTAAGGTCCGTGGATAAGGAATAAGAGGGCTACGTGTAAGAAATGTGAGGGCTAGTCTGTGAACAACACTAAAATGAGCCTACATAAATACGGTAGGTCTCTCTTGTTCCCTTTGTGTCAATATGACGATTTTTTTACAACAATTTACTCGTAGTTATGACAGCTTCGATGTGTGAGTGATTTGTGAGTTCAAACATAAGAACATTATAAAATTCTGATTTCTCTAGGGATTTGGCGCATTGCAAATCATGTCCTGATTCAGCTGTGTATATGACTTTATCAGTAACTTTATGTAATGTAGCGTTGTGTGGCTTCTCAACGGTACATAGTCGAGTGATGCAAAATATTTCGCAATAAGTAAGTAGCTAAACACATCACTAAAATCATGGAACAACACTAATTTCCTACGAACACTTGGCATTGCAATTCCGTGGGCCCTACGTAGCAGTAGCAGAGCTATTGCCTGATTTAGTATTCTGTGTGCCCCAACCTGGGAGTTTTACGTCTAGGCTCAGTGCTTGACATCTATATGCGCGTGGCTGAACTGTGCGCTATTGGCGTCCTACGGTGCCCTTTGAAGGCCTTACCGGCCTCTTGCTGAGCCTGAGCTGACAGGACTCTGATAACGAACCAAGGACGGTAACCTTCCTTACTTAAAGTACGAGTGCTCAGAACAGTGAACTACTAACTTATTTAATATAAATGTATGAACCTGTCTTAAGTGTTGCTTTTATCTACCTATAAGTTTAGCGGCCTGCGCAGCCTACCTGGCAAAGCCTTAGCCTTTACAGTAACAAGTGTAACAACCCGATACTAGACGTCACAACTTCCACAGAAATACTTCTGCAGCACTCAGTTCGGTATCAAGGATAAATATATAGTGAAACAACTCGAATATTATGCTACAACCGTGTATTGAATCACTTTGCAAAAAAAACATTGAGCTAGTTAATCGCCGGAGTCTCTTAACACCGCGATTCAGGATTTGCCGCTCAACTAACAACGCCATCTGTCGGCGCAAAAGTTAACAATTTGCTCAAACAATCAATAACAGGCGCTTGACGATTAGAGATAGATGTTTTATGACTGGCTGTTTTTCATGCCTGTTTTACAACGCTTACATTCACAAATCAAAAAGTACCTAGGGTTGGAAATGTCTATACAAAAACTACCTTTTGCCCGTGGCTTCGCTCGGGAGAAAAGTATCCAATGTCCTATCCTGTGAGACCGAGGTACAGATTCGAGTTACTTTGGTGTTCGTAACATTAGTGTTTGGATTGAACAGTTCATTCTATTTTTAACCGACTTCCAAAAATTAACTTTGCTTTCGAGGTGGTCCCCCATATATTTTTTCAACTTGTTTGGGTATTTTTTGAGTGAGCTTCAAAAATGACTATTTTTCCCACTTAGTATAGATAAGTGGAAGATCTTGTGAAGTTCCTGTCACTGTTATTTACATAGCAGGTGTATTTACAAACCACAACACAAAAAAAAGTTTAAAAAAATCTCTTCACATTAAAATACAATATAACTCAAATTTCGGAAGTCGGTGGCAAAAAACCGACAGTATAAAAACCAAAAACACTGACTTCCTAAATTAAAGTTATTATTCAGTTTCGGAAGGTTGTTTTTTAATTCTTATTTTATTATTTATTATGTTTGGCAATGGGCGTAAATCGAAATATTAATAAAAAAATATATCATGTCTTTGCGATACCTGAAATAAATATTTTTATGAATATGACTAATAAACTAACTTAAATCTTAATATGACTATTATTATTCACCGCTAACACAGCCACCTCACCCTTCTGGGTTCCCGTTTTCTTGGCACTCGGAAACTGAAATGTCTGATGAATTGCTAATGATACGGCGAGTTTCTTTTTGTTAAATCTTGTAAATGTTAGTCTTAGTTGTATTTCTACGTCGTGATAATCTTTCGAGGTTAATCGTAACTTTTTTATTTGGTTCAGAAGGACAAGGGTCGAATTAGGCTTGTAGGTCAAAGTGATGTTGTAGATTTTTCATTATTTTTGGCCGCATTAGCTGAGTTTCAGGCACAGTTTCTTACAAATATGGTTATTTAAGATCTTGCTGTTTTAAAGGGGATATAACACTATCATAAATTTATGATCATAGATCTATGACAACGTAAATGAAGACGTTTTTTTCGTTTATTCATTTTCTTACATATTAAATAAATTTAAAAAAATGAACAATAAATATTTAAAATTATAAAATGTTATGGCTCATCGGAATCAGGAACAGGGTCTAAGCTGCCGGTGGTCAGGGCTCTAGAGAGAGGAACCTCTTCACTATGCGTGCCGTGTCCAGGAGTACTGCATTCTGAATCAAGCCCTTGATCCAGCCGCGCAATGAGTGCCTCCTGAGGCGTTGGTCGACGCTCTCCGCTAGTAGGCCATTTACTGTAACGACTATTGGTACAATGATTGCAGAGTCGACATTCCACACGTCGACAACCTCGTGTGCTAAGTCAAAGTCAAAGCATTTATTTCAAATAGGCCCATAAAAAAGGCACTTTTGAACGTCAACATTTACATTAAAATTGAACTGATTCTAGACGCCCCTTCCAAAAGGTAGTTTCGTATGGAGAAGAAGGGGCAAGAAACTCCACCGTTAATCTTTTAAAATGTTTTACAATATTTTGTATACATTAATTATATATTTTTTAATTCAAGATATCTGATACTTTTTCATTATTATTATTAGGCTTTTCAACAATGAGTACCTACACTAATTCTTATGTTTAATAAATGATAAAAGATATGATCCTTTATATAATGATAATAATATCAAACCTGTAATACCCAAAGGTTTAGGCAGAGGTATACCTATAATACACCCACATTTCGCCAGTTATGTTTACGTCTCTTGTAATAACGTCTCTTGTCATCGGGAGACTCAAGAGGAATGTTGAGTGTCGCTTTTAAAACAAGCTTTGCGCCCATAGTTTGCGCACAATCAAGAAAAACAGACCAAGTGCGTGTCGAAACACGCACAATGAAGGGTTCCGTAGTTGAGATGAATTAATTTATCCCAACAACAAACTTAACATTGCAGTTGAAAAACATGTTCTCCCAAACATCGATAAACATCACGGTCAACTTTCTAACTGCAAATATAAGTGAAATCGCAAATTAATTTCCACCTGATACCACCACGCTTTTCTGAAAAAAGGGCTTTTGTTCACATTTTTTTTTGTCTTTTTTTCTGGCAGGCAGACAGACAGACAGACGGACAAAGAAGTGATCTTGTAAGGGTTCCAGTTTATCCTTTTGAGGTAATGAACTCAAAAAAAGCTTTAGTTCAGTTTGTCCATCGTATCATTTTCAAAGTCTACATTCTTCCACATGGTATAACTCTAAGGTAGTATAGTGATATAACCTATAATTGCACAGGCACACATGCACGTCAGAACTAATTGTAAACTAAACCTGTGCAATATCCTGTGTGTGGCAGCTCTAACTCTCGCTTCAACTAATAATGTAACGTAACAAATTCTACTGTCTATCATTTGTCAATAATTAAATACCATTGCCAATGCAATACACACGGAGAATGATGTTATTGGTTCCAAAAGGTGTTGTGACCAAACCTTGAAGAGCATTAATAGTGCCTGGGAAAGAGTTGATTGGTTGAAAAGCCGAGCAGCTACCTACATCTATTCATTTATGAATATGTTTATTAATTATTACTTAGCCGTAACCTCGAAAGCTACTCGACTTACAACTCTGTCGAGATATGATTGGATTATTAATTAGCATACTTTGAAGGCGATAAAATAAATTTATACAATTCGGAGGTGCAGCGAATGCACAAGTATCTTCCGGGCCCACGACTCTATAAAAAAAAACAGTGGGGGTTTAGTCGGTACAAGTCTGACATAACTCTCCGTTCTTTCCAGACGGAGGGTGGTCCATGAGGATATCATCAACGGTAAAAAAGAACATGGTCTATCCGAGTGCCAAACACCTACACCTAAATCCGTTTAGCAGTTAAGGCATGAAAAAGTATCAGAAAAACTGACGGAGTTACTTACACATATTTTATAATATTAGCCAACATATTAGTTTGGTTAAGCCACCACAACAGTTTATGGAGCTACGATCTCTTGCGGTTGATGATTCAGCATGCAAGCGGCTTTACAGCGGCATAGCTTCGATATCATGCTCTTTTGGAGTCATGGCCCCTAGCAGTTCTCTCGAACTGATAAACGTGACGAAGCGGCTTTTCCTGCGGCAACCGTGCGACTGACCTTGTCTAGTAACGGAGCGGCTAATTCTAGAGGCAGTGCGTTTGCATCATGCCCTTAAGGAGACATGGTTCCTATCAGTCCTTAGACTGGATAAGAGATAGATGTGGTCACCCAAACCCCTGGAAATTCACTCTTTGCACAACAAGCATATTTGCAAGACACGTGCTCATGTCAGTCTGACCGAGTTATTGGTCTAAGATTTAGATTAAAATACTCTTTGATTTACTAGATAATTAGAGTTGCGAAATCAAAGCTCGAGGATCATTAGTAAATAGAGTTTAAAGTCCTAGTATCGGGCAAAGGCAACGAATACAACATTCAAGAATTACTATTTATGAGAGTAGAGAATCAAACTCAAGCAAAATTAATAGAGTTGTGCATCAAATCTCTTGAAAGTCTATAGACAGCCCCAAATAGCCCACCCTTCACCACTTCCCAGTGCTTATGCTGGGAAGAAGAAGTGGCGCAACAAACTCCCCAGCAACACGAGTCTGTCTGATAAGTTATAATGACTATCAACTCCTTCAGACAAAGATAATTATAATACCTAACTAAATACTCACCCAGTCTCGCCAACACACACTCACACATACTACGTTAAATACTAGATTACAGAATAATAATAAACTAAATCTGTGCTTCAATACAACTATATTTAACTTATTTAAAATTAACTCGCTCTCATACAACAGCCAACTTGGACAAGGCCTCTGGCACTCAATAATCCTCCTAACTTCCTTAGCCTTGCCTTACGCCGACCGCTTCGTACCGTGGTCCGTACCTCCTCGCAGGTAGCGCTAATAATACCTGTAATAGAATCTTCATAATATGAAGGGGTAAAGGGATCGCTACACTTGCACTTTAATCAATCAATCATAGCTACGTTAATGTATCTGTGTATTTACTGTGGTATTTTGTTACACCAAAATTACATCTTATAATCTATTTATCTATTTAACACCTGAGGAGCTGTTGTGCACAGCAATTCTTTTTATGATTCAATAAGTACTAAAGTCTTTATGAAAATTGTATGACACTCATTTAACTTACATTTGTTTATCTGATAATTGCTGTACAGCTGAAAAGCTAGCCTTTAGTTACCTTTGTCTATTTTCCACATGCAATAATCTCATTTCATGTGATCTCTTATTATTTTCCTTAGATTGAATGTTTCGAAGTTTTTTTTCTTACATGGTCATCAGTCAGTTTTTCTTTTTCTTTGTTATAGGGCTAAGAGGTCTATTTATTGTAAAGGTATCGTAAAACTAGTCTAAAGCCAGGTTCTCACTGTAAACCATCTTTATTGTTCCTGGCCTATAACAAATTAAGAAGTATTTGGATTCAAAACTAAAAAAGTCACTTCTAGAAAGTTGGCCAGGGGCTATAAAAGGCTTTCCTTTTTTTCCCTTGGTGATTCTCTTGCCATTCTTGAAATAATCTTCTCTAATCTTAGTTTTTTAACCAATCTTCAACCAGTTTTCTATGTATTAATATTATTTAGAGAAATAATAAATACAGTTATTAACGGTGGAAAAATACGTTTCATTCCTAGTGACAAATACTGTGTGTGTAGTACGCTCTCCAAATTGCGTGGCGTGAGACGTCAAAGCCGGCCACTCTTGGACGGGGAGTTGATCGACCCTGGGTCACTCCACCCACGTGTCATTGGAAGACAAAGGACTCTCCTCCTGGCAAGCGGAGGCGCTGCCTCAGAAGTTGAGTAAAGTGGAGCCCTCTTGCTGATAATTTCTTCTTTTGGACAGATTTGAGCACCTCGCGGGTTCCTCCACGACAATCCATATCTGACGTGAGCTCCCTCGCGACGGACAGCAGGTCGGTGGTGAGGTTGACGTGAGCTTCTTCGCAATGGGCTGCGGATCAGTGGAGCGGCTGACGCGAGCTGCTTCGCGACAGGCTGCGGGCTAGTGGAGCGGTATTGCATTCATGCTAATATTTAATTTATATTACTTGTGACCACGTTTGGCCAGTCGGCTAAACGTTACGTTACAGTACCAATTTCAGTGAGACGGGGAACCGTTTGTCTCATTGTACGTGTACTCTAAACCTAACGCATTAAACCTCTGAGGACAATTTACGATTTTAATAGAACACGTTTTCTAGGCACTATATAAATGTCTTACTCAATCCTAGAGACCGTGCACTACGAAGCCCAACTGCCATTGAGGGATACAAGTATTGAGTATAAAATGATAAACGCGTTCTATTGTTAAAATCACGTTTACGGCAGCCTAGCCCCATTTCTTATTATGATAACAGAAAATATCGCACAAGCGTACCGTAGACGTAGACTCAGTCTGTAGCAAATCTCAATGCGATCGTACTCGGTGCCTGTCGAGGTGGTATTTCGTCACCTCACATTTCGTTAAACTTCCCCATTTCGAGGATACAGTGCGGCTGTCAACGGCATAGCGTCCAAATTGACGTGTATTGATAAATAGTGTCGATTTAGAAATTGGCGTACCATATGCCGGGTGTAGGTTCAATCGAGACACGGTCCCTAGCGTTCTTAGAACGACTACCAATCCAGTTTGGGGAGCTTTGTGATAAAGCCTACCCCCTCTCCCGGAGATGCGCCTACAACGAGGCGAGCGCAAAGTTTTCTGGGGCCAAACCTTTTTGGAAGCAGTAATATCACTAACGTTTGATTGTTTTATAATGCCGATTTAGATCGGCTTTCTAGCATATTTTGATTTAAATGAACTGAGAGTATTTACGGTTCTGCCTTCCGTATGTGGTTGCGCATGTTACAGGTCAAAGTCGTCAAAAGTCGAGCGTCAGTGCTCAGTGTCAAATAAAGTGGAAGGCCTTCTCCGTTTCCCTATAATCAAACGCAAATGACAAATATCTGTCAGGGTATGGATTAGGAGATGGACACGCAATACACGAGAAAATATCGTTAATTAACAGCGCAATGTCGCTATGCTGGAATAAATGATTAGATTAGATTAGCTCTGCTGCGATATTATCTAACTGTTACCTATAAACCATAATACAAATCAACCTACAAGAATAACATAATGCAAAAGTCACATTATTAGTAAGGATAAAGTTTAATAGTTATCAATTATCTCTTTGAAGGGAATTAGATTACTATACACTTCTGAAGTGCTGCCCGTATTATCAACTTCACCTCGAACACAGCTCCTAGTAGCTCACAGCACTCACCAATCTCCTAACTTAACTAGCCTGCCCTCTTGAGCCTATCTCGACTGTCGCCTACCGCATCCTAAAACCAACTGTCATCCCTCCCGCTAGCCGCCTCCAAAATCGGGGCTCGGTCATTTCCCACGCAATTTTTTTGTCAACTTCGACTTAAAATTTCATTTTTCTATTTCATAATTGTGTGCCGGGATTACGATTCCCAGATGTGAACATTTGCGTGCCATAAAATAGAAATGGAATGGGTTTGTAAGAGGCTCAATATTATTTTACAAATGCAAAGAATTAGGATATCTTGTTATTTATTAGGGTAACGTGTCAAGCTATCAGATCATAAAATTAACATTTAATGGGTTTCTAAAGTGGGCCGAACCATGTGCATGGTTTTAGAATAAATATAATATTTTGTTATTAAATAGGATTATGTGACAGAAAGTCACAATATCTAGTGTGTATTGCGAATTTCATAATGGACAAAAACATCGAACAAAGAGTTTGTTTTAAATTTTGCATCACCAATGGAATTTCATGTTTGGAGACACTGAAAATGTTCGAAGGCTTACGAAGCGTTATGAAATTAACTAACAGATTAGCATAATCAGCCTATAACGTTCCCACTGCTGGGACACAGGCCTCCTCTCTATGAGAGGTAGTGAACCGTAATCCACCACGCGGGCTCAGTGCGGGTTGGTAGATGTCACATGCCTTCGAATTTTTGGTTCTAGGACATGCCGGTTTCCTCACGATGTTTTCCTTCACCGTTTTTGAGAGCAGTGGTGATTAAATTATTTACACAAAGTAAAGGGTTAATTGGGTTCGAACTCACGACCTACAACTCGTAAGTCGGGACCGTTACCACAGACGGGGACGTTAACTAACAGATTATGTATAGATAAAACCACCAGTTTTGCCTTGTGTCATGCAAACGCACATCACTAGTTACGGTTCACGAGAGTGCCATCCCTAAATCTTTCTACTCTTGTGTCCTGTCAGATCGCATTTTCTATGTATTTCTGTCTGCGCGGTCTGGCAGCTATTGTTATTGTTCTCGGCGGCCCCCCCATGACTGTCGAGAAAGCTATTTACCGATAGTGGCTTCTGCCACATCACCTGTCACCGTTACTGCACATCTCTGTGGCATCGCATTCTTCGCTATGCTTGTCTCGCCGCGCTGTGCCTTGCTGTTCGCTTAAATCGGCTGGCCACGCGGCGAGGGACCTACGAGAATGCCCGCAGCATTGTGCACGGCATAACCTAAAATTGTAAGCCGCCACGATGGGTGAGTCTTCCTCCATCCACCTTGCTTTGGGCTTACGGCTGGGAGACGCACACATCGACGGAGGCTTGCAGTCCTGGAACAACGCTTACGGGAGCACCCGCCTTGCGCTGATTCCAGGGTTCCAGTATTGGGCTACCCTGCTATTATCCTGCCTACCACTGACTGACGTCATTGCTGCCTTTACCCTACCGCTGGAGAGACGCCAGTCACGCGGACTACCCACGCGGCCGCTACCGCCGCCTGACCTGCCATCCACGTGGCTCGCGGGTGCCGAGACCCCACGCCCGCCACGTGTTGAGGCCCCTGCCGAGCGGACCACGTGCCTAACATTCTTAACCTTGAAAAAACATTACGAAAGTCATTAACCAAAATAAACAATTGCACTACGAAATGCACAAGTACCTAAACAAGGAACGAAAGAAAATGGATACGAAATGTGGAAACGGTAAATATTGTTGACAATATATTAATGTTTTAGGTACATATACACATTATTTTATAATTTCATGTATGTATTAAAGTATGTAATGTAAATATTAAAGATAAATGTATTAAAGGATTAAATCCACACATTTCTATCATAGCGGATTTACGTAAAAAACCCTTGTTGGTGGCGCTGACTGAATCAGTCAGATTTTTTGTTGCGTATTTTTTATTTCAATGTTACGCTAATAGCTTACGTTATCCGTTAAAATTATTGCATGATATCAATAATACGATACATAACGACGTACGTAGTAGCAACAACTTGACAACAATATTATAATTTTTAATCGTAATACGGGGAAATGCAACGCCGGCTGCAGCAAAATTGCGCCAAAATAGCTCACGGTGTTTGTGGTAATAACAATTTCTCTAAAAAATCTTTAACAAATACACAATGTAAATGTAAAAACTGTTTATTACTTACATATCCATGCTCAGTCCCAGGCTGCACAAGTTTATAATAGAAGAGATAGGTCTCCGGAGCTTGGCAAAATGTGCGTCGACCGGTCGAAAGCGGACTGCGCGGGCGGTCTACAAATGTCTATGGCAACCGCCGTAGACACGTTCCAGTGAAGGGAAATGCGATTTTATAGCAATCATATTTCACTAAGTACACGCTGTGCAAGTTTGAATGCTTAAAACACAGAAAATTCATCATAAATAACGTCAAAACAGACATGAGTCCGAACTTGACTGATTCATTCAAGTCCACCAACGCGCGTATTTGACATTTGACTGATTCAGTCAAGCTCCACCCCCGAACGGTACCCATTTTCGGCAGACGATTACAAATTTACTTGCAGCAGTACATGACAGGGTGCTGTCTTTGCCACACTTTTAGATACTCATAGCTTAATAAAAAAATAAAAATATGACGTAGTGTCCTGTGTCGCACCCACCCCCGGCACGCGGCGCTGTCGCTCCCGCTCTTTATTCATTACGTGTTTTCGTGTTGTCAGAGTCACACTGCTTAAAACTATTATCTTTTTTATTAGTTATTTAGTTTTGATATAAACATTAAAGTTTGAAAATGGGGAAACGAAAGCATTCGCGATCGAAGGATAGTGATGATTATTATCGTAGCATGCGGAAGAAAGTTAAAAACTTGAGCGTAAACTGCAAAGATTACGACGAAGTAGTTCATCATCTTCGGAAAGTTCTTATTTTGAAAATAATACTGGATGTCTGAACGAACAAGGTATGTACCTATGGCACTCTCGGAACCGATAGTACCGTCTGCTGCTGAGGAAACGATAACTCTGGTGCACACGGAAGCAGAGAAAATGGAAGAGGTACTTGACCCTGAGATTTTAATGATGCTAGGTGAAGATTCATCTATCCAGAAGGAACATGGGGAGGATTTACATAAAGATATTGCTGCTAGATGGGCACATGTTTTAAGTAATGGGTTACCTAAAGAAAGCAAACTAGAATTAATGAAACAATACTTACCGGCAGAAAACTGTGGTAGTATGAAGGCACCTAAACTTAACCTAGAAATTGAGGCGGCCTTGCCAGCCCTTAATATTAAAAAAGATCTGTTTAGCCAATACAAGCAGAATCAAATATCAAGCTGCTTAACAGCTATAGGTATAGTCCTTAATAGGGCTTTGTCCGCTTCTAAAGACACTTTATCACAGACACAAGAAATTATAAAACAATTAAGTGATGCTGGACGACTCTTGTGTGACTGTCATTACAGAGAGTCACAGTCGAGACGATATGCCGTCATTAACAATTTGAATAAGGAGACTCGAGAAATCGTGAAGAACACAAAAATCGATCAATACTTATTCGGTTCCAAACTTTCTGAACATCACAAATCGGCAAAAGCAATTTCTCAATCCGGTCTGGAGATGAAGACAAATCAGCGAGCTACGTATAAGCCTCCAACAACACAATACCCAAGGGGGACTTTAAACGCGAGGGGGGTTCCGCGAGCAGCAGCCGGCCAGCCGCGGCGGAACCGCGCCCCAGGCAGGCCAGCAGCAGCGCCGCGGGATCGCCGCCCAGAGTCATACCGCCAGAACCGGACCAGCTCGGCGCGCCAGAGGACCAGGAAGCGCTGACATCATTAGCCAAGGTATCACTCGCAGGTAGATTGCAATACTTTTATCATAACTGGTTTCATATAACCAGTGATCCTATAGTATTATCTTGGGTACGAGGCTATAGCATACCGTTTGAGCAAGAACCTGTACAAACTGTTGCTCCCCAAAATTCCCGTAAATCGATCTCACGATCACACGGGAATTGGACAGAATCAGAACTTAGCATGCACATTAATATTTTAGAACTGAAGGCCGCGTTTTATGGTTTAAGAATATTCGCTTTTAAGCTTCAAAATTGCAACATACTGTTGAGAATCGATAACACAACGGCGATCAGTTATATAAATAGGATGGGGGGTATACAACATACCCATTTAAATGAAATAGCCCGGAATATTTGGCAGTGGTGTGAAATTAGGAGTATTCATAAATTTGCTTCGTATGTAAAATCTTCGGATAATATTATTGCTGATCGAGAATCACGTAAAATTAATGTGGACACAGAATGGGAGCTAGCTGAGTATGCATTCTCGGAAATCACAAATAAATTGGGTGTCCCCAACTTTTATCTTTTTGCTAGCTCACAAAACTACAAATGTCCAAGATACGCCTCATGGAAGCTTGATCCCCATTCTGAAATAGTAGATGCATTCACATTCAACTGGAAAAACGTTTACTTCTATGGTTTTCACCCGTTCAGCATTATAACCAAAGTTTTGCAAAAAAATCATTAGAGATAAGGCAGAGGACCATCTAATTGTACCCTATTGGCGTTTTCAACCTTGGTATCCATTATGGACCAAATTAGTAAAATCAGAAAAAAATATTTTCTGGGCCTGATCAAGATTTGTTGTACTCTCCTTTCAGAACACACCATCCACTACACGCAGACCTTATCCTAGTGGCAGCGAGATTATCAGGCAATCGATGATAACTCGAGGTGTCCCGGAGACTTCTTTGGGTATCGTTATGGGTTCCTTTGCACCAAAAACCTTAAATCAATATAACTGTACTCTTAAATCTTGGGTAACTTATTGCCAAGACAACAATTTTGACATTTTTAAATCAACTAGTACTCATGTGATTTCATTTTTAACTGTAAAATTTGATGAAGGTGCTAGTTATAATACCCTAAATCCACACAGATCTGCCCTGTCAATTATTATAGGTTCAGAAATCACATTAAATAGTTGTGTTAGTAGGTTCCTGAAGGGTCTACAGGTTATGACCTCCCAATCCTAAATACACAGCCACTTGGGACACTAATAAGGTATTGAGCTATGTGTCTAGTTGGTATCCTTATACGGAAATAACACTTGAATGTTTACCAAGAAAAACAATTGCTTTATTAGCAATAGCTTCTGCGCAAAGAATGCAGACACTGAGTTTAATCAAATTAAAAAATATCAGAATAGAAAACGATATGATTATAATTAAAATATCTGACTTGATTAAAACCTCGAGACCTGGGACCTTCCAACCACTAATCAGGTTACCCTTCATTCGTGAAAGTTTATCCATATGTCCAGCTACTGTTGTTCTAGCTTATATTGATAAAACTTCATCCTTACGTCACAATGAATTAGATGACTATCTGTTCATTAGCTTTCGAAAACCTCATAAAAAGGTATGTTCGCAAACACTAGCACACTGGGTCAAAAAAGTTTTAGAGGATAGCGGAATTGACATTTCGATATTCGGAGCCCACAGTACTCGTCACGCCTCCACATCAGCCGCCCATAGGCTGGGTGTTAACCTGGAAGTGATATGGAAGGCCGCAGGTTGGAGTAATACTTCTAATGTCTTCTTAAAATACTATAACAGAGAAATCATTAACCCTGTTAACAACGATTTCGCTAATGCTATATTTAATGATCTTTAATATAAATTAAATTGTATTGAGACGCCACATAATTATTATCTTATCATCATACCTGGGTTTCTCTGAAAGGATTGGCAGAGGCAATCCCATTTTATCAGTTATGTTTAAGTCTCAGGTTATAGGGCGGGAGCCTATAACCATTCAACTGGAAACAAATCTATACTCCAGAATATTAAAGTTTAAGGTATAATCATGTACACCTATCGAATTAACTATTTTTGTTAAGATTAGGATAGATGTAACTGGATTTAACAAACAATAAAAGTCTGATTAATAAGTAGAATACTTGGATATTTAATTATTGTAAAAAACCTGAATGATTATTGAAGGGAATAATAACGTTACTATGTTAACTTTCCCTTTTTTGTCATGATACTAACTCTAAACATCTGCAAGTAAATTTGTAATCGTCTTCGGTTGAGACCAGAAGTATAATTAAGAATCAAACGAACTTACCTTGTGAAGTTTGATTCCAATTATGCGAGGGTCTCAACCGAAGACGATTACAACCCCACCCATCCCCTACGAGAACCCCTACAGACAAAAAAGAAAAGTATAAATATGTAAACAGCTAGAATCTGTTTAGAACATTTCTCTAAAATTAATGAATAAAGAGCGGGAGCGACAGCGCCGCGTGCCGGGGGTGGGTGTGAGACAGGACACTACGTCATGTATTTTTTTTTTTATTAAGCTGTGAGTATCTAAAAGTGTGGCAAAGACAGCACCCTCTCATGTACTGCTGCAAGTAAATTTGTAATCGTCTTCGGTTGAGACCCTCGCATAATTGGAATCAAACTTCACAAGGTAAGTTCGTTTGATTCTTACTTATATTTGTCAGTGGAGATGAGGAGTAAAATTGCAACTACGAGTATGAATATCAAACCACCTAAGTGATGTTAACTCAAGTCGAGGAAATCATGAGGTTTTGACTTAAAATAAGGGTGTAAGAATTCGTAGGGTTAAAAGTAACTTGACTGAGTCCCGACTCCCGACGAACCAGTCATATCATAAAGCTTAGTTGGAAGGGTTGAACATAAATACAATATACATTTACATATAATCTTTATTATCGGTCTTGTAAATATTAACTGTGTCGTCACCGTATCTCCTTATTATACTAAATAGGGCACGATAAACAGCTGACAGCCAAAATCACCAGAATATTAAAAGCAATGTTTCAATGGCGACCCAATTTTACATATTATCGTCCAAAATTTGAATAAAGGTACCATCGGAAGCGTTGGAAAAATATATATTATGTTTTATGTTAATTCTGTGGGAGCGGGCTTATTACGAGCATTTCCATTTTTTTAGATAGATCTGTAAGGCTAAGCTATGGTTGTAGCAGTTATTTTGTAGATACGATCATTCATATCAAATAGAACTTTTTAGAGAGATAAGCAGCAAACGTTTCCTACGCCTTTGGTTTTGATTTTGTTATTGTCGAGACGCTAATGAAAAATATTTTTTTTTAATAAGTCCCTGCAAGTTAGTAGAATCAAAACGTGGAGCGAGTGTACTAATAGTAGAGTTCACCATAATTAAGAGAACTTTTTCCGGAAAGATTATGCGCATACTGAAGTCATTTAACTTAAATATTATGAAGAAATCTCGATGTCTTATCTAGTCATAAAAAGCGCGCGGAGCTATGGCCGCTTTAACAAAGGGACCTTAATCACCCCATCTCATGTCATACCACCATTACTGAAAACAAATGACACTAAAGAAGGATCCTCTCTACCCACTAAATCAATGTAGCAAGAACTGTGAATTCAAACTGCAAGCATATTGAGGTACAATTACAAGGGGCTTACTGCAGCCATCGCGAGCGTAGTTCCATTATATAGAAGATTATCTGATATTACGCGGATTAACGGCTGTATTAAACGTGCTCCAATGAATGGACTCACAGAATTTTCCTACAAAACTAACAGCTGCCTAGCTTGATCAGGCTCCAGTATAGCTAACGATTACATTTGTGAGATGCGAATGAATAGTTTTAGTTCTTTTTTTGTTGTTTGCTACTAACCAACGTCAAACATTGCTCTCCTTTTGGGCTCCGCCACAGTCAGGTCTCTATTGACTATGGTTTTTTGATTTCTCTGGCGACTGTCGATTGATTGAAAACCGCTGTTGGGAGAGTGGGACCACGGTCCCAGTTTGACAGCGGTCCCAGTCGCCTGAATACTCTTAGTTACTAACCGTTTTTAGAGTTATGTTGTCAACAAGGAACACTTATAGTTTCGCCAAGACCAGTTTAATAGGCTAGTCTTATTTATCCTTTGATGGCCTGTTTGAAATAAATGATTTCACTTTTGACTTTGACTTTGAATATTTTGTATAAAAATATTTTACATGCTAGTTTCACCCTTTCATTGACAACACGAAAACCACCACCGTAACGACATAATGAGTTTGTACTTCTTTAATACTTCTAGATTCCACAAACGTTTTCGATTCCTCAAACAAAACATGCTCAAATTAATCAATTCGCAAGCAACACTGCAACATGCTGCAGGCCGCGTATCAAAACGCTCGCAACTGCAACTTAGAGTTGCAGAGTTCGACGCTACACGCGGGGGCTAATGACTGCGCATCACTTACCTAAAGGTAAGTTACACCGAGTAGGGTTAAAAAAGTCGCACTTAATTAGAGTATGGATTGATAGCAGTTTTAAGGATTGTGATAACAAAATTGCGTCCTTAAAGCACGAGGTTCAGCTGTCGTTTTGTCGATAGCCACATGCATTGATGAGACAATTTAAATTTTATTTTCATACAAACATTCCTCGAAGGAAGAAAGACGGAGGAGTGTAACAGTACACCCACATTTCGCAAAAATGTAACTATGGGTAAGTCCCATGTTTTGGAGGCAAAACTTAAACCAGAATCTACTATAAATGAATAATAAGACCACCTGGCCATTCCATCAATATTGAAAGTACATAGCTCCTGATCCGTCCGTCTGTCTGTTACCTTATCATGCCTTATCGGGTTTCATTGCTTACATGGGTACATAGATGGACCATGGCCTGGGTTAGGAGATATAATACTTTTATCGCGGTAGTATGTTCTCGTGGGATAATTTCCAAACCTCCAGCCGGGCGAAGCTACGGCAAAAGCTAGTATCACACCACCGATTCAACGGTTTACTAAACTTTCGTTAACACGGTGCCGTCAGCCTGAACTTAAGTGAGTTAGGAGCAAGTACAGCTGCATTCACCAAGTTAGCAAGTTGACGCATGCGAAGCCTTTGAATCGTGCCAGCACCGAACGCCTTGATTTCTTTAATCAGGTTTTGAGTTGAAACTTCTGATCTGAGCTCTCTTTGAGATGTTGACGGAATTTGGTTAGTTGTGGAACTGTACGTTACGTTACGTTAAGTACTGTTGGCATAGAATAATATCATAGATTCATAACATGGTGCGAGGGCGGAGTAATGGGTCCATAGTTTGATGTCGGGGTTGGCAGCTGTCAGAAGCAGGCTGTAGTTCGGATGTGAAATCGATTAATTGCAACATGCTAGCACAGTTTATTGCTATCATGAACACTACACCTCTGCCTTTTGATTTTGAAGTCAATGTGTCATGTACTCATGTTATGTTCAGATGTTTAAAAATTACGGTAACATAACACTCGACTAACCAAATGACAAAAAAGAAATACTTAACACAAACAGACATCATCCATATGTTGCAGCGTCACCTCTGCGGTTACGACCTACTTTTCCAAGTAATATGTCTGGACATCAATCTTTTTAATCAGTTATTTTTTTTAAGTTTGCCGTAGTCAATTAAAACATAGAAAAAAAAACTGTTGCGGAAAAGAATAATGAAAACCAGTTGATTTTCATAGCTTTTCCAATCTTAATGGAATCCTAGTACTGACGGATCAAATTGCTTAGAGTCAAGCACGTCGTCACACAATTTGTGAACGACATTCTTCAAATCTCGTGTAGGGCCAGAAGTGCTATTCTTGCTATTAAGGGTTGGAGCGTGATGTTAAATAGATTTCCGCGCGATGAAGAGCTGGAACTCCAAGCGGTCTGCGAGCGTAAAGATTAACTTCATGCAATCTTCTTCTGATAGCTTGGTCACTGATGACCACTTGGTCCTGAGCCTGAAATCTTCCCTATATTTTGTAATATTTTGTAGAAAGCGTATCTTCCTCAGTGACATTCAGCCACATCTCCTGTAGTAACGCGACTCCAGTAACGCGATAATGTACTGTGAATTACGCTTAGCTGCGTGTTGGCAACGTCAGTGGTTTCACGCTGACTGCGCCCTGCTTCCAGCATACCCACAACCTTAAGCATCTCTTTTCCGCGTGGATGACGACTTGACATTACGCTTTAGAGTCAGCAAAAAATACCAAAAACAATTACCTGTTATCCTGATGATGATGTCAAGCCGTCGTATATGCCTTGGAAGGTCCATCAGATTCATTAAAAGTTGCTATTAATGTTTCTTTTTAAATTTAATGTTACGTGGGCGTTGGTTATTTTGTAACCTAAAAAAAAGTTTTTTTTGTCGGTTTTGCTACCATTTTAGATTTTTTAATGTTTTCACTAACATCAAAGAAAATTGATTTAACCAACAATTAAAATCTGCATTAAATTACGATTCTCTTGTTATAAAATATATGTTACCCTTGTTCCCTTGAATTCGTTGAGTAATGTAATATTATTTAAATATTTAATTGAAATACAATTTAATGTTATAATAATTAACATAGTTAATGAAAATAACTGTTTATTAAATAACAATTGTTTATTATTTCACAGCTTACTTACATATATTTTTTACTGTGCCCTACACGGTCAGTAATTGTACCTTAGGTTTACGCTATTTTAAATGTTTTTTATTTATATGGCAAAACAAACAATTATTGTACAATTTTTGTAACAATTAATTATGTTATGACATACGGTTAATTGTACAATCCACAACGTTTCCACAGCTTACTTGTGTACATTTTTAACTATGTAGTAAGTACATTTAGCTTAAATTTTTTTTTTTTACTTTTCTTTTATATAGATACAAATAAAATACAGATGCCAAAAACAATGATACAGCAAGCTTAGTGAAACAATCTCAGTCTACCTTTACGAAAGGGCCAAAAATAAAATATTAACTGTGAAAATATAAATGGGTCCAAAAGGCTCGTAGCCTGGGTATGTATGTAGGGTTAAAGTTATTTCTACACTGAGCCACAGAGTACATTATTGTACGTACTACAGAAGGCCAACTCCATACAACTGGTGGAATCTCACTCGAGGCAATCTCACTCGCTGTAGTCATTAGCACCTTAAACTTTTGAGTCTTGCGTAACGATTGAAAACCGATTTTTTTCTAAAATACTGATAGATATTATATAGGGATCTTGGTTACGAACCCGGCGCAACCGGCGTGCGTGTATGAACGTAAACGAGGCAAAAGGAGTAGGTATGTAAGGATCGTAGCAGGTGGCGTGCTGTGGTTTCTGCCAACTCCAATGGGATTTATAGCAGTGAGAAAGAAGCAGAAGCGTGAGTTTATGCATGTATGTATGTGTGATTACGGACCTGTATTATCGAAACCTAGATAATGAAATAGGTTTTCTCAAAGTTGCAATTTTTGTTTCTGTGAGACTGAGATTGTACGTGAAGCCAACTATGTACATATAATAAATGTAGTTACATGGAATTGACCGTCTGTAACTATCTATACTGTGACCGAGTATTTCTTTGATATAGTTTTGCAAGTTTATTTTATTTGAACGCTTAGAACTGGAGATCGATGGCTGGAAGGAAGGTTAAGTGTTCTGGCATTTGTTTCTTTATAGGCTGCTGCTTATATTGTGTTAATGATGCGTGAATATGATTGTGATGGGGCAAAGCGATATTTTGGTGTAATGATTTTTTTGGAGTTTATGGTTCAGTAGTGACGTACAACTATATTATGGACCATTTATTTTGTTTATAATAATGATTGATCACTCAAAGATGTAACACGTGGGTAAGTTAATAAAGAAAGCTTTCAAAGAGAAACTAAGACACCACAAATTGTTCACATTAGCAAAAATCTTACAGTTGTTAAAGTGTAGATAAAGTTTTACGCTATTTTCAATCCTACAGTTGATCCTCCCTTTACATTTTATCCGTTAAAAAAGAACGAACAAACAAATAAAATGAACGCAAAAGGATACTCCAAAACGTCAAAACTTCCCTTAACGACGCCAAACTTGGATTGAAAAAAATCCCTTCAAACACACACATTGCAAAAATGAGAGGCGTTCTGAGCTTGACTTTCAACTACCAAGGTTTTGATTTCAAGGCTTAACCAAAAGCGTAGCACTCCAAAACGAACTCTATGTTTCTAATTATACGTTTCGGTTTAGTTTGTTATGTGCTAATCAGGGTTACTTCGAATGCTACGCATTTTCTTGCAATCTGAGATCAGTACGGCGGGCATATCCATTGTGGAAGGCAGAAAATGTAACTTTAATGGTGGAGGTTAAAATACGAAGTGAATTCGGCCCAGGCGAATTTTTGGGATTCACGTTTAAGCTGCGAATCCAGATACAGATGTCCAATAATGATTGTAATCTCAGTGTGAAAAGTCTGGGAGAAAACGGGAGGACTTTGTTTTTCCGAAGTTGTGGAATTGACATCAACTGACTACATTTTCGTTAAAGGGGACAGTGACTTCTTTCAATGTATTGTTTTTTTTACTGTTGAAGGTTATAATCAAACAAGTTAACTTCTAAGGACTGATTTCACCAATGAAACTTAACGCGATCAGCACATAAACTAGGTTTTAAAGCTGTCACTGCCATTATTTGCTATGAGAACTCTCTCACGCGTTCAGCACATTTAAAACGCGTTCAGTTTCATTGGTGAAATCTGCGCTAAATTAAATATATCTATACCAAATTTTAATTGAAGTGAAACTTCTTTGACTGTGATTCGATTATTGAACGAGAATCGCGAGAGAAAATTCAAGGACGCGTCATGTTTAGGTACATTTCGTTACATGAGAGGGAATAAAGATGCTCTCTCTCGCTGTCTCCCACAATAAATCTCAATTGTCTATTTAGAAAATTCACTTCTAGTAATTGTGTGTCTATTTATGTAATATTGAATTTATGTTTGGTTTTAAATACCAACAGGAAAGCCCCAAAAAGATTATGTGTTTGTGTGCTAAAACCTAGGTCAAAATTGCGTAAACGTCCTAGTGACCAATTTTGTAAGAAAGACTATTCACAAAAGAAGCAATATTTACAAACAGAACACTAAAAACACAGTTACAGCTAAACTTCACAAAATATTTTCAGGTGAAATACTCATTTAGCTTCATTTTATTGGCCGAAGCGACTTTCTGATTAAACCGCGGTAATTCCAGATGCCATTTGCTCTCCAATGGAAAATGAAAATAAAAGATAAGACCTTCATAAAAGAATGAATACCGTAATGCTTTACTTTTAAAAGAAATACGTTTATTCTATTTATGAATGAATGGAAGCTAAGTGTGTCCGTTTCTATTCAAAAGATCTGCGAGGGAAAAGGTGAATGTAATATTTTATTTCACCAAATTCTTTCGTGAATCTCGAAAATATCTAGGCAAGTATATTTTTGGAATGATGATCTCTTCGACGATGATACTTAATGGGTGACAACATAATATCGTTCTAATTTAGGTATAACAGTATTGAAAGAGTTATCTAGTCCTAACAAATTATTTTGCAAACTGAAAGGAGAATCACGCATTGATAATATAATAATGAATTATCTATAAGAATAATTTTGTTTTTATTTATTTATTTATTTCTCTTTAATTCAGGCACATTGCCCATAAATTGTTAGTACGACTTAAACTACGTTAGTATAATTAATTATGAAACAAACAAATACATCACATTAGGAACAATTATGTACAACTCAATGCACACTATATCTATTTTTCCACCTTCTGAAGTCACCTGGCAACAATACATGCACTTTGGTGTTTTTTTTTTGTTTCCACTTGCTGTTCTCTGGAAACTTTTAACGCACACATCTTTTTAACATCGTTCTAACATATAATTATTAATTCAACATTAATGATCTTACTAATACAAAGTTTCTTGCCCGTTCTTCTTTATAAGACACTTTGGAATTGGATACTAACTAGCTTCATATTTCTAACTGACCGACTCCTTGACAATTTAAATGTGCCTGCAAATGTTTTAATTGGAAAACTGCTTGATAAATGATAAAGGATTTTATTTCTGTAAATAGATTTGTACAAACATTTTTACGCGTCAATCATATTTTTTATTACACTAGCTCGGCGTTTCCTATCTAACTACTCTGAGAAAAAAGGCCGAATCAAACTCAGCGGACGGTCTCTTTTAAAGTCCAAACCTCCAACCTAATTTTGGCCAGATCATGTGAATACCATGTAGGTAGAAGACCTTAAAGGTCATTTGGGTAGACCGCATATATTAAACTCAAACTGCTTTGAGTTTTAGTTTGATAAATTTCTCCGACTACTAAATGATTACAGTATTGTGATAAATTCAAACGTTATTTCCACACTAAAGACCGTCTCTATTTGCAAGATCAACCACAAAGCGATAGCGGCGTAGCTTTCAAAGCAACGACCAAGCATGAGTGTCAATCGAATTGCTGCAGCTTGATATGACAACACCGCATATTGACTGACATCCTTTGAAAAGCAGCCTCAAAAAAACACAGTTAATAATATATACCGCGTACATGGAATGGAACACACGTAGTGAAACAAAAACACCAATAATATCCCATCGGCTCCAACAAAGCTTCTGATAAAAAAGGAGAATAAACTGCATCACGCGTTGAAAAAAATGGAAAAAAAAAGAAACTTTTTGATTTGTCCTCTACGGTACAAACGGTTACGTGTACCGGTCCTGGATGGAATACTAATGAATTGGTTACCTACTCGCTTGTGGGAAAATACGCGACAAGCGTTTTTCCTGATGGACGCAGTTGGTCTTATAGGATTTCGTACTTTTTGAGCGAGGGATGGTTAAAACGTCCTATCATGTGTAATTGCGTATGTATGCATTTTGATGTAAGATTTTATGCCGTGTTATTTATTGTGAATTTATTTTTAGAGTTCGTAGAATGTAGGTTTATGCTATCAGTGGTCGCAAGCGTTCGCTTAGCATGAGTTTCTGGGTTCGATTCCCGGGTCGGGTAAATTGTTATTGGGATGGGACTTGCTGAAACTTTTCAGTAGCAGCCTGGAGTCTAGATTAGTGCCCGGTTGATGGCAATAGGCTCTCCTCCTATTACATGGAATTTAAACATAACTGGCGAAATTTAGGTGTCTCTGCCGTATTACCATTCGGGAAAAACAAGTCGTGATGTTTGTTATGTTGCATTATTTATAAGGGAATAAGTGTGCTTCTAGCTTATTACATTCATTTTTCATCTCTAAAATTCAGTACATAATCAACGGACAATCATCACACAAAAGCTTCAAAAGTGTCTATTGCCCACTCCCGCGGAACCCTAAAACAAATTTCAATCAAAACAAAGTAAAAAACTAGAGATACACGCTTTTTGATGGCGACTCGGCGGCGGCATGCATATTCATAATCGCGGGATTTCTAACGTGCATCGGAAAATTGAATATTACGATTGTAGAATTGTAATTTACATATACACTGTGTTATTACTAGCTTACTTGGATGCGGAATATTATTTATCTAGACTAGCTCGGATAGTATTTATGAAATTCTATTCGAGGATAAGTTTTACCCTATAAAAATATTACCACATTTCTGTATGTTAAGTCGATTTTATACTATATATTCCAGCTGCTGTGAATTTTCAAAATATTTATGTTGTATATGGGAAATTCAAGTTACCTCTGAGTTTTTTAAGGATAAAATCAGCAATGAAGTTATCTTGAAAAGAACTGAAGTTATTGACATAACTTGCTGAGTAAGCAAGCTGAAGTGGCAGTGGTCTGGCCGTGTTTGTCGAAGAACTTGAAGAATTCCTGGAGTGGAGACAGCGTATCGGTAAGCGTAGGGTGGGACAGCTAGATTGACCGATAAGACGAAGGCAGGGTATACTGGCGCAGCTTGGGAGAGCACTTTGTCCAGCAGTGGACTGCGATTGACTGAGTTAATTGATTGACTTCTAAGTTGGTTTCTAGCGTTTAAGGTAGAAATACTTCTAAGTTTATTTTTGAAAACTACTCGGCTAGACTCGTACTACTTCTTTTTACATAGTGTAAACAAAAATCGTTACTGAATTACAGGAACCAGAAAAAGCCACCCAACAATTAGCATTTTGTTTTTCACTTCATGTATTATATTACGAAAGAATAATGAAGATTAACAAAAAAATAACTCCTCTAATTTATTATTTATTGTCCCTCTTTAAAAACTCACAAGCCCCGTTTTCACACAATCTAAACATAGAAATAAAAATGTATATCGAGGCGAAAAATACACGTTCAAACTGAAGTTCTTTTTTAATTAGATTCCTCTTCGTCTTGTTTCTTTTTTCAATTTTATTTTTGTTTATTCCCGTTCTCACCTCCTAAATTACTTCTTTATAATGAGAAAAGTTTTCCAGTGCCAAGAAACGCTTGAAGATAAGATGTTTAAACGGTGATATAGTTGGGCCGTAATGAAAATGTTTAAGAATTCTTAGTGTATGGCTATCTTATCTTTTAGCTCCTGTTTTATTAAAGGGATTAGAATTTTAAACGGTATCGCCACTTCGTGTTTAAGCTAAGACTCTTGTAGCAGTGTGATAAGGTTTTAATTTCATGTCGTAGATAAGAAGTAGCTGTGTAATGAATTGTTTTATGATAGTTAAGGGTATGTACTCGTACATGTATCACCATGTCGATTCTGTAAAATCTGTGGAGTGAGCTGTCAGTGTCATCTCGTTTTGTCGTTTCGTCTCGTTTGACAATCCCTAGCCACAGTGACACTGATAGCTCACTCCACGCTCACTTCACCTAAGTCTTCACGGTGAGATGGTTACAGAAGAGCACTACAGAAAAGTGTGTTATAATTTAATGATGTGGTACGAACTATCAAACTGCGCAACTTACTCCGTGGCACCAACATCGTAATCACGAGTAAATAATACAAAACACCATTTCAGATACATATTACATGGCCCTCTAATGATCAGATAAATATTATTTTCGTTTTTTTTTAAATATAATTAATGATATGAATATTTACTTTCTTAAGTCTTTTATTATTGTAATTATTGTGAATGTAAAGACACATCTAGTTATTGTGTTGGTCAGTTTGAGTAATTTATACGGCCTACCCAAATGTCCTCTCCCTGGTATTGTTCGACGAATCGTTGAGTTCCTTAAGTTCTGAGTTGAGCTGCACCATTACCGACAAATGCGTGCACTGACCGGATAAGTCCACTCAATCTGTGTATTTCCTCAAAAGACCATTTTGGACATCAATCCGCATGGTTTTCACATGATCTGACCAAGACTATGTCTGAAATTTAAAAGAGACTGTGACCTCTGAGTTGGTTTCGGCCTTTCATCTCAGAGTAGTCAGATAGGACATGCCGACCTCATCTAGTTTTTAAAATATGGCTGACGTGTAAACGTGTTTGTACAAACCTACTTTCAGAGTTAAAATAATTTATAATTCATCACCGATAGATGATGAATTATAAATGATTTTGAAAACTTCAATACCTACTAGATCCAAATGTATGAGACGGCTGATTATTTTTATGAGTTTTCGACATTTATTTCATAGAGAAAGTTGTTTAGCTCGATGTTCTGTACTACACCCTAAAATTTTAATACACCTTTCTGATTCACGCTGTATGATCTGCTAACACGAGTAGGTCTATGTTTTTTTTTTACAAAATTAAAATAAAATTTTAGTGTAGGTACTTTTGTACGGCTACGTGGATAATTACCATATTTTTAAGCTCATACTGCCTTAAACTGAACTGGATTTCTCAAATAACCCGCCCTCTACTACTTCTGTTCCTCCAAAGTGTCTTAGCCCGCAACCTAATTTGACTGCCCAATTACTACGTCATCGTATATTGCAAAATAGATAATAATTTTTAAACTCTAAATTGAATTAAACCAAAATTCTCTAATTGTTTTCTGACCTTTTTCGTATTTTAGATTAAAAGAAAAGTTAACAATGCCTTTTAATTAATTTACGTAATTTAAACATTTAACAAAGACTTTGTTCTCCTGAATTCCAAATTTGTATCTGACCCTGACAACAAAGATGGCATTTTAAATGGACCGTGTAATCTAGGAGATAATAATTATATTACATCACGATTCATTTCGGAAAAGCAAAGTTATAATATAATTTTTGAAGGCAGCGGGACAAGTGACAAACTCTTAGCGACAATAGAAGTTAAATTTAAAATTATATTGGTTTTTATGCAGTTCGGGATATGATATATATGTCTACTGTATTGAAAATTTTGTTTATATTTTAAAACAAATTTACATTGATTACAGAAGACATAATCTTCTTAGTTATACCCATAAAAGTTTGATTGCCTTAACGGCTTTATAGCCTCCCTAGTTCACTGACATTAAACCATGTAGATTATAATATAATGATAATATATTTTATGAAATAACATAACACATAACATACGCTTATTTTTCTTGAAGGGTTTGGCAGAGATGTAGGTACCCCATAGTATGTTAATCCACATTTCGCCAGCTTTGAAATGATTGTAGGTACTCGTAGGATAAATAAGTTTAATTGATATGACATAATTGGCTCAATGGAGTTATGTTTAAAATGTTAGGCATGTTACATAATGACATGAAAAACCTCTGTAAGTTTCTATCTTAAACCAACAACTAACGACCCTCTTTCAAACTGAATATTTATATAATGTACGCGAAAGGAGCGTGAAATCACAAAGAAAATAGAAGTTGACCTCTCTTAAATGTATTTTTTTTTAATTTAGTACTAATAAATTGTAGGGTTTTGACGTTTCTTGCCCTTGCCGAGGCCAGACAACACTTTTAGAGCCTTGATATTATTAGAATGTTTTTGTGCTAGCCTCTGGGCACTACACTATTTCAAATTTTGGATTAAGATTTTGGCACGCTAAAATATAAACTAGAGAAAATAATGGTTGACATTGTAATATTATGTAATGAATATTAAAGAAAAAGCTTTTGGGCATCACCCCCGAGGCGGTTTTATTCTCGCGAGCCGTAGACGAGCGCGATAAGGGAGCCGAGTGGGTAATGATCAATGCAGACGCGTGTTTTTCAACACACTTGCGAGGAAAAAAATAGACTCGTATTGTTATTATCTTTAATTATTGAAACAATTAGTGAAAGTACAATTCTCAAAATGATACCGAACAGTTTTTGTTGGCATTTTAACAGTTTGTGTTATGGTATTGGTATTATTTATAATTTCGTTGTTTTCATTTTCTTGGGTATATGTCGGACATGATAAAAATATTCATTGTATTTAGACATAAAAACTCTTTACGGAGACGAAAGAAAAAAAAAATTAGATGCAAAACGAGTGCGGTAATGTAAAGTAAAAAGCACGCGTGTTTAATATACTGCATTATGAACCTAAAATAAGAGTGAAATAAGAGCCACTTTATGAGCACCTGTGTTGAAAAGAAAATTTGATATTCAACGAAAACTTTATAAAGAACCGACAATTAAATACTAGCAAGATTTAGCCGATTTCATTTGTTAAAAAAAAAAATAGTTTTATATAATAATCCTTTTAAATAAAATATTCGTAGGAGTAACCTCTTTATCTCATCATCATAGTCTTTTGCCAACTCAGTTGGGTTCACTAGTCTAACGGGATACATCTGGATGTCAGTATTTAACATGGAGCGACTGCCTTACTGACCTTCACTACCCAGTTACTGGGTAACACGATACACCTTGGTAAGACTGGTACCCGTATCGACTGTCAAAGATCAACAAATGACTGCCAAAAGCCACGGCTCTTCATTTGTGAGTAAAAAAATGCTATCTATATAAATGCGAAAATAGATTTGATTCTTTATAAAAATACAAACAATAAAAATACATGAAAATATAAAGTAAAAAATAAACTGCTTATTTCAAGAGAAATTTCCAGCAGACCTGCGACTGGAGAGTCGGATGGGATACATATAATACTCGTAGATACAGTCATATTTTATTACGGTCAAACTAGATTATAATTTAATTTCATCTGCTAACTCGCCGAATGAGTTAAAATTTGCTAATAATTTGTTAATACCAATATGTCTAAGAGCAGATTTTTCAATGGTCAAATAACTTTTATCTCATAATCAGCCTATTATGTTCCCACTGCTGGTGGGCACAGGCATCCTCTCTGTGAGAGGGAGTGGCGTAATCCACCACGCGGGCCCAGTGCGGGTTGGTAGATGTCACATGTCTTCGAATTTTTGGTTCTAAGACATGCCGGTTTCCTCACGATGTTTTCCTTCACCGTTTTGAGAGCAGTGGTGATGAAATATTTTACAAAAAGTAAACGCCTGTCTGGGTGCGAACCTACGACTGAAAACTCGCGGCCGTTTCCACTCTGGTCCACCACTGCTCTCCTGCTGATTTTTCAGTAGTCAGTATAATAAGGAATAGTCAATAGTCATGACTTTAATCTAGGGACTAAACATTGTGGTTTGAAAGCTTTCGTATAGATAAAATGTCAAACTGCCATATTTAATCTTCAGATAAAAGTTATCCTACTGTGGCGGCATCTACACCGTCACATGCGAACAAACGCATCACACTGACGTCTGACAAATCCTGCATCGCGCAAGCAGAGTTTACCGCGCAGATAGCATATATACATCTTCCCGACATCAAACGTTGGGCAGTTGCCCACCAGATACGACATCCATCTGGTCGGAGGATCCTCCCTTTTCCAAGAGTATGAGTGAACTTTACACCCTGTTCCTCATATCTCTTCACTACTATTGTAAAATCAGCCCTATGTTTAGTTGAGGATGGCTTGAACTCTGAAAAGTTATTCTCTACATGTTTATTTTAAAGATAACCGATGGAATATTTGAGGAGCTTGCTTTGCTATCATACGAGGAGTGAGATAACAAGGAATAGAGATAGGATAATATTATTGGAATCTGTTGAAGACACGAATACTGTAGTTGAATTTTCACTTTCAGAATCTGTGTCAAAATGTTTTCGAAGACGAAGACAATACAATCTGAAACCACCACAACGTGTACTGTAGTTTACTGGTTTAAATAAAAGACACAGAAATGAAGGCAGAGCAAAATACAAAAAAAAAAAAAAACATCACATACACAGGTTGTATACAAATGTATGTATACAAATAAATGTACATTGTCATCAAAAGAAAAAATAATTGTGTAAATAATTCATTATTTTTAAACAAACTGTCTTTATTTATCAAAAACCGCTTCACAAAAATGTACTTCAGAAAACATAACACAATACCGTTCCTCAATACCTCGCATTGTTTACATATTGCGTACTTTTCGTTTTAAAATTCACGGCGCAGACCGTCGAGCCGCCACCCGCCGGCGTAGGAGACGCGGCTGACTTCAAAGCGCAGCTTATAAAGGCTTTTGGCAATTAAATATTGAAGACAGCGTCTGTTACAATGTAACGGTGTAGGATTTTGTTGTTTTTTATCGAAGCAAATGCTATTTTGAAAGATTTGTGTGAAAAAGTTTTATGTCAAACGATTCTACTGATTTTCATGGGTGGCAAGAGGGTTTCTGCAGGTAGACAAGCGCCCAACTATGTTAAGAAGAACAGTAACGATTTTATAGTTATGAAAGTTTTGGATCAAAGGACCATCTACAGTCCTCTGGTCGTAGTTTCGAACCCAGACAATCGCTTTACTGTGTGTAAATTATTTCATTATCACTGCTCTCAAAACGGTGAAGGAAATCATTGTGAAGAAACCAGCATGTCCTAGAACCAACAATTAGAAGACATGTGACATCTACCCACCCGCATTGGGCTCACATGGTGGGCTAGCGGCCCACTCCTTCTCACCGAAAGGAGGCCTGTGTCCTAGCAGTGGGAACAACATAGGCTGATTATGTAAGCAATGGCAAAATTTCTTGCAATATTAATTTTCGCAGTTCTATTTCGTAAATTTTTCTGTGAATGAGTTGTTTTAAAAATGAATAAGTCGGTAAGTACATTTTTTTTGTTGGTTTAGGTACAAATTTGTTCGTTATATTGCAAACTCAGTTTGTCGTAGTGTTAAAAAGTTGACTTTAATAAGGATTACTGTTTGCGGAGGGTCAAATAAAACTGGACTGGGTGAAACAAGGGATAACAACTGTCAGCGATGTGGATTATCGCCTGGTTGGTGTGCAGTTAACTACCACAATATTTTATTTGATCAGCACATTATTATAATGTAGTTGTTCGACGTTTTGGAGGAACGCAAACAGTGATGATCGTAGAATGAAAAAAACACATATTCCAATGGAGGCAAGTTATTTTCGTTTAATAAAAAAATGTTTGCAGCAGACTGACTCTTCAGCACGAATTGGTATTTCAGATTTCAGCGGTCAAAATCAGGAACATAATTAAAGCTCCAGTTAATTGCTTATTCTAGACAAATATTAATCTAAGCCTAAGCCGTTCTTGATGTACGTTTGTCGAATACTTAATGTCTACGTTTCAGCGAGAAACTATTTCTCTTTAACATTGCTCTGGCTATTCTCGTCAAATCATTTATTTTCAGAGAATCCTGAGGTTCTTGACAGATCAAATAAGAGGAGAAGTATTAAGAAATGACGAAGGCATCGAAACACAATGGTTCTTGAATTATTTATATTACAATTGTTTTGTTTAAGACGCACTTTGCACTGAAGTTTAATTTTATCTTTAATGATATTTGAGTTCAGTCATGCGAAAAACATAGAACGAATGAGGTAAATATAGCTGACTTTTGTGGAACTTATTTTTGAATTGAAGTAGGAGCAATGTGTTCTAGAGGTCTTATTTCTAATTTTTAATTTATTTGTACAAACTATCATCACGCCTGTAAGGGCTAGGCAGAGGTGTGAGTACATCCACATTTAACTAGTTCTGTTTAATCCCATTGTAATAGGCGGCGAGCCTATTGCCATCAACCGGGCACAAAAATCAGGCCCCGGACTTATAACTTAGAAATTCCAAATAGAAAAACTTGTAACACTTTCTCCGACCTGGTAATTGAACCCTCATGCTCAGCAGTGGCGCTTGAGATCACCAGACCAATAAGGCAGTCTGCTATTTATTTATGAATCTTCTATTTTAATAAATTAGAAAATGTTTAACCTCTCAGCTCTGTATTGTCTGGCAGGCAATAACTAGTAGTACAAATAAATAAAATGTAAAATAAATGATATTTAAATATCTGCTTGACTGAGCATCTGAAATTGACTGAAGGTTTCAAGAAACTAAACAAAGACTTAAACATAATTAATATGAAAAATTAAAAACAGCTTATAATGTTTCAGTTTTAGATAATTAATGATGTACAACTTGATATAATTTATTAAAACTTTTGTAGCAGTTTGGTTCACAAAATATATTAAAAAAATATTTAAAAGGTATTTAATTATTAACTGTTCTTGCAATATGCCTGCGATGCCTTTGACATTGCTGATCACATTGTTGTCCATAGGCGGAGGTGACTTCTTATTGGCGGGCGAACTTGTTTGCTACTCTGTTACTCTGTTCTATGTTTTAGATCAAAAATCAATCTGTCTAGCCTTTTCCAAACTAAATACTAACCTACTCGATGGTCGAATTTTAGATAATTAACAGTATTTTCAGCTCAACGCTAACTTATTCTAAATACCTACAACATATCAAAATGACTAGGATGTTGACTCATAACGTTCATACCTGGATGAGTTATTCAAATTGATCCATCCGATTGCGACCGACTTTGGAGAGTAACGCAATTGTTACGGATTTGATTCTATGTCATGAGTGGCATTTCATTCGAAAGATTTTAGGTTATCTACAGCTTTTGGGAGATTATTAACATTTATTTAACGAGATGATTTCATAGGTTTCGTGACCTATATACTTAGATTTTGACATTAATTGTCGCTGAGATGAGATTGTGACTATTTTTTTAAGCTAATTATCTCTGGAATAGGGATGACGATAAAAAATGTTCGTAAAATAATGTACCTAATTTCAAAGAAGGCATAGTAAAACTTAGATAATCGAAAAAATCTGATAAATCAATGTAAATATTAGTTTTTGGAGGGGATTACTGCTGTCCTCGTCACGCTATGCGGACAATGTACGGCGCTAGTATGACGTAACATAGTCGTGACGTCACTTTTACGTTAGTGCTATCATTGTCTATCACTTATTTTAAAACGTTTGTAACTTGTACATTTTTTTTTAGATTTTATGATTTTATCGTTTTTATGAATTTGAAATTGAAAAAATTGTCATCATACCTATTGGTCTTGTAAGTGTAATACTTTTATTTTTATGATGTAGAAATATTTCATAGACAATATTAATTGTTAATGATTGAATTGAATTTAATTGAATTTCTTCAGCCGATTTCAATAAAAAATCGATCTGCCAAGCCTTTTCCGAGCAATGGGTAGCTCGCAGTCCGGTAAGGACCAGGCCCGGGTCGACGGCGCGTCGTGTTCCACGCGCGCCTCAAAGAGATGTCAGCACGAAGTGACGGGGTCCGATCGGGCCGACGCCTCAGGGTCGCGGGTAATTCGAAAGAGTAACCGTGGCCCTGGCACAGGCAACTGAAGGAACACGGGTGGGTTTTAGTCAGTAAAAGTCTAACACGCCCTTCCGCTCCACCCGGAGCAGGAGAAGTCATTTGATGATTTCCCAACGAAAACAATAAAATAAAATAAAAAGCCTTTTCCCAACTAAGTAGGAGTCGGCTGCCAGTCCCACCGGAGGCTGCAGACTACCAGTATTTAACATGGAGCGACCTTTATCTGACCCCCACAACCCAGTTACTGGGTAACATGATACCCCTTGGTATGACTGCTACCAGTAACGACTGTTAAAGATCTACGAATGCCAGCCGAAATCAACGGTTTAAAAGCTTTCCGAGACACGGAGGAGTCTTGATATGTAATGGATAGTCATCCACGAACAAGCGTAGCTTTACCTTCGATCGATTCGTGCGAATGTTGTGTGTTCTTTGTTTGTTCATAATATTTTGTTTTAATGTCTGTGATGAAGTTCTGTTTGTTATTTGATGTATATTTCTGGTGTATAATAACTAATGTACAGTACTACAGGGTTCTTTTGGAGCTTAAATACCTTTGTAAATTAAGATGCTTTAGTTCCGATTTTAACCACGCTCTAAAGGATCCATGTACAACTATACCGTATGTACAACTATATAAAAGCTATCTTATCTTTAGTTTATTTGCAGTTTTAGCAAAATGTTGTCCAAGACGGTCGATTTAATTTCTGGCCTAGCTAGTCCCATCATAGAACCATTTCACTTCTCTCACCATGGACGAAATTAAAAAGTTCATCCTGTCCATTAAATCCAAGGCTGTGGGCTGTGACGGCATTAGTCGTAATATGGTTGTTTGGATCCTGGATAGCCTTCTCTCTCCGATTAACCATTTTATCAACTTTTCTCTTGATTCCGGACAATTACCTTCCCTGTGGCGTATGGCCTATGTCCGCCCTCTCCCAAAAATTTCAAATCCCAGTCATTTTCGACCCATTTCCATTCCTTCATTCCTGTCTAAAGTGCTTGAGGCCTGCGTACACAAGCAGTTTACGGGGTTTATTCACCGGAATAATCTTGTTAGCTCTTTTCAGTCTGGATTCAGGCCAGGGCACAGTACAGCCTCCGCTCTCCTTAAAGTGACTGGTGACATTAGAGATGCTATGGAGGATACCAAGGTTACCGTTTTGGTGTTAATTGATTTCTCCAATGCCTTTAATGCCGTCAGCCACGATATCCTCCTTTCTATCCTCTCTCTCATCTTATGGTTTCATCCGAGCCTTTGGAATGGTTCTCTTCTTATCTTCGGGGATGTCAGCAGTCGGTTCGCGTTGATGAGAGCTCGTCGAGTTGGCGTGACCTGAATGCTGGTGTTCCACAAGGCGGTATTATTTCTCCTTTGCTATTTTTCATCTTCATTAATTTTATAACTCACTGTCTTCGGTGTTCGTATCATCTCTATGCTGATGACCTTCAATTGTATACAGCTGAGCGGGTGGAAAGTTTGTCGGATGCTATCAAAGAGTGGTCTGATCGTTTTGGGGTGTTAGTAAACCCCTCAAAGTGTCAGGCCATTCTAATTGGAAGTTCACGCATGATGGGTAGGGTGGCGCTCAGTTCTCTTCCTCCTCTTATTTTTCAATGGTATCGCCATTCCCATTACCCCTACTGTGAAAGATCTCGGTTTGCATCTTGACTCGACACTAAGCTGGCAACGCCTGGTCTCTAGTGTTAGCCAAAGGGTCAACGGTACTCTGCGATCCCTGTATCGTCTGAGAAACTTTTTACCCGGTAAGACGAAAACTATTCTTGTGCAGACTTTGATTTTGCCTATCATCGACTATGGTGACGTGTGCTACTTTGACATGAATGCGGTTTTTTTGGATAAGCTCGACAGATTGCTCCACAATTGTATCCGGTTCATTTTCAACCTCAGAAAATATGACCATGTGTCGAGCTATAGGTCTGAGCTCAAACGGATGTCCATTCGCCAAAGAAGAAGTTTGCGCGCTTTGACTACACTTATCTTTCTTATCAACTCTCCCACTCTTCCTTCTTATCTTATGTCTCACTTCCAATATCTATGTGCATCTCACGCTAAGAAACTGCGTTCTTCCAACAATCTTCTCCTGCTTTGTCCTTCTCATACTTATGACTTTGTTCATTCTTCCTTTCATATTCAGTCCATGCTTCTTTGGAATGCGCTTTCTTTTGATATCAGGACGGCCACCAGTCGGTTTGCATTTAAGCGGAAATTGCAGAGTTATTTTCATAACAAATAGCGCAGAGTCGGCTCAACACCTTTCACCATTAAATGTATAATTACTTTTTTAATATGTATGTATGTGTATTATAAGTTACACAATATTTATTTTACATCACACATCACAATTTATTTATTTTTTTAAAGTTATTTTTCTTCCATCATTGTTCCCTTCAATTAAAGCACCTGCCATCTAATCTCTTCACCACCCTTGGCTGACTGGTAGAGAATGCCTAAGGCATTAAGTCCGCTTTTGTATCTCTTTGGGTTCAAAAAGTTTAAATATATAAATAAATAAATGTTACAATCTCCTTTCTTTTTTTTTGGGTGGGAAATCATCAAATGACTTCTCTCTCTCGGCTCTGGGTGGAGCGAGAGGGCGTGTCAGGCTTTTACTGACTAAAACCACCCGTGTTCCTTCAGTTGCCTGTGCCAGGGCCACGGTTTCTCTTGCGAAATTCCCGCGACCCTGAGGCATCGGCCTTGTCGGACCCCGTCATTTGGTGCTGACATCTCTTTGAGGCGCGCGTGGAACACGACGCGCCGTCGACCCGGGCCTGGTCCTTACCGGACGGCGAGCTACCCATTGCTTGCCGTCCGCAAGCCCGCGCCTACGGTGACCGGGAATCTGCTTGCGATTCCCGCCACCCAGGGCGTCTCCTGCGACGACTAGGAGCGTAAAGGCGCAAGGCTCGCTCCCTCACGCACTCCGCCTCCTCATTCGCAAGCATTACTGCTTCGCAGAAGGAGGTGACGTCTTTCCATTCCCTCTCGCTCCGTACCATGGCCTGGCGCGAGAGATCGCCGCCGCCCATCGCCTCCGCGAGGACACTGCGGTGCTGCGCCCAATGTAACAAGCCCCTGCACCCTGTTATTTAGATATTAAATACTTACCGTCTTGTTCATAATAAACAATCGCCTTTATAAACCTATTTTAGCTATCGTCCCTTTCTGTCAAGTTAAAATGAAGTTTGACTGAAAGAGACAAAGCAGTTCGATATCTTAAATATGTTTTAAGAGCTATTTTATGAATAAGGCGGTTAGTGTTTACTGTAACGAATTAGATCAATACTTTTAAAGAGCCTTTAGTAACACTAAAACATATTGCACTATAATTTAAACCTTATGTCAATGGCATAAGTCACATGACACTATACTATACATATGGACTACTGTGCGCCGATGCATCGGACAATTGGCCGAAAAGCTAAACTACCATAACTTTGTGATTGTGCTAATTGCTCCCGCGGGACGTGTCGTGTTTTAGAATTTGAAGCTATTGTGAAATTAGTATTACTATCGAATGGCGGCAGTTTAATAAGTGTACGTTGTAATATAGGTATGGAACACAAGAAGTTCCGTTATTTAAAAGTTCACTGATATATTCTAAAAATATAACTAACACATTATGGATACGTTCGTGTAATATTAAATGTTAGCTTAATATTTAGCAAACAATCAAATTGTGAATGGAAACTTTAACTAATCTAAATGCCTCATTAAAACATTTCGCAGGTAGATGCTTTGAGGAGCACAGTATGTGCTCAAATGGATTTATATATCCGATAAAACTCTCTGTGTCTATGTCTAATACGTTTTTTTCTTGACGTAAATCGTCCTCAAAATTATTTACACTACTTAAACATCTTTAATCTTCACGCTTCTTTTTCCCAAAGGGTTTGGCAGAGGTCTGCCATATTGCAGACACTGCTGCAGGCTATGTTTAATTCCCATGTAAATAAGTCTATTGCCACCAACCAGGCATAAATTTAGACTCCCAGCTGTACTGAGAAATTATGTAACTTTCTGCAAAAAAACATACCTACCTAAATAGTACAGCGGTAAGAAATAACTCTAAAAAGAAAGAAAGAAAAATTGTTTGTTCTGCACAAAAAAACGAACATTACAAAAAAAAAACATTAAATACACAAAGTAACCAAAAGCCTCGTATTTAATGAATAAAAGTTCTACAATTATGTCAATTGCAAAATTTTAAGTGACTCAAAAATTTGCAAACCACGTCTCACCACGATCTACTTAACGCCGTCAATCTATTAGGGGTACAAAAAATGGATAAAACACACTACATATTTCATTGCATACCTTATTTAATGCAAGCCAAGGGTCCGTGTACGGCAGGTGAATACCGAGTGGATCCCTTTCAGATAATACTGTTCAATTTATGGTAGCCAGCAGGTAGGAAAACTTCTTTATTGACACCTCTCATTTTGTTTTTAGTTCAGGTTATACATTTTTGGGATTCGTTCTGTTTTTTCGGGTTTTTACATTTGTAAATTACGTAGGAACATAATGTTTTTTTATTCGTTGGTTAAAAGTAAACACTCTGGTCTTAAAGTAATTTTTAACCGACAAGGACAAGCTTGTACATGTTTAAGATTTATTTATACACAAAAACAAATTTAACATACCTCAGCTCATCTTTCGAGTCTTTTGATGAGAAAGGATTGCTACGGCGTAGCTTCCACGGCGTAGCCACTGCTACGGAGCTACGCTGTTGTAGCAAGACAGTAAGAGAAGGTTTATTAATTATTTACTGTACGTTTTAATGCGTAAGTTTATTGAGCAAATTATGAATAAGGCAAAACTTAATAATAATCTTAAATTCTATAATTTCGTTTCAAATTTATTTTCCAAACAGGATTGTTGAACGGAATTCGGCCAGAATTAGATCCGTGTTGAATTAGTTACGTTGCGGTCATCCTCAAAATTTGAAATTTGCATTTTGTTTCACCCTCGGGGATGAAGAACCAAAGTTTGGAGATAATCCTTACCGTTAGCCGTAGTGGTCAAGGAAGGTTACCCGGGTTTGGATTATAAATATCGGCAACGAAATAATGCCGGAGCTGTTAGGGACTTGGTGCAATTTTATAGGCTGGTTATTCTAACTATGGGCCAAGGAATAGAATAGAATACTCTTTCAACACAACATACAAATGACAGACATGAATTTAGAAATTTTACATACGGCCAGATATCTTTATTCGATTTTTTTTTTACTGTTTACAAAAACTCAAACTCAAAGCATTTATTTCATGTGAACCATTTACAGATTCTTTTGTATTAGCAAGGACACGGTCAGTCAGAAATGTGAAGGTAGATGTCCAGTCTAAAGCGTAGTTGGTACCTAAGGAGAAGAACGGGCACGAAACTCCATCGACACTCTTTTAAATTATATTGTTTCAAAAACATTAGTCACATCATTCATGTAGAACTTATAATTATATGCGTATGTAGCAGTGTGATATAAACCTTCTGTACGGTCCTACCAACCCGTTCAAATATGTACTAATCCACTTAGTAAAATATCAAAGATTAAGTAAACGCTCGCGCGTGTGAGTGAGTGTTTTTATATAAATTACTAGCTGCACTTCGCGTTTTCTTCTGCATAAGTCTTGATTCCGTGGGAATATCGGGATAATAACTCATGGTCTACCCATATGTAAATTTCATAAACATCTGTTCAGTTGTTTTAGCGTGAAAGCGTAATAAACAGTCATACAAAAAATCTAAACTATTGTCTTTACTTTAGGCTATTATTAACATTCGTTATTCGCACACATTATGTTTAAAAGAATGTCCCTATTCAGTAGGTCCCGAAACAATTTAAAAATGTAAACATAACATCGCTAAACGAGAACATGAAGTAAATTTTGCACTGTGACAAACGACAGCGATAATTTACAGTACCTGACCGGTTCGCTATCGCCTCGCTTCGGTGCCGTTTCGCTTTGCCTACTGAAACTTCGCCATAAAAATATGGCACATATTATATTTGTGATGGAGATTGATTGTTCTGTTAAGGGGTTTACCAGTATGCGTTGGTTGCGGACTGACGATTTTTATCTAATGAACAAATGTCTGTTTTAGTGCAGATTTTTTTTCAAATTATTTTAAAATACATGTATTTTCATATGATAATAAAAAAGGACTATACCCGAGGCAGGCTCGACCTAATGAAAATATCATAAGCAAAATGCTTCCTGTGTGTTTTAATTTTAAATTGTGGGTTAACCTAGCAATTAATGTAGACTATAAGGAAATTTAAAGCACTGGTTTACACAATGAATCAATTTGGCGGTTCGGCATTATTAAAAAACTAGCGTTTTACAGCTTTTGTGTATTTCCGCTGATAAAATATATCTGAAGATTGGAAAATCAGCCCTTACCTGCTCACATGTTTGAGGTGTCCTGACTAAGGAAATGCGAATATGTATAAACTTTAATATCCGCCTTGCGAAACATATTAATTGAAACAAATAGTTGTTAAATGTAAGTAACGACATCACGAATGTATTCCTTGAAGGGCTAAGCAGAGATTGTAGCAAAATATGTAAATAATTAATCAATATTGATAGCCAAAATAGGACGCCGCATATTTTTTTACGGAATAGGGCTGTCAAAAACTATTCTATCTTACTAGGCTTTCCTTTAAGACTTAGGTTTTATTTTATTTAATACCTACTTAATACAAAACCATCCCGTATGTTCTCGGTTTTGGTTTGAATGTATCAACATTTTCTATTTATAAAGTACATAAGAAAATCTTACTATTTATATGGTCCAATTATAATAGACCAGAGTATAACAAAATATTCTCTTGTCTACTATGATTGGATTATCTGCTTAGCAACCAACAAAAATAGAAGAATAACCAAAAAAATCTCAGTAGGATATCACTTTGGCAAATCCCAAAAGCAACCTACCTCTTAATAGATAAGAACTCCAATTTGATAGCCGGTTGACCCTCTCTTTTACAGCCTAAATAAATGTCGTTTTAAATGTCATTGATTAATTGAAATATATTGTACTGGACTGTATATTTATGCTATTGGCCACCGAAGTAATTATCCCGATTTTTTCAGTTCTGAAATAATTGGGGTAATTTACAAAACAAAAGTGACGACCAAAACAAATGATAGAATTTGTTTTGGTCATCACATTTATTTTGTAAATTTTGTCGAGCTTTTGTTTATTTAATTCTTTCTTCTTCTGTTTTCATGTTTACATATAAACGGGTGGCATGTTGAAGAGCCTCCTCGTGGCGTACCCTGGACAACGTCAGCTCCACCTGCTTTTGGTAGACAGTTGGGGTTGGCGGCTAATCTTCAACAAACGGGGATGGGTCATGGTTCCCATCATCGATCATACTTACTGGTCGAGGAAGGGAACCGGGCTGGGGGCGGGACGGCCAGTCCGTCGCCGGGGTAGGCCTGGTGGCCAGAATACTCCCCCGCCCATGACTTCGCCTACTGCTGTGCTGGATGCAGACCACACCGCCGACGACGACGAAGATGCTTCGGAGGTGACCGAGGTAGAGCTGAGAGTGACGGTACATAGGCTTAGTGCAAAACGCCAATACCTTCAATACGCAGGGTATTTGCATCATGGAGGCATTTCGGTATCACCGGTTGCCGACCTACCTCTGTCGCGTGGTTGAGGCCTATTTGACGGAGAGCGCCGTCATCTACCCCGGTCAACAGGGAGAGTG
Source organism: Dasypolia templi (assembly GCA_963555695.1). Lineage (NCBI taxonomy): Eukaryota > Metazoa > Arthropoda > Insecta > Lepidoptera > Noctuidae > Dasypolia > Dasypolia templi. The sequence goes on from OY743147.1 coordinate 5,116,473, forward strand.
GACTCGGCAAGAGATGTTGTGTGGTGTCCCACAGGGATCAGTCCTGGGGCTGCTTCTGTGGGATATCGGTTACGACTGAATGCTGCGCGCCGACCTCCCTAGTGACGTCAGCGTGGTTTGCTACGCTGACGACACGCTGGTCCTGGCACAATGGAGGTCGCACCAGGCGGCGGCCAAACTAGCGACACGCGCAATCGTCGAGAGGATCCGTCGAGGTGGCCCTGAACAAGTCCATGGCCATGTGTTTTCGATCCCAAATAACGGCGGGAGGGGTTAACGACGGCGTCGAGTCGACGATGAAGTACCTAGGAGTCGTCCTCGACAGCCGGTGGAACTTCGTGGAGTATTTTCGAAGTTTGGCTCCCAGACTGAAGCACGCAGGGGCAGCTTTGAAAAGGCTCCTTCCCAATCTAGGGGGTCCTAACGCCTCCTGTCGGAAGCTTTACGCGGGGGTCGTGCGATCCATGTCCCTTTACGGGGCACCGGTGTGGCTGCGTTCTTTGAGGCGCCGACTGGCTCGCCGGTTGAACGCGTCCCAATGGGCCATCCAGCTGATCCGGGGATACCGCACGGTCTCCTGCGACGCGGCAAGCCGCCTTGCCGGATTGCCGCCATTGGATCCCTCGCTCATGTATTGGAGTGGCACGAGGAGGCAAAACGCCGGCGTGTAACATAGTGGACAGAACAGAGTTCCGGCGGGATCTTATGGCGACATGGAGGGTGCGATTGACGCAACCCAGTGCTGGGCACGTCACAAAGGCCTGGATAAGTCCCCTCTTTGTTCGACAGAGATATTGTGGCCTCGGCACAGGCAACTGAAGGAACACGGTTTTAGTCAGTAAAAGTCTGACACGCCCTTCCGCTCCACCCAGAGCGGAAGATGAGAAGTCATTTGATGATTTCCCACACAAAAAAAGTGGTTTTAAATAAGAAACAGAGGGGAAATTCCTGTATTTTTTTAAAGGTTTGCATTCTAATCCCAGTCTCAATCTGTCAAAAATTTATAACGTTTACCTGCATTTTTGACATTTAATTGTCGCTGAGATTGCGACTAGATTTTGAATGTTTTTATTTACGGAAATTTTCCTTCTGATTTTGGATGGTAAACATTGGTCCTTTGATCCCAATTTAAGAAGTTCTGGGAGAAATTGTTGCGATAACCGACAGATTGATATTTATTTGATTGAAAGCAATGATTATGTTTATGTATTATTTATAGTGCCTACATAGTAAGTAGTAATTTTTTTTTCTCTTTTTGAAGCAATAAAATGAAGTGTGTTTACTTGTCAAATGCATAAATAATAAACACCTGCACGCTTACTATATAGCAATAATAAGATGACCTAAATTAAAAAAAATCTAAAACAACATTTGGATCATTAGGGATACGTAATTTTATATAAAAGCCATAAAATGATGAAAAGACGTGTTTTGTCATCATTTTAACTGTGTGCTATTTATTCCACGGAACCAAACCCTACAAATTTTCATACAATGAAAAATATCTCTATGACGCGGACGTAATACGCAGTTTAAATCCAATTTTCTTTCCACTGACATCCACAAGTCGGACCATCCCATAAAATACTAAAACAGATTCGAATGATCCCGTTCAAGTGGGATCATCCCTCAGTGAATAGAACCGCTTAATGGACGAGTTTGGGGGAAATTAAATTTAAATGGCTGGGGAAGGTCAAGTGTTCAGCTTGATCGTAAAGTGTGGGCAATTGAATGTATTTGAGTTATTCGTTTTTATTATGGATGGGTATCGAAAGTGGATTTTTGGGTGGCCTGAATTGAGCAGTGGGTGATTATGTTAACATTGAGGATTGAGGCCAAGCAGAGCGAGGACAAAAGTCTAGTTGTTTGGAATCGTGTATAAGCCCACACAATTGGATTTTCAATGCTCTGTTCAGGACCGAGAGTTGAAAATCCAACAGCGTGTTTATCGTAGTGCTAGTAGGCACTCTGTTTATTCTAAACGCTCGGCTCGACACCAAGAGTTGCAAATCCAGTGCGCTATAAGATCTGAAAAGTAGTCTGAAAACTAAAGTACCGATTTATGGTAGGTCAGTAGGTTGGTACTGTTGCCAATCATTCTCAGGACCATGCTATTTTTAAATATTTACAAAATTGACAATAATTAAAAGAATGCACAAAGACAGATAAATTAATTGTTCATCAAATTGACCACCAACTCAAATTGTCCGTGTATTCTGTCATTCTTTGTCAGTGGTACGAAATTACTACAACACGGAAAATTGATGTTCGTAAGTACAATTTTAAAAACGACTTGCTTAACTCAAAAAACAATGATAACAGATACCTAAAAAAAAAGCTAGCAAAAATCTAGTGATCGAGACTGTTACTTTATCAGAGCAATAATTTATAGGGGGCGTTAGACATTGATGGGCCGGTAACCGCTGCCCAAGGGGTCTTAGATAAGGATTATGGTTTTAACGGAACGGGCCAAGGTTTTCTCGAAGGAAAACTTTTAGGCATTCTACATGCGATTGTTGAGTTCTTTCTACGAAGAACCTTACTTTTTTTTTGAAGTTGCAGAACAATGTGTTGTCTTTTGATCAAAGACAGCAACAGGAGTAACCAACTAGTCACTTTGTTCGTAATTTAACACAATACTTATATACCTACTATAAAAATGACTAGTCTAGAAGTGTATTTTTTTTGAGCTACAGTGGAACTAGACCATGTGTGATCGCTCTCATGGCATAGATTTCAGCATTTTTTACATTTTACTGTGACCTCTGCAAAAACAACAAAAAAAAACAACGCAGGGGTTTTCAGAATCATGTACTGAGTCCGTGGTAACCGGTTGTGCGTCCCTTGTCCCTTTCACCCTGTATATATCTACCTAGGTTCCTATAATTGTAAGAGTTTCATAAAATGTCTGCTACACAACTTTACCCCTCTCTTAAAACCTTGCTTAAGGTTTAAGTACCTAATGAGTCTCTGACCGATCGCAATATTATAACTTAATTTTATAATTCAAATTCTTTATTGCGAACTAGTTGTACAGAATTTAAAAGATTTTAAGAATAGGTTCCTAGAACTTAGTTGGCTGGTAGGGCATTGCAATATATATTTATATTATAAATGTAAAACTAAATACAAATACTCAATATTACAGTTTATATTATTTGACATTAGTCATCATATCATTATTCATACATTTTGACGTTTAAACTTATCTTAGCTTAAGCAACGCTTATAAGTCACGTAGCTTATAATTATTCTACATACTTGTGCAAAAACCGACCACAAAATCAAATAAAAAAATCAAAAACGGAAATCCTGTAATGCTTGTTAGTGTAAATCAAGCCTTAGCATGTTCGTCCCACGATTCAATGGTCGGGTCGATAAGTGCTGAGTGATTGCAATTGTTTTCAGATATCTTAGACATAGCCGTAGTGTTGCCGAATGTTGTACAACCTACATAAATCATTGATCAAAAGGTTGAAAATCTATTATTTATTTTGTGATGTTGGGTAAGGATGCGTAAGTCGTCCCCGTAAGGGAAAACTGCTGTTGTTTTTATGGTAATTTATATTAATTAAAATCTTTTGCATCGATTGAATCTTTGTTTATTTAGTTTTTAGTTAAGGCACTACCTTTTTTTTAATGGAGATAAGTTTAGTCTTGATTCTAGTCTAGATCAGAGGTGACACAGACAAAGTCTACGATGGAGGGAGCTTTCCAAGAAGAAGCCTGTTCACTCTAACTCTGAAGAGATTACGGTTGAATGCGTTTGGGAACACAGACGCAGGTAGTGAGTTCCACTCTTTTGACGTGCGCATTATGAAGGAGCCTTAAGCAAAACCTTGCGATAGTCCGTTATTCAGAGGCTATTAAATCATTAATTATGAATAATAAACTACATCTAAAAGCACATTATTAATGCTCGATATCCTATCAATACAATGCATGTTTTTATTTATTTTATGTGTTATAAATACATTTAAAATCTCTTTTTTTAAAGTACCTAAAATGATTGATTGCATGTATCTGTTGCTGACGTTGTAATAATTTAAGGATTACACTAAATAATAGATCGATTAAACGTCTAAATAGATCGCTGTTATTTTTATCAAAATAATTCCAAAACAAAAAGTGAGTGTTAGGACAGCAAGAGGACCGAACGCTCAAGGTTGTATAGGCGGGCCTTAGCTAATTTTTACATCATTAGATGTCAGTTTTTATGAACAGGAGAGCAGTAGTACGACTTAGGCGCTAGTACGGCTAACGCACCTAACGACTTATGTTACCCAACTTCGACTGTCTTTTGTTATCAATTTTGAGCTGTGATGGTTTAATTTGGGTAAGGCGGGTAATTGTACTTACTGAAATAGGACAATTGATTTTAAATTTTCTAAATTAAGTACAGTAGCGCTCATAAGTCCCTAAGCAATCTCACAAAACAATAGATTGACGCTTCGGTTTCACTTACGACCTTTTTCTATAAGTTGTTTCTAAACTACAGACATGCACACACACACACACTTTGTCTGTAATTGAGACTAGTTCATAATTTCAACTAACTTAATATATGGCATGCTAGCTCAGTCGTTACCGTGCTTGGGTAGGAGCGATTATGGCAAGCCCTGAGTTCGTATCTCACCTGCGCCTGCGGATTAAGCTTGATGTTATTTTCAAATAATATGTATTTATAGTTTTTAATATTTTAATAATAATACCTAAAATTTAAATTTTTTTTTGTCTGAATAAAATTACTTGAAGTCGTTCATCTTGTTTACTTAGATAATAAAAGTTTGTAGGTAGACCACAGAAAACTGAGTAAATTATTTCGATTTATGTGAGGTGGATGCAATTCGTTACGACTATTCGCCTAATTGAACGTTGTTGGTTAGTGACGAATGTTTAAATCTGTTAATTCGCTGTAATGTGGTTATAATTTTCAAAATGCAGTGTATAATAAATATTGAAGCGTTGGCAATATTATTGCGCTTCGTAAAAGTGGACGTAAATGATGTGATAACACAAATGGACTAAGTGTGAGTGTTTTCATTTAAATGTTTCATATTATTAATTATTATAGTTTATAGGATTTAGCTTGGAGATGTCTAATAGTATTACATTCTTTGTTCTAGAGAAATACTGTGAGTCTGTGGGTTAGGATATGTGAGGAAGAGGGAATCATTGCTAGTCGGAGCGCTTGTTTATGAAGTGGAAAGCTTATTTATACAAGACTTCACATGGTGAATGAATATGAAAAAAATGGTTTCATACCAATCGGACATTTTGTTGAATTATTCAACACGTCATTAAAACTGTTCGCCGTATACTCCGCCCAGCAAACAATAACGTAATAAATAATCACGTTTAAGGAATAGTTTATCCTGTAAATTGAGCTCTATCCGTGATTATTTAATTATAAAAAATGAGGTTTAGTTTCAATGGTGTTTTCTTAAAGAAAATTAATACTTAAGCTCTCCTCAAGTCCTCAAAATATAATCCATATTAACAAAAAAAAATGCAAAATAAAATGTGAAATACTTAATGTTAACAGACGGTTGGAAATTAATTATTGTAGTATGTGGTGAAATACATCTACTTATATTTTTTTTTGAACATTTCAAATGTCAAATTATAGCAAATTGCTTGTGAGTACCTTGTAATAGTATTGCACATCCTATTTGGCTGAAGAAGTTATTATCAATAAACGTATCAGTTTGTTATCCATGTGTAAAGAATAATAACAAATAAATATGTTTTTATTTTTGGTATCACTTGTAACGCTTTTTTATTCTAAACACTTTATTGCAATTACAAGGACAGCATTTTTTTATATTGTTATTTTGCAAAGCAAAAAAAAAATGTCAATATAATTGCACTGCATCTTATGAGATCAGAACTTAAGTCACCTGTTTCTCAGTCTAACGCTTGGCGCCTACTGCTACCAGCTCATATCATATTAACTCGAACTTTAGCCATGCCATAAACTAGCCAGGTCACGCGCATGATACGTGTGGAACAAAAGCGACGGAAAGATATTTTTGTTTCGTGCAATGCGATGTGAGTGCGCGACTTTAAGTCAGTGTGTGCCGTGCAAAACTGCGATCTTTGTGGTGTGTGTCGTTTTAAACACATACAGTCGTACCGCGAGTTCACAGCAATACGACTCTTAACCTGCCTATGCACTTTTGAACGCTTACTGTACCTACGCGTTCTACTGAAGCTACCATAAGTTGCAATTAAAATATCCTGCATTTAAAGAGAGACTTTTCTGTATTTTCGTGGTCCTTCTTAGGTAAATATTTAAATTTAAAAGCTGAGTATTATATGTATATATATATATAGTATAAATTTATAAGTACTCAGCTTTTAAATTTTACTTATATATTTATATCACGGAAGTTGCTATCCCATGGTTAAAAGCATAAACCGGATGACTTTTTTACCTTCTGGAAAAAAAAATAGGTTAAAATAGGTATACGGAGTAGAAGCATGGTTTTATTTTAATATTTTATGTTTTTCAATAACAAACAAAGAAATTGATCTACCAATAAATACTACACATTTGAAGTACTAGTAACTTGAACAACGCGACGACACTCTGTGACCTGTGTCTCCGGTGACTGAAAGTACTGATATTTGAGAAAAGGAGAGCGCGGGACGCGGGCGGGTGAGGATGCGCGAGCGGCTCGTCTACATAAATTTCGATATTGTTTAATCGGTTTATTATTTTTTTATCAAAAGACAAGAGTACTCGAAATGTGCAGAATTTATTGCTACACCGAATTCTGAAAAAATACAAAACTATGCCATAGGCTTCTACTCCGTTTACCTATTTTACCCAATTGTTTTCAAGACGGTATAAAAACATCGGGTAAACTAACTAAATCGTATAGAGAACTGCTAATCCATCGTTTTAAAAACCGTTATTTAAATGGCCTATAGACAAATCTTACTGATAAAATGATTCTAATTCTTAATTTAATAACTATGATTTATGTTCCTAGAATTTGGTAATATATTGATTTATAAGAGTGTCCTTGGAGTTTGGTTACCCGTTCCGATCCATAGAGATATACGTTTTAGAATGGGCAAATAGCTTCAACTTTCTTTCTAACTGACCGACTCGTTGACAATTCAAAAGTGCCTGTACCTAAAAATGGTTTAATTGAAATAAATGAGTGAATTTTATTAGTTTAATTTATTTAACTACTACTAGTTTTAGCTAATTGTTTTAGAAACTTTTAAAAAACTCGACCATCTATAATGTACAATTTCATGCCCTGACACAATTTTCAAAAGATAATGGTACGCTCCACTTCAAACTAAAAGATACCCTGTTTTACCAAAGTCAACATTTATTAGCAATGTCTAGTGGTGCTTTATTATATCCCTGCCACCTATTTTTCTTTTGCACCATGCTCTGTTCGCTAACTAGAAAATTCTCTTGAATATTGCTGCATTGAGCATTTTTGTATGACGTTCAGTGGGGATAAATACCTACCTAATGTAGGAAGCGACTTAGCGACTGTAAAGATTCGCGGTCCTTTGAGGCTCTTTGGTCCTTATTTTAGTAGTATGTCGATATGTCGGATATAAAGAAAATATGTTTATTTTGCAAAAACAAAACGCACATGACAAAAATAAAATGACATAAAATACACATACAAAGTAGCCAATATCTGAAAACTTGTCCATTGCTTGATGTAAGGGCCAGATACCAAAGACAAAACACATTGAGAAAATGTTACGACACTGATACGTAGTAAAGTCAAAGTCAAAGTCAAAGCATTTATTTCAAATAGGCCCATAAAAAGGCACTTTTGAACGTCAAAATTTACATTAAAAATAAAACTGATTCTAGGCGCCACTTCCAAAAAGTAGTTTCGTATGGAGAAGAAGTGGCAAGAAACTCCACCGTTACTCTTTTAAAATGTTTTACAATATTTGTATACATTAATTATATTTCTATATGTGAAGACGATGCACCAAGAATAAAAATACTATACCACAATTGGTACAAAAAAATTTAAAATAAAGCAAAGGCATATAAATTAAGGTTAGGTACATTGTGCTCACATATTTACAAACAATTGTAAAAATATATGATTTTCCTAAAATATTAACTAGGAATACGTCAGTGTGTGAGTAAAGTAAAAATAACCAAATATACAATACAATAAGCAAATAGTATGATTTTGTCTAGCCTCTAGATTGTCCTATGGAGCAGGACCAGCATGTTTCCAAGCATTCTTATCTAGGATATAATCTTCTAATTTGTAATATGCTTGATTACAAAGTGTTTTTTTAACATGAGTTTTAAACTTTCTTTCATTTAATTGCAATATTTCACCAGGTATTTTGATGTAACATTTAACACAGTAGGTACCCCATAAAAGATCTATGTACTTTAGATAGTCTGAAAAATGGTTGATCTATTTTATTTTTATTTCTAGTGTTAATATTATGTCTATCACTTATTTTATTAAATAGATGCAGATTTTTTCTAACATACATAATATTTTCATAAATGAACTGGCAAGGTACACTCATTATATTAATCTTCTTAAATAGTTCCCTAAGAGATTCGCGGCGACGTAGATTGTAAATGGCTCTGACAGCTCTCTTTTGCGATATATCTCTATGTAGTCTGTGCGATACTGGCAAATTACAACAAACAAAAAATAACAATTATAAAATAAAAAATGCTTTTGTAAAGTACTTATTTTTCCACTGTGCAACGGGCATTTTGTTTTTGTACTACAATAATAATTAGACCGTGCGTCGCATCTGCGCAAGAACAGATCGTTGCTCAGCAAATGTCTTTGGACGATTCTATCATCAACAGCGCTGATTTTTAGCAACTACCTCTCGAATGACGTAATGACGTCCCCTAGTGTGACATAAAAAATCCGGTATGTATAATTTTCCACAGAAATAAGTGTGATTCTTGCTGAACATAGTAGGTATGTACTTACATTACTACCTAAACACCTACATATTTTACACGTTAATGAAAAAAGTAATTTCTCTAGACGTTGTATGGTGTTTAACTTATTATATACCTGACCAATTAAGCCTAATCTTATTTTCCATGGGAACAATTTGTTTAGGGCTATGCTATAACGGGCCCCCAAAATAAATAAATAAAGCATAATATTAAAAAACTTGTTGGAATACCATACCATCACGCCTGTAATTTCCGAAGGGTCAGGTATAGGTGCACCTTTAGTACAACCACCTTTCGCCAGCTATGTTTAACTTGCTGTTACCCGCGACTTCGTCTGCGATTCTATGAAAAGTATGTATGTTATGTTCTTACCCAGGTCATGGTCCAAATTTCATCCAAATCCGTTCAGTCGATTCCCAAAGCGAAACAAAATTACTTTCGCATTTATATTATTAAGTTAGGTTTTAATTTTGCACAAATAAAACGCACTATAAAAAGAGTTTCGTTTGAATCTTGAACTAACTAGACATTTACAAATTACTCCCAAATTAAAAACTTAAAACAATCATAAACACTAACTTAGTTCAATATTAATTAGCAACATCCCGTGGTCAGCCCTGTTATTACCTATTTCGTTGAGAACGGCCGACGACTGTCTTTTTATGCCGCGCTGTCTGTTAACTTTAAAATTTTCCGGGTTAGTATTGTTTGGAATCAGCAATTATTTTAATTTATTCTGGTCATGATTAAAGGAGCAGAAAGTGTAATATTTAGGAAGGTCTTTGTTATACGCCTATTTATTAAGTACAATAAAGATATGATGTGTTTTCAAATGATCATTTTCTACTTCAATAAAAATTGTTTCAGGAGAAATCGTGGGAATATGTACACTATCTAGCAGAAGAGAGATTGTGCGTAATCGCAAATAACCTGGACAGAAACCTCCCCACGCCAAGTGACAGTAAAACTAAATATATGGTTTTCTCCAAGACCGCCGCAAACTCAAACTACATAACTGCTTTTCGAACATTTCTTCTTCCCCTTGCGACTGTCCTCCTTTTTAACGTACTTCTTCCATTAAAAATCCTTTGTATCCTTATCGTCCTTTCGATCCTTTGTACTCGACGACCACCATTTTTTTTTTGCATGAGAAATCATCAAATGACTTCTTCCGCTCTGGGTGGAGGGCGTGTCAGACTTTTACTGACTAAAACCCACGCGTGTTCCTTCAGTTGCCTGTGCCAGGGCCACGATATCTTTCTCGAATTCCCCGCGACCCTGAGGCGTCGGCCCTATCGGACCCCGTCATTTGGTGCTGACATCTCTTTGAGGCGCCCGTGGAACACGACGCGCCGCCCACCCAGGCCTGGTCCTAACTGGAAGGCGAGCTACCCATTGGTCGCCGTTCGCAAGCCCGCGCCTACGGTGGCCGGGTATCTGCAGGTGAATCCTGACGCCCAGGGCGTCTCCTGCGACGACTAGGGCCCTGAGGGCGCAAGGCTCTCTCCCTAACGCGCTCCGCCTCCTCCTTCGCGAGCATTACTGCTTCGCAAAATGAGGTGACGGCTTTCCATTCCCTCTCGCTCCGTACCACCGCCGTTCGCCTCTGCAAAGACACGGTGGAGCTCCGCCCAAGCTGGGCAGACCTCCACCGTATGCTCCACCGTATCCTCTGGGCAATCCACACAATGGTGACACCCGGGCGACCACCTAACATCTAAGCAACATATATACAACCTTTCTGGTAGAATAAGAACTTATTTACAACATGCGTAGACTACGAGACAGTCTGCCCACAGACAAATTACAACAAGTTTTCCTAGCGTTATGTCAAAGTGCTGGAAATATCTACTCGATTGAAGCTGAAAGAGCAAATACAGCCCTTCTTAAAGTAGCTTTAGTAGCCCTACCGGTTCTCTACTGATTTACTCCATCGCGAAACGGGAGTCCTTAGAGTCTGCCAGTTTTTCATTTCTTCTGCCTGCACTAAAACGCACAAAACTACTAAAAGCAGACCCTCCTACAAATAAATCATTACCAAAAGAAATGATAGAATCCCAATACCTGGCAGCACCTCACTGCTAGCAAGACGCTCCTCGGCCTACTTCTCATTAATACGTACAATAAAGTCTACAAACTCTGCGAAATGAAAAACACTACCAATTACAGCTGCAAAAAATTGTAAAGAGAATAATGTTAAGCACTGGTTATGATGACTCGGTACAATTAATATAAAGACTTGACACGAAGCACAATGAAACAAACACGCGCACTCACACCACCCACATACCACTTGAAATGATCTCTCTAGTCTCCAACTGTTCAGTTCGGGGCTCACTGGAAAATAATATGTTGTAACCTAGCTGTATGTAGTATTTTAAGCTACTCATGTCGTCTCATTTTGCTATTTAACCTGTGAACTTGCTTACCTGCTACAATAAAATATTTTCAATTTTTTAATTTTATTATATAAAATATTATTCTTATCATATTATAGCAAAAGTCTGTAATCACATAATAGGTAAGTACTTAACTATAATCTTAGCGTACGGCGTATGCTCCAAATATCCGATATGGAAATTAGAATATGAGACATAAAAGAGGCTCCCTGCCTGTATAATGCCGAATCTATCTTGTCTGGAATCACACGTTATCGTACCGGCCTGGCACTTGAACTACGACAACCACCCTTACATTTACGACATAAAGTACTGACAATGGTCGTGCGGTTGACTATACAATGTCCTTGATATATTGCAGTTTTTTTTTGCTAGCGTAATCAGGAACACGTTCAGGCTTATCATCTTACCGTTGTAGATCGGGTAGCAGATATCTCGAGCAACAGTTAGGGCTGAAGATAAAAATGTAAGGGATTTTTCGTGTAAAGGATATTGGGCTGGAAACACGATTGTGTACCTAAGTGATTGATGAAACTGGTTTCGCCTATTTGAAGTTCGAGAAACTAAAGCCACATAAATCATACTAAGTAAGTGTATATTAAGTGAATGCTTGGTGGGTGTTCCTTGTTTACATACCTTATCATACTCATTTATATGCAATAAGTAAATTAAAAGTAATCAAGGTAATACAAAATTGCTGTTCATTAGTCTTGCTAAAACTCAAAAACGGCTGCACCGATTTGACTAATATTTTTTGTTTTGTTTGCTCTCTCACAACGCATTAGCTAGTTTTGAATATTTTCTTGTAAGGGTTCACTCTAACAATTTATTTATTAATAACGGACTACCAACAGCTTTTGTATACAATATATCAAAAAAAACACCGATCTCAGGTTAACATGCTTTCTCAAAAAATCTATTGTGACGTTATTTTTATGCTCTGTTATTATGAAAAATGTCTCAAAATAACGCAACTGTTAAACATCTAGACGATTTCCATCAGAGATAAATTATTGTCTCATGCTTCCCAATGTTGATGATTACGGCACGGTCAAATTGGTTAGAGTCTGGCACAAAGTCGAAATAGTTGTACACTTACACATACATAGAAACAAACAATGCCTTTTTACTGTGGGAGTAGGCAGAAACTACAGAGCCCCACCTGCTCTTTTTGCTTCTTTTATGTTCACACACGTACCGGTTATGCACCTGACCTAAAGAACATCACCGTTAAGGTCATTTATAAGGCTACGGACGGCTAAAGCTAGGAGATAAGGCGTTTGAAAATTCTTAATATCGATTAGCGCGGCGCAAGCTGTCACTCGTAATTTACTCGACTTGAGTAATGAACTTGTGGTGAATGAGCTGCTGGCGTTTCAAAATCAAAAAAAAAAACAAAATATTTTATTTCACATAGACCTACATGGGCACTTATGAAACGTCAGATTCTAGGTGCACGGTTCCAATTGGTCGTTTCCCATGGAGAAGAGCCGGCAAGAAACTCCATGGTTACTCTTTTAAAAATATGTCTTTTACAATGTTTTCCAATTACAGTGATTAACAGGTATGGGAGGACAGTGTAGGCCTGTCAACAGGTACCATATGTTAAACAAATAGACAATTGTCTATAATTTATAATCCACAGGGCCTACGACGTTCTCACATTTACAAAATATAAAATAAACTAATAAAGTAAAATCAAAAAATAATTAAAAATTTTAGGTATATAATGTCAAAACTGTTTCTGCAGCAGAAGCTGGATGTGATGGATGAAGTGTCCGCTGTCCAAATCTGCGCAACGAACTTCAACGAGGATGATATAGCTGCTGCCAAGCTGTTGTTGTTCAGTGTGCTGAACAAGCGCAACCAGATGGTGTCTCGCCGGCGTGACGGGACTAAGAGAAGCCTGCAAGAACTGTCCCTTGTCATGGAAAAAGAGTTTTGGACACAGGATTTGGTGTTCCGTCGATTCCGCGGACTAGTAACACAAGACAGCACAAAGTCAAGCTAGTGCAAAGTGAGCTACTAACATAGTCTTAAGTCTTTTTTTATTAACACAAGTTATGTTTATGATACATAATATATGTATGTTTAGGTTAAGGTATGGGCCTGTGTCGCCTGAAAATAAATGGATTATTATTAGTATACAGGTTGGCAGGAACATAGACGCGCGACCTATTGTCAAGGACATGATTCTGAAACTCCTGCGTTCGTCGTTTATTAATAAAAATAGCTGTTTCACAAGAGAAGATAAGATTTATTAATCAAAAATGGCTTAACCATCAAACACTTACAAACAACAACATGCGTATTCAATAATAGCGTATTTACAATTATATAACCATTAGTGTTATAGGCAGTCTTTGTATGAACTCTGCTATCCAAAGAAAGATTGACCTAGTGTTATGGATACCAGCATTCTCACATAAATGAAACACACAGGGTACATTGGTTGCATCAGAAGACGATGTCAAGAGAGGCGCAGTATATAAGAGAGGAAGCCTTTAGTAGAATGTGTGTAAGTGTAGTGAAATGTGAAATTATACATGAGTGAGGAAAGATTCTGTGTTCTTCGAGTCTGAAGGATTATCCATGGTATCGTATCGGTTAGCGTGTGTCTAAAGAAGTGATGCTTACCTTGATGATCAATACATTTTGGCCGCGTAGATAATTGCGCTTAATAAAAGAAACAGCCTATTTTTATTTTGATAACCGACCAAAAATTGCTACGCTGAAATGTCTAGAATCACGTGCTGAATTCATGGATTCAGTATGCGGGTCGATGTTCTTGGCACCCCGTATTAGGCCCAAAAAAAAGAAGAAAAAAGGAGAGAAAACAAATGTCTGCTCTCTTTATTTTACCCAGTTGTTTTAAAAGCGGTCTCCACACTAGTTTTATCTTCAAATGACCAGTTAATACAGCTTCGCTTTTAATCCACCAACAGATTTCGTTTCCCGGGGAATAATTACGATTTTCATAGTGGAACCACTAGATGGCCAACCGGCAAGTTCAGTGCAAATCGTGAAAAAGTACTCGCGTTGCGAAATTGATTTTACTTCAGTGTTCGTCTTTGAGATTTTGCTTTGTTATTGCGATGGTATATTTTGTATATTTTTTACTTAAAATGCATTGATGAATATCTTCTTATTTTCGTATCTATTCTCTATCCAATTCTTCGAGGATGATGATATGTATGTATGTATGTTTGTATGTGTCTTCTATTTTTCGTTTCATGTACATCTTCCGACAAGAGGAAGGGAAAATGGTTTATGTTGGATTCTTTTCGTTTTAAAATCCACGGGTTGTTTCAGGTATTTTTGGGAAAAATATGTACCTAGTTACATTAATCACTTCAGAGCTTTTTTCAAAGCCCTCAGCAAGTGTTGGTTTACCACTTTACTGTTCACATGTGTGTTAAGGGCACAGGCACTTGCCGAAACGCTCTTCAGGACTTAACTAAATTTAAAAAAGGTGAGAATGCCACGTGTAGTATTTTGTTGCACCAAAATCACATCTTTTATTCTATTTATCTATTTACCATTTAGGGGGCTGTTGTGCACAGTAACTCTTTCTGTGATTCAGTACCAAAATCTTTATGGAAATAGTATAACACTCATTAAACTCACTTTTATTTGTTGTACTGCTGAAAAGAAAACCTTTTGTTACCTCTGTCTATTTACACATCCAAATATCTAATTTCATGTAATCTCTTGTTATTATTTTCATTATACTTGAATGTTTTTATATACTTTTACATTTTCTTACATTGTCAGATTTTCTTTTTCTATGCTATAGAGTTAAGAGACCAGTTTTTATTGTAAAGCTATCGTAAAACTAGAGTAAAGCTCTCTGTAGGCTGTAAGCCATCTTTATTGTTCCTGGCCGATAACTAAATATGAAGTATTTGGATTTAAAACTAAAAAGTCACTTCTAGAAAATCGGCCAGGGACTATAAAAGGCAACGCTTAGTTTTACAGAGTTCCTTCCTTTTTTCCTTTGGTTATTCTCTTGCCATTCTTGAATAATTCTTGAAATGATCTTCTCTAATATTCGTTTTATTAACCAATCTTCAACCAGTTTCTATGTATTTACATTATTTAGTGAAATAATAAATACAGTTAATAACGGTGGAAATATACATTTCATTCCTAGTAGCAAATACGGTGTGTGTAATACGCTCTCCGAATTGCGTGACGGGAGACGCCCTAGCCAGCCACTCTAGGACTGGGAGTTCTTCAACGCTGGGTCACTCCACCCACGTGTCATTGGAAGGCCAAGGACACTCCTCCTAGCGAGCGGGAGGTGCTGCCTCAGAAGTTGAGTAACGTGGAACCCTCTTGCTGATAATTTCTTCTTTTGGACAGATTTGAGCATCTCGCGGGTTCCTCCGCGACAATCCATATCATACGTGAGCTCCCTCGCGACGGACTGCGGGTCGATGGAGCGGCTGACGTGGGCTTCTTCGCAACGGGCTGCGGGCCGGTGGTGCGGCTGACGCGAGCTGCTTCGCGACGGGCTGCGGGCTAGTGGAGCGGTCGACTCGAGCTTCCTCGTGACAGACAGCGGACTGGAGGAGCGGCCGACGGGTGCTGCTTCTAATTTCATCATTTTTATTTTTACAAAATTTTTGTATTTCATACACTCTAATATTAAATTTATAGCATTTGTGACCACATTTGGCCCGCCGGCTAAACGTTTCGTTACACACGCCGCCACCGCCTCAGTAGTCAAAATCACAAACCTAACCACCACATTAGTTTTATGTCCTAAATATCCTAGACCCGTAAAAGTATCCACGTAACTCATGATTGACTGCTAAAATAACGTTATCATCAATCATAAGGTTGTTTCTCTAGCTGGATGTAGCGCTATATTTTTCTCCAGACTTAGCTCGTTTATCTTTAGCGCTGGGATTTGTACTGTACTGTTTTAAATAAATATACTTATTATTTAATTTGTAAAGTTCATAATACTTATTATCAGCTTTGTAACTTTACATTTTACTATAACACACTTCTACACATGACTAGACTTTATATAGCGAAGATTGCGGGTAAGGCTTGGTTGCGACTCTCACAGACCAGGAAAGCATGGCACAACGATAATAACGATGAACTTAACATAGTCCTTACTATACTTAAAAGTAACTAGTGGTTGCCCGCGACTTTGTCTGCGATACAGGATGAACAGAAGCTTATGTCATTTCCAAGGTCATGGTCTATCAGTGTGCCAATTTTCATCCAAATCCGTTCAGCCGCTTTAAAGCTTGCGCTTGCGTGAAAGCGTAAAACCAAACTTACTTTCACATTAATAATATTATAGTTAGGAAATTAGGATTAAAAATTCACTGACACACAATGAAGGTACGAGATAGCACTTTTCATACTCAACAAGACAATCATATCAATATTTATCACGTTATTCTTTGTACATAGAGAGGTCTAACCTGCCTTTATTCAGAATCGGCTACAGGCAGCTATTTATGGCCACGCATAAAAATCCTACCTACCGTTATATTTCCGCTCGACTTCAAAGCTAAGGAAGAAAAATACGCACTTCCAAACTACCGAACTGTTCCATTATCTACCATAAAACCGGCCATTGTCCTGATCATGAAGAAACGAAACTAGACAACGCTCCTACCAGGACATGCAAATGTATCGGTTAACGACGCGATAACTCAGATTTATAAGATACAGAAAATCGTTAGGACTACCGATGGATAGGTAAAAACAGAAAAAAATCCTCCGCAGAGCAATATAGGGGGGTTTACAGCATTTTTACGATACCTCCTTATCTTGAGTTATGAGAGAAATCGGTGATTTGCATTGCAAATATTTTATACCGACGCTCCGAGCGATTTGTTGGCGCTCTTGGGCTAGAAAAATATGCTATCAATGATATAACTTGGTTGCGGGTATAAAGTTAATTTTGGAGGTTGATGGCTTAAAAACTTCTTATTGGGTTAATTGGTTTTTGACTAAGGCCTAATTTTACCAAAGTCAATTAACTTTTTTCCGTGGAATAAAATTTACAGTTATTAGAAGAAACTGTCAAATAGAAAATTTATTCTCAGGATAAGACTTATTGTAAGGAAAACGTTTGGTGAAATTCGCCCTTAGCAACATAACAAAGAAAGTCGAACTACCAGAATATCTGCTTTCATGTATATTAGACGGAACATCTAAGTGGTGCTTGTAAGTAAATGATCTCATTCGCGCGTTTCTAAGAATACCTACGTGATATCTGTTGATATGTTCTCTGAACACGTAAGATTCGTGACGCTTTATACCTAATTAATTCCTGAAGTTGTAGGTACTACTTGTACCTACTACCTTTATGAAAAATCATTATTTTGTTTTTACTTACTCCATTTACTTATAAGAAGGTTTACTGGGATCCTATTTTTGTACAAAGCTATTATGTTAAAAGGAAATTCTTCCAGGGTCATGTCGAGTTCTTACACCTTATTAGGTCTTAGGTCTTTATAATAACTAGGTATTTACTGAAGAAGCTATCGCTTTGTGTTATTGTGAGAGCCTCATCACGGGTTCTCTGTACCGCGAGGGTAAATCAAAAACAGTTTGATTTATAAGTTTATAACTATTTCTAGAAATCATTCTACGTTTTTAGATTTAGTAATATTATTTTCGCCTTGTCACTTGGCTTGTCAGCTAAGATCTGACACCTACCGTTTTTTCTTCTATTTTCCATACAAATTAATGTTTATAAAGTATGAATGCTACAACCATGTCAGGTTACAGCCTGCCTCTTAAACAGACGTTAAATTAACCTACCAATAACCTATAAGAACAATTACATAACGCCAGAAATAAATGTTGACAATATGAGGTAAGTCTCTAGAAAGAGAAAGCTTAAATCAGGACGAACCACTCGCGATAATCTGACGCTACGACAAATGTAAAATAAGTTAAACATTAATGAGTGCTTAAATGTGCACCCACACAAACTAACTTCGTCTTGCTTGAACTTCGTCGCGCCAAAACTGGCAAAAAAGTTTGCGTCACCAAACACACTTTGTGAAGGCTATGCCTCATTAGCAAAGCTGGTTTCAGCCTAGATCGAGTATCACTCCCCCCTCAACAAAGATCACAGTATTCAATAAATGAAAATCCCCTAATACCTATTAATGAAGAAAACCTTGGAAAGAAAAAAAATCATTTTTCGGTCCGCACTCTTCAGACATATCATGTGCACTCTCCTCTTGTTGCACCTTATTTTGTGACATCATCACTCAGCTTTCAGCAAGTCAGTCAGTCATTGACGAACAACCTTCGCGGTATAAAAAATTATGAAAGGCTAGGGCAGCACGCTGAAAATATTCGCTCACTATTGAGCCCCTAATCGCTCTCACGCCATTTAATGTAGTTGGCAACTCGTTCTAACTTTTCTATAAAAATCTCATCGCAGTCGCTGTTGGTGCTCGAAAAGAACTCCTCACCCATCTCACTCTTTTTACAAACAGATAGATAAAACCACTTAGCTTTGACTCCCGCGTCGACTTTACGTCTGCTACACTTTTTTTGGTGTGCGATAGACATCGCCTTATTATATATATTTTCTTCAAACAATGAAACGCTTTATACACGCTGCGTTTTACTATGAAAACGTAAAAAAAAAACGGTGCCTCCACCAAATGTGAGAGCCTCATGGGTTCTCTGTACCGGGAGGGTAAATCAAATACAGTTTGATATAAACGTTGAAAATTATTTCCCTATAAAAGGTTTTTAAATTTATAATATTTTCCACTTGTCACTTGGCTTGTCAGCCAAGTTCTGACAGATACGAGTCCGATAAGTGATTTCGAAATCTGCTACGTCAATATTACGTTAGCTTCTCTTATTTTTAGAATATTTTAGTAATTACTCCAATTTATCCGATTTGTAATTAACAGTGGAGGATTTGGAGCTTAATAGATATTTATTTATTTATTTCTGAGTACATGGTACATTAAGATCTTAATATTAATGAACAGCTTCACATATACTACCGTTGCCGGTGTAGAAATATTAAAATTAAAGTGCATTATATCCCCAATAAAAATTAAAAAATAATTATTATATATTTTTTTTAAATTACAATGCAGTTTATGAATAGAATGTCACAACTAACTTATTATATGATGTCAAACACTTAAAATTTCGTAATATTATGTACGTAATACCAATTCATGTTTTGATTTACTGTTTTGATGTCGTTGTTCTAGGCCGCGTAGGTAGGTGTGAAGTTTTTCGTTGTTACTATATTCGTTGCTGCGTGCTTTCGTCATCACATTATTTGTTATTGCGAACTTTCCACGCTGCATTATTCGGCGTAGAATATTTCTAAGTCACGTAGTGGACTCTACACCTATCAATGTTTGTTCTATTCTCTATACAAATTAATGTTTGTCTCGTATTGATTGTGCTTACATAAAACCGACTTGCGGAGCTTGCATGCTACAACCATGTTAAATTACAGACTCTACAGTATTCTTCTTCTACTTCGTGTCAATGGCAGGACACGTGTTTAAATAGTGTTTGCCCAAAACATTGCCACTACCACGGCGTTATCGGTGGCAGCACACAGGTCAGTTTGGCTGCATGTTTCTGGGCACAGAGGGCAGGATAGGAGGTGGAGCATAGTTTGTGACTTAACTCTACAGTAATGTACGACCAACTAATCTGTGCAATTATTGGTGGCGCTAGTTGTAAGCGATAGTCAAAAAGGTAACAAAAATCGCTCGTACGGACATTCAAAATGTTAGTTCGAGAAATAGCCGTCAACATTTGAACCAACATAACTGTTATGTTGGTTCAAATGTTGAACATATAGGTACACTGGACTGGCTTCGATCGGTTGCTTTAAGTACGATAAACATAGGTTATTAACAATTTTATATATGTCATTAAATGTGAAGGTTCTAGTTTTTTATCATGTAAACCGAAAGTCGGTGTTTTCTTTCGGTCAGCGACATTAGTTGGTAAAAACGGTCCAAAGTTTCAGAAGACATTTTCAATGAAAACTGGTTAAATGCTTGTGTACTCATTTACTGAAGAGTAGAGAATCCTGCAACGACTATCATTATGATAATATTGTTGCAAAAAAAATCGGAAGTTGCACCCGAATGGCTTCAAAAGTACCTAAAAGCAAATGCTTTAGGTAGGCGTATCGGTACTGTAAAAATGTTTCACATCTACAATTATTATTGTGCACTCAAGTGTAACATGCGCCTCTCATATAGTTTTGCGCGAACTATATCTATTCAATAATGAAAATTCTGAAATGTCCATCAACTTCTATCACTTCACCAAAAAAGACACCCTACCACACACCTACACATACGTACACATATGACATATCTATACAACTGACACTATTTACCCGCAGGCAAGCCGTGAAATGTGTTTGTTTACAAGCGACTCTATAAAACTCGCATAAACCCTTACATAACAATATCCTTGTTATATGCACCATTACAACATTGTCACAGCCGCCGCCTGATCCGTGGGATTAGTTCCAGGTGAGATGTGCGTGAATATTGACTCGGGGCTTTAGGAAATCATTCCCGGTCGTAAAACTTTATCCTTATAAAAATGGTAAGAAAATCTTTTATAGAAGGTAGGTACCTATTTTCTCTCTTATTTGAGTTTTATAGTCTTTCTAGGATGTGACTAGAATCTGTCTGTCTGAAAAGTCTACCTACCTAGTCTCGGTAAGTCAGAAATCATTTATTTATTTAGCAAAATCCTAATGAAGTAAGGTTTTCAGGCGAGATCCCAACTTATTAAATTTACCTAATCGTTTGAGCCAGCAGTATGTACACATAAATAAAAAAAAGTACCTATGCTAGCTTGAATATCCTGACAATCACCAATAAGAAGAAACTGTTAAGAAGACTCCCGCAGTCTGGCGCGACTAGACTCTATTAGAAACAATTCCTATGAAAACTTCATGGAAATTCCTCTACCAGAATCGCACCGCACCTGTGTGCGGGAGCCTTTATGGTGTATCTAGAAAGTATCAACAAATACTAGAGTCGCCTTTTACATGCTAAACTAAATAATATTCTACTTACAGAGTTTCATGTAGGTATATGAATGTAAAATGGTAGTGTAAATACACTGATATGTAATTTATTCATGCTCAGTTTCAATTTCGCGGCGTACCGAGCGCCGTCGACGATTCTATTTGGTTTGTATGCAGAAATGAACGAATGCACCATTTCGATAAACTTAATACCTGCTATATATCATTAACGGTATTCTTGTTTTTAAAGTGGCCTGGTTCATGTAGAACTAGGTATTTTTTTGGATTGTGTATGTTTTTTTTTCGGCTACTAGCCGGACCTATCGGTTTTCAGAGTGCCATTCCGTAGTAGATGGGTAGGTCCATCTACACAGGAATGGCACCATCAGCATCGTCATCCAAATTGGTAGCAGTAATTTTTTTCTTTTTGTGGAGTTCAATCCACAACAAAGAGGTGCTGCAATAGATATTTACAATCTTTCCACAGGCTTCCGAATCTAAATTGACACATTTTCGGTTACGTGATTTGCCCAGGCCCCGATCGCAAACAGCTGGCGGATGAATTGCGATCGTCTATTTCGTTTGAACTGTCAACTTTTCGAGTATCGGATTTGTGAACAGCAAACGGGCAATTCCCGTAATTTTAAGAACGTTCGCCATCCAATCTCAGTCTCAATATGTCAAAATACCTCCAATTTCCCTTCATGTTTTATAAGCTTTTGACATTAATAAATTGTCGCTGAGATGAGATTGTATCTAGATTTTCAAAGTTTTTAGTTACGGGAGTTGGCCTTCAGGACTTCTTCAAGAAACATTGATTGAAGTTCGATTCGGCACGGAAGCGTATCGAACGTTTGTGAATAGCTATGCCAGTTTAATATCAGGCACACAGGGCATTTGAGATATTTCTGAAATGGCAACGCATTTGCGCTGCCAATGGCATTACAGATGCCCGAGGTAGTAAGTAACCACTTAACATCGGCACTCTAATTGCATAACACACTATTAACCACAACCTAAATAATTTTGAAGGATATTGCTAATCCATTGCTTCATATGTTCGAAAAATAAGTCTGCTCAACGACGTGAATAACGCAATGAATGTTGTTGACATTTCAAAATGATAGGCTTTTCTACTGTTATGCCCGTTTTCAACGACATCCTCTAAGTTTAAGTGATCCCTAAGAATGATTAGGGGACTGTTAGAAGGTGGTTTCTGTTTCACCAACAGTAAGTTAAACGTTAAAAGTTCCCATTAATTTAGGTGGTCAAAATGTGAGCCCATAAACCGGCCACATACGTAAGTGATCTTTCAAGCAACGAAACCAATATGGATTTGATGTTTAGAAACTGTTTCTCCGACGTAAATAACGTAGACCAAAAATATATCGGAAACGAACAAACTACTTCGAAAGTTTTGATGAAACTGCCTTTTTTCGGAGATAGAAGATATGTAAATCTTCAGTGTTGTTTTTATTGGAAAAGATTGAACACACCTTACACATACAATACATACTTATTAAAGTTTTTATAAGTAGCCCATAAAATGTACCATTCAAAAGAATTCCTATGAACGTGGTATTTTTTCTTTGCTTAGTCGACGAAAAGAATATAACTAACAATGTTAGTGTAACGCAATTACCCCATTGGTGGGCCGTAGGCTTGCGTGCCACCTAATGACTTTAATAATAAATTGTTGCTAAAGTGGATCTTCAAGGAGGTTTTTCCAATAAAATTAGTCATTCTTTCATCGAGAATTCGTACTTAAAATATGGTTTTTTTGTTCAGATATCCACTTAATAACCTTATTTACCCCAACATGAAATATGAACCATCCTCCCACTCATCAATTACTATGAAAATAAACAACTAAAGCATGCATTATCATACATCATTGAAGCAAACCACTTACGCCGTAAATCATAACAGAAGCTTCCTTTATATTTGTCAACATTTATCCTTGAGTACTGAATGATGGCTAGTCATTAATGAGGGGCTCCATCTAAGGCCATTGGGGGCAGCTCTCCTTGAGCCTATTTGTCCTCGGCTGTTAGTGACAAATGGGAGTGTCCCGGCCACTGGTATTAACTAGAGACATGCCGGCAGTAAAGAGGCGCTGAGGAAACGTTCGGGGTAACGTTTGTGGTGGAGGCGCCGTGAGCGATTTGTGGATGTGGCGTAGCTGAGCTGCGATAATCAGAATTAAGCAATCTTAAAAGGAGGTGGTCTATGTTCAACATTAAACGTCTAGTTGTAAGTTCATAGTGTACGAAGGTTTTGGGTCTGAATAGAAAGCGCAAACTCTAACTACATAAAAAAAAAAAAATGAGTCGGACTCGCGCACCGAGGGTTCCGTACAAACCTTTAGGTATATAAGTAAGTAAAAGTTCACACGCGTTCATGAGGAAAGGTAAGTTAAAAAATTATTAAAAATATTTTTATTATACGATGTAACAAACAATTTACGGTTTTCGCAATTTTCCCTTATCTGAGCTATAAAACGTTGTTCGTACCAAATTTCAACATTCTGAGTTCAAGGGAAGTACCCTGTAGGTTTTGATTCCCATGCGAGTGTCGAAAAATTTGTGGAAATTTGCGGCATAAACGGCTGTATCTTTTGATTGCGTTGGCTTAAAAGTTTGATTTTTTTACAGCTCCAAGGGACAGTAGACCTGAGTATTTGAAATAAATTCCAGCTTGATGCCTCCACGCATTCCTGAGACAAAGGTTATTTACAGACAGATAGACGGACGGACGGACAACAAAGTGATCCTATAAGGGTACCGTTTTTTCAGGTAAGGAACCCAAAAAATCAATAAAACAATTTTTTTATGTATGAACGTAAACGAGGCAAAAGGAGTGGGGAGTGGAGTGGGTGGAGTGGTGGAGGGCTGTATGTTGAGGTCGTAGCAGCGTCGTGTTCTGTAGTTTCCGCCTACCCGTATGGAAAGAAGCCTTGAGTTTATGGATGTTATGTATATTTCCAATTTTTTACTCCCCATTTACAGCTTGGGTATTTATTTTTACTCAAAAGGAGCAACAAACAGCTGCAATATAAAACATAGAAACAAGAAATACTACTCTGTCAACAAAGTACAAATTTATTTAATCGCCTTCATAGAATGCTCCTTCAGAAACGTTACACTTTCGCCAACGAATAATCCAATCATCAAAACATTTTTTTAACGTTTTTTTCCGGAATTGAGTTTAGTTCTCGCCGTGAATTCTCCTTTTTCTTCCACCGAATGAAAACGGGTGCCACGAAGTGGTAATTTAAGTTTAGGAAAAAGAAAGAAGTCGGCTGGAGACATATTTGGTGAATCAGATGCTTTCTCGATAGTATTTGTTGAGTTTTTGGTCAAAAATTTGTGCACAATGATGGCAATGTGCGAAGGCACATTATCGTGATGCAAAATCCAAGAATTTTCTTTCCACAAATCAGGCCTTTTTCGTCATATTTGCTCTCTTAACGCTCAAAGGATTTACCGTTGGACCTTCCGGCAAGAATTCCGAGTGCACAACACCGCGATAGTCAAAGAAAACAGAAATATAGAATACATAACTGTGAAAATAATCGAAAGGGAGAAAAATTCAAGTATTTTTTTGTTTTCTTCTTTACTTAACTAACGTGTCGAAGATGTTTTGTATATCTCAATTATATTTAAAGAAATGGCATACAAAGAAGATTATTTTTTCAAGAAAGCTCCATATGTATGAGACTTAAGGCAATATTTCACACACACATGAAAATAATATCCATAACAAAGAATTGTTTTTAAGCAACGAGATAAGAACTCATACTTATCGCAGTAATGCTCATTTTCCTTTAAAAATAAAAGTTTGGTAGGTAATGAAAGATTATTGATAGCACATTTTTGTTGGAACTTACTATCATATCTATTAAAATAGGCACTTATGAAAATAGTAGGTCCTGGTACAAATCTAGTAATGTGCCTTTTTTGTTGAATGTGTGGTTTTCAAGACGTTTAAACATTTGTGGGAGGTAGGTAGGTAATTTCCCTCTTCCATGTGCAAATGGTGACCACCAGGGTGGTTTTAGAGAGGTACAAATCCCACAGCCCCGGTCTTATTCTCAAAGTCCGGGCGCCTTTTGTAGATTACCCCCCAAAAAAGAAGGTTAGATACTTTGAAAGAAAATATATTTACCACAAATTTTTTTGCTATGTCGGTACTTAGGCATAAGTCAAACACATCATATACAAAACATCATATATAAATGCGAAAGTAAGATTGTTGTTTGTTACGCTTTAACGCTAAAACGGCTGAACGAATTTTGATTAAATTTACTTACACTCACAGAAAGACTATGACCTGAGTAAAGACATGGGCTAGGTACAGTAGCGCTCATATATAAGTCCATAAGCAATCTAACAAAGCAATAGATTGTCGCTTCGGTTTCAATTACGACCTTCTTCAATAAGTTGTTTCTATATTATAGACACGCACCCACACTACTTTTGTCTGTAACTGATAGTAGTCTATAATTTCAACTAACTTAACATATTATGGCGTGCTAGCTTAGTCGTTACCGTTCTTGGGTAGAAGCGATTATGGCAAGCCCTTTTTTTTTTTTTTTTTTTGGGTGGGTTATCTTCAAATGACTTCTCCCGCTCTGGGTGGTGCGGGAGGGCGTGTTAGACTTTTACTGACTGCCTGTGCCAGGGCCACGGTTATCTCTGACCCTGAGGCGTCGGCCCTATCGGACCCCGTCATTTTGTGCTGACATCTTTTTGAGGCGCCATTCCCTCCATTCCCTCTCGCTCCGTACCATGGCCTGGATCAAGGCCGGACGCGAGAGATCGCCGAAGCCGATCGCCTCTGCGAGGACACTGCGGTACTCCGCCCAAGCTGGACAGACCTCCACCGTATGCTCCACCGTGTCCTCCGGGCGATCCACATAATGGTGACACCAGGGCGTTTCCTCCCGCCTTATGCGAAACAGTAACCTCCCGAAACAACCGTGTCCGGTGAGGACCTGTGTCAGGCGGAAGATGAAGAAGCCGTGGCACCTCTCCAACCACTCCTCAAAGAGGGGACTTACCGCCGCTATGGTGGCGTGCCCAATTATGGCAAGCCCTGAGTTCGAATCTCACCTGCGCCTGCGGACTAAGCTTGATGTTATTTTCAAATAATATCTGTCTATAGTTTTTGATTTGTTGTAAATATTACCTAAAATGAACAATGTTGGTTTTAACAAAACTACTTGAAGTGGTTCGATAACCATTCAATACTTGTCTCGTTCATCTTGTTTACTTAGATATTAAAAGTTTGTAGGTAGACACAGAAAACTGAGTAAATTATTTCGATTTCTGTGTGGTATAAATATATAAATATAAATTATTATTTGTTAAAATCTGTGAATGATGAGTAAAGTGTTATAAATATAATGTTATTTAAAATACTTTTTCATAATTATTTTAGTTTATAGTATTTTGATTAGAGATGTCTATCTAATAGACAATATTACATTCTTTGTTCTAGAGAAATACTGTGAGTCTGTGGGTTAAGAGATGTGAGGAAGAGGGAATCCTTGCTAGTCGGAGTGCTTTTTTATGAAATGGAAAACTTATTTAGACTTTTACTTATTCAAAAAATGTCCGGTTGTTATTAATTCACCATGTGAACATGGTGAATTAATAACAACCGGACATTTTTTGAATTATTTCTGAATTATTTAACACGTCATTAAAAACTGTTCGCCGTTTACTCCACGCTATAAAGGTTGCATCACCGAAGCCCAGCAAATACGCAATTACGTTTAAGTTTCGGAATAGTCTATCCTGTACAATATACAGGATAGACTATTCCGAAACTTATTTAATTATAAAAAAATGAGGTTTAGTTTCAATCCTCTTTTCTTAGAGAAAATTAATACGTAAGCTCTCCTCAAAACGTAATCTATATTCACTAAAGCCAAAAATAAAATGTAAACAAACTACAAAATAAAACAAATCAAATTAAAACAAATTGCTTCTATGTTCCTTGACATAGTATTGCACATCCAATTTTGTTATCCATTTTTAAAATATTTTAAACAAATAAATATGTTTTTTATTTTTGTTATCACTTGTAATGCTTTTTTAGTCTATACCCTTTATTGCAATAACAAAAATAATAAATAAGCAGCAGTTTTTTTTTTAATTAGCAATAAAACAGTGCAGCCTCTTATGAGATCAGAACCTAAGCCGGCTGCTTCTGAGTCCAACACTTGGCGCCTACTGCCACCAGCTCATATTTGATTAACTCTAATTTTAGCAATGCCATAAACCAGCCAGGTCACGAGCATGATGCGTGTATCAAAAATGACGTAAATATTTTTGTCTAATCCCTAACGTTTTGTGACGTGCAAGCGACATTAAACTTTGGAGTGGCAAAGCAATTCAAGGTCGATTTTATCTACGTCAACACGTCGTTGATAGCTAGGTATTTTCATTTTTATTATAGTGCCTTAAAAAATAGGACATCATCAAGGATAAGCTACGATTGCAACGGTTGGTACATGGAATCGTGACCATCCATTACATATTAAGACCCTTCCGTGCTTCGAAAAGCACGTTAAGACGTTGGTCCCGGCTGTCATTCGTATATATTTGACAGCCGTTACAAGTTGTCAATGACGAAGCATTGACGAAGGAAGCTTCATCATTCCAATTTTTGAGATTGCGAGCAAAATTAACTCGAGCTACTCTATGGCATGTGGCAAGAAGGGTGCCTCTGGCAGTCAAGTGTGAACTTATTCCGGCCGATTTTAGTCTTCTTCTCACATTTTTTGTGCTTACTGTTGTGACGTAACGGGTCTTCGTGGGGAGAGAAATCATGCCACGAAACATGTATAAAGGGGATGGATAGGTCTATGGTCACAAGTTCCTTGATTCCCTTGGGAGCTGCATAGTACTCTCCTGGCTCAGCCTGGTTTGACGATGACCGCAGCGGGTGTGCTACGCTGCAGACGCCAGGAAGGTGATGGTCGGCGGATGGTCTCGCCAGACCCGTAGAAGCGAGCTCGACGCGGCCGCGCGGGTAAAATAAGTACCCGGCGCGGAGCCCGTTGATATCCGGATAGCCGGAAGATGGTGGTCCGGGTCTCAGCGTCTGGATGACGCTGATGTCACCGGATGAAATTCAGCTTGTATGTAGCCGGTACCTTGCATGGGATAAACCGGAACTTTGGATGAGTTGAGCCGGAACCTTGAATCAACGTCCAGGGTGTCACGAAATGGCCATAAGGGTCATCTCCGCTGATTGTGACACCCAAGCATAAGCAAAGCGAGATGTACTACTGCGCTATTATGGTGGTGTGTGGTTATCACAATCAGTACGGAGTTTACAATTTTGTGAGAAGCACGACGTGACTTGCACATATTGATAGGTAGAAAAAAGAATACATGATTAACGATATGCAAGGCGCAAATGAGGCAAGTTGCTTATTAGAGTTTAGCTTATGGAATATTAATTTAAAACAATAATGAACAATTAGCAAGTAGGCACATGCCCTAGGATGACCTAGATAGGAATTAAAACGCAATTAGCTGTTCAACACTTACCCAATATGGGGTTACGAAAACACAGATTTTAACAAAGTTGACTAATATGAGTCAATAAAACTGTTGCCTGCTTTAGGCCTTCTAAAATGGCGGAGACCACGTATGTAAGGTCACAGGTGATGCAGGATCAAGTGAACGTGCGTCTTCGCCCGGAGCAGGATTTGAATGTCAGGTCACCGCGAGTGAAATGGCCGATGGCTTTTTTTTTTATACATGGCATCTCGTAGTTGACCTTGAGAGGTTGTGACTACTTAACCGGACTATCCTGTGGCTGCCTTAAGCGGACTCAAAGCCTCCAGCCAGGGGCGTAAAACTACTTACATTACTAAGCGAACGCTCGCTAAGGGCACCCCCTGTGGGGTACGGACCTCGGCTTAGGGCGTCGCTGACGGGAGGACAGCAAGATGGGACAGGCTGGATCTGGATTATATTATTGTTATCTGGGGAATTTAAAGCTACAGGCTCAGCTACGGCGCGGGCTGGCACTTACGTCGGGGGGGACAGTTACGTCGGGATCTTCGCGAGGAACCTCGGCGGCGAGGTCGGAATGTCGGTCTGTGTTTGTGCACTGTACTGGTGGCCCTACTGCTCTCCTGAATGAGAGTTATGTGGTCATCGGGATCGGTGAGGACATGCTTGGGACGGCGGACATGACTAATGGAGGTGGGAATATAGCTAGCGGCCTTGACAACCAGAGGGTTGCGGTGATTCGCGGCGGTCTCGAAGAAACGCTTTGAAATGCGTTTCATGAACTGGCGGATAGTGGGAATCTTGAGGTCAACGTGAAGGATCTCGTTGCGAACGTACCAGGGGGAGCCTGTAATCCTACGGAGGAACTTGTTCTGGAGGGTCTGCATTCTATTGAAGCGATAGGGCTTGGCGTGTGCAAAGACTGCACTGGCATAAGTCATGATCGGGCGGAGGGCCGATGGCGGTGTCGTGCGCGTTAATATAGGTCCTCTTCATACGTTCGGATATGCCAATCGCGCGCATCAATCAGCTAATTGATGTTGTTTAGTAACCTAGGACGTCCCTAATACTCGTACTATGAAGTCTGTGGTTTGAATTGACGTTTTATTGTTGTGATTTGTTATATTAATTATGGTAACGATACCACGTTACACTGTAACTCCTCGAAATTCTTGGACCACTGTTCTTACCTCAGAAGTTAAGGTCCGGTTTCGAACCGGTCATCTCTGGCCACATTTTTCCGTTTACATCCCCTGTCCTGCGAGTCGCGTATTCTGTCCGGTTGCCGATATCTCGTGACAACAGGGATGACAAATATGAAACATGTTCGTTAAAATTATGTCATTTCAAAGATGGAATAGTAAAAAGGAGTTGATCGAAAAAATTTGTTAATTCGATGTAAATATGAAAGAAGATACACCCTTTAAAAGTTTTTAGAGGGGATTATTACCGTCCTTGTCGCGCGGTACGGACAATGTAACGCTGTCCTTGTCTATCACTTATTTTAAAACGTTTGTAACTTGTACATTTTTTAAGATTTTACAATTTTTTAAAAATTATTTGCACTATTTGGAAACAATCATTTTTTTGAGATTAAAATAAAAAAAATTGTCATCATCCTTATTCCGTATTCCACAGATTTTGATAATAGGGATGATGACTACTATTTAAAATGTTCGAAAAAATAATATAATTTCAAAGAAGGCATATAGCTGAAGTTATAATGAGATAATCGAAAAATCTGTAAAATTGATGTTAGTAAGAAGAAGGAGGGGATTATTCCGGTCCTTGTCGCGCGGTACAAACAATGCTTGGCGCTAGTATGAAGTTAGAGTCGTGACGTCTCTTCTACGATAGTGCTGTCTTTGTCTAACACTTATTTTAAAGTATTAATAACTTGGCAGCGTTTTAAGCTTTAATACTTTTGATAATATTTTATGCACTTTTTCGAAAAATACATTGTTTTCAGATAAGAAAAAAAATATCATCCCAATTGTAATGTTTGGGCCACATGTTTGTAAGTGTGCCCAACTTCAGTGGCGTTTAGATCTGGCATTCTCAGTTTAATTAAAATAACAATTCTTACTGAACACGATAAACAAGGCAGTCAAGACAAAAATTTCAACAAAACCTTCAAACCTCAAAATCGAAACTTGGCATGAAACGCAGAATGAAAGAACGCAATATTACATACAAACAAATGAAATTCGATAGAAAATATTTCAAGGTTTTATTTTTATAAAGCATTTACTAATGTTTGTGGCCAGTGCAAACGATTATTAAAAAAGGAGAAATTAAGTACCCAGCTAATGGCATCGATGGTAATAAGTAAGTACCGTATATGTTATTAAACACATCCATTCATTCACCTTTAATTCCCAGGTTAAAATGGACAACGATCGACAATAAAACGAAAGTAGGGTAAGAAGGCAAAAAGTGTAGGCAGTTTGAGCCGAGTTCCTGAAAAATTGCCCCATTAAAGCTCGGTGATAACGACTCGGCTGTGGTGTTTTTCCACGGGGGCTATATATTGCTTGTTATATATTTATGTTTCCCCTATAGGAGTTTCCGTGGGCGTTTCTAAGAGTTAATCGTGCTGTTTGTAAAAAATTAGTAATTAGTATTTGGTAAGGTAATAAACACAAAACCCGTTCAGTGAATTATTATTTAGCAATAATAGCCATGACCACGTCGAGACTAGTCTGAAGCGAGTCGTGGCTAGTCCGAAGCGAGGTGTGACTAGTCCGAAGCGAGGTGTGACTAGTCCAAAGCGAGTTGTGACTAGTCCGAAGCGAGTCGTGACTAGTCCGAAGCGATGTTTGACTAGTCCGAAGTAACTAGTGACTACTCCGAAGCGAGTCGTGACGGGCTTAAATGTGTAAATAAAGTGTAAATAAAATACTAGAACTTTGTGAAATATTTTATTTATAATAATAATATAGTGTACAACAAACAATAATCACTTCACTTTATTAATTCTATGTACAAAAGCAGACAGAGATATCACATAACCTTAGATGGCGCACATCTGAAGATAAAATAATATTGACAACTTTTGATAATTAATGAATCATTTAACACGATAAACCTGAGCTGAAACCCATTGAGACGTGTTTTTGTCTAAATATGCATGCTATTAGGGCTATTGCAGTCCAGCCGTCCAGAGAATGGGTTCCTGACAACACTTCTTAGAGCGACAATTCTAGTAACTAATAAAGATCAAATTCGCAAAACACGTATTCGTTGGTATGAAACTAACAGGTGTCAGGAACGCATTTTCTCTTCGGCCGGACTGTATGTACTGAACAATTCTATGAATTGTTGCTATGAAGTAACCATCTTCCTGAAGTTCTATTACGAGGGTAGATAGGTATGTAGGTACTTTCACAAATTTTGCTCGCCCAAAAAGTCGAGCGAAATAAATTGCCCATAATTGGCTACACCGAATCCCATTTGAAGCAACACCTAAGTGGCAAATATCAAAACAAACAGTGCTTTCCATTTTGAACCCATTTCACTGCAGATAAAAAAATTGCTCCGTAAATGGCAATAAAATATTTCTGAATTTTTTTCCATGACTTTTACCTTATTGGTTATTTTGCTGTTAACACCAGTGTCGATAGAAACTCTGTTATTAGTCCTAGCATTAGTCCGCGCACTAATTCCATCACTATTTTAGTACAACTAAACGGTAACTTTAAAATTACAAAATCTGTATTTACAACACCATACAAAAGTTGAATCACAGATTTAAAATCAATTTATAAGTCGAAATATCTAAAATAAATTTGTCCATTATAATTTATTTCTAAGTCTATTATCGATTGTGAGTTTTTTTTAAATAGGATAATGTAATAACATCTCAAAATCAGTTTTAATCAAATATTTGGTAATGAGTTATTTGCTAATTGCCGCGATCAAAAGTGGATATGTGCGGATGTTGAAAAACTCGGTACGTACTCAAATACATATACTTATATGAGTGATGCGCATGGAACGTGCGGCTGGCTGGATCACTGTCTTGTCACACATTCTGCCATTAATATCATAGAGAATATTAAAATATTAAATGAGGTTTCCTGGTCAGATCACTTTCCTTTGATAATAAATTGTGATATTGATGGTATCGTACCGAGGTCTGTTCAAGAAAGTTATAGTAAAATAAATAAGGTTATATGGGGCAATCGCAGTTTTGAACAAAAAAGTAAATATGCAGAACTGTGTGATCAGTATATTGATAGGTATGACTGGCAGCAGCTCCCGTGCAAGGGCCATGCATGCGATAGTTCAAACCACCTGCCACACATAGATACTTACTACGAGCAAATTATTGACTGTATCTCTCAAGCTGCTCTGAAAACTTACGTAGGTAAAAGTTGTCATAAAAAGAAAAAGGTGATTGGTTGGAACTATCATGTGAGGAGCTTTCATGAAACAGCTAGGGCATGTTTTCAGTTATGGAACTTTTATGGGCGCCCCATGCAGGGTAAATTGCATGACGATATGATATTGACCCGTAAAGAATTTAAAAATAAGTTGAAATGGTGCCAAATAAACGAGAACAAAATAAAGATGGACATTTTAGCCACACACCGGCATAACAAAGATTTTGTTAAATTCTGGAAAGAAACGAATAAATTAAAACTTAAACCTAGTATGCCAGTGTCTTTAGAAGGTAGCCAAGACCATAATGAAATTGCCGACTTGTTTATGAATAAGTTTAACCCGCCCGCACCATGTAATGGGACAAGCGCGGCCCGTGGTGGCGCGAGTCGCGGGGCACGCTCGGACTGCCAGCCGCGCGACACTAGTCAACTGCATGTCTCAGCAGACGATATTTTCATCTGCGTTAAAGACATGAAGCGTGGCAAGTCACCGGGCCACGACGGGCTCAGCGTTGAGCACATTTTGTTTGCGGGACCATTGTTATTCGATAAGGTTGCAACATTTTTTAACACTTGTATTGATCACAATTATTTACCGCATAATTTTATGAAGACTACAGTGATACCTATTGTAAAGAATAGAACCGGAGACTCATCTAGTGTGTCTAACTATCGGCCAATCTCATTAGCAACTGTGATTTCTAAAATATTTGAACGACTCATATCTCAACATTTGACCGAAAATAATATCCCAATAAGTGATGCGCAATTCGGTTTTCGACAACGCATGTCAACCGACTTAGCTATATTTGCTCTTAAAAATAAAAATAAAATAATTTGGAAGAACAAACGGCTGTCCAGACGTTGTTTTAATCTAAGTTCCTCTTATTCCAAGACTTGCCATTTTTGTACAGAATTTTGTGCACCGGATTTTGGTCTTAGCTCCTAGTGCAGATAGCCGAAATGATAATATTATTTTGCCTTTCACTACAGGCAGTACTTACATGTAGGTAGGTACGCCCGGCGCTCCTTAGGGCCAATTTCAAGAAAACTTTCAAACACGCGTACACTTCTGCGATAGGCTGTTGATAAATCATTCAATCAATCACAGCAATTTACGCGCACTTCACAATTTGTAACATTAATTTTCGTTAGACATCCAGTCCCAACACTAGAGTGCGCGCAAGATAAGTCTGCGCGCGTGTTTGACCTTCAAGACTGTCAACACTTTTAATCATTTTCGAAAATAATGATGGCGATTATTTACTTTGGAAAATATGGAACACAGCACACTCTCTTGACACCTGATATTACGCCGAGATGGCGGCAAACGATCACATTTCCGATTTCGGCTGTGTGCAGACTTATTTTGCGCGCACTCTATTAGACTGGTTAATATTGCTTATAATTAGACCCCGGTATTAGCTATTCTTATAAGTTCGTGTCGACACAAGAGAAGAAAGTTATCAGTTCATTCTAATATGATCCTTAAACCCTTAACCACACCAATATAACATTGCGCCTGTAAACCTCGAAGGGTTTTCAGAGATGTAGGTAAATTTACAATGCCCGTCCCATTACAATAAAGTTCATATTCCTATAAAATGCTAACTTAGAGCAGCAATAGTGGCTTAGTAGGTGTAAAAAGTAGAAAAGTCTTCAGATGCCAGCCAACTTGAGAGCTTATTCTAAATGGTGCAGGTGTAGTCATAGCACGAAGATTCTTCCTGCTGTCTCCTCTCCTCATTTGATATGCGTATGTTGGATGACGAGCCTCCCGTCTCCCAGAGACCGGGGGTCTCTATGATCTGGAGGGAAAAATATATTATTAAGGGGATTCACTATGATAGCCCGCGAAATTCAAAGTTTTTTTGCAATTTGCCGGTCAGTATACGTGTATTTATTAGTAATATGTATTTTAAGAATTATAACTATCAGAATCGTCAATACATCTTTAAATAAAATAGCATATTGCTCAAGTTGCAAAAAACGTAAGAGAATATGAAATTCGCGGTATGGCACCCTAGTTGCGTAACAAATGATTCAGATTGTGATTGAAAATCAATCACAATCTGAATCATTTTGAAGGATAACCCATTGCTTCATATGATCGAGAAAATGAGACACGATGCGGTATTTAATTCTTGACAAAAAAAAAAACTGCATACAATTTACAAAACAAGGTTTTTTTTTGTTTAATGTTGAAAATTAACACGCGTTTAAAATTACCAAAGCTAAATTATTAATCGATTGGATAATCACTGGAAACACAAACATAATATTGGATTAAAGACCATTTTAACATCGAAGTAGATATAATTTTATTTAGTTGTGCAATCACTAAAGCTCCATTTACACGATGCAATTTTCTTGCCTGTGGCATACAATAAAATGAAACAACAAAATAAACAAATCATATTTTGTTGCTTAACGTCGAAACACTATTTTGACCGTGCAACTTATTGCAATTAAATTGCACAGTGTAAATCAAGCAATTAAATATTCCTCAAACTTGTGAACAAACCTTTTGTACGAGTTCTTCAAAAGCCAAGCTGATACCCTCCTGCGTCTTCGCACTGCTCTCAATGAACAGCATCCTGTGTTTCTGTGCGAATGCCTGCCCCTGTTCCCTTTGCACTGCACGATTGTGCTAGAGGAATAATATTTTATTTACTCGGTGACGTTTCCAAAAACCAAATGCTTTATCAGTTTACATACTTTATATTTATTCATTGAAACTCTGGAACTGCTAATAAACCAAGTTTTTTTTTTAAATTATACGTCGTAGTATTGTGTCAACGTTGATATGTGTATAAACAGCGTATGACTACATTAATTATGTAGTTCATTTAATTAAAACAAAACATATATTTTTAATCTCACACTAGAAAGTGGTGAAGGGCGTGTGTTATAAAAGAAAGTCCCCCAAGGACTGTCTTTTATCATTTTGACGCAGAAACGCGGCTCTCAGCCTAATTAGAAAAAAAAAACTTGAAATTACGTGTTTCAATTACCAAGTAATAACAAGGAAAGATATAGTTACAAAATAGATAATAGGTACAGAACTTAAACGGATGCTCCAAGAATTTAGTAATCCAAGCATATTTATCTTCAGCCGAAACCCCAAGGTTTCGACTGAAGATGAATATGTCGAAGACCAAAGTTATGTGCAACGAAACACCTGGAAGCATAAAAGTGAATGGGGAGACAAAACAACATGTCCAGGAATACCTTTACTTGGACCAAGTAGTCAGGCAAGATAAATACATCACAAGAAGAACGTAAAACGGATGCGCCTGCGCTGAGTTGCCTATGGCACTGAAACGCAGGCTCATGGACATGTGTATTCTTCCCGTCTAACCTATGGTGCACATACTTGGACTTTGACTAGCATCTAGAAGTCTAAACTCAAGGTCTGCCAACGAGCAATGGAGCGCAGTATAATAGGCGTTAAATGAACGGATCGTGTTCGAAGATCAAATTGCGCTCCAAAACAAGGATAGCTGACGTGTCTCATAAGGCTGCCCAACTTAAATGGGACTGGATAGGACATGTCTGCCACATGTGGGCCTAAATAGAACAGAACTGGTGTCCTGAGACGGTGAGGCGCGCTCGCGGCAGACCATATAGTAGATGGCGGGACGAGCTGGATAGGTTCTGTGAAAACTGGAAGGAGGACGCGTGGGCTCGCGAAAGATTCAAGAAGTGGAGGGAGGCCTTTGCCTAGGAGTGGGACAACCTAGACTAGTAAAAAAAACTCAACTTACTTTATCAATCTTGTTGCCAACCACTAGGCAGACTATGTTCTTTTTAGTGGAGTATACTTGAAGTTCCTCGACCCACTCGTTCAGCTTTGCTAAAGACTTTGGTTCGGACACATCGTAAACTAAAATAGCACCGTGAGCATCTCTGTAACAAAGATTTTCTATTAAGAAATCGGTTTCCCCACAATTTTAATTATAATAATATTCTTCAGAGCATGAGGTTGGGATCTACTTTGTATAGTCGACCTCGAAATTACTTAACAACCCTAGGAAAGAAAGAAAAACAAGAAAAGAAAGACAAAGAGGACAGAAAGAAAAGATAGAAAATAAAGAAATATTGGTTTATTTGTCACAGAACGCGAGCATACAAAAAGATAATTAACTCGAGTAATCAGAAAAATAATTTGTAGGTCTATTTTTGCTTTAGGATAGTTTCAACCCAAGTGAAGTTTCAATTTACTGTCAAAGGTCTGTGGTACTGTGAAAAGTTTTTGTCAAAAGGTCCTTACAAGATCGGCTGTACTAAAAACAAACAGAACGAAAAAGAACTAGAATATGATGGGCGCGATTTTTTGGTTTGCTAAGAAAGTGAAAAAGATGGCCGTGCAGTTGTCCATATGAACAGCTTCAATTTATTTATGAAAGGCAGAAACTTTTATCTCTAAACTGAATGGCTAGTTGAATTCTTTTGTAGTAAAATGCGTGCCTGTCAAATATTAAAAGAAAAATACAGTTTATTTAAAACAGCAGTTAAACTGAAACAATATGGTATGTTAAGCAAATAAAAAACACAATTACAATACTAAAGGTGATTCATTTACTTGATAAGGTCAACAAGCATAACAATAGGCTGCCTACATTTCAAATAACAGCAATTAATAGTTCTAATTTAATGAATTTTTCAACATGAATCATCCATTGTTAATTTCAACAAAAACATAAATCAGCTGCTGTTCTTAATCTTAATCTTTTTTTATTATAATTACTTATTTTTACAAAGGTATGTGCTGCTGCATATTTTGTTCAAATAGATATAGAATATACTTAAGTGTACCACAAAAACTAAAAACCCCGCAAAAAAAAAGTCCTTTAAATAAGTAGCCTTTGCAAAATGAGAAGAGAGTTGTCCTTTATTGAAGGTTTTAATCAAGTAGGAATATTTTTTTACAGTGGTGGCCTAGTGGAAAAACATTGTGAGGAAACTGGCATGTCCTTAGAACCAATAACTCGAAGACATGACATCTACCAACTCTCACTGAGCCCGCGTCATAGATTACAGCCCACTCTCTGTCAAAGAGAGGAAGCAGCAGGAATATTATAGGCTGATTATGATACAATATTTTTTAGCACCATGAACTGGTAAAAGTATAGCAATTCATGCATACCTATAAAAACTGGATGTCAATGTTCTGTATCGTTCCTGTCCAGCAGTGTCCCAAATACCAAGTTTCACTTTGACTCCATTCACATCCATCACTTTACATTTGTAGTCAACTCCGATTGTGGCTGGAAACGAGGCATTGTAGTCTCCCGTAGTAAATGCTAGGATTATGCTAAAAATAAATTAAAACTGATTAAATAAAAGTTGAAAAAAACATTTATTTCAAAACGGCATCGCTCAGCATAATATGCTGTGACACTATGTGAGACCGAACCCCATCATGATTGTTTATTTATTAACACAAAGTCCTTTTTAAACCCTAGCATAGCAGTGATACAAATACAAACATTATCAATGTAGGAGGATTAGTCTTTCTCAAATTGATAGTTTGTAAAAAAAAACAGATTTTAACAATATACTCATATCAACAAAACTATTATTCTAGAAACAATTAAATACTTATGTACCAAATACAAGTTACCGGTAGATAATTATTGCAGATTACACAAAATACACATTAGTAATTGAGTTGTTTAGAAGATAACATAGTCAAACTAAAATTGGTAACAGACCAGGAAGCTACTGGCGTTTCACTAACATTTTTTTGGCTTCTACCTTATGCTTCAGCATTTTATTAAGCCTAGATAAAAATAGATACTTTTGAGAGTATGAAAGAGGGAGGTAGACAAAAACATGCACAAATTGATAAGGTGCGTATATGGTGGTGTAAACAAACATAATTATTAACTGTTATGCGCAGTAGGTTCACGGGTTATGAGGTAATTAGGTTGTAGAGGTAAAAAATCACTCTCTCTACGATAAATAATGATAATGAGCTGCATATAGTGACACTAAACGCTGACTCCAAAAGTTATCTGTTTTAGTGAAACTGATAAAAAGTACGAAAACTATGCAACAACTTAATCTAGATCATTGTTTTTCAACATATTCTAGTAGTTTTATCATCATAATTTAAGTCAAGGTTGAAAAGTACAAAGGTTCGTTGAATTCATCTAAATAATGTTTTGGCGTTAGAAATTGCGAATGTATACGTCAGTACACTTCCGTAAACTTATCGCACTCGATGTAAATGGCAGTAAAGTTAAAGTAGCTGTACTTCATCGGACGACATGACTCACTAGTTTTTTTTAGAAAATAGGTGGAACATTGCATATGTTCACGAAAGGTAATCTTACCTGGATTTACCCACGCCACTCTCCCCGATAACAAGAATCTTTAAAGTTGCAACAAAATCCGAATTCGGCATCGTTTACAATATAAATTACGACGATTTATGAAAAATCAGAGGCGATTTCTTTGTGACGCACTCGCAGTTACAAATGTTAGTTAACACGTTTGAAATGTACATGTACACAACAATGGTATTATAAATAACACGGTTTTGAAATAAGTTCTAAATATTGTACAATAGTTAGGAATTATATACACAATTTCTCAATAAAAAAATACGATAACAATTTCTTCTTGACAAATTGGTTCTGACAGTGACATTTTGCGGGTCACCACCCGCAAATCCCCGGTCCGTCATGAATAACGTTTTGTTATTGCATCGGTCTGTGTAACATGAAGAGATTATTGGGTATTTTATAAAATAAGAAATTCAAAGGTTTTAATTAATTCGTTATTTCTAAAACGAAATGTGCCAACTTTTATTTCACGGTTTTAATAAGTCGACCTGTATGTAACTAACTATGTAATGGAATCTATGGTAACTAATTTAACCATCTTCTAAGGGTCGTAGCGTAATGAAAATTGGCAGATGTATGTAGTTCTGATGTCAATACAATAACATGGTACTATCGAACTGATCTGATGATGGAGCCGGAAGATATGAACTGGAACTTCATGATGGAAAATCGTATCATAGCTGTTTTGGAATTCTTAGAAAAGTCTTGTAATGAACTTTGACCACGATTAGGTTTCAAGGTCTGATGATGAAGCCGGAGGATAGGCACTGGCATTCCATGATGGAATATCGTATCATAGTCGTGTTTCAACTTGTGAGAAAGGCCACGTAATGGACTTTGAACACGATCAGGTTTCAAGGTTATAACAAACCTATTATACAATATGTAACAAAATCCCTGTCCGATCCAAAAAGGCGTATTCCTGTAAAGTTCCTAAAATAGTAAAAAAAATGTAACTCATAAAAACCAAAAGTTATTGATTATTTTATTTTTAGTTACCATGCGAAATGTAACACTAAATATGGTCAATTTTCATAAGTTGACAACACTCCACCGGCCGGCGAAATCTTTTACTTTTTGCCTATTTTTATTTCAAAGGACACTGCCGTGCACTAGCCGCACTGTAGGTGCTCATAACGAGCCTTCGACCCTTTGATGTAGCCGACTGGTTGCCTACTGGCACGCTTCTTGTTTGGCCACTTCGCCAGTCTCACGAGGACATAGCTTGCGTTCGGATGTGCGTCCGTACGTATCACGTTCCGCTATCGTATCGCGAACGTCGTATACCAATCAGGAATAATTGATTATATAAAGTTTTATTTGTGAGTGAGTGTGATTCGGAAATCGAAGTAAGAGCTCGGAATGTAGAAGCTTTCGACTCACTCTAATCGTACACAAGAGCGCTGCGAAGAGTTGGTGTAAATTTAATTAAAAGGTGTCGAATGTGTACTAATGTACGAGATGGACACGTGGAACACAATCTCCGAGGTATGCAACAAGTAAATGTTTTAATAAACTGATACCTACAGTCGGTACAATGCCAAAAGAACAATGTGATGTGCTTTTGGCAATGTACCGACTGTACAATGTACCGACTGTGAATAATAATTGTTTCTTGATAAACAGAAGGTCATAAATCGGGGTCACTATGCGTCTATGCCTACATTAAAATATCAGCTGACACCTACGCGTAGGCAAAACGTAGGTTCCTTTAGTCCTAAGTTTGTTTGGCGGCATGTGACAAAGCACCGCTGCGCTCAGGCGGCTTCTTTGACACGAAACTGTAGGAAACCCTGTCGAGCAATAAGTGCTGCCTGTGGTATGATAATTTTTAATTTTTGAAATTAATTGTTTTTATTGGGGAAAAATAATTATCTCGTATCCATTAAATGATTACGTATTTGTGTACGCAGTACGATACCAAATAATACCCTTCAGGATCGGACAGGGTTTTCGTTACATGCTGTATATTGAATAGTGTAAATATTGACATAGGTGCCTGTATATAATGTATGTAGACCTGTACATGGAGAATGTAAATAGAACAGATAAAACAGCATGCAATACAGACGCACTGGCGGAGATGAAGAGGATGCGGACTCGTTCGCCTACTTAAAAAATATGTATAATATTTCGTTATGAAAGACCAAAACGTTTAAAAAAAAAATTCACTGCTAGCACGTTTTCTTCAGTAACAGCCGTCCAAGGGCGACCACTTCTTTCTTCATCCCCCATAGTTAGTCGACCGCGCTTGAATTCGTCATACCAACGATACACGGTTGCCTTAGAAGGGTCTTCATCCATGAATGCCATTTGAAGTCCTTCGTAGGATTCGTCCGGTTGCAGGCGACACTTGAAGTCGTAAAAATCATCGCGCCGAAATGTTCCCGGCAGTGATCCATTTTTTAATGAGACACGATAATTTAAATTGGCTCGCAAAAAATGTGCAGGGTTTGAATTTGGACCGTACCTATTTTAACTAACAAATAATCATATTTTCAAAATAGACTATAACTGGCCAGTCTTTCATCCATAA
The DNA here is from genome assembly GCA_963555695.1 of Dasypolia templi. Lineage (NCBI taxonomy): Eukaryota > Metazoa > Arthropoda > Insecta > Lepidoptera > Noctuidae > Dasypolia > Dasypolia templi. The sequence continues at coordinate 5,158,652 of OY743147.1, forward strand.
TGATTTTATTTCGAAAAACTTTCTGAGTGGCTTGGTAGGTAGAACGTTGATTAATAAGGTATTACATACCTAAAACGATCGAAAAAATCTCAATCGTGAAAATTCGTGTAGACTTTGGATGTACCAGATTAGCATTGATAACGATACGATACGAGCCCTAATTTCGAGTTTTTTTTTTTAGAGATTCATTAAAATAAATCTTTTATTTTTATTTTGCAAGTTTAGTTAATTCATGTATTATCTTACAGAATTCAAATAGTCATATTTGTATTTCTTGTTAATATTAGGCGGGACAATTCCTTTTAACGCACGTAGTTGAAGTAAATTTTAATCAAGGTGAGTCTTATAGCTACGTCATACCATAGTTCGACAGACCATAGGATGTCGTTGATTCGGCCAGGGCTTTATAAAGCATTACCGACGATGAAGACGGCGTTAATTACGGTGATTATTTTGCGCGACCGAAGGACCACTGATTGAGCTCAATCGGGACTTAAGAATTAGTGGAACGTATTAAAATAGGTTTAATACCGTAAATAACAAAGATTCAACGTATAGTGGAAATAGGACAAAGGAACGCCCGTAGTGGCGCGCGTATGTGAGCTGAGTGTTTTGGAGGGCGAGCAGCGGCCGTCGCGAAGGGGTTCGGTGCCCCGACACCCCGCACCTTTCCGCCGTCGATCACGCGCGTATGTGGTGCGCCGACGCTTAAGTGGTTTGATATGGAATTTTGCATTTTATAATAGAGAATTTATCTAACATACATCTCAGTTTATCAGAAACCCCATTAAAGTGCTCCTTTCAATGAAGTCGGATACCAATGGTAATTCCTAGGTATGTTTGGCTATCTACGAGATGAACATTCAAAATCTATCTACACGACAAGTACCTAATCCACAGCGCAAACAAACACGTTAAGATTTATTTACAATAAACAAATGAGGCATCACAACAAACGCGTCATATCTTGTCCACCAATTTTTTCGCTCCCATTGGTGAACGGCACGCGCCACTCGCCGGCCCCGCCAATTTCTTTCTTGTCGCAACTTGTTTAACATTTGCATCCGCATGAAAATTCGCATTTATTATTGCGGATGCAGATGCAGATGCTGAAGTCTAAATCCATGTTTGTATGCATAGATTAATTAAGTTAGAAATCACTATGGTGATTGTCACACAATATTTTCATATCAATGGCTATAATTCCATCTACTCCTGGGGCTTTGTTATTGTTCAAAGACATAATATTTTTTGTACTGAGTCTTGCTCCGCAGGCTTTATACGCATAGTAACGTTATCTGGAGTTGTGTACTCTGTTTTTTTTAAATAATGGTTTCGATCACTTAGTTAATCGGTAGTCATAAAAAAGTCCAAAATATCATCAGAAAAATAATTGGTTCTTATATCTATCTTCACAGCGTGCATAAATACCCATTCACACGCAGAAAAATCTGCGATATCAACAGATAGTGCAGTGAATAGCTTGCATAGACCCTTTCACCAGTATTTAGGTCTCAACTCAATGCATCCCGGGACAAAACGTTTCTTTATTTCATTAGAATGCATTCATGGCGCGCTCTATTGTGCCATTGACTATCGCTGCGGCCTCCTTTCTAAACAATTGAATTTTATAGCGAAGAAAATTAAGTGTCTTTTCAACGATATTTCTTGGCATATTTCTTGAAATATCTAAATCAATTGAACTGCACTCAGGAAATGGCTTGCAGGTGTTTTATTCTTGTGCACTTTCGTTTTTGTTTACTTGTTGATTTACAATGGCAGCGAGGAATTTTGATTGGTCCTCCTTTGTTCGTTGTTGTTGTTTTTCATTAAAAACTGTTGATGCTTTTAATACTAGTAGGTCATTTAATACCTGGTGGTACATTCGGGTTCTTCCGAATCATTTTGCATTATTGCAACTAAACAGTAGTAGGCTTTCCGGATTTTAGAAAATTTCAGCCTAGCACGAAAGGACTTCAAGAATTAGTTGCTAAATGTAACGAAGAATTGTTAACAAAAAATACGTGTCAAAGATTTATTAATTAAAAAGAATTGACATTTTACATAAACGTACATGGGCACTTATGAAAGTTCAGAAGCTAGGCACGATTCCAATTGGTCGTTTTCTATGAAGAAGAGCCGGCAAGAAACTCCATGGCTACTCTTTAAACATAATTGGCTTTTACAATGTTTACAAATTACAGTGTTAATAGGTATCGGAGGACAGTGTAGGCCTGTCAACAAGTACTATAATTATGCTTAACAAATAGAAAATGGTCTACAAGGCCTACATCGTTATTACATTCACAAAATATAAAATATCTAAGAAAAAAAAAGAAAAAAAAATGATTGTCATTTCAACTATAACAAATCCGAATTTACAACCTGTTCAAATTGTAGGTATAGAATGTCAAATAAAGAGGATATTATGTCGAAGAAGTATGTAAAAAATAAAAAAACAAAACATCGTTATTTTGAAACAGTTAATAGACATTTACATAGTGATGCCGTTTATGAAATTTATTGCACACGTAAGTCCTGCTGTACTGCATCATAAAGATGTTAGCTAAATAATAACCACGCGGGTCCATCGATCAGCAGCCTAATTTCAGCAGAAGACAATTCAACAACATTCATTGCGTAAATTACATTGTTGAGCAGAATTTTTATCTAGAAACTTATGAAGCAATGGATTAGCAATCTGTTTCAAAACGATTCAGATTGATTGTTTATTACGCAATTAGGGTACAGGTTAAGCTACGCTTGATGCGGTTGGTCGGCGGATTGGTAGCCTTTATTATAGACCATCTAAATACCAAGACCTTCTGTGCTGCCATTTGTTGATCTTTGACAGTCGTAACGGGTCGTCAGAAGGCCTAAACTAAACTATCTGACAATCAGTCTTACCAAGTGATATCGTATTACCCAGCAACTCGGTTGCAGAGGTCAGATAGGCTTGGTTGCAGAGACAGACTGGAAGCCGAACCCAAACATGGTTGGGAAAAAGCTAGGCAGGTGATTTATATTTCTACTTTTTTTATTTATTTTGCAACACAGTTGCTCATAAAGTGGCTCTTAATACACCGCTTTTAGGTTCATGATGCAGTGGATTAAACACGCGTGCTTTTTACTTTACATTACCGCACTCGTGTTTTATATTTAACTTTTTTTTTTCTTTCGTCTCCGTAAAGAGTTTTTATGTCTAAAAACAAAGAATATTTTTATCATCATCGGCATATACCCAAGAGTATGAAAACAACGAAATTATTAATAATACCCATACCATAACACAAACTGGTTGTAAAATGCCAACAAAAACTGTTCGGTATGATTTTGAGAATTGTACTTTCACTAATTGTTTCAATAATTAAAGAAAATAACAATACGAGTCTGTTTTTTTCCTCGCACGAAAAAATCCGCCTCGGGGGTAATGACTAAAAGAGCACACTTGTATCACAACGTACTATTATGAAATAACACGGAATGGTTAATGAAAGTGCCAACGCAAACTACGATCAACGATTTCAATTTTATTCCAAAATGAACAGTTTTTTTAAAATAAATTAAAGGGTTGTGAACAAATGATATGACGTGCATAACATTCGGTCATAAGCCTCCAAACGCCACCGTATTTTTCCATTGATAAACATTGTGATCATTCGTTCGTTCGTTCAACGAAAGTGATTTATTCTCGTATTGAATAATGAAACGCTTTGTACAGCGGGATGAGCGATGAAATGAATGGCCGAATTTAAATACCTGTATTTATAACCCTTTGTTAGGGTTGTCGGATGTCGCTTTGTGTATTATAGTTAATGCTTTGGGATTCATAGATAAATTTATTGTTATGCGGGCGATATTTTGGGCCGGAGGTTCCACGGAAGTACAATATATCGGTTTTAATTAAAGACAAGTTATGGCCAATGATATTTTAATCATATGAAACTTTTCTATGCAAAAAAAATAAAAAAACGTAAAGTAGTTATTTATTTAATTCAAGCTGTTTGTCATTGAAAAACCCACCCTCATTTTTTTACCTTCTATATCCAAACAAACAACTTATACGTAACTAAGCATTTAAGTAAGTACATAGATAAAAAGCGCTTAATTGTAGAGCATAATTAATATTGACATTTGAGACACCCCTATGATTCAACCTTCGTTCATAATGAGGGTACAGCCTCCCCTTTCATATAGCTTTATGTTAAACGTTTTGTATCTGATGTTGCTATGCTATACTTTAGTTAATTGTACATAGGTAAGTATCTACGATGTTTGGATGTAGGCACCAGAAAAAAGGTCAAAGGGTATTCTACTAGCCTAATAACAAGCGTTAAAATTGTTCTTTAATTTCATGAGTTAACAATTTTTTTTCACATTACATCACGCTATACTCCTCAAAGGTATAGGCAGAAGTTTACCTATTATGTTACAAAAAAAGTTAAAAAGGTCACAATTTGACAGGTGCTATTATCAACCTGGCACAAATCCAGACTACTACTGCCTGATAGAAAAGCCAAATAACACTTTGCCCGACCTCGGAATGAAACCCAGGACATCTTATTCAGCAGTGGTGCTTGCGATCAGTATGCCAAAGAAAGAATAAAGAATAAGTATTTTCATTAAATAGACTAATGATTTTTTTAAAGATTCATAGTAATTTTATAACCGACTTCAAAAAATTAGGAATTTCTCAATTCAGTTTTTTTTTTTACATCATGTTTGTTACCTCAGAACTCCGTCATTTATAAACCGATTTGAAATGTCTTCTTTTGTTTGAAAGGGTATACTTATCGATTAAATTTATTAATTCATTCATAAACAACATTCATTCATTCGTTCATTCAATAGTTCATTAATTTAATAGCAGACCACGCACAGCCTAAACCTGGGTCTGGAATCAAGAAATACTATACAAGAGTTATTTTAATAACGAATATGTGCACTAAACAAGGGGTTAAAAAATCATCCCTTAAAGTGCTTAAATAGGGGATGAAGTTCGTCATTCTTGCTTATGGGTCATCCCATCAGGCACTTAGCTTTTTTTTAAAATAAATGCTGTTGTACAAAACAAAGCAACAAAACAAGCACAGTGCACAGCTAAAACACATTATCAAAATCTGATTACGTCTCCAACATAATTAAACGCGTTTATCTGATGTGTCAGCTGATACCAGTAATTGGTGTGTCCAATTAAATAACACACACAAATTACCTAGTGTTCAGACAGGTAGATAGGGTAGTAAGTAATTCTGTATTCAGGAGTGGTATACTATTATTCACATTTCTGATTGCTGGGCTGTACCTATGCTGTCATAGATTTATGGTGCATTGTCAGCGATTTGTGATACCTCAATATAATCTTCTGGATCTTTGACAGTCGTTACTGGTCGTGAGCAGACCAAAAGTCTGACAACCAGTCTTACCAAGAGATATCCTGTTACACAGTACTGGTGGCGAGTTGTGAAGGCAGATTGATTGACCTAGTATGGAATATTCGTTCAGAGCTCTCGTACGAGCTCAGATACAAGAAGAAGACAGTTTACAGCTGATTTAAACTTCATACCTTCGGAAACTTGATCAAATTTTATTGACGGTTTTTCCTTTTTTTATGTGTTCTCTTTTCCAATTTACAAAATAAAAGAAAGTAAAGCTCAAAGATAGTCTCGGGGTTTGTTAAATGGCTTTCTTTGAGCTCAATGGTATCTTTCTGATTAGTTTTTGTGATGGGTGACCAAAATAACGACGACCCGTCAATCAGATCTGAGTAGATTTTCCGGTAATCCTTAGGTAACAAGTTCTGAGTAACGCACGTTGTGTTATTCTAAGAAATAACTGGGTTACAGGAGTCGTATGGGAAAGGGTTTATCATGACAAAGGGTTTATCCTTTGGGCAGTGGAAAAGCAGAAACTGTATGGTTGAACTCTTGAGCTCTTGAGGATAAGTCGTTGTATGTTTTAACAAACTCTAGTTCCTGGTTGAAAAGGTCGCCAGAGGGGGGATATGGGTAAAATAATGAAAATCTATTTGTTTTATCAGTGTTTTTTACGATTGTCTTTAAAGGGAAACTGCCAGCTCATCCTGCGAAAATTAAAAGTTCATATAATCCCATTGAATGACTATTTTATGAAATAGCCACTCAATTGGATACTAAGAACGGGTTGAAAGTTGATTTTAATAATTATAATTATGTAAATACATATTTTTTATGGTCGCGAATCATATTTTGTTAAACATACAACCTGCAAATGGCATAACACGTTAGAGAATTTTAATTTCGCGGGCAACTTCGCGCTTCCTCCTAAAGTTCTACTTTACTTCTACCTATAGTCGACCTCATACTTGCTGTGGTTGAATGTCACTCCACGTAATATACGAAAAGGTCTATTGATCTATGTGACAGTTGCATAATCAGCCTATTATGTTCACACTGGGACACAGGCCTCCTCTCTGTGAGAGGGAGTGGGCCGTAATCCACCACGCGGGCCCAGTGCGGGTTGGTAGATGTCACCTGTCTTCGAATTTTTGATTCTATGACATGCCGGTGTCCTCACGATGTTCCTTCACCGTTTTCAGAGCAGTGGTGATGAAATAATGTATACAAAGTAAAGCGCCTGTCTGGGTTCGAACGTTACCACTGGGCTACCACTGCTCAGCGACAGTTAGCTGGTTACAACTTTAGTGCAGGTACAATTTAGATAGTGGGAATTGTAATAAAAAAGAAAGTAGTTTCCTGTCGACTATACTAAATAAAAATTAAGTAAACTGAAGAGATAAAAGAGATATCCCAGAAAAAGATATTTCTAAACAAAACTGGACAGGTTCACTTAGCTCTATCGCTGTATGGTTCTATCCACAAATTACCATCTCAGATATTATCTGCATGGTACCCATATGGTCTAAACAAGATTAAGTCTGGACTTTAAAAGAGACTGACCTCTCAGTTTATAGTACCTAGTCAGTTAGGATATTTCCTAACTGCCTCATCCCACACCGAACTCATCTTGTTTTAAAACATAAGTTATGTTTAACGTGTATATGAATATTATCATTTAATATATAAACACATTTAGTTTACGCTCGCTGGCGTATATTATAAATATATTCACAAATTGCTGGAAGTCCATTTACTACAGGACGGGCCTCGCTCATTATCGCGTCCGCAAAATTTCATACGTAACAATATACCCATATAGCCTATATGCCCGCCCTATTTGGTGACTCGAAGGAAGATAAATTACGACACAAGATTTATTGGAGAATTCCGTGATGGAAATCTAAGAAAAAACGCGTTATGACAATGGAGGATGGTATTTCATCTACCTTTAAAATATTAGGTATTAAAAATTTTAGAAGCTGAGAATTTTAATATTAGGACTTAAATGATACCGAATGATCTAGTGTACAAATGAAAGTCTAACAATATAGATAACGTTTATTATAGCAAATAAAGAGATCATTAATTCGTTGTTTTTTTTTGTTTTTCAAAATAAAACAAAAATCTGCTGAAAATCTGGCTCTATATTGCAACATTGTAAGTAGGTATCTGCAGTACCTATTCAATTTCAGCAAGTACCTAACAAAAGCGAACGATTCATGAAACAATGCGAACATAATGTACGTACCAAATGGTTTTCCTCTGTTTATTATTCGCCGTTATTACCTCTTATAACACAATATATGGCCAAACTTGCAGAATATGTTTCATAGATTAAAATAATTGCCATAAACCACCTCTATGAGGTCCGTAATATTATGTAAATCGGGGATAAGTCTTTGTTAACTTGAGTTTACCATAGTTACAGTATTATGAAGTCGGATTATAGCAACTGCAAAACGTACAGACACTCTTTCATTAATATTACACGTGATTAGTAACGTCACGTGTAATATACACTTAATTGTCCACTGTGTTTTGGCGATTTCTGTATTGACCATGACCATTTTTGACACACAATTAATCACAATATGAATCTTTTTGAAGGATATTGCTAATCCGTTGCTTCACATGTTCGAAAAATATGTCTGCTCAACAACGTAAATCAATAACGCAATTAATATTGTTGAATTGTCAAAATGAAAGCGATTACTACTGCTATTGTGTTACGCAATAAGGGTGCTGTTCACCAAATGTATGAAAAAATTAACTAAAGGTACATCCATAGTAAATTTTACTCTGTACTAAGTACCCAATGAGAGATTGCTCTCTTTCTTTTGACTTAACTATACTAAGAAAAACTTCAAAAGTAGGAAGATTATCACGATATCATAATACAAAGCCTCCACAATGTAGCTGGTCACTACCGATCCATAGAATAGCTATCATCAATGAAACCAATAACAATAAAACATCCAGTCATAGTGAACCAACAAAAATTTCATTTTATTCAATCAAGCGCCGTACGAAAATTCCATAAATAGATTGAATAGAAACAAAAAAGTGAACGAGTCAGCGTTTCAAAGTATCCGCCGAATGGGACCGATTGAACGAATGAACGGGACGGGACCGAATGGAATGGCTAGCTCGACGGATCTTTAGGTGCTGCTATTATTTTGATTGGAGGTACGAATGTACCCCGGGAATCTTGTATGGGTTAACTTAAGGCCAAGTTCCAAGAAATTAAGATAATTCGTAGGTGGTTCAAATGGCTAGGGATAAATCGTCTTACACTTGTGAGGAAAGTTGTTCATATATTATGTTCTTAAAAAAATTGGTACCTACTTCCGCATTGCCATCTGTCAAGATAAACAAAACCGATTAAGTGCATAAAAAGATTTATATTTTAGAAATATTCAATTAGAAACTAGGTATTTACTTTGGTAGATAGTTGCTATAATTCCACGAAGGCGTAGGATGAGACGACCTTCAACTGTAACCTATGTTTTACAAATAAATGATTCTGATTCTGAAGTCGTCCATTATTTACTCAAATATACATAAGTGCAGAAAAGTGATGGTTATTTCAAATTCAGAATGAAATATAAGTTTATTCACGGGCTTATATTGAATCCCGAACGTAACAAAGTCCTGAGTTCCTGAACGAAGCGAGGCAGTTAATAAGGAGAATACTTTATTTTTCGAACATACTGCGAGGTAATAAAAACCAATTCAATTTCAAATTATTAGTACCTATCCTCGTCGAAGATAAGCGTACCTTCGTCTTGGGTGAGCTTGAATCCCTCGCTGCACTCAGGAGTTAATTCAGGGCTTTGTTATGTTTGAGATTCTGCCCCTGCTCTATTTCCTTAGTGAATAATATACTATAATTTTTTTAACAAAAAATCTCAACCTATTTTAAAATAATATTCAGCTAATCTTAGCCTTAAGCTTTTGTCTAAAACACCGTGGGCATTTTATTCTTTCGGGCAGACGATCCGGTCTTTGTATCTAGAGAGAATAGATTTTACTACTAGTAGCTAGATTTGTTTAGGTTCATAGTCAAGTTAACTTTTAACCCCGACTGACATGAAGTCTTGATTTCTTTATTCTCGTATTGTTTTTCATTCTGACTTGATTAGGGTTAAAAGGAATTGAGACTTGATGTTCTTTTATAAAATAAAAGTTTGATGAAAATATTGGCGTTGTTTGCGAACGGCTTGCTTTAAAATAAAAAGTGTAATTGAAAAACAGGGTGTTAAAAGATCCATCACATAGCACACAAATAGTTGCTGGGATCCGAATGTTATTTTTGGTGTGAAAAATCGCTTTTTCCGGTAGTGCGCACGTAACGCACGCAAAACATTGTCCTTATGGGCGCATGCAACGTTATAGGGGTCGTGCCAGAATTTAAAGTTGTGTTATTTATAGCAATAAAAACACGTTTTCGTAAAAAATACCCGTAAAAGGTGGATTTTAACCTACAATATCTCCGTAACCAGAAGGTTCAGAAGGGAACCATGAAGTATCTTGCCGGCTCTTCTCCATAGGAAACGACCAATTGGAACCGTGCACCTAGATTCTGACGTTTCATAAGTGCCCATGTAGGTTTATGTAAAATAAAATATTTTGGTTTCGGAAAATTACAATGACTGTGTTTACAAGTGAATTTCAGCTTCTTTAAGCTTTATACGGTCGTAAAAAGACACTTAAAAGCTCCTTCAAACAAGCGCGATTCGCGACGCGAATCGTAGGCCACACAAAGGCACCGCGTGTCACGCAACGACTGGTGACTTTTTGCGCGCGAAGGAGCCTGTGTCTTTTAACACCCGTCATAGCTCTGACCTTTGTTTTTTAAAAGATTGGTCCATACGAAACCACCATCACGTTACCACAGTTTCTGGTAGCGGGTATGTTATCTCTCCTTACGGTGCCGGAGGTTTCTTCCTTCTACAGTTTTTGAAAGAAATGAGAACAATTTTCTTCTTAGCGTGTCAAAGCTGATAAGGTAGGAATGTGTTGGTTTGGGGGCGGCCGTGATGCGGCTCCGGGCCAAGAACGTGGCTCCGGGGCCCGACGGGCTTCACGGCCTAGCGCTAGCCCTCGCTCTGAAAGAGCTTGAGCCCTAGCTAAGAGGACTCTTCACAGCGTGCCTTGAGCGGGGCCAGTTTCCCACTTTGTGGAAAACAGGTCGCTTGGTCCTGCTCAGAAAGGCGGGGCGCCCTGCCGACTCGCCGTTTGCGTACTGGCCCATAGCGCTGCTCGACGAGGTGGGCAAGCTGTTCGAGCGCATACTCGCAGCCCGCCTCGTCGGCCACTTGTGTAGAGAGGGGCCGGACCTGGACGAGAACCAGTTCGGCTTTCGGCATGGGCGCTCTACCATCCACGCTGTGTCGAGGGTGAGAGTCCTGGCGGAGGAAACAGTGTCCCGGGGCGGGGTGGTGGTGGCGGTGTCCTTGGACATCTCCAACGCCTTCAACACCCTGCCCTGGAGTTGTATTCGGGAGGCACTGCGTTATCATCTGGTGCCTCTCTACCTCCGCCGCATCGTTGTGGCTTATCTGGCGGGGAGGTGTGTCACCTACATGGGACGTGATGGCGGAAACCAGCGCCAGGTGTCGTGCGGTGTTCCACAGGGATTGGTCGTCCAACCGCTCCTGTGGAAAATCGGGTACGACTGGGTGCTGAGGGGCGAGCTCCCGCCGGGCGCAGACCCCCTCTTCCAGCCCCCCTAAATGGGTCCAGGGACGGCGCACTCGGGGACGTCCGCCGCCCCCATACATCAGGACCCGAGGTGGCGGCGCGTAGTGTTCCACGCGCGCCCCTCTTAGACGTTGCGGGGGGAGTCAAACACCTCACTCCCCCTCCCAACCCGAGGAGGCCCGCAGAGGCGGGCCGGCACCAGTCGGGGTCGCGGAAGAATCATGTTCCCGCGACCCCGACATAGGTGTGAGATGGAACACCGGGGTGGTTTTTAGTCAGCAAGAGTCTGACAGACCCCTCCGCCCACCCCAGGGTGGAGGACATCCATGAGGATTTTCCACCCCGGGAACAAAAAAAAAAAAAAAGGAATGTGTTGGTTTTACTAACACTGCTTGTACCGCAGTTTCAGTAGCAGTTTTTTAACATTAAGGCTTTAACGTGTACTTACCTACAGGCAAATGCTTTGAAACAGGTTGGTCGTTGTTGTGTGAAAACATGCCGCACGCAAACGCGAGGAGCATGTTATTATTGCTGAATTTTGAAAAAGTGTTGTCCTTCATAAACATGTAGATAGATGAACCAATGATAACTGTTGGATTTGCAAAGTACTATGATATATTTGAGCATGACTATATTAAGAACAGTGCATACGATTATTTTTCTACGAAGACTATAGCGATGCTTGATCTCATCACTTTATGAGGTAGCCTGGTCTAGCTAGCCACTTCAAGCGAAATTTGACGAAGCGTGTGACAGTTCATGCTCCTGAACACTTCCAAAGAAAATGAAAACCGTAATGACGTCTTAGAGGTCGTAATTCTAAAAATCTATTAAAGTTTCTTACCACTCAGCCGCTGCAGTGCTGTATCAGCCTTAATTTGTCTCAGAACAAGCGCTTTCAGCGATAAACGTCACGGTTAAAAATATAATAAAAGTCATTGCAGTTGTATCGTAAAATACAATTTTTATGTGACTTTTAAGCTTCAGAACTTTGTTTAACGGCTCCGAAGTGCAGTCCTTGTCATTTAATCGATTGTTGTTTTCCTTTTGTTATTATTTTAGGTCTTTAAAAGTTTTCCGAGATGGAGGCTGTTGAATCGTAGGAATCGTCATTTGTTTTTAGATTTGCCTCTATCTATATTGAAGCATCGGTTATTGTCTTCTTATGCAGGCTTTACACAGGTGACTATAGCCACACGATTTCTGATGGCGGCGAAAAACGACTGTCTAAATGGCAATTCGGCTAGGCCGCCGGTTTGCTCCGGCCGATCAAACAAAGTTGGGTAGATCAATGGATATACACCATACCACCTTAAGTACAGAATCCTTGTAAATTTACTTTAGAGAAGAGGCTGTATTACATTATTGTATACCGATATTTACATATAGTGTATATCGTGCTAGCCCCGGCTCCATAAATTTCGGGAACATCTCCTTTGCTTTCTTCTCTTTATTAATTTCTCGTCGTTTCTGAAGCATGAATACCAATTTACTTACGACGTGGTTTTTATTGTTCTTCCTAGACAAATTAGTCATATTCTTGCAAAAAAAGCTGCGAATCCCTTTTGGTGCTTTCAGCCAGTAAAAGTCCTGCTGCAGTGGTCAAACGTCTTTCTTAAACTCCAAACTGTTGTCTAGTCTTATCTATAACGTTTAGTTACACCTTTACAGCGCATTTAGTTGTCATCGATACCGCAGTAACGTAGTACCTCTACACACTTTGAATTTCAAATTCACACAGCATAAACATTTTGATATGATAGTAAAACACAAGAATATACGTGTTACATGCTCCGCAACAAAACGTGATGACGTTTTGAATGGCAATTTGTACCGTTTAAACTATGCGAACGCCTGAATACAACTATGTTACAAACTTTTGGATACACCTTGTGTGAAAGGATCAAAGTTTAAAATTGCATGTTTCGTTTACACCCATAAAATTGTACACAGTGCATACAATTTTGTGTAATGCTGTCGATATGTTACGTATTCAGTTGTGTTACGGTTTAGTTTTGTTTGTGTTCAGAGTTTTAAAGTTGTACAGTCCGAAAATGCAGCGGCTAGAAGGACAAAGTTGTGGTGTAGTGTAGATACAAACTTGCAGTTTGGGTCGTAACTCTCTGTATATTGTTTGGATACATTCGCTTTATATTGTTACGATTCGAATGATGTATCCACATGCTGGATTATCTACAAAAGCTGTATTTTAGGACCTTTACAAAATTGCAACATTTTTGATTGTATGATTGACGTCAACGGATTTTAGTCAAATGAAGACTGTAGCACGACCAGCATACGACGATGTACCGAGCGCGTATCTGTGTGCGCGCCCTCCCACACCGTGCCCCACTATCGCCCCGCCACCGCCGCCGGCCGCGGCCGAAGTGTATATAAGGCCATGCACGCCTGTCATTTACCAGTGCCAGCCCTATGGCTTGCCCACCCGCTCCTACCGCGAGGAAGCAGAAGCCCCCTCCCCCGATATACGTCCAGGAAAAGTCCAAATGGACTGAAATATCTAAAATGTGTGTTGATCGCAAGATCAACTATACTAACGCCCGATCCACCCTCCAGGGGATCAAAGTTACGGTCCCCACGTCTGCGGACTTTAGGGACCTCTCCCGCGCCCTACGTGAAAGGAACTACTCCTTTCACACTTACTCCCTTCCGGAGGAAACCCCTACACGCGTCGTTATTAGGCGCGTTCCACAGGAAATCTCCACCGAGGAGATTAAGAGCGACCTTGTCTCACAAGGCATACCAGTTTCCGCCGTCCATCGCTTACATAAAGCGAGACAGGGCCTAGTCTACGACATGGTCCTGGTCATCTGTGACCCCACAGACGGTCACCACCCGATTTTTAAAGTTAAGTCGGTGTGTTCGCTCTCAGGCATCTCAATAGAGAAGCCTTACAGAGCTCAATTAATTGGACAGTGTCATCGCTGCCAATTATATGGTCACTCGCAGTCCAACTGCTATGCCACCCCTAGATGCGTCAAGTGTCTAGGAGAGCATGGCACCGCCGACTGTACCCGCCCTAAAGATAGGGAACTATGTTTAGAGCCTCCCAGCTGTGTACTCTGCGGCCAATCGGGACACCCGGCAAATTACCGGGGCTGTCCTAAGGCCCCGAAGTCCTCCTCTCCCAAACTCGCGAAACGCGCGAGCGACCGCCAGCACAGGGAAAGCCCCTGGGGAAAGCCTCCTTCCGCGCTGATGCCGGAGCGGCTCAGTCCGCAGAGGCCGTCTCCCTGGGCTAACCTAAATCACCTGAAGGCTCCCGCAGCTTCGGTGCCCTCTATCCCCGCGCAACCGACGCAACCCGCTCAACTTCCAGCGCTGATGGCTTCCGCCATCCCAGCGCCTTTGGTAGCCCCCGCGGCCCCTACGGCCTCTCCAGCGAAACCTCAGGGAACCCAGGGCCGAAACAGCGCCCAAATTATACTTAGTACATACGCGGCTCTCTTCACCACCGCCGCGGACAAAATGGCGGAAGAAATCGTTGCTGCAAACGGCAACGCACTCCGCCTTATGGAAATCCTCAGCGCGTATCCCGAGATCGCGCAAGTTCTACACTCACTCAAATATTAATTCTCAATGGATAATACGAGAGTAAACAGTAACAAACCCCGATCCCTTAAATTAGGCTTCTTCAACGCAAATGGCGTTTCAGGTCAACGCGATGAGATCGCCGCTTTCCTCCGCGACCATCAGCTTGACATCCTCCTCATACAGGAAACCTTTTTAAAACCGCATCACCGAAACCCGAATATTGCCAACTATAAGCTAGTTCGCAATGACAGGTCTCGATGCCACAAGGGTGGCACACTAATATACTTTAGGAAATCTTTGTATTGCATCCCTATCGACCCACCTTCTCTCTTCTCCCATCTGGAGACCTCTATCTGTCGGCTCGGCATGACTGGTCATCAACCGATCACCATCATCTCTGCTTATATTCCACCAGACAATGGTCCGGAGGATCCCATCTCTCTCCAAAAGGACTTCACCGCCCTCTTCGGAATGAGTGACTCCGTCATATTGGCGGGGGATCTTAATGCCAAACACCCGGCGTGGAATAGTAGCACGACTTCTACCAGAGGTCGGATCATTTCCAAGTTAGGCGAATCCCTTAACTTTGACGTCATCGCTCCAATGAGCCCGACTCACTTCCCAGGTAATCCTAATCACCTTCCCGATGTTCTCGATGTAGCGCTGCTCAAGAATGTGAACCTCCGTTTGCAATCGATTGAGACGTTCCACGAGCTAAACTCTGACCACCGCCCTGTAGTCATGCATCTTGCACCCTACTCGGGCCCGATCGACCCAAACCGCCCCCCTCAGACCCAGACGATAACCGACTGGAGGAAAGTAAGCGAAAGACTGAAATCCACCACGTCGCCTCACTTAGACACCATCCCCGATCACTTAGTGTCAGTCGCCGACACGACGGCCGCAATCGACTCGTTTACAGAGCACGTACAATCCGTATTGACGGATTGTTCACGGGAAGTTCCGGTGATGGAAGACCATCGCTGGAAACTACCTACTGACGTACGTGACCTGATAACCGAGAAGAACGCGGCCATCCGTGCCTACGACTCCTTCCCTTGTGACGCGAACAAAGCCCACATGCGCCATTTACAGCGTGCTGTAAAGAAACGCATAGGGGAGGTACGCTCAGAGGGTTGGAACAAGATGCTGAGTGAACTCGAGCCCACTCACCAAGCCTTCTGGCACCTTCAGAGGAAATTGCGCTCCTCCGAGGAGGTCTCTATGCCTCCCCTCATCCGCCCCGACAAGAGCGTCGCGTTCGACAGCACCGACAAGGCCGAATGCCTTGCTGACAGCCTAGAGTCCCAGTGTTCTCCCAGCTCTCAACCAGTAGACCAAGCTCACCTGAACAAGGTCGACGCTGAAGTCGAACGGAGAGCCTCCCTTCCACCCGTTGAAGACCCTGATGATCCTCTGCCTCCCGTCACTCCAGATGAAGTGCACGACATCATTAAAGGGCTCCAAGCTCGTAAAGCCCCCGGTTCGGACGGTATTACCAACAAGGTATACAAACTCCTACCTGCCCCTCTAATAATGCTCATGACCGCCATCTTCAATGGCGCCTTGAGCAACAACATCTTCCCACAAGCGTGGAAAGAAGCAACAGTCATCGGTATCCCAAAGCCAGGCAAGCCAAAGTCTGAGCCCTCCAGCTACCGTCCCATTAGCTTACTCAACGTTCTCGGCAAAATCTACGAGAGGCTTATTTATAAGCGTCTCAAAGACTACGCCGAAGCAAAGAGCCTCATTCCCAACGAGCAGTTTGGTTTCCGTCCACAACACTCGAGTATCCACCAGGTCCACCGTATCGTAGAGCACTTGTGCGCCGGTATGCAGCGTAACGCGACGACGGGTGTGCTATTCTTCGACATAGCGAAAGCCTTCGACAAAGTCTGGCACAACGGCTTGTTATACAAGCTTTACCAACTAGGAGTGCCAGATCGTCTCGTACTCATCTTACGAGACTTTTTGTCGAATCGCACCTTCCGCTATCGCATCGAGGGTGCACTCTCGTCCCCTCACCCTATTCGCGCCGGTGTCCCTCAGGGTTCCGTCATATCTCCTCTGGTTTTCACGCTGTTCACCAGCGATATCCCACAGAGTAAAAAGGCTCAGTTGGCTCTCTTCGCCGACGACACTGCCGTTTACTATACCGGTCATTGTCCCAATGCTATAGCTCGTACTCTCCAAACCTCCGCAAACGTCTTAGGCGCTTGGTTCCGGAAATGGAGAATCGAGGTCAACCCCGATAAGAGTCAGGCGGTTCTCTTCTCGAGACGTCGTCGAGTCCCACCCCCCCTTCCCAGCCCGATCACTATGTACGGCAAGCCAATCCCTTGGGAGAAGCAAGCCAAATACCTAGGCGTGATCCTTGATCAAAACTTAACGTTTAAACAGCACATTAAGGCTGTTCGCGCGCGCGCCGCTTTCGCTCTTGGTAGACTCCACTTTATTCTGACAGCCCGTTGCAAACTGTCACTTAAATGTAAGCTGCGCATCTACACCGCAGTCATCCGTCCCATCATGACCTATGCCTGCGTTGTATTCGCGCACGCTCACCCACGTCATCTCCATAAGATGCAGACCCTCCAGAACCGTTTCCTCAGAAAGGTCACGGGTGCCCCCTTCTATGTCCGTAATATAAATCTCCACATCGATCTTAAAATGCCTACCATAAACCAGTTCATGAAACGCTTATCGAAGCGTTTCTTTGACTGTGGCATAAAACACCCCAACCCCTTGATCTCAGCGGCCGCCCGCTACACTCCTTCCCGTATTAGTAGTATTCGCCGACCAAGGCATACCTTAATCGCCCCCGACGACGCCACTACCCTCCTCCAGGAGAGTAGTAAGGCAACCAGCACGCTTCATAAGCCCAAAACCCGATCGCCGTCCTACCGTCCTCGCCGCCGAGGCCCGCCGCGACGCCCAAATTTACGCCCCTCCCGACCCTTGCTCGAGCCGGCCCGCGCCGCTGAGCCTGTAGCTTTAAATTCGTCCCTAAATAATATCATTCCTGATCCAGCTAGTCATTTGCTGCCCTCTTCCAGCGACGCCCTAAGCCGAGGTTCGTACCCCACAGGGGGTGCCCTTAGCGTGTAGTCGCTTAGTTTTTAGTTAGTATTTAAGTTTAAGTCCTGGCTGGAGGCCTTAATTTATTAGGGAATCCACAGGCAAGTCCGTCTAAGCAGACGACAACCTCATAGGTTGACCTGCGAGATGCCATTTATAAAAAAAAAAAAAAAAAAAAAGTCATTTACCAGTTCGGCTCGCACGGACACGCTTCCTTCGGAACGGTTTCGGGCAGTTGAGCGCTCTCTGACTTGCACGGTCGGCTTCCATCACGGAACCGATATCGGGCGGTCGTACCTAGTACTCAGTCGTCATTGTAATATTAGTATTTCTGTGTAATTTGTTAAAGTGTGATTTTGTTTGTGAAGTGAACAATAAATTACAGCTGCTAGTATACTGGTTTACGAGTGGTTTCATTGGAAGAATCCTTATAAGTGGCGCACAACGTGGAGGCCGAAAATAAGAAAAATTTAAGGCCACGGCCCACTCGCAGACCAGATCGATTTGGAAGCAGTTCACCTGAAGAAATGGCTATCAACATGACAGAGAGCCAGTTTAAGGAGCTCATCCTCGCGATCACCACTGGCACGCGAGGGAGGAGTACATTTGCACAATGCCCAGCCAAGTTTGGAGGTACAAAGGCGGAAGTTGAAGCTTTCCTAGCAGCAGTGACAGTGTTCAAGGAAGTAGAGAAGATATCTGATGCGAACGCTCTAGAAGGCCTACCTTTAGTCCTGATCGGTGACGCAGCAATTTGGTGGCAAGGCGTTAAAACCAGTGTGAAGACATGGGAACTCTTTAAGGAACGCTTGAGACATACGTTTGCGCCAAAGAAATCGGATTACGTCATTTATCAAGAAATAGTTGGTGTGAAACAGGATAACCAGACCCCTACAGAGATTTTCGTTGCCAAGAAGCGGGCGCTTCTTGCTGAAATGTCAGAGCCACATACGGTGCAACAAGAGATCAGCCTCATTTTTGGTCAAATTAAATTCGAAGTGAGGGAGAAGATTTGTAGGGATTCGGTAAAAAGCTTTGATGAACTACTAAATAGGGCAAGAGACATTGAAAGGACGCTAGTAGAGAAAAACAAGCAAAGAGAAGAATCCGACAATGTACAGAATAAAGATACGACAACACAACATAAACATAATAAGAAACAAAACAAGACACGTTGCGGTTACTGTCGTCTTCCCGGCCACACAGCCGAGATATGTAGAAAGAAGGCAAGAGAGGACACAGATAAGCATAATGCTGTTAATGTTGTTAAGTCTGAAACAACTTCGAGCACTCAAAATGAGGACAAACCAAAGTTTGCCTGTTATGGTTGTGGTGAGCCAGGTGTAATACGCAGTCGCTGCCCAAAATGTAAAAACAAGCAGCCCCTAACGGCAGTCGATTTCTGTTTTTGCTCAGCAAATATGACTGCTGATGTACGACCACGT
The DNA here is from genome assembly GCA_963555695.1 of Dasypolia templi. Taxonomy (NCBI): domain Eukaryota; kingdom Metazoa; phylum Arthropoda; class Insecta; order Lepidoptera; family Noctuidae; genus Dasypolia; species Dasypolia templi. The sequence goes on from OY743147.1 coordinate 5,177,808, forward strand.
CCCACCGTACCTGTTACCATCGATGGAATGACTGGAATAGCGTATATCGATACGTGTGCAAAATCGAGCATTGCCTCCTACCAACTGTATAGACGCCTCGAACGGAACGGCGTAAGTTTTGAGAGGGAGATGATGTACATAACACTCGCCGATGGAGTACCAAGGAGGCAGAACGTCTTTACAGTCAAGACGACTGTAAATCTCTATGGCCGCGACGTAACCACGTCCTTCGTGATCTTTCCTGATGCCCGAGATAATAGGACATTACTTGGAGTAGGATTTATAGAAGACGCTATGTTGGCCCTAGACTTACCCCAGCGAACTTGTCATTTCGTTGATGAACCACACAAGATGTATGATCTAAATCCAGAGGGTCTGGATGAATCAAGGGATATAGCGGGTGTTTTATCCAGTGTGTGCTTGCCAGCAATGGAATCGCCAATGATGAATACACCTAGCCCTACACTATCGCCTGTTGGGATGACAAAATTCATTCCGCAACAGCACCAGGAACCGTCTATCCACATGATGACGCCCCCACATTCTCCTCAGAGAAGCGGCTTTATTATGCCTGAAGCAACCGAGCAAGCCTTGGAACGACCTTATGGACCATTGATACCCATAGGATACTCGACTCCACCTAAGAGACCTCGAACAGTCTTATTCGATGGATACTCTCCGATTATTGATACCCTGTACGAAGATGCGCGTAGAAATATCAATAACGCCGACGTCGAACTGTCACCAGACTCTGCTAATTTGTTTCCAGAAACTGAGATCTCTTCTGTTTCCATGTGCAGACATGAGTGCCTGCTGACGGAAGGAGAGACCAAGCGCTTACAGCATTTCCTGGATAGAAATGAAGCAGTATTCGTAACCAATGGCAAGCCAACAACGGAAACGGAACACACTATAGATACGGGATCACACAAGCCTATATCTGTACCGCCATATAGGTTATCGCCAGTTAAGTTGCAAACCCTGAAGGTAGAAATACAGAAGATGTGTGAGCAAGGAGTTATTGTGCCGTGTTCCTCACCTTGGTCGGCGCCAGTCGTACTTGTTCCAAAAAAAGACGGCTGTACACGAGTGTGTGTTGATTACCGCCAGTTAAATGCGATCACGACTGCAGATGTGTATCCACTGCCACGTATAGACGATCTCTTACACAGCGCTAAGCCTACGCGTTACATGAGCACCATAGACCTCCGCGCCGGCTACTGGCAAATCCATGTTAAAGATGGAGACCAAGTAAAGACAGCCTTCATCACTCCCTTTGGTATGTACAAATTTTTGAGAATGCCATTTGGTTTACGAAATGCACCTGCTACTTTTCAGCGCCTCATGGATAGATTTCGCATATCCCTCAGTCACATTAAGCTCCTCGTATATTTAGATGACCTAATCGTCATGTCCGCCAGTCTAGATGATCATTTTAGAGACCTGCAAGACGTCTTCAATCGCTTGAATGAGCACAATCTCACAGCAAACAAGGACAAATGTGTTTTCTTCTGCTCTAAGGTCAAATACTTAGGTCATTATATAACGCCTGATGGTCTCCAAGTGGATCCAGGCAAAGTTGCTTCCATAGTGGATATGGCTGCACCAAAAAACTTGAAGCATATGATATCTTTCCTGCAAATGTGTTCGTGGTATAGGCGATTTATCCCTAATTTTGCAAAAATCACCGAACCCCTCTCTCGTTTGATGAAGAAGAATGTTGTGTGGTCCTGGAAAGATGAACAAGAAACTGCTTTCAATGAGCTGCGGAAACTTTTAGTTACGGCACCGGTGTTGATCCAAGCCGACCACACCAAACCTTTTACGATTAAATCAGACGCAAGTAACTACGCGATCGGTGCTGTTTTGGTGCAGGGGGAGGGGGAAAATGAGCATCCAGTTGAGTATGCTAGTCGCCTCCTCACTCCAGCGGAAATAAATTATTCAACCACAGAACGAGAAGCTCTAGCAGTAATCTGGGCGGTGAATAAATTTCGTGGTTTCATCGAGGGTACGAACGTCACTATACTGACCGATCATCAAGCCCTGAAGTGGCTTATGTCATTGAAGTCCCCAACAGGTCGACTAGCACAATGGGCCCTGCAACTGCAACCCTATAATCTGACGATTAAATATATCAATGGAAGAACGAATGTTGTCGCCGACACATTGTCACGTCCTAATTGCGATGCTACAATGGAAAAAGACTGTGGAGTATGCAGTATAATAATTGACATGCCAAGGAAGAAATCGAAAGAAATAAGAGAAGAACAATTAAAAGACAAAGACATAGAGAAAATAATTAACGAACTAGAAGGAAATCAACATGAAAACGGAAGATATTGGAGTACAAAAGGATATCTCATGAATCAAGGGCTACTCTACAGGTACAAATCAGAAAATGATAATGAAAATGCTCAACTAGTTGTTCCCAAGCATGAGCAAGCAAAAGTTATCAGTGTGTATCATGACGAAGCTTCCGCTGGTCATTATGGAGTGGAGAAAACTACTGAACGCATTGCTAAGCGTTACTTTTGGAAAGGGATGAGAACCCAAATAGAAAGTTATATCCGAAACTGTATCCAATGTCAACGCTACAAACCAAGCAATCTCAAACCAGCAGGCCTGCTCCAAACTACGGCTCTTAACCAAAGATTTGAAGTCATATCCTTCGATTTGTTCGGACCATTACCTAAAACGGCTAAAGATGAGATATGGATCTTCATTGTGGAAGACCTGGCTAGCAGATGGGTTGAATTATTCGCATTGAAGCAAGCCACCGCAGAGGAATGTGCTAGAGTGTTATTGGATGAGATAATTCTACGGTATGGAACACCAAGACGGTTCATTAGCGATAACGGATCTCAATTTGTAAGCAATGTGATGCAGCAACTGACATTCTGTCTGGACATCACACACGGCTTTACCCCTGTATACCATCCTGAAACCAACCCCGTCGAAAGGCGCAACAGAGATTTAAAAACACAGTTGGCAATATTAGTGGGAGATAATCATAACAGTTGGTCAGAACATTTGCCAAGCATACGTTTTGCAATGAACACAGCTGTTTGTTCATCTACAGGGTACACACCAGCCTACTTAACTTTTGGCCGAGAACTTCGCACGATCGACGACATAAATCATGATCTGCGACACATAGTACAAAATGAAAATTTTGTTCCTGAGATAACACCGAAGTTGTTGATGATGGCCTCTACATTGAAAAGAGCCCATGAAATACAGGAGATGAAAGAGGAGAAGCGAAAAGAATACGCTGATAAGAGACGTCAACCATGTCCTAATTATCAGCCTGGCGATCAAGTTATGGTTGATGTTCATGCCTTAAGCAAATCGTCGCAAGGTTTCAGTGCTAAATTAGCACCCCGCCGAGATGGCCCATACATTATCAAAGACATTCATGGACCATCTTCTTTCCAGATTGCTGATCCCACCACTCCAAACCAGACTGCAGGGTTGTACCATTCCTCAACCCTGCGCCCATATCAAGGGTTGGCATCAGCCGCTCTGCCAGAGCCGGTCCTACCCTTACGCCGGCGAGGTCGCCCGCGGAAGAACAAATCCACTCCACCAGAGGCCCTGGCAACAACTGCCAAGCCTCGACCTCGTGGAAGACCGCCAACGAAGCAGCAGCCATCTTAAGCCCTGTCTACCTCACCGGGTCGTCATCGGAGACAGAGGGGGAGACTGTAGCACGACCAGCATACGACGATGTACCGAGCGCGTATCTGTGTGCGCGCCCTCCCACACCGTGCCCCACTATCGCCCCGCCACCGCCGCCGGCCGCGGCCGAAGTGTATATAAGGCCATGCACGCCTGTCATTTACCAGTTCGGCTCGCACGGACACGCTTCCTTCGGAACGGTTTCGGGCAGTTGAGCGCTCTCTGACTTGCACGGTCGGCTTCCATCACGGAACCGATATCGGGCGGTCGTACCTAGTACTCAGTCGTCATTGTAATATTAGTATTTCTGTGTAATTTGTTAAAGTGTGATTTTGTTTGTGAAGTGAACAATAAATTACAGCTGCTAGTATACTGGTTTACGAGTGGTTTCATTGGAAGAATCCTTATAAGACTTGTTTTAATAGATAAGAGCTTTTCAAATAGAACCAAAGTATGTAGGTGCTTGTAATGTGACGGATCGAAAGTGTTCAACTGGAATCAACAATAGAGCATGTTCCAGGTAAAAATTGTTGCATATAATTCCAACAAGCCGAGAAAATTACCTGCTGGTAGAAAATGCCCAAGGCATTAAGTCCGCCTTTGTACAGTATTTTATTACTTGTGCATAAAGTGTTAATAAATAAATAATATTGTCGTCGAAACAGAACCGCTCATTGTAGTACAAGAATTGAATAAAATACCTGTTTAGGGATATGAGGAACAGGGTGTAAAGTTCACTCATACTCTTTAGTCGGGGTGGCGCTGCTTGTACTCCAGTGGGTCGGATGTGGTACAGCGCCGGGTTGTGGCTGGCTGTTGCTGTTCGACCAGGACAGTGATTAAGGGCTCTGCTTGTGGACCGGCCGAATGTGCAGTGTTCTGTGCCAAGTTTGCTGATGAGGCTGAGGGTGATGACCAGGTATGCGCTCGCGCTGCATGCTGATGGTCAGGATACCCGTTGAAGCCGTGGTTGCTGGCTGGCTGGCTGTGACTCGGCGCTCTAAAGCTTGCGGGAATGATGATGATGACGTCACGCTGAAGTAGTTGCACGAAGGCTGCGCTGACGTTCATACTCGGGGTCACCAGTTTAGAGATATGAGGAACAGGGTGTAAAGTTCACTCATACTCTTTAGAAAAGGGAGGATCCTCCGACCAGATGGATGTCGTATCTGGTGGGCAACTGCCCGATGATTGTTGTCGGGAAGTTGTATATATGCTATCTGCGCGGTAAACTCTGCTTGCGCGATGCAGGATTGATGCGTTCGTTCGTATGTGGCGGTGTAGATGCCGCCACACCTGCAAACTTTTGGTCCTCACCAAAAATACATTTCCAGTGCCAAATACATAATTTAAAAGATAAATCAGCCTCACAAAGTATCAAAATCACCTAGTTCAACGGTTCTCAAGTCTTAATTGCAAAAAGATACCCTTGTGAATTTTTAAATATTCACAAAAGCGTCTGTAAACGGTTACTCTCTTTAGGTAATTTAAAGAGGACAAGAAGGCTAAGCAAACTGAACATTTAAAATAAACTTGCCAAGGTAAAAAAGACCTTGTAACTAAGGTGAGGCAAGGCAGATATCGGCGTAAATTAATGTTTCACTTATCAAGAGACGTTTGCCTCTTGGGCTTTGAGGCCAGATACGATATATCAAATAATAGATCGGTATGTGTTAAGTGAATAAGTTACTGTTAATCCTACTGTAAGATATTTTATTGGCTGCCTCTTATTTAGATATACATCTTGAACATAGTTTTGTTTTTTGTTTATTCATTTTCATGTTATTGTATATCATAGATAAAATACTGATGCTGTTCATCTTTTAGCCATAACTGACCTAATTAGGAAAAGGCCATGCAGATTGATTGTATATACGAGTAGTCTCTAAAGACTGTTTGACATTTGCCCGTGTCGCAACACACATATAGCAATGTGTATTGTCTCTCGTACTGAGTGACATCAAGCAATTGACAAAATTGTAAAACTCTTTATTTCCCTAACACGAGGCCTTTGGCTACTTTGCAAGTGTGTAATTTTACAAGTTTCCACTGATAAGCACTAGAAATACAATAGTAGACGAAATAGGTACAACATACCTATAACGTAATTCAAAAATACTTTAACTAAAAATAGTACACGATCGACAAATACAAACTAAAAATAATTTAGACGCAAACAATGACTTTTTCGTAAAAAAGGTTTTCACTAACAAATGCTTAAGCCGAGATACACTGGTATTGAATGTATCCAAATCACGCTCACCGGACAGTTTATAAAAAAAATCCGCTCGCCCGGATTAGAAAGGAATTCTGCCTGTACGCGGACTTGAAATGAGGCAAATGTGACACGCTAGGTTTAAGGAACATTTTGCAGTGTGTAACTTATCCTATACTGCATGCGTGATTGGGTTTTTCAATCAGGAATTTCAAAGTAGCAGCCCGGAGTCTGAATTTGTGCCCGGTTGATGGCAATAGGTTCGCCCCCTATTATAAAAAACGTAACTGGCGAAATGTGGGTGTACTATAGGTACACCTCTGCCCAACCCTTCGGGAAAACAAGGCGTGATGTTATGTTATAAAAAATAAAAATAAACATAAAACTATGTCCGTTTCCCGCCACACCAGACCTGTAGCTGTGCATACGGGTCCAGTGCCTCAAGAAAGGGCAATCAGGCTTATTTACTGTTGGTGCTCCCCCGAATATGGGTAAGTATTCTTTGTCCTAATCCAGGACATGATTTACCCATGTGCCAAACATCCAAATTTGATTCGTTGGCAGTTTTAGCGTGAAAGCGTAACAAACAAACATACAAGAAATCAAATATTTTCTCTTTGTGTAAAATATTAGTGTAGATTAGATTTATTCATTCACAATTTGCATTTATTTTCTCAACCTTTTGAAACGGAAAACGCTTGAATACAGGCACGACTAAGCTGCTAGTTAATGGCTGACTTCTAAAGGCGGAAGGACTTGTAATCATGAATTCATGTCCGAAGTTTAATTAAATATTTTGACCTGGTTTCCGACATCTCCTACAATTAAGCTCCGTACTCCCAGAGTAGGTGTTTATACGCTTTCATAATTTAAAATTCAACATAAAACACTGGTGCACTTAAGAGCCTTCAAGAAAGAATATACCTAAGTGCTAACGTCAGGCAGACAACAACGCAACCAAACTTACTAACTGACTGTTCTCTTTACCTTGATAAAATGTATCATGTGATAATAGGTACTAAGGTATATAATAGGATGAGACATGACTGATTAGTAGATCTAGAGAAAAGAAAGAAACTTATGGTCTGTTTTTATGGCCCTCAGTTTTGCAATAGGGTGGTAGGTATTTAGGGATATTTATTTGATTTATTGACAATTTAAGTTGGTCCATAACAATTAATTTCTACCAAACTACCCTAAAGTGAGCCAAACCTCCACTTCGGTTATTCATTAATAAACAATTACCGTTTACTCCTTCAATATTAATATCCTAGGAAACCATCCACGTGTAACCACAGCCAGTGTGTTCAGTTCAAAAGCTTTCCCAGAAAACAAGATACAAACTGGTAACTTCTCTTTGTGAACACCTACACAAGTTTTATATAGGACTGCCTTCTGGGATTTCGTGTATTGGGTTTGTTTCATATCGCTCCCTTACTTATGCATGAAAGTATCTTCCATTTCTGCGAACACTGTAAAGGTAGTCAATGTGATAAGCTTATTAATTTTAGTAACGTTTCCAAATGGAATGTTTTACTTTGAAGAAGAATTAGGAATTTTCCTGCTGTTTTGTGTTTGGGATTTGAAACGTTGAAACAATTCTAGATAAACCTGTTAAGGTTAAAGTTCGTTTGGCTATGAAAAAAAGAAACGTTCTATTACGCCCTACAGAGTAGTCTGGTAGCTACATACCGATTATACTTAAATCGATTTTAAAGTTGGCTTTATAGTTCTGGACAATAACCCACTTGTTTTATTTGGCCGAATAGGAAAACAAACGCATAGCTAGTGGTCAAACATAAATTTTGTTTAGAAGCGAAGTCATGTATGTTTTTTCTACATACATGTCCTCACGGATTCTCTGTACCGGGATGGGTAATAATTCCTAGAAATCATACTGTATTACATGTTCATTTATTTGATCCTCGCCCTTGACTTGTCAGCCAAGATCTGACGACCAACGATTGATTCTTATATTCTCTCTCTAAATTAATGTTTGTTTCGTTATTCGGCCATCTACTTTTCAACGATCAAGGTTCCATGTAAGCCCTCTACAGTACATAGCAGCCCGGAGTCTGGATTTGTGCCTGGTTGATGGCAATAGGCTCGGCCCCTATTTCATGGGACTTAAACATAACTGGCGAAATGTGGGTAAACTATTGGTACACCTCTGCCTATCCCTTCTGGGATTTAAGGCGTGATGTTATGTTATGTGTACATGCATAAACTCATGTCTTCTTCCCATGGCAGTGAGAAGAAACTACAGAACGCCACCTGTTACGGTCTTATCTTACTCTTTTGCTTCGTCTAATATTTTTATCTTGTGAACAATTCCATCAACAACTCATTAACGGGTAAATATGAGCGAATTCCCCAAAAAATACTAGGAAAACATGATCGCAAGTGGTGATCGACTTAACATTTCGCGTTCGACTCTGCTATAAACCATAACTTTATGTGATCTACGGGAGTTAGCTTTAGGGGCGAACACCGAATTTTTATATGCCTCCTACACCCTGAATATGATATGAGGAGGCTTTGGTACCATAATGCTTGCTTAAGTTATGATTTGGGAAATTATCGAGTGTTCGTAGAAATGTCTGTAACTTTGGAAGGATTATTTTTGCGGGAATGATGATGATGACGTCACGCTGAAGTAGTTGCACGAAGGCTGCGCTGACGTTCATACTCGGGGTCACCAGTTTAGAGATATGAGGAACAGGGTGTAAAGTTCACTCATACTCTTTAGAAAAGGGAGGATCCTCCGACCAGATGGATGTCGTATCTGGTGGGCAACTGCCCGATGATTGTTGTCGGGAAGTTGTATACATTCTGTGTACTAAGTATCGGGAATTTGTCAATAAATCAAAAAATACAAATTATTCATCTAAATTTATTTTATCGCCTTCAAAGTAGGCCCCATCGCTTGCAATACAACATCTCCACCGCTTCACCCAGTCTTCCATACATTTTTCATAGGCTATTTGCGGTATGGCCTTTAGCTCATTCAGCGAATTTTCTTTTATGGCTTCTATCGACTCAAAACGTTTTCCTCGAAGTGGTAATTTTAACTTGGGAAATAAAAAAAAGTCAGACGGAGCCATATCAGGTGAATACGGTGCTTGGTCGAGAACTTTTGTTGAATTTTTCGCTAAAAACTCGTTCACTATAATGGCTGTGTGTGATGGTGCATTATCATGGTGCAGCATCCATGAGTTGTGTTGCCACAAATCTGGACGTTTTCGGCGGATACTCTCACGCAAACGCTTCATGACGCCTAAATAATATTCTTTATTCAGTGTTTCTCCCTCTGGAAGGAATTCGGAGTGAACCACACCACGGTAGTCAAAAAAAACTGTCAACATCACCTTGATTTTGGAGCGACTTTGCCGCGGTTTTTCGGGTTTCGGCTCGTTTTCGAGACGCCATCCTGAAGACTGTTGGCTTGTTTGCATGTCGTACTCATAAACCCATGTCTCGTCGCCAGTTATTATACGTTTCATAAAGGTCGGATCTGTAGAAGCTCGGGAAACCATGTCTTCAGCGACATGCTTTCGCTGCGCTTTTTGAACAAAATTGAGCTCTTTTGGAACTAGTCGAGCGGCGACGCGTTTCATGCCTAAAATGTCAATGAGAATGTTGTGGACGGACTTAAAAGATATTTTCACCTCACTAGCCAACTCTCTCAGACTCATACGTCGATTTTCGAGCACTAGCTTCTTGATTCTGTCGATGTTTTCTTTGGTCGTAGCGGTTGAAGGTCTACCAGAACGAGGTAAGTCTACTACTACTTCTCGGCCTTCTTTAAAAGCTTTATACCATTCATAAGCCCTTGTTTTCGATATACACGATTCGCCGTAGGTATTTCGCAACATTTGTAGTGATTCACCACATGAAATATCATTTGAAACACAAAATTTAAGGCACACTCTTTGTTCAACAATATTTTCCATTGTAAAAATCGCCGAGGACTCAAAACTATGACCAACAAAAAGTGTAGTTTAAAACAAATTAAATGACAGATCCCGCACAAATTTTGCGCGCTAAATCAGTACAGTGCTACCAACCTGCAGTAAAAAAATTAGAACGACCTCTTTTACGCGGGTCTTTTTATTGACATATTCCCGATACTTTTTACACAGAGTAGTATATGCTATCTGCGCGGTAAACTCTGCTTGCGCGATGCAGGATTGATGCGTTCGTTCGTATGTGGCGGTGTAGATGCCGCCACACCTGCAAACTTTTGGTCCTCACCAAAAATACATTTCCAGTGCCAAATACATAATTTAAAAGATAAATCAGCCTCACAAAGTATCAAAATCACCTAGTTCAACGGTTCTCAAGTCTTAATTGCAAAAAGATACCCTTGTGAATTTTTAAATATTCACAAAAGCGTCTGTAAACGGTTACTCTCTTTAGGTAATTTAAAGAGGACAAGAAGGCTAAGCAAACTGAACATTTAAAATAAACTTGCCAAGGTAAAAAAGACCTTGTAACTAAGGTGAGGCAAGGCAGATATCGGCGTAAATTAATGTTTCACTTATCAAGAGACGTTTGCCTCTTGGGCTTTGAGGCCAGATACGATATATCAAATAATAGATCGGTATGTGTTAAGTGAATAAGTTACTGTTAATCCTACTGTAAGATATTTTATTGGCTGCCTCTTATTTAGATATACATCTTGAACATAGTTTTGTTTTTTGTTTATTCATTTTCATGTTATTGTATATCATAGATAAAATACTGATGCTGTTCATCTTTTAGCCATAACTGACCTAATTAGGAAAAGGCCATGCAGATTGATTGTATATACGAGTAGTCTCTAAAGACTGTTTGACATTTGCCCGTGTCGCAACACACATATAGCAATGTGTATTGTCTCTCGTACTGAGTGACATCAAGCAATTGACAAAATTGTAAAACTCTTTATTTCCCTAACACGAGGCCTTTGGCTACTTTGCAAGTGTGTAATTTTACAAGTTTCCACTGATAAGCACTAGAAATACAATAGTAGACGAAATAGGTACAACATACCTATAACGTAATTCAAAAATACTTTAACTAAAAATAGTACACGATCGACAAATACAAACTAAAAATAATTTAGACGCAAACAATGACTTTTTCGTAAAAAAGGTTTTCACTAACAAATGCTTAAGCCGAGATACACTGGTATTGAATGTATCCAAATCACGCTCACCGGACAGTTTATAAAAAAAATCCGCTCGCCCGGATTAGAAAGGAATTCTGCCTGTACGCGGACTTGAAATGAGGCAAATGTGACACGCTAGGTTTAAGGAACATTTTGCAGTGTGTAACTTATCCTATACTGCATGCGTGATTGGGTTTTTCAATCAGGAATTTCAAAGTAGCAGCCCGGAGTCTGAATTTGTGCCCGGTTGATGGCAATAGGTTCGCCCCCTATTATAAAAAACGTAACTGGCGAAATGTGGGTGTACTATAGGTACACCTCTGCCCAACCCTTCGGGAAAACAAGGCGTGATGTTATGTTATAAAAAATAAAAATAAACATAAAACTATGTCCGTTTCCCGCCACACCAGACCTGTAGCTGTGCATACGGGTCCAGTGCCTCAAGAAAGGGCAATCAGGCTTATTTACTGTTGGTGCTCCCCCGAATATGGGTAAGTATTCTTTGTCCTAATCCAGGACATGATTTACCCATGTGCCAAACATCCAAATTTGATTCGTTGGCAGTTTTAGCGTGAAAGCGTAACAAACAAACATACAAGAAATCAAATATTTTCTCTTTGTGTAAAATATTAGTGTAGATTAGATTTATTCATTCACAATTTGCATTTATTTTCTCAACCTTTTGAAACGGAAAACGCTTGAATACAGGCACGACTAAGCTGCTAGTTAATGGCTGACTTCTAAAGGCGGAAGGACTTGTAATCATGAATTCATGTCCGAAGTTTAATTAAATATTTTGACCTGGTTTCCGACATCTCCTACAATTAAGCTCCGTACTCCCAGAGTAGGTGTTTATACGCTTTCATAATTTAAAATTCAACATAAAACACTGGTGCACTTAAGAGCCTTCAAGAAAGAATATACCTAAGTGCTAACGTCAGGCAGACAACAACGCAACCAAACTTACTAACTGACTGTTCTCTTTACCTTGATAAAATGTATCATGTGATAATAGGTACTAAGGTATATAATAGGATGAGACATGACTGATTAGTAGATCTAGAGAAAAGAAAGAAACTTATGGTCTGTTTTTATGGCCCTCAGTTTTGCAATAGGGTGGTAGGTATTTAGGGATATTTATTTGATTTATTGACAATTTCAGTTGGTCCATAACAATTAATTTCTACCAAACTACCCTAAAGTGAGCCAAACCTCCACTTCGGTTATTCATTAATAAACAATTACCGTTTACTCCTTCAATTTTAATATCCTAGGAAACCATCCACGTGTAACCACAGCCAGTGTGTTCAGTTCAAAAGCTTTCCCAGAAAACAAGATACAAACTGGTAACTTCTCTTTGTGAACACCTACACAAGTTTTATATAGGACTGCCTTCTGGGATTTCGTGTATTGGATTTGTTTCATATCGCTCCCTTACTTATGCATGAAAGTATCTTCCATTTCTGCGAACACTGTAAAGGTAGTCAATGTGATAAGCTTATTAATTTTAGTAACGTTTCCAAATGGAATGTTTTACTTTGAAGAAGAATTAGGTATTTTCCTGCTGTTTTGTGTTTGGGATTTGAAACGTTGAAACAATTCTAGATAAACCTGTTAAGGTTAAAGTTCGTTTGGCTATGAAAAAAAGAAACGTTCTATTACGCCCTACAGAGTAGTCTGGTAGCTACATACCGATTATACTTAAATCGATTTTAAAGTTGGCTTTATAGTTCTGGACAATAACCCACTTGTTTTATTTGGCCGAATAGGAAAACAAACGCATAGCTAGTGGTCAAACATAAATTTTGTTTAGAAGCGAAGTCATGTATGTTTTTTCTACATACATGTCCTCACGGATTCTCTGTACCGGGATGGGTAATAATTCCTAGAAATCATACTGTATTACATGTTCATTTATTTGATCCTCGCCCTTGACTTGTCAGCCAAGATCTGACGACCAACGATTGATTCTTATATTCTCTCTCTAAATTAATGTTTGTTTCGTTATTCGGTCATCTACTTTTCAACGATCAAGGTTCCATGTAAGCCCTCTACAGTACATAGCAGCCCGGAGTCTGGATTTGTGCCTGGTTGATGGCAATAGGCTCGGCCCCTATTTCATGGGACTTAAACATAACTGGCGAAATGTGGGTAAACTATTGGTACACCTCTGCCTATCCCTTCTGGGATTTAAGGCGTGATGTTATGTTATGTGTACATGCATAAACTCATGTCTTCTTCCCATGGCAGTGAGAAGAAACTACAGAACGCCACCTGTTACGGTCTTATCTTACTCTTTTGCTTCGTCTAATATTTTTATCTTGTGAACAATTCCATCAACAACTCATTAACGGGTAAATATGAGCGAATTCCCCAAAAAATACTAGGAAAACTTGATCGCAAGTGGTGATCGACTTAACATTTCGCGTTCGACTCTGCTATAAACCATAACTTTATGTGATCTACGGGAGTTAGCTTTAGGGGCGAACACCGAATTTTTATATGCCTCCTACACCCTGAATATGATATGAGGAGGCTTTGGTACCATAATGCTTGCTTAAGTTATGATTTGGGAAATTATCGAGTGTTCGTAGAAATGTCTGTAACTTTGGAAGGATTATTTTTGGTATGGGGATTGGAGTTTTGACTAGATCGAGTTTGAGTTCTTGGTAACGTATATGTTTAAATGGGGATTGGGATGAGCTGGGATTTAGACTAGATCTGGTTTTTATGTGTCATCGTGAAATAGCATTTCTTGGAATCATTTGGCTCTATTTGGTTATTGATATTCAGTATATTTTCGAATCGAACTTTACTTTTGAGTACTTTTCCCACTGACAACGATGCGAACAATTGTTTTCATTAATATGTATTTTCTCGTCTATCCCATGGTGTGGGCTGTCGTTAGAAAGGTCGTTCAAAAATATTTGCTGGTGATGGTTAACCTTTTTACGATTCAGGTATCCGCTTTTGAAGTATTAAGCTTTAAAGTGCTAATTTTTGTTAGAGTCAGGTCCCCCACCCACCTGCCAGCTAAATGATTGATTTTGGATAAGTGAAAAAAAAACACGGCAGTAGTATATTTAACGAAGCTAAAAGCACAACTATCACAGCTAAGTAGACTTCACAAGTTAATGAGTAATAGACGACGAACTTACATTTGCAGTTGGAATGTATGGGAGAACATGCTTTTCAACTACAATAATAAGTTTGTTCTTGAGATTTATTGATCCAACTAGGGAACCTTTCATTGTGCGTGGTCCACCATGAACTTAGCCGGTTTTTTAAATAAGTGCTTATACATTTAAACAGTTTTGTGTTAAATTTGTATTTGATTATTAGCATATGTCACTCTTATATAAAACCTTACTTAAGTAAATCGAAGTACCAATTACACTCATGCACAATGATTATGGTCAGAAATGATTTGAATACTGAGGTTTATATGAGTGAGAGAGAGAGAGAGCGAGAGACGGTAACAGATGTATGAAAGAGGACATGTGGCATAATCAGCCTATCCCACTGCTGGGACACAGGCCTTCTCTCTTGGAGAGAGCGCGGGCCGTAATCCACCACGCTGGCCCAGTGCGGGTTGGTAGATGTCACACATCTTCAATTTTTTGGGTCTAGGACATGCCGGTTTTCTCACGATGATTTTTCAACGTTTTGCGAGCAGTGGTGATGAAATTATTTACTCGAAGTAAAGCGCCTGTGGGTTGGAACCTACGACCTACAAGTCGTAAGTCTGGGCCGTAAATTATAGCTTCAAAGTCAAAGATTTATTTGCAGATAAAATTAAATATGGTTACAAAAGTTCTCAAAATGTTAGTATAGTAGTAGCTTAGCATATTTAATCACAACACAATGACATGAAAATTTTGGTACAGGTACGGTTTATTTACATTTAAACTGATTTTTTTTATGTATAGAAGGGATTCGCAATTAACCACCTGTGTAAAGCCCTTCTGAACCGGACCATTCGAAATTCTTCAATTTGGTTAGGAATCTTGTTATATATTTGAACACATAAAGGATCGCAACTTCCCTTATATAGCTCCGTACTCGTTCCAGGCATAATTAATCGATGAGGATATCTAGTTTTCCACATACATACATTTATCTCCAGGTTTATCAAACATCTCAAGGTGAGATTTGGTAAATTTTCATATTTCCTCAATATCATATACCTGTTAATGTTAGTTATCTAAGCTTTTTAAACAGTGGTTTACATGATGTAAGTGGTTCTACATTACAAATCGCACGTATACACCTCTTTTGTGCGACGAAAACTCTTCCGAGATGCACCGAGTTCCCCCATGCTAGTATACTATAACGCAGTATTGATCCAACATATGCATGATAAGCCTGTAATGTGGCTTGTCTACTTATTAGGTTAGATATACGCCATAGAACATAAGCAAACTTATTGAGTTTTCCATTTATCATAAATCAACATGACCAATCCAGAAACACCTCTCATCTAGAACTATCCCAAGGAAAATTATACTATCTGATTGTTGTATTTGTTTATATTTATAAGTTACGTTTAAATTCATTTTAGTCCAGTTTTAATTACGAAATTGTACACATTTGGTTTTATCAATGTTAGGTTTGAGGTTATACTTTTCCATCCCAGTTATTATTTTACGGTACTACTTATTTCATCATTATAGTTTTCTGTAGTTTTAGGGATAATTACGGACACACCGTCTGCAAAGAGTATACAGGGATGATCAGTTAGTTATGTCATTGATATATAGCAGAAAAAGTGGGGGGCCTAAAATACTGCCCTGTGGAAAGCCTGTGCAATTGTAACCTAGTTTAGATTTAAATTTCAGTTCACCGTTTTGATTTGGTTTATCCACATTTTCTTCTTTAAATTGCAATCCGTTTGTAAGGCACCTTTTTAACCATGCATTTGCCTTACCGCGTATTCCATATTTATCACATTTTGTTAGTAGTAGCTCGTGCGATACAAAGTCAAAGGCTTGTTATATTGTACGCGCAGGTCACTTAGCGACCCCCGTGAAGGGCTGAACCACAGACTTCCCGTGTACAGGCCCTGACAGTACGCTTTAAACAAGGTTATTTTGACTTGATCTACGCGCCATATGTTCCCGCGGACCGCCAATGCCCTGTGGTCCCTCTCCACATCATCATCGTCTTTAAGGTCATCGACAAGTTTATGACCCAGATACTTAAACTTGGTCACCTGCTTTATTTTAGTGCCGTTCAAACTAATTGACGGGATGGTATCTGGGCACTTGCCGGCGGCCCTGAAGACCATGAACTCGGTTTTCCTTACATTATATATGAGCACATGTGATGCGGCGTATTCTTCACAAACATTCAGCATCTCTTTGATTGACTTCTCAGTCGGAATACTATTGGCACTATTTGGAAATAAACATTTTTTTGAGATAAAAAAAAAAAAAAACATCATCCCCATTGGTGGCTCAATGGTAACGGCCGCGACTTACAAGCTGTAAGTCGTAGGTTCGAACCCAGACAGGCGCTTTACTTTGTGTAAATTATTTCATCACCACTACTCTCAAAACGGTGAAGGAAAACCGGCATGTCTTAGAACCAAAAGTTCGGAGATATTTGACATCTACCAACCCATACTGGGCCTGGGTGGTGGATTACGGCCCACTCCCTCTCACAGAGAGGAGGCCTGTGTCCCAGCAGTGGGAACATATTAGGCTGATTATGCTATTATGTATTCCCATTGGCAATGTCCGTGGGGTTTGTTAGTGATACGATTTCAGTTTCCATCTCCTTAATGTTTGATTCCTGAATTTGATGATTATTAGAATTCTATTTTATTAAGTCCCATGACGCCTTACATTTATTTTTAGACCTAGCTATGTAGTTTTTATTATGAAGCTTTTGTGCTTTTTGTATACATTTTTAAGTATTGTTTTTATAGTTTAAGTATTTCAGTTTAATGTCTTTGTCAGATGAGAAGTAGTTCTTAAAACGCAAGTTCCTTTTGTTTTTAGTTGTTTTTTTATACCTTTGGAGATCCATTTCGTATATTTTTTCACTAGGTTGATTTTGATCTCGATTTTAGGAAAGCACAAATCAAAGAACAGGATAAGCGTATCGTGAAAGTGATTAAACGCACTGTTAGCTTCCTGATTAGAAAGAATGTCTGTCCTTTTTAAACTTGATATACAGCTAAAGAACTTTTCTTTATTTTCGGCGCTAAAATCACGCTTGTGAATTGTGCGAAAACGTAGAGGTGGAACTTTATTGCCTATTTGTATGGATATCATCTGAGCTGTTTCGTGATCCGGCAGTCCCAGTGATATAACCTCACATATTGCATCCTTTTACTTACTATCTACTATCCTTTTTGTTACTTATTATTTGGTCCAGGCATGAACTTCTTCTTGTTGGTGGTTTTATATGTAGTGTTAAGCCGAGATTATTTACAGTCCTTGTCAATTCGTCTATGCAATTTTTATTTCTATTGATTTTTGCTCAAAATATCAATGTTAAGATCACCGACTACCACTAATTGTTTTTTTTATTCAATTCGAAGGTTGCACAACATTACTCCCAAATTACGTAGGAAAACAAAGGGGTTTGAGCTGGGCCTACGATATAACGCTATTTATTATAATGTTAAATTGTAGAACTTCAATTCCACAACACTCAAACTCGTTTTCAGACGCATATTTTTTAAGTTGTGTTGGTATTTTGTACTCAATGTGATTTAGGCAGAATATACAAACACTGCCTCGCTTTTTATTTTTTCTTGAGTACCAGTCTCCTAATTTGTAGCTATTTAAGATAAAGCTGCTCTCCTCACCCGCTTTAATAAAAGTCCCCGTTAAGAAAACTACATCAATAATTAACCCATCATTTAGAAACGAGTCGATCGCAATTTCTTTACAGTATGTACATAGTACTCACTTATGGCTATAGCTTCTTCTTTTAAAATCTTCAGCAGCTCCAACAGTATTTTCAATGCTAATCAATTAGTTGATGCGTCCTCAGTCCGTCAACAGCACTTACATTACGGTAAACTGTAGACCCATGAATACTAAGTGAATGAATACAGTAGCCGATGACTGACAGGCAGTACGCGACGCGCTCCGTCAGAATTGTCACAGCAGATTAACGTTAACACTATTGTGATATATAGCGGAGGTATGTTTCCAATTCGCTATAAGGTTCTGTAGTTCTGTAATTCGGTTAGGTTTTTTTTTTTTTTGAAACTTGTAAAAACGCCGACTTGCAAGAACGCCCACAAAATTTTCCATGACAGATAATGAGTCATAGCAATGTTCGCGTGGAAGAAAGGACGAAAGGATAACTCTTCGCTTCGTATCTACCTATGTATGGGCCATGATCACCACTTGATAAGGTTGATTAGACAAAAATTATATTGAAAACAATACAACCAATTTCCATAAAAAAAACTGCAATGTGAAAAATTACTTTGATTTCGGAAGTCGGTGTCTTTGTTTTCGTTTTTTGCCACCGGCTTTCAAAATCAAAGTAATTTTGCACTTTGTTGTTTTAACTTTTCAATTTTTAGTTGTAGTACCTACCCCACATAAATTCGGATGCCTTCACTTGCTAAGTAAATAACAGTGACAGGATATTATTATAACATCATCAACATAAACTAAGTGTAAAAATACGTATTATTGAAGCTAACTCAAAAACCACTCTTCAGAACTTGACCAAATTTATACCACACGATATGTAGATAGATATATCCTATCAAACAAAAGAAGACATTTCAAATCGGTTTGTAAATGACGAAGTTCTGAGGTAACAAACTTATATAAAAACCTAATTAAGTACTTACTTACCTAATCCTTTTTATGAAGTCGGTTGAAAATAACTAACAATTGTAAAATTTGATGCTCTAGAAATAGCATATGATACCCATACTTTCTTTCTTGCCAAAAACAACCTTCGTCATTGCTACAACCAACAGCACTACATTACTGTAAACTGTAGAACCAGTAATGCTAAGTGAATGAATACAGTAACAGATGACTGACAGGCAGTACGCGACGTGGAGGTATCAACGCTAATCCGCTCTCCGTCAGCATTGCACAGCAGATTAATCTTCACACTATTGTAATCTATAGCGTAGGTACGTTTGCAATTCGCGATATGGTTCTGTAATCATAATAAGAATTGATTTATTTTTTGGATTTATTCAGTAGGCGAACGGTTTTAATGATTTTTGTTATAAAAAAAAGCGATTGATAAAATTACTTGGGAAAACGTCGGCTAGCAAGAACGACCTGATTTTCTATCACAGATATCTGCCATGGACAAATTTCTAGTGGAAGAAGGGATGAAAGGATATCCATTACTACCTGCTTATGTATGTGTGATGGTTACCACTTGATTAATATACATAAAATGGCGTGGAAAACATAACTGTGTCCGTGCCTGTCGCGCAGTCGGGTAATTAAATTTCAAATACTTCGGTAAATTAACAAAATAATTGCACTAGCTCATGATCTTACCAAGATAATATCTGCTCTTTAAAAGAGACCTCTGAGTTTGTCTCGGTGGTTCATTTCAGAGTAGTCGGTTAGAAAACAGAGACCTCGTATAATTTTACAATATTACTTCTTTTTAAAAGGGTTTCTAAAACTAATTTACAGAAATAAAACATTTACTATTATTTTTAACAAAACGAAAGTTATGACATTTTGAAGGGAGCTAAATGATCCAACACACGCTAGCGTAACATTAGAATCAGCATGACATACTCTCAGCCGCCAGGGCACATTCAAGTCAATGAAAGACGTACCCAGTAAATTGTATCTTTATAATGTGTAAGTACATAGTACTCACATATGGCTATAGCAATTATACAGTGCTAAAAGATTGAGTTTAAACAATGTAAAATTGGTGAAGATTTAAAAAATCTTCAGCAGCTCCAACAGTTTCTTCAAAAATCGTTTTAAATGTTTTAACTATAATTTACTTTTAGTTCCTAATCTAATTCCAATCTAATATTTACCTTCACAGACCGATAAACATTTAAATCCTAACTCAGAACAGCCAACATACTTTGGTTAAGACAGCACGATCTTAAGCCCCTTTAATTAGAAATAAGGATATGTGCAAACGAAGCAAGAGTTAGATTAATGTTTGCGTTGCAGTGACTGGATGCTGCTGGAGACGTCCTGTGCTGATGTCATGCGCTGAGCAGGATGTAAGATAACCTCAGTTAAGGCTGCCGGTGGATTGTGCGATTGGGTTTGGGAAATTGTTAATTTTGGAGCGGTTTTAAACCGCTAAGACACGAAGTCTCTCATATTGGATATGAATAAATCTCACAGCAAGTTAATTTTAATATAATATTTTAGGTGCACGCGGCAAAAAAAAACCTCTTTTACCTTGAAAATATTATTATGATTTGCTTTATGTGGCATCTGCATCAAGCCACAGTAACTAGCAGCCTAATTGCGTAACACATTTTCGTAAACGATTACGACTAGGACTGTTTGAATTTGATAGTTCAACGACATTCATTGCGTTATTTACATTGTTGAGCGTATTTTCATCGAACTTATGAAGCAATGGATTAGCACTCTGTTTCAAAACGATTCAGATTACGATTGATTGTGTTTTACGCAATTACGGTACAGGTCCAGCCACTATGATACGGGTTGCTCCCACAAAGGACTGATCCAGATCTGCTATAGGAATCATATCTTTTCTCGTGACCGTCCTGAATGAAAAGCTTCAGCGCTTTTCAAGTTCATGAAAGGAGCCATCCCCACCATTCTTTTACAAAAAAATCTCCTATAATTACAAAACTAACACAACAACATAAAATCGCAACTCCCGTCTAATTCCTAACATGTTCGCACGTCACAAGCACGAGCGTCGAGACCCTATCCAGTACAACGCATGACAAGTTTAATTATTTCCAGCGAATGTTCTCGAACGCTCTGATAATACAACGCCTCGGCGACACTTTAAGGTATTCGCTCGTTGTACTGGAACGAGCACGTTGATTAGTATTGCAGTAATTAGTTGAACAAAGCTGGATTGTTGGTAGAAGCTTTAGGAGGCGAAGAAAATGCTCCCAGAAGCTATAATCGTAAGTTAGAATTATGTCCATGGAATAATGTATCATGGGCGTTTTTCAATTAATGACAATGTTTAGGACTGTGCATCTTTTATAACCGTGTAATTATGACGTAGCTTGTCAACTGAACCTTTTCTATTGAACTGATTTTGTCATATGTCAGATGTGGGCTAAACTGGGTAGCCTTCTGGCTTTGTGCAGTCAGTGTACCCGTACTTAAAGGCCACCAGTGGCCCTCTCCCTCTTTAGATAGCTGTAGGTATTATTTCGATTGCAGACTTCAAGTCTTTAGTGAACAGGAAAGGTACTGCCAAGCGTGCACCATCGTCGACCAGATCTTCGCATTAGCAGTGTAAGAACGTGAGGTATCAATTATAATAAAAGTTTGGGTCGGAACATATATTATGAATAGTTGAAGAAAACTTTGAGAATATTCTCGATAATCTTCTCTAACAGTGGAATAGCATCCTTACTTCTGTCAGTTGTACGTTGTTTCACATGTTCCCGGGTTAGATAACAGAGATTTATTACTGAAGTACAACATCTCTATTCTAATTACATTGTTCCAATGAATTGTCTAATTTTAGAATGTCTTTTGTCATTGGAGGAGGCCTATGTTCACCTACATGCGGATTAAATTATCGTCTTGTTTGGAACCTACATGGAAAGTAGGTAAAGCTTAATGTTAAGGCGTCAAATATTGTAATATCAGTTTTACATTATCTTCTTTGACAGTCAAACACCAAATAGTAACACTCTACAAACAAACGCGAGCAGGTCCACTCAATCCGTGTGGTTCTTTCCTCAAAATACCATATCAGACACCGATCTACATGGTTTTCACATGATCTGACCTCTGAGTTTGTTTCGGCCTTTCTTCTCAGAGTAGTCAGATAGGAAATGCTGATCTCATCTAGTTTTTAAAATATAATTGACATGTAAAAAAGTGTTTACATAAAGAATGAAAGAAAAGAAAGAAAAAAAACGTTTATTTGCTGTAAACATGACGCAGTGACCTAACACAAACACCAAAAAGTGCAAGTTGAGGGAAAATATGCGTCACATCCACGCAAAACGGCAATCGCTCAGCCTAACGCTACGAACCTATGCAAGACAGAGCCCCTTCGCTGGTTTACGGCTACAGCTGGCGTTGAATAACGTCGAACAGTGCAGCAAACGCTAAGATTAAAATAAAACACAGCACACTTTGTACAAACCTACTTACAGAAATAAAATCATTTATCACTCAAAATGCCTAACACAGCCTTTGCTCAGTAATTTTTCCTTGTGCATAAAGTTTTAATAAATAAAATAATGCATGCCTATTATGATTTGCATTTTTTGTTTCGTAAGTTACACTTACGAATTTACAAAATATACTACGTAGAATAGAAATACTCAATAATTTATGGTATTTTATTCGCTAATGACTCCTCTGATGAAAGCAGGGTTCAACCCAACACCTCTAAAATATAGTTCGAACCCAAATCAACGCCCTTGACAAACTCATTAACCCTTGAAGATACGGCGTGACAACAATTTACAAATCAAAATATATTATCTACATATATGTGCAGGACATTATTAACCCTTTAATGCCGGGACGGATTCTATTACGGCCGGGTCTCGGGAACCGTTGTGGCGAACCACTATTTTTGGCTGGGATAGGCTTTATTAAGGCCTATCCTAATAAAGAGAATTTATTCTCAGCTAGAGCACACGGATATTCTGTGCGTTTTTTTGCCAATTCTACGGCTGAATGGTTTGTTTTGTTTGGACGCAGGTGGGATAAGGGGCAAAGGGGCAGTTAATAAACAATTGTAGACGCGATGTATAGGATAGCGCAATAATGCTGAAAGCTACTGAGCCTTTTCGAACGGAAGTACGAGCTATATTTATATATTGGAAAGCTTGAATGATTGTTTTCTCAATTTCACAAGATTTTAAATTAAAAATATTTTGTAACAGACAAAAATTAAAACCAAGAAACTTGCAGCATATTTTTATGCGTCTTATTTTTCTTTAAGAGCCTTCTTACTTTAAATAAGGTATGCGCTAGTTTATATAAAATTATAGAATTGGAACAGTTGCAATTTTCCTCATAAAGCATTTTCAAATTTCAATTTCTCTTCTAGCTCTAGCGAAAGAAGGCTAATCATTCTAAAGGTGACATTTCCATATGTTATATATAGGTACTTGAAATTACGTTTCGATATAAAGTAGCATGTACTACGTGCAGTCGAGCTGGCTATGTGATGTTCGGTAGGGACGTACTGGTATATACAGCGTGATATGATGCAATAATTGTGAAAAAAAAAAGTGTGATCAAGAACGAAGTTCCATACGCGCTACTCTTGCGAGTACGCACACTCGTTTATAATAAAAAGAGGCAAAGGCTTTAACACCCTCGAAAACCATGAAAACGACACAAATGACGCAAAAATTCTAAAATGTTCGCAGCAACAATCTTGGATTTTAATTTTGTCCTCTTTATCGTATTTAACACCCTGGAAAACCATGATGAAAACTATCTCTCTCTCTATCTGACTCATAATAGAGATAGATACAGAGGAAGTCGCATAAGGAGGCATAAAGCTTTTTCGTTAAGTGACGATTTCTGCCGGTTTACTTTTACTGCAAGCCGCGTTAAAGAACTTCGTTCCAAAAATACTTACATATTCAAAATTTTAAGATCATTTTTCATTTATGCTTTTTATGAAATGACAACTAATTTGAATGAAGAATTCATGACAATATAATTGCCAAACAAATAAGACAGGCTGTTCATGAAACTCGCAATTAATACGTTTACCAACAGATAAGACCGCTCCCAGGGATAGTTGACTACAGTGCAGATTAGAATTAAAGTGTGAGGTACCGTATCTTCAGTGACACTCCTTTAATTAGGTACTGTTACTTAGAACTAGATCTATCCATCCTTTCGATTGGACGGGATACTTTTCTTTGTTCCATTTAAAAGGTCTCTTTTTCTTTTATTTTCATTTATTTTCGGAAACTATCTCTTTTATGAAAAAGTAGGATCCTATTCTAGGTATTTTTAGTAAGTTTTATATTTCAGTAGGACATAAAGACCCTGTTATTCATACTCGGCGCATCCGGCGATGCTAGTTCCCTCGTTTCCGTGTGACGTGTCGCACTCCTAATGTGGCCCATTGTGCCCCGCCGTGCCCCACTCTGCCCCTAAACTGCCCCATGCATTTCAACGCATTTTGACGTATAATTTTTATTTTTGAAGCAAAATTTTCACGTTATGATTAAAACTATATTTTATGAGATGCATTTTTAATAGGATGTGATAAAATGAAGTATTATTACGAGAAAAGCGTTATAATTTGTTTAGTTAAATAAAAATAAAATAAAAATGGAGAACATTGGTCAGGGATGGTAAAAGAATGGAGGGTTTTTGATCAAAGTACCTACACGAACAAATTTACAGAGAGACGATGAATGCAAAGGCAGACCAAGCAAGCAACAGGCCAATCCTCAGCATTGGTTGGAACGTGGCTGCCAATGATGATAATGAAACGGAACAAAACCTTGTTTACCTTTCGAAGAAAAAGTTCAACCAGACAACAAAGATGTGCAGTGGACGGCCAGGATGTCCCAAATGTGCCTACAAACTCTTTGAAATTTTTACTTTTAACAGCGGTAAAGAAGAGATATTTCTGCAGAAACAAAGCTTTTTCTTCTCTCATAACAAAAAGATCAGGGAATGATACTGAACTTTTCAGGAAAACCTTGTAAATGTCAATCAAGAAAGTCATATTTTTACAAAGTTGTCGGAAACCAAATAAACGAAACTTCCCTTTTCTTGTTATTAATATTTTCCATTTGCTTTATTAACTTCGATAACTTCCGTGAAACAACAATGTCTATTGTTGTAGAACTGGAATGTCTATGAACCGATGCAATTTATCAACAAACACTTTCTGTCTCCCATTCTTTTTCCTTTCTCGTATCGGATCTTAAATGTTGTACTAATTTCTGCCTGCGACGTCGTCCACGTGATTTTTCTCTCTTCTTCGCGTCTTTTTGCATCGCAACACTTTTTGCTCGGCTCCTAAGGGCCTACATAACGGGTGTTATGAGTGTAGAGTCTTATTGTCACAGATAAGCCGCTTGTAACCTGGTTAAAGCTTATCTGGGAGTTAGTCCGGGGTGATGGGGTCGATGGGGGGAGGGGTCTCGCGTCAGGGGGTGCCCATGCCAGGGCGCAATGTCTTTGACGGGATCCAAATCCGATGCATCGGCACACGCGAGCATTCCTTTCGCGGGGCACTCGACATACTCATCCAGGCTCTCAATCCCGAGATCCCTCTGGATGACGTCGTCCCTCAAGTAGCGAGGGGCGTTAACAATGGTCCGCAATGCAAAGTATTGTTGCGTGCGGAGCAGTCTTCAGCTCGGCTCGCTCGTGAGGACGAAACATGCGGGTGCGGCATACGTCAAGAATGGGCATACGTACAGCTTGCGGGCGGACACGCCCAACTTGAATCGCGCTGGGATGCGGAATGAGAGGAGGTTAGGAGGTTGCGGGCGACCCTCCCCCGTGTGGCGACCTTGCCAAAGTGCGGCCCCATTGTGAGCCGATGGTCTATAGTTACCTCTAGGTATTTCACCCGGGGCGACCACTCGATGTCGGCTCCTTGTAGTTTCAAGGGTGGTGGGAGGTGCGCTGATCCAGTGACCATCGCCTGCATCTTACCCACATTCACTGACAGCCGTCACTTAGACAGCTACTCGGGTAGGAGATCAAGGGCACACTGCATCTTGACAGCCGCGCGATCGTCGAGTCTGTGGTAGTGGGGATGTCGTCCGTGTATCTTGAGTAACACGCCGATGACACGCACCTGCCTTGTGGCACACGGGCCAGCACCGGCCGGGCAACTGACAGTGTGCCGTCGACTACCATCCTGAAAGACCTGTGGGAGAGAAAAGTAGAGACCACCTTTACAACGCGACGGGGCGCGTCGGATGTGGCTATCTCGTATACTGGGCCTTCAAGCCATACACGGCTCCATGTTTATTTTGCGCAGCTGTGAGTTTGTGCAGTACCCTTGACAGGCGGAGCCTCGTGCTATGCTCCGCCCGAAACCCAAAGTGTTCGGGTCGCGGTGTGATGTGTGGCAAGAGGTGTTGCAGCAGGAGTGCTTCGAATACCTTGGAGACTGATGGCAACAGAGTGATCGGCCGATAGTTCTCAGACTTCAGGATATTCTTTCCCGCCATGGGATTCCCAGCATGATGACGCGCCCTTCCTTCCACGAATCGGGAAAGGTCGACGTGCGCAGTATTCCCGTGAACAGCAGCCGCTATCATACGGTATGGTACGGTACGGCTGTATTGGTGATACCGAAGGGAGCGCAAGGAATCCGATTGGGGGACTCTTTGGTCCCTTACCCGAGGGTGTGGTCTCTCGGTCTCTTAATATGGGCCTCCCCTCAGCGTTCTGTAGTGTGTTAATGTGTGACTGTAGGAGCGCCCGAAGTGCTTCACGACGCCCGTGCAACCAGGCCCCTGCCGTGTGATATCCCTAGTTCCCTAGGGAAGGCCCAGCAAGAGCCGATCAAGCAAAGTTCGAGTAGGTCGCGTGTAAAGTGAGGGCGACCTACTCGGGTGTCGATGAGGTCACGCGGGATGCGCTTGTAGTCGGGAGGTTGCGCGTGCCAAGATGCGATGTCCTTGATGTGGTGGTGTTCTGAGGCATCGGCACGCGCGAAAATCCTCCTCGCCAAGTTGGTGCTGAAATCATCGATGCTCTCGACACGCAGGTCTCTGTGGATCACCGAATTCCTTACGAAGCGAGGAGCTTTAACAATTTGACGCAGCACGAAGTTCTGCTGCGCCTGGAGCTTCTTCTTGTTCGTCTCGGCCGTGAAGGCGAGCCAAGCCGGGGCGGCGGAGGTGAGTTGCGGTCGCACGTAGGTCTTGTAGATCCCTTGACTCGCGTAGAGAGGCGTGACGAGAGCACCGGGCGAAGTAGGTTGCGGGTTACTATTACCCGCGCGACAGTATTGCAGACGTGCGGGCCCTTGGAGAGCCGATTGTTGAGAGGACCCCCAGATACTTGGCGGTCTTGGTCCACTTGACTTCGGTCCCCATGACCTCAAGGCTTCATACGGCGGCTGCGTGCGGTGACGATGATCGCCTGCGTTTTACCTGCGTTCACCGATTGTCTCCATTTGCTGAGCCAGTCGGGGAGGTCGTCCAGTGCGCGCTGCGTCTTGATGGCCGCGTGGTCGGCCGTCAGTGAAGTGGTGATGTACGCAGCTTCATCAGCGTACAGAATGAGGTTCGCTGTGTTCGTGGCAGGTATGTCCTCGGTGGACACAGAGTACAACGCAGGCGAGACAGCTCCCCTGTGGCAGTCTTCCCTTCTTCGCTGCTCACTCGCTTATATAGAGTAGCTTGAGTAGTGGGGAGAGTGGGGAGGTGAACGTGCTGCTTTGCACAGCGTACCTAGGCCCGCTGCGCGTGCTGTTAACAATGGTGACGCCCTCATTTTCTTGTTTTAATGATTTAAGTTACGTATATTTACAGATATACATTCTATTTAAATCTTTAAGTACATAGGTTCGTTAGAAGTCACAGCATTTTGCTGGGCAACGGCCTGTTCTTGCACGGATGCGAGGAGGTTAGTTGTTCTTATTATTGTAGTTTGTTTGTTACAAAAGTAGTCATCCTTCCACTTTGCAATCGGCATTTTGGTTTTGTTTGGATTGTTTGTTTTATTGTCATGCCAGTGTCGCAACACACACAGCAATGTTTATTGTCTTTGGTCCTGAGTGACATCAAGCAATGGACAATTGTAAAACGTTTATTTCCTGAATACGAGGCCATTTAGAAAAGCAAATGATTTCCCTGACTTCACATTTACCTAAGTCTCGACACTCATAGAGACCGTTAATTTGTGACAATTCTTGGGAGAGCATAGGCCAGCTATTAAACTCTTCACAATTAGATGTCGATGATCAAAATTTTATTTATATTTAATAATACACATAACATCACGTCTGTAATCCCAGAAGGGTTAGGCAGAGGTGTACCTATTGTACGCCCACATTTCGTCAGTCCTTGGATGGGTGACCATCCATTACATCGGACCCCTCCGTTCTTCGCAAAGCACGTTAAGCTGTTGTTCCCTGCTGTCTTTTGCAGATCTTTGACAGTCGTTAGGGGTAGTCCGCAGCCCTAACCCAGTCTTACCAAGGGGTATCGTATCGTTGTGGAAGTCAGATACTGGTATTCAGCTGGATTCGGTTACCCTGGAAGCCGACTGTAACATAGGAAAAGGTTAGGTAGGCCACCTTCCTAAAACTAAGTCGGATACAGATAGTACGAGTAAGCCGAGTACAAGTTTCCACCGATAATATTCGATTAGATTATTTACCAGCATGGACAGCATGTTAATTCAGATTTGTGTTACAGTTGAAATGGCAATCATGTCATTTGGTTTAAATTGATTTTTCTTTATTAAATTCTTTTATATTTTAAATGTGAGAACGTAGACCATTGTCTGTTTGTTACTTGTACTTATTGACAGGCCTACACTGTCCTCCCATACCGATTAACACTGTAATTTGAAAACATTGTAAAAGTCAAATATTTTTAAAAGAGAAATTATGGAGTTTCTTGCCGGCTCTTCTCCATAGGAAACGACCAATAGGAACCGTGCATCTAGATTCTGACGTTTCAAAAGTGCCCATGTAGATTTTGATTTCCCTCAGTCTTACTTTTTTCTCCACCAATACAGTTTAATCTCCATAACGGCGAAGATAAAAACGTATCTTTTTACCCCCATATCGAACAAGGGAAGTAAAAGATACTGTCATTGCGGGGATGAAAGCGAGTCCCCTAATGTCTCCGTTATCTCAGTGTCTTTGTGCTTAATCTGTTAATGCTATTAGCTTAGATTGACTGGCCGTTAGTCGCTGTTAATTGTTTAATTACAATTATTAGGGTCACGGGGAGGATTGAGAATGTATCGTTATAATTATTATTGGCTTTTGTATGAGTTCAACTCTCGATTTAGCACGATTAGCGCACTTACTGTGGCAAGGCTAACTGATCAGAGATTCGGTACCTTTTTTGAGATGAATAAGCTAAATAAGAAAATACACGAGCAATCTATAGGACTGTTAATAATTATCCTGCACTTAATTTTTCACGAAAGACTCTCGACTGCTGGACAAAGGCCTCCCCCAAGAACCGCCACTTCGACCAGTTCTGTACTTCCCGCATCCAGCGGATTCCTGCGGCCTTCACAAGGTCATCGGTCCAACTGGCCTTATCAAAATTTATTTGAGGTTAGCGCGTCATAACTTTACTTTCGTTACTTCTCTATTACTCGTGGTAAGGGGGTGACCCCTTACCAGCCATTTCTTCTTACACACAGTCCATCACTGTCAATAAGGCTCAAAAAGCAGCAATCCTAAAGTTTCTGTGAACTCCACCATCCGAAATTGAGCCTTTTAGTCCAATTTATATTCCGCCACATCTAAATCACATTTAAAATTCACTCCAATCGGATAATGGTAGAAATAAGTCCGTAGCCCAACTCAGGTAACAATAAAACTTGGCCGGTCACTTCACCCTTTGCAGTTTTGATGACTTAACTGTACTAAAAGCTCGATTTGCTTGAAATTTACTCAGAAACTCGTTCCAGAGTTTCAATATTACCGTTTCTTTATTGAATTGTATGGGCTATTGGAATATTGTTACGATTTGCATTTGAGAACAAAAGCGTAAGTACTTTTCAGAGTATGGCCGGCTTTTGTTTAATTTCGCTGCATTGTTGAGATTAATTAATGATTCATATACAAAACATCCCTATTTCCGTATTGGTTAATGAGGTTAAGGATGGCTTTCTGCTCATAAACGTCTACTACTGTACAAAGACTTTCTAAATACCATTACAAAAAAAACGGTTTAAAGTAGTGTGTAAGTTAATAGTGGAGCATGTGGCGGCATAAACATCGCCATATGCGAACTACGCATTACACTGACGTCACGTAACATCCTGCATCGCGCAAGCAGAGTTTACCGTCCAACTAGCATATATACAACGTCTCGACATCAATCGTTGGGCGGTAGTAGAGGATACTCCCTTTTCTCATGGAGGATGACTGAACTCATTCCTTTATAAGCATAGTTATTTTTTTATTGACAGGAGGCTGCTGTTATCTATCCTCTTCCTTTACACACACGTACGTAAATCAATACGTAAACTGACGCCTTCATCCTACATAGGGGTAGGCAGAAACCAACCAAACGCCACTTGATACGATCCTTACATGCTACTTTTGCTTCGGTTACATACATTTGTTTTATTCGCAACCGGCGTGCGTGTATGACTACGCACCTGACCTTTCTGAAGAACCCAATAAGGTCACTATATGCCCTCTTGCTTATCCCTTATTGTTCTTAACGAAACTCAGGATGAAGTAGTGGTTACTTATTCTTTTTAATGAACCTTATAGAATAGCTCTAGCTTTAGTCACTGGGTTTTTCCAAAGGGGTATTATCAGTAGCCACAAAAATGGTGGAGACCTGCCCTTACGATCTGACGTTTCATAAGTGTCCATGTAGGTTTATGTGAAATAAAATATTTTGATTTTGATCTGAAAGACCTCATACCATGACGGCCGTGATACCAAGTTACTTGTTCTCTTGTACATAACGCAGCGTATAATGTACACGTTTCAGTACGCAATAAAAAAGAGAAAAACAACATTCCAAATAAGTTTTTTATCGAGAGTTGAGAATTGAAAAAGTCGACTTACTGAAACCGTTTTATAAGGCGAAAGTGGCTGATAGTCGATGGAGCAGCAACCTATCAGTTATTATGATATCTATAAAGGGTGATTTGCTATATTTTGCACGTCAATAGTAATTATTGTTGTAGTATTTTTATAGAATTCACTGTACTAAGATCTTATTTATTATATTACCATGTGAACCATTCAAGCGCCTGGTTTTTTAAATGATACCTACAATTCACCTAAAACGCTGTTATGACAGGCTTACAATTGTTGACACACTAAAAAAATAATAACGATTCGAGAAATGAAGTAAAAAAGGGGATTCGAAGCAAATTATTTGTATTTTTGTTTCTACATCAACTTTTTGTTTGAGCTCAAAGTCAAAGTCAAATCATTTATTTCAAATAGGCTCATAAATGGCACTTGTGTTCGTCAACATTTACAAACAAAAAAAATATTACCTATATGTGAAGGCCCATCAAACATTTTTAAACGTTTTTTCCGGAATTGAGTTGAGTTTTCGCCGCGAATTCTCCTTTATGTCTTCTACCGCCCATTGTGTCACCCAATGTAACATTTCAACATCTATGTCTGTAATTTATAAGGTGTACATAATAAAGAGTATTGTATCTTTATCTATCTACCGAATAAAAACGGCTGCCACGAAGTGGTAATTACAGTTAGGAAAAAAAAGGAAGTCAGCTGGAGGCAAATCTGGTGAATAAGGCATTTTTTGAATATTTAGTCAAAAATTTCACAATGATGAACTTGTGCGAAAGGGCATAATGTGATGCAAAATCCAAGAATTTTCTTTCCACAAATCTGGTCTTTTTCGTCGAATTATTTTTTTTATTATATAATTTAATTATATAATTTAAAAGTACTTGTTTTTGTAAATGTTACGCTGAAGTCGATTCACCGTAACATTTTCAGTGCCTTCTGTAACATTTTCAGTGACTCCAAACACGAAATTACATTGGCGATGCAAATTTAAAACAAACTCTTTGTTCGATGTTTTTGTCTATTATAAAATTCGCAATACACACTAGATATGATCTAACTAAAAACAGCACTGTATTTAATTAAAATACCGGCTTGCAACTCAAACTCCGCGCCAAAATGGAAACTATTGTGCCAATCTAACAACAAAACAAAAACATACAAAAAAAAAATTTTAACCATAGTAAAATCATCCATTCCCGATTTTTTTTTTCACAGAATTTAAGTATAAATAAAAAACCCGTCACAGTACGACATGTATCAATCTATATCGATCTATCTAGATACTAAAATTGAAATAATAAACCTGAAGGGTTTGTTTGTTTGAATGCGCTAATCTCTGGAATTAACAGTCGTATTAAAAAAAACTTTGAACATTGGGAGCCGAGCAAAAAGGAAACATGTCAGAAATTACGCTAAATGAACACGAAGTAATAGGCAGGCGATGCGATGTACCCGTGGAACAATTTCCTATCTCCACGCGAGCCTAGCAGCGGGAACAAAGCTTGTATTATTATATACCGTTCAAATATACAATATACTCACATAGGTATAAATCATACCACACGAGACGAAAAGGGGGAAGTCGAAAGTAAAACAATTTAGGGACGCCATGTCGCGACATATGGCGCGATTCATCCCCGCGGTATACCATAACGTATTAGAAGAGATTTTGTGTTTATTGCACAGGTGATACCGAGGAATAACTGTGATAGGAACCTACTATTTGGAATGGGCAACTAGCTTCAACTTTCTTACGGACGGGACTCCTTGAGGGTTATTATTCAAAAGTACCTGAATAGTTTAATTGAAATAAATGTTTCGAGTGTTTGTGAGAAATGGTATGTTAGGTTAGGATCCTGATTGGTTATAAAGAAATACTTAGAAAATGAAGAGTGTCGTGTTCATATTCTGTGGGCGAACGCGCGTAGTCAGATATTATATAGTTGAAAGACTTTATTCATATCTATTGCCAATACTACGTACTTGTCGCAATAACACCGCCACATGCGAACAACGCATCACACTGACGTTACAGCGCAACAAACATATATACAACGTCCCGACATCAACGACACCCGTCTGGTCGGAGGATCCGCTATTTCTTTGAAGTTTTAAATATCCAACAAGGAACATGGTCACAGCAATCTACCTTTGACAAATTCCACGGGATGTATCGTCTCAAAACTGAGCAAGCGACACATAGCATTAATTGGGTACCCTAACGCATAGAGCGTTAGGGTACCCAACTAATGCTTTAAGGGTTGGGGTAAGAAGGGGCAAAGGGGTCTATGAAGCTGTTTGCAGCATACATTTTCTAAGCAGTGATGACCCAGTGGTGCGAACATCTATTAATGAGTAACAAGTTCGTGGGTTCGAACCATGGCGCACTTTCAGCATTGAGCATTTTGCTACGTCAACTCTAAAACAGGGGATGAAAACATCGTGAATAGGACCAAAAGTAAGAAAGCAATGTGGCGCTTTAATTAATTTGTTGAGTCCCAGTGGTGTGAGTGGTGTGAATATAATATACTGATTATTATTCTACATTTGGGTCATTATTTGAGGTGGTGAAATTTGGTTTAAGCGTAAAAACTTACAAAACTGTTAGAAATTAGTACTTATGTGTTTATTTAGATTATATCTGAAATTTACTTTACGTTCCTTACCTTAAAAGGAAAAAACGGAACCCGATATCAAGTTGAAATTAATATTTAATACGTTAGTCTACGGTCCCTAGCAGCTATAAAAAACAAGCTTCAAAATCCACGCAATAAAAAAAACGGCGATTTATGCGATATATTTTGATACACGCAAATCAATCAAAACCTGTAAACGGTCGACGTGAATGATTTTAGGTCAAAGGGTGCTTCCCGTTGACCTAAAATCATGAAATTTGGCAAAAAGCAAGTTCTCTACAGCACAGGAAATTGCAGTTCTAGAATTAACCGTGTCCTGCATATATCGAAGTATGGGAGAACATGTTTCAACTATAATGTTCAGTTTGTTCTTGGAATAAATCAATCCCAACTACGGAACCCTTCAACCGGTTTTTTTACCAAGGAGTTGGTCAACCCATAATCTATTTGTTAGTAGCAACACTAATTGGATGTCAACATTAATGGTTTTTGTGTAAAAACATATTCTGTGTGTTGAAAAGATCGTGCATCACTTTCATGATACATGTATTTTGGCGATTCATAAGTTTACGATCTTCTGTTCGATTTAAGTATATGTTGCAAATAGGCTATTGTATTTTTTCTAACATCAAAACTGTTTAATACTACAAGGTAAAGAGCTTAATCGTCACTTTCTTGTTCATCATTTTCGTAGTAATATACAAGGTGATCGAAAACCACGAAGTAAGACACAGGTGTCTCATTTAGAATTACTAACACCGCTGATGCCAGCATCCTTTAATTCTTTTGTTCACAATTAGGACACTTTATTGAATAAGGAAGTACACAGTCACCTACACCTCAAGCTACCACAAATAGTCAACAGATTAACATTCCGACATTTTATAACAAAATACGATTTCACAACAAAAAACTTACAGATATGGCCAGAACTCACAACAAAATTACTGACGAAAACAGAAAGCAAAAAGGCGAGATAAAAAACAATGCGAAATTAAAGAGCGGACATGAAAAATACTCCATCTGCATTCAATTCACATAACATCAGAACGAGTGGCATGACCAACTTTTCTCCAGGGAAAATAGACAAAATGACAGATAGAATAGACAAAACTTTGATAGTTGTGTCGTCAACAAAACTCGTTTCTATGGTCGTCAGTCTACGCGTGCAGTGCAACAAGCTCGCCATCTCCGTCTGAAATGCCTCAGTATGAGCAACTGGCTTCTGCGTTGGATTCAGATACTATCACCTTCTGAAACAACGAATTCAGGCCAAACAACTACAACGCGTAAGCACTGTCTTCGTACACGTAGACTTTCTTTAACTCTGACAGGGTCGCGAGTTGTTCGAGGTAATAGGTAATAGGTAATACGGGCTGGTGTCCGTAACTCCACGTCAATGCGCGTATTTTGCGTACGGGCGAGTTGTTCGAAAGATATACCGTGGCCCTGGCACAGGCAACTGAAGGAACACGGTAAATGTCTGACACGCCCTCCCGCTCCACCCAGAGCGGGAGAAGTCATTTGATGATTTCTCAACAAAAAAAAGACAAACTTCAACTGACAGTCTTTGGTATGCAGGAGCACCGTATCCTCGTAAAAAAGAACTCTCTATTTTGAAAAAGAAATCTCTATTCTATACCAAATTTCACCAATGAAACTAACCGTGATTCGTGCGTCTAAACCGCGTTCAAGAGCTATCAGTGTGATTATTTTATGTGGAATATATTGAAACTGACAGCTCTTGAACGCGGTTCATTGGTGACATTGGCACTCAGTAATTACTGTTCCTAGTTTTATGTGTAGCTATGGTGAAGGTTCAACAGGATTAAATTAAGAGACTGATTAAGATGCTTAAACGTGTTATTTTTCGTGGTCTTTACGATCACTATCGTTGTCTACAAGAATGTTTTATTGAGTTTTTATAAAATAAATAAGCCATAACCATCTTTAATTCCATTTTACGGCGAGTTCTCGTCCATAATATTTTTTTTTAATGAAAATATCCATATTTTAAATATTTTTAATGTCACCCCAAATAAAGACCCTTTTACTTCTTCAAAAGTACCATTAAGCAAATTCCACGGTGTGACTCATGTATCGAATCAAAGACGAGTGTGTCTCAGAACGTTAGTCACCCGCACTGATGTCCTCAATCGTACTCAGCGAGCCAATCCATACCGCTCGAGCGGTGCCAGTTGCGAATACGTTCCTGTTGTGTGCTCACGGTTGTGTTCAAGTTATAGAAGGCATCGATTAAAAAAGCACGATTATTCACAATAGAAAAATAAAACAGACGACAATGAAAAAGTGCACAGTATGACAGTTTAGAAATTATCGTTCGCCGCCATCTCTATACTTATATCAGAGGGGCAATTCCCGTATTTTAACCCTCCCGACCCTTGCTCGAGCCAGCCCGCGCCGCTGAGCCTGTAGCTTTAAATTCGTCCCTAAATCACTCAAATCCTGAGCCAGCTAGTCCCTAGCGTTGTCGCTTAGTTTTTAAGTTAGTACATAAGTTTAAGTCCTGGCTGGAGGCCTTAATTTATTAGGGCAACCACAGGCAAGTCCGTCTAAGCAGACGACAACCTCATAGGTTGACCTGCGAGATGCCATTCCCAAAAAAAAAAAACCCCGTATTTTAAGAACGTTCGCATTCTGTTCTCGGTCTCAATCTGTCAAAAATACATTCAATTTACATACCCAAGTTTTTTACAAGTTTTTGATATTGATTGTCGCTGAGATGAGATTGAAAAAGAAAGAAAGAAAGAAAAATTGTTTATTCTGCACAAACAAAACGCACATTACAAAAAGCTGACACAAATTTCACATATATTCACAGTAGCCAAAGGCCTCGTATTCAGCATTTAAAATTTTGTATTTTGTCCATTGCCTGATGTCACTCACTTGAATTTGGACGTTATTCAAGTACGAGAATTGGCCTTCTGGTATCAAGAGCGAGAGCTGTACTTGATGTTTTCCATAGTTTTTTTAAGGATAATCGCTATTATTATGCCGAATGTGCTGGCAGGGATATAGACATAACATCAACGTCCGCCATGTTGAATTCCTTGTCCATGATGAAAATGACGCATTCCCAGAAAATGCAGTTAATTTTTCTTTCATTAAATAATATTCTGTCATAGTTTAAGGTAATAGGTATATAGAGATATGAGGAACAGGGTGTAATGTTCACTCATAATTTTTGGAAAAGGGAGGTTCCTTCGACCAGGCGGGTTTTGTATCTGGTGGGCAACTGCCCGACGTAGCCGTAGCTATATTGCGGCGCCCCCGTAAGGGGGCGTTGCGTGTGGTGCGGGGCTTCGCCCCCCGGCCGCAGATGACTTGTGCCAGAAGGCCGCAGGCATCCCATTTTGGGTCGCCCCGGGTGACCTAGCCGTGGTACAACGTAAGTAGTGCGGCCAGGCCATCCAGGATGACCAACTCGACATCCTGTCCCTGCCTGATGACCTTTATCAGGTCCATTAGTAATTTGATGGCACAGGTTGTGAACTCCGACTTTTCTGTGGCTGTTTTCGCGTCGGTGGCGCCGCCACTGGATTCTTTTTGGAACTCTTTTTCCTTCAGTCCCTTTGTTATCCGCGGTAGGCGCGGTAGTCCGCGGCTAGCGGTAGGTTGCAGCTTATTCACAACCTGTGCCCCGTTTGAGGCAGGGGTGGCTATTGGGTTTTCTTGGGTCGCCGGGGGGGGGGGGGGGGGTCGGGTTTCTTTCCCTTGCCCTTTCCCCCGCGTTTCTTATTTTTCCTCCGCCCAGAGGAGGTAGCTGGTCTGTCTGAGGGCCCGTTGGCCGCCGCCATAAGTGTCGTGCCCTGGGCCTCTTCTGGCATCTTTTGTGGCCTCTCAGTGGCCACTCCGGGCCGGCGTGATGTGGCCGTCATGGCGGCGGTGCCCGCCCGCTTGTTCCGGATTACCTTCTGAAACACCGGACACTTTATGTTGCACGCGGGGTGTGGTCCACCGCAATTCACGCAGGTGGCCGGCTCTTCCCGCGGGCGCGGGCAGTCTCTCGCCGCGTGCTCCCCTCCACAACGCACGCAAGCGAGCGGGCGGTGACACTGATGCGAGCTGTGTCTGAACAGCTGGCATCGGTGGCACTGGGCGGGTCCTCGTTTTCCGCGCCAGGCCTCTATCTTAACACCACGCATCAACATGAATGTCGTGGTGTCGTAAATGGCCCGGACGTCCGGAGTCTTCTTAAGGATCGCGTGGAATACGCAACCGGGTCGTCCTTGTGCGGCCTTGATATGGCGCACATACTCCGGCTGGTATCCCAGCGTTTGGAGCTCCTCCTCTATTCTTCTCCGCTGGCAGCGAGTAGGCGAACCAGCTAACGCCGCTGTCCTTCTCCAGGCCAGTCAGGTATCGCTGGACCAGCCTATACTCCTCCTCGCTGTCTGGGGTGAAGCGAATTCCACCTCCGTATGGACGAGCGTTAGGAGGCCGGCCCAGTTTGTCCCTGATGGCCCGGAAATGGGCAGCCCAGTTTGGCAGCCTCTCAACTACCAGCGGTGGGTATCTGGGCTTCTTCTGTCCCGGCTTTTGTTGCCACGTTCTTGTCGCGGCGCCGGGGGGTTCATCGAGGGTGGTGGTAGCGGTAACGGGGGCGGGGGGTGGTCTAACCCCCGCGGTCGGTGGCGGTGACAGCGATGGTGACGCAGGTGGCGGGGGTGAACGGCGCGCCGCGTCGGCAAAAGTAGGCGACGCTGGCGGGTCCGGACTCCGCGGCGCGCTTTCGCGCGGTGGCTCTCGCTCGAGCTTCTGCGTCGACGCTGACGTTGGTTTCTGGGTTCGAGCCGGGACTCGAAGTCGGGGCCCCGCGGCGGCGTCGGTGATGCCGGCGACATCATCGTGACGTCAGCCTTAGACCCGGTGGGCCGGTGTACGGGTCGCGAGGTCGTGTCGCTGGACACGTCTACGCGACCGGAAACGGCCGAGCCTACGGATGCCAGCGACATGTTCGATCCGATGGACGAACACGGCGACATAACCGCGGGCGAGTCGTAGGGTGAGGCACGGGGAGGCGCCGGTGAGTCGGGCGCATGGGTAGCACTTGGTACTGACCTTGTTGTTCTTGTGGTGGTGTCGACATTTTTTGCTGGCCGCTCTCGCTCAGCCATCGCCGGTCCCGCCAGCGGGAGGCGGGGGCCGACTACAGCGGTGCACGGAGCTGGCACAGCTTGGGTCCTTGCTGGCACAAACGCAACCACGGCGGTCGCGGGCGGGGACGCGAAACTCGGCGGTGTGGTGGTGCGTACTGGGGGTGCGCGGGGGTGCGCGGACGGTGTGCGCGGGCGCGCAGGGTGCGCGGGGTGTTCGCGCGGTGCGGCGGAGCGCGCGGCGTACGCGGCGGCATACGTAGCGCAGCGCTCGGCGCGTGTGCGGGAGCACGCGCGGGCGGTGCCGCGGCGCGCGCATGCGGTGCGCGACTGGGGTTAGTGGCAGGTCCCGGGGCCTGGATGGGTACCGGGCGGAACGCGGCGGGGCGGATCACTACCGCGTGCGGTCGGCTCGACGACGGCGTGGGCGCAGGCGCCAATGCCGTCGGTGGGCCGGCAGCAGCAGCGGCGCTCGGTCCCCGTCCTCTTCCCTCTTCCTTCTTCTTCCTCTTCTTGTCCTTCTTCTTTTCTTCACTCCTTGTGGAGCCGGCCGGCGGTGCACAGGACGACGCAACACCGATGTTGGGCATCGACGACGTCCTGTCTAGCGCTGGGCGGGACTCCGGTGATCCGGCATCGCAGCCCTACGAGCCGCTCGTGCCGGGCTTCGGCATCGCAGGGGGTGTGGTCTCCGCGACCGCGTCGGTACTAAGTACCGGGCGGCGAAGAAATAAAAATGCGGGTCGCGCGAAGCAAACTTAACCTCAAAATAAAATATAGAAAAAATACTCTGTAGGAGAAGCTTGCGTGTCGACCACAAGCCAATCCTGCCCGACGTAGGATGTCGGGACGTTGCATATATGCTAGTTGCGCGCTAAAATCTGCTTGCGCGATGCAGCATTTTGCGTAACATCAGTGTGACACGTTGTTCGCATGTGCCGGTGTAGATGCCGCCACAGGTACTAAATTAAGATATTTTAATACTATTATAAATCTAAGAAAAAAAATGTACTCAAGCAGTTACTTCACGAAGAATAGTTACGAATATATTATAAATTTTAACAAACATTTACGAAAGAGGAAACTATGGTAAAAATCGAAATTAAATTTAATGTTTTAACGTATTTTTAACCAAGAAAGTGTCATCTCTAAAAAATCCCTTTCCTTTTTTTCCCTACGATTTGTTTACCTTTACTTAATTACTTAAACCTATGGAGTATAGGTAAAATATACTTACACAGACTGATATTTAACCTAATTTAATCAAATAATTTAAAGGCACAAAATTAAATCGGAATATATTTAAAGCACCATCAGATCTGTGGTATATAAATTCAAATGATAGCACTTTACCATCCCAATTGCAAATTTAAGAGCTAAAGGGTACATCTCCGTATGCAAAATGTGGCTTCCCTGGTACCTCATGAACGGCATCACTATGTAAATTTCTAATAACTGCTCCCAAATAATGGTGTTTAATTTTTATTTTTTATTATTAGATATGGACTTTTACATATCTCTCACATAATTCTTTCATTATTTGACATTATATACCTAAATTTTTTTTTTTTTTTTTTACTTTATTAGATTATTTTATATTTTGTAAATGTGAGAACGTCGTAGGCCCTGTGGATTATAAATTATAGACAATTGTCTATTTGTTTAACATATGGTACCTGTTGACAGGCCTACACTGTCCTCCCATACCTGTTAATCACTGTAATTGGAAAACATTGTAAAAGACATATTTTTAAAAGAGTAACCATGGAGTTTCTTGCCGGCTCTTCTCCATGGGAAACGACCAATTGGAACCGTGCACCTAGAATCTGACGTTTCATAAGTGCCCATGTAGGTCTATGTGAAATAAAATATTTTGATTTGATTTGATTTGATTCAAACCAAACCATAAGACGCTTAGTGACACAGTGTTTTATTCAGCTATAGGTACCTATTATGGCTTCTCTTTAGTCATGAATTTGGTACTTGGAAGCTATTTGTATGCCACTAAGTATTTCTTTCAATTAAAAAAAACGTGGCAAAAAAGAACCGGTCAAGTGCGAGTTGGACTCGCACACGACGGGTTTCGTTCCACCGTACAACTTTTAACACTACCTACATATTAAAAAACAAACTGGCCTAGTGCGTGTCGGACCACTCACAATGAAGGGTTCCGTAGTTTTTATAAAATTTATCCCAAAAGAAAAGAAAGAAAGAAAAAATATTTGGACACAGTTCGCGTAACACAACACAAAAAAAAATACAAAAACAATACTTAACTAAACGAATAACACTCAGGCGTCGAAGTACTTGTCCGCATCGCTGTCATCTGGAAACGTGCCCAGAAGACTGGCGGCATTGCCACGCTGAATGGCAATGCTAATTCTTTGTCCAAAGAACAATCCAGCTCTCTGGTCACGTGAAACTAAATATTCATTTGTTTTTTAGTAACGATTTTCTTAAGATCTATGTTAGTAGGTGCCTAATATATGAGAAAGAAAGAAACATTTTCAATCATTACAAATTCCCCGTAACTATTCCCACCCAGTGTGTCTGTATGGGACAGACTTATCAGGATGCAATCATTTGCAAAATGCTGTTGGTCCTTCCGCGCAGTCATTGGAATAATGACGCCACTTTCTTACGCACTGTAGCGTGGAAACCCTCATCGCGCGTATTTGCGAACATTTGAGACGCACTACATTGCCGCGGCAACCCCAACAGCATTCTGAAGGCATTATTATACCGGATACGCAGGACGTTGTAGGCTGCTTGCGTATACTGAACCCACAGGCCGCTCTAGTAAAAAGATTGACAAACCAAAACTTTACGTTGTAGTTGAAAAACACGTTCCTATACATCTAAATACGTCACGGTCAATTCTCCAACAGCAAATGTAAGTTTTATAATCACAATATTTTTAAATTACGTGATAAAACGACAAAACCATTAACCACCAAAAACCATTTGCTTATTCTTGATTAGTCAATGGCATTCCTAAGGATTGTGTTAGTACAGAACTTAGTAACGAATACAGTCAATCAAGCTACTCAGCCTTCCGCATCCAGTCTGTCCCAGCCACCGTTTTATGGTCGTCGGTCCATCCAGCTGAGGGCTGTCCCACACTACGCTTGGCGATACATGGTCTCCACTCCAGGACTCGTCTGCTCCACCAGCCATCGGTCCTTCGACAAACTTGGCCAGCCTACTGCCACTTCAGTTTGCTTACTCTGCAAGCATAGTAACAGTAGTGTCCATTTTTGTTTCTTAGGGCAAATTTGCCAAAACTTGTTGTACCAAGTGTTTGTGTTATCCTGCGAATACATTTTGAATGTTTGTAAAAAAATTCAAAGGATAAGAGATTTTTGACTTTGGTAAAATAAGCACTTAAAACGACAGGCTGGTATCCTGGCAAGCAAGAAAAAATATTATTCCATCATTGCATTTTTGTTCGTAGCTCCACATGGAACGATTTAAACGGTCTGTTTCTTTTTACAGTTCCTCATAAGCATTTATAACATTCTTTCCACCACTTTTATTTTATTCCCCAACATATCATACACAATCCGCTGTATCCTACTACTTGCACGTATAAATTGTGTGCCAACGATGCACCGTAGCTAAATCGTCGTGCATTTGTCCAAGTAACACCTCTATTTATTTTAGAAAACGCTACCGAAGCCCTGATCAAAACTAAGATGTTACTGCTTGACGTCGTAATGTGGTGCAATGTATCGTGTCTTTTTTCGTATTGCAGTAAATTGCTTCTTAAGATGTTCGCTAGGGAGACGAACAATACCAAAGAAAGGACATTTGGGTAGGCCGCTTTAAGTACTCAAACTGCCAGATATAAAAAAATTAAGGAATAACTGAGATAGACAAAATATATAAAAATATTACCCACTTAGTCCTCACACGAAATTAAAATAATAAAACAATATTATACAAAGTAAATATTCATGTCATTGTGTATTTAATAATCATGAAATGTCAAAGTGTATATAAAATAAAACAAAAGTTAGGTACAAAACAAAAAAAAACAGTATGCAAAAATTGGAGCAGGTCAGTCCCAAGCCTTTTTGTCCTCAATATAGTCTTTGACTGTATAAAAAGCTTTCTGGCACAACTTACGTTTTAATAAATGATTTGAATTTATTAAGGCTTAGTTCTTGAACTTTGCTTGGAAGTTTATTATAAAAGCGTACACATTGACATCTGAACGACCCACCTATTTTCTTGAGCCTTGTTGTAGGTACAACAAATTTGTGTTTGTTCCTAGTATTTATATTATGCATATCACTGTATTTTTTAAACAATTTTATGTTTTTGTGGGCATATAGAAGAGTCATTACATTAATTTCCTTAAATTTCTATCTGAGAGAGTGTCTCGGACT
The DNA here is from genome assembly GCA_963555695.1 of Dasypolia templi. NCBI lineage: Eukaryota > Metazoa > Arthropoda > Insecta > Lepidoptera > Noctuidae > Dasypolia > Dasypolia templi. Next base: position 5,220,866 of record OY743147.1, read on the forward strand.
TAATTTATATATTGATCTAACAGCTCTTTTCTGCAAAACAAATATAGTCTGAATGCCGTTCCCCACAAAAGAATACCGTACGACATCACACTATGAAAATAACTAAAGTATACTAAACGGGCTGTCTCTAAATCAGTTTGGGTTGAGAAATTCCCTCATTTGCACTTGTGGCGAAATGTTTTTGAAACGCTAGGTAAAAAAGCAGCCTGCGGTCGAATATTTCACAGAAAAGACATGAAGGATAAGTAGTTTGCAACTCTGATAATTCAACGTTAAACCGATAAGCCTATATAAACAGCCATTTCACGAGCAGCACGATGATGAAACGCTGTAAACTTACAAGTAACACTGTCTCATCTAGGTACCAACTTGTGAAGAAGCCTTTTATAATCCCTAGTGTCAAACTTGACAACAAAAATACATAACACAAAACATGATTAACCAATCTCGGTCCTACAATCTTTGACAAGCACAGGAAATAAAACATATTTACTAATACAAAACATAATAAACCGTCCTCTAATGATTCTGGACCGCAGGAACAAACAAATTGACTAGCAAACCCTGTCCTCTATTGTTTTGTCCAACAATAGGCCCAACATGAATAGGCGTTGATTGTGGTGATGTGAAGCAAATTTAATTTCGTTTTGAACTTCGGAAAAGGGTGTCTGGTCGTGCAAGTACTAATTGATGGCGCGTGCATTGAAAGAGAGCAAGGCATTCGGCAAGTTCTAACGAGAATCTAAAACAAATATTTCCTGAAACGTGAATAGAAGAATGTTAATGGTACTACGTTATTGTAATTTTTCGTAAAGGCAGTGTTTCTGCTGTTTTCAAATCCAGATAACTATTAACTTTACCTAATCTGAAAGAGCATGTTAAAATAGGACCAACGTAGTTGGCAATTTAGTAACACCAACAGTGATGAAATCGTGGACAAAATTTACACAAATTGTATCTTCCTTATTCTTCTTGATTGCCTCGTTGGTCTAGTGGTCGCAATCGCTACTGCTGAGCATGAGGTCCTGGGTTCGATTTCCTTATGTCGGGCAACGTGTTATTGGGTTTTTCTATCTGGAATTTCTCAGTAGCAGCCCGAAGTCTGGATTTGTGCCCGGTAGATGGCAATAGGCTCGCCCCCTATTAGATGGGACTTAAACATAACTGGCGAAATGTGGGTGTTTCCCCGAACCCTTCGGGGAAACAAGGCGTGATGTTATGTTATGTATCTTCTTTTTTTCAAATCGATGATACAACATTTATATAGCTAACTATATTACTTTAGCCGAGTAGGCGACCACGTTGATCTCAGCTGTGTTGTACGAGACCAGAAGGCCAATTCTCGTATTAAAAACGTTCAAGTTCATCTCACAATCTCATCTCAGCGACAATCTATGTCATAAACTTAACAAAACTGTATGTAAATTGATAGTATTTTTGACAGTTTGACTGAGATCGGAATGTGAATGTTCTTATAAACACGGTAATTGTCCCCCTGTTCATAGATTGCAACTAGATTTCGAATTTTTTTAATCTCTCACCGTGGAAACGTAGGTGAATTGAGCTCGAGACCGGCTGATGAATGAATTGGCACTACTGTCAGCTCACTTCACCAAAATTTTTACGATGAGATTTTTACAGGATAGATCGGCTGCAGGCTCTAGGGGCTCGTGGCTAAACAATAACAGCTGCACGGGTACATTGAAGGTTAAGTTACTCCTGCCGCGGTCGGTTAGTCGATGAGTGACCATCCATTACATATCGAGACCCCTAAAGGCCTAGGAAAGCACGCTAAGCCGTTGGTTTCGGCTGTCATTCGTAGATCTTTGACAGCCGTCACTGGTAGCAGTCTTACCAAGGGGTATAGTATTACCCAGTAACTGGGTTGTGGAAGTCAGATGAAAGTCGTTCCATGTAAAATACTAGTAGTCTGCTGGCTTCGGTGAGACTGGAAGCTGACCCCAACAAAAAAAAAGTTAGATTCTAGGCAGATTGATTTATCATTGAGAACGGCTGCAGAAATTAAATTTATTCATTACCAATTAATGTTGTGACTGTTTCGTTGGTCTAGTGGTCGCAAGAGCTACTGCTGAGCATGAGTTCTGGGTTCGATTTTCAGGTAGGGCAAAGTGATATTTGGATTTTCTATCTAGTAAATAGGCTCCCCCCTATTACACGGGGCTTAAGCTTACATGGCGAAATGTGGGTGTCCTATAGGTACACCTCTGCTTCACCCTTCTGGGATTACAAGCGTGATGTTATGTGTGTCTGTGTGTGTGTGTGTGTGTGGAAGTCGGTGTCTTTGGTTTTTATTTTTTTTAGTTGTGGTACCCCACACAAATTTATATACCACTACTTGCTTTGTAAATAACAGTGACTGGAACTTATTATAACATCATCAATATACACTAACTGGAAAAAAAACGTAGTATCGAAGCTAACTGAAAAACAACCATAGCAAAGTTGAAAATACTATGGGATAAAACTCCAGCAATTGCCCGCGACTTCGTCTGCCATTCAGGACGAAAAGTACCCTACGTCCTTACCCAGTATTGCTATTCTGTAATCTCTCACCGTGAAAACTTAGGTGAAGTGAGATGCTAGGGATTGACCAATACCGGATGACACTGACCAGGTAAGTTTTCACAGTGTCGACATGCTGGTCATGGTCCCGGCCTTCTGTCTTGTGAAGAAATGAAAATCAATCTGTCAATATGTTTTAAGATCTCCCCTACCTAGAACTTACTCATCAAATTCCTCACTTTTCCGTACGATTTCTCCAATATTTTCTTTATGCAAAGGTTGTCCTGACAGTATAATTATTTACACGTAGAGTAGTATAATTTTGTGAACCAAGATTTTTACTGTAGTTGTCATCATTGCTCATTGTTGTTGCTGGACATGTTTTGCGATTACGCTTTAGGTGATAATCAGGTCGAAACCTATAATGTAAACCTAGTGATATACTGTGATTGTCACCTGATGTAGTTGTCTTGTGAATAAATAAGTGTAAATACAACAAAAAAAGAATAAGCCAAATAGTGCAGCCGCTTTGAAGTAATGCGCGGGCAAACATTTGTGGCCAATGCCTTTTATTAATTTAGATGCATACATGCATAATCAGTCTATTATGTTCCCACTGCTGGGACACAGGCCTCCTTTCTGTGAGAGGGAGTGGGCCGTAATCCACCACGTGGGTCCAGTGCGGGTTGGTAGATGTCAGATGTTTTCGAATTTTTGGTTCTAAGACATGCCGGTTTCCTCACGATGTTTTCCTTACCGTTTAGCGAGCAGTGGTGATGAAATAATTTACACAAAGTAAAGTGCCTGTCTGGGTTCGAACCAACGACCTACAACTCGTAAGTCGCGGCCGTTACCGCTGGGCCACCCCTGCTCCCTAGATTTGAGTACTTATACATAATCATGTAATGAATAAAACCTACGAAGTTGTTTTTGGATAATAAACAGTCAAAGTAAGACAGTTATGATTTGTTTATACGGACAATTTAAGTTTGTAGTAAATTTGCTTAACAACTATTAACAATATCCCAGACTTAACCTAGACAGCTTAGGAAATTGGTTCAGTCAGCATTTCCAGAGAAATTTTTAAGAATTTGATATGAAAATAATACGGACGTCAGTCTATCCGAGATGAACACGTGTTTTCAATTTGATGGCTATTAAGCTCAAAGTCGATTTACCTTAAACACCTGCGACAGATAGATCTAAGCATTTATCCGATATTAGGGTAACGACGCCAATTCTCGGCACGTCTGCAAGGTGCCGGTTGTTGTGTCATTAGTTTACCATCTCAAAGATGGACATTCCGTAAGGCGTACCATGTTCGGTCGTGTCTGGAGAAGCGTGAACGGTATAATTGAAGATAGGAAAGGTCAATGAACTATTATTCGATGTTGTACCTTGAGTGGGGCAGTTGTGTGTCAGGTATTTTATGGTTGTGGTATGCGTTTTTGCATGCAAGGCCGATGTTCAAGTATTTAATTATATTTTTAAAGAGCCACAGTGCCAACCATTTTAATACAAAAAAGTGCGATGCGGGCAGCCTCTAGTGTGCGTTGGTCCATGTAACAATGCGAAAGTGATGACGGAGGACTAACCCATTTGAAGGTTATAAAAAGACCCATCACATAGCCTTTAACAACGCATTGTGTGCATCAGAATATGTAAATAATTAACGAATTATATTTTTGGTGTGAAAAGCGCTATAAACGGTAGTGCGCAACGTGACTCACGCAAAACATTGTGCTCATAGTGCATGCATCGGTACAGGGTCAGAACTAAAAACTAGTTTTCGTAAAAAAAAATTTTGACATTCACATAACATAACATAACATCACGCCTTGTTTCCCCGAAGGGTTGGGCAGAGGTGTACCTGTACACCCACATTTCGCCAGTTATGTTTAAGTCCCATGTAATAGGGGGCGAGCCTATTGCCATCAACCGGGCACAAATCCAGATTCCGGGCTGCTATTGAGAAATTCCAGATAGAAAAACCCAATAACACTTTGCTCGACCTGGGAATCGAACCCAGGACCTCATGCTCAGCAGTAGCGATTGCGACCACTAGACCAACGAGGCAGTCAATATCTCCGTAACCAGAAGGTTCCCAGGTATGGTCCAGTACGAAATAAATAATTACAATGATGAGTGAACCTCGGATTCATTAAGTGTTTCTAATTAAAACGGCACGGTGGGCGCGGCAGTGGTTGAGCGATCGGCTGCTGCGCTGCGTGTCGCGGGTTCGATTCCCGCCCGGAACAAATATTTGTATGACCTACAAATAGTTGTTCCGGGTCTGGGCGTCTTGTGTATGTGAGTTTTCATGTTTGTGAACGCACCCACGATACAGGAGGTATTCCTAGTGTGGGGCAACGTTTAAAAAAAATATATATATTGACGTTCGAAAAGTGCTGACTCTCAGCCTACTTTTGGATTTTAATTGAAAATGAGAAAATGTTTTCATAGCTTATTTGACTATTGATTTTGTTTATTTTTTATTTTGATTTTGTCTTTTTAAGATTTTGACAAAATAACTCCTTGGTTTGCCAATTTTAAACCACACCATGAGGAAACTATAATAAACCCTCATCTATAAGAAGAGAAAGCTGCAGTAATCTTATCTATTTAGGTACGTTCGGTACCCTATTGTGTGTTGTCTGCAGCATAGAACGTTATGATATCGAGTTTCAGAATGCCAAGCGACGGTGTCCAATCGATTGGGGTCCACATTGTTTCGCCTTGTGAGTGTTCCGTGTCTAAATGTACTGACAATACGTTATAGATGGGAATAACAGTTGAATGTGGTGAAGAGATTATGTTACTGAGAGTTCCATGTATATCCGTTGAAGGGATACCTCTTACATTGTATTGTGTATGTTAGTCCCTAAATATTAAAAGGATTATTTTGATGTAAAGCTTGGGTATTTATTGAATAAATTTAAAGCCTGGAATAATAACGTTGATTTGGAATCAATAAAATATAACCTAATACTGCTATATTACTAAGAAGACCTCCCTCCTGATTTTTACCTAGACACAGGTTTTTACCTAGTGTAGACTAGGTAAAAACCTGTGTCTTGGAAATCAGGAATACAATGTCATGAATGCAATGTGCACAATGTGCACAAAACCATGCTAAATTTGAGCATACGCTAACTACTATTACACAATTAGTATGACAAGGTCTAATGTGTAGGAACACGAAAACGTTTGGTAATTTTTCACCCACGGAGAGCATGCCGTTAAATATTGAGCATACCTAATAACTTACTAGCAAAAAGCATGGCTTTTAATAGCATGTGTACTGCAGCCTTTACCTCATTGAAAGATTAAACGATTCTGACTGATACTACGGGCTCTTTGTTTTGAACAGTATGATTTGATTCAAAATAATTCAGAAAATAGATGCAGATAGAACACCAATAAATAGAGTTTATAAAAAAAGTATCCTACTATGAATAAGACATAAAGCTAAAACTCTTGTTTATTAGGGTCAACGAGATTTACAAAATATAAGTTGCCGCTAGCAACATTATTTCTTTTCTAAGACTAAACAGAAATCGTTATTCAAGAACTAAAGCTAGCGATAACCTCATCAATAATATAACATCGGGGTACTTACACGGGCTGAAGGAGACAACTCAATTTAGCAATTACGAAAGTGGGGAGAGCGCCCCAAGGCACTGTCATTGGCCCCACTAACGACGTTATGTAAGGAAGAATGGCGTCGCGACAGTCAATATTTGATGTCGCTACCCTAACTATACAAGGTTATTTTTAGTATGAGAAAATACTGTTTTTTTTTAATTAAGAGAAAAAATAAAATTACGTAAACTCACGGATTTCACCAATGAAACTGAACGCTATCAGGACATCTAAAAAGCGTTCGGTGTCAAAACTCCTTGGAAATCAATGTCACTGACAGCTCTTAAATGTAGTTTATGTGCTTATCGCGTTCAGTTTCATTGGTGAAATTCGCTCTTAGTTAAATCCTATTTCTAAACCGCGACCAATATTTACGTCATCATTATGACGAAGTCGACCTCGATTTTATTACTTCTCCTGAAAAACTACTTTCAGGATTGCACTTACCTTTAGCTATTATAATGTATAGTGCAATTTTGCTTCTAAATATAGTTGGATCCTCGAAATGTTATAAATGAGAACCGATTTTCGTGTCGGTCTGTGTGAACGCATTATTTTTACAAAATTCCAAAACAGGTTTGATCCGGTTTTCAGAATAATGCGATTGATGTGGTTATTACTTACTTACAGTAAAGAAATCTCGATGTTTCGTGAAGTCGTTAAAAGCGTGCGAAACAGGGGCGGGCAGCTAGTTTATTTTATTACTATAGGTACATATTTTTAAGAGGTAAAGTTTGTGAGTTTTTATGTTGAGGGAAATCTTCTGAAGTACTGATCTGGTTCCTAAAATTCTTTGACTAAAAGGCTGCAGAAGTTACTGTTTTGCCGAGTTTTATAGAATATAATCTAAGTTAAAATTAATGCACAAGCTAATTATTCAGAAAAAAATAACCGGTGCGCAAACTGTGTGGTGCAAAACCTGCATTTCAGCATAATATTGTGGTGCAAATTCAGCATAACATATGATTCTAACGAAGAAGTTTATCTTCAATCATCAAAAAAAAACCTATTACTGAAGCTAGAAAAACTACCCTAGCAAAGTAAAGAAAAATAAGACCCAATCCCATATTTAAAAAAAAATCCGGGGCTATCGCGTAACAAACATACAAATAAAATAACATACAGACGAGTTAAGAACCTCCTCCTTTCGGAAGTCGTTTAAAAACAGCTGTTTCATAGGAAAGCGCAATACTTACGAGGTCAAAACATCTGGAATGGTGATTTTTTCTCTAAAACTGTCAAATGACAATAAACTTTTGACTTTGACTTTGAAAATTTTCTACTGTCAGGAATTTCTTAATAATTCATTCAATTCATAATTTCTACTGATGAAGGGTACGTCTAGCAATAGAAAGTTAGACTACATACAGGGTTTGAGTAGGGCTTGTTTTGGGTAAGCTTAGTTAGTTAGTAAGCCTAGTTTCCTTTATTTGTTTACTTCCAAACAAAGTGTGTATCAATCGTGTTCATGTAATGATGGATTTTCAAGTTAGTTTATTATTTTAAAGCGATGTTATAAACACAAACACATTATTATATAACCTAGCTCTATTCTGGAGAAGCTTGTGAAAAGTGGCTCATTTGTATATTTAATAAATGAGTGATTCACGGTGTCTTAGAGTTCTGTTAGTCATTGTCTACTAACCTCTACAATAAGATATAACAGTTCCTATTTAAGAGGCTGGCAACATCTAAAGCGCGGTCACCGTCAGACTGCATAGAAAAGAAAGAGAAGCGCATTGTTTTTTTTTATGTATGGCATCTCGTAGTTGACCTTGAGAGGTCGTGACTACTTAACCGGACTATCCTGTGGCTGCCTTAAGCGGACTCAAAGCCTCCAGCCAGGGGCGTAAAACTACTTACATTACTAAGCGAACGCTTGCTAAGGGCACCCCCTGTGGGGTACGGACCTCGGCTTAGGGCGTCGCTGACGGGAGGACAGCAAGATGGGACAGGCTGGATCTGGATTATATTATTATTATCTGTGGAATTTAAAGCTACAGGCTCAGCAACGGCGCGGGCTGGCACTTCGTCGAGCAAGGGTCGGGGGGACAGTTACGTCGGGATCTTCGCGAGGAACCTCGGCGGCGAGGTCGAAATGTCGGTCTGTGGAAGCGCGTTGACATAACGCTGGTAATTTATTGCAAAAAATGAAGCAGAGCAATTATTGTAAATAGATATTCTATTTACAAAAAATCTTTGGTTTGGACAAAAAAAAAAAAAACTTTAATTTACGTTAACATGTTGCTTGTAGAATAATCTGTCATAAAATCAGAACGATTGATAATCTTTTAAAATGAATTTTTATTTTTATTTTTTGTATCGTATCAAATTAATAATTGTATTACGTTTTCAACATACTGTCTAACAACTAGCATATATCCTGAAGAATATCATATATTTTACTAATTTTGTTTACTGCAGTGGATCATCTACTTTTAGGCATTATGAAACTTGCGTTTAGGTCCTGTAGACCCCTTCATTTTTTTTTCTTTAAAGCGGAGACTATGCCAGAAAGCCTATTGCACCGTCAAAGACTCTATTGAGGACAAAAACGCTTGGGATTGAGCTGCTCCAATAAATGTACACAGTCAATGTTGATTTTTAAATTAATTTTGCTAACTCATTCACTTCTTATCTTTTCTATATGTATCTAGACATTTTACCATATACAATGACATGAATATTTACTGTATAAACAAACTTTTTTTTTAATGATAGGAATGAGAGGACTATGCGGATTTTTTTGTTCTTAGTTAGTCAGTGCAGATTACTGACAAATGCGTGCAGTGACTGGACAGGTCCACTCAATCATTGTGGTTCTTTCCTCAAAACGCCATTTCAGGTATCAGTTTACATGGTCTTCGCATGATCTGATCAAGATTATGTCTGGACTTTAAATGAGACTGTCGTGACCTCCGAGTTTGTTAGGGCCTTTCTTTTCAGAGTAGTCAGATGGGTAACGGCGACAAAAATCTATGCGCCCTGCGCATTAAATATAGCGCTGGATGTTTGTTGAAGCTCGTGTCGGTTGCTTCTACGCTACGATGCGAAAAAGATGTGCCTGCCTGGTGCGCCTAGTGCGGGACAGCCCCAACATTATATTGCAGTGTATCGCGAGTAGACGGGACTGCTTGTGTGAGAATCCCTGCTACAAGCTCAACAAGCTTGTCCCAGGGATTCTCATTTACATTAAATGGCAGTGTTTGGTTAAGCGTTAAAGTTTAGTTTACTAACATATTTGAGTCCATGGTAATGTAAGTTAAATATATATTAAAATTTGCTACAGGGAAAAGTCCAGAAGGCCTAGACAAAGTAATATTCATAGCATTCGATCAGCAATGACGCTAGCAGAAAAGCAAAAAAATGTTTGGGGTTGACATAACCTATCGAAATGTCACATGATCATAGCGTAGTATCATACTGAAGCGATAGCGATTGTAGAAATAGTATCGCTCCTGAGCGAATGCCATTTGTCGCTGTCAGTTTTATTTTAGTGTTTCATCATCGACGATAAATCATTTATCTTAAACAAACTCTTTTAAAACGTACAGTCAGCGTGAATAAATCTGTAGACAATTTCGGCGTAACTTGCCAGTGTTTTATGACATTTCTTCTTTTGACAGCGTCTTACGAATTTTGCATATAGGCATTGACTGCTCTAGTAGTCTACAATCTGTGTCCGTGTCGTGTGTTCAAAAGATACACAGACAGCCTTAGGAATTGGGTCTCGTTGACACCTTTTGGGTAAGGAACCACAAAATGGACCACGAAAAACACAACAAAGAAAATATAATTTACAGCATCCATTGCGCTACCAATTTAACAGTGTGATAAAAAAAATAACGCCTTAATAATGTGTAACCTAACCTAAACACACACGGCTGTAATGGCCGCCGCCATGTTTGTTCTCGCAGCCGTGTCATACATGACCGGTCGGGGATTATCCGGATACTGAGGGCCGGTGGCGGGAAAAAATTGACCGGAATATATATTGCTGGTGATTTTGAATGTGTTTTTGCATTCATTTTCATTAAAATTTGTTATATGTTCGGATTAAGTTTTTTTTATTTTGTTGGTTAAATGTGACTGCTTGGATTTTAAACGTTGTTATTTTTTTTTGTAACTGAATGTGATCGTTCAGTAATTCAAAATTATTTTCATTTTGAAATTCGATTTTTATCCACGACGACACTTCCGCAAGCACCTTACTTAGTTACACCGTTCTAATATAGGCAACGAATCTGGATGATGTAAGTATACTAGACCACCTAACTGTGTTTGTGATAAAATTCCAATAATATCTCATTTATCTTAGAGTTCCCATGAAATCTGAAATAACCTTTTCAATAGTAATCTTGTAACATTAAAACAAAAAAAGACAAGATTGAATCAAAAATAAATATAAAACAAAAGAATGTCACAATTCACTTAGTCCCCATAGAAGTCTCCGAAAACAAAACAAGAACAGAAACTTAGCACAACTAACACAAACTCAGAGAAACATTTATTAATGATTAAAGTCAAAGACAAAACTGCTATTTTAATTATTAATTCGAAACGGATGAAGATTCAGTCGGAGTAAAGCAATCAACTTGGACCCTCTTCTGTAACTGTCATGTACAATCAAATGCTAGTGCTTCGGGCGAAAATACCACGATATCTTTATATACTAACACATCTCTATTTTAAGACAGCAAGGTTGAATTTGAGTTGAACTACATACAAATGGAAAGGTCAAAGAATTGGCTATTTCTGATGTAACGTTCAACGGTAGAAAACAAAGAAAGTTCGCGGTAGGTTTGATAGACATGTTCCATATCCAAGTTTGTGCATTATTATAGTTTGAAGTTCCGCTTGTAACCGGCTCGTGTACCGGATTCAACTGGATTCATCCGGCACCAACTGGGTATTTTGTGAAAATGTGTTTGATTGTTATTTTTTTTGTGGTTTACTTTGTGATAAAGCCTTTTACAGTTTGTTTTGTTGAAACAAACATCAAACTTACGTTTTCTCAAACAAAAATGTACCCTTCTGCAGTTTAAAGAACTGCAGAAAGGTACATTTTTGATTATGCCTCCTGCATGCAATTTTCTCTCTGTATTTCTTTATATTAAATAGAAAGAGACAGTTATGGAGAGAAAGTTTGAATGGTTTCCCAGACGAGGTAAAAATTAAATTCAAGACGGCGGTTGCGAAAACATGTATTTTTTAACATGGGGTTCGTTTTCATGGTTTTCGGGGTTGTTAACCCGATTGAGAGGTTTAAATGAAAATCATGGATGGCGGCTGCGATATTTTTTTTTGTAATTTCTGTGCGACAACTATAACAAAGCTTGTAAAAACTTATACTACATGGTTTTGTAATAAAACGCGTAATATATTCACACTTTCTCTCTCTATCTGTCTCTTTCTTTTATATAAGATTGTGTGTGCGGGCGAGTATCACGTAAGGAACTTCGTTCCTGGGAGGGTCCTCCGAACGCACACGTTTAATTTTTTTAACTTGAATCTGTTTAAATCCTCACCTATTATAATTTCTACGACGTAAGGATTAAAGGCACGTCAGCTATTAGGTACATATTGTCACTGATAATTTACTTTTTTCTTAAAAATGCAAACCACTTACTTGTAAATCTACCCCTTTTGAAACGGGAACCTCTAATAAACAACAGTCCCTCGTATTACAACAATAGTTGAGAGGGTTTCCCGCCATTACCAAGGCAATAAACCCCATAACATAGATGCTGATGCACTGTGTCTGATAGGCTGTGTTTATAGGCTTTTGGATGTCTTGGTGAAACTAGTTTGTAAATGCGGACGTTTATTTTCTTTGAAGGAAACAATGTTTTAGTGTTGAAAGATACATACGGAATGAAAAAGATTCTCGAAAGCGTCAATTGAACGATTTAATATTACCTACTTGTTTCTTCCGTTGGAATAAGTTTTCTTAGACTAGACTGTATTAATGTAACTATGCAAGTATTTAGAATACCACCAACTCTCTCACATTCCTACCTGAACTATTTGAAATTGTTTCATATTATTCAAAGATTACAAGGCATATACATTATTACAGTTAGCTTAAATGTAAATTATATTCCTAAGGCTTATGTGCCCGAACTAGGTAATCCTGTTTTACAGGCGAAAAGAGCTCAAACAGTCTGACATTTATAAACAATCAAAAAGTTGAGAGACAAATAAAATGTATGTTGAGTAGCTTAACTCTTAGGTTTTGAATTTGATAAATACTTAGTGTAGGTGAGTAATATTTACTTTAACACACAATTCTCTGTTTCTTCGTCAGACATACTTTGGAGAGCCTCCTTGAGATTTCTCTTACAATTTGTGTAGTTCAGGGAGTAAATGTTGGCTTTCGAGTTTAGTCTATTATAGAGGAGAGGACCGAAATACAAGTAACATTTGGAAATAAAAGCATGTTTTGTGTTGTTTTGTGGACAGACTATACCTTTACGTCTTTTATTAGTATACGCAGTGCTGTAGGGTAGAGCTGTGTGTTGTTTTCGTACAATGCCCATTACAAACAGTTGCCGAACTGTTAATACTTCACAAGATTTGTATAGGAGGTTAGTAGGAAAAAAAAGGGCGGAAAATAGACACTTTAAGAATCGCCCTCTGAGCTCTCTCTATGATTAGTAACATTGTTTTACCCGCTCCACCCCATGTAGTAATACAGTCAGTTAATATCGATTGACATTGAGCAAAGTAAACTTGTCTTTCTATTTTTGGGTCAGCAATATAGCGTACCTAACTTTTAAAAAACAAATCTTAACTTGCGAATTCTTTTATTTAAAGCTTTTAGATGTTGTTTGAACGAAACTTTTTCATCTTTTATAACATCGAGGTATTTTGTTGTATTTGCCATTATAATGTTGGGACTAGCACATTGATTATCCGTGACAATTGTGCAAGAATGAGCATATTTTATATTTTTCTCCAAAGTCCTGGAGAAGCTGGTGAACAAGAGGCTATTAGTGTACTTAGAGGGGAAGAAGCTGCTATCGGCCGACCAGTACGGCTTTCGAAATGGCAGATCAACGGAGGACGCAGTCTCTAAGTTGGTGGATCACGTCATTGATAAACTTGACAAAGGCAAAAAGTATGTTGGCGTTTTCCTTGATCTTGCCAAGGCCTTTGATACATTGTCAAGGCCCATACTGATCAAGAAAATGGAACGCTTAGGTGTCAGGGGCATGGCTTTGGAATGGTTTGCCTCCTATCTTTCTGAACGTAAACAGAAGGTTTGCCTGGGTGATTTCCAGAGTACCTTTGCAAACGTGGCATATGGAGTGCCCCAAGGTAGTGTCCTTGGCCCCACCTTGTTTCTTCTGTACGTTAATGGTCTCTGCTCACTCAATTTGGGCAACCCGCTAATATCTGCGTACGCTGATGACACAGCTATTGTTTTCCATGGCGACTCTTGGAAGGAAACCTACAGTGCCGTAGAGGCTGGAATGCAGAGGGTTAACAGACGGCTGCAACACAATCTGCTCACCGTTAGTGTTCAAAAAACCAAGGTGGTAAATTTTGCTATAAGCACAAAAACGGCTGCCCCTACACAACTTGCACTCAAATCCCACCAATGCAATAATAGTCTAAGAGGTAGCTGCTGCTGCCCTGTTTTTGAACAAGTTAATAGTATTAAGTATCTTGGTATTCACATAGACCAACACCTGAAATGGGCAAAGCTAATTCAATCAGTTACTTCGCGTGTCTGGAAGCTTTAGTACGTATTTAAATGACTTCGATCTATAGCTGACAAAGATACTCTCAAGAAGACTTACCTGGCTTTATGCCAGTCTGTGCTTAGTTACTGCATAATAACTTAGGGTTTCGCTGGTAAAAGTTATCTAATTACTGCTGAACGTGTCCAAAGAGCTATCCTTAAGGTCACTCATGGATTAGGACTCCGATACCCCACTGATATATTATATCGAAAAACGAGAGTGGTTACGGTGCGCCAACTGTACATTTTATCAGTGCAACTTACATTTCATAAGAGTGCAGCTGCTTCAGAGCTAACTGATCAGCGCTCACGCATAAAACAAAAGTGGAACAGAGTTTTCTGCAAACTTAAATTTGGCAATCAGGCTTTCTCTCGAATTGGACCATACTTGTATGAAAATGTAAACAGTAAGCTAAACATCTTCCTCTTAACAAAGTTTGGGTGCAAAAATCTGGTTCAGAATTGGCTGCTTGGGCTTAATTATACTGAAACGGAAGACCTGTTATCATTCAACTATTAAAATATTCATCATCACATACATAGACTCATCACATACACATTCACTCTTATCACTTACACACACTCATCAAATACACACTCACACGTACATCTGGTTACCTTTTAGTCCTAAGTTTTATTAATTTCTTTTGATTCTTTTATTTTTAATTTTAAAAGTTATTTCTATTTTATTATTAACCGTTTCATATGTTATATTTTATACCTAAATCACACTTACTGTCGAAAGAGGCTGGATCCTGCGATACAGGGTATCCTTGTGCGGGATCCAGTGTCATACCTAAATATTGTAATACTTATTAGGGATCAATAAACTTTTTTACTTTTTTTATACCATGTTGAGGTGCTACTTGATGTTTGATACGTAAAATCAAAAACGTAATGTAATTTGTCTTGTATGCATTTAGTGTAAGTAAATTATGTTAAAGCCAATTATTAACTAAATTGAATCCGTGGCGTGCAAGCTTGTAGACATTTTTTCTGAGTCAGCCGAAAATAGAAGGGCAGTGTCGTCAGCATAAGAAAGAATTTGGCCGTGATTTAGATTTAGATTACAAAGCCCGTTTATGTACAGTGGAATCTCTATAACTCGAATGTCAAGGGAAATCCAAAAAAAATCGAGTTAACGAGTTTTTGACTTAACAAGAACTTCGAGATACATATGACTAACTGTGAAATTTCGACTTACAGAGGTGCTATTTCTAAGTGTATATTTCGGTTTGTAGAGTCGAATTTGAATAATAATTCAACTTACGTTTTTAAATTTGTTTTACATATTAAAACAACTAACATATTAATGATGCAAACTTTACACAAAAAAAAATCCGTTAAACAATTTGCAGATTTTTTATCAATTATTTTTTCAAGCTCAAACAATGAACCGAATACATGATCCTCGATATCATCACATCTTTCAACATAAGTTCGTAGAGTGTTGATTGCAGCTCTGGCTTCGTTATTTGTTCTTGTTGGTTCAAAACTTGCTGGATCAGTTTAATCAACGTCAGTTTCATTAACATCATCATCATCATCTATATTCTGATTAACTGTGTCGATGATTTCAGCATCAGTTAGATTAGAAGCCCCGAACCCGAATTGGGACTTGGAATTCCCCGAATTTTATTGCTATTATTTCGGGGAATTCCAAGTAAGACGTCATTATATTTTACTTACTACGACTTACGGAGTCTCCTTTTTGAAATTCGAGTTATAGAGTATAAATATGTATCATCAATACTTCGTAGGGAAATAACATTTTGTTCGAGTTACAAAGTCTAAATAATTTGAGATACCGCGTATTTAGGTGATCAGCGGAAGGGAATGGCAATTTTTTTCGACTACTGAGGATTTCGACTTAACGAGGTTCGAGTTATAGAGATTCCACTGTATATGTTAAATAGTGAAAGCCCCTTAAATACTTCCTTGAGGAACTCCGTAGGACCTGTTTTTATTATCATCGCTGAAAACATTACCAATCCTTACACAATGGGTAAAAATTGTTTCAGCTGGGTGCCTCTGTAACCGATAATAATAATAATTTATTTACTTTCACTTCACGAAACACCTACCTATAGCTTCAAGCTTGTGCAACAGAGTAGGAATAGACACCGAGTCAATAGCTTTGGTGAGGTCCAAGAAGATTCCTATTGTGTGGTTACCTTAATCAAGTTCTTGTGCTAGATAGTCAGTCAGATGGCGTAGGTACGGCATCGTCTTTTGACATTTTAGGCCTGAATCCAAACTGCCGTTTAGATCAAATTAATTTATTCCTCAAGTTTTTGTGAAGCCTTTTATTTATATATTTTTCTAATACTTTAGACAGAGAAGACGTAAGGAAATTGGTCTATATTTTGTAACTGGATCTATACTTGATACATAAACAAAGACAACTACAGCTTTTTTTAGACACTTGGGGAAAAAGACCTGTAGATAAACATTTTTGGAAAATAAGTTAGTGGCGGTATGAAATGTGCCTGAACTGTTTAATAATTTTATTTGCTGTGTCATCCCAGCTAACTTTACAGTCGTCCTGTGATGATCAAATAGTGTTACATGTATATGGTAAGCTTGTTAGATAGTGTGATTGGCCCCGAACTTTTTCAGCTAAACACTTTATAACATTAACATACAAATTATTTTAATGTTGGCATATGTTAACTGTGATGAGTGTTCTTCCAATAAACCTGAAGATTACGTATTTTGTATCAGGTTACACATTCAATGAAATTCCATATTTGTGACTATTAGTACCAGCCTTTTCTAGTGCAAATTTATAGTGGTTTTCAGTTTTCTTAGAAATCATTATATAAGTTACGATACCGTTTATACGACAGTTGCAAAATGAGAATAAAAATCTGGATTAGATTTAGCTTTCATCTGAAGTTTATCTCTATTCATCACACAACGAGTTAGTGCTGTTGTGATCCATGGGTTTATGTTGTAGTTTTTGTAATTTAGTGGAGAAATCACCGTGTTCTTTTGAATTGCATGTTGTACATTTTTTATTAGGTAGAACGTGGAATAGTAGACTGGGTCAAAGTCGATGTTCCGTAAGTCTTCTTCTTCTTCTTACATTTAAACTAGAAATGGTTCGGGTGACTACTTTAGGTAATTTAACATTTAAAATAAGTAGGTTAGCACTGTGATCGGGTATTGTTGAATATGTTACAGCGCAGGGAAATTCCACTTAAGCATTATATGGTCCAAGCAGGAGCCACTTTGATGTGTAGGAAGTGTGTTAGCGGGAATCAAACCATGGAAGGCGCATAGGTTAAGGTATTCCTTAGCGGATACGTCAGAATTTTCTGGAAGAATATTGATATTAATATCACCTATTAAAATGGTATTGTTGAGAGATGACAGGTTTGCAAGGTGTCGTTTTTTAGTCAGTGAAATTATTTATATTTCTGAGAGAGGGAATGGTCGATATAAGGCAAGTATCTCTAATTTTGACTCAGATTTAACTAACATCGTCATGCTCCCTTAGATGTCACTGCTTGCGGTAGCGTCGGGGGTCGGGTTTCCTCCTTCCCTCAAATATGGCGAGGGGGGTAATGGCTGTCCTTTGCGTTATGCTCGTGAACGGGTGCTGCTTGTTATGGTTATGGTTCAAACTCAAACTCAAACTCAAAGCATTTATTTCAAATAAACCCATTACAGGCACTTTTGAATTGTCAAGGGGTCGGTCAGTCAGAAATATGAAGCTAGTTGCCCATTCCAAAGCGAAGTAGGTACCAATGGAGAAGAACGGGCAAGAAACTCCATGGACACTCTTTTAAATAATATGGTTACAGTAATTTGTTACATCAGTCTTGTTGAAATTAAACATGTGAGAACGATGTAGAAAGACCCGTAATAAAAAACATAAAAATCGGAAAAGAAAAATTAAAAATTTAAAAAAAAAGCCGTGGCAGCCAAGAGATGACCAGTCCCCACTGACGGCGCCCGTTCACGAACATGACGTATGGATCAGCACCATTCAGCTCAACCATTTTGAAGGGAACTTAATGATCCAACACACACGCCACCACCAGCGAGACATTTGAGTGAGCGTGACATACTCTCAGCCGCCAGGGCACATTCAAGTCAATGACAGACGTGCCCAGTATAGGGTAGCTTTATAGTAGGTACTACATAATGCTCACACGTGTGCTTTGCAATTATACAATACTAAAAGATTGAATTTATACAGTGCAAAGATAGTTTTTACAATTTTCAGCAGCTCCAACAATATTTCCGAATGCTAATCAATTGTTTAGGCGCCCTTGTGGAGCAGAACCAGCGTTGAGCCAAGCATTTTTGTCAGAGATGTAATCCTCCAACTTATAATATGCCTGGCTGCATAGTGTGCGTTTGATACAGGTTTTAAACTTCGTTTCATTCAGTTGGAGTATGTGGGGAGGTATTTTATTATAACATTTTAAACAGTACCCCATGAAGGATGAATCTACTTTAGCCAGCCTGAAACCCGGTTGAACCAATTGGTCCCTATTTCTAGTCCCATAGTTGTGTCTTGCACCTCTTTTACTGAAAATATTTAAGTTTTTCCTTACGTACATGATGTTTTCATATATATATTGACAAGGTACGGTCATGATGTTAATTTCTTTAAACAGTTCCCTTAAAGAATCGCGCCTGCGGAGGCCATATATTGCTCTAATGGCTCTTTTTTGCAGAATAAAAATAGACTCGATGTCTGCAGCGCGTCCCCATAATAAGATACCGTAAGACATGATACTATGAAAGTAACTGAAATAGACCAGCCTCGCGGTATCTACATTAGTAAACTGACGGATTTTTCTTACAGCATATGCTGCTGAACTTAGCCGTCCTGCAAGAGATGTTAAATGGGGACCCCATTGCAGCCTCGAGTCGAGCGTGATCCCCAAGAAAACCGTTTTATCAACGAATTCTAGTTTCTCTTGATTCAATACTATGTCACAATCAGTACTTTTAACATTCGGCAAAGCAAACCTTATGCATTTTGTTTTTTTCCCATTTAATACTAAATTATTAGCAGTAAACCAATTTTGTACCTGCAGCAGTGCGTTATTTACGTCGTCAAGATTTGATGAACGTCTACTTATCTTAAACATTAAAGAAGTATCATCAGCAAATAACACCATTTGTGGTTGTTTTTTTAATAAATGGGGTAGATCATTAATATATACTAAAAAGAGGAAAGGACCTAATATCGAGCCTTGTGGAACACCCAATTTTACTTTTAATCCTAGTGAATTGACACCATTAATTTGAACTTTTTGCCGTCTATCTTGTAAATAAGATCTAACTAAACTTAGCGCAGGTTTTCCTAGTCCGTAATGCTCCAGTTTTAGGAGCAAGGTTTCGTGACTAACGCAATCAAATGCCTTGGAGAGGTCACAGAAAATTCCTATGGCATCTTGGGCCTCCTCCCACGCTGTAAATATGTGTTTTAGTAATGTGACACCAGCATCAGTCGTGCAACGACCTTTGGTGAAACCATATTGCTGTTCGTGTAAGATTTTGTTAACATTAAAATGATTAAGCATTTGATTGAGCATTACCTTTTCGAACACCTTGCTGAATACCGGCAACACGGATACTGGTCTATAATTGTTGGTGTCTTTGCTATCCCCAGATTTAAAAAGTGGTATAACCTTACTGTATTTCATTAAATCCGGGAAGACTCCTTGATCTACACACAAATTAAATATTAAAGCTAAGTATGGTGCTATGGTCTCGATTATGGATGTACAAACTTTGATAGACATTCCCCAAAGATCTTCGGTCAACTTGATTTTTATTTGCCGAAAAGCTTTTATAACTATCATAGGGTTTATATGTTTAAATTGAAAATCAACCGGGCAGCCTGGAACGTTCGCTCTTAATAAATCAATTGAGACTTTGGGTGAGGAATTTAAAGCCTCCGTAGTTTTAGATGGTATATTAGTAAAATAATTTACAAATTCTTGAGCTACTTCTAAGTTAGAGCTTATGGCACCACGTGAAGTCTCCAATGTGTATTCAATGTTTCGTATTTTTTTCCTACTAGTTTCGTTATTTATAACTTTCCAAACAGTTTTTATTTTATCTTCCGCTGTTTTGATCTTGTTGCTAATGTACAGGGCTTTAGCTATTTTGCAGGTATTTCTAAAAGTTTTGGAATATGTAGCAACATACTTATTGAAAGTTTCAGTGTTAATGTAAGGCTTAAGGCCATACAACTCGAACAGTCTTTCTCTACTAATCCTAATACCTCTGGTTGCCCAGTCACTAAATATAAATTTAGTGCAAATATTTTTTGTTTTCTTTTCAAAAGTTTTATTGAATTCAGTGTGGACTAATGAAAAGAAATCCTCATAAAATTTATTTGCATCGTCCATATTATGGCCCAGAACATTTAACTTATTATTTAGGGCACTATTGAAACTATTTAATTTGCCAGTAGTTATTGGTCTAAATTGTATTTGCAATTTTTGTAAAGGTGTTTTAAACCTAAAAGTTACCGTTTGTCCACTATGATCTGACGGCAGAAAATTTACGATGGCTTTTTCTAAATGATCAAAATCGCAGAAGACATTATCAATACAAGTAGCAGAAGTTGGAGTTACTCTAGTCGGTTCGGTAAAAACATTAAATAAATTGAACGATTTAAAAAGGCTTAGTAATCTACAGCTATTTGAATTATTTTCAAGAATATTAATATTAAAATCACCACAAATAATTGCGGCTTTGTTACTGGATGCAAGTTTCACTAGGACATCTTCCATTATTGACTCAAATAAAGAAAAGGTCTGATAATTAGGGGGTCTGTACACGCACACTACAACATGCTTATCTAGCTCAACACAGGACAGTTCGATGCAATGTTCAACTGATAAACCAACTATGTCATTGCGTTGCTTGGATTTTAAACAATTTTTTATCAAGATTAGAGACCCTCCACGCAGCATAGATTTACGGGTAAAACAACTGCCCACACTATAGTTCTCATAATTAATTAGCATTTGGTAATCCCTTAACCAATGTTCAGTAAAACAAACAATGTCAAACTTTGTTTTCTCTAAAAACATTTCAATTTCTAATAATTTGGAAGAAATACCTTGAATATTTTGATGAAATAACTTCAAGGCATTCTGCTGACCTTCTTTTTGATAATGACATCTTTTTGAGCAAGAAGATACCTTGTTGTTGTTAGTTATAAGAATATTCTTCCTGGTACCTTCTGTTGTCTTACAAACTAGTTTAAATGATTATCCGCAGTTAAGCCCAAGACTTGAATGTCACCACCAGACGGTGAGCTCGTAGTGAGTAAGGGACATGGAACCTCCTTCGTACAGTTTGTAGAATTACTTATAGCTACATTTGAGCTACATTTATTCAGGCTCGCCACGTGACTTTTAGTATTATTACTAACTATTGTGGTATTAATAACACAAGACTTCGACATACTACTTATGTCTGAGTTTATATAAAAAGCTAATAGCCTTGCTATTATGTGTCTAAAATTAACAGGCAGATACACAGTATCCCTAGTCGATTTTAAAGTTTCAACAAAACTGTTGGTGTCAAAAAACACAAGCTTGTCACTGTGATGACTAGCTAAAAAGTGCATATGCTTATTAAGCATATGAATATAATTGTTTTGTCTATTCGTCAGTCTTTCAAAATATGGGAAAGCACACAATATTATTTTACTACAATCTATCTGTAACAACTTTGTTACACAGTCAGTGATTTCATCTTTTTTTTTTTTTTTTTTTTTTTTTTGTTTTATTATTGTTACAGTAATTGTTATGTTAATTTATTTTACTTTGATGGTCCTAGTTTAACATTTATTTATTTTATTTGTTTGTATAATAAATCCAGTATTGCATATGTAAGCTGCCATGCCCTTTAGGCCTGGAGGCTTTTATGTATGTTTTTAGTTTTATTTATATTCATTTTTTGTATTTTTTTTGTATTGGCGTGGCTAGCTGCCGTAAGGCAATTAATTTAATGTTTTGGTAATTGCTTACAATTGTTTAGAATCCAGTTCTTTTAACAGATCAGACAGCTGTGCTGCTGGGGAGTTTGTTGCGCCACTTCTTCTTCCCAGCTAAAGCACTAGGAAGTGGTGACTGGCGGGCGTTTTGGGGGACTGTCTTATGTAATTTTGACGTTCGAAAAGTGCTGATTCTCAGCCTAATTTGAATAAATGACTTTTCATTTTGATTTTTTAACAAAACATAACAGTCGTGCCTGGTTCTTCGATATTCACATTGTGATGATTTCTTGCATAAACTATCACCCCATCGTTCTGATTGTAGTTTATATTACTTTTTAACATATTATGTCCCGGAATTAGTGGTATGTTATATTGTTTGGAAAGCCAACATTTGGTCACAATATAAATGTGCACGAAAACTATGCCTTTTTGACAAAATACTAAGAAACCTACGCTTCTTTGGAGCGTTAGGGATATCACTGATAATGTTTGTAAAATAAAGCCGCGCCCAAAAAAACACTTTTAATGTGTTTATTTGGAACGAAGAACGCGGCTTGCGGCAGAAGTTAACTGCTACAAATTGTCACGCGAAATAGCATTCATACATATATAAGATGGCGTCTGCGATTTTTGTTTGTCATGAATGTTGGATTCATAGTTTCCAAGAGTGCTGAAACCGTCTGTGTTCCCGAACGCGTTCAACCCGAATCTCTTCAAAGTTAGAGTGAACAGGCTTTTTCTGGGTAAACTCACCCCATCGTAGACTTTGTCTCTTTCACCTCTAACCTAAAATAAAGTCAAGAGTAAACCCATCATAAATATATAATAAATAAAAAACCGCTAATGAAGTCAAAATTTAAATAAACTTTTTTTTGTCATGGGTGTCGATTTTATAGTGTTCAAGGATGCTGAAGCCGATAGTAAAGTAAAAAAGTAAATCCGAGAAGCTGGTCCAAGTCTGTTGCAGATATGCATTGTACCTTAAACGAAAGGTCTCAATCAGGGGTACGTACCCCTGATTGAGACCTTTCGTTTATTTATTGCAATATCTAAAATAAATAAATAAATACGTAAAATAGCCTTCGTTCAAAAACTGCCGAACAAAAAAATCCCAAAGTTTTGGAAAAGTTGGAGTTTAATGGGTGGGGAAGATCACGCAGCGGGTCCAAAGTACAAAGTTTTTATGTAGGCGTAGTTGTAGAAGTAGGGCTCCTACTTCCGAGTGGTTTAAAAGAAATAACCACGAAGGGGATGGCGGGGTCTTTGTTTGCTCGCTCACTAGACCCCGCAATCCCTAGCTGATATTTTTGGACCTCGTATGTGTATTGACATAATTTTAAAAAATATATGTTAATTTTCCCAAGTTATTCTAACTTGGCTATTTTTCTAGACTTTATTCATCCACATTGAACTGAACTTCGTACACCTCAGAATATTATCTTCTTTTTTTTGTTCAATTTTCCCATGTTTTAAAAGTTATTCTGCTATCCGGAGCGGACACAATTCCAACCAATCAAAGAACAGGTTAGGGAGAGTTTGTTTGTTTCTTTGATTTGTTTCTCCGTTCAGTTACACCATTTATGGAGTATCTAACCCAAATTTTCTTTAAACATGGGACACTCTTATAGTTTTTCGAAAATAAAAATTAATGTTCTATAGTTTTTTTTTAAATCTTTTCAACGTACTACTAGCCCTATACAAAGTTTCATGCGTCTGATCCAGTTTTCGAAACACTTTTTCCAGTCCGCCGTAGACACTTCGTTTACAGCCTGCTCGAACGCTGACAGTGAATCTTCTGGCGACAATTATTGTATCCCTTAGAGCAGTTTTTTTTTTTCGGGAATATAAAGAAGTCTGGTCAGGGCTGTAAGGAGGGTGACCCTGGAGTTTGACCGGCATGATGTCCAGGAAGTCCCTCGTTTTGAGCGCTATGTGCGAAGGCGCGTTGTCGTGGTGGAGCAATAGCCCGCGGATGTGTTTGATCGCTTATTGCTCACAACGGAGAAAACTTCTGCCAAGCCTTTGGTAATATACCATTCAGTGTTGATGCTTCTTTGGTTCCGTAAAAGAGTTGACACCAAGTAGCCAGTCAAATTGAAAAAGCTCGCGATTAAAATCTTACCTCCGCTTCTAGATCGCTTCACTTTGGTAAGCGTTAATTCGTTTTGAAACACCCCAACCGTCGACTGGCACTTCGTTGCTGGATCTAGATACACATACGTATAAAAATATCAATTCCTCTGGGGTATTTTTTTGCTGCCGTAATAAAATATGTAGCACTGGTTGAGACCTTTCGTTTAAGGTACAATGCACATCATCACAGGGGGCTCGATAGGGGGTTGATATGGAGTGTTAGTAATGGCCCTATTACGCCACATCCGGGCGTACATCAACCAATGCGTCTCTGCTCAGGATCTGTTGCTTCAGTGCATGGCACAGTGGTCGATTAACATCGCCGTCGTCGCTGAGCCATACTTTGTCCCGCCAAGGGATGACTGAGTGGAGGACCCGAACAGCTCAGTGGCCCTAATTTCGTGGGCGCCGCCGGTATCCTGTCCTTCATTTCCCCGAACCGAACTCTCTCCGAGTTCCACAACTCCCTTGCGGAGTTGGCAGTCGTCATCTCGGGTTCCGTTCCCTCCCCGTGCTCGTCCTCAGGGGCTTCAATGCCAAGAACGTGGCTTGGCCTGGACCGGGAGCTCCTCCTGGAAGCCTCGATTGTGCAGGTCTGGGTGTCACCACCGGACAGGCTTGCTGACATCAACGACGTGGCAGAGTGGTTCCGGGAGGCCATGTCCGAAATATGTGACGTGGTGACGTGGCAATGTCCCGGGTCCAGCCCAGACGCGCCTGGCGCCAGGTGTGATGGTTGTCAGCTTTGCGGGAGGCGTGCGGTGCTGCGCGACACCGGTACACCAGAGACCGATGGCTCCGTATCCGTCCTCCAGATACGGAAGCCATTCAGGCGGAGCTGTATGAGGGGTATACTCGTAGAAGGGTGAAGACTCCCCTCCGAGCGGAGATCCTGCGGGCCAGGTCACTGGCCTACGAGGAGTTGCTGGAAATTCTGAACAGGGACCCGTGGGGCGTCCTTCGGATACCTACAAAATGGTGCGGGTAAACTCCTCCCATGGGCTCCCTCACTGACGCAGAGTCTCCAGCCCTAGCTCGTGGAGGATGTGGTGAGCGCTTTGTTCCCTTCGCGAGGGTAGCATATACTCCGCCCAATGCGGTGGCGACATGCCGGGGTGCCATTACGCTGCTGCTAGAAATCACGGTACAGCGGACAGAGCTCCGGCGGGATCTCATGGTGACATGGAGGGTGCGATTGTTGCAACCCAGTGCTGGGCATGCCACGATAGCGGCGATAAGTACCCTCTTTGAGGAGTGGTTAGAGAGGCGCCATGGCGTCCTCACATTCCGACTGATACAGGTTCTCACCGGACACGGTTGTTTCGGGAGGTTCCTGTTTTGCATAAGACGGGAGGAAACCGCCGGGTATCACCATTGTGTGGATCGCCCGAAGGATACCGTCGACACCTTTTTCTGCGAAGCAGTAATGTTTGCTAAGGAGGAGGCGGAGCGCTTGAGGGAGAGAACTTTGCGCCCTCACGCCCCTAGTAGCCGCAGGAGACGCCCTGGGCGTCGGAGATCGCCAGCAGATTGCCGGCCACCGTAGGCGCGGGCTTGCGGACGGCGAGCATAGGGTAGCACGCGCACTTCAAAGAGATGTCAGCACTAATTGACAGGTTCCGTTAGGGCCGATGCCTGCCGGGTTCGCAGATTGTTCCAAAGAGATACCGTGGCCACAGGTGGCCATGGCAGGCACAGGCATCTGAAGGAACGGGTGGGTTTTAGTCAGTAAAAGTCTGACTCTTCCTCCCGCTCCACTCAGAGCGGGAGAAGTCATTTGATGATTTCCCACCCAAAAAAAGGGCATGCCGGACCAATTTACAAAAACTCTGTCTTTAGATATCAGGGCTTTACGTGTGTCTGCAGATACTTCAATTATATAATTACAGGTCTCAGCGTCTTTCTTACCTGACGTATGATTAACTTAATGGAGGTCAAAAAAAATTAGGCTGCAATCCTAGAGGTTCTAGGCTAGGTTCTGGTGGAACAAGAATGTAATAACTTCCATCTCTTGCATCGATAAGGGTTCTCCGAAAACTACTACTCTAGGTTTCTTTTTTTGGGACTCGTCTACTGTAAGTCCTAGATTTGATAGCTGCATCGGCTTTTTGCCCTTCTCAATATCGTTCTTCGTTTCAGTGCTGATAATGACACCGCCATTGTTCGTCTTCCGTAGTCCTCTTGCTTGTAGTTTTATTTGCTCGGGGCTTATAATTTTTAGGACAAGTGTTTTTGTCTCCTCACTCGAATTCAGTTTGTCTGTTGGGTATGTGGCCATTGAGCTTAAATTCATAGGCTGTATAAAATTATCGGTACCTTTTTTAACCACGTCAGCAAAGTAAGTTCTCGTTACAGGTTTCCTTGAAGCTCCGATTAACAGCTTAAGGTCTTGCAGTTGCTACGACAGATCAATTTAGTCTTGGAATGTTTAGACGGTGAAGTGACGGCTTTCGTCTTAACGGACTGGTACTGCACGGCCATCTGGGATGTGCCATGACTAACTGTTCAGTATAGTGTACTGATACGCAGTTTTTGCTCCATGTTTAATTTGCCCTACTCTGATGCAACAGAACACACATCGTTATCATGACCTCGTCTTTTTGGCTGGGCGGTTGAGGATGAGCTGCGGGTGCTGGTGCGGGCTCGTGTGCAGGTGCGTGTGCGGGCACAGGTGCGGAAGGGACTGGTTGCCATTATGATACCAATTATTAACTTTATATCACTTTA
Organism: Dasypolia templi; assembly: GCA_963555695.1. Classification (NCBI taxonomy): domain Eukaryota; kingdom Metazoa; phylum Arthropoda; class Insecta; order Lepidoptera; family Noctuidae; genus Dasypolia; species Dasypolia templi. The sequence goes on from OY743147.1 coordinate 5,247,622, forward strand.
ATAAATTTTCACACTTATTATACCTACGTTTGCTTTACTACTCGCTATTTGGTAAAACCAGGTCACGATTCAGCAAGTGATTATTTATTTATTTATTATATAAAATAAAACTCTTTAAACCTATAATCTATATCTTCGACACTTCCGTTCACAACAAAATTGCATGAATCATTGTTTGTACAAATGTTTTTTTTTTTGTGTTTATTGGAATGTGATATTGTAGTAGGGGTGGGTCAAGTTCAGTTAAAGAGCTTTGTTACACGATAGAACTTTTATTAAAATGATTGTACAAGCGCGCCATTTGCTTTCTTAAACACTACTCTCCTTCAAAACATGACAAAGACCAAAGACATGTTCCACCTGATTGGTTCTCAAACTCTATTGTCTATGAGCGCGTTTGGAAACGCGATACTTAGCCTGGCGAATACCGCCGTGGCGGAACACCTTTGCCTTTGCGACCAGAGACTATATGACCATCCGCTATATTATTTTATTAAAGCAGCCTAAAACGTTAAAAATTAGCATGCTCAAGATGGAAAACTTAAACCTTCTATTGCTTAGTAAACAAGATTTTTGTCCCAACTGGAGGCTTTATTTATAAAGCATCCACAGGATGACCATCGTGATGCCCTTATGAAAAAAAAAGGCTCAACTGACTGAAAAACCATTCATTCACTATTGCTGGAAGATTCCTTGTAAGATTTCGCTTGGCAATCACTTATGAACCGAACGAGTGTTTTATGTATATTTTATGTCTACTATAAAATGTTATCAGCGGCAATTACTTGGCCTGATTACTAGTTGATAATTACTCTAAGTTTATTGGCGACCTAACTTGAATGACAATCGTGTTTGGTTGATTGAGAGAGATACTTTGTTTATGGTTTATTTGGAGTGTAAAGGAGAGCAAGAGACTATGTTCAGTGGATTTTCTTCTACTTCATTAGTCTTCTGTCACTTTGGCACTTAAATCGTATTATGCGTGCCTATTGTCTGCCCTTACAAAAAAAAAAAACACACTGTTACAGTTAGGACCAAAACTCCGGGGAACGAAATGTGCCCTCAGGTCCCTTAAGCCCCGCAGAATTTCACAATTTCGAGGAATTTCGCGACCGTGATCACAGAAACTTTTTTCTTCACTTTTTGTTCGATTCCACCCACTATACGTAAATGATGCTGGGTTCTTGAATAAACAGACCATATTAACAAATAAAAACAGTATTCGTATTATGAGAGTTGAATATTGTAAATAAATGATAATACTTACGATTTTCACTAAACGGTTTGTTTACGTAAAACTTTTTTGCCCACAAAAACTTTTCTTTATGATTTTTCGCACAAAAAACTATCCATAACGATGAAATAACTACTCAAAAGTGAATATTCATCCACTCACAGTCCATTTAAACACAAAAACACTTAATTTCACTAAGAACACGCGGTCACTGACAGACTACACACGACCACGAACTACGCGTCTTCTACATGCGTCTTTTTTTTTTAATGTTAGACAAGCTTTATGGTTTCGAACGAATGATTTGAACAAATTATCTATCTGGCTCGACCCTGGTACAAACCACAGACCATTATAACCTTTATTTATTTTACTATTAAAGATCAAACCACGCGAAGCGGGGTGGGCCCGTACGGGCCGCGCGGGCCTGAGAAGTCTCTGTCTGTAACAGTAGGTGACATTCATTTTGTTATATGCTGTGGTCTCCAAACGAGGCTGCTCCTGCACACTGCCTCACATAATTCTGTTTTTACTGCTGTTGAAATGGGAACAGGGAATTAAATAAAAACAATTATAAAAGGTAACTTACGACTTACCATTTGTAGGTCGTAGGTTTGAACCCAGACAGGCGCTTTAATTTTTAGAAATCTTTCATCACCACTGCTCTCGAAACCGTGACAGAAAAAATCGTGAGGAAACCGGCACATCTATCAAACCGCACTGAGCCCGCGTGGTGGAGGAAGCTTGAGTCCGAGCAGAGGAAACATTCTAGTCTGATTATGCTTAAGCATATTATAAAAACGTGATTAAAATTTTGAATCAGAAAATAGATTAGATCATAAAACTAATAGACACTTTTGAAGTCGCCAAACTCGTAGCTTAATTCTGTGCCGACTCAAGTTAGGATAGCCTTTAATTTTTCGAAGCGTGTGAGCGATGGTAATCGACACGCTTCGAAAAATTATAATCTCTGGTGTTGTTAAAAGATCTGCGTCTAAGGCTAATGGCTTTTTTGGGTGGGAAATTATCAAATGACTTGAAAAGCTCTGTATGGAGCGGGAGGGCGTGTCCGACTTTTACTGACCTGAAAACCCACCCGTGTTCCTTCAGGGCCACGGTTACTTTTTCGAATTACCCGCGACCCTGAGGCGAGCAACGCATGGCCTATGTTTTCAGTTTTGCAGCACCAAGTTGAATCGTCTTGCCTGATGTAGGTATGCTAAGAAAAAGCAAGCCTACCTTGTACACCTAATTTAGGTACCAAAAGATATCATTCCGATTGGGGCCAATAGAGACAGGTTATATTTAAACCAAAAATCTCACGACCACATATAAATCATATCAATCATACATCCAAAATAATTTCCAAAAGTAGAAACATACACTTCATAAAAATCTAAAGCACTTCGGAAAACACACTCTATTTCAATGCCCGAGACGAAGGAAAGCATCAATTTCTGCAATCACAATGTTCAGTAAAATTATTACGGCGCCAACGTCATAAATATAAGGCTATGTACAGAACTCATTAAAAGTAAAGCTCGTGTGTTGGGAGGTGCTTCCTGCACAATTTATTGTGTGTCCCGGCCTAATGCGCTGATGGGAGAAGCTTTATTGCTAGTCTTTATGGTGGAGTTGATGGCTCCATAGAATCTTGGGTGGAGTATTATATACTAGATTAAGAACTGTGACTGTTATAGTTATGTAAGTATTTTATTTCCATACATATTTGGAGACTTCTAAAGTTTTTATTCTTCAAGTTTGATTATCATTTTGGCTGAAAAGCTTTCATTTTGTATTTGCCGCTGGTCATTTACCTATACTAGTATTCACATTAACCTGCTTACTTCATGAGCAACTATACATTGTGAATGAATATCCGTACATTTAACATCAAGACTTCCTTTTAATCCAGAAGCATCAAACGACTTTGTGTACAAAGTGATTGTGATGACGTCACACAGAAAACAGAATATGGCTGATAAATAAAGTATTTCTTCAAGAAAACCAACTTCGTATTCCCAATCAGGATGTACAAGATAGTTGGCAGTTGCACATGTTATTGGCTCTGCAGCATTTTACATTCTCGCCGCCGGGAAGTAGGAGGCGACGAAAGCCCAATATATTATCGAGACATCGGAAACCATATATAAAGTGAATTCGACCCCTAACGTCGTGTGTTGGGCACATTTTACGGAATATATCAGGCATGTCCAACTGTCCTTATTTAGGTTTCTTTTTGGGTATCTTGTTTTTCCGGTGTGCTGAATTTGAGTCGTCAATGTGTCTGACATACCATTCAGCTAGTTGGTGATTTGTTAGGGAGTGATTTCACTATAAATCTGGTGAACTGTGGTTTGACCAGAATTCCCCAAAGGTTACATCTTCCATGAAAACGTAAGAAACTCAATCTTAACCAGTCTATAATGTTCCCACTGGTGGGACACAGGCCTCCTCTTGGTGAGAGGGAGTGGGCTGTTATCCAGCACGCGGGCCCAGTGCGGGTTGGGAATGTTTGGTTCTAGGACATGCCAGTTTTATTACGAAAATTTTTCTTCACTGTTTTGCGAGCAGTGGTGATGATTTTTATACTAAATTTTGCGCCTGACTTGGTTCGAACCTGATACATTCAATTTGTAAGACGCGGTCGTTACCACTAGGCCACCACTGCTCGAGTCATAAAATCAAAACCAATATTTTGTCTGACCTCGTTTTTATAGAGCAAGAATGTTCATAGCTTGACGGATCAGAGGAGAAATTATGGTTTGAAGGGCTCATGAATTGGCAACACAACTATGGCCCAATATAAATTAATATAAAAATCCTAGCCTTTTGTTTTTGTGACTTGTACTTTTCCTATTATTGAATGGACCCTCAGCAAATTAACTTACATTAAGTATTTATTAGCTTGTATAAATGAATGTTTGCGATGTAAAAATAAATTATTTTCATAGTGTAAATTATATTTCCTCTAAAGCAAGGATAACAATTTAAAAAAAAACGCTAACAAGACAATAATGCTTCCATTACATAGAAAATATGTTTTAAAAACATATTCAAAATAACGTAAGAGGCCTAACAAATCGCCTTTGTTACAGTTTATTATCATTTCAACCATTGTCTTTATTACCTGGCCATAAGGTTTCATTTCATGCGATCACGTCCGCAATCCAATTGAATCTCCATCTCTTTGAAAGAAGATTGAAAATACATTGATGCAATGATTTGAGCAAGCTGACATTCAATTTTAAACTTACAGTAGTTGAAATAAAGTTGTATATTGAATATTGGTTTCGTACGTGGTATCACACGTATGGTCAGTAAATTCGAATGGGACTCTTCCTGACCGGATCAACTATTTCAATGAAATACGAATGATATTGATAACAGAGAAAGCATAAGGTTTCAGGGGTCACGAATTTATTGCCCGCACTATTTCTTTTCAGGGATTCTATAGAAAAGTGAGTGATTTTGTGCTCAAAAATGAACATCCAATTATCCCTTATAATTGGATGTTCATTTTTTTGGGTGTTACCATGCCTAAATGAACCAAAATATATTTTATTATATTCGCACGTAAGCCCATAAAACTTTGCTGAAAATGGGCCTTTCAAAAGACCACTAAAATGTGATAACCAGAAATTGTTATAATCAGAAAAGCACCATGATACTTATGACACCTACAGGGTCGAAAAGGAGCATTAATAAAGAATCATATTTTTCCAGTTGATTGACTGCAATAAAGATAGTTATAATAACGATTGGATTTAATAATAGAGTTTACAATAATAACAATTTGTATTAACGAGTACCTAGTTAGAAAATTATTAAATTGTTCTACAATTTATTCAATACACTTAAATGTTCGTTATTATTAAATAAATACACTTAAATGTTCAGTTATGACATTTCGATGCACATCACCATTGAGTTTGATAAAGATGCGGTACCGAAAGTAGCTTTGCGGGATACAGCAGATTTGCGATACGATAAACCTACTCTGTTATCAACCTAAGCCAGCAAGAATAACCAGAAGAATTGTCAAAATTACATCTGTAATTTTGTCGATTATAATTATGTGCTACGCGTGCTGATGGTCTACATTAATGACAATCCTTTGTAAAGCGTTTCGTATTTCTGCAGCGACTTGGTAACTAAGCTTTTCGGTAGCTTATGTCAGTCCCATACATTTTTGACTTTTCCATGATCTCTTCTTCAAGAACCTTACATCCTCTCTTCACGAAACAAAACATCCGAATTGCCTTCGAACAGCCACTGAAGAACTATTGCCATTACCACTAATTCGCTCGCGATGTCGAAACACACGATTCGTCGCCGTCGAATCGTCGCTTATTTGTCTCGGTAATGGCTGCATTACTCTCGTGGTACCCAGGGCTGGCTGATGGTACGAATAAATTCCTACCTATTGTGTCATTCTTTATTGGATTAGGTTTTCAGAAAACGATTTTGGGAATAAAATTGTTTTTTTTTTTGTCGTGGAGTTTCTGGGTGCTTTGTTATATGTAACACATGATCAAAGAAAGTGTTTTGTCAATTATATTATCAGACCATAAGAAAGTGCTACGGAATTGTGTAAAAGTACAAATTGACCCTAATGTAAGTTATAAAATAATCTATCACGTAAAATAATAAGTGAAAGTTAAGTTGCTTGTTACATTAGTTCTTAAGAATCCAAACTAATATTATAAATGCGAAAGAAAGTTTGTTTGTTACGCTGTCACACTAAAACGGATTTGGATGGAATTTGGCAATTGGGTAAAACATGTGCCAAATTTGAATCCAAAACCATGGAGAAGGACATAGGAAACTTTTTGCCATGTATCGCAGACGAAATCGCGGGCAACAGTTACGATTTTAATAAAATTATATTTTTGGGCGAAAACACATTTATAAGCTGTTTTGATTATAGGTACTGCCAGGGAAAATTATTGTTTCTCAAATTAACACTGCTTCAATTTGCCGTGTTATGACGATATAAGTGTCAGTGACAGTTGTGATTTGAATGAACGGGAAATTTAAGTTGACAGTCAATTAGCTAAATAGTAGATTTCTCTACTTTGTTAAGGTTTCTGGTTTTCGTTTTTAAATCCAGCAGTAGGTCATAAAACAATAATGACAAGCTAAATAGTAAGTAAGGGCCAAACATAATTAAATCAGAAATTATGATTTTAATTCACAGCTCAAACAGGCAGAAGTGAGTGGAAACGCCGGGAGGGGGCGTCCTAGGAGGACACATGGTGACCTTATTGGTGATGTTCTTCAGAAAGGTCAGGTGCGTAGTACTCGCAACCGGCGCTCGTGAATGAACGTAAACGATGCAAAAGGAGTATATAAGGATCGTCGCAGGTAGCGTTCTATAGTGTCTGCCTACCCCCTTGGGAAGAAAAGAAGTGAAGCGTGAGTTTATATATGTATGTATGTTCAAAGCCCAAAGAGTGTTCACTTTGTATTAAAACTGATCCTAAGGTTAAATTATCAAACAACTAACGTGGCTAAAACTAAAACAAACTTTGACGTTGCACAAGTCACTAGAGACATTTAAAGTTTCATCGCAGTGATTCAACTTCTGAGAAAATTTAATCATTTTCAATTATTGAAGATTTCATTTCAACTGAAAAATGTCAACTGGTCAACAAAGTTTAATTAACAACTTGAGAGCTTTCTGTCGAATTATTATCGATTTCAAATAAAACTTAAGTCGTTCTTGTTTAGTATTTAGTCAAATGGTTACTTAACTGTCTAGCCTTTATTACTATGTTCTAATAATAATGAATAATATATTGCTGCTTATTATTTGTTGCCCGAGACTTCGTCTACGATGCAAGATAAAAGTAGCTTATGTCCTTACCCAGATCATGGTATCTTATCTGTGTGCAAAATTTCATCTAAATCCATTTAGCCGTTTCGTTGGAAAGGGTAACAAACAAACAAACTTACTTTCGCATTTATAATGATATAGTTAGGATTAGGATTGGCATAAAAGGGGTTTAATCGAACAATGAATTCCAAATGTTATTTATTTCTCTAAGCAAACCTAACGGGTGTAAAAAGAAATTTAACGAAGCCGAGATTTTCTTGTACTTACTCCACGTCATTGTATTTTTTTTTGTACTGAACCATACCTGAGAACCTTCTGGTTACGGAGATATTGAAGGTCAAAATTCCAACGTTTTTATGAAAACAAGTTTTTACTGTTATAACGCCCCTGTACCGATGCATGCACCCATGAGCACAATGTTTTGCGTGCGTCACGTTGCGCACTACCACAGACAGCGATTTTACACACATCAAAAATAAAATTCGTTTCCCAGAAATTGTTTTTCAGCAATGTTACTTAGTTGGGTGTGTGTAACAGAATGCGTAGTTGACGGCTATGTAATGTCTTTTAACACCCCGTATATTCTTATCTGCAGTATGTCTCAGAAACCTACTCGACCCAATTGTATGGGACGGCTGCTTATTTTTTCGGGATAATAAAAGAGTAAGTTGTACAGTTTACTGGTCTGTACCACGTCCTTAACCCGAGCTCTCTAAACATATTTTCGATTTACACATTTACTAAACAGAAGTCATTTTAAAATTTTCTCGAAATAATATTTATTTATTTTAAATAAAAGTGGGGAATTTCAGATGTTGTATTAAGGTTTCTTAAAAAGTATTAAACACATTAAAATATGGTAATCCTGGCAGTCTGAGCAGACAGGAATTGTATGTTCGCAACAAATGGCCTTCCTGCAGGAGAGGCATGACACTTTGGTCATCCTGTGCTTCTGAAATGGACAAACTGCGCCAATTTTTCGTTTGTTTGGCTGTGTTTAAGAGGTACTAGCCACGGTATTTTCAAATTGCATGATACCTTTTACTGATAATACATCAAAAAAATATTGAAAGTTTTCCTTCACTCCCTTTACACATGTAATCACTAAACATTAGTCCGTGAGACTAACAATTCATGAAAACATGCGCACGTGTCACTAAAACATTGAATTAGGAGCGTAGTAAGCGCGGTGGTGCGGAGGAGTGCCGGGGACATGCTTAAACAGCAAATGCGTGGGGTAGTGTCACCTGTGAGACTAATGTTTAGTAATCTAGGTTTAAATATGACCATACCTTTCTAATATATTTATTACATGTTTTCTATTCATTTAACCTAACCGATATATGTGTTGCTGAGGAGTCAGTTGCGTGTCTTCTTCTTCCCAGCTAAAGCACTAAGAAGTTGTGAAGGGCGGTTGTTTTGGGGGACGGTCTTATTTAATACTGAAGAATTAACAAAGTTTCCACAAGGCAAAGGCGAAACGATTAATCTTTTTTGTGATCCTTTAGCAGTGCAGCCACTGTCCACTGTTATACCAAGAAAACTGCTCTACATCTATATCCTAGATAAGAATGCTTTGAAACATGCTGGTCCTGTTCCATAAGACAATCTAGAGGCTAGACAAAATCAAACCGGCTGCTTATTGAATTGTATAATATTTAATTTTAATGACAGAATTTTAGGGAAATCAGCTACTTTTAAAAACTTTGTATTGTGGTATAGTAACTTTATTTTAAGTGCATCGTCTTCACAAATAATTAAATAATTAATGTATGTACAAGTAAAAAATCAGAATCACACATGAAAATGTTGAAATTTTTAATGTGTGACGAAAAAGTGTAGATTCTTAAAGAAGAAACTCCACGAAAAACAGCTCATAAGTATTTTTATTTTATGATAAACAATTTCATTTATCAGCTGTTTACGACAGGGCATGACTTGCATCCTAATTCTAAAGCATTATTTAACTCTTTCCATATTCATAGCCCGAACAGATTTACACCAGAAAGGTAACATATTCGTAATTGTATGTAAATCCCTGAATATTATGTATGTATGCTTCGACTTAGTGACGCCGTTTTCCTACAGTGTATCCAATAATCTTCTATCGGATGCAGACTGTATGGAGGCGAGGCTGAGGCTACAAAAGTAAGACCTAGATCCAGGATGGAGAAAGGTAAAGAAAGCTTAGTGGGAACAATTTTTTTTTTTTAATGTTCAATAATTTTTACTATACTGCGCGACAGCCTGCCTTGTTGATGCGGTTCTGGGTTCGATTTCCAGGTCGGGCAACGTGTTATTGGGTTTTGCTATTTGAAATTTCTCAGTAGCAGCCCGAAGTCTGGATCTGTGCCCGGTTGTCGGCAAAAGGCTCGCCCTTTGTTAAATGGGACTTAAACATAACTGGCGAAATGTGGGTGTACTATAGGTACACTTCTGCCCTAGCCTCCGGGGAAACAAGGCGTGATGTTATGTTATGATGTTATGCGCGACAGCAGGGTTATGTTTTGTCGCACGTATGTTTGTATGTGGGATTCTTAATACTCTTGAAGAATCCAAACGGCTGGATTGATTTTAATACGGGTGTCTATCTACTCGTCAAGGTCGCGCGAAATGGCGGATTTTAGTCGTGAATAAGTAATGCCTTGAAAGCCAATAATATTTGGTTGCAGAATGTATTGAAGCAAGGCTGAGGCTACAAACGTAAGGCTTTCTTTGATCTAGGACCAAAGAAAAGCCTAGTGTGAAAATATTTTTTTTGGTGTTCGGTTGTTTTTATTATTGTGATGGATTTAAGATTGACTGCAGTGTTGCTTTACGGTATTTAGATACGAAAATATAATTCTTTACCAAAAACTGAGTGTTAAAAAATTAAAAAGTGTTAGGCCAAGATACGTCATTGCCAAATATGTAATTTCAAAGAAGAATCGAGAAAATCTCTTATATCGATGTAAATATGACAAACCTACACGCTTTTAAAGTTCCTAGAGGGGATTAATCTCATCATTGTCGCTCGATGCGGACAATGTATGGCTCTAGGTATGAAGTTACTTAGTCGTGACGTCACTTCTACGATAGTGCTGTCCTTGTCTAACACTTTTTTAAACGTGTATAATGTGCCAACTTTTTAGCTATTACACTTTTTTTTAATATTATTGTTTGCATTATTTGGAAATAAATATTTTTTTGAGATAATAACAAAAAAATGTGATCATCCCTAATCCTATTTCATAAACAACTGCCGTTTCGTGATTAAGTAGTAAGATTATCTCGTGTGGGATACAAAAATGTTATTCCTATTTCATAAACAATTCATAATCATAATCAGCCTATAATGTTCCCACTGCTGGGAACAGGCCTCCTCTCTGTGAGAGGGAGTGGGCCGTAATCTACCACGCGGGCCCAGTGCGGGTAGGTAGATGTCACATGTCTTCGAATTTTTGGTTCTGAGACATGCCGGTTTCCTCACGATGTTTTCCTTCACCGTTTTGAGAGCAGCGGTGATGAAAATTTACACAAAGTAAAGCGCCTGTCTGGGTTCTAACCTACGACCTACAACTCGTAAGTCAAGGCTGTTACCACTGGGCCACCACTGCTCTTCACAAACAATTGCCGTTTCGTAATTCAATAGTTAGATAATCTCGTGTGGGATACATAACATAACATCACGCCTTGTTTCCCCGAAGGGTTGTGCAGAGGTGTACCTATAGTACACCCACATTTCCCCAGTTATGTTTAAGTCCCATGTAATAGGGGGCGAGCCTATTGCCATCAACCTGGCACAAATCCAGACTCCGGGCTGCTACTGAGAAATTCCAGATAGAAAAACCCAATAACACGCTGCCCGACCTGGAAATCGAACCCAGGACCTCATGCTCAGCAGTAGCTCTTGCGACCACTAGACCAACGAGGGATACAGTAATAAAATATGTCATCTTCAATCTATCTGCTTAGTCTTTTCCAAATACGTTGAGATCAGGCTCGAGTTTAACTGCATGCACCTGAATACCAGTATTCTGTACGGGGTGAGTGCCTATCTGACGTTCACAATCCAGTAACTGGGTAACACGATACTCCTTGATATATATATATATATATATATATAATACTCCTTGGTTGACCTTTTGGGCTTCAGAATGCCCGTAACCACTGTCAAAGAATTTGAATTGACAGCCGGGACCAACGGCATAATGTGCTTTCCGAGGCACGATCTCGATACGTAATGGATGGTCACCCATCCATGAACTGACCGCGGCAAGTGCAGCTTAACCTTCGATCGATCAGCTGTTATTATTTAGTCACGAGCCCCTTAACATATTTCTTCTTAACACAATGAAACAAACAAAATGGTTACGTATCCATCCTACGCATGTTCTAAATCAAGATATGTTATTTTAGGATATTCTCACCTGAGTTTGTTCATTTCAAGACACGTGTAAGAGGTAGGTAATAAGACTTATCACATTATACTACACATTACCTTGTCGTGTGCTACTTTATATAGAAAGAACTCTTACGATCATTTTCTAAGTGCCAGTTGTTGAACAATGAGATAACTCGAAGCTAAGTTGACCTCTGACATACCTAGGTACTAAAAACTCGCTCCGTGAAAGAATATGAATTCGGGAATTTAGTATTAATGGTAAAACTATAAAGTTCACTTTGAACCTCACTCAATTAACTGCACATTTGTAAGCAACCCACCCCTTCGCGAATAACAGATGACCGATTTTTGAAAAGACTATCTGTAAACAGACTTAGATTGGTTATTTTGTTACTGAAAACAATAATGGGGCAAATAATCGCAACAAAACACTCCCATTGATAACGTTGTACCAAAAAACTAAAAAAAACTGTCTAACCCTCTAACATAAACCTGTGATAATTCTATCTTAGAGATTCCTAGATAGTCACCATACTTGATAAGAACCACAACTGCAATGAAAACTGGTCAAGCGTTTGATTGCAATTTGTGACGTCAAAGGAGACCTTAATAAACTCTAGCGAGACAGCACTAGGATTAAAATGACGGACTAGACAAAGGACACGGAGATCGCCTTTAACGATTATATAAGTAGACAGATTACAGGTTTATGTCAAAGAGGGTGTGGCATTTTCGTTACTAACTGCCTACTTGCATACCGGGTACATCTATATTATCTTGAAAATTACAATAAAACGTCTTAAAGACTAATTTAATTACATTTTCGTGGTAGTGACGACACGATAATTATAAAGATAAGGAGAAATTCCAGTTGTGGAAGGCACGATAAATATTTGTATGAAATGGATAAATAGTTTAAGAGAAAATCGTCTTTGACAGGCACACGGTCAATGAATCCTATAAGTGACACGTATAAATGCATCGATACGAATCAATGCTACTGATTGTCACTGCGATACCGTTGCGATACCACCGCGATACAATTCCGATACCAACTAGTTTCATATTTCTGACTGACCGACTCCTTGACAATTCAAAAGTGCCTGTAAATGGTTTAATTGAAATAAATGATTTGAGTTTAAGTTTGAGACCGCATTAATTTCTTTCGTATGGGAATTTTTTGCTTCCCTTATCTTACCAGGAAAAAAAAGCGTCGAAACGAACAACAAACAAACCCACGCAATTATTATAACAGACGCGCCCACAACACTATGGATTACAATAAAAGTTTACATCATACCGTGAGAAAGGTCATATTATACCGAAGGGAAGCAAAATAAAAGTGTATCCTTCTGAAAGACGATATTAGAACCCTCGCACATAGCCGACATGCGTATGGAATTTCTATTAGGTACCTAGCCGAACGTTTTGCTTTATGTTCTACTTGGGGGTAGACACGGAAGGATGTTTTGGCGAACTAGATTTAAAAACTTAAAAACCATTTTTTTTAAATCAATGCCGAAGGATAAGTTCGTATTATTCTCGTTGAATTGTTGCAGTGAGGTTTTCACAGGAATGTTAACGTCGTATCCGTCGTTCCTCTATTATAATGTTAGTTGAAAGAATATCGATATCTGAGTATGATATGATAATATTATATGGTGTGACAAAGTAAGTAAACACATCAAATTTTTTTTTCGTGTGGAAATCTCATGAATGTGTCACCCTGGGGTCGGTGGAGGGGTCTGTCAGACTCTTACTGACTAAAACCACACGGTGTTCTGCTGCTACCTTTAGCCGGAGTGCTGGAGTGCTCCCCCAGCTAGGTGTTAACCAGCATGAATTCACGCGGGCTGCATACGGCCGCGATTCCTCTAGAGATAGGCGCGCGCAGAACACGGCACGCAGCTTATCTCGGCCCTTCACTGTCCAGGTAACAAACTTACCAACTCTGTTGCCTGCAGGCCTCACCAAAAGGCGGACGGAGATCCTTCCTGCGCCCAGTGCGTCTTCTACGGATTGGAAGGAAGTATGTATCCTCCCTCTCCCTTTCCGCTGCCTCTTACGGTACCATCACTTTCTCGCAGATGGAGACGACGGCATTCCACGCGCTCTCACTTCAAAATCAAAATCAAAATCAAAAGTCATTTATTCAAATTAGGCTGAGAATCAGCACTTTTCGAACGTCAAAATTACATAAGACAGTCCCCCAAAAAGCCCACCCTTCACCACTTCCTAGTGCTTTAGCTGGGAAGAAGAAGTGGCGCAACAAACTCCCCAGCAGCACAGCTGTCTGTTCAGTTTGAAGAACTTGATTCTAAACAATTGCAAGTAATTACCGAAACTTCAATGACAAAAAAAATAAAAAATTGCATGTAAATAACACAAATACATAAATAAAGCCTTCAGGCCTAAAGTGCATGGCAGCTTACATATGCAATACTGGAATTATTATACAAACAAATAAAATAAATAAATGATAAACTAGGACCATCAAAGTAAAATAAATCAACAGAACAATTACTGTAACAATGATAAAACCAAAGACAGCAAGACGACCAGTCACCACAAGCAGCACCCGTTCACGAGCATAACGCAAAGGTCAGCCATTACCCCCCTCGCCATATTTGAGGGAAGGAGGAAACCCGACCCCCGACGCTACCGCAAGCAGTGACATCTAAGGGAGCATGACGAACCTGCTGTTGGTTGCTCAGGCAAGAATAATATTATCAATTGTCGAGGTCGCTAGCTAACCATATATTGCAATACAGCTCATTAAAAACATTGTAATGAGTAGATCATGTCAATAATAAATGAAGACAACAAAATAATTGACTTATACCTACAAATAAAAAATTAAAAAATTATATGAACTCATATACCCTGTCAGTTAGTAAGCTGATTCTGGAGAAAGAACACGAACATTGTCTTGAGTTAATCACAGCGACCAACAGTTCTTATCGTTTAAGTAGTCGTTAATGGAATAATATGCCTTTGAACAAAGGTTGGATTTTACTTGGGCCTTAAACGCATTAAAAGGTAAATCTAGTAAAGAAGAGGGCAACTTGTTATAAAAGGTTATACCAAGCCCAACAAATGAGTTATGGACCTTATGAAGCCGGTGAAAGGGAGCACGTAGTTTGTTCTTATTTCTGGTGTTAACATTGTGAAAATCACTGTTTTTAGTGTATAAGTGTATATTTTGCCTAATATATAAGATGTTGGCGAAGATGAATTGAGATGCCACTGTGAGAATACCAATATCTTTAAAAAAATCTCTAAGCGAAACTCTGGCTCCTAGCTGATAAATTGCTCGGACAGCTCGTTTTTGAAGGACGAATATATTTTGAATATCAGCGGCTTTGCCCCACAGCAGAATACCGTAGGACATAACGCTGTGGAAATAACTAAAATAGACTAAGCGAGCTGTATCAACGTCAGTGTATTGTCTTACTTTCCTGACGGCGTAGGCGGCTGAACTGAGCCTCCCCGCTAAGCTTGAGATATGTGGGCCCCACTGAAGTTTGGCATCTACCGTTATGCCCAGAAAAACCGTCGAGTCTACAGTTTCAAGCAGCTCTTTATCTAAGACGATGTTGGGTCCTAGATTTCTAACATTCGGTAAGGCGAACTTCACACATTTCGTTTTCTTGGCATTGAGAACTAGATTATTTGACGTAAACCAATCCGTAACCATTGAGAGTGCACGGTTTACGTCGTCAAAATCTTGTCTATTCCTGTCTACTTTAAAAATAAGAGAGGTATCATCTGCAAACAGTACAATGTCACAGATATCGTTTAAATAGAATGGTAAGTCATTGATATACACTAAAAACAAGAATGGACCCAGTATTGAGCCTTGAGGTACACCTAACTGAACTGGTAGCTCGGAAGATTTCACACCATCGACATCTACACATTGGAACCTATTATGTAAATAAGAATTTATTACGTTGAGAGCTTCGTTTTGGACACCGTAATGACGTAGTTTACGCAAAAGCGTGTCATGGCGCACGCAATCAAAGGCTTTAGAGAGATCACAGAAAACTCCAATAGCATTTTGCGATTTCTCCCATGCATTAAATATGTGTTTCAGCAGAGCAACACCCGCATCTGTAGTCGAACGTCCTTTTGAAAAGCCATATTGTTCATTATGAAGTAGGCTATTTAGGTTAAAATGTCTTAGCAACTGATTAAGTATTAACTTTTCAAATATTTTGCTAAATGCTGGTAAGATAGAAATAGGCCTAAAATTGCTAATGATATTTTTATTACCAGATTTAAATAATGGTATGACTTTACTACTCTTCATGAGGTCAGGAAAAGTTCCTAGATCAACACATTTATTAAAAGTAATAGCTTCCAACCATGGACTGGACCATGTCCGTAACCGCAGTACCAACTGCCGCGACGAGGCCACGGCGCTGCACTACCCAAGCAGGGCATTCCTCAAGGTTGTGCTGCGTCGTGTCGTCGGAGCAACGGCAACCGGGTGTCAGTTCCCAGCCTATACGGTACAAATATATTCTGAAGCACCCATGTCCAGACAGTACTTGTGTCAGCCGGAAAGTAAAGGCGCCATGGCGTCTCTCCAGACACTCCCTCACAACGACCGCTGCAGTAGTGGCGTGCCCCTCTCCACCTTTGCCTAACACGCCTGACTGCGAGGAATACAGGCGTGAGGATATGTTATGTTAGGAAAGTAGATGGTGTGAGTTCATGTCTGTATAAGAAGGAGACGACGGCGTCCCACGTGCTCTCACTTCCCACCACGGACTAGAGCGTGACCGGAAGCGAGAGAGTAACCGCAGCACCAACCGCCGTGACGAGGTCACGGTCACTTTATTACTGTTTTTTTTTTTTTTTAATCACTCAGGGCGGTGTTTCCTATCCGACGATGCTAACTACAAACACCGGGTTTTATCTACTCCTTAAAGGTTTGATAACGGTTGTCCCTGTTATGTCAGTTGTAGAAAAACATTGGTTTTATTTTCAATTTATAACAAACAGTGTCCATGCCACGTTTGTGAATAATCACAATAACTTAGTACTGAAGGTTTTACTTGTGACTTAGCTACCATGCTGTCAAGACCAAACGTACAAAGACAAGAGCAAACGTAGAATAT
Organism: Dasypolia templi; assembly: GCA_963555695.1. Lineage (NCBI taxonomy): Eukaryota > Metazoa > Arthropoda > Insecta > Lepidoptera > Noctuidae > Dasypolia > Dasypolia templi. Next base: position 5,264,205 of record OY743147.1, read on the forward strand.
TTAAGTAAATATACGTAAATATTCTACGTTTGCTCATACAACAGTCCGTATGTTTCCAAAATAGGCTCTCATCCTAGATCACGGTGAGCCGTGGACAACACAATATGAGATGAAAGGGATTGTTCCACAGTACGCGATAAAAATAACTCGAATACTATCCTTGTTGCGTATTTATACTAATATTGCGTTTCCGTTGAATATGAGGATCATGAAGACTTCATATGCTGTTAACAGTGAGCTCGTCGGAACTAAATGATGTGAAATGAAATGATATTTATTTCTGTAATTAGATCTTTTAAGACACTTTTACACTTTTTTGATCCAAATTTTAACCCTGAGAAGAATTGACGAAATAGAACTCAGAGGTCATGTTCTCTTTTAAAGTTCAAATTATATCTGTTACTAAGTGCCGATTTCACCAATGTTACTAAACGCGTTTAGAACAACTAAAACGCTTTCAAGAGCTCTCAGTGTCAATATTCCATTTATACAAAAAATTAAAAAAAACCCGACACAAAAACCTTAGTTCCCTTTATATAGATAGTAAAAACAAAAGAAAAAAAGTAGCCATGGGGGACCGCAACAAATTATTATCTACGATTTTCACCCCCCACAACTTTATTCTATCACCCAACGCGACGTATTTTTTTCAAATTTTTTCACACCTCTTTTTGCGTCGGGGGTTAAAAAATGACGCTGACAGCCCCTAAACGTGGTTTTTATGCTGATAGCGCCAGCGTCAGTTTCATTGGTGAAATCCACTCAAGAGATATTGAATATTTTCAGTATTCAGTGAATTAGGTTTCTCAGGCAGTGTAGTGGTCAATGAAAACGAAAAGCTAGGTTTATTAGTAATGCTTACCTGTAAAAACTTTCACGGGATAATAAACATTGTTTTAAGACTCAAATTCTAAGAACACTCAAGCCTAAAAAAACAAATGCCTGCATCGTTGCTACGCCGTAGCCGACTCGAATATTGTCACCGCTACGCAAGCTACGCCGTAGCTCAAGCGCTACACATCAAAATAATGGTGTGGTATGAAAGGTTAATTGATATTTTGTGACTGTATAATTTTCACTGTACCATTTTAATGAAATCAGTCATTTTCGACTGGTTTCTTATTATCCCATTCTCTTACAAACACATTTCATGATCCCAATTTATTTTTGGGTTTCGCTCCTAACCAGTCATGTTCAACCAATTCTTCATAACGAATACATCCTATTCACAGCACCACACACAATTATCTTTCTATATGCGACAGATTAAAATGGATTTTACAGAAAGGGTATACCTGCCGCTTTGAACAAAAGCTGATGAAATTCATCAGTTTTCAATTAACCCTGGTCCGGCAATCCGTTTGTTTGAAATAGATTATTTCTGGTTCAACGGGTTAAGCCGAAAAAGTTCAATATAATTGATAACTGTCTATGGTGTATTGTTTTACAGATTGTCAATGTAGCTATTTTTGGATTTGAATGGTTAAAGGGAATTGCCCATTTTGTTAGGGTGCTCTGGCTTGAAGTGGACTTTAAATATGATAAATAATGAGTTATGTTTTTAATACTTAATTCCTAATAGAAACGAAATAATACAATAAAGTTGCAGGAAGTTTAAGAAATGTGCCATATTTAACATGTGTAATATTGTGATCTTGTCGCTGAGAAACGTCACAGATGAGTATTTATTTTCCAAATTAGTAATAAAAGTAAGGCCGGGTCATCGTAATGTGCGTTATCGGAGTCCAATATAGCAAAAACAAACCTTCGAAAGAAAAATCAACACAATAATATATTCACAACGGATGCAAAGTAAATAGATTCGTTGTTTTCGTATTTTCCTGTCATATTCATTGTTGACAGTTGATGCAGTTGGTGTGGCCAGGTTTTTAATTTTTAATAATCGATATAATATGGGTTCGAGAATTGATACTCGATTATCGAATGTAATGATAATCAGATCTAGATTGATTTACATGGAGAAATATTAATGTTTTGATTGTCTTCATCGAATCACATTTAAATAATAATAAAATATAGTTCAAATCACTTGATCAGAAAACGTGCTCAAAAAGTACCACATTTTATTACTCAAATACTTGATATCGATTTTTTTATCGAATATAAAATGAAACTGCCTCGTTGGTCTAGTGGTTGCAATCGCTACTGCTGAGCATGAGGTCCTGGGTTCGATTTCCAGGTCGGGCAACATGTTATTGTGTTTTACTATCTAGAATTTATCAGTAGCAGCCCGGATTCTGGATTTGTGCCCGGTTGATGGCAATAGGCTCGCCCCCTATTACATGGGACTTAAACATAACTGGCGAAATGTGGGTGTGCTATAGGCACACCTCTGCCCAACCCCAACCCTTCGGGGAAACAAGGCGTGATGTTATGTTTATGTTTATGTAAAAACTGAAAATCACATTATTATTTATGTGGTAATCCAGAACCTAAGCAAAAATACTCTGCAACCAAAAAATGGCGGTGCTTTGTACGTGCAATCAGCGTGAATACTTATAATTCAACTTTTTTAAATAAGACTTTCCTGTGACGAGGTTTACAAAAACATTTATTTATTTGATAAAATACTTTTAGCTGAACAGCTTGTCCACGCTAAGCCGAGAATGGTGATACCCTTTTGAAGAGTCATCCGATTAGAATTGATTTTGTGACGGGAAATACGTCTACACTTTTCGGTTTAGAATTTATAGGTTTTAATAGCAATTTAAGTAGAATATGAATAAAGTTGCAAATATAAAAACGAAAAAAAAACTGTTATTATACAATGCAATCCAATGAAAATGCTAAATTTTGTATGCTGGTGGTATTACACAAATCTCCCTAAAGAGAAAAAGAGGCATGAGCTCTTTGGCAAACCCAGGCGTGATTCTATGTTCTAAAAACTGCAAACTTAACATCATTTAATGGTTTCTATTAATGACGCATCGTCAGCGCCGCCTAGCGTAAACACACAAGATCTACAAACACACATTGTATACGTAACCATAACCGCAAGGCATTATGTATTCTATGGTCAACTTGAAGTTAAACTCGTAACATGTTAGCAGTTTGTACCTAGAGCGCATAAGTTTCATGAAATTTCCATCATAACTTGGGAATAACTGGGATTTACAAGTAAAATGTTTAGTTAAAGCTTTAGTTATAACATTAATTAGTGGAAATAAAGTTGAGGCTTTATAAGAGTCGTTCATTATTTCTTATAGCTAGGACTTTGTTAAATAGGCTTTATTATTCAATATAAATATATAATTTTGCCTCTATCTCCTTGTAGGTTAGTTAGAGGTGAGACATTGTGTTTTTTGTTCTGTTCATTAAGATATTAAACTTTTAAAGTTTGTTTCATGCTTAGTATACAAAGTTTAAGCGAGCTGAATAATACATAAGTAGTTTAATCAATGAATCTGTATTCAAATATGCATCTTTCGATTTTGCGTGAAAAATGATTGCTCATGTTAAGAGTAATTGAAATGATTTGTTTTAATTTTCATCGTATCTTCATCGCTAATATAGATTAACGTATATATTGCAAAGCACACGTGTGAGCACTATGTATATATTATAGTAGGTATAAAGCTACCCTATACTGGGCACGTCTGTCATTGACTTGAATGTGCCCTGGCGGCTGAGAGTATGTCACGCTCACTCAAATGTCTCGCTGGTGGTGGCGTGTGTGTTGGATCATAAAGTTCCCTTCAAAATTGTTGAGCTGAATGGTGCTGATCCATACGTCATGTTCGTGAACGGGCACCGTCAGTGGGGACTGGTCATCTCTTGGCTGCCACGGCTTTGTTTTCCGATTTTTTTTTCATTTTTTCTGCTGATGTAACAAATTTTCTGTAACCATATTATTTAAAATAGTGTCAATGGAGTTTCTTGCCCGTTCTTCTCCATAGGTAGCTACTTCGCTTTGGAATGGGCAACTAGTTTCATATTTCTGACTGACCGACCCCTTGACAATTCAAAAGTGCCTGTAATTGGTTTATTTTAAATAAATTAGTTTGAAACGATAACCGCTATTAATAACATATCTTTTTAAATGACACAAAGTCGTGTTAGTTAAACCATTTTTTTATTTTTTATTGTTTGGATTTTTCTCCGCCCCGAATAGCAGAATAATGAATGGCTACATGGGAAATAAGTCTCACAAATATCTAATGTGCATAATATTCTAATTAGATGTACGAGGTCCTCAGTTCGATTCCCAGGTCGGGCAAAGTTTTATTGGGTTTTTCTATCTAGAATTTCTCAGTAGGAGCCCGGAGTCTGGATTTGTGCCCGGTTGATGGCAATAGGTTCGCCCCCTATAACATGGGACTTAAACGTAACTGGCGAAATGTGGGTGTACTATAGGTACCCCTCTGCCTAACCCTTCTGGGATTACAGGCGTGATGTTCGCTCCGGCTCAGCTTGTTATTAATAGTTTAAATCTAAGCAAGTAAATAGGTGGTTTTGTTTTAGGTTATACTTTCTAACTATTTTTATTGGTGGCGTTGTTTTTAGTCTATACGAGCGAGTAATAAATGTCTTTTTGTTATTGGTAAGTTCCTAGTATTTCTGAGACCCCGAATACTGACACAGATATCGAGACATCAAACAAATTATGATAACCTAAATACATTAAATCGATATTTCGACACAATAACCGATAACCCCTCAATCATAACCAGTCTACTCACGTAACCGTAAAACCGTAGATTCTCAAGAGCTCGTAAAATTATTACTGCCGTCTGTCAATACTGATATTGTGAATTGCGCTCGCGATGTATTACGCAAGACAAAAAGATTTGGCGATAATTTTGCGTCACTATTCGAGGTGGCGATTTTTTTTTGGTTGAAGGTATTTATTTTATGGTTTAAACGTAGTTACAGCGGTTTGATGTGGTATTTAAACGAGAAATTTATAAAATTCATCCTCTAAAAACCTCTAGGTTTTTTAATTATGTTTCCACGCTATTTTTAATAAATGGGCTGTTTTTAATTTTCTGGTATTATCTCAAAGTTGGTCGCACCAATTGGGTTAGGTTTGTTTAGAACGGTGAACAACCAAGGGCGAGGACATTTTTGTTTCAAAATCGGAGATTTCGAGTTGCTGATATTTTTTGATGGAAGATATTTATTAATTATGATTTAAACCAATACAAAGAGGTTTGCCGTGTTAAAACAACGGGAAATTTAAAATTGATCCTCTAAAAACTTCCTGGTCTTCTAATGATGTTCCCATGCTTTCTTTTACGAAATGAGTAATGGGTTCTTTTTTAATTTTGGGGTTAGGTTTGGTTAGAACTGTGATCAAGACAACAAAATGCGAATTATACGAGGATTACAATAAAAGGAACATTTGTTATTTTAGGGTGTCCATAATTGCATATTTTTAAGAAATCAGGTTAGGATTTATTTGGTGTTAAATTATATATTTGTCGTCGCAAGCGATTTCAAGGCGACAACATTATCGAAATGACTTCCCGTTGATTTCATAATGCTAGTCAAACTTTTACTTAATTCTCATTGGTTCCTCGTTTAGTACAGTGAACGCCGTGAGGTGGCGCTTTATTTCCCGGCATACCTACACGTGGACAAAGTCGATTAAGAAGGCTAGATTCGCATTGCTGCATAATCATACCATCGGAACTGTCACGTTCTCCGTACAAGCCTTTGTTCATTTCTACTCATTGTAAATGACCGAATAAACGTGACTGTGAATTGTGCTTAAACTAACATTTTTTTTTAACCAACCCTTACCAAGAAACGATGACGATGTCGCTGCTTTCGCTACGCCCACGCTCGCGTCGTCATTTATGTCATTTATAACTCGGATCAGCACAGACTATGTTATATAAAAAGTGTGCCATTGTTAAATTTCGACCAACTTATTGAACGGACATTTTGAATGGGACATACGATCGGCTTTTTATAAACTTTTTGATTTTCGTTTACAATCAGCGCCACCAATAATTGCACAGATATGTTGATCGTACTATAAAATATTAGCCAGTTGGCAGAGTAAGCAAGGAAAGGAGGCCCATACGAGTACCTATCAGTGGTTGATTCCAGGCTGACATTAAGACGACCTAGAAGTACCAAGAGTGAGAACCCTGTACGGCAAAAAACTATACATTTTGAGGGGGTTCGGCTAAACAACACACTACCTAAAAAAGTCAGAGAGTGTACAAGCATACCAACATTTAAAAAAGGCCTAAGGAACTATATATTAGACACAACGACCATAGATAAGATACCTATGTTTAGCTTGAACATTGTTTTTGTTTAGAATGAAGACTTGCTAGACTTGCTGTTTTTACAAATAAAACTGCGGTGTTTGGTTTCTAGGATGGCTTGAACGTCGTAAAGTAAAATATTGTTAATTTAGTTAAGTGAACTGTATTTTTTAATTTTAGAAATAAATGCCTTTAAACCGAAATGATAATGAAGAAGGTAGCCGGGCTAACTTATATGCAGCACATTTAATAGCCTAATAAACATGTCAAAATTAGTATTTTTGTATAAGCACAGTGGTTTGTTTATTATTATGACACTGTAGAACTGTAGAACTTTGGGATTATATTGCTGTGCCCTAGCAGGGTTCATGTATGAAACCACAAAACTTGTAACAACTTCTAAACTACATGAATGCAATAAATGATTATGATTAAAGCCTAATTTTCACGGTATGATATAATGACCTACAATGAAATGAAGCAAAATAAAAAATTTGACCGTCATATCAGTGGTTAGATGATGCAAATCATTTCTTAATTCAATTTAATTGTCAAACTCAACTCTAACTAGGAGCATTTATTTCAAATAAACCAATTGCAGCTACTTTTGGTAACATTATTCATGTTGAAATAATTTATGTGAGAACGATGCTGAACGTTATAAGCGTTCGTAATAAAATAAAAAAACAATTCAAATATTATATTAATTAAAATAAGCCGTGGCAGCTAAGAGATTACCGGTCCCTACTGACAGCGCCCGATCACGAATACGACGCATGAATAAGCACCATTCAGCTCAACCATTTTGAAGGGAGCTAAATGATCCAACACACGAGCCACCATCAGCAAAACATTGGAGTGAGCATGACATACTTCAAGCTACCAGGGCACATTCAGGTCAATGAATGTGCCCTGGTAGCTGAAAGTATGTCAGACGTACCCAGTAAATGATAGCTTTATAGTATGTACACTATAGTACTCACATATGTCTTAATCAATTATACAATCCAAAAATATTGAGTTTATACAATGTATGTTTTTTAAAAATTCAGCAGCTCCAACATTATTTTAAAATTATAATCAAATAATTGATGCGTTCTTTGCAGAGCATTTTTATCAGCGATGTAATCCCGTAAATGTGTGTCATTGGCATGAAGCTTGCTTCGTGTAAATGGTGACTTTAAGTATCCCTTAATTCATTTAATTTTGTTAACAGTATTATTAACATTTTAATTTACTTAGTTTTTGGCGAATTTTTTTTCATATTTTAATGCCAAACGAAGGAATTATGAAAAAAAAATCTAATTTGCTTGAACTAGGTCGAACTCGTGCTTCAGGTGGAAAGTGCATAAAAACTTAATATAATAAATAAACAATAAGTATAATCATCTGAAATCAATCAAATCAAATATTAATTGGATGAGAGATGATGATGGAGAGCTATAGTAATTGGATTTATAGATACTTAGTTTTCTATTACTTGACTTCTACTTTGTTATTTGAGTTTAAAAATAGTGGTAATGTAATTAAAATGACATGGAATATCATTGTAAGCGAAACGGAATGGTCATGCAACTGAAGTAGTGACTACAGCCTTGCTTTTGATGGCAATATAATAAAATCTGATTCTAAACACAGCGGCCTTTAAAAATTTATTTGCAGAGATTCCCGTTTCCACTACTAAATCTCTAAAATCATCGCCCCCTGCAGTGCTGCAGAGTCAATACTTAAAGAAAACGTTCCAGTTTGTGATTCTGAATTTCATTTCCAATATGTCACCTGTAGTTACATAATTAAAACCTTTCACACATTAAAAGTTAAAAAAGACCGCAGATCTGGGGTAATTCTGTTGATGTTGCTTAGCCATTGTTTCTTATTAATATCATAAACATTGTAGCACCTACTGTAGCTGTTATTTTAAAAAAATGTGTTGACTGTGGTAAGTTTCCTGATCTTATAAAAAACAGTAAAATAATATTTAAATCCGGTAGTACATCAAACCCTACTAAGTATAGAGCTATTTCAGCGCTACCTATCCTTAGTAAAACTTTTTTTTAACTTATTTGAAATCAAATGCATAGATTTTTTATAAATACAAATTACTGCACACCAAACAGTTCGATTTTACAAGAGGTATTTCGACTACTAAGTTGCACGTTAAGGGCATGTTTATAATGCATGGGAGGATAAATGCGATGCTTTGCGCATCTTTTGCGATTTGTCCAAGGTATTCGATTGTGTTCTTCATGAACCATTAATCAGGAAACTGCATCACTACGGAATCCGAAACACCTCTCTGGATCTTCTTACTTAAGTGATAGGATTAAGAGCGTTGATGTTAACGGAAAAAGATCACCTGGATCTGTAGTAAAAAGTCCCCCAGGGTTCAATTCTTGGCTCATTTTTGTTTCTTATTTATATTAATGACATGCCTTACATCATAAAGGAACAATTCACTTTTTTTTTAACTCCAACGTCAGCAGCTGGTTCTGACAATGTAAATAGCGACCCGGCTAAAGTAGCATACTCTCTGCAGCATACGCCGTTAGAAAAGTTCGTAATTTAACTGATTCAGGGACAGCCCGTTTAGTATACTTTAATTATTTTCATAGTGTGATGTCGTAAGGAAATGCCGCCGATATTCAGACTTTTATTGAGAACTTTTGTTTTACAAAAAAAAGGCAATTCGTTTAATTTATAAATTAAGTCCCATACACTCCCTCAGTTTTTTTTTACAGATTAATACAATGACCGTGCCTTAGAAATAAAATGTATCATTTATCATTTATTGAAATTATTATAAAAAAATGGGCTTAAGAATGTAAAAAATCTTTTTACAGACACTTGTTTTGAGGTTGCATTAGATATGCATACTTTCTGAATACCGTTTCTTGTTATTATTGTCAGCATTGAAGGTAAGCATGGTGTATTGTTTTAATAACAAGTACATTATGAAACGCTGACGAACCGTCAATACGTTGGCGGACTTATATAACAGATCTCTGGGAAATAAAAACCGATGGAAGTTTGCTACCTTTAAAATTGATCTCTGAGATCTTTCAAGAAGATGCAAATTAATTTTTGATGTGCCACTCGAAGAAGTGATACAGTATTGAATTAAAGATTGAGAAAGGGCCAAAACTAAACTTGTGTGAATAATTTTGAATCTGATAAAGGTTTTTTTTTACACATATTAGTTTGCGCACTCTTAATTAGGCTGTGAATATGTTTTAAGGAGAGAGGATGTCGTCCATTATTACCCATGTTGACTATACGATTTTCACATTGATAAGCATATAAATGAGGTTTAGTAATGTTGAGTTGAGGCTTGCGCATAGAGAAGTGAATGTATTTTGTCTTGTTAGTAAATTGCTTTGTAGTCAATTGATCACAGTATTAAAACCTAGTTGAGCGATTTCGAACAGTTCACTACTGGTTTTATCGGTAAATATTAATGCCGTCGGCAAATGACATAATTTTGCCGTCTTTAATATTAAGATTACACAAGTCGTTAATATAAATAAAGCATATCGTGGGCCCCAGAATACTCCAATGAGGAACACCAAAACTAGTATTTTTCTGCTCATCGCTAGTAATGTTTTCTGTTCTAACACATGGGTACCAGCCGTGGTAATATTCAACAAAAAAATTCAGTGGTGTTCCCCTTATTCCAATGGTCTCTTATTTGTTATGAAGGGCATAAACAGACACAGTGTCGAAGGCCTTGGCTAAAACGAGAAAGAATCCCAGGGTCTAGTTTCCTTTGCCGATTTCTTCTGGAATATAATCAGTCAGGCTGTGCACAGCATTCATCCCATCCAATAACACGGTGTTTTTTTAAGCCCAGAAATGATTCCGGTTATTTCATCTTTATCAGTATTCAACATATCAAAAGATTTCGGTTACAGCTATTGCTTGATTTTTGTAAAGCTGGTTGGTGGCATAATTTTGGAACATTTACAAAAAAGTTATTTCCATTGTTAGCTGATAAGTTTGGTGAAGCACGCAATAAACTCCTATTTGAATCACACTGTTTATACATATTAGTCACGTGTTATAAGGAAAAGTCTACTTCTCTAAATCAGGCACAAGTCCAGACTTTTGTTGAAAAAATCCTTACGGAAAACTTAATGAGTATTCTTTTGCCCGGCCCGACAATCGAACACAAGGAAAATTAAGCAGTCGATGTAACACTACTGTACTCTTCTCTTTATTTATAATACAACCAACTAGACAGTGCCCTCTGTAACTAATTTTCTCAACCACTACAAAGCGTGTAACAACCACTATTTCCTTACCTTTACAAATCCTCGCTCCGCTCCGCTCGCCTTCCTCCGCTATCGCTCACTGGATCGTTATCTTAAAACTGTTTTGACGCTTGTATTTAATTTTACTGTACAATTTTGAATAGAAATTTCGCATTGCCAAACTTACTGCGTTTATTGGGTAGATAAACGCCGGAGTAAGTTACGACTGTTTTGAAGTTATAATATAATACGTAATACCAGCCTATAACTACCCCACCTATAACTGTCTCACTGCAAGGTGAATACCTCAGAGAAGGCATGAGCATTGATCACCACGCTTGTTCAAGACTGGTTGGCGATTCAAAGTTGATAAGTTGAAGTTTGCACTATCAACTTTCTGACTGCTTAGTATTGGAATGAAGTTCTTTGCGGTTGGAGTAAACTAGTAGCAATTGTTACGTAACGAAAAAGCGGTATGCCTCCTCCATGCGACTTTCTCTTTCTCTCTCTCTCTTGCTATTATAGAGGCAGAGCGAGAGAGAGAGAGATAGTTTTTTTATAATGATTTTCGAGGGTGCTGACGCAAACATTGAGATCAAAATGAAACTCCAAAATGGCAACAATTTTATGAGCATTTCTAAAAACTTACATAATTTGGCTCTGTATTCAAAACGCATAATAACTTCAGGCTTCCTCTCTCTCTCTTTTTCTATTATATACGAGTGAGTGTGCGTGCGAGTACGAGTAAGGAACTTCGTTCCCCGTCAGGAACGACGTCCCCTGACCGCTCATTTTTTTTTGTCGATATGTCCGACGAAGGTTTCAAACTAAAGCATATAATTTTCTAGTTACAGTGACATCTACAGGAAGTCATAGTACATGTGGTCTTAAATCAAAACTAAGGAGCTACATATAAAGTCCCGGGTTGCGGTTGTCCTTATTCATATAACTAAATTTAGGGTGTCATAAACGGCTACTGGGGGACACTTGGTCACCTTTAACAACATAGAGGTGCCTTAAATATGTCCGAGTATCGAGTAGGTACTAGACCCTGTGGCTGTCTTTATGTTAGTTACTGACAAAGTGGACAGTGGTGTTGGATTGACATTAAGTTACCTTAAGCTTATATTTGTTATTATTATTTTATTATTATTTATGTACACATAAAAAGGAAAGGTAGGTAGGTGGGGTTGGTCTTGTAGTTGACATTTGAATAGTTTTAAACCACGAATGCTAGGCGGAACTGAGTTTCACGAGAAAAAATAAGAATAGTAGCTTGTTTTATGAGGCTTAAGAAGGGATCTAAGGTGCGATTTACACAGTGCGTCGCTAGAGCGAGCGTAAGAAAAACGCTTACGCAGGTAGCAAGGATAAGACGGGTTGTGGAAGATATTGAAGAGGAGACAAAAAATCCTAATGTTCCTGCGAAGGCGGATTGGGAGCCACATGAGTTCCTTGTGAAGGTGAGAAACATGGTCATACTTTCGAAGACCGAAAACAAAGCGAATCCAGGTAGCAGGCGTCAGCATAATCTATAATCAGCTGAATAAGTTTTTGCGCCAAAGAAATTTTAGTTTTCAAGGGCAGGAGGCTTATATTATGTTTACCCTGTTTAAAGCCGTTGTAGAAATACTTTTTTTTCTGTGTAAGTGTTCTTGTCTGATTAATATACCATTAAGAACTGATGGTCGAACGCAGTTTCATTTTAAATCTACCGAAGCATTGGGAAAACAATTTCTTACATCTCTCAGTACATGATTTTATTAAAAGAGATTTATAATTGGTATAGCTTTGGATATAAAATTTAATTATGCATATAACTAGACACCATAACAGTATTACACTTACAATTCCATTATAGTTTTGCTACAGATACCTTAACTACTTAAACCAGCAAGGCTTGAATCACCTTTTCACAAAAAAACTTTTTAGTTTTAATCCGTATCTCGTAAAGTAAGGATTTAAAACCAACATCCCTCCAGAGGGCGCTAATTGCGGGATATAGTGAAGTTCGCAACAAGCTCAGCCAACTAATAATTAATAGAACATGCCACTTTAAGGTAACTTCTCGGACTTGTTGAGGAACAAAATTCAGGAATGATGTATTTAGTTTACCGTTTTTGTGGAAGCTTTTGCTTCGAATTGGTAGTTTGTGTTTTGTTTGTTTTAAGATAAGTACTTAAGTTAAAGTTGGGGCGGTAAATGTGTATCGTATCAAACTTTGCTATTATTGAATTTTATTGTATTATGCTAGATGGCGTTACAAAGATATAAAATATGATCACAGTTTTTTGTTCATGACATTTCTTCTGCACCTGTTTTGAAGCTCATTGCTTCTTTTAAAGTTGGATTACATCATTGAAACAATAATGATCATATCATTTAAACTTGCTTTGCCCTTAGCTCTGCTCAGTGCGACTATTGTACTAAAAACAAGCCAAATTAAAAATTAAAAATAGTTTGTTGATAACGTATCGAACTAATTTGTTTTGACCCTGTTTCCTCAAGGAGGTACAAGCTTTCGATAAACTTGCGCAGCAGTGCGTATTCTTGGTTTCTATTATAAAAAACATTTCCACAAAGACCTCATACTTTCAAAAACCTTATTAAAAGCCACACCAGTTAGACTATAAATTTAACAGCTACTGACCATCTGCAGTTAGGAAGTCGAACAAAGTTAGCGGCTCTGTATAAAGTTTCGCCTAGACCGGTGAATTTGGTCTGCAACTAAAAGCTAGATGATTACTTGTAGTTATGACTGAATCATTGAGTTTGTGCGCGTCGCCTGCTGCATGTACTTGCTATGAATTGTTATACATTGATACGATTTTGAAGACTTCTCTTTTTTTGGCATTTGGAATTTCGTTTGAATTTTGACTGGTAAATATATGGTATGTTTGGGAATTGCAATAACAAAAGATGATTCTGTGATATTGTTCATATATGAAACCGTTATCAGTTCCTCATTTCTTTTGCTGGGTTCGGTAATGTGTGTTTGAAAAGAGATGAGCACAGGAAAATTAACACGTTGTCTGCCAAAGTACCAAAGTGTCGGGGATCCAGTAACTTTAGGAGGTGGAAGCTACTTTTCGTCAGGAAAGTCGTCAAATACGTAAAAATATTATAATACATTTTCTAATCTCCGCCATAAAAATTACCAACACATAATGTAGAAATTTTGCAAGGTCCATACAATGGGCGTTTTAAAGACAACCTTGCTGTCTTGCTTGTCTTGGATGTATTTTGCAAAGAACTAAAAGAATAGTGATTAAGGAGAGCGATATTTTGTTTTTTAGAGAAAGATTGAGCTTTTCAGATTGTTTAGCTGTTAAAGGGTCACCAAAAATATTTATTTTCCTCAACTTACTAACATTGGGCGGTCGTCATTCTGTTTATTGAGCAAACAATGATTGCTTATCATGTATTTTTTTCTATCAACTATTGAATGGCAATGAAAAGCCTTCTTGTTCAAACGTTTTTATTTTCGTCAAAATCTGTTACAACGTCAACATAATTAAATCCTATGAATTCGTACAAAATATGTTCTTAACTAAACACGGCAGTCTTTACTAAGGGCCACAGTCCACGCACATAATAAATTGGACACACCGAGGATTAAAGGTTTTTGCCGATACGACGCATAATTTCCATGTGTTTTCGTAATATTTATAACTAGGCCTAAGTAAATATTCTCCTTTGGTTTTGATAGTGCAAAACCAAGTTTTTTTTCATTTATTTTATTTTGAAATGAAAGAGATCTGTTATGGTTATGTTTTTGTTTCCAATTGTTGTTGTTTGATCTATATTATTCGTTTTTTATTACGCAGGATTCAAAGTCAATGGTCGTAAAGCTCTACGACATAGTTAACGCTAATGTCTGTTTAGCTCCTACGGCGTAGCAAAAATCTGTGTCTGTGTAGCTGCTAAAGCGTAGTTAAAATCTGTGCTTCTCTATGTAGTTTAAATATTTTCCGACAGTTTCTAAATTGTAGACGTTGATAGATCCGAAACTCATACAAAGTCGAACATTTTGCTTCTTAGGATTCATTTGCTGACTTCAGTCTATAGCTTTGTATTGACTTATAATGAGCTAATGATTAGAAGTCCACTCATTTTATTTTTCTAGCGTTCTCATCTATGCAAGGCATAATGTTTGGTTTTGTGTATGGCAATTTGGCATGCTTTTTCATATTAATTTGTCATTTTCCCTTATGAAATCATGCCAGAAACATTTTTTATATGTTAATATGAACTAGAGTGTTTATAGTTTTATTTAGAGCCTCAACTTACCAATTTTAAATGTCACAGTTATTCATATTAGGTACAAGATATAAAATTTATAAAGTTTCTCCGAACATCTGCGTGTCCATTAATCATATTGCCTTAGGCATGTGACGTTTTGATATTTTTTCAATCAATCAAAATAAATTTGTTTTATGTATATTTATAAATTATTTAATTAAGTGAAGTAGCCATCTTTGAATAAACGAGGATACAGATATTACACTAACGTGGTTTTTGATTATTATGTTAGCAGTATTAGTCGTTTGAAGATTGATGCAGTAATTACGATGACTTTTTTATAAGAGTAACCTTGTTTAAGGTTACTCTTATTGCTATCTAGTTTAAAACGAATATAAAAATCTAAAGTTGTATGTTCCAGAATCTAACGATGATCCTACTCATTATTTAAAAAGCAAAACGCATCTATCAAAATGTTTATTTCAAACATAAAATGTTAACAATCAATAAAACCCTCACACATCAGTCACCTTTGAAACAAATTATAGACTTAACACGCGTGATTTTGACCCTAATTCGAGGCTCAAAACAAAGGAATTACTAGCCAAGCTCCACAAACAAGGCTATCTTCAAACAATCACGACAGAATCATCAGTCTGATCGTCCTCGAGTCTATTTTTAATACGAAAATCTCGTGATCTATATTCCAGTCATGTTTGAGGGTTCGTAGCCCCCCGAGCCTCGTCACCAATACCCTATGACAATAAAGTTATAAATCTCATACATTTTTATAACACAATTTCAAATAATTTATATGGTTTTTGTGATAGTTCTTCTCCATTGAGATTCGTTTGATATTCCTGCGGCTTCTTGTTTTAGTTGACTTGGGAATATTGGCTTTGTTTCGTGTGGAAATTGTGTTCTGTGTTTAAGTGCTGTAAGATATTTCCACCATCATAACTACCACCACCACCACCGGCAACATAACATATGTATCTTTGATTATGTTTGTGTGGTTTTTTTATTGTTATAGTTGAAAATTTTATAATTAGATATATAAATTTAACATAATATCACACCTGTATTACTCTAAGGATTAGGCAGAGGTGTACATTTTGCCAGTTATATTTAAGTCCCATGTAATAGAGGGCGAGCCTAGTGACATCGACCACATACGACACAACACCGGGCACAGCTCCGGGCTGCTTCTGAGTAATTACAAACGGAAAAACCCATCAACAGCTAGGAAACGCCGGCGCCATCTAGTTTTCAAATATTTGCCAGCAAAATATTGACGTGTAAACAGTGTCTTAAAAGATCTACTTACAGAAATAAACATTTCATTTTAACACTTGCTCTAACTCAGGAATCAAAGAAAAGTTTCTAGTATACGGAAGGCCCATTCTATAGGAATAATTATGAGAGGTAGAAGCAAATAATAATAAATTAACAACCGGCCCTTTCATGACATGATTGTCAAAACATTGAAATATTCAGTGCTATTATCTAAGTTAAATATTAATGTAGTATAATTGTCAATGTAGTAGTTCAAAGAGTAAATGTTCTGAATGATAGTGAAAAAAGCATCAAAATCCATTGTGTAATGATATCTATGCAGTCACTGAGATGAAGATTGATTGATAGTAGTGTTTATTTAATTTAAGTTTTATTAAAACAATCAAACTGTAATATTATAGTCATCGGAAATTTAAAAGCCCCATATTTTCATACATTTTACTTTCCAATTCAACTCAACCAAAAGCATTTATTTCAAATAAACCAATTACAGGCACTTTTGAATTGTCATGGGGTTGGTCAGTCAGAAAGATGTGGCTAGTTGCCCATTCCAAAGCGTAGTAGATACCTACGGAGAAGAAAGGGCAAGAAACTCCATGGACACTCTATTAAATAATATTGTTGTAACAATATTAGTTGAAATTAAATATGTGAGAACGATGTAGTAAAGACGTGCACGTTAAAGGCGTCTGTAATGTAAAACATACAAAATGTAAGTAAAACAGGTCGCAGTTACACTTGCGACGAATAGACAGGTGAGGCATCAAAGTTTAGACATATACGAGAAGATTCTGGATAAAATTGTTTTATACGAAACACGTTATTGAGTTATGTACCCGTTCAATCTAAAAAAAATGCAATGTACAAGTACAATTTTAATAAGAACAGTCAATAGAAAATATCCGTAAGTAAATATTCTACTTGAAAGTACAAATTGCTTATTTATACAAGATTTAATGTTCTCATACTAATACATACATATAATGTTTATTTTCTTCTTTGATAACTTGGTAAATTTACTGTGAAAACATATTGACGAATAATAATTTAACAAAATGCGATGTATATGGAATATTTGTTTACTTGTTCGATAAACAGGGTGAATTTTTGATATGTAATTAACAGTTACAGCTGCAGAAAAACTTTCTAAGGAGACTAAAATTTTGGGTAATATTAATTGAAAATAAAATTCATAGATAAACAAAATGTAACGATTAAGGTATAGGCTTAATGTCATCAAAAATCTATCCCGTATTAGAACTTCACAAGTCACTAAATACTAATATTATAATGATGCACAAACAAGGAGCCAACTTTTTGAGAGACTGGTGCCTAAAGTAGGTTTATTTAAAAACCTGTATTACAGGTCACCAGGTCCCTCGCGCGGCTAGAAGCCTGTGATTTGAACCAGTATAACAGCGCAGTATAATTAGGTCGAAATAGAAAACAAAATACATAAAATTCAAAAATTATAAAAGGTTTTTGAAAATATACGAGTGTGTGTGAACTAGTGAAAGTGAATAAAAGAGACTGATTGGAGAGTGTATGTGAGAGGTTGCTTGAGTGAGTGTGATGCGAGTAAGGTTGATGGTATATAGAAGCAGCAGAGGGGATGAATAATAAGTAGAGAAAGTCTATCTGAGAGGGATCAACAAATTCTCGGTTCCCTGATAGTCTAGAGTTTACAAATAGTGACTGAAATTTTACATTTGTGTTTAGTTTGAGGATAAATATTTAGGATGTTATTTAGCTTGTTGTAAAGATATGGTCCGAGAAAGAAGAAGAAATTACGCGAGTGTGCAGAACTGGAAGGTTGTGTTTGGCAAACTCTGCTTTCGACGTTTATCCTTATACAGATTCGGGTCGTATTGTAAAAAGGAGCGTTGTTTAAGCACCGTGCGCAATATGAAGGTTTGCCTTACACAGATTATAACCCAGTTTTTAAAAAGGTCTACGGTTGGTAATAGGTGGGGGAGACCGGCGCCAACTTTGAGAATGGCACGCTGTGCCCTCTCAACTTCAATAAGGTGGGTCTTGGCGGAACCTCCCCAGCAGTACTCCATTAAGGATTGGGATAAAGAATTTTATACCATCTTCCCAGAAGAATTCTATCCCTCCAGTTCGCAGCGTGTCTAAGGTTATGAAGATGTAGATTAGCTTACGGAGCCGGTTTACAAGGACAATATGAGGTTTGAAGGTTAGGAATTGGTCTATAATGATACCTAGGTATTTTATATCGTCGATTCTTTGGAGAGCAGGACACGAGCACAAGGGGGTCATGACAGGAACACAAGCATAGAAAATGCTAAGATATGATTGAGGAAGTTGATTTGACCTATGGGAAAAGTGACATATTTCGTATTATTGAAATTATGCGTCAGAACATTAGATCGGAGCCATTCGCAGTCTTGGTTAAAACCCCCCTGGGCAGTGTCAAATACCTCCTCCCAGCTCGTTCTGTGTGGCTCTGTGTGCAAAAATGAGCGCAGTATCATCAGCAAAGGTTAAAATTTTGCCCCTCAGGAGCTGGAGTTGGCAGAGACTGTTGATATACACCAGGAACAACGTTGGGCCGAGTATACTGCCTTGTGGGACACCGAATTCGATACATGCCTCATCGACAATCTGAACTCTTTGTTTCCTGCCTGTAAGGTAGTCATATATTTCAAATAAATCCCTCCAACTTGTTGAGTAGGTGCGCGACCGTGTCAAAAGCTTTTGCAAGATCAAGGAAGACAGTCAAACATTTTTTCCTTTGGTCTAAGTTTGTAATAATGGAGTGTAAGAGTTCGTGAATCGCGTCATTGGTTGACTTTTTACATCGAAAACCACATTGATTGGGTGAAAGAAGACTGTTGGTTTCTAGGTAATTTGTAAGTCGACGGTTTATTAGCCGTTCCAAAATCTTGGACAGAGTTGGTAAGATGGAGATACGGTGGTAGCTCTCAACACAGTCTCTTTCCCCCCTTTGTGGATCGATTTGATAAGAGCTATTTTAAATGCCCTTGGGGCAACATCTGTCGCCAATGTGAAGTAGTTTTCGATTGCCAGTCATCAATTATATTAGAGAATTCTTTTAATAGCTCATTGCTCTTCTAAGTTTTAAGCGTGTATTTTCAGAAGTATTTTAAATATTCGATGACGAATTCTGTAATCAGTTACGTTCTTGGTTGTTTTACGCACATTTTATATTAAAAGTAATTAACGTTATCTTGAAATTGGCAGGTAATTGGGTCATGAAAAGCTCTACAGTCGGGATTTTCACTCCTGTTTCCGAGCTTCATCGATTGGTATTGTTATAATAACAACTGTAAAACACATGGTTATTCACAAGGACCTTATCTGTTTTTAATAATACATTATTTGCAGAAAGTTACAAAATTGAAATAGTTTCGAAATAATAACAAGTTGGTATATAGGTGTTCCTAGAATATAACGTTAGGTACAAGACCCTGTGATAATTTAAATAAAATGGATGGATGGAAATAAATAAAACAACGCTTTTATAAAATCGATATCGTATGAAATTTTCCTGTTTATTCAATTCAACAAAACATCAAAAAGAAGCAAAGCTCCTTTCAATTAACAATCTAAAGCAAAAATAACTGAACATTTTCCATTTATTTCTCAATTCTGTCCAAATGTTAAACATAATCTAACCATCGTCGGCCCGAATTTACCCTACAATGTTGACTGACTTGACAACATTGCCAAAGTAAACACAATTTGCATTGCCAACACCTTGCCGCGATCCAAAAAATTCAATACTTAGCTTTTCGGCCTCGGAAAATATCGATTCTGTTGACGAAGCTTGATTGGCTGCGTTTGTTAAAAGTACCTCGGCAAGGGACACAAAATTATATCATCAATTCAGTTTCTGATTCTAGACCAAATAGTGTAAAAGTGTTTCATCGGTTTAAAAAAATTCAAATGTTCCATACGATGTAGATATTGCAATTTTGTATAACATAGTAGAATTTTTGGAGCACACGTCACAATCTTGGTTAAACGCACCTTCCATTAAATAATTAAAGGTTTCCTTTGGTGTCACACTTTTATCCTGACAGTTCAAAAACCGACGAAAAGATTCAACACAGCTGGGACCAGAACCAGCGGATAAATTGTGTAACACACTATCAGTAGCAATGACTTTAACTTTGACAGTTTTAATTGCGTTATTTACCTACGTCGATGAACAGACCAATTTTTCGAACTTATGAAGCAATGCATTAGCAATATAATTCAAAGTGAAACAGATTGTAACATAACAGTTTGGTACATTCGGTATTATACAACGCGCAAAGGCTCGTGCAGGCCGCGACAAATGACGCGAACCGCTCGTAGCGCGGCACGCGGTGCCTTTGTGTCGCGTTGTGTGTCGTGCCTGTTTGAAGGAGACTTAAGATGATAGCCTCGAGTAATTCAAGTAGTTTAATTAATTAGGTTACTTAATCGATCACTGCCATTTTGTTTTAAATGTCTTATAATGGCTTATATAATAAGTGTTCACTTCACGACACAAACAATTGTGTAATATTCAGCGAACCTCTGATTTCGAGTAAAGTTTTTCTCCCAATCTACTTATGAAAGAATAACAAAGCCTTTTGACTAAACAATAAGACTTATTTTAAAGCAGCACTTTATTTTGGCGTTTGGAGACATCCAATATTCACATCGGTAAGCGAAACAAAAAAGATTTTTGCAAAAAAAACATATTATATTGTATATGTAACGTGCTTCGACTGATGCCTGTCTGGTAAGAACGTTGTACTTTGTAATAGTAGTACCTACCTAACTACTTGAGACTTCTATTAGCCACTGCAATAGAGCACTAATAATATTGGACAATAGGGTCGAGGACATTGAAAGTATTTGAAAGCGTTTGCTTATCATTTTGTGGTATTATCATTTAAATTGAAAACTGGACGAATATTGAAATTGCCAGATTTAATTTCTTCAAGTGTAGACTTTATCTAAACGTTAGTACGTTTTAAGCTACAGTACAGTCTGCGAGGCCTAAGCTTACGTAATCGAGTAATCACTCACGCACAGCGCCTCAGGCCGGTAGCCCGGTAGTCGCATCTGGATTTCGTACAAAAATGTTTACATATCAATAACCACACGCCTGTTTCTCTAAAGGGTTGGGCAGGGGTATAAGTCCCAATTGTACACCTAAATAACGCCTCTTACTCGTATGATTACGTCCCATAACCCCGGGCTGCTACTGAGAAATTCCTGAAAGAAAAACCCAATAACACTTCGCTCGACCTGAACATCGAATCAAGAACCTCAAGCTCAGCAGTAAGTCTTGCAACCATAGACCAACGTAGCAGTGAAAAATGTTGACTAATTTAAATATTATCAAGTCAAGAACTTACAAAACAATTTCCAAAACAAGTCCCACTTTTTACCCGGCGCCCTTAATCTCGAAGACTCCAGGAGATATCAGAATCTATAAATAAACTAATTAAGGAGAACTTAGCCTGCGAGATAAGACGTCGAACTTTGCAAATGGTGCACAGCAAAAACAGGAAGCGCGGCCAAACAAAATGGGTGCCTAAGCTAACGCCCAAGCGTTTTAAACGTTATTTATAAGCAAGTTGGTGTAAATACAATTTTATTAACCAGAAAATATAATGAATTCGATAATACGAGTACTCGTAGGAGCGTAAAAAAAAACGGTTAATTGTAATTTTTCAAAGTAGTTATTGGAGTAGCTTTCAAGTCATTGCTGCATTGCTTGCAATTATGATGGCTAATAAAAATACAAGTCTCTTTAAATACTTTCATTGGAATAAATTATTTATTCCCTTATTATTTGCATACAATGCCAAGTATTCTCTATATCAGCCCGTGGATCATAATAATATTGAACAAACCCCAATTCAAATGAAACATAACTCTTGTTCGCTGACGTTGTGCCTCCTCGGAACTCCGAAAAACTTCCATGAAAGCCTCATAGTTGCGTCAAACAATTCTTTATCGCGTAACACAATTACGGCTTCGCAAATTCTATCGGCATCGCTAACCTCGTTTCGAGTTTGAGAGCACCGCCAGGAAATAAAAGATTGCCCTTACAAGAGAGTAATCCAAGAGCATGTGCTGCGAATGGCCAGCAAGATAAGGCAGCTAATTTATAGCGTTTCAATACCTTCTCGTCAAAGATTTGGTGAGAACTGGAAGAGGGATATGTCGGTAGCTGTTGGTTGTTCTGTTTATTGGTTTTCATTTTGATGATGATTGATTTTATTACTTGTGCTACTGGCGAGTTTAATTTAAACCAAGTAGCTATGTTCGTTATATAACAAAACGCTGAACAATGGAGCAAAAACACACTTCCTTTGGTTTGCTCGCAACATGCCTAATTTTCTATGTAGCATTTCTGACCCTTATCACCAACTTTATACATTGATGCAATACCGAAAGTACTTCTGCTAAATCAATAGTATCGCTCAAGTTTCCGGAGGAATCAAGTGTTATATGTTCATGATCTACATCATCTTGTGTTAACTAAAAACAACTACTGGAACCACTTTCCTTCCTGCCTGATGACGGGGACCATCACAGGACACTGCTCGCTAAATAAGCACTTCTACACAATAGGTATAACGGACAGCCCTCTGTGCAGAGCTTGCATGGAGTCGGACGAGACCGTTGCGCACGTGCTCTTTGAGTGCACAGGCGTTACCCAGATTAGAACAGAAACACTCGGGACACTCGGATCTTACACAGAGGTTCTCAACAGACCAGAAGCTTTGATCGGCTTCTGGAGGCAGGTGGGCTGGTTGGAATAAAAACCACCGACGGCCGCTATGGCCCACGTACAATGGTCCACATGTAGGACTAAGTGCGGAAACCATACCCTCTAACATAGAACATAGAACACCACTTTCCTTCACTCTGTATATTGCAATTCCCAGCTATCTCATCCAGCACTCCTACATCGTTGACCTAAGCGCAGAGGTCAGCAGCTGTTGAGAATTTAGTTGTGCTCACGTGTTATTCTTTCTCAAGTTATTTGTGTCTAGCTGCGAGTCTTCCACTTGTTCCGTTATTATATTATTTTCTTCTATTCAGTGTGAAACCGATATGTTTCTGTGTTTTAGGGTTGCTTACAAGTTCAGATGTCATTACTGTGAGCAGAAGTTAGTTCAACAACTTTGTTTAACATGTTACTGTTGAGAGTTGTGACTTTTTTTACCATTTTTTTTAAATAGAATATCTATGTTATATTTTGTCCTTTTTAACTGTTTCATTAAGTTAACCCTGCAACAGCTAAAGTTTGCTTACAGCTTGTTTTTATTATATACTGTAATAGTTATCTGTGGAAAATGTTGTGGGTAGTATATTATTTGTTAAGTTTAGTTTTAAGACAACACTGTTTATGCTTAATATGCTACTGTTTGTTTTCCCAAAATAATAAAATTAAATAAAATTGTGAAAAAGAAAGATATGAATGTTGTTTAATACCTGTACCCTTTTTATCTAAGTGTATGTCATTTATTTTCCCTTTTGTATGTCCCAAGTTTAAAAAATGTAAAATGTTATTGGGTTTTCAATCTAGAATGTCTCAGTAGCAGCCCGGAGTCTCGATTTGTGCCCGGTTGATGGCCATAGGCTCTCCCCCTATTACATGGGACTTAAACATAACTAGCGAAATGTGGATGTACTATGGTACGGCTCTGACCAACCCTTCTGGGATTACAGGCGTGATGGCTGATGGTGACGGCTAGCATACTTTGGAAATGAAACTGTAAACACAAGATCTGTATATTGTCAAAATTTAATATGCAAAAGGTTTGCCCTCTTCTATTACATAGGACTTTACTGGCACAATATGTTGACTGAGGTGTGCTTCTGTCTTAACTTTCGTGAAAGTGGACAGTGATTTATTTTTGCACACGAATAAATAGATAATATTTGAAAAAAAAACACTATTCGAACAAATCGCTACTTTAAAAAAAGAATGACCATTTCCCATCAATACATTTGTCAGACTTATTTTATAGAGTACAGTTACAACTTACAACCCAAGAGACACATTCAGTTGGTACTTGTTTATCTACCGAGCGACCGTAGGTAACTATTTTAAGGACACTGCCGAGACGTAATACTGCTTACTTTGTTATACTGTGGCCTTAGCATGTACTTGTATACCCCTCTATTACTTTCTGTCATAGCCAGTTAATTTACTTACAGTTTCTGTGAATTCGACTAAATTCCACTTTCCTCACACAATTAAGGCCTTAATTGTCTGAGGAAGGTGTTCTTAAAACTATGGTCGCAATTTCCGTTTTCCGTTTGTTTGAATAATTACAACTTATTTGTGATTAGGTATTATAATGTTGAAGTTCGTGATAAATAATAACCTAAATGGACGGTGTGCATGGACGTTTACAGTAATGAGTTGACTACTTGAAATAGTTTATTAATTTCTGTCAGTTTTGGGTAAGGTTCTATGGCGGTTGGCTGTGTTGCCAATTGAAGTAAATATAATTCCAGAACATAGTATTTACAAACAAGAAAAGTGCGAATCTAAAAGTTTATTTATAGAAATTAAATCACTAAGACATATTTTTATATATGCAATAGACTGGTTTACTTTTCGGTAATACCGTTGACCTACTGTAAACGAATAGCTTAAGGAATTCTAATAATAAAGCCGAACATTTTCCTCCATCTTCGATAAGGTAAGGATAAGGTCCATCCACTACATAAAGCTATAGTTCAATCGTCTTCTCCTACCACGTTCATATCAGTATCAGACATCTTATTCTAACCATACAAGACAGTAAAGAATATTATTTTTAAATTCTAGTAGATCATTTTAAAAATAAAATAATCTTTACTTGGGATAAGCAACATCCATACGGGTTATAAATAAAAAAATTAAAAATAAACAAAAAGATATCTTATACCTATGTTAGTGAACTTACATACTATTTAGAGCTGCAGCGTCTACTAGGCTGTTGTTCAAAATGCATCTTCGAACAACATCGCCTAACAAAGGATTATCACAGTAATCGTTCGAAACTTTACCGATGAAAACCGTTTATTTTGAAAGGCTATTAAAGCCTTTCAAAATAAATGGCCACAAGTCCGCAATGCCAACTACATTATTGCACCAACATTATAAAAACTAAGCAGTTGTATTTCATGTTGGTGGCTGCAATCTTTATGACCTAAATGCCAGAGAGTGGGATTAGCACTGAATTTATGATACCTAAGGGCGTTAGCAGACATGCTGCTCTTGGCAGCGGCAATAA
This sequence comes from Dasypolia templi, assembly GCA_963555695.1. Lineage (NCBI taxonomy): Eukaryota > Metazoa > Arthropoda > Insecta > Lepidoptera > Noctuidae > Dasypolia > Dasypolia templi. The sequence continues at coordinate 5,289,495 of OY743147.1, forward strand.
CCGTTTACAAAAATTTTGAAAGCTTGAATCAGCCAATGAACTTTAAATCCCGTACAGTTTTAGCATTGATAATTCGGAATTTTGTAGCTTTTCAGAAGCTTGATACAGCGAATAATTGAAATTCGACAGATAAGAAAATGCGCAATTTGAATACCATGTCCAAACGCAGCAATTTGCCAAAACTGGAAGCAGCATCGAAGTAATCACTAAAATATGTGACTTTGCTATCTCGTCCGAACGCGGAGAGTCGCCCTAACGCGATGCAGCATGTAAGTAGTCGCAAAGTCGCCGCTGCTAAAAGTAGCATGTCCGTTAATGCCCTAAACCCCTCGGCAGCTTTGTTCTGTGCTGAACAACCTTTAGCCAGGGATTATGGTGAATAACGGTAGTCAACGGTCATACCACAAAAGTTGCAAAGTAGTTAGGAATTTTGAGCATTTAGAATTGAATGGTTGCGTTAAGTAATTAGTTGTGGGTTTTAGATTTTTGAAATAAAAAGTTAAGTTTTTTTAAGAATAGTTGTCGTGCTTGGTGCACCTACTTTGGCAGATATACCAAAAGTTAATTAAAGAAACAATGGAAATTCGGGCAAGGCAAATGTGTGTATGTCAGTTGTGTCATATATAGTTTTTACATCGTAAGACGTGGATCTGACAACATCCCTCAATATTATCTAACGATCGTTGCAGTGTTTGCATTGTCGGAAGATAATATTGTCAACTTAAATAACTTTACCGTATATTTAACTTTAACCTAAGATAATAAAAATAAAAACACTTCCTTCTTCATATCACAAAAAAATCCTTCAAAGAAAAGTAATCGACAATTTACAAACACAAAAAGAAATTACGTCGTAAACCAAAGGCATAAACTTTGAAGCACACCTTCCAACGAAAATATTCCAATGACGAGGGCAAAATTTATTGAGCTGTAGAGAACTAAGCAGACCCCGTATAATCTCTGCCAAAGTTACCTATAGAATGTATACGGCGAATCGATAATGCAAATTTTATGTAAAGAGACTGTGAGAGGGCAAATTTCAGTAGGGGAGCTCCAGCCGATCCAATCAGTGAATCTTAATAATATGTATCGAATGTTTAGTTTTCGCAGGTTTACATTTGCCCCTACTATAGGAGGTTTCACGAAGATAAAGATGTATTTTATGATAACCACGATTTTAGTGCGCTTACTTACTTTCATGTCAGACAATGTTTTTAATTTAAAACTTTTGTAGTTTTAGTAATTTACTTTGTTCGAATGATGATAAAAATACTGCTTGGGGATGGGAAGGGATGTAAAAAATAGTCATGATACGAAGAAGGCAAACACTGAAAGCTAGTGAAAATGGATAGTGGATTGGCGATGGTTATTTCTCAATCAATGGCACTGTCCGTACTCCTAATGTAATCTCATCTATCCCACAAGAAGAAATATACATAAAGATACAAATAAAGATAAAACTAATTGTTTCCACAGAAATGTGTTCCAAATGGATTAAAATCGAGTACTAAATGTATCTAATTGTCATTGTCTATTGAAATGAGATGTGGAAGGTACGATAATAACTGTTTGTAATGCAGCATTAGAAACCTAGAAACTATACGAGGACACAAACACAATTCTAGTTATGTTTTCAATTATAGTTTTAACGCTGTGTAACTATATTGACATGAGTATTTAATTAGTGTTGTTGTTTGTGTATGTTATGTTATTATTTTTGAATTTTGTGTGAGGACTATGTGAGTCATATTTTTATGTAGATTATGTCTTTCTCAGTTTTTTATGATAATTTGGCAGTTTGAGTACTTAATGCGGCCTACCCAAATGGCATTTATTTGGTATCGTTGGTCGAACCGTTAAGCTTCTTATGTTTTGAGTTGAGCTGCACGGTTATTGACACCAACTGGACAGATCCACTCAATCTGTGTGGTGCTTCCCTCAAAAGACCATTTCAAATATCAATCCACATAGTTTTTACATGATCTGACCAAGATTATGTCTGAACTTCTTTAAAAGAGACTGTGACATCTGAGTTTGTTTCGGCCTTTTTTCTTAGAGTAGTTAGACAGAAAACGCCAACCCCATCTTGTTATTAAAACATGATTGACGTGTATAAGTATTTGAACAAACCTACTTACAGAAATAAAATCCTTAAAGTCATTTACGAGTACTTAACACTGAAATTGTATTTCAATGTAAGCAGATACAGAGGTCATAATTTCAAACTATACTCATTAATTTGTTAAAAGCTGTTCAATAAGGCATGGTACAGTACCAGGAATACCGTTTGCAAATTGCAATAACTAAATTATTACATAACATAATCCGCCTATTATGTTCCCACTGCTGGGGCCAGGACGCAGTCTCTGTGAGAGGGAGAGGGCCGTGATCCACCACGCGGGCCCAGTGCGAATTGGTAGATGTCACATGTCTTCGAAGTTTTGGTTCTAAGACAAGCCGGATTCCTCACGATGTCTTCCTTCACCGTTTTGAGAGCAGAGGTGATAAAATAATTTACACAAAGTAAAGCGCCTGTTTGGGTTCGACCACCGGGCCACAACTGCAGTAAATTATGAGATTCTACGAATTTAATTTAACTATAAAACCCGTAATGAAAGCGCCTTAATTATATTAATGATTCTATCAGCATTTGTCATAGAATTGTATTGTATATTCTCTGGAAGACGTCATGAAAACACTGGAATGGGACCAACGTGATATGAACATCAATGGTGTCTACTTGTCGCACCTTCGGTTTGCGTGATGATGATGTAAGTATTATAGATTCTACAGTTTTTCTATGAAAATTTATTTGCTACTTTTCTTATTTTTCGCAGTCAAATAGATTTACTGTATTCCAATTAAATTATTAAAAACCAGTTCAATATGACTGTTTCGAATAGGATTTGAATTGATGAGTATTTTTGATACCCGTGAAATTACAACCACATAATATATTTAATGAATGGTTGGCAACGTACGCCAAACTAATTGTTTTACTGTGCTGGTAATTTCATTCCATAAGAAGTCTGATTGTTAAACCATTTTCTGTATGACATACATATTTATGCGTAGCAGTAAATCAATGTTTAATGAATTTTTGTTTGGCATGAAGTCTTTTTTGTTAAATGGTATATTGTTGGCTTGCCACACGCTTTGACTGTAAGTGCAGCAAACAATTTTTACATAAATATTTATTTAATCATAATAATGATATGATAAATATACTTCCGACTTCTAATCGAGTTCCCTTAGTAAGTCCCTCAGATAATATATGTAAACGTGGGCGTAACACATTGAATAATGTTTGTGTACGTTTGTTTTGAGGCCATATCAATATCCTCCGTCAGTCCTTTAGCCAGCGTAGTTCGCCAAGCGGAAAGGTCGCCAGACCCCTAACATTAACTGTTGCAATGTTTAGCATTCCAGCCTTGAGTTGGGTGTCAAGGACTTGTGCTCTGCTTTTGGGGGTACGAAATTATTTATGTGTTAATGACTGTATCTTGGATGTGTAATGAAACTAAGTGCAAAAATTTAAGAGCGTAGGATTTCCTGTAATGGCGTTTCAAATGCAGTAAATACCAATCTGGTATACGTACGGTACATCAATGAATAAATTTACTCCATGGAAAAAAGAATTACAACTTAGAAACGCAGACTAATATGGCGTAGGTAGTTCAAAGAAGAAATAACTTAATTGTTTTTGTTCAGCCTATCAATAATACATGATACTCCTACTTACAACTACAAGTGTTCACAAACCACTTTAATGTAAACTAACTTATTCCAATGGAATCTTAGTAATAACTTCACGACACGTAACTGTATGTTATTGGGTTAGGGCGTGTCGAATTGGCGCTAACTCGGGGCCAAACTTGAGACTTCGCATTTGACAGAAGTGAATTTGTAACTCCACTTGCCCCTTGGCGATGAGTTGTGAATGTAGGTTGATTGTGCATACAACCTTATAGTCCATAGAGATTCGTAGTTCGAGGATTCCGTATAGGATTTATTGGAAGTTTGTCCTGTCCATAGGTATCGGCCAGAGTGCTCCTTTTCAACACCGTTCGAAATTGGAAGGTGTGTTAATAAATCAGAGTTTATTTATCAGACCGGTCCTATCACAGATTCGACTTATTGAAGATGAAATGGCGCTAACATTTCGACTTTTGATATAAAAAGCAAGTAAACACATAAATAGGCGTGGGTTTTAATAGGATTGATATTTTTGGATCAGCGCCTACATTTATAAATACACTGCGGAAATAATTACTGGCTGTTTCGGGAAAACCCAATCATTCACGAATCAATTTAACTCATAGGAGTTTCACATCATTGACCACGGGTCCCTAACAGCATTCCACCTCGATATCCATATTTAGGGAACACAAGAGGCGTCTGATTCAGCAACAGACAAACTTCTCGATTTAATTTATACACTTGTTTGGTTTTACTCTTATCGAGTGCGGGGACCAAGTTTGTAGGAATCAGGAGAAATTACCGCCTCCATTGTGAGATCTCACATGGAAAAGTTTCAGACTCGGAATGATCAAGTTTTGAATAGGTCTGTATTTTAGATATTCGATATTCCAATACTCTGAGAGTTTTGTAGTAAGGATACCATCGGAGTGGAAGTTTTGAGCAGTTGAATTTTATTGGTATTCATTTTGAGCTTGAAGGTTTTATGGAGATGGTGTAGGAAAAGCAATGTTGTGCGTGACTGTTATGAATTTGTGGCCTATCAGATAAAACAAATGAATGTTGAGGACGTATGGATGTATGCTACATTGACAGCACGGACCAAATGGTGTTAGTGAAATACTATCTTCATATCAGCGTATACTGACAGTACACCTTGTATTTGTGTCGTTTTATGGCTAGACAACTTTCAGAAAAAACAGATCAAAGGTCCAAAAACTGGGAAACATTAATACTCTCTGAATGTAAACGTTGACTGAAACTGAAAAGTTAGAAGTCACAAAGGCTATTGAAACTTGGCAATCAAACAATAATCATTTAATTATCAATTATTCAAAACATCTACAACAGTAAATGTTGAACTAGACAAACTATTCGTTAAATAGTTTTCGATAGAACTTTCCTTTAACCAAACTCAAAACGTTGGTGTTTAGCATCAAAGTGGAAATTCAAAATCCCTTAAGCCGTGTTAGCGATTTACAATCTTTTTAATGCAAATCTCCTGATGTGAAATTGATACTTGTACTTGTAGCCATAAGGTTCATATTGACGGTATATTTAAGTTTGTTTCGCAGTAAATGTGAGCGAATCCAACTGGCAACTTTATTTTCAAGCGACAATTGCCCAACTAGGTTTTGCCAACTAATTGTTGAGTTCACTTCGCTTACCAACTTGGCGCTTAGATATTCGGATTTAATCTTGTTTAGGCTTTCTGCTTTACTAGTTTCACGGTTAAGTTGTATGCTTGTTGGCAATCGGAAGGTAGAGTCTAAGTCTGTGGTATCCCTAGGTAATCATAGAAAAGGCACAAAATGTGTACTTAGGATGAGAGATTGGGTGGCTTGTGATTGTGCTTCAACGATTTTGTGTACCAGCTCTGAGTTCACTTCAATTTTATTTCTGTCTTTTGGACGGCTTGATAGAATAATCTCAGAGCTTAAGTAGCTATTTATCCAAAAAGCATTTTGCTTTTGGTTCATTGTTTGTCTGTTGTCATTTTCCAGTGTCGTAACATTTGCGCAATGTCAATGTATATCGTCTTTGGACCTAGGCCAGAAAACAAGCCCCGGAAAATTCTCAAATTTTAATTGGTTGAAATCGATACTTTTGGATACTTTGTACGCGTATTTATTTTTGTAATGACTGTGCGTTTTGTTTGTGCAGATAAACAATTTTTATTTTTTTCTATTCTTTGTATGTTTCCCTAAACCGGAATGATATCTGTCCACAGTGTCCAGTGCATTATGTTCAGTTAGCGTTGTTTCTACCGCTATTTTGTTGTAAACCTTATCTTCTTAACGTCAAGATCCAGCACTCCTGTGCCGCAAGGTTCATTATTCATTCAATGTTCGCCACTCACTTCAGGCTCAGCTTTACTGGTTTCAGTGGTTTCTACACCATCTAGAATGACATTCTATTCAAACAGTATTTCATTTAGGATTGCAAAACCTACAATTTTAAACATTTCCGAGTACTTGAAATGAAAAGCAACGTTTAATATTTACATTAAGAAATTTCTATGAAGACGGAGTACAACGGAGCGCCTGACGTTAATACCGTTGATGGTGTAAAACAAATTAAAATGCATTCTTGCTGCAGTAATAAATAACTTTCCGGGTCATTGGGGCGCGGGATTACGAGTAAAAGGTTTTTTAAATTAGTTTTTTTTTGTGTTTGATGCATTAAGTTTTGCTCGTATTTAATCTAAAAAAATAAGATAACATACCTTTTTAATCTTTCTTCTTCTTCTTTCTGCATTTATATTTATAATTTTTTATGTGTACCTATTTATATGTAGTAAAGAGTATTCTAACTATCTATCTAAAACCACTAAGTTTTCGTTCTGTCATCAAAGTTTATGACGGGCATATAAACTAAGTAAAGAAGGCATCCAACTATACGTCGGTAGTAGATATGCAACTGTACGTCTCTAGGTACCTACATTTATTTTTATTTCGATGTCCTATTTTAAGAAAATTTATGTTTTCATTTCGTGGTCTGTCGTGAACCCATTTAACTGAATAAGGGAAGTTTTGTGTTATTTGGGAAACCTGCAACGAAAAAACGCTACAAATAAATTAAGCATTGGCGAAGAACAGAACAAGCCAACAAAATTAAACCATGCCCTATAACCAACCACATAAAAAAAAACAAAAGAACGCTGAAGCTCATTGAGAATGTTAAAATGTGAGTTGCGTGCATACACAAAGTTCTCATGTTAGCAGTAAATGGTCTGAGATTAGTCGCGAGCCGGTCTCATCGCGCGCTTCACGTAACGCGGCGATACCATCAACACTTACGAGATGCAGCTCTAGGGGTGGGTCAATGTCGATAAAACATGTTTTGTTTTGCAAAATCAGTGTTCATCTTCTCTTGTTATCAAAATAGGAAGCTAGTCAGCAGATATGTGAAAATGTAGGTATATCGCCTCATTTACAAAGCCCCTATCTATGTCTCCATGTGTATTTAAAAGAAGAACGCCGAAGCTCTTTTAGAACGTTAGAAATGTGAGTTGCGGGCATACACAGAGTTCTCATGTTAGCAGTAAATGGTCTGAGATTAGTCGCCAGCCGGTCTCTTCATGCAACGTAGCATTACAATTAATACTCATGCACGACATGCAGCTAGGCTAGCTAGCTAGGGGTGGGGTAATGGCGGTAAAAAGTGTTTTGATTTTCAAATCAGTGTTATTTTTTTTGTACCAGTAGTATGAGTCTATTACTTCACTCTAATGAAAGTTTGACGAGAATCTATCAAACGCAACACAATTTTTCGTGTACAATCTGTTGGTAGAACTCACCCAAATAACCAACTCATATGGTCAAATGTTTATGTAACTTAATTCAAGTTAAAGTTTCTCAATTTAATCTTTACACTTCTAGTAAAATGTTTTCGATAAAGTAATATGGATATTACTTTATCGATAAACGGGCAGCACTAGCAGATGCTCAAAGTAAGTGTCGGGGGCTATCGCGACGGATAGCTCTAAGCTCTACTCCGAACAACAGTCAGAGATCTGATTACAAAGAGGAGCACTTGAAGCAGACCATCCATTTACCGTTATTTTTTCCTTTTTCATTACATTTTGGTGCCATGCTTTATTAATCGTGTATCTTGTTTAGTGTGCATGGCTTTCAATTGGATCTTAAGTTTTTTTCCTGATGAGGTGTTTGTAATAAATGAGTTATATTAGGTAAAGTGTGTATTTTCGCCGGAAAATTATCGGTATTTTTTTTGGTTGGGAAATCATCATTTGACTTCTCCGGCTATGGGTGGAGCGGAAGGGCGTGTCAAACTTTTACTCACTAAAACCCACCCGTGTTCCTTCAGTTGCCTGTGCCAGGGCCACGGTATCTCTTACGAACAACCGACGCGACGCCGGCAAGCATCGGCCCTATCGGACCAAGTCACTTGGTGCTGACATCTCTTTGAGGCGCGCGTGGAACACGACGCGCCGTCGACCCGGGCCTGGAGCAACATAACACGAGGTTGCATTGCAATTTTAAAATCAACCCGCACGGAGAGATAAATTGAAAAAGATATGGTAATTAGGGTTCCATAGCTGCTACTGAGGTCACTTCCAACCTCACTCAACTCACTGCACACAATTTGAAACCCAACTTCCTTGCAATAAAGTAGGTAATTATATTGAATTCACACGTCGACTTTATCCACATAGTTGTTGATTGAAGCCAATTTCGAGCAAAGGTTTGGCATGTAAAATGCGCAGAATTAGGCACCTACATAGGTTACATCGTGTAAATTACTGATTATGTAAATAAGTAGGTCAAGTGACCAACACAACACTTGGTGTATCCTGCTCAAGTAGCTTGAGACTCTTTCTTGCTTCAATTACTCGCATGATGTAAAACGCTTTGACTTTAAAGTTGATTTTTACTTTTTTTTAAAGATGTTCTGTTTATGTAGTGAAGGTGAAAGCATTAAATCGTAGTAGTTTATCAAGTTTTATTTTTACCTAACCTGCTACATAAATATTGAGACCTTTACTGCCTTTACTGTTCCTATTGCTGCGACACAGGCCTCCTCTCTATGAGAGAGAGTGTGATGTCGAGTTTATTTTTGGTGTATTCGTTGGACATTGCCTACAGTAGTCTTGTCCACCACGCAACGGTTATCGGAGTTTACAGGAATCACAAAATTACACAAATATAAATTCTAAATAACGATCGAAATAACAGGAAATAACAATTTTATCGTCCATTTGTTCTGTAATCAGTCAATTAACGTCGCTGAGCCGAAGGTTCCCGTTCAACTGGTTGACGGAGAATCCGAAAAAGTTTTCGAAATCATAAATTCTTAAGAAGCCAACACGATTTTTTTCTTACCAACTGAATATAATTTAGACCCACTTTTTTAAATTATTGATTCGTAAATTGGGAATTCGATATGGAGGAGCTGGAGCTGAAGTTTTTCGTCGTTAATATTAAAGATAGTTATTTTTTGACATTATTAATTTTAAGAACATTTTTTTAGAATTTCTCCTATTGGGAATTATAAAAATAAAATATCATACTTTTGGAATATGAAAGTTTACTACTAAACTTTCCCAAGGTCTGTGTTTATAATGAATCATCTAGTAGGTACCTACTTTTTTATATTTATTAATATTCAGCAGTTGAATTTCTATATTAATTACGCTTATCACAATGTTAAAAGAAAGAAGGAAAAAAATATTTTAATATATCATTATGCTTATAATATTTTAATTATTGTGAATGTGAAATGAAGGCAGTGTGGATTTGTTGTTTTTTTTATATCTCAGTTTATTTTTATTTTTTAAAGTTAGTTTTAATCATGGTCTGGCAGTTTGAGTAATTTATGCGGCCTACCCAAATGCGTGCACAGACTGGACAGGTTCACTCATTCTGTGGGCTTCTTTCTTCAAAAGACCATTTCAGACATCAATCTACATGGTCATGACCTGACCAAGATTATGTCTGGACTTTAAAAGAGATTGTGACCCCTGAGTTTGTTTCGGCCTTTCTTCTCAGAGTCGTCAGATATGAAACGCCAATCTCATCTACTTTTAAAATATGATTGACGTGTAAAAGTGTTTGTAAAAACATACTTACAGAAATAAAATCATTTATCATTTTATCACATATTCGACGTCAAGGGTGGTCTACGAAAGGACCATATTACCATGTTTTGAACGAAACTCAACTACCTTTTTTTTACGACGTTCCATTTTACATCCTGCTCCTTGACTTTATTCAACTCTGTTTCCGAGTTTCATACATTATTTTACGTTTTATTTAATCAGTAAGTATTTCTGTATTTATATTTGTATAATGCAGATTAATTAAAAATAACATAATAATTTAATTATTTAATCAAGCAATAGGTATGAGTTCGCACGATTTATAAGGATTTTATTGGCATTTGAAAGTTAATGCTCGACACTCAATTTAGAGTGACAATCATTGAGAGTCTAAGCAGTGACCTAGGGGCAGTTGGTTTTAAGGAATTCACAAAGTAAAAAGAACGTTTTAGACCATAGCTAGTTAAGTATTACTATTTTAGACTAAAGCATAATTAGTTTTAGCACATTTTTTTTATTATATTTTTAACGGCAAATCCTAACCTAAAAAGTAACATCAATATTTTTTGGACTTGAAATGACTACAAGACATTATTTTCTAAACATACAGGGAGGACTCTCTGTATGTTTAGACTACTACTATACCGTATACACAAACTTTCATTATCAGGTTTTTAAATATATGAAAAGTGGGCATTGTTCTTCGGGAAAAGTAAAAAATATTATGATAGTTAATTTGAGATATTTATAGATAGTATAATGTGCAAGAATTCGAGTTAGTATAATTGAAAACTACCGCCTGCGAAGCTTGCCGGACATAGAGCTCTCCCTTTCTTTCAACTCGCGTAACTCCTAGCACTCTATTCTTTTTAATATCATTGATGCGATGTTATGATCTACGCTTTACGCTACAGTTCTCTCTGTACAGGTTGCTAGATATGTTAAATTAACGTTGTCTTTAAAGCACCATGCTGTATAAAAGGTAAGCGGTAAATATGACCTTTTTAGTCATATAAAATCACTTTTATTGACATTTGTAACATTAGGAAGAGAGATCTAATATTGACACAATCACAGACCCAACTTTTGCCCATCTCATGTGGCAAATATTATAAAAAACAAAACACTCTCGACATCGAACTAGAAAGAAATTTAATTTTGTGCAGCGGTTATGTGGGCCCCTAAGGCTTTATGTAGCTTTCGGTAGCACGACACCACGGAATGTGAAACAAACGTGTGAGCAGAATAGAAAAAGGCTGTGAACCCAAATGTATAAAAGGATTTCTCTCTCAACAAATTTTTATCGAGGATTTTGAGATATAATTGGAGTATACGGATTCTATGCACGCTAATATTGGTGGGTTTAAATATTGTTGGGTTTTTACTGTAATTTTATGGGTGCGGTGTGAGATAGGCTTTTAGCCAGACGACTGTTTTGTCTTTCCTAATAAAAATTTAAAATTGAAACGTTAACACTCGACAGATATTGTCTGGGGGAAATACCTTTGTTTGGGGGATGAATATCAACCGAAAGAGAACTATAATGGCATCTTTATTAACTGTTGTTTTACCATAATTACAAAGGTATTTCTAAAAGAAACAACAAATTGTGCCAACATCCCAACAAAATATCCTCTAAAAAGAAAAATACGACAACGACAGAGTAATAAATAAAATCTATCAACTCCGAATATTTTCCGGGTTTCATGTGAACGGCAATTTGGCTGAAATATGTTTCATAAGCGTGGCCCCTGGTGAGAGAAACAAAGCTGATAGACCTGGTTTTTATTACTGACTGTGACAAGAATTTGTTATAAAACTGCATATTGCAAGCTTTATACGAGTTGACAGCCGCTCCTTGAATTGTGGCAAATGAAGCAACAAAAGGATAACTTCGGAAATGCAGAATGGAATTGATTCGATTCGGTATTTTGGTTTTGGAGACTTTATATATGATTGGGTAATTAATAATATATTATAAAGATTTGGACATTGTGAACGTGGAGTTTCTATGACCTTCTTCTCCACGACGTGTAATTAAAATTGCCAAAATTTGTTATACTACTTTATTGTTAATTACTTTATGATTATTATGCTGTTTGGCTATACCCCCCTTTTATTAAAAGTCGGATTTCAAACTGTGAGCATCAAGCTAATAAAAAGACCAACGGTGAATATAACGATAAGAATAAAGCACAATTAAACCAATTAATAGAAGTAAAAACCCTTTATTTACAACTCCTTCCACATAACTGTTTAACAAAAACTAAAAACTATTAACCTAAAGTAATAATTCGACTCCTAACAGGCTTCACGAACTTCGTGTAGTTCGTTTTAGTTCTAGATATAATCGGTTTATATTTAAATTGTATTTGTTTTGTCGTTGCTATCACCTTTTCTCCCTCTGTGGTGGCTGAGACAAAATTTTCGTAGTTCTGCGCATGACCTTTCTTGTTCAAAATAGATTGTTCGGCCATTTTTCTTAGCCATACTTCAAAGTTTGATAGCTTCATACTTGTTTTCTTTAGAGGTATGTTATATTTCTTCGATTTCCCTTTTTTTTCTATAATATGCTTCCTTTTATGGGGTTTCGCATTCGGTTTTACTATCTCTACTTTAATTTTGTATACGATTCTGAGGTTTTCTTGCATCGCCACTCCTTGGATCCGTTCGAAGTATTTCTGGAACTGTGTATTTGCATCGAAACCTTGAACTTCGAATGATTTTGGTATTTCTTTGAAAAGTGTTCCGACTTTTGAGTCATGGAGATCTGAAAAAGAAAATATCGATTAAATAAATGTTGTAATTAAATTGTGTAGCTTTGTTAAGATTATGTGTATTTAGAGCACTGCAGTTATTTTCTAATTTCTAGGCTTATCAGCTATGCTTATTACTGAGATTGCTAAAACCCCAAGCGACCTCTCTTTTCAAGGCTTGTCTTCCACTTGATAACAGATTAAGTCACCTAGCAATCCCGTAAAGTTTTATTATAATAATCACGGTGTAACCATCACCAACACTGGTTTTATTAACGATTAAATGTTTCTCTTTTAAACTATATTGTAGACTGGTACCATTATCATCGTAATACTGCAGATTTTGTCTAGATCACTGTTGTTGTTACATGATTTTATTGTCTTCTAAAACCAAGTAACATAAGGAATGTCAAACGTTCAATAATCATAAACAAATACTTACTTTCAATATATTCCTGTGCATTAACACAACTTATAGTTAGGATGAGAACTAATAATTTTATTTTAGTACTACGCGCCATCTTGTCTCTCGATGTATCTTGAGACTCAGTGAAGGACAGACTAAAGATCGACAGCAAAGAAGGCCATTATATCCAGAGCCAAATTTTTAACAAAGAGTAGTAAAAAATCCGAATACATTCACACTTATCGCGGCGCTAAGCCTATTAACCCTGCTTACGCTGACGTGTTGTTTGAACCCAGGTGTTTGAAAATATTAAGTTTTTATTTTGATATTAATGAATTTTGGAATGTCGGAAAATGTAATTAATAAATTATGTATGAATTCATAAATAAAAAAAACATGTGTAAGTATTAAGTATAGGTACTTACTCCATTAACCTGGCTGTAAGACTTCCAAAAAAGTTAAATAAATACATATTTATTGATAGCTATAGTAACAATTATTAGTTGGGTAGGTAGGTACTTTATTTATTCCCAATCCCCTGATTGCGGCGGTTGCCAGCTACATTCCCTCCCGCATAAGTAGTATCGCGCTCCAGGATATACTTTAACTATCCCCGTAGACGTCGAAACCCTCCTCCAGGAGAGTTAGTGCACAGCACACAAGCACAAACCCCGATCGCGGTCCTTCCGTCTTTACTGCCAAAGCCCGCCGCGACGCCCCAATTCACGTCCGCCGCGACCCTTGTCAGTCCGTGCCGCTGAGCCTGTAGCTTTAAATTCGCCCCCTATAATAATAATTTCGATCCAGCCTATCCCTTGCTGCTTTCTTCCAGCAACGGCCTAAGCCGAGGTCCCCTTAACGTGTAGTCGCTAAGTTTATTAGTGTTTAAGCCCTGGCTGGAGGCCTTAATTAATTTATTAGGGCAACCACAGGCAAGCCCGATTAAGTAGCTGACAAACTCCTTTTTTTTTTTGGTTCCCGGGTAGGAAAATCCTCATGGATGTCCTCCGCCCTGGGGAGGGCTGAGGGGTCTGTCAAACTCTTACTGACTAAAAACCAACCCGGTGTTCCATCTCACACCTACGTTGGGGTCGCGGGAACATGATTCTTCCGCGACCCCGACTGGTGCCGGCCCGCCGCAGTGGGCCTCCTCGGGTTGGGGGGGGGGGGGGTGAGGTTTTTGACTCCCCCCGCAACGTCTAAGAGCGGCGCACGTGGAACACTACGCGCTGCTACCTCGGGTCCTGATGTATGGGGGGCGGCGGACGTCCCCGAGTCCGCCGTCCCTGGACCCATTTAGGGGGGCTGAAAGAGTCCGCCTGCGCCTGGTGCGCCTGCTGGGGATCGGGAGAGTGGACGAGATCTCTCTCTCCCTTTCCGCAGCCTCCTTCTGCGAGATGACTGTTTCGCAGAAGGAAACCACCGCGTCCTCCCAGGACTCGGCGCTGCCGACCATCGAACTCACTACGGTTGGCAGCGACAAGTCACTGCCTACTTCTGAGATGAGGGCACGGCGCGGCTCCTCCCAAGTGGCACACTCTGCCAGCGTATGCCACGCCGTGTCCTCCCGGCAGTCGACGCAGTGGTGACACCGGGCGTCCGGCTCCCTGTTTATGCGACACAGGTACTTCCCGAAGCAACTATGCCCCGAGAGCACCTGCGTCGCCCGAAACGTCAGGGAGTCGTGCCTTCTCCCGAGCCAGCGGTCGAGCACTGGCCGGATCGCCTCGATGGTGCCGAGGCGTGACAGCCGCACCCGCCACCCGCCACAAGGACCTCGCGGAGCTGCAACCGATGCTGCTCAATATTTTGCTGCATCGGTCGCTCGCCCCGCTCCCGCAGCTGACAACCTCCTAGGTTTACCTGTGAGATGCCAAACATAAAAAAACAACTTTATTTATTTATTCAGGTATTTATTTACATACATTAATAATGTCGGGTAAAATAGGGGGATCATCAACAAGAAATTACAACAAACTTTTATTTTGTTACATTGCTCAAGTTCTATCGAAGAAAATTTATTAAATATCTTAAAACACGAATTTGTTTTATAAGTCGTTGAAGTCTGACATATCTAACATCAAGTTTTAGAACATAGTACGCCTTAAGTTACAAACATGAAGTTGACACCGTTCCAAGAAACCACATAGCTTATAGAGTCGTAACCATGTAACTTCCCATAGCGATGTTACATACACTTACAAAGTATATGGACAGGTCACTAATTGCAGTCTATTAACAACTTGGAAACCTGGAGTTGAGTTCAGTATAATTATCAATGTTACAAATAAATAAGTACGTGGAGTTTTTGTAAGATTTGTTTGTGAGGAAAATTCGTAAATAACCTTTCTAACTGAACGTGCCAACAGTACTATATCTACTTTAATTTTAATTGAAAAAGCCACTTCAAAACAGCATTAAATATGGGCACAGACAACGAATGGCATACTTTCCATGTTCGCTTGCCCTGACCTGCGCACTTGATGATCTTATGACTGCGTCAGAGAGTGGAGTTCGCGCAGCTGAATCTTGGGCCAAACATGTTTGAAATTTTTGCCAACACTACGCTTAGAAGTTGTTTGAATTATGGGAGAGTTATAACATTGTAAATCATCAATAACCACAGATAGACCGAAAAAAATACAAATTTTTTACTAATATTCTAAACAAAGAAAATCTGTACCGGAATTAATCAAATATTACCATACATTTTACTACAACCAATTCACAATCACGTTAACCATCCTGGGACTCAAAAACGACAATAAAACAGCCATCAAATCCCTATTAACCATGTTGAGAGCGGTTCCTCATAACTTGAAGCAAATCAATGGCTTTGTAAATTAAATTAGTGACGCACTTATACCCTACTGAAGCCGTATCATGAATTACAAATTAGTCAATATAATTACCATAACAAGCAAACGGCTATTGTAGCCGATAATTATGTGTTAGGCCTCATTTTAATAATGATTGGGTAGCCATGTTACGACATTAAGGCTTTTTTTTTAATTGTTTTGACGTTTACGAGTATTTATTATTATTATGGGACTTTAACATACCTCGAGAAATAGGTATATAAGTACAGTTATTAGTATTGGTGATACATTTGGTGACACTTGTTTCTATGAACAGATTTTGAACATTTAAAATACCTGTATTTTATACATCAGCGCTCTTACCCTGTTGTAGAGCCTAATGTGGTGATTACTATAGATGCACCTCTGCCTAACTCTTCAGGAGATACATGCGTGAAGATAAAGCCTATTTTTAGATGTGACAGATTTATGTGGTATTATAATAATATTGCTTTGTTATAAACATTTAGGATCATCTCACAAACAAATTTCTTGTATCGGAATTCAAACTCAAATAATTTATTTCAATTAAACCATTTACAGGAACTTTTGAATTGTCACTGAGTCGTAGGAAAGTAACCTATGGAGAAGAAAAGACAAGAAAATCCATTGAAACTTTTTTAATTATTATTGTTCTTACAAATATATTAGTTACATAATTAATGTTGGTCCAGCACCATTCAGCTCAGCCATTTTTAAGGGAGCTAAATGATGCAACACACGCGCCACCGTCTGCGAAACATTGGAGTGAGCATGACGTACTATCAGCCGCCAAGGTTTTACAACATATATTGAAACATATAAAAAAAAGTGCCTGTCAACAAATAGTAGCGAAGCCAACCGCTCAGGCTAGTTTAGTTTTTCTGATTTGAGTTATTCGCATAAGAAACGTTGCGTTGTTTCTACAGGATAGTTGTTGAAATAATAAAATTCGACTGTATTTGTTACCGAGTGACAGCAGACGACAACCTCATAGGTTGACCTGCGAGATGCCATTTATAAAAAAAAAAAAAAAAAAAAATTACCGAGTGACAACACTTATTTTCTAGCACTACCAATGACGATGATGAGTTGTACTCTGTGCAATCTCACATTAAAACTACATGTTGTAATATTTCTTTTAACTCTATTAATTCATCAGTAGTTCCATGTCATTTTATATAGTCACAAAAAAAGCAAAAAATCGAACCTAAAATGATATTTAAACTTGGTCAACATTAACGAACCTTATCCGAACATTAATCACAGTAGCATTGAAGTGTTAAAATCTCTTTGAATTAGGCTCCTTATCCGACGCCATTGTTCGAAAGCAGCTGAAAACAAATGTTTATAAAAAATAGTCCAATGGAAAATTCTCATTCTATACCAGTTTATAGATAAGATTCATCAAAGGGCTATCTATGGGGGCAGCAAAACATCGTATTATTCCATGTCAGGTGTGATAAAAAAACAGTAATTAAAAAGTACGAGTACTCGTGACTGTTTGGCGTTCAGTCTGAAACAATCATGCTACGTCAAAGTAAAAGTTTTTGGTAAAAACAAATTTTCGAACTATTCACGTAATTGATTGTGTAACAAGTAGCGATAACTAATATAAAAAACTACAAGTGTGTTGTGTTGTGTGTCTGCAACACTTAAGTCATCTTGCTCGTTAGTAGTAGTTTGTGGTATTCTGAAGACAGGTTTTACATAAACATCGAGATTGGCCTGAGCTGCGACATGACACAAAAATACATAACATAAACTTACGCTTTCTTCCCATGAGGGTTGGCAGAAACTACAGAACGCTACCTACTACTATCCCTACATATTACCTTTTGCTTTGTTTACGTTGAAAAGAGTACCTACACTTAAATATCATGGTGATAGGATGAGTTAGAAGCGACATCCTAGAAGGACATTTATTACTGACCTTCTTTAGAGAGACCAGGTCAATAAAAATGTACATAAGTTGAAGATACACATTTGCATTTGCACTTCCGCTGAAGCCCGGGCTAACCCCTACGGAACCAGTAAATCGCTAATAAAAGACTTCATAATTGATAAAAATATGAATTGAGTGTGTCAATATTGGTTTCATATAGACGTTTGTATAATTAATAGTAAATGTCAACATCAAATTCCAGCCACCAATTTTAAAGCAACATTTTAACAAAATTCGAACTCCTTTTGAAATTCCCAGCGGCCCCATTACCCTTTCAATTTCGATTCCATATCGACGTGTATCGATATTAGATTTCTAAACATTCGATAACAGTAGCATTTGACTTCGAGTGCTTGCAATCGTTAAGTTTAATCTGTTTAATATCTGTGTTGATATGAGAATTCCTGATCTTGAACAACTTAGCAAAGGGTAAGAGTTTCAGCTGAAATATCTACGCTCTGTATATTAGATTAGTTTGCTAGATTTCAGTTTAATATCTTTCTAGGCCGTCGTAGTTGCAAAAGTTTATTGGTTTAGGAGATAGCTGTTGTAAATCTTAAACTGTACTTGATTTGTTGGCGGTTGTAGAATTTTGAAGTTTTCTTTGGAATTTTGATTTAATTGCTTTGCATGTGTTTCTATGTCTCGTTGAGAACTTCATGCATGAGTTTATATTGATAAGTCTTGTAGAATTACAACTAATGTTGGTTAGGTATCAGGATTGTCAAGTACCATAGAAATATATTTGTTATAAAGCATTGTTACTGTTATCGATTTATATTGTTTCAAATCGGAGTCAGTAACGTTAACAATTAAATTACCTATCTAAAACTGTTTATAGAATTTTCTAAAAGCTAAAGAAACTCTAAAAATTAAACCTTAGCACCAGGATAAAGTTCTCTTAAATACCATCGTCTATCACGACAAACTGCAAAGTTACTTCTTTAATATTTTGTCGAAAAATTATGACGGAAAGCAGTGTCCAGTCACTGTGCAAGTTCCTCCTAAGTTATCACGCTCAATCAATACTTATTGAGAAGTTGCCGCCACACAGTTCTCGGCTGCATTCCGTATGATGTGGCGCTCCCTGTGGGCGGCAAATAAAACTTATTTATTGAAGGCTTGCTTCGAAGTATGGTCAGTGTTTGGTTCAAGTTGTTGCGACCTGTTTTGACGTGTGTCCAACTATAAAATGAGTGGATAGTGTTGCATTTTGTGTTGTGTTATTTTTCGCTTTGTGACAGTATTGGCCTCACTTTGAATTTACCAAACCGCTAGGAATATAATAATATAGAACTAAACTGGTGCTGTTTCAATGACTCGCTCTTTGTTAATGTTGAGCGTGCAAGATCTAAGGGTCTCTGAACTCATGCTTTGAGTTTCCAGGGGTGTTTTGTGTCTCCGGGAAGAACTAGTGGGTTACAACTGCTAGCATTTTGTATTTCCAAACCCGATGAAAGACGGCCTGAGTGTAGTTTTGAACGTCTATCTGTGACATATAAATACGTGACAATAGTAAATGTTAATTACCGTGTCAAAGTACTTGGGTGCGCAGAAGTGTTTACTGTATGGTCCCAATTATCTACTAATATATAAAATTCTCGTGTCGCAATGTTTGTTACCAAACTCCTCCGAAACGGCTAGACCGATTTTATGAAACTTTGTGTGCAAATCGGGTATGAGAATCGGCCAACATTTATTAAAAAAAAAAGAAGCAAAACAACGTTTGCGGGGTCAGCTAGTTTACAATAAATTACCAAGTGTTTGGAAAGACTTGACAACAGTGCTGTTTAAGAATAGAGTACGTAAATTTTTAATGGATACAACGTACTACAGTGTGACTGAGATTTTGTCTAAGCAAAATATAAGCTCAATTGCTTTGGATTGATGAATCTGGCTTTTGGTTCAACCTAAGAAAGTCATGTAAATGTTAATGAAAATGTGATAATATAAATGCTTGCTTGCCGATTTTATTATAACACCTATTATGTTTTACTCATATTTGATAAATAAATGTATTCTATTCTATAATTTTCTACATAACATAACATCACGCCTTATTTCCCCGAAGGGTTGGGCAGAGGTGTACCTATAGTACACCCACATTTCGCCAGTAATGTTTAACTCCCATGTAATAGGGGGCGAGCCTATTGCCATCTACCGGGCACAAATCCAGACATCGGGCTGCTACTGAGAAATTCCAGATTGAAAACCCAATAACACGTTGCCCGACCTGGGATTCGAACCCAGGACCTCATGCTCAGCAGTAGCGATTGCGACCACTAGACCAACGATTATATTCTATTCAGGAAGCAAAGCGGGATTTCATAAAAGTCTACTCAGGAAAGGAAATAATAATAATAACACTATTTCTATTTTTGGGCACATCACGTTACATCCCTAATTTAATATAAGCTGACCCATAATTGCCATTTCAAACCCGACACGTACCTACATACCCAAACTAAACCAGGGTCTTAATTAATAAGGTCGCAGTCACATTAATTACTTGTTCAGAAATCCGATTAACTCGGTAAATTACTTTTATTTTAGTTTCTACTTTATTTGTTTACTCTTCAAAATTAATTTCATTGATGTGTTCACGGCTTTTATATGTTTGCTTATTTTTTGGGTTTTGTGGTATGTGATTTGAAGTTTTTAATATTCGTCATCATTCCTATTAGTTGAGAATTCTATTGTGTTTGTGGAAGAGGATTCTCGAAGGACATCGATAGGTTGATCCTGTCAAAATGGTTGAGAAGGTTTTTCCCTTCAAGGCGTGACAACGAGGAACACGTTTTGGGAGAGATAACCCGATGGGTTTCCAATGAGTCCAAGCCTGAACCTTGTCTGGCTGGTTTTGCTATCCTTATGATAATAGTTTCTGATGCGAGATTAAGACGTTATGACTTGGTGTAGCCCCATGGTCAGGTGATTTCGATTTGATCCTGGTGCGAGCAATTTGAAGGTTATCCCTAGAGGTGTGGCCATCTGTTGGTGAAGAAGGCCTTACTTAACTGTTTGATGGTACTCGTAGATAACGGAAATTCGTCACTCCAGGTAACGATAACGTCACTGTTTGTAGGCTGCGTTTATGCGTGTGAACACGTTAACCTGTGTTCGACGCCAAGGGTCTTAGCCCCATCATTTGAAAGGATTATACTGAGAGAACACTGAGTTCAATTGAATTAATCCTTAAAAGAGACTTAATCCTTTGGTAAGAACAAGGTAGAAAGACCAGTTGTTTTAGATTATTGTGTCTCAGGTTGCTTTGCATAAACGTTTTGTTCCTATTATGGTTATATGAGCACAACCATAATAGGTCGAGACTGATTCGATGAGCTAGAAGTTATTAAGCAGTTCATCTCAGGGACTTGCTAAAGCGACTCTGAGTGATTGATGTAGTCTGATTGCATGTGTAAGCCCCGATGCAACTGGGAACGGAGAACCAGTTTTGTAGCAGTGAACCTAAGTGTGTGGGTAGAGTTTGGTAAGTGGCTTGCCACAAAAGATGTTTTGTTCCTTAATTTCTGTGTATTAAAATAAAATTTGTTTTTGTTTAAGAAGGTACTGGTTTAATTGATGAATCTTTCCCTTACAGCTTATACCCTATAAATTTACTTTAGCACGGTGGTAAGTAGTATTATACTATATTGAAACCATCAGCATCTTGTTTCAGAAATAACTGTA
The DNA here is from genome assembly GCA_963555695.1 of Dasypolia templi. Lineage (NCBI taxonomy): Eukaryota > Metazoa > Arthropoda > Insecta > Lepidoptera > Noctuidae > Dasypolia > Dasypolia templi. The sequence goes on from OY743147.1 coordinate 5,310,889, forward strand.
AACTGCAGGAACCGGGTTACACTACAAAAAGCCTTTTTTGTTAGGTGGCAGGCAGTGGCCACTTTCCATCGGGTGGAACTCAAGCTGTAATTGGTTTGACTTAATTGTAATGACCCTTCTCACCATTAAGTGCGTATCCACACGGGCGACACGCTTCAACAGTTTAGGCAACTGCAGCCGTCAACAAAATGTCGCTCTTGTAGCTGAGTACACACGCAAATACACGAAAGGTAGTTAGTTGCCTCTGCCGTTGACGCCTGTCGCTCGTGTGTATTCACAATAAATAGTTCACTTATCCATATAAATTTTCGATTAACCGTCCCAACAAAAATCAAATGTATACATCATTATTTCCCAACCACTCTGCAAAATCAAAAACATCATTATTTTCATAAAACTTTAACATAAACACGATAATCATCCATCATTCTGTATAGGCTTGTTTTCAACTGCCCCTAAATGTGAATAGTTGATTCGGAATGGTCGAACTCCAACCATTATCCTTTGCCAAACAAATAAACGAATAATATTCGGTGAAATCGATCGAGAAATGAATGTATATTGGTAAAGTTTACCAATTATTTTCTTTATACTTAAGCGATGTTGATGTTAATGATGATTTAAGTCATTTATGTGAATGTTATCAGGGGAATTTATGATGTTTTGTATCATTAATGTAAATATTGGCATAGATCAAATGGTTACTTCAATATTTTATGTTCTTTTAGTCAACCTCAACTGTAGAATAGAATAGAATAGGTCTTTATTTGCTTAGAATGTAGGTACATAAAAATAAGTTCAGCTTAAAACGTTCTCGCTGCTGGGACACAGGCCTCCTCTCTGTGAGAGGGAGTGGCCCGTAATCCATCACGTGAGCCCAGTTAGTGAATGTCACGAGTCCTTGAAGTTTTGTTCTATGACATGCCGTCTTCACACAATGTTTTCCTCCACCGTTTTGGAATATGATGATGAAATAAATTACAAAAAGTGCCTGTCTGGGTTCTAACCCATAACCTTCAACCCCGAGTGTTGAAGGTCGCCGTTACGTCAAAGGCGATGAAATTATTTAGGCAAAATTGGCATTATAATGTCAGTAATTTTCAATTCAAACAAGATTACTAAATTGTCTAAAGTCTTGCCCGACAACAGCTTAAGTTGTCACACAATTTTCCACGAATTGTGGAAGTACTGTTCGAAACGTTTCTTAATCATTAATGTTTCCTAAAATAAAAATATTCTGTGCCAAAACTTGGTGCTGCTAATTTTTTTGTTTTACATAGCAATCAATTACGATGAACCTTACCTACGTTTTTTACTTTGACACACAATTTCACTTCTGTATATTATCAATGCGCTTGCACAATTTATCACAGGCCAAAGCTTAGTTAGAAATTATGAGAAGACCTTCAATCCTTTTTAAATTACCTTTTTAATTACACACATCGAGCCACACGCGTAATTTGCATACAAAGAACACGAAATTTCTGACGCGTAAAGGACAGAAACTCTATAGAACTTTGCCCCACTCAAATCAAAAAGTAATTTACAAGCCTGCAATATGCAGCATCAGCTTATTTATTACTGTTGACTGAACATTTGTCCTAATGCCTGTGGAACTTGCGGTTTCTGTTAAATTCTAAACAACAATGACATTGATTATAGGTTAGGTTCAAGCGATTTAAACAACATATACGTTACGCATTATAATAATAATTATTATAATCGTAATTGGGTTTTTGTTTTACAGGTATTTAGAACTGTTTTTGTTGTGTATCATGCGCAATAAGTAACGCAATAGGAAATACAGGGGTTGAATTCCTTTTATCATTAATTTGTAATCGGCAAGTTCTACTGTAAAACAATGTATTATGAAAAGGTCTTTTAATCATTACAATTATTTTCACTAATTGACATTTCCTGTAAATAGCTGGGGCAGGATCTGGCATTGTCATTTCGTCTGGTGATACGTTCCAATAAATTCTCATCGCTTCATTGTAGGTATGTATAGTTTACACATTACTTACTTTCCTTCACTATCTCATAAACATTTTTCTGAATACAAATATAAACAGCTTTTTCAACTCCTGTTAGTTTTCCTTATGATTAAGTTCGCTGTTGGAACACAGTTTAACTTTCTAGAGAACACTCCGGAACGACATTTTGCATTTTAATATTAGTTTTACAAGAGTCACAGTGGAAATGGCTGACAGAATAAATACATTGAATAACTTTTATACTCACATAAATAGGAATAGCCTTTTGATGTATAAAATGAAGTGGGTTTATAGAAAGCGTTGTTTCTAACCAAGGAAACTGTAACCACGGATTCAGCCCATAATTTTTAACACCTAATATAGCATAGAGATTTTTCGTCGCTTATCAAAAAAATAAAACTGCTTTAGCATAGTAACAGGTTGCGTGTCGATGTGCCTGCCACCCTGTATTTCAAGTTGCATTATTATTATACTACGAAGCATTAATTTCAGCGTTCGAAAACACGGCTTCCATGTTTTGACATGACTCGTAACTATGGTACCTATTTGATTCATCATATCCAGCGTCACCGAGAAGCCATAGTGTAGCGAAGTACGCCACTTTGTACTCACAGCCAACCTGCTCTCTTTTTTCGCTATCTGATCTGATTCTCAATTTTTTACCAGACTACGGCGAAGCAAAAAGAAGTGTTATGAGAAATGTGATATGTGTGTATGTATGTTCATCTGTTACCTCATTTCTTCGAAACTACTTTTCATAATTTGACAAATCAGGTATTGTTGAAACCGAATTGATTGTCCGCTGGTTATAGGGTATATGACGTCACATTAAATTAAATTAAGCGCACTCTAAGGGACGGAAAGTCATGATCTTATTTCTTTTTAATGGTCAGGGTATTGCCGTCCGTTTTAACGTTGTATCGTTACGATAATTAAATGATAAACATACAATAAAATGTCAAATTAAACCACAGACTTAATAGTATTAGGGACGTCCTAGGTTACTAAACTACACAAATTCTCTCTACTAGTGATGCGCGCGGTCGGCATACATGAACGTATGAAGAGGACCTATCTCAACGCACGCGACACCGCCGTTGGTCATTCACTCGCGGTGACCTGCACATTCGAAATCCTCCTCTAAGTGAAGACGCACGATCACTTAATCCTGTATCACATGTGACCTTACTACGTGATCTCCGCCATTTTAGAATGAAAAGCAAGCAACAGTTTTATTGACTCATATTAGTCAACCTTATTAAAATCTGTGTTTTCGTAACCCCATACTGGGTAAGTGTTGAGCTAATTGTGTTTTTTGTTTTGTGTACATACCTATTTAGGTCATCTTACGGCATGTTAGGCTTGGTCTGATCAGAACACCTTGGTTCCACAAGGGAAATAAAGAAACAACAGAAGAAACGTGCTACAAACCAAACTAGACTTACAAAACAGTTCAAATCTAGATCAGTCAAACTTCTCTTTCAAACACTAGCCTCATTAATATGCAAGTTAAAGGCACACGTACACAATACATCCTTTATTTTACCATCAATTCAATCCAAAAATATTTAAACTCACAGTCATACCTACATAATAATATTTGACATCTCACGTAAGTGCAAAACCCAGGGGAACGAAGTTATGTAACAACCCCTGAGCAATGGACTTGCAAAGGGAGGAACGGTTAGAAATGCTTCAAAGTTAGCTTGATGAATCAAAAAAGTAATATTGGAAAAACCTTCAACTTTTGCTCCATAGCTGAGTAAGCTGACATTTAAAGTGACTTTTTTCAAACAGTTTTTTGTTAGTATTTTACGGTGTGAAAACATTTTATGTTTGTAAAAGTCAGTTGTACTTACTAACATGACCAGGTTTTGTATACAAATTTACTGTCAATTTTTCTATTCTTCTATACAAAATTAATGTAAGAAGAAGAAGAATCTAACAGGCTCATTGGCGACGTAAAACTGGTGGATGCCAAGCTTCACAGCTTGGTTCATCGCCGCAAGGTTGCCTGCATGTCGGTCTGCTATAGACTTTACTTCGGTGAGTGTGCGCATAAACTCCACGACCTCATCCCACCTGCCCCCTTCTACCATCGGACATCTAGACGTACTGCTAATTACTATCCATACCTAGTTGCCATTCCACCAATTCGCACTAAGCGCTTCCAAACATTCTTCATACTGCGCACGGCAAAAGAGTGGAACTCACTACCTGCGTCTGTGTTCCCGAACGCGTTCAACCCGAATCTCTTCAAAGGTAGAGTGAACAGGCTTCTTCTGGTTATGTTCACTCCATCGTAGACTTTGTCTCTGTCACCTCTGACCTAGACTAAAGTCAAGACTAAACCCATAAAAAAAAGTAATTTATATTGTTGGATGGGTCAGTTAGCCCCCACTTCGACAAATTGGGTCTACAGCGGCCTAAGGGTACGCAATCGATCGAGAGCTTTCTATATAGGCCACTGCAGATCACGCCCGCAAGGCAAATAAAAAAAAAAAACATGACCCATTGTGTGCAAACATGCCTGGCTGGTGTCGTAAGGGAAACTAGGTTAAAACAGGTAATGTAATCAGTTGGCACAGGTGAAGCTGAGTTTATCAACAACTATAAAAAAAATGCATGCAACGCGACATGTTATCGCTCTGAACAAAAGAGAAACGATGTTGATAACGTGTACACTTTTATTTTCGATTCAATATTACATAGTTAAAGTTTAGTTTTAAAGAAATTATACAGTCACTGAAAATGGATGTTGTATTAACCCTCGAAAACATACTAAAAATTAGCGACAAACAGAACAAATATGGGTTTCTTTTCACATCTCGAACATGAACAAAATTAAATTAACAGCCAAAAATCTATGTGAGATATAAACCGTTACAAAAAACTACGTATACAATACATTGAATAAAACGAAAATAAAAACACTTACTAATGATAAATTATTTACATATTTATTACACCATTAAGTCGAAAAAGAAGTACCGGTGCAACTGAAACAACAAACACTATTTTCAGTTTCCAATTCAATCCGGAATGCGAGTCGTTAATACAACATTACATTGCATCATAAAAACAGAAAATGGTACAAAAGAAAAATAAAAAAGTACTAACGAATGAGGCGAATTCAACTTCGTTTCGGAATAAACAGGAAATGTGTAAAAACGTGACGAAAACGCCACAATGCTTCGTGACGGGCCAGATAATGAAGAGTAGGCGAAATTGAGTCATAAAAGTTTTATGGTACCGAGTAGTGGCTAGGGTATTTTTTATGTTAAGACTTTGACCGTGAATATTGTTCTGTTTTGACATCAAATATTTGTTGAGTGATACGAGGAAGGAGGCACCAATTGGTGAAGTTATAGAGCTGTAGTACCATGTTGTAACAATAGATAAATTGGAGTGAGTGACGTGAAAACGAATATATTATGGTCGTGTATAGTTGAGAACAGATTTAAAAAAAAAAAAACTTTCTGAATCTGCTTTTTCGATACGAGTATTATCTTAAAGTTATGAGTAGAAAATAAAGGGCGTACCAATTTATCAGTGCCCGTAGTAACAAAAATATTTTTTTTGCCCATTTTAAAACTGTAGTAAAATTTCCACTGGTAAAGTTCACTTTTAAAACTTAATGTTCGTCTCTGCCTCAAACTAACAGTAAAGTTATCAAATTGTAAATCTCGTCCCTCACAAAATAAACTAGATGATTTTACTCCTATATTTTAGACAAAAAACACCAACCAAAAATAATAATCGAGACCGATTCGAATCGAGTTCACAACTTGTTCGCAAGTTTCGAACTTGTCAAAATAACAAAGAACTAATGAAAAGACCGCTATCGAGTGTTGACAGCGCGTATCGATAATCAATAGTATCGATAGTCGAATGGCTCTCGTACGGGAAAAATTACGTTGTGGCGAGTTTCTTGTTAAGAGTTAGATGTGTCAATCGAGTTGTAGATTATGTGTGCTGTTAGAGTGGCTATTAGGTTTGTCATTTATTTCTGTTACGTTCATTAAGGATGATTACTGATATTAGAAATGTTCATTTAAATAATGTACTTTCAAAGTAGGCATTGTTAAAATGAGAAAATGAAAAAATGTGATAAATCGGTGTACCTAAATATGAAGAAGAGACACGCTTTTAAAGTTTTCGTAGGGGATTATTCCCATCCTTGTCGCACGGTACGGAAAATGTACGGCGCTAGTATGAAGTTACATAGTCGTGACGTCACTTCTACGATAGTGCTGTCCTTGTCTAACTCTTATCTTAAAACGTTTATACCTTGGCAATTTTTAAGCTTTTTCACTTTTTCTAATTTTGCTTGCACTGTTTGGAAACAAACAATTTGTTGAGATAAAAATAAAAAAAATTGTCGTCATCCCTATTGTCTTGGTTGAGCATTAACCGCAGCACGGGTCGATCGATCAGGTAAAGGTTTCCTTTGCTGCGGATGGTCCGTGGATGGGTGACCATCTTTACATACCAGAACCTCTCCTTGCCTGGCTGTCATTCGTGGATCTTTGACTATCTTTGACTATCTTTGACTATCTTTGACTATCTTTAACTATCTTTGACTATCTTTGACTATCTTTGACTATCTTTGACTATCTTTGACTATCGTCACGGGTAGTCAGAAGCCCGAAAGTCTGACAACCAGTCTTACCCTGGGTTATAATATTACCCATTAACTGGGTTGTGGTGGTGATAGGCAAACGTTCCATGTAAAATACAAGTAGTCAGCTTTATCCGCTAAGACTAGAAGCTGACTCCCACATGATTGGGATGTCTTATTTCATTTATACATTTATGCGACATATTTTGACATTTGCAAATAAATCAAAACATGGTTGGTTGGTAAGGCCTGTTTTTGAAAAAAGAACCTAACTCAAATCGAAATACAGTTTCTTTTACAACACAGACAACTACGTCCGGTTTTTGGTTGTCAATTTTGTATTAAGAACTTTACTAAAAGTCGGCAAAAAGTTCGAAGTACAAAAAATGGGCTAGAAGGTTTAGGCTCTGGCTTAAGTAAGATCTTGTAATAAGACAGTAAGGGTACTTCCCCTAGAAACGTGAAACTTGGCAAGAAGCAAGGTCTCTCAGCACAAGTAGGTACAGGAAAAATCCAAAAACGTTAATTTTGCAGTTTTATCTCAGATATATATATTTTTGTGATAACAAACGGAGAATGGGGAAGGTCGGGCAAAGCTAATTGTAGATGGCGTGACCATAGCTAGGTCCCTACGGCCTACAAATTTTTTGGACTTTTCGTTCATTCATTTCATTTTATGTTCATTCATGAGTTTGATTTAATTTCACTATTTCGTTATTTTCGGTGATTTCAGTATTTTAAATCAAGTAATTGACATGGAAAGTGTCAGAATTAATATTTCTTCGTAATCACTTTCTTCAAAATGTTCACGACATAAATTCGAACTCAAAAAAATCTGTACGAATAGCTTTAAAGCACAATCTTCTAATTTTAGGGGCTTACGAGAAATTCGAACTCCAATTTCTGAGTATCTAGGAACACAACATCGAGTCAACTTTCGCTAAAATAAAATAAAACCACATCACGCCTAGTATTTTTAGCTTGTGTTGGGAACTAGCTACGACAGCGCCATTTTGACAGTTGCCTTCCCCATTGACCAAGACGGGGAGAAAATGTTTTTTAAATACAACATTAACTTTTGTTTAATAAATTAATTTAAATTACGGAACCCTTCATTCTGCGTGTTACACGGACACGTACTTTAAAACTTTAAAATGTATCGAGTTGCTTCGTTATATTCACTCATTTACGACCGAACCCAAAAACAAAATAATAATAATCTGACAACAGCTGTCAACACGTTATAGCGCCGCATACTTTGGCTTTAAAAACAAAATAATCTCTCTCTCTAGATTATAACGTGTTGACAGCTATTTGTTTGACAGGGACAGATAGAATTGTAATGTCTATCATCAGTAGCGATCTGTCTTAGGTTATTGGGTTTGGCCGTTAGGCGTACAGAATACCAATAGAAAAAAGGCGAAAAAATCGATTTAATTTTCATTATTTTTAAATGTTATATATTTAATGGCGTCAAAACCAGCCAGATACAACAATTTACTGAAATTTTATACCTAAAAAATACGAAAAAGCTTTCTCCACGACCTATTAAAATTCATTTAGCTGAGTCTTTAACGTTATCAACCAACTAATTAACTATACCTTTTACAATAGAATAGTCTTAAAAGATTTTGTCGTAAATAAACCCCATAATTTCCTAAATCTGCTGAATTTACAAATATCTTGCAATTAGTCCTACAGAGATATTTAAGATCAATTATTGCCATCCTGTAAATTGACACCTCTTGTTCCTACCAATTAAAACAAAACATAGTAATACCTCCTACCAATTACGAGAAGTAGATCCGCAAAAAAAAAACTCAACCAAACTGATGACACTATCATAAAAATGTAGACTACACTGTTTACACTATCTATCAGTAAAAAAAACTAAATGAAGGACGAAGATAGAATAGGCATCTCAAACTACCTCAACCCATCAAAAAAGAGTTTTCATATCTCTCCGCAAAGACGTCGGTCGCCTGGCGTCAAAAAGTTGGTCGTCCATAAAACAGCTGTTACCCTGTATTCATACGAGGGAGTTGATGGTCCGTCAAGTTGCTCGGAAAACATGGCGCCCAAGTTTGGTCTCCGCTTCACTAGCAGCGTCTAATGACGTCACAATATCAGTGAGTTTTGATGTGAATGATAAATGATTTTAATTCTGTAAGTAGGTTGTACAAACACTTTTACACGTCAATCATATTTTAAAAACTAGATGAGATCGGCATTTTCTATCTGACTACTCTGAGAAGAAAGGGCAAAAAAAACTCAGAGGCCACAGTCTCTTTTAAAGTCCAGAAATAATCTTGGTCTGATCATGTGAAGACCATGTAGATTGGTGTCTGAAATGATCTTTTGAGAAACGAACTACACAGAATGAGTTGACCTGTTCAGTCAGTGCACGCATTTGTCAGTAATCATGCAGCTCAACACATAACCGAATGCCTGACCGATGCCGAATGCGGAGCTCAACGAATCGACGAACAATACAAAAGAAAGGACATTTGGGTAGGCCATCATTAAAACTAACTGAAAGAAAAAAAGAAAAGCACAATAACCCACATAGTCACCTCACATTCACAAAAATTCAAATAATGTTATACTCTAAACAGTAAATGTACCTGTCATTGTTTATGTAAAAAAAACATATAAAAAATCATAATGGAAGTAAAATAGCAAAACAATATTAAACATAAACATTATCTGTGTAAATTTATTGGAGCAGATCAAACCCAAGCCTTCTTGTCCTTAATATGGTCTTCGACAGTATCTTTCAGTAGGCTTTCTGGCATAGGTTCCGATTTATAAGAGATTTAAATTTATTAAGGCTCAGTTCTTGAATGTGGCTAGGAAGATTATTTTAAAAAGGTATCCATTAACATTATTTATAATCATAATTAAAATTTATTTGTGAAACATAGGTATTGAATGCAGTTCTAAAATTAAAGTTCATAAGTCGCTATGTTATGTCAAGAGGCGTACAAATATGGTTGCATGCGAACTAAAACAATATAGAATAATTTCTACAGTCAATGCCTAAATTAATAATCATAAATGATGTACAATCAGTCACAATATTCAATTTAAAAAAAATTGCAGTCAAATAAATACTAAGTCTGATAATTTATCATTCAGAAATTCGTATAATAATTTTTTTCAATCAGTAACAGTTTTATTCATTTATTAAATTGTGTAATATTACAATTTTGCATGAAATCTGGTAATTTATTATAAATGCGTGGTGCCATGCCCACTCTTTCTCATCAAGGAAGTCTTACAACGTTGATTGCTTAAAGAGTTTGCGTATTGGCTACGAATCGCGACATCTCGTAACGTTGACTCTTTTTAGAATAACCTCCTTGTTTCGACGAAAACACTAATTTCAAAAATACTTACATCAAAAAAGTCTAAGCAACACATACTATTTCAAATTATTATATAATTTCTTACCAAGTAGATAATCCCTATGTTGAAAAAAAAAAAATCGAGTATAATTCGTATTTTTTTTACAAACTCAAAAGCGAATGCATTTGTTCGAATTTTATAGCGTTTTCTATGCTTATTAAAATTTAGTATTCTGTATCAATTTTATGAATGAAACAATAATTTGAAAAAAGTTTAGAACAAATTTGGATTTTGAGACATTTATTACGTCATGGAGCGACGTCATTTGAACGCAGATGAAAGGCAAAGAGCTGTAGGGATGTTGCAAGCGGGAAGAAGTCAATCTCAGGTATCTCGGTATTTTGGTGTCAACAGAAGCGTTATTTGCCATCTTCATCAGCGTTACACTAACACGGGAGATCCTGCTGAGCAACACCCAGGTCGAGGAAGGTGTACAACCACACGGCAAGATCGATACATACAACTGACTGCAAGACGCCAGCAAATGTTAACCGCTCCAGAGATAGGTTTAAGGCTACAAAATTCAAATGGTGTTGTTGTTAGCTGCCAAACTGTGCGAAATCGACTGCATGAGTATGGCCTACGAGCACGACGGCCAATTAGGTGCCCACCGATACGTCACGGGAATCGAACACGTTACATGGACCCGGGAACAATGGGATAAAATTTTATTTTGCGATGAGTGTCGATTTGGGTTCAAGCCTGATACTAGAAGGGTAAGAGTGTACCGTCGTCCTGGAAATACTGAAAGACTGAGGTGCGTTCAGGAAGTGCATCCATACAACGGCTCAACAGTTACGGTATGGGCAGGTATTATGAAGAACAGACGAACTAAGCTCGTTTTTGTAAATGGTAACATGAACGCTATAAACTACGTTGAGGATGTTCTAAGGCCTTATGTCCGTCCTATCGCACAAACGCTTGCGCTTGCGCAACGCATGATAATGCGCGTTCGCATAAAGCTTTGTACACATGGAAGTACTTGGCAAGGGAAAACATCCTGGTATTGCCTTGGCCTGCACAATCGCCAGACCTCAACCCCATCGAGCATGCATGGGACATGCTCCAGAGACGTGTTTTAAAGGACTTGGATGGAGTGACAACCACCCAACAACTGATGGACTTACTAAAATTTCATTGGGAGCAATTGCCGCAGGATAACATTAACAGTCTCATCGATTATATGAATAATCGGTGCCAGCAAGTTCTCAATAACAGGAGGAGGCCACACTGTATTACTTTATGCAATTTTTGTACAACCATTTAATTTTAGTTTAAGTTTAGTTGATTAGGCACTTTGTACTACGTACTAACACTTCTTATTCGTAATTATTGTTAATTAAGATTATTAAAAAATAAAACAATTGTTGTTTAATTTAAAAAAAAGCATTAAAAATTATATAAATAAGAAATAACATAACATAACATCACGCCTTGTTTCCCCGAAGGGTTGGGCAGAGGTGTACCTGTACACCCACATTTCGCCAGTTATGTTTAAGTCCCATGTAATAGGGGGCGAGCCTATTGCCATCAACCGGGCACAAATCCAGACTCCGGGCTGCTATTGAGAAATTTCAGATAGAAAAACCTAATAACACTTTGCCCGACCTGGGAATCGAACCCAGGACCTCATGCTCGGCAGTAGCGATTGCGACCACTAAGAAACAAGGATTTAATGCGAAAACACGTTATAAAAATGAAATTTGTATGTGTTGTTTAGACTTTTTTGATGTGTAAATAATGAGGGGTATTGTTTTAGCGATTTAAAGAACGGTACACAGCTATTATCAATTTTCAGACCACACATTGATCTTATGCATCTTTTTTGTGCGTTTAAAATAATATCCGTATCGGTAGAATTGCCACAAAAAATAATGCCATATAGTAAAATTAAGGCTACTAGGCCATTTAAACGAGCCACCTGTTTTCTTGAGCCTGGTAGTGGGAACAACAAATTTGTGTTTCTTCCTAGTATTTATATTATGGATATCACTGTATATTTTAAACAGATTAATATTGATATGTGCATACAAAAGATTTTCATAAATATACTGAGAAGACATAGTCATTATATATAATCTCTTTTAATATGTCTATGAGGGAGTGTCTGGGACTTAATTTATAAATTGAACGAATTGCCCTTTTTTGGAATACAAAAAATATCAGAATATCGGTGGTATTTCATTTCCCCACAATAGAATACCGTACGACAAGACAATATGAAAATAACTAAAGTATGCTAAACGGGCCGTCTCTAAATCAGTTAAATTACGAATTCTCTAACGGCGTATGCTGCAGAGCTTAGCTTTTTTGTCAATTTATCTATGAAGATGTAGTAAGTACCTAAAGTAGATTTTCAGTACTGAAATGTTTGGTTGAGTTGTATGGTGTTTTCAAGTAAATACACGCTTGTTATCCCTGAGGTGCTGATCCATGCGTCGTGTTCGTAAACGGGCGTCGTCAGTTGGGTCATCTCTTAGCTAACACGGCTTATTAAAAAAAAAAATTTTTGATTGTTTTTATTGATTTTTGCTGCAGTCTGCACGCTTTTAACGTGTACGCCTTTTTTACATCGTTCTCACATATAAGATCAATATTAATCATGTAACTTATATTTGTGTAACAATATTGTTTCAAAGAGTGTAATAAGATAGGTCCATGGAGTTTCTTGCCCGTTCTTCTCCATAGGTAATGGAGAAGAACGGGCAAGAAACTCTACTCCGCTTAGGAATGGGCAACTAACTTCATATTTGTGACTAACCGACATTTCAAAAGTGTAAATGCTTTGAATTTGAGTTTGACTAACCGACAATCCAAATGTGTAAATGCTTTGAATTTGAGTTTAAGAATTGAAGGGTTAGACAGAGGTGTAATAGTACACACATATTTCACCAGTTACGTTGAAGTCCCATGTAACAGGGGGCAAGCCATATGTCTCTCTCCTCTCTTCGTCTCTTTCTATTAGATATAATAAAAAGTCGCTAAAAAGCTTTTTGCTTTTCGGTACGTGAAGATTTCTAAGCATATTGCTAAAATGTTACTCCTACCGCAAGCTGCTATATAGAGAACTTCATCCCTAAAACTACTATCAAACAATTTACCTGCTATCATTCTAATTCAGTTTGCATAATTGGCAAATCCTGATGTAATTTGTTTGGTTTGATATCAAGATGTATTTTTACTAAACTGGAATACTGACTTTGTTTTTCGATCCAATAAACTTTAAAAATGTTATTAAATATAATTATTACATTTCTCGCTTACAATTAAACTTCTACACTATTAATTTAACTGCCATCAATAAACCTCAGCCATTGTCTTAGCTCTTCAATGAGTTAGGTTTTCATTGATCAAATACAATGGTATACAAGGCATTACATTATCAATACCCACTCGAAAGATTAATCGGTTAGAAATCTATTCATATGTGACAGCGTATAAACGAGCGTTGAAATGAAAGCCTGCCTTATCGAGTTTGAAATAGATTCGAATGTAGTCCTTCAGATAGAATATAATATGATTTTATTTAAGCGCCCAATGGGATTTGGGATTGGCCAAAAACGACGTACGACTTACACTCCATATTTAACCTTTTAAAGGCATGAATTTAAAAAATAAGAGTGGTAAAATATTAACCCTGTGTTGCTCTTATTAATAGAGAAAGGCAGGGTTAATTAAATTAGTTGTATGAGAGTCTAATTTAATTACGATAATTTGAGGTTAAACCTCAATAAAGATATTGATCACCAAATGGATCTCAAAGATGTTACCCCAAAAAAACAAACTATAAACTGACTACTATATACTAGTGGTCGCAATCGCTACTGCTGAGCATGAGGTTCTGAGTTCGATTCCCAGGTCGGGCAACGTGTTATTGGGTTTTTCTATCTGGAATTTCTCAGTAATAGCCCGAAGTCTGGATTTGCCCGGTAGATGGCAATAGGCTCGCCCCCTATTCCATGGGACTTAAACATAACTGGCGAAATGTGGGTGTACTATAGGTACACCTCTGCCCAACCCTTCGGGGAAACAAGGCGTGATGTTATGTTATGTTATAACTATTTACGATATTTCTGTGACAAAGAAAATAATATGAAATACCGAGATATTTTAACATTCATTAATATTTCTTTGTCAACATCAAGTTCAATATTCTACACCATAACATCACATCTCTTACGGCCGAACCCAATAACATAACTATCTCCAATTTTGGCGTACTGGAGATAGAAAAACATATCAATCTCTGATTTTATTGTCCGAATGAAGCCAAAGTATGCGGTCCTATAACGTGTTGACAGCTATTTGTTTGATAGGGACGGATAGAATTGGACTGTTTATTATCAATAGCGATCTGTCATAAGTTATTGGGTTCGGTCGTTAGTCTCAACATAATGTCACTAGGCCTATACCAGGCCACTCAGAAACTATTGCGAAAAAAAGATTTTATGTATGAGAGACTGACCAGTTAGAGTCTATTTTGAAAATATGATTATTTGTCAATAAAAATAGGTACGTGACAATTTCAAAATTTCTCTCCGCGTTGTTTGCGAGCTAATTAAATATATCCTGTCTCTTAAATAAATGGATCTGCGCCGGGAACATTTACGCGCTAAGATGTTTTACGATTTCAAGTGTCGCCTGAAACCGGATACGATAGACTTCAAATGGCATTCATGGATGAAGGCCCTTCTAAGACAATCGTGTGTCGTTGGGATCACAAATTCAAGCTCGGTCGACTAACTTTGGGGGATGAAGAAAGATGTGGTCGCCCTTTGACGGCTGTTACAGAAGAAAACGTGCTAGCAATGAAAAATTTAATCCAAGACAATAGGCGAGTTACGTATTAAGAGATTCAGCAAATACTGCGGGTTGGATCGGTAAGCCTTCACGAAATTCTACACTGAAGGCTTGGCTTGTCTCGCCGAGTTTACGACATCATTACAGGTCTTGGATTTATCAAAATGATCCAGAAACGAGGCGCCAGTCGACGGTATTGGTGTTTAAAAACGAATCAACGCCCACCAAAGTGAAGCAATCTAGAAGCGGGGGGGTTTGATTTTGATCGCGAGCTTTTTCAATTTGACTGGCTACTTGGTGTCAATTCCTTTACGGAACCAAAGAAGCATCAACGCTAAATGGTATACTACCAAATGCTTGGCAGAAGTATTCTCCGTTGTGAGCAATAAGCACGCCAGTCAAATTCCTGGGTCACCCTGCTTACAGCCACGACCTAGCACCGTGTGACTTCTTATTCCCGAAAATAAAAAATCTGCTCAAAGGGATACCATTTTCGTCGCCGGAAGATGCGCTGTCAGCGTTCGAGCAGGCTGTATGCGAGTTGTCTACGGCGGACTGGAAAAAGTGTTTCGAAAACTGGTATAGATGCTAGTGGAGAGTAATTTGAAAATATTTAATAAAAAAAAATTACCTATTGAACATTTCTTTTTATTTTCACAAAACTTTCTGAGTGTCTCCCGAGTGTTTATTAGAGCACGTTGTCGCGCCATTTTTCATTTCGAATCCATCGGTGCTGCCTGTACAATGAAACGGGTTTGCACTCAGTTGTAAAATATTTTAAAAACTTGCTTCTACCCCCGAATTCGTCTGTGTGAAATTTCTTGTTCCTCCGACCCACCCCATCGCAAACTTTGTTTCCGCTTAGAGTTTTTTCTGATTTTTATTCTTCTCGCGCGACACCTAAGGGCCTAGGACCCTTGATTTTAAACAGCCTTCTTCAAGAATTGTACTGTCAAATGCAAAAATATATTTTCTCACCCGACCAGAAGTTTTAGAGATTACCCTCTGCATACAAACTTAGAAAAAATGCAAATTTAACCTTTAAATAATATAAGTATAGAAGACTTATAACTGATTTAATGTTGCCAATAATAATCAAAAGTCAAAAGTCAAAGCATTTTTATCTAGAATATAATATAGTTTAAAAAGTGTACTTTTAGCATGAGTTTTACATTTTCTTTCATTTAATTAATATGTCGCAAGGTATTTTGTTGTAACATTTAACACAGTACCCCATAAAAGATATACCAATGTACTCTATATAGTCCGAAAAATGGTTGATTTGTTTCATCCAACAATTTTGCATTAATAAATTCGAACGTTCTCTAGTGCTCACTTTAGTTATAAAAGGAACTCTTGTGTAAAAGTTCATGCTTCTAGACTCGGCGACATAAGCTTTGCGTTAGTATATTTTTATTATGTAAAAGAATGCCTGCTAATTAAGGTAATCAGATCCAATCAGCATTATTATCTCTGTAAGGAAAAGGCCATTTCGACAGTATACAAAGATATTTAACGAATGTCAAAGCTGTAAGTAAATGGCTGTTACGTACGAAACGGTACTTAATCACTAGCGAACGGAATTTGTCTCGTCAATTTATATGCGTATGCGTGTAGTGTAGGCTATTCAGTAGGACCGTTTTGGGAATATTGCGGGTAAAAATCTCACTGTGAAAACGTAGGTAGAGTGAGGTGTTTTCCACTTGATGCTACTGTAGAGCTAATCTGTCAAGGTGACAGATAAGCGCGACGCGACAGAGCACACAAAGGCACCGCTCGTCGCGCGACACGCAGCCTATGTGTCAAGCTGTCGCGTCGTGCCAGTGCCTACGTGCCTTAACACGGGTAAACAAATCACCTTCAAAACTTAGGTGAAGTGAGCTGTCAGTGCCACTGATGCTAGAGCCATGCAAGTTTTCACAGTGAGATTTTTACAGAATGTACTATCTGATCCTAAGGCAATAACATAGGATCTTCTAGACTTCATCCTGAAGATATGTCGCATAATGTTGTTTCAAATAATTAGTAAAAAGAAATAACGATAACAATTTTCGTTTTTGAGATCGATTCCAAGGTCGGTCAAAGTGTTACTGGGGTGACGATCAGGAATTTGTCAGTAGCAATCCGGATTTGTGACTGCGGAGACAATAGGGTCGCCCCCTATAACATGGGACTTAAACATAACTGGCATAATGTGGATATTCTGTTGGTACACCTCTGCTTAAACCTTTGAGGATTACAGTTGTATTTTACGAAGTACGCTATGCAAAGTAATTAGAAATCAGAAAAATATTCATTGGCAGCGTATCATTCCTCCACAAAAAGCTGTTATTTCGCTCATTCTGTTTTGACATAATTCTACCTGTGTACAAGCACAGTGGACAATTTTATACAATTACCACAAATTACAACCATCCATCTCACTTTACATCGCCAAAAATGTACAGCTAAAATACTACTAATCATGCAGCTAAACAATTTGTCTCACTGATCTCTGTTAGGTACTGTATGTCACATAAGCAAAATGCGGTTGGATTTCGACGTTTCATTAGGGGAACGAACAAATCTTTCAGCGGCGCGTTTCGCACGAAGGCGAATTTAATTTAGTGGTACCTAAAGCGAATTTAATTTAGTGGTACCTAAGTTATTTTCCTTTCAGCCGTCATTTAATTATAAATATACTGTTCAATGATCATGTTATTCAACTCGTATACGATATGTTTGAAGCGATGCTCTGTTGGTTTTGGATATATTAGGTTTTAGTTTTCCTGGTATTGCGGGTACCGGTATTGATTTTGTACTCTGTGATATTAGGGTTGGGTGTATTAAATCATCATTTTTGCACTCAGATGTGGGTGTTTCATAAGGTTATAAATTGTTTTAGTCAAAGTAAATGCAGTCTTGACATTCCGCCTGCTAAAAACAAACTTCTCAAAACATATAACTTTTTAGAATTATTATAAATCGGTATGTAATGTATGTTTAAGAATTTTAGTATAGATAAAAAATAAGTACTATTAACTTTTCGTCAAGGATACTATATCTTTTTTTTTTTTTGTGAATGGCATCTCGCAGGTCAACCTATGAGGTTGTCGTCTGCTTAGACGGACTTGCCTGTGGTTGCCCTAATAAATTAAGGCCTCCAGCCAGGACTTAAACTTATGTACTAACTTAAAAACTAAGCGACAACGCTAAGGGCACCCCCTGTGGGGTACGAACCTCGGCTTAGGGCGTCGCTGGAAGAGGGCAGCAAGGGACTAGCTGGATTAGGATTTGAGTGATTTAGGGACGAATTTAAAGCTACAGGCTCAGCGGCGCGGGCTGGCTCGAGCAAGGGTCGGGAGGGGGATCCTAGTAGGTATGCATAATATAGGTTATCGCACGTGTTACATAAATACCATTCCCACTGCAAGGCCTCTTCTCATAAAGAGAAGGTATGAGCATTGATCACCACGCTTGCTCGTGACGCATTGGCGATTTCAGACTTATTTGTATGAAATATAAAGTCCATGTTTCCTCACGATGTTTTCCTTCACCGTTGTCAGTTGCAAAAAAGTTGTACGGTACAATTGTTTTTGCCTTGTCCCTCGCCTTGGTTAATTTTTTTTTGTGATGAATATGGTCTTCGTATTATTAAATACATCTTAATTTTTTTTTTTTTTGTTACTTGTCTAAATATAATCTAACAATAATTTTAAAATATTGGGGACTGTCAAATTTACCTGGCCTCTTACCAATGTCTTCAGAAATTTATGATTTCCGAGAAATTTCGTGTAGACGAGTGGTTCAGATGAAGAAAATTAATGATTCGAATCTAACGTTTACTAAAATGCGTAAGTGAGGGAGGAGAAGTGTAAAAACGTAGTGCAAAATATCATCGTGATAAAAGGATACTCCAAAATTTTGTGGAAAATACAACAAACAAAACAGTGGTAATGAAAAGGCTAGGATTAATTGGCAAAGCAAGGGGAAAGAAAAAGAAAATAAGACAAGTAAATTTCTATGAAATAACACAATTTTATATACGAGATGACGTGAGCCGGATTACATCAGGATGAAAGGAACACAACAGAATGAGAAAAAGAGCAGTAACTATGACGAAGTATGATAAATGTAAGTCATACAAAGATAAAAAACTGGATTTTGAGAGTTCTAAAAACATTAAAACGGACGATTTAAATGTATCCTGGCTTCGCTGGGACCGCCAAGATCACACACACCTGTTAAAAAAAGAATGAACGTAAACCAAAGAAGTTAAAACAATATGAACTAAAAAGAATACTGAATCGGGGACATTACAAGATAATGTAAGTCATACAAAGATAAAAAACTGGATTTTGAGAGTTCTAAAAACATTAAAACGTACGATTTAAATGTATCCTGGCTTCGCTTGGACCGCCAAGATCACAAACACCTATTAAAAAAAGAATGAACGTAAACCAAAGAAGTTAAAACAATATGAACTAAAAAGAATACTGAATCGGGGACATTACAAGATAATGTAAGTCATACAAAGATAAAAAACTGGATTTTGAGAGTTCTAAAAACATTAAAACGGACGATTTAAATGTATCCTGGCTTCGCTGGGACAGCCAAGATCACACACACCTATTGAAAAAAGAATGAACGTAAACCAAAGAAGTTAAAACAATATGAACTAAAAAGAATACTGAATCGGGGACATTACAAGATAATGTAAGTCATACAAAGATAAAAAACTGGATTTTGAGAGTTCTAAAAACATTAAAACGGACGATTTAAATGTATCCTGGCTTCGCTGGGACCGCCAAGATCACACACACCTATTAAAAAAAGAATGAACGTAAACCAAAGAAGTTAAAACAATATGAACTAAAAAGAATACTGAATCGGGGACATTACAAGATAATGTAAGTCATAAAAAGATAAAAAACTGGATTTTGAGAGTTCTAAAAACATTAAAACGGACGATTTTAATGTATCCTGGCTGCCCTGGGACCGCCAAGATCACAAACACCTATTAAAAAAAGAATGAACGTAAACCAAAGAAGTTAAAACAAAATGAACTAAAAAGAATACTGAATCGGAGGCATTACAAGATCAGAAAAATATATTAAATGATGAACTGCATAATAATAAAAAATACATCACTATAACACGTAACAACATCTAAATAGACCAGTGAAATACACGCTGTGCATTTTGGGTCGTCAAAAAACCAGATAACATTGCATAATGGTACATACATGGTAAATTAATCATGGTACACAATAATTGTTTACCATTGCTGCAAGTAATTATCGTCAACGTCCAGCTATCTGGGCTAATCTGACTCTATGTCTTCCCAATACAGACAAAAAAGTAAAATTTTCTTGTTGGCCCACTTTGCAAGAGAACTACTACTTAGTTTTGCTACATTGTCTTTTTTATGTCAGAGCATGGTAAAAGAGTGGCTGACGGCATTGGGGGCAGTAAAGCGCTTTGGACGGATTTTTTTTCCAAGGAGTTGACGTAACTGAGACCAAGGATACCTATGATGTTTTGAAACGATGCCTAGAGGTCACAAAAGTTTTAGTCTCAGACAGTAAGTAGGTAACGTAACCGACATGACTCATATTTTGCCTAAAAATGTACCTACAACTTTTATTAAAAGGAACTCAGTAGTCTCCACAACGATTAGAGGAGGTGACAGAACCCAGCGAGTGCCATCTTCGGCAAAGCCACCTGAACCAGTACAACCCGAACGCCAGTGCTAGTTGACATTTGCTTAGAGAATGACAAGAATAAAATTGAAAATTTAACTTAGCCAGAATTTGCAGGGTCATTTGATATTTCGGATTTGGAATCTGTGAAAAATCATAATGTGAACATAAACAATTCAGAAGAACCTGTAAAGCTTATGATATAAATGTAATGTATTGCAACGGAACCCAAGATTACAGTCGGACAAAACCTGGAAAAAATAAAAGCATAAAAAAGCGGTCGACATGCATTATATACCAGAAATATAAATGTTCGATTGTAAGATCATATTGCTGGTGTTTTTATTGTAATTACTCCGTATAAAAACTCTGCCTCGTTGGTCTAGTGGTCGCAAGAGCTACTGTTGAGCAAGAGGTCCTGGGTTCGATTTCCAGGTCGGGCAGTGTGTTATTGGGTTTTTCTATCTAGAATTTCTCAGTAGCAGCCCGGAGTCTGTGCGCCCGGTTGATGGCAATAGGCTCGCCCCCTATTACATGGGACTTAAGCATAACTGGCGAAATGTGGGTGCACTATAGATACACCTCTGCCTAACCCTTCTGGGATTACAGGCGTGATGTTATGTTATGTTACTCCGTATATTATAATTTCACTAATGATAAGTGTTTATTATGTTCAAATTAAATACTTATTCAAAAGAATGTGCATTGCTTAAAAGCTGTTTTTATAATTTACCAAAGTAAAATTCAAATATTTAGATTATATCTGTCGTTTATGTAAAATACTTAAATAATTTTGAATATTATTATATTATAATTAAGGTCAGGTACCTTTTTTCATGACGCTATTATAATATAATTACTTAATAAAAAATCATGTCATTGAAATATACTAAACAGAATAGACTTATCTCAGAAATTAATATTGTTACATTTTTAAGTTATTTTTATAATAATTATTTACAATATCTAAAACTCGATTATTTTTAAAAGGTACCCGTAAGGTGCCATTTAAATTAAGCGTGAAGAAAAACGAAAGAGTCACAAAACCGAATAAATTACAATAAATTTGTGAAATAAATTGAAACTATGGCTATACATTTTAATTGGTTATCGTTTCATAATATTATATAGACACATCACGACATTTTTCATGTTAGATAAATAAACATTATAAAAGCTTTTTTTTTTATAAAGCCTAAGATATGTTTCAAGGAAAAATAATACCTTTTGTGTAAATGAATCGTGTACGATTTCATTCGTTTATTTCGTAAGAAAAGTTTTCTTGAACATCTCGGCTTTCGGCTTTTACTTATTATTGGCTAAATACGTTGTAGGTATAAGTGCTTGGTACTCAAATAGTCCCTTTCTGATTTCCCGTAGGTATAGTACTAGTTGAGTGGGAGAGATTCTGTTTAATATGTAAAAATTATAGCTCTCGCATCCGAATTATGCGTATTTATAAATAATTAAAATATTAATTCTCAAATGTTTTTTTTTATAAATTGCACCCAACACTGTTTGTGTCTGCATCACCAAAAGGTTGACTGGTAGAAAATGGCATGAAGTCCGCCTCTGTACATTCGTGTGCGTGAAGTACTATATAAATAATAAAAATAAATATAGGGTCTAAATGACCGGTGAACAGGCTTCCAGCAAGAGGAAGCTCCTTAAAATGAGTGCCATGTCCAGAAGTACCTTTCTATGTCTATGTCCTATGTTAAAGGGTTTGGTTTTCGCACTTTGTACTTCAGGTGGACCATTGTGCGTGGGCCATGGATGGCGGCCGTCGGTAGTTTTTCTAACCAGCCCACCTCCCTCCGAAAGTTGATTATATCTCATGGCCTGTTAAGAACATCTGTGTGCCATAAGCAACAAAAGAGCACTTGCACAATGGTTTCCTCAGTCTTCATGCAAGCCCTGTATAGAGGACTGTCCGTTATATCTGATATGTCCGTTAAGCGAGCAGTGTCCCGTGATGGTTCCCGTCACCGGGCAGGCCTTTCCTGTTCAGGTGTCTTAAATGTCTGGTTAGCCTGCCATTTAAGAATATAAAGAACATAGCTCACCTGGACTCTCTTAGGTGTTTACTAGTGTTTATTGAAAGAGGTGTTATGGTAAAATCAGTAGCTTTTGCCTAGCTTAAATCAGAAAACGCATGATTTTTTATTAAACCGCTTTGGTCAAGCAGTCGGCCCATTGATATTATCCTCATCCAAAATGGCTAAATGAACGTAAAATAATTCGTATTCTTGATGCTATCGGCTTCTGATAAAATATTTTAGATTTAATATATTTTTGACCCGATTTCAATATCGGAGATAAATTTATTTTCGTGGCTCGAGGCGAAGGTAAGGTAAATTAAATTAAACTTGGAAACTAGAAGCTTAGTAGTTAGGCATTAGCCTATTTTACTTGAATTTAACCTATTTAGTTTTCTAGGCTTGTAAGTTTTAGCTTCGAAAGATACGAGTTAGATAAAAGTTTTGTTTGTTCGATAACATTATTATAACTAAACAAATTAAACAATATTACAAAAAGTGGAAAATGTAATAAAACTGCCAAGTTATATAAGTATAAGTGTTAGACAAGGACAGCACTATCGTAGAAGTGACGTCACGACTATGTAACTGCATACTAGCGCCGTACATTGTCCGTACCGCGCGACAAGGACGGCAATAATCCCCTCCAAAAACTTTTAAAGCGTGTATCTTCTACATATTAAAGTCGATTTAACAGATTTTATCGATTATCTCATTTTTACTATGCCTTCTTTGAAATTACATTATTTTTACGAACATTTTCAATATTAGTGATCATCCATATTGACCATTAATTACGACGGCATATTTCTATCTCAGTATGTTAATAATTAACGTCTTGCCTTCCCCTCAAGAAAAGATTTTTAACAACAGCATCCTGAAAGCTATAGCTGAGGATGTACGTGCTCCTGTGATGAGGCATTTCGTTCGTCTGGTGATCTTTTAGGTAGGTATCTCCCTATTGGTTATCTTGACGGGGCGGGGTGGTGCTGCTTGTGGTGACTGGTCGTCTTGCTGTCTATGGTTTTATTATTGTTACTATAATTGTTCTGTTAATTTATTTTACTATGATGGTCCTAGTTTATCATTTATTTATTTTATTTGATTGTATAATAATTCCAGTATTGCAAATGTAAGCTACCATTCCCTTTAGGTCTGGAGGCTTTTATTTACATATTAATTTTTATTTACATTTTTTTTTTGTTTGTTTGTATTTGCGTGGCTAGCTGACGTATGGCAATTAATTTAATGTTTTGTTAATTACTTACAATTTTTTAGAATCCAGTTCTTCTAACCGAACAGACAGCTGTCCTGCTGGGGAGTTTGTTGCGCCACTTCTTCTTCCCAGCTAAAGCACTAGGAAGTGGTGACGGGCGGGCGTTTTAGGGGACTGTCTTATG
The DNA here is from genome assembly GCA_963555695.1 of Dasypolia templi. Classification (NCBI taxonomy): domain Eukaryota; kingdom Metazoa; phylum Arthropoda; class Insecta; order Lepidoptera; family Noctuidae; genus Dasypolia; species Dasypolia templi. Next base: position 5,334,832 of record OY743147.1, read on the forward strand.
TAATTTTGACGTTCGAAAAGTGCTGATTCTCAGCCTAATTTGAATAAATGACTTTTGATTTTGATTTTTGATGTTTTTAAAAGAAATATGTGTATAATGAGTGTTATCCTTCGTAATTTTATTTAAGTACTAACAATAGTTTCTAAGTTTTTGTATACAAACCTTTTGGACCTAGTTGTCCCAAAATAAATAATTTTGAATTTAACTAATTCAATTTAAAATCTAATCAACATAAATATTATGTTTTATGTATGTATTATTGTATGTATATGTAAATAGTACACCACTGACTACCTGCAGTATTGTCTCTACTTCTCTCTTTAATCCATCCAAAGGTTGTCTGTGAAAGATCGCTTTTAGCGATAAGACTGCCCATTCTGTCACCCTATGTCAAATTTCTACATTTATATGTGTAATTTTAAGGTGTACATAATCAAGAGTATTCTATCCTTTTATTTTATATTCTATCCATATTTTGACGTAAAAGAACCTTATCAAAGTTCAACTGTCATCCCAAATCAAAGAACCCAGAAAACAAAACATCAATTATCCCGCGCATGATAATTTTTAACACAATCCAACGGTTTATCAGATCTAGTAATTGGGATGATGATTTTTTTTTTTTTGTCTCAAAAGACTGTTTGTTTCCAAATAGCGGAAACTATATCACAAAAAGTGTAAAAGCTTAAAAAAATGCCAAGTTCAATTTTCAATTTCAATTTATTTATTTCATAATCAACAGGTTTTAGCAAATACATTTTAGAGGCCTTCTTTTAAGTATGGAAAAGTTTTAAACGTTTTAAGATACTTGTTGGACAAGGACAGCACTATCGTAGAAGTGACGTCACGACTATGTAACTTCATACTAGCGCCGTACATTGTCAGTTCCGCGCGACAAGGGACGGCAATAATCCCCTCCAAAAACTTCTAAAGCGTGTATCTTCTTCAAATTTACACCGATTTAACAGATTTTTTCGATTATCTCATTTTTACTAAGCCTTCTTTGAAATTACATTATTTTAATGAACATTTTTAATAATAGTCATCATCCCAATTGTAACAAACTCGTCACCGTCTCCAAGGGACTGGCTCCAATCGATTCCATTAGAAAAATGGAAATTTATCCGCTTTTCCAGTTGCAGAAAGTAATTTTCGATAAAACAATTTGTCGCCAGCACCGTTTCACACATCTGTGCTATGCGAGCCTCAATTTTTCCATTGCTACATTGGTGTGCGCTAAGTTTTTACTTATTTCTGTTATTTTTCTTGTTGGTGATGAAATTGGTTGCAGTTGGAGGGTTGGAAATTGTAGGAATCGGCAAAGTGAAACTTGTTAGACTTGGTAGACAGTTTTAGTTGGGTGCGACATTTTTTTAATTAATTCAGTTAGATACACATACATTTAATTACATTAAGTTGGTGCCAATATAAACTAATTAGAATTTAACCGTGCACCCAAAACATCGACGACATCATTTAAAGAATAACAACCACTCAAGAAGGTACACAGTAAAAAAAATACAAAAAAATAAAAAATATGGGTATAAGCTAAAATATTATCTTTTACTTACGAGCGAACATCGGTGACCATTCTGACCGTCCGTCCTTGCAACAAAAGTGGTGGACGAATGTTTGAAATGATTCAGGTTGTTCCTTTTGGCAACAGCCTAGTTTCGTGTTATTTTTACATTGTGTTTTTATTGTTAGGTAGACATTATGACTTCATTGTGTATGTTTTTTAACGATTTATCAACAATAATTTACTATCTTCAGTATCTATCTTTTGCAAGAAATGTTGCTTTAGGTTGTGGGAAATCATCAAATAACTTCCCCCGCTCTGGGTGGAGCGGTAGGGCGTGTCAGACTTTTACCGACTAAAGCCCACCCGTGTTCCTTCAGTTACCTGTGCCAGGGCCACGGTTATCTCTTTCAAATTTCCCGAGACCCTGAGGTGACATATTGGGTACCATCCTATTATCATCATCAAGAGTCAAGTCAAGAACTTCATAATAAGTCCCTCGTCATCTGCCTTGCCTTTTCCCTCGATGTTGGGGTCAGCTTCCAATCTAACCGCATGCAGCTGAATACCAGTATCTTGTAGGAGCGACTGCCTATCTGACCCCACAACCCAGTTACTGGGTAAAACGATACCCCTTGGTAACTCTTAATTTTCGGGCTTCTGACGACCCGTAACGACTGCCAAAGATCCACGAATGATAGTCGGGACCTACGGTTTAACATGCTTTCCGAGGCACGGGAGTGTCTCGGTACGTTAAGATGGTCACTCATCCACGGACCAACCGCCTTAAGCGTGGCTTAACATGATAGATCGACCCGTGCTGCTGTTATTTCTTAGCCACTAGTCCCTCTAATCTAATAAGGTATCCCTAAATGAAGAAAACGAGACTTTAGTAGCTCACAAAACAGGCCGTGAGAATTTTAACAAAGTGGACTATTTTAGTAGGAAAGAAGTAAGTCGGTAATTATTACGCTAAACCACAGTATGAAAACATCAAGCATGCAAATAGCCCAAAGGTCGTTAGTATTTGAACTACGGATACCTAACTCCTAACACAAATACTTGTTATTGTTTAGATTAGTTCCAAGTACACACCAGAATATTACACACAACAAACAATGTTTATCCATGGGTCTACGAATATTAAACATGGTTAATGTCGATTTCGAAGTGGTAATCATTATATGTAGAGAACCGAAAAAGTTTGTGGAGATCGTTTAATTTAAGATTGCACGCCCCATCACATTGCGTCTTAGAAACTAACTTCAAATATATTATAGTAAGTTTGGACGTTCTCTACCGATATATCGAATACAGCGCATTTCATACGAAAATTTATCAAAATCCCACTAAGTTAAAACATAAACTAATTATCTAACTTTTGGAAAAAAAAAAATTTGATTTTCATAAACTGAGAGTTAATATTTAAAAATAGCATCGAGAAGAATGTACGTGTATGTAATAATGAGTTAGGATTCAATGAAACCCAAATTATACTTAATTCGTTACTGCTGTTTCGGCCCTAAATTAACATATTTCCTTCGCGCTTCCTATTTATGGAAGCACACTCACCTTTTAGAAAGAATAGACTAAATTATCCGGCACACACTTATTACGATTTTAAATGTGGCAATGGAGGACCGAGCTTGGCACAAGCTACTCTTCCCATTCGTATGGGAGGCCTCGGCGTCCGCAAAATTTCTAGCATTAGTTTACCGGCTTTCTATCCTCGGTGCAGGGCACTGAGAAATTAATCAGGAAAATCCTAACCTTCACACTGATTAATTTTGATGTGCCGTGCTTCACCGAGGCTATGGATGCCTGGAGACTCGCTTGTCCGAACTCTGATCTACCCGATAATCCGTTTTCCCAGAGACGTTGGGTTGAGCCACTCTGCAGAGTAGTACAGGACAATTAAATTAACACGTCTGCGAATGGGAGTCAGGTCTGTGGCTTCATGCACTACCGTCGTTGAACATAGGCACTTTGTTCGACGACACTACTTTTCTTTTTTGGGTGGGAAATCATCAAATGACTTCTCCCGCTCTAGGTGGAGCGGGAGGAAGTGTCAGACTTTTACTGACTAAAACCCACCCGTGTTCCTTCAGTTGCCTGTGCCAGGGTTTTCTCTTTAGAATTACCCGCGACCCTGAGGCGTCGGCCCTATCGGACCCCGTCAATTTGTGGTGACATCTCTTTGAGGCGCGCGTGGAACACGACGCGCTGTCGACCCGGGCCTGGTCCTTACCGGATTGCGAGCTACCCATTGCTCGCCGTCCGCAAGCCCGCACCTACGGTGGCCGGGAATCTGCAGGCGACTCCCGACGCCCAGGGCGTCTCCTGCGGCGGCTAGTGGGGGCGTGAGGACGCAAGGCTCTCTCCCTCACGCGCTCCGCCTCCTCCTTCGCGAGCATTACTACTTCGCAGAAGGAGGTGACACCTTTCCATTCCCTCTCGCTCCGTACGATGTCCTGGACCAGGGCCGGACGCGAGAGATCGCCGCCGCCAATCGCCTCCGCGAGGACACTGCGGTGCCCCGCCCAAGCTGGGCATACCTCCACCGTATGCTCCACCGTGTCCTCCGGGCGATCCACACAATGGTGACACCCGGGCGTTTCCTCCCGCCTTATGCGAAACAGGAACCTCCGAAACAACCGTGCCCGGTGAGGACCTGTGTCAGGCGGAAGGTGAGGACGCCGTGGCGCCTCTCTAACCACTCCTCAAAGAGGGGACTTACCGCCGCTATTGTGGCGTGCCCAGCCTCACTGCTTCCCTGCGACTAGGAGCTCCTTGTTGTTCTCCTAATCGCTGTCACTGTGGCGAAGTTGTCAACAGTCTCGGACACCACGGCCTGTCTTGCAGCCGAAATGCGGGTCGTTTAGCGCGGCACGCGAACATTAACGACATCATCCGACGAGCTCTTGTCACCGTCGGCGCTCCAGCCGTACAAGAACCCAATGTCTTGGGACGCGACGATGGCAAGAGACCGGACGGCATGTCATTATTTCCATAGAAGGTGGGTAGGCCTCTAGTGTGGGATGCAACGTGTGTCGACACTCTTGCACCATCCCATCTTCCTGGTTCGGCGAGCTGTGCTGGCACTGCTGCTGTGGCTGCGGAAAACCTCAAGCGGCGTAAGTATAATAAATAACCTTATTGGTAATTATATTTTCGAGCCGTTTGGGGTTGAAACCTTCGGGCGTGGGGTCTGTGAGCTCATGGTCCCTATAAGGAAATTTCTAAACGGCTGGTTGACAGTTGAGTCTCTTGGGTACATTACCAGTCGACAGCGCGGCAGCGATGCGGATGAACTTTTTGACGCAATTTTTTAAATTGTGAATAGTTTTAGTTTAGTTAGATAAAATAAATTACCTAGTCAATCTCATGAAACCCAATGAATAAAAAAACTTCAACATTTATTTTTGTAATCCTTATAAATGTATTTCATAGCCAGAGTTTGGGGAATCCACTCGATGCATGCTGTCAAAGATTATTATTCTATTTCAATTAACATTTTTAAGTAAAAGCGCAAACGAACATCTAGATTGATTCGATTCTTATCTAATAACGCTGACTGATCCAATATTAAGAAGGCAATTTCATCAATCAAAATCAATGAGATATTAAAACAAAAATGTTGATGTTAGAAAACTTTAATACGTCAAAAATATAATTATGTTTTAAAACTATAAGACATCGGATCATTATTTCTAGATACTAACTAAAGGTTTTTGAACTACAATTTCCTATTTATAAAATATACTTTCTTTTAAATAGGTAAATATGACCCGTAAGTCGACGTCAAACCCGAGTCGGGTGATAGGTCAGGTCATAATGGTTATCAAAAAATAAAAGTTAAAATTTGTAGCAACAGGAGTTTAAAGACCGTCACAGACAGTAGATTTACTAGACTTTATTTATGAATGCCCGTAATTTTTAAAATCATAGCATAGTTTTTGTGAAATATCTTTCTGTTTACTATTAGGTATGATTTGACCAACTCTATTCCAACTTGACGTTGACTAACGGGACACCCTGTATAACTCATTGTTTTCTACCATAATAATTACAAAACAATTATTTGTCTGCCAAGGCCCTGTGCACCTGTACTCCATTTCACTTATGTCACTTTCCAACAATTTTATCCCCATCGTATTACTTTACAGAATTTAAGTTATGGAATATACATTCCGTCCTTCCAAGATTTAGGGACACCGTAGCCTGATTCCATCAATATAAAAAAAAATATTGTTAGCCTGTACTGCTAATTTTGGGGGAGGCCATTGTTCAGCAGTGGGACCTGCTAAGCAAAGGCCCCCACCAATCCTGCCAGCCATCTTTTGCCAGTGTGACTGTCTGTCACTTATTCCTATTTAATAACAAAATATTATAATTATTTATTCTAAAACCATGCACGTGGTTCGGCCCACTTTACGAAACACATTAAATCTTAATTTTATGGTCTGACAGCTTGACGCGTTACCCTAATAAATAACAAGATATCCTAATTCTTTGCACTTGTAAAATAGTTTAGAACTTCTTAGAAGTCCATTCCATTTCTATTTAATGGCAAACGCAAATTACCACTTATGGCAGCCGTCGTCGCTTGAAAGAAATGTTTAGACAATCGAAACCCATAGTTCTTTACAAATTCTGAGAAAGTTAAAGCGAGGGCGCGTTATTGCAACCATCTGTGAATCGTAAAAGCAATTAAGAAATAGAAAAATGTGTTTTAAGTCGCAGTTTACAAAAAATAGTGTGGGAAAGTACCGAGCCCAGATTTTGGATAGTTGGCGGGGGTGTTGAGGAAGGGCAGTTGGTCTTAGGACATGACAGGGTTCGGTCGTGATAGTCTGAAGAGGGAAAGCTAGTTAAGTTAGGAGGTTGGTGAGTGTTGTGAGCTGGGAGGAGCTGTGTTCGAGGTGAAGTTGGTACTACGTGCGGCATTTCGTGAGTAGTAATCTAATTCCCTACAAAGATATCATTGGTAAGTGTTAAACTCTTTACTAATAATGTGCCTTTTCCATTGTATTGTTCTCGTAGGCTGATTTGTTTTATGGTTTGTAGGTATCATTTAGATAATATCGCTGCAGAGCTATTAATAATCATTTATTTCAGCATAGCGACATTGCGCTATTAATTAACTATATTTTCTATTGTATTACGTGTCCATCTCCTAATCCATACCCTGACAGATATTTGTCATTTGCGTTTGATTATAGGGAAACGAAGAAGGCCTTCCACTTTATTTGACACTGAGCACTGACGCTCGACTTTTGACGACTTTGACCTGTAATATGCGCAACCACATACGGAAGGCAGAACCGTAAATACTCTCAGTTCATTTAAAACAACATATGCTATAAAGTCGATCTAAATCGGCATTATAAAACAATCAAACGTTAGTGATAATTACTGCTTCCAAAAAGGTTTGGCCACACAACTCTTTACGAAAGGCTCGTTGTAGGCGCATCTCCAGGGAGAGGGGTTAGGCTTCACACATTTCCCCAAACTGGATTGGTAGTCGTTCTAAGAACGCTAGGGACCGTGTCTCGATAAAACCTACACCCGGCATATGGTACGCCAATTTCTAAATCGACACTATTTATCGAAACACGTCAATTTGGACGCTTTGCCGCTGACAGCCGCATTGTATCCTCGAAATGGGAAGATTAAGGAGATGTGAGGTGACGAAATTACCACCTCGGCAGACACCGAGTACGATCGCATTGAGTTTTGCTACAGACTGAGTCTACGGTACGCTTGTGCAATATTTTCTGTTATTTTAGAAATGGGGCTAGGCTGCCGTAAAGATGATATTAACATTAGCACGCGTTTAGAATTCTATACTCAATACTTGTCTCACTCAATGGCAGTTGGGCTTCGTAGTTCACTGTCTCTAGGATTGTGTAAGACATTTATATTGTGCTTAGGGAACATGTTCTACTAAAATCGTATATTGTCTCAGAGGTTTTATGCGTTAGGTTTAGTAGAACACGTACAATGAGACAAACGTTGTAAAACGGTTCCCCGTCTCACTGAAATGGGTACATCATACACAGATACATTAACGTAGCTATTATTGATTGATTAAAGCGCAAGCGTAACGATTCCCTTACCTCTTCACATTATGAAGATTCTATTACAGGTATTATTAGCGCTACTTGCGAGAAGGAAGACAGCGGTAGGAAACGGTCGGTGTAAGGCTAGGCTAAGAAAGCTAGGAGAATTATTGAGTGCCAGAGGCCTTGTCCAAGTGGGCTGTTGTAGGAGAACGAGTTAACATTAAATAAGTAAAATATAGTTGTGTTGAATCACAGATTTAGTTTATTATTATTCTATAATCTAGTTTTAACGTAGTATGTGTTAGTGTTTGTAGGTGAGACTGGTTGAGCCTTTAGTTATTATAGTTATCCTAGGCTGATGGAGTTGATAGTCATTATAACTAATCAGACAGACACGTGTTGCTGGGGAGTTTGTTGCGCCACTTCTTCTCCCCAGCATAAACACTAGGAAGTGGTGACGGGTGGGCTCTTTGGGGCTGTCTATAGACATTAAAGTGAGTTGATTCACAACTCTATTAATTATGCTTGAGTTTGATTCTCTACTCTCATAACTAGTAATTCTTGAATGTTGTATTCGTTGCCTTTGGCCGATACTAGAACTCTAAACTTTATTTATTAATAATCCTCGAGTTTTGATTTCTCAACTCAAATTATCTAGTAATTCAAAGAATTATTATATTCTTTATCTTATACTAATAACTCGGTCAGACTGACATGAGCACGTGTCTTGCAAATATGCTTGTTGTGCAAAGAGTGAACTTCCGGGGGTTTGGGTGACCACAACTATCTCATATCCAGTCTAAGGACTGATAAGGACCATGTCTCCTTAAGAGCATGATGCAGACGCAATGCCGCTAGAACTAGCCGCTCCGTTGCTAGACAAGGACAGTCGCACGGTTGCCGCAGGAAAAGCCGCTTCGTCACGTTTATCAGTTCGAGAGAACTGCTAGGGGCCATGACTCCAAAAGAGCATGATGTCGACGCTATGCCGCTGTAAAGCCGCTTGCGTCACTTTATGGAAGTGTATCTCTGAGTACTCCTAGTGTAGATGCGAGGGATTGTGTGAGTTACGACTGATCAAATACCTATTACGCGCTAGCGTTTGGGTTACTCACAAGTTTATATAATAATTTACTCTGCATCCCTCTATTATTTAGCTTTCTAAAATCACTTCCAATATATTTCATAACTATGAATTCCCAAGTATCGTCTAATATTGATACACGGTTTCCCTGCCTAATTAATAATATCAAGGCATTTGGCTTCTATAAATTTGGGAATTCACTTCTATTATCGGTGGGAGAGTGACCAAGTCTGGTGACGAGCTCTACAGGGCCGCACGGGGTTGGGGTGCGGCCTTTTCCCCTTAGGGGGAAACCGACCTTAACGCTAATATTCACATAATTAGGAAAAACGAAAAATTTATCAGCCTAGGGTAATTTAGGTACCGTCACATGTGGTGCCGTGACCAGGATTCTCGTCATTAAATGTACTGATTCAATTCAGTGCAACGAGAAAGAACTACTTAAGGGTTACTACAACAAAAACACAACGTGAACAATAACACAACGTAATTTTATGGTACTATTATTAGCTAGAGACGGCAACAGTTACAACGGCTACAATAATTTATGTTTAATTAAGTTAAGGTTTGATAATGGTGGTTGAATGCTTACTACTCGTAGTGGGTTCGAACCCCGCGCGATTCGTTAGAATATGTGCTTAGAATCCATCGCCATGGATTTTAGGGTTCGATTCCCGCTAGATTAATTGTGTGAAGATTTCTTGGATTCCTGTGTCACGGTTTGTGGGTTCAATTCCCGCATGAATAGTTTAGCATAATTGTAGAATGTATAGCTTTGGTTCCGATGCTAAATAGAGTGGGTTCGATTCCCACATGCACGGACGTATTTTTATTAAGTAGGCGGTGGTATGATTGTTGCTTGGGCTCTTGTGCTACTAAGGTAATGGGTTCGACTCCCTGCAAACGTGAATTTAGTATCTGACAATATGTGAACATGAAATATGTTTACGCGTTAGTTATGTATGTGTGTGAGTGAGTTTAGGTATAGAACTCGCTCTTACTATGATTAAACCTAATTTTATTATTATCTAAGACCTACGAAGCGTGAAGCTTCTAGCATTTTGTAAATGACAATTAATTTACCAACAAGGTACATTAACCATCGTCATAGGAAAGTAACATAAATCTTTCTAACCTTACAGTCTGCAGCGCATGTCATATAATTGAATAGATACTCGTTTGGCCTTATTTCAAATTCCAGGATATTTAAGTCTCCACTTGGCTGCGACTACGCTATGTCTAAACCTCTGGTTTGTGCGTCGCACTTGGTTTCAAGTTTCTACAAAATCTGCTGACATCGGCTGACTTCAACAGCAGTGGCTGTAGCGTGGCTCCTGTTACGAAGCTAAGTTTCACTTTTATTAGATACCTCAGTGACCCGTTATAACCTACGCAGTATGATTTTGTTATCTCACTTATAATCATTACGTTTAAAGGCAATGGTACTATAGTTATTACTTTCCATATGCTAGAAAATCTTCTTGTCAATATTTCATAATTAGAGGGAGAAATTGACAATCTTTTGTCACACTAGGATTGTTTATTGTGTGCACAGTCGTCTAGGATAGGTATCTATATTTACTAATCAGTTTAACTTTCCAACTCTTATTGGATTTCAAAACTGTTTCAACCTCTTAGAATCAGAGCGGGCGTCTTATGGGAATAAACTCTTATATGTTCATGCACGGACTATTTCAGCTGCTCTACTTTATAATTTATAAATAAAAATAATAAAAGAACACCTTTTGTTACACTAAACCAATAATTGTTTGCACAATCTAGGATACCTATATTTTCTAATAAGTATAACTTTCCGATTCTTGTTGGAACCTGCTCTAACCTCTTAGAATCAGAGGGGGGCATGTAATTGGAATACACTCTAATATGTTTATGTGCGGACTATTTCAGCTGTTTTCGGATATGACTGCCGACAGCTGACTAAGCTGACTCAGCGTTAAGGTGCACAAGGAAAGGCCTCTGTCCAGCGGCAACCGCGATAGGCTGAGTTTAGAACGAGGGAGCACCGCAGGTAGCGTGGCTCGATAGCACAAGTACTCTTTAAAGAGACCCTGGTATGTAAAACTACATTATAAGCATGCACAGGTTCTCGGACCATACTTGAAGCGCGGTAGTGTAACCTGATTAAGGTGACAGGAGTACTTTTAAGACAAATAAGTTAAGCAGATGCTTCTGCGAAGCAGTACAAAATTATAGCAGACATTGCATCTTATCGGGTTCGTGTTCCAACTGGATTGAGCTTAACTGCTTGGTTAAATGAACTTAGCATACCTATGGGTATATACTCTAAAACACTTTCATGGAAAGACATTGCTTCACCTATTATGAAAGCTCATCCGCTGTACTGCGTCACGCGTCTGATTTTCAGAGGGGGGAATGTGACTGTCTGTCACTTATTCCTATTTAATAACAAAATATTATAATTATTTATTCTAAAACCATGCACGTGGTTCGGCCCACTTTACGAAACACATTAAATCTTAATTTTATGGTCTGACAGCTTGACGCGTTACCCTAATAAATAACAAGATATCCTAATTCTTTGCACTTGTAAAATAGTTTAGAACTTCTTAGAAGTCCATTCCATTTCTATTTAATGGCAAACGCAAATTACCACTTATGGCAGCCGTCGTCGCTTGAAAGAAATGTTTAGACAATCGAAACCCATAGTTCTTTACAAATTCTGAGAAAGTTAAAGCGAGGGCGCGTTATTGCAACCATCTGTGAATCGTAAAAGCAATTAAGAAATAGAAAAATGTGTTTTAAGTCGCAGTTTACAAAAAATAGTGTGGGAAAGTACCGAGCCCAGATTTTGGATAGTTGGCGGGGGTGTTGAGGAAGGGCAGTTGGTCTTAGGACATGACAGGGTTCGGTCGTGATAGTCTGAAGAGGGAAAGCTAGTTAAGTTAGGAGGTTGGTGAGTGTTGTGAGCTGGGAGGAGCTGTGTTCGAGGTGAAGTTGGTACTACGTGCGGCATTTCGTGAGTAGTAATCTAATTCCCTACAAAGATATCATTGGTAAGTGTTAAACTCTTTACTAATAATGTGCCTTTTCCATTGTATTGTTCTCGTAGGCTGATTTGTTTTATGGTTTGTAGGTATCATTTAGATAATATCGCTGCAGAGCTATTAATAATCATTTATTTCAGCATAGCGACATTGCGCTATTAATTAACTATATTTTCTATTGTATTACGTGTCCATCTCCTAATCCATACCCTGACAGATATTTGTCATTTGCGTTTGATTATAGGGAAACGAAGAAGGCCTTCCACTTTATTTGACACTGAGCACTGACGCTCGACTTTTGACGACTTTGACCTGTAATATGCGCAACCACATACGGAAGGCAGAACCGTAAATACTCTCAGTTCATTTAAAACAACATATGCTATAAAGTCGATCTAAATCGGCATTATAAAACAATCAAACGTTAGTGATAATTACTGCTTCCAAAAAGGTTTGGCCACACAACTCTTTACGAAAGGCTCGTTGTAGGCGCATCTCCAGGGAGAGGGGTTAGGCTTCACACATTTCCCCAAACTGGATTGGTAGTCGTTCTAAGAACGCTAGGGACCGTGTCTCGATAAAACCTACACCCGGCATATGGTACGCCAATTTCTAAATCGACACTATTTATCGAAACACGTCAATTTGGACGCTTTGCCGCTGACAGCCGCATTGTATCCTCGAAATGGGAAGATTAAGGAGATGTGAGGTGACGAAATTACCACCTCGGCAGACACCGAGTACGATCGCATTGAGTTTTGCTACAGACTGAGTCTACGGTACGCTTGTGCAATATTTTCTGTTATTTTAGAAATGGGGCTAGGCTGCCGTAAAGATGATATTAACATTAGCACGCGTTTAGAATTCTATACTCAATACTTGTCTCACTCAATGGCAGTTGGGCTTCGTAGTTCACTGTCTCTAGGATTGTGTAAGACATTTATATTGTGCTTAGGGAACATGTTCTACTAAAATCGTATATTGTCTCAGAGGTTTTATGCGTTAGGTTTAGTAGAACACGTACAATGAGACAAACGTTGTAAAACGGTTCCCCGTCTCACTGAAATGGGTACATCATACACAGATACATTAACGTAGCTATTATTGATTGATTAAAGCGCAAGCGTAACGATTCCCTTACCTCTTCACATTATGAAGATTCTATTACAGGTATTATTAGCGCTACTTGCGAGAAGGAAGACAGCGGTAGGAAACGGTCGGTGTAAGGCTAGGCTAAGAAAGCTAGGAGAATTATTGAGTGCCAGAGGCCTTGTCCAAGTGGGCTGTTGTAGGAGAACGAGTTAACATTAAATAAGTAAAATATAGTTGTGTTGAATCACAGATTTAGTTTATTATTATTCTATAATCTAGTTTTAACGTAGTATGTGTTAGTGTTTGTAGGTGAGACTGGTTGAGCCTTTAGTTATTATAGTTATCCTAGGCTGATGGAGTTGATAGTCATTATAACTAATCAGACAGACACGTGTTGCTGGGGAGTTTGTTGCGCCACTTCTTCTCCCCAGCATAAACACTAGGAAGTGGTGACGGGTGGGCTCTTTGGGGCTGTCTATAGACATTAAAGTGAGTTGATTCACAACTCTATTAATTATGCTTGAGTTTGATTCTCTACTCTCATAACTAGTAATTCTTGAATGTTGTATTCGTTGCCTTTGGCCGATACTAGAACTCTAAACTTTATTTATTAATAATCCTCGAGTTTTGATTTCTCAACTCAAATTATCTAGTAATTCAAAGAATTATTATATTCTTTATCTTATACTAATAACTCGGTCAGACTGACATGAGCACGTGTCTTGCAAATATGCTTGTTGTGCAAAGAGTGAACTTCCGGGGGTTTGGGTGACCACAACTATCTCATATCCAGTCTAAGGACTGATAAGGACCATGTCTCCTTAAGAGCATGATGCAGACGCAATGCCGCTAGAACTAGCCGCTCCGTTGCTAGACAAGGACAGTCGCACGGTTGCCGCAGGAAAAGCCGCTTCGTCACGTTTATCAGTTCGAGAGAACTGCTAGGGGCCATGACTCCAAAAGAGCATGATGTCGACGCTATGCCGCTGTAAAGCCGCTTGCGTCACTTTATGGAAGTGTATCTCTGAGTACTCCTAGTGTAGATGCGAGGGATTGTGTGAGTTACGACTGATCAAATACCTATTACGCGCTAGCGTTTGGGTTACTCACAAGTTTATATAATAATTTACTCTGCATCCCTCTATTATTTAGCTTTCTAAAATCACTTCCAATATATTTCATAACTATGAATTCCCAAGTATCGTCTAATATTGATACACGGTTTCCCTGCCTAATTAATAATATCAAGGCATTTGGCTTCTATAAATTTGGGAATTCACTTCTATTATCGGTGGGAGAGTGACCAAGTCTGGTGACGAGCTCTACAGGGCCGCACGGGGTTGGGGTGCGGCCTTTTCCCCTTAGGGGGAAACCGACCTTAACGCTAATATTCACATAATTAGGAAAAACGAAAAATTTATCAGCCTAGGGTAATTTAGGTACCGTCACACCAGATAAACCTCGGTCTTATCATTGCTGTACGCGTCTAGGTCACCACCTCTGACTGGGCAGCATCAAATGTTAAACATCAATCATATCTAAATAATACAGTAATCCTTTAGCCCAACCGTTCCATACTTCATTAGACTCTGTGCCATAGACCTTGACAAAAACTTGGGGCTAAGAGGCCACGGTAATCGGCCAACTTTAACGAGTACTTGTCAACGGCTCGACGGCCAGTTGAGTGATTCCTAAGGACCCAATAAGGCCGAAATTCGGAAGAGACTGTTAGTTATGATTGCTTTTGCAAAAATATATTATCCACCAAATAATTTTAAAGCTGTCTGCGATGAATAACCAAAATACGATACGATGACTCACAAACATGTTAGAAAAGAAAGAAAGAAAATACTGTTATTTAGCACAGACTAAAAGGCAAAATAAAACTCAATTAAGAAGTGTAATAGTGGGATGTAGTAAATTTGCTAGAAAGTGTGCCTCACGGCTGGGACCCCCGCAATTTGTGCTGACATCTCTTTGAGGCGCGCGTGAAACACGACGCGCCATCGACCCGGGCCTGGTCCTTACCGGACGGCGAGCTACCCATTGCTCACCGTCCGCAAGCCCGCGCCTACGGTGGCCGGGAATCTGCAGGCGACTCCCGACCGTGTCCTCTGGACGATCCACACAATGGTGACACCCGGGCGTTGCCTCCCGCATTATGACAACTAGTGGATGACGCTGGTTTTCAACTGGACCCGAAGTCTGAGCTTACGGATGTAAATCAGTTTTATACTGCAACGTGACGTGTGTATGCATACTTAAATAAAATGAAATTGTGTCCGATAAAAGATAGTAATGAACAGTCATTTATTATGTTGGTTATTTAACCAACCTTTTCGATTTATTTATTTAAACTTTTCGAACCCAAAGAGGTACAAAGGCGGACTTAATGCTTTAGGCATTCTCTACCAGTCAACCAAGGATGGTGAAGAGTTAATATGGCAGGTGCTTTAAATGAAGGGAGCAATGATGGAAAAAAAGCTAAAAAATATATAAATTGTGATGTGTGATGTAAAATAGATATTACAAAATATCTATTATACATCACACATCACAATTTTTGTATTTAGTTAAAGTTTTTTTTTACTTATGATACACATACATACATAAGTCGTGGATGTATGGCGCCACAGTACAGCGGACAGCGGCAATTAACAATTTGATTCATCAACGAATGATCATGTGATCGGAAACGCAAGCGAGCCCTACTGCTTGGACACGATATGTCTACTTATGTAGACATAGTTGTAGCGTAATTGCAAGCATTCGTTTATGACAAGCGTAGGCGTAGCGTCTTCACGACGTAAATCAACGCCAGAACAGTCAAGGAAAAAGGGTAGCTTTTCTTTTTATCCATAGAACGTTTTCCCGCTGCTTCTACCGTATTACCTTACCCCTAATTCAAAGCAACCAAACCAACCCAACAGTTCGCGAATTCTTCACTTAATGACAAGAGTTGAAAGTCATAAACTCGATAACGTTGACTAGGGTTTCGTTTGGTAACGGACCTCTGACGCGAAGTGGCGTAAAAACAGACCACTGAGATTGATTGCATTCTGTGACAGGGCGTAGTGTTCATTTTTAATTGAGCCTTGGAAATTTTTAATGGCATTTTGTTGATTGAAGTTAAATTAAGAAGTGAGATAGGATTGTAATACTTTATTTTCTTTGAATTTTATAAGTTGACATTTCATTTTAATCGTAACCTACGTAGTTTCCATGGATATTTACTTTATTGATTGACGAAAACGTCAGAGAAAGAAAAATACGAATAATGTTTTTTTATATATAATTTGTACTTATTTTTATATGAGTTTATGGTTAAATTACCTTCCGAAATAGTACCGAATTTTCACTAACTACAAAATCGAACAATATAAAATACAATATAAGTTACCAGCGGTACCTCATAACATTTTATTTTGACATTATTAACACTAACCCCGAGGTTAGCGACTAAACTCTACCACGTCGGTGTGTTAAATATTCAAAAGTTTAACTCTGGGTTTACCGCTGACTCTTGTTGGCGTAAGATGAATTATTTGATTTACTCTGAGTTAGCTGTTAACTCCGAGTTACTTAGGATAACCCATAACGTGCAAGTGGGCCGTATATTGTGTTTTAAGGAGGTACTGAATTACTGTTTTTTGCTGCAGTATGTTAAATAAAATATGTCGTCATAATATGGGTGTAGATACACTACTATAGGTTCACTTCTACCTAACCCTTCTAGGACAACAGGCGTGGCGGTATATTACATTCTGTCAAAAAAGTAATTTGTTTACGGTTCCAATTTTTTTTTTGTTGTTGTTAGATTGGCACAACTGTTTTCCATTTTGGCGCAGAGTTTGTTATTTAAATAACAGATGCAACTCAAACTAAAAACAGCAATGTATTTTAATACTGTGCTTTTATTAGTTAAATCTTATCTAGTGTGTATTGCGAATTTCATAATGGTCAAAAACATCGAACAAAGCGTTTGTCTTAATTTTTGCATAACCAATGGAATTCCGTGTTCGGTGTCACTGAAAATATTACAGAAGGCTTACGGTGAATCGACTTTATCAAAAATACGTATGAAATAATAAATTCAAGTATTTTGGGGCAACATGAAACATGTTGCCCCAAAATACTTGAATTTTCCCCAAAAACTCAATCGCATAAGAGCCGCTGAGGACATGCTAGAACGAGTCAATTCCGATCCAACATTCATGAAACGCATTGTTACTGGTAACGAGACTTGTTTTTAGGAGTTTGACATGCAAACTAGTCAACAAGCTTCGGAGTGGTGCTTTCCAACTTAACCGAAACCGAAAAAAACACGCCAAAGTCGTTAAAAAGTCAAAGTCATGTTGACTGTTTTCTTTGACTGTCGCGGTTTTGTGCACTCGGAATTCCTGCCGAACCTGGAAAACGGTAAATAAAGAATATTATTTGAGCGTTGTCGGCGTTTAAGAGAGCAACTTCGACGAAAAAGACCAGATTTGTCGAAAGAAAATTCTTGAATTTTGCATCACGTTTATGCGCCCTCACACATGGAAATTATTGTGCCATCGAGCAAGCACCTTATTCACCAGATATGTCTCCAGCCGACTTCGTTCTTTTTCCTAAACTCAAAAGACCACTTCGTGGCACCCGTTTTCATTCGATAGAAGACATAAAGGAGAATTCGCGGCGAGAACTGGACTCAGTTCCGGAAAAAGCTTTAAAAACGTTTGATGATTGGATTATTCGTTCGAGCATACTTTGAAAGCGATAAAATAAATTTGAACCAACAACTAACCTTTTGTGACACTTTCTTGACAGAGTAGTTTATGTTGTTTCGCCATAACAGTTTCCAGGTTAAAAAAAAAATAACCGCCAACCACCTATGTCAAAACCAGTTTATCAAAAAATCAATATTAGTTTTCCGTGTTTGTTCATAGTTCATGTTATATTGCTTTGAAGTTTCAAATTAAATTAACAGCAGCAAAAAAAATCGTTAACAGATGAAACTGTACAAACTAGGGTGTCGTTTAAAATTTCGAGTTGTTCATCAAAACTGCAGCATGATTTTACTCCCAATTAAGCTCGTTATTTATTTATGCATTCGGTTAAATTTAGCAAGCTTGTGGCAGCTGTATTCTGGTTTTCACGAAGGAGAGATGTAAAGTAGATACCCGGGTGTGAATGAGAGTGCCACCACATTTATTGTAGATACATTGAGTGTATCCACAATATATGTTTAAATAATAATAAATGTAAATTAATTGTTGTTGCAAATTGACACTCTACGTCAATTTGCCATGTTCATGCAACTGTCAAAGAATGACAATTGTGATTTGAATATACGGACATTATGACACCATAAGTTGGTTGTTAATTTGCTAACCATACATAAACTCCATTTATAAACTCTTCATTTATAACTCGACGAATAAACCCATTCGTTATTTCAATATAAACGTTAGCTAAGTTCCGTTTTTAACGAGGGTTTAAAAAAAAGGAGAAATGAGCTTTGCTGACTTCAACAAAAATATTACACCAAAATCACTGATGGACGGCTGGATAGAGCCTTACTCGTGCCTCAAAGATAAAATAACACTACTCTTTTATCTTCTTTGTAATGTTAAAAAAACTGATTCATATAAACTCAGTTTTGTCTTGTGTAGAACAGTTTTTCCAGTTTTTGTCAAAGTCTTTGAAATAATAGGTAAACGAGGTAAATGCTTAACATTAAGATTAAATTTGCTGTAAAATCTATTTGTTTAATAATTGACTAACTGAATACCCTATATTTTCCCTTTAATTTCATCGGAAAAATCGAAAGCTTGATTAGATCAGCACTAGAAATTCTATCGACGAGAAAAGAAGTGAAGGCCCGTTGATTGAATTTATGAAATCTTCCCGAACCCTTCACAATCCATTAACACTTATCTGGCCCAACAATTCCGTCGAGAATCGGTTACAGAAGATCCGACCAATCATTGAGGTTTATTTACTCGAGGGAAGTTTCTCGAAGCGCGAATGTCCATGCAAAATGTAAGACTAGCCAGGTGAGTATTATATCACACTCATCTTGAGCGAGAAAGACCAGAATACGATTAAAGCATACGAAACTCGTCATGCAATTTTCTTGGACTCCTACGATTTTTTGCTTACGTGTGGTACGTACGCTGTCCATTATATAAATCAAACCAATACTCTCCTTCTTTTGACATGCGAGTATTTTATGTACTATAAGCATGCGTCAACTTTTTTTGGAAGAAAGTTCCATAACGCGAAAGTTAATAGCCTGTACTCTGCGCACCTGGCGAATGGTAGCTAGACCGACCGCTTTGACCTACATGACACTTTAGTTACAGTATGTGGTTCTTTTTTTTCATTAAGTTACTCTCAAACGTTGTTCATTTGTTTTTATTATCATAGTGTCTCTTTCTTCTTTTTCTCTTTCCCTTTCGATACTTGCATATTTGTGGCAAAAACTAACCGCGTGTAGCTGACCCATTACGCGTAACGTTCAGAATACGGTTGCTACCGTCCAGTGCAGGAAGCCTGAGTATTTGGCAAGCTCGTCGAGAGCCTTGTATCATTTTAAATGAGTCGGGTAATCGGTACGATACCGCCTTTTTACATGGTCGTATCGCGGCTGCATTTTGATTAATTTTTATTAGACTTTGAATGTTTAACAGTATCGTTTTGCTAAGCTTGTTTTATGCTGGCTGGAGTTTTATTGAATTGTGATTTAAAAAATGGGGTGGAAAAGGGGACAATTCGGTACCTCTGAGCAAACGGTGTTTATAGGCGACTTAGGGATACGTCAAGTTTTTGGGTAGCAATTTTCACCATATTTATGTTATAATAGAAACTCATCATCAGCCCCTGCTCAAATCTTGATGCAGGTATTTTTTTTTTGTTGTTGGTGAGAGGTACCTCAATTTCTGCTATTGTACCTACCACTGTTTGTCTCTGCATCACGCACAGGTTGACTGGTAAAATATGCCTATGGCATTAAGTCCGCCTCAGTACATTTTGTGCTTAAAGTATTAAATAAATCAACAAATTTTAAGTTTTCTGTTACGATCCGTATTTAGATAATCCTCAAATCATCACTCATTCTTTGCTACTAAATAAATACTAAATGAAAACTTTACTCATATCAAATAGCTATCCAATCTGTAACATTAATACCACTATTGGTAACCCAATTTTACGATCAGTACCTACACAGAGCTTTACGTAATTTCTAACGCACCGACCAATCGGTTTCGGAGCCAGCTATAGTTTTAATTGAACTCATGTTAGCCTCGTATTAGTGTAATCCTCCGGAATTTATTATTAGATTAGGCTTGTAATGGCTACTTATACTATGGATTATACGTGGAGGATATTTCATTGATTTTTTTTAAGTTGAGGGTCTTATGTTAAACATAGGACTGGTATAATCTGAGCTGATTGATTGATGGAGGGCCAATAATACTCAATACTTTATCGCATTCCATATGTATTACATAGATGGTAAAAACTAAATAAAAGACCAATATGGACCCCTGTCGGGCACAGCAAAAATTAGGAGAGAGGAAGAGGGCTAAGTAGCAGTTGAGTATTAATTTCAATTGTTAGAAATTTTTAATTGGGTGTATAATTATTTATATATTTTTAGGTTTGTGTAAGTATATAGGTATTGCATTTTAGAAATTTTATTATATGTATTTTATGAAAATAATGTAGGTAATTATTATGGAATTCGTTGAGTATTTCAATAATTATTAAATTACGTTATTATTTATGTATTCCTATTTGCATATGTAACCCTCTTACAGAGAGGAGGCCTGTGTCCCAGCAGTGGGAAAATGATAGGCTGATTATGTTATGCTATATGCATTTTCATATATAATATTATATTGTGTTTATTTCACAGTGTTTGTTGTTTAAGAAAGATAATAATTTTATTTTGCAATTGATTTGTCATCTAAAAACTCCTTTACTGAGTAGTACGACTTAGATTCCAGAATTTTTTTCCATGTATTAATATAATAAACCTATCTGTTTCATGGGTGACGTACGGGTCATCAGTGTTTTCTGGAGATTTCTTAGTTCCCTTATGAGCTAAGGACGGCTATTTGCACGAAGAGAGTCAATGGGGATATTTCCACACGGTTGAAAAAAAAAGTTACTTATGGTTATGGAGTCTTTGGGAACCAGGAGAGTTTTTCTGGCATTGTAGTTTCTTTAATATAAATAATGAAATGCGTGAGGCAACAAACACTATGCTAATAAATATTAAATTTTTGATTTTTTATGTTGGTGCTGTGCGCTTTTTATGAACATGTCAAATAAATAATTTTCTGAAGTCCCATTTACACGATGCAAACTTCTTGCCTGTTACATAAATAATAAAATTGAAGAAACACAATATTACTTGCACTGTCCAAACACTGTTTAGATGGTGCAAATATTGTTACTACAACTTACAGTATGCCTCAGGCAATTAAAACGCATTGTGTTAATTAGGCTTGTGTAATGAAACTAAAGGATTACCTTTTCCTTTAACCTTTTTCTAGTTTAAAAAAAAACGGTTTCAACAGAGGAATACGATTCTAGTAAGAGAAAGGTGAACAGCTGACAGAGAAACGCGCGTTTTGCGCGAAACGCGCGTTTTGCGCGAAACGTTCAGAAACAAAGGATTCGGTTTATGTTCATATTCCAATATCCTCCCTTGGACATACATCCATTTTTGCCGAGCAGTAGTCCAGCTTCAATTGCGGAGTTTTTCTTCCTTTAGTCAACGAGTCCGCCACGACATGGTGTCGGATATCTATGTGCTTGGATCTGGAATGATAGTTTTCATTACCTGTCAATTTCTCCAGTGGTGTCACGTAGTTAAGAACTCGATTAGGAGAACGATTAAAAAGATGAGCAGCTGTCTCCTCTGCCTCTGCCCAAAACTGTTTGGAAAGTCCAACATCGAACAACATGCATCTGGCACGCTCCATAAGAGCGCAATTCATCCGCTCGGCAAGATCATTTTGTTCCGGCGTATATGGTGCAGTTGTCTGATGCTTGATACCTGTACCTGGCTCCTCCCATAGATGTTGTCTCCATGGGGCCACGCAATTCCGAGTGTATCAGTTACAATGGTTTGGTAGCCCGTGAGCCTATATTCTTAAAAGGGGCCCTCGTCTGTTTACCTTTCAAACACGGAATGCAATTTTAATGAATGCTATTATTATAGATTATTATTATTATTAATTTTACACTTTCAGTTTATGTTGGTAATTTATTAACATCATTGTAGTTAAGATGTCCCATTCTACAGTGCCATACATGTATGCTCCGGCTATCTGAAGTTGTCGCATATGCATTACCTTTGAAAGTGTTTAATTTGTACATATTATTGGTCAGCCTTGCCGTTGCTACTAATTGTTTACCTCTGTTATATGTATCACAGCCAGTTTTATTAAATACTACATGACAGCCATTCTTTGCCAATGGGCGGACAGAAAACAAGTTGATGCTTATTTTTGGAACATAAAAAATTTCTCTCATTTGCTTGTGATTTATTTTACCATCTTCACCAATTAAATCCAAGTTAACATCGTTAATTTTCTCCACGGTGGCTGATATATTGTTGGCAACCTTTATATCTTGTATCGGAGAAGCCAGGAAATCATACATATAGTCAGGTATGTTTGTCATGTGTAAAGATGCTCCTGAATCCACATACCATTCCACACTATCACATACACACACACATCACACACACACATGACAAACACATATCATATTCATTCTTTCATTTAACTCTTTAACCTCTTGCAAAAGTTTAGTTTTTATTGAGTCTGTACTTATCTTCACACCAGAGCTTTCCAGTCCCATGATCACTGGTTTGTATTGTTCCGGAATACCTGCCAACATTAATGTACCCAACCATTCATCGTCAACTTTAAATCTAACATTTCTCAGTTTGTGGGTGTAGGTTGCAATTTGATTAACATATTCTTCTATATTTGAACATGCGTCCAATGTAGCACGAGTATTAACCGAATTTCGGAGTAACCCAACTTTTCTTGTTAAACCTGAATATTCAAAGGCGTTTCGTAAATTTAGCCACCTCCATAGAAGTCTTTGCCTTATGGACGTATATATAATTTACCGGGTCGACAAGCAGAATGATTTTTGATTTTGCTTTCAGGTCTTGCGGATCGGTCAGGTCGGATTTACCGTTACGCTATCTGCAGGTTCCCACAATTCTTCGTGTTGCAAAAACGTCTATACTGCGAATTTCCACGTAGGTACAGTAATTCTCTCTTCCCTTTAATTTTTCTATTTATACGTTATTCATAGCCATCTTACGTCGGAGGAAATTCAAAAGTTGCTTTATAGGCTCCACCGTAACAAAGCAATTTTTGAATATCCTAACGTAAAAATCAGAAAAATCACTACGGATCACACTGACGGAGTTTCACTATTTATGATTTTTAACGGGTCAAATGCCCATAAACTAATGTAATGAAACTAAAGATATTAAGTATTAGCTAGTTTAATGTAAACGGTTACAACAAAGGAATACGATTCTAGTAAGAAAGAGGTTAACAGCTGACAGAGAGGTGCGCGTTGAGAAACACACCATTATATAGGGACGCGCGAATCGCTCAGAAACAACAAGGTACGGTTTATGTTCATATTCCAATATAGGCTTTGCTTACTTTCTTTCATAAGTATTACACAACAGGCTAAAAATAAAGACGCCAAATTGACTTTCGACAGCATTTATAGTACCTTCAAAAGTAACCCCTGACATATCACGTTCCAAACTAGGCAACACTCAGAGAGTACATGATGAAATCCTTCGTTCTTTGAGTCACGATGAAACGAATCTGTCCATCATAATCTGTAAGCATTTGTACAAGAAGGCCCCAAAGATGCTTTTGCACAACTCTTGAATACTGATGACTTATTTTTTATTTATATTTCGGTATTATTTCGTAAGGATGTGTTCGGAGTGGTGCCGTTTTTTTAGCTATGTTTTGTGTTGAGTGAAGAGGAAGGTGTGTCAATTGTTTTAGTGAAATTTTTTGGTTTCTAGTTTTCTACTTCAGCCGATGTATTATGTTAAAATTTCACAATTAAAACGTAGGTGAAATGAGCTTTAAGTGAGTTTTTTTATTTATTTATTTAAACTAGACTGAAAATTAGCAGCATTTTGAACGTCAAAACTGCATAAGATAATCATCCCCCAAAACGCCCGCCCGCCCTTCACCACTCCCTAGTGCTTGAGCTGGGAAGAAGAAGTGGCGTAACAATCTTCCCAGCAGCAGATTGAAACCGGCTGGCTTTTTACAGAATAGATTGACGGGTATTTATAGTACTACCAACTTATTTATGCAATTATTGGTGGCGCTGATTGTAAACATAAATCAAAAAGTTAAACAAAAACCAATCGTATGTCTCATTATAAATGTTAGTTCCATCCACATTTAAATGGATTGAAATACTAATGGATGGCATTTGTTCTTCCAGTTCTTCTGGCTGTACGTGTACCTACATAGTAATAATAAAATTTCCTCGTAAAGGTAAACAAAACAGTATTCACTGTTACTTAATATTATATTATACGTTATTATTTAAAAATTTCAGGGATGATGCAGAATTGAAAATATTTTCAACATTATTATTTTTTTCAATTTTTTTAGTTAATTTATGATT
The DNA here is from genome assembly GCA_963555695.1 of Dasypolia templi. Taxonomy (NCBI): domain Eukaryota; kingdom Metazoa; phylum Arthropoda; class Insecta; order Lepidoptera; family Noctuidae; genus Dasypolia; species Dasypolia templi. Next base: position 5,359,309 of record OY743147.1, read on the forward strand.
TGTACTAGTTATAATTTATTTTATTAAGTATTGTTATTAATGAATGTACTAGATTAATAGTACCTACACATTATGAGAGCCCGAAAACGCGCCGCGTACCCGGTGAGAGAGGTCATTTTCCTTATCGCGTGTTCTTAAGATAGGAAATTTTAAATTTCATGTTTCCATTTATTTTTATTACTGTTCGATTGTATGGTGTAGCACACAATAAAGATTTAATAAAAACATTAAAAATTTGGAAAACTAACCCTTTATAAATCTATTTTGATATGATGATGTGTTTCTGATATCCTATAAAGAATACAACCTCTGTAATATTCGTAATGAAATAGAAGTACCTACCGCAATATGAACGAGTCTTTAGATCCTCATCAGAATTCAGTTCTGTATTGCTTTTCATTAGTTCCAATGGAACGCCATTTGTTATAATCAACGATATTCAGGTAAAATAAACAGCTTTTTGTGAAATGTATGTCGAACAACGTGATGCGAATTTAATTTATAGTGTAGGTAACACGTAGATAACATCAACCCATGCGGCTGTTACTATTTAGCAACGAGCCCCTCATACCAACTTGGTTCCATTGTTTGTATTTTATCTGGTGTATATTCTCAATTCGGAGGTGAAGAAACATGCCCTAAGTTTAAAATTCTTTTATCGAATGGTGGCATGACAATTTTTATTTATTGTTCAAGGGAGGAGGAAGGGAGGTTGTTCGTTCGTGTTTGTTGGTTGGTATTACAAATAAGAAAGCACATAGCGCGAAGTAAAGTAGATCTGAATGTTATTTCTTTCTTAAAATATTGTCTGGAAATCAAAATCTCTACCGTGACCTTCAAAACATAATGCAACACTTTTAAAATTGCAATAACTTTTAAAGTACACTAGATATATTTTCGAATTAGAAAGCTGTACAAAAAGATGTATTTTTTTATAAATTAAACTTTATATTTTCTAACCTTATTTTAAGAAATGAGAGAAAAAGACTTTATGAACAAAAAAACTCCTATTCAAATTGCCTCAAATATGGCGAGGGGGGTACTGGCTGACCTTTGCGTTATGCTCCTGAAAGGGTGCTGCTTGTGGTGACTGGTCGTCTTGCTGTCTATGGTTTTAATAGTGTTACAGTAATTGTTATGTTAATTTATTTTACTTTGATGGTCCTAGTTTATCATTTATTTATTTTATTTGTTTGTATAATAAATCCAGTATTGAATATGTAAGCTGCCATGCCGTTTAGGTCTGGAGGCTTTAATTTATGTTTTAAGTTTTATTTACATTCATTTTTTGTATTTTTTTTTTGCATTGGCGTGGCTAGCTGACGTATGGCATTTAATTTAATGTTTTGGTAATTTGCTTAAAATTCTTTAGAATCCAGTTCTTCTAACAGAACAGGCAGCTGTGCTGCTGGGGAGTTTGTTGCGCCACTTCTTCTTCCTATATCTTGATCGATGAATTTTAATTTAAAAGCTAAGATGTCTTCTTATCATAATCTTTCACCTGAAGAATGTGCAACAAACATCGCTTTTCTGGAACTAGGCATCAGTATGCGTCGTACTGCACGAATGGTGGGTGTAACATTAAGAACGATCCGGCAGGTGAAGCGAAAGTACGAAGAAACTGGAAATCATCTGATCGCCTTATAATGGCAGACTTAAGTGCACTAGTACCCGAGAAGATCGCTATATTGTCTCCAGTGTGTTCAAAAATCGTCACCTCAATGCGTCCAGCAACAGCTTTTCTAGACCCGAAGAGACTACAGTAATGACAGTACAGTGAGAAGAAGACTTGCTGAAGCAATTCTGAAGCTCCAAAGGCCAGCAATTGGCCCCAAACTTGAGAGAGAGCATCGAGCAACAAGACTGTGCTATGCCCGTAAACATATATAGTTTAGTGAAGAAGAATGGGCAAGATTTTTGTTTACTGATTAGTCTCAATCCTCACTATTCACTTCCGATGGGAGGCAAAGAGTGCACCAGCGACCTGGTGAGCGATAAATTCAAGCCTGCTTCACAGAGAGAGTCCAATGCGGTGGAGGTTCTGTACAAGTATGGGCTGGCATCTTTTCAGAAGGTCGCACAGAGCTAGTGGCCATAGAAAATGGCACCCTGACTGGAGAAAGATGTGCTCAAGTGATCCTTAATGAGTACGGAGGGCCTTATTTAGTAAATATGGGTGATGGATCAACACCGATGCAGGATAACGCCCGGCCACACACCCCTCCGGTCGTACAAGAGTAAACTCAGCAGGTTGTTACCAACTTGATGACTTGATCGTCAAGAAGTCCAGATCTAAACCCGATCGAGCTCGGGAGGCTGGTCAGAAGCTGCAGACCTCCTCCTATCACCCTCAGGGCCCTAAAACTGGCCCTGGTGGAAGAATGGGAGGATATTCCCCAACATATGCAACCCAACCTCCCTCGACTCCACCAGTATACCAAACCAGCTCGAAGCTGTAATCAAAGCCCAAGGAGGCAATACCAGATTTTAAAATGTAAGTAAGACGTACAACATACCTATAAATGCTGTTTGAGTTTTTTACCAGTAAGTAACAAATAGCATTTTTTTGGTTTTAATCTTTTGAAAGTTAAAAACGTAACAATAGAAAGAAGAAAGAAAAAAGAAAGAAAAAACGTTTATTTGCGGTAAACACGACGCAGTGATTGAACACAAACACCAAAAATAACAAGTTGGGGGAAAATATGCGTCACATCCACGCAAAACGGCCATCGCTCAGCTTAATGCTACGACCCTATCCGAGACAGAGCCCCAGCGCTGGTTTTAAGCGACAGCCGGCGTTGAATGACGTCGCCCGGTGCAGCAATCGCTAAGATTAAAACTAAAATACATACACATAAAAACTAGATAAGTGTTCAACAATATAAGTACAACAAGCAATATTTGTAAAATGGCAACATCCGGGAATCAATAGTATGATAGACTGTAATTTTAAATAAAGTTGATGAAAGCTATCAAACGTTTTTTTTATTTCAAAACAGACTTCTATAGTTTTTTTTGTACTATGAAGGAACATCATCATTCTTGATAAATTATATATGTGCAAATTACTGAAACGTTATCACGAGCGGCAAGTCAAACTTATAGAAAGAAGTGTCCCAGGAAGGGAGGTTATGTCATTGGATGGAATAAGTACGTAGCGGACCCTCATCGGGAGGCGCGGCTTAAGTTTCATGTGTGGAATTTAGCTGGGCGAACAGCTAATGGTCGTATCTTTGATGAGGTGTAGGAGGCGAGGAAACATTTTAAAGCTAAATTATAGTGGTGCATACGACCACTCCTCTAAGGATTTCAAAAGTTTTTGGAAACGTACTAAGAAAATGAACGTTGGGCCAAACCTCCCGATGAGTGTCAATGGTTCTGATGACCGCAGTGACATTGTCAAGGCGTTTAGAGAGCACTTTACTGTGAAATCTCCCTTGGGTCCCTCGTCTGGTGATGTGAGCGGTGGTGAGCCCGTTGTGATGGGGCAGAATTTAAAGATACCTGCGAAGACTGTGGCTAAAACTATTAGTAAAATGCAGCATGGAAAATCTCCTGGTCACGATGGGCTCAGCATCGAGCATTATAAATTTGCGGGGGTTCATTTGCCGCGAGTACTGTCTATGTTTTACAGTCTGTGCGTAGGTCACTCGTATTTGCCGGAGCCGCTAATGCAGACCATTGTCGTTCCTATAGTTAAGAATAAGACGGGGGATACGTCTGACATTGGTAACTACCGGCCCATCTCACTCGCTACCACAATTGCTAAGGTACTAGACAGTCTGCTGAATAGTCGCCTCACTGCACAAGTTGAGTTGCACGATGCCCAGTTCGGGTTCAAAGCAGGAGTCTCAACCGAGAGCGCTATTCTGAGTCTGAAGCGAACTGTCATGTACTATACAGCGATAAAGACGCCGGTATACGCGTGTTTCCTCGACTTGTCAAAACATTTGATCTGGTGTTTTGGACAAGTTGAGGGGCGCGGGTGTGTCGGCGGATTACACCTCCATTCTCAAATATTGGTACTCTAATAAAAAAAACCAGGTGTGGTGGGGGGGTACTCTGTCGGATGAGTACGGGCTAGAATGCGGAGTAAGACAGGGGGGGGGTTGAGCTCGCCTCTTCTTTTTAACCTTTATATCAACCGGCCTAACGAGCGACTGAGCGGTACACATGTCGGCTGCCACATTGATGGAACCTGTGTCAACAATATAAGCTATGCAGACGATATGGTGCTTCTCAGTCCGTCGATAGGTGGGTTGAAGAAGTTGTTATTGACCTGCGAGGCCTATGCGAAGGAGCATGGGCTAATATACAACTCGAAGAAAAGTGAACTTCTTGTAATTAAAGCACCTAAGCAGCAGCCTCGCAGTGTTCCACCCATATGTCTAAACGGCATAACACTTAAGGTTGTCGATAGTTTTAGGTACCTTGGCCACATTGTCACGAGTGACCTAAGAGATGACTCAGATATAGAGAGAGAGCGCAGGGCGTTGTCTGTGAGGAGAAATATGCTTGCCCGCAGGTTCGCTCGTTGTACTACAGACGTCAAAGTAACCCTTTTTAAGGCGTTCTGCCAATCATTTTACACGAGTGGCCTGTGGGTGTCATACTCGCGCCGAGCCTACAACGTCCTGCGTGTTCAATTTAATTATGCTTTTAGGATGCTGTTGGGATTTCCATGGCGTTGTAGCGCTTCCGGAAAGTTCGCAGAGGCTCGCACAGATGGTTTTCATGCCATCATGCGAAAGAAAGCGGCCTCGTTACTACAGCGCCTGCATGGTAGTGACAACAGCATTCTGAAAATGATCGCGTACAGAGCGGACTGTCCCTTTCAGGGGCACTGGGTGGCCACAGTAGTAGGCCTTAATAAATAGTTAATTTTGTAAAAACTAACAATACTAAACTAGTAACCTAAGCAATATTGTCACTAACATCAATATACTAACAAAATATGGACCCTTGGTTTGAAATAAAGTTATATTTAATTTAATTTAATTTAATTTAGTTTAAGTACAATTCTAAAAGTATGTTACTAAGTTTTGGGGGCCAGTGTGGTACAACCCTTTGCACACAACATTGAAATAAACGAATAAAGTATTAAACAGCATTTACTTATTCACGGCCAAATAAAACCGTCAATCAAAAACGAGGCGTAAACAAAACTCGCCACTTAACTGTTCGATAGGCGCCGAAAACCCAACACCACAGAATAGATAGGTACGAAGGCCGGCTTCATACAACTAGCAAAAATGCACGCACGCATAGACTGGAAACTACGTACAGTTATTGCATGATTTTTTTTTTCTAATGTTATCTCGCAGGTCAACATCGGCTTCCATATACATCATTTTATTTCTCATAAACATCTACATGGGCACTTAAGAAACGTCAGCCAGGACATTCAACTTATAAACTAAGCGACTACAAGTTAGGGGGGGTATGGACCTAGGCTTTGGGCTTCTCTAGAAAAGGGCTGCAAGGGACTACCACGCTTACAACTTTTGTTTGAGGTTGCCGCACGTACGCGTCTATCTGTGCGCGCGTCTGTTTTCACACTTGTATAGAGCCGGCCTTCTGTACCCATATATTTTGTGTTGAAATGCCCAACACCCTTCAATGGACGGAATTCGGTCTCACTGATTGACACTTTCGCTTCACCTCGCTCTGAACGCTCGAAATGCTCCAACCAAGAAAGTTCACACCCAGTTAGCTTTACCAATTACGTTGGTACAATGGATTCATTCGCTTTAATTTCTGACTTGAGTTATCTCTCCCATTCCAATTCAGTAGTTGTTGGAAGCAAGGAATCTCGTTTTGATAAGATTAGCGTAAGTCTAAGATGTTTGAGGTGGATGATGTCCCTCATTTTGTCTGCTATTGAAACAAAGTTTATTTTTACTTGCGTCAATTTTCAGGTACTCTAAAAATAAAAATAAAGATTCTTAACCAGTTACAATTCACTAACGAAAAATTTTTCTTAAGTAATTTTTAACTCTTAAGAGTTGACCAAAGAACCAACTGAAGCAGTAAAAACCACACCGATACTACACTTCTTTTAACAAAAGGAAAAAACCAAAAAATATTTTCCCGTACAAAAGCAACGTAATCGCTTCCCGCCGTAGCCGTATCGCAGTACGTAATAGACAGGTAGGATATGTCAGAAGGCCGGCTGCGTGCAACGAGCGAGAACGCACGCACATAATGGGGAAGGCAACTGTCAAAATGGCGCTGTCATAGCTAGTTCCCAAAACAAGCTAATAATGCAAGGCGTGAGGCGGTTTTTATTATTTTTTGCCAAAACGATTCTTTGTTATGTTCCTAAATACTCGAAAATATGAGTCTTCCATTTTCCGAAATACCCTAAGATTGTGGCATAAAGCTATTGGAAGAGAATTATTTCAATTACAACAGAGTTCGAGGTTATGTCGGAAACAATTGAAAGAAAGTGATGACTAGGAATTAAGCAATATTTAAGGTTTTCAATTCTGACATATTCCAAATCGAATAATTATTAATATAAAATATTGAAATCAATGAAAATAACGAAATTGTGGATTGTAACCAAACTCATGAATGAACACGATACGGAATGAATGAACGAAATGTCATTTATTGTAGGCTGTAGGGACCTAGCTATGGTCACGCCATCTACAATTAGCTTTGACCGACCTTCCCCATTGACAAACTTCACGTACAACGAGAGCAAGCGCACTCGCGACCTGCACCCTTATTACCTAACACACTATTAACCACAATCTGAATCATTTTGAAGGATATTGCTAATCCATTGCTTCATATGTTCGAAAAATGTGTCTGCTCAACGCAATGAATTTTGTTAAAATGTCAAAATGAAAGCGATTTCTACTGATAGTGTGTTACGAAAATACCCCGCGGGCCAAACGAGCCTATGCACTTCTATGTCTACTTACCATTTATTTTTTGTTTAAACAACAGACAGAGACATTCTTTGACCTGTAACTCTTTGTTCACTTTTACACGACAAAAAGATACAATATTACATATTTAAAACCATGTGAGACCGGTTTTCATTGATCGCTTTCGTTGGTCTATCATAATAAATTTCAAGAAAAAAATGCTCTTGCTCTTGATGAGGTTAGTTTAATTTTAAATAATCCTGAGGCAGTTTAAGATCGCCGTACGTCTATTGTCTGCGTGCGAGCGGTTTTGCTCGGTATGGAGCCGACCTTCTGCACTTAAGTATCTATCCTATGTCGTAGCCGAAGTCTGCATATACCGGACAATAATATCTATGATTTTCAACGGTAACGATCCACTCGTACCTGGAGTATTGTATCTGGCGTTAGGTTGGTGTGGACCCGACACTTTTGATGGAGTAGTGTTGTTCTATGCAGTGTGTTTTGGGTAACAGTAATTAATCGTTTGCGAGAATAGTAGGTACAGTCAGGGAAATTAACTGTTAACGAAATTAGCACCCTAGGTCAATTTGCTGTGTTATACAGGGTGGGCAAATAACAGGTAAATACTTTATTTATATATAAAAATCTATGAACAATTTTTATAGGATTCAGAGCCGGCAAATAAGTGTTTTATTTATTTTATTCTATTCGGGAAACTTACAGCTAACTTGAACAGTGATTAAATGATACAAAATTGAAGGCCATTTACAAGTTTCCACTGATAAACAAGTATGAAGAGTAATGTCAGACAAATGTCCACCACTAGCAGCATGGCAGATGTGAACCCTTTACGTTTTCAAGATTTTTTTACACATTTCCGGCGTTATCTCAGTGACAGTCTCAGATATTTTGTTTTAATTGTTGAAGTCGTCCCTTTAGATAGCCCCCACAGAAAAAAAGTCAGGAGCAGATAGATCCGGGGATCTTTGAGGCCAATCAATGTCACCGTTCCTCGAAATTATTCGACCCGGAAACGTAATTTTCAATGTATATGTAATGTATGTGTATGTACGTATAACATGTGGCCACGTCTTGTTGGAACGACGTTTCCTAAACCCTTCACTGTACTCATTCACTTGTTGTAAAAAAATGTTTATCATCTCTTGGTACCGATCTCCATTCACTGTAACAGCATCACCCGTAGCATCGTCAAAGAAATAAGGCCCAAATACTCCTCCTGACCGAATTCCACACCAAACTGTTACTGGACGGGGATGCAGTGGTCGTTTGTGGATCAACGAAGGTTGTTCTTCACTTCGAGAATTTTGCTTATTAACAAATCCACTGAGGTCGAAATGAGCTTCTTCACTCATAATGTTTTTTTGATGAAAATCTGGGTCTCTTTCCAACTTGGTTGGCATAACACTACATAAATCACGACGCGTCTCTCAGTTCTATAGTTATCAAAATTTATATGAAAAAAAAGGTCTCTCTTAAGAATTGTCCATAGAGAAGTCCTCCTAATTCCAAGTTTTTGAGAACGTCGCCTAGTCGGTAGACAAGGTGCGTTCTTCGGCTACAATTTGACCAACAATTTCAATATTCTGCTCCGGACGAGCCGTTCTGACACGACGACGAACTGCTTTACCTTTTACAATGCCATGCTGCTCAAATTTATTCACTACACGAGTTATTGTTAGCCGCGAAGGTAAGTGATTTCTACTTTTTAGAGTTTCCGCAACGCAATACATGATTGGGTTGAGTAAAATGTTTTAGTAATTAAAACACGTTTTTCAGTCGTAAAACGCTTCATGAAATATTTGACATATTTACACAAAATATTTTCATGCAACAATTGTTATATTTGCCGCCAAAAGAAATGTCGGCAAAAAACAAAGTTGTATACCTCCAAGTTGCCCATCCTGTATATAGCTGTAGGTATATGACAGATGTAGGTACAGCTACTTCATACAACTATCAAAAGCTTAAAGTTGTTTTTTGGAAAGAAGATCAGCCATTTTGGGCCCAAAATCAAAAAAGTCGGGTCAACGAAAAAAAGGTTAAAGGCCACCCAAGCATTTTTCACTACAGCTGTTTTCTGTGTCTATTTTACGTACGCCACGTGAGACACCCCACGTGAGACACCCCACAGAGGGTGCCCCTAAGGTGTAGTCGCATTGTTAATGGGTTTTGTACAATGGCTGGAGGTCTAAGCTGCCAACAACCTCCTTGGTTGACATGTGAGACGCCTTTAAAAAACAAAAAAATGGGTAGGTGTACGTGCGTTCGCGCCGAAAGCATGTTATCAATGCGACTAAACAAGAACTAAAATAGGTATACAAAAAATAGCTATGAGAACACTCGCAGAGGTTTGTTGTCATTATCATAGTAGGCAATACTTGTTCAAGATCACCTTTCATTAATTTTGGCCACTCGGTTGCTCTATATTATATAAAAACAGCTGAAGGAATGGTCGTAAAGATTCGACGCAATAGTAAAAAAAAATAGTACTTCCCCGACCAGGGTAACACCTTTTTTTCTCTGGGTTTGGGCCCAACTAGGTAACTGTAACGTACTGAAACGTATCTGTAGTGCTATTCTGTAACCATATCACCGTGAAAACTTAGGTGAAGTGAGCGTGGAGTGAGCTGTCAGTGCCACTGATGCTAGGGATTGACTAAGACGGGATGACACTGACAGCTCACTCCACGCAAATCTTCACTGTGAGATTTTTACAGAATCGACATGCAGATCTCCTTTGCGTAGCGAAAATTCTTCTTCTGTCGTATTGTATCGTAAGTGGTGGGTAAAACTTTATGCCAGTCAGCAAGGTGACTGTATGAAATGATTGCCGAGAAACGGTAGAAGAGGCGTTGGCAGACCAGCCAGGTGGATGAACGAATTACAGAAAATCGCGGAGAAGACCTGTATGAGACTCGCGCAGACCAGGGAAGCATGGTACAAAAGGGAGGAAGCCTATATACTGGGCCGTAAACGAAACAAGGATGGCGATGATGATGACACAAATGCTGGTGACTGCATCACCTCACTGTACAATTGGTCAGGATAAACGGGCGTACATTTGTCGCCATTTGTAGAGCTGGTAATAGTGGATAAATGAAGCAGAAAAGGAACAAATACAACTCCCTTAATCGAAGGTATTATTCAACAACCCTTTCTTAAACATCCTCCTATCAAATTCCACGACAAGCTACGGTTACGGTTTGCTAGAAGAACGGTAGCCGTCACATATTGGCCGCAGGGACGTTTGTCATGGAAATGATGGCAGCAGGGATTGGCTTTACGGTGTCAAAAAACGCTCTTTAGGAAAACCCTTGAACTTACTGTCATTAAGAGGCTGACAACAGCTAAAGCACGGCCGCTGTCAGACTGCATGGAAAAGAAAGAGGAGCGCGATGACAAGACAAATTAAGCAATTATCTATTTACATAAAGTCTATTGAGTGGACAAAAAAAACACTATCACATTATTAAGTTGCTTGTAAAATAATCTGACAAAAAAATCAGAATGATTGCATATAAATTAGAATGGGGTTTCAACTCGAACAAATTATAATTTGTCTTGAAATAAAATCATAGATGGCAGCATAGGTAACCATTATGAAATTATCAATCATTAAAAAGCTATATACGGCAGAATGTTGGCTGAATTATGATTGGTAAAAGTCAAAACTTCCTTGTTTAGTGTATTTTAATAATACATACATACATAAACTCACGCCTTCTTCCCATGGGGGTAGGCAGAAACCACAGAACGCCACCTGCTACATTCCTTACATACTCCTTTAGCCTCGTTTACGTTCATCTGGTCATACACGAGCGCCGGTTGAGAGAAATTATAATGAAGCCTATTAAACGTAGTTTATAATGTAGTCCCCTTAATAACGCTTCAGTGACGGCATTCGCTGGTAAATTGCTGACGCTATTTGGCGGACACCGCTCAACTTTGAAACCATAGCTTTAGCCACCGACATCTAACCGTTACCGGTGACATGACACATTACATACAATACATGCTATAAACTCAATTAGCTGTACCAACTCTTGTAGGTAAATGTAATTACCTACAGACACTTTACAAGATAATAATTAAATAACAATCAGTGTTGACCACAAATCACACGTTAAGGCTTGTGATAAATCACTCTCGTTAAGCTTCACCTTAAGGAGATATTGATTTATTATGCATATCTCTTATAACTTTGTTTAGCAAACAGCTTCAGTAGCCTTGATGACTCAAACTCTAAGAATTTATTTCTATTAAACCATTTACAGGCACTTTTGAATTGTCAAGGAGTCAGTCACTACGAAATATGAAGCTAGTTGCCCAATCTAAAGCGTACCATGAGCCATCTTCTTCTCCTCGATGTCGCAGCGTCCGTGTATAGGAATCTTTTATACCAGTTGTATATTAAAACAGAAGAACCCAATAAAATACTCATAATCCTCTTCTCGAAGCCTTTCTAACTAAACCACATTATCACAAACAAGGGCACACCAAACATACCACCCAATCTCTAAGCCCATAATAGTTTTAAATGCATAGTCTTATCCTACGCCAGTAGCCCATAATAGTTATTACTAACTCTATCAAACTCAGGGAAACTCATCCACACTAATCCTTGGTACGGTCGGTATAAAAATCGCTGGATCCATTCACGGCTGAAATGAGTAACGAGTACTATCCGTGTCGGCTAACGGTACACCTGTGGTACACCGGGGCTATTAACATATTTTTAATTGAAGTTTAAACTTTTTTGCTGTATAATCTTTGTGGGTTTGTATACAGGTTATTTGACTGAGGTGATGATGTTGTAGTTTATGATGCTGGTCTTTGCAGGAAAGAAACAAAAATAGTTTTTTTTTTGTTACTGAAACTCGTGTATGAAAAAAGATAATTAACTGGAATGTTAGAGTAAGATCCAAAGAAAATAGATCTATAAACTGTGCTCGTGTACTGAACAGAAATAATCCGCAGCTGCACATCGTGACTGTGACAAGTTGGCTCATCATGATGCTGTGCTATGGAGGACCCATCAGCACAGCGCTGATTTTCTCTGGTCACCTGAATAGACGAACATAAACCAAGGCAGGTTTAAAGGTTGGTACACAAATCCTAACCAGTAAAATCTAACATATAAAATTCTCGTGTTGCAATGTTTTGTATACATTTTGGTAGGTCTGAGAATCGGCCAACATCTATTTTTCGCCAAAAAAAAATAAGCCAAACAACGTTTGCGGGGTCAGTTAGTAATATTATAAATGCGAGTAAGTTTTTTCTTGTATGTTACGCTTTCACGCCAAAACGGCTGAACAGATTTGGATGAAATTTAGCACATGGGTAGACCATGACCTGGAGAAGTCCATAGGCTTTTTTCATTCTGTATCGCAGACGAAGTCGCTGGCAACAGCTAGTAGATTATAAAATTAAATAAAATAAACCTTAACAACTTAGAATAAAATGCGAATGACTAGTACTTGACATTTAGGGTTAGATAATCAATGTTAACAAATACAAATACCCATCACGTCTGTGAAGTTTCGCTCATTGAATTACCTAAACCTATGAAATACTTTTTTTACTGAGCACAACGGCGGTTGGGGTCTGTGTGTAAATGAAGACAACTAGTTATTAACAAACACATACATACCGTCTTCTTCCCATGGGGGTAGGCAGAAACTACTGAACGCAACCTGCCACGACCTTTACTTATAAAGAAAAGTTAGTAGATAGTTAGTTAATAGTAAAAACATGGTTGGTTAGCTAGTCATTATATAAAATTAAGAAAGAATATATATATATATTTGGGGTAGGTAAACATGACGCAGACAAAAACACAAGAAAAACAAATTGGAGGTAAATATGTCTCACATCACGCTTATCGCTCAGCATAATGCTACAACCCTATGCGAGACAGATCTCCAGCGCTGTTGTGATGACGTCAACCGGTGCAACACACATAATGAATAGAGAAAAGATTTAAAAAAAAACACTAACCGTACAAGTTTAAAAACACTGGGCCCAATTGAAACTAATAGTACTTTAACCCGTTAACCTAAAATATCAAGACTCGATCTCAGTTTACAAATACATTTTCCGTTTTGTTTATCGCCGGGACACCTGCGTATTACCAGGAATTATTCTCGAATGTCCAGTATAAAGCTTTTAGCGGACATTAAAAGTAATTTTGGTCATTACTTTATGAATATTTTTCCTGGGCTGTCTGAAATTTTCAGAGAAGATTTTAATTTTCGTCTAGTCATAGCGTAGCTAAGGGACCGTGTTCAAAGCCGTGTGCTGCAAATAGCTGATTAAAACTGAATACTTAAATTAATTGCGGTAATATTATTTTTAATTCTGTAATGTTACTTGTATCACACAAGAAACACTTGTTGTATTTTTTACTTTAATATTTGCAATGGTTTTTCCGAATTGTTTCAAAATTGAACGGACATATTGAGTCGAGGCGTTTTCACCGCAAAACATTTGAAAACACATTGTATGTACTGGAGAGATTATAGCCTATTTGGTGCTTGGGTGTATGATTACGTTGCTAAGTATAGATGGCCGAATTACGACACAATCATTAATTTAGAAGGAGAACAGAAGGAAACAATCATAGGTGTCAGTTGAGAGAGAGCAATTAGGGCTGACACAGTACCTATAATAGAAAAGTTTGCGTTGGCTTATTTTTTTTACGTTTAAACGTCTCTTAACTATTAGCAACGGTTTACCTATTGTAGTGCAGTCATTTTATTCTAGGTCGTCTTCACATCCTCACTTACGAACTAATATTATAAATGCGAATGTTAGTTTTTTGTTTGTTACGCTTTCGTGTCAGAACGGCTGAACGGATTTAGATGTTGCCGCCCGTTGCTTTTGCACGCAACTTCGTCTGCAATATAGAATGAAAAGTAGCCTATGTCCTTACCCAGTTCAAGGTCTATCTGTGTGCCAAATTTCATCCAAATCTGTTAAGCGGTTTTGGCGTGAAAGCGTAACAAACAAACAAACAAATTTACTTTCGCATTTATATGTAACAAAAACCCTGTCCGATCCAAAAAAGGCGTATTCCTGGTTTAACATACGTACTAGAAAAAATTGTAAAAAAAATGTAACTCATAAAAACCAAAAGCCATTGATTTTTTTATTTTTAGTTACCATGCGAAATGTAACACTAAATATGGTAAATTTTCATAAGTTGACAACACTCCACCGGCCGGCGAAATCTTTTATTTTTTGCCTATTTTATTTCAAAGGACACCGCCTTGCATTAGCCGCGCTGTAGGTACTCATAACGAGTCCTCGATCCTTTGATGTAGCCGACTGGTCGCTACTTGTTTGGACACTTCGCGGCTTCGCCAGTCTCACGTGGATATAGCTTGCGATCGGATGTCCGTACGTATCACGTGCCGCTATCGTATCGCGAACAATGTCGTATACCAATCAGGAATATTTGAATATGTTCATTTTTATTTGTGATTGAATGTGTGATTCGGAAATCGAAGTAACAGCTCGGATTGTGGAAGCTTTCGAGTCACTCAAATCGTACACATGTGCGCTGCGAAGAGTACGTGCAAATTTAATAAAAAGGTCTCGAATGTGTACTAATGTTCTAGATAGATAGAGGTATGTAACAAGTAAATGTTTTAATAAACTGATACCTACAGTGGGTACATTGCCAAAAGCACATCACATTAACTAAATAATAATTGTTTCTTGATAAACAGAAGGTCAGAAATCGGGGTCATTGTGCGTAAGCCTACAATAAAATATCAGCTGATACCTACGCTTAGGCAAAACGTAGATTTCTTTAGTCCTACGTTTCTTTGGCGGCACGCGACAAAGGATCGCCGCGCTCAGGCGGCTTCATTGACACGAAACTGTAGGTGAACTCTGGTGAACCCTGTCGAGCGATCAGTGTTGCCTTTGGTATGATTATTTTTAATTTTTTAAATTAATTGTTTTCATTGGGGAAAATTAATTATCTCGTATCCATTAAATGATTACGTATTTGTGTACGCACCTTCAGGATCGGACAGGGTTTTCGTTACACGCTGTATATCTACTTTTTATTTTTATCATTTTTATTATAACAAATAAATCAATCAATCAATCAACTTTAATTTCTCACCACAATATACAGAAGGTCAGATTCGAGAAAGACACATAATTCTGGTAAGAATACATATTGTGGGAGACTGGTGCCTAAGCCTGTGTTTCAGGACACCAGGATCCCACCAATATTAGTTAGGATTATATTATACATAACATAACATAACAAAATGTGTCCAAATATGGGTTTACCTAACCTCTGCATAACCCTTCTGGGATTACAGCAATGGTGTTATGTAATATTATATTTTATAATTATAAATAATTTGGTTAGAATTCCGCTAATCTAATGAATGAAAATATTTACCGTTTACAAAATATCGTGAATCGTTGTAAAAGAGTAACTGTGGAGTTAATGGCCCATTATTTACTCTCACATACGAAACTACCTTTTGTAACTAACTAGAACTTCTATTTTCTTGTCAATTTAGAAGTTCAAAAGTGCACTTTATGTGCATATTTGAAATAAATGATTCGACTTTGACTTTATACAAGTAAAATTTAAAACCACCGACAAAAAAAAATAACTTCTGAAAACGGTTAAACAGATTTTGTTCTTTCTTTTTGTCTCTTTTTTTTAGCTAAGGTCTAAAAACTAAATAAATAAAAAATATCGGTTCAGCCATTTGGGAGCTACGATGCCGCAGACATATACGTACAGATACACACTTTAAACTTATAATCCCCTCTTTTTCCGTCAGGGGTTTAAAAAAAAGAAAATTTCAACGCAACACGAATCGCATACCACCAACACCTTAACGACGAAGTGACGACCACCGCTATTCGGTGCGTTGAATCGACATTTTAATGGATACGGTCTGCGGACTAACGATCTGATGCGCGTTTAGATTAAATATATTCCCTGAAACTGAATGGAAGCTATATACTGAAAGAATTTTTCGTGAGATATATTTTTTAACGAGAAATAGTAGTTTATTTTACAGTATGATTTCAGATGATTTGATGGCTCCCGTTATAACCAAAAATCAAGAAAGAAGCTGCCTCGTTGGTCCAGTGGTCGTAATAGGTCCTCCTGAACGTGAGTTCCTAGGTTCAATTTCCGGGTCGAGCGAGGTGATATTGGTTTATCTTTTCTGGAATTTCTAGTAGTACAGTGTCTGGATTTGTTTCCAGTTGTCAGAAATAGGCTCGTTCTCAATTACATGAATTGACTTAAACAATAACTAATGTGGAAATGTATGTGTATTATAGGTACACCTCTGCCTAATCCTTCAAGAAATACTGGTGTGATGTTATAAATGATAAGTGACTTTATTTCTGTAATTAGGTTTGTACACTTTTACACGACAATCATATTTTAAAAACTAGATGAGATCGGCGTTTCATATCTGACTTCTCTGAGAAGAAAGGTCAAAACAAACTCAGAGGACACAGTCTCTTTTAAAGTCCAGACATAATCATGGTCAGATCATGTGAAGACCATTTAGATTGGTTTGAAATGGTCTTTTGAGGAAAGAACCACACAGCATGAGTGGACCTGTCCAGTCAATGCACGCATTTGTCAGTAATCATGCAGATCAACACAGACCTTGAAGAGCTCAACGATTCGACGAACATTACCAAAGACAGGACATTTGGGTAGGCCGCATAAATTACTTAAACTGCAAGCCCATGATTAAAACAAACTAAAAAATAAAAACTTTGAAAAAACCAACAAATCCACATTGTCTTCACGTTGATAATAATAAAAATATTATAATACACAAAAAAAACAACTTGCCATTGTTGCCATCAATGTCAAAATGTGTATTAAAATCCAAAAATTATCTTGGTCAGATCTTATGAGGACCGTGTAGACTGGTATCTGAAATGGTCTTTTGAGGAAAAAGCCACACAGATTTGAGTGGACCTGTCCAGGCAGTGCAAGCATTTGTCAATTATCGTTCAGCTAAACTCATAATTAAAGGAGCTCAACGATTCGACGAACAGTACAAAAGAAAGGACATTCGGGTAGGCCTCATAAAGAACTCAAACAGCCAGACCATCATTAAAACTAGCTGACCTCACATTCTCAAAAATTAAAACAATATCATACTTTAAAACAGTAAATATACAGATGGCATTGTTTATCAAAAAAGGTACGAATGCAGAAAAAAATAAAACTAAAAGTTAAACAGCAAATTAAACATCAACAATATCTGTGTAAACTTATTGGAGCAGCTCAATTCCAAGCCTTCTTGTCCTCAATATACGAGTAGCCTTTGACAGTATAATAAGCATTCTGGCATAATTTTCGCTTTATAAAAGATTTGAATTTATTAAGGCTTAGTTCTTGAATGTGGCTAGGAAGTTTATTATAAAAACGTATACATTGACATTTAAACGAGCTACCTATTTTCTTGAGCCTGGTAGTGGGAACTACAAATTTGTGTTTGTTCCTAGTATTTATGTTATGGATATCACTGTAGCAAATATATGCGGTTAGCAAAATATATTAAACTTCAACATTATCTGTGTAAACTTACTTGTACAAAACTTACTGTGTAACTTGTCCTCAATATAGTCTTAAACACTATTATATGCTTTGTGGCATAATTCATGTTATGTTATTTAAAAAAAGAAGCTTTTTTGATGTATTGAAAAAAGGATTTCTCTTTATCCTGAAAAGTCATCCTCATTTCAGCCGAAAGACGTCTTATGCTGGATAAAGGCCTCCCCCAAGCACCGCCACTTCGACTGGTTCTGTGCTTCCCGTATCCGGCGGACTCCAAACACACCAACACTACCTCGGGTCGCCATTCCGAAATCTTTCGGCTCCATCAGCCATCTGTTCTATACTGCCACCTAAGTTTGGCAATTCTTCGGGCTGTGTCAGTTACCTAGGTCCTCCTGCGGATCTCTTCTCTTCGTTGATCTCGTCTGTCATTCGTGGATCGATCTTTGACAGTCCTTACGGGTAGACCGAAACCAGAAAGTCAGTCTTTCTGGCTTAGGTCTACCCGTAACCAGGCTTACCAAGGGGTATCGTTTTACGCAGGAACTAGGTGGTGGAAGTCAGATAGGCATTAATTTGATTTTGATCCTCATCATAATTTCAGCGAAAAGAAATCCACTGCTGGACTTAGTCCTCACACAAGCATTGCCACTTTGACCAGCTTCTTGCATCATGTCTTTAATTTTTTTTTCATTAAATAGGATAGCTCTAAGTTAATGTCATTTTCCTGACTTTAATCGACTCGACGGGCAACCATAAAGTAATCGTTGACTTATTAACATAACTGCACGTTTATGAATGTGGGTTTAATGCTTTTTATGGCAAAAAAAAACCCTTTTTTAACCACCACATTTTCTCCTTTGCATATGATATAAAAAACTTAATTAACTCACGCAATTCTATAAAACTACCTACTTCTGTAGGTATGTAGGCAAATTTTACAGTAAATTATGAACAAAAACTGTTTGTGAATGCATTGAATTTCTCGTCACGTTTTCTTTATAAAAACGTGGCTACTTAGAATTACTTTTATTTTATTTTGTGACCTGTTTCGTTAGGATTGGTTTTACATTAAAACCTATATTTTTATGAAAACGTAGTGTGGGACGCCCGCCTGCCAGGTGGAGCAAACACTTGCGTTGCGATGCACGAAGCTAGGATGGCAAGATAAAGCTAGTCACTCAAGACTCGTGTGTACAGAACAATCATCATTTTTAGGCTAATAAGATAGTGAGTAGGGTAGTAAGCGGGTACCTTGCTCACTAGCTTACTAGAGTTCTGTTTTTAAGCTAGTAGTGTCTCCCAAAACTGATTTTACGATCTACCTACAATTACTGATAGTAAAATCAGTGGTCGCCTCATGTAGCCGGCGAAGCTAGTAGGTACCCCGTTGGATCATTTTACTCCATGGACTCAGTCAGTCACCGCAATGGTATTAGCTTAAAATTTACTAGCATCGTGTAAACAGCTCTAGCATGTGCCAAAACCAAGATATTACTATCGCTATATTGTTTGAAAAAATGTTAATTGTGGGTACCAAGGTCACAAACACGCTGTGAAAGTGTGTGTAAGCGCAGGAGCTCTCGGCACCACTACAAGTGTTGTGTGTTATGTGCTGACGCAACTCGTCTTCAAGCACATATTCACAGCGTGTTTGTACACTTGGTAACAACAAGTAAAACGCGTGTCGCTTCAAGAGAAGAAAAAACTGTACTTATCATTCAGTAGTTACCAAGTGCTAGTAGTCAACCAACAAATCAAACTTATGATTTGGACCCAAAAACGTTGCCTCCACAAATATTTTCCAATAAATTTTCTTGGAATTTTCCAACATCCCTCCACGTACCCCCAGTGATTGTACATTTACGCCACACGTTGCTCCACTAAGTGACTTTCGATAGAACATATTGGTTGGCGGACCTTTTGGGGCGGCACGGGGTGGTTTTAGCATTTTTTCTTATAAATTCAGTTCCATGTTAGCGGTCGTAACTGGCGACCCGGTTCGGTGCGAAAATTTGTAAATTGTATAAAATGGCTGCTGCTGATGGAATATAGTTGTATTTTTGGTGGAGGGTTCAATATTATTTCTTTTGAGCTATTGTTGCTATAAAGAGATGGCACGCAGTATGCGCGCCTTCACATATAAAATAAAATGATAATATATATTTGTAACTATTTTATTTCAGGTTATCATCCCTAATTTGTTAGTAAACATGCATTTTGGGAAAATAATGGCCGAGCGGGCAATCAAATTTCTCCGCAATGACGTTTAGGAGACAGTTCCAGTTGCCTCGGACCTTCTGCAAAAGCGACGCGCCACGCTTACTTCAGAGGGCTGTGAAACCATCAGTGTGCGCATCAGCAATCATTGGGAGGACGTGCGGTAGGATCGGCTGCACTTGGTGATGGGAGCCGCGAGGCTGATACCAGTTGGGGGAGCGGCAAATGTACAAGTATCTCCCCGACCCCCGACTCATTGTACAAGAAGGAACGGTGGGGTTTTTGTCGGTAGGACTGTTATGTACGAGTCCAACATAACCTTCTGCACTTCCCAGGCGGAGTGTCAATATGAGGAATTGAGGAATAAAAATAAAAAAGCTTCTATCGCAGTTTCAGTAGTCAGGGTATTATTTCTAGTCATTCGTCCGAAAGGTGTGGAGTTGACAGCAGTACTTATTCTCTCATTTATATTAAACGAAACACGTATGAAATAAAAACAGTTAATTCTGTACAAATCAAACGCACATTACATACTAAAGCTATTAATACTAAAACTATTAAATTCAAACTGGCAAAAAGATAAAAAGCTACAAAAATTTAAAATACATTATGTTGAGGGGATGTTTCCATTGATTTTATACAGTTTTGAACGTGTTGCATTCTATAAATCCCTTCAAACTTTTTATGGCTCTCCATCTCATTCGTGTCAGATATTAAACCTTTGAAGTAACCTATACGTTTTTTCTTCAAGTACTCTGTACCGGCACAGCGTCCTAATAATTGTTCGCTGCATCCGTCGACGTCATTACGTCAGCACCGGCTGTAGCTGAAAACCAGCGCTGAACCTCTGTCTTTCATAGGGTCGCAGCATAATGCTGAGCGATAGCTGTTTTGCGTGCATGTGACCCATGTTTCTCCCAACCTTTTTTCTTTTCTTTTCGAGTGTCTTTTTTTGTGTAATGTTTACCGCCAAAAAACGTATTTTCTTACTTTCTATCTTTTCAAAATCATCATCATCATGACAATCCTGATCTTATACCATGTTAATTATGGTCGGCGTAACACGTTTTATTCTTGCAAATACTGTTAGTTAGTATGTTATTCGTAATTCATTTTAATACTATTGCTTATGAGATATGTTATTGTTTCAGTTATGGATTGAATATATCTTTATCCTTTATCTTTATTAATCCATAAAATATTATTTGTAAATTTCCAAAAAACCGTCTCTACTTACCCCTTACAGATAAAAGAGACATAACACTAAAAAGGGAGACACAATTAACTCATAACATTCCACATAAAACAGTTACGACACTCGATGATTAAATAGAAAATAATAAAAAAAAAAACTGAGTGCTACAACAGCCGGGGCGTCGATAAATGTTTAATTGGACCCACTGAGTTGTATTACTTTTGATTGGACTGTTTTAATCTTCATTGTCTTATTTTGTAGGTTTTGTTTTGTAGACAATATTTGCCACAAACACGAATCCAAGGAAACTTGTATTTCCACCACCACCTGTACGCAACAAAACTTCTTTGTGGCAAGAAAGCAGTTATGCACTGTACCGGGAAATTCTTCTTCCTTTCCTAAATGAAAGAGATGCTTCCTATGTTGACGATTATGTCTTATGGCCGAATCCAATTACGTATAACTCCAATTTTGTCGTACTGGAGATAATAAATCTATCAATCTCTGGTTTTAACGTCCCAATAAAGTCAAAGTGTGCGACCCTATAACGTGTTGACAGTTATTTGTTTGACAGGAACAGATAGAATTGTACTATCTATCATCAGTAGCTATGTGACTTAGGTTATATTATTATATATTGGGTTTGGTCGTTAATAGGTACCTATATAAAGTATCTACATATTATGAAAGTGTCATGAATGTATATGTATGTCTAGGTCTAATAAATGTTTTATTTTATTTTTTGTTTCACTTGAGGCTTTCCTCTTCGTTTCTAGTATGAAGAGTACCTACATCAGACGAAATATTGTATAAAATCTAAAAGAGTAACGATGGAGTTTCTTGCCCATTCTTCTCCATACGAAACTACCTTTTGGAAGGGGCAAATCGAATCTTTTTCTTTTTTTGTTGTAAATGTTGATGTTCAAAAGTGCCATTTATGTGCCTATTTGAAATAAATGATTTGACATTGACTTTGAAATATTGGGATTAATAATGGCCAAGTTTACAGAGGCCGACAGAATGTTTGCGTGCAATTGGACAGCAGGTCCAACCTCATTTGAGCAATAAACACCACCATCGACCGATCATCGAGGTATGAAACTGCGGTCTGTTATCAGTTGGATATACTGCGTGCAGGCGAGGTTGATATTTACTAGTTTATTGCAACAAGGATGAATTTAATTAAAGTAAATATTGTTTACATTGCGCTAATCATCGCGTCCAGCTCGGAAATAGAGAAAAAAATAATGTGATTTCAAAGAAGGCATAGTAAAAATGGGATAATCGAAAAAATCTGTAAAATCGATGGAAATATGAAGAAGCTACACGCTTTAAAAGTTATTGGAGGGGACTCTTCCGGTCCTTGTCGGGCGGTACAGACAATTTATAGCGCTTTTATGAAGATACATAATCGTGTCATCCTTTCTACAATTGTAGGTACTGTCCTTGTCATGTGAGTTAAAATAAAAAAAACTTCATCCCTGGATGAAGTCTTGTGCCTTTAGAAAACTCAAATCCTAGAGGCCAATCCGTTAGGCGAACGATGACAATTATTTGAAGAACCATTGATGTAATCTGAAAATCTTTACAAGTACAAGAGATCAAAATAAATTATGAAAATAAATAAAGCTACACAGATCATCATACTTTCAACTTTAAAGTTCTTTCTTTCACATTATTCCAAAATCTCTGTAAAATTCGATTCCAAGAAATTCATTGCAAACCGAAATTTCGAAAGAAAATGCGCTTTGATACTCGCAAACGCATTCCAACTCAAAGGTTTAGCTCATATACCATTCCTTTATGAACGTAAAGACAGGTTTGCTGTTTCTCAATGCCACTAAACCGGTATTACCCTGGGGTTCTAATAAACGTGCGGCGGTAAGGTAAATCTTTTTGCCGTACTCGTAAAAGTAGAATTTTACGATGCGTTTACCACGTTATGTGTAGTAGGTATATACCTAAGTGTAAATTACGTCGCGTAATTCCTCGTAGAAATATACGCTTCGACGCCCTACCGAAACTTTTACACGTCGTTAAAAAGGTCAGAAGCTGAAAATCCGCTCGACCGATTTTTACGCTCCGACTGATTTTTTGCGTAACGACAACCGCCGACATAATTCGAAAGTCATAAGTACTCTCAACTCACGTCGCGTAATTTCGGCGGGTATGTCGCAACCCTGTGGAAAATTCCCTGTTACACTGCGGGGAACATTTCACATGGTTGTAGAGATTATTTTTATTGATACGTTCATGAATGCCAAGGTTTCTTGACTGCAATGGATGCTTGATGTTTTGTGGATAGTTTTACCAAGAACTTCTTTGTTAATATGTGGAGTTGTATATAAAAGGTCACCTTTGAAATAAAAGGACCCGTTCAAGAATAAATGTGTTTCGTGTTAAGGATTTTTCGTTTTATTAGAATACCTATATCAAAAGGCGCCAAAGAATTCAATTTCGTTTATTAGTTTTAGGTCAATAAGCAGAAATGCTAATATACGAAATTGAATATTACCAGTCTGTACTTTAACAGCCGAACCCAATAACCCCGTATCTATCTCCAATTTTGGCGTACTGGATTTAAAAAAACCTATCAATCTCTGATTTTAACGTCCCAATAAAGCCAACGTATGCAGCCCTTAACCGTGTTGACAGCTATTTGTTTGACAGGGGCAGATACAATTGTACTGTCTATCATCAGAAGCGATCTGTCTCAGGTTTCGGCCTTAAATCGTTTCATGGTCTGAGTCCAATATGGCATAATATTGGGTTTTGATTAATATTGTGGATTTATGTTTTTTCTTGAGTGTCTGAAAAATAACATAACATATTAACATCAGTATTCCGCGAAGGGTTTAACAGAGGTGTGCGTATTATTAACCCTCATTTCGCTTGTTATGTTTAAGTCCCATGTAATCAGCCCATTGCCATCAACCGGGCACAAATCCAGACTAAGAGCTGCTTCTGAGAAACATTCTACTAATATTATAAACGCAAAAGTTTGTGAGTATGGGTGGATGTTTTTTACTCTTTCACACAAAAACTACTGAACAGATTTGGATGAAATTTGGCACACAGATAGTTTATAACCTGGATTATAACATAGAGTACTTTTTATCCCGATACTCCCACGGGATCAAGATTTATGTGGGTAAAACCGCGGGAGCAGCTATGATAAAATAATGATCGCTCTACATAAGGAGCTGGGAACGATCTGTGTTTTAAAATTCAAAGACTGTATTTATAACACCATTGACCCTCGGCAACATTTTCCAATATCATCATCTAAAAAATCAAACAGTTTTGTGCCATTTTAACGCTCCAATCAACATTTAAACTGAAGAAACGAATCAAACCGAAATTCCTATGACCTCGCTTACTCTAACAAAATGAAGATGAATCAAAAGACAAATCGGGCATAAAGCAAACAGCCCTGTTAGCCCAATTAACTTTTTATTGCGAAACGTTAGGAAAACACTTAAAATTTTTATTGAAAATATTCTTGTTCAAACAGTTTTCTGAACGGTCTGTTTCTGATGAGCGAGTCGTAAGGCGAATCATCCATGATAATGAGGAGAGTTTTGGTCGTTTTTCTCCAGAAGTAACTGCTAACTCATGTGTGGATAACGTTATTTTAATGCCTTACTTAGAAGTATTATTTCCTTTATTTTTTATCATGTATCCTACTTAAACATAGATTACATTTTTAAATGTACGAATTAAAAAACATGAAACATTTAAAATAGTAGCCCACCGGTATCGGGAACAGGCTCCAAGCTACCGGCGGTCAGGGCTCCAGAGAGAGGAACCTCCTGACAATGCGAGCCGTGTCCAGAAGTACCGCTTCCTGAATCAAGCCCTTGATCCAGCTGCCCAACGAGAGCCTCCTCAGGTGTTGGTCGAGGCTCTTGGCTATTAAGCCATTGGCTGTTACGACTATCGGCACAATGGTCGCCGAACCTACATCCCACATGTTATAGTTATTATTATTGCTGTGCATTTACTTTCTTATCGTCTGCTTAAGAAGTCAGGAGGCCTTCGACCTGCAGTGGGTCTGCACTTCGAGACTTATGTAAAGATAACATAACATTACATCACGCTAGTATATCGAAGGGTAAGGCAGAGATGCTTCTACATAAAGTACGCCAACATTTCGCCAGTGTCGCTTTTAGGGTTCCATACCACAAAAGAAAAAAACTCAAACTCAAAGCATTGATTTCAATTAAACCATTTACAGGCACTATTGAATGTCAAAGAGTCGGCTAGTTAGTCAGAAAGTTGAAGCTAGTTGCCCATTCCAAAACGTAGATCTAAGAACGGGCAAGACACTCTGTTAAATCAATATATTACAAAATCCTGGGTATATAATGGTACCCTTATCGGAACACTTCGTTGTCTATCAGTCTGTCCGCCTGTCAAATTAATATCAAATACGTAAATCTGCGGTCCCTTGGAGCTTTAAAAAAATCAAGCTTTAAGTCAACGGAATAAAAAAGTATGGCCTTTTATGTCGCATATTTTGCTCGCTCGCGCGTAAATAAAAAACAACAGGGTACTTTCCGTTGACCTAGAATCATGACATTTAGCAAGAAGCAAGGTCTCACAGCACATGTAAAAGAAAAAGTACGCAAATCGTTGATTTGTAGTTATAAAACATAAAATAAATCGATTAAAAACTTAAATTTGCAGTTGGTGAATTGACCGTGTCGGATATCGATGTATGGGTGACCACGTTTTTCAACTACAGTTTTAAGTTTGTTCTTGAAATAAATTCATCACAATTACGGAACCATTCATTGTGCGTGGTCGGACACGGACTTGTTTAAGTTCCATATTATTAAATGGAACTTATTGGGGCGAGCCTATTGCCATCAACCGGGTACAAATCCAGACCCCGGGCTACTACTGGGAAATTTCAAATGGAAAATACCAAAAACGCTTTGCCCGGCCTTGGAATCAAACCCATAACCTCATGCTCAGCAGAAGCGCTTGCATCCAATAGACCGACCAGGCGGTTATGCAAAGACGACAAATTGAATAAAGTTATTACTGAAAAAATTAACGCTATTTTGAACTGTATGTCGGTTCTTTTTCGTCACTTAATTTAAGGTTTTGTTTATTTCACCCATTTTGTAAACAGCAGCTATGTGTTGTTTACAAAGTTGGTCTATATGTACCTGTGTATTTACATAAAGTAACCAAAAAAGTAGCAAAAGGAAGTCAAACTTGCTACTTGATGAAGAAGAGAGGTTTCTGTTAGCGTTCAGTCATTCGCATTATATCAATTCTTACAACTCTAGAAACAGGGCCGCTCTACCAAACATGAATTAATCAATTTACGTGGACTAGCGAGAATTGAGTCCGGCCCTCGCCACTGCCGGTCTTCTCAGTAACAACGGACTCCCCGAGGTTATTACAGAAGTCATTGCTTATATACAAACTGCAGCGAAAACTCTAATATCGCGATTCAGGCCTCGGCCTCTGATTTGCTGTTGAAAGTATGCGTGTGCGTTCCATTGACTGAGCACACAGGAATCGCTGCAATTAAATAAAGAATGTAGTTATAACTACAATGCAATCAATAAACCAAATTGCTAAATTGTTCTTTTTATTGTTGTTTGTGTGTTACAAAACTAGTCATACTTTGCAATCGGAATCTTGTTTTTGTTTAGATTGTTTGTTTTATTGTCATTTGCCAGTGTCGCAACACACACAGAGCAATGTATTAATAATGTGTCTTTGGTGCTGGTGACATCAACAAATGGAAAAAATTGCAAAAGGTTTATATTCTGAATACCATCGCCTTTGGCTACTTTGTATGTTTGTTATTAATGTATTTTTTTTTTGTAATGTGGGTTTTGTTTGTGCATAATAAACAATTTTCTGTCTTTTTTGTCTTTAATTGGAATATATGGAATTAGAGTCGAATACTGAAGAATCTTTTCATATGTTTTTGAAATATTGCAGCCTGTATAAAGGAGAGCAGTGAGACTGTCTGTCATGTTCATAAAATAGACGATAGACAAAAAATTCAAACGTCTGTTATAGTGAGGTTGGGTATGAGGTAGAGTGTTCGCAAGTTATTGTGCCTGACCCGTATTCGTAAATTCCATCCGGGTTTATTAACATCACAAAAAAAACTTTATTTCTATTCTCATTCATCGTAACATATTCCATTGATAGTTAGATTTTTATTTAGATAAACCATTTACGAGTATTCAGTGAAACCAAAAGACAAATAATTGTATTTATTTACAATTACATGAAAATATAAAAACAACCACAACCTTTGCCACCTCGAGTTAGTTTCAGATTTATGGTACCGTCCTAGGTTAGATTCTCGGGACGGGGAAAGTGTTATTGGGTTTTTCATCTGAAATTTCTAAGTAGCAGCTTTTTTTTTTGTGTGGAAAATCATCAAATGTCTTATCCCGCTCTGGGTGTAGCGGGAGGCGGGCGTGTCAGACTTTTACTTACTAAAACCCACCCGAGATCCTTCAGTTGCCTGTGCCAGCGGCCACGGTATCTCTTTCGAACAACCCGCGACCTCAGTAGCAGCCGGAAGTCTAGATTTGTGCCTGGTTGATGGCAAAATCCCACTTCCTGATACACGGGACTTAAACATTACTGGTGAAATGTGGGTGAACTCTGCCTAATCCTTCGGGAAAAACTGGCGTGATCTTAATGATATGTGATAAAGTACCAATTAAACTCGTCTCCAATAAAATATTACTCGTATGTTATCTCGGTATCAAGTTACTGTGACAACTTACAATATTAAACTTTAACTCAACAACATCTAATGATTTTTTGTCTTTTTTTAAGTTAGTTTTGATCATCGTCTGGCAGTTTGAGTAATACATGCGGCCTACCCAAATGTATTTTTTGGTAATGTTCGTCGAATCGTTGAGCTGCATGATTACTGACAAATCCGTGCACTGACTGGACAGATCCACTCGATCTGTATGGTTCTTTCCTCAAAATGCCATTTCAAACACCAATCTACATGGTCTTCACATTATCTGAACAAGATTATAGTTTGTTTCGGCCTTTCTTCTCAGAGTAGTCAAAGAGGAAACGCCGATCTCATCTAGTTTTTAAAATATGATTGACGTGTAATAACATACTGACATGAACAAAATTATCAATAATTTATCATTTATGACTATTCGTCTTGATTGTAATGATCTATCGTTAAAAAACTATATGTTACACTAACCTTAGATTATGGTGGTTTTTACTTTAACTATGTACAGTGTAAACAATTGTTAGTTGGCCAATAAAGAAACAAAAAAAAAAGTTGTTAAAAGTATATCGATAAAAGTGACTTATGGGTAGGTAGACTGTTTTTAATTTGCAAAAAAAAAAAAACAGTATAAACAAAACTACTTTTAATCCTAACCGAACATTAATCAATCCGGCAAAATTCCTCATGTTCAATGCAACGAAGCATGTCTTTTCTCATTTCTACATGGACTTTCCCTTTCAAACTTATCTGCACCATCTTTTCATTCCGCATACGATACGATCTGGGAGTCGGAGATTTTGTACATTTCAGTGAACGCCAGCATTTCCACTTCATTTATTTTGCTTTCGTGCTCTTTATCATGTCTTGCTTCCAAATGAAATGCAACGGTTTAGTCTGCAAATAGATCTTATTGCTCTTTCGCATATTACTTTATAAAACAGTTATTATAAGAAGTAATACAAAAACCAACTCAGAGGTCAACATTCTTGTTTTTGACCAAGCAAAAAGCAAAAGTTAGTAGACACTATAATGCAACGTCTAGACCAGTTCTTTACTCACTTGTAAAAAAAACTGAACGAAAAAGTTGCTAATTCTTTTAAAACTTAACCGTATTAAGCTTTTAGAAGCAAACGTGACTACTTACAACTCGCAATACTCAAAACTTAATATATTCTAGCAGTACTTCGTACCGCTTTAGAATATCCTCCTCATTATTATTTTTTCGTGAAATTTTCTTATGTTTTAATAGTTATTCTGCTCTCCGTGGTGAATACAAACCCAATAAATCAAATATAATAAAAATCGGTCCAGAGGTTCTTGAGTTATAAATGGTGGAACTAACTCGACTTGTTATTATTTACATCGATTTGCATTTCACAATGTGAACTTAGGTTTTATAAAAACATAGACTTATTTAATATTAGGCTAAAATGATCATTGCCGATTCACAGTTTTTAAATAAAGAATACCACTTATACACTCCTTCAAGTATCAAAATCGCTTACATTACAAGTAAACCTTTACATAATATATCAAACTCTGGTCATGCATGCATGAAGCATATCCTTATTACAAACGTCTGGCGTTGAGTAAGCTACATAGCTTGACCTTTCCATGCACTTTATATCCTGCGCTCGCTCATCCTTTAGTGTCTGAAGTGTAACTTCCTTTATGTACTTAAGTATATGTGTATGAAAAGAGGAAATACAAAGATGAAAGGAAATGTCGTATGTTTTATTTCGTGAGACCAAACTTACTTTTTCACGTGTATGTACACTATGATAAGTATGTTAAAGCGATTGAAAGCGTTCAACGTAAATATATACGTTATGCAGTATAAATGTCATCTCATATGCCTGTGAAGAGATATGAGGGACAGGGTGTAAAGTTCAATCATACTCTTGGAAAAGGGAGGATCCTCCGACCAGACAGATGTCGTATCTGGTGGGCAACTGCCCGATGATTGTTGTCGGGAAGTTGTACATATGCTAGCTGCGCGGTAATCTTTGATTGCGCGATGCAGGATTTGTGTGACTTCAGTTTGATGCGTTGTTCGCTTGTGGCGGTGTAGATGCCGCCACATCACTCCCCTCCGGAGACCGGAGGTCGATAGTGGGCTAAGTCTTGTATCTTGCGATGCTTGCCAATGCCAGTTGGGTTCCAGTGGGTTGGAACCGGATGTCGCATAGTTCGCGGTGAGTCGGAACTGTCTGCGAAGATGCCCCCGTGAGTCGGGGTGGCTGACTGCTGGTGTCGACCAGGAGGGGTATTAAGCGCTCTGCTTGTGAACCGGCCGAATGTGCAGTGTGCTGTGCCAAGGTTGCTAATGAGGCTGAGGGTGATGACCAGGTATGCGCTTGCGCTGCATGCTGATGGTTAGGATACCCGTTCAAGCCGTGGTTGCTGGCTGGCTGTGTGACTTGCGGGACTGATGACGATGCCGTCACGCTGAAGTAGTTGCACGAAGGCTGCGCTGACATTCATACTCAGGGTCACCAGTGAAGAGATATGAGGAACAGTGTGTAAAGTTCACTCATACTCTTGGAAAAGGGAGGATCCTCCGACCAGAAAATATATAAAGTAGATTCATCCTTCATGGGGTAGGTACTGTTTAAAATGTTATAATAAAATACCTCCCCTCATACTCCAACTGAATGAAACGAAGTTCAAAACTTGTATCAAACGCACACTATGCAGCCAAGCATAATATAAGTTGGAAGATTACATCTCTGACAAAAATGCTTGGCTCAACGCTGGTTTTGCGCCACAAGGGCGCCTAAACAATTGATTAGCATTCGGAAATATTGTTGGAGCTGCTGAAGATTGTAAAAACTATCTTTGCACTGTCTAAATTCAATCTTTTAGTATTGTATAATTGCAAAGCACACGTGTGAGCACTATGTGATACCTACTATAAAGCTACCCTATACTGGGCACGTCTGTCATTGACTTGAATGTGCCCTGGCGGCTGAGAGTTTGTCATGCTCACTCAAATGTCTCGCTGGTGGTGGCGTGTGTGTTGGATCATTAAGTTCCCTTCAAAATGGTTGAGCTGAATGGTGCTGATCCATACGTCATGTTCGTGAACGGGCGCCGTCAGTGGGGACTTGTCATCTCTTGGCAGCCACGGCTTATTTTTATTTCCGATTTTTTATGTTTTTATTACGGGTCTTTCTACATCGTTCTCACATGTATAATTTCAACAAGACGGATATAACAATTTTTTCTGTATCCTTATTTAAAAGAGTGTCCATGGAGTTTCTTGCCCGTTCTTCTCCATAGGTACCTACTTTCGCTTTTGAATGGGCAACTAGCTTCATATTTCTGACTGACCGACCCCTTGACAATTCAAAAGTGCCCGTAATTGGTTTATTTGAAATAAATGCTTTGAGTTTGAGTTTGAGTTTGAGTTTGACCAGACGGATGTCGTATCTGGTGGGCAATTGCCCGATGATTGTTGTCGGGAAGTTGTATATATGCTAGCTGCGCGGTAAACTCTGATTGCGAGATGCAGGAATTGTGTGACGTCAGTGTGATGCGTTGTTCGCATGTGGCGGTGTAGATGCCGCCACACCTGTCTTACGAGGAGTCACTAAAAAAGTTTAAATTGCTCACTCTGCAATCAAGACGTCTATTACTTCAAACCATGTTGCTTCACGGATTGGTTCATAATAAGTTAAACTGTGTCGAGCTAATTAATGATATTTCTTATTTCGTGACTAGAACTGTAATAAGACGAGAGGTGCGTGCTTACCCGCTTTTTGCAACGACTACTAGCCGAACAAATGCTGGTGAGCGAGCTCCACTCCGTCGACTAGTAAAAATTTATAATAACCACTTTTGTCATCTGGATATCTTCCTTCTGTCTGCAAGCAATTTCAAGAATTTATTTTTTATTTTTTATGTATAAGATAGTATTTAAGTGTTATTGTACTAAACTGCATAGTTAAAAATGTACACAAGTAATCTGTGGAAATGTCGTGGATTGTACATTTACCTATATGTGATAACATATTTTATTGTAACACAAATTGTACAATTGCTTGTTTTCTCAAATAAAATAAAATGTCATAATTCTTATTTCTATAAAAAAGTAAATCTTAGGTGACTACCGAATTTAAGTAAGTAGGTAGCCCCGTACAGACCAGGAAAGCATGGTACAAAAGGAAGGAGGTTTATACTCAGCATTAGGTGGGACAAAACTGACAATGATAACGATGACGGTGGTGGGATGAGATACCTGATGAAGTAGGTAACTGAAAAAAAATTACTTTAATTATACCCATATTTTAATCAAAATCATGTTTTAAACCATCAGTAAAACTTAATGATAAGACTGGCTTCTGTTCTCTTGTTACCCCGGGGCGATACGACGTGTCGGGGTGCGTACCCAAACGCATCGCATCGTCTGCCTGCGCTATTACGTCGTTTTCGCTTGGCGTTCTTTCTTTGTTTTTGCTTCGTTCCTTGATTTGTTAATTAGTCAATAACCTTCCTCAAGAGTGGAGCTATCTAAAACAAAATTAATTCAATTAATTCCAGCGATAAGCGCGTTAAAATAAACAAAAAAAAATAACAAACTCTTCAGCCATAATGTTGAAACTAGATGAAACTAAAACGATATTAATATCTATGTAAATAGCAACACACTTTCAAAACCGATGCAACACTATAAAGTTGAGATAAAACGCCCGACGCAGCATTTGTGCAGCACGTGAAGTTGTGCGAATTAATATAACGTTAAACATTGTTTGCAATACAGGGTGACTAGTTCAACGAGGGTTATATTGATATGAACGAGGAATTTCATTACATATTTAGTAGAAGCTCTTTGTAAATGAGCTCTGCCGGGGGACTACTACCGCCACATCTATTTCTAAAGTCAAGCTGTGCTGCTGGGGTCTGCTACCTTTGCCATATTTGGCAACTATTATGCTACTATTGCAACCAAACGGGCTCGTGGCTATATACCAAGTAACAGCCGCATGCGTCGCTTGAAGGTTAAGCTACGCTTTGCGCGGTCGGTTAGTGGGTGGGTGACCATCCATTACAAATCGGGACCCCTCCGTGTCCCGGCTGTTATTCGTAGGTCGTATAGTCAGAAGTTCTAAGGTCTGACAACCCGTCTTACTAAAAGGGTTTCGTGTTACATAGGTACTAGGTCAGGTAGGCAGTCGCTCCATGTAAATTACTTAGATTGAAAATTGATTCTAACATAATTGGGAATACGCTCAGCAGATTTTTTGGAAGAAAACAGGCACAAATCCAGCATCCGGCAGCAAATGAGAAATTACCCAAGATGAAAGATCAATTAAAAAAAATGCAGTGCCCCACTAAATCTTTAGATTTATTGTTATATATGATATTAGATTTAGTGGGTCACTGCATTTTTTTTAAATTGATCTTTCATCTTGGGTATTTCTCATTTGCTGCCGGATGCTGGATTTGTGCCTGTTTTCTTCAGGTTGTTTTAAACATGATCTGGCAATTTTAGTCATTTATGCGGCCTACCCAAATGTCCTTTCTTTGGTATTGTTCGTCCAATCGTTGAGCTCCTTTAGTTCTGAGTTGAGATGCACGATTACTGACAAATGCTTGAATATGTGTAGCTTTTTCCTCAAAAGACCATTTCAGACACCTATTTACGTGGTCTTCACATGATGTGACCTGACCAAGATTGTGTCTGAACATTAGAAGAGACTGTGACCTCTGAGTATGTTTCGGCCTTTCTTCTCAGAGTAGTCAGAAAGTAAACGCCCACCTAGTCAATGTAGTTAAAAAAATATTATTGACGTGTAAAAGTGGTTGTACAAACCTACAAGAAATAAAAATCATTTACGACCATTTATCATTTATCGATAGCAACTAGCATTTCTACAACAAAACAGCGTTGTAGCAGATTTGTGCGTGCGGCCAGCTTAAAGGATGCTGGTGCCAATTAAAGGCACCTGGCGACATTCTAGTTTTGTCTCTGTGATAACAACGCACCTCAGATGCCTCTGGTAGGTTCAGGAATATCCGAATTTCTTTTGTTGGCAGTCGTGTACATTTTACAACAGGTCAGCTGCACATGCTCGTTTGCTACCGAATAACAAAAAATAACAAAAGCACAAACTTCCGTACCACATAACATAGCATCACGCCCCATTTTTCCAAAGGTCTGGGCAGAGAGTACCTTTAGTACACCCATATTTCGCCAGTTTAAGTCCCATCAACTGGACACAAATCCGGACTCTTTGCTGCCACTGAGCAGTTCCAGAGAGAAAAACCCAATAACTTAAACTTCCCCGACGTCCAAACGTCTTGGACTAAAAGTCGCCTATAACTTACCCAGATATCCCATTACCCATTTATTCGACACTAAAGCATCCAACACAAATATAGGAGTAAACCTCACCTCTCAATAGTCTCAGCCGAGAGATGAATTCATATATAAAATCCACTCCAAATATTGTCATTTATCATGACTCAGTAAATAACTTTAATACCCAAATGTTGAGGTTCATAAGCACGCAACTCCAACAATTTGAAGATTAATTTTAATGTATCAGTATGTTTCAACCTCTGTAATCTTATAACTAATCCTTTTTTGTATTTCTTTTGAAATAGTTTGTATCACTAAATTTTTATACATTTTGTTTTTACCTTAAGATATCACTGTGTTTGAGAATGTTGGTTCACCTGTTATTGGCAACTGTACAAGCCCATAACTGTTATCTATTGTTATTTGATATTTTCTATACAGAAGCTGTTGGTTTACATTTATAAATAAATAAACAAAATAAAATCTTTACCCGATCTGATCCCCTATAATTTTATGCTCAGTAGTAGTGCTTGTTTGGGAAGTCCGTATGATTCAGTTATATAACGTTGCTAATACACGCAATCATCTCGTATATCCAAGTCAATATATGCGCTTTGAACATAATTAGTGTTATAGTTAGAATGAACTTTGTTTTGAAAATGTCGAAATTCATTATAATTATGGAGGCCAGTTGAGGCCGCGGGCGGTACATTGTTTCAGCATAATCTAAACCTTGTTTCCGTTTACAAACTTAACCATAATTATTTTATAATACCTGCAGGGCTACCATGACACACGCGACTATTACTCACTCTGACGTTTTCTCGTCTCGTCCATATCTGTCACTTTCCTCGTTTTCTGATAGCACTGCCATACAAAATTCTCGATACGTTCTGTCAAACTTGATGTTTTCTCGTTACACCATAACATGAATTTTTCTCCTCGCATTTTGACAATTCAACATGAGAAAATCACTGGTTTTCTCTAGTTTATATTGTGGAGCCGGGGAGCACTATGAGGTAGATCAAAAGTCAAAATTGTTGTTTTATTTTTGGGTATATTGGTGGCTAGATTACATAATAATATGACAGACAGACAAACAGACATTCCGTGTCTCGATTTTTTTATTACTTTGTATACCTATTATTGTTTAAATTGAACAGACTGCTGTGATGCTGGGGAGTTTTTTGCGCCACTTTTTCCAAGCGAAAGCACTAGGAAGTGGTAAAGGGCGGGCGTTTTGGGGGACGTTCTT
Source organism: Dasypolia templi (assembly GCA_963555695.1). NCBI lineage: Eukaryota > Metazoa > Arthropoda > Insecta > Lepidoptera > Noctuidae > Dasypolia > Dasypolia templi. The sequence continues at coordinate 5,394,503 of OY743147.1, forward strand.
ATGTAATTTTGACGTTGGAAAAGTGCTGATTCTCAGCCTAATTTGAATAAATGACTTTTGATTTTGAATATCATAGATTGGTTTAAGGTAATTGTTACAAAAAATAACCTTTGCTTTGTGGAATTGTAACCGTCGGCCGATTTATCAATTGTGGTGATTTTCTAATAAGTATAAAAGTGCTAATCATTTTACATTTTAATTTTATGCATGCTAAAGAAAAACAGTCAAAAAATCGGTTATAAGAAACTAACATAACACATATCATCACGCCTGTAATCCCAGAAGGGTTAGGCAGAGGTGTACTTATAGTAAACCCACATTTCGTCGAAACTAAACATAAATTAAAAGAAGTGGAGAAAGAAGTGGTACAATCAATATAATACATACTAATTCCATGCGTACAATCGACCGATGTTGCAATGATAAAAATTATAGTTTTTTTAATAACTTGCTACATCGGTATCTCGTCGCGAGATACAGAATTGTCAAAGTGCCTTTTTCGAGTTTACTCGAGCTTAATATTAATGTAAGGCAAAGATGACGTCAAAATCGTAGACGAATTTCGACAAATCGAGATAGAGAGCGTTCTCGCGCTTGCCATGTTAGCCCTGGTGGTGCTTTTGTTTTATCTATTAAAGTATTGTGACTTTCTCTCAATTCTATTTCAGTATTCAATTCAAAACATTGGGACCAATACCTGGTGTTAACCATCATCAGACTAGACTTTCCTATGTTGAGGTCGACCTATCTGACCATCAAAACCTAGTTCCTGGGTGAACTCGATACCCCTTAGTTAGACTAATTGCCTGACGTTTTAAAAGTACTGCATTGTGAACTTAATTGACAATTACCATAAAACGTTGTTTTATCAGAGACGAAATTATTAGAGAGCTAAACAACACAGGTAGTTCCACAGCCTAACCCATTATAACGATGAACCTAATGAATATACTGCTATGATATGATCGAGCATAGATTAGTTACACTGTGACTTATCCGCATTGTGTTAGTTTATCGAATTAGATTTGTTTTGATTACAATATTTGCAAGTTAATTATATGCGTGAACATTTTGAGCTGTAAGCGCTTATCTGTTTCTGCATAATTCATCGAACCTACCAACTTTATCGAAACATGTTAAGGTATTCGAGAATATCAGTTGTGTTTGTTGTGATTTATGTCTATGTTGATTTCATTATAATAAGTTTGTTATGAGAATTTTAAGGTTTTAAGCCTATTTACAGGTAGTACCTATAGTAGATAAGGGAGTTGGATTTTTGATCCAGAGCGAAGTGAGGGATTCTATAGTAGAATCCCAAGCGTAGCGAGGGATTCTTTAGTAGAATCCTGATCGTAGTGAGGGATTCAAAGTCGTCGTCCGACCCAAAAATATATTTTGGGCCCGAGTCATACACTCTACTTTTCATCGCCCACTATGAGAAAATAAAAGGCACCTCATATTTTATTGTAATAATATTATTTAATAAAAGAAAGAGTGACAAATAAATTGAAATGAAATAGTATATAATAATAAAACAACTAAAAACTTATGTTTAAATTTGAGACATTTTCGCAATTATGCCCGACAGATTTTGAGGAAAATGTAACTTTGCAAGTTAAGTGAAAAAAAAAAACAAAAAAACAGACATTAAATTTTGCGAAAATGTCGGCCACAGGTGCGTCGATCGACCACGGGGGGCGTAAGCCACGGACCCGTTTCAAGTGATTTTTAAATTAAAATACTCGTTTCGCACATAATTTTCACAAAGTTTTAAGACCTTATTTGTGTGACGAAGTTATTGTGCATGTCGCAAATAATTTAATCAAAATAATATAGGATAATTTTACTTTGTCGGATTCAAAAAGCGATCGTTACGTTTGCGTGTTATGGCCGAAGTATCTTAAAATACTCTAGTCTTTTTTTGCCATAATTTTGTATTTTGATTGTTGACCTATAATTTACAACCACGGTTCATTACACTACAACTTTCTAAACAAATGCACCGCGCCAGTACCAACTCGCGGCTCCGAAGTGCATACAGCAAAATTCTTCGCGAAAGTTTCACTAAACTTCACTATAACTTAGCAACATTACCATTCTTTACGAACAACTGAGTAATTACCGTAATATATCATAAAGGAAAGTCAAAAGTTTCGTTCAGGAACTACTTTGAATATAAACAGTTTTGGAATCCAAATAAAAGAGTTTTGCAGGCTTCTTTAGTGTAGTTACCTTCTTTAGAACAGTTTCTTTGGAAGCCGTGTGTTACACCGTCAACGAAAAAGGCACAAGAAAATTAAATATTTTCATTTAAGAAGGATGGCGAGATTGGACCCGCGGAATTAAAAAATTTACGGAGCACCGTTCACGGGCAAGTTTAGGTATATTCATTATAATAACAAGTATATAAGAGTTATATATAAAAAAAAATTGAGTTACTAGGTGATGGGAATTAAAAGTTATTAATGATTTTAATTTATTTTATTAACGAGTTATCTTGCAGTTTCCGAACGGATCATTTTTCGCGAATTACATTGATACATTCCAATCTACACTAATGATTTACCTTCTTATTCATAAGTACGTTTTTTCTTGGCGGTTTTCCTTCTTTTATACGTATTTCTTGATAAATAAAATAAAAATATATAAAACAATGTAAACATACCGTACATAAAAATATATAAATTATTTTGTGATAAGACGGTATTGAAAACATGAAACGGAAAATGGAACGTCAGTCAAATGTCAAATAACATATTTGACATTTCTCATTCCAATCCATTTTGTGTTCAACGTCTAACGTGGGATTTATAAACCGATTTTTGCGATTTGGTGGATTCTTGAGGACTTGGCTTACCTTTGTACGGACTATTCTGCACACCAACCTAGACTACGGCATTTACTTCTGAGAACGATTTGCGAATGAAAATATTCATATGTAGGGGAGCACTTAAGAGCCTACGGAATGTATGCAATAGAAGTTTTCCGGGATGAGACTCCTGTAGAAGGTATATTTGTTGGCAACCACCTATCTTTTCTATGTGCCTGAATTCAATCTACGCAAATAGGTAGTAAGTCTTATTACACGTACATCACAGTAGATAAGAGGCTGGAGGGTCGAAATGCCATATTAGAATATTATTTTAATTGCCCCGTGGGAACACAGACAGTGGGCTACTGCTCTCATATTATGAGCCTATTTGTGGTACATGGGCGATGCAAGAAACCAGTGCTTTGTCTCTGCAATTAATAGAAAGAAGCTAGATCTTTCTTTTAATTAGATAAAAAAGAAATGTTTTCATAAAAGATTATCTAGGATGGAATTAGAAAATAAAAGGAATTAAAATTATATAAAATAATTGTATGTCTTGAATATTTTAAACAAACCCCTAGTTTATATAAAAGTACGGACAGGAGGATGATGCTGTTAAATCTATCTGATACCTACATTTTCAGCTTGGTTTAATCCAACCAACGTAATTAGACTACATAGAGGTCCCTAATCCCTGCAGAGGTATGTTAGCAGTTTTATGAACCATCAATTAGACGGCAACGTATATGTGTTTAGGTATACGAGTTTGAATAAAGGCGAAAATCAGCAATAAATATATTAAGTAGTTATCGCTGAAAATACCAGCGATGCAACTCTTCCACTACATTATGAAAAAGGAACCTTAGTACTTTATTTATACCAGGTTTATCTGATCTGGAAAATCTCTATCAATAAAGAATAAAAATCTCTATCAATAGGTAGGTATATATAGGTTATATATACCTACCTATTGATAGAGATTTTTATTCAGATTCAGCACTATTTTTATTGGCCAGGAGAAGACACCGTAATGTCCTACAAAAGTCAGGTAAGTAGTTCTGCAACGCGCGTTTGACTCTCGTGGATAAACGTTGACAAAGCAAAAGTAGGTATGTAAGAATCGTAGTAGGTGCTACCTTCCCTCACGGAATATATATGTGAGCTTAAGTAAAAATGTATCAATAAGCCATTCTGCTACTTAATAATAAACATTAAGTCCATGCCCAAATTACTTTTAGATTATTTTAGGTTATAATCTTCTACCTATCATATCTTTTCTCTCCCATCTTCTCTAACCTATTTACCATTTCCTTTTTTGTTAGTCTTATGTCGTTCTTTAACTATTCATGGGTTTCCATAAATTACGCAACCCTTATCAATGGGTCCCAAAGTACATGCAAGCTCGCCATTCTTCTTTTAAACTTTATTCAGCCATCTCTCATATTGAAAGTTGTACTCATAAAAGCTATATTTTTGTAGCCAAAAAAGATGGTCATAAAAGAGAAAATATAATATAAATAAATAGAAAGTAGATCGTACATTGTTTCTGGTTACAGTTTTAATGCAAAAAAATATTGTAAATGAAACATTAGCTAATTTTAGTAGAAGATACTAAACTGGAATAAAGTTTCAATGATCTAAAGAAAAATCTTGATCCAGCATACCTTGTCATACCTACTCATCTCTGGCATAAACGACAGGATTATCAGATTTGGGTCAGGAAAAATTAAAATTTTCATCCATCTAATATCCATCTACTAATATATAAAATTCTCGTGTCGCAATGTTTGTTACCAAACTCCTCCGAAACGGCTGGACTGATTTGTATGAAATTTTGTGTGCATACCGGGTAGGTCTGAAAATCGGCTAACATCTATTAAAAAAAAAACAACGTTTGCGGGGTATACTTATATAATCCATATACTCAGGCCTTTTTCCTATAGAGCTAGGCAGAAACTACAGAACGCCAGCAGCTACGATCTTTACATACTCATTTTGATTAGTTAACTTTCATAAATCAGAGCGGCAATTCTTGTATTTATAGGAACGTTCGCATTCCAATCTTAGTCTCGATCTGTCAAAAATACAATAACTCGATCTGTCAAAAATACAATCAATTTAAATACTTTTTTGACATTGATTGCATTTGAGATTATATTGCGATTTGAATTTGAACGTATTTTAACTACGAGAATTGACCTTCAGGTAATACACGCACGCCGGTTGCAACCTGTCCTTTCTGAAGAACATCACCAATATGGTCACTATCCATATATATAGGTAGTTAGTTGTTTATCGATGTTGATACGCGTTGGTGTTACAGACCCCCAACTATTCAGGCAACGGTCCAGCTTCATCGCGTAAGACTGTAACAAACTCCGGGCGTCCGCTTCTTACCAACTTATCCTTTTATGTTTATTATACTTTAAAATAAGTGTTTAAATATTTTATTAAATAAAAATATAACCCCTTTGAACTTGATTTGATTATTTGTATTAACTATATTGTCCTTTAGAAGCAGTAAAACCTTTTGATCTGGTGGCATTTTACAGCGAGCCTACTTGATGATTATGTTTTATATGATGTTATTCTTGTATTCTATTATGTATATAGCATTATCAGCCTAGTATGCTCCTACTGCTGGGACACAGAGCTCCTCTTGGTGAGAGGAAATGGGCTATAATCCACCTCGCAGGCGCAGTGCGGCTGTAGATGTATGTCTTCGAATTTCCGGTTCTAAGACATGTCGGTTTCCTCACGATACTTTCCTCCACTGTTTTGAGAGCAGTGGTGATTAAATAATGTACACAAAGTAAGAACCTACGATCTACAACTCGTGAATTGCGGCCTTTACCACTGGGCCATAATTGCTCATAATAATGTACATCATATAAGGTATTCATCAGCGCACGGAAATTGTGTTAATCTGATTTACCTATCCAATTGAAATGCGCACTGTTGGAACGTCAATGGGATTATTGCTACCAGAAATCTTAATAGGTAGTCAGCATTGCTATGATAAACCGATGGTATTCAATAATGTAGTCAAAACCACATAAAATTAAATACATTTTACTATAAATATATTTTGATTTTGATTCTGAATCAGATAGAAAATGTGCAGAGTGAAAGTGCCTCATTGTGCTAATTTCCGGCAAAGTTTTGTGTTGATTGAGATCGTAGTGAATGAATCCAAAATAAGCACTAGGAACGTTCTTCTAATAATAGCAGAACGTTCTTAGTGCTTACTTTGGATCGCGCATGTTGTGAAGCTTTTGGTTAAAAAGCAACAAAACCGAGACGTTATTCGGGGGAGACCAAAAACAAACCCATATAATGTTGCAGTGGACACAAGGTCAAAAAGTTAACACTAAAATATTACTAAAGCGTGCCAAACCCTACTTTTGTAAAGGTCAACTAAAGCTGTACAAACAAGTATACAACAGGATAAAATAGCGCCAAAGAATTCAGACTCAAAACGTAAACAAAGTTTTGAACAAAAAATTATTCCAGTTTTCAGCAGACATTTCTTGTGACACTCCCATTAATATTTTGGTTATCGCGGTACTGTATACAAAAGACGGTCTCCCGGTCGCCACTAAATCTAATGCATGAGCCAAATCAAGCGTATGTCAGCTAATAACAATAACTGTGTCGCAGCCGCTTTTGACGCTGAGGGGATTTACGATCGTCGTTTATTTTGCGCAGGTGCCTGCGATAGGATTACTTGCGGTCAAGCTGCGGCCAAACAAACACGGTTGTGGAAATATCCTTAGTTTTGCACTCAAAACCCTTACTCAAAACCTTTAGGTTTTCACCCTTACCTCACTAAGTAAGGGTGAAATTGGATTTGTTTTTTTGGATCCTAGTCAAGAGAGGAATTTATTTTTATAGGGAATGATGTGTAGCTGTTACTCTAGATTCAAAGGTATACATTGCATAATTAGCCTATAACGTTCCCACTACTGGGATACAGGCCTCGTCTTAGTGAAAGGCCGTACTCCGTAGGCCGTACTCTACCAAGCAGGCCCAGTGCGTATTGGTAGATGTCACATATATTAGTTTTTTTGGGTATTAAAAGGTATACTGGCAGTTATATTCTTACGAATATAACAAACGAACGATATGAACTGTGTGTTTGCTTATATTAACTCTTTAAAAGTACGCGGCTGTTATTTCAAATTGACTTTGAGAGTTAAAAAGTTCGACTTTGTAGAGCGTCGCCCCTGACAGTTATCATCATCATTATAATTTCCCAAGCACCGCCACTTCGACCGATTCTGTGCTTCCCACATCCAGCGGATTCCTGCAGCCTTTACAAGGTCTTCGGTCCACCTTGTTCGAGGTCTTCCAACGCTACATCTTCCGGTACGTGGTCGCCACTCCAGAACCTTTCGGCCCCATCTGCTATCTGTTCTGCGAGCAATGTGCCCACTGCCACAATCGGTCGTCAGTTGGACAGTGTAAGTTCAAAACTAAAAATTATATCAATTGGTTTTTGTATTAGCTAGCCCAGCATTGAAGCAGAATCTGAATAAATGGGTTTGGAAGTAATGAGCGTCGAAATTTCCTTACTTCAACGCATCTTTAAACGTAAATTAATTAATTCGCGGCGTATGAAAATGGTTACCATACAGGGATTGATAATCTATACAAAATTTCAAATAGTGGATGGATCATGGATTACTCCTGGACTAATTCGGTGTATAAGACACACATCAGAGAACTAAGAGATACCCTGATAATCTAATAATCCAAACCGCCTACAAAAGATACAGGAATTATTGGAACAATCTCTTATGCAATTTAAAAAAATTATTATGATAAAAACGAATTAAAGAGAGCAGGTTAAAACAGCAAGCAACTTTGTAAACGTATTAAAACTTCACCAATATGTCTAAACAGCGTGAATCAAATTCGAGTTTACTGCTTACTAATCTTTCCCCACTCTTATCACCTAACAATGTAAATAACTTTTTTGTAAATGTTGGGAAAACTCTTGCCGAACAGATTCCGAAATATTGCGACCCTACCAGATAAAAAAAAAAAACATACAATAGCCGTAACACGAAATGTTTTGCTGTGTCAGACACTGATGAAGATGAAAAAACCTGAATTATTTCTGGGCTAAAAGATGACTGTGCAGTTGGATGGGATATTATAAGCAATAAGATCCTTAAAATCTTTAAACAGATTTTGGTAAAGGAAGAGAGGTCTTAACGCATATATTTCGAATCAGTCTTTCCAAAGGAATTTACCCTAGTTGTCTTTTTAGGCAGTTTTAATGCCTATGCGGTGTGTAATTGCCCCTTTATCCTCAAAACGAGCAACATAAAATACCTGGGGGTAAAAATGGACGACACGTTCTCTTATAAAACATATTGAAAGCCTAACAAATTGAGTGCGCAAACTAGTACAAAATTAATAACACAAGTCTATTTGGCCCTATGTCAATCTGTAATACAATACTGTATCACTTCTTGGGGTGGCGCACCAAAAACTAATTTGCTTCCTCTTGAAAGAGCTCAGAGATCTAATTAAAGGTAGCGAACTTCCATCCCTTTTTATTTCCTACAGATATGTTATATAAATCCTGCAAGGTACTTACGGTTTGCCAGCTTTTCGTTAATACTCAGTATTAACTAAAACACTATGCTTACCTACAATGCTACCAATACTAACAAGAGACAGAATGACACAGTATGCTTATCTAATGCAACCTCGAAACGTGTCTTTGTAGAAAGATTTTTACATTCTTAGGCCCGTTTCTGTACAATCAATTAAATGGAAAACTAAGGATCTATAAATTAAATAACAATAGCTGTAAACAAATTATACTTAAATATTTACTAACCATTGATTATGCACACACAGAAGATCTACTTGTTGTCTGCAAATAGATCCACCAGCATGCTATTTTACTTTTATTTACCTGTTTTAATTTAGTATGTGCACTTTCTAGCCTGAAATACAGGTTCAACCTAGTTCAGGCAAATTAGCAACTGCGCTCTTTTTAATTGTTACGGTTTTATTGTAAATGTGTCCCTTTTTACATAAATAAACGATTTTATTACTATTATTAACACCTACATTTTAAATAAATACATCCAGTAGTTTTTCATAATATCTATACGCCCGAAGGTCTGTTCATGATTTTTAACGCTTGTTTTCGTGCTAAATCATCGCCTGTTTCACTAATCAAATAAATAAATAAACAAGTAAATAATACCTAATAAAAAACAAAACAAAAAAAACGAAATAGCATGCATATTTAGCCACACCCGAGTCGGAGCCATCGACTAGTGCCTTCACAAGTTTGGCAATTCACCGGGCTATGTAGGTAACCTCAGTTCCCCTGCGAATCTCTTCATTTCTGATGTGATCACGTAGGGAAACTTCAAGCGTAGCCCTCTCTATTGCCCTGGTGATTTTAGCGTTCTAATAAGGCCCATTGTCAGCGATAACGTTTCAGTGCTCAGTCAAAGACGTACGTCTTGAGACGCTGCGGTATGTGGGACGGGAAAACTTTCAGAACGCGCCTTTCTATTTACTTAGACCTCTTTCGGCTAAATTAGTTCAAGTTCAATTGAAAACTTTGTACACTTTGATCTTGACGCAAGAAGAAGGCTGTACAATAATTAAGTAAGTACCTAATTAGACAAGGTACACGAGATAGGACTGAAGACTACAAAAGGAAATATTATCAATTCGGAATTTGAAAAATGAAGCTTTGAGGCCCTATACAACAAAGAAAGGAAACCTCAATATTGACCTACTCTGTAAAAAGGAATGCGTGGTCATCATCATCATCATCATCATCAGCCTATTTTAGTCCACTGCTGGACATAGGCCTCCCCTAATGAGCGCCATAGCGCCCTGTCTTCAGCTTGACGCATCCAGCATCTGCCTGCAGTCTTTCGCAGATCGTCATCCCACCTGGCCGGAGGGCGTCCTACACTACGTTTGCCGAGTCGCGGTCTCCACTCAAGACATCGTTTACCCCAGCGGTTGTCGGTTCTTCGCGAGATATGGCCGGCCCACTGCCACTTCAGCTTGCTAATTCTTAGAGCTATGTCGATAACTTTATTTTGTTTCATGTATGCGTGGTCATACATGAAACAAAAAAAAATAGGCTCAACTAACTAACCACCAATAGGTCAACTTAATAATCTCCTCACTTTTCATCGGTTAAAATGAACATCGTTTCGATCACTGAAAAGTTAAATTTATGTAACAAGATAACAAAATAATCCTTAGCGTAATATAAACCAGGCCACTCAGAAACCATTTCGAAAAAAAAAACATGTATGAGAGACTGACCAGTAAAAGTCTATTTTGAAAATAAGATTATTTGTAAGTAGAAATAGGTACGATCCAATGTCAAAATTTCCCTCCACATTGTTTGCGAGCTCATTTAAATGATCGTGTCTCATTTAAAATGGATCTATGCCTGGAACATTTTCGCGCTATGATTTTTACGATTTCAAGTGTCGCCTGAAACCAGAAGAACCTTACGATAGACTTCAAATGACATTCCTGGATGAAGGCCCTTCTAAGGCAACCGAGTATCGTTGGCATAACAAATTCAAGCACGGTCGACTAACTTTGGGGGATGAAGAAAGAAGTGGTCGCCCTTTGGTGGCTGTTACGGAAGAAAACGAGGTAGCAGTGAAAAATTTAATCCAAGACAATAGGCGAGTTACGTATCAAGAGATTCAGCACATACTGCTGGTTGGATCGGGAAGCCTTCAAGAAATTCTACACTTGCATCTTCGCGTGAGGAGGATAGTTTCTCGCTGGGTGCCGCACAACCTCACCGATGCTCAGAAGCAGACCCGGGTGGAATGGTGCCGTGATATGATAAACAAATTCGAAGCAGGCTCGTCTCGTCGTAGGTTTGTAGGATTTTGATCGCGAGCTTTTTCAATTTGACTGGCTACTTGGAGTCACTCCTTTACGGAACTACCAAATGCTTGACAGAACTTTTATCTGTTGTGAGCAACAAGCGACCAAACACAGGGCTCCGCGGGCTACTGCTCCACCACGATTTTTTTATTCCCGAAAATAAAAAAATCTAAAATAGGGAAACAATTTTCGTCGCCGGAAGATGCGCTGTCAGCGTTCGAGCAGGCTGTAAACGAGGCGTCTACGGCGGACTGGAAAACATGTTTCGTAAACTGGTTCAGACGCATGAAACTTTGTATAGAGGCTAGTGTAGAGTACTTGGAAAAGATTTAATAATAAAAACATACACAAAGAAAATTTATTTTTTATTTTCGTAAAACTTTCAGAGTGTCTCACGTATAAAACATAATTATAATATAAAATATAATATTATGAATGCGAAAGTGAGTTTGTTTGTTTGTTACATTTTCACACTAAAATGCAAGAACGGGTTTTGATAAAATTTGGCACACAGATAGTTTACAACCCGGAATTAGACATAAAATAAAACATTTTTATCTCGGTAGTAACTTTAAGGTCTTAAATAAAAATAGTTCCACATATTTTGCTAACTTTTTTTGTGTGCAAAAACAAACACTTCAATTATTACTACTGAGTAAACGTAAAATACTCACATTAACACAAAAACCGGTTAAGTGCGAGTTGGGCTCTCACACGAAGGGTTCCGTATCATCGTAAATTTATTTAACACCACTTGCTTTTTTAATACGTCTCTTGTATGGGTGCCCCCTTATTTTTTTTACTTTCTTTATTTTATTATTTGTTGTTATAGCGGCCATAGAAATACATATTCTGTGAACATTTTAATAGTCTACCTACCTAATACGGTTTATGAGAAACAGTCTGCTTACACAAAGACGGGCGGATAAACAGCAAAGGCTTAGTAATAGGGTTCCCTTGGCACTCTTTGGGTACGGAACCCTAAACGAATAAACCAAACGCGAGTAGAAACCGCGCGTTAGTTTTATTTTAGCTACTTCCATAGCATTATGTCATATGATATGTTTTCGTGGAGTCGGGCCGCTGACGTTGAATCCATTTTTATTTTGCAAAAGAGAGCTGTCAGAGCCATTTACAATCTACGGCGCCGCGATTCTCGTAGGGAACTATTTAAGAAGATAATGACGGTACCTTGCCAGTTCATTAATGAAAATATTATACATATAAGTAAGAAAAAATCTGCATCTTTTTAATAAAATAAGTGATAGACATAATTTTAACACTAGAATAAAAATGAAATAGATAAACCATTTTTTAGACTATCTAAAGTACATACATCTTATACGGGGTACTGTGAAAAAGTTACAACAAAATACCACAAGGTATTTTGTTGTAACTAGTTTTGTAGTATATTGCAATTAAATGAAAGAAGGTTTAAAACTCTTGTTAAAAGTACACTTTGTAAACAAGCATAAATATAACAAATTAAAGGATTATATCCTAGATAAGAATGCGTGGAAACATGCTGGTCCAGCTCCATAGGACAATCTAGAAGCTAGACAAAATCATACTGGTTGCTAATTGAATGGCATAATTTGTTATGTTTACTTTCCTCACACACTGATTTATTCCTAGTTAATATTTTAGGAAAATCATATACCTTTGCAATGTATGTAAATATGTGAAAACCTTGTACCCATCACGTGATTGATTTATCTGTCTTTGCTTTATTTTAAATTACTTTTACCTATTGTGGTTGATAGCATTATTATTCTTGGTGCATGGTCTTCACAAATAAAATACAAAATATGGTTATACATTTTAAAAGAGTTACGGTGGAGTTTCTTGCTCCTTCTTCTCCATATGAAACTACCTTTTGGAAGGGGCGCCTAGAATCAATTCCATTTAATTGTAAATGTTGACGTTCAAAGGTGCCTTTTAGTACCTATTTGAAATAAATGCTTTAACTTTGACTTTAAAAAGACTAATATTCGACAAATAAAAACAAAACGAGAAATGAAAAAGTTCTATGCTATAAGTAAGTTTTGTCTATTATTCGATACCAAGCAGCACACTAACTTACGCCCATAAAGATACTACATTTCAGTCAAATGCTAATAATTACGAAAAACCACAAAAAATGCGACGTTGCCGCGTTGCCAGTCCGCGCGGGATAAAGGCTCTTAAGTAACCGAAAAAAACCGATTGACCGAACCGAACAACAAATGAATACTTACCTAGGTATTATTTTATTGTTATTATTGTGAATGTAAAGACTATGTGGGTCATTTTTTTTTTCTTATTTTATTATCTCAGTGAGTTTTAATCGTAACCTTGGTCTGGCGGTTTGAGTAATTATGCGGCCTACCCAATGTCCTTTCTTTGGTATTGTTCGTCGAATCGTTGAGCTCCTTATGTTTTGAGCTGAGCTGTACGATTACTGACAAATGCGTGCACTGACTGGACAGGCACACTCAATCTGTGTGGTTCTTTCCTCAAAAGACCATTTCAGACATCAACCCACATGGTATTAACATGATCTGACCAAGATTATGTCTGGACTTTAAAATAGACTGTGACCTCTGAGTTTGTTTCGGCTTTTCTTCTCAGAGTAGTCAGATAGGAAATGCCGACCTCATCTAGTTTAAAAAAAATGTTTGTACAAACCCACTTACACAAATAAAAATCATTTATCATTTATCATAACCAATCAGACGTTTTATAATCCTAAAGCATTCTAAAGCAGTTCATCATCTCATTATCTGCCTAACTCTTTCCTAAATATGTTGAGGTCGGGTGCCAGTTTAACTGGATGCAGTTGAATGCCAGCTGAGAATAGCTGCAAAAATCTCACCGTTGAAACTAAGGTGAAGTTTTTTGAAGCGAACCGTCATCCTATCTGATACTGGAGAATCTGTTGTTGGTGGTGTTGTTGATGCTGGGTTATATTCAAAGCCAATGTGATCAATTTAAATTGAATTTAGGGGTTGACAGCCCACCCAGTTAACCTAATTTTTATATCTATTCGATCACGTCGAGGAAGTCACCAATGAAGTAGTACGATGTAGTTTTAATAGTTTGATTCCGATAGTAACTGACTTGTATTACTGTCTACCTCGGCACTTCCTTATTAGCTACGTTATAATAAAATACCAACAAAACAACGAAGGACAATTTACACGAACAGAATATTAACATTTAAAAATGAATTGAAGAGTGATCTAGATGGCGATAAAGGCTAGATTTTTTAAGCGAACCGAATGTGTACTCGACTTGGAACAAAGAAGGGTACTGAGGTCGATGATCTGGCTAAAATTACAGATCATGTGTGTGATCCATTTTACGGCTAAACACATTCGGTTCTTCCGCATAGTATATACATAATTAACTATAGATGTGGTGTGTTAACAATTGTTATATAATACTGCAATAGTTATAAAATGAACAACTAAACCCCACCACAAGTAAATAGTGCATTGTTATTTACGAAGAGTTTAAATGTAATGAGGTTTTAATTACACGGAATTCGTCTGAATTGGTTGAATTTTAAACAGTATTTCCCGTGTACAGGAAATGTTTCATTTATGTCTTTTTGGTTGAAAACATTTCTGAAATATGTAGCGATCCAGTGTTATTTTCGGTGATTATTGTGTGTATCAAGGCTAACTTGATGCACCTACCTTGTAAAAGTGACGGTAATTCTTTTAATCGTATATGCATTAATATCTAGGTACAAATGGTAGCTATATAGATTAATAAAACATTGCGCGTGCACCACCGTATACGTGAAGGGAAACTTCTTAAAAAAATAATGAATAAGAGAGATTTAATGTGAGAGACTTGTGAGAAACTACGTAAAAACAGCCGCAAGAGTCGATCGATCAAGTTAAGCTAAGTTTGCCACGGTTGGTTTGTGGATGCGTGACCATCTGGACATACAAAGACCTCTCCCGTTGGTTTCTACTGCCATTCGTTGATTTTTGACAGTCGTTACGGGTCGTCAGAAGTCTGAAAGCCAGTCTTATCAGGGGGTATTGCCAAGTAATTGGGTTGTGGAGGTCAGAAGCAGTTCCTCCATGTTCAATACTAGTATTGGACTGGAAACCGACCACAACATAATTGGGGAAAAGCTAGGCAAATGATGATAGTGTAAGAGAGAGGGAGTCATATCTTTTCTCTCTCTCATGTAACGAAATGTGACGTGACGCATCCTTGAAATTTCACTCTCATTTATCGAATTGCCGCCTAAGAAGTTTTACCCCAATAATGCTTATCGAGTATAAAAATTAAGATTTTTTTTCTTAAGTAAGTTATGCACTGTCTGCCAATGTTATGCTAACTAGTTTGACAATAATCTGCTAGTTCTGTAATCATCAATATTGCAGAATTAAATTAATGTTCTATTTTTACTATTCTGGTAGATAGATAGCGCCTATCTAAATACTGTTATATTATTATGTCTCCCTAATGTTAAATTAACACAGTCTAATTGAAATTAACAAGACCTTTATGAAACCACAAAACCCACGATTCCACGAACCCACAAAAAACGGTCACTTCACAGATAATTACAGAGTTTTAAACTTAATGAGGTTTTAATTAGAAGGCAATCGCCGCTGAATCGGTCCAACGTGTGTGGATTCAAAATTATATTGTGTGGACAGCGAATAAAATAAAAAAAGGAACGTGCCCGCGAGTAAGACTGTTACCCGTTAACTGTTTAAAGTGCCTTATGCAGAACATAATGGAAAATACGAATGTATTTTTCTTTTGAAGGAAACAAATATAAAACAAAAGAAGTGATATTATTTTCGTGTTGGGGTGATCATTTTAGAATATCGGTTGGGCGTAGCGGAGCTGATTAGCCCCGCAACCCCCAACTGACCGTAGACATTAACCGGGCAGTCGCCCAGGATGCTTCTTTTGTGAATTAACATCTTAACATCAGCATTTCATCCTTAAATTACATTATAATGGGGTTTCAAAAATGTTGTCTTAATAAAATAACATACAAACCTTGAATGAAAGTTGACCTGCAACCCTCACAAAATTTACTTTTGTGCCTAGAAACCGTTAAAATACGCCCAAGGTGACTTCATCAAAATCGTCGAGCTGAATAATAACGAAATCTGTGTACACCTCTTCAGCAAAAAAACAGTAGTTCTTCCATCCTGAAATCAAAAACCACTCTTAAATTTTTTGTGTCAAAAAAATTCACTCCAAGCTGTCCGCTTCACTCCAAAATAAAATGAGATAAACGCAGTACGAAATACAATTTTAAAACAGTATTTCGGTCCATCCGAACAATTTCGGGGAATATCAACTTTTTAAAGCTGATTAAACGGAGCCCAGGGAGCTGTTGTCCGAATGCAATTATGACGATTTTGTCTGTAAACGACTGTCGATTTAATAAACATGGACGGAAAATGTTACCCGCTCTCTTAATACCCTTTACCAACATTAAAATGGTTATCCGCCAATTAAAATATGATTATCATGGCAGTTCAAAATGTTTTCAATACGACAGAGTATTGACTTCGGTGTGATGTGATGCACTCGACAGTTAATTTTATTTTCAATTCGAAATGACAGGTAACGTAATTATCGGATGTGCTTAATTAATTTTTGAAGCGATAGGTCGTAAATGGGAATAAATAATCTACATAATTAAACTGATACTTGTTTTTTTAAATAATTAATATCTGTTTATACAAATAAGTTTCAAGAAACGTTTACGGTTCGTTATATAACCCATGTCGGTCTAACCTTTCCACACATATGACTGTTGAAGCTTACCTCACATATTGCGATTTGTATAATAAACCTTAAAAGACGGTCACTGCATAGGAAATGAGAGATCGTGACATCTGAAGCCAGCTTTCGTGATGCTAACGATTTAACTTTGACTCCCCTCATCATTATGATCATCATCATTGGCACCCTTGTTCCACCCACTGTAGAAGCCTCCTCTCGTTGTGCCATGCTTCCCTGGTCGGTGCAAGCCCGCCCCATTGTCACTTAAATCAAATTACCTTCCTAAACAATACCTCTAGAACCGTATCGTTCTTAACAAGAACTAGAAAACGACTTCTAATAATTGAGCTTTGAAAACTTATTGTGAAAAGGTTCCATTGTCGCAAAACCAATAACAGAGAGCTACCTTATCCAATTTTCACTTCATTCTGGGCAAGCACTTTGTTCTTTGAAGGATAGATCGGATCGCGAGTGGAATACTAAAAGATACTCTCAGAAAGTAAAAGATATCGCTAAAACGTATCTACGTTTAGATAGCTTTGTCCAGTTATGTTGATTGTGATGACCGAATACCTAGTAAGAAAACGAAGGGCATTTCAATGATTTATTTTTGCAAGATTTTGAATCTACTGGCTGGTCCATTGTTATGGGTTAGTA
The DNA here is from genome assembly GCA_963555695.1 of Dasypolia templi. Lineage (NCBI taxonomy): Eukaryota > Metazoa > Arthropoda > Insecta > Lepidoptera > Noctuidae > Dasypolia > Dasypolia templi. Next base: position 5,411,631 of record OY743147.1, read on the forward strand.
CGTGGACATATTCGATGTAACTATTCGAGGTAGAAAAATTACTTTTAAAGGTGGACGCGCACCTGGAAGCTCCGCAGTAGCCGTATGTTCGGATGGTTCAGCGCACCTTTACGCATCATCCGGCCGTGCCGGTTCTCATCCATTATTTTAACTGCATATTGCTGTCAAATGGCGTCATCCACGTCGCCCTCTCCACACCCGCCGCACGCGCCGCACGCCGAGTTTGATGACGTCATCCACATCCGTATACCCCCAGCATTGTTGATCGGCGCGGATAGATAGGAGACGTTGCATAATATTTCGTATTAAGATTTACAAAATGCGATGACTGCGGCGCGTACGGCTCCTGCGGACCATCTGGGTGCATGTCGTCGATTTCGGAGTTTAGAAAAACTGCATACCTTCCTTGAGAATGTTGATTCACCTGTTATTGGCAACTGTATACGCCCATAACCGTTATCTAGTGTTATTTGATTTTTTGTACAAAATACTGTTGGTGTACCTTAATAAACAAATACCTACAAAGATTTTCAAAAAACTCACACACAAATCGATTGTTTTATTCCAGATGTTAGTGTAGATTGTTGGGCTCAGTTTTAATAAGAAACCCCGTATGTACAATCAAAGTAAATTGTATAAACCTTTTTACTTAGAAAAATGCTAAAATACAGTCGATCTCGAAATACTTTCCTTTTGCTGGAATTTAGCATTTACTACTTTATTTTTTACTTTGTCGTTTGCTTTCTGTTTGGTCGCAAACGCTACTGCTGACCTGGGTACGATTATCAGGTTGGGCAAAGTGTTTTTGAGTTTTTTCAATAGCAACTCCTCAGTAGCAGCCCGAAGTGACTTTGTGCCCGGTTGATGGCAATAGGTTCGCCCCCATTACATTGAACCAAAACTTAACTGGTGAAATGTGGGTGAACTGTAGGTACACCTCTGCCTAACCCTTCTGCACGTTTAGCATGACCGGGTTTCGTCAAACTCAAACTCAAAGCTTTTATTTCAATTAAACCATTTACAGGCACCTTTGCATTTTCAAGAAGTCGGTCGGTCAGTAATATGAAGCTAGTTGCCCATTCCAAAGCACTTCTTTCTTCTCCATAAGAATCTATACCTATGGTGGAGGAAGGGCAAGAAACTCCAAGGACACTCTTTTAAATAATATAGTTACAAATATATTAGTTACATCATTGCGTCAATGTCATATCTGAGAACGATGTAAAAACGGCGTACTTGTCAAAACCGTCCAGAGTGCAGCAAAAATATTTTTGGATTGTTTTTGTTTATAAAAAAACAATCCAAAAATAATATTGTTAAAAGTAAGCCGTGGCAAATAAGTGTTGACCAGTTCTTACTGACGGCGCCCGTTCACGAACATGACGCAAGGATCAGCACCATTCAGCTCAACCCTTTTGAAGGGATCCAACAGACGCGCCACCGTCAGCGAGACATTTGAGTGAGCATGACATACTATCAGTCGCCAAGGCACTATAAACACTATAATTACTTCACCTCTTTTACTGTAAAGATGTATGATGATGTGTCAACGGAAGAATATAAAAAGTTACTCATAGAATAGACAAAATGACAGGTTTCTTTTATTCATCTGTGATTTTGTTTATTCTTACGTCGACAAAACTCGTTTCCATAAACACAGGCGCGAAATATAGGCGCGTTGATATGTATGCTTTATTTTTGGACAAAGCCTAAATTCAACCACAAACAGTTACTATATTCTCCATATTTATCCCTCTAACATCCAAACATCGTTCAGAACACACAACTAACTGCAAGCAACGTCACAGTTTATGCACATCATCCATTGATACGAACAAACATAACATTTGGCAAGATGTCTGTCTGTTACAACTTGTGCTACACTATCTATTGCTGCAGTAACAGTTCTGTGAATATTAATTATGCCTGTTTGACTTTGGGAGGGAGTTTCTCTTGGGTATGTTTTAATTGCGCTGCAATTGAAATAGACTTATGGAGTCAGCTAGTTTGTATGTCAAATTAGTACTTTCTTTTAAAAAAAAACAGTATTTCAATATTGTATTTTTTTAAATTAAGTCTTATTAGTGGCATGTTGGGATTTCAAGCTTCGAAATTCAAACTCCAAGCATTTAACATAACATAACGTCACGCCTGTAATCCCAGAATGGTTCGGCAGAGGTTTCCCTAGAGTACACCCACATTTCGCGAGTTATGCTTAAGTCCCATGTAATAGGGGGCGAGCCTATTGCCATCAACCGGGCACAAATCCAGACTCCGAGCTGCTACCTACTGAGAAATTCAGGATAGAAAAACCCAATCAAAGTCAAAGTCAAAGCATTTATTTCAAATAGGCCCATAAAATGGCACTTTTGAACGTCAAAAATTACATTAAAAATATAACTGATTCTAGGCGCCACTTCCAAAAAGTAGTTTCGTATGGAGAAGAAGTGGCAATAAACTCCACCGTTACTCTTTTAAAATATTTTAAATTATACATTAATTATATTTTTATATGTGAAGACGATGCACCAAGAATAAAAATACTATACCACAATTGGTAAGAAGAATTAAAAATAAAGCAAAGGCAGATAAATGAATCACGCGATAGGTACATTGTGCTCACATATTTACAAACATTGTAAAAATATATGACTTTCTTAAAATATTAACTAGGAATAAGTCAGTGTGTGAGTAAGTAAAAAAAAAAAAAAAAAAATTAAATTAGCAACCAGTGTGATTTTGTCTAGACGGAATTGTCCTATGGAGCTGGACCATCATGTGTCCAAGCATTCTTATCTTGTATATAGTCCTCTAATTTGTAATAAGCTTGTCTGCAAAGTGTACTTTTTATACGAATTTTAAATTTTCTTTCATTTAATTGCAATATAGCACAAGGTATTTTGTTATAACATTTAACACAGTACCCCATAAATGATGTATGTACTTTAGCTAATCTGAAAAATTGTTGATATATTTTATCTTTATTTCTAGTATTCAAATTATGTCTATCACTTATTTTATTAAAAAGATGTAGATTTTTTCTTACATACCTAGTATTTTCATAAATGAGTTGGCAAGGTACTGTCATAATATTAATCCCTTTAAATAGTTCCCTGAGAGATTCGCGACGAGGAAGATTGTATATGGCTCTGACAGCTCTCTTTTGCAAAATAAAAATGGATTCAATGTCAGCAGCCCGACCCCACAGTAAAATGCCATACGACATAATGCTGTGGAAGTAGCTAAAATAGACCAAACGCGCGGTTTCTACATCTGTTAACTGTTTTATCTTTCTAACAGCATAAGCGGCAGAGCTTAGCCGCCCCGCAAGAGATGTTATATGTGGTCCCCATTGTAATTTCTCGTCCAGCGTGATTCCTAGGAAAACCGTCTAATTAATAAATTCCAGTTTTTCTCCATTCAATATGATGTCACATTCGCTACTTCTAACATTAGGTAATTTAAATCTAATGCATTTGGTTTTTTTTTCATTTAGTACCAAATTATTTACCGTAAACCAATCTTGGACTTGAAGAATCGAGTTATTCACGTCGTCCATATTTGGTGACCGTCGGTCTATTTTAAAGATTAATGATGTATCATCTGCAAATAACACCACCACCTTCGGTTGATTTTGAAGTACTTGAGGTAAATCATTAATGTAAACTAAGAAGAGGAATGGACCCAATATCGAACCTTGAGGAACGCCCATTTCCATTTCATACCCTAATGAGTTTATGCCGTTTACTTGAACTTTAACCTTTCTATCTTTCAGGTATGATCTAATTAGATCAAGAGCTGTATTCCTAACCCCATAGTGCTCCAGTTTCAGAAGAAGGGTCTCATGGTTTACGCAATCAAATGCTTTAGAGAGGTCGCAAAAGATTCCAATGGCATCTTTTGCTTCCTCCCAGGCGTTAAAAATGTTCTTTATTAGAGAAACACCAGCGTCAGTGGTACAACGCAAGGGCACCAAAGGTGGTGAAACCGTACTGTTGTTCATGAAAGATGGAGTTTTTATTAAAGTGTCGTAACACTATCTGGGAATCGAACCCTGGACCTCATGTTCAGCAGTAGCTCTTGCGACATTTATTTCAAATAAACCAATTACAGGCACTTTTTAATTTTCAAGGGGTCGGTTGATCATAAAGATGAAGTTACCCATTTCAAAGCGTCGTCGACATTTTACTTTTGAGTGAGCATTACATAATCTCAGCCGCCAGGGCACATTCAAGTCAAAGAAAGACGTACCCAGTAAATGATAGCTTTATAGTAGGTACATAGTCAAGGGCGGAGCCAGGAGCATGCCTAGAGGTCAAAATAAGTGCAAGCCGACTGATTTTTTACGATAAAAAAAAGGAGCCAACTGAGGAATTGGCTGATTATCATAAATATTGTTGTTCATGGTTGTTAGTATGTAGTACTGGAGTCAGGCAAACGAAAGAGACTGAAAAAGGTTGGCAAATTTAAAAAATATCAGCATACCCAAAATTAGTATTACCTAAACGGAATAACCTAATTTGATACTTTTGAATTATTTGCTTTTGTTTAAAAATACACTCGGTTCCAAAAATAACGGGTCAGTCACATAAGTTCGAATATCTACAAAACTGAAAGAGTTAGATCAATGAAATAAAAAACAGAATAAAGACTATTTAGTTGCGCTTCTTATTACATTCCTTTTTACTGACTGATGAATGAAACTTATTTATAAAAAAAAACAAAATTTTAATAATTGGAAATATTTGAAAACAAAATTTTAGCTTTATGTCATTATGGTTTCTGTCCATTTCTATTGTCACAAAATAAAAATTGTGAACGACTTCCACGTGCATAATTAGTATTCTGTGAGGTGGAGCATGGCAGTCACGTTAGATGAATGAACCAGAATCCTGACTTTCTAGGAACTTGGGCGGAGCCAGCGTGAAACAGCAAGAAACATTGGTGTATCCTTGTCGACTGTTCAGCGGGTAGTCCAGCGGTCCACCGAGAGACCGGATCGCACCTTCGGAGACCAGGAAATGGCAGGCCAAGATGCACACCGGCCAGGGATGACAGATGCCTGGTGGCTACAATGCTCCGAAATCGTTTTCAAGCTGCTGTAGTTGGTCTAAAAAACCACTTTATTCGCTTTGGTGATAGCGATTTAAGCGCACAAACAGTGAGGAGACGTCTTCGGAAACTTGAAACCATTAATGCAAATGGCCCCAAACTGGAACGGCAACATCGAATTGCAAGACAGAGATACGTGCATGATGGTAGGCAGTTGGTATACAGAAGACCAGGGGAACGCTTCCATCAAGACTGTGTGGAGGAAAAAGTGGCACACGGCGGAGGTTCAGTACTTGTTAGGGCTGGAATTTCTGCCGAGGCCCGCACCGAGCTCGTGCTAATTCAAAATGGTACTCTGAATGCATAGAAGTACTTGGAGGAGATCCTGAATGAGCATGTGGGACCTTTCATGGTGAGGATGGACCGGGATGGCATATTAATGCATGATAATGCGCGTTCCCATACCGCCGGAATTTTAAATGAAGACCTCGGAGGTCGGTATCGAACTGATGCATTGGCCAGCGCGAAGCCCTGATTTAAACCCCATAGAGCATGCATGGGACGAGCTTGAGCGTTGCGTAAAACGTCGTAACTCCCCACCAATCAGCTACCCGAGCTCAGACAAGCACTGGTGGAGGAATGCGAAGCCATTCCTCAGACCCGGCTCCGACCCGGCTTTGGTGTTCAGCATGCCGAATCGCCTGGAAGCTGCAAGAAGAGCTCGGGAAGGCAATACGAATTATTAAAATTATGCATGTAATGAAAAAAAGAAAAAAAATATTACACGAGAAATTTTTCAGTATCAGAAGAAAAAAAAAAACATTATTTTTTTATTTCTTTTGTGACTGACTCATTATTTTTGGGACCGAGTGTAATACATATTTTATGTACACTACTGCTTCACAGCATGAGGACGGGTTCAAAAATGGGAATAAACACACGGAATAAATCAATACTGCGGTAGTAGCAGCTACTAACCTACCTTGGCGACCTATTATAAACACAAAAGAAACCTACCACTAAGTTTGTGGTAATTATATTGCTATAAATTCCAGTGCTCCTTCTTAATATTAAAATAGCTAGCGCTTCTAAAAGTCGTATTTATATTCAGACGAAGTAAACTTCAACAAAAACTAAGTTTCGACATGTAAAATCATGCTATGCTACCTACCTATTACGATCCAAATCAAAGAGACGTTTTTCGACATTTCACAAAATCTGCTTACTTCGTTTGAATAAAAATACGACTTTAGGCTCTATGTAGCAATCTGAATAAATACAAACAACAATTTTCTATGACAATATTGATTTATTCACTACCACAATGAAAATCTGAATCTAAAACTTCCATGCGAAAAGATTCATTAGAGTCATTGGAATCACTGTTTCCTACATTAATAATGAAACTTTCTAAATTGTTTTCTGTAATTCTGTCCCTTTCTTTATATATATTTTCAAGATGTATGACATGGTCGGTAATTATCTTCCAATCCTCTGTAGTTATGGTTTCAATCGAGTCTTTTATTGCTTTCTCTAACTCCACTGCAGAAAGGGAAATATTTTTACTTGCCACTTTACGGCATTTAGATCGCAGTAGTAGGGGAGAAGTCGCAATACCTCATGCCTATTCTTCTTCAAAAGTTCATCAGTGTCATATACTGGTTCTGGTGTGTTTCGTTTAACAAAACATAGCAGCTCTGCTTTTGTGTAATATTCTTCAAACGGAATATAATTCAAAGTAGCCTATCTATACCTCATTTTTGCTATTTTGGGATGTATGAGCTTCATATACTATTGAATGGTAACTGGCGTTATCCACAACTATGACAATCGGCTCATTTAAATTATGTAGAGTTTTTCTCTTAGCTATTTTTTAAAATTTATGGCATTCATATCGTGGTGGTAGTCCGCTATTTTTGATATAGTACTAAAACTAACAATGAATTTGGCACTGGGCGTTTCTCCGATCCAGAAATGATGTACAGGGAACAGTCCCTGTTGAAACATTTTCAATCGCACCACTTGTAGATGGACCTTGCCAAGACTTCTTGGACTTGCAGTTTTTATGAACATAGGTCTCATCTAAATAATTATAACCTTTCCTTCTCCACTTTTCAAAGGTTCTTAAAACCCGATGTTTCCAGGCAGATATGTCATAACGTTCAATTATTAATGAACGCCCATTCTTATTTTTCTTAAATTCATAGCCGTTGGACAATAATAAGTGGTGAAGACTTTCCCAGCATCCATTAAATCCAATGCTTTCTCTTAATTCGACTAACAGAGTTCTCAATGTAAAATTCTCTCGCACTCCACTTTTAATAGTTTTATTAATTTTTTAGTTAGTTAATGCTATAACAGGATCACGACAAATGACCAACAACACGACATCTTGTTTTGGAAAGTTGAGTTTGACATTAGTTTATCATTGCCATATAAAAAGTTTGCAAATAATTCTCGTGTTTACTCTCGTTTGCCAGACTCTAACACCATGATTACAATTTCGGTTAGAAAACCTGTACATACGAAGCTATATATTTCAAGGTTCAGTACGTAATTTTCATAAGCGCCATCTATATTAATGAATGCGCATTTCCATACCGTGTTCCGGAGCTTTTACCTAAATTCATAATTCGCTTGTCACATGCAAAATTGTTCAATCAAAAGCCATCAGATGCCCCCCAAATTATCGATTTAATACTCTATTGCCGTACGCGTTATTTTATTAATTTAATTTAATGTCGATCAAAATGTTAACATGAGATATTACCTTAAAACATTTAAATACTTGTACGTAATGGAAATAGCCAACTCTAATCTTCATTTCAAAACACCTATGAAGAACCTATTCTATATGAACAATATTGTTTTGTGTCATAAGATTATACTGAGATGGTTTGTTTTCCAAAACTACAAACGCCATACAAGCAAGACAATTTATGGCTGCAAATGTCTTTTAAATTGCACCAACTACTTAGGTTTGTCATAGCTAATAGACAATCGAATGAGTACGTAGGAAAGCCAGGCTTTTGGCTTATGAACGTACCGCCGCTGCTCCCCAGACGGCTCAAGGAACGTCAAACTTAAAATCAACAGAACTTCACTTAATTTAACGAAATCGACTTCGACGATTTAGTAGCTTTTTAACAATTACATTTGTTTGAGAACACCAATTATTGTTTCTAACTACATAACAATCTACAAGCAGTTTGACTACGAATCTACGACCAGTTTGTAGTCGGGGGAAGGGGCTTCGCAAGACGGCCGATCACCGGGTTGGGAAAAAGAGCTGCGTTCCACCAGCCAAAGCCAGGGGCAGGGGCAAGCCCACTGCCACCGCCGTCAAGGCCGCATCCGCCTCCACCATCGTCGCCGTCGCCACCATCACGGCAGGGCCTTCACATGGGGCTCGGGAGGGGGCAGATATGGAATGTCAGAAATGACTGCATTACGCCTTCTCTAGGAGAACATCAAACACTGCTGCGCCTCTGTTAAGGATTTATTGCTCCAAAGTATGGCGCAGTGGTCGATTCACATCCCCGTTGTCGGTGAACCGTACTTTGTGGTGCCCAAGGATGACTGGGTGGAGGACCTGAGCAGCTCAGTGGCCCTAATTGCCTCGGCCGCCGCCGGTATCCTGTCCCTCGAGGCCGTCATGAGGGGACGGGAAAGTGTGACAGCAGGGTTCGGGGAAATAGTTGAGCGCCGAAAATCGCTCTTCCGAGCGGAGATCACTGGAGAGGGCACTGGCCCGCGAGGAGTCGCTGGAGGCTCTGAACACGGACCTGTGGGGACGACCCTAGAAAGTGGTGCGGGTATAAACTCTTCCATGGGCACCCCCACTGATCCAGAGTCTCCGGCCTTGACTCGTGAAGGACGTGGTGAGCGCTTTGTGCCCTTGGCGAGGACTCTTCGTCTGCTTACTGGCCCATTGTAATGCTTGACGAAGTGGGCAAGCTCTTTGAAAGAGTCGGATTTGGCGGAGAGCCAGTTTGGTTTCCGCAGAGGGAGCTCTACGGTGGACGCCATCATGCGCGTGCGAGCCCTCACGACGGGGATGCTGTGGCCCGTGGTAGGGGGAGACATTTCGGTATCACCGGATTCCGACCTACCTCTGTCACGTGGTCGATGCTTATTTATCACCAGGGAGAGTGGAACCGGCGAGAGATGTCGTGCGGTGTCCCACAGGGATCGGCCCTGGGGCCGCTTCTGTGGGATATCGGTTACGACTGGGTCCCTAGTACGTAGTTTGCTACGCTGACGACATGCTGGTCCTGGCGCAGTTGAGGTCAGGTGGCCGAACAAGCGACATGCGGCGATACGTTCCCTCTTTGAAGAGTAGTTGGGGAGATGCCACGGCGTCCTCACCTTCCGCCTGACACAGGTCCTCACCTATACCATATTTGTTTCGGGAGGTTCCCGTTCCGTATAAGGCGGGAGGAAACGCGAGGATATTTTTTTTTAGCTTGCTCTTACATTCTCTAATACCTAAAAAAATTCAGCCGTCAACCACGGTACTCCTATTTCAGTATGAATGGTCAAAAAACTTTACTCAAAAAAACTTAACCTGTACCTTGAAGGCCCCGGGGTCTCCAGAAATAAATCCTGGATCCACCCTTGTACATAGTGCTCACACAAAATTATTGCATGAAGAGAAAGATCTCCACCCGAAATTAGAAACACTTTTTTGTTTATGGGGAATTACAAAGTTTCAAATTGTTATCATAGGCCAGGGCAAAAACACCGACTAGTGCATGTCGGACCACCCACAGTGAAATAGTGGGGATGAATTTATCCCAAGAACAAACTTAACATTGTACTTGATAAACATGTGCTCCAAACGTCGTCTCGATTCGTCCGGTTTTAGGCGACACTTGAAATCATAAAAATCATAGCCCGAAAATATTCGTGGCCCAGATCCATTTTTTTATGAGACACGATAATTTAAATTAGCTCGCAAACAATGTGGAGGATTTTTTTTAAATTTGAACATACCTATTTTTACTTACAATTAATCATATTTTCAAAAGTAGTTATACAACTGGTCAGTCTCTCATTTATAAAAAAAAAACCAATACTTTCTGAGTGGCCTGGTATTTAGCCAGTGCTAAATTCAGCCTTACCTCCAGCTTATAGCTACCAACCATTCCTATTACAAAAAGAGTTAGATATATATGTGTGTGGATACTTAAGTGGATAGAAGGATAGATGCCAAACTGTTTCATGTATAGGAACCGGGGAAAATTATTTTTAATTTTTTCTACCATAAGACCATACCTCGTTTCAAATGGATTCCAGATGATAGCACTCATTTCTTGATTACTTCTTACTAAAGCATTATAAACTAACCTTACAGCTTCTGTGTTAGTAAAGTCACGGGTTACACACCTGTTTGTGTGCGAAACGACAAATCTTCGGAGAAAGTGACACAAAGATCTCGCACCGACACTACCCGCGGTAACACTTGTCCATGCTATATTCATGACGTCGGGGAACCACGGCACGCGTAGAAGACATCACATTACACTTTGTCACATTAAAGAGTAGTTTGTTCTCAATACTCCATCCTACCACACGAACAATGTCCTGCTGCAGCAGCTCGAAGTGCGACTGATTGGCTATGCACATGAACATCTTCAAATCATCGGCAAATACTAGGCAACCAGCATCTTTCACAATTTCAGAAAGGTCATTTACCATTATAATGAATTCCAACGGCCCTAAATTTGTTCATAAAACATATTTAGAATTTGTACTGCGGCCCGATCAGAAACGATCGGTAACGGGTGATATTTAAGATGAAAGGGCTTGTTTTGGGTCTCAAACATATTTTTTGTACAATTTTAAAACAAACAATGTTGATATCATTTCAGAAATTAAATGAAAATTGACCACTGTGTTCCCCTGAACTCCGAAACTAACAAGCCTAAAATTTTGAACAAAACCCTGAAATTAGTTAATTACTTACATATTGCAGTAAAACCTATGAGAAGTCTGTCGTCTTAAAATAACATGGTAAATTTTTAAAAATTGTGCGTACAAACGTAAAGTTGCAGTTGGAATGTATGTGAGAACATGTAAATCAACTACAATGCCAAGTTTGTTCTTGGGATCTGGGGACACGGTGGACACGGGGGTACTAAGACGAGCCAAAAACAAAAATCAGGGACACTACCTGTTAGGTGGGAGGAAACGGCCGCGTGTCACCATTGTGTGGATCGCCCGGAGGACGGTGGAGCATACGGTGGAGGTCCGCCCAGCTTGGGCGGAGCACTGCAGTGTCCTCGCGGAGGCGATCGGCAGCGGCTTTCTCTAGCGTCAAACCCTGGTCCAGGCCATGGTACGGAGCGAGAGGGAATGGAAAGCCGTTACCTTCTGCAAAGCAGTAATGATCGCGAAGGCGGAAACACCCACCCGCTCCACGAAGAGCGGAAGAAGTCATTTGATGATTTCCCACCCAAAAAAAAAGGGGTGGTACCTACCTTTTCTCGAAGCTTTTCATCGTATTTGCATACCCTCTCATAGTTTTGGCCTGAATAATGCTAGAGAGATGAAATGTAGTTAGCAGACTTGTAAAACACACAAAGTTTAACGTATTTTTCACACAGACTGACTCACTCACTCGCTCATCAAAACCTCTATGGCACTTCCCGTAGTCCTAGAAAGCTGAAAGGTATGAAAACTAACATTTGCACACAAAACAAAATATGGAAATTTGTAATTTTCACCCCTTAAAATGAGGTTAGGAGGTGATTTCTTACGGATAATCGGTATACCTATTTCCTTTTGTTATGAAAGCTAGATTAGCATGTACATGTAGATTACTTTAATCTGAGATCGCATCAAATCCGCTAGTAGATACAATATTAACAAATGCAATCCAGTAGAGATGTTAATAAGCCTTGTCTAATAAACATATCATCTTCACATATAGAAATATAATTAATGTATACAAAATATTGTAAAACATTTTAAAAGAGTAACGGTGGAGTTTCTTGCCACTTCTTCTCCATACGAAACTACTTTTTGGAAGTGGCGCCTACAATCAGTTCTATTTTTAATGTAAATTTTGACGTTCAAAAGTGCCTTTTTATGGGCCTATTTGAAATAAATGCTTTGACTTTGACTTTTTGACATATAGTTTTCAGCTGAGGATTTCGGTAAGATCAATCAGATAAATGTGAAGTCACCCCCTAAGAACTCTTATGTACGTGAAACGTCATTGATATAGGCTGCAGGCGCTGCTGCAAATCACATAAGCGTTCCAGATTTAGGTACGTAGGCCACAAATCCTCAAAAATATAATTTTTTATTTAAATAAGTCAAATAATAAAAATAACCTAAAATGTAAACATTGTCTGATTTTACCAATTTGGCCATTGCTGGAAGACGTGAAAATTCGGCTCGTGATACTTTCCTAAATGCTCTAATTTATGGCCAAATTCCAGCCCTGTAACGCCAGGCCCAGGTTTCTATGGAGTTTGGGTTTCTCCTTTAAACATACTTCTTATGATGGAAGTTCGGATGACAAAACTATAATTTGGTATATTGGAGTTGATCTGTTGATGGAGCCAGGAGATGGATAGTGTAACTATTCAATGGTAAACACCTCGAGTTTCGGCTCATATGATTCAATTCAATAAATTAAAATATTTAAATAAAGAGAGAAAAAAGAGAAGCTGAATGGTGGAACTTTTCAGTGGCTAATAATGAACCGCTCGAGTTTGAGCTCATATGATTCGTTTTGACGAGTTCAATAGATTAGGCTTAGTAACGAGGGTCTGATGATGGAGCCGATGATGAAGAGGTGATAGTGGAACTTTTCAGCGACTCCCAATATACTGCTCATATCATAACTTCGTTGACTTTAGACTTATCACCTAAATGGATAATATACTAGACTAAAAAGTAAAATAATAAAAATATGTAGTTTAAAAATATGTTAATGGTTAAAAAACACGCTTAAACCAGTGCTAAAATTTTAAAATAATTAAATTGACTTGTGCTTCTCTTTTCGCTTCTTCTGCTTTTTGGTTGAGTATACTAATTAATTTAAGCAAGTGCTACACGCTTTTTGATTTAATCATTGGATCAGAAGAACTAATTTATCTATCATAAAACTATATGTGCGAGATAAAAGCATGTTTTTTTACATGTTGTTCGGTGGCTATGAAGAAAGTAACTGCAGACGTACAAGAATAAAAAAGGCACTTCTAAAAACCGAATCAAATCAAATCTAGTTAAATCATAACCTTACTCATAAGTAAGGGTTAAGATTTTAACAGGTTTGTGCAATATCAGTATAATATCACCGCTAAATTAAAAATGAATAAAGCATCCTACAAAAAGAAATTAAATCCTACCAAAAACATTTCATGTAAAGTAGGTCACCAAGACTTACATAACTTAACATCACGCCTGTAATCCGAGAAGGGTTAGGCAGAGGTGTACCAAAAGTACATCCGGCTTTCGCCAGTTATGCTTAAGTCCAATGTTATAGGGGGAGAGCCTATTGCCATCAACTGGGCAGCAGCAGTAGCTCTTGTGACCACTAGACTAACGTGTCAGGCACATAACTCTCTCACTGTTAAAAAGTTACCTACAGCCAGGCCCCTAACTCTACAAAGCCTAACTAACTAACTTTACATCTTGGTTAAAATATATGGCTTGGCCGTTCTATTTATTTATTGCATGACACAACATAATCAAGGCAAAATTGTCAAGCCGTACATTTTTACCATAATGTAAGATTTGTTGAGTTAAGCCTTGCAGAATTAGGGGCTTTGCTATTCATTAGATCCGATAACTTTTTAACATTAAAAGCGACACGTAAGTCTTGTTCATTTTAAATTGAGCAAACTGTGCTCGTACATAATATTAATAGGTTCAATCAAACTGCAGTGTCAACTTTTGAAAGCTATTAGATATTTTGTCAACAAACACTGAACTTTCTGTTCAGAAGCAGTTGGCATTTTCATCATCTTAATCATCCACAGTCCGACTTCAACCACTGCTGGACATAGGCCTCTCGTTTCTTGTGCCAATCCCCTCACACCTCTGTCAGTATCATCCAGGCAACCTTTTACATTTTACCATCAAAATTAAATTACCCTTACCATCACCCTTTTGCCCTCAAAGTGCGTCAAAAGCCGTTATTTACTGCTAAACTTAATAAAGCAAGATGTCCCATCACAACTTTTTGACTCGAAGTTCTTATTGTCTGTTAATTACTCAAATTCTTAACAGACCAAAGAATTTCCAACACAGGGACTTGAACAAGGATCTCTTTGAAATGCATAATTAATTTTATTAAAAACTTTAACCTTAACGATACAAGACGAAAACGTTACAACAATGAAAGACGGTTAACATTGTTACTTTTACATGTCACTTATATTAAAAATCTTTTCATTAATTCACTGAGAAACAACGGCCAGCCTAAACTGTTGAGTCTGGAAACTTGAAATTTTGCACAAGAGCTCCATAAAAACTTATGCAAGAAAGGTAAGTAAGTAAGTAATGAATTTTGATAAAATTAATCGGAAAGTTGATGTATGGAAAATCGTCACTTTTTCCTGTGGAATTCCCAAAAGCTCGTGTCGTAAAAAAAACTCAATTGTTGTTCGTATCGCTAAATTCGAAAACGGCTTAACCGATTTGGATGTTTTTTGTTTTGTTTTGTTTGCTTTTATAAACAGGAGTGGTTTTATTGACTATTCTCTATGCAAACAGTAATTTTACGCCATCCATTGTTTCGTAACACCCAAATACAAAACTTATCGCTAGATATTGCTCAGTCGCGCATATAAGTGGAATAAAATATTTGAGTTTGAGCGACTTCCGTTGCTGACAGCACTGCTCAATTAACTTGTGATTATTATTGCAGAGTCCAGTCCCGTCTCTAGAGTTGCAATTCGTAAATATTAGTCCACACTCAAAGCCGGACGCTTGAATTATTTAGCCAATGGAATATAACTGTCTGAAACTTAGTTTGACTTAGCGATGTTTGGAACAGATTTGTTTTTGATGATAAATTGCTTGTGAGTTACAGGAATTTGTGGAAGACGACCAGTTTTGGTTTGGTTGGCTTTGGGAGTTAGATATACCGGTCAGAATGAACAGGATATTTGTTCTGAAATTACTGCAACAGAGGTGGTTTAATACGGAGAAATGCAGTGTGTTTTTGAGTTATACTGACCAAATAAACTTCATTACCTTTTTTAATGTTGGCTAAACTGTACCCATTTCATGGTTTAGTCTGATAGCTGCGACAAAGTTAATTTTTTCGATTCCATTGTAAACTGAAAGGTTTTACTTTTTAATTCTAATATTTAAAGTTCGTTTGTAAGGAAGAAATAATGTAGCACGTACGAAATAACTTAAGCCATCAATCAATATCATTCCGAAATCAACTTTCAATCTTCACATTTTATTGCACGTGTCTCGAATACTTTGAAAGGTTTTTAATATTGATTTAACGAAACTCGCTATAAAAAACGTTTCAATCTATGTCTACAGTGTTTAAAGACAATTCACGAGTGCAATGAATACCAAACGTTTGACCTTTCACCCCACCTTCCCCTCCTCAAATTAGAATTCGTTCAAATCAACTTTCGCTTTACACAAAGGATCACGGGCATTAAGTACCAATAAAGCTATAATAATAAAAGTTTTATTCAAGTCTAATATTTGCGTAAGATTCGAGATCCCTGGGGAGCTCGGGGCGAACTTAACAACCGACAGGTTTAATTAGGGAACGAAGCTAATTCCCAAGTTTTGATGAATGCGATTTCACGGATACAACCCCATTTCACCCTCGGCGGGAGTAGCATAATTTGAAATTTTGATTTAAAGCCCTGTTTGCTTAATTGCTGTTAATACTATCTGCGCTGGCGTGGTTATGGTGACCGAAGTGATCGTAACCCTTTTGTGATTAATATCCGATTGTGTTTGCTGAGTGTTTGATTGGATTCTTCTTGTGCAAACTCTAGGATTTAGAAATGGGATTGCTGTGTAATTGGAGTGTAGAATTTTATGCTTTTGAAACTGGTTATTTAAAATCAGCAGAATAGAATAGAAAGAATATAGTGAAGGCTGAGATAAAACACGGCAACATAAAAAGACGAAACTAGACTAAATATAAATAAAAGAAAAGACAAAAGTTGAAACATGAAGAGGAATCAAGCAAATATGAAAGTGTTAATATTGATCCGATAGAGATCAGAAGTCACTAAACTGACAAGCGTAACAATGAATATTATAAAACTATGAAAATGCAGAGTATTTTTCATTCGATCCTTAATTAACAATCTTAAGAACAATAAGGGTGTTTAACCATCAAACTGGTGGCGCGTGTGATGGATCATTTAGCTCCCTTCAAAATGGTTGAGCTAAATGGTGCCAATCCATGCGTATTGTTCGTGAACGGGCGACGTCAGTTTAAACTGGTCATGTCTTAGCTGCCAAGGCTTAATTTTTTTTTTGCTGCAGTCTGGACGCTTTTAACGTGTATATCTTTTTTAAATGGTAATATAAGATCAACATTGACGCAATGATGTATCTATCCATGGAATTTCTTGTCCGTTCATCACCATTTATGTACCTATTACACTTTGGAATGGGCTAAGAGCTTCATCTTTCTGAACAACCCCTTGACAATTCAAAAGTGCCTGTAATTGGTTTATTTGAAATGCTTTGAGTTTGAACAACTTTCTTCATGAGACAAAATAATCAGCAGTTCCATAAAAAACTTTATTACCTACTGTACCGAAAATTTATGGGGCGGCTGATTATTATTTCGCGATTACAATTTTGGTCCCATGGAGGCAGTTGTTCAGATTGACGGTTTATACTACACCCTTAAATTTGACCAAACGTTTCTGATAAATACTGTTAATGGATACAAATGCAGTATATTTTTCATAAGATCCATATTAAGATTCTTGATTACCTTTTCTCATGCTAGGAAGTTCGTGCAATATTTTGACAACCTTCTTCGGGATAAATCGAAAACGCTGTACTGGTCAAATACATGCGAGCAGCGGCCCGCAATTTTTGTATAAAATCCATATGTGTCGTCTCTAACGGCCGAATAAAATTATTATGACAACTCATATCTGTCGTGTTATTAAAAATGGAAAGAATCTTTTTTTCTTCGACCTGTGGCAACCGAGGAGGTAACATATATCAACCATTTTATTAAACCTCGAACCTTAACCTCGAACTAGCTTAGCAAATAGAGCTGTTCATAGTGAAAACACAAATGAACTTATTATTGGCGCGATTCCAGTTTTAGTTCTTCGTCATTGATTTTGAAATTAATAATTAATTTACTAGTTTGAATTTCCGCGCATTATTTGACAAAAGTATTATACAACTACTACCAGGCATTGATGGACTTACGTATGCCAGTAATGCCTTCAGCGCTGTGCATTTTGATATTATTATGTATTTTCCATTCATTTAAAATGTGCAAGTCATGTCGTGATTCTCACTTCCATTTTGTAAACTCCGCACTGATTTTGACAACCACCTTCATTCACGCACTAGTTAATTTCGCGTTGCCTATGCTTTGGTGTCAAAATCAGCGGAAATGGCATTTTATTGGCCATCCTGTGACACGCTAGGCGTTGCATTCCAGGGTCCGTAGTTCCAGTTCAAGTGCTGGCTTAAAATATCCAAAGTTCCATCAGTTCCATAGGTTTGCCATCATCACCAAACTCAATTCAGAATTATCGGTAGCATCCGTGTGCTGAGTTCTGGGCCAACATTTTCTAGAAAATCTGCGCATCAACGAGCCCCGCGCTGGGTACTCGGACCCTTTATGGGAGCTCGCTACGGGTAGTGCGATTCCATCCGCCGACTGTCACCTTCCTGACGTCTGCAGCGTGGCACACAACGGTCATCGTCACACCAGGCTAAGCCAGGAGAGTACTGTGCTACTCCCAAGAGAAGTTAAGGAAATCTTATGACCTTACCTACCTGCCCTTCAAATTTTTATACAGTACTACTCCGTCACATTGGCTTAATAATGTTAAGAACAATTTCATGTTATAATAAAAACGAAATATTTCTATGCTTGCCTTTCCATCCAGATGTCACAAAAATATTTAGCTTGATAAATATAGAAATCACACGACAAATATAGGCAGACATAATTAATAATGAGCCAATCGGTTTGTTTCTGGGTCACTAACGGCTCTATTATGAACAAGGGGTAATAATTATGAGTCTTATTATTATCTTATTTAATGTTCTTTTTGGATTTTTATCTATGAGTAGACTTTTTTCGATTTTGTCCTAAGACTGAAATGACCATAAGCTTTGAAAGGTGAATCACTAGCCTCATAAAGTGCCTGATAAAAATACTTAATTCAATGCTTTTATTGCGAGTGTTATGTGAAAACACCTCATTATTATGGCAATTTAAGTTTCTCCTATAAAAATCTAAGTAATTTTAGAGGGATGTCGTTATTTCTTTATAATTGAGTGGGTGGTTCAGTGTCCAAACTATTAAAAATACTTACCTCTTTTGACACCCACTGAAGTACAACTTCATCACATATCAAGACTATATTATTCTTGGTCCTAAAAAAGTTGCTCATTAGGAATATTTACTCTCTTCCAGGAATTTCAATACAATAGTAAGCTTCTCTTGAAAATCTGCTTCAAACTCATTAACCTCATTTATTTTCTTCGTTGTTTAAAAGCCAACTTATGGACTGTATACAAGGAAATTCATAACACTCATGTTGACGAGACATAAAAACCTATTCATATTTTTACCTTACATCATAGCCGTGTGCTTCACATGTGCCTTTCTTCCTTTGAAACATGAATAGAAGACAAACCGAGCAGAATTTCAAAGCAAAAATGCAATATTACTCCATAGTCATGTCCCACGTCCAATTCTGCCTTCTCTGCCCCAAAAAATGCAACTACAGTGACCTCTGCGCTACCACCGACCGACGATGCTGTGGAAATGGCGAAGTTTTGGGTCACCAAAATTTAATACACTGTCGTGCCATTGACAGGACGAAGAGATAATAATAATTAACAATAACACGATTAATACTAATTTGCAGCATAATTTTAAACCTAAATAACATACATAATACATAATCATCCTTTGCTTATGAGAGGGGTTAAGCCGTAATCCTCCACGCAGGCCCAGTGCGGAATGGTAGACGTCACATGACTTTTTTTTTTTTTTTTTCAAGACCGGTTTCCTCACGATGTTTTCATTCACCGTATTGAGAGCAGTGGTGATGAAATAATTTACACAAAGTAAGCCGCCTGTCTCGGTTCGAACCTACGACGTAAGCTAAATATGTAATCACGGAAAATTAAAAATACATTTCGGTCAGCAAATTTCCTAATTTTCGGTTTCAGCACAAAATTACCGAGCCTCTGTAACAGTGCGAATTTAATAAGGTTTAACTGCGTAAAAGGGAACTGACAATTATTATGGGAGTTGGTTCAAGTTATGCGGGGCTAATCGGCGAATGTGAAATTAAAGTGATTGCTTTCCGATGAGGTCGGTTATTTTATAGTCGAGTTGGCAATTTAAAAATATATATTCGAAAAGTTTCGTCGTTCACGTGCGGTATTACAATGAGGTTTTAGATAAATCTTGTTTTCGCGACGGGAGCTGGAATACGAAAAAAGATTAGTTATTTAATCTATTGTGACATGTTGATTAGTTCAATTATTTAACAAGGCATGCAAACATTAGTTATTCTTGTACTTATACTAGGTGTGTTTTTAATTATTGAGCAAGCATCGTAATTTTATTTGATTATTTATGCCTTTTATAATAGCCTCCTGAAATTTGACAAGGATGCAAAACGACACGTTGTATAGTTTGTTTGTGTATCAAAAACTATCCGAGAGCAGATGATATCTGCAACTGTGTGACTGTTGATGGTCTAACTAGAAAGAAAAATAAATAAAGAAAGAAAGAAACTAAGGAAAGAAAAGAAAAAAGAAAGAAAGAAAAGAAAAAAGAAAGAAAGAAAAGAAAATAAATTTATTTGACCCAAGTTAAGTCAGTAATAATGGTAATGGTGGTAGTTATGGTAGCCATACATGTGGTGATGTAAGAGTTAGATAAAGCTGGTAACATTTTCGTTTAAAAAGTATCATTATTAAAAAGATTTCTTTAGTTTCATGCATTTTTTGTTTGATTGTTAGAGATTCTTAAACATTACAATTTCGTTTTTAACGAGCACGCGCGTTATCAGAGTTAAGTAGAAGTGTGGTTATACTCTAGTTGCAGTGAAATAAACTAATAATCCGTAATACGTGGACTTATTTTAACTAGTGATCTAATAATACATTCATTGTGTTTTGATTTCATTGTATAGGTACTGGTGCAAGTCTAAACTTGCAAATACAGACAAACTAGTAACCAATCATAAAGGGAAAAGTGCATTGTCCTTAATATCCAAGACTGTTCTGTCAAATAATTAATTCAAAATCTCCCAAAAAACGGTACAAAATTCCTAGCGATCAATATTGAAATGGCTATAACTTAAAAAAACATAAAACTCCCCCTGCAGTTAGCGTTTAATGCACTTGATCCGGACAAACGGGTTCGTTATTTCAAAGAATAGCTGAATCGTACAAAGTGACGGGGACATGCTTTAGTTTCTACTGGATTTATTACTGCTGACTTTCATACTTGGAGAATACTTAAAGAATTTACTATTACGTACGTCTCGAGTTTACCCGCGACTCCACTAATTTAATGGTTTGTCATAATTCTGAGATTTTTATCGGTTCGTTTGAAATAAAACGTTTGACTGAAAATTGGTCTTTCATGTCGTCAGAACAATTTGCTACGTGTGAACTCGTGAGGCACACGATTTATGTACGATTTCGCCGCTCCCATAGATTGCAGATATAAACTCCTAATGCTATGTGCGGTATTTCGATAGTTGTAATAAATCTTTCTAGTTCTTCCGTTAATTACCAGTTAAAAGAATTTGCTTAATAATAGATGTAAAACGACACTTAAGACGCTGACAAGAGGTAAAGTGGGAAGACACAAAGCTTGTAATTTATTGCAAAATATGAAGTACATTATCTATTTACTCAAAAATGAGTTTAGTTTTTGCAAATAACCAACAATCAAGTTCTGTATTTAAAAATGATACGTTATTGTTATTAATTTTACCAACGTACTTTGATAAGTCAAACAAATAATTTTGAAAACTTTCAAAAACGTATTTTGAATACAATATGGTTCTTAAAAAAGTCTCGTGGACACTGGCGTGACGCCACAGTATGACACAAAGGCACCGCGTGTCCCGCATTGAGGGGTGCGTTTGTGTCGCGCTGTGGCGTCGCGCCTGTTTGTTAGAGCCTAAATATGTTCAACATTAACATGTATTTTTTGACGACCACAAACTTGTGTAGATTTGGCTTAATTTTTTCAAAGACAATCTTACTTAGAACTTTTGCCTCTTTTCAGCGCCTTAACGAAGCCGAGAGTTACTTGTACTGCCCGTCATTTTTATAATTTTTTCAAAACAAGTTTTGAATTGTATAACACAGCTTTAAATACCCCTACGACCCCTGAACCGTTGTATGCACCCATAAGCACAATATTTTGCTTGATTAAATTGCGCATTACTGCAAACAACCAATTTTCACACCAATAGTAAAAGTCGTTTCCAAGCAAAAATATTTGTGCAATTTTACTTTTAGTTTGATGTACAGGATGCGTAGTTGATGACTATGTGATGGGGTCTGTTTTCACCCTTTATATAACGGCGCCGGACAGCCTTTACTAAAAGTAGTTATCTTATTAGTGGTTCCGCAGCTTCAATATCATCAGAATTGTGCTGGAATATAGTCGTTATTCGTGGACGAGGTAAAACAGCGGCTCCCCTGACATCATCTCTGTCATCAGAAGACAGTTGCCACGCAACGATCGATGCGACTCTCTGTGACTGTCAAGATTGAGTGTAACCAGCCAGTGTCTTCATTTTGGTAGAGGAAGTTCGCGCGGTGGTCCTACATACATTTTATTAACATTGCTTGAGTCGTTTTTGAGTTAGCTTCGATAATTCTTATTACACTTTGTGTATCGTGATGATGTTATAATACTTCCTGACACTCTTGTTTACATCGCTTAAAGTGTTATACGAATTAGTTTGGGGTGGGAACTATAATTATAAATGACAAAAAAATATATATGAATATACAATTGACTTCCGACCATCTTTTCGCTATCTTTGTTCCATGTCATTACCCAAACAGGCAGGCGGCCCACCTCATGCTGGCCATGCAGAGCCATCAATTTTTTTTTGCAATCCGAAAGCGTAAGTTAGTAAGCGGTTAGTAATGACCTAATGATGCCAAGTAATTCTAGTCCTTCTGACCAAATTTCAGTCGTGGCGGTCAATATCAACGTAGATTAACCATCAACGCAGGAGAAACTATATTTTACAAGAGTGTGCGCAGACACACTTTCTCTTCTCTCGGTCTCCGGAATACTGCTACACTGCTACGGTTCCAATTTATATAGGATTGTTCTTATATAAAACAAAAAGAAATAACTGACTGTTTTTTTTATCGTTTTAATTTTTCATACAAAATTCATACGATCAATTATGTCAAAAAACCCGTAGAGAAAAGTGTTAGTATTTTGTGATTGTAAGGTTAAAAAAAACAGTCAGTTGATTCTTTGACTTGGTCTTATTCACCCTAGAGTTATAGGATATAAGGAACACGTTGTTTAGGACTATATAGCTTTGCCCGCGACTACGACATAAAATGTAAATAACATATATAAAATACCCTAAAAATGAAATATAAAAATCCAATGAATGAATATTCGGAATCGGATCAGAGATCAAATTACTTTGATATCTTTAAAGTATTATCGTTTCTATATTTACGTAATCATCTTTAAAAACTACATTAATCAATAAAAAGCACATTTCATAATCTGATAATTTTATACTAAAACTGGTACATGTTTAAGTCAAAGCTCTTGCTGTAAAACGAAATACGTTTAAGTCTTGCTCGTAATAAAGTCGATCATAAAAGTTTGAAAGCGAGCATGGGAATAAAATATAATACGATATGCGCGGTTCTTTAGGAGCTAGCTTAAAATGTTACTGAGATTGTACTTAAGTCGTTATTTTGATATTTATCATAAATTTAATAGCTGATATGTTCATGTATTTTTATGTCGTTGTAAAAAAATTACAGGATTATTCATGAGGGATGTATCTGTTTTGGTGTGTGGAACAGTTACTTCTCTAAATACGAAATGAAACAAAGGCTTACGTAAAATAAAGACTATCACGTAAGCATAAACCCACGCTAAAATAGAAGAAAATATTCAATAGCAACACATTCTAATTTACCCAACTTTCCACCCCATTTTAATAATAAAACTCTATATCTATGGCTCACTAGAAAATATTAAATAAACCCTTGAAACACAATATCCCATTACGATGATAACACACGACTCCACCGCTTCACCGGTCCGGAACACCTAAAAATGGATTGAAACATTTATCTTTCGATCCCAAAACATTCACTTTTTCATTCACAATTCTTCGTATTTTAAACTGTGACACTTCGCTTTAATAGTTCCATCTAACGATCCCTGGGTACATAAGAGATAAAATAAACCATCTATCGACACGATGAACGGAAAATTTCCACCGTATTTGATCGCCGGGCGCGGATAAAGTTCCATGGTAAAAAAAATTGAATTTTCATTTTGTTATTTATTCTTTCAGGCCATGATCGTCGTAATACATTATAGTCGTCAATACATT
Source organism: Dasypolia templi (assembly GCA_963555695.1). Lineage (NCBI taxonomy): Eukaryota > Metazoa > Arthropoda > Insecta > Lepidoptera > Noctuidae > Dasypolia > Dasypolia templi. Next base: position 5,435,486 of record OY743147.1, read on the forward strand.
ATATCAATATTCTATTGAGCTTACTTAAATTCTTAAATAGTTTTCAAAGGCTCGTAAAAGTTGATTGACGCAAGGCAGCCGGCGTACGGGAGTTTACTGTTGCACTTTGCACTCTGTGGTTTGAAACACGAAAATGCACGAAGAGTTCTACTTTGTTGGTAAGGTTGTAAGATGAACGACATGGAGTGCCGTAAAATTGTAATGTACGGTTTCGCTGAAATTAACTCATCATCGCCTCCTGAGACTTTGCTTTAATTAAAGTCCTTGACAGTGTTTAGTGTGATCTGCTCTGTTCCTCTGTGATGTCAATCAGTTGTTGGAAATCTAATCAAACACAGAAACAGGTAATCAATACCTATAGGTAATACTTGGAAAACTAATCTCAAACTCAAAGCAGATATTTCAAATAAACCAATTATAGGTACATCTGAATTGTCATGGGATCGGCCAGTCAAAACAATGAAGGTAGTTGCCCATCATAAAAAGAACGGGCAAGAAACTCCAGAAATCAATCTGTTTTAAATTCTATACGCATTAACAATCTCATTCCATTCCAGTTTTTGAATTCACGAAGCTACTCGCCAACATTAACACTATTTGCTACTCATAATAATATTCTATTCCCAAAACATTTTCAGCAAATAATCTCTAACGAACAAATAGAACAGCAATTAGAATAAAATCTCTATATCACGTGCTGAACCGAACTACTCGTTAAGTGTAGTTGAGTAAATCCAAATGAAATGAAGGGTAGCTTGTCTAATTACGATGGTATTAAGTGTAACGATCTCTAGACACGGAATGAGATCACGCGAGCGTAGTACATCAGGGCAAAGAGTAGTTGTAGAGACTGGACAAAGTGTTATGAGGATTGATTTATATAGTTAGATTTGCGCTCTGTACTTAGGTCGCGAAAACAGTTTCCGTAGATACAATTTTCAGTATGAGTGAGCGAGACAATACTATTCAAATGTCGTTGTCGACAATACAGACAAGTGACCATCTTGTGTCGGGCGAATCTACATATCAATTTAATATTAGGTTAATGATTTTATGGATATGTCTTAATTGCCTAAGAAGATCTCAGTAAATCGATGTTTTTCGTTTGGGATTGAAAGTAGTGTCGTAACCCACTGCGTCTTGGAAACAATAAACCTCCAAGAACACAAAGCGATAATGTAAAATTTGTGGTATGGGTAGCACAGAGCACTGGATTGGTGGAATTTCGACTGGACACCAGTCACTGGGAAGATGGACGGTGGTCCACGGACAAGTACTTAAATAAAAATACTCTACTCAGCCTTGTAGTAAACATTTTTAAATTACATTATTTGTTATTATATTGAGAAGAAAAGCGTTTGATGTGTGGCGGCATCTACACCGCCACAAGCGAACAACGCATCACACGTCACGCAAAATCCTGCATCGCGCAAGCAGAGTTTACAGCGCAACTAGCAAAGCATATTTACAACGTCCCGACATCAATCGTCGGGCAGTTGCCCACCAGATACAACACCCATCTGGTCGGAGGGACAGTGAAGGGCTTAGGATACGTAGTTCCCACAAGACGGGGCCACATGTCATACGGCACGAGCCACAATCTAGATATTGAAAATAACGTTTCCGGGTCGACTAATTTCGAGGAACGGTGACATTGATTGGCCTCCAAGATCCCCGGATCTATCAGCTCCTGACTTTTTTCTGTGAGGGCTATCTAAAGGACGTGAAGAGCATCTCTATAGATGTAACAAACACTTGAAGAACATACAAATATAAACGTAGGATTACGTTACGATTAGGTATAGTGGGTCTCATAAACGAATTGTAACTTTTGAGAGAAAAACCAGTACAATGAAACTTCATTAAAGGTTGAAATTATCTAACTGTCACATAAACAAATGAACCTTGTTGTTTTGTGACATGCGACTGACATTCGGCCTGAGGGAAGTTAAGATATTATGAGGTTGTATATAAATTCTTGTCGGTCACAAGATTAGGTGTTGTCCGTAAGTGTATACAAATTAATTTAGTACATTGTTTTTTATATTTATATTCAACTTAATACGCATTTTTGAAAAGAAAGTGTCTTGACAGACTGACAGGCGGACAGAGGGACGGACGGGCGGTCAACGAAGTGATCCTATAAGGGTTCCGTTTTCTTCCATTTGAGGTACGGAACCCTAAAAAGTATTCTTACGGTCAGAGCTTATAAAGACACAAAAACCAATAAAAAAAGCAACAATTACAACAACAAAAAACCAGAAAGACACGTAACTGCAATCATCTGAGCATGAAATGTGCTTGCCGCGGGGATGATGAGCAAAATATCTCAGTACTATTTCTGGTATTTTGCTAGCCAAAATGACCGTTCTGCCCGGGCACAAAACGTTCCTACGAGGATATTGCCATTATCACGGCGCTTAGCGGACTGTGCTCTAGTGCAGAACGATGTTATTAATTTTCTAGTGGATACTGAGCTGGCCATTTGGCACTAAGAGATTTAGTTGTTGAAACTGTAGTGGGTCTTACTAAATTGACAATAATGTTTAGTAAGTTCGTTATTCATTAGGATTTGTATGAAGAAACTGTTTGGTAGTTTACCGCAATGATAGTATACGTTCTGTCAAAAAAGCATTGTAAAGTTTTTTTTTTTTTGTTGTTAGTTTGGCACAACTGTTTTCCATATTGGCAAGAAATTTGAGTTGCATCTGTTATTTTAATTAAATACAGTGTTAATTTTAGTTAGAGCATATCTAGTGTGTATTGCGGATTTCATAATGGGCAAAAACATCGAACAAAGAGTTACTGAAAATGTTACAGAAGGCTTAGGGTGAATCGACTTTATCTAAAACACGTACTCATGAGTGGTACAAAGCGTTCAAAAGTGGTCGAGATGTGATGGAAGATTTGCCTCGCTGTGGTAGGCCATCAACGTCTTCAACTGAAGTTAATTAACATCGCAAAACTGAAGAAAATTTTGACTGAAAATCCTCATTCATGTTTGAGAGTGATAGCCGCTGAACTTTCTGTCTCGATTCGTACCATTTTAAATATAAGCACTTGGGTATGAAACATGTTGCCGCTCTGCTAGTCCAAAAATACCTGAATTTTATCCAAAAACTCAGTCGCATAAGAACTGCTGAGGACATAATAGAACGAGTCGATTCCGACGCAACATTCATGAAACGCATTGTTTCTGGTAACGAGACGTTTTATGGAGAAGGAAGGCCTTTTATGATGAACTCCTTCTTCCGAAACCGTGAGCACAGAAAGTGGACCTGGCAGAGCCCTGTTGGTGCAAAAAAAAATGAGATTGACTTCATTATGTCCACGAAGAAGCAAGTGTTCAAAGATGTCTCTGTGATCAATGCGGTGAAAACTGAAATTGGCCCAGCACCGATCCAAGGCCAAAACCCCGATAGCTTTCAGATCGAACTCCACAATTGTTTCGAGTGCCTAAAGAGCTCCGTGGACGATTATAACGATGGACGCGATAGAGCAGAACAAAGGCTCTAAGGTCTTTGCTAGAGATCTGTCTATTGGGAAGAGCCAGCTTGCGAAACTGAAGACCGATGATGGCAGGACCATATCCGGTAAACCTGAGCTTTTGGGAGAGATCGAGAGGTTCTATGGAATGTTATACACGTCAACAGTAACCCCGTTATGAATCGGGTGAAAGAGCTAGATTGACCCGACACTATACCGAAGACATCACGGACGTCAGCTTGTATGAGATTAGGATGGCTCCGAAGCAGCTCAAAAACAATAAGGCTCCGGGTGATGACGGAGTTACGGCCAAACTCCTGAAGGCCGGCGGTAAACCTGTTCTTAAGGCCCTCCAGAAGCTGTTTGATTTCGTCATACTCGAGGGAAAAACGCCGCAGGCATGGAACAGAGGTGTGGTTTTACTTTACTTTTTAAGAAGCGACAATGCCCCTCTTAAGAGCCCCTCTCCGAATCTGTTCACCGCTGCACTGGAGGATGTCTTCAAGGTTCTGGACTGGAAAGGGGTTGGCATTAACATCAATGGCGAGTACATCACTCATCTTCGGTTTGCTGATGACATAGTAGTCATGGCTGAGACCATGGAGGACCTCAGTGCAATGCTCGATGACCTCAGTATAGCTTCCGAAAGAGTGGGTCTTAAAATGAACATGGACAAAACAAAAGTCATGTCAAATGCCCATGTAACACCCACTCTCATGAAGATCGGAGACGCTACACTCGAAGTCGTGGACGAATATGTTTACCTTGGACAAATTGTCCTGTTAGGTAGGTCCAACTTCGAGAAAGAGGTCAATCGTCGAATCCGACGCGGCTGGGCAGCGTTCGGGAAGCTACGCAATATCATCTCGTCCCACATACCGCAGTGTCTCAAGACGAAAGTCTTTGACCAGTACGTATTGCCAGTGATGGAGACCTATGGCACTGAAACGTGGTCGCTCACAATGGGCCTTATCATAAAGCTGAAAGTCATCCAAAGGGCAATGGAGAGGGCTATGCTTGGAGTTTCCCTACGTGATCGAATCAGAAATGAAGATATCCGCAGGAGAACCAAAGTATTCTACATAGTCCGAAGAATTGCCAAACTTAAGTGGCAGTGGGCAGGGCACATTGCTCGCAGAACAGACAGCCGATCGGGCCGAATGGTTCTGGAGTGGCGACTGCGTACCGGAAGATGTAGCGTTGGAAGGCCTCCCACAAGGTGGACTGATGAACTTGTGAAGGCCGCAGGAATACGCTGGATGCGGGAAGCACAGATCCGTTTAAAGTGGCGATGCTTGGGGGAGGCCTATGTCCAGCAGTGGACGTCTTTCGGCTGAAATGATGATGATGTACATACATACATTCGTAAACTCACGCCATTTTTCCTTTGGGTTGGTAGAAACTACAGAAGGTCACCAACGATCTTGAAATAATTCTCTTTTTGCTTCATTTTCGTCCATAAATCTGGTCATATACTTACGCCGGATGCGAGTACTATCCTTCGGACCTTTTTGAAGAACATCACCAATAAGGTATTTATTTAGTAGTCTTATGTTCTATGAGTTGACAAACGCCTCGTTCTGAAGATAAAGATGCCCTTTGATCTGTTTGTAGTAGAATCCTACAACCCAATATCTTCTTGTCCTAAGACGCTGATGACCAGCTTTAGAAGCATTTGGTGACTGCCTCGTACGTAGGTATCCATCTTCGGAAAAAACATGGATGTCTAACAACAGTACCTAAGTTACTGAAAATCATTATTCTATCTAGATACTATAAATATTTTCAAACTAGGCCAAAACAACTAGTCAGCTAAAGAGTAGCGAAATAAATCGAATTTCAATCAAATGCCATTTGTCGTTCTAAAACGTTGCGGTGGGCGTCGCCAACGATATTTTGTGAGAAACTAACGCATGTCCGCACATTCACTCGTGCGGTGATAACTAGGTGCGGAAAAACTCTAAAAAACCATCGTGAAATATACACCGGGCTGTTTCCGCATGTTAGTGATGCGTTTTTTTTTGTGACTAGGTGGAAATGTATACAGTTTTATATAGGAAGTTACGACAATTGTGTAATAGAATGTTTCTGGAGGAGTTTTAAAGGCGAATGATGGATAAAGTCAGGATGATAAGCAGTAGAGTCCTGCAATGACCAACTAAATGTTCATGGCAGCCATTTTTCCTTGCGATCCTTATTTATTGTCGCTATATAGATGCTAATGTTCAGCAGTGCACTTATGAAGATGAATATATAAGGTAAATTTTAAATTAAATATATTAAATCTCTAGCAACTATTTAGTTGACCTGCACCAATGTCTCCGTTTTATTATTTTTATTTATTTACTATTACTGCTTATTTTCAACAACTCTTTGCAACACATATGCAGAAACTACGCTACGTAAAGTTCGGCGTGTTTACTCCTGCATAACATAAGCAGCTATGACATGTCAAACTAAAATTATGATGCGTTTTGTTTTTCATAGAAAACATACTAAGCACGCGGAGATTCCGTAGCGTAGTTTTTAGGATTCCGTATCTTAAAACGAAATAGGATCACTTTGTTGTCAGTTTGTCTGTCCATATGTCTGTCTGTCTATCAGTCTGTCAAGTCCCCTTCTCTCAGAAACGCGTGGATGTATCAAGTTAAAATTAATATCATATACGTAAGTCTACGGTCCCTTACAAGAATTGTTTTGATACTCGCAAATAAATCAAAACTCCGTTCAGTTCCAATCATGTAAATTGGCAAGAAGCAAGGTCTCAAATTTAGTTGTAGAATTACAAATTAACGATTTTCGGACGTTTTCACACACATGAAAAATTATTTTTTTATGCGATTTAAACTTACATTTGCAGTTAAAGAATTGACCGTGACGTATATCGATGTATATAAGAACATGTCTTTCAACTACAATGTTATATTTATTCTTGGGATGAGTTCATCCTAACTACGGAATCCTTCATTGTGCGTGGTCCAACACGCACTTGTTGGCCGGTGTGTCGCTACGTTAAGAGCAACAAACACGGACTTTAGCACAAAAAAACAAATGACATCGAATGCCACTCAAAAAAATCAACACTCCCATATAATATTCCAGTCCTACACCACAGTTATGCCCACCTTTATCTCTTACATTGTTTACAGCGTACCATTTAATTCCCACAATGTTATAATTGAAACACGTGCGCGATACGCCGCCTGAATTCATAATATATTTTAAACGGTCAAACTTTACATTTTTCCCGAATAATGAAACCTTTTTAATGTAAAAAGTTTTAAGAGTATACATCGCTTTTCATCTGGTTATAATTTTTTTTGCAGATACCATTTTTAATTTTAGATTATGGGCGCCTATTTATGTCGTTCAGTGAGGTTGCTTTTTTAATATTGGTAACTTGAGTTTTTTTTCAAGCCTAATATTTGTGGAGGCTTCCCTCCACAAATCTCTGTGGTCAAACTGTGGTCGACACTATCCTTGGACGGGGTGGACTGGCGCTTGGTACGTGCACTGAAATCCTTACACAAGGATTTCAGTGCTTGTGTTAGGATAAATGGGGCATACACGAACTGGTTCTCCATCTCGAGTGGTGTTAGACAGGGTTGTGTAGCGTCACCGTGGCTGTTCAACCTGTACATGGATAACTGTCAGAAGGATTTGAAAGAGGGTGAATGTGGATTGGCGATGAATGAGTTGCCTGTTAAATGCCTGCTCTATGCAGACGATCAAGTGCTACTTGCATCGTCAGCAGAACAGTTGCAAGACATGGTGACTGTGATGGATGAAGCATATAAGAGGAAAGGAATGAATAGAAATGTAAATAAGACGAAAGTCATGGTGTTTGAAAGAGAAGAGGATGTATCGGTGTGTGATGTGAAAATAAATGGTAAGAGTGTGGAGCAAGTAAGTGAGTTCGTATATTTGGGGAGTCTGTTTACAAGGGATGGAAAGATTGATGGAGATGTCGAAAGGAGAGTGAATGCGGGAAATAAAGTGAATGGTGCTTTTTTTTTTTTTTTTGGGTGGGAAATCATCAAATGACTTCTCCCGCTCTGGGTGGAGCGGGAGGGCGTGTCAGACTTTTACTGACTAAAACCCACCCGTGTTCCTTCAGTTGCCTGTGCCAGGGCCACGGTTTTCTCTGTGGAATAACCCGCGACCCTGAAAGTGAATGGTGCTACACATGCAATTGTGACCAACCAGTTGATGTCCAAGAAGGCACGACTGGATGTTCACAAAAGTGCGCTGGTGCCTACGCTTATGTATGGAAGTGAATGTTGGGTGTGGCAAAAGAAGCATGAAAGCAGAATAAATGCTGTGGAAATGCGTTCCTTGCGGAGCATGTGTAGTGTGACTTTAAATGATAGGCTGAGGAATGATGTGATAAGGCAACGGTGTGGTTTAAAAGAAGATGTAGTGACAATAATTGAAAAGAGTATGCTTAGATGGTTTGGTCATGTTGAGCGGATGAATGAAAGGAGACTAACAAAAGGTATTTACAAGGCAGATGTGAGTGAAAACGCCGGGAGGGGACGCCCTAGGAAGACATATAGTGACCTTTTTAATGATGTTCTTCAGAAAGGTCAGGTGCAAAGTACTCTCAACTGGCGGTCGTGTATGACCAGATGTATGAACGTAAACGAGACAAAAGGAGTGTGTATGGAACGTAGCAGTTGGCGTTCTGTGGTTTCTGCCTACCCCCATGGGAAGGAGGCGTGAGTTTATGTATGTATGTATGTATAACTTTTCCCTTTTTATAATTTGTTTTTCATTTATAAAACTTTGCTCAAGTTTCTTGTCTCGTCAATCGATTTATACATATGTAATTGAAAGATAGAGCAAAAAAAAAAGAAGAAAATTTGACCCACACAATATTCGCACAAAACAAAAACAGAATAAAATAGTATTGTGTGCCTCACGGCTGAAGACAAACCGTTAGGAAACGTAAAAATAAAATTTACACAGGAGCTTAAATAAAAAATTCACGGCTTTTTTGAATCAATAGATCCATGCTTTAAGCCATCTGTTAAGGTCATAATGTTTGTAATTTTTTTTAATTATGTTTTTTAATTGTTATAGTAGGTTACACTTTTGCATTACACATTTTTTGTTATTTAATATTACTGTAAAATCACCGTATTAATAATATGACACAAAAATATTTATTAAAAAACCAACATAACAATGATTTTATAATACTATCAATTTCATGATTTCTTTTAATTATATCTGGACAAAAAAATTACGTAACACTATGTAATCAATGTTTTATTCTTATTCAAAAAGCGAGATACGAGTACATACATTTGTTTGACATTATGGATGTCATAATCAGTGTTTTACATTTTAATTATTTTGCGTTCAAGTGCTGTCAGTGAAAAAATTATTATGGAATATTGACACTGACAGCTCTTGAACTGGGTTTAAAAGTGTTGATCACGTTAAGTTTCATTGGTGAAATCAGAACTAAGTGATAAACTAAGTTACAATAATTTTGTGTGGGTAAGACTTTGAAGGACATAGAAGATATAACTTGCAATTAAGTTATTTAAATCACTGCCTTTTCTCTTACTTAATTTAAATCTTGCGGGCTGGAAATGTTCGTGCGTGAGCGCGATTAACGACTGCTTTTAAGTATTGTATTTCTTTATACACTGTATCCGTATAGGAAGTTTTGTAACAGATGGAAACATGTTCTGAATCTTGATTCTTTTTAAAGGTTTTTATTTTAATGTCACCTAATTTGACTGTTTCGCCACTTTCTTCGCAGCAGAGTTCTTACGATAGTAACGTATTGGTCCGGTGTGTATATGGGACCTGAACGTTAATAAAAAAAATTGTAAAACATTTTAAAAGAGTAACGGTGGAGTTTCTTGCCACTTCTTCTCCATATGAAATAACTTTTTGGAAGTGGCGCCTAGAATCAGTTCTATTTTTAATGTAAATTTTGACGTTAAAAAGTGCCTTTTTATGGGCCTATTTGTAATAAATGCTTTGACTTTGACTTTGAACATTTTTTAACAGGCTTCGATCGAAGAATGAACGTTTCATTTTCATTCTGTTTTTATTTAAGTTTAAGAACATACGGCATGGCATATACATGGAGAACATAAACTGTTTTTTTTTTGCTAACCACAGCAATTATCAGAATCAATTATTATTACCGTTGTTAGAGCGGGGAGTGAATGATGAAAGGTAACATCCCAATGAAAGTGTGATCTGTATGAAGGCAATGGTTTATTGCCGTACTCATAGCAACCGATAATTTTCCCGGAAAAAAAGATTAAAAGGTTACTTTAGAGAGGAGAATCGTCCGTTGCGGTGGAGTCCGAGGAAGCGTGTGGTCATCGGGCCGAACCGCGTCGTCGCCGAGCCGCACATTAGCTGGCCGATGACGCGCTGATCACGATGCCTGCGCGTGCAGACCGCGTGCAAGGTGTTGTGTTAGGTTCGATTCTCAACAACCGTGAAAAGTAAAAGAAAACTTTTATTACTTACTATATTACTTGCTATATACTAAATTCAACAAACAAATAAATAAAAACATCGTTTTCTTTCGCAAGTGAATATTAAGAGAAAACAGTACATAACTGAATAAAATATAATATTTACAAGTATCATTCTAATGAAAATGTACCCTTCGTAATCCCCCGAATGTCCAATTATATGCAAATACATTCCTTATTTACTCTTTAATGAATTAATGAATGAATGTAATGCACCGACCCCAGCGTGGTTTGACCAGACTCGATTTGCACTAGCCCCTGAAACCTCATGCTTCATGGTGCTACAAAGACCATTGCATATCAAGGAATAGACCGGCGGGCGCTTTAATGGTAGGGAGGACGTGCCCTCAGGATAGGAACGAGTGTGAGAGCCAATCGAGTAATGCACCCTAAAATTAGCATTGGATCAGTGGAGAGACGGGTAATATATGTCAATGGGAGGGCATCTTTTCACGACGCCGCAGCCGGTCTCCAATATCTTTGTCTGAGGTCTTGTCCGTTTCAGGTTTCTTGTATAGCAGCCTTTTTGATCTTATCTCGTTCTTCAGCCGTGTCGCCAGCCGCAAGACCTCGGTGTGCTTTACCTATGGTTCCAGATAGGTGCCATTCATAGTACGCGGAGTTTTAAGAATTCATTCCTGTTTCTTATAGACAGGCTACGGGAATGCCCCTATGTGAAAGTTCAGATACTATTTTGATTTTTTTGCAATACACAAGTCAGGGCAGGTGTACTTCATTGTGGCAGAGGGCGGGCTTGTATGTGCTGTGGCATCCGCTACTTTATTTGACACTTAATGAGGACGCTACGCCAAATACGACGTAATTGGGGTGGGTAAATGGTTATTCTTTTGGAACCGACTTGTTGTAGGCTGTTGTTGCTCGGTTCTTGTATTGTACTGGTTACTTGAGTTTTCGACATGTCGTAATGTTCTGGCGTTGGTTGATTCCTGCGTTAGAATTTGCTGGTTGCTGTTATACTGGTCGTCGTTAATTAACACCAAACTGTCGTAGTGCTGTTCATTGTAGCAAATATGTAAGTTACCTGGCACTGCCTTGTCGGTAGGTGACTATGTGTGTTCCCGCTATTCGTGTTATTCGTGTGAACAAACACGTTTACAAGGTAGAATTCTGACGCGAATTAGGATGTCTCTTCCTCCCCAGAACGCCTCATTGAACTGCACGATTACGTATTTTGTTATCATTTGTTCTTAGTAAGTAGAAAGTCAGTTAGGAAGAAAGTCCTGAATATTATTTAAAAGTGCCACGCATATTCTTTCATCGTCTCGATTCATTGACACAAATTTTGCCAGATCGCGGCGTACCGATAAGTGGTCGAAGGTCAGACCCAATACATTGTTCAGTTGGTGAGCTGAGGCTGTAAATAAACTATTCCCGTCCCTTTTCATAGGTACTATTATAGCCATTTTTGAATTTTAGCTTTGTTTAAACTTTAAAGACAAAGACACTGAAATTTGACTAAGACAGGGGTGAGATTAATGTGCCGTCCCTGCTAGGTTTTGAGGAAATGTATCTGTTTGTGAAGCTTTACAATTCAACGTAAAAACTATTTGTGTCGATGCAGACGAACCATTGCTTGCCATATGTCACACAAGAGGTGGTAAAAAAAAGGGTCTACATCTACATAAATCATTTCTTAGCCGTATTTCCTGGGAATGAATGCTACAATTGTTCACTTTTAATAGGTTAGTGGCTAGTCAAGGTAATAAGTATCAAGAAGAGCAATTCCTGTACGACTTCTAAATCGACAGCGTTTTTTTGTTTGAGTTACTAACATCCATACAGAAATATCTCAAGGTAAACGTCACCCTTCACCAGAATGTCTCTTGAAATTAGGACCGCCTAACCTCAAAATCACGACCCTGCTGACCCGCTTGGATTAGAGATTTACTCCACCACAATTAGATTAGAGCTGAAAATCAAACCTCAGTCCGATTGGCTTAATAAGCCTTTTTGGCCTAAACAAAATCAGTTAAACTGGAAAATGCAAATTGATCACAACATATCCAGGATTTCCTCACTTTTACGAGCTTGTTCTCGTTGCTCGTTGGAGCCTTAAATTGTTTGCTATAAATTACAACAATAGCTAAGCTAAGTGAATTAAATTTCCTTAACCATAGAATGGATTGATCTCACCAAATTCGAAGATCAGGATCCTTTAGCAGCCAAGCAGTTCCTCTTGAACTAAAATGACTAAACAAAATACATATAACTTGACGTGCAACCGTGGTTATCCAAATAGTCACACTTTTCCGTCAAATTCCGTCATCACACTTTAACGAACAATTCATAATTAGTTTAAGCACGATAATTTATTAAGCAAGGAAATCTGATTTAGTATTGTATCAAAATTAACACCATTTACCCTTAGAAGAGTTTTTTTTAAAGTGTCAAAGGACAATGCTCGTAAATGTATGGAATCCCGTACCATGCTGCATAAAAATCAAACTTTGAAACAAAACCCGGGTTTCGGAGATATTTTATAAAATGGAAATAACCTAAAAACAAGGTACTTATTTATCTACATTTTGTTCGACGATACTAATGACGTATTTTTTTTAGATACCTACGTCACGACACGAACGAATATTATTGCTCTAAAAACAGCGTAATCCGTTTATAAGAATTACCAGTTACTACGTATAGCTGAGACATAGGGTGCGTGACTGAAACTGGGGAATTAACCCAACCTTTATATTGCTAATACTGTGAGTAGGTAACGTATCTAAGGGTACATAAATCATTGGACGCTACCGTGATCACACTACCACACTAAACTGAATAAAGCGCTTGTCTAGGTAGCGTCTTGAAAAATATAATCTTAGAATGCTGTTCATGAGAGACACTATTGCTCATGCTTATGTTGTCGTCGTGGATTGACTAGGTAAGTTATAGAAAAAAATAAAACAAACAAGTCCATTTGAGTTTTAATAGCTATTCTAAGTCAATAATTTTTATTTTAAATACTTATTCATAAGTCATTCATCGTATACCTGAAAAAGAAAAAAACTAATTATCCAGCTTTTTGCTAAACGGTATATTTGAATAGAATTAGACGGCAAGTCAGGATTATCAAATAATCCTTCTGGTATTATATTTCTAGAAGCAGTATCATCAACAGTCATATTATTAAATCCTAAGTTTATTGGAACAACTTAACTCAATTATTAAACACACTCTGGCTTTATTAATTAAACGTTATTATGTGACACAAGATTTATTCAAGAGAGTCAGCCAACCTTTCATTACTATCACCAGTTCTCAGCTTAAACTAAGTAAATGCTAAAAGCAATTGTGGCATTTGTTACTTGTTCTACTAGACTTGGGGTTAAACAAATCATACAACTGATATGAGTTTATAAGAAACCATAAGCGACACAAATATATGTATATAATTAAAATATTTGAGAAAACTATAATCTGCCAGTGCACATAGAATTTGTAAAGAAGTAATAACAGATCCTTTATAGATGAGGGTACCAGTAAACATTCTGTTTCAAAACAGTCAACAAATATACAGTGATTGGATGTGCTAGGAGCACGCTTATACACAGCAGACGTAATTGTTGGATTTCACCTAACTTGAAGTGTGTAAGATTTTTTGTGGAATACGGGCTCAGAAATATTGAGATCTCAACTTGATTCAGCATCTGGCAAAATACTATTGGACGGACCAGGGCGATTGGAGTTGTGCTGATCACAACGTTGCACTTCTCTTGTAGCTGACCTCCAGTAAGCGGCACATACTCTTTCCAATCTTGAAACCTACAAAACTAACAATTTATAAATAAATATACATTTAATTAAACATAACATAACATTAAACATGTAATTCAAAACATTTTGCAATGGCTTATAGATTTGACATAAGTAAATTTAATGTAACTGTTTATAATACATGATAATGATCATGCAGTTTTTGTGTCAAAATAGATAATAATTCTTTTTTTGTGAAACCTTCACTTAAGGGGACACAATATTATAAACACATCTAATAATAGTATCATCACTATAAACTAAAGAAGACTGGAGAAAAGAAGATGAAGTTATTTTTTTTAACAATGCAATACAACACAAATATTTACCTGGTGCAGCGGAACATGTCTAACTAAAATGATTCTCCCTTGTCGACGTTGTCTTACAGGATATGTTCTAGTTACATGTAGAAAAGAAATGCCACAAGAAAAATATATTCTTCTATGACCAAAAGCAGGCAAAGATAAACTTCCTTTACTGATTGTGTTTGCTTGATCTTGAAGCAGAGTCAAACACTCTTTTTAAAGCAAAGCACACATTCTGAAGACAGCTGCAATAAAATCAAAGAATTAAAAAATGTGTTTTTAACTTTTATGTAGTTGTCTAGTAGTCTTCCGTAACATATTCGCAGAAGTTACACCTATAATCAAGACTAAAGCCTTTTTGGCCTCGAACGGGTTCGTCATTTGTTTATCTTTTGTTATTTCGTGTGCTAGTCTAGAATAAACATGCTTTCATTCTTTTTATAAAAATAATATTGCGGAAGATTTTAGATGCAGAAGTGTGTAAAAGATTAGTCTGGAAATAGAAGGTGCCTGACATTCTTATATATTCAAAGAGTAAAATAAGATCTGCCTACCTGAGTATTCCACGACTATATCAAGTTAATCATTGGTATAGACGCTTGTTGTAATGAATGTCTAGTTAGGTTTCTGGGTATCACAGTTGATACATCGGTTTTGACGGGAGACTGACGGCGTCAGTCGGTCGACGCCCCACGACTCGACATTTTTGCACAATCAAAGCAGAAATAAGTTCACAAAATACTAACAAGTTCTACTTCTCAACCCACAATCTATAAATAAAAACGTTTAAACGTCAGATCAACTGTCAGAAATGTGTTGGCCGGGATTTAGGTATGTGATCTTTAGTAAAAAATCGATTTTGTATCACTTAGCGATACTAAATCGATTTGGTGTTCTGATTTTAATTAATTGTTACTGTTATTCAGAACGTTCAGAACGTAACGTGGAACGTTTTTCAAGCAAACGTTATACTTATTTATATACAAACTAATCGTTAAGTAAATTACTGGTTAGTCGATTAAAAAATTGATTCTATTGCATTTTACATCCCTATAACCGGCCGTGCACAGCCATTTAAGCATAGCTTAAATTATAATCTTTTAAATGAAAATTCTGTTCTAGTTATTTCTAATTAATGTAGAATCGGCTAAGATTTTTTTTTACATGATTTTTGAAAGACGTGATCAAGATCACATTCAAAATTAAAGGTTATAGTAATCATATCATGTGAAACGGAACGTCATGTAAAACGAGTAAAACATTATCGTCAATAGACATACTTATTAACTATAAATTAAATTCCCTGTTCAAAAATGACATCCCCGACGCGAAATGTCGTAAAAAAATATGAAAATAATTACTATAAAATGATGATCTTGATGCATGAGACTTTTTGAGACGACTTTTGGTCATTCTCCTTTGTAGTTTAGTTTACGTTATTTTTTGAAAAATGGCATTAGAAAAATCTCGTTCATAAACGATTTGTCTATAGGTGCGTACAGTATACATTATAAATTTACAAATAATGATAACGGTTCCACAAAATTATGTCCACATAGGTGTAATACTACATTTTATGAAGTCCCGAATACAGTTTTCATTTAGTATTCCAATAGCACAAGGCCACAATGTTGATGTACTTACCACTATAATAAATTCATACCAGAACCTTTTAAATCTGTTTGCATACATTTGCGTCTGGTTTTTGTTGAATAAAACGTTCTATCATTTTCGTATTATTTGAAAACTTAACTAATATGCAGGTTAGTTCATAATATCTTCTTTCCATATTTATGTTATAGCTTTTGCCCCGCGGCTTATATCGCGTGGATGTCGGAAAATATTCCACGGGAACGTACCCTATGTGTTAATCCAGGTTATAAGCTATCTGTGTGCCAAACTTCATCTTAATCTGTTCAGCTGTTTTTGCGTCTATTCAGAACATTCATCCAGACAAAAACTCTAAAAACTATCTTTTCGGTATCAGACACGACAGATCGTGCAAAAACATTCAATGTGCAGTTTTGAGTTCGTTACAATTCTATAGACATAGAATCACATTGCCTCTCCGAGTCAACTAATAATAAGAGAATTAGATGAAAGAAGAAAATACAATTTTGTACGGAAGATCTCCAAACAAACAATAAAGGCAAAACATATATCATTATTAGACAGTTCTTTGAATTAATTTGGGTATTACTGTTACTTGACACCAGTTATGTTCACGGATATAGAAACAGTTAATAAATAATTGGAAGTTTTCCAAAGAATTAGTAGGTACCTATAAAAAAATTGAGTCTCCTCTGCATGAATGTGACATTCATGCAGAGGAGACTCAATTTTTTTTCTAATCGTTGCTTGCGGTAAGACCACTCATTATAACACACTCTTAATAAAACCGGTTTATATTTATTTTTATGGTGTGCATGTGCAATGTAGATTAATTTACCTAGGTATCACTGTGTATCAGAAAATAACAATTGAAATAGTAATAGCGTACTCTTTAATCTTCTTCCTATAATTGAAACTTACTCTTATCTAGAGCAGAGTTGCAAAGCAGTTTAAACTAATTAACTATCGATATAAATCAGACCCACATAGAAAGTTAGAACCAATAGAGCGCCAACGAAGAAAATGCAAAACTTCAGGAAGGTAAAAGAAAACAAAACATGAGTGTTTGACGTGTTTTCCAATACCGTTGAAGAACCGAAGAACCGGAGAAGTTCTCTAACTTTGAACGGCCCGGTCCGGCAAAAACGAGTGAAAGTTTTTAATTTAAGTTTAAGCACAGATTTTTTAGTCTTAGTTTAATGTAAACATTATTTTGTAGTTGTTTTAGTTTTTGCGCCATGAACAGTTGAGGCGCTTGTCGCAGGATAAGTGTTGTTGGTTTTAATTTGCTCTGTTTGGAGGAGAATTATCACGATGTTTTTTTTTTTGTAAAATATATGTTTTTGTGTTGTACATTGTAAAGTTTTATAACATCATGACATCGTTCAATTCTCAAGAAAGTACATTACCTGTGGCTAACTTTGGACTCTGAACACAGTACGGTTTTAATTGCTCCAAATTTGTTGTTTTCGTTTTGCAGCATTTCGCGGAAGTTTGACAAGCACACTGAACTTTCCCAAAACAAGAACTTTATCAAAACATTCCCTTATCACAGCCTATTCACAAATAGAACTGCCTATTCCCAGCAAATCAATTACAAACGCTACACTAGTCACTCACTCTACTATACGTGAATTATTACCATACGATAAATTTCAAAAAGACTATTCAACTTATCTGTGTTGAGAGCTAATATCAGTATATCACGCAAAAAGAAATATGGCAGTACAAACAATGGAGCTAGATAGTTTGGAACCCCTAGAGTTTTGACTTCCGGACGTACGTCAACAAAAATCTATAGAAAAAATGCGAGGGTTATTGGAAAAATATGTTGGAGTGTGCTGCCTGCCTCGTTGGTCTAGTGGTCGCAATCGCTACTGCTGAGCATGAGGTCCTGGGTTCGATTCCTAGGTCGGGCAACGTGTTATTGGATTTTTCTATCTGGAATTTCTCAGTAGCAGCCCGAAGTCTGGATTTGTGCCCGGTAGATGGCAATAGGCTCGCCCCCTATTACATGGGACTTAAACATAACTGGCGAAATGTGGGTGTACTATAGTTACACCTCTGCCCAACCCTTCGGGGAAACAAGGCGTGATGTTATGTTATGTGCTGGTTATTTATTGGAACTTACTTTTCCGTACATTTCATTATATAGTTTTCAATCTGGCCGTTGTTCCCAGCTGTCAATTGTAGATCTTTGACAGTCGTTACGGCCCCGGGTAGTCAAAAGCACTAAAGTCTGACAACCACTTTAAAAGTGTGTTTTTCCGAAGCGCTGGGATGCACCCTGTTAGATTCTCAACGCTCGGCGCTAAGTAGAGCGTTCAAAATCCAGTGGGCAATAAAATCCTGCCCCGATATTTTTACCGCGGTATCGTGTTACCCAGTTACTGGGATGAGGAGGTCAGATAGGCAGTAGCTCCATGTAAAATTCTGGTATTCAGCTGCATCCGTTTAGATTAGAAGCTTATTCCAATATAGTTGAGAAAAAGCTTGTCAGATGATTTACAGAGATTAGGCCCTTCGTTTCCTATAATAATAATTTATAGTTAGAAAGAAGAAGGAAAAATTATTTATTGTGACTCGCACAGGAATACGCAGTACGCAGTTCGTCTACAACCACACACAACGAATCACAAACTAAACTAATCGCACACTTATAAACATCCTAAAATTTTTATTACTGATACTGTTTCTACACGTGAGAACCTGTAATTGGCTCTATGTCTCATACACTTTTTGTTATACTTTTGTAATAGCTGTTGGTTCTCCTATAAATAAATAAATAAAAATAAATGAAACAAAAAAAAAGTAAACTGAAAATAAAACAAAGTCCTGTACGAGGCCCAGAGGCCCCTCAGCATAATGCTGCAACACCTGAAAAGAAGTGTCACAGCGCTGATATTCTGATAGGAATCACTGTGATGTCATAGTATATGTCATTTAGTTTTGCCATCTGTCTTTTAACTTTCTTCATAAGTTAATTATAAGACAGTTATACACACTTCACAACTGAGAAAAGGTGTTTATAAATAAAGTAAAAAATTAAAGGGGTCCCCATACATGAAACGTGTTTTAAAAAAAAAGTTTTGAATATTGTACGGTGGTACGGAACCCTACGTGTGCAAGTCCGACTCGCACTTCTTGGTCTCGGTCTCGGTTTTATATAAAAAAGATGACTAAAAGTGTGATAGGAGCTTTTAAATAAGCTTGAGCGTTTGCAAAATATCTGTATTCGTTTTGTTTTTAACCTTAAAAAGTATGACCACGTTTCTAACTTTCGCAAGATACTCAAGTGGCTCCCTATTCGACTTCGCAGGAACTCTCGGATATTGTTTCTGCTATTTAACTTACTCCACAACCCTTTAACGCCATCCTATCTGCGGGAACGCTTCTCCTTCGCCCGTCCTTTTGATGCGCCTTGCAGGTCGCACCTTAAAAATCTCCTAAAAACCCCTCCCCACTCTCTGACTTCTACTCCTATTCTTTCTCTGTACACGCGGTTCGGTTGTGGAATTCACTTCCACCTGACATAAGGAACTGTCAAACTGTTGTGGTGTTTAAGAGGAGAGTGAAAGAACACTATCTTTCCACTGTGTCATAGTTGCATTTATTTTTATCACTTTATATTTAGTGTTATTTATTTTAGAAGTATCTGTATAAGTATATTTAGATATTGTATTTTTATTTTTAAATTAGTGAATTGTTTCGTTTTATGTATTTTGTTTTCCCTTTTAGTCTTACACACGTTGTCTACATCTATCATATACTCTCCTACTGCAGGTATGCTGGAGGAGATTTCTTTAGAAATAAGCATTACCTTTGTACGTACTTTTCTGTTATCTTTATTTTTCTTGTCTTTTTATATGTGTGTACATAAATGGTTAAATAAATAAATTGGCATAATTTTTTTCGGTGCCACTAAACTAGGAAAGTAATAATTGTAATTTTTCTCTACCTACCTTAATATAAGTACTATCAAATCTGATTATGGTAAAGAACTCAACAATTATAGGCATGTATCAATTTTACCAGTTCTTAGTAAGGTGTTTGAAAAGCTGATGCTAAATCAAATGTTACGTCACTTTAATAAAAACTCCATCTTTATTCTCTCTCGCTTAGAATCTTGTTGGACGAGAAATTACAATGGGGACCACATATAACATCTCATGCGGGGCGGCTAAGCTCAGCCGTTTATGCTGTTAGAAAGATAAGACAGTTAATAAATGTAGAAACTGCGCGTTTGGTCTATTTTAGCTTCTTCCACAGCATTATGTCGTATGGCATGTTACTGTGGTGTCGGGCTGCTGACATTGAATCCATTTTTATTTTGCAAAAGTGAGCTGTCAGAGTACAATCTTCCTCGTCGCGAATCTCTCAGGGAACTATTTAAAGTGATTCAAATTATGACAGTACCTTACCAATTAATTAAAAAAATATATATTTATGTAAGAAGAAATCTACATATTTTTAATAAAATAAGTGACAGACATAATTTTAATACTAGAAATAAAGATAAAATAGATCAACCGTTTTTCAGATGACAATGGAGAGGGCGATGCTTGGAGTTTCCCAACGTGATCGAATCGGAAACGAAGAGATCCGCAGGACAACCAAAGTTACCGACATAGCCCGAAGAATTGCCAAACAAAGTTACCGACATAGCCCGAAGAATTGCCAAACTTAAGTGGCAGTGGGCAGGACACATTGGTCGCAGAACAGATGGGCGATGGGGCCGAAAGGTTCCGCGACCGCGTACCGGAAGACGTAGCGTCCCACAAGATGGACCGATGACCTTGTGAATGCCGCAGGAATCCGCTGGATGTGGGAAACGCAGAACCGTTCGAAGTGGAGATGCTTGAGGGAGGCCTTTGTCCAGCAGTGGACGTCTTTCGGCTGAAATGATGATGATGAAGATTTATTATTTTTGATTTCAGATTAGCTAAAGTGCCTACATTATTTATGGGGGTTATAATACAAAATACCTTGTGATAAATTGCAATTAATTGAAAGAAAATTTAAAATTCATATAAAAAGTACACTTTGTAAACAAGCATATTACAAATGAGTGGATTATATACAAGATAGAAATCCTTGGAAACATGATGGTCCAGCTCCATAGGACAATCCAGTCTAGACGAAATCATACTGGTTGCTAATTTAATTGTATAATTTGTTATTCTTACCCAATTCACACACTGACTTATCCTAGTTTATATTTTCGGAAAATCATATACTTTACCAATGTTTGTTAATATGTGAGCACCATGGACCTATCACGTGATTGATTTTTGTGTCTTTGCTTTATTTCAAATTAATTTTACCAATTGTGGTATAGTATTTTTGTTCTTGGTGCATCGTCTTCAAAACATTTTAAAAGAGTACGAGTAACGGTGGAGTTTCTTGTCCCTTTTTCTCCATACGAAACTACCTTTTGGAAGGAGCGCCTAGAATCAATTCTATATAATGTAAATGTTGACGTTCAAAAGTGCCTTTTTATGTGCCTATTTGAAATAAATCCTTGGACTTTGACTTTGACTTATCTTGAAAGTTACCCTTACCTTGAGAGTTACGACGCCTGGCAACATTAAGTTTGCGACTTTCTAACGGGTCTTAGTAACACTAAAAATATCTTGTATATTACCTACAGCCAGTAAATAAGCATAAAGGTCACATGTTACAAATACAAAGTCAAAAAATTGATACACGAGAATAAAATAGCAGACTATATTTTTCCAACATTTTCATATCAAGTTTAGACGTAATATCGTATATGTCTAACAGAATATACACGAGAGTGTAGATCTTAGCCTGTCGAGATATTTATCTTGGACAGACCCAAATGGACTTATATTTCAGCATATTCTGCAAAAGATGACTACGATGGCTATGTGTTAGGGCTTTTACACGCTTTAACACAATAGCGAATTTTTGACATGAAAGCAGTGTCAAAGATATATTTTTTCATTGTTTTATTTTGAAGTCGTCCCGCGTTTGGATATATTTTGAAGTAGGTAGGCAAAAATGACATAAATCTTGAAGTTGACGGTTGCGATGCTAGCTGTCGCACCATTGCTCACGACGATGTGTCCCGCTAGAGGGACATTTGCAAGTTATAGTGAGCGTGAATCAACTTTGAATCACGGCGTAAAATCGCAAGTGTGTCTAAGTCTAAGGCCTAAGACACTTGATATAGCAGTCGTTTACTGTGAAAGTCGTGTGTGTGTGTCGTTTACTAAAGACTTTATTAGTCTCTTATCCAAAACACTTACGTGATAAACGGCATTTTAATAGCATCACTTTAAACATCGATTTGTTGATAATTTCTTGGAAATAATTAACTTAATTACCTTTTGGAAAATTGACAAAAAATGGGAAAAGTGGCACCGATCCTGGCCACTCATAAAATTCATTTTACGAGCCATTTTGGACCACAGAATGGTCGTTTGCAGGGTACTTTCAGAATCGCCGTCTCTGAAAGCTATTAAACATAAATATTACGTTAAAACAGTTTTTGGGTTCAACAATGATAAGTACGGCTGGAGTGTTGGTTGTTGGAATCTGTCATGAGATAGGCTTTGAATTCTCTGAATAATTCAAAGTACTTGAACCCTTCGCATCGTGTTAGCGTGTAAACAACCACCGCCGAACACGAGATACCTAATCGTAACAATTTAGACCTCTTCAGTGAACTGTTGCGTGCGAATAATGGGGAACGGGCATTGATTCCTGTATGGTAACAGATTAATTTGAATACCTCAAAGAACTAAAGAGCTAAATGACTAAGGAGTAGGTTGGTCGTGAGTTTGAGAGACACTTAATGCACTATTGACATGAACTCACTCCCAACACAGGCATTATCTAGTACTAGCTCCCCTCCGCCGCTGCGCTCACGTGGACGTTGGAAATGATCCCACGGGAACGTGGTACCGGGACAAAAAGTAGTCTATGAACTTCCCCAGGATGTTAACTATCTTCTTGCCAAATTTTACCAAAATCCGTTTAGTAGTTTAGGCGTGAAAAGGTAACAAACAAACTTACTTTCGTTTTATAATATTATTATATAACTTATGATATGTAATGCTGCCAGCCTTTTAAGCACTTGTCCCGTTGACAGCGATGCGGACGTATTTGTTGATGCCCGATGAGCTCTTTCCCCCTTTTTTTGTCTATATTTGTACTTTAAATATATTTTAGTGTCAGCTTGTATATTATAATTTAGATTTTGATTCATCATCATCATCATCATCAACCTATTTTAGTCCACTGCTGGACATAGGCCTCCCCTAATGAGCGCCATAGCGCCCTGTCTTCAGCTTGATTTTGATTACTGTTAGTTAATTTAAATTAAATTATTAGATAGGCAAACTGGATAAATAAATCACGTTTTATTATTATTAAACTATACATTTTCTCAGTAAGACAATATGAAGCATCGATTTCAGCTTTCAAAAACACTGTTTCTACACATGTTTTGACATGGCTCGAAAACATTCGATTCTGCATTTCGAGATACATAGTGTAGCAAAGTACGCCACTTTGTACACACAACCAGTCTTCTCTATTTTTCCGCAATGGCGTACTGCAATATCGGATTTTGAGGTGCCGAGTGGCGTATCTCTGCAAAGCTAACACAATACAAGCCTCGTTCACTGTTTTAACGTAATTAATGGCTTTATTTTAGCCGTTTTGAAATTCGTATGAGTGCAATAGCGTATTAGCAAACTCGGTCTGATGGCTTTTTCTGGGGTAACTCTTTTTTTATTTTGAGTGCTTGATATGTAGGTCCCCTGGGTTACATATTTTGGGAGATGATGCTGCATTACAGAGGAGATTAAAAAAAAAAATCTAATGCATTTCATGTTTAATCCTCCTCTTGAGTGACGAGACGTCATAGATATTAACTAGTCTAAGTAGCTAAATTCTTGACAGTACGAGAATTTTTTAACTAAACATTATTTCAAGTTTCCAAACAAAAAAAGCTCTTGACACGTACTGAATAAAAATATATCATTGTATTGTTAATATCAAAGTTACTTAATTCCACATATAGCCAAGTAAACAGCATATATCAGAAAATTTCCAATCGCGTAACTTCAGAAACACATTCAGATACCAACTTCTGGGCCACATTCCTTTGAAATAAATATGTGAATATAAATAACAACCTATCATAATTAAATCAAAGTTATGTCAGTAATCAAACCAAAATGGTTTGAAATTAAATTCAACACTAATTTATTCATGAAATTGTCTGTATAATTTGCAGTCTACACACCGTTTGTAATTGTTTCTTTGGCATTCCATGCTTGGCATAATCTAGATATCAAAAATATCTTTGAATAATATTCTGTGTCACTTCCTTTGGGGTAATAATAATGTTGGGTTCTACTTTTATTTTTAGGTTACGTATTTGATAAATGACTGAGTGAATATAAGTATACTTATGTGTACGAAAGACCTGTTTCCCAGCCCGATCACTATGTACGGCAAGCCGATCCCTTGGGAAAAGCAAGCCAAGTACCTAGGCGTGATCCTAGATCAGAACCTTACCTTTAAGGAACATATCAAGGCGGTTCGCGCGCGCGCCTTTTTCGCTCTTAGTAGACTCTAGTTTATACTGACAGCCCGAAGCAAACTGTCGTTAAAATGCAAACTGCGCATCTATACCGCAGTCATCCGTCCTATCATGACCTATGCCTGCGTTGTATTTGCGCACGCTCACCCACGTCATCTTCATAAGATGTAGACCCTCTAGAATCGGTTCCTCAGAAGGGTTACGGGTACCCCTTACTATGTCCGAAATATAGATCTTCACGTCGACCTTAAAATGCCAACCATAAACCAGTTCAAAAATCGATTTTCTAAGCGTTTCTTCGACTGTGACATCAAACATTCAAACCCCCTAATTTCAGCGGCCGCCCGTTATACTCCCTCCCGCATTAGCAGTGCATGCACACCAAGGCATATCTTAATCGCCCCCGGTGACGCCACTACCCTGCTCCAGGAGGTAGTAAGGCCATCAGCACTCTACATAAGCCCAAAACCCGATCGCCGTCCTACCGACCTCGCCGCCGAGGCCCGCCACGACGCCCAAATCCACGCCCTCCCGATCCTAGCTCGAGCCAGCCCGCTGCGCTGAGCCTGTAGCTTTAAATTCGTCCCAAAACAATATCAATCCTGATCCAGCTGATCCTTTGCTGCCCTCTTCCAGCGACGCCTTAAGCCGAGGTTCGTACCCCACAGGGGGTGACCTTAACGTGTAGTCGCTTAGTTTTTAGTTAGTATTTAAGTCCTGGCTGGAGGCCTTAATTTATTAGGGCAACCACAGGAAAGTCCGCTTAAGCAGACGACAACCTCATGGGTTGACCTGTGAGATGCCAAACAAAAAAACAAACGAAAGACCTGTTTGTCAACTGTGGTTATAGAGTCTGTTTTAAAACCGCTTACTACAATACCAATAAATACCAAGCAAATTGTGTATGCTCGGAAATTGTAGTACTTTTTCTGCTTCATCTTCTTTTCGAGAGGACTACTAAAATAATTAGTGGTTTTTAATTAAATATTATTCGTTGCAGATGACAATATAGGTAACCTGAAAAAGCAAAATACAAACTCCTCCTGATATTATTTCGTCAGCGCAGACACTCAACCTTACAAATTTTATCAGGTTTTGAGAAAGAACCATCTTTTATTCAGTTAAAGTTAGAGAGTCAGTCAAGAAAACATGTTGAGATCAGCAGTGCATCCCTATTTTATGAACATTAAAAACGTTATATCAGAACAAATCATTTAAGTCAAACTGTGAACCTATGTCTGTGGCTTTCGTCAGATTAACTCGAAGAACTCCGCAAGCCCAACCGAATTATTCACTCGGTTTAACTTCGTGAGGTCGTCAGCAATTTTCGGGAGATGACTTTACCTACATTAAATCGTGTAGGTCCTAATGGGCCTGTAAGGTAAAATTTCAGCACTGCCTCTAATAAATGAGTCCAAAAATGGTTATTTTTGTACTTTTTTGGGACGCTGACAAAGTTACTTTGACACCAAATCTGTGTAGCATTTTACGAAAATTTCCCTTATCCTCTTTTTTTTTTGAGATTTTGAATAGAGTTTTGGTTCATGTCCTTTTAATTAAATCGAGGCATCAGATTGTTACAATGAAATTCCAATTTGAGCTTCGGCTAGCCTGTGTAGCTTATGAACTTCGTCAACTGTCACAATTTATCATAAACTATAATTTTACTTATAACGTAGAAAGGACGCCCTGAGACTGGTGTAGCAACGACCTTCGGACGATGGCTGGTAGAAGCTGAATGTGAATGGCCGAGAATCGGGGATTAATCACGTGCGATTGGATCAGCTATGCCCAGCAGTGGACTATTGTAGGCTGTGATGATGGTAATAATATTTTTACTTAAGCTGCAGTACTTCTATAGTATCACAAGACGAAAATGAATGAAACGATATACTACTTTACATAGGTTTACCTGCAAATATAAACTGACGAACATGATAAAAAGTAATCGTGATTCCACCACCAGTCTACCAAAATACTCATATGAATTCAGTACTTATTATGAACACGGAGAATCAAAATGTCAAAAAGATAGGGCAATCCTCTTGACAAAGTCTCGCAATCGAATTTAACTTCATCCACTGCTAATAAACAATATTTTTCTATTGTCAAAGGGATCCTCAATGAAGGAGACTTTATTCCCAAAGCGCACTGCAGTGGCACATAATAAAAGGTCGATTAAACACATGTTTTACTGGCACTTGTTGTTCGCGAAGCCCAATAAAGCCTTCATATCTGAAACCGTAGCAAATTAAGTTTTAATTACACTTCCTCTTAAATTTCGTTGGTGTTTCGTATTGACGTACAAAGCCGGCAATGGTAATTTTATTTTGGAAGTGTTCGGTGTAATGTTATTATTTTTTGCTATATACCATGGATGGACGGACGACTTTAAAATGTTGGATGAGTCTGCATATTTTAAGTAAGAATTACACAGGTGTTGACATTATTGAGAAGAGAATAACATCAATCATATACTGTTGACAAAAAGTAACTCTTTCAACTATTAATTGCAAGTTTCAAGACAACATCTATTTTTTCTTTCACTCTGTTCAGTTATAGAGTCTTCTCAGACTGATCTGAAGTTTTAGTTTGTTCGTTTATATATCTGTCTAATTCCACTAAATTAATACAGGGCAAAGTACTTCGGTAACCCAGACAGATGTCCCTCGTGGTGGTCGGTGAAGTGTCGGTACGGTCTGTCGGACACAACCAGCTGTAGCACCGTGTCGCCGAGGAACTCCAGACATTGGTTGGAGCCTAGTGTCAAGTGTGTGAAGCCCACGGAACGGTCGGTGAATGCGCGAGCCAGAAGACGAACGTATTTGAACTGAACGCTTAAGGAAAAACATAATAATTCGTCTTTTAAAGACTCCAGAATATGGAATTGGATACGAAAATTCTTGTGTTTTTGAACGATGCGTTGTTAAGTTAGTTCTTGCATAAAATATATGTAGTTTATTTTAAATTTCTTCCTAGGCTTCGTACTTTTTTCAAAGAACTCGTTCATTTATTTGCTTTAATGTGTTGCTGTGTTTAGTAATTACTCCTTTATGTCCTTTGAAATAAAACAAACATTGACATATATATAATTTGTATTAAATCAACAATATTCTTAAGTCTTTACATTCTTTGGCATAGTTTAGCTCGTTAGGTACAATTAACTATTTTTCATTTAAATTCACAATTTCATCCGACAGTATCGAATACATCTACCTATTTAGATTTTATCAATTATTTTATAATTTATACACTTCTTATTTTATTTTATATAATGCCTAAGTATTGTTTGCCCAAACGACAATATGAATTAATAGTAGCAATTGGCACACTTGTAGGTTGGATGCTGACCCCGGTGATGTAACTGTAACAAAAATAAACTGTAATTATATATGAAATAAACAAAGAGAAACAGTAAGAAATGACGCATACAATCTATAGAACAATGTCCAGAAGTGCACACCATACGGCTGAAACAGTTATGTGATTACACAAATAAATACAAAAATATAAAATAACAACCACTAAATATCCCAAACATTCTCACTATTTCATTTCATATTGAAAATAGGCCGAGCCTACTTATATTATAGGTGAAAAACCAGTGTACGATAATTTATCTGATTAAGACAGTCAATTACTGAAAAAGCATATTTCTATAAAATCGAATGGTACTACACATATTTGTAAAACAGAGGTCACTGGTATAACCAGTAATATAGGGCAAATTTCACCACAACAGCACAATATATAAACCGTGTTCAAGAGCTGTCAGTATCGATATTCCATAACAAAAAATGACACTGGCTCTTTAAACGCAGTCGGTTTCATTGGTCAAATTCACCCTTAGAAATAGAAGCACCCCTAAACTGGGAAACATAACATACGATACCTCTCACAGGATAGACTAACGACGTGTAGTTTGCGGATAACCCTCGCATGCAGGCGATACAGACGTGCCCTGTTAAAACTGACTACCCTATTGTTATATGTATGGGAAAGAAGCATTGAATGTTGTCCAAACTATTGAGTTTTCGTATAAAACGGAGGTTTTTTTCGTATGTTTTGGCAACTGTGAACATGACAAACAAAACTTCAATATTTAGACCGTAACCTATAAACTACAGGTTTTAAAATATACAGCTATGTACAGCATGTTAATTCTGTAAAAATCTTACCGTGAAGATTTGCGTGGAGTGAGCTGTCAGAGTCATCTGGTCTTGGTCAATCCTCAGAATCAGTGGCACTGACGGCTCACTCGACGCTCACTTTACCTAAGTTGTCACGGTGAGATGGTTACAGAATAGCACTACAGGATATAATTTTAACCAATGCGCAAATTGTTACCATGAATGCAGCATAACTATGATTCTACGACTCTAGCGTAAAATATTTTCTTCAATTATTAAGGAGGTCTAGTCCGCCTCGTTGGTCTAGTGGTCGCAATCGCTACTGCTGAGCATGAGGTCCTGGGTTCGATTCCCAGGTCGGGCAACGTGTTATTGGGTTTTTCTATCTGGAATTTCTCAGTAGCAGCCCGAAGTCTGGATTTGTGCCCGGTAGATGGCAATAGGCTCGCCCCCTATTACATGGGACTTAAACATAACTGGCGAAATGTGGGTGTACTATAGGTACACCTCTGCCTAACCCTTCGGGGAAACAAGGCGTGATGTTATGTTTATGTTATGTCTAAGTTTAAAATAGCCGAAGCATTAATAGGTAATTAAAAAAAATGCGAAGAAGCTAATTGCATATAATCAGAAAGCGTAGTACTGTAACTTACGTTTTAAGTAACAATATAAGACAAACTCATTTAACGCAAGTCTTTTAACTAAGCGAAGGAATACAGGAGTAGGTACTAGCACCCCTTAATCACAAGAGCACTTGGTTTCAACGGATTCTGTAGAACAAGCTCTAGCACTAAGTTACGAAGGTACTCAAACTATGTGGAATAGCAACGAGTGCCGAGGAACCCTATTTTCTGCCTTTGAAAGCCTTTACTAATTTAATTTGTGCCTTAAAGGTTTACATATACGGGGAGTTGAAAATGCTGAGTGTGAGTGAAAAGTTGTGAGCCGTATTGTTTTTCTCCCGCCGTTTTCCTCTTTTTGTGCTATTACTGGTTTAGGTAGAAACGATGAAGGGAGAAATAAACACGGTAGGTAATTTTATTTTTTTCGTATTTCAACCTTCTACCATTGAAGTAGTATACAAGGTGTCGTTTTGCATCCTCGTCAAATTCAAGGTGGTTACTATGCTAACGATTCTCGACACGAATCAATAATAAAAAAGTAGTTTTTTTTTTGTTTTTCAAGTTTTTGGAAATCGACTTGTGTGGAACGCGCATGTTAAAACGCGGTCCTTGTGATACCGCACTGCAACTGGCCTTGTATGCATTGCCTACCGCATACGCAGCTGGGCGATTCTGTTCTTTGAAAGTGGTTTATTCTGAAAAACTGTGAAACTTAAATAACAAAAAATACAAGTATGTAATTTTATTTGATTATTTATGCCTTTCATAACAGCCTCCTGAAATTTGACTAGGACGCAAAACGACACGTTGTATAGATGTTAAATGTTTCGTATAAAACACTGTACATACATACTACATAATAACTGATAGCATTTTATTAATAAATGCTTTATTCATCAAATTAAATGTTCAGTTATGTTTAAATTCATTTAATGTTACAGAATCGACAAGCAATGAAAGCATACCGTATCATGATTCAAGGTTTACCAAAATAATATTCAACATCGTAAAATAAATTACCATTAACCCAATTTCATAATCTTTCCTTGCCAAACACGTAACATATATGAAATATTGAAAACCACATTGCCGCGTACATCAGAAATTAAATATCCAGTTTGTTTTCTGCCTGTTCCTGGAATTTGTAAAATTCATACAAGCAGACGTTACCGCCCGTCAGTGCGCGTGTTTCCTGCAATGAACGCTCGCCGTGTGCCAAACATAAATTTATTATCTACCAACAAACGCCTCACTGTTGCCCTCAGAGGAAATTGTCTGAGCAAATGAGACGGGAGGCAATAACTCATTGAGCCCTCAATGCCCTCTTTGGTTCTCGTAATCTTATTAGGCGAGCTTCCGCTCCACGGATATTAAAGATATGCGGGCGTGTTAGCTGCTGTGCCGTTTTTGGAATTTCATCTTTGGAATTTTTTGGCGGTTCCTGTTTTGGTTTTCCTTCTTGCAGGTACTTGATATAAAGGATCAAAATTTGGTAGCTGAAAATTAATCCGTAAAACAACGAACTAGAAGGAAACGTGTTGCGTCAACCCCAAGTAACGAATGGATGGGACAAAATCAGGAAAATAAAGCCTATGGCATTAAGTCCGCCTCTATACATTCGTGTGCGTAAAGTATAAAATAAATAAATAAGTTGATGATTATGCCATAAAGTAATAGGTAAAACAACATTATGATTGAAATCCAATGAACTAGGGGTGTTGACCACGTAAGTGCTTTATCAGTTTTGAGATAATGAACCTATACTGTTCCCACTGCTGGGACACAAGCCACCTCTCGGTGAGAGGGAGTGGGCCGTAAACCACGACGCAGGACCATGTTTTGGTTTTAGGACTTTTTCACCGTTTTAAGAGCCTGTGAGTTATAGATTTGAACCCAGAGTTCAAATCTATAACTCGCCACCACTGCTCAGTTTTGACAACAATTCCCTCAAAATTTTAAGTTCACAATCTAACAGACAATAAGAGCTTGTCGTTTTATGACGTGCAAATAAAATAAAGCATAACAAGGTCGTCTAAACATAATATAAACTTTCTATAAATCACGTTATAAGTAAATATTTGGCTCCTAAAACACACATAATTCGGCCTTTTACGTCAGCCAACCTTATATTAACTATATAATAACGGTTATGTATCGCATAATGACGGGCCGTTAGTGCGTTTGACGACATAATCGATTCCGATTTGGAAGGTGATAGGTTAATTAAAACGTTTATACAATCAGCAAATTACGCTTTGCCGACGACAAATAGCAATAATAATACATTCGACGGAGTGATCCTAGTTAAGTTAGTTAGTGAACATGTTAATGTTGGTAATGTGATGATACGGAACTGTGATCAAAGCCGAAGTAACCTAATTATTTGTTGTTCCTTATAATGATGAAGTGAAGGATGAGTCAGAACCAATGAACACTGACACTACTACAAGTTATGAAACAAAAGAGGGCCTAGATAAATTGCAATCGCTTTCAAAGCGTTTCCGATTTCTACGACGACTTTCAAAACGATTATCATAGGATTTTTAGCTTATGCCAATTCCATACATTTTTGTCGTTTCCGTCATCGCTATCGCTGTTAGAATGTGACTTTGTCTAGGCTCTACGGTCCTGAAGCTGATGACCGTTATAGCGAAAAGCGTAAATGAAGGAAAACACAATTTTCATCAGTATGAAACTATTGAAACAACGCAATCAAACTCTAGAACAAAGGAAACAACCCGCGCTAGTTTTCAACCACATTGTCAAAACATTCTTAAGTTATTACCCCAATGAGGTGCGAGTACCTTCTCCAACTCTTTACGACAGTACTTAGAGCCAGGTTTCCATATGCTATGTGATAATGCACAGATTTAATAATACGCGAACATTATGGGCCGTCATGAAAATTGCAATTACGTTTGAAGGGAAAATCCTGCGAACAAGCCCTTCGTCAGAACATCGTAATGAATATATTTCCTGAGAGCTGTCGGGTACTTTACATAATTTCACATTATGAATCCACCCTTGAGATTACTGAAATCCAGATTCTACTAACAGGTGTCATTTTAGTTCAGGAAATTCAAGCAATTGTTGTAATTGGTGTGGGCAAAGTTTACTTTTGGAGTTAAGTTACATTTTCATTATGTTTGTGTTTTGTCAGATGTATCAAAATTATGGTTTTAATTAAGTTTTAAATTAGAGACCGTTGCGTTTGATTCTGCTGTGAGCAACTGAATATTTAAGTTAATTATTTTATAGTAGGTACATATGTGTCTTTTTCTTAATGTCATCGTATTATTAAGACCTACTTTTGATTTTAGAGATTAACTTTATCAATAACACAGTAGTTTTGATTTTGTTATTTCAATGCTCTTCAAAGAAAAGTTATTTCAACCCACACTGTTATTTCTACCCTTGACATGAATTTATCTGAGTCAGGTCCCAGTTTATACAGTATTAGCTCAACGTTTATTCGGTTTTATTTTTTTCATCTTGATCTTTCCAATAGTTTCAAGTTAGTGAAATTCCAACTCACCTCTCTCAATTTTAGGGTCGCTATTTCCTGAATACAGAGCTACTGCTGCATCATCTCTGTAGAGGTCTCCGATCTTGGCCTGGCAACGCAGTATGGGGGCTCCGCGCTCGTAGTGGGCGGGCCACAGCTGGATTTGGACGTAAAGCTCCGAACGGAACAGACCCTCTGGCGCTGGTAGGACCTGGTGGGTACCTGATGTAACCTGGTGGAGAGAAAACTAGGGTGAATATGGTAGTTATTTCTATAAGAGGTATACGGGAAATTGTAAAGAAGATTCCTAACAAACTTCCTGGCATTACCAAGCGTTGATGTGGAATAGGCCAATTTATATTCCGAGAAAAATTCCTTCATAAAAATCTCAGCAACAACACAAGGTTTTTAAATCAGTATCGATTCGAGAAGATACTTTTGAATACACCAAATAATTCAGCAAAGTTTCACGTGCGCCAGTGCTCCCGCTTCGTTACAACGTCGATAAGCTTTGTGACTTTATCTTGACTATGTCAATTCCATACATGATGAACATTACGAAAATGATACTATGCGAAAATTTCACAGCGCAACTTTCACAAATTTAACAAATCAGCTTATTAAAGCGTAAGCACTCGAGTCAAACAAACAAATTCGCACTTTATACATATTCATGTAAGGTTAAAATTTGAATGGTAGCGGCCAATGCAGATGTGATTTAATCTGAAGAGTCCTCGGGCCAGACGAAGCTGCTTAACGTAGGAAAATTGCAAATATCAACACAACAAACAATGAGTCAACAGTTGTTGTTTGCGCCGCAACGGATTCAAACGAATGTTAAAGGGTTGTACACACGACAGCTTGTTTTGTCCGGGCCCGTGATAAGAGTACTTTTATTAACGACTCAAAGTTTTGGTTTGATGTTGGTGTTACAAGAGGAGGTTTTAAATAAAATTTTTATGTCAAGTGGTGATGCCGGTTTTTCACGTCACGTTGCCTTTAATTAGTAAAGTTTATATGAAGTCAATAAATTCTATAACAACGTACTCTTCTCCATATTTGTTTAATATGTTAGTTTAAGTTTCTAATTAAAATATTACGCAAAGTTAACTCAGCTTTTTATAACTTTGTCCACCATGTATTTCCGATTTTCATCGCAGAATGGTTATAAAATATTGTAGACTAGTAGATTATACCTTCTCAGAACAATATTCAAAATTTTATTGCGTGCGCGATCAGTAAACAGCCAGGCCCTATGTTTCCATACATGTGCAAATTCATACAACCGGTACTAAGCAAATGTTTTGTTTAAACAAATTTTAACCAGCGTCATAATGAGAAGTGGTGAGAAGTTTTAATATTTGATTCTATGTTAATTATGTTACTTAGAGCAAAAAAAGTGTTTTGGTTGGCTCTTTGTAAATAATACAATGGCATGCTCGGTTCTGAACATTGCATACAAAATGTTTCCTGGTGAATATTTGTTGAATTGAATACCAGCGGTTGTGCTATACCATGAGCAAAAACGATGGTATGTATGGTCAACGAATGATAATTATTTTTCTGGAGCATTTATGTTATTTGCAAGAAATATCGGTCTTCAAAAGATTAATCAAAATATTCGAATCCAAATAATCACAAGACCAAAATTATTTGAGGAAACTCGAACTAAAATCCATTGCACGGTTTAAAATCTCCCACTAAAATCTCGTCACCAAAATAGTTTGTTCAGCATCAGCGGAACAATAGCATCAGACTTCGTCCCAAATACTGAAATCTCAAAAGCATTCGCGGTAGGATCCACGAAATGTGAAACTGTGAAGGCATTAAAACTTGCCACTATAGAATTTGAGAACAACTGTAGCTTTCGAGAAGTTATTTTAAGTTAAAACACTTGGAGGACGCCGAGATGTGGAAGTAGAAGCGGATTCTGTAAACGGATTTGTGAGCTAGACGATGGGTTGCCAGATTGTCAGTACTAGTAACAAGTTTCTCTA
This sequence comes from Dasypolia templi, assembly GCA_963555695.1. NCBI lineage: Eukaryota > Metazoa > Arthropoda > Insecta > Lepidoptera > Noctuidae > Dasypolia > Dasypolia templi. The sequence continues at coordinate 5,470,004 of OY743147.1, forward strand.
GAGTACCCAGTTATATAGATTTTCAGACTATTGGTTTTGTTACGTGAACCATGTATTCTATAATCCCGTAACTCAAAAATAATTTTTGAAATAAACAGCCTATAATGTTCCCACTGCTGAGACACAGGCCTCCTCTCTTTTTGAGGAGTGGACCGTAATGCACATGTCTTCGAACTTTTGATTTTAGGGCATACTGGTTTCCTCAAGATGTTTCTTTCACCGATTTGTTATGGGTTAATGCGCCTGACTGGGATCGAACTCGTAAGTCGGGGCCATTACTAGTGGCCACCGCAGCTCTGAAGGCCCTATGATCCCGACCAACATAAACTCAACATATTGTGCTAAACAATCTTACTACCGTTTCATTTATATAAAAATAAGAATAAAAAGGTTTGTTTTGTAGCTATAAGATTGATTAAACATTACTAAAAGGGGTAACATAGTGTTTTTTTTATATTCTGCAAAATTTAATCTAATCGTGTTAGTAGTAAAAGCGATTGCATGTCCGCCAGATCCTTATGTAAGATACCTGTATATTTTTTTCAGAATTTTATAACACTGTTTTCTATTTTTCCCATGGTTTAAAAAAAAACTAAGCGTGCTCTCTGTCGATCACAGAGCCGAAAAATAATTTTACACATGGTAAAAATTGTTTCCATGAATATTGAATACCAGCGTAAACACGTAACCCGTACGGGTGACGTGGACATGTTGTTAAAATAATTATTTTTTTTGCTATATCTTTGTTATATCCTGATCAACTTTTCGGAATAAATTTACTAAATTATAGTGAAACCCGCATCAAATACTTTGCATAGTTTAGAAGAACTCAGCTCACGCACATTTCCAACTCTCCGTAGAATCTTACAATTTCCTCTTTAGCCATATCATACCAATGCCAAGACGATACTAGCTGTAAACTCAAAACATCCTTCATAAAACATGCAGATATTGTGCTTGGCTGAGGAGTTGTTTATCGCAATAAATCGCGTTTCTGCGAAGCCATAAATACAAGCCTGGATATTGCTTAGAATGTTTAGGAGAAAGCATTTGCGGTATCATCGCCGTTCGGTCTTGGCTTTAGCAGAAAATTTCCGGATTCGATGCCTAATATAAGGCCTATAATATACCTGTATGAGGTCAACGGAATTTTAAGATACAATAAGTAATTGGCGATAATTAATCTGTTTTATCGTTACAAAATTCCAACCTTCCATATTTCCAGATTATAGCAATAATCTTACCTTATCAACGTTTTAGCTTGGATCAGAAAGGTGGAAGAATCTCATTATTATCAAGAATATCAAAGGCTTTTGATCAAAACCTTTGCTGTTGCTTACCAACAATGAATTAATAAGTGGAGACCATGGGAAATAAGTAACGTTATTTATTTGTGGATAAAGTGAATTCGACAATGATAAAATCACTAGAAATACCTACAAACATAAGCAATCCTGAAACGGCTCGTGGTCATCGAAAATAAGACTAAGCTATAAATGACTGTAAGTCAAGTCAGGGACATTATTTTTTAAGTAAATTGACTACCAACTTAAACAGTCCGTATATTTCTCATTACAATTGACAGTCTTTGGCAATTGTATTTATTTATTTATTTAATCTTGTGTTCCTACCTTTTCTATAATACTATATTTAGGTATTTACATTTTGTAGAAAATGTTGCATTTTATTATAGAGAATTGAGCTAACATACATCTCAGTTTATCATAGACTCCATTAATATCATCCTTCCAATTAAGTCGGCTAATAATGAAATGGCAATAATACGGCAAATTGACGTAGTATTTCAATTTGCTTGACAACATTTTTTTTCTGACTTTATTTGAATACGTACATATGGATTTTGTATTACAAAAAGAAAACTGTTTCAAATCACATTGTGAGTTTTTATACGTTAGCTACAAATGCCTTCGTCTAGCACGATGTATTGCAGGAATAATTAATTATTTATAAAGCTAAATAGAATTGCATAAAGCAAAAGCAGGCTTTCTCGTAACATAACCTCTACGTTAAAAATGAAAAAGACTGTCCTAAAATAGACACTTTTCTTTGAATACCTCTTCGAAATTGAATTCTTATACTCAAGCAATTTATCTTGGCAACATACAAACTTTTCACTGGGCGACAGAACATTTTTTGTAAAAGGAAAACTCACTTCAATTTATATCACTTAGCGCCCACGTCCTCATCTGTTTCCAGAAGTTCAGGGTCATACCAATATCCTTCTATTATTTTCTAACTCACGTACCCGATTCGCAGACAATATTTACTCATCCTCATTTTGCCTAAATTGCCCGTTTCAAACGCAATCCTATGCAAATTAAGGATTGAAAAGGGTTATTCCTGGTAAATAAATTCTAGCTATCAAACGGTTCGATTCCTAGATTAAAATTGATTGTCAATAAAGTTAGGTTGGCGATAACGTGGAACTCTAGTAAAAAGTTGATGTTGAAAGTCTCTTCTTTGAACAATTTGATTTAAAGAAAGGAAAAGTATGTATTGTGACTCGCACAAGAAGATCACAAACTAAGTTATACTCAATCATAATAATATTAAAAACAAAACTACATTAAAAAAAAAGTCCTGTGTGTCCTAGAGCTGTTATTTTGATCAGTCCTAAAAAAATCACGAAGAAGAGAGATGGCAACTTTAGGAGCCCCATCATGCATCTAATACAGATTCCCTATTCATTTTGATAATAGCTCTACTGACACAGTGTGAACCCAAAATTAGTAAAATTTGCCAAATAAAAAGGACACTCAAATATGTACAGTTACAGCGATTTTCCAAGGTCAAACCACTAAAATGCGGGTGACCTTAGTTTAATGACGAAAAAAAAAATCTGAGGCATCAAGTCAAACCCAAGTTATCTGATAATATATGTAGTCATAAGTGTCTTTTAGAAAATTGTTTAGATATAAAAAGAAGGTAGTAATACTTACAGGCATATCGTTGATGAAGAATGCTAGGTCGGACGGCGGGCGACTTGGTCCTGACGAACAGTTGGCTCGCAGCACGTCTCCCGGGATGTAGTAGTGTTGACTGGTTTGTATAGTTGGCAACGTTGGTGGGAGGGCTGTATGAAACAGAAACAAGAGGTATCAGTGAAATATCTAACTATCACTGAAGTTCAACTTACAGCCCTGCGATATGCATCTAAAAAGTGGTTATGAGTGTCCGTTTAACTCTGCCTACCGCATTTCACTGCTGAACATGAGCCTCTCCCTAGCTGCGCTATTACACCATGTTCTTCGGCTTCCGCACCCAGTGCAATGCAATAGGTCTGCTAAAATGACATTTGCTTCTTACTTGTATTGCTAAAAGAGAAAAGTTTTATCCAGATTGTGAAACCCGTTTCAGAAAGCGTAGTATGAGCGGGTTTTGTTGACGGAAGAATAGACAAAGTAATCATCATCAGCCTACAGCAGTCCACTGCTGGATTTAGGCCTCTCTAATTGCTCGCCATTTAACTCGACTCTCGGCAACTCTCATCCAGCTGCTACCAGCCACCCTGCGAAGATCGTCGCTCTACCTAGCCTCCGTTCGTCCTACCTTACGTTTATCGATTCGATCTCCACTCAAGGACACGTCTACCCCAACGGTCATCGGTTCTACGGCTAATATGGCCGGCCCATTGCCACTTCAGCTTGCGTATTCTGTGAGCTATGTCGACAACTTTGGTTCTTTGCCGGATAACCTAATTCCGGATTCTATCCCTCAAAGAGACTCCAACTCACAGCTCGTTCCATAGCTCGCTGAGCGACCTCGAATTTATAGACCAGCCGTACCGTGAGTGTCCACGTTTCGGCTCCGTAGGTCATAACAGGCAGAACGCACTGATTGAAGTCTTTAGGTTCTGTGGAATACGTGACGAGAAGACTCGACGAAGCTTCCCAAACGCAGCTGAATTCTTCTGTTAGCCTCCTTCTCAAAGTTGTTCTTACCAAACTGCAGAGTTTGCTCGAGGTAATCATATTCTCGAACAACTGCGACAGCACCATTGACAGCAATCGGTCCCGGAGTAACGTGATCGTTGAACATGTGTTTCGTTCAAGTTCATCCGGAGACCTATGGCTACAAAAGAATCAACTGGCTCGTCCAGCATATGCTGCAGGTCATGCAGCGATTCAGCCAGTATGACATTTTGTCTAAATGACAGATGTAAAAGATTAAATGCCGGATTTCTTTTAAAAATCTGGCATTTTGTGGCATTGTGCCGTCGATAAAACTTGTTTTTAACGTGGTTATGCTTCGCGTGAAGGTAAAGCTGCTGTTGGGACTAAGGCCCGTCGTCCACGGCGCTACTCAAAAGTCAGTAATAATCTCAAATCACCAATAACTAGCCAGAATGTTACAGCAAAGTTGTGTTATTTCAAAGGCGGTCCCCGTTCAAGACGCAACCAATCACAAACTATTTAGTTAATAACGCGTCATCATAAATACTTTTGCTTCTTCTTTCGTCTTCTTATTAAGTAGCGTCGATTACAACGGGCCTTAAAAACTAACGAGTTCATTCAATTTTAAGTAGCATCATAGACGAAAGCCCTTTGTTCCTTAAAATCAACAAAAATATGTCCACTTACCAACAACCTCCATAGTGTTGGACACGATAGAAGTGGCAAACGAAGGCGCGTCTGCCGTCACCTCACAGCTGAAGTTACCAGACAGGCCGAAGCTGACCCTGGTTAGCACCACCTGGCTTTGATTGGACCTCGCCAACTGCCGGACAAACACAATGGTTTTGGTCAATGTTATATTCTAAAGAAATTGATTTTGAGACCTCTACACGACAACGTGTTTTGAATGGTGATGAACAGGTTTTCATTCATAACTAACGGATTTTTTTAATAAAAACTTTAGATCTTAGATTGTTAAAAAAAAACACTACATAAATGGTTAAACACCAATCATTTTTAAAGAATGTACTGAAAGGAAACATTTTGTAATGTAACCTATAATATTTGTATGCTATGTGATATAAGCATAACATGTATCCCACTTATATAATATTATAAGCGCGAAAGTTTGTGAGTATGGATGGATGTTTGTTACTCTTTCATGCAAAAACTAATGAACGGATTTGGATGAAAATTGGCACTCAGATAGTTTATGGCCTGGGTTAACACATAGATTACTTTTTATCCCGATATTCCCACGGCATCAAGAGTTATGCGGGTGAAACCACGGGGAACAGCTAGTGTTCCCTCTATAATGTATTTAAAACAACTTTATACACCATGTTGCAAATAAATACTATTTCTATTTCTCTTTATAAGTATTGGGGAGTAAGTCTGTGAAAATACTCGACGGATTAGCAAGAGGTTTTTTTCACATTCATTCAGATCATTTTTAAAAGAAGGTATAGCTTATAAGACATTGACAAAGCTAGATCCTAAATACCACAAGTATTCTGAGGTTAACTGATTCCTTACCTCGAAGTTTTATTTAATTGCCAAATACCACTAATTATAATCGTGTAAGTCATGTGGTGGACCATCATTATTTCTCCTATTTAATCTGCTCGAAAAGCTCTCATTTATAATAAAAAGGGCTTATGGTATGACGCGAAATGATAGCCATCTGACTGACTTGCATAAAGCAGGAAGGTATTACCGGTGCAGGAAGGCATTGTATTCCATTTACCTACATAATCTGCTTTTCCCTCGAAAAAGGCAGGAATATGGTGAACCAATTCCAGAATACTCACTAAAAACAATAGCCTGTATTGCGTTTATATTTCAGGCTACATGACGAGGTTTTTTTTTCATGAAATAAAAGCCATTATTCTGTTATAGTAGCATCGAAAAGATAATATTTTACTTTGTGCAATTTTTTTGCCGAAAGGGAGTGGCGAGCAGATGATAAAGTCTACCGGTAGTTCGAAGTATTTATTTTGCTCATCTATCAGTTCAAATAATAATATTAGCATCTCTTTGGCCAATTACGGTAGCGGTTTGGTTGAAAAGCAGCTAAGTGTGGTAAAACTTGTATGTATCAGATACATTTTCTATTTTGTTTAGTACCTGGTACTTGTTGACGTTGAGGCCGACACTGTCCTCCCATACCTATTAAAACTGTAACTTGAAAACATTGAAAAACTAAATATATTTTTATGAGTAAATGCAGAGTTTTTTGTCGTTATTCTCCATTCCAAACGACCGATAGGGACTTTGCACCTAGCTTCTGACGTTTCATAAGTACACATGTAGGTTTATGTGAAATTTTTATATTTTTTGATTTGAATTATTATATTCATATTTGAATGTATGACATAAAGATCCGTATTAAAAAACATCCCTTAATTTGAAAGTTCCTCACACAAAAAATATTAACATGACAACAACCATATTGCGTAAAAATAATAGGCTATAATGAAAATAATACAACCTGTGAGCATCAGCAGCTAAACTAGGTGGTTAATATTGTAGGTATTGTATAAAATTCAACTGATACATAGGTATTCGATGACAGCACTAACAGTACATTTTCGAGACAAGTAAGGCCAGTTCACAAATACAGGCCTAATAGTTTCTGATCTAAATCTTAAAACAATAGCGTCCCTAATTTCTACCAAAAGAAACTCTCGTAAAAAATGGGGTTCGAAAAACAAACATTTAATTATTCTTACAAATTAACGTCGTTTGTCTCAGTAACAAGTTAACAACCTCCCTTAATCTAATTCTGACCGAGATTCAGTTCAGATTCTAGGCAATTATTTCTTGTTCTTCGTATTTTTCTAGGTCTCCCGTAGCTTTAACAAATGGTGATCTGTGGAACTAAGTTTGTATGCGGGTCGAATTTTATTAAGCAATTTAGTTTCGAAGTAACTTTCGGCTTTAATTTATTGTTACTTTTTGGTGAAAGTTACTTTAGGGTTAGTTTTGTTGTCTTTATTTCTGGTAACATGAATTTTCTGTTGATTATAGTTTCCAGCTTGTTGAAAACGTCAACTGTGGAGACAGTACTTACAATCAACTCATTAAACTGATGATTTATATTCCTTATTTAAGATATAACCGCAAATTACTTACATTTTGTATTCAAACGTAGTACACACCGATGGTGCATTAACGCAACCGAAAAACAAAACCAAAACCATGTTTACATATTTATCCAACCAAATAACTTTATTACAAAGTATTCGATTTTCATTAATGGTAAAATTTACTAACCAAAACCCAGTAAATTGGCATAACAATAAAACCACTAAAAATGCATTTTGTCCTAGGCAAATTTCCCTGTAAATTGGTCGAATTACCGCTGACAGACGCCGCACAATTTGGAACCGAGTCGCTTTCAATGCTTGATATACAATAAGCATGATCTATATTCTCAATTCGTCGATCAATTCCTCATTCGGACGCGTTTTGGGTTATAAAAAGAATCCAGTGTTGTTTTAGGCTGAATGCTCGAAGGAAAACCGGGATAAAAACGAAACAAAACGAGCCATAGTGTTATTATCGCCGCGAGACTGCGAAATAAGAGGCAGTGATAAAGGGTTGGATTTATGAACGCGCCTCGACGAGGAGAAATGGCTCTTTTCTTAGGACAAAAATGTATAAACGTTGCTCGGGACACAGGAATAAAGCATGTGAAAATTGCTCGGATTTCCCTTTATAGAGAGTGAAGTGAATGGCTGATTGTTTTTTTTTAGGGTTGACGCAAAGGAATGAATGAAACAGCTGCTCCTAAAATTAACTGTTGGAATTGCACGGGGTTTTATTTTGTATGAAAAAGTTATATATTTCTGTGTTGAGCCAGTTGTTCTTGTGTTTTGAGAATAGGATAGTGCGTGCGAAGGTTTAATTTACTTTTATTGTTTGGGCTCGTTGTATTTCATATAGAACGTGATCCCCTTAGGGTTGGGAAGAGCTCCAAATACCTTTTTAAATAAATAAAAATAATAGTTATGAATGATTTTACTTCTGTAAGTAGGTTTGTATTAACACTTTTACTCGTCAATCATATTTTAAAAACTTAATGATATCTGCGTTTTTTATTTGACTAGTCTGAGAAGAAAGGCCGAAACAAACTCAGAGGTCACAGTCTCTTGAAAGAAACAAAATCTTGGTCAGATCATGCGAAGACTATGCAGATCGGTGTCTGAAATGGTCTTCTGAAGTTCTGAGTTGAGCTGCACGATTACTGACAAACGCGTGTCAGTAATCGTGCAGCTCAACTCAGAACTTAAGGAGCTCAACGATTCGACGAACAATACTAAGGAAAGGACATTTGGAATTGCCGCATATGTTACTCAAACTGCCAGAAAACTAACTCAGACAAAAAAACTCATCATACAAGTGTCTGAAATGGTCATTTGAAGAAAGAACTACACAGATTTGAGTAGACCTGTCCAGTCAGTGATTAATTATCTATTCTACTAACATAATATACATGGTAAGGTACTCGTAAGAGATACCGTTTATTTAACTTACTACACGAACGACTATTTTCAAAATATAAATTAGATTTCTATCTACAAGAAACGTCAAGCGAAAAACCGATTACTTTTCTACAATTTCCGTCTGAATAAAACAAACAATTAGCATCGAGCTGTGCCAATATATAATGGAGTAAGCCTGTCTGGTCTAACTTGAACAATTAATCACTAAATACCTTTTGTGTAGCTGTGTTGTCCTCTTGAACAATTTTTTGTCAAACCTTCAAAGCCTACCCTTTGAAAACCATTCATTTCGATCCTTAATTTAAATTGATAACGTTTGAAATAAAATGACTATTAATAAAGCTATTCTTCTTGGTATTAGTTAACGTTATGAATGGAAACCGTCCAAAACAAAACAGATTTCAATGTCCATTTGTTAAGGCAATATAAACAATATTTACTTACGTTTCCCTTTTGAATTAATTAAATTCCTAGTTACGTGAGCCTCTATATTTAAAGGTTGCAAGTGACAGGTTCTAGCGACGATGACAAGAACAGACATTACAGTATTTTCATTTAATTAATATTGTAATCTTTGATAAATTATAAACTGAATTTATTTCGAGAAAGTTAGCTTCACTAATTAAACTTACATACTTTTGGCAAACTAATTAGAACCATAAAAGCTCAAAACGGACCTTACAGTATCATCTATGGAGCTGTTATTGTTCACATTAGATAGTAGTTTAAATAAATAAAAATATCATACTACGCCTTCAATTTATTAAGTACCGTCGTTTAATAAACCGATTCCCCTCATAAAACGATTACCTCCTCCCTTGAAACGATTCCCCACACCTCTAAAACTATCCTCTCCTCTTATAAATTACCCCAACTGTCGGGCTACACAAAGCAGCCCTGCTTCAACGCCTCCAAACAATATTCTATAATACATTACAAAACAGTTATCTTTCCCTTTGTTAGATGGACTCACAGGCATTTAGATTAAATTATTTAATTGAAAACCCCTAATTGTGTTCTTATAGTTTTGTTGGTATTATAATAAAGGGGAAGACTGGGCAATTTTTTGGGTGTCGTTTTTAATTAAGTTTTTATTTTGATGGTTGTGGAAAATAAACAATTGTGTGAATGCACTTTGTAAGCGAAAGTTTATGAAATGTTTGCGGATAATTGTTTACTGGGAGAAAATATCGAAGCATGCACTAGAAAAGATGATACCTTTAGATATAGAAGTGGTACATAGTACATAGGTAGGTACGTGATATTGAAGTCGGGATTAATTTCATGGGTTCGATTCCTAGAATTTCAGCATGGAACAAAAATATTAAATCTAATGGTCAGTGCTTCGTGAAATTAGCGCGTTCCCATGTTCGTCACTTTGAATTGTACCAGATACGATTTTTTGCATCCGTTTTTTGGTTAAATGATAATGATAAATGATTTTATTTCTGTAAGTGGGTATGTCAAACATTTTTTTTTAACTAGATGAGGTCGGCGTTTCCTATCTGACTACTCTGAGAAGAAAGGCCGAAACAAACTCAGAGGTCACAGTCTCTTTTAAAGACCAGACATAATCTTGGTCAGATCATGTCTTCACATGATCTGACCAAGATTATGGTCAGATCATGTGAAGACCATGTGGATTGATATCTGAAATGGAATTTTGAGGAAATAACCACACAGATTGAGTGGACCTGTCCAGTCAGTGCACGCATTTGTCAGTAATCGTGCAGCTCAACTCAAAACATAAGGAGCTCAACGATTCGATGAACAATCCCAAAGAAAAGACATTGGGTAGGCCGCATAATTACTCAAATCGCCGGACCAAAAATTAAAACTAACTGAGATAATAAAATAAAAAACAATAACCCACATAGTCTTAACATTCACAATAATAACAGTAAAATAATACCTAGATAAGTAAATATTAATGTCATTGTTTAATTACAGATCATATAAGGGCCACATAGGTAGGTGTCTGAAATGGTCTTTTGAGGAAAGGTTCAAATATTATGAAACTTTATTCAGTCTCCGGATTACAGTGTAAACCATCTGATTACTCCTCGTATGAAAACAGTATTTCTGAATATGTATTGTTGTGAAAAATGGCGCATTTTCACGCCTGTGAATTATATCTCGTCTTCCTTTTACGGGTAAAACATGTGAGACTTATGAGTTGACTGCCTCGCTGTTCCAGTGTTCATAATATGAGCGTGACTACTGCGTGGGATCCGAGTTTTTTCCATCAAAAAATTCTGAAAAGCAGCTCTGAGTCTGTAGCACGAATAATGGCAATATGGACGCTTTTTATTAAACGGAGATTCCTAATCTTAACAAATATTATAAACGCTATAGTAAGTTTGTTTGTTCGGTTGTTTGTTACGCTTTCACGCTAAAACCGCGGAACGAAATTTGGACGAAATTTGGCTCACAGATAGTGCCTGGCCTGAGTTAGGACAAAGGCTACTTTTCAAGTCGCAGGCAACAGCTAGTTTTACATAACTGTTGAAATGTGGAACAAACAACTACCACTCGTGTTCAGCTTGCAGAGTAAACTTTACACTGTCAACTATTCTTCTCTGGCTGCCCTTTAGGGCACACAATAAGGGCGAAATTATATGTTATGGTTGTAACGTCATTTGTGATCATCTCATGTTGATGGTAGCCATCATTCGCTTCACATACAATTGCGAGAAATGACCCTTCTCACGTTAGTACTAACAGATGTGCTGGTAAATTGACAGTATAATGGGCTTTACTCAAACTGAACGGTTTATTACTGTGCGTCATGCAGAACACTGATGTAAATTGACGTTTAGTTCTTGGTAACTATGTCAAAAAACGGATCGTTAGGCTTACCTACCAATGGTAACATTAGTAACAGAGAAAACCACAAGCCTAGGAAACATGAGTTCAATTTACCAATTAACTTAATGCCCTTAAAACTGACTACTTAGATGATACGAAAACAATATTCCAGATAAATGATATTACTGCCATTCTGTTCCAAATTAAACATGAATTTTAGGAGAAAATTCAAAATTGTTTGTAATAAAACTTCTACTGAATCTACTTCTAAGAAAACTAGAAGTGTTTCAAGAGGGATTCAAGCTAATAATGAAAAGAGACATCACCGCTAAAACACTTATGAAGCACAACCTCTTTTGTACTTCAAACCATTACTTTGTTACTTCAGTCTCAAAGAGAAATCTTTCAAGGAGTACTAAAAGCTTAGTTTGTTAAAATCAAATTAATTTGAAAAGTACTATGTTACCAAGTGACGATATGAGCGAATTTCTTTGAAGTGTGTCATCCACTTATCTTTTTACGTTTGAGAATTAAGATCTAGGTACTTTAGTTTGAAACGATGTTATTCACTTTTGTGGCATTTCAAATTGTTTAATATCTGTGCCCACTCGAATTAAGAGGGCTTAGGAAAATACCAATCTTGTTCAAGAGACGAATCAAGAATATAAATGAGAAACGTACTTCTAACATCAAACTACGAGTTATCCAGTGGTAAAGCTTGCCTATCAAGCAACAACCAACTTTAACGACAAACCATTATTCATAAAGTAAAAATAATTCCAACTCATAAACAAAAGAGCCCATTGTTAATACGCCAAAAGAACACAACAGAACAGGCAGATTACAAAATTATTTAACCGCAAACATTTCAGAGATTTTAACAGCGACTCAACACGTTTCCCTTCCGCTAAACTGAGCCAGTATATTAACCAAATTCCACACCATAAAATACATTGTTTCAACAGCTCAACAGGTAAAAATAATTGCGGGGAGGTTTCTCCGACGACAAGAAATATGGCCGTTAAAACCGTTTCGCCTGATATTCCACATTTTTCTTGAGTCGGCAACTTGGTACCCCGAGATTCGCATATTTTCTCGCGGAGTTTTTACATAAGATATAATAAATCTGTTTTGTGAAATGAAGTTTTGAGTCGGTGTACAGTGCGGGCAAGGATAATGCAACTTTGATGCGATATAAACAAGTTTTTTAAAGCTTGAAGATTAAAACAAGTTGCGGTTCGTTTTAAATAAGATGAAGTAGTTAATGCCTAAGTTTTGTTGGAAGCACTTTTGAAAATCATCAGAGACAATTTTTTGGACACAAAACTACAGAACATCAACGAACAGTATTAATTATAAATTCAAAATGAGTTCCATGTCTTCCAAAGCCTAGTGGCAGTACAAGAAATAACCCCGTACATGACACACATACGCAATATTTCCCCATCGCTTCCAAATCATTTGACATCTACATCGAAGTTGGCACAGTCCCCAATCTTTACGATCCCCCTGCCACCGGTTCCTTTGCTATATCGCATCGCAAACTCTTTGGAAACGTCTCCTCCTTTACTTAGATGCATTTACATGACACGAGCATCGTCTGACAATTCTGGGAAGACAAATCGTGTACATCGCGTACAAGTTCCCAGAAATTGTGTGTAACTTATGTTCGTAAGCGTTAGCTTAAAAGCCCGTTTAGAATCTTTATAGCTGGATTTAATATGTGAAGGAGTTTATGCGTAAAGGTGATGGATGGAGTAGATTACTGTGACTTGAAGTGCGTGAGTTTTCTTGTTTATCTACTGGGGTATCCGTATTTTAAATATGCTATTGGTGTGTATTTGTATAAGATTGTCTTGCAAATTCTTGCAATTTCAAGATGAAGACTTTCTCTCTACTTTAATGAGTATTAAATACTTCACGTTTTTCAAAAAAATCAGCTTCCTTAAGTGTCGCAGTTGAAGCAACAATAAATCTTGCACCGTCCGTTGCAAGCCGTGGGCTCAAACCCAAGCAGGCACTTTACTTTTTGTAAATTATTTCATCACCAATGCTCTCAAAACGGCGACGGAAAATATCGAGAGGAAACCGGCATGTCCTAGAATAAAAAATACGAAGACATCTGACATCTACCAACCCGTACTGGGCCCGAGTGGTGGATTATGTTACATTCTCCCTCACCGAGAAGAGGCCTACGTCCCTGCTGTGGGAACGTTATGCTTATTTATTATGCTAGATTATGTTAAATTTAGGTCATTTGTTGCTTCTATTCCATCGTATGCCTCAGGCTAGACAACTTGCATCGTGTAAACGGGGCTTCAGTGTTTTATATACTCCTGAGTACTGTAACCAGAGGGACAATTCACATATTTTTTTATGAACGTTTGCATTCTAATTGAGAGTGAGCTCTCAATCGGTCAAAATTACAATCAAACTACATACATTTTTGACATATTTTTTACATTAATTGTAGCTAAGATGAGATGGTGACTTGAATTTTGAAGTACGAGAATTGGCCTTCCGGATTGATGCCAAATTATGCTCAGTATAATTAATATTGAATTTAGGTCGGTCGATTCTAATTTACTAAAATTGGTCGCAATAAGTCCTATCAATCATTAAGTATGTACATATAGATTATAAAAATTGTAGCCCACAGGTATCGGAAACAGAGTACAAGCTTCCGGCTGTCAGATGTCCAGAGAGAGGAACCACCTGACAATGCGAACCGTGTCCAAAAGTATCGCTTTATGAATCAATCATTTGATCCAGTTGCCCAACCAATCAAGCCATTGGCTGTTACGACTATCGGCACAATGATTGCTGAGTCCACATCTCACATGTCGACATCCTCGCGACCCTAGTCAAGATACTCTATCAATCACAAAAATTTTCTTCAAAAAATTGAGGTAGTAATAATACATTAAAGAGAATCTAGATTTCTCTGGAATAATCGAGAAATTGCTTGCATCTCAAGAAATGTCAAAATCACTACACTACTTACGGTCAAAGTCGAAGCATTTATTTCAAATAGGCACATAAAAGGCACTCTTGAACGTCGAACGTCAACATTTACATTAAAAATAGAATTTATTCTAGGCGGGGAGCCTAGAAACAAAAGATAGTTTCTTAGGGAGACACCATATTTGGACATCATAATTGACATTATTTTAGATACTATAGATCATGCTGTCTCAGCCCTACTTAAACTTAATAACGTCTTTGTCAATAGTAGGTACTAAAAGCATGTCGCACTCATAATAAATACCCAATTAGTAAAATATTTGGAGCACAAGATTTCTAGTAAAAAATTAGGATTAGGTAGAAATGCAGAGAGTAAAAAGACCCATTTCATGGCTGTCAACTATGCAGTCTGTACATCAAACTAAGTAAAACTGCACAAAAATAATTGCTGCGATACGAATTTTATTATTGGTATGAAAAATCGCTGTTACGCACGGTAGTGCGCAACAGTAACGCACGTGTCGGAATATATTTATAATGAATGTATAAAAGATTCATATAAAATGATTGTTCGAATTAATTTTTCTAAACTGTCGCAGTATTTCTAGATGACTAGTGATTTCCAAACGAAACCTGTGATCTGTGAGTCGGTCTAAATAAATACAAAAACTCATCTCTATACTTTCACCTAAAACTCAGCGATAACAGAATTATATATATTCGTGAAATATTTTCTTGACCACTAATACCACTAATACATCGAAATTGGATAAAGCAATTTCAATGTATTAGTGGTATTTCAATGGTTTCTATTGTAGATTAAAAGACTACTATCTATAAAAATAACGAATGAAGTTTTTCTTACCAAAATAAATGTTGATTAATTTAGCATTACACTAAATGATTAAGTAATAATTAATATGGCACCTAAAATGTTTGTTACGATTTTACATTGCAATTTTCAAGTAACAAGTACTTTCAAACAATTTTCAAACCTTAAAGTAGAAGTTAATAACTTATCAGATTTTACTTTTCGATTAAGAATAAGTACCTACATACTAAATTGCTAAATTATCTTATTAAGTCTTAAAATTTCATGATATGATGTGAAAACAAAATGCTATGCCAATGTAAAGATGTGTTGTCTTAAAACTTTAAAACAAGCTGCCATGGAGTTTCATGCCTAGATTTGGAACGGACCAGTATTTTTCTCATTAACGTATTTAACTAACGAGCCCAATTGAAATAACTGCCTAGTCTTGTCTTAATGTGCTTTTCTTCATAAAACCCTTGCCCTACACCCCACATTCATAAGTTCTTTCATACACAGTAAATAACTAGTAACCATTCTGATACTCAAAACTTGATAACTAAGTTTTTTTTTGTGTATGGCATCTCGCAGGTCAACCTATGAGGTTGTCGTCTGCTTAAATGGACTTGCCTGTGGTTGCCCTCATAAATTAAGGCCTCCAGCCAGGACTTAAACTTAAATACTAACTAAAACTAAGCGACAACGCTAAGGGCACCCCCTGTGGGGTACGGACCTCGGCTTAGGGCGTCGCTGGAAGAGGGCAGCAAGGGACTAGCTGGATCAGGATTTCTTTGATTTAGGGATTTCTTTAATTTAAAGCTACAGGCTCAGCGGCGCGGGCTGGCTCGAGCAAGGGTCGTGAGGGGCTTAATAACTAAGTGGATATGACCTGTACATATAGTTTTCATCAACTCTCATAATCTCATAACACCTTTCTGACACATGCATATAATTGTGCTTGCGGGCGCATGCAAACGGCACAGGAGTCATGGGGGTATTTAAAGTTGTATTGCAACACAAAAGTTGGAATTTTGACCTTCAATATCTCCGTAACTAGCAGGTTCCCAGGTATGGTCCAGTACAAAAGCATTATTACAATGAAGGTTCTTAACGAGAAAAAACGAAATGTATTAAGTTAACGATACCTCATGTTAGAGAAGTAGATACAAGTGTTCTCATAAAGGATGA
The DNA here is from genome assembly GCA_963555695.1 of Dasypolia templi. NCBI lineage: Eukaryota > Metazoa > Arthropoda > Insecta > Lepidoptera > Noctuidae > Dasypolia > Dasypolia templi. The sequence continues at coordinate 5,486,197 of OY743147.1, forward strand.
TGAGTTGAAGCCCGAAAATACCACAGTATTCTTAGGCATATCTTTAGATGCTTCATTGGGGCCCCCATAAAGATAAATTGTCAAAAAAGCTTAGCTCTGCAGCATACACCGTTAGAAAAAATCGTAATTTTACCAATTTAGAGACAGCCCGTTTAGTATGCTTAAGGTATTTTCATAGTGTGATGTCGTACGGTATTCTATTGGGAGGAAGTGCTGCTGATATTCAGATAATTTTTGTTTTACAACAAAAGGCAATTCGTTAAATTTATAAATTCAGTCCCAGACACCCCGTCAGAGAAATACTTAAAGAGATTAATGAATAGGCCAAGCGTGATTTATATACTGTGCCTTCTCAATAAATTCGCGAAAATATTTTGCATGCACATGAAAAAGTTAATCTGTTTCAAAAAACAGTGAAAACCATTATATAAATACTAGGAACAAACACAAATTTTAAGTTTCTACTACCAGGCTCAAGAAAATTGGTGGCTCGTTTAAATGCCAATGTATAGGTTTTTACAATAAACTTCAAGAACTAAGCCTTAATAAATTCTAATCTCTTATAAAGCAGAAACTATGCCAAAAAGCCTAATATACTGTAAACGACTATATTGAGGACAAGCAGGCTTGGGATTGAGCTGCTCTAATAAATTTACACAAAGAATGTTCATGTTTAATATAAGGCTTGGGATTGAGCTGCTCCATAAAATTACACAAAGAATGTTCATGTTTAATATTATTTTGGTAACTATTTTACTTTTATAATTATTCTTTTCTATAAATGTACCTTTTTACATAAACAATGACATAAATATTTACTGTATAAAGTATTACATTATTTTCAATTTTTGTGAATATGAGGACTATGTAGGTCACTGCATTTTTCTGTTTTTTTTTCTTTTCAGTTAATTTAATGATGGTCTGGAATTTGAGTACTTTATGCGGCCTACCCGAATGTCCTTTCTTTTGTATTGTTCGTCGAATCGTTGAGCTCCTTATTATGAGTTAGCTGCACTATAATTGACAAATGCGTGCACTGACTAGACAGGTCCACTCAAATCTGTGTGGTTTTTCCTCAAAAGACCATTTCAGACCCCTGTCTACATGGTCCTCAAATGATCTGACCAAGATTATACCTGGACTTTAAAAGAGACTGTATCCTCCGAGTTTGTTTTGGTCTTTCTTCTCAGAATGGTCAGATAGGAAACGCCGATCTCACCTACTTTTTAAAATATGACTGACGTGTTAAAGTGTTTGTACAAACCTATTTAAAGAAATAAAATCATTTATCTTTAAGGATAGTACTCCGTGACTAGGAGTACAAGTGACTCTTGGCTTCGTTAAGTGTCTTTTTACACCCAATAAACGGTATTTTGTTAGATCATTATTTAACTTACATATCGTTATTTGATATAAGTACTCAATACCACACAGCATAGAGAAGAATTTGTATCGGTTTATTTCACGCTCATCTGATACTTAGGCAAAAAAAAAAAAAAAAAATTATCTAAGAGGCAGAAGTCTATTGCACTAACAATATCGCCAACCCAAGTCAGTACTGATCCTGCTCCTGATTAAATCAGGAGCAGTAGTGGCCCAGTGGTGGTGGCCAATGGTCCCACAGGCAGGCACTTTACTTTCTGTATTAAATTTCATCACCACTGCTCTCAAAACGGTGAAGGAAAACATCGGGAGGAAACCGACATGTCTTAGAACCAAAAATTCGAAGACATGTGACAGCCACTAACCCGCACTGGGCCCGCGTGGTGGATGATGGCCCACTCCACCTCATAGAGAGGAGGCCTGTGTCCCAGTAGTGGGCTGATTGTGCTAAACAAATCAAAACGAAACTTAAGATGTCGCTCTATTGTAATGTGTTCTACAATATAAGTGAGTTCTTATAATATTGGTTGAGTTCAAAATAGTTAACTAATCATACCTGAGGTTTTGAAATTAAGAACCTACACCTGATCTCACTAGAAATATAATTTAATTTGAGTGTTTTCCTTAATCATTTTAATTTTAAGGTATTTTGACATGCTCAAATAAGTAAGCGAAAAATGTGAACCTATTTATTTAAGACCATATTGTAAGCAAAATAATTCTAAATCTTTTCACCACTGTACATTTACATAACATCACGCATGTAATCCCAGAAGGGTTAGAGGTGTACCGTACCTACATTACACCCACATTTCGCCAGTTATGCTTAAGTCCCATGTAATAGGGGGCGAGCTTATTGCTATCAACCGGGCACAAATCTAGACTCCGGGCTGCTACTGAGAAATTCTACATAGAAAAACCCAATAACACTTTGCCCGACTGGGAATCGAAACCAGGACCTCACGCTCAGCAGTAGCTCTTGCGACCACTAGACCAACGATACAGTCATTTCACCACGGTATGAGCTTACATAATTCAGTACGTCTCATGCTGTATCGACAGAACAAGAACAAGCACTCAAATAAAGGTACTAAAATTCTGGTAATCGACCGATGGATCTGCTGACAACTTTATGATGCAATTGCATTATAAATTTAACGACCATCAGCAATCGAGTTGTCGTCTAGTCGAATTTTATGATTCGCTTCGATAAGTACGCGTTTGTGTTAATTTTTTATATAAAATAGCGTCATTTTTTTTTACAAAATATAATATGTGCTTGAAACGATTTTAAATCCTGAATGCAGACGACTTTTCTCATGCTGAGATTAAACGTGCATTCGATGGCATCAATAACTCGGCTCTTTTCAATTTCAGAATATTTATTTGAAGTTTCCTCATGAAGTTAATCCATCAAATATGTAATTGAATTATTCAGGGAAATTAATTATTAATTAAATTGAGACCCCAGGTCAATTAAAAGATACGCGAACGCGGGTGAGTTTTAGTCAGTAAAAGTCTGACACGCCCTCCCGCTCCGCCCAGAGCGGGAGAAATCATTTGATAATTTCCGACCCAAAAAAAAGGTCAATTTGCTGTATTATAGCCATTTCATACAACTAACAGAGAATGACAGTTAGGGTATGAATATACGGATAATTTAATTTTTTTGTCCGTGGTAAACCACCAGTCTACCACATAAAAGCAGACAGGCATGGCGAGACTTGTAGAAAAATTTCCTTTAAGTCTTCATAGTAATTGTTCTACTGGAGTCGCGTCGCTCCTGTTTGCTTAATAATAATTAAAATCAACTTACATCAACATTGATCCCAGCAAAGGGAAATATCTTCGTGGTAGGAAACTCCGTCGGCGAGTAGCGGTAGAACTCGTGGCGCCCCCTATACCACTTCACGGAATAGAGGGGCGCGTCCGTGAGCTCGTACATGCACGCTAGAGTAGTGTCGTTCCCTCGCTGAACTACCGGAGGGGATATCCGAAGATCTGTTGCGCGGAGACCTCCTACACCTGCGTAAAAAGAAATTATATGTGTAATTGTGTATGACAGTTTTTGTTCTGGATATTTGTGTTCGAGCAGGAGTTCTGTCATATTAATATAAAAAATAAATTACATCGTAATAAAGTAATAACAGCACGCCTGTAATCCCAGAAGGGTTAGGCATAGGTGTACCTATAGTACACCCACATTTCGCCAGTTGGCGAGGCCACCAGTTGGCTGGGGGCGAGCCTATTGCCTTTAACCGGGCACAAATCCAGACTCCGGGATTCTGCTGAGAAATTCTGGATTGAAAAACCCAATAGCACTTTGCTCGACCTGGGAATCGAACCCAGGACTTCATGCTCAGCAGTAGTTCTTTCGACCACTGGACCAACGAGGCAGTCAAAGTCATTTCAATTAAATCGTGCAGTTATAATTGTACAAACAAAAAGATAAAGTATATTCTTATTCAAAGAAGGGTCGAGGTGTAAGCAAAACAAATCAAAACATCATGCGCTCACTACGAGTACAAGCTGTATACCTGCCAAGGTATACAGGTTACCCTATAGTTATTACTTGGTTTTCTGCTCTCTATACTTTTTTTCAAACTTGAAATATCTTAAAACACAACATTTTTGAACTTGGGTGCTTGGAAGATTTAAATCACGGAAAACAGTTTGTGAAATTATCCAATAATTAAAATTATCCAGTAATTAAAATATTTAAAACGATTCATCAATTAAAAACTTTCAAAACCTAGTCATCTGAGTGAAAACCAAAGTAAAAAAAAATACAAAAATGTAAACAGTTCAGTTAAATGTAGAGGTATTTTTTACCGATTTACTAAGATTGGAATGAGAACGTTCTTATTAAAAATCGGGAGTTACCCCTATGGTTGCGGTTTCGAGCTTGACTGATACCAATTAGCAAAACTCCGTTTAGGAAGCAGAGGGCCTAGTAGACAAAGTAACATTTGTAACATTCGATTAGCGATGACGCTGGTAGCAAAGCTAAAAAAATGTATAGGGTAGACATAAGCTATCGAAATGTCACGTGATCATAGGTCATGGCATAGTATCGTAGTGAAGCGATAGCAATTGTAGAAATAGAATCGCTCCGAAGCAAATGCCATTTGTCTACTCACTCTGGTTTGTAAAACCACCACTTCGAAGCCATGTAATAATACATAGCATGACAATAGCGCGGTGGCCTGAGTCTCAGCTAATGTTATCAGCTTCACTCAATCCTGTCATCCTATAGGACTACCAAACGCCAGAAATTGAATATGCGTCAATTTACTACTTGAATGGACGTGTATACCCCGAAAAAGCTGAGTCACAGGATACGAAGTCGCAGTAGAAGATAGTATCATATATTATCCTTGCATTATTGTCTTATTTTATATCCGCCCCGTAAATGTTCATCGTTAAACATGAGCTTTCCCTGTGGACCGCTACCGCAAGCTACAGGAGAATTGTTATTTTAGCCGCCGCGCCGTGGCAGGAAAATTGATGATGCTGCATGATAAGATTAGAACTGAACGGTTTACAAATTTTAAGACTCACTCTCGTAGTGATGGACGTGATCCAAGGGTGTAAAGGTAGACCACTTGTTTGTGTAACACTCTTAATGAAACGAAGTTTAAAACTTGTATCAAACGCACACTATGCAGCCTATGTTGGGGGATTACATCGCTGACAAACATACTTGGCTCAACGCTAGTTCTGCTCCACAAGGGCGCATAAACTAATTAATAAGCATTTGAAAATAATGTTGGAGCTGCTGAAGTTTGTAAAAACTATCTTTGCACTGTAAAGATTCAAACTTTTAGTATTGTATAATTGCAAAGCACATGTGTGAGCACTATGTAGCTACTATAAAGCTACCATTGACTGGGTACGTCTTTCATTGACCTGAATGTGCCTTGGCGGCTGAGAGTTTGTCACGCTCACTCAAATGTCTCGCTGGTGGTGGCGTGTGTGTTGGATCATTAAGTTCCAATTTTATGTAACAATATTATTTAAAAGAGTGTCCATGGAGTTTCTTGCCCTTTCTTCTCCATAGGTACCTACTACGCTTTGCAATGGGCAACTACTTTGAGAATTCAAATGTGCCTGTAATTGGATGATTTGAGTTTGAGTTTGACCATGGGGTCACAGAGACTGTAGAGACTGCCAGGGTGGCGGGTTGTTCGAACGGGATACAGAGGCCCTGGCAAAGACAACTGAAGGAACACGAATTGGTTTTAGTAAGTAAAATTCTGACACGTCCTCCCGGTCAGCCCAAAGTGGGAGAAGTAATTTGATGATTTCCCACCCTAAAAAAAAACATTTGCTGCAGAGAGTAGATTTACAGTTGACAAAGTAAAACCACTTTCTACAGTTCATATTTTGTGGTACGGTCCCACATTTATCCTATATTTCATAACTGTGAGAAATAATGAAGTTAAGCGTATATTAATTTGTCATTCTAACAAATTACGCAATGCCTGTGTGTGGGCAGTACTATAGCCAGCTACTACTGCTTGCTTTATAGTGAAAAAAGCGTTGGAATGTCCCTCTTGGTACGCGGAGGTGTTGTGTTGTTGTTTTGTCGTGTGTGTTGTTGTTGTCGACGACTTTTGGATATATAACATGTCGTGTGTACTTCAATTCTATCCAAAAAAAAAAAAATAGGCTCTGTCTTAAATTTGTAAGATCATAACTACAAATAAGATAGCATTGTTAAAAGTTGCGTAGAAATTGTAAACAAACTCACCTAAAATAGACAGTGCACAGTGGTTGATTTCAATTTGAAATTACTATATTATTTTTTAGTGTTCGATGGTTATTTTGCAAATTGCTTATTAAATCTGTTTTCATAGTTTTATTAATTTCGACAAAGTGTTCATTGTTTGCCGTTTCGTTATCGTGCAACGCACTCGCGGACTATTGAGAGTGACGAAAATGCTAGTGATCATCAATCCTAAGATGGATTACTGTTCACCAGTTTTCAGTATGTTGTTCTTAAAAGACAAAAAGATGTTGTAAATACACATCTCGATGCCATCTCTTTGTCGACAATTCGATGTCATGCATCCACCCAAATATACAGTGTAAACCTACAGAGTTTCAGGTTACTAGATCCATCTATAACACAGGTGCTCGGCTTCATCGGGCTTGGCTTGAAGCCGACCTCAACATGAGTTTAGCATTTGTCAAGAAAAACATACACTTTATACCACTTAACTCTTTTCTTAAACTTTCTAAGGGATATCGTAGTGATGATGTTTAGCCAGGCATAAAACAAAAACAAACAGTATCAGCTATTTGTCTTCCGGCTCAAGTTTTAAGTTCTGATTGAGAGAAAATCAATGGTGTTTGTGTTGGTAAACTTAAGCAGCAAGTTAGATGACCCAGCTAAGAGAAACGGGTTCAAGTATTTTCGGAAGTTTTGAACTCTGTTCGTACTAGTGAAGGAGGTTGATAGTTGGGTACTTATAACCTGGCAGGAGTACTCGCCTTTCAATCAACATACTTCTAAAGGTAAACAATAATTCACTATAGCACTATATACTCTACTAAAATGAAAGGTTAGATGGTATTAATTAAGAGTGCTCAAGAAGTTTCTTGCCCCTTCCTCTCCTAAATACTAGCTTCAACTTTTTTACTAACTGACTGAATCTTTGATAATTCAGAAGTGTCTTTAAATAGTTCACGTGAAATATATGTTTTGTGGATAAGTTAGTTAAATGATCTTGTACCAAATACGACCTATTAACAAGGTAATGGCACGAAATTTACAGCAAATTCCTAAATGGGATATGTTCTATTTGTAACTGCATAATATATTATGAAGTTATCCCAAAGACAACCAACTCCAGCTCAGTTGAAAACAAAAAAAAAACAACTGACGTCCAGCAAACGAAAATATTAACAAAAGACAGTCGGTTTTTTTTTTACTAAGCATTTTAGTTTTTGTTATTTTTTTTTGGATATCGTTGTTTTTTTTTTGTTGTGGTACCTACCCCACACAAATTCGAATACCTTCACTTGCTAAGTAAATACAAAAAAAACTGACAGAAAGTTATTAGAACATCATCAACTCACACTAAGTGGGAAAAATACGTATTATTGAAGCTAACTGAAAAACCACCCATCAGAACTTGACTAAATTTATATGGGACTAATCGAGAAACAAAACCTTTCAAACAAAATTGAAAAAATAATTTTTAAATTCGGTTTATAAATTACGGAGTTCTGAGGTAACAAACATTTAAGAAGAGTACACCCGAATTGCGAACCTCCTCCTTCTTTTCCTACCCGCGTTCAATTTCCCAAATTTTCGCTCTTTCGTCCTACCGTTCGTTAAGGTCACAGGTGTGTCGCTTGCCCCTCTATTTTACTACCCCGTACCCTTTGTGTTCCACATCACATTTTTATGATTCCACCTTTGTTGCCCATTGTCTGTTACGGTCAAAAGAGTTTTAATAATACGCGATCCGTAGTATTATATTTTGAGATGTATGCTGGGATGGGATGGAGCATTTGTGGAATTCGAGTAGGTACAAGTGATGGAATCGCAGATTCTCGTGATACGTTCCGTGTAGGGATTGTTGGTATGTTTGTTGTTTGTACAATATGGAGTGATTTTCGGATTAAGCTATGACTGAGACTTTTTATTTCACAGCAGCATGGTGTCTCAACTCGAACAAATTATAGTTAGACTTGAAAAAAAACACAGATGGCAGCACAGGTAACCATTATGAAATTAACAATCATTAGAAAGCGTAAATAGCAGAATTTTGGCTTTAGTAAAACTCAAATTGTGCCGGCATCTACACCGTCACATGCGAACAGACGCATCACACTGACGTCTGACAAATCCTGCATCGCGCAAGCAGAGTTTACCGCGCAGATAGCATATATACAACTTCCCGACATCAAACGTTGGGCAGAAAAAAACACTCGACGCTCGACTCTCGCCGCGGACGGACGTGTTTGTGCGCTCTCCCGCTCCAGTGTTGTGTTTCGTGTTTTCTACTCGTCGCTACCACGTGACGTCATCGTAGTCGCCCCGACTACTCCGATTTAAAATCAAATCAAGAAATTGATTTGATTTTAATAACTCAAAAAAACTGCCTTTTTCAAGGCATCCCTGTTTCATTAATAGACGTTTGTGAGTAGCTTCACTAGGCCCCTTCTGGGTAAAACCACAGTTTCGTGGTCCTCGGTTGAAACCTTACGGTGTCAACGAAGCCGAGTGGGGTGTTGACCCAATTCACACCCGCCGAACCCCTTCAGGGCGAGGCAGTTAGTTGGACGGGTCCCAGATAACCGGCCTTGGGGGATCTCCTAGTCGGCTCTGGTGACAGTTTTGCTTTTCAGCTACTCACCTAGTGTCTTTAGGGTGTGTCTACACCCTTCGCGCTAGACTGGTCAGGGCCCCGTTCGCACAATAAGACTGGCGACGGGTTACAAGCTTAGGGCTCACCAATAGGTACTCACCTCTCTGTCTACACCCGACAGAGAGGGTCACACATCCCCGGGCCCATCCACCCGGGGAGATAGGTATAGGGTTTAGGCCACGTAGGAAAAAAAAATCCACCATTCCCTCCCTAAAATAGCTCCTCCTCCGACCATGGAGGACGCCTTTATTTTGGCGTTCTTCAGAGAGGTCCTTTTTAAGGACCCCGAGTTCTTGGCGAAATATGGCGCCAAAATACGCCAACGGTCCACCCCCACTCCGTCCCACGGGTCACTTGTGGAATTAAGTGACGCACTGGAGAGCCCGCTATCGCCACCTGCAAGTGAACAAGGCATTCCGCCCTTTGTTCCGCACCACAATGTTCCGGCAACTATCTCGGCCCCCATTGTGTCACCCGCCTTTGTTCCGGTAGATAATACCCCGGCCGCTAATCCGGCCCCTATTGTCTCGCCCGTCATTATCCCGGCAGTAAATACCGCGGCCCCTATTGTCTCGCCCGCTTTTGTACCTGCCGCCATTGTTACGCCGTCTATTGTTCCGGCTGCCATTGTTTCAGAGACAACGCAGCTGCGCACCGCAGTATCAAACTCGACTCAACCGGAGAGCATGGACACGTCAGTCCCACTCTCAGAGGACGAAGCCCGCACCTCCTCCTCCAGCGACGACGACTTCCAAGTCGTTGTTAAAGGAGGCAAGAGGAAGGCGGCTAAATCCTCCGCCCCCGCCGGTCCGGCCTCAAAGAAACAGGTCACGACTACATCGTCCAGCTCGACTTCCGCCCCTAGACCGCGGGCCAGTCGCCCCGCCAGCCCTATGGCTTGCCCACCCGCTCCTACCTCGAGGAAGCAGAAGCCCCCTCCCCCGATATATGTCCAGGAAAAGTCCAAATGGACTGAAATTTCCAAGATGTGTGTTGATCGCAAGATCAACTACACCAACGCCCGATCCACCCTCCAGGGGATCAAAGTTACCGTCCCCACGTCTACGGACTTTAGGGATCTCTCCCGCGCCCTACGTGAAAGGAACTACTCCTTTCACACTTACTCCCTTCCGGAGGAAACCCCTACTCGCGTCGTAATAAGGCGCGTCCCTCAAGAAATCCCCACCGAGGAGATTAAGAGCGACCTCATCGCTCAAGGAATCCCAGTTTCCGCCGTCCATCGCTTACATAAAGCGAGACAGGGCCTAGTCTACGACATGGTCCTGGTCATCTGTGACCCCACAGACGGTCACCACCCGATTTTTAAAGTTAAGTCGGTGTGTTCGCTCTCAGGCATCTCAATAGAGAAGCCTTACAGAGCTCAACTAATTGGACAGTGTCATCGCTGCCAATTATATGGTCACTCGCAGTCCAACTGCTATGCCACCCCTAGATGCGTCAAGTGTCTAGGAGAGCATGGCACCGCCGACTGTACCCGCCCTAAAAATAGGGAATTATGTTTAGAGCCTCCCAGCTGTGTACTCTGCGGCCAATCGGGACACCCGGCAAATTACCGGGGCTGTCCTAAGGCCCCGAAGTCCTCCTCTCCTAAACTCGCGAAACGCGCGAGCGACCGCCAGCACAGGGAAAGCCCCTGGGGAAAGCCTCCTTCCGCGCTGATGCCGGAGCGGCTCAGTCCGCAGAGGCCGTCTCCCTGGGCTAACCTAAATCACCTGAAGGCTCCCGCAGCCTCGGTGCCCTCTATCCCCGCGCAACCAGCGCAACCCGCTCAACTTCCAGCGCTGATGGCTTCCGCCATCCCAGCGCCTTTGGTAGCCCCCGCGGCCCCTACGGCCGCTCCAGCGGCACCTCAGGGAACCCAGGGCCGAAACAGCGCCCAAATCATATTAAGTACATACGCGGCTCTCTTCACCACCGCCGCGGATAAAATGGCGGAAGAAATCGTTGCTGCAAACGGCAACGCAATCCGCCTCATGGAAATTCTCAGCGCGTATCCCGAGATCGCGCAAGTTCTACACTCACTCAAATATTAATTCTCAATGGATAATACGAGAGTAAATAGTAACAAACCCCGATCCCTTAAATTAGGCTTTTTCAACGCAAATGGCGTTTCAGGTCAACGCGATGAGATCGCCACTTTCCTCCGCGACCATCAGCTTGACATCCTCCTCATACAGGAAACCTTTTTAAAACCACATCACCGAAACCCGAATATTGCCAACTTTAAACTAGTTCGCAATGACAGGTCTCGATGTCACAAGGGTGGCACACTCATATACTTTAGGAAATCTTTGTATTGTATCCCTATAGACCCACCTCCTCTCTTCTCCCATCTGGAGACCTCTATCTGTCGGCTCGGCATGACCGGCCACCAACCGATCACCATCATCTCCGCTTATATCCCACCCGACAATTTATGGTCCGGAGGATCCCATCTCGCTCCAAAAGGACTTCACTGCCCTCTTCGGTATGAGTGACTCCGTCATCTTGGCGGGGGATCTTAATGCCAAGCACCCGGCGTGGAATAGTAGCACAACCTCAACCAGAGGTAGGTTAGTTTTCAAGTTAGGCGAATCCCTTAACTTTGACGTCATCGCTCCAATGAGCCCGACTCACTTCCCAGGTAATCCTAATCACCTTCCCGATGTTCTCGATGTAGCGCTGCTCAAGAATGTGAACCTCCGTTTGCAATCGATTGAGACGTTCCACGAGCTAAATTCTGACCACCGCCCTGTAGTCATGCATCTTGCACCCTACTCGGGCCCGATCGACCCCAACCGCCCCCCTCAGACCCAGACGATAACCGACTGGAGGAAAGTAAGCGAAAGACTGAAATCCACCACGTCGCCTCACTTAGACACCATCCCCGATCACTTAGTGTCAGTCGCTGACACGACGGCCGCAATCGACTCGTTTACAGAGCACGTACAATCCGTATTGGCGGATTGTTCACGGGAAGTTCCGGTGATGGAAGACCATCGCTGGAAACTACCTACTGACGTACGTGACCTGATAACCGAGAAGAACGCGGCCATCCGTGCCTACGACTCCTTCCCTTGTGACGCGAACAAAGCCCACATGCGCCATTTACAGCGTGCTGTAAAGAAACGCATAGGGGAGGTTCGCTCTGAGGGCTGGAACAAGATGCTCAGCGAACTCGAGCCCACTCATCAAGCCTTCTGGCAATTACAGAGGAAATTGCGTTCCTCAGAAGAGGTCTCTATGCCTCCTCTCATCCGCCCCGACAATAGTGTCGCTTTCGACAGTCCCGATAAGGCTGAATGTCTTGCCGACAGCCTAGAGTCCCAATGTTCTCCCAGCTCCCAACCAGTAGACCAAGCTCACCTGAACAAGGTCGACGCTGAAGTCGAACGAAGAGCCTCCCTCCCTCCCGTCGAAGACCCTGATGATCCTCTGCCTCCCGTCACTCCAGACGAAGTGCACGACATCATTAAAGGGCTCCACGCTCGTAAGGCCCCCGGTTCGGATGGTATTACCAATAAGGTATACAAACTCCTTCCTGCCCCGCTAATAATGCTTATGACCGCCATCTTCAATGGCGCCTTGAGCAACAACATCTTCCCACAAGCATGGAAAGAAGCCACCGTCATCGGTATCCCAAAGCCAGGCAAGCCAAAGTCTGAGCCCTCCAGCTACCGCCCTATTAGCTTACTCAATGTCCTCGGCAAAATCTACGAGAGGCTTATTTATAAGCGTCTCAAAGACTACGCCGAAGCAAAGAGCCTCATACCCAACGAGCAGTTTGGATTCCGTAGCCAACACTCGGGCACCCAACAGGTCCACCGTATCGTAGAGCACTTATGCGCTGGTCTGCAGCGTAACGCGACGACGGGTGTGCTATTCTTCGACATAGCGAAAGCCTTCGACAAAGTCTGGCACAACGGCTTGATATACAAGCTCTACCAACTAGGAGTGCCAGATCGTCTCGTGCTCATCTTACGAGACTTTTTGTCGAACCGGACCTTTCGCTATCGCGTCGAGGGAGCACTCTCGTCCCCTCATCCTATTCGCGCCGGTGTCCCTCAGGGTTCCGTACTATCTCCTCTCGCCTTCACGCTGTTCACTAGCGATATCCCAAAAAGTAAAAAGGCTCAGTTGGCTCTCTTCGCCGACGACACTGCCGTTTACTATACCGGTCACTGTCCCAACGCTATAGCTCGTACTCTCCAAACCTCCGCAAACGTCTTAGGCGCTTGGTTCCGGAAATGGAGAATCGAGGTCAACCCCGATAAGAGTCAGGCGGTTCTCTTCTCGAGACGTCGTCGACTCCCTCCCCCACTTCCCAGCCCGATCACTATGTACGGCAAGCCAATCCCTTGGGAGAAGCAAGCCAAATACCTAGGCGTGATCCTCGATGAGAACCTTACCTTTAAGGCTCATATTAAGGCGGTTCGCGTGCGCGCCTCCTTCGCTCTTAGCAGGCTCCAATTCGTACTGACAGCCCGTAGCAAACTGTCCCTCAAATGCAAGCTCCGCATCTATACCGCAGTCATCCGTCCCATCATGACCTATGCCTGCGTTGTATTTGCGCACGCTCACCCACGTCATCTCCATAAGATGCAGACCCTCCAAAACCGTTTCCTCAGAAGGGTCACGGGTGCCCCCTTCTATGTCCGTAATATAGATCTTCACGTCGACCTCAAAATGCCAACCATAAAACAGTTCATGAAACGCTTATCAAAGCGTTTCTTCGACTGCGGCATTAAACATTCTAACCCCCTGATTACAGCGGCCGCCCGCTACACTCCCTCTCGCATTAGCAGTATTCGCCGACCAAGGCATACTTTAATCGACCCCGACGACGCCACTACCCTCCTCCAGGAGAGTAGTAAGGCCACTAGCACGCTACAGAAGCCCAAAACCCGATCGCCGTCCTACCGCCCTCGCCGCCGAGGCCCGCCGCGACGCCCAAATCGACGCCCCTCCCGACCCTTGCTCGAGCCAGCCCGCGCCGCTGAGCCTGTAGCTTTAAATTCGTCCCTAATTAATACCATACCTGATCCAGCTAGTCATTTGCTGCCCTCTTCCAGCGACGCCCTAAGCCGAGGTTCGTACCCCACAGGGGGTGCCCTTAGCGTTGTCGCTTAGTTTTAGTTAGTATATAAGTTTAAGTCCTGGCTGGAGGCCTTAATTTATTAGGGAATCCACAGGCAAGTCCGCTTAAGCAGACGACAACCGCATAGGTTGACCTGCGAGATGCCAAACATACAAACAAAATCAAACGTTGGGCAGTTGCCCACATGATACGACATCCATCTGGTCGGAGGATCCTCCCTTTTCTAAAGAGTATGAGTGAACTTTACACCCTGTTCCTCATATCTCTAAACAAATCATCCTTGGTTAATGCTGATTTATCTATTTACAATCATTATGCACGTATTGTAAACAAAAAACATAAATATAGCCTATAACTCCAATTCGAACCCATATAATGATAAAAGTAAGTATTAGGTATGTTAATCATTTTGGTTCGAGCTCTTTGCAATAGACGGCGTTTTACCTAATTTATCCTACTATCACAGTAGCTATTATAGTTACCAATTTAAATCACGCAACGCTTTTATCTATTACTGTATCTAGAAATACAAAATATATCTACGGTTAAAATGTTTTTCTGAACCCGGAAATATAAAACTTTAATTAAAAAGGATTGCACGAAACGTTTTAATAGTACGTCTCCTAGATGGCGTTGTAAAACTTTAGTCTCCGTCAATTAGTAAGTCGCTGATGCTGCCTTCTGTTGAAAATTTGGACGAAGAAAAAAGCCATATTTAGGGAGGTGTAATTTCTTTGTATGGGTTTCTGTAGGTATTATTATATTATCTGTGACAACAGTATTTTATTAAAAACCTTAAACACGCTTTGTAAATTGTAATTATGTTTTGCTATTTTGGTGTTCAACATCAACTTCCATAAATAAATAAAGACTGATTTCCCCCCCAAAAAAATATACGAAAACATTAGAAGATTAAAAAGACATGAATATTCTCCGATTTCATTGGTGAGGCAGCTCTCATATACGGAGAAATAGGTCAATGATTTTTCTTTGATTCGGCTTTTCCTGCCGTGTTGCTAGGGCACCATAGCGTAATGGTATTATTAGGGAATGTCATAACCGTTTTTAATAAACAGCGATCGATCTTCGTTGTATTTCTTTGGGGGATTCTTTTGTTTTCGACGTTAATGTTTTAAGATTCTCTCTTTTTTTTCGTTGACTTTCTTTTTTATTGATGGGTAATGAAATATGAAGGAATGTTTGGTAATACTCGAAGGACTCTTCCCATTATCATAATAGGTTTATGATGTTGGCAAGTAATACGTGCTATCAGATTCTGATGGTACAACTTTTGTAAATTGAAAAATATGTCATTGCATAGTAAGCCACTTAGATTTTAAAATACAATATTTATTTTTACCAAAGTGACAATTAATTTACTTTGTCGAATTAAACTAATTAAATCCATCATGTAAAAATACTTCTAAGCCATCCGTACTGTCCCTCAGAGCGACAAAGCCTTAGCTCCAAAAACATAACCTAGAAACCACCGATATTTATGTGATTTTTGACACAAATAAGTCCTAACTAAAAGTCCTTATCGGGGTAACTTTCAGGCAGATATTGCCTAACTTATCTGCAACTTAGCGGTTCCTAACGCAAAATAGAGCAGTAAACAAGTTTGGCAAACGCACAAGTCCCTGACTCCAGCTTATTTTGTGTTTAAGCGTGGCTACACTTGCGTTTTTTTATATATTCAAAATGGGTATTTTAAACTTACCTAAGTAATAATCGTTTAGCTTTGCAAAGGGTATATTTGGACTAAGATAATCTGAAGTTTGCTGGTTGGTTATTGGAGGTGGCCTTCTCATATGTACGTATAAGTTTGAATCTGGCAGTGGACCAGCAGGATTATTTAGCTGGTGCTGTATCGTCTACCACATTATTGGCAAAAAAAATGTTGTTGTGTATAATATTCAATTAACGAAGCAGGCGTGCTGTATCGTCGACTACATCATTGACAAAACTTTTTTTGTTGTGTATGTTATATCGCTGGTCAACCTAGAGGAGGTTGTCGGCTGCTTAAATGGGCTATAATGTAGATGCCGTAATCAATTAAGGCCTCTGGCCAGGGCATTTTAACCCTCCCCAGTATATACATATTAAAGACTGCATCAAGAATTCTGCACAAAACGCGAAGACATACAGTCACGTTATACACTCCGTACAGGTTAAACATACCTACTTCTCGGCTAAAAATACATTCTACGGGTCCCTATGTAATGTCCATTAAAATATATACAAAAAACTGCCTGAATTAATTAAAAAAGAAGACAGTATTAATATATTTATTAATAAAATAAAACAATTATTACTAAGAAAATGCTATTATTGTTTAAACGAATATTTAAACGACCACATATAAAGTGCTAATGGAGTAATGGGGTGTTAAATGGGTGTAGTGGGTCGATTTAATTTTGATTTTATCACTTATTTTTGATTTGATTTATTTTTTATTTTATTTGTTTGTTATGATTTGATTTTTATTTTATTTTATTAACATTGATTTTATTTTGTTTTATGGATTTATTTTTGACATGATTTTATTTTATTTTGTTTGATTTAATTTGTTCTCTTTTTGTTTTTTTTTGTAATTTCCGTTAATTTAAAAAAAGAGACTTAGTAATCTATGTTAGTGAGATTAGCTAAATTTTAAAGTTTTCTCTCTCCTACTATTTTTGCTGTGCCTGACAGGGTCCATAATGATCGCATATAATTTTAAGTTACCACCTATGTACACATTGTGGAATGCAAATAAATGATTGAGTATTGAGTATTGAGCATTCCACTTATATACTAAGCGACTATTTGCTAAGGGCACCTCATGTGGGGTACGTACCTCAGGGACAGGCTGGGCCGGACCGTTAACCTAACAATAGGTAATTAACAAAAAGTGTAAACTCACCAACAACATCGAGCCTCGCTGTGGCCATGTAGTGTGGGTAGGAGGGGGCGTTCTGTATCACCTCGCAGCTGAAGTTTCCGCTTAGGTTCGGCGCCACCCGCACTAGCACTACGTGTGTCTCATTAGACCTTAACCTCTGTTGAAGAAAAAGTAGAATTAGACTTCAGGTTTTGTACACAATGAAAAGAAAACAAAAGAAAGAACATATGTTTATTAGCGGTAAACATGACACAGAGAATGAACGGAAACACAAAAAAGAACAAGTTTGGGGAAATATGCGTCACATTCACGCAAAACGGGGTGGCCGTTCTCAGCATAATCTTAAAAATCTACTTATGTAAGGGACAATATGGTTCCGTGGAGTTTCGATTCACAAATACCAATCTAACACTATTTACCGAGTTATTGACGACAGCAATATATTCTGGCTATCAGGATAATGTTCTTTATACAGATTTCAGCAAAGCGTTTGATCGGGTCTCGCATCAAATTCTCATTGACAAATTAAGAACTTATGGTATCGCTGGATCTTTGCTCTCATGGTTGAATTCGTGGCTTTCGATCAACCATTGGACACATATCCTCGGGCGTGCCACAAGGGTCTCATTTGGGGCCGGTTTAGTTTTACTTTTTAATCAATGATATTCCGAACTGCTTTCGCCACTGTATATTATTTATATTTGTCGATTACTTAAAATTCGTCAAAATAGTTAAATGAATATAATAATAAAGCATGATGCATCTGAATGACAAAGCGATTTGGATGATTTGGTGTCATAGTGCCAAATAAACCAGATGCTCCTAAATCCTAGCAAGTGTTACCACATAAAATTCACTAGGAATCATCATCTCATCGACCAGGATTATTACATTCATGAAGATGAAATAAAGGAATTAGACAGAATAAAAGACCTTGGTGTTACATTTGATCAGAAATGAACTTTTATCCATCACTTATATAATTAAGTGAATTTTTCACTTTCTAAAATGCTGGGTTGTGTTATCAGAAACGCAAAACAATTTAAAAACGTTTTGTCCAAGAAAAAAAACGTTCATATAGTGATAGGCTGAAATATTTTACTCTTGACAAACGTCGACGATTGAATGACGCGATGTTTGTGTGCAAAGTTATGGCCCACAAAATTGACTGTCCCCAAATACTAAATCATTTTAACTTCCGCGACCCTCCAGAATTCTTTGCAATCCTATAACGCCACTCAGCCCTCCGCAGAGAAGAACGTTTCTGGGTGCTAATTCTCCCTACGCGAGGTTTTACAGGGCTGTAAACGATTGCAGTGATCGGATCGACCTCTTCCTAGCCCTACGTTCTCTCACTGGGTGGGTGAATTTAGGTTTATATTTAAAAAAAAAAAGCATAACCTAGTTTTATTTAGATCGTTTTGCTTTTATTTTGTTTTAATTAATTCAGTTAAATTAATATAGAAAGTATCGGTGCAACTTGATAACATAGTCTTTTGTTTCCATTTTAACACGCTTTTTTTTGTAAGTTACAACAACGTTTTGTGTGCATGCAGAGTTTACCTATAAGTGATTGTTACACTTTATTCTGATCTGTTGCTTCTGGTTAGTTTGCTTATACCAGTGTATACAATTGTTGGTGAACCAAATAAATAAATAAATAATGCTACGACCCTATGCGAGACAGAACACTGGGTTTGACGTCGACCAGTGCAGCATACGAATGCACGCAAAAACAATGCAATCCTATACAATGCAATATTATTCTATGAAAATCTATTAGCTTGCTTGCAAATTGGATACAGTAACTTGAGTATCGTTCTCAGTGATCTCTACAGAAGTGCATAGCTAGAAGACAGACTGATGATACAGCGGTCGGGTGCGATCTGGCTTCTAGACATATTTTATAGTTCTAAACTATTCAGCTAACTATTCATTAACGAAAGTAACACTAAAAATTATGCTTAATATTCATCTGAGTGTACAATGTTATCTAAAATGATCAAACCCAACCGTTAGACCATTGCAATTTTTAGCAACATTCCGAATTCAGTTCACAGTCACCAAAAGCACAAGTCAATTAAAATAATATTGCATATGCACAACTTAACACCCACCAAACACACAAGTACCATCTTCCAACACATCTAAGATACTCACATCAATTTTAATCCCATTCACCGGCAGTACTCTTGTAGTGGGGTTCTCTAAAGGAGAGTACCGGTAGAACTCCTGAGTGCCCTTGTACCACTTGACGGAGTATATGCCGTAGTCGTGAAGCTCGTATAGGCAGGCCATCGTGACGTTTCGACCGCGCTGAACGACACGGGGCGTGATTCGGAGTTCCGTGGTACGGAGGCCACCAGCGCCTGTGAACAAGATTAGTTTGATGTTAAAGGATTTCTTGGAATGTTATTGCTATTACATAATTCTACGACTAATTAAATAATTTGATCAGAGTTAGTAGTACTTAATAGGTTCTTGATTACAAGTAAAAATGTTGATAGCATTCTCGTTATTTTGTTATCAATTTCTGTCCACATACTTTTATTACACCAAAGCCCAAGAAGTCGCTTTAGTTTTTTTTAAACAAAAAACCAAGCGAATCACCCGAACAAAAGTTATTTATAACGAAGATTATTTTATAGCTATTACTAATGTTTACTCATTCATATTATTAAGACATTCAACAGCCATAAAACATTTTAAACGGACCAAAGGGAGTTAGAATATTAGGCACAACAAGCTAAAACGAAGTCCAGAACAGTTGCAAGATCTCTGAACGCGGGCCAATAACTCGGCTAGCCAAACAAGAACTCCATTTATCTACCAAACGATTTCAGTCTGCCTAATAAATAACTTCGCAGCCAAAAAGCCGACAAACAAAACCACTTACATCCAATGCTATCATTAGCAGAATATCCTTATACCCATTTCTGGGTCGGTACCATGCAGTGGATTTTCTATTTGGTCAGTAATCAAAAGTCGCCTTAAATAATCAGCCTTAAAAGGTTCCCACTGCTGGGGCTCGGCATTTTTAATGGAAATGGGCTATGTGTGGGTAGATGGAAGTCACATTCAAATTCAAACGACAAATCATTCAGTACCGACGTTGTCCTACACCGTTTTGAGAGCATTGGTGTTAAAGTAAATGACACCAGCACAATTCATGCCTACCTAGAGTCAAACCCACGACCAACTTTGTCCCGTAAACCGACGCCTCACTCTGCTCTCAAGGCAGAAAACGTCTTAATTGTATTAATTTTATAGCAAGTCTAATATTTCGAAATATATGGTTCTAGTAATTATAATAAGGGAATAATAATTCGGCCAGCTGTTAAAGATTATTAGTCTGTTGATGATAATTAATAATTATTGTTGCTTTAATTAGTGTGTGCGGATGTTTTAATGCTTACTTTACTTATTAAGAGCACTTAGATTCTAAATTAAAATCTGTTATTTAACTTTCTAGAACTTATTTGATTATTTTGTTGAATAACAAATTAAACTTTAATATTTAGTGTATTAAAAAATCCTGTAGATTTTCAAATACTCTTATTCTCAAGTCATTGCCTTGGTTAAATATTTGAGTGTTTCTTTCTTATGTTATCATTCAAATTGTGAATTTAGAGTAATTCAAGATATTTCCGAGAAATAAGTCAAATACGCAAATGATCGTGAGAACCAAGTAAACCATTTGGCAATAGGGAAATGCCTATTAAATGTTAACATAAAAAATCTCTGTATACTTCTGATTTACACAGTTTAGTACAACTAATTAATTTAAAACACCTATCACAAAACTTTTCTTTAGGTTTTTAGTTATTTTAATTTTAAATTCACCAAACACGACCCAATAGAAACTGAACCAGACAAGAACAAGCTTCGTGTCAGTAATTTCCACTTCCGTAGCTCGTGATGTATTACACTCCGTATTGTGGTGCATTAATTCTCAGCCGAGAATAATTGGTCCCACTGATGTAAGATAAACCCGGTTTTACTGTATGTCGTATGCAGTAGCCATTTGAAAAACGTTTCTTGTTTGTTGCTTTATGAGGGTGTTTATTCTTTATTTATATAAACTTTATTGTACACCACAATAAGACTTAACAAAAAAAATGAGCACCATGTCGATTCTGTAAATAATCTCACCGTGAAGACTTGCATGGATTGAGCTGTCAATGCCATCCCGTCTTGGTCAATCTCTAGCATCAGTGGCACTGACAACTCACTCCACGCTTACTTCACCTCAGTTTTCACGGTAAGATGGTCACAGAATAGCAATAGCACTACTGTTTTATAATGTTATTAGTGCGCTCAATAGTACAATATCGGCAATTCGCAATATAAATATTAACTAACAAGAAATATCGTCAAAAAAATTATTCTATTGCAGTGTATGTTTCTTCATAGCTTGAAATGTTTAAATTTTGTGTAAAAAAGTGTCTTTCAATTTTATTTCCCAAAGTAGGTACAGTCCGCGAGGCCTAAGCTGAGCTTTGTATTTGTGTGAATGAATACCAATCGCACCAATGGAGGGACACACAGCGCCTCAGGCCGATTGGATAAACCTTCTTAAACCAATCGCGCTCTAGGCCGACGTCACACCTAAACTATCTATATGTACACTCACACAAATGCAAAGCTCAGCTTAGGCCTCGCGACTTATTTTTTTGTATATATCTATATTTTATTTCGAAACTATACATTCATGTATTTTCTTACCATTGTACGCTACCTTCTGCAGACAGACACCAGTGTCAACAATCTGAAGAAAAATTCACCAATATTGAAGAAAATATTTCAAGCTTCACTTTGTTACTTTCCCTTGTCTAACTTTGAATAGATACTCGTACAAAATATTCGAACTAGTCAAGCATTTCATTCAAAAGCACGATGATTTGTTGAGCGGAGCGTGAGAGGAGAAATTCAACAATATATCTAAAGATTATAGATGAAAACTGAATACCATCGTCAATATTTGTGTAAGAATATAATTTATGCCTCAACTGCCTCATTGGTCTAGTGGTTGTAATCGCTACTGCTGAGCATGAGATCCTGGGTTCAATTCAGAGGTCGGGCAACGTGTTATTGGGTTTTTCCATCTGGAATTTCGAAGTAGCATCCCGGAGTATGGATTTGTGCCCGGTTGATGGCAATAGGCTCGCCCCCTATTACATGGGACATAAAACATAACTGGCGAAATGTGGGTGTACAGGTACACCTCTGCCCAACCCTTCGGGGAAACAAGGCATGATGTTATGTTAAATGTATAATTTATGTAAAAAATATTTGTTTTGCAAGTGGATATGATAATATTTGCACGATTTTTTATTTATTTTAATTCATGTGATGTCTAATAGTAAGTAAGAAGTTCTTACAGGCACAGTTAACAACTAAAAATTAAACTAGCTTTAAAGATGTGCGTTACAATTAAACAATAATAGTCAAACAAACATATGCTAGTTTATAAATCAACAAACGCAGTGAATATGTATTGTAAGCATAGTACGCGTGTTTATTAATTCCTCTTCGTCTTTGAGAAATAATTAGATTGTATTTCGTTTTAGTGTTTTTTTTTTTTCATTTTGCGTTATCGACTTATAAGTATTCTACTGAAATCTAGAAAAATATTTTGTGATTTTTTCGAACATAAAAGAGGAAAAAAAAAAGAAATTCATTTATTTATTTGAATTTAATGTTTTGTGATACATAAAGATTCTACTATTATTATTATTATTTATTTTTGAGACGGGGCAGCAAGGGTAAGTACCTTAATTGTGTTATTCAGTCTTGGAATGAGGACACAGATATTTTGGTTCTTAAACTTTAATAAAGAACATCGTAACTTGCAGAATTAAAAAATGAGTGTCAAAATCTCATTACACATTCAGAGTATCAGTGTCATAGACACAACATCGACACTGATCATAGACTATTGTGTTGTTGTCATAGACATGTGTTGCTAGAATATCTTATTGCTACATTCACAAATTGTACTTTACAGACTATCTACTATTGTGTCTTTAGAGATTATCTATTACTTTTAGAAAAAATTAGATCGGCATTAACAGATTTTGCAAAAAATAAAATACAGTCAACAAGTACTCAAACCTCGAATGATCCTAGATGTTTTTTGATACTCATATGGAACAGCGTCGTATGGCACCAAAAAACTTTTTGCAAAAATTGCCCATTTCCTTACTAACTGTATTTTTTTTTTAATATTGTTTAGTTACAACAATATTTTTTAAACTAACAGTTCTCCTCCCGTAGATCCGTAGAAATTGATGGGACGAGCAGAATGGATGAAACAAAGGACGAGTGGTCCACATTAGCATTGTACCTCAAGCTCTAGAAGTCATGGGGAGAGGCCTTCGTCCTACAGTGGGATGATGCAGGCTAACAGTAAAGGTTCATTTATAATAGATAGGAGCAGTAAAGGTTCATTACTATGTCGACAGCTAATATTCACATACACCATATTTAAAATGCTCACGAGTCCATGAAGACTTAAAGTTTGACCAACATGTCCAGTTTACAAAACCGTTATACCCTTTTAAAAACACAGAAGAACAACCGTTTCAATAGCGTAAAACAATCCGCTTTCTAAAATCGATCGTAAATTTAAAATTGGTAGCAATCCAGATAATTATCAACATCAATGCTAAGCTAGAAGATATATGTAAACCAGCGCTGTGTTGTTCACTGTTCTATTTTTTTAAGCGAAGATTTGTCATTTTCATATTCATTTATATAATTGCATTCTTTATTGTAAAAAAAAGACGTTACAAAGGGCTTAAAGCTTACAGTAGCTCTCATTAGTCCATAAGCAATCTCACAAAGCGATATATTGACGCTTCGGTTTCACTTACGACCTTCTTCTGTAAGTATCTGTATTTCAATATGTTGATCTCGTCTAAAAATCCATAAAAAAGGGATAGGTCATAAATTTGCGTCCTCTCTAACGTTTTGTTTCACGCAATTGCAGTAAAAGTACATAGTGATTTTAATGAGTAAAATGGTGGTTGTTTTATCAAAGCTAATCTATTTAAAGTATAGTGACAAGAAATTGCATAGTTTAGTGCTGTTAATTGTGTATGTGTATACACAATTAACAGCACTAAACTAACCAACCTAGGTACAAATTAGTCCACCAAACTACGTTGTGTATAATATTATTATGTACTGAGGTTGAGCATTGAACATTGCAACATCAGTATTGAGTGACAAGTGTTCAGGGTCCACTCCAAAATCTATTAAGTACTCATCTCTAGACTCTAATCGATGAAGCTGACAAGCGGGATCCTATGCCCAATCAAGATCACTTGCGGTATACACACCTAGGATGTTACAGTCCAAATTTGAGCACCATAATTAACTTAATTGTCTGAGAATCGAATGGGTTTAGTTCAGATACCTACGTTCTAACTTTGGTTGAGAGAAAATTTTGTGAAGGACAAGTGTGAATATGGGTTAAGCTTAGTACGATGGTTAGATTAGATTTCAACAGAAAATCTCGAATCCTAACTTGAAAAAAAATAAGTTGATGTAAAAAAAAAAGGAGAGCACTCCGGAATGTCCCATCAGAGCTTGTTACTGAAAAACTTCTAGATAATTCTATTAACCTAGCTCCCTTATCTTTTGAAAAGCGAATTTAGCTTCGAGTCCAATGCATCACAATGAGGTTTCTTTTTTGCAGAAATCATATCGCGAGCGTGCCCCTAAGGGATTACCAGAAACAATGAATACAGAACGGTTTTTTTTTTGGCCTCGGTAGAGAAGGTTGCATTAATTTAATTTTGTCTGTGATATTTATCTGGTCTGAATTTTTTTGCGTTTATAGAGATGGTGGGGTTGGTCTAGTGGTCGCAAGAGCTACTGCTGAGCATAGAGTTTCGATTCCCAGGTCGGGAAAAGTGTTATTGGGTATTTCTATCTAGAACTTCACAGTTGCAGCCTGGAGTCTGGATTTGTGCCCGGTTGATAGCAATAGGCTCGCCCCCTATTACATGGGACTTAGGCATAACTGGCGGTGTGTGGATGTACTATAGGTACACCTCTGCTGGCATCGTAGGCATCTGATGTGTTTTGTAATTACTACGTATCGTTCCGAAAAAAGGGTGATGACGCACAGAAATAAAATGAGAAAAATATATATTTCCGCCATTTTTTTTCGTTTCAGAGAATCACAAAATACGTGGACTACCTTGCAACATATTGTTTTTAGATTCTCTGAAAAGAAAATCATTGGCGGAAAAATATTTTTTATAATTTCACTGCGGAGTTAAAAATTAAGTTACATCTTCACGATTGTTTCAATATTATAAACGTTTCAGTAATAAAAAACGCAGAAAAATAACGAAAGGCGCTGCTAAGTAACAATCAAAGTCAATTTAAATTTATATATATAATTATCTATAACACAAACAAATTCAATCAAGTGAAAAGAAAAAAATATGTGACATGCTTTTTTAGGGTTCCGTACATCCTAATGAAAAACAGAACCCTTATAGGATTACTCGTGTGTCTGTCTGTCACAGCCAACTTGCTCCGAATCTACTGGACTGATTAAGTTGAAATGTGGTACACATGTGAATTTCTGTGACCCAAACACCATCGTGTAACGTAATTAAACGAATTTTGAATTTGGATGGCACCTTTATGGGTAAAACTAGAAAATTAAAAACAAAAGTTTTGCAAACTGTACCGTGTGACATATCAAATGAAAGGGCTTTTTGTGTGCATCTCAAAAATTGTTTTTGTAAAATATTAAAAAAAAAACAGTTTTGAAGTTATTCTAGAAATTACGTGAAAATTGACCTTTCGGCCCCCCTTATCTTGGAAACTAGTGAGGTTAACGGCCTCCCTCTCCACCCAGAGCGGGAGAAGTCATTTGATGATTCCCCAACCAGAAAAAGTGAAAGCTTTAACACCGACTGACTCAATCTCTCGCTCATCAAAACCTCGAGGGCAATTCCCAAAGTCCTAGAAAGCTGAAATTGGGACACTCAGAAAGTTTTGCGAAAATAAAAATAAATGTTGCATAGGTAAATATTTTTATTAAATCTGTTCAAAGCACATCACTAGCCATGCATCTGAACCAGTTTTTGAAAAACTTTTTCAGTCCGCCGTAGGCACCTCGTTTACAGCCAGCTCGAACGCGGACAGTGCATCTTCCGGCGACGAAAATTGTATCCCATTGAGAGGATTTTTATTTTTGGTAATAAAAAGAAGTCACACGGTGCTAGGTCTGGGCTGTAAGGTGGGTAACCCAGGAGTTTGACCGGCGTGCTGTCCAGGAAGTCCCTCGTTTGTAGCGCGTTGTGCGTAGGCGCGTTGCCGTGGTGGAGCAGTAGCCCGCGGAGCCCTGTGTTTGGTCGCTTGTTGCTCACAACAGAGAAAACTTCTACCAAGCATTTGGTAGTCTACCATTCAGCGTTGATGCTTCTTTGGTTCCGTAAAGGAATTGGCACCAAGTAGCCAGTCAAATTCAAAAATGTCGCGATCAAAAACTTCCCCCACTTTTAGATCGCTTCACTTTGGTAGGCGTTTATTCGTTTTGAAACACTTCGTCTCCGTCGACTGGCGGTTCGGTTCTGGATCGTATTGATAAATTCAAGACTCATCACCTGTAATGATGTCGTTAACACGCCGAGCCTGTCTCAAAGTTGTTTATCATATCACGGCACCATTCCACCCGGGCCTGCTTCTGAGCATCGATCGGTGAGGTTATGCGGCACCCAGCGTGAAACTCTCCTCACGCGAAGATGCACGTGTGAACAGTACAGGCGCAGATGTTGTTTCGCATTTTGTTTTTGTTTTATATTTTTCGTTGTTTGTCACTTGTGAAAATTGGAATTCTGCCACTCATAATATTGGTTTTATCCTTATTTCTCCAAATGTAGTTGACTACTATAGAACACTTTTGTTTGTATTAATCACTATAATTATTGTAGCTTTATTTATTTAGCATTGTGTTTAAACAGCCGTAATGTTTTTAATTTTGTTTACCGGCGCCTGCGTCTCTGGTCTACTTGCTTGTCACATAGATGCCATAGTGTAATGGAGCACTCTAGCCATAGAGTACCACAGACACTTGTGGCATAGACAAGTGGTTGATGTTACGTCGGGTGCTGACAAGCGGATAAAGTTATAAATATTTTATTTAGTGTATTATTTAAATATTTTATATAATTTGCACTTATTAATTTGCATTTATATTATTTATGTATTATTTGATCGATTAAATATTTCTGTATCTGTCCGTGACATCACAGTGGGCCCTATCAGAATACCAGCGCTGTGACACTTATTTTTAAGTGTTACAGCATTATGCTGAGATAGGGGCCTTTTAGCCTCGTACAGGACTGTGTTTTATTTTTTATTTTGGTGTTATTAATTTTTATGTTTTTATGAGTGTGTTTACTTCAGTTTGTGATACTGCGTATCACACAACGTACTGTATATTGTGTAAATGTGTATTCCTGTGCGAGTCCTAATTAATAGTTTTCTTTCTTTCTTTCTTTCTAGAATTTCGTGAAGGCTTCCTGATCCAACCTGCAGTATGTGCTGAATATCTTGATATGTAACTCGCCTATTGTCTCGGATTAAAAATTTGCCATTAAATAATGCCATTTGAAGTATATCGTACGATTCGTCCGGTTTCAGGCGACACTTGAAATTGTAAAATATCATAGCGCGAAAATGTTCCCGCCGCAGATACATTTTTATGAGACACAATAATTTAAATTAGCTCACAAACAATGTGGAAATAAATTTTGGAATTGGAACGTACCTATTTTTACTTATAAATAATCACATTTTCAAAATAAAATATAACTGGACAGTCTCTCATACAAATAAGGGTCAACATTAATGAAGTAAGTAATATATTTGTATCAACAATATTATTTAAAAAAGTGTCCATGGAGTTTCTTACCCGTTCTTATCCATAGGTACTTACTACTTTTTGGAATGGGCAACTAGCTGCATATTTCTGACTGAACCACTCCTTGACAATTCAAAAGTGCCTGTAAATGGTTTATTTGAAATACATGCTTTGAGTTTTGAGTTTTTAAAAACTTTTCTTCGAAATTCTTTCTGAGTGGCCTGGTGTTTGTAGTTCGGAAGACAAATCAAGAAAATGGTATCTTGGAGTTGATCTGATGATGGATCCAGGAGGTGGATAGCAGAACTCTTCAGTGGTTACTTACTAACAATTACGGCATACGATTTGTTTTGATGAGTCTAATAGGTTGCACGTGGTGTTGACGATCTGATAATGGAGCCAGGAGGTGGATAGTGGAACTGTTCAGTGAACCGCTACTGTTTGGGCTCATATAATTCGATTTGACGAGTCCAGTAGAATTGGCTTGGTACCGAGGGCTTGACTTCATCTAAAAACCTTACATCTTTTTCAAAATATAGGACTCGGTCATTTCATTTTAACTGTTTCTTGACGTAACATTAAAGACCACTGACTTAATTTATTACCATAAGCCTCTTGGAGTCTCTGTGCGACGGCCGCGAAACGGCCAAACCGTACATTTTGACCAAAATGTATGGTTTGTAGAGTTAAGCCTTGTAGAATTAGGGGCTTCGCTCTCCATTATATCTGATAACTTTTTAACATTGCAAGAGGGTGTTATGTTAGTTTTGGCAACCTACTTTGCATGAAATGTTTTTGGTCGGTGTCTAACATCATCGCACGGAACCATCGCAACGCGAGTTCAACTCGCACTTGTCCCGTTTTTTACCAAAAATAGCTTGAAAATTGCTTTTTCTTTAACTAAAATTAGTAAAATGAATGTATGGTACTAAATTTTTTTACTTCTAAATAAATATGTTCATAAATCTACTACAAAACGCTTCGAACTCGCTCTAATAACGTACAATAACCGTAAGTTTGTACGAATATAGCCTGCTTAGTCTTATTCGTACGGAAATAGAATGTTTTAGTCTTACTAGTTTTATTTGCGCGGAGAACGCACCTGCTGCCGTCCGAGTTGTAATAATTCTCGATGTCTCTATGTTCTGTTTTCTTCTTGGGACACGAACTGTAGTAGGGGATCGGCGACAGCGATTTGTCGCAGCGATTTATTGATTATACGTGTCTTAAGATTAAATTATATTTATGAAACGTCTGTATTAGTTTAAGGAAATGCTTTTATTTTGTATCAAATTAGTGATGATATTCTGTGATCTTTTCGATCCTATTAATTTGTTGGATTGTATTAGTTAAGGGGGTTTTAAACTTGATTTGTAACTTAGCTTGACGTGTTTAATGTAGTACGAGTAACAGCCATTTCACGGTCAAATCTTCTTTAACGATATATATAAGTATTATATTTCATAAATTGGCAAGGCCATAACAAATATTTCAGCTTGATGTTAACTCGAAATGACAATGAATATTATACTTTGTTTAAAAAAAAAAAAAAGTTTTTTAAGCCATAGTTTGCTCAGTGCCGTAGTTTCAAACGGTAATATGTGTCCTGACCTGAAAACTGACGAAGATATAAACTTGATAGTACATACGGTAACAAAATAATAATTGATTAGTAGGTAATTATTAAATAGATATTCTAGCAATTTAAAGATGGCATGTCTCATTCCACCTTCACGTATCCCAAAATACGTAATCATGTAATAGTCAGCCTGTGTGCCGCTGTAAAATATGTGTGTTTAGTTGAAGGTAATGTTTGAAAATAAATGTATTCTTGTTAATTAACGGAAAGTACCCGAAATATAAACTTTTCTATTGGAGCCACTACTGCTTCGCAGTTTGGCAGAAGTAAAGTTATTTGTAAGACTTAGAATGTCAGAATAAACGCATTTTTTTTTACAGAAGAAATAAAACAGAGGTAATCGGTTGTTATAGTATTGGCATGTGATGCGGAGGAATGAGGTAAAATGCCGTCAGGAAAGCTTAGAATATGAAGGCCATACGATTAGGGACGACCAAAGAAACGATGGATGGACTGTGTGAAAGATGATATGGCTAGGAGAGTGACTACCGAAACGACGACTAATGGAGAGGTATTGGAAATAGGTAAATTGGAAAAAGGACAACAATATGATGACAAAATAAAAAGCACCCTACTTGAGTAACACGTTTTTAATCATAATCTGAATAGTTTTGAAGGATATTGCTAATCTATTACTTCATCAGTTAAAAAAAATGGTCTGCTCAACAACGTAAATAACGCAATGAAAAGAACGAAAAAAAAGGTTTTTTACAGACTTTTACAGTAAATCTTACTTATGGACCTCGTTTACAGTAAAATATATACCTGTGCTAGGAGATCCCGCTCTTCAATGACAAATTATGAAACGGTAAAAGTGGTGTACAAAAAGACAACTAAATTTCGATATTTACTTACTATAAGACAACGACATACGACTTGAACTTACTATAAGAGCTCGTTCCCACTTGTCGGGTGTCGGATCCGAATATAAATGGATGTCAGCGCCTTTGTTCACACTTTCTTAAGTTAAATTATTAAGAAGAAAACGAAGAAAGAGAGCCAAGGAAAGAAAATATTGGGTGCACCCAATCCTGAGGGAAAGATTTAGTTTGGGTACATTTCAGAACTTAATAACAGAATTGAGAAGTGATGAAATTAAGTTTTTCGATTATTTTAGTACGTCAATAACTACATTCAACGATCTTATGGCTCAAATATGAACAACCAAAATATAAGACAGACTTCCGACAAATGTGAACAGTGCCTTTCTTACTCATAAGCGAGCGAGATCCGACACGATTTTTTTCCGGGCTAGCAAAACACCTGATATTTCTTGTCGGCGCCTACAATAAAACGGTTTCGGTTTCCGACAAGTGTGAATAGCCTCATGTAAAATGCTCTGCCACTGGAACCTCCGATTAGTATACGGATCCGACACCCGACAAGTGGGAACGAGCTCTAACTAAATAAAAGTTAAAAATAAAACTTTCAGCTAAATCCAATAAATTTGTGTGTGTGTGCATGTGAGTGTGTGTATGTGTGTGTGTGCGTGTATGTATCTTTTCAACTCATATTGACGATGCTTGCAGCAATAATTCAATGCTTGCAGCAATAATCAGCAATAATGAATGTTGTTGAACTCTCAAAATGAAAGCGGTTGCTACTGATAGATTTTTAGATTAGGCAATAACCGCGCAAAAGATTGACCAGCGGTGATTCTCCGCTATCGCCTGTGTCCGAAGCACAGCCATTTTGAAAGATAAAAACAGTTGTAACTTATTTGAAGTGTAATTTAATCGAAATCATTGTTTTATTGGTTTCGTTCCCCTTGTAAGTTTCTTGTACTACTTTCGGTTATCCATTTTGTTTTTGGTTTCATACGAAGTTAATCATGAGTGTAATAAGTCTATATTTGTTTCAACAGAATACCAAAGTTTCAACTTTGCTTTTTGGATTTATAAACTAAGTTTAGTGTGCTGATGTGTCTTTTAACATAAATATTTGATGTGGAATTATGAAGTTGGTTTGATAAACTAAAACATAGTGGTTATATAGTAAGTTTTCTTTTTGTTGTCAAATCTTTTTTTAGAGGTAAATCAAATCTTAATTTATTTATTAAAACTATGTAGCACTAAATACTGTGTATGTAACTATGCATGTGTGTGTAGTATGAGCAAGAAAGCAGAAAGAAAAAAAAAAAATTTTGGACAGCACAGGCAATACAAACAGTAAAAAAGAGCACTAACTCAATTAACATCAAAATCATCATTCATCTCAAAAACTTGTAAAAAGATATTGACAGATTGAGAAGAAAATTAAAAAGCTCTTAAGATACGGGAATTATCCCTGTTTTGTGAAATAACCAATGTTTTGCCTATTCATGAGATCTAAATTATTTATTCATCCTTATTTCATTCAATACCATTTTTCATACCACTATTTCTAAACCATTTCATCAAACAAATCACCCGAAAAATAACTTCCATTAATCAATCCACTTTTCTACCAAGCAAGGTTATAACCGTGAATTACGTCGTCTGCTTATTCCATACAATTTGGGAGCTAAGTTAAATGTCAACACGATAAGTTAATGTAGAAGCTCGCATGGGTGCTCACGCGACGAAAAAAATATATAATTTACGATGTATGTACCAAAACGGAATGTGTTGTGAAATCGAATGTGGAATATACGGACGGATATTTTTGGCATGCACGTCATAATAATAAATCATTGGCGTGAACAATCTTTCCACCCCCCCTTCCCAGCCCGATCACTATGTACGGCAAGCCAATCCCTTGGGAGAAGCAAGCCAAATACCTAGGCGTGATCCTTGATCAAAACTTAACGTTTAAACAGCACATTAAGGCTGTTCGCGCGCGCGCCGCTTTCGCTCTTGGTAGACTCCACTTTATTCTGACAGCCCGTTGCAAACTGTCACTTAAATGCAAGCTGCGCATCTACACCGCAGTCATCCGTCCCATCATGACCTATGCCTGCGTTGTATTCGCGCACGCTCACCCACGTCATCTCCATAAGATGCAGACCCTCCAGAACCGTTTCCTTAGGAAGGTCACGGGTGCCCCCTACTATGTCCGTAATATAGATCTCCACGTAGACCTTAAAATGCCTACCATAAACCAGTTCATGAAACGCTTATCGAAGCGTTTCTTTGACTGTGGCATAAAACACCCAAACCCCTTGATCTCAGCGGCCGCCCGCTACACTCCCTCCCGCATTAGCCGTATTCGCCGACCGAGGCATACTTTAATCGCCCCCGACGACGCCACTACCCTCCTCCAGGAGAGTAGTAAAGCCACTAGCACGCTACATAAGCCCAAAACCCGATCACCGTCCTACCGTCCTCGCCGCAACGCCCAAATCCACGCCCCTCCCGACCCTTGCTCGAGCCAGCCCGCGCCGCTGAGCCTGTAGCTATAAATTCGTCCCAAAATCTAATAAATCCTGATCCAGCTAGTCTCTTGCTGCCCTCTTCCAGCGACGCCCTAAGCCGAGGTCCGTACCCCACAGGGGGTGCCCTTAGCGTTGTCGCTTAGTTTTAGTTCGTATTTAAGTTTAAGTCCTGGCTGGAGGCCTTAATTTATTAGGACACCACAGGCAAGTCCGCTTAAGCAGACGACAACCTTATAGGTTGACCTGCGAGAGGCCATACAAAAAAAAAAAAAAAAAAGAACAATCTTTCCTTTTTTACAATACCACAATACTAAGTGGTTCGGCAATTAAAGAATAATCGCAACTATGCTTTTGCTGAAGATTTGATGAGAAGTTTCTTAAAACCAAACGAAAAGCTCATTTAGTAAAAATCTAGTTCGCTAAACTGTTCAGAGTATAGCTTGGTAACGCTACCATACCATATTGGTTGGAAATTCTTAGATTTTATATAACATTTCACAAACAAAACAAATGCATAAATAACTAGCTTCATTGCAAATGATTTACTAAATTAGATACTCTAAGTACGACGTAAACGTTATAAATCCAATTGTCTCATGAACTTAATAAAAACCAAATCACAAAAATAACAACACAACACACTAATTAAACGTGTCCTAAAACTACGTCCAAAATGTCGACGAGCCGACAAGGACTTTTTTGTTCAGCCGAACGTAAATAACTTTTGCGGTAGGTAATCATTAAGACGTAACGGCTCATTTAAATTTAATCTTGCTTTTGGGGGAAACATGTGGGAAATAGCCACGTAATTACCTACCTCTGAATATATTTGACTTAAATGTTGTTTAATTTTATTATTGGGGACCGTATTTTAATTGAATTGAGCATTTCTTTTTGTAAACCGTGTGTTTACAAAAATACGTTCTAGTTTTTCTCTAATAAATATTTGACTTCCGAAATGCGTGAATCCATTAGAAGAAATCTGTCTTTAGTTATTTTAGTAACACGTCTTTATTAGCACTAGATACAACGAGTAGAAATCTCTTAAAGGATCGCTTGACCATGGGTCTGATTGTTTCCGTTGTCGGCTATCCTCATGCCAATTTCTAACAATTAAATAGTATTTTCGACAATTTGTACAATCTTCTCATAAAAGTAAGTAGGTACCTAATAACAATAACTTCTTATTTTAAATAAATTAAGGTGTTGAACTTATTTGTTTATTACCGTAAGTGCCGATTTCACCAATGTTACTGAACGCGTTCAGCACACCTCAAACGCGTTCAAGAGCTGTCAGCTTCAATATTCCATTGAAAATAGAGCTTTCAATGTCAATTCAAATGTAATATAAATCTATCTTTTGTAAATAATCTATATATACATATTTAAAACAAACTGTCTTTACAGGCTGCCCTAATGCGATAGTTAATTACAAATATGGTATTGTAAATAAAATATTTGTAAAACCCACATTTCGCCAGTTATGTTTAAGTCCCATGTAATAGGGGGCGAGCCTATTGCCATCAACCGGACACAAATCCATACTCCGGGCTGCTACTGAGAAATTCCAGATAGAAACACCCAATAACACGTTGCTCGGCCTGGGAACCGAACCCAGGACCTCATGCCCAGCAGTGGCGATAGCAACCACTAGATCAACGAGGCAGTCGTCGAGCGTGTCGTGGGTGTATAGGTACACCTCTACCCAACCCTTCGGGGAAACAAGGCGTGATGTTATGTTATGTATAAATAAAAATCAAGTGCCAAAAATATTTGTCCGGGCATCACTTCAAAGCAGTGGTCGGTTGACTGGCGGCCACATATCTGGCAAAATTGTTGTATTTGTAACTGTCAGGACAAGGTTTGTATAAAAGAAAATATTTGAAAAATCGTACGGAAAAGAAAAAAAAAAATTGATTAAATGTCTCTATAGAAAAAAAAGTCTTTTGAAGAAAGTAGGTTCTAGATATGGGGATAGATTTTCATTTCTTCACAAGACAGAAGACCGGGACATGACCTGTGTATGGACACAAACTACTACAAGCGCTCTACTCCTAGATCACAGACGAAGTCGCGGGCAACTGCTAGTTCACAATAAAATAAACAAATATCAACACCTAAACTTAATTATAACTTATCATCCTAGAGGTCACCAGAGTAGAGTGCTTGGTAATTTTTACCCAAAAACAGAATGCCTTATGGTCATTGCCCGTGCTTTCTGTTTGATAATGCTACGGCTATTAGTAGACAAGATCCGTTCCTAAAACACAAACGCAGTAAGAGTACTAAATTCCTACATAACTTACTCTCAGCTTCATATCTTCTTAACTAATGAAAATATTCAGTGCTAATGCCAATCCTATATCGTCGAAATTCCATTGTACCGTACCGCACCGTACAACCGTTCCATTGTTCGTAAATATTTCTAAATCTATGTTCACGATTCTGGAATAATCTCCTTTAGATACATTTCCAATGGAAACGTCTCTGTTCTTAATATTACGTTCTGTTTCGCTATTTTATTTGGTAGTGACTGTTGCGCAATGTTTACTGGTGCAACAAACAAGGCTGTAGTGTTTAGGAACGTTTGATGGGATCAGTCTCAATGTCGTTGACAGTATGTTCCAGGTGTTACGTTTGTGCTGGGGCGTGTTACCTACTAGTACCAGTACATAGTACACCAGTACTTTCTGGTGTAGTGTGAGGTGGTGGTTTGTACGAGTATTTTTTTAGTGTTTTAAATTCTCGTTTTGCTTTTTATTTATACGGTTTGTATTTTCTGTGCGTATCCCAAATACAATATTTTTCTTTATTTCTTTGTAAGGAAATTAGAATTGAATATAAGAAATTGGGACTGGCTCGTCAGTGGTCTCCAGCGCTACTGTTGAGCATGAGGCCCCGGGCTCGAATTCCGGGTCGGGCAAAGTGTAATTGGACTATGCCAAGCCATATGGAAGTTTTCAGTAGCAGCCCGGAAACTGGATTTGTGCAATAGGCTCTACCCCTATTACATGGGAATTAACTAGCGAAATCTGGGTGTACTATAGGTAGGTAAACACAACTACAAGGTAAAATGCTCTTCAACTTTGTGTGATTCTTTCGAAAGTAATAATGTAGCATTGAGTAGTTCTACTTCAGTAAGACTAAATCTGCCAAAACCAATCGAGAATTTCCAAAATCCATAATACTTTATCCAAAAAACTAGCCTGGTAAATTCCGACTCACTTATCGTAAACAACCATAAGCTATACACCCACCTTTCAGTACAAAAGTCACATAACCTTTGGTAACTAAGAACTCTCTTCGCCGACGACACTGCCGTTTACTATACCGGTCATTGTCCCAACGCTATAGCTCGTACTCTCCAAACCTCCGCAAACGTCTTAGGCGCTTGGTTTCGGAAATGGAGAATCGAGGTCAACCCCGATAAGAGTCAGGCGGTTCTCTTCTCGAGACGTCGTCGAGTCCCACCCCCTCTTCCCAGCCCGATCACTATGTACGGCAAGTCAATCCCTTGGGAGAAACAAGCCAAATACCTAGGCGTGATCCTTGATCAAAACTTAACGTTTAAACAGCACATTAAGGCTGTTCGCGCGCGCGCCGCTTTCGCTCTTGGTAGACTCCACTTTATTCTGACAGCCCGTTGCAAACTGTCACTTAAATGCAAACTGCGCATCTACACCGCAGTCATCCGTCCCATCATGACCTATGCCTGCGTTGTATTCGCGCACGCTCACCCACGTCATTTCCATAAGATGCAGACCCTCCAGAACCGTTTCCTCAGAAAGGTCACGGGTGCCCCCTTCTATGTCCGTAATATAAATCTCCACATCGATATTAAAATGCCTACCATAAACCAGTTCATGAAACGCTTATCGAAGCGCTTCTTTGACTGTGGCATAAAACACTCCAACCCCTTGATCTCAGCGGCCGCCCGCTACACTCCCTCCCGCATTAGCAGTATTCACCGACCAAGGCATACTTTAATCGCCCCCGATGACGCCACTACCCTCCTCCAGGAGAGTAGTAAGGCCACCAGCACACTACATAAGCCCAAAACCCGATCGCCGTCCTACCGTCCTCGCCGCCGAGGCCCGCCGCGACGCCTATATCCACGCCCCTCCCGACCCTTGCTCGAGCCAGCCCGCGCCGCTGAGCCTGTAGCTTTAAATTCGTCCCTAAATCACTCAAATCCTGATCCAGCTAGTCCCTTGCTGCCCTCTCCCAGCGACGCCCTCAGCCGAGGTTCGTACCCCGAAGGGGTGCCCTTAGCGTTGTCGCTTAGTTTTTAAGTTAGTACATAAGTTTAAGTCCTGGCTGGAGGCCTTAATTTATTAGGGCAACCACAGGCAAGTCCGTCTAAGCAGACGACAACCTCATAGGTTGACCTGCGACATGCCATTTATAAAAAAAAAAAAAGGTAACTAAGAACTTATTTTCATAGCTAAACGAGCGGGCTTATAAATCTTAAACGCGATACATCCCTAGACAGGGGCTTTCAAACGATCCAGTACATCTGTTGAGCAATATAGAAAATGACTCGGCAGCTATTGAAATATTCTTCCAAACGGTTCAAAACGTTACTCAGCGGAGCGTGAACCTTGATCTGTTGATACGACGATTTGTCGATTCTAGATGTCTAATCAGATTCGATTATTTTGAAGACAACTATAATGGTATTTCATGATTGTAAAATAAATGTTTTTAGGTACAATGAGATTCCGATATAATTTGAAAACAAAGTCGACAAAAACGTTTACTCAAGCTTTCAACTTTTTCGTTTCATTTGAAACGAAAAAGTTGAAAGCTTGTTAACGTTTTTATATATTAAATATCAACAAATTATGTACTTTGTACCATAATATATATATAATTATAACAACATTTTGTCTTAACTTATCCAAGACTATTCACAATCTAAAATATAGCTCATTCACATCGCTGTCGACTGGTAATGTAACCAAGAGACTGGCAGCATTGCCACGTTGTGTGGCAATGCTTAGCCCCTGGCCAAGGTAAAAGCAAGCCCTTGGGTCACGGGAAGTTTCAACCAGCCGTTTCGAAATTTCCTTCCATGAGAAGTTGGACCCCATGGCCCGAGGGTTTCGAGGGTTTCAGTTTTCAACTAGAAAATGATTGGATAGTGGATGCTAGGTATTTCATTGAGATAAATAAGTATAAATATGTCTAGAGACTCAATTTAGTACACTGTTAAGTACCGAAACTAACACAGACTTCTATCACTACAGATTCAGAAGCTAGTTTGTTGGCCAGTGATTGAAAACATTCTGGCAATCAGTTTCTTAGCAGTAACCTTAAGCTATATAACATATGTAATTCACAAAGACCCTGGTATTACGCATAAAGCTTCTTTTAGTTAGGGGCTAAGCCTTAATTCAGGAAGAATGCTAAGCAAAACGAAGTGATAGCGCGGGCAGGTGATGTGTTGCGATGGGGTGGGACGGGGAAACAACAAATTTAAAAACAATCTATGAAACAGTATTAACAAATTAATTGGTTTACATGGAAATGAAGTTAGATTGTGAGAACCTTGCGGCAATGTCGACCACAATGTGTATAACAGTGAGCGACAGGCTTTCAACGTTGACTGACACAGCAATAATTATTTTCACAGGATTGCTGATGATAATCATTTTAATTTGAGGATACAAGCTAAAAGTTGAGTTGATTATATAGTCTACCAAATGTCGAACTACAGATCAACGAAAATGTTTATGCAATCAAGATTGACAATCCAAAAGATACTCTTATTTTACGGAATGTATGAAATGGTTCGAATTTTATCAGATGCAAACATGTAAATATTTCACATACACTCTTTGTTTATCTGTGCATAACACATGATCGAAATGAGAAGCATGTTTCAGTAACAGTTGATTTTAATTTAACTCAATCTGCCTAGCCTTTTCAAAGCTATTTTGAGGTGATAGGGAATATCAGTATTTTACATGGAGTGAATGCCTATGTGACTCCACAACTTAGTTACTTTGTAACACGATACCCCTTTGTAAGACTGGTTGTAAAAATATTTGGCTTCTGACTACCCATAACAACTGTCAAAGATCTACGAATGACAGCCGGGACCAACGGCTTATCGTGATTTCTGAAGCACAGAGGGGTCGCGATATGCAAATAATAGTCACCCATCGACGAACAACCGCGTCAAGCATAGCCTTTGATCGACCCGTGCTGCAGTTATCATCTAGCCACGAGAACCAAGTTGATTAATTTAACTATGAAGCAATTAATAGAACGTAGGATGTTAATAACCACCAATACGATAATACCATAGACATATTTTCCCAATTCTCGAACACGTGAAATTCAAACATTCCTTCCTAAAGCACTCATTACCGCTTAACATGAGTGTCCGTTTACGAGCGATATTGTGCCCGGCAGTCTATCAAACGCCTGATTGCAATCTCGCGCACTGCCGACCGGAAACTGTTCATACCGCCCGCTATTAACTACAATGGCCGGTATCGTGACGTCATCGACGGCCGTTTGACACACGCCGCTTGTCAAAGGTCGTTTATTGAGTGGGTGACCAAAAATGTTTGACGTTGTTAGGCTTAAGATGGGGGCGGTGGTGGACAAAGGACTTGATTTTCCGCTAGGAGATTGATATGAGTTTCTGCTTCATGGTGTGTGCCTACGGTTATAGAGAGATATAGTAAAGGCACATTGGTTTTGTACCAATTGGTATAATAAACTACCTAGTTCATATTCAGTACGGCTTGAAGTAAGAACATGAAAATTGCACATGTATGTATTTACTTGTAAATCCTGGTAAAAGTGTGGATTTTCACGCAAAGCTGTTTCAATTTTTTTACAAAATGGTGATTCCATTTTAGGTCTTGTGGGTTATTCGGAATCACAACGTCTTGAAATTGGAATTAACCTAATTGTATGTAAGATGTGTAAATCATTACAGATAAATCTGGCTACAGGAATAGGTCCCTACCTAGTAAAATAAAAAGTTTACTTAAGAGGCTCATGACAAATAGCCAAGCAGAAAGCAAAGATGAAGAGAATAATAAAGATGTTTAAGAATATTCTATCAGTATCGAACTATATAAAACACTAACAAGATTTAAACTCCATTTAAGGAAAGAAACAATCCAATAAACTCCAACAGTTTTATTCTCCTCAGGCTCACATTAAAACAACATCTCTATTTTTATGAAAATCTCCTTACAAAACTAAAGTCTCAGTCTGA
Source organism: Dasypolia templi (assembly GCA_963555695.1). Classification (NCBI taxonomy): domain Eukaryota; kingdom Metazoa; phylum Arthropoda; class Insecta; order Lepidoptera; family Noctuidae; genus Dasypolia; species Dasypolia templi. The sequence continues at coordinate 5,526,066 of OY743147.1, forward strand.
AAGAGTTCTGTTATTGGCAGTTCCCCTCTTTGGTTTAGTTAATCAGCTAATACTCGTATATATTTCAAGGAAGTTTTCTCGACGATGCGGAAAATGTTTGAACTCTTTTTATAAGCTCTCGGAAGTATTTTGATAAAAGTAAGCATGGCTTGTTAATAACAAAAATAGATGCTTCAGACCCCGAATTATTGGTTATTTTTCTTGTTAGTACTTGAAATGCCAAGGACTTGAGCCAGTCTTAAAGTAAACAGTTTGTTGTGAAGCGGTAAACTAGTCATGTTTAACATTGATGACTTACTCGTTATTTTGTGAATTGCCAGAATACATTTTTAGCAGCCATTTTGTAGAAATGAGCGTATTATTATTTAAAATTTGTGATGTTATTTTGAACACTTTTTTTTCTGTAAAAAAACTTTTCTAGGAATCCGAATTTGCAGCGAATCTCAGAACCCAAAGCCCGTATGAATATCGAATATCTTTTAACAAAACTTTTTCAAAAACAAAACTCTATAATCGAGAAATAACATCCGAAGTATGGAAAGCCCATTTATCATAAAGTTCTTGGAAACAATCTTAAGTCTTTCAATTTGAGTGCGCAACAAAAACTGTTTAACTTATACTTGGATGACTTTGCTCTTTCTGGTGCATTTTTTAATAATGCAAAAGAAAACTTTTCATCTTATTTTTCTCTTTACTTTTTATCGACGCAAGTCTGGCAAAATTTGGCTTCTACATTTGCTTAAAAGCTCTCTATTGAAGCTATGTTGAGTTAGATTCTGAATGCATTTGCTTTGTTCCCTTTGTTATGTTTATTTTGTTTCAGTCCACTGTCAGTATTGTTGGCTGTTTTGACGTGTCTTGTTTTAGTTGTATTAGCTAATTTAACAGTTATAATATGGTATTCAACTACAATGTGCCTACTCGTATTTGCTGCTGCATTATAATAAAAAAAACTGATTGTGACAAGATACCGTCCATTCTATCATGCTTTTTCTATAACTTGTTTTTTCCTTTCTTCTCCTACAGTAGGTGTGCAATAAAGAGAGCTTTATCTATTTTAAGTTACATTTCTTGAACGTAATTCATACAATATACTTAGTCTGGCCATAAATACTGTTATAGTTAAAAATAAGAAAGATATTACATTTATTTGGAATCTGTCATTTGTAAACGATTGTTCAATGAGTTCTCTAATTTTAGCGCCAATACATATTACAATATTTTGCGATATTAAAATGGAGTGGGGTGATAAAAAGAACCGAATCGCTGTGATTGCATTACAAAAAGTTGGTATGGAGTCAAATGCAATTTTTAAAACTTTCCATACGCTTGGTATTAGTCAAATGTTTGTTTACCGGGCTATTAATAGGTACAATGAGACCTCCTCTGTTTGTGACAAAAAGATCTGGCCATCCACGTAGTGTTCGTACGGAAAGAATTCGAAGAAATCCTGCCCGATAGCAAAAGATTTTATCTCGGGAGATGAAGATAGCACCCAGAACCATGTCGGGTATTTTAAAAGATGACTAAGGACTTGCAGTCTATAAGAGACGCACTGTTCTTTTTTTAACTGATAATTTAAAAAAGAATAGGGTGGTAAAATCGGAACAACTACTGAAGAGATACGCAAAGGGAGGTCACAGATTTTTTTTGTTTACGGATGAGAAAATCTTTACAATTGAGCAACATTTTAACAAACAAAATGACCGTATTGATGCTCAAAGTTCTTAGGAAGCTTCCCAATTATTCGACAGAGTGCAACGTGGGCATTATACGACTTCAGTGATGGTTTGGTGGGGTATTAGCTATGAAGGAGTGACTGAGCCATATTTTTGTGAAAAAGGTATCAAAACATCGGCACAAGTGTCAAGATACCATTCTTGAGAAGGCAGTTAAGCCCCTTAACAACACCATATTCAATAACCAAGTATGGTCCTTCCAACAAGACTCGGCGCCGGGTCATAAAGCTCGGTCCACGCAGTCTTGGTTGGAAGTGAACGTTTCGGCCTTCATCAGAGCTGAAGACTGGCCGTCGTCTAGTCCCGATCTTAATCCGCTGGATTATGATTTATGGTCAGTTTTAGAGAGCATGGCTTGCTCTAAACGCCATGATAATTTGGAGTCCCTAAAACAATCCATACGATTGGCAGTGAAGAATTTTCCCGTGGAAAGAGTGCGTGCTTCTATCGATAACTGGCCGCAACGTTTAAACTGGACTGTATTGCAGCCAATGAGACCACTTCGAATAAGCTTTTCATATTTTAAATTGTTTTATATTTATGTATTAAACTAACACACTGTAAACGTAACAAATATAATTTGTAATAAATAAAAAAAACTTCGTGACAATATTTATGGCTAGGTAATTATGCCACTTCATAGTCCTCTCTCACTTTTTAGTAACCGCTTCCTCTTCAAATCGGTATATAACTCAACATTTCAAATCCTCAGATTTATTCCTGGAACAAAGCGCATCTTTCAAACGATATCTCTTCAGCATCACCAAAATAAATGAAGAGCCAAAGGGTTCCAACGACACATCGTAAACACTCAACAAAGAGTTGAGTACTAGCGCAATTGTTTGTTTGTACGTCATTCTGAGGCGAGCCACCTTCGCCATTAGCCGTTAATGCGTTTTTGTTTATATTGCTCGTCGGATCTTGTAGTGAATATTTTCTTTGGTCAGATTTTCTATTTAGGTTCCGGATTTATTTGAGTTTGTCAAGGGTTTGAATAGTTTTTTGGGTTTGAATTAATTATTGATTAAATGTTGTTTAATTCATTGTGAATTAAACAACATTTTTTTTTGCTCACATAAGAAATAATACGAATTACCGAATTTAACGTATGAAAATGACCTGTTTTATAATCACAACCAGTAACCCACTTTGTATGGTTCTACGCAGACGGGTATGAAAAATACACATATTCCGATTTCAAACTTTTTAATTAATCATTATTATAATGATAATGTATAAAAGGTACATAAAAAATTAAATAAAAACATCAAAACTACACCTCATCCAACATTACTCATTCTACCCTCAATTTGCTTTCTATTTCAAGACGTTAACTTCCTAAAAAGAGAAAAGTACCGAGCAATCCTTTTTTCATAGTTATTTAGGGACCAACAAAGCGCGTATTCGGAATATTCGCGGCAACAAATCATACGCCGCCTTTTAGAAGCCATGAAAGCATTCTTGAAACAAGAACATAAAAAAAGAATCAGAATAACACTGTTAAGGATGTGTTTTAAGATATAAGCGATAGCGGGTTAGTTCTTTTACCAACTTGCTACAAGCGATTAAATTATTTTATAGATGCTGATGTCTTGCCTAATAAAATACCTAAAATAATTTTAACCGTAAAAAATACCTAAAATAATTGTAACCGAAATAAATACCTAAAATAAAAAGACGTGCCTTGTTTTTGATGCGAACCGCTCGTTATTTTTTTTGGGCCCATTATTTCAAACGTCCATTGAAAGCACTTTTTCTGGAAAGCCTACCTAATAATATCTACTGTTAGGAATTTCTGTTAGGATGACATTCGCCGTCCGTGTAAAGAATTCTTAATATCAACGACTAAGTTCGCTATTAGCGCCACCAGCTTTACATTTGCCAATCTACTGTAATCGAATACGACTGCACTGCAATTAGGAATGTCCCATTCGATTCCTCAACCTGATTGTATCAGCTTAGCTGCTCAGTTCGTGTAACTGATGGGCAGAATGATATTGAAGTTTTCCAGTTTAAGCAGTTACACAAATAATAAATCATTATGTATGTTATGTTTATGTATTTGTAGTGTCCAGCGGCTTTATGAACTATTTGATTTCTTAATTATTTTATTTTATTACGTGTTCGTGAATTTGAGGTGTTTTTAATATAATGTTGAAAACATGACGCAGTGTTAACAATCATAATTGCGGTGTCGGATACTTTATCATTAAAATAGATTATTTGTTGTAAAACATGAAAATAATTTTAATTAGACAGCTAGGTCATTTTATTACAATATTACTTTAAATATAACTATCGGATGAACAGTTATCTTTATTGAGAGAACAGTTATCTTTATTGAGAGATTCATTTATGAATACAATAAACAGATTTTAAATTGGACAATTGGATATCCGTCAGAGGCAAAAAAACTCAAAGGCAGTAAAACTAGTACAATGAAGTAAATAATCGCAAGTATTGGTATAGTTTTTGGTTTCGTGTTCGAGATCATTTTTGGGATCAATATTGTGGTTTATCTTGTGGTTTTATTCATGTGTGACCCGTGGTCCCTATACGGGTATTTTTAAAATCGTGATCTCTCCAATAAATACAATGCTACCGAATTAAATGGCAGTCTCTCCCGTAGTACCTGGAAGGTACCGTCTCTCCGAGAAATAGAATGCTGCCGAATGAAAACTGTACCCAAGTCCAGTCATTAAAAATTAAATTTTAATAATATGGTCAAAGGAAATATTTAAAAAGATGCAATAGTTTATTTATTCTTATCTTATCAGATGTTTACAGAGTAAAATTAGGACTGAAATTGAGATTCCTACGAAGTTTATTGACTTTATGTTAGCTGATTATTCTTGCCAAGGACATTTAATTATTATCATTTCGACCTGTTGCGCACGCTACCTCTCATCCCTCGCTCCAAACCAGAAAAGAAGCGTTTGAAATACGCCAGTGAATCACAGTAGGAAGTAGAGAATGCGTTAATAAGTCCCGAAGCATCCTCTTATTTCGACTTACCATACATGTATATACAATACGGAATTCTCATGCATGTATATATGTATATGGTTGCGGATATGGTCGAGTTTGAATAAAAACCGTGCTGAAAAAGCAATGAGGCGAAGATTGGATTGGATGATTAAAATGTAGGGATGTAGTGGTTTTTCGATGTAGGCCAGCCACCATAGACACAAAATGCATTGTACTGTTTCTTAGGACGTTGTTGGGATATATAGGTACCATTAGTATGAGACCGAGTTTGTAGCTTCAAAAGACCTGTGTTAACTGCGTGGAGCTTGTGACAACTCTAAATTTTCGTTCTTCTTTCAGTTTTCTACTTATCACTTAGTACTTATTTGAATGCACCCAAGACCTATGGAAATTATAATTTATAGATACATTTATACAAGCAAATAAATAACTCGACTTATTTCAAAAGCTCAGGACAGTTTATTAAGCTTTATAAAATGAAAATGAAATAAATGCGGCACATAATGGTTATAAAATAAGTAACGAACTCAAATACGCCGTATATTACCTGCCTACTTGTTGTTAAAAAATATCAAAGGCAAAACACGAAGGATCGCGAATTACAAATATAATATAATAATTTCTCACGACACGATGTAATAACAACCTTCAGCATAATAGAGATTCTTCTAAAACGTATGAGATATTTTTTTAAGGTTGCTTACAAAAGTTATATTAAATTTAAGTGTCTCTTGAGTGACAAACGTGTCAAACACCCGGTTTCTGAATTGAGAATTGGTATGTAAGAACTTTTCGACCTCTATACTCGTATTAACATTAATCACAGTGATTCCTTTAATGTAGCCCGTTTTTTTTTTGCAATTACGTTAAAGAGATTTTGAATTACGTGGAAGAGAAAACCTTGAGGAAACGCGGTCACGTGGCCGCTGGCGTTTAGTCCAGCCTAACCTATTATTATGTTGTGTCACTGTTTATAATATTTGTTACTTGCTATTATTGTACACAATCAGTTATTGCCAGATATTAAACAATTAAATGGCAATGTTAAAAATAAAATTAGAAAAACTGTTAATATACTATAATGTATTTTATAATCTGCATCATTTTTTGGGCAAAAATAATGTTAGATAGTATGTAATTAGTAATTAATTAAAATTCTATTGCGGATCCGACGTGGCAAGACTGTTGAGCTTCAAAATGTTTTGTTTAAAAAATAAGAACAAGTATTGTTATGCAATAAATGTATTTTTATCTTTACCGTGTAGTGTTATAGTGTACATAGTTATATCTACCACCTGCCATGTCCCTATGTTTTGTTTTTAGCATATTTTTACGCAACTTAATTAATTTTAGAAAAATAATTATATATACAGAGTGGCAGGGACATTGACGCGCAAACTGAAACCACTAGGTAAGCTAGCACATGGTTCTGGATCCCATATCGTAGAAATTTTTCGTCGGTTATCAAAAAATATCTGCTGTTTCATAGAAAACTGCAATACCTACGGGGTTAAAATGTATGAAACGTATTTTTTGAAAAATAACCGAGGAAACACTTCAACGCAGGGCTCAGAATCCATGGTATCAGTTTGCACTTCGATGTCCTACCACCCTGTATGTATAATTATTTTTCTAAAGATAAAGCTGAGTTTGACAAGTTCCAACTTTAAATTCTCAATTCAGAAACCGGGTGTAAGTGTTCCCGGATTTGAAGATCCTGTGGTTATCATGAGCCTATCAATATTTTGGAGGCCACCTTTATCAATCGTTCTTATCCCTAGAAAGTGAAGAGGTAAGCTGAAATAGCTTTGCTTACGGTGTTAAGCCGATATATCGTTTGGAAGGTTTTGGAATGAGGCTATAAAAACGTTAGTGATGTAGTATTTTGTAAGAAAAATGCGATCATTACCAGATGTTATAAATTTCTAGCTGTTGGCCGCGACTTCGTCTGCGATTAAGGATGATAAGTGGTTCTGTCCTTACCCAGGTCATGGTCTCTCTGTGTGCCAAATTTCATTCATATCCCTTTAGCAGTTTAGGCATGAAAGCGTAAGAAACAAAGTTACTTACTCATTTATAATATTAGGCAGGATAATCCATATGTTTTTTAAACCAGTCTTATTCAGAAAGTGGACAGTAACTAACTGGATCTACCATAAGCACAATAAGTCCACATTAAAGTAAAACAACCAATAAAATTGTAACAAGAATGTTATTCTATAAAACCAGCCGTGTTTGTGGAGATATCCTAAAAATAGAATTATTTTGAAAGACGATCGATCATGTCTACTACCAAAATATCTTTTATATTCCTTCGCAATAATAACATTGTGGGCGTTAAAACTAGGTAATAGGTAAAAACCAGGATATTTATTTTTGCACGATTTTTTCCACTGTTTTTATGCTAAAATATAAAAACGAAAGTTGATAGTAGAAACTAATGTTATATCGTTAAGCAAATAATTGAAATTAAATAAGGGACTTAACTGATGTCAACGATATGGCCGTCCATGTCATACTGTTCGTCTATTTTCAGTTATAAAAATTAAAAATGATATAGTCAATGAAGAAGATTCATGACATGACAATAGTACAAATGCCATTCGTTCTAATGATGTTGCAAAAGCAGTTAAAAGACATAAATCCCATGAAGATGAAGAAGGAGAACTAGACCATATAATAGAACATATGAACAGCATTAAACCACATATCATTCTCAGAATATACTTACGTGAATATTCTTCCACAACTGTACTTAAAGTGTTATGTTGCATATCACTGAAACTGATTTCCTTTCTAGCTTAAATCCGAGCGATACTCGCCAGTGGTTGGCAACGCCCGAGCTATAACAGCATATGGACTGAAAATATACCAATAACCTACAAATAGACCGGTAGCGAGTACATATGATTTAGATTTAGTTTGAGAACCTAGTCTTTTTAAGTAGATTTTGCATTGAAATCTGTATGAGAATTTTAAAGAAGGTTTCAATCTTTTTACCAATTACCAACTGTCTAGCATTTTCCCAATAACTTGGGGCCGGCTTCTAGTCAAATTGGATGCTGCTGAATACCAGTGTTTCACATGAAGTGACTGCTTATATCTGATCTCCACAACCCAGTAACTTGACTCTGGTTTACCTGTACACTAAACATAATGGCGGTGAAAACAAGTTCTGGTTGTAACTTTATCCAGCACAGCCTGGAAAAAAAATGAGATAAAGATTGCTTCTTTGGAGAAATCTTTGTCTTGATTTTTTTCAGGCTGTGCTGGATAAAGTTACAAATTGGATGAACATAAATTACGCCCGTTACAAAATTTCTTAAATTATTCATTTGGCCAATAATAGTTTCAATGTTATTTAACTTGAACAGTCGCAACTCGAAAAGGCTAGGCAAATGATGGGTCGTCCATTTCCCTATAAAAATACACGTGTCATAAAAAAAAACAACACGATGAAAGAAAGACGGAAAGAAACCAATTGCGTTACAGCAATGTACAACAATAACATCGTCTACGTACACGAATTCAGCAAACCAATTGTTGATAAGTAATCAGTAAATCCACAGAAAAAAGACGTTATAATATGAAATATGATAAAAATACACAAAAGTGTAAAATTATGTGAATTGAGAAAGTCAAAAGAAAAACATTTGTAGGGTCCTGCCAAACGTTAAGGCAATGAACTACTGTCTGCAGTTACACTGTGGTATTAATTTTGAATCACTTGGCAACGGATTGAGCACACGTAGGATTAGGTATGTAAGCTTTAACATTGGTAGTACTCTGTTTCGAGTTGTTCGTGTTTCTCTTTATACATTTGATATGCTTCAGCTGTTTGAGGGGTGCGTAATCTTAAACTACGGGTTGGTTTTGTTTCAGTATGCTTGACGATAAATGTGATACGAATGGTGAGATAGGTTGCCGAATTAATTGGATATTTATCATCCTTCCGATCTTATTCCAATCTATTTAGAATTGGCACTTTTGGTGCTATGTGTTATTCTTTCTGATTAATTTAATGTTCGTCATACGTCTACACATATTCTGTTTTATTTGGGGGCAGTACAGTTATTTATTTAGTATTATTATTTTTGACTAATGATGTTATGTACACCACGCTCCACAAGTTATTTTTCTTCTTCAATGTTCAATGTAAAAAGTTCTAATTCGATGTTAATTTTTCTGCTCTTATCCTACCTCGTTTGCGGTTGGTCGGCCAAGCGATCGATAATCCTTTTCTTTCTAAAATATTGATTAATTTAATATTATAATGCTGATGTATATTAGTTAAACTCGTAACTAATCTCGTACAAATCATTGACTAAAGAATAATAAACGAAGTTTCGCGGTTTACCTCATAAATATTGACTGAGATAATATGGATGACGTATAGCTCTCCATACACGAAGATCGGAGATAAATGATCTTAGGTACGATTCTAATTTCATTTTATTTTGAAAATAAGAAGGGCATGCCGCAACCGCCTTGCTCTAAGCACAGCGGTTTTACGTGGATAATATCTACGTGTGAAATTAGACCTTAGTGTGACCTTTATTTCGAGCAGCTTGATAGCACAAGTCTCTTGTTTTAACTTTCGCATGCCTTGTTGTGAACCGTCTTGGCACAAAAAACCATTATCATGTCTGGGATTTTCTTAATCTTGAACTTTTGCTTTCCCACCAATTATACTTAAAACTAATAAAACTGAACGTTTTCATAAAATTTGTGTCCAATCGCCAAATTCCTACAAATGAAGCCAATCCGTTGGGTCGCCAATAAGTTCTGAAGCTGTAATCGTATCGTGTTCTGGGAGCGAGCCAACAGATATCTATGATAAATACCGAAAAAATAAATGTTCAATAAATAAAAAGATATTATCTGGACATAAATACGGTGTGATTATTCTGTACTTTATCTCCTCTTTCTACAGTATGTTTTGAAGTTTTCATTAAAGTTCAATGCTCTATAAGAATCTGAATAGACTCGTCAAGAAGCATTCATCTTTTTTTATAAGTTTGTAAAATCACATTGAAACTTCAAGAACAGTTTATTTGATTAACGTTCTGAAGTTTGTAAGTACCTAGTGTTTGAAATTAATCTTTAATCTTGAAGTAAGTTAATCTGGTATGTCGCAACTACCAGAAAGTTATTTGAAGTTATGTTTTTTCAAGTTAAGTTTGGTGATTATTTTCCAAAATTTGGTCGCTTTCTCATCTCCGGGTGTACCATAGCAATCTTCACTCCTCAAACAGAAGCTCCTGCTGAATATACAAGCAATTCTGCGAAGGCATACATACGAAAAGCCAGACCAATGAGTTTACTTTGCTAAAACCAAAACCTAACATCGTTTTACGAGGAAGCTGAAATGTTGATAATATAGTCACTAATGTATGTGATGCTCCGAGAATGGTGGAGTAGAGACGATAGCTTTCGCCATCTATCATATTTGGCATGAACTACCGGAACAAGGGGAGCTGAAGTTGAGTGCTAAGGACTTAATAATATTATCGTGAGAGCCTTTGAGTGCTTAACACTGTTTTATAGATCATTGGAACTAAGACTGCTGTTAGCGTGATATGTTTTTATAAATAGGAACAGCTGCTACTCCTGATACGAAATCAGGATCATGAAAGGCAGGTAACTACATATGTACAGAAACTACATGGTATAGTTGTGGAATTTAGTATAGAACAGCAGAAAACACCTAAAAAAATACATGCATTGAAATTAATTAACCTAACCCAATTTGCTCCAATCTCTAAGCCAATAAAATCCATGCAAAGTTCCAAAAGACAATATCTTTAGTGATGTCAGTGATCATAATTTTTTATTAGCCATAATAAAAGGTAATATTTCTCTGAATATAGAGCGAATGAACACATTTATAACAATTTCAGACAAGGCAACCTCTTCTAGGTAATAACGAGTGTTATAGAGCACGAAATATATTTCATCTGATAGAATGTGAATTTCAATAATACCGACTTTACATACATGTGTCAAGACATCGCTGAAATATTTGGCTGGGTGGAGCGTTGAATCGATGGTTGGTCGTTAACGTTTAATATGTAACTCTTGCTTTGGATAAAAATACTAGATTTTATAAAACTCTACATGGTAATATTTTAAAAATACTTGTTAATTGATTTTACTGAATTATCAGCACCTTCTGATTTGAAACAGGGTTGGGAAGTAACATGTTTTATATTAACACAACATTTTCACGAGTCAGCTACCAAATTGTTTTCAACTATCGTTACGATTTACGAGATCCTTCTTAGATAATGATTTCATATGGCGTGCAATTGGAGAGGCCTATGTACAGCAGGACTGCTGTAAGATTCGAAGATGATGACACGTTAACAGGAATAATAATAACTTAAAACTAGATGAGGGCAGTGTTTTCAAATCCACTCCAAAAGGTCATTCCATTACGATTTTTTTTTGCCGTAGTGTTATGAAAAAAAACAACATATTAAAAAAAACCGTTTTTTTTGGCTGATTGCATTGCAATACAAGATGACAATGCTGCCAGCCTTTTGAGCACTTTTATTGTCGACAAAGATGCGGACGATTTTATATTATTCCCCTCCCCTATTAAAATAGTTTGCAAATTATTATTATTTATTATTTAAAGACTGTTTTTAGAGCTAGCTTTTAAATTATGTTAATATTGTGCAATGTTATATCAATTAAAATCAAATAAACATACTTATCATAATAATTACGAATAATTTGAAGGAGTAATCCGTTTTCCTAATAATGAGCATACACTAGAAGCAAGAAAAGTTCAACAGTTTAGCCCATCATTAGTAACACGTTCCTGGCCTGGTTCCAATTGGTACACAGTATTAATTTACTAAAAGACCACTTTAGAAATCCCACACAAATAAGACTATGGTTTAAGTATTTGCGAAATTAATTTAGTAGGTATTTTATCTAAGTACTCCAAGTTCCTTGGCTTTATTAGTTTTAAGGAATTTAATACCAGTTTTGAATTCGTTTCGGTAGAATAATAAGGACTATTTCAGAACTTTGGCATACGCTTCGATTAATTTAGTTAGTCTAGATAATTTCAAACAGATTCTGCTTATTTTTAAAATTAATTTGGTAGATTATTTCTAATCGGACACAGGTCCTCAACATTGTTTTAACAGTATCAGTATCTCATAAATTTATGTTATTTGCATTGCTAGAACCTAATACAATACTTACTTTACTATCGCAGTTTTAATTTCAATAGTTGAACACAAAAAATCTAGTATAAATTTTAAGTTATGAAATGTGAATCTCTGTTCACTAGCGTATCAGTAAATTGGAATTTACGGCCTTGGTTTCAATATCCGTGAATCAAGGTCTTTCATATTGAGATATATGGGAATGGCTGGTTGAGTCATCGTAGATCAATCTATGAGAGGTGGAATGGAAGCGAGGTCTGTGCCAAAATTTCTGGGAAACATTTTAAACTTGGTTACTTTAGACTTGGTTTGGGACGGAGAATTGGGTCATGCATGAAAGCTAAATATGGTAGATGACAAACTTGATAAACATGAATTTATTGTTAAAATTACATTAAACAGGTTATATTAGTACCTTCCTGATGAAATTTTACATGCTTGAGAATTGGCAGACTTGGCTAAGGTGGTTTATTGATTAATTAAATAGGGGTGATAACTTACTCTTATCATCGCATAATAATAGTGACTCTCTAAATTGACTTTACTATTTACTAAATGATTTTGTAATATGGTTTCTTTTCCTTTTACTGCGAGCGAAAATTCGGGTATGATTTACAACTTAGTTATAATTATGTTATCCTGCAACATATTACAACTTTTCGGATGTAATATATTCACTCACAATAATCTTGTTTATATGTAGTCATTACCTCAAGAATTATCACAGGTTCTAGGGTCAACATACGATTAATCTAATTCCACCCTTACCTTTAGAGATATACGACTCAAAATCTAATAAACAAATTTTATTTTCGTAAAATTAGATACCATTGAGTGTTAACAAGATTTTATCATGTTATCTCGTCGTAAATACCAATAAGTGTGTTATAATATCGTAACTTGTGAATAGGATACTTTGGTATCTCAAAGGGATGTTATGAGTTTATTATTTCCGGCATTCGGCCTTTGAGCTTGTCCGGCCTCCGATGTTTGATTTAGTAATATTGTTTTATCTGTTGATATAAAAATTTCGTCCTTTCAAAGCAGGCACGAAGTTTATTGAGTGGTTTTGTTGCATATTAAATCTGGAGTTTTATTTTTTGAGAACACAATAAAATATTTATTAAAATGTTGTTAGTATCTAAAATCCTTAATCTTCATAAAAATAATAAGGTAAACTATAAATCATTTAATTTATCTATAAAATTAATAATACAATTATTATTTATTATTCGTGCAAGATTTAGAGTGCAGATTTTTATCTGCACTCTAAATCTTGCACGATTGCACGATGCAAAGGAGAATTTCAACAATTTGTTCTGTCAGTGTATTCTTTAGTGATTCTGAAAAAAAAACACGCACGTTTTGCAAACGAAATTAATTCCGAAATTATTTCAAAAATCCTGTAAAGTAGACTCATAATAACTCACAAAAACATGTTTTTCTATAAAAAAATCATTCCTTAAAAATAGAAACACAGTGTGTAGGAATACACAAGAATAAAGTTAATACCAAGACTTTTTGTCAAACAAATATTATTCAGTACTCTCAAGAGACTCAAGACTTTTGAAGAAATTAAAGAACAGAATTGCAAATGGAGTTGTTTTATGTGAGGTTGGCCTTCTACCCCAGAAACAAGAGGTAAGGATTCTTGGAATTTAATATCGTCACACAAAATGCTAGCTACGATGATTCTTGACACAAGAATGCCAACGGATCGAAGGGCGCAGAAACTAAATAAGTGGACTACTAGTAACTCTATATATACGTTCTTGAATGTTCCTTTGACGATCTTCAACATTTTAACCGTTCTTTTATTCGATTTCTTTTAAAAGGTTTTGGCTACTTATGTTAAGTTATCCAATTTCCAAAAGCCACGTGGATAGCTATTTCTTATGAAATCGAAAGTCAAATAGAGGCAGCTAGTACTGTAGAGATTTTATTTGAGTTGCACTTATTGTTTTATACAACAAGTATTTCTATATAAGAAATAAAGGTGGTTATGTAACCTTCAATGAGCAGTTGGATGTGTCAAACCTAAACCCCATGTAAACCTGATTTCTCTCAAAACTTCAAAAACACTACACTTCGCTTCTAAATACTCCTTTTTCCGATGGTTATAAATGGCAATTCTTTGCTGTGTGAATACTTTAGGTACCTTTATATTCTTTACCTATATTTCATTTTAAGTACCTACTTATACATCACAGTTTCATATACAGAGATCAATAGCTGCAATTTATTCCAAATAAAATATTCAGAGTTAAAAAGCTCAATAACTCAACAATGTTTTTGAAAAGAATGAAATGAGACGAAAAAAACACAGAAAAGTAATTTACACAAACGTTTGTCGTGACGATTGCTGATTCAAAAATATCAACAATAACGAATACGATGGTTTAATACAATTCGTCAAAAGTATTTAACATCTCTCATCGATGTTTTTTTACGATTTGTGTTCGTCTGATTACACTGCTACGCAAGCCCAGAAGCTTTGTAATGTGCCTAATTAATTGTTTAATGAATCGGATCAAGGATGGGTCATTAATAGTATATTCATAACACGCCATTAAGACTGAGATGACAGACATTTATAAAATACACCTGTCTATTTTTATCCCTAATAATATCTGCACACTCCACTTATCTTGACCGGATCTAAATGCATTGGTGCGGAAGAAATAACTACACTACAACGGCATTCGCACGTTACAGACTGGGCGCGATCGACTGCGAACGTCACTGTTCGCACGAATGCGTTTCATGAACTTACTAGTACTTGAGTAAAAACGACATCGATTTAAAAATTCTGAGCCTGAGGACTATTCTGTCACGTAGTTGCGTCTGACCGTAGTCCACTGCATATTCGTCCGAGCGTTAACGTGCGAACTTTGAATAGAGCGTTAGACGTGTCATTCGACTGTAGTTGATTGTAGTTATTGGCGTGCGAACTGGTGTGCATACTTGTCAGCACCCTTATTGTCTACCATATCAATCAAAATCTTAATAATTTTAAAGTTTATTACTAATCCATTGCTTCATATGTTCAAAAAAATATCAGTTCAATCACGTAAATTACGTAATGAATGTTGTTGCACTGTCAAAATGGAATCCATTCCTACTGTTAGTGTTCAAGCAGGTGTAACTTTGACGGCGTTTAGTAACGTGAAGATGGCTGTTAGTCTAAGAAAAACAATTAAACAAAACTATTAATTGAACTAATTCTGAAAAAACGGCCACACGACACGTAGCCCCATTTTATTACACAAATAACTCCATTATGCGATGATATGCTATTAAGGAGCTAAAAAATTAAATAAATGCACCCAAAAATAAATTTTCACATGATGTTGAACAAAACAGTTACACAGCATGCCACCATCAACCATGTCAGCAAATAGGGTAACCACACGAATGAATTTACAAGAGACAAGGGAATTCAATTTATCGAAAAATGGTTTTGTGCTCCCGTGGGGCTTTCAAATATAAATAATGGACCAGCGCTGATGGGATGGTGTGGCTAACGTTCCATATATAGGCACTGTTATCACTTTTATGTGTAGTTAATAAAAGGCTTCAAAGCAAGCACCTTTCTGTGGGATGGGAAATAATATCATATATACAATATTGAAAATGAAATTGCTAGGTATCGTAAGATATTGCTCCAAGAAAATAGGTATATCTTTTTTATAGTTTTTCGATAGACGGATGGCAGTATTATTGGTAAATAAATATCTCTTTTGCGGATTTGGGACTGAGGATGAATAGTGGGTTTTCAGTGGCTTATGATTCTGCATAAGTTGGGAGTCAACAAAGGAAAGCAGTTATTACGGTTCTCGTTCTTATTCCAGTGCGATTTATATTCAACATACGGGTAATATAGAAACATACTATACGTACTAGTAGGAACTATTGTACTCATTTAACTTGGGTTTCTCTAATCCCGTATGTTAAATGTTACTTGAGGGGTAATTCCCGTATTTTCAAGAACGTTCGCATTGGGAACTGACCTCCAGATTTTACAATATCAAAAAAGTCATTTGTTTTAATTTTCATTCCGAATGAACGAAAAATGTAAATAAAAACTGGATTGCATGAACGTACAAAATTATCACGCGTGCCTTTAATTCAAAAGAAACGTTATTTTTTTTTTCTCTTTATGTATCGTGTCTCGGAAAGCACGTTATCGGTCTCAGCTGTCATTTTTGGATCTTTGACAGTCGTTACAGGTCGTCAGAAGCCCGAAACTCTCTGACAACCAGTCTTACCAAGAGGTATCGTATTACCCAGTAACTGGGTTGTGGAGGTCAGATAGGCAGTCGCTTCATGTAAAATAATGGTGTTCAGATGCATCCGGTTAGACTTGAAGCTGACCCCAAAATAGTTGACAAGGGCTAGACAGATGATGATGATATTATGTAAACATTGGCCCAAATGAACAGATAAAACAAAAGGCAATAATAAAATAAATAACAATTGCCACGACAAATTAATATAATATACAAAAGAACACTAATCGTTTAACAAATGGGTTTGTTTAAAAAATCTAACGAGCGAAGACGTCTGAAATCCGAATCTTTGAGATACGGTTAGCTTATTCCATAAATCACAATCAGTGGTATAACATCTATTACTCTGAACGTATTAGACGGACGGAAATGAGAACAAACGATTATGTATATTAGACACAAGAGATTTATTTCCATACTGAAATGGTGAAAGAAAACATCGGTCTATCAGTTTCTCGTCAGTTCTGGGAAAATGCGGAAAATATTTCCGTAAGTCGATTCGTATATGGCCGTAACTATGTATGTAAGTTTGTCTTTTTGGGATGGTTAAACACTTAAACGATGGTATTGATTTATAGGAATGAGAAGTAGCATATATAGAATAAATACATAGATACTCAAGAAATGTCTGATCTTGGACAGTGACAAAATATTTACGTTTGCTGATCTGAAGTAACAGTAACGTGTAAATGCGCGGCACGACGTTTGTAGAACAATTTCAATGAAAGGTTTATGTGTTCACACAAATATGATGCGTTCCGAGACAGGACACGAAAAAGCCTCATTTTTAAATTTGATTCCCGAGTCGTGTGTAAATCTTTGAATGCATATTTTCATACCTCTAAAATCAGTGACATGGTACCTTAGAACAAACCTTCCTACGTCTAACTAAATGATTTATTTGTCCACACTGACCCATCTCAACGGAATACCCCGAATAATAGCGGGACAAACTCCTTCAAACCTGAACCAGCAGGAAGATCGGTATTTCGACCACTTATCGATTTTCACTCAAGCTTTTATTGTGGCTGTGATGCTATTATCTCTTTTCAGATCAAAAACGTCACTCTCACACACGAGTTCAAACAAAATGAAAATAGCTTACGCAAAGTTGATAAACAGCTGGATCATGAATTGTTTAATTCATTTTGTCGAATTACAACCACATTCAGTTTCTAATTGAACCACAGACACATTTTTTAAGGGTAAGAATAAGACTAAGAATAATTTATTTGTTAAACATAGGGAAAAACATCATTTTGCAACTGCCTTATTCTGTCGAAAAGTATGTTGTTTTGTATCATTTTATTTTTCAACTTTTCGCTACTTATTCCCTTTCAGAATTGAAAACATATATCATTATCTCGTACTTATCCAAACCAGTAAGACCATGCTTGTCACAAGCTAAATGATTTCTCAAAACAAAATTAAACCGATACTGCAATAAAATTGGTATTCTGAAAAAATTTAAAACCGAAAAAAACTAAGTCCTGCGCCCTAATGCTACATTCTAATATTCTTAGAATCTTTAACACAATCAAATAAAATCATACGTTCAATTGCTAGAAATACATTTTGGTAAAAGTTAGATCTTATAACTGGAGATCGGAAATTATTTTTTAGCTATGAAAGAATAGAAACGGCTTCTAAAATATATTTTTTGTCAAAAAAAAAACCCGATTCATTCTCGTTACATTTTCCTCATTCCTCCGCATCATATTTTGTCATCGAATCAGGCATATTATAATACAAACATAGACATCAAAAACGTAAAAAAAACAATTTTCCGATTTTTTTATAGCATCACTCGTGAGTGGACCGTTGCACCTACCTAACATCCCCAAACACACTCACTTACACTCCGTAAACAAACCACCGAAAACACAGTGCGTTTCATCCAGTCAGTCCCCGAGTGAAAACCACTCAATCCGGCCAAAACAAAGCTACATAACATACGACACAGTGTAAAAAAAAGACAGTGTAAAAATAACAGAACAAAAATCAAGTGCTATCGTGACACGGTTTAGTTTAAAATATACCAAGTGGGTTGACGTTGATAGACGGCTCGGTAGAACGTTCGTCTGCTTCCATTCGTGCCAAAAATGGACAACCTTATTGTGAATACTGTGATGAATTTTCTTTTGAATACCTATTCGTCAGTTTACGGTTGGTTGCGAAGGGAACTTCTGGTTTCGGTATAATGATGTGGAGTTTTTGCTGCTTGTGAAATCTACACATAGTCGCTTTTCGTACCTGTCTATGTGACTGCTTCATTTTTCAAAACTTCACAGTGGATCTTGATGTGGTTTTCATCATTATTTTGAGAATTTATTCCGGAAGGTATAAGTAAAGAAAGAAAAAACCGGTCAAGTACGAGTTGACTTCGCGTGGAGAGGGTTCCGTACGAGGATGTTACCCACCAAAAAAATTCTAGTAAAAAGGTTGCCACGACTTACATAACAATTTCATTGTTAAAAAGTTAGCGGATCTAATGAATAGCGAAGCTGCTAATTCTACAAGGCTGAATTCTACAAACCTTACATCTTGGTCAAAATGTACGCATTAGCCGTTTCGCGGCCTTCGCACAGACACTCCTATGAGCTTGTGGTAAGAAATAAAGTCACTGGTCTTTAATGATGTATCATGCAATGGTTAAATGAAACGTTCAAGCCATACATTTTGACCAAGATGTAAGGTTATGAGTAGGCTTGGTAGAGTTAGGGGCCAATTGGCTGTAAATTAAACCTCATACCTTTTGAACAGTGAGAAGTCTTGTTAACTTACTTTACATGAAATGTTTTTGGTAGGATTTCATTTATTTTTGTAGGGTACTCTATTTTTTTATATTTTAGCGTTGATATTGTACTGATATTACACAGAAATCTTAAAATCAATACCATTACTCATATCATAATCGGGTAAAAAGGTATTAAAGTTAAGGTATATTATATACAAAAAAAAGTAAATTAATTAAATTTTAAATATAAATTATACAATTCAATATGCAACTAGTATGATTTTGTCTAGCCTCTAGATTGATAAGATGAAAAATAATCATTAGATGAAACTAGCTACTTATTGAATAAAAATATGTTTTGACAGCTGCTGTCAATTTTAAATAGACCTCTCATTTTTATTAATTTATTATCATAAAATAAAATCAAGTTTATTCCGCAACAATAACACAGACAGTACAAAATATTAAAACGATGAAAGCCAATAGTTACATATTTAAATATTTTTTTGTGCTTCATGTGTTTATTTAAACACGTTTTTATATTTTTTACTATTATGACTATGGTTATGACTTAAGCGGTTTACTAGGAGCCACTGAAGAGTTCCACTATCACGTCTTGGCGCCACGATCAGACCCTCGTTACCAAGCCCAATGTATTAAACTTGTAAAAAAAAATATATGAGCATAAACTCGAGGGGTGTATGAATCTATCATCAGACCCTCCCCAACCTATTTAACTCCTCAATACTAATCATATGAACCAGAAGTCGACCGGTTGACTAGCAGCCACTGAAGTGTTCAACCATCCCCCTCCTGTCTCCCTCAACAGACCCTCTTCACCAAATATATTGGAGTCATCAAAACAAATCATATGACACCAAACTCGAGGGGTTCACTTGTAGCCACTGAAGAGTTCCACTGTCAACTTCCTGGCTCCATCACCAGACCCTCGACACCAAGTGCAGTATATTGGACTGATCTCTCATCTCTCACACTCTTAAAAACATTATATGAAAAACTAAAATGAAAATAAAAATCAAAGTCCTGTATGAAGCCAAAAGGCATCAGCATATTGCACTTAAAATAAGTGTCACAGCGCTGGTGTTTTGATAGGGCCCGCTGTGATGCCACGGACAGATACAGAATACTACTAACTAAATAAACTTTTTTCGTCATAAGCGTAAAAAAAATGTGTGCCATACATTTTGACATGTCGCTACAGTACATTGTTGCACCCGTGTTAAGCAAGGGCGAGTCGCTAGTTCCTTATTAATGGGCTGTTTCACCGTGCCGGGCTACTAAAATATGATTTAGTAATGCATGCAATTAAAAGAGGACATCCATTCTCTTCATAAAAATGAAATAAAAAACGTTCACTCACGAAAGTATTAAAGTTATTCTTATTAAAGAGATCCATGCATTCTTTTGATCTAATTGAATTATGAACGTATCAATTTGTATGTTGTTTAATGTTTTGACAGCATTTTTCACATAAAATAAGATGAGACCACGTTAAGACCGATGTTTTTTTTTAACTAGCGGAATCATATTTCTGTGTATTGTTAAAAATGTTGTTGTTAATCTTAAATCCATTCATTCATTCGTTCAGACACTGATAGACAACGCACAGCCAAAACCAAGGCCTAAGGTCTAGAAGAATGAAATTTTACGCAAGAGTGATTTTCAATGTAACGTAGCTGAGCACGAAAGAAGGACTTTTGAAAAATCATCCTCAAAAGGGACTGAAATATTGATTAACACTGTGCATTTGAATTGCCTGTGGCATACCATGAGTTATAGTCATACCATGCAAGAAGACACGAAGCCAAAAGTCTCTTGTACTATGTCATTGTTATACTTTTTTTTTACACTGGACCATACCGGGGAACCATCTGGTTACGAAGATATTAAAGATCAAAGTTCCATCTTTTACTGATGTTTTTTACGAAAACAAGATGTTAATGTTATAATATAACACAACTTTAAATACCCCCACGTATGCACTCATAAACACGAAGTGTTTTACATCGCGATCTACCTAAAACAGAAAAGTTTCACACTAAACATAAAAGTCGTTTCCCAGTTTATTAAATGTGTTAAGTTACTTAGTTTGATGTACAGAATGCCTAGTTGAGGGCTATGTGATGTGTCTTTTTACACCATGTATGTAGAAATATATTTTTATTTCTGACTTGTAGTCATTTCCTACATCAATTCTGTTGTATGTTTTTGTTTGTTTGTTTGGCATCTCGCAGGTCAACCTATGCGGTTGTCGTCTGGTTAAGCGGACTTGCCTGTGGATTCCCTAATAAATTAAGGCCTCCAGCCAGGACTTAAACTTATAAACTAACTAAAACTAAGCGAGAACGCTAAGGGCACCCCCTGTGGGGTACGAACCTCGGCTTAGGGCGTCGCTGGAAGAGGGCAGCAAATGACTAGCTGGATCAGGATTGGTATTATTTACGGACGAATTTAAAGCTACAGGCTCAGCGGCGCGGGCTGGCTCGAGCAAGGGTCGGGAGGGGAATTCTGTTGTATGCTATAGTTACAGGTATATAAGAACCTTGCATCGTGTACATCGCAGTTTCTGGAAGCCACAATCAATTAAATCGCACCGTGGAAACCAGTGCTTAGTTATACAATTCTAAATATTTCCCGCGGCATCTCCCGCGTGTAGGTCGGAAATTATCCCGTATCAAAACATAGGATACTTTTCATCTCGGTAGTATTTTCTACCTGTAATAAACGTATCCTATGTGGTAATTCAGGTCACAAACTATGTGTGTGCCAAATTTCATCCAAATCATCAAAGAGTAACAATCATCCATCCTTCCATCCATCCTTCCATCCATCCTTCCATTCTACAAACCTTCGCGTTCATAATATTAGTAGGAAGTAGGATTTTATAGTAGGATGACTTAAATGACTTGATGAGTTAGATGCCACAAGCGAAGTACGCATCATACCGACGTCACACAAAATCCTGCATCGCGCAAGCACAGTTAACCATACCTCTATAGTGGTCACAATCACTAGTCTTGTTTGCCATATAGGTACAGTCCGCGAGGCCTAAGCTGAGCTTTGCATTTGTGTGACTGTCATTGCACTCAAACAAACTTACCTTACCCTTACTGAGGTATCTTTTGCAGGTAAAATCACCAATTTGTTCAAAAAGCTATGCCAGCAAGTGAAAACACATGCACTTTAAAATTCAGTTTAACAAACAAAAAATACATGCCTCCATGTTACTAGGGGTCGCGTAAAAATTATTTCATCGTAGAAATGTGACACTGAATACAACAGTTCAGCGAATGTGAAGCAAAATATTTTCCGTTGGATTTTTATATGAACACTACGGACGAGTTTGCGTGTGTCTGATTTCTCGTCGCTGTTTTTTGATATAAAAAATTGTGGAGCCACCACATACATTTATAGCGGATTAATCCTATTTTCTATACATGTTCGTAAAGCATCTGTTTTTTTGACTTGCAGTGTATATTGTGCTTAAGGGTATAAAGGAAATTGCTTGATAAGGATATTTTTCTAAAGTTCAAGTATGCAGAGATTAAAGCGAATCTTTGCAAAAACTGAATTCAAAGTCATCAAATCGGCAGAATAAACCCAAAATAAGCATGAACAAGTGAAAGGAAATAATGAGCACACAAACAAATTATAAGCAGAAACTCAAAGAGAAACAGATGCATAGCCGCATCGAAGACGAAACGTAATTAACTTGAAAACGCAGAATTTTAAACATTGCTCAACTTTGATAACGCAAAGCAAAGTTCCATCTACCCGCGGGCTGCCATCAAAAACTATTGCACAGTTAATAAGTTGTTCATAATTTGTTCTGATCCTGCCCCTCCATGTGCTTTATGAAACTAAATTCTCTATGAAATGAACGACAGCTATTTCATAGCCAAAAATAGCAGCTTTATTAGAGAGAGGTTATTTTAACAAGCGCTTTGTGGCTAGTAATATCGTAAATTGTTGTTTAAATATTATGATGTAGTTGGTTTATTATATTTTTGAAAAAATGGTTGCTTTTTAACAATATTTTTACTTGTAACATCAGCTGCTGTTGTATTTATGATTACCTTGATCAAGTGTGTCTATCAGATTTTGAATTTTATAAAACCTTGAGTTTAAACTGTGAACCCATTGTAAGCAATGATGTAAATTGGATATATAATAGTCTAATGCAATAAGGCCGAGATCTATAAACGTTACTTGGCTCATGCTTTTACTTAAACATATTCCCGTCACTAAATTGGACTTGTAGTTGGCCAGTTATGCCATGACAAAACCGCTTAGCGTAAGACCGTAGTAGTAATGCAAGAAAAAAATAAATATACCCGTATATTCGTAGATAGCGAAGCCATGAAAAAAATTCAGTAAAAGAAATCCGCAAATCTAGAGGCATAGGAATCCACACCGAATCGGATTGCCTCGCCGGACGAAATCATTTTTTGCGAGCCCAACAAGCGCGACCTATTTAGATGGACGTGTCCCTCGATCTTTATAGTCAACAAATAGATAAATATATTAAAATCCTAAAAGTGAATTCTGTTTCTGTAATTGTCCATTTTTTTATTTTAAAAAGTTTTATTACAAAAATAAATAACCGACTTCCAAAAAAAAAAACAGTATAAAGTGAAAAATTTCTTTAATTTCGGAAGTCGCAAATAACGAAATTACAACACCGAAGATACCGAATTCCAAAATTCGGTTGTTTTTTTTTGAGAAAAGATTTGTTTTTCAAAAATGGAAGAAATTTTTTTTTTTTTTTATAAAACGTTTTAGTTGTAGTACCTACCCCAAAAGAATTCGTATACCACTACTTGCTGTATTAATAACTGACAGGAAGTTATTATAACATCATCAAAATACACTATGTGGAAAAATACGTACTATTGAAGCTAACTGAAACACTACCCGAGCAGAATTAATAAATTTCATATGCCCCTGAAGCATACCCTATCCATTAAAAAAATATTTTTTGAAATCGATCCACAGCTGCCGGAAATATCGCGTAACAAACACACAAAAGAAAACATAAAGACGAAAAAGAAATCTCCTACTTAATAAAATTCTCAATTTCATTCACTCATTGACAGACATCGCACAGCCTAAAGCACTGTGTCTAAAAGCATGAAGATCGGGTCAGCGTATCGTAATCCACTGCTGGACATAGCCTCTCCCAGGCTGCGCCACAACACCCTGTTCTACGCCTTCCGCATCCAGTCTGCTCCAGCCCTCTTTTTGAGTCATCGGTCCGTCTAGCTGGGGGGCATCCCATACTACGGTTGCCGATACTTCCACTCCAGGACTCGTCTGCTCCCCTGGACATCGGTCCTTCGACAAACATGGCCAGCCCACTGCCACTTCGGCTTGCTTACTCTGCAAGCTATGTCAGTAACTCCGGTTATTTTCCGGATAGCTTCGTTTCTGTCATTTTACCCTTCAAATAAACTCCGAAAATAGCCCGCTCCATAGAGCGCTGAGCGACCTGAAATTTTTGAACCAGCCCGACTGTCAGTGAATTTGACAAATAGTTTGCCGATGGAAATGACATCGGGCACACTACACGACTTGTTACAAATAAGTCATGTTTGTAACGAAAGCTTTAAACGAGCAATGAAATATAACATTACAGTTTCTCCTTAATGAAAAACCGATTTACTATCGATACTTGCACACTACCAGGGGCTGTGTGGACGTTGCACCAACATGTCAGCCGCCGTTCATTAGCAACCTCAATATGGCCTTAGACAGGGACTACAAACATTTACTCTAGCATTGACCTCATCCTGTTAACATAATAACATAGCTTTGATGTCAGAACCGGCCGCCATTAATACATAACCACAACATGGTTAAGTACAGAAGGCTTTCTCCATACAACGAGAGAAAACAAACTTACACACAAAATAGACGCGTACGTTCAGGGGATGATGGCATAAAAAAAAAAAAGTTAAATATTTTAAAATAATTGCTAGACAAAGACGAAACTATCACAGTATTAAGTTACAGAGTCGTAACTCGTCTCGTCTCTGTACTTCATATTAGCGCCATAAATTGTCGATTTTACAGATTTCTTCGATTATCAAAACTCTCCATCAGTACAGCTGTCTGTTCAGCTGAATCTCATTTATTATTTATGCCTTCTATGATGTTACATTATTATTTTGTTAAACATTTATATTATTAGTTAGCACCCCTATTGCCAGTCGCGAGTTCGCTTGCACTCGCTGTACGTGAACCGTGTGCAAGCATTTTCGCTCTTTGTATAAAGCTGACCTTCTGTACCTACCTACGTATTTTGTGAGAACGGTGCCTTAACGATGCTCGAGTAGGTAATCTGGGCTAGGATGTCTAATTAATACGGGCTTAATTATTTTGTGAGTATTAATTGAAGGCGTTGATCGTATTATTAGGTACCAAATAAACAAGAATGTCTAGGAATGCGTATGTCTATTTAAGTTCTGTGTCGTCATAGGTTAGGAGTCTATCTTGGGTAGTAAAGTCAAACATGTTTAAGAAGCTGTACATTTTCACCATAGAGTTCTATAAAATGTTTATTTCGAACAATGTTTTGTGTAAATAATCTTAGTATATTTATTAAAAGAAAATGATTTTCAGATCAAAGCCATTTCTGACTATAATTTTTTTCAATTTTGTTATTTTACACGAAATGTTGAACTTACAAACGTTTTCTAAGTATAAATGTTTTGGGAATCGGAATAACTGCTAGGAAAAAACAACATTTCGCGCCTTGTAATTTTTTGAGTTATTGGAATATTTTTTTCGCATAAGATATTTTAAATCTTAAAATGTTAATAATATCTGCGTTCCATATAATAACAATGTGTTTAAGTATCATCTACAAAAAAGTCTTACACATATTTAAGAATCAGTGAGAATCAGAAGTGGAGTTGTGATCACAACCAGAAATAATAATTTGCGGTACATTATAAAATTCATATAAAACCTTAAAAAATTCCATTGTTATCTAAACGTCGATTCAAGGAAATGGCAAGGAAGAATAAGCGGTAAAAACAACTTTTCTGTTCTGAAACACGTGTCAACTTCTAAAGGTGATTTAATGAATCTGTGTTAAAAAAAGGTGTAATTAAGGTTTCGATATTCGGTTCGCGTGGCGGGTTCCCGATAATTTTGCCTCCGTTGCTTCTCATTAAAGATTTTTCGCTTATGTTGATTTACTACGTTTCAGATCGTCGTTTCGGCATTTTGATTAGCACTTTTCAACGGACCGGAAAGTTGGATGATAAATTTTCTCGCTAATTACCAAAGATTAAGAAACGTGCCTCCCGACTTTTTACTTAAAAATTAATCCTTGACGTTTGATTTTTTTAGGAGTTTTTTTTTTGGAGTGTTTCTTAGGAGCTTATTTTTCGCAAGCTAGCGGTTTCCTTCTTAATTATGTGATTACTTGGCGTGTTAGATTTCGTGCGAAATCTATGAACAGTAAAGTAAATTAGACTGTCACTGTTGTTTTTCGAAACAGGGATACGCAGAATTTGGTTTATCTAGTTTTTAACATAACAGGTTTCGGCTTCACTATTTAAATAGTATTGTTTTGTTAATTGTTTTTTTGCTTAAAATAAGTATGATAAACGCAACTCTGTATCTCTGTCTGGTTTAACGCCAAAAATATAAAACGTTGTCAAACTATACTAGTTCACAGAAAGTCTCTCATCTTTCTAGATTACCATCCTCGGGATTTTGTGCCCCAAAAACTTTAGGCAAGACTGTTTTTTTACGATACCTTCATAAAACCTTGGTAAGTATCACCCCTAGGTGTTCTCTTCCTGATAGGGTCGTAGGTTGTTCGAAAGAGATACCGTGACCCTGGCACAGGAAACTGAAGGTTGTAGGTAAGTAAATAATGAATGATTGTTCAATATTATAATAATGTATGTGAAGGTAGGCAGGAGAAATAGATGTGAACGAAGTACATTAAAGCAGTCTTTGCTCAACCACCGTGTTTGAATGATGTGTCCCTGTCTCCCAACATAACACCTATAAACACGCCCTTCCGCTCCACCCAGAGAGAGAAGCAATTTGAAAATTTTCCACCAAAATAAAGGGGGGTTCTCTTGGGGTCAGCCCAACATGTCTTCTTCTCCCATAATTCTTTATTAGTCGTTCTAGCCATATTATCTTCCACACAGTCTACCAATCGTTTCTTTGGTATTTCTCTAATCTTAGAGCCATCCACACTCAGACTCAAAACACTCCTCACGAAATTTTCCTCATTCCACCTTCTTTGGTTTTGACTCGAAATACATATAGGTACGTGGGTGGCCTTTTTCTTTATTGCCATTTTTATTATTATTTTGCCTACTTGTGTGACCGTCCCTTTCAATAATAAAGGTGGAGTAATTGCGAAACGCACATAAAATGGCAATCGATCGCAATGCCTGTTCAGTTCTGTTAGGTTGACAGTTCAGCCTCGTTCACTGCGTTATTTTCGTTGTTAAGCAGACAAATTTTTCAAACCTCTGCAGACAGGGATATTATAAGGAATTTCCTTCAAAACCCCCGGATTGTGGTTGTGTGCGCATTTATAGTGTATGTCGTTTACGACTGTGAGATAAAAGCCATTAGGTATATAAATGTATGTTACTATTGTAAATGATATGGTAAATAATTAGGATGATGAAATATGAAGATTTTGATGATAGATTAACATACCATCACGTCTGTAATCCCAGAAGGGTTAGACAGAGGTGTACCTATAGTGCACCCACATTTCGCCAGTTATGCTAAAGTCCCATGTAATAGGGGCCGAGCCTATTGCCATCAACCGGTCACAAATCCAGACTACGAGCTGCTACTGAGAAATTCTATATAGGAAAAGCCAATGACAATTTGCCCGACCTGGGAATCGAACCTCATACTCAGCAGTAGCTCTTGCGACCACTAGACCAACGAGGTTCTCTTTTGAGAATCTTGATGATATATATAGATAAATAGAATGTATTACGTACAAGTACTCTTAAACTATAGAGTTTTACCTAGAATAAGATGTTTTTTTTTCTTTGAGTTCCACAATCTTAAAATTACTTAACATTTTAGCATGATTGATTCCATTACCGATTATTCAATAATGTTGGGAAATGAAGGCTGACATCTTTTAAATAAAAATACGTCTAGATATTTTCGATGAAGGTTAACTTTTTCTTATGTTTTTGTAAGTAGGTATCTCAGTTTACACTTACTAGATATGCTACGGGAGTTATCACGACACTTGTAATCAATAAAGAGCTCTAGTTGATTCTATAGAATGATTATTTATTTCCGATAAAAAATCCCAAGTTCGAACACATTCACGCGGATCGGCCAGTGTGCAGTAACTGGCGATCGCCCCCCACACACATCTCTTTCACACCTCAAACCCCTGACGCCTAACATTAATACTTACATCGTCCCAACAATTTACTTCGAAAAAAAAAACTACCTAACTCAAACTCAAACTCAAAGCATTTATTTCAAATAAACCAATTACAGGCACTTTTGAATTGTCAAGGTCGGTCGGTCAGAAAAATGAAGCTAGTTGCCCATTCCAAAGCGTAGTAGGTACCTATGGAGAAGAACGGGCAAGAAACTCCACGGACACTCTTTTAAATCAAATTATGTTTACAATAGATTGGTTACATCATTCATGTTGATCCTATTTGATCGTGTACTAGTTATGTGATGTCTTTCACGAAAGCACTTTGCGCTATCACTTTTTTGCTGGCTATTTCACAAATACTAGACCCAAATTATCGGAATATTTAAGCATACGAAATTTAATTATTTAATTATATGTTAACACAAACAGCCTTATTTATAAAAATCTCGCTAATCATTGATTAGCCACTGTTTAGCTAAGCAATTAGTTAGCTCTTAATCAACGATTAACTTTTCTTTTGTAGTCGTTGTGAAATACCGTAAAAGATTGTCGAATTCCGTATTTACTAAGGAACAGCTCGATATTAGGAACAAAATAACCTCGAGGAACACAATAATCCTATTGAATCGATCAGCTGACTCAAATAAAAATATATTGTCCGCCATATTGGCTCTTAGCATCGTCTTAAAAAGCTTTTTTTTTTTTGGGTGGGAAATCATCAAATGGCTTCTCCCGCTGTCGTGTCAGACTTTTACTGACTAAAACCCACCCGTGTTTCTTCAATTGCCTGTGCCAGGGCCACGCTTATCTCTTTCGAATTTCCCGCGAACCTGAGGCGTCGGCCCAATCGGACCCCATCATTTCGTGCTGACATCTCTTTGAGGCGCGCGTGTAACACGACGCGCCGTCGACCCGGGCCTGGTCCCTACCGGACGGTGAGCTACCCATTGCTCGCCGTTCGCAAGCCCGCGCCTACGGTGGCCGGCAATCTGCAGGCGTACATGTGCAGCCTGCGACTCCCGACGCCCAGGGCGTCTCCTGCGGCGACTAGGGGCGTGAGAGCGCAAGGCTCTTTCCCTCACGCGCTCCGCCTCCTCCTTCGCAAGCATTACTGCTCCGCAGGAGGTGACGGCTTTCCATTCCCTCTCGCTCTGTACTATGGCCTGGACCAGGGCCGGACGTGAGAGATCGCCGCCGCCGATCGCTTCCGCGAGGACACTGCGGTGCTCCGCCCAAGCTGGGCAGACCTCCACCGTATGCTCCACCGTGTCCACCAAGCGATCCACACAATGGTGACACCCGGGCGTTTCCTCCCGCCTTATTCGAAACAGGAACCTCCCGAAACAACCGTGTCCGGTGAGGACCTGTGTCAGGCGGAAGGTGAGGACGTCGTGAGACCTCTACAACCACTCCTCAATGAGGGGACTTACCGCCGCAATTGTGGAGTGCCCAGCACTGGGTTGCGACAATCGCATCCTCCATGTGGCCATGAGATCCCGCCGGAGCTCTGTCCGCTGTACCGTGATTTCTCGCGGCAGCGGAGTTACATCCCGGCGTTTTGCCTCCTCGCGCCAGTCCCATGCGTGCGCGAGGGCTTTTACCTCGAGATCCCATGGCAGCATTCCGGCAAGGAGGTACGCCGCCTCGCAGGAGACCGTGCGGTATCCCCGGACCAGCCGGACGGCCATGACCCTTTGGGACGCGTTCAACCGGTGGGCTGGTTGGCGCCTCAAAGAACGCGCCCACACCGATGCCCCGTAAAGGGCCATGGACCGCACGTGTAGAGCCTCCGGCAGGAGGCGTTTGGACTCCCTAGATTGGTTAGGAGCCGCTTCAAGGCTGCCCCAGCCCGCTCCAATCTGGGAGCCAAAAGTCGGAAATACTCCACGAAGTTCCACCGGCTGTCGAGGACGAGTCCCAGGTACTTCATCGTCGTCTCGACGCCGATGTGAACCCCTCCCGCCGTTATCTGGAAACCCGAATGTGGCGCGTTCCGAGGACCATGAAAACACATGGCCTCGGACTTGTGCAGAGACACTTCGAGTCCCAACTGCCGGATTCGTTCGACGATTGTCGCAACCCCGAGTATCGCTAGCTCGGCCGCCGCCTGGTGCGACCTCCCATGTGCCAGGACCAGCGTGTCGTCAGCGTAGCAAACTACGCTGACGCCACTAGGGAGGACGGCGTGCAGCACCCAGTCGTAACCGATATCCCACAGAATCGGCCCCAGGACCGATCCCTGAGGGACACAGCACGACATCTCTCGCCGGTTCCACTCTCCTTGATGACCGGGGTAGATGACGGCCCTATCCGTCAAGTAGGCCTCGACCACCCGACAGAGGTAGGTCGGTATCCAGTGATACCGCAATGCCTCCCTGATGCAACTCCAGGGCAGGGTATTGAAGGCATTGGCGATGTCGAGAAACACCGCCAAGACGACCCCACCCCGGGCAACAGCATGCCCCGTCGTGAGGGCTCGCACGCGCATGATGGCGTCCATCGTAGAGCT
Organism: Dasypolia templi; assembly: GCA_963555695.1. Lineage (NCBI taxonomy): Eukaryota > Metazoa > Arthropoda > Insecta > Lepidoptera > Noctuidae > Dasypolia > Dasypolia templi. The sequence goes on from OY743147.1 coordinate 5,556,930, forward strand.
CCCCCTACGGAAACCAAACTGGCTCTCCGCCAAATCCGGCACCACCCGCACCAGCCGCCCGACGAGGCGGTTTGCAATGACTCTTTCAAAGAGCTTTCCCACCTCGTCAAGCAGAACAATGGGTCGGTAAGCGGACGGAAAGTCCGCAGGGCGCCCCGGCTTCTTAATGAGGACCAGTTTCCCTGTCTTCCAACGAAGTGGGAACTGGCCCTCCTCCAAGCAGTCCTGGGGCGGTATTTTTGGCACTAAGCCTATGTACCGCCACTCTCAGCTCTACCTCGGTCACCTCCGAAGCCGACCTCTTAGAGCTAAATAGCGTGAATAAGAAATTTGCTAATCATTTGTTTAGTAATTGATTAAAATTTAAGACACGTTTATTAATAAGACTGTCTGACCGATATGTCATTACAGGACATCCCAAGGCGATAATCCTAGTCAGAAACTTCAGAACCCAATCTGCTACGATCCTTACCCTTTTGATTCGTTTACGTTCGTATATGTATATACGAACGTAAACGAATCTTGTTTTTTCTTTATTTATTGCACAGCTACTTTTATGATTCCACAAACGGGGAAAGAAACTGGCTCCTTTAACAACTGTAGTTTGTGTCAATAAAGAATTTATTTATTATTTATATTATTCTGTACGATGTTTCCAATATCTATGTATTTATCTAGGTTAGTAAATGTACATGCATTTAAACGAGTGAAAGCGTACCTAACATCCAGCTTTATTAGGTACAGTACTGCTGCCGATGTCTATACGGTTCCCGGAACCAAACGTGACGGGCGTAAAGCCCCTGCAGTGAGCTAGTAGAAATCCAATATTAATAATTTACTATGCACTAGAAACCGTAGAACATCGAGTATAATATATCCTTCACCTTTTAGTTGACATTTACGACTGACGAGGGATGATATACAAGCAATGGAGGATGGAGAATCTATGATCTGATCCAATCAATGATGACACAAAACGATTCGTGTTCCTTGCCACAGGTTGGTTTCCTTGTCATACCTTTCTATAAAGATCTATCAGAAAAACCCTCGACACAAACAAAAAACCTCTAAAAACTATTTTTTTTCCCTAAGAACACTTGGTCAAGTCACCTTTCAAACAAAATAAAATCGGTTTATTCGTTTGTGAGCTAAAATGCCGCAGACAGACACACAGTTACACACGTTAAACTTATAACGCCCCTCTTTTTCAATCGGGGGTTAAAAATAAAACAAAGAAATTAAAAACAATACATAATAAATTACATAAATGCCAATATAGTTAAGTTACAAAGTTTTTATCATTCTATTAGGACCATTTCTCACTAAACTGCTAATTAAGATACATCTATGAAAAAATCCTGTGACCCACATACTGGCATATTTTACTGATATTTTCATCCTAGCTATAAAAGGCAGTAAATCATGGTTGATGGCACAATAAAGCTTCCCAGTGTGTTCTATAAAAAAGCCGGGAAATTACTCTACAGAAAAAAAAACTAGTAATTAATTGCACCGCTGTTTTGCAACCATTTAAATGTCTGATACTTTCTCTTGTGCAGAATATTTTCTTTCGTCCTTCGTGGTTCTTAATGACTTTTTTTTTGGCTGGGAAAACAATGGGAACATATTTTTATGTGCCTTATTTATTGTTTTAGTGTTTTCCCTGAAGAATGAGCTGGACCTTCATAAAACAAAAGCAAACTGACGACAACAAGACTGAATCGTTGGTTTTGTGGTTGCTAGCATTCCTGCAGACTGCTGAGCATGAAGTCCTGGGTACAATTCCTAAAATTTAAGCTCGGGCAATGTGTTATGTGTTTTCCACCAGGAATTTTTCAATAGCAGCCCGGAATACTGGATTTGTGCCTTATGATGACAATAGGCTCACCTTCTGTTACATGGGCCTTAAACATATAATGTGGGTGTAGTATATGTATATCTCTGCCTAATTCTTCGGAAAAAAGGGCGTGATACAATGTTATGTTCCATCAAAGTCGGGAGCTCTTTCTCACAAAGATGAGGCCTGCACCTCAGCCCTAGAAATATAAAAACATATTGTCCCAGCAGTGGGAACGATAGTTGATTATGCTATGATTTTCTTATAAATAAATTGGTAATTTTTTATTCTATGCTATATTCTATATAAGAGATTTCCGTAAAAAAAAAACAAATAGTGCTCTCAAGTCTAGTTTATTGTTTCTAAAACAATATGTAATCCCCCTGGATCCCTGGCGATGTAAATCTCTTGGTGATGTTAACATATAGGGGTTTATTTATCAACGTTGCTCAAAGTTAAGAGACGTTTAAACTTCAAAAAGTTAAAACTTAAAAGTTTAAACTTTGCTTTTCACTACTTAACTTTAAGCATTTTTTATAAATGAAGGGGTTGGTAGATACATCAACGCTAACTGCTACATGCTTGATTCTGGTGTGTTATCACTTTTCACACATTTTATAGTTATGGCACGTTATGGTCATCTTTTAATAGGGATGATTGATTGAGGGGTGATTGATATTATGGGTGGTTGGTTTATTATTGTGACACTGTGCTGCATTGCTGTGCCCTAGCAGAGTTCATGTATGAAACCTCAGTATACTTGTAACAACTTATAAACTTCATGAATGCAATAAATGATGATTATGATTATGACTTATATACTTATTATACTACTCTGTCAAGAAAGTACCAGGAAAAGATCAGTAATACATAAAATTTTAGTTTTTAATCCAAATTTATTTTATCTCCTTCAGAAACTATACACTTACTACGCCAACGAACAATCCAATCATTAAATCATTTTGTAAACGGTTTTTTTTCGGAATTGAGTTCAGTTCTCGTCCCGAATCCACCTTTATGTTTCCTAACGAATGAAAATGGGTGCCACGAAGTGGTAATTTGAGTGTAGGAGACATATCTGATGAATAAGGTGCTTGTTCGATGGTGTTTGTTGAGTTTTTGGTCAACAATTCGTTCACAATGTTGGCCTCCGCGACTTTTATGCGATTGAGTTTTTGGAGAAATTTCGGACTAGCCGTGCGGCAACATGTTTCATACCCAAGTGGTTATTTGAAATGGTACGGATCGACTCGTGTGACTCAGGAAGTTCAGCGGCTATGTCTCTTAAATTTGAATGAAGATTTTCAGTCACTATTTCCTTCAGTTTTGCGATGTTAACTGGGCTACCAGAGCGAGGAAAATCTTCCATCACATATCGACCACTCATAAGTACGTGTTTTTAATCAAGTTGTTTCACCTTCTGAAATATTTTCAGATACTCCGAATACAAAATTCCATTGGCGATGCAAAATTTAAGACAAACTCTTTGTTCCATGTTTTTGTCCAGTATGAAATTCGCAATACAGATAGATCAAACTAAAATAACAGATGCAATTCAAACTCCGCTTCAAAATGGAAAACAGTTGTGCCAATCTAACAACAACAAAAAAAAACAACAAACAATTGGAACCATAAAGAAATCATCCATTCCCTATACTTTTTTGACAGAATGTATTAAAAAATATCGAATAATAATGTCATTTCAAAGAAGGCATAGTAAAATAAGATAATCGAAAAAATCTGTAAAATCGATGGAAATATGAAGAAGCTACACGCTTTGAGAGTTTTGGAGCGGTTTTTTCCGGTCCTTGTCTCGCAGTACGGACAATGCATGGCGCTAGTTACACAGTCTAGACGTCACTTCTACGGTAGTGCTGTCCGTGTTGAGCAGATTTTTAAAACGTTCTAATTTGTATTTTTTTTAGCTGTCACGTTTAAACACTTTTTATATTATTTATTGCACTATTTGAAAACATTTTTTTTTAAGTCAAAAATTAAAATAAATGTCATCATCCCTTTTTACTGTGTCATCTTTAAGTCCCGAAACAGTCTAAAACACACGTTAGAACATAGTTTTTCTGCAGTTTCTATTCAAAATGGTTTTTCATTTGTTATAAAACTAAAGTTTCACAAAACATTCCAGCAATATTCCGAGAGTTTGACATGACGTTACACTAAAACTAACTTTCATTGTTATGCGAACTGTATCATATAGTTCACGCGAACTCCTATTCAAATGGGAAAAAACACTTATTTCTATTGAAAACAAAATATCCTTAATTATAACAGGGAAACGTTTCATAGCCTGTAATACATACAGGCAAACAACTTCTAACATTTTTCTAAAAATAAAAGTTCCTTTCTTCATTCTTACCCATAAATAGATTTTAAAAAAATCTCTGAAGTTCCGAACAAATACGTGTATACATAATTTATAGAATACGTGCATTCGCTCATTTATTTTCTTTTGTTTTTTTTCCTAAGGAGGCAAAGAACAGATAAGATATATTTTTATGCTTCAAAGGTTTTATTTTTCTTGCTAAAAACTTATTTTCATTTCTGCGTCCCTTTTGGAATCAAATGGTATCTAAATTGTAAGTTATTTTAAGTTTTGTTAGGGCTTCCGACTTTGAGCTTACTTTATTACAATGTCTCTAGAAGGTTCGATATTATATCTAGAAAATATATAATATGGGAACATACTTACAAAACACAATGGCGTGAAAATTGATAAGCTGTAATTGTGTTTTTTTTTTTGTAACATGCGATTATGACCAACCAGTCGATATCCAAAAAGTTTTTTTAGCTGTTCGCAATTGCATACTAGTATCTACACTTATATGCTCGAAAGTGAACTTTGGGGGTGGCAAAAGAGGCATGAAAGTAGAATAAGTGCTGTGGAAATACGATACTTTCGAAGCATGTGTGGTTTCCGCCACACAACCTTAACTATGAAGATAGGCTGAAGAATGATGTGAAAAGGCATTGCGGTTTGAAAGGAGATGAAGGTAGTCACAAAAAATTAAAAGAGTAGGCTTAGATGGTTTGGTCATGTTGAGAGGATGAATGAAAGCCGACTAACAAGGCAGATGAGAGTGGCCTAGAGTCAAGAGCAAACCCATCTCAAATAAAAAATAAATTTAAAAAAAACCAACGTGCGTGTATGATAAATTAAAGCAAAAGAAGTGTGTAAGGATTGTGTAGCAGGTGGCGTTCTGCTGTTTCTGTATGTTTAAATGTATTTTTTGTATGTAAATGACAACGATTGATGCTTACGGTTACTGACAATAGTAGATTTTGATCGATTATCAAAGTCTGAATTAAGATCGGGTATTAACCGAAATTGCCTTTGCTCAATTTAATTCAATATTCCATTATTTTTGTAGAACAGAAACAAAATTTGCTGGATAAAAATTCTTCACTAAGTTACCTCAAATTTTAACGTATTTTCTATTTGTACTATGCTAATTACTTATAGAATAAATTTTTGATGTGTGTTTGTATTCATACAAAATGAAAAAAATGGTGGTGGCATTTTTTAAATTCCTTTTATTTTTGGTTTTATTACGACTACAACATTTAAGCACTTACTTCGTCTTTAGTTCGTGGAAGAATTTTTTGTTTTTTGTTTCACAAATCAGTTGCCCTCGCTCCGTTGAGACGACAGGACTGTGCTCGAATGTTCGGTTGCTTTGGGATTTAACTCATTTGCGTAAATAATATTATTGTAATTTGTCACTTCGTAGGAAAGAAATCAATTTTCTTGTGGAGATACAACCTAAGCAATTTAGCCAATTCCACGTTCATTTGAAAGTTCGTGCTGGAGATTTTAGATCTTATTGCGATTAACTTAGTATCCTAATTGTTATATGATAAAATCCGTGTAAGGGTAACCATAGACGAACATTTCAAACGACTTTTGGCCAACTTGAAAATCAAAATTAAGCACATAGGTAGGTTATTGATTTAATAATAAACAGCGTGCACGGAACATGAAATTCTTCATACAAATTGTGTTCTCGTGATTAGCTCCCCTGAGGTACCTAATAATCTTTCGACTTACTTTGGTATTACACGTACACGTATTTACAATGTGCCAATTATTTTATCAATGAAGCCGACTACCCTGTACTGTTTGTTCAGAACTTGGCCTCTTTTTCACAAGACCTTTTCTACTCGCGCTTCGCGCAGTATAGATTTTCATGACACATGCCATTTGGCTTTGCACAATACAGTATATACAGTGCAAAATCCACTACACCAATATTATTTTTATTTGGTAACACCGTTACTAATGGACTTTGCACGATCTTGCAAAAATCCACAATATACCATTATATTTTTTACTTGGATAACACTTTTTTCACGAAGACGTCATGAGGTCCAACTTGTACAAGGTCCTATATAAAATTTGGATACGTTGGAATTTGAAATTTTTTAAGGCACCATTGTGTTTCTAGTTCCAAAACTCTGAATTTTAAGCTTAGTGGTAATTTAACAGATGTTTTTACCTACTGATGAATTTAATTGAAAATAAAGGTAACGGACAATGATCATATTTCGTTTAAATATTGTAATTGAAAAACGTTGCTGATCACTGCGGTCCAACAAATATTCTTAGATTAATGATATTTTTGTTCAATTGATTCAATTGTCTCAAATTAAAAGCGCAAGTGATGCGATTATATTCGCTTTCATATTGACAAAGAAATAAGTTTATGGAGTTTGTTTTCATCATCATCTAGGTAATATCATGAGTATGTAATACTTTGATGGAAATGCTTTGCTTTTTATGGTTCCGTACCTCAAAAGGAAAACCTAAACCCTTATATGATCACTTTGTTATCCGTCTGACCCTTTTTCTCAGGAAAAGGGGGTATCAAGTTGAAATTGATATCAAATACGTAGATATACGGTCCCTTAAGCTGAAAAAAATTGAGCTTGCAAGACGGTGACTTAGAATCTTGGCATGAATTGCCATTCACTTCACATATTTAGAAATTCGCAAATAAATTAAAACCCATAGGGTATATCCCGTTGACTTAGAATCATGAAATTTGTCAAGAAGCAAAGTCTAACAGCACAAATAGGTATGGGAAAATGTCTTAAAATCGTTAATTTGTAGCAATATTATAAAATATGGTACATTTTTTTCTCAACTACAACGTTAAGTCGGTCCTTCAATTTGGAATCTAAAATTTATTGGCCGTATCTTGAAACAACATTTTATTGAAGTCGGTCTTCTCTCCGATCTTATAACCCACCAGCTTCGATAACAGATTCAAAGAAATACAATAATTCCTACTTATACACAGCGATCATATGAACTTAGGTACATTGAACAGAGTGCTCTCAGAGAATCTACCGATACACGCCGGACGAAAATGTTTCTGCTGGCGGGAAGGGATTGTGATTTGTCTTCATCATTTTTGATGAGAGGGGTAGGCAAGGAAGCGCGGGTGAAACTTGATTTTTTTCTGTCTTGCTGCGCCCTCTTAAGCACTTGAATTTACTTGATATTCAGATGTTTATAATTTAATTTATGTTAAGATTTTATTTAAAATAAATTTTGTCAATTGCCAGTATTTGGCTGCCATCCCCAATCCAAAAAGCCAAAGGTAGTTTTCGTAAAGAAAAACAACTTGTCAACTTATTGTCTAACGTGGCCTGGCGAAAACTGGATACAGCGATGTTTTTTAAAGGCCAAGGTTATGTGAGTTCTTATGGATTATTGCCGCCCGCTCCATAACAGCAGTGCAGAGCAAGAGAGCAGTGGTGACCCAGTGGTAACGGCCGCGACTTACGAGTTGTATGTAGGTCGTAGGATCGAACCCAGGCAGGCGCTTTACGTTGTGTAAAATATTTCATCACCGTGAGGAAACCGGCATGTCTTAGAACCAAAATTTCGAAGACATCTATCAACCCACACTGTGCCCGCGTGGTGGATAACGGCCCACACCCTATCACAGAGAGGAGGGCCATGTCCCAGTAGTAGGAAAATAATAGGCTGATTATGCTTACGCTATGCTTATGCTCCATAACGGAAAGCGTGACCGTTCATACATAAACACACTTATGGGGATTACTTCAACCGAGGCAATGGAGTGTACAGTGTGGCGATTAGATTATCACATTAATTGAAACCATGTATCTACATTACGTAAATTAAACGTACACAATTAAAATAATAAATATCTATTAACATGCTAGACGTTGGACCTTTTTTCGTTTTAGTATTTAACAACATTTAAACTTGATTTGTGATTATTTGCTAACAATTCCAAAAATGTTATGTTGAAATGTTAAAACCATTGCCCCACGCGTGTCTAATGCCTTAATATTAAGGTTCATTTCATGCGAAATTTTAAGCTATTTATCTAATTTTTTATTTTTGTTGTAAATTAATTATTTTAGAAACACAGAACGCTACCTGCTACGATACTTACATATTCCTTTTGCCTCGTTTACGCTAATAGACGCACGCTTGTTGCGAGTATTACGCACCTGATCTTTATTAAGAACATCACCAATATGGTCACTGAATGTCCTAGTAAATACCTTTTTTGGTCGCGCTTTTTGTTTTAGATATTGATTCACAAAATGACGAACATATCAATAAAAGTTAACAAATATCGTATTTTTTTACAATGTCAAAGAAAAGTTAGACCTCTGCTTACGACAAATACACAACCTTTAAAAGCTTTATAAGCACACGTGCCACCAATAGAGCTGCAAACATATTGAAATTCAATGAAAACGTTTAAAACAGCAGACGGTGTAAGTGAGACAAAAATATTCAAAAAACACACGAGTGTGAAAGAGACGTGCGAGACAATAGAAGGGGAAGTTGGGCGGAAACAAACCATGCAGTTTAATTTGAGACGTCGGCAATTAGTCCGAAGCACGCGGTTGTGATGAGACAATTTTCCATTCTTGCTAATTGTGCCAGGATTTTTTACAGAGATTTATTAAGAAATTTGTATTCTCTTGTTTTGCTTCCGGCTTGGGAAGCAAGAAACAGGGCTTTTGTTACCTTTTTTTTTTTTTCGTTCTCTTCCTCCTTTTTAGAAAATATTTTGCTGCTATGTGTTATGGATTCGGTTTCTTATACCTTTTCGTTAGAGGGCACGACTTATGATTAAAAATAATGTGATAAAACTTTCATGAATTCTTTCTTGCAACATGGACTGCTTTAGTGCTGAAGTAAATTATGATAGCCTAATTCCTAATCTAACTAAAACGTCACTTGCATGCCAACTAACGGCCGAACCCACTAACCTATTTTCAGTGAAAGACAGATCACTATTGATGATAGACATTATAATTATATCTCTACCTGTCAACATGCTAAAGAGATGAATACTTTGTTGGGATGTTAGTTGGCAGGAGAATGACAGGTTTTTCTATCACCAGTACGCTAAAATTGGTGATAGAAACGTTATTAGGGTAGGTTAGATAGATATTTTGCCTTATAATTTACCGCGGAACAGTTTTAAGCCCCTGTTATTGTGGGCGTGTCTTGGCACTCGACCATATTATAAATAATTCTAAACATGACATGTTTAGCGTCGCCCCGCGTTTTAGGGCACCAGGGTCACAGCTCATTGTAAGCTTTGGGGTCGGTTCATAAAGTTTTTCTACGTGGTTTATGATAAATGGATTTTGTAGTTGAAATGCTTAAGTGAGTGTTGTTCTGAGTGGTTTTAGACGGTACAATCTGCCTGGCCTTTTCTCAATTGTTATGGGTTGGCTTCTAGTCCAACCGCTTGCAACTGTAAACTAGTATTTTTTATGGAGCGAATGATAAATGATACATGATTTTATTTCTGTAAGTAGGTTTGTACAAACACTTTTACACGTCAATCATATTCCGCGTTTTCTATCTGACTACTCTGAGAAGAAAGGCCAAAACAAACTCAGAGGTCACAGTCTCTTTTAAAGTCCAGACATAATCTAGGTCAGATCATGTGAAGACCATGTAGATTGGTGTCTGAAATTGTATTTTTGATTTTACTTTATTAGATTATTTTATATTTTGTAAATGTGAGAACGTCGTAGGCCTTGTGGATTGTAAATTTATAGACCATTGTCTATTTGTTTAACATATGGTACTTGTTGACAGGCCTACACTGTCCTCCCACACCTATTAACACTGTAATTAAAAAACATTGTAAAAGACAAATATTTTAAAAGAGTAACCATGGAGTTTCTTGCCGGCTCTTCTCCATAGGAAACGACCAATTGGAACCGTGCACCTAGAATCTGACGTTTCATAAGTGCCCATGTAGGTTTATGTGAAATAAAATATTTTGATTTGATTTTTTGATGAAAGAGCCACACCGATTGAGTGGACCTGTCCAGTCAGTGCACGCATTTGTCAGTAATCATGCAGCTCAACAGAGAACGTAAGGAGCTGAACGCTTATCTGAGATCCACATTCTAGTTACTGGGTAACCCCTTTGGTTGGAAGACTTTTGGGCTGCAGACTATCCGTAACGACTGTTAATGATCTATGAATGACAGCCGGGACAAACGACCTTACGTGCTTTCCGAGGCACAGAGGGGTCTTCATGTTTAATAGATGGTTACCATCCGCGAACTGACCTCGGCAAGCGTAGCTTAACCAAAGTCAAAGTCAAAGCATTTATTTCAAATAGGCACTAAAAGGCACATTTAACGTCAAACTTCGATCGACCCGTGTAGCTGTTATCATATAACCACGAGCCCCTCTAGGTGTTAGACTGTTCTGGGTTCATTTAAAACGGAGAACAGATGTACCTAATGAAATTAAAAAAATACTGCCTTCAATGCTGAAAATACAAGAAATATCGATGGACTTGGCAAAGAAACGAGAAACTCATTATGATTTAAAACAAGAAATTATTAATTTCACTGTTGAATGGTAATAATGATTTAAACTATTCAAATTAAAATGTGTACAATTAGACTATAACGACAATTAGGAAATTCTCTCGTGAAATTCAGCTATTCTCAAATGAGACCCTTTCATACAGTGAATAACGTGAATTTGAGCAATTAGTAATCCGCTCTCTTGATTTTCTCCAAATGTACGCCTATTGTCAACTTACTTGGAAGGTTTCGGATAAAGGAGATGGATAACGCTCCCATACAAGTTTGGCTCAGCACGGACAGAATAAAACAACATATGATATGAAGGAATATTTGTATCTAACAGTCCTGTTAATATTTTATACTCCAGAACTTAGTGCTTACGAGATATAAGACATTTTAGGTTTATAATTTGTTATGACATTTTGACGTTTAATACAGTGAGCTGGTACATTGTCGTGATAGCCTAGAGGTTAAGGCCTCACTTCTCATGCACGCGGTTGTTGGTTCAATTCTTGGCAAGAATTTGCCAATGAGGGTTTTCTGAAATGATCTCCGATAGATGGCAGGACTGTAGTGGCAGGTCCAATGGACTGTCAAAATACATACGCGAATTGTAATTTTCTATATATTTTTTGGTTTATTTATTCTTAAAATCATTCCTTTCGGAATATCGTTGTTTAAAATGCCACAGTGTTGTGCAGTGCCTATGTGTGCAAATAAAACAGGAGGACATAAGTTCCCTACGTGAGATAAAACCCGATTAAAACAGTGGCTTGTAGCCATTCGCAGAGATAAATTTACTCCAACGAAAAATAATCCATAATAAAATCAATAACACTTCCAAATACAATAGAATTTCAATAATTTATGTTCAGTACCTACGACTCTGTGCTATTTGACGGCTGTTTGGACCTGACGCCTACGAAGCGCCGCCTAGTGGCAGAAAAAGTTTCGAAAACCCTCATTCATATGTACTTTCTAAATTTACTGACAGCGGTGGATGAAAAACAACAACATAAGATAACATCACGCCTTAATCCCAGAAGGATTGGCAGAGGTGTACCTATGGTACACCCACATTTCGCCAGTTATGCAGAATGAACAACGTTGCGAGAAAACCTAGACTTATAGTTATATAAGTCTGAAATCGCAAACCTGTTTTGAGCAAATGTGCAATGCTTGTGCCTTCTTTGTACGAGGAGCCCTGCAGTAGGTGGGACAATAATAGGCTGGTATTATTACTGTTTATAGTTAACATTTTATAACTTTAAACTACGTGTGTACAATAATCTATAGGTATCACATAGACTAGTCAGTGCTTTTCGCATACAGCAAATTCCCGCGAGGGTTCTAGCAGTGGACTTCTTTGGATAAATGATTATGATGACTATTATTTTAAAGGAAACGGTTTCGTTTCCTTTAAAATAATTGGAATAAGCGTGGTGATCAATACTCGTGCCTTCTATTTATGTGAAGAGGCCTTTACCATGCAGTGGCTCCGGAAGCGTTGCTATGATAATAATAAACTCTTTCATTCAGAATAAAATTACATAATAATTATACAAAGGAGGAGTTTTTTATTCCATACGACTGTTGCCAAGTAATGTACCTTAATTAAGAACAAAGTAACGAAAATAAAGGAAAAAATCGCAGATTCAGAAAAATTATATTGGATTTATTTAGACATTTGTACCACCTGAAATTCTTATTCAAAGATGTTAATAACTTGTAACCCAAGTATTTTAATCTGGCAATCTAGTGCTACACTTCTTCTGAAGTTGCGTTTCATTTTATAAACGTATCAAAAAGATATTAACCTAAAAAATGTAATGATTATGTTATTTTTGCCTAAAACATTATTTTTGTAAAATATTTAGCAATTAAACTTTTGTTTCACATGTCAGATTAATTTATGCGTTTGGTTAGCTTGCCAAAAGACTGTGCTCCAAGGCTGATAATTACCTTGTTTTTATTTTTTCTTTCTTTTCACCGTGTCTTTCCGTTTCGTTTTTGACAGCTGTCACTGCTGTTATTAACGTTTAACGTTGAACGCAGTTACCATGTGAGGTGGTGATTTTTTATATTCTTTTATTACCTAATCTATGAATAGAGGAGGATTTAAATACTGAAAATAACACATTTTATTTGGATGAATTACACTAGTAATTTGTACCTCGGTACAAGTTTTGGCCGAAAATAAAACACCTCCTTTGTTAGCACATACCCCCACTTAAAAACTATGTTAGCGTACAAATACAAAATAAAAATGTTTGTATAAAAAAACTACATTAGTAGACAATACTAATATGTACAGGAGCATGTAGCTGACTTAAGTGCCAGATGAAAGGGCAATCTAGTTTGTTGGCAATGACACTCAGGTGACTGTTGGTACTGGCACGCACCCTGCGCAACAAGGGCTCTGCTCGCTTGCACCTGATTGCAGCGAAGCCGTCAGTCTGTGCGCCCGCGAACATCCCTGAGGCACTACAGAAGCGTGGCAGCCCCAACACCATCCTGAATGCATTGTTGTATACACAGTTAGTGCAGCGTCAGTTCTTAATTAGAATTAGGGTAAAAATCTGTTGTTCAAAATCGAGTAGCCAAAACAAAGGTCAATCGAAATAAGAAGATACAAAGTCTGTGAGCGCCGGCTTCGGTCGGGAGAGCAGTAACAACAGATATCCAGAAACAAAGCCAAAGGTCGTCGTAACACCACAAGAAACCACAAGAAAACATTCAAGATGCGAGCGACAAAAACCTATACACCATTATATTGGCTACACATGAATGACATAAACTGTCATGTCATTACATTGAAACAACCCTTAAAACACGAACCAACCTGTAATATGTATGCAAACATAAATAAACTCACTGCTTAGTCCGTGGGGCTAGGCACAAACTACAAAACGCCCTTACTGCGAACCTTACTTACGTACTCCGTTTGCTTTGTCCGCTTTCATACATCTAGTCGTAAAGGCACTTCGTATTAATAGAACTGATAGATTGTGTTGTACACATAAGGTGTCAAATATATAATATTAGGTATAGCTGTGGGTGTGTTTATATTATCAGAAAGTATATCATTTATGTCAAAAATATGTTAAATTACCTTACTATAATAATACAATAATGTGTCCTGCCTTGAATAACTGTTTGTAAAGAATATTATTTGCTAATTAATTTATGCCGTATTTTGAATTTCTCAGTAGCAGCCCGGAGTCTGGATTTGTGCCAGGGTCATGGCAATTATATTTCTTGCGGCTTAAACATAACTGCCGAAATGCGAGTATACTGTAGGTATACCTCTGCCTAACCATTCAGCGATTACAGGCGTGATGTATGTGTTCGATGGATGTGTAGACAGGATGTGTATATTGAACCATTCACTTAATCGAAATATGCGTTATATTGTTACCGTATTGTTATTGCTTCGTGTATACCTATCTTAATAGAAGAAGATAGTGTTTCCATAACTTTGAAAACACAATTAATCTGTTTTGTGATAGAATCTGTGATTTCTAATTAAAGAGATATATAAATGTGTCTATTTCAACTTTTAGTTCCGTTATCACTAAACACGCATTAAAATATATATTTTTCTTACTCTGTTATTTAGGTAACAAGTAAAAACATGTCGTTTCACGCAACATATATGTACTAGTAACCATTTTATTTCCGAAAATTGCAACATTGGTAACTCACGGATGTAAATTGAAATAAACCAAACAAAATATTTAATTTTCACACAAAGTTATGCAGAGAAATGAAAAGCCATGATGCAAATTTTAATATTATACGTTTTCTTGAAGTATTATTAAGTCTTTGTCCGTGTTGGGCCACAGAATATACATGTCCTTTGGATTAGTTTGTTGATTTATCAATACGATAAACAAGATTAATAATTTTATTACCAAACTGTGATACAGTTTCTGAATTTAAATCAATTCAATATTTTCTTGTCTAAAATTTAACAGCAATAATGTTCTATCCACACATTTCATTTCATTCATCATCTTTCTGTACATAGTCCAATTCATTTGGTGTCACCGCAAAATGCGTTTGTCTACCATCTCTATTCATACAAAATTATCTCAGTCCCCTTCTAGCTACATCAACTTACAATCAATTCATATCGTTTCTTTCGTTAAAGTTGTGTTGGCCTAATGGTAACGGCAGTGACTTTTGTGAAGTAGGTCGTAGGTTCGAAACCAGACAGGCGCTTTACTTTTGTGTAAATTATTTAATCATCACTGCTCCCAAAACGGTGAAGAAAAATTCCGTGAGAAAACCGGCATGTCTTAGAACCAAAAGTTCGAAGACTGTGACATTTACCAACCAGCGCTGGGCCCACGTGGTATATTACGGCCCACTCCCTCCCACCGAGAGGAGGCCTGTGTCCTAACATTGGCAACGTTATAGGCTGATTAGGTGTATCGTGTCTTTAGGCTATGGAAGACTCTATAAGTCTTCTGTTCAGACATGTATTGTGCCGAAATATCTAACAAAATGTTCAAGTATTTTACTAGAAAATATAACTCGACACAGGGAAGTATTTCCCGGGTAAACTGTATAACTGTCACTTAAAGTGTTGTATAAGTAAATAAATGAAATCCTTATCCCTTAGGAATATTATACGGTAAAGTGTTGTATCCAGCATTTCTTGCATGAATTCGTAGAAGAAGGCTTTAGAAATTACCAGAAATATAAATGTAGTAAGATATTTATTGGACTAAGTAATTAAGAGCTCTAATTAAGGTTACGATAAGATAGTAGAAGATAATAAAATAATCTAAAATAAAAACATAAATATTTGTTTTTCGTCGTTCTTTTCTTGAATAGGCTTCTTCTGGGTAAGCTCACTCCATCATAGACTTTGTCTCTGTCACTTCTGACCTAGACTAGAGTCAAAAGCAAACCCATCTCAAACAAAAAAAATATTAAAAAAATAATGATGACACTGACATTTGAATAGTATTGTCTCGCTCACTCATACTGAAAATCATATATTATCTATCAATACATGCGAGATTTGTGAGCTCAGTTTTCTCAGTACGAACACTTTTTGAGCCAAAATCGAACAATATAAATCTTTGGTTTCATGTCACTCATGTCGACCTTGTAATGGATCCAACAATCTACAAACTGCTTTATTTGGATCGTTAAAGGTGTAAAGGAAATCTTGTCCATTAACCTTATCGTGGGCGTAACCTTGATCAAAGTGAAACTAACCATCCTATCATCTAACACCTACGCTTGGGTTTTCTTGACAGACTTATGGAGTTACCATGCACTAATAAAAAGTGAAGAAACAATGGTGTCATTTTAGAAATTGTCAAGCGAACCATTTTCAGGGCAACTAATACTGTCACACCAACCCGCCCTGCGCTCATCTGTCGTGCAAACAAAAACGGCTTAACTGTTTTGATAATTTTTCGCTCTTACACAAGGGTGGTTTAAAAAAGGCATTGCAAGGCATTAGGTTGTTAAAGATATAAATGTAGAAATTCCACCTATGTTGACATAATGGGCGGTCTTATCGCTAAACGCGATCGTTTAAAGACAACCCTTGGATGGTTTAAGGTCGAAAGGAGAGACGTGTTTGCAGGCAGTTTGTGATGTACCATTTACATAATACTATACATATTTATTATGTATAGTAAATGTACTAATTTATACAGGGTGGCAGGCCATCAACGCGCCAACTGTAAACATGAATTTGGTTATCGACTAAAAACGGGTTTTTCCTAGATAAGTGCAATAACTACGCGGTCATAATGTGTGGAACAGGAAATATTTTATTTTTCAATGCTATTTTTTTACGACAACATATTTCAACGCAGGGGTGTTCTGTCAACAGGTTGCGCGTCCATGTCTCAGCCACACTGAATATCTATACAGTCAGGCCCGAAAGTCATGAACAGAAAGTCATTTTAGGTAAATATAAGCAAAAATTCAATTAAATCAACCCGTTTCTGAATATTAAGACCCCATATGCCGATAACACTCGGATTCCCATTCAGTTCTTAAAGAAAAATGGCGTGAAAATGCAATCACACAACAGCTCCAACACTTTCAAACTTTGTATAGAAGATTGATGGCGTTCTAATGAGATTCCTTCACTGGAACAATGGAGTCGCTTTAGGTGAAAAATCGGTTTTCTGTTTAGGTGTGTATAATGACTGAATTCCAGTTTGAAGAAAAGTCAAATTGTATTGCGATACAGTGTTCTCATATTTTAGGTCGATCATAAACAACTTAGCACTGAAAAATATACTGTATGTTTTTAAAAAGATGACGCCTCGTTGTGACCAGTTCAACAGCTTCGTGAGAAGCTCAAATCACGCCAAGCGGAATACCGATTCGTTAAGGAGCACTACCGTGTGTACGACTGCCCAAGTCACCCTCCCAATATTTATTATAATGTTTGTCCATGCGTTAAGGAAAATAGGATACAGTGTCCAGGAAAAAAAAATGCTAATGGAACCCAAAGAAATCTGACAAACAAGCATATAAAACATTTTGATGTATTACGTTGACTCTCAAGGAATTGCGAGCTGCTGAAAAAAATTTGAATAACACATGAAATATTTATCAAATATGTACGTATGTAAATGTTCCCTGGACCCTGAGATGTATGGATTCACCTTGAATACCAAGTATATTATTATCCATATAATATATTGATATGTTCTGTGAAATTCTTCTTAAAGTAAAGTAAAGTCGACCACACGTTGCATCAGTAGTATCACATTGACCCAGCGTAGTGGGTACGAAGTTTCATAGAACAAGAGGCCAGCAAGTACATGTTTTCTCTGAGTGCGCTATTTGCAGCAAATACTGATACAAATGGCAATAAGAACACGTTACATTAGAAACCTGGTCCCTATTGCCTACTGGTTAGTATTTACCTATTAACAGCGTTGGATTTATTTATAGTATCTTCAAATAAATCAAAACCAATCAAAATCTGCGACAGTTTTATGTACAAATTACGATTTCTTGGAACATAATCCAAGCGGCGTAGTAAAGTATTCATTATGAAATACAGATGTTTACCCAATTCCAGCTAAGTATTATTTCAGAAACCTGTGTTAACGTACTAAACTTGACCTTAATGGCAATGAATGTGAATTTATTTAAATAACTCTTGATCACTTAAGCGTCAAAGGACTCGTCCGCATCACTGTCATCCGGAAACGTGCTCAGAAGACTTGACATTTTTTTTCATTGACTCCGTTTGTTAAACATCACTATTGTGTGATATGAAGAGTCACATCAACACTAATTCTATAATTGACCCACCTCGGATTTCCGGATCATACTAATGTCGGTAAATAAATAAAAAAATACGCCGCCTTATAGTTATTTAACAAGTGTATAGTGGCTATCAGGAGAGAAAAGGCTATGCATACCATGATCGGCGAGAGGTCGGCTTCTAGTTTAACCGAACGCAGCTGAATACCCGTTTTTTGGTTTCCGTTGCCAAATGGCAAAAAACGGAACCCTTATGGATTCGTCATGTCTGTCTGTCCGTCCGTATGTCACAGCCACATTTTTCGAAATTATGAAATCTATAATGTTGTAAGTAGATGTATTCTGTGAACCGCGTTAACATTTTCAAACAAAAATAAAAAAAAATTGGGCGTGGGCATCAAACCCTATGTGTATCTATCTATGGATAGGTCTTCAACAATGATATTGAGGTTTCCGTTATCAATTTTTTCTAAACTGATTAGTTTGCGCGAGAGACACTTCCTAAGTGGTAAAATATGTGTCCCCCCTGTTCAGCTAAAATAAGGGAATTAACTTCCAACTTCTAAAATAAGGGAATGATAAAACAAAAAAAAAATATGACGTACCAACCAGTACCAACGTATAAACCAGTTTACGGTGGAAGTTTGCATGGTAATCCATGCAAACTTCTACCGTAAACTGGTTTGAACGATATCTAGTAAGTAGATTTTTTATAATACGTCATAAATCGTAAACCGCAATTTACCTTTCATTAAATCAACTCTTGCTGCTACGGAACCCTTCATGGGCGACTGTCTGTCTGACCTCTACAATCCAGTTACTGGGTAACCAGATACCCCTTGGTAAGACTGGTTGTCAATATTTCGGACCACCCCGGCTTCTCAATAAACAAATGAATAATATGGTTTATTTCCTAACAACATTTCGAAAACCATGGAAAGGGTTTTTTGCTCAGTGCAAATATAATACGAGTATATTACAAATCCGTTTGAGACGGCAATCTTCGGTCGCCAAGAATCGACATTAGTCATTTGAATTTCCGGGAGTGACATTTTAAGAATACGTGGCCCTCCTACATCGCGACATTCGATTGTGATTTTTTATTTACTATCATTTTTAAAATAGCTTCCACGAGTGAAGTTGACTTTTTAGTCGATTCGCACGAATTTACTCGCCCGAAACGGACGAATCGATTTTTTTCTGTGGGCGACTCGTTTAAAGGTATAATCAACGGCTACAGAAATATGTCGGCAATGGGCACATTTTGAATTTTAAGTAAAAGAACACTAGAAACTACATTTAACAATTATTATACTTAGTTTTTTCTTTCACCTTGAATGCATAAAATCCAAAATGTGCCAATTGCCTAATACATATTTCTGGAATTGTCGATTCACTCACAAACAAACTAACTTATTGCTAGTCGCCTACAGAAAAAAAATTCTTATTTAAAAGTGTAGATTCAATACATCCATACACACATCAGCAGAATCTAGGGATATTTTATATTTCATCAAATATCTATAAATCTATGAAGAATTTTCTGATATAGTTAATGGAAGAATGATAGGTTATTTTATTTTAATGTCTTTTATAAAAATAAAAACATTATTTCGTAATTTATTTATTTTAAATAAAAATGTTATTTTTTTATTGCATATCATAGTAAAATAGTATCATATAAAAACTTCATTTCTTCTTATAAAACTATTAGTTTTCATTAAAATTTTAAAAAATCTTATAAAATCTAATTATTAATAATCAGTGTTGCCACCTCTTCTTGCATTAATTACACATCAACATCGATTATTTATACTTAAAATTAAATTGTCAATGTCTTGCTGCGGTATGAGGTCCCATGTTCTTTGCAAGTGTTCGGAAAAAACTTGTTTCTTCCTCAAATTTGGCGAGAAATCTCTCAAAGCTTTTCGTTGTAACACGTCCCAGGCATGCTCGATAGGATTTAAGTCGGGCGACTGTGCAGGTCAATCCAAAACTTGAATATCGTGGTCTCGGAGAGCAGCCGACACCAGCCGTGCAATATGGGAAGGAGCATTATCGTGCATGAGTAGAAATTCCTGGCCCATTTGGATTCTGTGTGGGACAATAACAGGCTATACTACCTCCTCGTGGTATTTTTGTGCAGTCATGTTGCCTTGAATCCTTGAAACGAGCTGGGTTCGTCTGCCAAGACGAATTCCTGCCCACACCATGTTTGTCCCGCCTTAGTATGAGTGGACGATTTAAATTTTCCTTAGCGTAACGAATTACTAACAATTTTGTCGCCTCAATTTGTTGTTTCTTTTGTTTATTTTATTTACATTTTTTTATTTAGAATATATAATAAATGCGGTTTCAATCTGTCTATAACATTTTTTGGCAACTAAACAGATTTTAAACTATTAATTCGTAAATAATTTAGGATTACGGTATCCCTAGATTCTGTTGATGTGTGTACATAATCAGCCTATTATGTTCCCACTGCTGGGACACAGGCCTCCTCTCTGTGAGAGAGAGTGGGCCGTAATCCACCATGCGGGCCAGAGCAGGTAGGAAGCTGTCACATGTCTTCGAATTTTTGGTTCTAAGTTATGCCGGTTTCCTCACGATGTTTTCCTTCACCGTTTTGAGAGCAGTGGTTATGATGACTAATAAGCCGTGATGTGTGGTGTCTCCTGCCCTTATTTCAATTGACACCATGATCATCATCTTCCACAGCTCGACTTCACTCACTGCTGAGCATAGTCCTCTCTTTTCTTGTGCCAATCTCCACGCTCCTATGCCAGCCTCATAAAAGTTCTACCCGCATTGGCAACAATATCGTCCGCCCATCTCGCCGGACGACCGACATTTCGTCTTCCAGTCCTTGGACGCCACTCGGTCAATGTCTTACTCCATCTGCCATCGCTGTGCCTTGCCAGGTCTCCTGCCCAAATCCATTTCAGTTCCATGACTCGTTTTCCGATATCTAAAACCTTCGTACGTCTTTACTCAATTGACACCAGTGAGACCAAAATATCATCAGTATCTTCCGGCCCTTGTCCCATGTGACCATGTTACGATATGTCCCTTTTCTTCTTCCATTCTCCCCTGTCAACCGTACCGCTATCATTCACTTCATTCCTCACTCAATCCATTCATCTTTTATTTGGCCTTCGTCTTCCTCTCCATCCATTAACATTTATTTTTAGTCACGTTTTTGGACACATGAGTGAGACAAAAATATAATAATTATAGAAGAAATAAGACAAATAAATAATGTAGAATAACAGAAAGAAGGCTCCTAATAGTAACGCCACTATACTTACCAACTTAGCTAAAGCAACTACAAAAAAGACATTGGTGACATTGCAGATCACAACCGTAACGAATGAAAGTGTTAAAACTGTCTCGTTTTTCCATTCATGGCTTGAATAATTTTTTTTTATACCTAGCCCGGAAAAAGTAATGTTGTACTTAACATTAAAAATCCCTCAATTTTTAAACTATTTTTAAAATATTAATTATTTTATTCACGAATCGTAACAGCAGTTAAATAATGAAGAAAATTACGCTCGTCAATGATCCTACTCATTTTAACAACCCGACTTTAACGACTCAAAAGACGATAACCAAGCCGCAGTAAATATCTCATTCGCAGTCACTGAATCAGAATAGCCGATATAAAAACAAGATATTTAATATCCATTAAAATTAACCATGAGTTACATACAAGACACATCGAAACCATGTCAGTGCATTAAAGCTTGCAACATTTCCTTTCAGACAATAGAACGATTCGGGTCACCGATTTTTTTCTATCCGTTTTAGTATGTAGGTATGAAAATTAAATTAATAAGTCCCACAGAATGATTTGTTGGAAGTTCAGCAAAGGTTAATTGAGCGTGACTAATGTTCATTGCCGTGTCGTTTTAGTGAAGTAGAATAATTATTATAACAATCTCTCTTTTTGAAGATGTCGTAAGAGATGACTAGGTATGCTATTCTTCTATAATTATAGTCATTACCTACTGACTGCCGTGGTCGCAAGAGCTAGTGCTGAGCATGAGGTCCTGGGTTTGATTCCCAGGTCGGGCAAAGTGTTATTGGGTTTTTTATATAGAAGTTCTCAGTAGCAGCCCGGAGTCTTGATTTGAGCCCGGTTGTTGGCAATTGGCTCGCCCCCTATTACATGGGACTTAAGTATAACTGGCGAAACGTGGTTGTACCATAGGTACACTTCTGCCTAACCCTTCTGAGATTACAGGCGTTATGTTATTACGCACTAATCCAGTTGCCTAATGGGCTTATTTATTTGAGGGTCTGGAATAGCAGAATAGTTATTCAATCTGTATTTAAATAAAGCAATATTAAAGTAGATTTTCATGTAGTCCTCAACACTTACGTTACTGTGGCTCATATTCATCTGCCTAGACTAATCCAAAATATGTTTGGGTCGGCCTGCAGCCTAACTATATGCAGCGGAATACCAGTAACAACCAGTAACATCCAGGAATAACCAGTAATAACCTGTATTTTACATGGAGCGACTGCCTATCTGACTTTCACAACCCAGTTACTGGGTTATAAGATACACCTTGGTAAGACTGGTTGCAGGTTCGGGGTTCTGACAGCCCGTACCGACTGTCAAAGATCCAAGAATATCATATTTGTGTATCTGTGGTCAGCCAAGGTAATTTAAAACACACAATTGTGACACACATTCTCAATCACCCCATTTTCGTTTTTTTTTGGGTGGGAAATCATCAAATGATTTCTCCCGCTCTTCGTGTCAGACTTTTACTGACTAAAACCCACCCCTGTTCCTTCAGTTGCCTGTGCCAGGGCCACGGTTATCTCTTTCGAATTTCCCGCGACCCTGAGGCGTCGGCCCTATCGGACCCCGTCATTTTGTGTTGAAATCTCTTTGAGGCACGCGTGGAAACGACGCGCCGTCGACCTGGGCCTGGGCCTCACCGGACGGCGAGCAACCCATTCCTCGCCGTCCGCAATCCCGCGCTTACGATTCCGAATCACCCCTGTGATTCGGAATATGTGTCATAATTATTATACATATTTTAAATGCAATTGTTAGTCTGTAAATCTCCTGTTTACAATTATCGTGGTTGACCCTGTATCTGCTAATTGACATGGCGTTCAATACGATCTTTACCATCACAAAAGTTCTCCGTATCATGAAATATAACACCTTTGCAGATTCATAACAAAACCATTTTTGTGAGACATGAATATTTCTACCATTTAGGTTGAGGTTGAATTTTTTTTTTGTAATAGACAGGCTTGGCTACCTTAGGTATATACTGGTAGACACTGAACAGGCTGTGAAATTAAAACGCTGTTTATGAAGTAAGTACCAAACATTTACAGTAGGGACCATCTAAGTGTTTGAAACTTGGATTCCCTACTGACATTCTTACTAATTAGTTGATACTAGGATTACCAAATTCATAGAAGTGTTAACTTATAGCTTAAGGATCAGATTATACAATTTATACATAAAAAAGTTGCTGTTTTATTTGATCTCTTCACTTGAATTTTATAAAAATTAATCGCTCGAAGCCTGAAATTACTTCCAACTTAATAAATTTGGAACAAAGCGATGCAATAACGAAACAATAAGCCAAAACTGAAACAACCAATATCTCGTGGAGACGATCAGATAAATACTTCAGCTACAAAAAGTTATTTAATCTAACACACGTTCGTAACAAAATGTGCAAGTTTTGTGGCAAATGCTTCCAAACTGAACAGCATGGTTTCAAGGCGAAAATTTATTTTGTGGAGTGGATGGTGGAAGAGCTAGAAACCTTAGAAGAAAAAATTGAGGTGTAAGACACATCGTCACAAACGGCTTATACACTGTTTAAGGCTCCTATACACTGGCGCGACGCGACAGCGTGACGCGACAGCGCGACGCGACAGCGTGACGCGACAGCGCGACGCGACAGCGCGACATAAAGGCACTGCGTTTAGCGCTGTCGCGTCGTACCTGTTTTTGGGAGCCTTATCATCGATTGATTGTGAAAAAGAGGGTAAAAGCTCCTGTACTAGTAATTATAATAAAGCCTTCTTCGTTCTAAACACCTCACCTCAACATCGTTCTTATTAATAAATGTTGCCAAACTTAATCTACGGAAAACGTATGATTTATCTGAACGGATCCATAAAGGTGATGTTCATTATTTTACAAATATTTCCGTAATACTTTTTCCAAACGTTTTAAACTCTGCTTACGATTCTGCTCTGTATGTTTTATAGGCATGTCTTACATCAACACAGGTTTTTGTCTCGCCTATTTTCTCTTTCCTAGACTTATGAAAGACATCACAGGACACAATATCGTCAGCACGTCTGTCTGTCTAAACCGAGCTCGTTTACAATTTAACAAGAACGTCTTGTTTAAAAAATGTTGGCAAGTCTCATAGAAACGTTGTCGACCTAAAAATCTCTCAAGTCTCGTCCGAGCCAATTATTGTCAAAACGTCTTCCAGAAATGTGTGGCTTTAGTCTTCTACAATTTAATTTAAGGTCAAAATAAAACGTGATACAATTAGGAAAGAAAAATTGGGGTGATACATTTTTGGAAGCGGTAAATCTTTTTATAAATCTTGTGAAGATTTTTTTTATGTTATTTTGAAATCAACTATCCTAACTTCTTAACTAATCTTACAAATGCGAAAATGAATTTGTTTGTTTGTTGAGCTTTCACGTTAAAACGGCTGAACGGTTTTTGATGAAATTTGGCACATGAGTAGACAATACCTGAAGAAAGTCAAGCTGCATTTTTCCTGGATCCCGGTCAAAAGCAAGTACTATATAAGAGTTATACATACGAGTCATGTAAACACAAGACAAACAGTATTTTATTAAAGGAAAAAACGTGATTTGTTTAATATATTTATATTGTACTTACTTTTAAGTACAAGTCGATATGTAATAAACTTTGGACAGGTTTCAGGTAGTTTTTTTTTGTATTTTACTTTTCAAAGCCAGGAGCATATACAGCGTGAGTCTTCATACTGTGCACGTATTGAAATGTGGGAAACTATGCTTAATTTAATCGACGGTAAATTTAAAATAATTATATTTATTACAATTATTTTAAATTTACCGTCGATTAAGTGTGTCTACCTGCTAAAGTTTCGAGCGTAGCCGTGAGCCAGGCTTTTCTTTAACGGTTAATTGGAAATGTTGTGATTAAGTTATAAACGTGGTAATTCTACTTTTAAAAAGCTCATACGAAGTAGAATAATTTAATTTATTAAAAAAGGTAGGTAAAGTGGCGTTTTATTTAGAAATTTTACAAGTATTGTAGAAAATATGAAAATGTACAAGTTTTTTTTTTTTCAAACACCTTAATTCTCAATTGATTCTTAATTTTCGATTGATTTTACGTGCATGTCTTTCTACATCGTTCTCACATGTATAATTTCAACATGACTGATGTATAAAAAAATAGGTGACAATATTATTTAACAGACTTTCTTCTCCATAGGTACCTACTACGCTATGGAATGGGCAACTAGCTTCATCTTTCTGACTCACCAACCCCTTGACAATTCAAAAGTGCCAGTAATTGGTTTATTTGAAATAAATGTTTTGAGTTTGATTTTGATTTTATAACTTATTTTTTTACTTTACGAAGACTCCCTTTTATTACCAATCATTACTGAATTTGTTACATCGTGATAGATCGTATGGTTTAAAAGTAATACCGTTTTGTTAACAAGGGTGTCACAGCAACGAACAAGAATTAAAAAAATGCAATAATTTTTAATTTCTTGTAAGATTTTTAAAATATTTTTTGTCGACAAAACGCTTAGTTTCTCTCGTTTTTATTGTGTGCACATTATGAGGACTCACACTGTATATCGTAAAACAAAAGCCGTATAAATAAACCTTAGCAGAGAATTATGTTTACACGCTCGAGGCCTTTCAAAATATGACAAATGTGCGACTAGCTCGCTATTATATAAGAGGCCTAATCTATAAGGGCTAAGGAACAAGGCAAATAGGATTAGGTTGACATTGACATTATTAATTAAGGCCCCCGGGGCTTGATATCTCCAAATCCTTACCGACTGTTTCGTATTTTTTCCGGGTAAACTCTGGAGGATTACTTCAGATATTGGGTTCTCAGAATCGGTAGCTTACTCGTTTATTCATATTGTGTGCCTTTGTAGGTGAAATAGCGGTATTGAATACATAAGAATTGTATCGAATTTTGATAGAAAATGTAGGGGTAAAAGAACGGAAGTATTCTTTCATGTTAGAAGTTTATTCCAAGAAATATTTTGTATTTGCACAGATCATTTTTTGAGGGACATTACAGGTATGTTGACACGGCTTGTTTCTAACGCAAAAATAAGTTATGAAGTGCCTGTTACTTAAAACAGAAACAAACATCTTTTTATCCGCAAAGCCCCTGATTAAAGTTCGAATTACAAACTCAAGACCTAGGATGTTCCGGAAAGTTCTTGACGAGTAGCACTTTGCGGTTGTCGACTTGCTAACTTTCTTTAAAGAACTTGTCTCCCGGTTTAATATGTAAAATGTCAGAGAGGGCAGATTAGCACCGTTATTTGACAGAATGAAATTCTCTCCGTTAAGTTTCTTACCTTGATGTACTCGTAGTGTTGGAAAGTTTGACAAACTTTTGAAGAATTAATTTAGTGAGACTTTCGTAATGGGTTCTGCAAGAGGTTTCCTGTTCCTGTTCGTACAATCTGTGAGGTAGTTCAACTATGTATGTGTGGTACAATGTTGCTGAAGATTTATCTCGTTTTACGATGTAGTCTATAAACACGCTTGATATCAACATGAAGCATCTCATGAAATAAGATGTGCTGTATTAACCAGACATATTAAGTTTTCTTGTTGTTTATGCAATAGCTGAAGCTTTTTTGTCATTTTAGTATTGCTTCTGCAGTTAGGTACTTAACTAGTGCCATACATAGTCGTACCGCGCGACAAGGACGGGAATAATCCCCTCCAGAAACTTTTAAAGCGTGTATTTTCTTCATATTTACATTGATTTAATAGATTTTGGCGGTTGCCTTCTTCGAAATAACATTATTTTTACGTATATTTTTAATATTAACCCCTATTACTGAAGTATTGGTAAGTAAAAACAAATCGAATCACTCATCAAGTTTTCCGTTTCTTATGTTGAAACAGTGTTCCAATTTCGCAGTACATTGCAGTTTTCATGATTGACCACGATTTATATTGTAATCGATAAACATAAAATAATGTGTTTGGTTACTCGTCATATCTTTCATAGGGAGTCCTATTATTTGATCCTTTAACTTTTCATAATTTTCGCATTTTCTCATCGTTTTCCTGTCTTTCAGTTACCGTACCTAGTTCCTAATAATTACATTTATTTAAACTCGTCTTCTATTAAATTATTTTAGTTGTTTACAATAGCGGTAGATTTCAGTCTGTTCAGTCTGAGAGCTCTCAGCTCTCTCGATGCTTCAATAGTTCATTTCCATTTTATGTTTTTCATCAGTAATTTAAATAAATAATACACGCTCACCACAATATTCGAATCCACGTTTACCTAAACTCGAATCACCGAATGAGCTCAGTCTCGTCACTAAGTGCCGATTTCACTAATGGAACTGAACGCAATCAGCACTTTTAAACCCAAATCAAGAGCTGTCAGTGTCAATATTCTATATCAATTTTGACACTGACAGTACTTTATATGACAGAACCCATTTTGATGTGCTGAACTCAAGACAAGACGTATCCAAGACAAATAGGTGACATTACATTCTTCCATTGTTCCCTATTTAAATTGTAAGCCTCAGTCTGTCAGCAACACGGTATTATTGTGGTTTATTAGTTTAAATGGACGTATTGTTAGCATGTTTTGTTCTCTGGATTGGATAATTATGGTCGTTTTACACAATGGAGGTAGTGGTTAAATATATAATAGTGGCTTTGGTTGGAAATGTTTTGATGAAGGAGAGAAAGAGACGTAACAATCTAATTGCTACTTTTCTGTCTCTTTTAGAGATGATGGGGCTGCTGTCTGAACAGCAATACTGACGGTAATTTCGTTATTAATTAGTGATAATTCAATTGTCACCAAAAGTCAATTTGCCATAGCATTTCGTACATTGACAGTGATCATTCTTTGACATTTTCAATTTGAATAAAGGATCAATTTTAAGTTAAGTCAGTTTTCAACACAATAATAATTAATTTCTCTGATGTTATAATTAATAGTCGTCGTCGTCGCAATTAATATAAGTTATTAATATAAGTTGGTCATAAATAAATAAATAAAATTAAAGTCGAAAAAATTACAAAAAACCTAAACTGCAGCATACGCCTTTAGAAAAAATCGTAATTTAACTGATTTAGAGACATCCTGTTTAGTACTTATGTTATTTTCATAGTGTGTTGTCGTAAGGTATTCTTTTGTGGGGAAATGCCGCCGATATTCAGACAATTTATGTTTTACAGAAAAGGGCTATTCGTTCAATTTATAAATTAAGTCCTAGACACTTCCTAAGAGAAACTTTAAAGAGATTTATATAACGACTGTGCCTTCTCAGTATATATATGAATGTCTTTTGTATGCACATAAAAATATTAATCTGTTTAAAAAATACAGTGATATCCATCATATAAATACTAGGAACAAACACAAATTTGTTGTTCCCACTGCCAGACTCAAGAAAATGGGTAGTTCGTTTAAATGCCAATGTATTCCTTTTTTATAATAAACTTCCTAGCTACATTCAAGAACTAAGCCTTAATATATATTAACTGTAGAAGAAATAATAATATTGTTTTAATTTTTGTGAATGTGAGGACTATGTCGGTCATTGAATTTTTCTTTTTTTCTTTTAATGATGTGTTCTGGCTGTTTGAGTACTGCGGCCTACCCAAATGTCCTTTCTTTTGTATTGTTCGTCGAATCGTGGAGCTCTGTAGTTCTGAGTTCAGCTGCACGATGATTGACAAATGCGTGCACTGACTGGACAGGTTCACTCAAACTCGTGTGGTTCTTTCCTCAAAATACCATTTCAGACACCAGTCTACATGGTCCCCATATGATATGACCAAGATTATTTTCGGATTTTTATTTACACTTTCACATTGATGGACTTTATGAATACATGACATGAAAATTTACTTAATGATGTGAAGTATGAAATGTAAAGTAATATACTATTTTAATTTTTGTGCATGTGAAGACAATGTGGATTTGTTGTTTTTTTCTTTCAATTTGTTTTTTCTTAATTAGTTTTAATCATGGTCTGGCAGTTTGAGTAATTTATGCGGCCTACCCGAATGTCCTTTCACTGGTAGTGTTCATCTAATCGTTTAGCTCCTTTAGTTCTGTGTTGAGCTGCATGACAACTGACAAATGCGTGCACTGACTGGACAGGTCCACTCATTCTGTGTGGTTCTTTCCTCAAAAGACCATTTCAGATACAAAACTACATGGTCTTCATATGACCTGACCAAGATTATGTCTAGACTCTAAAAGAAACTGTGACTTCTGAGTTTGTTTCGGCTTTTCTTCTCAGAGTAGTCAGATAGGAAACGCCGATCTCATCTAGGTTTTAAAATATGATTGACGTGTAAAAAAGTGTTTGTACAAACCTACTTACAGAAATAAAATTATTTATCAATAGTGATACTACTAAAGATTATCGTACAGAAATACACGCTAACAGTATATTCCATCCGGTTATCTAAGTTAGAAAATCTTTTAAAACAAATGCTCCAACCGTAATAAACGTTATTGAATTCAATATTGTAGTCCGAACAAGTAACGTTATGCCTCAACACCCAACGAGTAAAGTGTTGATTATTACTGACAGGTAACGAATTCAAACGTTTGATCCCTTAAATTATTACTCCTGAAATATTTAACTGAAAATTGCAGGAAATCTTGGAGATGTGTTGCGATGCCTCTACAAGTCTACAAATATAAAATGGTTTATTCAGAATGGACTTATTTTAGAGTGCTTTCTGGGTGTTAAAAGCAAATCTAAGAAACTATGAGAGACTTTTATGATTCACTTTTCATGGCATTCAACCAGACCAGAGGGAACATTGTTCACTTGGTCACAACATAAAGCCATCTAAAAACTCGATACTACAGCGAATGCGTTGCCAAACTTCCAAAGATAGGAACTTCAACTTTGTAAACTTCCATTTGAAAAATACCGTTAATCTCGAAGTACCAACCGTACGCACTGCATTATAGAACATCGAACAAAATACAACCTTAACCACACACATTTTAAAGTTTAAAATCCAATGATGCAGGAGCAACGACTTTGGGCGCCGTTTCGACGTTTCCCTCCATTACCATTTTACAGAGAGTTTCAATAAGCTCTTGCTTTGAAATTGGCTTTTTCATAGTTTTTTTTTCCCTTGATAACATTATATTACTTGGATAAATAAGGTTATTATTCGTTGTATTCAATTTGAAGATCGACCCTTGTTGAATTGTTCATTTTGTGAGACATAATGTGTTTCTTGAAAGGAGAACTTTGAATGGAATAATCTGGCTTTTGATAAGATCTTTTAATAACCATGCGTGAAGTAAGGAACGAAACAAAACACTGTTTGTATAAAACGTTTTTACTTGTTTTTCAAATTTTATTGTAAGAGGGATCGAGGACAATGTATGTGTATCATATTAGTGTTACTGTTTATGAGCATTACGCACTCTAATTCGATATGTTAGTTCGCTACTAATTTATCGAAGTAAAGTGCGTAATAGCTTCCGGATACCCAGTCACAGGTCAAATAGGCCGTCGCTCTATGTAAAACACTGGTACTCAGCTGCTTCCGAGGCTTATGATGATGATGTGTAGCGATACCAATACAATTTGTGTTAATAAGATGTCTTTTAAAATGAATACAGTAGGTAGGTTTGGTCGAGGCATTTGCTTTTGGAATTGCAAGCATATTCCCGGCCACCGTAGGCGCGGGCTTGCGGACGCGAGCAATGGGTAGCTCGCTGTCCGGAGTAGCTGCCGTAAGGACCAGGCCCGGGTCGACGGCGCATCGTGTTCCACGCGCGCCTCAACGAGATGTCAGCACTTAGCGACAGGGTCCGTTAGGGTCGATGCCTGCCAGGGTCGTGGGTTGTTCGAAAGAGATACCGTGGCCCCGGCACAGGCAGCTGAAGGAACATGGGTGGGTTTTAGTCAGTAAAAGTCTGACACGCCCTCCCGCTCCACCCAGAGCAGGAAAAGTCATTTGATGATTTCCCACAAAAAAACAACACAAAAAAAGTAGGTTAGCAATGAACCAGAAACAGCTTATTTTTTGTCTATAATATATTAATTAAGTTTTGTGAAAACCAGTCAGTCTTCTCTTTAAAATGAACCAAATTATTGCTTAAATAAATTATGCAGATTTATTGATTAAAACCAGGATAAATGGACTTCATACGACATCAAAGCTTCTACAGAACATGTCAAGTAGAAAAACACAACATTGTATGATCATTGAAGTGTAGTGTCCTCTAAAGAATAATTCACTCGTCGCGCAACGGTCTCGTTGCGCGTCAGGCAAACAATTCTTCTCAGCAGACTTTTGAAACCGGCGTGAATAAAACATACATACTAATAACACAGAAAATCCTGTGCCATAAAAATTAAAATACAGAATAAAGTAAAATATTCAAAGACATCTCAAAGTTTGTCCACGAGAAACATTAAATTTTCTCGAAGAAAATGTTCGAATACAATTATTCTTGGCTTACTTTTAAGTGGAGGTTGTTTTTAACTTTCGCCAAAACCTAGCTAATAAGAAAAAAGTCAAAAAGAAAGTCGAGCACAATAGAAAACTTAAATTTGGAGTAAAGTTCTGAGCTCAGAAACCTTTTACCGCGACGCCAAACTCACAAAAGTGATTTAATTCCAATTCATTCATGACCCACTGAATGAGTCCATCTTAATTCGTTCCCTGCTCCTCACTTCAATAAAAGTTACAAGATTCCGAAAATTACTTGTTCAATTGAAAAGTTTTCAAATTGCCAGCGAGCAAAATAATTAAATTTAGCTCAAAACTCTCTTGAAAGTGACTAAGTGTTATAAGGTTTACGACAATATGGATTTATTAATTTCGTATGAGAAAGCTTTAGTAGCAGAAGCCAATTTTATTTATCTCCTTACAATTGTATGTACAAAAAATTGTTTTCATTTTCTTGAAACAGCGGATCAAATGCAGCCATTAACTGTTTATCTTACCCTGGGAATAAGACAGGGAAAACTGGGTTGCTATGGTATTTGTAAGAGAGCTGTCGAGATAGCGCTGCAAGTGTGCGTAGATTGAACGAACACGATTGTACCGCCTGAGGCTTCGCAGGTAGTAACTAAGTAAACTCGTTGTCTTGTTCTATGAAATGTTTTTCCAAGGTACCTTTATTTGTAACATTGGGATGAAATTAGATATTTATAAAGTAACTTTATGTACTAGATATAAATATGATCATTTACTGCCAATAAGATTACCTACAAATGAAGTTGCTACCCAAGTCTTCTCTCGCTAAAACAATCAAAAAACCTCTCTCAGAAGCCACTTACACACACACAAACACGCACACACACAAAAAACACACACAAACACACACACACACACACTTATGTACAAGGTACTTAGATGATCATACCAAGATAATGACTATCACCTCCTAATTTGTTTCGGAGTTTCGTCTTAGAGCATCTACATAGTTGGATAAGAAACACCAACCTGATCTCTCATATTTTTTGTGACTTGTAAAAAGGATTCTTAAAACCAATTAACAGAACGAACATCAATTAAAAAACATGGTTTATTATGACTTCTTTGCTTATAATTGTAGTGATAAATAAACGAAATCATAATGATGACGATGGATGTGGCTGCAATAAGTAGTCGACCGACCAAACAATATGAAGACGTTGGAAGGTCATGATAAGAGGCTTTAAGAGTCCTTCAAAACCGAGAGCGTTTCAAGAGGGAGCCGCTGTTAAAGAGTTTTATTAATTAGTTTGAGGTTTGAAGAACGATTAAGTTTAAGGAATATAAACATTCTGTTGATCGAAGAACATCTTTGCGTTATATAAATATTTACGTTCGAAATACTAAGAAGAACCATTAAATTGTGAATTACCATTTAATGTGTTTCCAAAAAGCACCCTCTGTTATGTTCGCATACAAATTTTGACTGGAATCCGGGTTTGATCTAAGATCAAAGTTGTCTAAATCTTGACGAAATTTTTTTGTAGTTTTAGGCATGTAACGTTGCCTCCAGGATCAGGTTGTTCGAAAGAGATACCGTGGCCCTGGCACAGGCAACTGAAGGAACACGGGTGGGTTTAGTCAGTAAAAGTCTGACCCGCCCTTCCAGAGCGGGATAAGTCATCTGATGATTTCCCACCCTAAAAAGGCATGTAACATTTCGATTACCTCATATAAAACCACTTAGTACTTTAGTTGAGACTTTTCCACATTTAGAATAAAATGATGCAATCTAGTGAGTTCCACAGTCAATTGAAGCAATTTAATGAACTTTTCAAACTCGGTCACCACTTTAACTTATAATAAGAAAACTTACACATTGCCAGCATTCATTTAAACGTTCAAAACTCCACTCAAATTGTCAGCTGTCTTCAAAGTCGGTAATAAAAGTGTAGGAGCACCACAGGGTACTACACTAGGACCATTATGATAATTACTTACACGAGCACCAGTAACATAATTTGGATGAGTGGGTGAGCGGCAAAGCTTATCCTTTAGAGATTAATGCTGAAAGTGTACTACATTACTCCATGTAATTACTGACAGAAGCAATTAATTCAGCCCCGGTCTTTTCGCGCTCCGGTTGAAATAATGAGCACATAAGTTTTCAATCTTCTCCGATGGATTTTGGTCCGATTGCCTATATCTTTGTGTTTCCCTTCCGTTTAAATGATGAATGTTTTTAATGATAGTGGTGAAATATACATCATTGTTTTTATAAAATTTATCAATATGACATGCGACGATGTAAGGCATTGCAGGCACCTTTGATTGTACCTCCGGTCTTGTCTGTCCTTGTGATGCCATTTTATCATGGCTATTTATTCATTATTTTAACAGAGCTATTTATATCATATCTGAACTTAAAATACATCTGCATATATACCTAAATATTAATCTGTAATACACATGAAAAAATAAAATATATTAAAAGTTGATTACGAATCCAATAACACTGGATTACGAAAAATGTTGTTATAACTCTTGAAGTGTCGTTAAATAATAAATCTGTTATGTAATTGTTTCCAATACTGCAGTAATTCACCCGTAACAATATCAGTCCATCTTTTAATTTAAAGCTTATTCTAATTAAGTCGAGGCTACATTAGCAAAATACAATCACTCACCGTAAATCATTGAGATGAACAGCAGTATTGCATTCAATACGTATGAATGCCTCTTTATACTCTTCAATTCCCCGGCCATTTTGTTCATAATAATATTTTTATTAATATTTTAATTTGACACTCTTCTTCTTTTCATCGTCACATAACACTTAAATGTATAGTTCCTATTAACGTGCCGTTTACGTCTATCTTCTAATTACTATTTAGCTAAACATCTTGTCACAACTTATTCGCTTCAACAACTCTACTAGTTTCCACTAAATACGTCAACATTTATTCCACTCGGTAATTAACGCGCTGACAAATAGTTTTATGACACTTAGTTAAAACGAATGTCGCTTCATATATTAAAGTTCCGACTTAATGCTCGTCTATTTTTATTTTATCCTTAACCGATGTTTGGAGCATAAATTGTACGGTACTGGTGACTTTAGTAACGCGTGCTTGGATTATTTTACTGAGCATAATGAGCAAGGAGCATCTAAAATTAACTCGAAAATCTCTGTTGTTTTCAGATGTAAATCTTATTTAATCCCGGCGCGTAAATTTCAAAGAAATTTAAATTTCATACGACATTCCCGTTACAAAATATACGGCCACTTGACACACTACACTCGTGTTCATAAAAGTTTCGCATCACAGAAGGATTCACTGATATTTTTTTGTGTAGAGAACAAGTTGAATATCGGCATCGTCGATGGGATTTTTCTATTGGAGCGCGCGCGTCCGTTTGAGGAGGCAGCTCTGAACGCACTGACTTACATAAGGGATTCGCCCGGTGCCAGCCGAGCGCCTGTCGGAGAGGGATGGCACACAGTTTTCCTAAGGGTTGCAGGTCGCGTGCGGTACGTAGCGAAAGGGACGGAAGAGATTTTCGCATTCAGGCCGTGGTCCGTTGAAACGTAACGTTGAAATCTTGTGTGAAGACGCAATTAAAATGTACATAAATCTGAAAGAGATACGTTTCAGGAGTAACACGTCCAAGTTAATAAGTGTTTAATCTAGCAGTTAATAGCTTATCTGCGTGTATGAGTATGAGTCTCATCGACAGATTATGACTCAGTGTCACAGTGATACTGAGTTTATCGTTCATTGAAGAAGAAAAGACATAATTTTAAGAAAGTAAAAGAGTAATGTTTTTTTTGTACCCACTACCTGTTACCTAAAACGTAGCTCTTGCATTGATTCCTTATACATTTTTATAAATTATTCAAAAATTACATATGAAAACACATAATAACACGAAATGATGTCAATCCAGAAGGATCGTGAAATATGTGAAGGCATAAACGTGAAACGTCGAACTATTAGGTACTAAAACATAAAATTGTAACACAAAAGCAATGAAAATCTAATAATACAATATCTAAAGACATTAGTCTCAACAATCAAAAGGTTGTCCCGTTCTATTCAGAAACCTTGCTAATACCGTTTCTGAAATATAAATTATGCCAAACGAAATTGGTGGATATAAAATTCAAATCAAGCTTGTCGTTCTCGAGTCAAATCATTAAGCAGTTTGTCGGTGATTTTCTCGTTCCTGGCAATACACAATGAACATTGTACTTTGTAGCTTTTTCCTTTTTACTAAAGACTATGTTATTTTGCAATCCTTTATTTAAAATTAGCATCTTTTTTGTAAATTGCCATATTTACTATTATTGTCGCCGTTTTCCTCAAGGCTTCAGAAGTATTGAATTTATATTTGAGAGAAAAAGTAACAAATAGGTATGTATTGTGCTACGGATGATTTAACTACTTCATTTCTATCATGGTGGGTTTAGAATCAACGAATATAGAATCAGAACAAGAACAAGAGCATTATTTTACGGTTGAAGACATTTATTCCTCAAAAATAATACAATTTACTTATCATGAGAAATAGAAGCTAATTTGAATACTGAGTACATGAACTTATAAAGAACAGTAGGTTTATACGCGTAAATTTAAAACTAGTTAATAATATAAGCACATCTTTTTTTCTGGCAGTGGGTGACAAGAAAAAGTGAGTGGATCATTTTATATCGTTTATTGATGGCTAGTCAATAACAATTACACATTGTTTACGAGTTTTAGTAGCAAGTTGAAAATATTTTTTAATTTGTTAATGTTTCAAGATGATAAGTTAGTTTACTACCTAAATGTATTTTATACCTTGGTATGTATTTTAAATAAGCAATAATTTAATGTAACTAGCTGAAGCAAAAAAAAAAAAATAACACCGACTTTATAATTATTTTAAATCAATCACGATTTAAAATCGAGAGAAATCTTTCAAGATGTGTGCTTTAAGTATTATTTAATATACATACATACTTAACATCACGCCTGTAATCCCAGAACGGTAAGGCATAGGAGTACCTATAGTACACCCACATTTTACTAGTTATGTTTAAGTCAGCCGTCTCAGCATTAGCTCTTGCGACAACCAGACCAACGAGGCAGTCACTTTTTTTTCTTTATATTCTTCACAAAGATAGTAATATCAGGCGAGAATGGCGCCGGCAAGAAGAAGACTACGAAGATCCTACAATACCTCTGTGCAGCCGGGGGCCAGGTCTATTGGGCCTACAGATCTTGGAGGCCAATACTGTGCTTTGGAAACGCAAAAACAATGCGTAACGACAACTCTTCCCGATTTTCGCCTCGATGTCCCTGCCACCCTGTATAGGACCAGGCCCAGGACTAAATACCTTGAGTATCAACACTTTGGAAAAGGCATTTTTTTCTTATAAGAACAAAACTGGTAGAGCTTAGAGTTTTCTTTAGAGTCAACGATTGCAATAGGCGTATTCTTTTCATTAGTAAACTTGCAATGTTCTAATATGCCTCCTACGTCCCAATCTTTAAACAGTTCATGATAAACAGCATAACAATGCCAACACACAAATATATTTTTTACATAAATTCTAAATCGTAGTTTTAAAAATATTCTCATTTGTACAGAAAAACGCAAACACATTCTAAGCCACTCACACTTCACACAATTAAAACTTCAAACGGATTATACAAACGGAGTAAAATGTTACAAAGCAGAGACCTTGCTAAAGTGCTAACATTTTTGCAACAATGCTCCGTGAATTTAGATTTCCATAGCATTAATTGGAAGCTTTAGAGAGGGAGTATTAAAGTTAGAGGAAAACCTTGAGGGTGACCTCTGAAAAATATTGATACAGGGTCAGTTTTGTTATGTCAGTCGTTTACTGAATGTGTTGATGTTTTACAACTTTTATTTGGTTTATTAGCAGGTTTTTTTTAGAATACATTTGGTATAGTTAATGTATTGTTCACACATAAACAATTACTGGAATCGCGCCGCAACGTCCATTTTAAGGCGTTCGTGGTGCGCGTACCGAATTGTAACCTGCCCCTTGTCATGGAAGAAGGCTTTTGGCCGCAGTATGTGGTGTTCCGTCGCTTCCGCGGACAAGTACCACAAGACAGCACAAAGTCTAGCTAGTTCAAAGTGAAGTGTAACTAACATAGTCTTAAGTCTTTTTCATTAACACAAGTTTTCTATATGATAAATATATGTATGTTTAGGTTAAGGTATATATCTATGGGCCTGTGTCGCCTGAAAATAAATGGATTATTATTATTATTATGTACTCACGCCTTCTTCCCATGGGGGTAGGCAGAATCCACAGAACGCCACCAGCTACGATCCTTACATACTCCTTTTGCCTCGTTCGTTTTGTATTGTTGTCATCGTAATTTACCTTCTTACTACTCAATTCTTGTCCCATTTTTATTTCTTATTTATATTAATGACTTGTCTTACCTCATAAAGGATAATCATGTTAATAGTGTTGTTTGCAGACGACACTTCATTTTTATTTAAACGTAAACGTCAATAGCTGGTTACTGATAATGTAAATAGCGCCTTCGCCAAGGTTTGATGTTATTATCCAACTTCTTAACGAGAAAAAAACTAAATGTATTAAGAATGAGAATAAGATTATTTATTTGGAAAACAGGTTATATTGTGTAAAGGTCTCAAAGATAATGTATTGCGCTATGTTTTGCCAATATTGGCATACAAATGATTAACATGATTAAAACGATTAAATGAGTACTATTCAATTACAATATTAAAATTACAACATAATTATTATATTATTATTGTACTGCATGCAAATTAAATTTTATTTCAATTCAGAGTCAACAACATTTCATTTCAAAATTTAAAGTCAATTTAATTCAAAGATCACAAATTGATATCAGCTTTATAAAATTATCGAGAAGAAACTTATCTTATTTTCTTATTGTCAAAATAAGAAAATAAGATTAGTTTACGATACCTCATGTCAGTCCAGTAAAATCTAGTGTGTTCTTAGGCATAACTTGGTGGTGTTGGGGGCAAAGGGACCACTATGTATATAAATTATCAAAAAAGTTTAGCTCTGTAGCATACGCCGTTAGAAAACTTCGCGATTTAACTGATTTAGAGACAGCTCGTTTAGTATTCCTACTTTAGTTATTTGTTGTGGGGGAATTTCGCCGATATTCAGACAATTTTTGTTATGCAAAAAAGGCAATTTGTTCAATTTATAAATAAGTCTCAGACATTCCCTAAGAAACAACAGCTCTCGCGACCACTAGACCAACGAGTGAGTCAACAATTCAGTGACATCCATAACATAAATACCGGGAACAAACACAAATTTGTTGTTCCTACAACCAGGTTTGAGAAAATAGGAGGCTCGTTTAGATGCCAATGTAACAACACATAGCATCACACCTTGTTTCCCCGAAGGGTTGGGCAGAGCTGTACCTGTAGTATAGATTCCAATGTTTACGTTTTTATAATAAACTTCATAGCCGCATTCAAGAACTAAGCCTTAATAAATTCAAATCTTTATAAAGCGGAAACTATGCCAGAAAGCCGATTACACTGTCAAAGAAGCTCGGGATTGAGCTGCTCCAATAAATCTACACAGTGAATGTTGATTTTTTATTTTATTTTGCTAAGTATTTTGCTTTTATTATTTACTCTAAAGGTACCGGTACTTTTTGCATAAATAATGACATGAATATTTACTTAGTAAAATATTATGTTATTGTAATTATTGCGAATGTGAAGACTATGTGGCTATTTTTGTTTTTTCTCATTTAGTTTTAATCATAGTCTGGCTGGAAGTTTAAGTAGATAATTTATGCGGCCTACTCAAATGTCCTTTCTTTAGTATTGTTCGTCGAATCGTTGAGTTCCTTAAGTTCTGAGTTGAGCTGCATGAGTATGAGAATGAGATGAGAATATGGCAAATGCATGCAGCGACTGGACGGGTCACTCAACCTGTGTGGGTCAGACACCAATCTACATGATCTGACCAAGATTATGTCTGGACTTTAAAAGAGACTGTGACTTCTGAGCTCGTTTCGGCCTTCCTTTTCAGAGTAGTCGGATAGGAAACGCCGACCTCAGTTAGTTTTTAAAATATGGTTGACGTGTAAAACTGTTTGTACTAACCTGCTTACAGAAATAAAATGAATTATCATAATTTACCAAATGTTTTTCAGAATCCTAATATATTTTTTTTGTAACGGTCCATTTTGACGAAGGTAATCAAAGCCTACTCGTTTTCTTACTTAAAATGTTATTATTAAAATAAAAATACCTACCTACGTGGTCAGCAACAAAGATTTTTCTGGAAATTATTCACAGTGTCTGTACAATTCCACCAAAAACTTGTTACGTGAGAAATTCAACTCTGTAAAGGTCGGGAGTTACTAAGTAAATAACCCATTAACTATGCATTCCCTAGTTCCGACCCTTTTACGTAGCAGGCCGATACAAAACGAATCAAACCACAGTTTAACTTTATGAGAAGGTCGCATCTCCATGGTTCATTGGCTCCAGGGATAAAGAAGAGCATTTTATTAGCGGAAGTAATACTCGTACCGACAAAGCTGATTTAGATTTGATTTAAGATTTGTGTACATTATAAGAACTTTAATATGGCTTCAAGCTTTACAAAAATAAACCGTATTTAAAGGACCAAACGTTGAAATTGAATCGAAACAGGAGGGGTAAGCGCTCCCAAAAATAGAACAGACAATAAGAGGGGACGACTTTATAATTAACTGCAATCAACACTGACGTATTGAATTTCGGGAATTCCTGTACAGTCGCGTGGAGTTTTCTTTTTGTGTCCGTCATCAAATAAATTTATTTTGTGTAATCTTGTCCAAATTCTGAAAGAAACAGAAAACCACAACTTTTTGTGTATCGCTGAGAGTGATACCCGGTTTTTAAAGAAAATTTTAAATGCAAAGTCTGTAGTTGAAGGGAATTGAGCATTCTCTAACTGCTTATTGCATTTTTTTCCATAGTTATAACATCTTTAGTTTCGTGTTTTAACAGTATTCTTAATCTCCCAATATAAAACTAGTCCTCAACATTGCCTACTACTAGTTTCAAACTTCTTTAAAACTGCTCTAACACTAAACTAAAAGAAGTAAAACTCACTAAAATGAGGAGCAATAACTCATCAAGTGTACGCCTTTCGCCTTAGCTCGTGCTTCCCGACAGATGTTAACATACGTTGTTTGTTTTCCTACTTCGAGAGATATGTTTGTTATTTCCCCCTCCTAAGGAATGCTTCTCGTTTCGTTTTTATTTATGTCACGAGAAATTAACTCGACTTCGAGTTTTGTACGTCCAATTTCAAAATACGGTTATTAGTTTGCGAAGTCGGGATTTTATGTTGATTTCAATTAGACTTTTTTGTGTTTTTAATTTTTAGTAGTGACTAATATACATACTTACATGTATTCACGCCTTCTTCCGATGGGGATACATAGTAATATAAAACTTATTTAACGGTAATTTTTATTTTCGTATATTAACATGTTTATAGCTAAATTGAGCGCTAACTGTCTTCATTCATACAAATGTTATACTGTACGCTTTCCTGCAACTAAATATTAATATGAATAATATTTATTAAAATGGGTTTCTCCTATTCGTTTCAGTTAGTTAAAGAATTAAAAAGCATATTTAAATTGAAAGCTTTCAGTTTTATGAACTGGTACAAACGGATTAAGTGAAGCAAAATGTGCGGATTATTTCCAAATATGTTTTTTGTTTTGTTCAGTTCATGCGATATTCGAAAATATTTTGTAGAAATCAAATGTTATCTTTAAATCCCAATTTGTTTTCGGATTTTGTGAACATTCTGTTAATAGTTTTGTTATCCTTATAACAGATCCTTATAACAGGCAAGCACCACATTAGTTTTACCCAACCTTCTTTTTAAAAAAATGCAATTAGGCGGACTGTCACAAATAATAATAAATATTCCCTAAAGTTCATTCCCACACTCGAGAATTTTGCCAAATCCCCCATCTTTCTTACAACAACAAGGGTGAGTCGTGTATTTATAGAAAAAATAAACCATAAACATTGACAAATGTTAAACATCAAACATTACTAAAATCACTGTTGGGGGAGAGGGAGTTTTAAAAATGACTCCATTTCAATGAGACATGTACAAAATGTTATTTCGGTTCCCGTTTGGTCTCGAATTTAAGTTCCAATTTGTCTTCGTGAGTCAAGTTTCAGGAATTGTAAACTTGAGTGTGATTATTTTAACTGTTCGTGAATATTTACAGTTGAAGACGTTAATTATTGAAATTTTTTGGTAAACTTGCATAACTTGCTCAAACAGGAAGTTAACTTAGCAAATTTGACAAAACATTGAGAAAAAAGTAACAACGCCTGGTTGTAGAATTACTCTAGAAATAAATAGTTAGGAATCAGTTTCGGAGCTGTTATGCCACAGACAGACGCAGATCAACAGATCAAATCTTCAAAAAATCCCGTATAACATTCTGATTTTTGCATCTTAAGCTATCTTTGACTCAAATATACATTCCATCACAAAAACTCAAAATGCGTACGTACAAGTTGAGCATTACAAAAGTTGCCTCGAAGTTCGTTCCATGACGGCTCAGCTGCAGGTGACTTTATTGGTAATTACTGTCTCTTTACGACTGTGTTTTTTATTTCTTTCCTGAGGGGAGCTGACTTTTGTTTTTTTGACTTGTTTTTTTGTTTTGTTTATTTGTGTAATTTCTTTGCTGATCTGCGGTACAGTTTGTGGGGTTGTTTTTATTCAATTTGCAAGTTGTGTGGTTAATTGTGTGGAACGGGGCGGTGTTTGCGGGGTATAAATTTGTGGTGCGTGCAATACAAGGAAATTGTATCCATAAAGTGACAAACATACTGTGTGTTAGTGTCAGGTGCGTAGGTAGATATTTGACTTTTATATAGGATTCTAATGGAAAATGTGTGTTCATGTAACATACCAAATCTACGACTTCAACATTTAAGATACTGAAGGTTTGTTTTCAAGATTAAATAACACATAACATCAAGTCTGTAATCCCAGAAGGGTTAGGCAGAGGTGTACGTATAGTACACCTATATTTCGCCAGTAGTGCTTAAGTCCCATGTAATAGGGGGCGACTCTATTGCCATCAACCGGGCGCATATCCAGACTTCGGTCTGCTACTGAGAAATTGTAGATGGAAAAACCCAATAACACTTTGCCCGAGCTGGAAAACAAAACCAGGACCTCATGCTCAGTAGTAGCTCTGGCGTACACTGGACCAACGAGGCAGTCAAGCCAAGTCAAGTTTCAAGCTTATCATAAAAGTGCTTTCTCCCTAATCAAATCAACCGGCTTAAGGCTTAAACAAATAAATGAATGAAGACTAAGGCCAACTTGCACCACAACCAGGATAAACATGGATTTAACGCAAGAATCACGTTTTAAATACATTATTTAAAACATCATTCTGTGTCTCTCATCTTTAAACGATTAACATAAATGGGACCCTTTTAAAATTCATTTAGCACTGAATTTATTTAGTGTTTTAAGAAAGACAAAGTAATTATTGGATCACAACCTAAACTAGACACAATCTAAACATTAAAAATAAAATTATATAAGTACTTAAAAAAACAGAATGTCCTGAACGAGGCCAAAAGGCTCCTGGACTATCAAACAAGCACGTGGATCTAAGTACCCAGGTACTAATTGTCTTTTGTGACTCCAGGAGCGAATTTAGCATGTTAATAAAATAATCACATCTGTACTAGGTTTATCGTTATTTACCTAGCGTCAGTTTCATTCGACAGCATGCAACGATCAAATACTTTCCAGATTAACGAGATCCGTATCCACCTAATACTAACAAATCACCGAAAATAGTTCGAAACACAAAGAACCTAATGGTACAGATGTATTAAAATTACACTTAACGTTGTTCAACCGTTTATTGGAGGAAACAAATCCTAAATATAACATATAAAATGCACTTTTATTGCTTTTTGATTTGTACTCTTTGTAAACAGCGACCAGTCAGAGTTTTACAACCAAAGCAAAACGAATCTTAACTGTAACGTTTACGGTTTATATCAGCTTATAATAATATGTGTTAACTTTACAGAACATTTTATAATTAGCTACAATACAATTAGTTTGACTTATACGTGTTTTGGAGTGAACGGAATACGGATTCTTCTAGCTATAAACGCTGGAGACTAATCAATATTGGTTTTTTATGGAAGACGTT
The DNA here is from genome assembly GCA_963555695.1 of Dasypolia templi. NCBI lineage: Eukaryota > Metazoa > Arthropoda > Insecta > Lepidoptera > Noctuidae > Dasypolia > Dasypolia templi. The sequence goes on from OY743147.1 coordinate 5,600,856, forward strand.
GGAACTGATTAATTGTTTGCGATTTAGGTTAGATGCGTTATGTGAATTTCGCAAACACTGGGTACATTGAAAGTAACAAAATAAATATATAAGATGCTGATGACTGTGTTGATATTAATAATATGGGTCATTGGCACTTTTTACCCATTTTATTATGGATAACGAGTACAGTTAGGCAGAAAGATACATCGTCTACAATTTGTTTTTTGTAATACTGTATCAATATGAAGCTACAATTAAGTACCCAATCACATTGGGTACTTAATCAACGAAATTTTAACCAAACAACGATATTTTTGAAATGATTAAAATGCAAAGAAATAAAAAACTTGACAATTAAAAGAGATAGATGTTATTTTGATCAATTCACCAAATTTTTTGACATACGTGTTATTAGAAATAGGTCATCGAGATCTTTTGTCGAAAGATTGTAGACAAATAAATGAATTCTTGTGCATCTTTATGCGGCCGTGAGACAAGACACATAGTAACACACACAGACAGTAATAGGTACATAACATAGGTACATTTAAAAAAGAGAAAAGCTTGCAAGTTTTTTTTTTCAATGTGTAAAAAATATTCCGCGATTTATTTTAATTGGTGTCGTACTAGACTTTTGCTGTTTATCAAAAACTCTTGTACCAAAATACCCTATTAGACGCAAATGACGTGTCCGAATGTACCTATAACCTAAAAAAACATAAACAAGGTCCAAGTTTTAGCCATTATTTCTGAGGGTGCGGAAATCCCTACATAGCTCCAGGGGGTTTAAAAGAGGCATTCGTTTCGCCCCACTATTTATATTATGTAAATGGACCTGGTTTGAGGCCATTTCCTGGATAGAGGCCTAGCTTCATGTTCTTGTTAAAGTCCGTATATATTATAAAAAAGATATAGGTGGTTTACGTGAAGATGGTTGAAATTATCAAGTGTCCTTCTGTTGGTTTATGATAAGTACCTTTTTAATACATTCTCATTCAAAGGACCTCTATTACTTTTGTGTTTTGGTATTGGCGTGGCTAGCTGACGTATGGAAATTAATTTAATTTAATATTTTGGTAATTACTTACAATTGTATATAATCCAGTTTTTCTAACTGAACAGACAGCTGTGCTGCTGGGGAGTTTGTTGCGCCACTTCTTCTTCCCAGCTAAAGTACTAGGAAGTGGTGAAGGGCGGGCGTTTAAGGGGAGTGTCTTATGTAATTTTGATGTTAGAAAATTGCTCAGCCTAATTTGAATAAATGACTTCTGGTTTTGATTTTGATTTTTGACTACCAATTCTGGTGAGCCTTGTTGTGGTTCAACTGTTAATTGTAGTAACCTAGCAGGCGAGCTATATCTTAGGCTAATGAAAGGCTGTTAATATAATTTATAATAGCAAAATTTAGGACCTTTTATTTTGTGTATGGCATCTCGCAGGTCAACCTATGAGGTTGTCGTCTGCTTAAACGGACTTGCCTGTGGTTGCCCTAATAAATTAAGGCCTCCAGCCAGGTTTTAAACTCAAATACTAACTAAGACTAAGCGACAACGCTAAGGGCACCCTCTGTGGGGTACGAACCTCGGCTTAGGGCGTCGCTGGAAGAGGGCAGCAAGGGACTAGCTGGATCACGATTTCATTGATTTAGGGACGAATTTAAAGCTACAGGCTCAGCGGCGCGGGCTGGCTCGAGCAAGGGTCGGGAGGGGCGTGTATTTGGGCGTCGCGGCGGGCCTCGGCGGCGAGGACGGTAGGACGGCGATTGGGTTTTGGGCTTATGTAGTGTGCTGGTGGCCTTACTACTCTCCTGGAGGAGGGTAGTGGCGTCGTCGGGGGCGATTAAAGTATGCCTTGGTCGGCGAATACTGCTAATGCGGGAGGGAGTGTAGCGGGCGGCCGCTGAGATCAAGGGGTTGGAATATTTGATGCCACAGTCAAAGAAACGCTTCGATAAGCGTTTCATGAACTGGTTTATGGTAGGCATTTTAAGGTCGATGTGGAGATTTATATTACGGACATAGAAGGGGGCACCCGTGACCTTTCTGAGGAAACGGTTCTGGAGGGTCTGCATCTTATGGAGATGACGTGGGTGAGCGTGCGCAAATACAACGCAGGCCTAGGTCATGATGGGACGGATGACTGCGGTGTAGATGCGCAGCTTGCATTTAAGTGACAGTTTACTACGGGCTGTCAGTACAAAGTGGAGCCTGCTAAGAGCCAAGGAGGCGCGCGCGCGAACCGCCTTAATATGAGCCTTAAAGGTAAGGTTTTCATCGAGAATCACGCCTAGGTATTTGGCTTGCTTCTCCCAGGGGATCGGCTTACCTTACATAGTGATCGGGCTGGGAAGTGGGGGATGGAGTCGACGACGTCTCAAGAAGAGAACCGCCTGACTCTTATCGGGGTTGACCTCGATTCTCCATTTCCGGAACCAAGCGCCTAAGACGTTTGCGGAGGTTTGGAGAGTACGAGCTATAGCATTGGGACAATGACCGGTATAGTAAACGGCAGTGTCGTCGGCGAAGAGAGCCAACTGAGCCTTTTTACTCTGTGGGATATCGCTGGTGAACAGCGTGAAGACTAGAGGAGATATGACGGAACCCTGAGGGACACCGGCGCGAATAGGGTGAGGGGACGAGAGTGCACCCTCGATGCGATAGCGGAAGGTGCAATTCGACAAAAAGTCTCGTAAGATGAGCACGAGACGATCTGGCACTCCTAGTTGGTAAAGCTTGTATAACAAGCTGTTGTGCCAGACTTTGTCGAAGGCTTTCGCTATGTCGAAGAATAGCACACCCGTCGTCGCGTTACGCTGCATACCGGCGCACAAGTGCTCTACGATACGGTGGAGCTGGTGGATACTCGAGTGTTGGGGACGGAAACCAAACTGCTCGTTGGGAATGAGGCTCTTTGCTTCGGCGTAGTCTTTGAGACGCTTATGAATAAGCCTCTCGTAGATTTTGCCGAGAACGTTGAGTAAGCTAATGGGACGGTAGCTGGAGGGCTCAGACTTTGGCTTGCCTGGCTTTGGGATACCGATGACTGTTGCTTCTTTCCACGCTTGTGGGAAGATGTTGTTGCTCAAGGCGCCATTGAACATGGCGGTCATAAGCATTATTAGAGGGGCAGGCATACCTTGTTGGTAATACCGTCCGAACCGGGGTCTTTACGAGCTTGGAGCCCTTTTATGATGTCGTGCACTTCGTCTGGAGTGACGGGAGACAAAGGATCATCAGGGTCTTCGACGGGTGGAAGGGAGGCTCTCCGTTCGACTTCAGCGTCGACCTTGTTCAGGTGAGCTTGGTCTACTGGTTGAGAGCTGGGAGAACACTGGGACTCTAGGCTGTCAGCAAGGCATTCGGTCTTGTCGGTGCTGTCGAACGCGACGCAATTGTCGGGGCGGATGAGGGGAGGCATAGAGACCTCCTCGGAGGAGCGCAATTTCCTCTGAAGGTGCCAGAAGGCTTGGTGAGTGGGCTCGAGTTCACTAAGCATCTTGTTCCAACCCTCTGAGCGAACCTCCCCTATGCGTTTCTTTACAGCACGCTGTAAATGGCGCATGTGGGCTTTGTTCGCGTCACAAGGGAAGGAGTCGTAGGCACGAATAGCCGCATTCTTCTCGGTTATCAAGTCACGTACGTCAGTAGGTAGTTTCCAGCGATGGTCTTCCATCACCGGAACTTCCCGTGAACAATCCGTCAAAACGGATTGAACGTGCTCAGTAAACGAGTCGATTGCGGCCGTCGTGTCGGCGACTGACACTAAGTGATCGGGAATGGTGTCCAAGTGAGGCGATGTGGTGGATTTCAGTCTTTCGCTTACTTTCCTCCAGTCGGTTATCATCTGGGTCTGAGGGGGGCGGTTGGGGTCGGTAGGGCCCGAGTAGGGTGCAAGATGCATGACTACTGGGCGGTGGTCAGAGTTATTAGCAAAATTTAGAACCCAAAGCATCGACACTTTTATATCATCTTCACCCTCCCTGGCAGACATATGCCTTCTTTTGTTTCTTTCTGTCGCGCATTTTCGCTCTGTCAGACATCTAGGTATAGCCTTTCTCGTTAGGCATTAACGTAGAATATTGTGGAGGTACATTATTAAAAATATATACACTACAAATAGCTCCACAGTTTAATCAAATATAAGTATTTACGGGCTGCCAATTCTCGACGCATAGCGATGTTCGCTTTATTTATAGTTCTTATAGAATATGACAGGTGGCTGCCATTTATAATATTTATTTTCTATATGGAGAAAAGGAAAAGTAAAATATTATTTGGAGGTAAAAGCACCTATGTGAAAAAAACATGTCAGTTTTGCTGATTGTAGAGTACATTAATTCCACAATCTGCAAAACTGACATGTGTTTTTCATCATAAAGTACTTAATTATTACGTAGATAAACAGAAAACGGAACAAAAAGTAACATTGCCATTGAAGCCATAAAATCTAGAATGAAATAGCATTTTGTATAAAATCCAGAAAAGCATATATCCTTAATCTTAATGGAGGCATTCTCTTCTGTGTGTGACTGTACTCGCAAGTATAGTGTGACAGATGTGAAAGATAATAATGTTTGTACTTAAGAAATGTAAATAAAATAATTTGACAAATACACTTGAGCTGAAAATCACAATACAAAGTTAAATAGGTAGCCAAACTAAATTATATGTTAGATACCACAATTTACTTTTCACAGTAGCGTTTTGCAACTTAGTACCTTCGCATTTAGATGGAAATTCGGATGTTCATTATGAACTAGAATTTTAGCAAATAATCGTTATAGAAAAAGCTTAGGCTACCAGCTCAGATATGTAGCACACAAAATTCTAATAAAAAAGGCGCTATAACTGACAAAAGACTTTGTGAATGTATTTGTCTTGTTTGATTTTTCCAAACCTACGAGTAAAACTCTTCCACTAACACTGTATTTTTTTTTTCTAACATCGGCGAAGTTCTATGCGTTTTAAAGTCGAAGCAAGACAAAGACTACATTATTAGCATCTGTATTCACAACACAGAAACGCCATAGTAATTTCGAGCCATTCAGTACAATGATCGTATTGCCTGACAAGGATAGAAGTATAAAAGAGAGAAAAAAAAGAGAAAATTCAAAAGTGGGAAACTTCCCCATTTTTCTAACAATTTATTTTTGTTTTTGTAAAACGTCTTTTCTTATTAACATTTTTAAAATACGTTTTTTGATAGTAGTAAAATACTCAATTCATTTTTTTTGCAACTTAAGAAAGTTCTAAATTCAAAACTGCAAGTCAGGTTGTCGGCACGCGTGATATTTAAACTTAGAACACTTACACTGCGCGCCACTGTATGCTGTACAGTCGAGTATAGCCGGCAGATGTTAACATATGCCCGTGTTTTCTTTATTTAAGAGATCTGTTTGTTACTTTTTGTTACGTATACGCGGCGCCTCCGGTCTCTCACTTATTATTTATGGCGGCGAGTGTACCGCGTGGTGATGTATACTATGCTGGAAGTGGTGAGCAATTAATTTTGTTTAAAATTATAAATTGTAAAATATTATTTATCAATAATCATGGAAATGTGACGTGGATATTAAATAGTCCTTAGACTCCTGCATTTAGACCATGAGTGTTTCTTTACCCATTTTTTCTGGTTTTCACTTGACAAAAATTTCAAAGAAGCGAATTAGCACGATGTTAGTTGATTCCTAACCTATACTTAAATTATATTAAGCACTGTTCTTGATCAGAACTAAAACAGTTTTTATTTTTTTTACATTTCAAAAATATTTTAATATTAATAAAAAGGCACATACAACAGTGATCAGAATAAATAATAAAATGTATTTAGAAAACATTGAAATCTTTAGTTTTTCAATGCCTGATTAATTTTCCGCGGAGAGAGTGCAATAATTAATTTACAGTTAAATTCTCCTTTCGAATTGATTCTCTTGTTCATTAGGTTTGCATTTTCTTTTTTATTATTTTTGATAATTTACACGTTTTAAAATTAAATAGCGACATTGCTTTTAAACAAGAAATTGAAATGCTAATAAAAACCAAAACCATTTCTCCAATAGCTAAAAATAGGTTGTCTGTCTACCCACTTAAAAATCACTATAATATAACTAATCGTAAGACACATGGAAGAATATAAAACAATATTACGAGACTGTCATAAACAAAAATAATAGACATTACAAAAGAAACGGAAGTGGTTTCATAGACAATGACCATAAACAATGGGAAATGACCTCTAATACACCATGAGAATGATGACCAAAACTTTCTTAGACGATGAACTGAGACACATAAATAGTGTTATGGTATGAGCATTTTCTATTGTATTTTAGAACAAAATCTGTCAATTCTTTTCATATTGTACTTAAAGATTTTTTGATGTACGAAGTTACTGTACTGCAGTCTACATTGTTACGTTAAGAACTACCAGGAAACGGTAGCTGCGAACCAAACGGGACGCAATTAATTAATGTATCTTTATTTTTTTCTTTCTACACAAAGTTTCACATAGTTGTAAACATAGAGACAAGAATTATAGCGTTTGACAACAATACACAAAATGTGATCCTTTGTGAGTGACTGGCGTTCATACTAGGGTACCTTGTGACGGATCACCAGGCTCTATATCAATTAGGATACTAAATTAAATCTAATTAACATACCAGTGGTCCTTTTTCGAACTGAATGATCTTTCCTGAAATGGAGAGATAATTAAATTCATTTTGTATGTATTAAGGTAACAATTTAAATTATGTATACGATTCTGAAATAACTCAAACAAAAACATAATAAAAAATTCACAAGACACGCTTTCGTTTTTCATATCTCAAACAACGAACGGATCAATACGACATCTCTTCCATTGTTCATAGATGCGCGTCCCCAAACGTTCGCCAGTACGGGGTCGGACAACTTTTCACATAACTCAAGCCACTCGATTTGGTAGCAGAGTTTATTATTTGTACTCCCGTGCCCGCTGTACTCCTGGTAGCGTATATTTCGTGTTTTATCACTATATCTTTATATATACTACATCTTTGTTTCACTTCAATACCTATGCGACACAGATCTTGTGATGTTACAAATTGTAGTCTATATTAGATGTTAGTTTGTTTATTCGAGAATTTCTAAGATTCCTTCGAGTTTTCTTTTTGTTAGATACAATCGGAGTCGTAAAGACACTGTGTTATTGAGACAACTTATTGAGGAGTTTTACATTCTGAGGGTAAAATCAATATTGCTCACGTTTGGTGACTTCAACCCTCTTTTAGCGTAAAGTTCGTAAGATACCTCGTTGGACTAGTGGTCGCAATCGCTACTGCTGAGCATGAGGTCCTGAGTTCGATGCCCATGTCGGGCAACGTGTTATTGGGTTTTTGTATCTGGAATTTCTCAGTAGCGGCCCGAAGTCTGGATTTGTGCCCGGTAGATGGCAATAGGCTCGCCCCCTATTACATGGGACTTAAACATAACTGGCGAAATATGGGTGTACTATATGTACACCTCTGCCCAACCTTTCAGAGAAACAAGGCGTGATGTTATGTTATGTTCATAATATATAACGGTGATAGGGAAAACAAAATAATTTCTGGAAATCTGAGTAGAGATTCAGGAAAATAAGTAATTTGATTGTTTCTTAGTCATTTTTATAGCATAACGAGCTTCGGTGCTAATAAAAATCACAAGATGGATGATTCAAGGAAGTTTTGGGTTGAAAAACCAGTATGCGCGTTCCGCAGAAATTGATACAGAATAATTTAAATCCATTTTCAACCAATAGACCTAAGAGCTTGATTAATTTTGTGTGTGTGTGGCGAGTGGACAAGCCTTTTACAACGTTCTTCTAAGTTTATCATACGTTCAAATGTTTATTACGCACACAATAAAAATGAACATAGACTGCGTTGTGGAAAGTTTATAATTAGATCCATCCTGTACTTTGGTGCTCTCCCCCAATGACGCCCTAGGTCCGTACCCCACAGTGGGTGACCTGGTTGCAGGCCTTAATTTATTATTACACAGGTCACAACCTCTTAGGTTGACCTGCGAGATGCCATTTACGAAAAAGAAAACATAGTGGAGAGATGATTATTTTTACCACTAAGCCTAACTCCTTTGTCGACTATACTACGCACATGAGTAGTGACGTGACCAGTGTCGATGCGACAAAAACTTGTTGAAACGAAACTAACACGATGACACATGGTCGTCGCAGTGTCGACCGGACATCATAAACTATAGCAAAACAAATAGCAATTGACACGCGAGGTATTTCAGAAGTTATATATAACTACCATATTTTTTATTTAAGCTTCTGCTGTGGCGACCGCGTTGGAAGGCCTTCCAGAGGATGGGCCGATGAAGGCCGCAGGAATCCACTGGATGCGAGAACCACGGAACCGAAATATGCTTGAGAGGCCTATGTCCAGCAGTGGACGTCTTTTGACTGAAAGGGTGATGATGACCATAATTACTAGCGGCTTTGATCTCGTGGTCTATCGCACAGGAACCGTATTTTTTTCTGGAATAATGGTAGAATGCTACGTTTTACTCTGCGACCATTGAACTGTTTCCATGCAAAAATCCCGTCGATCAGTTCGTTGTTGCGTTGTTAAGGGAACGTAGGACAAAACGACAAATACACTTAGGTCTGATTTCATGAAATTGAACGCGATCTGTACTTAAACTCCGTTTAAGAGTTGTGAGTGTCTTTATTTTGTATGGAATATTGTTACTGACAGCTCTTGAACGCGTTTTAGATGTGCTGAACGCGTTACATACATATTTTTTTACTGATTTTAAACAAAACTTTGGATATAAATAGGGCTGCTAGGGATTTTGTTGCGCCACTTCTTCTTCCCAGCTAAAGCACTAGGAAGTGGTGAAGGGCGGGCGTTTTGGGGGACTGTCTTATATAATTTTGACGTTCGAAAAGTGCTGACTCTCAGCCTAGTTTGAATAAATGACTTTTGATTTTGGCTTTTATTTGTATCTAAGTATGACCAATTAGGTCTCAAAGAGAAAAGCACTCTGTATATACACTACTGAGTGCTTTGCTCTATGAAACCTAATTGTGCCATACTTCGAACTACTTTAGAATAAAAATCAGATTACATATATAAAAGTTGAAGCAATATTTTTATCCACAAGGTTTTAGACAGACGTCAAACACAGCCTTTACCTAATTCTTATAATGATCACGAAATTTTTCATTATCCCGATAGGTTTATTTATCTCGATTGATTTATTTATGTTTTCTTTAAGAAAATAACCGTCGGGCTAATAAGGAACAACAAGAACAAAGGCGAAAGGGAGGAGTAGCCTAGTGGTAACGGCTGTGACTTACGAGTCGTAGGTGGGACGTTGGTTCGAACCCAGACAGTGTAATTTTTTTCATCTCCACTGCTCAAAAAGTGAAGGAAAACGTCGTGAGGAAACCGGCATGTCCTAAAACTAAAACTTCGATGACGTTGACATCTACCAACCCGCACTGGCACCGCGTGGTGGATTACGGCCCACTCCCTCATACCGAGAGGAAGCCTGTGTCCCAGCAGTGGGAACGTTATTGTGAACGTTACGTGGGCTTATTATATATGTTATGTAGAACGAAAGTGAATGTACAAGAAAAAGTTTTTATGTTATTTTGTGTTTGGATTTATTTTGGACAATTATGAAGAACAGTTTTACTCGAAAGCAACAAAATGTTCATAAAACATTTTAATGGAAATTGTCCAATGAAAAAGTTATAAAACACAACCGAGATAGCTGGACTACTGATTTAATTCTGAAATTACAAAAGCAACTTACTGCTAATGAACTTTGTCGAAACAATGTTAAACTCCTTGGAGCTACAAAAATTTCTCAGCTTTTCAGGCAATCAACCTAAATAAAAAACTTCATATAATAACTAATTAAACAAGACATCAAACATTGCTCAGTCTCAGAGCCTGTTAACATACAAAATAATATTGAAAACATGAAACCGGGACACATTTTATATGTCCAATAGAATAAGTCAGAAAGGACCTGTAAGGGACATACCCTCATCATTTCAATAACCATTTATTAGATTTATGGTCTCTGACTGTATTTCTGTGGGGCATTCGATGACAGAAATAGAGTAATATAAAAATGGACAAATGTTTCTGTTTTTTCTTTTTTTTTCGGAGCAGATGGCATTTAGGTTTCTGGAAAAAGTTTTTACGTGAGAAGAATAAATCTAGGGATGTTAGGATTTATAAAGTGTTCGGGGACCGTTTAAGTCGTTACATATATTATGTTGGACCAAAAAGTTATTGTCAGGTTTTAGTTTCCTTTACGGAAGGACCAACTATTGTTATTACATCCGTTTTGGTGGGGATAAGTTAAGTGTAGATGCTGAATTATTTTAAAGTTTTAACATTATCAGGTAGCACTTTCAAGAGTTTTGCAAAGCAGCATCAAATTGTAACGTCTTGTTTATTTCAAACATTTTGTAGTATTTTTTTTTAACACACATAACATCATGTCTGCTTTCCCCGGGTAAGGCAGAGAAAAGCAGCGAGATTTTCAATACTAGCACAAATATTAAGTTCTTAATCAAAAAGTTTCCTTAATAATCCTATGTTAAAAATTGAGTAGTTGATGATGGAAAATTAACTGCGAATCTTTAAACTGGATCAAGACAAACGAAAAGAATTCAAAATAAATTGTTGTACAGTCTGACTCGGAAAATTCCTTTGACAAGAAACCTAATACAAAAGTATTTGTTTTCTTGATAAAGGAAGATGAGCATTTTAACACATTCCTCAAAAAATAGTTCTCCGATTATCGGCCCTCAAAATTCAACCTACAACATATATAGTGTAAAATCAGTGATAGTTACAAAAAAAAACGTTTGTTTGTTCTTCGAAGGCCAAGGCCTCAGAATATCAATTTGTCACAGTAAGTCTTTGCGCTCTGACATCAAGGTTAAGGGTGGCGCCATCTTAATCAGGCCAAAGCCTTTACGGCTTCTCCTTTCCTTACACTGTTTTACAGATAGATTTTGGAAAATCCTTGCTGTAAACAATGATATGTTGTTGCTTAGTGTTGTGTTACTGCAGTCATGTTTTTCTATTAATATTTTAAATGCGAAAGTAATTTTGTCAGTTTATCTGTTACATTTCCACGAATTTCGATGAGGCTGGTTGCTGAACGGTTTTCGATGAGAACACAGGTAGACCATGACATGGGTTGCGACATGAGATACTTTTATCCTGGCAGTAAGTTCCTGTGGGATCATTTTTATCCTGGTAGTACGAAACCGCGTGCAGATGCTAGCTGATGCTCCGTCTGCGAATAACAGTGTATTATCTTCATTTGTTATTAAATATCCAGGATAAAACGTATCAAGCAGGTCCTAGGCTTTATTTCTGATTAATTTCATAACTATCGGTTCAGTGATTTAGGCGTGAAACTTTCGCATTTATAATTATTTTAGAGACATGAGGAACAGGGTGTCAAGTTCACTCCATAGAAAATGGAGGATCCTCCGACCAGATGGGTGTTGTATCTGGTGGGCAACTGCCTGACGATTGATGTCGGGACGTTGTATAAATGCTAGTTGCAGTAAACTCTGCTTGCGCGATGCAGGATTTTGCGTGACGTCAGTGTGATGCGTTGTTCGCATGTGGCGGTGTAGATCCCGTCACAGGGGTATAGATTTTTAGATCAGTTCTAATACTTTCCAATAGGTGTTTTTCGTCTCATATTATCAACAATCCAACGCTCCATTCATTCTACTAATGTAACAGAGGCTATAAACTCTAAACGTACAAGCATCGCCACTTATATTGGCATACAGTTCGCCTCATTTCACTCATTAACAGTTCGGGTAGTTTTAACTAACCCTGCCTGCATCGAAACAGACAGATTTAATTAAAGTTCAATGCTGTCCCGACAAATACAATTCGACTGATTTTCATGACTGATCCTCAGAAATTAGTGATTTTAATGCAAGTATTCGTAATTTGTATTTAGATCATTATCCTTTTATTTGTGTATTTCGAGAAGAATTCTTAGTAGTCATATACTAGACTAGCTTTTATCTCATACGGCTGCAGTAAACCACTTATCGTGCATTAAATGAACGTACCACCAACGTAACATCACCACACTTGCCACATTTTGTGATGGCGTTGTCAGGACTTTTCTTTGAGAACATTTTGTTTTACTGTCAGTCATGTCTGAAGAAATAGCATTGCGCAGACCAGATCAAGACTATCTTCAGTCATATAATCGTTTTATGAAAGCAATGCAAATCCAACTAAACTGTCTCAGTAGTCTCAAAATGATCTTACAGCAAGCACAACGGTTTTGACTCTGACGTGCGGTTTGTCTAACGAACCAAGTTCAAGCTCATAAGATCTGGTTGAAGAAGCATAAACGTACCTTAACCGCAGAGCAGTTACCTACCATAACAATAGTGAGTTAGTATTACAGAGAATAGAGCACATGCATCGCTTAACTCCTAGTGACAAACAGTCGGAATCATTCTACTTTGTGCCTTGACACGTGTCGAGAGTAAAGCTCCATTGTCTGTCTTCGATCTGTGATTTCTGGTTTCGATCTAAGCAGTTAAGGCGAAGTTGCCGAACTTTTAACTTTCTTAAACCTCTGTAAATCGTTCTTAAATAAAAATCATTTTGGGAAAATTTTACATGCGGTGAAGTCATGTGAAGTCAGTAATACGATTTATAATAATTGAATAAGATGACAGTGAATCGAAATTTAAAACGTGTACCTTGAAGACACTCCATAATGAAACGATGTAAAAATTGTATCAAAAGATTCTTGTTTAATAAGTAATGTTGAGAACACTGTTATAAATTTCGTTGTTATTTTTAAAATATACACAAAACCTAACAGTTCAAGCGCTCGCACTGGCTGGCCAGTGCCCACCGAGACGCACTACAAGGCACACCGCACTGCAAGAGGGTCTTTATTAGGCTATTATCAATTGTAATTTTATAATAGCACTGGCGAAATGTGGGTACTACAGGTACACCTCTTACCCTTCTGGGATTACAGGCGTGATGTTATAATGTTAAAGATAAAATTTAATTATAAAAACTAATATTATAAATGCGAAAGTGAGTTGTTTGTTTGTTACGCTTTCACGCTAAAACCGTTGAACGGATTTGGATGAAATTTGGCACACAGACTGACCATGCCCAGGGTAAGGATACAGCTACTTTTCAATCAGGATCGCAGAAGAAGTCGCGGGCATAATTAACCAACTGAATAGCCTTTAAAGTTAAAGTTCGTGAGCACATTCGCAAGAAGCTGGCAGTATCATCATAACGGTATAGAATTCTTGTTTGTCTTATTTGTTTTTAGTATATTCATTATACATTTATGTATATTTATTTGTGCTTATATTTACATATAACTAGGTTTATATATGTATTATATTTATAGTTTAGGGATCTTTATATTTAAATATTATTATGTTTTTTTAATTAATTGCACCTATCACTGTTTGTCTCTGCATCACCCAAAGGTTGACTGGTAGAAAATGCCCATGGCATTAATTACTGGCTGTGTGTGAATCATATGCGGAGTCTCATGGGTTGATATACAACACCAAAAAGACAGAATATAATGTCTTCAGGTCCGGTGCCAGATGTCCATCTACGGTCCCGCCTCTGCTACTTAAAGGTCACCCAATAAACAGAGTGTATAAATTTAAATACTTGGGCCATCTGGTAACAGATTCCCTGAAAGATGATTCAGATTTGGAGAGGGAGCGCAGAGCGTTGTCGGTCCGGGCGAACATGCTAACCCGCAGGTTCTTTCGATGCACAGTCGCAGTTAAAATAACCCTTTTTAATGCGTATTGCATAACACTGTGCTCGGGGGCACTGTGGCTCCGATATACTCAAAGGGCTTGCAATGCTTTGCGTATCCAATATAACAATGCGTTCAGGGTGCTCTTGCGACTGCCACGATTCTGCAGTGCGTCGGCGATGTTTGCTGACGCGCGCACTGACAGCTTTGATGCAGTATGGCGCAAGAGATCTGCCTCGTTAGTTCGCAGATTGCGTGGCAGTCCCAACATCATTCTGCACTCGATAGCCGCCCGGGCAGATAGTCCGCTTGTGTGGGCGTTAGCCGATAGGACTAAATCTTTTTTAGTTATTAAGTATTAACATAGGCTAAGTAAGATTGTTACTAACATAATGGCCCTCATTTTTAGTCTAAATAAATAAATGATAATAATAATAATTAAGTCCGCCTTTGTACATCTTTGTGCGTAAAGTATTAAATAAATAAAAAATAAACAGCTAGTTTATTATTAAATTTAATCGTTCTGTTTGTTACATATTTATTAACTACCTCCTGTTTTGGACAATGTTCAGTACCCATGTTTTGCGTGAAAGCTACCGCTAATAAAATATTTAAATTTAAATCCTTTAGTAGCGGCAGTCTTATCTAAGCCTTTTAAATTTAAGAACCCCTTTTTCGATTTACTTGTTTTTTTTTTTTTATTACTGTCAAAGCAAACGGTGTAGGAGCAGTGGTGGCCTAGTGGTTTCGGTCCAGATAGATGAGTTGCAGGTCGTGAGTTCGAACCCAGGTACACACTTTACACTGTATTTCATTTTACCACCACTGCTGACAAACTGTGAAGAAAAACATCGTGAGGAAACCGGCTTGTCCGAAAACCAAAAATGCGAAGACATGTGACATTCACCAAACCGCACTGGGATTATGGCCCGATCTTTCTTACATATAGGAGGCCTGTGTCCCTGCAGTGGGAATATTAAAGGCTGGATACGATGATGAAAAAACTGTTCTCACCCGATTAAAAAAAAAATATTATGTCTATTTTATAAAACATAAATATAACATCACGCCTGTAATCATAGAAGGGTTAGGCAGAGGTGTACCTATAGTACACCCACATTTCGCCAGCTATGCTAAAGTCCCATGTAATAGGGTAGGCGAGCCTATTGCCATCAACCGGGCACAAATCCAGACTCCGAGCTGCTCCTGAGAAATTATTGATAGAAAAACTCAATTACCCTTTGCCCGACCTGGTAATCGAACCCAGGACCTCATGCTCAGCAGTAGCTCTTGCGATCACTAGACCATCGAGGCATTCCATTTTATTTTGAATGAAAAATCAACTCTCACACTGCGTTTCCAAGTTCTCTGAAATATCTTGTCACACTGTCCGCAATACGCAGGTACACAGCCACTGTTAGCTTCTACTAGGCCATCATAACTTGGATGTGAAACAAGGCCAAGCTTTGTATCGCAAAGAGGCCGCACCATTTCACACCATCCCTGTACACAATGGTTCTGATGTGTGAGTGATTCGAAGCCCACGCCATTCAACATGCGACTTCTTTAATTGTGTATTGTCAATAGTCGAGCGATTGATAATGTAAACTTGCTCTAGTTTCAAAAAGATTTTTCTTTAGTTTCAGAGAATTTTACCGCAAAATATTCAGCCACACTCATCATCATCTGCCGAGCTTTTTCGCCACTACGTTGAGGTTGGCTTCCAGTCTAAGCGGCTGAAGCTAAATACCAATTTGTTACATGGATCAACTACCTATTAGCCACAACCCAGTTACTGTGTAATGCCGTACAGGTAACCTTCTCATTACTGCACTTATTAACCTCTACCGCCGTTTCAATTTCCTGACTGGATTACTCAAATTTACTAGTCCTTCTCCTCAAAACGTCATTCGAGGCATAACTCTAACAATGTCACAGCTTCAAATGAGACGCTGAGTTCGAATAATTTATCAAGCAAAACTATAGTAGCATTTCTAACGACTAAATACCGTTTTATTATAGAAAGGGACCTAAGACAGGCGTTTTTTCAAACTACCATTTTCTTCTTTCTATCTTTCTTATTTCAGATACTTAAACCTTTCCGCAATCCTTTCTATTTATACATATATCTCCGAAAGAATTATCAGATACAACTGACAAAACACAATTTGTTTAATTTTCCGGCTATTTAAATCAATTTAACAGCGAATAAAATGGTTTCGGTGACTTAAATATCTTGTTGATAAAGTTAAATGACCATCGTTGAGGAAAAAGCCGCTCAGGGAATTATTGTAATACTTTTTTTTTGTAAAAAACGTACGTTTAGTAGCTATTAGTTTTCTTTCTTACTTTTTCACAATTTAAAGCTAATTGTGAAATTGTTTTAGTATGTTCTGTATCGCAAATTCTCTCTTGAGGTTATATAGGATGTTTAAGAAAAATAACTTCTGAAAACTGGATCGAAAAATAATTGTCTGACACCAACAATAAACACAACTGTAAGAGATTCAGTAACAAAGGGGTTCACTTGGCATGGATCGGTTTCTCTACAAGCTATCCACTGCACTCTGTAAACATCGAGCTGCATTGATTATGACACAGATGCGACACTCGTTTAAAACGTTCAACAATAAACACAACTTCAAGAGAAACAGTAACAAAGGGCTACGCTTGGCATGGGTCGGTGTGTGCGTCGCTACAAGCTATCCACTGCACTCTGTAAACATCGAGCTGCATTGATTATGACACAGATGTGACATTCGTTTGGAACGTTCAACAATAAACACAACTTTAAGAGATACAGTAACAAATGGCTACACTTGGCATGGGTCAGTGTGTGCGTCGCTACACGCTATCCACTGCGCTCTGTAAACATCGAGCTACATTGATTATGACACAGATGCGACACTAGTTTGAAACTTTCAACAATATACACTTGGCATGGGTCGGCGTGAGCGTCGCTATAAGCTATCCACTGCGCTCTGTTAACATCGACCTGCATTGCGACACTAGTTTGAAATGTTCATTGATAAACACAACTGTAAGAGATACGGTAACAAAGGGCCGCACTTCACTTATATCGTTGTGTGAGTCAATACAAGCTGTCTTAAGACTATAACTATCTTGTAAAAAAATACCTACACTATTTGAGTTTTTACCTGAGAAAATGAATAAGGGTAAAAACTTATGCAAATTAAACTGCACATCAGAAGCAAGATTTAACAAAATACTAATTTTATTCGTAAAATACTTTTTCACAAATTGTAAAAACCCACCCTTATTTTGTTAAAAGATTCCAAAAAGAGAATCTTTTGAATATTAATCAGACAAAGGTATAGTTTTATACGCTAACATACACTCAGTAATTTATTATTCTTAGAGTAAAGTTTGTATAGTTCAATCCAATTTTTTTCCTGTCAGAAATAGACATGGGGGCGTCTGACAACCTTTGTAGTAACTTCAAAGAGCCCATAGGGGATTGAAGGAAAATAATGTTACAACAAACGTTGGATATTTTAGTTTTGATAATTCAGTAACCGTACAAAAAGTATGTTTTACAAATACTACTACTGAAATACCTACGTATTTCAGTTTTGTTTGGAGTATTTTTTAACTGAGTTTTAGGTAGCATTCGTCACAAAACCAAAGGTTTTTGGAACAAAAACTTAATAGGATTAGGTACTCTACAGTTAAGGTTTCCATAACATAAACAACATCACGCCTTGTTTCCCCGAAGGGTTGGGCAGAGATGTACCTATAGTACACCCACATTTCGCCGGTTATGTGTAAGTCCCATGTAATAGGAGGCGAGCCTATTGCCGTCAACCGGGCACAAATCAAGACACCGGGCTGCTACTGAGAAATTCCAGATAGAAAAACCCAATGACAATGCAAATAATAAATGATGACGGTTAATGATTGTTTATTTATTATTTACTAATTCACTCTAAACCTTCAAATATCCTTCCAGGCTAGACCAAATACGATATTGCTGCACACTTATTTTTTTTAGTTATATTCACCCAAAGTGCAACACAATTTATCCAAGTCATCAGAAATGAGGTTGAGCTCGCGCGCGCGGTTCGCCCAGCAACCGCGACTGATGACGACGACCCACATACCCGTCCGGCACTACTAGCTCCACCCTTCGCAATATATCCGCATTGTGTATCTTCCCTCTAATTATCTTAAATATATAAGTCACAAGTGTGAGTTGCCTCCTGACCCTCAGTTCATTATATCCGACCATACCGAAGACAAATAGAGTTGGATACATCAATGGATGAAATGGATATACCTTCATGTATTTGTAGCCTAGATACCTGCATTACATTCTAGTTGGCTTCTTAATAAAGCTTTATATAATGCCGTTATAGCTTTAATATTTGTTAGGCTTTTAACCATTCAAATGAGACGCTGAGTGGGTTTCACACTACCTAGACAGGAACGTACGAATAACTTATCAAGCAAAACTATAGTAGCATTTCTAACGACTAAATCCCAATTTATCATGGAAAAGGGTCTTTCTTACTTATTCATAATTTAAAGCAAATTGTGAAATTGTTATAAGCATTCGTTCTGTCTTATTATAAAATAATTTTATAAGTAGATGCTCGCAAATTCTCCCTTGAGGTTATATAGGATGTTTAAGAAAAAGTACTTCTGATAACTGGATCGAAAAATAATTGTCTGACACCAACAATAAACACAACTGTAAGAGATTCAGTAACAAAGGGGTTCACTTGGCATGGATCGGTTTCTCTACAAGCTATCCACTGCGCTCTGTAAACATCGAGCTGCATTGATTATGACTCAGATGCGACACTCGTTTAAAACGTTCAACAATAAATACAACTTCAAGAGAAACAGTAACAAAGGGCTACGCTTGGCATGGATCGTTGTGTGCGTCGCTACAAGCTATCCACTGCGCTCTGTAAACATCAAGCTGCATTTATTATTTTATAATGACAAAAATACCTACACTATTTGAGTTTTTACCTGAGAAAATGTATAAGGGTACACTCTACATAATTATTACATAATATAAATCGCACTCTGATAGATAACAATAATCGTTACAAAAATAGGAACATATCTCCTGCACTATCTGCAAACAACACTAATCTTTGCCCGTTTTATATCGGGTTTACCCGGGCGTCAGTACACGCAATATATTTGGTAGGTGTACCTTACAGGCCAACGCCCATTGCCTATCTGTACAGCGATAAAACTATTTTATGTACCTTTTGTATATGTTTGAGATAGCTGAGATAGCTGCTAATCTTCTTTTGTTTTCTCTGTAAGTGCGTATTTGTTGGAGCGAGGTTAGGTTATGTGTACATATAAAATGTTATGCATTTTATTGTGTGCAGTATCGGTTGTAGATCGGGGATAGTTCTTTTGCTTCGGGGTTTGTACTTTACATATAGTTTAAGTTAAAAAAAAATAGGTTTTAAAAATATAGTCTCCTGAATTTGCATACTGTAACGTCGATGTTGCCTATTCGATTACAAATATCAGGGCACTAATTAATTCAAAAACTACACGGCGAGAAGTTTAGCTGTAGGTACCTCGGAGGTTAATTCTGTACAAAAATATTAGCTGTAGTTATGTGTTGGGTACACATAACTACAGCTAATATTTTTGTTTGAAGCTGAGCAGCTTTCCCATTTTGAACCACAAAATATTAAAGCAAGAAGTTCTTTGTTTGTTTGTTTGTTTGGCATCTCGCAGGTCAACCTATGCGGTTGTCGTCTGCTTAAGCGGACTTGCCTGTGGATTCCCTAATAAATTAAGGCCTCCAGCCAGGACTTAAACTTATATACTAACTAAAACTAAGCGACAACGCTAAGGGCACCCCCTGTGGGGTACGAACCTCGGCTTAGGGCGTCGCTGGAAGAGGGCAGCAAATGACTAGCTGGATCAGGATTGGTATTATTTATGGACGAATTTAAAGCTACAGGCTCAGCGGCGCGGGCTGGCTCGAGCAAGGGTCGGGAGGGGCGTCGATTTGGGCGTCGCGGCGGGCCTCGGCGGCGAGGGCGGTAGAACGGCGATCGGGTTTTGGGCTTTTGTAGCGTGCTAGTGGCCTTACTACTCTCCTGGAGGAGGGTAGTGGCGTCGTCGGGGTCGATTAAAGTATGCCTTGGTCGGCGAATACTGCTAATGCGAGAGGGAGTGTAGCGGGCGGCCGCTGTAATCAGGGGGTTAGAATGTTTGATGCCGCAGTCGAAGAAACGCTTTGATAAGCGTTTCATGAACTGTTTTATGGTTGGCATTTTGAGGTCGACGTGAAGATCTATATTACGGACATAGAAGGGGGCACCCGTGACCCTTCTGAGGAAACGGTTTTGGAGGGTCTGCATCTTATGAAGATGACGTGGGTGAGCGTGCGCAAATACAACGCAGGCATAGGTCATGATGGGACGGATGACTGCGGTATAGATGCGGAGCTTGCATTTGAGGGACAGTTTGCTACGGGCTGTCAGTACGAATTGGAGCCTGCTAAGAGCGAAGGAGGCGCGCGCGCGAACCGCCTTAATATGAGCCTTAAAGGTAAGGTTCTCATCGAGGATCACGCCTAGGTATTTGGCTTGCTTCTCCCAAGGGATTGGCTTGCCGTACATAGTGATCGGGCTGGGAAGTGGGGGAGGGAGTCGACGACGTCTCGAGAAGAGAACCGCCTGACTCTTATCGGGGTTGACCTCGATTCTCCATTTCCGGAACCAAGCGCCTAAGACGTTTGCGGAGGTTTGGAGAGTACGAGCTATAGCGTTGGGACAGTGACCGGTATAGTAAACGGCAGTGTCGTCGGCGAAGAGAGCCAACTGAGCCTTTTTACTTTTTGGGATATCGCTAGTGAATAGCATGAAGGCGAGAGGAGATAGTACGGAACCCTGAGGGACACCGGCGCGAATAGGATGAGGGGACGAGAGTGCTCCCTCGACGCGATAGCGAAAGGTCCGGTTCGACAAAAAGTCTCGTAAGATGAGCACGAGACGATCTGGCACTCCTAGTTGGTAGAGCTTGTATATCAAGCCGTTGTGCCAGACTTTGTCGAAGGCTTTCGCTATGTCGAAGAATAGCGCACCCGTCGTCGCGTTACGCTGCAGACCAGCGCATAAGTGCTCTACGATAAGGTGGACCTGTTGGGTGCCCGAGTGTTGGCTACGGAATCCAAACTGCTCGTTGGGTAGGAGGCTCTTTGCTTCGGCGTAGTCTTTGAGACGCTTATAAATAAGCCTCTCGTAGATTTTGCCGAGGACATTGAGTAAGCTAATAGGGCGGTAGCTGGAGGGCTCAGACTTTGGCTTGCCTGGCTTTGGGATACCGATGACTGTGGCTTCTTTCCATGCTTGTGGGAAGATGTTGTTGCTCAAGGCGCCATTGAAGATGGCGGTCATAAGCATTATTAGCGGGGCAGGAAGGAGTTTGTATACCTTATTGGTAATACCATCCGAACCGGGGGCCTTACGAGCGTGGAGCCCTTTAATGATGTCGTGCACTTCGTCTGGAGTGACGGGAGGCAGAGGATCATCAGGGTCTTCGACGGGAGGGAGGGAGGCTCTTCGTTCGACTTCAGCGTCGACCTTGTTCAGGTGAGCTTGGTCTACTGGTTGGGAGCTGGGAGAACATTGGGACTCTAGGCTGTCGGCAAGACATTCAGCCTTATCGGGACTGTCGAAAGCGACACTATTGTCGGGGCGGATGAGAGGAGGCATAGAGACCTCTTCTGAGGAACGCAATTTCCTCTGTAATTGCCAGAAGGCTTGATGAGTGGGCTCTAGTTCGCTGAGCATCTTGTTCCAGCCCTCAGAGCGAACCTCCCCTATGCGTTTCTTTACAGCACGCTGTAAATGGCGCATGTGGGCTTTGTTCGCGTCACAAGGGAAGGAGTCGTAGGCACGGATGGCCGCGTTCTTCTCGGTTATCAGGTCACGTACGTCAGTAGGTAGTTTCCAGCGATGGTCTTCCATCACCGGAACTTCCCGCCCGTGAACAATCCGTCAATACGGATTGTACGTGCTCTGTAAACGAATCGATTGCGGCCGTCGTGTCGGCGACTGACACTAAGTGATCGGGGATGGTGTCTAAGTGAGGCGACGTGGTGGATTTCAGTCTTTCGCTTACTTTCCTCCAGTCTGGGTCTGAGGGGGGCGGTTGGGGTCGATCGGGCCCGAGTAGGGTGCAAGATGCATGACTACAGGGCGGTGGTCAGAATTTAGCTCGTGGAACGTCTCAATCGATTGCAAACGGAGGTTCACATTCTTGAGCAGCGCTACATCGAGAACATCGGGAAGGTGATTAGGATTACCTGGGAAGTGAGTCGGGCTCATTGGAGCGATGACGTCAAAGTTAAGGGATTCGCCTAACTTGAAAACTAACCTACCTCTGGTTGAGGTTGTGCTACTATTCCACGCCGGGTGCTTGGCATTAAGATCCCCCGCCAAGATGACGGAGTCACTCATACCGAAGAGGGCAGTGAAGTCCTTTTGGAGCGAGATGGGATCCTCCGGACCATTGTCGGGTGGGATATAAGCGGAGATGATGGTGATCGGTTGGTGGCCGGTCATGCCGAGCCGACAGATAGAGGTCTCCAGATGGGAGAAGAGAGGAGGTGGGTCTATAGGGATACAATACAAAGATTTCCTAAAGTATATGAGTGTGCCACCCTTGTGACATCGAGACCTGTCATTGCGAACTAGTTTAAAGTTGGCAATATTCGGGTTTCGGTGATGTGGTTTTAAAAAGGTTTCCTGTATGAGGAGGATGTCAAGCTGATGGTCGCGGAGGAAAGTGGCGATCTCATCGCGTTGACCTGAAACGCCATTTGCGTTGAAAAAGCCTAATTTAAGGGATCGGGGTTTGTTACTATTTACTCTCGTATTATCCATTGAGAATTAATATTTGAGTGAGTGTACAACTTGCGCGATCTCGGGATACGCGCTGAGAATTTCCATGAGGCGGATTGCGTTGCCGTTTGCAGCAACGATTTCTTCCGCCATTTTATCCGCGGCGGTGGTGAAGAGAGCCGCGTATGTACTTAATATGATTTGGGCGCTGTTTCGGCCCTGGGTTCCCTGAGGTGCCGCTGGAGCGGCCGTAGGGGCCGCGGGGGCTACCAAAGGCGCTGGGATGGCGGTAGCCATCAGCGCTGGAAGATGCGCGGATTGCGCTGGTTGCGCGGGTTTTGATGGCACCGTAGCTGCGGGAGCCTTCAGGTGGTTAAGGTTAGCCCAGGGAGACGGCCTCTGCGGGCTAAGCCGTTCCGGCATCAGCGCGGAAGGAGGCTTGCCCCAGGGGCTTTCCCTGTGCTGGCGGTCGCTCGCGCGTTTCGCGAGTTTCGGAGATGAGGACTTCGGGGCCTTAGGACAGCCCCGGTAATTTGCCGGGTGTCCCGCTTGGCCGCAGAGTACGCAGCTGGGAGGCTCTGAGCATAGTTCCCTATCTTTAGGGCGGGTACAGTCGACGGTACCATGCTCTCCTAGACACTTGACGCATCTAGGGGTCGCATAGCAGTTGGACTGCGAGTGACCGTACAGTTGGCAGCGATGACACTGGCCAATCAAGTTTGCTCGGTAGGGCTTCTCAATGGAAATGCCCGAGAGTGAACATACCGATTTCGCTTTAAATATCGGGTGGTGCCCTTCAGTGGGGTCACAGATGACTAGGACCATGTCATAGACAAGGCCCTGCCTCGCTTTGTGCAAGCGATGGACGGCGGACACTGGGATTGCTTGAGCGATGAGGTCGCTCTTAATCTCTTCGGTGGAGATTTCTTGAGGGACGCGCCTTATTACGACGCGAGTAGGGGTTTCCTCCGCAAGGGAGTAAGTGTGAAAAGCAAGAAGTTCCTTTAACATCTCCGTTTTATTTAATACCCTGATAATTGAATTAACAAACTGTCCCAATTTCCTTCCTTCTCTAAAAATAACATAATCGCGGACCCAAAAACATAAAACACGGGATCTGTCAAAACTGAAATTTTGCTGCTGAAAAATTTAATAATACGTTGCAAAACAAAATAATTAACCGCTATTCGTCGGGTTTTAATCAGCTATCTCATTACGGAGTGGTGGTTAACCGACCAAATGTAAAATGCTGTTTATCTAAGCACAGATCTGTAGAAGCCAACGGTTGCGGTCATTCGCGTGTCGGAGCCAGATTGCTTTTTGCTTTGGTCGCATATTCGGGTTTTGTAAGATCGGTTTGGGTTGGGATGGGATGTAAGAAGGGGTTTAAATGTTGGTGTGGACACGAAAGTACCTTTTTTTTTTCTTTTGTTTCAGCACAAACCGTAAAAGTTGCTCATAAGCTTAGCATAATCAGCCTAAAATGTTTCCCACTGCTGGGACACAGGCCTCCTCTCTGTGAGAGGGAGTGGGCTGTAATACACCACGCGGGCCCAGTGGGGGTGGGTAGAGGACACATGTCTTCGAACTAGGCCATGCAGGTTTCATGACGACGATTTTCTTCACCGTTTTGACGGCAGTGGTGTTGGCAGAATTTACACAAAGCAAAGCACCTGTAAAGAAAAGTTCGAAACTACGACCCGCATACGCCCCGGCTCGTATGTCGCTGCCTGTACCACCAATTGCTCAGGTTGCTGTAAATATATTTGCCAGTCAGCATGGTGCTAGCGGCTCTGACTGTTTATGGTGTGTCGATCAATGTACATTTAGGTCATTTAAGTTCTATCCATATCCCCGATGGACATTAAGGTTCTATCAATATCTCGAATGTACATTAAGGTTCTATTGATATCCCCAATGTACATTTAGGTTCTATTCATATGGCCAATGTATATTTAGGGTCTATACATATACCGAATGTACATTTAGGTTCTAAGGAACATTTAGGTTCTATCCATATTCCCAATGGTGTAGGATTTTTAAAGTACTTACAAACAATGCTTATTAAACCATTCATAATTATCTGTCTAGCTTTAAGTCATAAGTCATTTATTCATTTGTTTAACATAGGCACAATTATAATGATATAAAAAGACAATAAAGAGTGCGCTATGTTATACCAGAGGGCGTTCAAATTTTTGTAAAAAGGTTAAGTGATCCAGCCCGCCAAGTCTCAATGATAAAATAATAATAAATAAAATTAAAGCTGGACAGTAAACAATTAGAACAAGTAAACACATGTTTCTTGATTCAAATTAAATAATAATAAATAGCAAGAGAAATCAATGTCAATAAAATAGAAAAACAAAATTATAAAATGAAAAGAGGTCCAATACATTGCATGTCAACACGCAGACTGTAAACAAATAATAAGTTTATAGAATACTAATGTCAATAACCAATACTGGTGTCAATAACAATACAGCCACATACATGTCAATATACAAAACTAATGTCATGGATAAAAATAATATTAGCTTAATATGTATATCAACATTATGTCATAATTTTTTTGTCTGTTATAAAATCCGAAATACTGTAATATACTTTGTTCACAATTTTGGGATCAGCTTCAATTCTAGCTGGATGGAGCTGAAGACCGGTATTTTACATAGAGCGACTGCCTATCTGAGTTCCACAACTCGGATACTGGGCAATAAGACACCCCTTGGTAAGACTGGTTGTCAGACCTTCGGGCTTCTGACGACCCGTAACGACTGTAAAAGATAAACGAATGACATTCGGGATCAACGGCTTAACGTGCTGTCCGAGGCTCGGAGTGTTATCGAAATGTAAAGATGGCCACATATCGCGACAAGCGTAGTTTATTGTGATCAAATCGACCAGTTCAGCTGTTACTATTTAGCCAAGATGCTTATTATACCATAACACACGGAAATGACACAAGTTCGCAGTGTACGCGCTGCTGAGAAAAAAGGGAGAAAAAAACATGTAAATATGTAGCTACTACGACTCGTCAGAAGTAGTAATGGGTTTCCAAGTAAGCCGTGTAGGCTTATTTTTTCTGTCTATTTGCAAAACGATTTGTTTTTAGGGTTCCGTACCTGGAAGGAATCAACGGAGCCCTTATAGGATCACTTTGTTGTCCATCCGCCCGTCTGTCTGTCTGTCGATACCCGTTTTCTCAGGAACGCGTGGAGGTATCGAGCAAATTATATCAAATAGTCAGGTTTACTGTCCCTGGGAGCTGTGAAAAAATCAAACTTCTAAGCCAACGCAATCTTAAGATAGAGCCGTATAAGCCGCAAATTTCCGCAAATTTTCGCCACTCGCAAGGGAATCAAAACCTTCAGGGTACTTCCCATGAACTTGAAATCTTGAAATTTGGTATGAAGCAACGTCATATAGCACAGATAAAGGAAAAATTGTGAAAACCGTATTTTTTTTGTTACATCATATTAACAAAATATTTTTAATAATTTTAAACTTACCACCCCTTTCCTCATGAACGCGTAGAGGTATTAAATTGAAATTGATAGCAAATACTCAGTTCTTATATACCTACAGGTTTGTACGGAACCCTCGGTGCGCGAGTCCGACTCGCACTTGGCAGGTTTTTTTAATCTTTTAACATAAGTTTTCAAAAATTTGATTCTCACTTTAAACAATTCACTATTTTGTGTATTGAGCAACTGCTACAAATCAAGAACGCATCGATAAGTGAAAATTAAATTACGAAAATTATTTATAATTACTTGAACATGAACGTCCATGTTTCTCCCCACGAATACCACATCCATTACAACTGTCCACTTCCCACATCCCTCCCATTGGTTTCCTCTCGGCCACTATTAACATTTTAATCACCTGTTTACAAGCAACAAAATTAATTTAAAATTAACCATGTGCCATGAAATCCAATTACGTTGATGGCTAATTGAAATATTCATAATGTTTACACCTTGTAGGTTGATGCCCGTGTTACTTTTTAGTAGGCATTATTATTAATTATTATGTTATATGTATTTATTATTATATTTGAATCCGACTGTGTATTTATTTTGTTTACTCTACTGGATCGGACACCAGCAATTACACCAATTAAATGGAACAATAGCTATTGTTCAGTGACACGGTTTGGTTAATCGGTGAGGAAAACATCGCGGGCAAACCGGCATGACCTAGAAACGAAAATTCGAAGACATGTAACATCACTAACCCGCACTGGGCCCAAGTGCTGGATTACGGCCCACTCCCTCTGGCAGAGGTTAGGCCCAGCAGTGGGAACATTATATGCTGACTAAGCTTATTATTCAGTTATGAATATCGTTTGTGGACTTGAAACATTACGCTTGATAAAATAGCATTTAGGTCGCTTTTTGTTTCCTTATTGAGTGTACACATTGATCTATTTTTAACAAAACTAGGTGTTAACCTCGCCTATTGCAATTTCAAAATCAGTGTTGAGCAGAAATAAAGAAATTGAAAGTGTTGAAACAAATACACACAGCTTGAAGAGCTTTGACAAAAACATATTTTTACGGGACTTACATATGCATAATGTGCGGGTTGGTAGATGACACATGTCTTCGACATTTGCTTATTAATATTGCAGCAATTTTGAAATAGTAGGTACCATAAACATAAGACATTTAAAAAAAGTACTGTCACAGAAAAACGTACATATAAAAAGATAATATAACTTGAATAATTACTCATGATGTAAGAATACTTACAACATCCAACGCATATAATTATGCAAAGATGTATTATGTCTCCAAATAAGTTTTCGTTAAAAAAACAAAGCAATGGTCTCCAGTCTACAACCACTTACCCGACCTTTTAATGAACACTAGCGATTCAGTTGACTAAACTACTGCATCTAACTGTCCCAGAATTCGGCTCCATATAAAACGGAACGACTTGGGCGGGATCCCCTTTTCCGTTCACTCTTCAAAGGAAATTGCCACCATACATTGATGTTTATCTGAGGATCTATTCACATCTTAGCGATGTCGCAATGGCTTTGTTCCTTCCGTTTTTCTTTAAGTGTTTCGTATACTGATGATGGTATCGATAAAAGAATGGTAAATGAATGAAACTGGGAGTGGAATTGAATAGTAATCCATGACGTTTAGGTATGTGAGATCTTCAGGATCTTTGATTTTTTTGTAACGAATTGGAAAAGTACAACCAATTCATTTGTAAGCATTTTTTTTTGGGTTGGAAATCATGAAATGACTTCTCCCGCTCTGGGTGGAGCGGGAGGGCGAATCAGACTTTTACTGATTTAAACCCACCTGTGTTCCTTCAGTTGCCTGCGCCAGGGCCACGGTTACTCTTTCGAATTATCCGCGACCCTGAGGCGTCGGCCCTATCGGACCCCTTCATTTTGTGCTTACATCTCTTTGAGGCGCTCGTGGAACACGACGCGCCGCCGACCCGGGCCTGGTCCAAACCGGACGGCGAGCTACCCATTGCTCGCCGTCCGCAAGCCCGTGCCTACGGTGGCCGGGAATCTGCAGGCGACTCCCGACGCCCAGGGCGTCTCCTGCGGCGACTAGGGGCGTGAGGGCGCAAGGCTCTCTCTCTCACGTGCTCCGCCTCCTCCTTCGCGAGCATGCAGATTCCCGGCCACCGTAGGCGCGGGCTTGCGGACTGCTTCGCAGAAGGAGGTGACGGGTGTTCCATTCCCTCTCGCTCCGTACCATGGCTGGACCAGGGCCGGACGCGAGAGATTACCGCTGCCGCCTCCGCGAGGACACTGCGGTGCTCCGCCCAAGCTGGGCAGACCTCCACCGTATGCTCCACCATACCCGGGCATTTCCTCCCGCCTTATGCTAAACAAGAACCTCCCGAAACAACCTTGTCCGGTGAGGACCTGTGTCAGGCGGAAGGTGAGGATGCCGTGGTCTCGTGGATATCCAACCACTCCTCAAAGAGGGGACATCAGACAACCGCAGCAACCGAACGCAGTTGATATATTCAACTGCAGGCAGATATCTGCAGTCGGATCTGACTTTGCGCAGTTGACGCCACGCATCTAGTCCTGGAGCTCAGTGTAAGATTTGACGTCGAAATGGAAGCACTGGCGTTACTTCTCTTATTATTATTATGGTGCCGCAACCGGCAACTGTGTACTCGAATTGAAAAACTGCAACGTGTAGCGCGAAGGTCGATTGATGCTTTCCTATGATTTTGCCATACAGAAGGTGATTTTTTCAAACTGTATTTTATCACTATATTCTTGACTTTAATCATTCCAAATGCTGACTTTACTTTTTATAAAATAAATAAATAAGTTGGTATCAAAACCCATTTCTATTTAAACCGTTCGACGCGACCGACGCACGTTATGCTGCTCATGATCCTCCTTTAAATTAACACTAACTGTATGCGGTTAGCAATGGATATCGTGCGTCGGCACTACACGACTGTAGCCGACCGCGTAAAGTTGAAGTCACGACTGTATGCAGTTAATATTGACTTCATAAAATGGCAGCCGACTACGTGGGGTTGATATCATGACTGAACGAAGTTGAACGTACAACTGCATGCAGTTGAATATATCGACTGCGCGCGGTTGCTGTGATGCAGTCCGTCTGATGGCAGCCTTAGACCGAGATCTAGAATCGTTGGTTAAATGTTATTCCTGTCACAGTAGCACTGTCAAACTTAAATGGAAGACAGAGACGGGAGCATGTTTGGACATGCTCCTATGCTAAGTCGTGACACGTAGAGTAACGTTTATAGATCTTGGCCTAAGTCATCGCATCAGTGTGTTTTAGGCTTTTTTCGGGCACAATATCAATCTTTAGGCTACCATCCTTTCTGGTACATTTATCAAGCGAATCCAATAATCCCATATCAGCCCATACCAAATACGCTGTAAGGATAGCTGAATACCATCTAACCCCCGTTATTTTTTTCTCCATAAGAGTGATAGACTCCTATAATTAAAAACAACGAGCAATCTTTTAACTCATGCAAAATAAAACACCGAACAAAACAAAACGACTAATTTTTCAAATACCCTCAATTAAACATTGACCACAAAACTCTGTTATCAAGCATAGGTTAATGTCGTTTTATCTCATTTATATTGGTGAAAAATAATTGTTACACATAAATCGTTGGAGTGTGTGTGTGTGAGCAATTTGCAAAAAGCAATTGCCGCCATACGTCAATGTCTTATCGTTGGATCTGTGCGTCGATTGTCACTGGGCATTTGGCAGGGTAATGCGGTAGGTCTACTCGTGCAGTGAGCACGGAAGCAAGAGAAAAAAAAAAGGTTGATAGTCTTTTGTTCCGATATAATGATGTTGATACCGCGTACCGAAAGGCAGAGTGTGGGTAGGCACCTCTAAAGATGAACCGATGGCCTGTTGAAGGTCGTGGCAATTCGATGCAAGCAACACAGGACCGATTGATGTGACAACGCTTGGGGGATGTCCTATGTCCAGCAGAGGACATCTTTCAGCAGGTATAATGATGATACAGCAATTTGAGAAACAACTGATTGTGTAGCAATCATTTGGTATGAAGACTCTTTGTTAGATAGATGGACCATATTGAAAACGGTATTGTCTGTTGCAGACAGAATATTTTTGTATTGTCAAAGCCTTGTGCTTCTAACCCCTTGGCCATGATGTACATGCTCAAGCGAAACGCGTCTTATAACAGCGACTTCAGTGAAAAAACAATGATTGAAGTTGTCAGGCCTCGAGTCACCGCAGAAACAAGTGACGTGCGTGCGTGTCGCTTGACGCAATTCCCGTCGCAAGTTGCATCGCCCGAGGCCTCTAACGGAGCCTTCTAGCTCATGTCCCAGTTTTTTAGGCTTTAGTTTTGTTAATACTTCTCTGCAGTCTCTACACATTGGCGCCCTATATATGGTTGTTTTTCTAGCATTTTATTCAGGCGTTTGCAACGTTTCAACTAAACGTTTTCGCTTCTCAATGGCGTAGGACAGATTTGTATGTAGTTAGAATGAATGAGGTTTACGCCCGTTTCGGATGGGGTGACTTTATTTTAAAGTGTAAATAGAGTGAGAATTCTATTGTTTGCGAGTTTCTGTGTTTTGTTTTAAAACTTTAAAGTTTTTTTTTACTTTAATTTAATTTTGTTCTGCTTTGAATGGTTTTCATGCTGATATACTGCGAATCTGCTAACGTAAGATAGGTCGCCTTCAGGTCAGGTGGAGCGATGATCTTCGCAGGATTGCTGGTAGCAGCTGGATAAGAATTGCGGGAAATAGAGTACTCGTAAAAAGGCGTGCAATTGGAGAGGTCAGCAGTGGTCTGTTGTACGCCAATGGTGATGTTTATTTATTGAAAAGTTTTTAATAATTACGGTGGTTATTGCATTATCATATTAAAATGACTTTGATTTATAGCTGTTGCTTCTCTTAGTTTTTGAAATTATCTTAATATATCTGTATTAGCTGTTGCCCGGAATGGCAGAAAGTATCCCACGGGAACGTATTATCGGAATTAAAAGTAACCCATGTGTTAATCCAGGTTATAAACTATTTGTGTGCCATATTTCATCTAAATCCGGAACATACAATCAGCAAACGGGCAAAAACTAAAAAAAGTATATTTTCGGCATCACAGACTCCTTCCCAGACCTCGTGGCAAATACTGTTTTACAAAAATATTTATTTCCCAAATTAAATTCTCCATTTACGTTCTACATTTTTAAAGACAGCGAGGTGCTACATAGTCCTAGCAATTTAGGTGGGAGGGGTCCAAATAAATGAGAAAATAATAGGTACTTTTAACCTTTTAACGAACTCAGCTAAAAAGCGCAAGGAAGACCCAGCAAACAAACCATTAAAAATGTTGCTTAGCAAAATCATTTTTATTTACAGTTACGACGGTCAATAAAAAGGGGTTACAGGGCTATTTGGCAGCAACCCTCCGCAGCGGTGTATGGCAAACATGACACGACAACCCTTTCAAATCAGATAATTACAGGGAGAGTAGGAAAGAGAAAGGTAATCCTGTGCAAACAATCACTTTAAACGGTTTTGAAGGTGATTGTGTAATCAATTAAAAACTGTTTTTTTCATGCATACACACACAAATAAATTCACGCCTTATTTTGTTCTTATTTTGTAACCATAATTTGATCTAAAAGAGTGTCCGTGGAGTTTCATGCCCGTTCTTCTCCATAAGTACCGCACGCTTTGGAATGAACGACTAGCTTAATTTTTCTGACTGACCGACCTTGACAATTCAAAAGCGGCTGTAGTTGGTTTATTTGAAATAAAAGATTTGAGTTTGAGTTTTTCAGACACTCAATTATGTAATTTATACCGCAAAATGCCGGAAGCAGTGGTGGCTCAGTTGCATCGGCTTCGACAAACGAGTTGTAGGCAGTCACTTTTCTTTGTGTTATTTCTTTCATTACCACTACTATCAAAGCGGTAAAGGAAAACATCGTGAGGAAATCGGCATATCCTAGAACTAGTGTCGCATGACATCTACCAACTTACACTGGGCCCGCGTAGTCGATGTCTGTGTCCCAGCAGTTGGAACATGATACGAAAGAAGAAAGAAAGAAAGGAAAATTGGTTATTCTGCACAAACAAAACGCACATTGCAAAAAGTTGACAAGTTGTTTGTAATTTTGTCCATTGCTTGATGTCACTCACCACCAAAGACAATACACATTGCTCTGTTTGTGTTGCGACACTGGCAAATGACAATAGAACAAACATTATTTGTACAAAAACAAGCTGCCGATTGCAAAGTGGAAGAATGACTACTTTTGTAACCAAACAAACAACAATAATAAGAACAATAAGTAGTAGAACTATGTGTGATTCTTGCTGAACATAATGTGTACTTGAATATACAAATAGATGTATAAACATATTTATCTGTGTATATATATGTTACGCTATGCAAAGCGGGACGATCGCCTCCCCACTCTCCCCACTTCTCAAGCAACTTAATGTAAGCTAGTGCGCAGCGAAGAGGGGGATCATTCTGGTGGCAGACTCGGCCCGGTGCGCCTGCTGTAGCGCCTAGAGCTATTATCGCGATCTATTTAATTAATTAACACGCTGTTGGAATAAAAGAGTTGGTTACTCCTCTGCCTTCAGGTTATTTCATGGTGATTATTTTATAAGAAATTGTGAGTGAAATAAAGTGATTGTGCTGTAACTAGTATCTCTATTTTCTTCGCCCGACAATCCACGCCTACTTACAAAATGCAAGTGTAATATCGGTGATGAGGGCCTATCCCGATACATACGTAACTTAATTAAAATAAAAACTTTTATATACATTACAATGGAAACAAAAATGCCAAATAATAACTCTAGACTATTAGGCTATTATGTATATCGCAAAACAAAATTCTGACGGACCAAAATACAACCATTATACATTACAGCTGTAACTAAATATTGCATTTGCGAGGGGCACATTTTTTTATACCCCTCAAACGAACAACTGGTAAAAGTCTACACTAACGGGAATCCATGCAAACAAAGTTGCGAGCTAAACCTTGGTGAAACACTTTTACTATTAAAGATTTAACTTAGTAGTTCAACAATTTGTAATACAGCATTAAAGAAAAGGGTAACAGTAATATAAACTGGCTTGAGAAATATGATCTAATTAGGTTCATAATACAATCGTGTAAACTCAATTTGTTACTGGGACTTACAAATATTTGAGTCGTAAGAGATGAGCGGTTTACGTTTTGTCGCAAAAAAATTATCGATCTGAAGACCAATTCTCGTATTTAAAAACGTTCAAATTCAAGTCGCAATCTTATCAGTAACAATTCATGTCAAAACTTGTCAAAATTTTATGAAAATTGATTGTACTTTTGATAGATTGAGACTGAGATTAGAATGCAAACGTTATAAAAAATACGGGAATATGGATGATGACGATTTTAAAACAATATTATGAAAAATGTTAAGCTTCAAAAATGTCAAAGTTATAAACGTTTCAAAATAAGTGTTAGACAAGGATAGCACTATCGTAGAAGTGATGTCACGACCATGTAACTTCAGACTAGCGCCATACATTGTAAATACAGCGCGTCAAGGAAAAAAAAAACGATTTAATTTTTACCATGCCTTTCTTTGAAATAACATTATTTTTCCGAACATTTTAATATAAGTCATCATTCGTATTGTCCCTCTAGTCACAGTACTCGGTAGTAAATATGAAACACTGAAGCCCTATTTACACAATGCTAGTTGCCTAGTCCGTGGAATACGATGATGATGGTCTTTTTGGGATTATATAAGGGCAAAAAAGAAATCCACTAGAGGTAACAAAATTATGAAAGAGGGGTAGTATTATCAGACCCAGAATGTGTGACGGAATTGGCAAAGTATTTCTATTCTGTATATAATGAAGAGCCGGCGCGGCTTGACGTGAACGAAGCGGTGGAGGCGGGGGGGCAAGCAGCGCGCGAGTGCACATCCCACGACTAACACTCGACCAAGTTCAAGCTGCACTGACTCGGCTCAAACCAAAGCGCTCA
The DNA here is from genome assembly GCA_963555695.1 of Dasypolia templi. Taxonomy (NCBI): domain Eukaryota; kingdom Metazoa; phylum Arthropoda; class Insecta; order Lepidoptera; family Noctuidae; genus Dasypolia; species Dasypolia templi. The sequence continues at coordinate 5,635,033 of OY743147.1, forward strand.
GCAGGCCCGGATGGTATCCCGGCATTTATTATGCGAGATTGCCGCTCGATATTGGCAGAGCCGCTAGTATACATTTTTAACTTGTGTTTAGAAACATCGTACTTCCTGGAACGTTGGAAGGTTACCCGCGTAATTCCTATACCAAAAGGGGGAGACGGAACAGGGGTTGAATCTTTTAGACCGGTAGCGATTCTGTCGACACCAGCGAAGGTGTTTGAGTCTGCCATTCAGCGAGATGTCCAGCAGCAAGTAGCATCGCAATTATCGGACGCCCAACACGGCTTCCGACCAGCGCGTAGCACGACCAGCAACCTATTGAATGCTATGACTTACTTAGTTCCTCATATTGATGCAGGGGTGCATGTGGACACCGCCTACTTTGACTTTAAGAAGGCGTTTGACCTGGTGGATAACGATGTCTTATTATCAAAGTTGGCGAAAGTTGGCTGCACACCTAAATTGCTTCAATTCTTTGCGAGCTATATGAGGGACAGGAAACAGTATGTAGAATACTGTGGTTTAAGGTCGAAACCTTATTTCACTAGGTCTGGCGTGAGTCAAGGTAGCAATTTGGGGCCGTTAGAATTCATAATCATGATCAATGACTTGCCTGACGTAATAAGAGATGCCAGGTGTCTGCTGTTTGCAGACGACCTCAAGTTGCTACTGGCTATCGAAAACGAGGACGACTGTCACCGCCTTCAGCATGAAATTGATCGAGTAGTGGAGTGGAGTCTAAAGAACAAACTGCAATTCAATGTTAAGAAATGTTCCGTTTTAACATTCAGTCGTGCGAGAGTACCACTCCTCCACAACTACAAAGTGCACGAAGTGCCCATTAAAAGGGAGGAGGCAGTGCAAGACCTTGGTGTTCGTATGGATACACAATTAAGATTCCGGGAGCATATTATCAATGTCTGTAAAAAAGCATACAAGCGACTGGGGTTTGTGCTTCGTAGAGCGGCAGCTTTCACAAATATTAAAGCCATATCGGCATTGTATGACGCTCTAATAAGAAGTCAGTTGGAGGGTAATGCGGCAGTATGGGCTCCACATGAGACTAAATAAACTCTCACGTTGGAGCGCATACAGAATAAATACACGAGATTCATATACCTGAGGCGGTATGGTGTGTATCCTTTTTACCCCTTGATGTATCCAACCTTGTTTGTGTTAGGCATGGTGGGATACAACAAGTTGGAAACAAGGAGGGATCTAGCACTGGCGTCGTATATCCTCGTAGTATTCCGGGGTAACATAAATAATCCAGGTGTGCTACAGGGTATATGCTTGTGTGTACCAGATGGGTACGTGCAGCGCCGACGACGGCCCAACTTGTTCGCAGTGCCGCGCGGTCGAACTAAACTGCTAGACAACGTTCCCCTGACATGAACAATGCGCACACTAAATCTGGTTGCTGGAAAAATAGATATATTCTCATGTTCACTGAGCGAGTTCGCAAGGATAACGTTACAAGTGTTATGTTTTTAATATTTTAATCTGCTATGGCATGGATGGATATTAATATCTTGTAAATATTTTTTTATGAATGGTGAATTAACTACACTACCGAATTGGGAGGCTGTAATGGTAGCGTTATGTATGTAAATAAATAAATAAATAAATATTGAAGCAACAAAATGACTTAAACATAATCAGAATTATCTGATCACATCTTTCTTCCTGATAAGGGGATGCTTTGTTCAGGGGCTTATTTAATATTTAAAACCGACAAGGCGACAGGCGACAATTTGAAAATCCATAATTTAACAAGTTTTGTCCTTACATTGTCTGCTTTATCTAACAGCACTTGTCGTGATAATGTGTCAGTTTCTTCACTTTGGCACAAGTATGTCGCATTTTCAGTTGTACTAAATAGGGCTCAGAAGTAGGGCTTTTGTGGTAGAAAATAAAAAGTTCAAAACTAACTAACTTCTTTTTTTGGATTATGAGAACAATCATATTTTAGTTTTTGTTTATGAAATTTCTTGCCACTTTTTTTCTGAGGCCCCAAAACTTTTCAGAAGGTACAGCTTCATGTCCGATTCACAAACTTATCTAGAAGCTAGAGTTATGAAATCTTGAAACCACAATATATTGATACATCCAAAGGATCTCGTTACATGGCTCGCAAACAAGAAGTAACCAAACAAAAGCAATACCGAGACGCGCTTGTTTAAATAAAAAAGATTTCCCTGTTCACAAATTTCTTCCTAAACCCCTACCCAAGAGCCAGGTTTCATTATAATTTAATTACCTCTCGCTCCCTCCCAACACTTGTACTAATTTCTTAAGTAGGAGTAAAGCTCGATAGGACACCGTCGCCCCAGGAGCGAACCCTTATCAACAGCGTCGACTTGACTTGGATTCCTTAATGCACATAGGAACTGTCACCCGACTTTCCAACACTACAGCAATTCAAACTCTATCTTAGACAAATAAGATTGATTTTCGATTGACGATAAATTGTTGCGATGGTTAAACAGTCTTAAATTTAATACTGCCACCGTATTAAGTCAATTTTCTCGTGTATTATTCACCATCACCTTATTTTCAAAAACGGTGGTAAGGCAATCTAGTTATAAGACGAATTTGCTTAGGACATTGCGTCTGTTTATTTGATGGAAATTGGGTCAGTTCATATTTGGTGTTCTGAGTTTTGGTTAATTTGATATTGGGTATTGTCATTTGTTTGGAAATGTGTGTTTATTTGGAGTGCTGATAATATCGCGCGTAGGTATTTCTAAATATATAAACAGGAACTCGATAATTTACAACGAGGAGACCAGAATGCGCAGAAGTAAAACAACATTAAAACCGAAGAATACATTATTTCTAAAATAAGGTTGCAAAAGTTGCATTGAAACGAATATTGTGGACAGGACACCGCAAGCGTTGTAATACTATTTTTTTTTTGTTTTGAGTGCCGGGGTTTAAAGTGCCGATTTTCAAACAACACGTCATAACAAAGTATGATCTCCAACACTATCGATTATATAAAATTAAATAAAAATAACAATAGATAGTATTTTACATAACATAACATAACATCACGCCTTGTTTCCCCAAAGGGTTAGGCAGAGGTGTACCTATAGTACACCCACATTTCGCCAGTTATGTTTAAGTCCCATGTAATAGGGGGCGAGCCTATTGCCATCTACCGGGCACAAATCCAGACTTCGGGCTGCTACTGAGAAATTCCAGATAGAAAAACCCAATAACACGTTGCCCGACCTGGGAATCGAACCCAGGACCTCATACTCAGCAGTAGCGATTGCGACCACTAGACCAACGAGGCAGTAGATAGTATTTTATTACAGGCAAAATACCCATATATATAAAATTTACAGTAAATAAATAGAAACATAAAAATAAAACTTAAAGGTATGTATAGCTACCCGTAATCTTCAAAAATCATAAATAATTTCGTAATTTTTTGTTCCCGCCTAGGTGTACAGAGTTGCAGTGCACAAATATGGGACTTGCTAGGTTGCAAGAGACAACCCTCAAAATGCTGTTACTAGAGCACCTCAAAATTAGCCAAAAAGACGCGACCCTCGATCTCATGATGGCGTAAAAGTAGGAGGTATATAGAGGCAGAATGTTTTGTAGTTTTAAACTAGGTCATACTTATTATAAAAAAGATATCACTGTTAATCCAAAAACTAATAATCGTTTGGAAACATTTAAAACTAAACTTCTAAGTAATTTACCACTTTTTTCAACTAATGATGACTCTAATCAACAATATAATGCTTTTTTCAAAATGTATTGTACACAATTTGATAATACTTTCATTCCGAAGACATTTTCGGTTAACAGTAATGCTTCCTTCAGTGACTGGGCTACCATTGGTATACATAAAAGTAGAAAACGACTTTATGAGTTGTATGATGAACGGACTTGTATAAACACTTCTGAATTTAATTTATATGTTAGGAATTATTCAAAATTATTTAAAAAAGTTTGTTGTATGGCCAAGTCACGTTACTTGAGTTCAAAAATTAAAAATAGTAGTAATGTAATTAAAACGACATGGAATATCATTAATAGCGAAACGGGAAGGTCATGCAACCGAAGTAGTGACTTCAGCCTTGATATTGATGGCAACATAATTAAATCAGATTCTCAAGTCGCCGCGGCCTTTGAAAATTTCTTTGCAGAGATTCCCGTATCGACTACTAAATCTCTGAACTCATCGCCCACTACTGCAGAGTCTTTGCTTAAAGAAAACGTTCCAGTTTGTGATTCTGAGTTTAATTTCCAATATGTCACCTGTAGAGATATAATTAAAACCTTTCACACATTAAATGTTAAAAAGACCACAGATCTATGGGGTAATTCTGTGGACGTTGCTAAGTCAATTATAGATATTGTAGCACCTACTTTAGCTGTTATTTTTAATAATTGTATTGACCGTGGTGAGTTTCCTGATCTTATGAAAAACAGTAAAATAATACCATTGTTTAAATCGGGTAGCACATCTGACCCTACTAATTATAGACCTATTTCAGTGCTACCTACCTTTAGTAAAATTTTTGAAAAACTTATTTTAGATCAAATGCAAAGATTTTTTAATAAACACAAATTACTGCATAACAAACAGTTTGGTTTTACAAAGGGTCGTTCGACTACTGATGCCGGAGTTGAACTTTTAGGACATGTTTATAATGCATGGGAGGACAAGTGCGATGCTTTGGGCATCTTTTGCGATCTGTCCAAGGCATTTGATTGTGTTCTTCATGAAACATTAATCAGGAAACTGCACCACTACGGAATACGGAACGCCTCTCTGGATCTTCTTACTTCTTACTTAAGTGATAGGATTCAAAGAGTAGATGTTAACGGAAAAAGATCACCTGGATCTGTAGTTAGAATGGGGGTCCCCCAGGGCTCAATTCTTGGCCCATTTTTGTTTCTTATTTATATTAATGACTTGCCATACCTCATAAAGGATAATCATGATATAGTATTGTTTGCAGACGACACTTCACTTTTATTTAAACTGAAACGTCAGCAGCTGGTTACTGACATTGTAAATAGCGCCCTCGCTAAGGTAGTTAACTGGTTTAATGTTAATAACCTACTTCTTAACGAGAAAAAAACTAAATGTATTAAGTTTACGATACCTCATGTTAGACAAGTAGAAACTAGTGTTCTTTTAAAGGGTGAAGAGTTGAAACCCGAAAACTCCACAGTGTTCTTAGGCATAACTTTGGATGCCAAGCTTCAATGGGGCCCCCATATAGATAAATTGTCAAAAAAACTAAGCTCTGCAGCATACGCCGTTAGAAAAATTCGTAATTTAACTGATTTAGAGACAGCGCGTTTAGTTTACTTTAGTTATTTTCATAGTGTGATGTCGTACGGTATTCTTTTGTGGGGAAATGCCGCCGACATTCAAACAGTTTTTGTTTTACAAAAAAGGGCAATTCGTTCAATTTATAAATTAAGTCCCAGACACTCCCTCAGAGACAAATTTAAAGAGATTAATATAATGACTGTGCCTTCTCAGTACATTTATGAAAATCTTTTATATGCACATAAAAATATTAATCTGTTTAAAAAATACAGTGATATCCATGACAAAAATACTAGGAATAAACACAAATTTGTTGTTCCCACTACCAGGCTCAAGAAAATAGGTGGCTCGTTTAAATGTCAATGTATACGTTTTTATAATAAACTTCCTAGCCACATTCAAGAACTAAGCCTTAATAAATTTAAAACTTTTATAAAGCGGAAATTATGCCAGAAAGCCTACTATACTGTCAAGGACTATATTGAGGACAAGAAGGCTTGGGATTGAGCTGCTCCAATAAGTTTACACAGACATAATTGATGTGTAATTTGCTATTTTTACTTTTTTTTCTTTTTCTTTTACCTTTTATCTACACAATGACATGTATATATTTACTGTATAAAGTATAATATTGTTTTGATTTTTGTGAATGTGCGGACTGTGTGGGTCTTTGCGTTTTTTTTTTTTTTTCTCTCTTCTTTTAGTGATGATGGTCTGGCTGTTTGAGTACTTTACGCGGCCTCCCCAAGTGTCCTTTCTTTTGTATTGTTCGTCGAGTCGTTGAGCTCCTTAGTTCTGAGTTGAGCTGCACGATGATTGACAAATGCGTGCACTGACTGGACAGGTCCACTCAAATCCGTGTGGTTCTTTCCTCAAAAGACCATTTCAGACACCAGTCTACATAGTCCTCATATGATATGACCAAGATTATTTTAATATTTTATTTACACTTTGACATTGATGCACTTTATATATGCAATGCCATTTACTTTGTAAAGGATTATACTATTTTAATTATTGTGAATGTGAAGACATTGTGGATTTGTTGTTTTTTTTTAATGCATTTTTTTTTTTTAATTATTAGTTTTAATCATGGTCTGGCAGTTTGAGTAATTTATGCGGCCTACCCAAATGTCCTTTCTTTGGTAATGTTCGTCGAATCGTTTAGCTCCTTTAGTTCTGTGTTGAGCTGCATGACAACTGACAAATGCGTGCACTGACTGGACAGGTCCACTCATTCTGTGTGGTTCTTTCCTCGAAAGACCATTTCAGATATCAATCCACATGGTCTTCACATGACCTGACCAAGATTATGTCTGGACTTTAAAAGAGACTGTGACCTCTGAGTTTGTTTCGGCGTTTCTTCTCAGAGTAGTCAGATAGGAAATGCCGATCTCACCTAGTTTTTAAAATATTATTGACGTGTAAAAGTGTTTGTACAAACCTATTTACAGAAATAAAATCATTTATCATTTATCATTTATCATTTATTATTAAGTTAGTATTATCTCCTTGGCCATTTTTTTAAAACTCGACAACGGTGTTCCATCGTTGAGGTAAAATGTTCCGATGTAACAAATGTGATAATAAGTGATGCAGTAACTGAAAATGGATTTATGTAAATTAAAGCATAACTATATAGTCTCAAATATTCTTGTCTCTATTATTAGGAAATAAACATAGTATTACTGTTTCAAACAAGTGACATATTTCTTGATCTAGAGCTACCGTTTTAAGCTTTCATCCATCTTTGATGACAACATCAGCTACCAGCTGCCGCAGTTCAACAGAATTCTTGCCCCGTTCGGTTTTCCTTTTGTAAATTTTCTCATTGTGAAATATTTTTTCATTTGATTAAATTGAGTTTGAGTACGTATTTCTCGGTACAACTGACCCCAAACCAGTGGAACTTTGATCCTCAAATTATTTTTATTTTTTTGTTATCCTGGATGCAAAATATACAAGTAATAAATTTGAAAACATATTTCCTTTTGATTTTCCAACCGATAAGTGCATATTGCACTTATATAGCTGTTAAATTTATTGACGTAGACCAAAAAGTATAAGAAATAAAAAAATACTTACTTATGTGACAAAAATATGTACCACCAGGCGAAAACCAAACTAGCACGTCTTTACAGCGTCTCTCAAATGGCTTGTTGTACCATCGCGCTGTTTTTCAACGTTCCGTGATGCATTTCACATTTACTGATACACTGCTACACTTCACATTTTCTAAACAAAGTTACTCGTGCCGAAGCAACTTATCCCCGATACTTTAAACCCCGGCCCCCCACCCTACAGCACTTTTACACTTACACTACTACACTTTTATTAAACGTAATATGTAATGCAATTCTAGTTAAGACCGCCAAAGAAAAAGTCCAGTAAGTTAGCCATCTCACTTTTTGTGGCGTGCATATTACCTAATCCCTACCGTCAGCAAAATATTGTATAATAGTAGATACACAATGATATTTGTATAGTCAACCTTCTCCGTATTCTTACCTTCGAAGATCAACACCTGAATGAACTGGTTACCATAAACCATGTAATACAATTACAAGGGATAGGGTAGGGTGCGGGATAAAATATGATGTGTTCCAGTCGCGGCGGGCCTGCGGTTCCACATAGACTGATGTTTTGATCGGATCATTTGAATTTCTCTTAAGGCGCTTCGACCAAACGACCTTGAGCGTTCGGTCCTTCTCCGTCCTGCCGGCCTTTATCACTCACGTCTTTTTTTATTTTTTTATTGTTATGTTTTGAAATAAAATAAAACGTGGATTATTAAGATTTTTAAATTATTTATTTATTATTGTAATCCTCAAATTATTAGAATGTCAATTTTAGTTACAGATGCACGCAATCAATAATTTTCGTCACTTTTTTACAAGGAGTTATTAAATATATTTATAGCACATTAAAACAAATACGAACGTGCAATGTGATGATAGGATATCGAACATTTATAATGCGCCATTAGATGTAGTTTATTACTCTTAATTAATGAGTTAATAGCCTCTGACTAACGCACAATCGCAAGGTTTGGCTTTGGGTAGTGCCTTAAGCAATCAAATACTTGTAACCATTTGCTGTAGTTATAAAACCTTACGAATTTAAAATGGGTCATCTTTCTTAACATATTCCAGAACAAAGTCGCTTTTCGTGTTCGCTTCGTGCTCTGCTAAATTACATAATGGTTTTGTGATTTTCACCAAAATGTACAGAATTGCAACCGTGCGATGGATGGGCACCCTCGGTAGTGATATAATAATTCTTCTGTTGTAACTGCTAGAGCTCAAGGAATGCTAGAACAGCTCATACCTTAATGAAATGCATAGAAACTTAAAGAAAGATTGGCGTTACGAGTAAATGCTGGCAACTGAATTTACTGCTGACATGATCTTTCATTTTTTTTTGTTAATGGCATCTCGCAGGTCAACCCATGAGGTTGTCATCTGCTTAAGCGAACTTGCCTGTGTTGCCCTAATAAATTAAGGCCTCCAGCCAGGATTTAAACTTAAATACTAACTAAAAACTAAGCAAGTACACGCTAAGGGCACCCCCTGTGAGGTACGGACCTCGGCTTAGGGCGTTGCTGGAAGAGGGCAGCAAGGGACAAGCTGGATCAGGATTTATTAACGAATTTAAAGGCACAGGCTAAGCGGCGCGAGCTGGCTCGAGCAAGGGTCGGGAGGGGCGTAGATTTGGGCGTCGCGGTGGGCCTCGGTGGCGAGGGCTGTAGGACGGCGATCGGGTTTTGGGCTTGTGTAGAGTGCTGGTGGCCTTACTACTCTCCTGGAGGAGGGTAGTGGCGTCGTCGGGGCGATTAAGGTATGCCTTGGTCTGCAAATACGGCTGATGAGGGAGGGAGTATAGGGGCGGCCGCTGGAGTCGAAGAAACGCTTAGGTACGCGTTTCATGAACTGGTTTATGGTTAGCATTTTGAGGTCTGATCTGATCTTTCGATGTACCCCAAATACTTTTAACAATCTTGACCGATACTGACTTTGGGATTGACACTCATTGAACTACTTCTGTACCGATTAGAGTCAAGTGATTTTTTTTCCATTTCAGATATACTCAATCGATGTTCGATGCTGAGTTGATATTGGACAATTTCTGAAATGTAGACTTTTAGAAATCGACCCGAAGTTTTCATTCAGCATTCAGATTTTCACCGAATTTACTGTAAACCAAAATGACAACATAAAAATTAAATTCTTCCAACCTCATCCAAAAGTCCTGAAAATTGAACAAAAATAAAACCCAACAGGACTTTTAACGACAAAAGAACCGACAATGATGTATACCTACCCAAAGCAAAATCGGATTTTGTGGGTACAACCATGGCGCCGACCCGCGTCAATGTAGAATGACAGTTCTCGCTGAAGAATGAACGGAATTCGGCTGTTGGTTTACTCGAAGAGTGGGTGAATGGTTAGTTTGGAAGACAAGGAGTGTTGTGCCCATATATCTGGATTCCAGACACTAAAATTTAATTTGGAATAACTTCTGTGGGTGTTTGACTGAGACATTGTTGCTTATCGGATCTAGGTAACTTTATAATACTGCCTTATCCAATCAATATGTTATATTTACTTTGTCATTAAAACTGCTCTAGAACTTTTGTATATAGATAGTATAACATAAATAATCTGTTATATTTTTGATGATGTTTTCTAATTACTTATGTCTTATAATATTCTAAGCTTATAAATTTATAAGCCGTGCCTCAATATCAATATTCTAAATGAAATTACCATTTTTTATTTCCATAACCCAATTACTGATCAGGGATACCGATGCCCTAATTATAATCACCCTAAATTATTAAAGACGGCATTGTAACAAGCTTATAATGGCCTATGATCCCGGCGTTCGAGCCGAAGCTTACTGAAGTAGGCTCGCAAGTGATTTTAAGTAATTATTTTAATCATTTTCAATCAAGACAAAATCTGAAAATTGTTCTAAACAAACTTACTACCGATTCTTTTATTTTAAATAAAGACAAAAAAAAATGTTTGTTTTGTAGCTCTTTATGAGATGGATTAAACTTTAGCGAAAATATCTATCTAGCAAAGTAAATCTAATCATGTTTTTCAAAGCAATGTCGTGTCTGCCAGGTCCTAAAGTAATATGTAATTTTTCCGAGTTTTATAACGCTGTTTTTAGGAGGTATACAAATGGTTTTCTTTTCATAAAATAACGGGTATCAGGTATACAAGAGTAACTTTCAGAGAAATTATTTTTAAGCAAATGGTCTACTGTCAAAGACTGACTGCTGTGATTTGCTTTGATGAAAACCTATGTGTGTGAGTTATGGATTGACTAGAATATGTAAGAGAAAGATTGAAAATAATAAAGCGAAGCTATTGTTCCAAAGTAGAAAGGATACACACAAAATACAAAATTAATTTTGACACTTGGGTAGAACGTCGCGTTCGTCAACATGTCAGAAGGTTGCGTTCATATTTCTTCATCGTCATTCAATCTTTAATAAATTTGCTTGACAATTAATTTTTCAGAGTTTTCATTCTACGATTCTCTTTTGTATTTAGTTAAAATATGTTTTACTGTCATCAAGGCGCACATTAAGATATCCTCCATAACTCCACAATACGGGAGGAGCAGTGGTGGCCCAGTGGTAACGGTCCCGACTTACGAGTTGTAGGTCGCGAGTTCGAACCCAAGCAGGCGCTTTACTTTGTGTAAATAATTTAATCACCACTGCTCTCAGAACGGTGAAGGAAAACCTCGTGAGGAAACCGGCATGTCCTAGAACCAAAAATTCGAAGACATGTGACATCTACCAACCCGCACTGAGCCCGCGTTGTGGATTACGGCTCACTCCCTCTCATAGAGAGGAGGCCTGCGTCCCAGCAGTGGGAACGTTATAGGCTGATTATGCTTATGCTATGCTTATGCCACAACTGGAAAGACTTAGATGTGTCTACGTCCAGCACGCCCTGGGCAGGAGACCTTGTTACCTTCTCACTGGCTGGCTCATATATATTTACCACGACATGTGCTAATAATCCAGTTGACTAAACATCGAGATCTTATCATCTATCTATCTATGTATTTTTATGGTTTTAGACCCTCTAGCGTCAGATTATCTTGCGTCATCAAAAAAAAATCAAGGGCTTCAGAGTCATGTACATTGGCCTCAGCAACTGCCAAAAACATAAATATCCTATGTTTTTGTTTTTGTCGTTTTTCTTAATTGCAGCTAACCGTAATTTATTTACAACAAAACATAATCAGCCTATTATGCTCCCACTGCTGGGACACAGGGCCTCCTCTTTGTGAGAGGGACTAGGCCGTTATCCACCACGCGGGCCCAGTGCGGGTTGGTAGGTGTCACATGTCTTCGTATTTTTGGTTCTAACACTTGGTCGATGTTTTATTTTACCGTCACTTTCATAAGTAGCTAAAAAAATCATTAAGCACAAGACGTTCAAGATCACTTTCGCCGCGTATCAGTTAAGCTACTGCGTGGTATAGCACATAACCCGGGAGTGCTCCGTCACCTGAAGCTGTGCGTGCCGGACCGATACGTGTGGAGGCGGCGGCGCCCACAACTGCTAGCAAGAACCAATCTACTGGCTAAAACCCTCCTCAGCCGGACATTCCACATTGTAAACAAAGTCCACGAGAAAATAGATGTATTTTCGTGTAGTTTGAGTGAATTCGCCAAAGTTATATTAAATGTAATAAGTTATGTTAAGTAAATAATTATAAGATTTTGTATTTTCTTTTAACATAACATAACATCACGCCTTGTTTCCCCGAAGGGTTGGGCAGAGGTGTACCTATAGTACATCTACATTTCGCCAGTTATGTTTAAGTCCCATGGAATAGGGGGCGAGCCTATTGCCATCTACCGGTCACAAATCCAGACTTCGGGCTGCTACTGAGAAATTCCAGATAGAAACACCCAATAACACGTTGCCCGACCTAGGAATCGAACCCAGGACCTCATGCTCAGCAGTAGCGATTGCGACCACTAGACCAACGAGAATAAAAATATAGAATCTACTATATCGCTCCTTAGGTTAATTTTTTATTATTTGATGTAAACTTGTTAGATTTATGTTTGTACTTACGTAGGTATTTTCTTTTAGTTTGATCGGTTATATTCATTATTCACATATTTCATCATGTATAATATAATATTAGGTAATGATAGTTGATAGCTACACCACTATCGAATTAGGTCGAATATCTGTAAAGATAGTTGTAAGAAGTAAATAAATAAATAAATGTTACGCAGTCACCCATAAAAATGACAATAATGTAAAGTGATTCACATATCAAGTCCCAATGACATCTCCAGTAACATCGCTTAGCCGACGTCAACGACACCCACTGGGACTATTGTGGACGAAGAACTGTGAACCTTGGGATGAAGATACTGAAGCGGTTTAGCCGTTTGTTAGTCTCTTAGGCGAGAAGTAACAAAACAAAATAATGCAATAAAGAAAGAAAAAATGTTAATTCTACACAAACAAAACGCACATTACAAATAAAATACACACATACAAAGTAGCCGAAAACCTCGTATCAAAGCAATAAAAGTTCGAAAATGTTGTCCATTGCTTGATGTCAGGCTCAAAGACTATACAGGTTGCTCTGTGTTGCGACACTGGCAATTTTTTTTATTTTTTTTTTGTATGGCATCTCGCAGGTCAACCTATGAGGTTCTCGTCTGCTTAAACTTGCCTGTGGTTGCCCTAATAAATTATGGCCTCCAGCCAGGACTTAAACTTAAATACTAACTAAAAACTAAGCGACAACGCTAAGGGCACCCCCTGTGGGGTACGGACCTCGGCTTAGGGCGTCGCTGGAAGAGGGCAGCAAGGGACTAGCTGGATCAGGATTTCTTTGATTTAGGGACGAATTTAAAGCTACAGGCTCAGCGGCGCGGGCTGGCTCGAGCAAGCGTCGGGAGGGGCGTGCATTTGGGCGTCGCGGCGGGCCTCGGCGGCGAGGACGGTAGGACGGCGATCGGGTTTTGGGGACACTGGCAAATAATAATACCAGCCTATATATATATAGTCCAACTGCAGGGCAAATTCCTCTTTTCATACAGAGATGGCACGAGCATTGATCACCACGCTGGCAAATGACAATAAATAAACAAACAATCAACACGAAAACAAAATGCCGATTGCAGATTGAAAAAAAAATTACTTCTAGTAACTAAATCTCCACACAACTGATGACATCTTACTGGTCGAATTTTTCCTTAACTCAGTCCATATTTAAGTTTACATAATAGTCTTTAACAATACCATTTAAACCCACCAAAACAGTACCACTTAACACCTTATGAAATATCAACAATGACAAGCATTAAATTTACTCATTTAAGTTTAATTTAAGGTTATACCACTACCTTTAAAAAGCCTAACATCAGATCTCAATTAGCTGTAAGCGTGTTCATCACCATTAATCGGATTCCATCCTTATATATTTTAGTAAATGCTTTTAACACCGGAGCGTGTGAAATACTCCCAAAGGTTGTATAGAAAATGGTACATTATACAAGGAAATGGTCTAAACATTATACGGTGAACAGTTTTTAATGGCGTGGAAAAGTTAGCCACTTTTCATTTTCTAACAGTTTCGTTGAGAAAGGGTTTCTATGTTTTAGACATGTGGGTAACCAGAGGGTTTGTAAAGACAAAACGTAAAGGTATTTCTGTTCTGAGTTGTTTTTTTTAAACAAAAGCATTAGCAGTAACTCTGTGAGTGTCCATCAAGAAACACAATCACTGGCGTTTTTTTAAGCATAGTTTAAAAATACATTTGTCCTGCAGTGGATCACATCAAGAACATAATAACAATAATAATCTAACAAAAAAGGCTCTGCGAGTTGACTTCGGTCCCTCATAGGCCTTCCAATGGACCAGAACACTATAGCCCCGATACATGTAAAAATACTTTTAAAATATTTAATACAAATATTTGTGTAAAGAATCAATGACCATATTCAATCTCTTTAAACCCAGTTATGAACAAATACAGTTTTTGAGTTGCGATAGAATACATCTATAAACACTAAATCACAAAAGAAAAACGTACAAAAAAATATCCTTGGATGCTGTTAGCACTATCGTTTCAGATATAAAAAAAAATACTGATAAATGAATACAACCAACATTTTATTCCGTACAAAACGAGCTAACACAGCAAGAAGTATTAATTTTTTGAAGCATATCCTATCTTCAAAAAACAGATAAAAAATTCGCACAGAGCTTTGTTGTACTCCCATAAATGGCTACGAAGCTACGAGGCTACGAGTTGTAGCTGTGACGTCATTTCGTAGCCGGAGTGCTACGAGTTACGCTACTTGGAAAAACGTATGTATTTTTTATTGAGTTTAGCTGTTGAAACCTATTAGCTAAGTGTTTAAATGTTAAATTCAGGACGGTAATAAAAAATTCTCGGAAATGCTGGAAAAATAGAATTGTATACTATCTCAATTAGGATTTTTTGGCAGAGTTATCTGCAAAGCAAATGTTGCGAGTAGATCTGGGTATCATGTTCAATAAACAATCAGTTATTCATGAAATAGTTTCAATAAATGTTATTACATTTATTACAGAGTTAATCGTTAAAACTTAATCTTGTTTGTCTAGTTCCATCGTATTTCTGATTTCCAATATACAGATTAAACTATTTTGCTCTGAAACTGCGTCTACGTTTTGTCATTTTAGACAATAAACTACTATCTAATTACTATTACATACAAAGGCTTAGGGTGGATTTCACCAATGAAACTGAACGCGATCAGCACATAAACTACGTTTAAGATCTGGAAGTGTCATTATTTTATATGGAATATTGACACTGACAGCTCTTGAACGCGTTTTAGATCTGCTGAACGGGTTCAGTAACATTGGTGTAATCGGCACTTAGGGTGGATTTCACCAATGAAACTGAACGCGATCAGCACATAAACTAAGTTTAAGAGCTGTCAGTGTCATTATTTTGTATGGAATATTGACACTGACATCTCTTGAACGCGTTTTAGATGTGATGAACGCTTTCAGTAACATTGGTGAAATCGGCACTTAGAAATGAACACAATAACAAACTGAGTTTAAATATCAAACCATTGAAAATATACCTTACCTGCATGGCAATTCTTAGCCTCTGGCCAAGATAAAAGCCAGCCCTTGGGTCACGGGAAGTGTCAAGCGGGCGTTTGGAGATTTTGGACAAACCATGAGTACTCGGACCCCACGGCCCTAGAGTTTCAAAACCAAACGCTTCGAAAATATAATTACGGATAAGGTAATACTACCGCCGCTTGCTGGTACTTTCGCCGCTTGTGGTTTTCCGCAGCCGCAGCAGCAGTGCCAGCACACAGTTTTTTAATTTTATTTTTCTATCTACACATGTTGCGTCCCACACTAATGGCCTACTCAAGCTCCATATAAATAAAGGCATGCCGTGCGGTCTTTTGCCATCGCCGCGTGCCAAGCCATTAGTTTCTAGTACAGCTGGAACGCCGACGGTGACAACAGCTCGTCGGATGATGTCATTAGCGGCCCCCCCAACTTTGCCACAGTAACAGCGATGAGGAGAACAACAAGGAGCTCCTTGTCGCAGGGAAGCAGCGAGGTGGAAACGACGGAGGTCCATGAAGCCAAACATCCGACTACCACTTACCCACAGCCAGCTGGCGCGCACGCTCCGGAGTAGTATATGTAACTTATTCTGTATACTACTCTGCAGTGCGACTCATTCCACCGGAGGATGATATGATAATTATTTGGGTAGATGGCATATCGAGTGCATCTGAATTTGGGCAAGCGAGACTCCAGGCATTCATAGCCTCGGTGAAGCACGGCACATCAAAATTAATCAGTATGGAGGTTCGGATTCTCCTGATTCGAATTTCTCAGTGCCATGGACCAAGAAATCAAGCTGAAATTTAGAAATCGAATGCTAGAAGTTTTTAAATTAAAAGGAAATATGTTATTTTAGGCCCAAAACAGCAGTTACGGATTAAGGTTATGGCCGAATGCATATTAATTTGCAACAATCTTACCGAGACGTCATTAAAGTTTTGCATTTTTCCTCAATAAAAACGGGAAAGGAATTCTCAAAGACTGACTGGTTGACCTTTTTACCTAATTCAAAGAACCACCACACAGACACAGCGATATTAAAATTTCATATCCATTATTTCCTAAAAACCGTAACACTTCAATGTTTAATAATGAGTCTGATAATGGTTCCTTTTCCCAAAAAACTGAAGAACCAGACACCTTATAATCTGCTATACTGTAATTAAGGAATTAATTAGACGGAAAAGTGAATTAACTGAAGCTGTGTATAGCGCACAATTGTCACCATCTGCCATTCTTAACAAGTGTTACACACGGGTAATATGTTTAGCGAGCGAAGGATATTTTCATAAAGTGCAGTTAAACAACTACATAGCTCAAATTAAATGTTAACAATATGTAGGTATGCTACGCTATGACGCAGGATGACGTTTAACGTTTAAGTGGCAGTGGGCAGGGCACATTGGTTGCAAAACAGATGACCGATAGGGCCGATAGGTTCTGGAGTGGTGAATGCGTACCAGAAGACATAGCGTTGGAAGCCTCCCACAAGGTAGACCAATAGCCCCGTGAAGGCCGCAGGAATCCGCTGGATGCGGGAAGCATAGAACCGGTAGAAGGCCTATGTCAAGCAGTGGACATCTTTCGGCTAAAATGATAATGATTTTGATGAAAAATAATAATAAGAAGAATTCAGCCTCGATAAACATCTCTCAAGGCTTTCGTTTTGCGGTTGGATCAAGGGCCTGATTTAGAAGGCAGTACTCCTCGATACGGCTCGCTGCGTGAGGAGGTTCCTGTCCCTGGAGCCCTAACCACCGGCAGCCTGCTCCCGATACCGACGGAACACAATTTTTTAATTCTAAAAGTTTAAAAAAAATATCAAAAAGAAACGAATTAATACTGTAAAACAAACACCATGTTCTGTTCCAAAACTGTCTCATAAAGTATAAGAAAACCCTTTTCAGGTTAAATTCTTACACAATCTCTTACTAACTGGAAATAGTAACACATTCATCTATATTTAGAAGGATACAACTTTATTTAACACCGTTTTTCTAACATAGTGTTGGGATTTAATTATTAAAATGTAACTGAAAAATCAGTAATGAAAATTGAGGTAATAGAACTAACCTTAATTATTATGAAATTAAAAATAATATGTTAAAGGTTATTTAAATTTAAAATTATTGGCATCCACAGGTTTGTTTTCCGATCCATTTGTTTATATTTTTAACAGATATTTATTCGAAGTAAATACAATTTTTATAATTATTTATTGTGTTGTATTATTATATGTTCTGGTTTTATAGAATAACAAGGGCCGAAGCCAAATGGTAACCTAAGTGATAGATGATAACGTATTATGATGATGTGATGATATGTTTAGACTTGGTGTTGTTGATGATGTGTGCGGGTGTGATATTTGTGCATCATTGTCGTTCTGAAGGAATTTTCGGACAATTCTGCAAGTGTTCAGGATAGCAGCTTTCTGTAGAGTTTGGTAGGTGGACGGAGATAAGTCTAGCGTTATTAAAGATTGGTGCAGTTGTTTGGGGTTGACACCCGTGGTCGAGAGTACTACTGGGATTATGGCTGCGCTGCCTAATCGCCACATTCGGCTTATTTCAATTTTTAAGTCCGTATATTATGACAGCTTTTCTGCAACAGTGTTTTTTTAGGTTGGATGTGTTTGGTACTGCTATGTCAATAATTTCCGCCGTTTTATTAAATTTATCTAGTAAAGTTATGTCTGGTCTATTGTAATGTGTTGTTCTGTCTGTGAGGATAGCTCGATCAAAGCATAGTTATCGTGTTGTGTTTTCAAGAACTATTTCAGGATTATATTTGTAGTAAGGTACTGGGGGTATAGTTATTAATTTATATTTTATAGCACGTTTTTGATGGACTGTGTTGGCTATTTGATCGTACCTGTGCTTAAAGTCAGTCTGAACAATTGCTCTACATGCTCCAGTAATATGTTGAATAGTTTCAGAAGAACAATTACATCGTCTGCAAAGATCTGTTTGCTGAAAGGGCGATTCGCATAATATGCTTTTGGTAGTTACGAGCCTCGATTACTTGGTCTTGGATGGCTGTTATGAACCCTATTAATATTAGATACTTTTGGTACCGTCGTCATTTATAAAGGTACAACCACACACGTGATTGAATATTAATTAATAATTATGTGTCTATTACTTGTGTGCAATAAAAAGATGAACACTGATAGTCAATTACAGAAATAAATTTATGAACATCTATTAAAAATTCTGCCGAAATGTGGGTGTGCTATAGGTATACCTCTGCCCAACCCTTCGGGGAAACAAGGCGTGATGTTATGTATGTCTATTAACATTTCCTTTAAGTGTTGGTAATGCGTATAATTTCAATGCATTGTGATCTTACCGTACAATATCGTGCAATACTTCAAGAGCTCCCCAAACGTACCGTCTGGGCATCCGTGTGTCTCAACAAAGGCCATAAGCGCGTCGACATTATCATAATACATTAACATAATTCGCGACATCCATTCCCGGCTGTGCGGTTATGGAGCAATTTGCTAGCCGTCCTGAACGGTAATGTGTAATACAGTTATTACATTGATTAGCAAAACTAAATTAAAGACAGAGTTTTTTAGATTTTCTTTTTAAAGTTCTGCACTGTATTTGCATTTGTATTTTGTTGAATTATATTTTCCATTTCTGTTGATAGTTTCAAGAAATTTATTTAGCTAGTTTGATAATTGGTCGTTTATCTTGATAAAATCTAGAGTTGTTGGACTTAAAATATTTTTGTAAATGTTGGGCATTTTTATTTATTTATTTCATTATATATGTACACACAGTAAATTACATAGGGATACGACATAATTTAATTTCAGAAAAACAGTTATTTTTCCAATCTCCAATATTGATTTAAAAAACATTACATCACGCCTTTAATCCCAGAACGGTTAGGCAGAGGTGTGCACCCACATTTCGCCAGTTATGCATGTCCCATGTAATAGGGGGCGAGCCTATTGCCACCAAACCCATATAACACACTTTGCCCGACCTGGGAAACGAACCCAGGACCTCATGCTTAGCAGTAGCTCTTGCGACCATTAGGCCAACGAGGCAGACAAAAGCAATTTAAATATTAAAAAAAAAAAACAGAACAGAATTAATATGAAAGAATATTAAATGTAACTATTACTTGTAGGAATGCTGAAATACAATCAATCAAATAACATTGTGTCTGACCTTAAATTTCAAATAAATTATAATATCTTTCAAATTCTAAAACTATTTTCATTGAAAAGTTCATTCACCCTTGTTTGGCTCTAAACCCCAGTACCCGCATAAAGTATCCCTATTTAATCCAGGAGCTCACTACAAGTTAAGGTATGATCTATTTAGAACTTTGGTCTATACCATTATTATAATTGACTTCATAACAACTACAAAGTGGGAGCCGAAACTCCTCACTACCTCTTTGACCCTCTAAATTACCTTTACCAGCGCCTAGAAATTTGAAATAGCTCAATATTTTACTTAATTGGACGAGATTAAATTATCACTTGTGATTATAGTGGAAGGTTGTATGTAGCAGTTGTGTTGCCTTTAGATTTAGCGTCGAAAGATAGTTGTTTTTAATCTATAAAGGTTCTTGTATTTTTAGGGTTCCGTAGCTCGAAAGGAAAAAACGGAACCGTTATAGGATCACTTTGTGGTCCGTCCGTCCGTCTGTCTGTCTGTCAATACCCTTTTTCTCAGGAACGCGTGGAGGTATCAAGCTGGAATTTATTTCAAATACTCAGGTCTACTGTTTCTTGGAGCTGTGAAAAACATCAAACTTCTAAGCCAACGCAATCAAAAGATTCAGCCGTTTATGACGCAAATTTTCCACACTCACAAGTTAATTAAAACCTACAGGGTACTTTCCGTGAACTCAGAATCTTGAAATTTAACAGCCGAAGTAGTAGCCGATATTTGAAGTTACGAAGCAAAGTCTTATAGCACAGATAAAGGAAAAATTGCGAAAAGTGTAAATTTTTTGTTACATCATATTATAAAAATATTTTTAATAATTTCAAACTTACTACCCCATTCCTCATCAACGCGTAGAGGTATTAAATTGTAATTTATATCAAATACTCAGGTCTTATATACCTACAGGTTTGTACGGTACCCACGGTGCGCGAGTCCGACTCGCACTTGGCTAGTGTTTTCCTCTTATATTAAAAAAAATACTGTGCATAGAATAGAAACAATTTGTTAAACAGGAAATTAATTGATGCAGCAATATGATCTAGCTGATATGTGGCAGGCAAAAAAGCAATAATATTGTAACTTACACTTACCCACCTATTGTTTGATAGATGTGCTTCGCAATCTAATTTTCATTTTGTATCGGGGGTACAATAAACGTATTTAAATTATTTTAATTGAAACATGTATTTTGCTCATTTTAGCAGTACCTCCTCCAAAGGCTCTAAAATGTAATTTTTAGAAAATTACGTGAAGTTTTAAATAATTATTTACACTTTTAACTATTAATAAAATGTCAAATGTCGAAGACCTAGATCTATAAACAACGCTTATAGTCCTTCAGACCGTATTTTAGTCACGGCGGCCAATCATAATGGCCTTCATCGCGGGAGATATCAAAGAGCACAAGTGTGTGCGCAGATACAGGCACTCTCTCTTCTTTACTCTCAGTCTGATGGGACAGCAATCCGACACGACCGGAGAGAACCATCATTTACCATGTGCTGTGGCCTAGAAAATATTAGGTATGTTCCCGTCTCTATCTCGGACTTGTAGTTTTACAGATAAGCGACTGTGACAGGAATATCACATAATCGAAGTACATAAGCGTGAGCCTAATGACCTTGACCCAAGATCATTAGGCTCACTCTTATGTACTTTACTGTACCGTTACCAATAACCAATAGCTCATGCATTTCTCTGAGAAACTGCTGTGATAATACCTTTCATTTCAAGTCTACTTACCTTAAGTGATGTGACTAACTAGCATGTCGATCAGAGATGTGGAGATTCTGACTGAACAAGGATAAAAAGTGGCTTATGTCTTTACCCTTTTTTCATGGTCATTCTGTGTGTCAAATTTTATCCAAATCCGTTCATCCGTTTTAGCGTGAAAGCGTAAGAAACAAACAAAATTACTTTCAATAGCAGTTAGGCTGTTGTGATAGGTTTGTTAATATCGAACTCCAACAGCTAAGGGGTTTTTGAATTATTGTCAAAACATTTCCTGTGACCTACAAAAAAATTGCCTGTTTAGATTTAGCTAAGTTGGTGTATTCTTTGTATTTTTCTCTACTTTTTACTTAACTAGAAGGATAATAACATGGAAATGAATCCTTTGATATGCATCACCAGAAAAAAACGATTGCCGTCCAAAACCAAGCTAACACAATTTCCATACATATTACGCAAACCCATACATAAATAATGCCCAAACAGCCGCACAGAAGCGGAAATAAATCCACATAAACTCAAAACTGCTTACAACTACAATACGTCAGTAAAAAAACTTCCTCCCTAAAGAAAAAGGGGGAAAAAACGTACAGACAAAATGGATACGACCCCGAACAATCCATCACACGTTTGAAAACTAGTCGGCGTGCTTGCCGATATCAAAATGTAGTTACTATTGTCCCTGAGTTGATAAAATATGAGCGGTGACGTTGACAAATCGGCGAGGCATAAGAATGAAACGTTCACAAGTCACAGCCTTTACTTAGAACTCACTAAGTCACTATCGCGTTTGGAAACCGTTCCATTTATTATTTGGGAGCAGATTTTGTGTGACATTATAATATTGTGAAGTTTATTTAAGAAAAATTGCGAAGAAATCCTGATGAGTGATGAAAAATAAGTGTCCATTTTTTTAAGGCACTATGTTCCGATAGATGCCGCACTTACAAGTTTTTGAATCTATGGGAAACATAAAAAACAGTGTTAAAATTTGGTAAAAAAAAAGATACATCTTAATTATGGCGGACATGCAATCTTTTTAAATAACACGATTAAACTAACCTTGCTGCGTATAGAAAAAAAATCCAAAGTAACCCCTTTTCGTAATGTTTAATCAATCTCATAGCTACAAAACAAACGTCTTTCTATATAAATGAAACGGTAGTAAGATTGTTCAGCATTATTTGACGAGTTTCTCTTGATAAAATAATTAAAAAAATACTATGTTTAAAACCACTCGCGAGCTGATTTCAGTAGGCTTAAGCTTGAGCTTAAGATCATGAGGCCTTCAGGTAACCAATGAGACTAATAATAAAGATACTCGTAGATGCCGGTGATATTTTTTTTTACCTTCCATTCGCACAAGCTATTTAGTTGGCACTTCGCTTGCATGAACGGCTGAATTTGGTGTCAAACTGGTCGACTTATAATATTAATAATTTAAATTTTGAAATAAACAGAATCGGTTACAAAAGCGTCAAGTTAATTATTCGGTTTTCGAAGCCATACATTTAACTTGTAATAAAAAACCTACCTTAAATAAACAGCCATAGAATATTGTGCCAATAAATTGCCAATAATGATCGAGATCGCTCTAATTACCTACAATAATGTCAAAGACGAACACCGAGTATATGAAGTACATGCCGCGATAACACAAACTGATATAACTTTTCAGTATACAAACGTGACAGCTACCTTCATATCGGGCTTAAGTTCCAAGTAAGTTGATCTTACGTATTTCAACTTGTTTCTGTTATAATTATCATTCCCACACATTATTGTAGCTTGTTACTTTAGCTTTGAGATGGACTCAAAGTAACTGATCTTGAAGAAAGTGTAGATCGTAAAAGTATTGCTTGATTTTTTTAAGTTACGTTAATTCTGTACTTTTGAAGACTATCAAGAATGGTGTAGGTACTTACTATAAAATTGTAATCTTCATGAGTGATGTAACACTCCCTCCCGACCCTTGCTCGAGCCAGCCCGCGCCGCTGAGCCTGTAGCTTTAAATTCGTCCCTAAATCAAAGAAATCCTGATCCAGCTAGTCCCTTGCTGCCCTCTTCCAGCGACGCCCTAAGCCGAGGTCCGTACCCCACAGGGGGTGCCCTTAGCGTTGTCGCTTAGTTTTATTTAGTATTTAAGTTTAAGTCCTGGCTGGAGGCCTTAATTTATTAGGGCAACCACAGGCAAGTCCGTTTAAGCAGACGAAAACCTCATAGGTTGACCTGCGAGATGCCATATACAAAAAAAAAAAAAAAAAAAATGATGTAACAGTAAGCACCTATTTTATACGCATCTAGTCTTTTTTATATTAATTAGAATATATGATTAGTTTTCCTACTACCGCCGTATAATAAATCTCAGAAGGTAAGACAAACTGAGATCTTAATATGATTTTTTTTTTATTGAATTTCTTATACCTATTTATTTGATAACCAGGATAAAAACAGCTAAGTGCTAGTTGAATTACCTTTATTTTAAAACAGGTGCTATAAGTTGTAACCAAGGTAAAAACATTACTACCCTTCTTTTTGTCGTCATCAAACTTTTCCAATCAAACTTGACAACTCCACCGTTCGGTTCCATACTTTCCCTCATCAATCGTGACACTATATCATACAAATTCCCTCCGCCCGTTTGTCATCCCATAAAACTGACTACATAAATGTTTTTGACGTATCAAAGCATTAATCAAGAGGGAGCGAGACAAAAAATGTTTCAGAGCAAACATAGTGGCGTTTGAAGTACAATGTTTGTAGTCCTCTCTCTTATCACGTTCCACGAGTATTTATCTTGGCATGAATAGGCTCCACGACTTTGACAGATCGTTTCTACCCGTGTTTTGTTAAATAACTCAAGATTGGATCCAGTTTGCTTTTTGTATGTCAGCTCTGTGACTATTTTGTGATGTTCAATTTGTTTTATTGGTGCTTTTTTGGATGCTTGTTATGTTATTCGTAAATAAGCATTATAATTGATTTTTTTCATTTTAAATAAGATATTATTAGGTGCATGCAAGTGTATGTAGTTTTTATTATTATTGCAATTCCAGAAAATGTATAAAACATTTAAGCAAGCTTGCTTAAATTATTGTTAGATCGAAAACCTGTTTCAAAATGTCCATATAGGCACTTTCGACCACATTATAAATGAAATGAATAATATAAAGTTATCTGCCCGTTATAAGTTAAAATTCGAAAGTAAAAAAAAAACCCATAGCTATCACCACCTTGTTATGTTCAAAGTGCCCTATTCTAAACCAGAGTACTCCCAAAATTACTACGTTAACTACTTCCCATATATAAACACGGTGATATAACCCAAACTAACTCAATCCAACTAGCGATATACCGAGCCTTCCCAACAATATCACCTTGGGGGGTAAATAATTGCTAAGCACATTAATCACGTGAAATCGAGCCGTTCAATGACACACTAATGATTCATTGGAATCCGTAAGGTGTATGAGTTGTTGCTTGCTATGCGAGGCCACTGGGTTTGCTTGGGATTGAAATTAGACATAAGTAATTATTTATTTTGTACATGATTTGTCACCTTAAGTATTCTGTTGATTGGACTAGATACTGTGTTACAGTGGGGTTAATGCAAAAGGACATGTAGTGAGAAACGTTTTTATTATGAATGGCTATAAAAGTCCTTGGAAGGGTAAATAAACTATGGACGGATTGTTTGGAAGAAGAATGGCTATAATGTAGGTGAATACTGTTATGATGGCAGAAAGAGATGTAAAGAATAAGAAAACAAAGTCAAAGCATTCGTTTCAAATAGGCACTTACAAGGCACTTTTGACATTTACATTAAAATAGAATTCATTCTAGGCGCCCCTTCCAAAATGTAGTTTCGTATGGAGAAGAAAGGGCAAAAAACTCCACCGTTACTCTTTTAAAATGTTTTACAATATTTTGTATACATTAATTTAATTTTATATGTGAAGACGATGTACCAAGAATCAATATACTATACCACAATAGGTAAAAATAATTTAAATAAAGCAGAGAGAGATAAATCAATTACGTGATAGGTACATGGTGCTCACATATTTACAAAAATGCTGGAAGATGATGAAGTTACGGGTAAATGCAGCATCTTACCTCATGCAACTATAGCACCTGATTAGCATTTACTTATTTCATTTGTTGTTAGGGCATGATGAGATTTTGTGAGTATCCAAATTGCAATTTTTTTCTTACTTTCTTTTATAGTGCTATTATTTACACATCGATATTAATTAGCAGCATAAACCCGAATCAAATGGGTAATATGTATGTTGGCCAAGTTTGACATATGGATTGTTGATTTTAAAAAAGATGGACAATGCGCTAAGGCAGTCCGCGAAATTCCAATTTACTTATGTTTTTATTTGCAATTTGCAAGTCAGTGTCAGGTTTCCGTAACAAATATGGTTATGACCGAATTATAATAATTAGAATCAGCAATACAACACCATAAGTTACTTTGAATTGGCCTCAAATATTACGATTTTATGAAATACTCATTCAATGGGCTAATATTATGAACTTACATAATTATGTATTGATGGTTAGAATTCTGTGCGAACAAAAATGTTGAAAATAAAACCAAGCTACTCTAAACACCTACGGCGTTGCATACATGAGTTAATCATAAATTTTTCAGTAACTTGAAAAAAATGCAAAAAAAGAATCCATCGGTACTGAGAGCAAACAGTTCAAAGAAAACGTCTAGAACAAAGGTACTGTAGTTAATAGCCCGAACAAAATTGCTGAAACGTTCAATTACATTTATATTAATGTTTTATTGGGGGGGTTTAATCATTCAGGGTAAAAACTAACAAAACATTTTAAAAAAAAAACTTGTGTTAGCCTTAAACAATCTATTAGTGACAGCATTTTCATAAAACCATATGGATATGAAGCAACAACACACTCAGTAGGTTATGATAAATTAGCAACCAAAATTCTGTAAAGTTGTCAGTTGAATTAACACCAGTTGAAGAAACATTTCTAATAAATCTATCTTTTGAATCTGAATGTTTTCTTAACACAAGCGGTTGTAAAACCGCTCCAAAGAAAAGGTAGGCTATATTTAGGAAAGAACAATATGGTTTTCAAAAGGGAAAGTCCACAACATTAACATATTTTAACCTTATTCTCACATTCGTGACAAATTTAGATAAGCTAATTCAGACAGCAGGCATATTTTTTGACATCGTATTCGTATTACACAAATTACTAAAAGACAAACTAGAAAAGTATGGGATTCGGGGTCCAGCAGTTTAATGAATATAAAGTTACTCAATTATCAGAATGCAGTGAGCAGAAATCGAAAAAAAATGATAGTTAACTACAACTAAAGTCGTACAGATCAAGTTATAAATATAACAGTTCTGTAGTGCTATTCTGCAACCATCTCACCGTGAAAACTTAGGTGAAGTGAGCGTGGAGTGAGCTGTCAGTGCCACTGATGCTAGGGATTGACCAACCCGGGATGACACTAACAGCTCACTCCACGCAAGTCTTCACGGTGAGATTTATACAGAATCGACATGCTGGTGTGTTTGCTGAGTTCCCATTTGTTTTTAATTTATTTATATGACCTTCCTGAACATTATGTAGTAATCCCTATTTTCTGTTTGTTGATCATATTTCGTTAATAAAGAGATATAATAACACTGGCATTAATAAAAATACAAATGAAATAATTTATAATACAGTTAAATCGAGAATAACATGATATGACGAAAATAATCTAAGAGTACACATAACAAAATTTAATTTTATTCAATGCAGTACTTAAGGACAAGAAAATAGAACTGTAGACATACATTTTCTTAAAGCCTCCTTTGACTTAAATTAAATGAAACGACATTTATCGGTATTACGAGTGATAAACACTGCAACTGTAAGGCCCATATCAAAAAAGTATGCAATAAAATAAATAAATTCGTGTTAGTTCTATAAGAACTCTCAAAAACAGCAGCGTTAAAAACCGTAATAGTGCTTGTTATGGGTACGTTGATTCTGTATTAAGATATAAGCATATTACATTGGGTAACTCCAGAAAGTCAGAGTGTTCGTCGCACAGAAAAAATGCTTTCCCGCCCTATTGGGAATACGCCCATGGATTCCCATGGGCGTATTCCTTGCAAACCTTATTTCAATAAGTTCAAGATTCTCACCTTTCGAAGTCTGTATATCTTTGAATGCGATAAATTTGTTAAAATGCACCCGGAGTTATTTAAAAAAGCTCATGAAATGTTTCCAAAAAGTAATAGGCACATAAATAGAAAAGTTATTCCCATAATTCTGAGACAGCATTATGTAGTAAAATTGCTATGCAATGTGTGGCCGCATATTTAACGCTTTATCTGACAGTTTTAAAATCTTACCAGCTAATAAATCCACAAGGTGTCTTATAGTATGGAAGAGAAAACAATTTCTACTCGATAAACGACACATTTTTACCCTCTACATTTATAGTAGTACAAAAATGTAAATAACAATTGTGGAATTACAACTAAGTATTAACCTAAATGTTTGCATGTCACATTATTTTGATTTCACCGATGAGACTTAACGCGTTCAACACATCTTAAACGCTTTCAAGAGCGGTCAGTGTCAACATTGTATAATAATTTTGACGCCGACAGCTCTTAAACGCGTTTACTACGTTTACGACACTAATAAACGCGGCACTAAGTGTTATAGATCTGTATAATTGTTTATGTTAAGAACGAAATAAATTGTACCAACACTGTTGACAGAAAATTTGATTTACTTTTTCTTTATAAGGACAGTGTAATACTTATACCTACACACATCCCCAAATTGCACCACAAATTCCATACACATATTGAAGAACATTATGCCGGATAGAAGCCATGATTTACTACCCAACTTAGCGATTCTGTGTCGCTGCAAAGCAAATGATTGAGGGAGATGTTACATAAGGCACTTGTGAGATATATCTCTTCTTCAATAGATAATGTTCTACGTGTGGATTCTGAGATGAACAAAATATGAAATATGTTTCTCCTCAAAGCTGAAACATATACGACTACACGTACCTTGGGAAATATGTAAGGAGCTATATTAATTTTAAAGTTTTGTGACATTATTTTGGCAGATGGGTTTTGAATGGAACATCATTGAAAATAAACTTAAGTTGGTATTATTGTTTTCTGAAGGTAAGTAAGAAGACATTGGTTTTTTTTTAGATTGAGCAATAAACTACTTTCTTTTTAGTTTGCTATTGATTTTATTCAGCGAAGCAATTCTTATTTAATGTGTTTTTTTTGCCATGTTATTGCCACTAACAGATGCTTGAATGATTAAATAACGTCGGTTTCGACCATACCACTGCTAAAATAATTTTTGCTTATGGGGGATTTACAATAGGACGATTTTTGCCGTGCGGCTAGTCGCTCACCAAATCGCTTTAAAAGTCAAAACGCAACCCCATATAAACGGGGCCCGATCACTATGTACGGCAAGCCAATCCCTTGGGAGAAGCAAGCCAAATACCTAGGCGTGATCCTCGATGAGAACCTTACCTTTAAGGCTCATATTAAGGCGGTTCGCGCGCGCGCCTCCTTCGCTCTTAGCAGGCTCCAATTCGTACTGACAGCCCGTAGTAAACTGTCCCTCAAATGCAAGCTCCGCATCTATACCGCAGTCATCCGTCCCATCATGACCTATGCCTGCGTTGTATTTGCGCACGCTCACCCACGTCATCTCCATAAGATGCAGACCCTCCAAAACCGTTTCCTCAGAAGGGTCACGGGCGCCCCCTTCTATGTCCGTAATATAGATCTTCACGTCGACCTCAAAATGCCAACCATAAAACAGTTCATGAAACGCTTATCAAAGCGTTTCTTCGACTGCGGCATTAAACATTCTAACCCCCTGATTACAGCGGCCGCCCGCTACACTCCCTCTCGCATTAGCAGTATTCGCCGACCAAGGCATACTTTAATCGACCCCGACGACGCCACTACCCTCATCCAGGAGAGTAGTAAGGCCACTAGCACGCTACATAAGCCCAAAACCCGATCGCCGTCCTACCGCCCTCGCCGCCGAGGCCCGCCGCGACGCCCAAATCGACGCCCCTCCCGACCCTTGCTCGAGCCAGCCCGCGCCGCTGAGCCTGTAACTTTAAATTCGTCCGTAAATAATATCAATCCTGATCCAGCTAGTCATTTGCTGCCCTCTTCCAGCGACGCCCTAAGCCGAGGTTCGTACCCCACAGGGGGTGCCCTTAGCGTTGTCGCTTAGTTTTAGTTAGTATATAAGTTTAAGTCCTGGCTGGAGGCCTTAATTTATTAGGGAATCCACAGGCAAGTCCGCTTAAGCAGACGACAACCGCATAGGTTGACCTGCGAGATGCCAAACAAACAAACAAACCATATAAACGGGTTTATAAAAACCGCAAGGGAACAGTTAATTTAACTGACTGAGCATTTTCACGGTCGATTTTAGTCACATGCCCACTGTCACCGCACGACAAAAGTCGATACCTTCAGTACTTTGGAACTTTTTGGTCACCTGCGGCCTAGCCATATTACCACTGAGACAGTCGCATTCGGCTTAAGTCGCCAGTTTAAAGCCCGCATTAAACACGAGTAGAGCATTCTTACGGTGGTATGTACATACAAAATTGTAAAAAAAATAGACTCTTGTTCTGGTTCCACGCTCGTTTGTTCTAAACTCACATTCATCGTCACTCAGATCCTGAACGAAATGTAGCTGAAAAAAGTGGCTTCCAATTTTACTAATGCCTAAAAGATGGGTAAAAATAAATTATAGTATTCTTTATTTAAATTTGGAGACGTCGACCTTTTACTAACCGTCATACCTACATTCTACGTACACATAAATCTGCCATAATGACGTTGCGCGAAGTTTGTTAACTGCCATGGCTTCTGTACCAATTACAATGGTTCGTCGTGATGTCTGACGGTGTCAATGCACTTCGTTCGTTATTATTTTCTCGTGCAAAGGAGAACACTCGTTTGTTGTTCCATGTTTTTGTGTAGGTATTACAATGTAGGATGTAGTACATCAACCTTACGAAAACGTAAATAACTTTTCGACTTCGTTTAAACTTGTTAATTAACCCCCGACGGAAAAAGAGGAGTGTTATAAGTTTTAATCTGTGTATCTTTGTACCTGTGTGTCTGTCTGCGGCATCGAAGCTTTCAAACGTCTGAACCGATTTGTTTTTTTTTTGTTTTGTTCGAAAAGTGACTTGATCGAGAAAGTTCTTAGCTCAAAAAAAATTAAAAGAAAATCTGTTCAACCGTTTTTGGATTTTTATTTTGTGTCGAGACAACTACTTAGCTATCTTTATCACTTGTGAATTACGTCATAGATCATTTTTGAAGTTGACGTCACCATTTTCATATGATAAGACCAGTTTTTATGGGCTAACTGTACACATGTCTGCTGCCTCTTTGATATAGTGGTCGCAAGCACGACTGCTAATTCTGGTCTTGGGTTGGATTCCATGACCCCCTGCAATTAACATTAGTGTTTTCTAACAAAAAAGTTATCAGCCGCCAAAATTTATTTTAAAAAGACAGAGATAATATGAGACTTACCACCGACACAATTAAAATAGAGTAGCGTTTGAGATCGCTACACCCGTCTGCACCGCAAAACAAAAACGTGGCCAATACATCGCCTCTTTGATGTGTGCAAACTTTCTTTAAACTCCTACAGCTAGTTTAGTGCAGTTACCGACACTAAATCCGTATAATAGATAAAATACATAATAGTTAGGTACTCAGAAAATGTTAAGAGAATTATTTCCTGCATCAAGTTACACGTTCAGCGCTTCGAACTTTATTAGTTGTCGTATATGAAGTGGAGTTTATGATATTAAATTTTACGGGCATTATTTTTCGGTCTACTTTAGTTTAAACGTGTTTTTTTCATAGACACAACAGAGCTGATGAAAGTAAATGAAGCAAAAGGAGCATGTAACGATCGTAGGAGGTGGTGTTAGTTTATGAATGTGTGTCTACATATTTGCATGTGGTGTGTGTGTATGTGTGTATCCGCCTAGCCTTTTCCCAAACTTCCCAACCTGTTTTCAGTATTTTGTATAGAGCGACTGCCTATATCACATCGACTACCCATTAACTGGGTAATACGATACGATACCCCTTGGGAAGACTGGTTGTCAGTCTTTCAGGCTTCTGACGACCTGTAACGACTGTCGAAGATCCACGAATGACAGCTGAGACCAACGGCTTAACGTGCTTTCAGAGGCACGGAGGGGGCTCGGTACGTTAAGATGGTCACACAACCGCGGAAACGTAGCTTATGCTGATCGATTGACCCAAGCTTCTTATTCCTTGTTAGACGTTTTTGGAAAATCGTATACTTTTGCTATGTTTGTTAAAACGTGAGCACCATGTACCATCACACGATTGATTTATCTGTTTGCTTCATTTGAAATTCTTTTTACCTATTGTGGTATAGTAGGTATTTTTATTCTTCGTACATCGTCTTCACATATAAAATGTATACTAAATATTGTAAAACATTTTAAAAGAGTAACGGTGGAGTTTCTTGTCCATTCTTCTCCATACGAAACTACCTTTTGGAGGGGGCGACTAGAATCAATTCTATTTTAATGTTAATGTTGACGTTCAAAACTGCCTTTTATGTGCCTATTTGAAATTAATGCTTTTTACTTTTGACTTTGTTATAACTTAGCCACGAGAATGTATATAACAAAGGAAATTTTATCATAATAAACAATTTGGATTGCCTTCTTTACTTCTTATTTTTATTATCAATGCCAGGATAATAAAAATCTCTTCCATTATATACTCGGCGTCACAAAAGTCGCACCTCTACGAAAAGTTTCAAGCATGTCCCGCCGTCAACGAATACATTAAACCCAATTAATCTTGGTGTCAATTAAAAGTATGTTTGACGACCTTTAAATTAATAACAGTTAGAATTCCTAAACACAGGAAATCTCATTAGCATGTTACGTAAAAAATAATGTTGTCAAATAACGCATTACAAAATTCCCTAATTGCACCACCCTACAAGGTTATGAAACGGGCGACCGGGGTCAAATGTGGGTCTCGACCGATCACCATGTTCGGCAAGCCGATCCCTTGGGAGAAGCGAGTGAAATATCTAGGTGTGGTGCTCGATGAACTTTCTCCTTTTCAGAGCACATTAAGGCGCTCGCTCTAGGTAGACTCCACTTCGTCCTGAATGCTCGTAGCAAATTGTCACTCAAATGCAAATTGCGCTTATAAACAGTGTGTATTCGCCCGATCATGACTTATGTCAGTGCAGTCTTTGCACACGCCAAGCCGGTGGGTTTTTCGCCCCCTGGCTGGAGGCTTTGAGTTCGTTAAAGTCAGGCACAGGATAGTCCGATTAAGTAGTCACGACCTCTCAAGGTCAACTACGACATGCCAGACATAAAGAACAGATGAGGGCCATTCGCTATCGAAGAAAAACAAAGTAAAAAATATTAGAAGTGAACACACGTGAACCGCTACAGCAAGAAAATACCTCTGAAGATGGACCACTGCAGATGAAGCCTCTCAAGTCATTGCACTACTGCAATCAGGGATGCGGCACTGTGATGTTGCTCGTCAACTGAACTTGAGTCGTTATTCCACTTGACTAGTGTTCCAACACTTCCAAGATACTGGTGGCTACTTCTTCTTCCCACCTAAAGCACTAGGAAGTGAGGAAGTGGGTCTCGACCGATCACCATGTTCGGCAAGCCGATCCCTTGGGAGAAGCGAGCGAAATATCTAAGTGTGGTGCTCGATGAACATCTCTCCTTTTCAGAGCACATTAATCAGGACGGGCGTTTTGGAGGACTGTCTTATGTAATTTTGACGTTTGGAAAGTGCTGACTCTCAGCCTAATTTCAATAAATGACTTTTGATTTTGATAATGTTGTAAGACGTGGATCTGGAAGGCAACGCTGCACATCCGAAAGAGACGATCGCTTTATTGTTTATACGTCTTTACGTAATCGGTTCTCCAATGCTGTTGAGCTGCA
The DNA here is from genome assembly GCA_963555695.1 of Dasypolia templi. Taxonomy (NCBI): domain Eukaryota; kingdom Metazoa; phylum Arthropoda; class Insecta; order Lepidoptera; family Noctuidae; genus Dasypolia; species Dasypolia templi. The sequence goes on from OY743147.1 coordinate 5,668,456, forward strand.
ACAACAACGCCGATCAGCTTGCAGAACTTCTGTAAGCCTCACCACGATTAGAAGAAGATTTCTGTAGAAGAGCTGCACGGTATAGGAGGGACCGGTTGGAATTTTGCCCGCGACCATGTGGATTGGACAATCGATCAATGGAGGATTGTGCTCTTCACGGATGAGACGAGAGTGTGTCTTTTCTGCAACGACAGGCGTAAAATATTGTATAGAAGGCAAGGAGAACGATTCGCACATGCCTGTATTCAAGAGACTGTAGAATATGGGGGTGGCTCGTTCAAGTTTTGGGGTGCCATGTCAATCGACGGCAAGACGAATCTTTTGTGTGTTTCTCTGCTCCTGTTTGACTACTCCTCGGTACATAACAGAGATCTTAGAGGAGGAGGGACCACCTCCTGGGGGGGTTTTTTTGGCAGAGGGTTCATGTTGATGCACGATAATGCCCGCTGTCACACCGCATTAATTGTAAGAGACTACCTGCAAGAAGCTGGGATCCCTGTTATGCGCTGGCCGGCGCGAAGTCCAGACCTGAACTCTATTGAGCACCTTTGGGATGAACTGAAACGGCGAGTATTGGCACGTGATCCTGCCCCTACCATTCTGCAAGACCTCCAAGATGCCATCGTTGTAGAATAGGACAACATTCCTCAAGAGTCTGTTGTAACATTAATTAGGTCCACGAGAGAACGCATGGAAGCAGTCATCAGGATAGGAGAGGTAACACTAGGTTTTAAGTTGTTTATAAGTACTGTTGTATTTTTTGTTGTTAAAGTAAAACGACACGCTTTAGTAATTTGCATTCGTTTTTTTTATTCGCTGGTAAAAAAAAAACATATCCTCTCTATTCCGAAATTTAAACAAATTGCCTTTTCCAAAATCTCACCTTGTCATCCCGTCTTGGTCAATCCCTAGAATGAATGGCACTGACTTCTGGAAAAATTCGAAGATTTTTACAGAATATACGTACTTTGACTAAACGTTATTTTTGACACTACCGCACAACGGGCTAAATAACGTTTATAGGTCTCTGTCTGAAGAGTTTTCAACGAATCAACTGTAATTAGTGTTTTTTTTTTGTGTTTTTGGCTTGTACAATCCCCACTGAAGCTTGAGATGGTCCACTCTTTAGTAAGGCAAGACTCATTCAAATTCGACCAGTTGCTTATTCATTTAATAAGCAAAAACAAAAACAAAATATTTCATAAATTTTCAAACTTTCTAATTTAAACCTGGCTTCTAAATGTTCACCATTTATTTATGGAAATCAAATGTAATCCAAGATACATGCTTACCACCTAGTTCAGATGCAGGTAGTCCCAAACTTTGTGTATTACAAACTTTGAGTCATAATTTAGTGTATATTGTATTTACTTCTTACTAATATTATGTGAACGTTTGGAAGTTTGTTACTCAATCACGCAAAAACGGCTCAACGGTTTTGGATGAAATTTGACACATAGACAGTTTATAACCTGGAGCAGTATAGGTACTTTTTATCCCGGTGGCAAGTTCCTCTCGATAATTTCCAACCACCGCGCGGTCGAAGCCACGGGCAAAAGCAAGTCCTATGTTTAATAAATAAATAATATTATGAAACCGTACGGAGGTATTATATTAAACGTTTATAGTTACGTAATTCCTTGTACAAGGCTGCCTGTACCTTACACGTGCTATTTTACCAAATTAAATTCCGTATCTGAGATCAAGAAATAACAGGTGGTCCAAAAGTAATCACCCTATTGGAAGATGCTCTCATTTTTGCAAATGGCCGCCAATGTCAAATCTGTTTTGACATTTGTGGACAAGACAGATGCAGAATACAAGTGAACAAGCCATGGAGAGATACACTCCCTAAGAACGCGGAATAATCGTGTCTATTTTTTTGCGTAACAATTCGTCTGTGGTGTTGGCGCAGCGCGAATTCCGTCGCCGATTCCCCGGCCGTCCGACACCCACTGCGCAAACACTGCGCCGTTTGGCCACCAACCTTGAAGAGTATGGGACCACACGAGACGTTGCCAAGAGTAGCCTGCCCCGGAGCACCCGTTCTGCCGAGAATATCGCAGCTGTTGCCGAGGATGTCGAGCTGTCGACGAGTTTTTTTTGCCGCAATTGGATGAATTAGGACTGAGGGACACGTGGTTCCAACAGGACGGAGCAACGGCACACACTTCGCGAGCCACAACCGTTATTCTGAAGGCAGCGTTCCCGGGCCGCCTCATCTCTCGTTTTGGCGATTGGCACTGGCCCGCAAGATAGCCCGATTTAAGCGTTCCAGACTTTTTTTGTGGGGTTTTTTGAAGTCTCGTGTTTACGTGAACAAGCCTTAGAGTCTGGAAGCCCTCAAGGACAACATTCGACACGAGTGCGAGAATCTATCGCCCGAAGTTCTCGCCGAAGTTACGAAAAATGCCATAAAACGAGCCCGTATGGCAATCAATTGTGACGGCGCCCATTTGGTCGATATAATCTTCTCGACTTAACCAATAAAATTCTAAAGATTCAAATAAACATAATCAAAACACAGAATCGAAGTTTTTCATTTAGAAAAAAAAAGAGAGCCAAACAACATCGGATGAATTCTTTTGGCCCACCTTGTATGAGTACACAAACATTCGTGTACTTGCGTTAGTTTACAAGTGAAGATCGGATTTCGCAAACACAGTGAAACAATGAACTCACCGTGTTGGTGAATAAGTTAGTCCTGAGGATAGTGATGGGTTTTGTCTTGTACATATAAAATTCCGGGATTTACCGGTTTCATCAGCTTGCCTATTATGTAGGTACGTAATGAGTGTTTCATAGGCACCTGATTCGTTACTTACAAACAATAATCATTAAAAATCGATTAACATTCAATCACTCAAATCAATTATGATTTGTATGAAATTGTAAGCCTGATTGTTTATCCGCAAATTTTCTTAAGGTTTGGAAATTCTTAACGTCTTCAACAGTTGTTCTGTTTTGCTCCTATTTAAAATACTGCCAGGTATTTTCTATATTTTTTATGTAAAATAAATTCGCATGGCAACGTACGCAGTCACACGGTCACACCCAACTTGTATCCAAAATGAGTGTCGCTGCTAAAACTACCAACAAAAATAGTTTGCAGTTTCAATTCCCGCACCAAAGTTATCCCGGACATTTAATCCCGTTCCCGGAATTCACACATATGTCCACCACTACACGCTAGTTTCCAAAGCAAAGTACGTTTTGAAAAACAAAAGAAGTTGATAACAAACATACCGCTTAGGTTGAGTGTGTACTGGGAACTAGACGGATTTAACTTTACCTGAGATTTAAATTGCTGTCCTTCTAGAAATATTTTAACCGGTTCGATAAAACTGCCTCGTTGGTCTATTGGTCGCAAGCGCTCCAGCTGAACATGAGCTCACGGGTTCAATTACCAGGTCGGGCGAGGTAATAAAAGGTTTTCCTATCAAAAAAATCTCATTAGCAGGCCGGTGATGCAAATATACTCGACCCCCTATTACATGGGACTTAAACATAACTGACGAAATGTGGGTGTACTTTAAGCACACCTCTGTCTAACACTTTAGGGTTTACAGGCTTCATGTTATGCATTAAGCAAGGAGGCTTTTTTGTTAAGTCTGAATATTGAGGAAAAAAAAGTTTAACCTCATTAGATTTTCGGGTAAAACTTTCATCTTCAGTCTGCATCTTTTTTACCTTTTCGGTAGTTAATCTTTATAGATATTTGAAAATAATAAATCCGATCTAATCATACATACGCCTCAGTCTAAAATTATGACGTACCTACAGACTTATCTTATCTAACTTGTTCTATTTTTGTGTTTTTGTTGTTTCATTGCGTAATATGTTACCGCAAAAATAAACCTATTTTCTTTGTCTTTCTATAATCCGAGCTATTGTAGAAGACTTATAATAACAGCGCTACAAGTTTGAATGTTTAAGTCCAATAATTTATTTCAAATTGAAACAATAGAGGCACTTTTAAACGTCAAAAGAACTATCTCTTCACTAGACTTTAATTAATAAGATGACTTGAGATTTTGACAGTCTAGACGGACCATCGCAATAGAGAAAAACTCGTGGCAGTGAACAACAATGTAAGGCAGTCTGACATTAATAGTCTAAAATCCTAAACACCAAGTCGAGGCTTTCAAAAGAAATAAAAAAGACTCGTGTAGTGTGACTTCAACTCAGTATAGTGGCGTGTTCGGTCGCGCGATGCTGGTCCGACTCTGTTTGATACTGGCCACAATCGTCGTGCTACAACAGTATGACCCTGTTCATGGAGGTATCGACTATTTTGTCCTTTGTTTTTTAACTCACTTCTAAAAGGAAGTGGTTCTCAATGAAGCTATAGCTCACTTGTTTTTTTTGGCCTGTGTTATTCCTGTATACTTATGGTAAAAGGATTGATTTTACAAAAATTTTGACCATTGTTTATAGATAAAGAATATATGACTGAAGACATACATAGAATATAATATATATCCAGACATACCTAATTTCTTAGTCAGTTATTTTGTTTGATTTTCAAATTTTCCAAGGCGATGGTCAGTTATATAAAGAAAATGTGCAAAATTTTATATTAACAATGATATGACTAAGATTATTTCCCGATTTTTATATACACATTGACATTGATGTACTGTATATCATATATAATGACATGAGAGAACCATAATATTAACTATTATGAATGTGAAGACAAAGTGTTTTTTTAATGCATTTTGTCATATTTTTTTTTCACTAAGTTTTGTACAAACCTACTTACTGAAATCAAATCATTTATCATTTATATATAACTAAAGATCTATTAAATTATGCAGTAAAGCTTGCCTTTGTTACATCCTAAACTACGCACCCAGCAACTTATAGAAAGTCAACATCTGTAGGAATTAACAACTGTTACATCAAACAGTATTTATTTAGTTTTCAACTTCTCGCATGCAAATTAGGTACAAAAGCGGTATAATATTACCTTAGAAAGAATGACAGTAGAAGAAAGACAAGCCTTAATAATCGTAGTAAAAATCTTATATTTTCTTAATTATATTGTATTTACAGATGTGCCAGACTACATCAGAAAGGCACTACTACAGAAGGACCAAATACCGCCACAGCTGCGTAGGGATAAGACCAAAACCCTTGCGAACCTCACCATTCAAGAAGTCTTTGACAAAATAAAGGAGATTACAAGGAATCTGAACCTAAACGCTATGAGGAATGGATACAAAGTTGATTATAAGTTTAGAATATTGGACAAGATGAAGAATTAATCAAATAAAAAAGGTGCTTAATACGCTGATAAATAACAGGTACCTATCCCACTCTTGTGTCAACAAACGAACTAATATTAAACATGAGAAAGTAAGTTTGTTTGTTTTTTACGCTTTGCACATGGGTAGATCAAGACCTGAAGAAAGACTACTGTTCATCGTGAATCGCAGACGAAGTTGGGGGCAACAACTAGTCAAGTGTATGGGAATAGCTCACAGTCCAGTGTAGTGAAAATATTAAATGGGCTGATTGCCCAAAGCACGACAGACGAACCATCGAGGACACCCACGCGTGACCCTATTCAAAACATTTTCGGCTGCACGTTGAAATCGTATGTTATCTCGCCCTTTTTCTAACGTTAATTGTTTTAGTTTGAGAATGATGAAGATTGTCTTTTTTTATATAATGTGCGCTGGAGCGCTATTGGTGGACGAAAACAATGCAGGCGGGGGTAGACACTGGCTTGTGCACACCAAAATCGCCCTAATGTCATGCGAAAATGTCGTCGATAGTACATCTACATTCAAGTATCGCTCCTAGCTAATCATAGAAGCTATATTTTGATGCCTCTCAAAAAAGGGCATCTAATCTCAGTCTATTACAACTGCAATTGCAGTGACAGGTTTTATGGATAATGGTCGAATGGGCTACTGGTAAAGTTATTAAGTACGTGATAATTCGTTTTTTTCTCAAAGTTAGTAACTTCGTAACCGCTTCGTTTACGAGCCCTGTTCGCTAATCTAGCAATTAAATGAAAACACGTTGCAAAACTGCAAACAATTTCCTAACGAAAAAGTAATTTTTCAATCACTCACTAAATTGAAACTGTTACAATGTAGCAGAAAATTGTAATAAAACATGGATTCCTTCAGTGAGATGAAAACAAACAAGATGTTTGTATGCACACACAACTTTTCTACAAGATTACCGACTGCCTGATATTGTTTTATCTCATACAAGTATAAGGTAAACATGATTTAACTTCATATAAAATAATGTGGGATTCTACTATTGGTTTGTGCCACGAAAGATTCACGTAAGCGAGAAAACTGTGAGTATCTTAATGTATTAATTAATGAATGACAATTGACTAATTCAGTGACAGCATTAAGTAATTAATAAAAGAGCAGTGGGTTCGAAACAAAGGTAATGCTCGTGCCGAAGTCTCATATTATTTTGTCCGACCATTACGTAGCGTCCTGAACAATTCCCATCTTGGAATAATTCCATCCGCGAGGGTGGCTATCTAACCGTGTCCTCGCGACGAAATGAGAAGATTCCCGCCGATGATGGCCACCAAACTGTTTACGTTCTCAGTTATCGCAGTGGGGGACAAAACACGGCTCGGCGACCACAGCCACGTGGATTAACCACTCCGCAATGCTCTGGCAAGCAGAGTAATTGATATTAGCTTGGAGGCAACTAAGTTGTGCTATCAGTGGACGATACTAGTCCTCTTGTCACAGTTCTAACCTTACCTAAACCATTTGGCCGGGGTGATCTGGATTAGTTACCGCGTCCATTTCGACTCGCGCGTGGTTGGTCACAGTTCAACCTGAACCTATGACCTACCGAACTATTTATATAACTGCCCATTCCATAATTTTTATTGTCCATTCATTTGTTACTACTTTATTATTTTTTTGTACTGAAAGGACATGGACAAAATGTGCCCCACGGAGTACAAACATACATCTATTGTAGATAACTTAAATTTATTTTTTTATGAGAGTGCAGAATTTTGAACGACTTTTTATGCCTCATAGCAGAAGTGAAGAAATAATCGTATTTAAAAGTTTTTCGTTTCTTCCTGCTGAGCAATATGCCTCTTTTTAATTTTGTCTACAGAATATAAGTACTAATAAATGGCAAAGAATTTATATCTGTCCATTACACAAAATACAAGGGGTACAACCCCATACAATTTTTGGCCATGTCCTTTTGGGATTTTTCAATTAAATTTTATTACTGCTAATGTTTTACTGTCACACTACTTTACCAACCACGGAAAATTAAATGACTGCAAGTTATTTATTTTTAACTGATTATAATAACCACTCTTATGTTTGATTATCAGTAAAAATTCTTACCCTTTAATTATTAACAGGACTTCGCAGAAAGCTAGTAAGTCGACGGCTTTTTTAATGATCCTGTTTGAGATTCGTAATAATTATTACCACTTGCCCTACTCGACGCCATTTTTGTTGCCACATGTGGAAGAAAATAGAACTAATTGTAAAAATCATCAATTCGGTTTCAAGGACGTTTACATAAACCCCAGGCGTTTTACATTTTGCCTTAGGTATTTTACATAACGCTAACAGTATGCAAATGGACGGCGCGATTTTGCAATCCGCCTGCGTAATGTACACAATACAATCAAGATTATTTTATAATCAGTTTACATTGAAAATGCCTAACCGTAATACACCTACCAATGTTGTTACCTACAAGTACGTTGTAGTCTGCTAATCTGTTACGGACGCTCTGACGCTAAATCTAAATTGTAAATCTAGTTACAAAGCCTAGCTGTCTAGCTTTACCGGGAGTTGTGTATACTAGTAATATGTAGGTCATCACATTTGTGCACCTACTACTGGAGGTGAACATACGTTTCGTTGTAGGGATGATGACAATATTTTTTTTTTTTTAATCAAGAAAATGTTTGTTTCCTAACAGTGCAAACAATATTGTAAAAAGTGTAAAAGCTTAAAAAATTGCCAAGTAATAAACGTTTTTATGTAACTGTTACACAAGGAGAGCACTATCGTAGAAGTGACGTCACGGCTATGTAACTTCATAGTAGCGCGGTCCATTGTCCGTACCGCGCGACAAGGACGGGAATAATCCCCTCCAAAAACTTTTAAAGCGTTTAAGGTTTTCATATTTCCTTTGTTTTTATAGATTTTTTCGATTATGTCATGTTTACCTCTGCCTTCTTTGAAATCACATTATTGTTTCAAACATTTTTAATATTAGTTGTCATCCCTTTTATCTATCTGAACCCCCACTAACAATTAATTTTATATAAATAAACCCTAACCTTTTTTACAGACTTGCCCGTTTTTAAGGGTGAGTTACTATGAGGTCACTCCGTGAATTCATAGTAGCACATCGGAGGTAAGTTACATTATTTCGAAATACCTAAGTAAACAGTCTATGTCGGAGCATGTTTAGGACGGGATTCTGGTTAAACAATAATTCTGTTATTAGATTTTCTCGTGGAGGCAAAAATTTGCATTTACATCCTTAACATTACAATTTTTTATTTGAATAGTTCGTATTCGTTTAATAAAATGAGGAATCGAGTGTGTTATTATAGGATTTTTAGAGTTCCGTACCTCGAGGTACGGAACCCTACAAAAATACAAGGAAAAAAGTAACCCTTATAGGATAACTTTGTTGTCCGTCCGTCCGTCTGTCTGTCAAGACCCTTTTTGTCAGGAGCGCGTGGAGGTATCAAGCTGGAATTTATATCAAATACTCAGGTATACTGTCCCTTGGAGCTGTGAAAAAATCAAACTTCTAAGACAACACAATGTAAAGATACAGCCGCAAATATTCGACACCCGCAAGGGAATCAAAACCTACAGTGTACTTCCCGTGAACTCAGAATCTTGAAATTTGGTACGGAGCAACGTCTTATAGCACAGATAAAGGAAAAACAGTAAATTTACATCATATAATAAAAATATTTTTAATAATTTTAAACTTACTACCTCCCTTTCCTCATGAACGCGTAGAGGTGTTAAATTGAAATTGATATCAAATACTCAGGTCTTATACCCCTACAGGTTTGTACGGATACCCTCGGTGAGCGAGTCCGACTCACACTTGACCGGGTTTTTTAAATTAGGGATGAACAATAAAAGGTGTGTTTTATACAGGATTCATTTTGAATCAGTACGCAAACTACAAGTATGAATTCAGCCAATGAATCTAGACCCCGTAACGTAGAATTTTTTGTAATAATGATACATCACAGACGTCAATAAAACATCGAACACGTTGCTATAGAAACGAAAGGTCGTTTCTATAGCAACGTGTTTTTGACTGTTTGTAATAATAAAACATCACAGACTCACAGACGTCAAATGTAAGTGTCAATGTCAAAAAGATCTATTTGTTGCCATTATTTTAATGAACGGATGAACGAACTTCGAAGAAACTGGTCAATGTTGCCATGTGTAAAGGATTAATCGAAGTTTAACTAATCTGTTCATATTTTCCATTAGATCTTAGGACCGAAGTTTAAACCATCGATTATATTTTATCGCTGATTCCGATATCCATAGTTAAAACTGCTTTTGATCTTACGGCCCTTAGTATTGATTTCACCGATGAGACTTAACGCGATCAACACATCTTAAACGCTTTCAAGAGCGGTCAGTGTCAACATTGTAAAATAATTTTGATACCGACAGCTCTTAAACGCGTTTACTACGTTTACGACACTAATAAACGCGGCACTAAGTGTTATAGATCTGTATAATTGTTTATAGAAGGTATATACGGTGAAAAAAAAAGTGGTCTCATACATTTTGATCGCGTAAGTATTGTATGTATCTTTCTATGAAACAGCTGTTTTTTTTATAACTTTTCTTGTATCGTGTGCTGATTTCATTGATACAGTTTGCGCACTGGTTATAAATTTATTATTTGTAATGTTTTAGGTTATTTTTTCAATAAAAGAAACTACATAATTACATCAGTGGTGATGTAAATAACATAGATACTGTGGCTGGCAGCTTTCCGATCAAACTCTCTATTCTTATAAATAGGAAATATAATTTATCTATTTGTGAAAGTCTGATTGGAACGCCATCTTGGTTACCTTACATACAGTACACAGCTACACTAGAGCCAAAAGCGTAAACCAACAGTGAAACAAGCAAAAATAAAAAAAAGCAAAAGAACACACTGATTACGAATCAGTGTTGGATAAAACATAAAAAGTAACAACCAAAGGATAATTTTGACAATTCTCTTGATTTCTACCTACGCAAAACTCAAACTTAGAACACTGACTTCAATCTGATCTGAATCGGTCAGTCAGAAACTAGTTGACCATTCCAAATCGTGGTAGGTAAGCACATAATAAGAACGAGCAATAGTAACTTCATGGATACTATATAATTTAAAAATATTGATTTTCATTCCTATAGGCTCCTATAATTTGGCACGTGTCGCGCCAGTCTATACGAGCCTCAAAACGAACTTTTGCGAAGGTATTAACCGTAGCAGTTGAAAAATCTTAAACCTTCAATAATCTTAGCAACTAAACTTTTTTGAAGATATATACCAAAATCCTATACGAACCCAATAAACCCCTTATTTATGTTATTCACAAAACTGTAATGGTTGTTCTCATATCGCAGACCAGTGGGTCAATATTTACTGCGTTCTGGAACTGACAACTTTACGATCTCCCTGCGTTCCCCTTTTCCCTTTTATGTCAAGAACACACAGTGGTTAGCTGTTAGGACATTTTCTTTATTTTATTGTGTTTATTGTATTGATGTAAACTAAATGGGTTGTATTTCCGATTGGATATGGCTCTGCAATAGGTTTATAACACTCTGTGTTTGACATAGATGCCTTTTTTTTGATGAATTGGTTGAATTTGTTGATTGTATGATAGACACGCGTAGGCAGAAGAATAAGCTTTGACTATAAAATGCTTTTGCATAAATCATTTCTGTATTTGTTGAAGGAAGCAATAGGTTTTCTCAATGACTCAGTCTAGTTTTGGAAGTTACCTATAAAAAAAAATACCGTAATTACCTGTAAAAAGATTGCTGAAAGTTGGAGTTTCTCAAAAACACAGTACAATATACATTTACCAATTATTATTGTGTACCTACTTTTTTCATAATTTTATTGCATAAAAATAAAAATGTGTCAATTGCCTTATACGTGTTTCTGGAGTTGTCGATTCGCCCACAAATAAATTAACTTTGTACGAGTAGCACGCAGAAAAATGATATTATTTAAAAGTGTCGATTGGCTTGTTTCAGGCGAGTTAATTTTTTCAAATTGACTAAGCCTTCAGCTTGGCGGCAGAAAGTTATGTAGGTATGTTGTTTTATGAGTAGGTATAGTTAGTACCAACACTTATGGCAAATAAATTGATTTGATTTGATACCTTTATGGAGGACACTACCAACAAGTTGGTAATAAGAATTATGCAATGAAATTATTACCATTATATTGTTCCCGAAGAGGCCCTTGCTTAGTAGCAGAAATAAAGATAAACACGATGAAAAGTAGCCACGTCCTTACCTAGGTCATGATCTATCTATGTGCCAAATTTCATCAAAATCCGTTCCGCTGTTTAGCGTGAATACGCTTTCACGCTAAAACAGCTGAACGGACAGACGAGTATCAAACAAATTTTCGCATTTATAATAATAAATACTAGTCCGCGAGTTCGTCTGCGATCTAGGATAAAAAGTAGCCTATTACCTTACTTAAGTCATGAACTATCTCTGTGCCAAATTTTATCCAAATCTCTTCAGACGTTTTAACAAACAATCAAACTTACTTTCGCATTTATAATATTAAAGTTAGGATTAAGTAGTAAACAAATCAAACACAGACCCAATCTTCTAATATCTATATCAGCAACAAGGTTCACACACGATCAAAATTGATCTTACACAAAGTTAACTAACTACGTATTTGATCCCTCTTCTATAATGACGTAATCGACAATTTCAATTAAAAGTTCAGTACAAAGGAACTATTTAATTGTTACTGCTATATAACAAACATTATATATACATAGGTGCAATGACACGGGGTGGGGGTCTACTGCTACTGTCTACTGCTAACTGTCACTGTGGTCCCACAGACGCATGAGAAACAAATTTGACGTTCTATGTTTTCTAACCACAATAGTTCCAATATCAAAGGTTACCTAGAGAGTTAACATTACCTTCATGCCGCTTGAACTGTGCTTGTTTTCGATATAAAATGGCTGTTATTTCAAGAAAATTGAGGTTCTTCTTCTTTGTGTCGCAGACACGACAGTAGATTAAATCTAGTTGGCCAAAACTTCGCCAATTTTATGGCAGAGGCGGTGGCAGCGCAGAGGTCACTTTGGCTGCATGTATCGGGGCACAGGGGGCAGGAAAGGAGGCGGAGTATACTTACATACATAATCGGCCTATTATGTTCCCACTGCTGGGACACAGGCCTCAAAGTCAAAGTCAAAGAATTTATTTAAAATAGACACTAAAAGGCACTTTTGAACGTCAACATTTACATTTAAATAGAATTTATTCTAGGCGCCCCTTCCAAAACGTAGTTACTTATGAAAGAAGAAGGGGCAAGAAACTCCACCGTTACTCTTTTAAAATGTTTAACAATATTTTGTGTACATTAGTTATATTTTTATATGTGAAGACGATGCACCCAGAAGAAAAATATTATACCACAGTTGGTAAAAAGAATTTAAAATATGCAAAGACAGATAAATCAATCACGTGAGACATATGGTGATCACATATTTACAAACATTGCGAAAGTAGTAAGTTTATGATTTTCCTAAAATATTAACTAGGAATAAGTCAGTGTGTGAGTAAAGTAAAAATAACAAATTATACAATACAATAAGCAACTAGTATGATTTTGTCTAGCCTCTAGATTGTCCTATGGAGCAGGACCAGCATGTTTCCAAGCATTCTTATCTAGGGTTAAATCCTCTAATTTAATATACTTGTTAACAAAGAGTTTTTTTAACATGAGTTTTAAACTTTCTTTCATTTAATTGCAATATATCACAAGGTATTTTGTTGTAACATTTAACACAGTACCCCATAAAGGATGTATGTACTTTAGATATTCTGAAAAATGGTTGATCTATTTTGTTTTTATTTCTAGTGTTAATATTATGTCTATCACTTATTTTATTAAAAAGATGCAGAATTTTCCTTACATATATAATATTTTCATAAATAAACTGGCAAGATACCGTAATTATATCAATCTTCTTAAATCGTTCCCTAAGAGATTCGCGGCGACGTAGATTGTAAATGGCTCTGACAGCTCTCTTTTGCAAAATAAAAATGGATTCAATCTCAGCAGCCCGACCCCACAGTAAAATTCCGTATGACATAATGCTGTGGAAGTAGCTAAAATAAACCAAACGCGCGGTTTTTACGTCTGTTCTGTGTACCTCCTCTCTGTAAGAGGGAGTGGGCCGTAATCCACCACGAGGGGCCCAGTGCGGGTTGGTAGATGCCACATGCATGCGTGTCTGTCATGCATGTCTTCGAATTGTTGGTTCTAAGACATGCCGGTTTCGTCACCATGTTTTCCTTCACCGTTTTGAGAGCAGTGGTGATAAAATAATATACACAAAGTAAAACACCTGTCTGGGTTCGAACCTACGACCTACAACTCGTAAGTCGCAGCCCTTACCACTGGGCCACCACTGCTCAGGTGGAGTATGTTGAGACTGAAATTGATTATTGAAATAATTTACTTGCATATACGAGTATATAATTTAATCGATTTCTGTAACATATTTTTAAAGTTTTTATCGATTATGATTTGTCAATAAATATCAAATAGTAAAAATCATCGATAACAACTTTTAATATGAATGAGGTTATGAGTGTCATGGCGGCCGGCGGTGGCAATCACTTTTTGATGCGATCGTCATGTGGTGCACACGTACAAATCTATTGGCTCTAAATGCATTTAACAATTATTGTGATGTTATTTCATCAGTGATAATCATTGTAATCATTAAATGTGATGGTTACGTTTTGTAACGATATTTGGGACTAAATTAAGTTAGTTATTTTCGAGTATTATTTTCCAAATACATGCACGTACACGCCCATTATGGCGGAACATCAGATGGCCGATCAGCAGCAACACGTGGTGTCTCAGGTGCTCCACCATCCGACTCATACAATATTAGACTATATACTAAATTGGTAAATTATAGAACACAATCGTCTTCTTCAATGTCCCACTCACCGCACAGACTTCATTCACTCTTCTTTCTTCGTTCAGTCTATCTCTCTGTGGAATGCACTCCCCCAAGAAATCAGGATGGCAACCAACCGATTAGCCTTTAAAGTTAAAGTTCGTGAGCACATTCGCAGGAAGCTGGCAGTATCATCATAACGGTATAGTTTTCTAATTGTTTGTCTTATTTGTTTTAGTATATTCATTTATTTATGTTTAGTTATTTGTGTTTATATTTATTTATAATTAGGTATATATATGTATTATATATATAGTTTAGGTATCTTTATATTTAAATATTTATTCCTAAATGTTTTTTTATAAATTGCACCTACCAATGTTTGTCTCTGCATCACCCAAAGGTTGACTGGTAGAAAATGCCTAAGGCATTAAGTCCGCCTCTGTACATGCTTGTGCGAAAGTATTAAATAAATAAATAAATAAACCTGAATCAGGATAAACTTCAGATTTGCCTACGTTAATGTAAAATAGCATAATACATAAATATTTCGTAATTTTACTTTTTAGAAATAGTTTTAAAAAAAATACCGGCTACCCGACAGGGTTCATAATGAATGATCAATAATTTGAACACTGGCCAAATTACCTACTGCCCTGCGCCCATAAACGCACAAAATGTTATTTGTTTTTCCATCAAAAATTTGAGAAATTTTTGTGGCGGCCCGAGTCTCAATTTGTGATTGTTTGATTGCAATAGGCTTGCCCCCTATTACATGGGACTTAAAACATAAATGGCAAAGTGTGAGTGTACTGTACGTACCTCTGCGTTACCCTTCTGTGAATACAACAGGATGTTATGTTACCTAAGTTAACTTATACAAAATGTGAATTAACGGTCAAGATTATATAAAACATATTTATACAATAACAAGGTTTACAGAGACAGTAACGTTGCTAACTTCCTACTTAAACTGTCGGTTCATTCTGACTTCGCATAGGTAGTTGGATAAACGGCATCTACTGACAAAAATTATAAAAGACAACGTTAAAAACATCCCCAAATGAAATGAAAGAACGGAATAAAATTACAAATTAATGATCTTGGTCAACTTGTATTACAAAGAAAACATCAATAATTTGAACACTGGTCAATCATCAATTTAGTTATGAATAAACTACTCCATTTTTATTATCTATCCCCTAAAATTACACTTCAAATAAATACAATATTTTGTCCTCAACCCCGCTAAGTTTACCCACAGTGCCCGAGTTTAAGATGGATAGATCCACTAAGTGTTCCCCGGGTATCACCTGCTGAACTTCACTTGTTAACTTCAAGCAGATCGCAAGCAACTGCGATACGACGGTTAAGGGCTAGATAAGAGAATAGAGTTAGTAGCCCTCAGGGAGACACCACTCCTTAGTTTTATTTTACGAAAATAGTCTTACTTTCTGTAATGATTTCAAGGTATTATTCAGGCTATGTTCAGGAGAAAATTACTGTTTGAGTGTTTATTTTACCGGGCTAATTCAAGAAGATTTAATTTTACAAGTTACTTGTATGCAAGTTGCAAGTTGCATAAAACTTGAACAAACTTGCATACAAACTACAAGTGGTATTAGGTAGGTTGATCATGTAGGTACATTTTTTATTCAAGTTTAGAATTATTGCGAACGAGTGACGTGTACGTCTTCTACCCATGATATTGTACTTTCATGCAAGACGACAAGTCTTTCATGAAAGTCGCTATATCGAATCGCGGCTTTATTTAGTGTTATGATCATTATCAGCCTTCGAACCCACCTCGTAGAGCGATGTTGAAAACTGTCGTCAGGGCTGTTTTGGTTTCAACTACATGGCAAAGATTGATGAACAGATTGGTGGTCACTGAGTGTTGAAATTACAACGACCTATCAAAGAAAACCACAGTACAAATTTACCTTTACATAAAAATACTACATAATCTCTGAGAGCCAACAATTCCAAATTATTCGATAACGATAAGTAGTACAACAGAAATAAATCTTACAACAGCAGATTCTGAAAATCTTTGCACACGTTTTACAAGGATTTTTAATCAAAAACCATTTCTAACGACTAATAATTATTACTAGCAGTTTAATCACAGTAACTTACATTTTCAATCTTACCAATTTCTAACAAGAAAACAGGATCTTAGATAAGAAAATGCCAAGTAATTGGCGTTCAGTATCATTCATCATGATCCGTCTTCCTTGGAGTGGTTCCGTGTTAACGTTTAGCTAAATGGGATACATTGCCCCACTTGCGAGAGTGTATGTCGCTCTTTTTAACGCTATAAGACTTTATTTAAGTGCTAAGATGATGCAGTGGCTGTTTATTTTTAAGTTGTTCTTTTACTAAGAAAATTTTATGTTTTGTGGTGACTAAAATTGTGTTTTTTAAATCTATTTTACACAATCTCAGTGATTACAAATGAATCGTTTAAATTATGTCAATTAAAGAATATCCGGGTTTTTCTGAACTCGGATTTAAAAACACGTTAGTACAGGATGTGTGTTACTTTCAAATAGATTGATCCAAAGAAAAACAAAATAAATACAGAAGCTACGTCATACCAGATATTTCAGAATCTCGGACAAATAAAACACCACTTTTGAAAGAGATCGTCACAAAGGGAATGTTTAATAACAAGTATTTCATGAAATTCAGAGCAGTACCACTACATTAACTTTGCACTATGATTCATGTTTACATGTTTTCCATAAATTTTAGGTGTTTTCAAAATGACTTTGTCATTGTTTCTGACAGGAAATTATTTTGCAACAGAAATTAATTCACAATTTTCAGGAACTTTTTTTCTAATTTTTGTTTTAATGGACATACTATTTGATCAGTGAAACATAGATGACAGCGAGCAGTGGTGGCCCAGGGGTAACGGCCCCGAATTACGTGTCGTAGGTCGTGGGATCGAACCCATGCAGGCACATTACTTTGTGTAATTTACCCCCAACCCGCATCGGGCCCACTTGGATCCACCACGGCCCACTCCATCCAACAGAGAGGAGGCCTGTGTCTCAGCAGCAGAACAATAGCTCTTCAAAACTGCCCCATAACCTCAAGAGCCCACAAATAACGCCAACATTCTCTTACAGGGACACATCTTAAATACACTAGCCACGGAACCGAACATTAATTACCCGAAAACATCACAATAATTCGCCATCTTAATTTATTAGAGCAAAAGACATTTTCTACAAAGCAAACACGAATTTGAGTGGGACGCTTCGAGCCCGTAAATGTGCCCACTATCACTCAAAGTCAGACCTCTTATTTATCACTAGACATATCACTAAAGATGGTATACCACCAAAAAGTTGTCCCTACGACCTTGTCTCACGGTCATACAGTGTACACTCCCTTGATTTTGAATTATCTGGCTGTCCACGTAATTTTGTGGGACAGTACCTATATTTTTATGAGCCTGCTATGACCGCCAAATGTTTGTTGATTCCCGTCTGCTCGTTTAGGCTTTTTCACTTTGGTTATTGACTTTATTATAAGCCTAATAGTTCAGTTTGGGTATGTGGGAAATATAATGGATGTCTCTTGTGAACAGCTGAAAGCTTTTTCTTAGAATTTCTGGGACGTAAACAGCTATACAAATGATGTATTTATTTATTTATTTTATTCCAGAAAATTATAAGTATTGATGAGAGATTTTTTGAGACAGGGAAATCAATAAAACCCTACGACTCTACGTGTCGATGTGAATAGTATTAAAACCAAGTAAGAACCCACTATGGGCGAAACGAATATTTAATTTTTAAAATCTCTCGATTTCAGGTTACGATATTTCGATGCGCTTGTGCTAAGCCCACAGGCCACAGCAGCTCGATAACCTTCACGGAAACGTCAACGTACCAATCATTGTCAGTCAATAATTTTCAACTATACAGCTGAAGATAATTAGAAACTAACATTTTAGGACATTATTTTTCATTCCTGTCAAAACGAAGTAGTTTCCGAGAATAAAAGAACATAATTAAAAGCAGCATAGATATTTTTAAGCACACGTACGTTTTACATATGTGGGCGAGGCCAGTGCGTTCAGTTTGCGATGCGGTCGCTTTCTCATGAATATTCCTCCCGGATAATGTGCGACCCGTTTAATATCGTCCGCCGAACTGCAAATTGCGACAATATGCTACAGATTTTGCTCACTTGTGTACTTGGCTTGAGTTGCCTGGTTCTTGTGGGATGGTCTGTCAATGAGCTGATATCTTTGGAAATTCTGATAAGCTTATTTCATGTCAACGAGTACCTCCTTGCTAGGTAAATTTATCGAGAATGAAAATTTGATGTGGCCCAGGTCCGGTTAAAGGAACAGCTACCACAAACTGGAAGAACATTTAGAAATGTATAAAACATGAGTAGAAATGATTACATGACAACGAACAATACTAAATCAAAATTCAAACTAGCAATGATTATGCTCTAAACGCCTGCTCAAATATTCATAGCACTCACACACGCGAACAGATTATTCTAAATCTCGCAGGTGCTCACAAAACGTTTAACGAAAAATACTGACGCAATATCGGAAGGCACGAGGAATATTCTAGGTTCACCTTTTAAAAGATTCGAATCTTATCTTGAGTTTTAGTCTCAGGTTAAAATCAAGCGTTTTCGAAGCAGGGTACTACTTAAAACCATTAAGCTGTAATGAAAATGGAGATAGAACACTTAGATTGCAATCGAGGAGTTTATCTTTTTTTTCTTGTCAGTAATTTAACACGACTCAACTTAAGTGAGCACTTAACGGGTGATTCTTCGGTTACGGAGCGGTGATGGAACGTTCCGTTATTGTTGTGGCTTTAGATACGGACAAAACACCGTAATGATTTTTGAAACTGATGATAGTGATTTGAAATTACCCGCTTCCCCGAAAAGCGACGAAAACAGAATAGGTATTTCTATTTCAAATAGTGATTAGTATGGTGGAGATTTTATCAGTTTTCAGTGTCGGATAACAATAAAACAATAGAGCAGAGGTGACCATAATATATATGCAGCTCGGGGCAGTGCAAGTAGCACTCTACCTTCTTAAATAAAGTCATTATTAGTTAACAACGTACTTGTTCTTCTATTACTACCAATGCTTACCAAATTTTCACCACCTGAATACGACCCGTCCTTAACACGAGCGCACCGAATGGCTGGCTAAATAAGAAAATGTTCCCACCCTTCTAATGGCGACCTCGCCGGAGTCGTTCGCGCGGAAACCAAATATACCGTCTTCCTACGATTATAGGGGTCCAATTGGCGTTCCGGAAGGTTTCTTAGACACACAGACACAGACCTTGGATCATAGAAACTGGAGATATGTTGACTTAGAAAGATGAGCTGGGTCTCAATTTTGGCGGTTTTTTGTGTGAGCGCAGAAAGAGTCTTCATCCTTCTTGTGTTCTACAACTATGTACATTTGGTCGGATTTTGCCATATTCAGAGATGCCGCATATTGAATGTTGGTGAGCTTTAGATTTAAGTACTGTGCTAGAACATATAAACTTAAGAACGCTGTATTTTCGTCGCGTAATCTTCGAAAGGTTTGTCACTCCGTTAATCACTACATTTTGCAAACAAAACAAATGCAACGCGTCTTCGGCATATCTCTTTTGTTTCTGTAATCTAAGGAGAGAACTTACGACAATACGGGCAACCAAACCGAAAAAAAAATTACATTCGGGGAGAATATCACAAGTTGTGGCTGTATAACATAATATAATTCCTGTATTCCACTGAGGGATAGGCAGAGATGCTTAGTAGAGACATTTAGTCAGTAAGAAGCATAATTACAGTTATGAATATAGGTGGGGGATAGAATATTTTATATCAAACTGAATACATAGTCTAAAAACTTAATAAAATGTATATTCTTACTGTGCTTACCAAGTTGAAACTATCGATGATTTCCTTGAATATTATAGAAATGTAACGAATGCAGATAAAATAATGAGACCAAAATTAAAAACAATTACATCATTATGGACGAACATAATTACGTTCGTGCTACGCGTGCTTAAGTTCAAAACCATGGAAACAGATGGCGTTACTGTAACTGGTCCGACTCTGTATGTATATGTATTAACAAAGAGTTTCCTCAGGAGTTCCCTTTACCATGCGGAGCTAATTACAAATTTTAATTGCGAGAATATTCTTGCAAAACAAGTCAGTTCGAAGTCAAACGGCTTTTGCTTGGCTTTGAATTTGAGCAAAGTTTTGTTGATGTGCGGGTTAAGATAAACTTGAATTGTGTATATTAACTGAAAAGTAGGTAGGTACCCGCGAAATACAAAGGCTTATTACTTATTTTTTTTTCTGACTGTTTCAGCTACCAAGTTATGCTATGAAGGATCTGAGTCCTGGTCCTGGAGTCCATACAGGACATGAGAAATGTGATATTTTAGTGATACACGGAATCTTTTGAGATCAGTTGTTCTGTCACAGAGTATTTTTTCAAGTTCTATGGAATTTGAATTTTGGCATAATGTTAGGTCTCGATTATCGCGCACACAGATCGCCAGTCAAAGGACTTTTTTTTTTTTTCTTCTTCGATGACTTGACTACGTATTTGCGATGCCTCTGGTATTTATAGAAGATGTTAGGCAACGGTTACCTGCAAACAACAAAACGTGAACAAAAACAATTAAATTTTAAGGGAATTAAATGATCCAACACGCGCCACCGTCAGTCAGCGAGACGTATGAGTGAGCATGACATGCTATCAGCCGCTAGGGTACGTTCGAGTCAATGTAGGACATATTACCAGGTAAATGGTAGATGCATATTAAATTGTAATCACACCTGTGCTATGCAATTATATAATACAAAGGAGATTAATATTAAATTATAGCAATGTGAGGTGAGGACATTATGTACACTTGGTACATAACGTCCTCACATCACAATGCTATAATTATTGCAATGCTTGATCAAAGCATTCATTTCCAAAATGTAGTTTCATAAGGAAGAGAATGGGCAAACTCCAACGTTACTCTTTTAAAATGTTTTACAATAGTTTGTGTACATTAATTATATTTTTATATGTGAAGACGATGCACCAAGAATAAAAATATTATACCACAATTGGTAAAAAAATTAAAAATAAAGCAAAGACAGATAAATTAATCACGTGATAGATACACTGTGCTCACATATTTACAAATATTGTGAGTTGAATAAAAAAAAATAACAAATTATACAATTAAATTAGCAACCAGTGTGATTTTGTCTAGGCTGGATTGTCCTATGGAGCTGGACAATCGTGTTTCCAAGCATTCTTATCTTGTATATAATCCTCTAATTTGTAATACGCTTGTTTGCAATTTTAAATTTTCTTAATATTTTTTTTTGTTGTTTTAGAAGCAAAAAATCTAAGACATGTGACATCTACCAACCCGCACTGGGTCCGCGCGGTGGATTACGGCCCACTCCCTGTCACAGAGAGGTGGCCTGTGTCCCAGAAGTGGGAACACAAAAGTCTGATTATGTTATGTAATTGCAATATATCACAAGGTATTTTGTTATAACATTTACCCCATAAATGATGTATGTACTTTAGCTAATCTGAAAAATGGTTGATCTTTTTTATCTTTATTTCTAGTGTTAAAATTATGTCTATCACTTATTTTATTAAAAAGATGTTGTGACCGATATACAAGTAGCGTCCTCTATTGTCACGTAGCGGGAGCAGGAGGCTAAGGTTGAGACATCTTTGTTTGATTCGCCACTAGAGGGCGCGAGGTATAATGAATGGCTTACGCATACATATCGACCGATGCCCGCTTCTCGACACCAGGAGGCGCTGTTTTATGAATGAGTATTGTAATAATTATGAATGAATGTCGTAGTACTCTCCTGTCGACACTACGAGGCAGCACTGAGAAACTGTTTGAACATTCTGGAAGCTTCCAGAACCGGATGTTGGTTTAAAGCAAAGGGTTTCCGCCCACGCTTCGATGGCACTGTAGAGATGGGTAACTAGCCGAAATTTCAATAGCTTAGCTAGCCGGCTATTTGTGGTGGAATAGCCAGCTAGCTAGCCGGCTATTTTGGCTACTTGGCTATTGAATAACGCGAATAGCGAATAGCGCTTGCGGCGGCCGGTTAGCCCGGTAGCTAGGTGGGATTCGAATAATGCTCAACTGCCTTGCGACCCGTGTTCGATCCTCGCCAAAGCAAGAAGTTTTGATGATTAAAATAATAATTTGATGTCGAATTTCGTTTTTTATTTACTTTTTTATTTTATTTTATAACCTTTTGAAAAGAATAGACTTTCACTCATAGATATTAAGATAAAAAAACAACAAAAAAAATTACACTTTTGAGAAAAAGGGTTTTTTTTTTGGTTAAGTAATAACATAACAAATATTTATTTATTTGGTTTAACTTTACATCTGCCGGTAAATAAATAACTAAGCATCGTATTTCGACTATTTCGTAAATTCGCAAACTAAACCAACTTACTAAGAAAAATGCCGTCTCTTTCTCTAAATTATTTTGTGAATATTGTGAGAAAGAGATGTGCAATGCATATGAAGTTCATAATGGCATCTCGCACTACTTACTCAGTAGTTGCCGCAGTGATCGCGCACACAGCTATTTCAGCTATCGGCTACTGGCTACTCTGGCTAGTCCTACTAGCCGCGCAACCGGCTACCGGGACGGCTAGCGGCTGCAAAACGTTGTGGTTATATTATACTCTGTGGAGGCTACCCGCTGTGCCATAAACTTGTTAGATATTCTAGCTAGCCAGTAGCCAATAGCTAGCTATCGTGTTGACGGATATCGTAGCCGTGGCTATTTTGTGAATAGCCGCTAGTTGGCTAGTTATTAGAATAGCTACCCATCGCTAGCACTGGTTCTGTTCGCTTCAAGACTCGAGAGAGTGCACTAGGTTTTTATTAGAAGTAAGATTGAACTGTAGCGATACTAGCCCGAAAACTAGTGAATAATAGTTGTAATAATATTAGTAAATATAATAGTTTTAACCTGTGGATATACCGATAATAAATCTTAGTAATGATCGCGCGTGTTTTCATTGCTAGATTTGTCCTCTGTCCTCAACATTGGTCCATTCGAGCCGGATTCGGGCAGGTATAGCTTTGGTTCAATATTACGTGAAAGTGTTAGTGTGGTGTATGCAATACCGTCGACATGGTGAAGACACGCGGTATGCATGAACCCGTCACAGTGGCAACAGGAGGGGACGAGTCCGTCTCCACGGAATTGGCGACAGTGGTGGGACCGACAGACCCGCCCAACTATTCCGTCACAGTTTCGGACCAATCCCAATCTCACAGCCCTGGGGCGACGACACCTCCACACAGACAACCACGAGCCGACGGACGTGCAAGTGACAGAAAGGCGTTGGCGCCAGCGAGATTGGAACTCGCCGCCGCTAGGTTAGCGCTCCTTGAAGCAGAATCAGCAGACGAAGAATTATTGGAGGGAAGCTCAACTGCGACATCGAAACGTCAGACGGACGCCGCGGACATACTTAGCGAACTCCGCGGCCACACTCGCTCGCCGCAGTTACAACCCTTGCCGTCAAACGCCGAGCCGCCGACCTTGCCGCAACGTGGCGACGAGGGGAGCCTGCTGCATGGACTGACTCAGGCATTGGTAGAGGTAGCGCGGGGCAAACCCGCTGCCAGCAGGTATGAATTTGATTTACCTATCTATAGTGGCCATCCCGGCGAATGGCTGCATTTTAAAGCAGCGTATAATGAGTCTGCGTCAACTCACACAGAGGCAGGGAATTTAGCCCGTCTCAGAAAATCCTTGAGAGGGACAGCGTTAGAGGCAGTTAAATGCCTGTTCCTAGGATCCTCGGCCGTTCAAATTATGCAAAGGTTAGAATCTAGATTTGGACGACCCAACGCATTAATAACCTACGAATTAAATAAATTACGTCAGTTACCTAAAGTATCAGATAACCCGACAGATATATGTGTGTTTGCATCGAAGGTCACAAACGCTATTGCAGCGGTGCAAGCTCTGAAAAGAACAGAATATTTATATAGCCCAGAGATGATTTCCGCTATCTCAGAAAAGTTGTCAGTTACGCTAAGGAGCCGGTGGTACGATTATAAGATGGCTGCGGGTGACGCAGAGCCTGGCTTAGTAGTGTTGGGACGATTTCTCGATAGAGAGGCCGATCTTAATGCGCGTCATGCCTCACGGCACACAGCACAGGTGGAACATAAACGAGACCGTACACAACAACCTGCTCAAAAGACGTTTAAAATAATAGAAAGCCATAAAACACCGTGTGTGGTATGCAACGGTAATTGTAGTAGCGTGGCTATCTGCTCTAACTTTAAAAGAATGTTAATAACTGATAGATGGGAAACTGCTCGTAAAAATAAATTATGTTTCAGGTGCCTAAACAGACGGACGTGGAAGCATCAATGCAAAAGCAAGCGGTGTGAAATGCAAGACTGCGAACATTATCATCACAAGCTACTGCACAGTGACAGTAGACGGGGTACGAACACCGCAAGCGACCCAGAAGAGCATCCTCGTGTCACAGCGACCGCGTCGCGGGACGACTCAGCGCCATGCGGTGACATCGCGCTGCACGCCGTCATCAATAACACGAGCACGCCACGCACATACAACCAAGTATTGTTGAAAGTAGTACCAGTAACACTATCGGGACCAAAAGGTAAAGTAGACACTTTCGGTTTGTTAGACGATGGATCGACAATAACTCTACTTACTACAGACGTCGCGCAGAGAATAGGCGCAGAAGGTCCAAATGAGCCATTTTATATCGAGGCCGTAGCAGGCACGCGGATTGACGCTACGAACTCGCAACGAGTCAAGGTAAACATACGAGGAAAATACACAACCAAAGGCATTGACATCGAAGCCAGAACCATCGACAGACTTGAATTATCTGGCCAATCGATACGCGTTAATGACCTGGCAGGCTTCGAGCACCTGACACCTAAAGTCGAGCAGCTAGCATATGACGCGGGTGTACCAACTGTCTTGATAGGCCAGGACAATTGGGCACTCCTGCTCGCTTCTGAGGCACGAGTAGGTACAAAAGGTCAACCAGTAGCGTCACACACACCGCTCGGCTGGGTTTTACATGGTAAAACCTGCAGCCTGACAAAAGTACATGTATTACCACAGATTTGAGAACGTTGCGGTCATGTAAGTACAGTCGAATCTATTGAAAAGCTCATACAAGAACATTTTAGCCTGGAATCACTAGGAGTGCAGCCACGACGCCCGCAAGCAGACCCAGAGGTGAGAGCATTGAAAATACTAGAGGAAACTACACGCGCTCTGCCCGAAGGCGGTTACGAGACGGGCTTATTATGGAAGAATAAGGATAGGTGTTTACCAGAAAACTACGCCTCCGCTCTCAGTCGACTACAAAACACTGAATCCCGTTTACGCAAAGACCAAACTCTAAAACAAAAATATTCAGAGCAAATGAAGGCACTGGTATCAAATGGGTATGCAGAACCGGCACCAACGCCATCTAACGAGAACAAGTGGTACTTACCACATTTTCCAGTAATTAATTCATCTAAACCGGGTAAGGTCAGAATTGTGTATGACGCAGCGGCACGCACACATGGAGTGTGCCTCAATGATTATCTTCTGACAGGCCCTGATCTCTTACAATCACTCCTTGGCGTATTAATGCGATTCAGACAAAAATCTGTCGCCGTTTCAGCAGATATAAAAGATATGTTTCTACGCATAACGGTAAGAGTGGAAGATAGAGACGCACTTCGTTTTCTGTGGCGCGACGATACGACTTTAACGCCCATCGAATATAGAATGAAAGCGGTAGTGTTTGGTGCGACCTCTTCACCGAGCACTGCGATTTATGTTAAAAATCATAACGCACAGGTTCATGAGGCTGACTACCCCGAGGCAGTCTATAGTACGTAATCATTATATGGACGATTTTTTACAGAGTTTTGACAACGCAGAAGAAGCGAACCGAGTGTCTAAAGCAGTCGACGCGGTACATCGGCGAGGTAACTTCGTGTTACAGAAATGGGCGTCCAACGAGCCGGCCGCTGTCGCTGATCTCGCGACCGAGCCCGTGGTTGAGAACACTGTGCTCAACAAGGAGGAGAAAATTCTCGGTCTCATCTGGCAACACCAGAGTGATACTTTAGGATTCAACTTCAGGAAAGTAGACCCTTCTTCTTTGAGCAAGCAGGTTACGAAACGTCAGTTATTAAAAACGGCAATGTCTTTATATGACCCGCTGGGACTAGCCGCGCCGTTTACGACACAAGCAAAGTGCATATTGCAAGACGCTTGGCGTTTAAAAATCGGTTGGGACGAGCGCCTACCTAAAAGTCTAGAGCGTAAATGGCACGACTGGTTGATTGCTCTACAGATACTAAAAGGCGTTCGTATTCCACGCTGTCACCTGGGTTATAATGACTCGATTCGACTAGAATGCGTGACGAATGAATTCGTGGACGCGAGCGAACGAGCCTATGCCGCGGCAGCATATTGGCGTTCAGTGAACGGGCGCGTTGCGCCCCTTAAGGTCACATCTATACCTAGACTTGAATTACAGGCTGCTGTTCTCGGCGGGCGACTAGCACGCTGCGTGGAAGAAGAGCACGATCGTCGCGCCGACCGTCGAGTCTTCTGGTCTGACTCGCGCACAGTGCTAGCGTGGCTGCGCGCCGGCGCACGCGCTTTCAAACCGTTCGTCGCGCACCGAGTAGCGGAATTAGAAGAAAACACTGAGCGAAGAGAATGGCGCTGGGTCCCCACCACTCACAATGTCGCCGACGACTCGACTCGCGATACACCGACTCACTTCACTGCACGCCACCGCTGGTACGTCGGCCCTTCTTTTCTCTATGACAACGAAAACACCTGGCCGCAGGAAACACACTCACACCCCTACATAGACACGGGTGAGGAGCGTGTCAGCATTGCTGCTGCTCACGAACGGTCGAACTTAACAGAGGGACTACCTGACGTCACACGTTTCTCTTCCTGGCTACGACTCATCCGGGCCACAGCCCGCGTTATTCAATTCATCGGACGACTTCGAGTTCACAAGACAACAGCTACCACCCGCAAACGTGACAAGGCGGGTACAAAGAAGCGACCTGGAGTGCAGAGCCGCAACCTCAGCGTAACACCGACGGTCTACATACCCCTTGGCATCCAGTACACACGTCGGGCCGAGCTCCTGTGGACTCGTGCTATACAGGAAGGAAGTTTCGCAAATGAATTGCGTCCTGTCACCGGCGGGAGAACGGTACCAACTGACAGCCGGTTGAAGCGATTATCTCTGACAGTCAACGAGCACAAGATAATGAGAATACGCTCGCGCATCGCAGCAGCAGCTGAAATATCACGAGAAACACAGGCACCAGCAGTACTAGACGGCGATCACCGTTACAGCCGCTTGTACATACACTGGATTCATCAAAGGTTACACCACAGCGGCGTGGAATGCGTCGTTAACGAAATACGACAGCGCTATTGGATTCTACGTTTAAGGCCGTCCGTCCGAGCAGTAATCAGGCTCTGCCAACCCTGTAGATTACGTCGAGCCGTGCCGCCAGAGCCACTGACAGGCGACTTACCACCCTGTCGACTAGCACACCATCAACGTCCATTCACACACACAGGACTGGACTACTTCGGGCCACTCTCCATCACAGTAGCGAGACATCACGAGAAGCGCTATGTTGCATTGTTCACATGCCTAACTACGCGTGCTGTCCATTTAGAAGTTGCCGCATCGCTTTCAACGGATGCCGCTATACTTGCGTTAAGGCGTATGATGGCACGTCGTGGATTTCCGGAAGTTATTTGGAGTGATAACGGCACCAATTTCCACGGGGCAGATGCTGAGCTCCGTAAGGCTGCCCTAGAATCTCTTTACCATGAAGCAGAAGTACGCCACATAGCCTGGCGCTACATTCCACCAGGAGCGCCATTCATGGGCGGCGCCTGGGAACGGTTGGTACGCACGGTAAAGACCGCATTGAATGCTACACTTATCGAGCGGCATCCGTATGAAGACGTGCTTCACACACTTCTGACAGAGGTAGAACACACAGTCAATTCCCGACCCTTGACCCATGTATCGGTTAACCCCGACGACGAAGAAGCTTTGACGCCTAACCACTTTCTGCTCGGCGCGCCCTCTAAAGTCCCGTTGCCAGGGATTTTCACAAGGCCGGATGAACTACGCCGTTCACATTGGAGAGCGTCACAACGACTAGCGGACTTGTTTTGGCAGCGATGGGTTCGCGAAGTACTGCCTACGCTTCAAAACCGGCGGGAGCCGCGTGGACGCGGCGACACGGTCAAGGTGGGCGATTTGGTTGTCATAGGGGACCCAAACTTACCAAGGAACATATGGCCAAAGGGGAGAGTCGTACGCATGTATCCAGGTGCAGATGGTGTCGTAAGAGTCGTTGACGTCAAAACCAAGAACGGTGTCATGCGCCGTCCTGTTAAACGTCTCGTCGTCATACCAGTAGAAACTTAGTTGTTATCATGTATTGTATTGGTAGACACTTATTTAGAGTACAATAAGTTCTTATATATGTGTCCCCTTTTCTTGGCGTCACTCCAGGATTCTGCTACCAGTAGGAGATTTTTTTTAATTTCTATTTGATTTAATATATAGCAGAGCAGGGATTCTGGAGTGGCTACCCTGAACGATAAATGTATATGTACTAAAGTGTTATCTTATAAGTCAGCGAATTGTTAATTGTATTCAATTGTTGATATTGTGAAGTGTATACCAGTCAAAAGTAAATTATGTACATGTCGGCGTCACCGTTAGCGGTAGGTACAGCGGGCCGAGTTTCGCTGTGCAAAGCGGGACGTTCGCCTCCCCACTCTCCCCACTTCTCAAGCAACTTAATGTAAGCTAGTGCGCACCGAAGAGGGGGATCATTCTTGTGGCAGGCTCGGCCCGGTGCGCCTGCTGTAGCGCCTAGAGCTATTATCGCGATCTATTTAATTAATTAAGAAGCTGTCGGAATAAAAGAGTTGGTTACTGCTATATCTCATACTTTCATTTAATATGTCGGACCTCTGCCTTCAGGTTATTTCATGGTGATTATTTTATAAGAAATTGTGAGTGAAATAAAGTGATTGTGCTGTAACTAGTATCTCTATTTTCTTCGCCCGACAATCCACGCCTACTTACAAAGTGCAAGTGTAATATCGCTGATGAGGGCTTATCCCGATATCAGAATTGGGATTCAAAGGGCAAAAACCTGAAGAAAATAATGACGACAGTGAAGTGTGGGCCAACGTCTAATCTATTCAAAATATGGAGTTTTTGCTATCACGACTTCCGGCAACCACTTAACCGCAAACGTCAAATTTCACCGCAACTGCGCGACTGATACGGTTTGATCCTGATAATGACAATCGCTTCAATATCACATGTCATCGTTAAAGCACAACAGTCCAAAAATCAAGTGATTGAAGCAAGTAGCAGTACGAACCTTTGACCGAAGTGAAGAATTCGAATCGAGCACCAGCACCGAAGAGTCGTGATACGAACCGTCTCACTTGCTACGTGTATGGACAACCACATCATCCGGTGAGCTCGTTCCTTTTCTTTTTATTAGATAATCTGCTAGTAAGTGTGTAGCTTTTGGCTTTGTCAAAAATTCCAGGGCACTATGCGCTGTGATTTAGTTTACCTTACAGGTATACCTGTGTAAAGAAAACGTTAAATATGAATCGCAGAATACCAAGCCGTGGTGAAATTCAACACGTCGGTGTCCTTTTTGTTTCATGTTGTGCCTGTTAACTCAATTACAGAACCAGTTATTATAGGTAGGGATCTATTAAATAGTATATCCATGTAGGTACGGATATTGCAAAATTACATTATATTTGGGGTAAGAAAGTTAACGTTACTAAAGAGTTTCATTATCATATACCACAACATCAAAACTGACCTACATGGTGAAGATAAACTCGCATTAGTTCAGTGCGAAAGGATAATTGATTCTTTATTGGTGGTATGGTGTTTATGGTTAAAGAAATTTATTTCTCGATAATAAATTACAAAGATTTCACTTACTTGAGAACGTTTTTAAACTTAAAATATAACTTGGACACACAAACTAAGCCTCTATTGTTTGAATTTATATTAAATCATCTAAGTTGTAATACCATTTCTTTTCGTACGCAAATGACATTATTAACTAACACAAAACTTAAAACTTTTCGATCCACCCGCAAAAGAAATAATTACCGTAGATAAAGAATGCGATCCCGGTGCCACAATAAAGCAATGCAGTAGTAGGGCAAGTCTGTTTAATGGAGTAGTGTTTGATCACTTAGAAAGTGATTAAAAAAAAAAACCAAACGTTTAGTTTGCATTCTTTACATCTACAGGTAGCTTATTACATTGTTGCACTCCCGCAAAAATAATTGTTCTCTCGCCATTGACTGTCCGCACTCGCGGTAGTAAAATGTGATCCTTCCTACTATTGCTGCGATTGTGTACCTGATGTATTTTTGTGTGAATGAACTTACATAGAATTTTTAAGTATTCTGGTGCAATATGCAGGAAGTTGTTTAATATTCATGAGTTTCGTTTCCCTGTAAATTTTAACTGTAGGTGTAAGGTAATCATAGTGAAATAATAGTTTAATAATTTTATTTTGAGCGATCTGTAGGTCTTTGGCGGTTTGCCCCATATTTCACGTGTTTTACGAAGATTCTTGAATCAAATTAAAAGGGTCTATCAAATGGATAGACAAGATATTTACAAGAAAGTGATCGAAATACTAACATCAGAACGGGTTCTGACTAAAATAATTTGACTGGAACGCACTGATTGAACTTCACACTTGTGTGCTAGGTCTCAAGGGATTGTTCGGGGCTCACTCCATCCTATGCTTAGGGTTTCTGCACAATGTTATACTGTACATTTAGACATCGCGGAGAAGTTGTGTGGAGAAATCGATGGTAGGGAGTATTCTTGTCATTGTTGACTCTTTCACTAAATGAGTCCTTCTCGAGTGCACTTCTTAGTTGGATGCAGCAGGTGCAGATGAAGTACTAAAGGAGGCTCTGTCTTTTCGGTGCGACTTCGCGGATCATTTCGGATCGGGGTGGGTATTGTATTGGCGCAGACAGAGCAATTTTATGGTGAACATGGTATAGAGTTGCACCTTGTTGCTAACGGTTCTGGCAGGGTATGTGTTCGGGTAGAGAGAGTCATGAGGACATTGAGGTGCTTACTTGTTATAATCGAAAGTGAATCTGGTGGGACCTGGCGCGGCGACCTTCTCGAAGTACAGATAGCGACGGATGGTGCAAGGTCTAGGGTAACACAAACAGAACTTGTGTTTGGGACTCGGGCGCGGTTTTTAAGTGTGGCTTCATATTCTGAGTCTGGGTTTCGGTTAGATTTGGGTGAAATTCGTAAGATAGCATCGGAGAATATTGGGAGAGTTGCTGCGTCACAGTGGGAAAAATGAGACCGTTCTACAGTTGTTATTCCTACTTCATTGAATGTGACAGGGGGGGGTTCGATTGGGCTTCGCAGGGAGTACAGACTTCCCTTTGTTGTGTGTCTAATAGAGAATGCAAATATGGTCGTAAGCATTTTCGTGCAATGCTCGGGGGAAGTGAGGGCTTGGCGCATTTAGCTACCACTTTGACTGGTAGCTTGAAGGAGGCCGAGGTGGCGACAGTCCGGCAGGCGCGATTGACGAATGGAGTGGGCGTCATCGGGTGGTTTTAGTGATACTTTGTCTATTTGTAGTTCACGTACGTTATCCGCCAGCTCTGGAAACCTCTCGGCCTCGAAGAGTGAAGAAACGTAATTAAACGTAACATTGGTACTAATCTGTGAGATAAAGTAAGGGGTCCGACTCAAGCGGGTTGACGTCCTATGGTGTGTGTTATTGGGTAGTCTAAAGAACTGGCTTATGCAGGCCGATGTTCTGGGTCATATTATAAAGTGATCGCCTAGTCTGAGAGGCTATGAGATCAATGGAGATATGTGTGGTACTAGTGAGTGATCGGAGAGACGCTGATTGGCTGCCTGGTCCATGTTATCTGGAGAGATAACTAGCTCAAGGGAGGCCTATTTAAGTTGTCCGGCTCAGCTCCTAAAGGTTGATTTTGTGGGTTATAAAACGTTGTAATGTATGTCACCGATGGACGAGCGTACAAAGTAATGTATCTACCAGTTTTATTCTTGTTACAGAAAAATGGGCCCGCAGTGACTTTAAGGGGATGGAGACGCACAAGGACGTGCGAATGTCAGTCTGGCCGTGACGGCGCTTCAATACTTAAATTAGTGTTATTTAGTATTCATAGATGTCGTTTGTTAGTTTAGAGTGTTATGTGTGTGTGAACATGAATTATGTGTCTGCTACGATACATTCAATGACATGACACTCTGACACAACACAGAACGCTTATGCACCTTGAAGTGACATTTTGCTGGTTGTATGACATGAGACTCGGTCGGCATCGCATAGGCGTGCTACGCATTCGGTGGAGTATCTAAGTCAAGTCTATTCTTAAGATTAAAATAGTTTGTTTCTGTTAAAGGCTCTAAAGTAAATGACTTTGGTGGTAGTGAAACTACCAATGTGTGGATTGTTGAGACAAGTATTTTAATACATTTGATTAAATTATCTACTGGGACCATTTTAGTCCGGACTAACAAGAGAAAAAAAAAAGACTATTAAGAGACAAAAAAATAGAGACAAAAAAAAAGAGACTAAAAAAGAGACAAAAAAAGAGACAAAAAAAGAGACAAAAAAGAGACTAAAAAGGAGACAAAAGAGAGACCAAAGAGAGACAAAAGAGTGACAAAAAGAGACCAAAAAAGAGCAAAAAAAAGAGAGAAAAAAAAATGTATAAACTGGAGTGATCTTGTAGGGTCATTCATGACCGGACCAAGCAGTAACAATCCTGAAGGGTTTGTTATAACCGGACCAGGAGATTATAACTCTGTAGGGTCGTAAGACCGGACCAGGAGGTTATAATTCTGAAGGGTCATTTGACCGGTCCAGGCGGTTATAATTCTGAAGGGTCGCTGGACCGGACCAGAAGATTATTACTCTGAAGGGGTAAACCGGACCAGATTGCTAAAGTTCTGAAGGCTCAATAACGAGCGGTCCAGGATTAGTAGTAAACTCTGCAGGGCTGAACCGGACCAGATTACTAGTATAAGTCCTGAAGGCTCAATATTGAGCGGTCCAGAGTTGGTTGCACAGTCATTTTTTGCTCATCGAGATTGCTAGTCAGGATGAACGAATTAAGTCTTTTTAGACAATGCTTGATGAGTCTACGCGTACGAGGACGTCCGCACGTCAGTATGGCCGTGTCGGCGTCACCGTTAGCGGTAGGTACAGCGGGCCGAGTTTCGCTGTGCAAAGCGGGACGTTCGCCTCCCCACTCTCCCCACTTCTCAAGCAACTTAATGTAAGCTAGTGCGCACCGAAGAGGGGGATCATTCTTGTGGCAGGCTCGGCCCGGTGCGCCTGCTGTAGCGCCTAGAGCTATTATCGCGATCTATTTAATTAATTAAGAAGCTGTCGGAATAAAAGAGTTGGTTACTGCTATATCTCATACTTTCATTTAATATGTCGGACCTCTGCCTTCAGGTTATTTCATGGTGATTATTTTATAAGAAATTGTGAGTGAAATAAAGTGATTGTGCTGTAACTAGTATCTCTATTTTCTTCGCCCGACAATCCACGCCTACTTACAAAGTGCAAGTGTAATATCGCTGATGAGGGCTTATCCCGATATACATTATTGTATGTACACGGCGGGAGAAATGTGACCGATATACAAGTAGCGTCCTCTGTTGTCACGTAGCGGGAGCAGGAGGCTAAGGTTGAGACATCTTTGTTTGATTCGCCACTAGAGGGCGCGAGGTATAATGAATGGCTTACGCATACATATTGACCGATGCCCGCTTCTCGACACCAGGAGGCGCTGTTTTATGAATGAGTATTGTAATAATTATGAATGAATGTCGTAGTACTCTTCTGTCGACACTACGAGGCAGCACTGAGAAACTGTTTGAACATTCTGGAAGCTTCTAGAACCGGATGTTGGTTTAAAGCAAAGGGTTTCCGCCCACGCTTCGATGGCACTGGTTCTGTTCGCTTCAAGACTCGAGAGAGTGCACTAGGTTTTTATTAGAAGTAAGATTGAACTGTAGCGATACTAGCCCGAAAACTAGTGAATAATAGTTGTAATAATATTATTAAATATAATCGTTTTAACCTGTGGATATACCGATAATAAATCTTAGTAATGATCGCGCGTGTTTTCATTGCTAGATTTGTCCTCTGTCCTCAACAGATGTAGATTTTTTCATACATACATAATATTTTCATAAATGATTTGGCAAGGTAGTGCCATAATGTTAATCCGTTATGTATATGGCTCTTACAGCTCTCTTTTGCAAAATAAAAATAGATTCAATGTCAGCAGCCGACCCCACAGTAAAATGCCATACATATTGCTGTGGAAGTAGTGTGAATATTCCACATGTTAGGCGCTAGATTGCGCGACAGATGCGCGGAGAAACACGAACGTAGTCGTCGCCGCCAACGCATAAGGTGTTACTGTTGCCATGGGCGGATGTTTGCGGTACTAACGTCGGGAGTCGACCAATGAGGTGACGAGATAAACGCGCCACCACCGCGAACCAATCAGGCTGGAGATTTGATCGTGAAGAAAGAATAACGAGGTGTTGAGTTTTTACCGAGAAAATTGGTAGTCAGTCTAATTTTTGTAATCGAATAGTGTATATCTCTGAATATAACAAGAAGCTAAGTGTTTCCCTTAATTAATATGTATGTGTTCACTTTACTGATTTAAATTTAATATTTGCTGTTATGGGTGAATTGTGTTTTAAATTCTGAGGGATAACGTTGCGCCTATATCTTACTGGGGTTTTATTTTAATTCGTAGGTGATTAACTGTTTAAATTCTATTGTTTTATGAGGTTCCAATAACTTTAAATTCATTATACCTATATTCATGTTTGAAGGACGTAATTAAATACACATTTTAAACTGCTATCGTTGTTTGT
This sequence comes from Dasypolia templi, assembly GCA_963555695.1. Taxonomy (NCBI): domain Eukaryota; kingdom Metazoa; phylum Arthropoda; class Insecta; order Lepidoptera; family Noctuidae; genus Dasypolia; species Dasypolia templi. The sequence goes on from OY743147.1 coordinate 5,703,780, forward strand.
TTAATATATTTGTTTAATGGGTGTAACAGTAGCTAAAATATACCAAACGCGCGGTTTCTACATCTGTTAACTTGTCTTATCTTTCTAACAGCATAAGCGGCCGAGCTTAGCCGCCCCGCAAGAGATGTTATATGGGGTCCTCATTATAATTTCTCGTCCAGCGTGATTCCTTGGAAAACCGTCTGATTAATAAATTCCAGTTTCTCTCTATTCAATATGATATCACATTCACTACTTCTTACATTAGGAACTTAAATCGAATGCATTTGTTTTTTTTTATTTAGTACCAAATTGTTTACCGTATCCAATCTTGGCCTTGAAGAATCGAGTTATTCACGTCTTCCAGATTTTTTTTACCGTCGGTCTATTTTAAAGATCTGTGATGTGTCATCTGCAAATACTCGTAACACCATCTTCGTTTGATTTTGAAGTAATTGGGGTAAATCATTAATGTAAACTAAGAAGAGGAATGGACCCAATATCGAACCTTGAGGAACGCCCATTGCCATTTCATACCCTAATGAGTTTATGCCGTTTACTTGGACTTTAATATTGATGGCAAAAGAATAATCGGGTAACATTACACAATATCACACTTGAATTTCCAAGAGGCGAAGGCAGAGCTGTAAATAGTCGGTTAAAATAGCAACCATTGTAATGCTACCCTTATATGCATAACGTATCAAAAATGAAACACTAATTTCAAACCCTACTGCCAGCAACAAATTTTACTTACGTCAAACTTGGCCGTATGTTTTGGAGTTTCCTTAACCTGTAATTACGGGTGAATTAAAAAAAAAACGCACGAACAAAACTGACAGTTTTTTACCAACGGACGATTTTGGCGCGAACGGTGATTGTTTAAATTTTTGAGTGACGATAAAAATACGTTTCGAGTGAAGTTTTCTCTTTACAAAAAATATATTGTGTTGGTGAGTAGTAATATTTCGTGTTTATAATTGTTAATTTTATTATTATGCTTGAATTTGGCTGTTTTCGTCTAATAATTCAATTGTATCAAAAATGATACAGTATGCAGTAACGACTGAAAAAAATATGTTAATTCTAAGCGGTAATTTTTTGGTGGTTGGGTATTTGTGCATGTATTTTAGTTGCTTTTTACAGCGATGGCTGCAATACGTTGCAAGGACAATGTTATAGAGGATATTCTTCGAAGATTGGAATACGGTGAGTTATCGGAGGATGATAACTAATGAGACGAGTTAGACTTCTACCCTTCAAGAGAAGAACTACTTCAGGTGCTAGAAGGAGATGACCCGCCCGATGCCAATATTAGTACTAACGTAAATAACTAGAATCATCATAACATATAAAATAATAATTATTATTATTATATATTTATTTAACAAGTAACATGACTCAAATATAATGTTAGTAACAATATTTCTTAACAACTATGTTAATAATACTAACCTACACACACAATGAGACCTGAGCATATGATGACCTGCAGGGCACTATGATGAAAATGTATCAAATTACGAGGGAATAGAAGTAACTGCAGTCAGCGGGAGCGGTCAGGGGTTGCGGGAGTCAGTCGACGTATGTTGGAGCTGAACCTTCTAAAACTATTGAGAGGTACGATAAGAAAAAGAACACAAGGTTGTCTATTTCCTGTCCTAAAGTTATAAAAGAATACTTACGTTTGGGTCCTATATTAAAAAGTCCATAAACAAAAGGGAGTGAATCCTAAAAGCCTTATGGTAGCAGAACTTCGCGCTGACTTGGCTAAAACATTGAATAAATACGGAACACATAGAGAAAGCAAGAGAGGAAGACCAAACACAAGTCTTGAAGAAGCAGCTTACCCGCTATGCGTACTAAAAACGTTCGTCTTGATAAAGTTGGCTATTAACTCATTAGAACAGATTCAAGAAGGCTTTGTCAATTTCCTGATTGTATGTTTTTTTGAGTTTTATAAAATGCTCTAAATGGTCCACTTTGTAAAAAAAAATTACTGTTTTTTCTTATTTTTTAACATGTTAATAGTATATGTATAATAGTAAAAAAACTAACTTTTAATTTGTAACCATATTTTAAGTGCGTAATGCATAATGTTAAATTTTTGATACAGGACTTTTTTTAATTAAAAATATATGAAAATATGCATACTGTTTTATTTTTACTATTTTTCCATGAATCTACCCATTCGCCTGAACATTATGTTTTTTTATTGCTAAAATAAATAATTTCATGCATTTAAGTACCGAGCCTACAAATCCAGGATGCAACTGAGAAATACTTAAAGGAAAAACCAAAGAAGGAACAAAACGGTTTAAAAGTTGTTATAAACACAGTCAATGATCCTGGTCAAACAATCTAAAGATGAACAGAAACTGCAATAACAAGTGTCAGAGTACCACAATAATCCCACTGAAGCCACAAACACGTCTTTACAGAAGGAGAGAGGGTGTTCCCACTTAATTATTATCATTGTTACCACGACACAAATACGACGACATCTTTATTTAACAAGTATCCCCTCTGCAAACAGTCGACAGTTGTTTCACAAAATAGTTACTTAAAGAAGGGCAACTCTGTTCAGTAGGCAATATTAGGCGCACGCATAGTTAGACGCGTTCGCACAACGCGTAAACGTAAACAAATTTCAGTAGCGAGTGCGCATGCACTCGATGTACGGGCGACGTGTGCGTGCGTGCGTTTTCTCTCGTTGTATCAAGGCGAGCTTCTGTACTTAACTATTATGTGGTTGTTTGTCCGCCATAAAAGTGAGCAGTAATTAATGAAATGCTTTGCTCGATAAATTCTGAATTAAAAATGTTATTGTTGACAGTACGTTGTTTGTTTGTTTTTCATTTTTCTAGGGTAAACAAGTAAGTTAGATTAAACGTTTTTGCTTGTCTGTAGTAATGGCAAATTTTTTCTACTTAAGACCTCGAGTCTTTTTGTTGATTTTATATTAACAACAATATTTTCCAGAAAAATCTAGTAATAATTCGACTGATATGCACTAAACAAACAGAACCACGCCGTTAAAAATAGCTTCTTAGAAGAATGGTGGCCGCCAAATAGCGTCCGCAATTTCCGGATGCATGCCGTCACAGAAACATTATTTGTGGAAGTAAGTTGTTGTGTTTTCAACATAATCAGCCCATAATGTTCCCACTGCTGGGACACAGGCCTCCTCTCTGTGAGAGGGAGTGGGCTGTAATCCACCACGCGGGCTCAGTGCGGGTTGGTAGATGTCACATGTCTTCGAATTGTTGGTTCTAAGACATGCCGGTTTCCTCACGATGTTTTCCTTCACCGTTTTGAGAGCAGTGGTGATGAAATAATTTACACAAAGTAAAGCGGTATCTGGGTTCCAACCTACGACCTACAACTTGAAAGTCGCGGCCGTTAACACTGGGCCACCATTGCCCTCCCATTATTTGTTGTGTTTTCTTAAAGAGCGTTTTTTGACACCTTATAGTCAAACCCAGCTGCCATTATTTTCATGACAGCGGTCCCTGCGGCCGTTGTGTGGTGGCCACGACTCAAACTTAAGTGACTACTGATGATGCCATTTGAAAACATCGTACGCCCAAAACCTGAACAATGAAGAAACACATTCTGAATCGACATCCGGGTTTGTTCTTTTTTTAAGACACCACGACAGTTTCACAATAGAATAGGAGAGAAAGGGACGAGTAAAAAGCAATATAGCCCGGGAACATATTGCGAATATAGTTAAGTTAAACAAGAAGTGATATTTTTATCATTCGCACACATGGGCTCAAGTTGGACGGGGTTTTTTCTGAATACGGTTGAGATGTTATCGGCAACGAAATTAAATGAATGAAAACGTTCATTTCGACCGCCAAACCGTGATAGGAACAAAAATTACAAAAGTAAAAATCAAGACTTAAACTTAAACATTCAACTGATATTACTGATATTATTGATACAGACATCATCAATATGGCACCCGACACAGGTGCTGCTGAGCTCCTATATCAGCCCGTTGACGTACAGGTTGTAGAGTTTGGGTGAAGTTATTCCCCCCTGCCGCACCCACATTCACTCTTGGCAGGTGAGGGCCTGCGTGTTTGAAGTTTTCGATGCTGATGCCGTCATGGCCAGGAGACTTCCCATGCGACATAGCTTTGCTCACACACTTTGGAAAGATATGGTTGGATAGAAATGGGTCGGAAATAACAACAACAAGACCGGGATCAAATCACAACGGTTACTTTTTGTTGTGATTTGAGTCAAATGGCTTTATCACGACAAAATGACGTAGTGCGGTAATTTGATAAACAATTAATTTCCCTGACCGTACCTATATTTCATACTCTGTTTACGTAGTTGTTATGTTATAATGTTGAAGATTTTTCCAAAGAAATCTGATAGTGCCCACTTCAGTAACTTTATTACCATAATTTTCACGATTTGTTCCCTCAAGTTAGTGTTGTCCAAAATAATCAGGTTAAAAGTATTTATTACATTGTATAGTATGTGTTGGTGTGTCAAAATAATTATTGCAAGGCATGTTTGTACCTAAATAACATACTAAGCAATCAAATCAAGTAGGGTTGCAGGTCTGAAACCTTTAAGACGTGCAACGCAATGCATTTTGTCCTTACCTACCTCAAAACATTCTACGGGTTATTGGTAATCATTATGTCGGAAATTCATTAAGGGGTTGTAGGGAAGGTCATTTGTAACCAAGTTTTTAACCAAATGATCCCTTCGCAAATGTCAAAACTTTTCGAGTAATTTGATATTTTAAATGTTTTTATTGGAATACATTTTGGAAATTGATTTTAAAACAAAACGTACATGTTTTTTAAATTACTATTATCTGCTTATACTTCAATAAATAGTAATAAAGCATTAAATGACAATTGTTAAGTTAAATCTTTTATTTTGTTTAATTCAAAACTACAAACCATTACAATTTATTTTCATCATTTTGAGCAGGTTATTTGACTACAATGATCGATTACTGCAAAAAATAACAGGAGTACTTTATCGGCAGAACATGTACGACTTCTCAGCTATTTAACGAAATACAGTAAGATCTCAGGTATCTTCAAAAAAATATAAAAAGTCAAATTACTTGCACGATGTGTAATTTGGTTGCAAATTATTACATATACATATCCTTAATGTATTACCGACATACTACCACCCTGTATATACTTTAAAACCAGTTATGAAACCAAGATTATTTAAGACCAAACAGATGCCAGAAAGCAAGCCAAACGCTAGTCTAGAGCTAAACGTATGCGCTAATAACATCATTCAGTGGTCACCAGGCCAGATGCCAAGCGATGCAGTTATGGCTGGAAGGCTTTATTACAACGAACGGCTGGTTTAAATAGATATAAGTTTAACGAGCTTCTTTGAGAACAAATTAGATTTACTTAAAGTTGTTGAATGTAAAAAAAAACAATTGGAAGAAATCGTAAAATAACAACTTAAAACCTAACATCACACCTGTGTTAGTACACCAGCACTTTGCCAGTTATGTTTAAGCGGTCACTGTCAGACTGCAAAGAAAAGAAAGAGAAGCGTGATGACACAATGCTGGTAATTTATTGCAAAGAAATTAAGCAGATATTGTTTCTTTGCAAAAAAATCTTGTGATTGGACTTTAAAAAATAACAAACAAAATTAACGTTGACATGTTGCTTGTAGAATAATCTGACAAAAAATCTGAACGATTGCATGTCCCAGGCCGCTCTGAAAGTAATGCGAAATAAAAATTTTAAGTACGAGATACTGGCCAGTTATAGTTTATTTTGAAAATATGATTAATTGTTATTAAAAGAACCCAGGTTCCCATGTTGGCCAACGTGTTATTGGGTTTTTCTATCTGGAATATAGGCTAGCCCCCTATTACATGGGACTTAAACATAATTGGCGAAATGTGGGTGGTACTATAGGTACACCTCTGCCCAATCATTCGGGGAAACGCGTGATGTTATGTGTTTATGTGTTGTAAGTAAAAATAGGTACATTGAAATTTCAAAATTTCCCTCCATTGTTTGCGAGCTATTTTAAATGATCGTGTCCATAAAAATATGGATCTGCGCTGGGAACATTTTCGTGCTATGATTTTGTACTATTTCAAGCGTCCCCTGAAACCGGACGAATCGTACTTCAGACTTCAAATGGCATTGATGGATGAAGGCCCTGTATCGTTGGTAGCTATAACAAATTCAAGCGAGACAGTAGGCGAGTTACGCATCAAGGGATTCAGCACATACTGCAGGTTGATTCGAGAAGACTTCACGAAATTCTACAAGTGCATCTTCGATTGAGGAGGATAGTTTCACGCAATGTGGCGCGCAACCTCTCCGATGCTCACAAGCAGGCCTGAGTGGAATGGTGCTGTGATATGATAAACAAATTTGAAGCATGCAGACGTGTTTACGACATCATTACAGGTCTTGTGTGAGTCTTGAATTTATCAATACGATCTATAAATGAAGCGCCAGTCGACGGTTTGGGTGTTTCAAAACGAATCAATGCCTACCAAAGTGAAGCGATCTAGAAGCGGGGGAAAGATTTTGATCGCGAGCTTTTTCAATTTGACTGGCTGCTTGGTGTCAATTCCTTTACGGAATTTATTAAATTTTTGGTTTTAATGTGTTTAAGAAGTAATTGGTTTCAGCCGTTGTATAAAAAGACAAATAAATGAAAAGACCATGAGCAAGAAGCATCGACGCTGAAGGGTATACTACCAAATGCTTGACAGAAGTTTTCTCTGTTGTAAGTTACAAGCGACCAAACACAGGGCTCCGAGGGCTACTGCTCCACCACGACAACGCGCCGTCACACACCTCGCTCAAAACGAGGGACTTCCTAGACAGCACGCCGCGCGCCGGTCAAACTCCTGGGTCAACCTCCTTACAGCTGTCAGAGCTGTAAGGAGGTTGACCCAGGAGTTGACCTAGCGCCATTTGACTTCTTTTTATTCCCGAAAACAAAAAGTTTGCTCAAAGGGACACAATTATCGTCGAAAAAAAAAAAAAAAAACACTAAGATACCTTTAAAAAAATCTTTAATGATTAAAAACTATACTCCTATACGTAGGACACTCAGAAAGTTGATATGTAGGTAGATATTTTTTTAAGAAGTCACTTGTTTGTTTGGCATCTCGCAGGTCAACCTATGAGGTTGTCGTCAGCTTAAGCGGACTTGCCTGTGGATTCCCTAATAAATTAAGGCCTCCAGCCAGGACTTAAACTTATATACTAACTAAAACTAAGCGACAACGCTAAGGGCACCCCCTGTGGGGTCCGAACCTCGGCTTAGGGCGTCGCTGGAAGAGGGCAGCAAATGACTAGCTGGATCAGGATTGATATTATTTACGGACGACTTTAAAGCTACAGGCTCAGCGTCGCGGGCTGGCTCGAGCAAGGTTCGGGAGGGGCGTGGATTTGGGCGTCGCGGCGGGCCTCGGCGGCGAGGACGGTAGGACGTCGATCGGGTTTTGGGCTTATGTAGCGTGCTGGTGGCCTTACTACTCTCCTGGAGGAGGGTAGTGGCGTCGTCGGGGGCGATTAAAGTATGCCTTGGTCGGCGAATACTACGGCCGCTGTAATCAGGGGGTTAGAATGTTTGATGCCGCAGTCGAAGATATGCTTAGAAAAGCATTTCATGAACTGTTTTATGGTTGGCATTTTAAGGTCGACGTGAAGATCTATGTTCTAGTAAGGGGCACCCGTAACCCTTCTGAGGAAACGGTTTTGGAGGGTCTGCATCTTATGGAGATGACGTGGGTGAGCGTGCGCAAATACAACGCAGGCATAGGTCATGATGGGACGGATGACTGCGGTGTAAATGCGGAGCTTGCATTTAAGGGACAGTTTACTACGGGCTGTCAGTACGAAGTGGAGCCTGCTAAGAGCGAAGGAGGCGCGCGCGCGAACCGCCTTAATATGAGCCTTAAAGGTAAGGTTTTCATCGAGGATCACGCCTAGGTATTTGGCTTGCTTCTCCCAGGGGATCGGCTTACCGTACATAGTGATCGGGCTGGGAAGTGGGGGAGGGAGTCGACGACGTCTTGAGAAGAGAACCGCTTGACTCTTATCGGGGTTGACCTCGATTCTCCATTTCCGTAACCAAGCGCCTAAGACGTTTGCGGAGGTTTGGAGAGTACGAGCTATAGCGTTGGGACAGTGACCGGTATAGTAAACGGCAGTGTCGTCGGCGAAGAGAGCCAACTGAGCCTTTTTACTTTTTGGGATATCGCTAGTGAACAGCGTGAAGGCGAGAGGAGATAGTACGGAACCCTGAGGGACACCGGCGCGAATAGGATGAGGGGACGAGAGTGCTCCCTCGATGCGATAGTGAAAGGTGCTATTTGACAAAAAGTCTCGTAAGATGAGCACGAGACGATCCGGAACTCCTAGTTGGTAGAACTTGTATATCAAGCCGTTGTGCCAGACTTTGTCGAAGGCTTTCGCTATGTCGAAGAATAGCACACCCGTCGTCGCGTTACGCTGCAGACCAGCGCATAAGTGCTCTACGATGCAGTGGACCTGTTGGGTGCCCGAGTGTTGGCTTCGGAAACCGAACTGCTCGTTGGGTATGAGGCTCTTTGCTTCGGCGTAGTCTTTGAGACGCTTATAAATAAGCCTCTCGTAGATTTTGCCGAGAACATTGAGTAAGCTAATAGGGCGGTAGCTGGAGGGCTCAGACTTTGGCTTGCCTGGCTTTGGGATACCGATGACGGTGGCTTCTTTCCATGCTTGTGGGAAAATGTTGTTGCTCAAGGCGCCTTTGAAGATGGCGGTCATAAGCATTATTAGCAGGGCAGGGAGGAGTTTGTATACCTTATTGGTAATACCATCCGAACCGGGGGCCTTACGAGCGTGTAGCCCTTTAATGATGTCGTGCACTTCGTCTGGAGTGACGGGAGGCAGAGGATCATCAGGGTCTTCGACGGGAGGGAGGGAGGCTCTCCGTTCGACTTCAGCGTCGACCTTGTTCAGGTGAGCTTGGTCTACTGGTTGGGAGCTGGGAGAACATTGGGACTCTAGGCTGTCAGCAAGACATTCAGCCTTATCGGGACTGTCGAAAGCGACACTATTTTCGGGGCGGATGAGAGGAGGCATAGAGACCTCTTCTGAGGAACGCAATTTCCTCTGTAATTGCCAGAAGGCTTGATGAGTGGGCTCGAGTTCACTGAGCATCTTGTTCCAGCCCTCAGAGCGAACCTCCCCTATGCGTTTCTTTACAGCACGCTGTAAATGGCGCATGTGGGCTTTGTTCGCGTCACAAGGGAAGGAGTCGTAGGCACGGATGGCCGCGTTCTTCTCGGTTATCAGGTCACGTACGTCAGTAGGTAGTTTCCAGCGATGGTCTTCCATCACCGGAACTTCCCGTGAACAATCCGTCAATACGGATTGTACGTGCTCTGTAAACGAGTCGATTGCGGCCGTCGTGTCGGCGACTGACACTAAGTGCTCGGGGATGGTGTCTAAGTGAGGCGACGTGGTGGATTTCAATCTTTCGCTTACTTTCCTCCAGTCGGTTATCATCTGGGTCTGAGGGGGGCGGTTGGGGTCGACCGGGCCCGAGTAGGGTGCAAGATGCATGACTACAGGGCGGTGGTCAGAGTTAAGCTCGTGGAACGTCTCTATCGATTGCAAACGGAGGTTCACATTCTTGAGCAGCGCTACATCGAGAACATCGGGAAGGTGATTTGGATTACCTGGGAAGTGTGTCGGGCTCATTGGAGCGATGACGTCAAAGTTAAGGGATTCGCCTAACTTGAAAACTAACCTACCTCTGGTTGAAGTTATGCTACTATTCCACGCCGGGTGCTTGGCATTAAGATCCCCCGCCAATATGACGGAGTCACTCATACCGAAGAGGGCAGTGAAGTCCTTTTGGAGCGAGATGGGATCCTCCGGACCATTGTCGGGTGGGATATACGCGGAGATGATGGTGATCGGTTGGTGGCCGGTCATGCCGAGCCGACAGATAGAGGTCTCCAGATGGAAAAAGAGAGGAGGTGGGTCTATAGGGATACAATACAAAGATTTCCTAAAGTATATGAGTGTGCCACCCTTGTGACATCGAGAACTGTCATTGCGAACTAGTTTAAAGTTGGCAATATTCGGGTTTCGGTGATGAGGTTTTAAAAAGGTTTCCTGTATGAGGAGGATGTCAAGCTGATGGTCGCGGAGGAAAGCGGCGATCTCATCGCGTTGACCTGAAACGCCATTTGCGTTGAAAAAGCCTAATTTAAGGGATCGGGGTTTGTTACTATTTACTTTCGTATTATCCATTGAGAATTAATATTTGAGTGAGTGTAGAACTTGTTCGATCTCGGGATACGCGCTGAGAATTTCCATGAGGCGAATTGCGTTGCCGTTTGCAGCAACGATTTCTTCCGCCATTTTATCCGCGGCGGTGGTGAAGAGAGCCACGTATGTACTTAATATGATTTGGGCGCTGTTTCGGCCCTGGGTTCCCTGAGGTGCCGCTGGAGAGGCCGTAGGGGCCGCGGGGGCTACCAAAGGCGCTGGGATGGCGGAAGCCATCAGCGCTGGAAGTAGCGCAGATTGCGCTGGTTGCGCGGGTTTTGATGGCACCGAAGCTGCGGGAGCCTTTAGGTGGTTAAGGTTAGCCCAGGGAGACGGCCTCTGCGGGCTAAGCCGTTCCGGCATCAGCGCGGAAGGAGGCCTACCCCAGGGGCTTTCCCTGTGCTGGCGGTCGCTCGCGCGTTTCGCGAGTTTGGGAGAGGAGGACATCGGGGCTTTCGGACAGCCCCGATAATTTGCCGGGTGTCCCGATTGACCGCAGAGTACGCAGCTGGGAGGCTCTGAACATAGTTCCCTATCTTTAGGGCGGGTACAGTCGACGGTGCCATGCTCACCTAGACACTTGACGCATCTAGGGGTCGCATAGCAGTTGGTCTGCTTGTGACCGTACAGTTGGCAGCGATGACACTGGCCTATCAAGTTGGCTAGGTAGGGCTTCTCGATAGAGATGCCCGAGAGCGAGCATACGATTTCACTTTAAATATCGAGTGGTGCCCTTCAGTGGGGTCACAGATGACTAGGACCATGTCGTAGACAAGGCCCTGCCTCGCTTTATGCAAGCGATGGACGGCGGACACTGGGATTCCTTGAGCGATTAGGTCGCTCTTAATCTCCTCGGTGGAGATTTCTTGAGGAACGCGCCTTATTACGACGCGAGTAGGGGTTTCCTCCAGAAGGGAGTAAGTATGAAAGGAGTAGTTCCTTTCACGCAGGGCGCGGGAGAGATCCCTAAAGTCCGAAGACGTGGGGACGGAAACTTTGATCCCCTGAAGGGTGGATCGGGCATTTGTGTAGTTGATCTTTCGATCACCACACATTTTGGAGATTTCGGTCCATTTGGACTTATCTTGAATGTAGATCGGGGGAGGGGGCTTTTGTTTCCTCGCGGGAGGAGCTGGTGGGCAAGCCGTAGGGCTGACCGGGCGGTTGCCCCGCGGACTAGGGGCGGAAGTAGAAGTGGACGATAAGGTATTCGTCTCTGGTTTCTGGGCCTTGGTGACCGGGCCAGCGGGGGCGGAGGATTTAGCCTTCCTCTTGCCTCCTTTAACGACGACTTGGAAGTCGTCATCGCTGGAGGAGGAGGTGCGGGCTTCATTCTCGGAGAGTGGGACCGACGTGTCCATGCTCTCCGGGCGAGTCGAGTTAGTTTCTGCGGTGCGCAGCTGCGTCATGTTTGTTGTCCCCGAGACAATGGTGACCGGAACAATGGCGGCCGGGACAAAGGCGGGCGCGACAATAGAAGCCGGATTAGCGGCCGGCGTAATTACTGCCGGTGCGATGGCGGGCGAGACAATGGGGGCCGACATAGCTCCCGGAACATTGTCTGCCTGAACAATAGCTGCCGGAACAAAGGCTGGAATGCCTTGTTCGGCAGCAGGTGGCGACATCGGGCTTTCGAGGGCGTCTCTGAAGTTCGCGAGTGCGCCCTGGGATGGAGTGGGTGTGGAGCATTGGCGTAGGCCAACAATTTCCTTGCCATATTTGGCGAGGATGTCGGGGTCCTTTAGGAGGACATTCCTGACGAATGCTAGCAGGATGCTAGTGTCCGTCATAGTAGCGGGAAAAACTATTAAATGAGAAAACGACTCATTTGTGCCTATTTCCTACACCTTACAACCTATCTCCCCGGGTGGATGGGCCCGGGGATGTGTGACCCTCTCTGTCGGGTGTAGACAGATAGATGAGTACCTATTGGTGAGCCCTAAACTTGTAACCCGTCGCCAGTCTTATTGTGCGAACGGGGCCCTGACCAGTCTAGCGCGAAGGGTGTAGACACACCCTAAAGACACTAGGTGAGTAGCTGTGGAAGAAAAACTGTACACCAGAGCCGACTAGGAGATCCCCCAAGGCCGGTTAACTCTGGGACCCGTCCAATTGACTGCCTCGCCCTGAAGGGGTTCGGCGGGTGTGTTGGGACAACACCCCATTCGGCTTCGTTGGCACTGTAAGGTTTCAACCGAGGACCACGAAACTGTGGTTTTACCCAGAAGGGGCCTTTTTGGTTGATTAAAATCAAATCAATTTCTTGATTTGATTTTAAATCGGAGTAGTCGGGGCGACTACGATGACGTCACGTGGTAGCGACGAGTAGAAAACACGAAACACAACACTGGAGCGGGAGAGCGCACAAACACGTCCGTCCTCGGCGAGAGTCGAGCGTCGAGTGGTTTAAGAAGTCACACGGTGTGACTTCTATTTATTCCCGAATAATATAAAAACCGCTCAAACGGATAAAAAAATTATCGCCGGAAGATGCGCTGTCAGCGTTCGAGCAGGCTGTAAACGAGGTGTCTATGACGGATTGGAAAAAGTATTTCAAAAACTGGTTCAGACGCATGAAACTTTGTATAGAGGCTAGTGGAGAGTTCTTTGAAAAGATTTAATTTTATTTACCTATAGAACATTTATTTTTATTTTCACAAAACTTTCTGTGTGTCCCACGTATAAGAGTACGGTTTTTTATCGTTAATAGAAATTTTAGAGGTATGTTAGTGATTTCTTTTTATCGTATCAAATAGTTGCAATATGATTTCAACACACGATCTGACTAGAATATATCCTGAACAATATCACATAATTGGAAGGCGCGGGTGTGCCTCTGGAAGTCATATCCGTGTTGCACCATTGGTACACGCGTGTCAGAGGAACCAGATGAGATGGGCTGGTGCGCTATCTGATGCATATGGCATGGAGCGTGGCCTGCGGCAAGGGGGGGATCACCACTCGTTTGTTATTCAATATGTATCTTAATTACCTTATACTCATGTGGCAAGGATTCTCTCTTCCTCACATCTCTTAAGTCACAGACTCACAGTATTTCTCTAGAACAAAGAATGTAATACAATAGTATTACACAAAAGTTTTCTTTAAAGACATTTCTATGAAAAAAAAGTGGTATTAAATAAAAATATTATAAACAATGTTAAGTTTATAAAACTCTTCTCATCATTCGCTAATTTAAACAAATAATAATTTATATTTAGTAAGATATCAAATAAGTTTTAAATGAAAACACTCACACTTAGTACATTTGTATTGTCACATCAATGCCAACGCTTCAATGTTTATATTTCACTGCATTTTGAAAATTATAACCACAACACCGCTAATTAGCAGATTTAAACATTCGTCACTAACCGACAACGTTCAATTATGTGAAAATTCGTAACAAGTTGCATCTACCTCAGATAAATCGATATAATTTACTCAGTTTTCCGTGGTCTACCTACAAAGTTTAATTATTTATGTAAACAAGATGAATGAGACAAGTATCGAATGACTATCGAACCACTTCAAGTAATTTTATTAAACCAAACAAAAAAAAACCTTTTTAGCTATTACTAATAATATATCATAAACTATGAATATATATTATTTGAAAATAACATAGCTTAATCCGCAGGCGCGGGTGAGATTCGAACTCAGGGCTCACCAAAATCGCTCCTACCCAAGCACGGTAACCATAGAGGAAAGTAATATATACGGAAACTTACATTATATAGTGTATTTTCTATGCACGGGTACGACTAAGCTAGCATGGCATATGTTAAGTTAGTTGAAATTATGAACTACTATCAATTACAGACAGCGTGAACGTATGTGCGTATCTATAGTCTAGAAAAAACTTATAGAAGAAAGTCGTAAGTGAAACCGAAGCGTCAATCTATTGCTTTGAAGATTGCTTATGGACTTTTGAGCGCTAGTATACCTACAACTATAATAATTCATTTCTCTGTAATTTATTTATTTCTCTGTATTCTGTGTATTTTTATAATTTGTATTGATTGATTTAATCTAAAATAAATTGATTATAATATACTTTAATATGATATACTATTCTGATTTTGTTTACTGCAATGGCTTATTTTCTGGACTTTATTCCCATAAAGGCAAGGATGCAGTACTTTCTTAAGCTTCAGTACATCTAGCTAAAGGTAAGTGTTGAGCAATAATAAGCAAATTGAACATGCGGTCAAGCACTGTGTGAATACAGAAGCATGAATTATAAGAATTGGTCGATAAAATAAGAAAAACGCAAAGATGACACTAAATCGTTATTTAGAACGTGTACCTTAAAAAGATTCCATCATGAAATCATGATGGAGTCTAGCAACAGATAATATACAAATCTAGTAGTTCAAGCGCTCGCACCAGCCGGCCAGTGCTCGCCGAGACGCACTACAAGACACATCGTACTACAAGAGGGCCTTGAGTGCCATGCAATAGAGCCGGATTTCTGCCATCAACCGGGGACAAACCCAGAATCAAGGCTACTACTGAAATATTCCATTTTTTTTTTCTACAGAAATTTCCATTCCAATTATAAAATCATTCGTAATTTATTAAAATTTTCTTTCTAATTTATTTTTAATTAATTGCAAACTAATTGCAAATAGCAACATACGACTAGAAAAATACGTCTCTAAAACGAAAAATTAAATATCAAAATAGTATCTATATAGACACTATTTTCAATGCACGACTTTTGGTGTGACTTTATTGTACGATTTCTTAATGTTGTAGTCAATTTAGTCATTTAAGTTATATTTAAATTACATAATATTGAACCGGCTATATTGTAATATGAATAAAGTATCACTAACTGTGATACTTCATAATGAGAAATAAAATGAGGCACTTAGGGTCGCTTCTTTTCAATACCAGTTGGACATTGCCGCCAGCCAGTAGAAAATATTGTTAAATAAAACCTAGTTAGAGTAATAAAACAAGAGCGTAGTTCAGTTATTGATTCTATGTGTGCCCTTAAGTCTTCTTACCCTATTTAATGGAGGCGATGTCTAAGTTTGTTCAAAGCACAGTTCGGTTTGGCCAGAGCAGGCCACTAGGCTACGAAGTCCAGAAAATAATAATTTGATATTCCTAGGAAATGCTGAAAGCAGTAATGGAAAATGGTACGCAAGTTCATGTAGTCTCTTTGTCAATACAGAATAGTTAAAACGGTTAAATTCGAACTCAAACGGTCAAAACTGCACTCCATTTTCATTAAGGTGGATCTATCAGCACAATATTGATGCATCGGGGCTCCAGCACTCAACAGAATGATTGATAGGACCCGATTAATGCTTCGACGTAACCTCACGATATAGCCAACAATACCTTTCTTGCTGGATATAAATTATTCCATGTTTACTGTGCAGTGGTGGCCCAGTGGTAACGGTTCCACTTACGAGTGGTAGGTCGTGGGTTCGAACCCAGGAAAGCGCTTTACTTTTTGCAAATTATTTCATCACCACACAATCGTGAGGAAACCGGCATGTCCCAGATCTAAAATTTAGAAAGACATGTGATATCTACCAACCCGTACTGGGACAGCGTGGTAGATGGTGACACAATCCCTCTCGAAGAGAGATCCTGTATCCCAGCAGTGGGATTATGCTAAATTTTATTTACTGCGGCATTTGTTTGTCTAATGGTCGTTAGCGCTATCGCGGAGGTCTTTGCTTTAATTACCAGATCGGGCAATGTGTTATTTGGTTTTTCAGTGCCTGATTTATAGCCAATAGGCTTGCCCCCTAAATAGGATATTGCATGTTATAAAATGAAATTTATGCACAACTGGCGAAATGTGAAGTATTATAGATACACCTCTGCCTAACTCTTCGGGGATTACAGGCGTGATGGTATTTAATGTGTTTAATATTGACCCTCGGTTCGATTGTTAACATGTTAATACGCATTAACTGACAAACACCTTTCTCTTTCACTCCTACCCAAAACTTCGGTATGTGAGTGCGATAAAGCTGCATTGTCGAAATATTGTGGCTGAATATTCATTCAGTTCAGCGGTTTTCTGCGTTGAACACATTTTTCTAATACCCGCCGTCTCACACCATTAGGTTATGCCTTAATGCCAACCTTTTTTCATTGTGTACCAAAAACGTAATGTGCGGTAGGGTTTGGGTATTTTGCGACATTATAATGCTATATTTCCATGTTGATATGAGAACAAAAATAGGCACAGTCATTTTTCAGGTGGTTCTTGGGTAGATTTATTTAGGTTTGTATTGGAAAAGTAGTTCTAAAGAACGTGTTTGTTGTTGATATGTTCATTACCAAAACCGAGTATTAGCATGAGGAGGTATTTTTATATTGCTTTTCAACTCAGAATCTAGGATTATCTTAAGACCATTTAGATTACACAAGGTTCGTTATTTAAACGTAAATGTGTCTTCCAATTCTTTGCTGTCTAGAAGAATTCTGATGTAGGCACATATTGCATTTTCGATTAAAAACCAAATTCAAGGCCCCTTACAATGTAAGTCAGATTAAGTTCTAACAAGCGATTATGCAAACAAACTTAACTGCCGCCTAAGGAACAAACTATTTTTAAACAAAACAATTTACCATAGAAGAACACATACAACCTATTTCGTGAAAACAAAACAAAAACAAAAATTCTGAAATTGAAAAGAACAAAGTACACCACAATCTAAACCAAATTGTCTGCCCACAAAGGATACCAAGTTTATTTTTAAAAGTAGCTCGAACTATTCTTAGGTAAGCTAAACAGCATTGGCACAATGGCTACATGAATCTAGCCCCCAGGCTTGCACTTCAAATCGATTTGGCTTCTGCTTGACCTAACTCTTACTGTGACATGTAGCGTATCTTCACTTGGGAAGATTTCATTATGTTCGTCGTCCATTGCTGCTTGAGAGATTTGGATACAATGTCGGAAAAATTTACTGTATTGTAATGAATCTAAATATTGTATGTAACGAACGTAAGTAAAGAATACAGTGTATATTTTGTAATTATTATTCATTAATAATTATCTTTTTTACAACAACAGAATGTTTTGATCTTCTATCTTCTTACTATAGTTTTTGGAGTTTATTGGAGTGAATCGATTTTCATGTATAAGGCCCCATGGTATAGAAAATGTATGAGGAGTGAAATTAATACAAGCGATCACTCATCAGAGTTATGTTTTTTGCACTTACGACACAAAGAACATTGCGCACCTTTCACTTTGAAATCATGAATGTGTATACTTGTATACAGCCGACGACGTGTACAGGGTATGCTGCGCAATAGCTGACTCTTGTAAGTATGTATCTGTGTGTCCGCTAGTGAAGTCAAAATAAAAATACAAGATAGCGGCATTCACGAAATGAATAATTTAATATGAGTAATATATTTGACCAAATCATTATAAATAAGTGTATGGGTTCATTTACTTCCTATGCCTAGAGTTAATATTTTAAGACAATCGTTTTCCAGAAGTAGACTCCAGTCACGCGTCGGAACTGACACGTACATTTTTTTATATTTAATTAAACTTTAAACACATTACAGCATTATGAGATGATAAGAGACTAGAGCTGTCTCGTTTCTCATCTCTCATGTTCTCTTGTCTGCTATGCTCATTTGTCACATTAATCTCGTGATGCGTCTTTCAGTCGACCACTAAGCTTACATCAATAGGTGTTTATGGGTAATACAAATCCATTTTCAAATGCAAATTTGTAATGAAATGACACATGAAATGCCTTCTGCATTCTGAACTGTTTCATTCAATGAATTCCGATAGGTGAGCCTCCATAATTAGTTTTGGACTTAATATCGTCAGCGTTGATTAGTTTACTCTAGTTGGCACCTTTTGCAATTAATTTCACGAATTAAAAGTGGAATAAGTGAATTTTCCTGTCATTGTTGCTGGCTTTTTATAGACTGTAGGTAACATTGAACAAATTGGACCTAGTTCTGCCAAAATGAGTCAACCAAAAATCTCTCATTAATGTTATTAATTACGGATATCCAGCAAAATCAGTCCAATAAACTCAAGAATAGATTTGACTCTCCAAAATCATTACAATTACTACAGAAAATTGGACAAATTTTATGTGTTTTTGTTATTTTTCTAGGTTTAATTACTCTGATCGGAAGATACCTATTCAATTAATTAAAACGGCAAATATTTATCCACCTACTAATTTAAGATAAAAACGTATTTTTCAAAATTATGATGAAAAATATAGAATAACTAGCTGCTCCCCGCGGTTTCACCCGCATAGATCTTGATCCCGTGGGAGTATCGGGATAAAAGTACTCTTTGTTAAATCAAATCAAAATCAAAAGTCATTTATTCAAACTAGGCTGAGAGTCAGCACTTTTCGAACGTCAAAATTATATAAGTTAAGGTAATTATAAGGTAATCAAAGAATAAAAACCGAAACACAAAAAAAATAACATATTAAATTATCTGCCATATTTAAGCTAGCCACGCCAATATACCCAAAACAGAAACCAATAAAAACATCAATGAAAAAAACAACATAACTTAATACACAAATAAAAGCCTCCAGGCATAAGGGGCGTGTTAATCCAGGTTATAAACTATCTGTGTGCCAAATTTCATCCAAATCCGCTTTTGCGTGAAAGAGTAACAAACATCCATCCATACTCACACACTTTCGCGTTTATAATATTAGTAGGATTTTGAGTATCAAAATCTAGATTTCTATGATGGACGATCGATGATCATACTGTCATTAAATTTTCAAACATAACAATACTTTATCTGCCAGGAACAAGATCGCTTCTAAACGCGTTCGGAGTTTAAAAGTTAAACAAGCAATGGAATAGAACAGCCGAAAAATCCGAAGCTTCTCGAAGCCGCGAAGGTGGCGCATCCACGGCGGGAGATAGGTGGAAAGATGCCAATGGCTCGCGACATATGCTCGACGGCCTTTTCTCAATTCCGAGACTATTTTCGGTAAGAGCGCTTGTAAAACGTTTTGTTACGAACTCATTTTACAGTGGAAAAATTGATTCCAGTTTTGTTTCATTAATAGATTAGTTAGTTGAAGTGGTATTTTGTCACGTTGCGGAAATGAGTTGGTCAAGTGACGACAGAGACGATTTAATCACTGCTACAATCTTGTACTTTTATTTATAAACAAGGGAATTAACCTTCTTTTCGTTTTATTTCCCGTCTAGATCCAAATATCCGTTTTTGGATCCAGAAATTCTGGTTATTAAAGACTGTGGTACTCGATGACGTTGTTTTAGGAGAATACTTCGTGTTTTTCTTGTCTATATTAATTAACTGTAAAGTTTAAAACATTAATTAATAAAATAAATGGCAATATTTGTTGGCTGGCGGAAATAATAAAATCACATGACTATGAATAATCACTTCAAATGGCTTGCTTGTTAGAACCTAAGGAAGCCAACTAGGATAATTGAATGAAATCAGAAACTTTGTGTTATTGAAATATAAACGTAATCTCACATTTCAGGTTGGTATATGTACACATGTATAAATAAACCAAGATAACCATCATCATTTTCGATACACGTCTTCTCAATAGCAACAGAAATTGTCTGTGTACTAATGACACGATACTGCGATCGCCAATCTACTTCTAAATGTGGTGCCTTTGGCAATATTCCAGTACCTGTAGTTGAACTCTTTAAGACAAAAATTATATTTTGTATATTTTGACTTTGCTTTTTGACGAGTTTAAAAAAAAAACTTTTATACCCTACATCTCTGTCGAGAAAGTACAGGGAAAAGCACAATAATACACAACAAGTCAGTTATTCATCCACATTTATTTTATCGCCTTCAAAGTATGCTCCTTCAGAAACAATACACTTAGGCCAACGAATAATCCAAGAAAACAGTCAACATGACTTTTACTTATGATCGACTTTGGCGTGTTTTTTTCGGTTTCGGTTCAGTTGGAAGACGCCACTCCGAAGCTTGTTGACTAGTTTGCATGTCAAACTCGTAATCCATATCTCGTCACCAGTAACAATGCGTTTCATGAAATTTGGGTCTGAATTGACTCGTTCTAGCATGCCCTCAGCGAGTCATAGGTGATTGAGTTTTTGAAGAAAAGTCAGGTATTGTGGGACTAGCCGGCCGGCATTATAGGTAAGGTAAAAAATAATAAAGGTAAAAAATAAGCTAGTTGTCCATTTTAAAACTACGCTTTAAAATGGACAACTAGCTTCATATTTCTGACTGACCGACTCCTTGATAATTCAAAAGTGCCTGTAAATGGTTTAGTTGAAATAAATGCTTTGAGTTTGAGTTTGAATTATGTTTTATACCCAAGTGATTATTTAAAATGGTATGGATCGACTCGTTAGACACAGAAACTTCAGCGGCTATCTCTCTCAAACTTGAATGAGAATTTTCGGTAACTATTTCTATCGCTTTTGCAATTTTAAAATTCAGTTGATAAACTTGGTGGCCTACCAGAGCGAGGCCAATCTTCCATCACATCTCGACCGCATTTGAACGCTTTGTACCACTCATAAGTACGTGATTTTAATAAAGTCAATTCATCGTAAGCCTTCTGAAACATTTTCATTGGCTCCAAACCCGAAATTCCATTGGCGATGCAAAATTTAAGACAAAGTCTATGTTCTTCTCCATTATGAAATTCGCAATACACAATATATATGATGTAACTAAAAACAGCACTGTATTTGATCTAAATAACAGATGCAACTCAAACTCCGCGCCATAATGGAAAACAGTGGTGCCAATATAACAAACAAACAAAAAAAACAATGAATTTGGAACCCTAAACATTTAATCCCGATACTTTTTTGACAGAATGTATTTGAGTACATAAATCAGTAGTGTTAAATAGTTTGATACTATTTTATTGTTTATTTTTTTACTGTTTTATGTCCTCAATCGATAGATCTCAACGAAAGCTGACAATTGAAACACAGTCACAGCCCTGACTCGACGTAACAAATTTTGTTGATTCATTAGCAATCAAGTGGTGTAATTATATTTTGGATTTAGATGATAGATATGCTTTACAATACCAAACGGTATGCCCTGGCTTTGTTATCATCAGTTTGTTGAATGGCCACGCACTATGACAGTAAATTTAAAGACGTCTTATATACGTCAAAAGATTTTTCATTTTAACTACCAAGGTGCCCTATTATGAACTCTTATTTCCAGGCAGTTTACGGCGTAAACAGAACTGCCTTGAAATTTCGTATTATGAACTGGTCAAACAAGCCAGTCAGCGGTCACATGACACCCTGGCTGACTTCTGACCGACTATTGCCTAGCAATACCGTATTATGAACGCACGTTTGACATTAATTTTCATATTTTAACTGTCCAAAAGTAACCTCTCAATCCATTCAATTTACGCTGCTTCCGAGGAGCTTTTATTGAATTGTTTCGGGTTTTTTGGCGAAATTATTTCAGTGTTAAATAGATAAAGAAATAAAATATCATGTGTGACTAATATGAACTGTTTGAGGTTCTGGAAAGTGGCTCATCAATATAGTGAATCTAGGATCAAAATAAGACGACTTCGTGATCAATATAATGCGTTCGACATAGATTTTGCGCAATTTATTCGACGATATCAACTTAGCAAAGATTTGGTCCTGAACCATTATCAGGAGCTGAGCCCTCACATGTCATGAGACGTGTGATCCCACGCAAGGCTAAAAGAATAGTAAAATACACTTTGCAATATTTATATGAAAGGATTATAAACTTCCTTTCGGTGTTCACCTTTAACCCATGACGGGCCTGCAAAATCCATGGATTTATCAGTAAAGACTAGGGTAGTTGTTTTTATTACGTATCAACTTTAGGTATACTTTTAACTGAACATTATTCTCATTTTAGGTTTTGGTAGCATTATCATAGTATGCCACTGGCTCCTCCCAACGTCCCACTGGTAATATAGGGTCTCATTCAATGTCCCAGCCAACATTTTAAAACAGTAATTACCTAAGCAAATCACTGAGAATTCTTCATACTTCTCGTGGGAATATAAAAACTCCAACAATATTTCCAGCTAGGACCGCCAAGTTAGGACAGCGCCGACGAGGGCGAGAACGCTCATCCACTATTACAATAATACTTACATCGTATTAATATTATTTCAGGTTAATAACTTAATATGAATTAAAATACTCAATAACACTTCGCCATATTTTTGTTTATACTCCGTAAATCATACGAATGTGTTATGTCGCTACTTGCGGAACCCTTAATTCTTAAGAAGATGACTAACACAGCATTGCGCTCTCCACCGTGAGATTCGCATTCTCAGCGATCCGATGGCGTGGGATCGAAAATTGTGAATATTGATTCTGTGTATTGGTATATCACTCTTGTTTCTTACTTCGAACAACTGTCACGCATCTTAGGTTTACCGATTTTATTGTAATAATTACATTAATTAAATTCTTTTATGTAAATTATATCGCTTTATTTGAATACTCTACTTCAGCCGAACGTAATTGACGCATCGGTAGGATACTCGTGGTCGGTTTCGCGTAAAAAGGAAGATTAACGCTATCGTCAAGCCACCTGTGCGGCTATCCAGTCTCTCCAGAGTTTCCAGAATCTAGACGTCGTGCTATCGAGGAATCCAGACATCGATTTAGCAAAAACATAATGTTCAAGTAAGTACATTAGATTATTTCTAGTGACCGCTTTCTCCTGGCCTGTACTAATATAACTTTCCAAAATGTTCTTTCCACGAAAATCCAGGAATACTATGATAGTTAGAAGTAGTAGAGAAATAGTGATATATTCTAGAAGAGATATTAATTTAGATTCAATAAACGAGGACACGGAATCGTTTTCTCAGAAAATGTCTTTAGATTTAGATACCGTATAAAAGCATTCCGTATGTTACCCGACTTTGACGGGAGCCCGAATGTGCTGACTAGGTTTATTTAATTGTGTGATCATTTAGTTAAAGAATATTAAAATGTTCAAGGTGGTTCCGAATTAATTAACTCTGCACTTGTTAATGGTATATTAAATAAAATTGTAGGGTCTGCTGCTCGCTTAATCAACTCGAATGGTATAGCAAGTGATTGGAATGGCATCCGTAGGGCATTAATAAATAATTTTGCTGACCAGAGGGATGAGACCGCTCTTTATAGCGATTTATCCTTTTAATACAGGGCTCTAATACTCCGCAAGAGTTCTATGTTAATGACGTATGTTTCCTTACACGACATCTTAAAAACTACTATTAAATTAACACTCCAGGCGTTCGTGCGCGGATTACAAGATCCTGTAGGATCACGCGTGCGTTGTATGCGCCCTAAAAGTATAGAACAAGCACTACAATTTGTTCATGATGTCCTCTGAACCGTTTAATATGCCCGATACAAGGCCTAATAATTATAGTATGCCAGGACCATCACAATTATCATAGTGGATCAGCGTAACCAGGCCCAATGAGTGGTGTTATCCATTTCGTGAATAAACAATTACCGCCTACTAACGCTTATTTTAGGTGTAATTGGAGCAAATCACCATCCTCCGAATAATTATTTTCATCCCACCGAATAATTATTTTAAAACTAGGGAGGTCCCGGATTTTAAAATAATTATTCGGTGGAGGAATCATTTTAGTGATTGTTAACTCAACTCAACTCAACTCGAATAATTTATATCAAATAAACCAATTACAGGCTCTTTTGAATTGTCAAGGTAGGTCGGTCAGAAAAATGAAGCTAGTTGCCCATTCCATAGCGTAGTAGGTACCAATGGAGTAGAACGGGCAAGAAACTCCACGGAAACTCTTTTAAATCAAATTATGGTTACATCATTCATGTTGATATTATGTATGTGAAAACGATGCAGAACGTTAAAAGCGTCCGAAATATAAAAAAAGAAAACAATTCAAGGATAAAATTTAATTGAAATACGTCGAGATGACCAGTCCCTACTAACGGCGCCGTTCACGAACATGACGCATGGATTATAATATTATAATATTTGTGAATTATTTTAATATTAGTTATAATTATTCTTTGTTCAATGATTACGTTACCGATGTTGATGGAACTTATTGCGATTACTATGAGTACCCAGATAATTTGTACTATGAATATCAACCATCCATCCCCTAAAAATGTGTTGAATATCCCCAGCAGTCCGGGTGCATAAAAGATGACACCCAAGAATCTAAGGAGCCGGATTTTCAGAAAACTGCGAAATCCGACAAATTAAAATAGAAAAAAATCTCACTACGCAACGGTACCTTCCATGCGTTCAAATCACGTCACCTCCTCTTAAGCTTTTAATAGATACAGTTTTGAACCAGTAATTGCTACTTCCTAATGCTGTGAAAAAATACTTTAGTGATTTTCCATTAATTTATAAGTCTATAGTCTTCATGCTAAAACTAGAAACGAGTATTCAATTATAATGAATTTCATGATTCAAGTAGAGTTTCATTTGATTTATATAAGTTTCACGATTTCTTTGATGGACTTATTGGTACCGATCTTCTTGAAAAATGGGAAGCTACGATAGATTATAAAAATAAAATATTTACAACTAAGTTCGCTTCAAGTCCTATTAGAGTCAGATACGCATTCACGTAATGCTAATTTAAATGAGAATATTGTTCCAGCAGGTTCATCTTAGTCACTAAAGATTCCAATTGACGTCCGGTATGGAGATGCTTATATTCCTGAACAATCTATTTCAAACTGTATCATACGTGAATGTCTTACTACGGTTAAACAGAATAGGGGTATAAGAAGTACAGAATCCGAGTAGAAATGATATAATCTTCTCAATGGATCATGCAATGCCTGCAGTAGTTGATAATGTCGAGTGCACGCGCGTTGAACAGCATAAGTATCGTGTAAATGACGTGCTATCGCGGCTTCATACAGACCTTTAAATGAAGAGGAACGCATTAATCTGGAATCATTGTGCTCGCAATATGAAGATATTGTTTTATATTGAAGGTGAACAATTAACATTCACAAATGAAATCAAACATTCAATTAAAACTACAGATGAGGCTCCAGTCTGTACAAAGTGTTACAGAGATCCATATATTCATAGACAAGACGTACAAGAACAGATAGGTAAAATGTTAGAACAAGGTACAATTAGACCTTCGAATTCTGCTTGGAGTTCTCCCATTTGGGTGGTAGCTAAGAAAGCCGACGCATCAGGAAAGGCAAAGTGGCTTACTGTAGTAGATTTCAGGAAACTCAACGAGAAATCCATGGACGACAAATACACTATCCCCAGTATAGCTGATGTCTTAGACAAATTAGGTAACCAGGCCAGTATTTTACTACGCAAGACCTAGCTAGTGGATTCTATCAAGTTGAAATGGACCCCAAAATATTCCGAAAACAGCATTTAATGTAGACCACGGGCATTTCTAGTTTCTAAGGATTTCTATGGGACTTAAAAATAGTCCATCCACCTTTCAAAGAGTAATGGACAACGTGTTGCGAGAACTCTAGAATTATATTTGTCTAGTATACCTAGATGATATCATAATTTTTAGTTTAGTTTTTGTAAGATTACGCGAATCTAACTTTAAGATACAACTGGACAAATCTGAGTTCCTTAAATTAGAAACAGCTTATCTAGGACATGTTCTAGGTAAAGATGGAATAAAGCCTAACCCAGATAATTAAAATCTCAGCAATACAAAATTACCCTTTACCTAAAACCTCTACCGAAACTAAAAGGTTTTTAGGACTTTTAATTCCTGATTTTGCTAAATCTTCCAAACCTTTGTCTCAAAGCTTAAAAGAAAGGCTCTAAAATCACACTCGATCAAAATTATGTCGAATGCTTTGAAAAATGTAAGACCGTTCTGGTCAATGATCCAATTCTTCAATACCCTGACTTTAAAAAGTAATTTATACTCACTACGAACGCTTCAAATTTGGCAATTGGAGCAGTAGTTTCACAAGGCATATTGGATGTGAAAAACCAATAGCTTATGCCTCGCGTACGCTTAACTCTAGTGAAATAAACTATTGAAAAGGAACTATTGGCTATAGTCTAGGCAACCAAGTATTTCATGCCATATTTATTTGGACGAAAGTTTAAAATAGTGACTGACCATCGCCCTTTGCAATGGGTGATGAATATTAAAGAGCCAAATTCCCGTCTAACCCGTTGGAGATTGCGGCTAAGCGAATTTGAATTCACAGTAGTCTATAAGCAAGGAAAACATAACACTAATGCAGATGCTGTGTCACAAATATAAATTCATCATGAAGAAGCTAGTTCGATAGTAGTTAAGACCTCACAAGGTGCACCTTCAGACTCAGATTCAAGAACTGTAAGTGAGGATTCTAGGACTTTAAGCGCCCATAGTGATTTAAAAAGTCCCATAATGTAAATTCCTATTTCCGATGACCCCCTTAATAAGTTGAATAGGAATAATGTTGTTAATGTTGTAGGAGATACAAAAAGTAGGCCCAGTGTTTCTAAACCATTTGAAACACATACAAGAGCCGTCATACAAATTCCAAAATCCAGATTAAAACAAGACTTTTTTAGCGCTATTATGTTAATCCAAAGTAAAGATATATTGTTGTTTGCGTTATGGTATTTTAATTAATCCTACATTGGAAATGTATTCTATAATACCTACTGGTCTAAATCAACAACATTTTAAAACATCTGCAATAAAATTAGTACTCACCAAAACCGAAGTAGAAAATGTGAAGGATTATTTCAAGCAACAGGAAATTATAAAGAAATGTCAAGAAGGAAAATCAATCATAGAGGCATCAACGAGTGTTATCTAGCATTATCGCGTAGGTGCAATAGTCCAAATATGAAGGAGCATGTAACAAAGTATATCTTTGCATGTCAAAGATGCGGGCAAGCTAATTAAGATCGCAATCCAATTAGATCAAGATTACAAATTGTACCTCCATCTACAAAGCCTTTTGATGTTGTATATTTAGATCTGCATAGTATTGAAATGAATAAGTATCTTATAGTAGTAGATGCATTCTCTAAGTATGGTCAGCATACTTTTTGAGAGGTGCTGCAGCTGTTAATGTCGTACAAGCTTTACTAAAGTTTTCTACGCATCACGGAGTGCCTTTAACTATTGTAACAGAGAATGGTCCGATAAAACCTGTCCTAAAACACTCAATGAAAATGGAATGGTAGAATAACAAAATTCTACACTTTGAGAACATTTGCGCATTATATCAATTAGAAGAAAAAAAGAGCTAGGAGAATCAATTCCTAATCTTACAACTCATGCTACATTGGCATATAATAGCTCAACACAAAGCTTTACGAAATGTAGGCCTATCGATATAGTTACCGGTCATGTTGGTCCCCGGGGTCCTTAATAACAATATACCTTACTGAAGATTCTATATTAAAACATAACAATAGTAGTTATAAAGTAAGTCAAAATAAAATTAAAATATATGCAAAACTAAATAAAATCATAAATAAATGTAATAAATTTAGGAATCAACAAAAACACAGTTCCAATAATATTAAACTAAGAAAAGAACGTGTTTTTCTTAAAAGTAAATTAAATAACTATCAAATTAAATTAGAAGACAGTAAAAACATTTATGAGATTGATACTCAACGCTTGCAGTCTGAAATTCAGGTACTGGAAGAGTCAATTCATTCACTGTAGACTAAGTATGTAAGGTCTGAAAAACAAATTCAGGAGCACATCCTTGCTGCAAATGAGTTAGTGGACATGTGCAATTCTAAAGCAGCCAAAGTGGACCTGCTGACTCTCAGCGGCCCTCAATGTTCATTGCAAAGGAAATCCGAACTTGGCAAGCTCCAACCTGAGGCAACGGAGAACCCTTCCCAGTCACGACTTGCTCAGGTTTCCATTCCTAATATAGATACACCAGATATTGAACAAGGTCCAGTGCAAGTAGTGCAGACGGAAGCTAGCTCTCTCCCTTGTACTAGTAAAGTTTGTTACTTATCCATTATGTTTTCTGATAGTTTTGGAAAAGGGTTAGGAAAATTGCTTAGCAACAACCTGAGTCATTCTTCTCAAAATTTCTGTATGCCACAGACTTTCTACACACAAATAATGTCTTCAATAATTAGGAATGAATATGATCCAAATGGCATTATTACAGTACTTATAGGTAATAGTTATGATGTAACAAAAGATGACATCACTGATAGTGTCACCAAACTACTAAAGTTAAATTGCAAGAAAATAATTTTGTGTGCTTTCCCATACTTTGAGCACATGTCAAATAGGCAAAACAACTACATTCACTTGTTAAATAATTACATGCATTTCTTAGTTAGTCACCATAGTGACAAGTTTCTATTTTTGACACCAACATTTTTGTTGATAAGCTAAGGTCGACTAGAGATACTGTGTATCTGCCGATTAGTTTTAGACGTCAAATAGCTAGACTATTAGCTTTTATTATTAACCCAGACATAAGTAGTATGTCGAAGTCACCTTTAGTTAGCACCACAATTAGTAATAGTACTAATGTTGAGGTGTTTAGCTCAGATTATTTAAACTAGTTTTTAAGACAACAGAAGGTACCACTAATAGTATAGTTCCACTTAGAAACAAAAAGGTATTTTCTAGCACTACAATAGTTAACTGTAGAAAAGGCGCTAAGCAGAAATCCTTGAAATTATTTCATCAAAATATTCAAGTCGTTGTACGACCGACGCTGGTGTTACCTTATTAAAACATACTTTCAACGCGTGGGAAGAGGCTCAAGACGCCATAGGAATCTTTTGTGACCTCTCCAAGGCATTTGATTGCGTCGATCACGAAACCCTGCTTTTGAAACTTGCGCTCAGTTTAATAAAATCTTATTTAAATGATAGACAGCAGCAAGTTCAAATAAATAGTGTCAATTCACTTGGTTTAAAAGTAAAAATGGGTGTTCCACAAGGCTCGATATTTGGTCCTTTCCTCTTTTTAGTATATATTAATGACCTACTCCATTTAATAATAAATCAACCACAAATGGTGTTTGCTGACGATACGTCCTTAATTTTTAAGGTAGATAGACGTATTTCAAATTTTGACGACGATAATAACGCCCTACTGCTGGTCCAAAATTGGTTCATGGCTAATAATTTAGTACTAAATGGAAATAAAACTAAGTTTATAAGATTTTCTTTACCAAACGTCAAGAGTAGTGATTGTGAGATAGTATTGAATCAAGAGAAACTAGAATTCGTCGATAAAACGGTTTTCTTGGGGATCACGCTCGACTCAAGGCTACAATGGGGTCCTCATTTAACATCTCTAGCAGGACGGCTAAGTTCAGGAGCTTACGCTGACAGAAAAATCCGTCAATTTACTGATGTATATACCGCGAGGCTGGTCTATTTTAGTTACTTTCATAGTATCGTGTCTTACGGTATTTTACTTTGAGGACGGGCTGCAGACATCTAGTCCATTTTTATTCTGCAGAAAAGAGCCATCAGAGCCATATATAATCTCCGCAGGCGCGATTCTCTAAGGGAATTGTTCAAGGATATTAACATCATGACTGTACCTTGTCAATACATCTATGAAAACATCATGTACGTAAGAAAAAATTTACATTTTCACAGTAAAAGAGATGAAAGAAATAATTATAGTAATAGAAATCGGGACCTATTAGTTCAACCAGGTTTCAGACTGGCTAGAGATTCAAATCCTTTGTCAAACGCACACTATGCAGGTAGGCGTATTATAGGTTAGGGGATTACATAACCGATAAAAATGCCTTGCTTAATGCTGGTCCTGCTCCACAACACAACAAATTAATTGACATTTGAAACACTTGAAGCTGCTGAAGATTGTAAGAATATATTTGCATTTTATATACTCAATCTCCTTTTTATTATATAGATGCATTGTAGTTCTTGATTCCAACTTATCAGCCCTTGATTCCAACTTATCAGTGTTAACTTAATATCATGATTGGGAGCCAGGGATAATTTATCTAGGATAAAGTTAGTAGGATAAAATATCGGAAATTTCATAACTATCACTATTTTATTCCTATTGTAATAGTATACTAGTCATATAATGTCAAAATATTCTCTAAAACTGAAATCTAGAAATTGATCCTTATTATATAACATACTTAATCTGTTCATCATGATTTTAATAAAGAATTATGAATACTCGTAACTCTAGCCCTAATAAATGCCAATACATTTTGCAGTTTGTCAAGTTCTGTAGACAAATTATCTATATGATCTCCTAATATAATTAGTAACTGTGCCAAATGAGCATATTTAATGGTATCTGTTTCCTAACTAACATTGATAGCCAAAATAGAGTTGGTAATTTTCTAGACTTTATCTTGGTTTTCTACTATTTTATCTGTTACGTTTGAGCTACGCGAAATCCACTGCTTACTTAAACGTATTTGATGATTCATTCCAGCAACTAAATTATTTTCATTCTGTTTTAAGATTTCAATGGCAATATCGTGTTTTAATGCATCTTTTAATTACCTGAAATGCTTTTTAATACTGAACCGAGACCATCTGTGAGACCTCTTTTAACACGTTTTACCTCAAAAGTCTCTGTTCCGATATTTCTTCCAATTTAGTACCTAGATATGTAACGTGGGGTTCATGGAGAGTTCGATATTAAGGCTAAGGATAAGGAGGCCTGCAACACCGAGGTTGATCCAGCTTCGCCATCGACACTATTTTCGAATAGAGTTTTCAAATAGTTGCCGATCTCGTGGAGGGAGATGTTATGTCGCTACTTGCGGAGCCCTAAATTTTTCTCACATTGAACAACTGTCACGCATTAATTAAATTCTTTTAGGTAAATTATATCGCTTTTCTATGTACCTTCGTCTTTAGCCGAACGTAATTACTGGAAGGATAATACTAACCATACGATAGTGTTCTTTCACAGTGTTATTGTTTTAATGTTTGTGAAACAATACTTCCATAATTAATTCCATTGAAGTTTTCAAGTTCCCGGCTGACCATCAAGTAGAATTCGTTCGGATACAAACAGAAAATATAACATAAATAAATTATATAACACAATATAAACTGTGTTCATATTTTCACCTACTTTTAAACAAGAGTAACTAGATTAATATATTATATTTATTATGAAATACGTGATTTAAATAAAACCGTAACTTACCAATAAATATTTAATTGTGTTTCTGAACGTTTCGTCAGCAAATTACAAGCCACCCATAGACAAACTAGCGTGAAGTCGCTCAGAACTAGGAATGTCAAGATACGAAATTTAACCACCCAGTGTAGCAGTGAAAGGAATTGCCTGGAGGCCCCCTGTTGAAAGGTCCACATCGATTTAAATAAAAATACCAGAAAGCTCAAGCATTTAAATTCAGAAGCCAACACTCTAAACTTCAACAGTTTATGCTGGAATCTTAAATTCTGATTCATCACAACAGAGGACCATAACCGACCTCTTTGCTAACACGACACCTTCATCCATAAATTTGAATCATCAACCGCAAGAGATCGTAGCTCCATAAATTGTTGTGGTGGTTTTATCGAATACTCCTTTATCCATACTAATATCCTGGCAAATATTACAAAATATATGTATGTAACTCCGTCTGTCTTTCTGATACCTTTTCACGCCATAACAGCTCAACGGATTTGGGTGTTTGGCACTCGGATAGACCATGAACTTTTTTAAACGTGGTGGTAAATCCTCGTGGTAAATCCTCATGGACCACCCTCCGTCTGGCAAGAACGGAGAGTTATGTCAGACCAACTAAAACTTCTTTTAAGAGTCGTGGGCCCGGAAGATACTTGTGCGTTCGCTGCACCTCCGAACATATAACTATCACATAGACCATGTCCTGGGGTTAGGACATAAGATACTTTTTATTCCGACAGTACGTTCCCGTGAGATTATTCACAACCAGCACGTTTACGAAGCCGCAGGTAAAAGCTAGTTTATACTAATATTATGAAGAGGAAAGATTTGATTGTTTTTTTTTTGTATTGAATAGGCTCCGAAACTACTGGACTGATTTGAAAAAGCGTTTTAAATGGTCATCAGACTTAATTTCGGCTTCTAATGGAGAAGCCGAAATTAAGTCTGATGAACATAGGTAATTTTTTTTTTCAAAATCCACGCAAATTCGCGGATGCAGTGCTAGTAATATTAAAGGTTTGGATGTTTTTTAACCAATCGCGCTTTAATGTCCGAAAGGATTCGGACAAAATTTGAGACATGTGTAGACCTATGTTCAAATTTAGATTATTTCATTTTAACCGAGTAAATTACGAAGTTTTCTAATTATGTGAGTGAAACCGCAGGCAGCACCTAGTCAATACTTCCTTGTAGAACGTACGTACACATTTAATATTTAGTAGTATTTGTGAAGGGCGCGTATTTCAAACGCATATTTCATGAGGGGCGTGCGGTTTGACCGTAAGTCATAATAACGCTTGATATAAAGGCGTGGTCTCTTTGGAATAAAGGCTTTAAAAAGTATTTAATAGACTATATGCTTGTAAGGGATTATCGTGAAATAGGAGCCAGAAAACATGATAAAATAAAGCATACTATACCAATAGCATCTCATTTGTCTTCCTACCCATTGACCCATGTTGCTCGGGGTCGGCGCAATTCTATTTCTTCTTCCACTCCCCCCTGCCTGTCAACCGTCACGCTATCATTCACTCCTTTCTCTTTCATAATATTCCTCACACAATCCATTCTTCTTTTCTTTTACCTTTTCTCTCTCTCCATCCATAAACATGTATATATTTAGATATCCATATCTCTCTACATTCATACATTTACGTAAGTGACCTATGTAATCTGGCTCTACCTAAATGCTAAAATTATAACGTACGCGGACGATACCGTCATGCTCATTTATGGTATGCATTTTTTGGAAACCCGCTCATATGCAGAATCCACTCTGCTTGCTACGTAGAAAATTCCAAGTTTATTACATTTGCTCAAAGTGAAGCCTCTCAACCTCCCTCTCCCTATACTCTGACGGCGCATAAATGCTGGTGAATATCGACTGACTGATTGCACCGGTTGTGCTCAGATTACACGCACCCATAGTAATAAATACTTGGGTTGTTATAACAGATAGTACGCTGACATGAAAAGAGCAAATTGAGCAGAAAGTCAGCAGATTTGGCACACTCCGAACAGTATACTTCGCTCTGGCACATCCATCCTATCCATCCTAAGGATCACGGATAAGTGGTTTCATACACTTTACTTATAATTAATTGGAAACATATGTTAAAATATAAACTCACTTTCCAATTGGCCTTCATATGTATAACACACCCCCTGCTCAAACTGAAACCTCTCTCTCTTTCACACACACACACACAAACACTCCACGCACAAAATAACACAATCCTTCTATACAAACACACTCTAACATAAAATTGAGCAGTGAAAATATTGTTCAGTTTTTGTTTTTTGTTACACTAATGCAGTAAGTTGAACTCTGCGAGACGTCTCTATATGCTGATGACCTCGCCTTGGCTACCCAAACAAAAAAAAATAAAGACGCCGAAAAAACCCTAGAGGCAGGCCTAGAAGTTCTTGGAAAATACTTCAACGAAAACGCTCTCAGACCTAACCCTACAAAAACACAGGCTTGTGCTTTCCATCTCCGCAACAGTTCAGCAAGTCGCGCTTTAAACATCAACGGGCAAGGCAAGGCATGGCCATAGACATTGAATAATGCAATAATCCTACCTACCTAGGTGTCACTCTTGACAGTGCATTGACATTTTTAAGAGCCTTTGTCTGAAAACGAAAAAAAAATATCGGTTCCATTAACAGGCACATAACCTCAACCACCTGGGGTGCTTCACCTCAGGTACACCGGCCTAGCACTGGCCTAGCACTCTATTTTTCTGCGGGTGAATATGCCAGTGTCCAGTATGGTATCGTTCCGCCCACACCAAGGAAGTAGCTGCTGCTCTGAACGAAACATGCCGAACAATCACAGGCTGCCTCATACCGACCCCGGTCAGCACACTTTACCCTACAGCTGGCTGGCATAGCAACTCCACAAGTCCGAAGAGAAGTTTCATGCGCTATGGAGAAACAAAAACTAGAGTCTGACACCCTCTATTTGGCGCTCAACTACCAACTCAATGGCTAAAAAGCAGGCACAGTTTCCTGAAATTGAGAGCGTCCCTACCAGGTAACCAGTTGGACGCCCGTTGTAAGCTGTGGCAGTATACCTCGAAACGAGCATCTCCCTGCAGGGTGCAACCTTCCGTGGTCCACTTGGAAGTCCCAGAACCGTCTCCGAACCAAGCAAGTGGGAAGGTGTAAGCTGAACCTCGTAAAGTGGGGCTACTCCGACGAAACGGCAGCAGGGTGCGGATGTGGAGCTAAGTCACAAATTATGCTCCACCTCCTATTCTGCCCTCTGTGCCCAGAAACATGCAGCCAAAGTGACCTGTGTGCTGCCATCGATAACGCCGTGGAACTGGCAAAATTTTGATCCAACAGTATTTAAACAAGTGCCGTGCTATTGACACGGAGAAGAAGAAGACTAATACAGTTGTTATCAAAAACAAAGTTTCTGTAAACTGAGTTTTTCTTTTCAATAAAAACATTCATTACATTTTTATTATTATAATATATTTCATCACTCTTTTAGTCACAACCTGCCTTTCCTCCCTCCTCATCACATGCTCATATTAAGCCAAACGATTTTCTTTAAAAAAAATCAGTCACTAGCGCCTCATTGCACATACGAAGCACATACTTATCATCATTATACCTAAGAATACAAGGTGTGGTCTTCCATCCTCGTCAAATTCAAGGAGGTTACAATGCTAATGATTCTCAACACGTTTCAATAATAAAATAAGTTTTTTTTTCGAATTTTCTGAAATCGACTTGTGTGAAACGCGCATGTTAAAACGTCGACCGTGTGATACCGCACTGTAACTGCCCTTTTATGCGACATAGGCGTGCGACATTGCATACTGCATACGCAGCGGGGTAATTCTATTCAAACTTAAATAACAAGAAAAACAAGTATACGTATTAATTATTGAGCAAGTGTCTTAATTTTATTTGATTAATTATGTCTTTCATAACAGCCTCCTGAAATTTGACGAGAAAGCAAAACGACACGTTGTATAATGCTATATTAGAGGTACCTCAAATATGTATCTGAAATCACGGTGTTAACTTGCTTAAGATTTTGTGACAAAATGAGACTTGGGAAAAGCCTTGGTACACTTTTTGTGCCCACGTGCTTCAATTTTCTCTGTCAACCATTAAATTCAAAAACACAAACGCTAACAAATTGATTGAAAGGGAACAAAAACTTAAGCACGGTCCTTGAGTACCATTATGTACCTTTCATTTTCCTTCCTTCCATTCCTTTTATGTCTGTAGGTGACTTACAAACATTCTAAACCAATAAACCAAAGACCCTGTTTCCAAGAACATAAATACAAGTGCGCATTCGTTTCTAAAGCACAACATCACTACTTCAATAGAATGCGGGCTTGAAAGAGTAAGGCATATGTTCCACGGCCGACGAGGAAGCGACTAGCTCATGTCAACGATTTTCTCGTTAAAGAAATGTGTTAAAAAAATCGAGTCTAAGTAAAAGAGACAGCCGATCTCATCATCTGCCAAGCCTTTAACCAACTATGTTGCAGTCTAGCCAGATGCAGCTGAATACCAGTATTTTACATGGAGTGACTGCCTATCTGACCTCCACAACCCAGTTACTGGGTAATACGATACCCGTTGGTAAGACTGGTTGTCAGAATTTCGGGCTTCTACCGACCCGTTACGACTGTCAAAGATCTACGAACGACAACCGGGAGCAACGGCTTGACTTGGGGGGTTCTTGGTATATGAAGATGGTCTCCCATCCACGGACCAACCGCGGCAAGCGTAGCTTAACCTGATCGATCGACCCGTGCGGCTGTTATTACTTAGCCACAAGCCCGTCGGCCGTCATATAACAGCCGACCAATTCTGTTAAAATTTCACCGTGAGAGCAAAGGTGAAGTGACCTGGAAGTGAATCCCTAGCTGACAGCTGTCGATCCATTTGATGCTAGGGTTTGTTAATAATGATCGCTCACTCAAGTTACCACGGTGAGATTTTAACAGAATAGCACTACTGTTACAGTATGAATAGTTGATTGCTGACTATTCACGCTTGCTTGGTGGGCATAACACTCGCTGAGAATTACGATTGCTACATAAGCATAAAAGCGAGTAATCGCTCGTCTCCGTCGCGCACTCGCAGCTCGTCGCTTGCCAACTCATTCTTAGTTGCTACGTCTAGTCGCTTCTTGTTAATCGCCGGCGGTGGGACGGTTGGCTACAGCTAGCACGCACTGGTGCGGAATATACACCGCGTTTGTCCCGCGGTTTATGCTCACGCAAAAATTCACAACTCTGGAAAATCCCTGAGTATAAAACGGGTGATTTCACTATTATAAAGATTTGTCTTAATGTGATCTGCCTTTCAATGATCTTTGCTACCTATACTTCAAAGATATTTGGTTAATCGGAGGTGGAGTGGAATAATCTGCTGGGATTTTACGTAGGTATTTTATTGATTTATTGATTAAGCTATTTTGGCCCAAAATAATGTACCTATAGGTACAATTCCATGTTTTTTTTTGGTGATTCTATGAGAAGGTATCTGTTTAAGCAAAAAAAGATAATCTAATGCAAGTACTAGTTCTTACTCAACGTCTACATAGGAGGACTGGACGGTTCCGGACAGTTCCTCAGAATAGAGAATCAAAAGCCCTATAATTTCTACAGTTAAATTTTTTCGAATAACACTAAGTCGTCGGAAAATCTGAGGTGGTTCATTTTCAACCCATTTATGTTCAGAACAAAGTTTTCTCATTTCTAGTTGAGTATTTTTTTTTTTGTAAAACGTCAGAGAGCATTTTTTTTGGATATAGTAAGTGGTAGTAGTCATCTCGCGTCACACTTCTTTCTATGTGCAATTCGTTTCCCTGAGATTCCAATGGATTTCTGGCCTTACTGTTAGCATACATGGTTTGAGTGATTTTGACACTTGAAATCTTAAAAAATCATAGCGAGAAAATGTCCCGTCGCAGATCCATTTTCTATGAGACACGATAATTTAAATTAGCTCGCAAACGATGTGGAGGGAAATTTTGAAATTGGGACGTACCTATTTTTACTTACAAATAATCATATTTTCAAAATAGACTATAACTGGCCAGTCTCTCATACATGAAAACCTTTTTTTTGCAATACTTTCTGAGTGGGCTGGTAGAAGAGGCATGAGTATTGATCACCACGCTTGGCCAAGGCGGATTGGCGGTTTCTGATTTAGAACAATATTTTAAGTCTAGGTTTCGTCACTATGTTTTTCTTCACCGATGTCAATGATGTCGAAGATAAACTTTGAAACTACATATGAATTTAAATCCCAATGTGTAAAACTTACACAATACGACAGATTTGTACAAGTGTGTAAAACTTATACGATACTACAGAGACACAAAATCCGTATTTCGAACAGGCGCGTTGATACCCTTTGATGCTCCGTCTAATTATAGGGAAACCAGTGTGAAAAACTTTTATTCAAAGCAAAGACAGAGACTATTTTCATGTATTTCTTTGCTTCCTTTTGATTCATTATGTGACTTACTTCCTTTTTTAATTTCAGTGATGAGATAACGAGCTAGCATGTAGGGTAGGTCCAGTAGGTAGGTCGTACGTAAGTGGTAATTTTTTTTCTTGCGTAGTAGGATACCATAATTAATTTTTCTTTTTATTAGAATCTATGCAGGTATGTGTACACGATTGGCTGGCTCATGGAAAAGCAATATTATTGGTGATCCCATTATGAAGCCTGTTATTTCATGCTATGTCATTGATTGATTCACATTTTTGTCGTTTGAAATGATCTTGTGAAGATTCTTATTCAAGTAATTAGAAGAAGAAGAGATCGCAGAAAGCGATAAGGCCGCCCATTGTATGTTTTTAGTATGATATTTTTTTTTTGTTATGTAATTTTGTGGTGTACAATAAAGTATATACAAATAAATAAATAAATAAATAATTATATTCTTATGGCTAAGAGTTTTTTTTAGATAATCGATAACCCATAATAATAAGATTATACACAGAAGTAGAATTATACCGTACAACACTAAAGTTATTCAGCTACTCTAATGCAACACATATGAACTACTCATAACGTAGACAAATTTAGTAGTTTTCACACCTTCAAACCGGTTCTAGGAAATTCGCAGCGTTTTCAAATCCGAGTGCGCAAACGAATAGGTCCTGTAGGGAAAAATTGCAGGTATCCTTTAGAGTACCAAACTAGGATGTATGGGCAGCGCTGCGCACTGTGAAGCCCTGTCCGATATTTAACCACAGCAGTCAGGTACTTGGCAATGTCGTAACTCGTGAATACAAGGTTTATGCTATTACGGAGTGTGAATCGGACCGCCTGCAGAAATACTGTTTGAAGTTATGAAGGGTCAAGTGTTCATAACTTAAGAGATAGAATAATAGATGAGGGGAGAGCAAAACCAAGTACTTAATTCTATAAGTTATTCCACTATACACCAATGTTATTATTTTTGTTTTGTTTCGGAAATACAAAGCTACAAGATGGTGCCCTGCCTTTGTAACTTGAATAGAAAAATAAAGCAACACACACATTTCTACATAATATAATATTTCACAATGGACAATCGTTGTGGTGAAACT
Organism: Dasypolia templi; assembly: GCA_963555695.1. Classification (NCBI taxonomy): domain Eukaryota; kingdom Metazoa; phylum Arthropoda; class Insecta; order Lepidoptera; family Noctuidae; genus Dasypolia; species Dasypolia templi. The sequence goes on from OY743147.1 coordinate 5,742,786, forward strand.
TTGCCAGCTGGCTCAAGCACCTGAAAAAGAGAGAGCATCCAGACACGGAACGCGGTCACATTGTTTCCCCTGTAGCCCCACAGTATGAGCATACGATCTGATTGATGGATCGTGTCTATTTCATGCGCTGTACACTTCTGCCGGGAGCTAAGACCCTATCAGAGACCACTGGGCCTCGAGGTCCTAAGCCGTACGAGCAGGTGGTGGCGTCGTGGACGGGGAGAAATACTCGTCGCTCGAGCTCGACGCTACTACCACGGACGGTGTCGTCACAGCACTCACAGTACCGGTACCCAGCCCTTACCGGCGGCGGCGAGGCGGAGCTGAGCGTAAGAGTCCGAAGGTGATGGGCGTGCTTGACGTGCGGCCGATCTTTTCAACATTATTTCTTCATTTTCCTAATTTTGTGTTCATTGATGTTCGGCAGTTTTTGATTCAATTTATTTAATTTTGGTGTATTACGGTCTCCTTTTTTGATTTTTCTGTGGTTTCCAAGATTGAGGTTTTTTTTAAATAAAAACGCTTGTGAAACTGGGTCAAAATGAAGTTCACTGTTCCCACTCCGCACCTCGACTCTGTCACTAAGCGCGTCCTCCACCCTCACACGGTAGGAGCGCGTGGTGAGGTAATCACGGAACCATGGGTTCAGTGGTTCCCTGACCCCGCACTCCTCCATTGCATTTAGGATGGTGTCTGATTGCAAAGTGCCGAATGTTTTTTTTTATCAATTAGGTAATAGTTAATTACGTCTGCGAATTTTGTCATAGTATTTGTACTTTTTCCTTTACCGTGTTGACACTCGTCAATGATGTTATTTTTTTGTTGATAGTTACTTAATTGGTTGATACCCTTTTCTTTAATTTTATCTAAACTAGATAATATTGATATAAGTCTGACGTTTGATACATTTTTGCGATCACCTATTTTGTGAATTGGGCGGACTATTGCCTCTTACAGCTTGTTCGGAAATTTGTAGTTCTTGACAGTTAGTTTATTAGTTTAGCTAACACAGGGCTCACTTTATCAATAACTATTCTAAGGTCGGACGTTCGCACAAGATCGCTACCCGGTGATTTATTTGTATTCATGTTTTTTATTATGTTTTTACCTCATAGAAAAGTCCGTGGCTTTTACATAGGGTTGCCTGTCCAACCATTTCTCATGATATTTATATATTTCTTTACTGAATTTAGACGACGTTTTATATCTTCTATTTCTTTACTGAATTTAGACGAAAATCTATTACTTACGTCTATAATACTTTCTTGTCCGACCATGTTTGATAAAATTAATTCATCTGCCGATTGTTTATTGTTTCCCACAATCCTGCCCAGAAGTTTTGTAATACCTCTGGGTCAGGAATGTTAAGCTCATCATCATTTGAGTCGTTATCCTGAACATTTGTTGGTGACTACCTGATAATAAAAAAGGTTTTTGTTTTGGGTGAATTGGGTATTTTGTTGCTTTCTTAGAGTGCATGCCATAAATCTTTTGAGTGGGCCTATTGCAACTGAGAGTTTTTGTTTGTCTAGTGCATGTGTTGCTTGTGTATTTGGTTCTTCGTGTATGATAAGGATTATATGTACTTTTATGATCTTGTCGACATATTTTCTTAATTTAGACTTCGACTGCCTTTAAAAATTGTGTCATTCCACCTATTTTTGATCGTAAATCATTTACTTTTCGTTCTAGTCGTCTTTGCCATTTTGGTTTGTATCACGGGTTTTTTCTCTTGGTTCGATTTCTATATTTGTTCCGTGTCGCACAATATATTTATATATTGTGCGACATGGACTGTAACAGACACACATTAAAAACATTATAATGTCTATGTCGTTGTTAATATTTTCAGGGAGAATGATTTTGTCTAAGTAACTAATTAGGTGGTTTTTGTCTTGGAACATAAATTCTATTTGAAGGGCTAGTGTCTTTATATAATTGGAATGCTTCTTGGAAATTATATTCTATTGTTGGGTCCCTTTCTAAATTAATTTGTAGGTCATTTAAAAATATTTTACTATTTATTTCTGTGTTCTCCGAAGTTTTTATACTAGGTGTAGGTTCTTCTATATAGTTTATATCAATGTTGTTTGTTAACTGGGTATTGGCATTGTTGCTAATAATAATAACTGCTAAACTAGTGTAATTGTGTTTAGGTTTTCTATACCTAGTTCTTCTGATATCTCTGACTTTAACGAATTCAATTTGTCAGAGCTTATGTATCGTTTATGATTGCCCTCCTCTGATCAGATATTCTTTGTTCACATACGTGAGCAAGTGAAGGGAATCCATAAATGAAGTCTTCGTACATAGAATTTCGATATGAAGTTTCATTAGTGCCCAAAGCTGTAACTCTATAATAGGACCGCATTATAGCTTCGTTTAGTTTACTGATCCACTCATTCGAGTCTGTGTTCTACTTTGTGTACGGTGTGTCTCTAGGGTTGTGGGTTGCATTTGCGCGGGTTGTGTTTGTGTAAGTGTTTGTTGTTTAAGGTCGATGGAGTTTGTGGCTGAATGATAAAGTGGTTTATCTGTAGTTCATCTTACTCGTCTCTTACTTCATTTCGTCTCTCATTTTTTTTTTTGCAGAAGTATGTTGTTATTTATTATAACTCTACGTTGGTCTTCTATTCTCTGTCGGCTAACCAGCATGTTCGGGTATTGTTCTATGATTTTTTGGTGTAGCGGTTCAAGATAAGTTCTTCTGTCTATATCAAGTGAAGTTAATTGAAAATAAGTGCGCAGTTTGAACTTTTTCATTTTAGGTGTCCATCGTCTTACTGGGTACACTTGTAGTGGGTGCAAGCTCAGAGTCAAGGTTGACATCTTGCGCAACACTATAAAGCGTGGTGGTGGTGGACAAGCTAGTTGTTCTCTTGTCATGTAGAAGGGGCGAGTCGAACGGATGGATGAGAATAGTGAAATTGTATCATCGCCCGTGTAATCGGCTGTAGCATTGACGCTGTGGTTCCACCTGTTCAACTCACTACGATCATCTGTGCAACAATTTTGTCGGTTATGTGTGCTGTGGCATCTAGCATCGGCACCAGATGCGCCTCAGCGCTCCCCAGGAAGTGTAAAATTGTTCAGTACGCGTGTCCGTCACCCACATAGACAGGTTTTCAGTTTGGACGTAAGGTAGGATTTTAGGGGACTGATTATTATGATTATTATTTTGTTATTACATAATTATTTAAATTAGGTATAGGCTCTATCGACTTACCTTCTTAATATTTATTAATAGTAATATCATTCATAAAGTAAAATTTAAACAATTTTTTTTTAACAATGTCAAGGGAATCATCTTGAAGGGAATTTGGAAAATGGTTGTTTGTTCTGATAATTATGCTGTAGACATTTCTTATAAAACTTTCGTTTTATTGGTGGCTATCGTAGTTTGTCGTGACCGGCTATTTAACTTATCACCAATATTTTAGAAATGTTTTTTTTTTACAAAAATACATCATACAATTTTTTGAAACAGCGGCTTACAGCTATCTAAAAAGTGAGCTCCATGTATTGCTCGGACACATTTTTTTTGTGTTTTGAAAACCCTGTCAACATCCACTGAGTTACCCCCAAATTATAATACCTTATTTAAGTACAAAATATACGTAAGCATGGTAAGCAACCATCGCAGTATCGAGGTTAACAGTTTGCCTGATTCTTTTCAGGACATACACAAATCGATCTATTTTTATCAAAATTTTATATAATATATGTGAGGTTTCCAACTGCAATTTTTGTCGACGGTTATACTTATGAATACCATTCATTTACAGTATTTAAGTCGGAATCTTTATTATTAAATGTATTATTGGGCACTGTAAGTGTCCAAGTACATCACGACTTCAGTGTTCACCCTAGTTAATTATAGACTTCAGAGGTTACAATAAACACAACTCGCGGAGGGTGTCGCAAACTAAAATGCCCAATTTTATTGACTAGACGAGCGTCTTTGTTTTTTTTCTCCCTGTCATTTTATACACCAGGAAATAGAACAGCTCACTATTTTGCGTAATTTTTATTGAACTTACTCAAGAACAATCAATCTTATTAGATCGGCTTGATGTGCCATTTTATACTCAAACTCCTACGAACAAAGTTGAGAATTGTTTGAATTGACGGCAATGAAATAGATTGCTGACACGACAAATGTATTAATGTTTGTATTGATTGAGTTTTATGACGTCTGAATGTACCCAGTCTTTGAAATTACATCATGGCCGCTGAGACAGTGATTCAATTTGATGGCAGCACTTAGATCAAATACTTTTATATATTTTCATGATATTTTAGAAGAAATGTAGTTAATTATTTAACTGTATTTTATATCGCCCAATGTTATTGATGACTTGGGAAAGGTTATAAGAGTAAAAGCATGGGACTAATAACAATACAACACATTCACACATACACACAAAGCACAACATACACATACACACAGACACACGCACAAACACCAAACAACAGCGTTCGTGCACTAAGTTTCCTTCATTAGACTTTTTTTTTGCATAAACAGTTTATGTTCCAAAGACGGATCACACTGGCTCCGTTAAGACAGATACTACCTAGCCCAGGAGGCTTCAATTGCAAATAAGTAGACTTAACAATGGTCTATTTGCACCTTCAAGTAAAAAATAAGTATAGTTAGAAATAGGCCTTTTTTGTGGGTGGGAAAACATCAAATGACTTCTCCCATTCTGGGTGGAGCGGGAGGGCATTTCAGACTTTTACCGACTAAAATCCACCCCGTTTTCTTCAGATGCCTGTGCCAACCGTGTCCGGTGAGGACGCCGTGGCACCTCTTAAACCACAACTCAAAGAGGCGTGGTTTGAGAGGCGCCACGGCTCGTGGCGTGCCCATTAGAAATAGGCCTAAGGTAAGTAAAGTTGTATGTCAGAGTTGCAGACAATACCTACGATAAGAAAATTAGATATATTGTAACTAAAGGCATCAACAGAGCCCACCCTCGATATCAATATACCCGATGATCATTATGGCATAATAGTACATTGTGATACAAGTGTGCTCTTTTGGTCATTACTCCCGAGGCGGTTTTATTGCTCCCGATAAGGGAGCCGAGTGGGTAATGATCAGTGCACACGCGTATCACACGACGCTTTTCAACACACTTGCGAGGAAAAAAGCAGACTCGTATTGTTATTATATTTAATTATTGAAACAATTAGTGAAAGTGCAATTCTCAAAATGATACCGAACAGTTTTTGTGGGCATTTTTACAGTTTGTGTTATATTATTGGTATTATTAATAATTTCGTTGTTTTCATTTTCTTGTGTAAATGTCGGAGATGATAAAAATATTCATAAACACTCTTTACGGAGATAAAAGAATGAAAGTGGATCTCACTACCTGCGTTTGTGTTCCCGAATGCGTTCAACCCGAATCTCTTCAAAGTTAGAGTGAACAGGCTTCTTCTGGGTAAGCTCACTCCATCGTAGACTTTGTCTTTGTCACCCCTAGACTAAAGTCAAGAGTAAGCCCATCTTAAATTAAAATATGAAATAAAAACGTTAAATGTAAAACACGGGTGCGGTAATGTAAAGTAAAAAGCACGCGTATTTAGTACACTGCATTACGAACTAAAAGCGGTGTAGTAAGAGCCACTTTATGAGCGACTGTGTTGTGTGACATTGTAGGATGAAATAACCGACCAATATTCTTTTTATTGCTGTTCTTGTTTTACTCTCAAACATTACCAACCGCCGAAAAACCAAATGAGTGTCCGTTTTTTTGACAACTGATCATTATAACCTCCGTAATGTTTAAATAACCAGTTCTTTGGTAGTTTTTTTTCGTTTCTTGGAATCCCTGTTGTATAACTGGCCGAAGGATCAGCCAGCCAGTTGTACACACGACGCTCGACTCTCGCCGCGGAGGCGCGGACGGACGTGTCTGTGCGCTCTCCCGCTCCCGGCCCAGTGTTGTGTTTCGTGTTTATACTCGTCGCTACCACGTGACGTCATCGTAGTCGCCCCGACTACTCCGACTTAACATCAAATCAAGTAATTGATTTGATTTTAATCAATCAAAAAGTGCCTTTTTCAAGGCAAATCTCTTTTCTTTAACAGACTTTCGTGAGTAGCTTCACTAGGCCCCTTCTGGGTAAAACCACAGTTTCGTGGTCCTCGGTTGAAACCTTACAGTGCCAACGAAGCCGAGTGGGGTGTTAACCCAATCACACCCGCCGAACCCCTTCAGGGCGAGGCAGTTAGTTGGACGGGTCCCAGATAACCGGCCTTGGGGGATCTCCCAGTCGGCTCTGGTGACAGTTTTTCTTTTCAGCTACTCACCTAGTGTCTTTAGGATGTGTCTACACCCTTCGCGCTAGACTGGCCAGGGCCCCGTTCGCACAATAAGACTGGCGACGGGTTACAAGCTTAGGGCTCACCAATAGGTACTCACCTCTCTGTCTACACCCGACAGAGAGGGTCACACATCCCCGGGCCCATCCACCCGGGGAGATAGGTATAGGGTTAGGTTATCGTGGAAATTTCTTTTCCACCATTCCGTCCCCGAAGTAGCTCCCCCTCCTCCGACCATGGAGAACGCCATCCTTTTGGCGTTCCTCAAAGAGGTCCTATTAAAGGACCCCGAGTTTTTGGCGAAATATGGCGCCAAAATAAGCCAATGTTCCAGTCCCACTCCGTCTCAAGGCGCACTCGCTAACTTCAGTGACGGGCTTGAAAGCCCGCTATCGCCACCTGCATGCGAACATGGCATTCCGCCTTTTGTTCCGGCAAACAATGTTCCGGCCGCTAATTCGGCACCCATTGTTACACCCGCCTTTGTTCCGGTAGATAATACTCCGGCCGCTAATCCGGCCCCTATTGTCACGGCCTCTATTGTTCCGGCCGCCATTGTCTCAGAGACAACGCAGCTGTGCGCCGCAGTAACAAATACGACGGAGAGCATGGACAGGTCAGTCCCACGCTCCGAGGACGAAGCCCTCACCTCCTCCTCCAGCGACGACGACTTCCAAGTCGTCGTTAAAGAAGGCAAGAGAAAGCTAAATCCTCCGCCCCCGCTGGCCCGGTCACCAAGGCCCAGAAACAGGACACCAATACCTTGTCGTCCAACTCTACTTCCGCCCCTAGTCCGCGCGCCAGTCGCCCCGCCAGTCCGATGGCTTGCCCACCCGCTCCTACCGCGAAGAAACAAAAGCCCCCTCCCCCGATCTACGTCCAAGACAAATCAAAATGGACAGAAATCTCTAGGATGTGTGTTGATCGCAAGATCAACTACACAAACGCCCGATCCACCCTCCAGGGGATCAAAGTTACCGTCCCCATGTCTACGGACTTTAGGGATCTCTCCCGCGCCCTGCGTGAAAGGAACTATTCCTTTCACACGTACTCCCTTCCGGAGGAACCCCCACTCGCGTCGTCATTAGGCGCGTACCCCAGGAAATCTCCACCGAGAAGATTAAGAGCGACCTAATCGCACAAGGCGTTCCCGTATCCGCCGTCCATCGCTTGCATAAAGCGAGACAGGGCCTTGTCTACGACATGGTCCTAGTCATCTGTGACCTCACGGAAGGTCACCACCCGATCTTCAAGGTGAAGTCGGTGTGTTAGCTCTCAGGCATCTCCATAGAGAAGCCTTACAGAGCTCAATTAATTGGACAGTGTCATCGCTGCCAATTATATGGTCACTCGCAGTCCAACTGCTATGCCACCCCTAGATGCGTCAAGTGTCTAGGAGAGCATGGTACCGCCGACTGTTCTCGTCCTAAAGATAGGGAACAATGCGTTGAGCCGCCGAGCTGCGTGCTCTGCGGCCAATCCGGTCACCCGGCAAATTACCGGAGCTGTCCGAAAGCCCCTAAGTCCTCCTCTCCCAAACTCGCGAAACGCGCGAGCGACCGCCAGCACAGGGAAAGCCCCTGGGGAAAGCCTCCTTCCGCGCTGATACCGGAGCGGCTTAGTCCGCAGAGGCCGTCTCCCTGGGCCAACCTAAACCACCTGAAAGCTCCCGCAGCTTCGGTGTCCTCTAAACCCGCGCAACCCGTTCAACTTGCAGCGCTGATGGCTTCCGCCATCCCAGCGCCTTCGGTAGCCCCCGCGGGGCCTACGGCCTCTGCAGCCGCACCTTAGAAAACCCAGGGCCGCAAAAGCGCCCAAATAATATTAAGTACATACGCGGCTCTCTTCACCACCGCCGCGGATAAAATGGCGGAAGAAATCGTTGCTGCAAATGGCAACACACTTCGCCTAATGGAAATCCTCAGCGCGTATCCCGAGATCGTGCAAGTCCTAAACACACTCAAATATTAATTTTCAATGGATAATACGAGAGTAAATTGTAACTAACCCCGATCCCTCAAACTAGGCTTTTTCGACGCAAATGGCGTTTCAGGTCACACGATGAGATCGCCGCTTTCCTCCGCGACCATCAGCTTGACATCCTCCTCATATAGGAAACCTTTTTAAAACCTCACCATCGAAACCCGAACATTGCAAACTATAAACTAGTTGGCAATAACAGGTCTCGATGCCACAAGGGTGGCACCCTAATCTACTATAGAAAATCCTTATACTGCATCCCTATTGACCCACCTCCTCTCCTCTCTCATCTGGAGAGCTCTTTCTGTCGGCTCGGCATGACCGGCCACCAAACTATCACCATCATCTCGCTCCAAAAGGACTTCACTGCCCTCTTCGGTATGAGTGACTCCGTCATCTTGGCGGGGTATCTTAATGCCAAGCACCCGGCGTGGAATAGTAGCACAACTTCAATAGAGGTAGGACAGTTTTCAAGTTAGGTGAATCCGTTAACTTTGACGTCATCGCTCCAATGAGCCCGACTCATTTCCCAGGAAATCCTAATCACCTTCCCGATGTTCTCGATGTAGCGCTGCTCAAGAATGTGAACCTTCGTTTGCATTCGATAGAGACGTTCCACGAGCTTAACTCTGAACACCGCCCAGTAGTCATGCATATTGCACCCTACTCGGGCCCTACCGACACCAACCGCCCCCCTCAGACCCAGATGATAACCGACTGGAGGAAAGTAAGCGAAAGACTACAATCCACCACGTCGCCTCACTTGGACACCATTCCCGATCACTTAGTGTCAGTCGCCGACACGACGGCCGCAATCGACTCGTTTACAGAGCACGTACAATCCGTATTGAAGGAATTGTTAACGGGAAGTTCGGGTGATGGAAGACCATCGCTGGAAACTACCTACTGACGTACGTGACCTGATAACCGAGAAGAACGCGGCCATTCGTGCCTACGACTCCTTCCCTTGTGACGCGAACAAAGCCCACAGGCGCCATTTACAGCGTGCTGTAAAGAAACGCATAGGGGGGGTTCGCTCAGAGGGTTGGAACAAGATGTTCAGTGAACTCGAGCCCACTCACCAAGCCTTCTGGCACCTTCAGAGGAAATTGCGCTCCTCCGAAGAGGTCTCTATGCCTCCCCTCATTCGCCCCGATAAGAGCGTTGCGTTCGACAACACCGACAAGGCCGAATGCCTTGCTGACAGCCTAGAGTCCCAGTGTTCTCCCAGCTCTCAACCAGTAGACCAAGCTCACCTGAACAAGGTCGACGCTGAAGTCGAACAGAGAGCCTCCCTTCCACCCGTCGAAGACCCTGATGATCCTCTACCTCCCGTCACTCCAGACGAAGTGCATGACATCATAAAAGGGCTCCAAGATCGTAAAGCCCCCGGTTCGGACGGTATTACCAACAAGGTATACAAACTCCTTCCTGCCCCGCTAATAATGCTGATGACCGCCATCTTCAATGGCGCCTTGAGCAACAACATCTTCCCTCAAGCGTGGAAAGAAGCAACAGTCATCGGTATCCCAAAGCCAGGCAAGCCAAAGTCTGCGCCCTCCAGCTACCGTCCCATTAGCTTACTCAACGTTCTCGGCAAAATCTACGAGAGGCTTATTTATAAGCGTCTCAAAGACTACGCCGAAGAAAAGAGCCTCATTCCCAACGATCAGTTTGGTTTCCGTCCAAAACACTCGAGTATCCACCAGGTCCACCGTATCGTAGAGCACTTGTGCGCCGGTATGCAGCGTAACGCGACGACGGGTGTGCTATTCTTCGACATAGCGAAAGCCTTCGACAAAGTCTGGCACAACGGCTTGTTTTACAAGCTTTACCAACTAGGAGTGCCAGATCGTCTCGTGCTCATCTTACGAGACTTTTTGTCGAATCGCACCTTCCGCTATCGCATCGAGGGTGCACTCTCGTCCCCTCACCCTATTCGCGCCGGTGTCCGTCAGGGTTCCGTCATATCTCCTCTAGTTTTCACGCTGTTCACCAGCGATATCCCACAGAGTAAAAAGGCTCAGTTGGCTCTCTTCGCCGACGACACAGCCGTTTACTATACCGGTCATTGTCCCAATGCTATAGCTAGTACTCTCCAAACCTCCGCAAACGTCTTAGGCGCTTGGCTCCGGAAATGGAGAATCGAGGTCAACCCCTATAAGAGTCAGGCGGTTCTCTCTTCGAGACGTCGTCGACTCCCTCCCCCACTTCCCAGCCCGATCACTATGTACGGTAAGCCGATCCCCTGGGAGAAGCAAGCCAAATACCTAGGCATGATCCTCGATGAAAACCTTACCTTTAAGGCTCATATTAAGGCGGTTCGCGCGCACGCCTCCTTCGCTCTTGGCAGGCTCCACTTTGTACTGACAGCCCGTAGTAAACTGTCACTTAAATGCAAGCTGCGCATCTACACCGCAGTCATCCGTCCCATCATGACCTATGCCTGCGTTGTATTTGCGCACGCTCACCCACGTCATCTCCATAAGATGCAGACCCTCCAGAACCGTTTCCTCAGAAAGGTCACGGGTGCCCCCTTCTATGTCCGCAATATAAATCTCCACATCGACCTTAAAATGCCTACCATAAACCAGTTCATGAAACGCTTATCGAAGCGTTTCTTTGACTGTGGCATTAAACACCCAAACCCGTTGATCTCAGCGGCCGCCCGCTACACTCCCTCCCGCATTAGTAGTATTCGCCGACCAAGGCATACCTTAATCGCCCCCGACGACGCTACTACCCTTCTCCAGGAGAGTAGTAAGACCACCAGCACCTTACACAAGCGCAAAACCCGATCGCCGTCCTACCGTCCTCGCCGCCGAGGCCCGCCGCGACGCCCAAATCCACGCCCCTCCCGACCCTTTTTTTTTTTTTTTTGTTCCCGGGGTGGAAAATCCTCATGGATGTCCTCCGCCCTGGGGCGGGCGGAGGGGTCTGTCAGACTCTTACTGACTAAAAACCACCCCGGTGTTCCATCTGTCACCTACGCCGGGGTCGCGGGAACACATTATTCTTCCACAACCCCGGCTGGTGCCGGCCCGCATGCGCGGGCCCCGTCTCGGGCGGGGGGAGTGAGGTGTACTCCCCCCGCAACGTCTGTGGTCGGCGCGCGAGGAACACTACGCGCGCCGCCTTCTCGGGTCCTGATGTTGGGGGCGACGGATGTCCCCGAATCCGTCGCCCCTGGACCCATTTAGGGGGGCTGGAAGAGGGCGTTGTCCGCCCTCCGCCTGCGCCCGGTGCGCCTGCTGCGGATCGGGAGAGTGGACGAGATCTCTCTCTCCCTTTCCGCAGCCTCCTTCTGCGAGATGACTGTTTCGCAGAAGGAAACCACCGCTTCCCAGGACTCGGCGCTGCCGACCATCGAACTCATTACGGTCGGCAGCGACAAGTCACTGCCTACTTCTGAGATGAGGGCACGGCGCGGCTCCTCCCAAGCGGCACACTCTGCCAGCGTATGCCACGCCGTGTCCTCCCGGCAGTCGACGCAGTGGTGACACCGAGCGTCCGGCTCCCTGTTTATTCGACACAGGTACTTCCCGAAGCAGCCATGCCCCGAGAGCACCTGCGTCGCCCGAAACGACAGGGAGCCGTGCCTCCTCCCGAGCCAGAGGTCGAGCACTGGCCAGACCGCCTCGATGGTGACGAGGCCGGCGGTAGGGCATGAAAGCCTGTCCCGCCATTCCGCCACCAGGACCTCGCGAAGCTGCGACCGACGCTGCTCCATATGGCGCTGCATCGGCCGCTCGCCCCGCGCCCTCGCTTCCTCGCGCCACCGATAAAGTGACGCGAGCACCTTCGCGTCTAGGTCCCATGGCGGGGATCCGGCCAGTGCACAAGCCGCATCGTAGGAGATCGTGCGATACCCCCTTATGACTCTGACGGCCATTGCTCTCTGCGGCTTTTGCAGCACAGAGATGCTGGCGGCCGTCAGGTCAGCCGCCCAGATCGGGGCCCCGTAAAGGGCCATCGATCGCACGATCCCCACGTAGAGCCACGCCCCTCCCGACCCTTGTTCGAGCCAGCCCGCGCCGCTGAGCCTGTAGCTTTAAATTCGTCCCTAAATCACTCAAATCCTGATCCAGCTAGTCCCTTGCTGCCCTCTTCCAGCGACGCCCTGAGCCGAGGTCCGTACCCCACAGGGGGTGCCCTTAGCGTTGTCGCTTAGTTTTTAGTTAGTATTTAAGTTTAAGTCCTAGCTGGAGGCCTTAATTTATTAGGGCAACCACAGGCAAGCCCGTCTAAGCAGACGACAACCTCATAGGTTGACCTGCGAGATGCCATTCCCAAAAAAAATAAAAACCAGCCAATTGTATTCGACGAATCATCTGATGTCATTCAGGCTGCTAGTTGAAGCGGCGCCGTTAAGTATAAAGGCCAGGCTGTTAACTGATAGTCTAATAAAGCTATACATTTGGCGGTGACATATTACATCATGATATTAAAATTAATTTTAGATATTTTATTGGAGAGTATTGGGTAAGTTGTCTAGTTTCAATAGTTTAGAGCTTCAAAGATCTTCATGTTCCAGAACAAAAACATTGTATTAAAATGATAATTTTCATTAAGTTTCCCGAAAACCTTTAGCAAGAATTAAAAAAAAGTACGTTTCCATGAAAACTCATAAATTGCTGTCATTTAGGTACTGTAACTACGATTGGTTCACATCGTGTGAGATATTCTGCCCCAAGTTTACACAAGTGTTTAATTGAACTTCTAACATGACATAACATAACATCACGCCTGTAATCCCAGAAGGGTTAGGCAGAGGTGCACCTATAGAATACCCGCATTCCGCCAGTTATGCTTAAGTGCTATGTAATAGGGGCGAGCCTATTGCCATCAACCGGGCACCAATCCAGACTCCGGGCTGCTACTGAGAAATTCTAGATAGAAAAACCCAATAACACTTTGCCCGACCTATGAATCGAACACAGGACCTCATGCTCAGCAGTAGCTCTTGCGACCACTAGACTAACGAGGCAGTCTTCTAACAATTCCTATTTTGTTCTAAACTCAGTAAATAGCCAAGTAACTGCGAAGAACTTGATGAAGCGCTCGCTGGCCGCACTGCCATGGCACCACTCGCATCGCTCGCTTGGCTCGCGCGCGGTTTGTCACAGTAACCTGACCCGTCGGGGTAGAAGGTAACCTGGCTTCGTTACTGCAATCAAATGTGAGAAATAACAAAAAAAATAAAAAGAGGCTCGATTATTCCAAAAAGTGTGCACTATTAGAATCGCAATTTTTTTTAGCGTATCAGTTATACATTTCCCGTTGAAATTAAGAATCCGAAGTGAAACTGTTCAGCAAGTTCTGTCAACATGTATCTCTGCTTCTCACCTATAATACTAAAACAAGCTAACATCGGCACATAAATATTCATTGTAGTGAGCTTCATGAATTTGACCCCCTTTCCAATGAGCGAGTACATTGTTCTTCTAGATGCATCCAAAGATTCTTGATTAATGAGGAGTTGCCGGGGAAGATTGAAATGACCAAATAGGAGTAGTAGTTGTTAATGCGGCAAGTAAAGATTTATAGCTTTGTTTTTGGGGAAAATTGGATGTGTCATTCGAAATTATGTCGTAGATATGTGAATTGGTTAAAAGATTTATAGCTGTTGCCTGCGATATCGTCTGCGTGTGTTTTGTAGTTAATCATTTTTAGGGTTCCGTACCTCAAAAGGAATAAAACAGAACCCTTGTAGGACACGTCGTTGTCCATCTATCCGTTTGTCTGTCAGTCAGTCTGACAAGATCATTATTCTTAGGAACGCGTGGAGGTATCAAGTTGAAATTAATATCAAATACATAGGTCTACGGTCTCTTGAAGCTCTAAGAAAATCGAGCTTCTAAGCCAACGCAATAAAAAATGCAGCGATTTATGCGACATATTTTGATACTTCCAAATAAATTAAAACCTGTAGCGTACATCCCGTTCATCATAGGATCAACGGGATAATCAAATTTGGCAAGTAGCAAGGTAACAGCAAGGTTACAGCACAAGAAAAAAGAAAAAAAAGAAAATCATTAATTAGTCGTTTTATCACATTTCATTTTTTTTGCGATTAGATACTGACATTTGCAGTTAAATAATTGACCGTGACGTATATCGATGTATGGGAGAACATGTTTTTCAACACGGTAATTGTAGTTGAGATTTTTCTTGGGATAAATTCATCACAACTACAGAAGAAGGGGAGCAGTAGTGGCCCAGTGGTAACGGCCGCGACTTACGAGTTGTAGGTCGTAGATTCGAACCCAGACAGGCGCTTTACTTTGTGTAAATTATTTCATCACCACTGTTCTCAAAACGGTGAAGGAAAACATCGTGAGGAAACCAGCATGTCTTGGAACCAAAAATTCGAAGACATGTGACATCTACCAACCCGCACTGGGCCCGCGTGGTGGATTATGGCCTACTCCCTCTCACAAGGAGGAGGCCTGTGTCCCAGCAGTGGGAACATAGTAGGCTGAATATGCGAGAGGAGCCTTCATTGTGCGTGGCCTGACACGCATTTGGCCGGTTTTTTTCAATACAAACATCCAGGTTAAAAACTAGCCAATGTCCTCCAGGTTCCAGGCTACCGATCGTTATAAACCTTGTAACCACTGAACTTCAGTGGTAAGGCGTGAAAACAGAACAAAAGACTTACTTTCGCATTTATAATATTAGCATGGATAGTATTATAGAAGTGTGGATTGGATGAGATAAGCTGATTAAAAAATACTCAAATCATTTATTTCAAATAAACCAATTACAGACACTTTTGAATTTTCAAGGTCGGTCGGTCAGAAAGATGAAACTAGTGGCCCATTTCAAAGCGTAGTAGGTACCTATGGATAAGAACGGGCAACTTTTAAATCAAAATAATTGGTTCATCATTCATGTTGAAATCATGCATGTGAGAACGATGCAGAACGTGAAATGCGTCCGTAATATAAAGATAAAAACAATTCAAAAATAAAATTTAATTTATATACGCCGTGGCAGCTGAGAGATGACCTGTCAGTACTGACGGCACCCGTTCACGAACATGACGTTCATACTCGGGGTCACCAGTGAAGAGATATGATATTCATCACGTCGGGGTCACCAGTTTAGGGGTATGAGGAACAGGGTGTAAAGTTCACTCATACTCTTGGAAAAGGGAGGATCCTCCGACCAGATGGATTTCGTATCTGGTGGACAACTGCCCGACGATTGATGTCGGGAAGTTGTATATATGCTAGCTGCGCGGTAAACTCTGATTGCGCGATGCAGGATTTTTGTGACGTCAGTGTGATGCGTTGTTCGCATGTGGAGGTGTAGATGCCGCCACAGGTAGCTTAAAATATGTACATAGTAGGTACTCACATATGGCTTACAGAACTAAGGCTAACAGATGACTAAGGCCCAAAAATACAACTTTAAAAAGAGTAAGTGTGGAGTTTATTGCCCATTCCAATCTACTTTTTGGAAAGGCAACTGGAATCAATTAAATTTTCTTGTAAATTTTGACGTTCAAATGTACTTTTTTGTATGTCTATTTGAAATAAACGGTTTTGTCTTTGACTTTGTAGCGTGTAAAATTGTGGATGGAACAAGTCTATATAGACACAAAAGTTTCAACCAAAGCATGTCAAAGATTCTTTGAAATGAAAGACTATTTCGTCACAATCTGTGAATGAGACAATAAATCTAATGGTCGTGATTATAACGTCCATTACCTTGCCAATATGTAAACTATTATGACTCAAGAGCACATTCTGAAATGCGACTGCTTCGTGTTTGAAATTTTCAAACAGCATAGCTGGACATGGCAATAAAATAATCACTATCATTGAGTTTCATTGAGAAATCTTGTGGATGAATGCAAGCTTCGAGTCTATAAACAAATTGATGACTTATCACGACAAACAATTTACTCTGCATATTTCATGTAAAAAATGTAAATCAAAAAGTGTTTTACGCGACCCAGCTTTAAAAGAATATAAACCAGTTAATCCTCGTGCCAGGCCACTCTATTCCCGCGTCAGCATAGATATTAGAAGAGTTCTTTTCATCCCAAAAATAGCGAAAGCCAACTGAATGCACTCACAATTTATATTCCCGATCTACTAACCCAACCGAATAAAAAACACATTCACCGCCATACCCCACTCCAATTTCTTAACATTCTCAATTTCCCTGCATAATCTCAGACATGAAGAGCAAAATTGAACTCAAACGTGAATATTTACAAGTGAACATGGCAATTTCTCCTCCAAATATACGCGCAACACTCTATGCGAAATTAAAATTGGCTTGAGGCCAATATAATCTTACTGTGGGTCCGTATTTATCGCTTTGGATAGGGCAGAACGGGAGGTATTATGAAAATCAGGAGGAAACTGAGCCCGTATCTGATCGGCAAGTACATTTGGGTTAAAAAAAATTACATTTCCCAGCTTTTGTTTATTTAGTTATTTTACCATTTATGTACAGACATAATATATGATGAGGTGAAGCGTTTTTTTTTTGGCCAAGCGCGTCGGTATCGGCAAAAAACAAGGCCAACAACGTTTCTTGTATGGATATATATATGATATATTTATATAAACACCCTTTAACGTTTAAGTTTATTTAATTTTTGTTATTTGTTGTTATAGCGACAACAGAAAGAGTGTGTCTCTGTGAAAAATTCAACTGTCTACCTATTACAATTAATTAGATACATCCCGCTGACAGACGGACGGAAAGCGGAGGCTTAGTAATATTGTTCCGTTGGCACCTTTTGGCTACAGAACTCTAAAAAAAAAGTGCGGTGGTCATGGTGTTGTTTGATAAGAACGGAAAATATATTTGTTTTTGATCCACAAAATCCAAATGTGTAATTATCATAAAGCGCCAACATGATGAAGGCTCATTCTGTCAGCGGTAACAATGATGGAAAAGTTAGCTTCTAAAAATTTAGTGAAAATTGGAAGTCGTGAGCTCCATACCACAAAAAACAAAAAAAAAAATTGTTTAATCTAAACTGTTAACTCCATCCTTCAGGGATAATCTACAAGGTCTATATAGCCTAGTCCACTTACCCACAATATAATTGTATTGGCCCTTAGCCAGGAATGCACAGTTTCATCTCTAAATGGCCACGTATATAATTTTTATTGCAGTGCTTATGTCCGAGTGCTGTTTGTGGGAAGATGTTTGTAACGCTCATATTAGCCAACTTATAGCGGGCGCTGGTGATCATTTGAGTTATGAGGTAAGTGATTTTTTATTATAGCCGCTTTTAAGAGGACTTTTTGTGGGACGGTATTTTTTGAGATGATGATTTTACTTGAACGACAGTTCAGAACCTTGTTATTGAAGCGTCAATCTATACAAAAATTGTAAAGGGAGTAATCTTCGGAACTACAGTAGATCCGATAACAAACATTAATTCCCTAATGGAAAAGCTGCTATGTGCCATAGGCTAATATGTTTTATGTTAAAACGGGGAACTTCATACAGAAGCTACCGACGTAATATACAAGTCATGACGATAGTTGACAAGTTAGAAATTCAATGTGACAAAATCCAATAGTGATCAACATTTCGTAAGTTGATCGTTCGTGTGTTACCTTTTGTTGTGTCCATTTAGACAGTAAGTCAGAGTCAATGCAGTTTCTGTTCGTGTCTAAACAGCATCCGATGGCGTAGAAAATATCAAATCAAATCAAAAATATTTATTTGATAGAAATATTGTTTATTTTATTTTGTTGAACACAAAATAAAATAAACAATATTACAATCTAGTTATTATGTGTATGTATTTTTATTTTTTATTTTCATCTTAGCGTTTGCTACACTGGTCGACGTCTTTCAACGCCGGCTGTCGCTGAAAACCAGCGCTGGGGCTCTGTCTCGCATAGGGTCGTAGCATTAAGCTGAGCGATGGCCGTTTTGCGTGGATGTGACGCATATTTTCCCCCGATTTGTTCTCTTTGGTGTTTGTGTTCGTATATAAACGTTCGTAAATAAACGTTATTTTCTTTCTTTCTATAGATGTTATAGTCTTTTTTATTTCAGCATATCCTGCCATGATAGGGCGTGCAAATATTTTACTTTCATGTCATTGACAAAGTCATAGTATTATATTATTTAATTAAATTAAGTATTATCTCCTTTATTACATTTTACAAACTTATAAGTTACATTTTTAAATATTTTTTTAAAAATCTGAAAAAATAAATAAAAAATATTTAAAAACATAAAAATTGTATCCTACCGGTATCGGGAACAGGGTCCAAGCTACGAGCCCGGAGCTTGTATTGGTCCCCACCATGCAGCTTCTCCCTAAGGAGAACGAGCAGCTCCGGGCAGACCTGGCTAGGTCCAAGGAGCCAGCCACGTGCCTGCCGAGGACCGGGTTCTGACCCCGGTGCGGCAGGAGCTGGCTGCCTTCTGTAACGTAACGTTTAACCGGCTGGTCAAACGTGGTTACAAGTAAATATAATTTTAGAATATAAAATCGCGCAGTCAGGGCTCCAGAGAGAGGAACCTCCTGACAATGCGAGCCGTGTCCATAAGTACCGCTTTCTGAATCAAGCCATTGATCCAGCTGCCCAACGAGAGCCTCCTCAGGTGATTGTTGAGGCTCTTGGCTATTAAGCCAAGTCTTATTTATTCCCCCGGACGGTGACATGCCCGACAGATGTCAACCATGCCGTCTTTCACAATATCTCCGGTAATTGTTCGTCATCAAAACTTCGTCCATAATTGCACAGACAAAACTTTCGATTTCTCCAAAGAGGTCACCGAAACGCAGCCAGGCTACGGACGCTAGAAGACCACATCACGATGCGTCCCCACGTCGGCTTCTAGGAAATATTCCCTGAGACTGCATATCTCGCGAGTGTGTAGGGTCTTAGCGTTTAAAAAGCCTCGACCACCGCACTTTCGCGGGATATACTGTCTCATTACCGATGACCGTGGGTGATGCATTCGGTTTGCAGTCAGCAGTGTACGGACCCTCCTATCCAGGGCGTCGAGTTCGGTCTCAGTCCATTTGAGTATGCCGAAAGAGTACATTAAAACTGGCATGACGGTTGGGCCGTTAAAGGCGTGCACCTTGTTTCCGCCTGACAGATGACTATTTAACACTTTCTTCAGGCGGCCAAAGAAGCGCTCCTTCAACGATTGCTTCATGTCAGAACCATTGATGCCCAACGCTTCCGACATACCCAAATACTTATAGGTTTCGGATACGGAGAGGGCTCTGACGCTAATGGAATCCGAGATTTGGGTTCCCACGGATTCTACAATCTCCCCTCGCTTTACATGCATGACCGCACATTTGTCCACACCAAATTCCATCCTGATGGCGCTACTGTAAGTTTCAGTTACTTTCAGTAGCTCCATTAGTTGCAAATTGTTGGGGGCAAAGAGTTTTAGATCATCCATGTACAGAAGGTGAGATAAACCTGACCACCTCTCCTCAGCCGATAGCCTAGACCTGAATCCTCCAACAGTGTGCTTAGAGGATTCAAGGCTAAGCAGAACCAAAGCGGGCTCAAACTATCGCCCTGAAATATGCCTCGCTCGATCCTTATCGGCTCGCTATTCCTCAGGATATTCCGACATCCTAGATAGCGAAGGACCGTCCTCCATCGCATACGGTATGTGGCACCGAGTCATAGGCCTTCTTGTAATCTATCTAACATGTCGACAGATCCTTTCGGGAACGACGAACCTGTTGGCTAATGGCCATATCAATGAGGAGTAGCTCCTTAGTACCGCGGGACCCGTTCCTACATCCATTTTGTGAGGCAGACATGATGGAGTTGATGTCTGTATTAATTATATTAATTATTAATTTAATTATTATTATTGCACATTTACATTAGCATCAAACACAATCTGATTTTTTTAAAGGATATTGCTAATCCATTGCTTCATAATATTCCAAAAAAATTGTGTGCTCAACGTCGTTAATAACGCAATGAATGTTTTAGAACTGTCAAAATGAAAGCTAATTTCAAAATCAAAAGTCATTTCCAAATCAATAGTCAATTATTCAAAGTAGGCTGAGAATCAGCAATTCTTCACGTCAAAATTAAAGTGGTGCCACAAACTCCCCAGCAGCACAGCTGTCTGTTCAGTTATTAAAACTTGATTCTAAATAGTAGTAAGTAATTAACATTACGAAACTAAATTAAAGACAGTTAGTCATCTGACTTGGAAACATCATATCGACGCTTTGTGAAAGAAGCTTAGTACTTGCTTAGTAGTAGTTAATTCGCGTATGCACTGTACAAACTATCAAAACGGTTAACCGCATTACAGTGCAAATAGCTTATAATGCTTATGTGGCTTGCATTAGGTACGGATTTTTTTCCTGGGGCAACTCCACTGACAGAGACATTGCTTTTAAAGCTCAGAAGAAATGCTTGCGATCGTTTACCAAATTATAATCGATTGATAGTTGTAAACCATTGTTTAAGGAACTTAATTTGCTCACTCTACCGTCTATGTTCGCTGTAACCTGCATTTATATGAAAAACTGGGCTCACGCCGTTATCAGAATACCATTCATGTTACCTCTCATTAAACCGCATTTTTCAGCAAAAGTGTGCTAGGTATGGCCCCAAAAATATGTAATAGCATACCAGCAGCTATTAGAAATAAAGACGGTGTGAAGTCCTTTATAAGGTCTTTGTTTACATTCCTTACAGACAGATGTTACTACTCCATCACTAAGTTTACCACTGATACACGGAGCTATGACGCTTCCGACTTGCTAATTAGACACTTATGATTTAATTTTATTGATTAGATTTGAATGTGTTTATTTATATATACATATATATTTGTAATGACCTGTTCGCCTAACTATATAACATATTATAAATAGATTTTTTTTGTACGATATACATTGGCAAAACATGGTGCACATATTTTAAACATCTTATTATCTGTAACCATACCTATGTTTAACAAAGTAAATGCTTGATTTATTGATTGATTTAAACTATTTGCCATACGTCAGCTAGCACACGCCATAATACAAACGAAAACATTGAAAATTAGACTCAAACAGAAATAAACAACAGAGAGGTAAACATAGCTTAATACCTTAATAAAAGCCTATAGGCATAAAGGACACGCCCGCTTACATATGCAATGATGCAATATGTTCATGTAGTAACTTGAAGTCACAAATGATAAACTAGGACCTTCGAAGTAAAATAAATACCTAAACGGTTTTTTACTAATAACAGTAACAAAGCCATGGTCTGCAAGACGACCAGTCACCACAAGTAACACCCGTTCACGAGCATTACGCAAAAAACAGCCATTACTCCTATTTATATTATATTATATTATATTATATTATATTATATTATATTATATTATATTATATTATATTATATTATATTATATTATATTATATTATATTATATTATATTATATTATATTATATTATATTATATTATATTATATTATATTATATTATATTATATTATATTATATTATATTATATTATATTGGCCTCCTTGGTCTAGTGGTCACAATCGCTACTGCTGAGCATGAGGTCCTGGGTTCGATTCCTAGGTCGGGCAACGTGTTATTGGGTTTTTCTATCTGGAATTTCTCAGTAGCAGCCCGAAGTCTGGATTTGAGCCCGGTAGATAGCAATAGGCTCGCCCCCTTTTACATGGGACTTAAACATAACTGGCGAAATGTGGGTGTACTATAGGTACACCTCTGCCTAACCCTTCGGGGAAACATGGCGTGATGTTATGTTATGTTATATATGCTCACAGCAGCATTGCGGCCACTGAGCCGCTCAGTACCTGAGCGGCTCAGTGGCCTTAATTACCAGTCCACTCAGTCATCCCTGTCCGGGACAAAGTACGGCTCAGTGACCACGGCGATGTTAAACGACCACTGCGCCAAGCTCTGGAGCAACAGATCCTGAGCAACGTCGCAGTGGTTCATGTTCCCCTGAAGGAGGCGTAATGGGTCCATTGCTGAAACTCCATAACAGCCCCGTCCCGAGCCAAATTGCGGCGGCGACGACGGTGGAGGCGGCAGTGACGGCGGCAGTGGCGGCGGATGCGGCGTGGACGGTTGTGGCACTGGGCTTTCCCCTGCCCGACAGGGTACACAGATTGGTTTTATTTAATAAGGAGGAGCGGCTTTTAAATCTACTCATTGACCATTGAATTTTTCAATATTTTCAAAAGTACTATTAATACGGTGGACAAGTGAGTGCTGGCAAGAATTAGTTCGGTAAAAGTTCACGGCAAAAAGAGTAACTGCGATTACTTGTGAAAAGTTCTGGGTACAGCGTAACAAATTATGTTATTTCGATTTATACAATTGAATTTATGTCTGACAATTTTACATAATGAATAAAAGCTTTAAGGAATCTTTGAGTGCTAAGAGGGAGCAGCTTGTACTAGTTGAGTAACTGAGATTAAGTTAGGTAGGATTTCTGACATCTACAGTGCATGACACGTTAACATTTGTACTGAAAATTTTCAACCATTTCAGCATATTTTATATAGAAAGGGTTCCACTACATACTCTAATTGTGAGTGAACTTTATACAAACATAGATATAACGCGGTTCTCTTGAAGTCAAGGGTACGCTACTATTCTGTCAAGAAAGTAGAAAAAAGTACGATGTCGGCTGGAGACATGTCTGTTGAATAAAGTGCTTGTGTAGAGATATGAGGAACAGGGTGTAAAGTTCACTCATACTCTTTAGAAAAGGGAGGATTCTCCGACCAGATGGATGTCGTATCTGGTGCCCTACGATTGATGTCGGGAAGTTGTATATATGCTAGCTGTGCGGTAAACTCTGATTGCGCGATGCAGGGTTTGTGTGACTTCAGTGTGATGCGTTGTTCGCATGTAGCGCTGTAGATGCTGTGTGGTATGCTCCACACTTGCTCGATGGTATTTGTTGAGTTTTAGGTCAAAAATTCGTACACAATGATGGCCTTGGGCGAAGGCGAAATATCGTGATGCAAAATCCAAGAATTTTGGTTCCACAAACAATTTTGATAATTTGTAAATCTAGACGTAGTTTGGAATTGAGTGTAACGCAGAGATTTCGAATTAATTTTAATTTAGTGAGAGGCACGTGACAAAGGGTCTGAAGAGTTACGGCGTAGTTAATAAAAACTAATTTCGATAGTAACTGACTTGTTTTATCGCCTACCTCGACACTTCCATATTAGCTCCGTTATAATAAAATGATACCAAAACAACGAAAGACAGTTTACACGAACAGATAATACAATAAAATAAAATTTTTGAATGATCTAGATGGCGATAAAGACTAGATTTTTGGAGCGAAATGAATGTGTACTTGACTTGGAACAAAGAACTGAGGCATATGACCTGCCTAAAATTGCAGATCATGTGTGTGATCCATTTCACGGCCAAACAGATTCGGTTTTTCCGCATAGTATGTATGTACTTATATAACTATAGATGTGGAGTGTAAATAATTGTTAGAATAGTGATCACAATATATGTGCGTATTGTAAATATATAAAATAAGCTATTGTTATGAAAAATATGAAGTTATGACAGAAGAGATATGAGGTTACGCAATGTGGATGTTCTTGTGTAATGTGTAGTGTTTTTCAATT
Organism: Dasypolia templi; assembly: GCA_963555695.1. Classification (NCBI taxonomy): domain Eukaryota; kingdom Metazoa; phylum Arthropoda; class Insecta; order Lepidoptera; family Noctuidae; genus Dasypolia; species Dasypolia templi. Next base: position 5,766,717 of record OY743147.1, read on the forward strand.
AGATTTTATGATTAAATTGAAACCTTACAGTTGTAACCGCTACAGGTCTACGCGAATTTAACAATGCGCGTGTTTTTGGTGAAAGTAAGGATGCATACTGTTAGTTTTATCCGTGGGTTTGGGTTCTTGGTTGGTAAATAACTGAGTCCAAAGTTGACAAATGTTCAGTTTATTGAACAGTTTCAAAAGGTACCTTTTGAATGTTTCGATAATACTTGTTTTGCTTATCAAAACTCTAGCTAAACAATCGACTGATTGTTGCTCAATACTTTCTAACAATCGAGATAACAATTTCGGAGCACGTTTGCCTTTCGCCATTCAATTTCGCTTTTGGTGCTGTCACATGAAGTTATAAAAAATAAAAAAAGTTGTCGCTTGCCAACATAAAAAAATAAAGTGTGAAGTAAGGATAGGATCAAGGTTGGGTTAGGTTTGGTCAGCTGTCAAATGATCAATTCTCAACACATACTTAATTAACTTTAGTCTGTTTCTATGTCATAAGTCTGGTAGTCTGTCCAGGTCTTGCTGATATAGAAAGCAATCATTAACAGTTAACATGGATTTGTAGGCCTTTAGATCATCTGCATACAATAGGATCATTGTGTTGTGCAAACGATTACCTGTGTTGTTTTAGTTACCAACAAAAATATTTAATAACAAGGGACCAAGAAAGAGCCATCTGAGACACCGGACACAAAAAAGATAGCTTTTTCCAATTTTTCATGTGTGAGAAGTTCGGGCCAATCTGTTTCCTGTTATTTTTTAGTTTTCGTAGTTCGCCTTGTAAACATTGTATTTCTGCAGCGACAGCCTGCCCAGCGGAATATATTTGACATTAATATGTCCGTCATAAACTAAAGGGGGTGAAATGCTCAGCAGGTGAAGAGAGAAGTTAGAGAAGAGTGATTTTGCTGAACATTATAGGGGCAGTTGGATTTTAAAAGGTCTCATATTTTGCCCAATAGGGGGCGAGCCTGCGGCATAAATCCATTCTTTGGGCTGCGACTGAGAAATCCTGCATAGAAAAACACTAACACACACACACACACAAACACGCACAACACCTCAAACACTTTACACTAACACTTTGCCCGATCTGGGAATCGAACCAAAGACCTCATGCTTAGCGGTTACGTTTGCGACCACTACACATGCAATAGGGCAGTCACAGGCTGGGTATAGAAATAAATTACTAGTACGAGTATATACAGAAAAGTGTTAGGATTACAGTACAATGGCCATGTTATAAGCGTAGAAAGATATTAATAAAAGATAGACCGTACAATAATGATGGTCAACAACAGCCTAAATTTGTTCGTCCCTTATGAAGGAAAGTTTTATCTCAACAAAAATATTCCACTTATATTGTTTAACCAGGGGCATAGCTACCGCCGTATCAGGCGCCAATATGGGCCCCGAGCCCAAGGTTACACACACGTGTAAGCAAAAATTTCGTAGAATTTTACTCTTAAACCTTGAATTCTCGTTGATAAGAGGTGTGTAATTAATGAATACCTTTGTAATTAAAAATTAATTTAATGATTTTATGCCTTAGATACACAGGGTTCAAGGTACAGGCGCAGTCCATTTCTCAAGCTCTTGCTATTATCACAATTTACAAAAATCACAAAGAAAATCAAACCAATCCAAGTCTGGATGCTCCAATGCTTGAGCTCGATTCACTCGTTTATGCATTGTCTTAGTAAAATTACAATGACATATATGGGAATCCCTTTATTCATGCTCTATCCCAATCAATCGCTCTAGAAAATGACAATCCTGAGCGAAAGAAAAGGAAAGAGCATGCAAAAAGGCGATTCATTACTGGCTGACAGATGTGGTTCAAACCTAAACCTCCTGAATCAGGTTACTGTTTTTTTTATTTTGTAACAAAAACAGGCTCCTAACATTTTTTGATACCGAGCTCCCCTATGACTTACGTCATGTTCGTCGTGTTTAACCATGGCATAAATACGGATGACAAACATAAAACATTATGAAAAGCAATAAAGATCTAGTATCAAATGGGAACAATTTATAGCCAACAGTGATTATTAGAGCAATTACTTAACAAAAGTTATTACGAGTACCGACACTATTACATTACAATTTATGACAAGCTTATATTTAATTTGCTATTTAATTTGGATACTGAAGGCTGATGAAAAACCACTTTCGCTTATCTTATGTAGTTGAAATTGAACATGTGCATTTTGTTTCGAAGGCAATGAATTTTATGATGCATGACCTAATTCTACACCCGGGGTTGGCTCCAGACGGGGTGGCATGTTGTAGAGCCTCCTTGTGGCGCACCCTGGCTGACGTCAGCTCCAACTGCCCACCTGCTCGTGGACAGTTGGGGTTGGCGGCTAATCTTCAACAAACGGGGTAGGGTCATGGTTTCCATCAGTAGAAATTCATTGGTAGAGGAAGGGAACCGGCCTAATGGCGGGACGGCCAGTCCATCAACGGGGTAGGCCTGGTGGCCATTTAACGCCCACTCTCCCTCTGCCGGAGAATCCGCCACGTTCCCTTTGGGAACGTCAAGCCCCCATTCGTATTTTACGGGGGGCCAACAAATGCCTGCCGAGACGAGGAGGCTCATCACGTTCTCAGTCCTTCGAGGATCTGATAAATCTTAGTTTGTCAGGCTCTCGAATGACCGGCACCACCGGCCAGCGCGAAAAGGAGCCGCGCGTGGTCTCACCGCTTGCCGTCGCTGACGGCAAGGTAAAAGGAAACGTGGTCCCTGCCAGCATGGCCCCTCCCCGGATGTGGAGAGCCTGTCGGCCCTAAAGGTTTTAAGGGGTCAGAGTGGGCGAAACCGCGCGGTGGTGGGCAGAGTCTGCGCTTGGCTGTAGGACAATGGCCTCCAGAGCGGAAAACCGACTCTGAAAGGCAGCCCGAGTGTTAAGGTCCACCAAGTGCGCTGTCATGCGTATCCTGGGCCTGGACGACTCCGTGACGGAGGTAGAGGTGGCGGCCGCTGTCGTTAAGACTGGGGGGTGCTTTGACGGGCAGGCACCATTCGTCCTGACTTTACGAGGATGCGCTATGTCACGGTGAGCTGCCCCATGACGGCGGCCCAAAAAATTGCCGGGGAGGACCGAAGGCTCCTGGTGGGCTGGGTTTCCGCGCAGGTGAAACTGCTGGAACCCAGACCTCTAAAGTGCTTCCACTGCCAGGTGAGCAACCACGTCTGCTACGGTCAACAAGGCCGGCTCGTGCAATGCCGCGCCGCACTACTTTATATGTGCGGTAGCTGGCCAGCCTGCCGATCAGCGAGATTAGGAGTAAGGCCGCACTCCACCCGCCAAAGCCAGGGCCAGGGGCAAGCCCTTTGCCACCGCAGTTACCGCCTCTGCTACGAGTACCTCCTCCGTCGCAACCGCAACCGCCGCGGCAGGGCCTTCACAGGGGTCTCGGGAGGGGGATTTGGAGTGTCAGTAATGGCCCCATTATGCCTCCTCCAGGCGAACATCAATCACTGCGCCTCTGCTCAGGATCTGTTGCTCCAGATCATGGCGCAGTGGTAGATTAACATCGCCGTGGTCGCTGGACAAAGGACAAAGTACGGCTTACTTTGTACCGAGTGGTTCGCGGAGGGCGCTGAAACGGCTGGACCTCCTCCTGCAGGGCTAACATGACAAGCGCGAGAACGCTCGATATCTCGATTTCTCGGAATTTGTCTACGATTTTGACGTCATCCTTACACCTGACATGACCGCCAAGCTCGAGTAAACTCGAAAAAGGCACTGTGACACTTCTGTATCTCGCGACGAGAAACCGATGTAGCAAGTTATTAAAAACAAATCTGTTTATCACTGCAACATCGGTCGATTTTACGCATGGAATAAGTATGTTCTGTATTGATTTAACGTCCACCTCTTAAAACTTTTGTTTAGTTCCATAAAACCGACTTTTTTACTGTTTTTCTTTGGCATGCTAAAATTAAAATATGCAATTAGTGGCACTTATTATACTCACTAGATAATCCACCAAATTGATAAATCGGCTGAAGGTCACTATTCGACACAGCGAAGGTTGATATTGTAAAAATCACCATAAAACACATGATATTGCTTTTACTCACCAAGTTTGCGGACTTAACTGGCGATTTTCGTAATTATGTTGCGTAGGCAGGTACAGCTTACTCCCTAGATTTCGATAATCAACTTAATTGACAAACTAGACAGATTATTACTGCACTTGATGCTCATCTACGTAATAGTGCTTCCCTGCGCCAAACTTTCTCTCGCGGCCGCCGAAAGGAACTTCATTCCAATGAGTATACTCGTAGTAGGCTGTTTAAAACTAAGTATTTTCATTCAATTCAATCAAATCAATTATGTCAATTCAGTATTTCAATTAAGTTTTTCATGTTGTCTAATAGAACTAGAACGAAAATAAGTATAATTATGAATTTGCCATGTTATTTTGGATATTCAATTTTTTTTTGTATCATAAGTTTGTCTACTCTTCTCGTCGTCAAAATCGAGGACGACTAAATTAGAGAAAATCACGACTTTCTCATGTTGAATTGTCAAAATGCGAGATAAATTAGGTGGTCATGTTAGGGTTTAACGAGAAAACATCAAGTTTGACAGAACAAGTCAAGTATTTTGTATGGCAGTGCTGTCAGAAAACGAGTAAAGTAACGGTATAGACGCTACGAGAAAATACGAGAGTGAGTAATTATCGCGTCTGGCATGTTAGCCCTGCTGGAAGCCTCGATCGTGCAGGTCTGGGTGTCACCACCGGACTGGCCTGCTGACATCAAAGACGAGGCGGAGTGGTTCCGGGAGGCCATGTCCGAAATTTGTGAAGTGGCAGTGCCGCGTCCAGCCCGAATGTGCCTGGTGACAGGTGTGCTGGTGACAGGTGTGCTGGTGGTTGCCGGAGCTGACGTCTTTGCGCGAGGCATGCGTGGCTGTGCGACACATGTACACCAGGCACCGCAGGCTACCCCCCGCATACGGAAACCATTCAGTTGTGGCTGTACGAGGGGTACATAGCGGCAAAGACCGGCCACCGAGCGGAGATCGCGGAGTAGTCGCCCCTACAAAATGGTGCGGGATAAACTCCGCCCATAGGCTCCCGCTCATGGAAGACGTGGTGAGCGCTTTGTTCCTTTCGCGAGGGGAGCACACTCACGCCGCCGACGAGGACGACGATGCTTCGTAGGTGACCGAGGTAGAGCTGAGAGTGGCGTTACATGCACAAAGCCTGTGCGAAAAATACCGCCCCAGGACCCGAAGTACCGGCTTACCTGGAAAAGCCTGGGTTCTGGCCTTGGAGGTTCTCGGGCTTCAACTAAGAGGGCTCCTAAGCACATGCTTGGAAGTGCGCCAGTTGTCACTTCGTTGGAAGACGGGGAAATTGGTCCTCATTAAGAAGCCGGTACCATGCGGACTCTCCGTCTGGGCCGGATTTGGCAGGGAGCCAGTTTGGTTATCGCAGGGGGCGCTCTACGGTGGACGACATCATGCGCGTGCTCACGACGGGGGATGCTGTGTCCCGGGGTGGGGTCGTCGTGGCGGATTCTCTGGACCCAGCCCTGTAGTTGCATCAGGGAGGCATTTCGGTATTACCGGATGTCGATCTACCTCTGTCGCGTGGTCGAGGCCTATTTGACTGACAGGGACGTCATCTACCCCGGTCACCGGTGAGAGTGGAACCGGCGAAAGATGTCGTGTGGTTTCCCACAGAGATCAGTCCCGGGACCGCTTCTGTGGGATATCGGTTGAGGCTGAGTGCTGCGCGTCGACCTACCTAGTGTCATCGGCGTGGTTTGCTACGCTGATAACACGCTAGTCCTGGCACAGGGGAGGTCGTACCAGACGGCGGCCGATCAAGCGACACACGGGGTTGCAACAATCGTCGAGAAGAGATCTCAATCTAGGGGGTCCAAACGCCTCCTGCCGGGGGCTCTAGGCGAGGGCCGTGCGATCTTTGGCCCTTTACGGGGTCACCGGTGTGGTGATACCGCACGGTCTCCTGCGAGACGGCGAGCCTCCTTGCCGGATTGCCGCCATGGGATCTGGAAGCAAAAGAAATCGCGCGCGTATGGGCGTGGTGCGAGGAGGCAAAATGCCGAGGTGTAAGTCTGCTGCCGCGAGATATCACGGTACAGCGGACAGAGCTCCGGCGGTATCTCAGTGCGACATGGGTGCAATTATCACAACCCAGTGTGGGGCACGCCACAATAGCGGTGATAAGTCCCCTCTTTGAGGAGTGTTTCGAGGCGCCACGGCGTCCTCACCTTCCGCCTGACACAGGTCCTCACCGGACAAGGTTGTTTCGGGAGGTTCCTGTTTCACATTAGTCGGGAGGAAACGCCTGGGTGTCACCATTGTGTGGATCGCTCGGAAGACACGATGGAGGTCTGCTCAGCTTGGGCGAAGAACTACCGTGTCCTCGCGGACACGATCGGCGGCGGCGATCTCTGGCATCCAGCCCTGGTCCAAGCTATGGAACGGAGCGAGAGGGAATGGAAAGCCGACACCTCCTTCTGCGAAGTAATGCTCGCGTAGGAGGAGGCGGAGCTCGTAAGGGAGAGAGCCTTGCGCCCTCACGCTCCTAGTCGCCGCAGGACCTGCCTGCAGATTACCAGCCACCGCAGGCGCGGGCTTGTGGAGCGCGAGCAATGGGTAGCTCGCCTTCCGGTAAGGACCTGGCCCGGGTCGTTGGCACGTTGTGTTCCACGCGCGCCTCAAAGAGATGTCAGCACATAATGACGGGGTCCGATACGGCCGATGCCTCAGAGTCGCGGGATGTTCGAACGAGATACCGTGGCCCTGGCACAGGCTACTGAAGGAACAAGGGTGGGTTTAAGTCAGTAAGTTTGACACGCCCTTCCGCTCCACACAGAGCAGGAGAAGTCATTTGATGATTTCCCATTCAAACAAAAAAAAAGGGTTGGCTCCAGACGACGGAATTCTTTAACGCTGTACATCGCAGATACGAAATTAAATAGACATACGCATTCAATTATGATAGTCCGTTCTAAGGTTCATCATGACCTAACTGCTGCACCTAAGATTGGCTTCAGTCGAGCGAACTCCTCATCAGCCAACAGTACAGACACAAAATTTAGTAAACGCATTTAATTATCATAGTCCATTCCCTGGATTGGCTCCAGAAGAAGGAACTCCTCAGTGATGAACAGTACAGACACGAAATTTTAAAAACGCATTTAATATGATTGTCAGTTCAAAAGTGCATCATGACCAGGCAGCTGCAACCAAAGCTGGCTCCAGACGAGGAATTACCACAGCGGTCAACAGTACAGAAACAAAATTTTGAATTAGCATTCAGTTACGACAGCTGGTTCACGACATGACTTGGATATTGCAACTCGGTTGGCTTGAAAGGTGTGTCTGTGTTCATTGCATTTGTCTTTACAAGTACATTTCGAGTATAGGTGTTAAATTATAAATAATTTTATTTCTGTAAGTAGGTTTGTACAAACACTTTTACACGGCAAACATTTTTGTTTTACTAGATGAGGTCGGCGTTTCCTATCTGACTACTCTGAGAAGAAAGGCCGAAACAAACTCGAGGTCACAGTCTCTTTTAAAGTCCAGACATAGTCTTGATCAGATCAAGTGAAGACCATGTGGATTGATGTCTGAAATGGTATTTTGAGGAAAGTACCACACAGATTGGGTGGACCTGTCCAGTCAGTGCACGCATTTATCAGTAATCGTGCAGTTCAACTTAAAACATAAGGAGCTCAACGATTCGACGAACAATACCAAAGAAAAGACATTGGGTAGGCCGCATAAAGTACTCAAACTGCCAGATAAAAAAAATAAGATAGACAAAATATGTAAAAATGTAAACCCACTGAGTCCCCATACAATAATGAAAATTATAAAATATGACGGCAGCCATATTGATTAGCAGCTGCGAGAGACGGCGACTAGATGGCGCTAGTGGAACGTGCACCAGACGCATCATAGAAATCATTCACTCTATAGATCATTTGGCTTAATAGACTTGAATCCAATGTTGTCAGTCTAATAAAATGTTGTGACGTTTCGCTGTCAAGCGATCGCCTTTAAAACGAGCTGCGCTGTTCAATCAGACGCATTTCGAACGGATGCGTCTTGGTGCACGGACCACTGTCTCTCGACAGTCAGTACTGCCCGGTTATTGGACGTGGAACGATGTCTCTGACAATTAGTACTGTCCTTATTGCGGTGGGTGCATGGACCACTGTCCCTGACAGTCAGTACTGCCCTATGTGACCGCCCGCACTAAAATTATTAGTTATTTAATTCTATTTCTATACTTCGAGATTCATGATACTTATTAACTGATTGTTCAATTGAAAATGTATTGTCATACCTGACTCTTACTTCTGATGTCTGGGCTTAATCCGACACCAGAAGTGGGATCGGATTTTCGCCCACCTCTGGCAATTCGTTATCACAAACATGCAGGAAAATATTCCGCTACCCTCAAATAGTTTAGAAGCATATCTTGCAAAATTAACTGATGTCTGCTGCCCCGGTGCAATGCACCACCTCAACGTTTCACGGCGTTGGTACCGTTTGATCCTGACGACCCCAATTCAGACGTAGGGGGGCTGGTGTCGGCTTTCGGACACCATAATTAGGAGAAAAACATTTGAATGGTGTCTGTTTAATCATGAGGTTGACCCATTGTCTTCAAGGCCGCGCAGCCACATAACTGACCAAGATCATAGGTCAATATTAATAGGAAGATATACAGGAGACTTTTAAAGCTCGGTTCTCTCGCCCTATTCTTATTCAGGATCACTTTGACAGTACCTTAAAATTTCAAATTATATGTCTTTGCCAAACGATTGAATATCTCGGACGCAAGATTATCTGAAAAGGTTGTCGGGTTTTGCAATTTCCATATTATCTATGTCTGAAGTTCATATAAGTCCTGAATTAAGCTCGACTGTGGTAAATAACAAATCTTAGCTATTACGATTACTGCGAGGCATATCCTCAAACGAAGGTCAGAATTGCCTGAGTCAAACGATTCTGACGTCAAACGCCCTCGTGCTACGTTGTGGCAGGACCGAGCATCGCCATTTAATCGTTCTATATTTGCGGATAAACGTGTCAACCAAAAGCCACAAGTCACATGCTACGTCTGCGGGGAGCCAGGCCACTCGTCTCCACCTTTCCAATGCGGGGTTCCTGTTTAATCTAAAGTAGTGTTCAGTTTCTGAAAGTCCAAACTGAATAGCTGGGGTGATTACACCAAATAAAAAAATATAGCTTTAATTAATGTCCCAACTCTGTTACTCAATTTCCAAATAATTCGGCCGGGGAAAAGGCAATGTTAACTAGACACCAGAGCATGACCAAATACACGCAAAAATTATCCACATTTTGAGGTCCGAATCAGTTTTTGACCCTTCCTTGCCCATTGAACTCTATACCGATGCAAGTAGTGAGGGATATGGTGCAGTTCTTATCCAAAAATATTAGATAAGGCTTCTCACTCAAAACGTTATTTGACTCCAAGGCTTCACCGTTGGTGGGGGCTATATTGCAGGCTTAGGATTTTGATATCGTGTACGAAGAAGGTCGAAAGATGGCTCATGCAGATTTCTTGTCTCGCAGTTTATCAAACACAAATAGTTCTACACCTCGTAAAGTAAATTTTACATTTAGATAAAGATCGGAAGCGCGATTCGGTACTTTTTGAAAGGATAACAATTCCTAAATAATCAATTACCTCTTGACCAGGAATATTGTATAGGAAGATAGAACCACTCCTCCTTTAGTTTTCCGTCTTCCCTGCTTTGTTAAAATTGAATGCGTCGACGGTGTAGTTGAACCAGAGCGGAGGCGTGACGTTGAACGCGCTCGGTACGAGTTGCGCCTTTGGTGTCGCGGCGGTGGCGTGCGCGAGCGGTCGTGGTTCTTGTGGCGGTATGACTTCTTCAGTTCGGTGATCTCGTCGTGCAATTTTCTAATTTCTTCGACGTGATTTTGTATGCTCACCGGTGGGTTTTGCTGGGACGCTGATGTGACAGATACTGCGGAAATTTCACTTGCTTGTTGAAGCATTTTTTTTTCGGTGAGCTTGGCTAATTCATCGAATGCTGTATCCTTGCTTATTGTGTCACTTACTACAAGTACTGATCGGACGTGCGCGTAGTAAGTTCATGTGAGCGAGATTGCGCTTGTGTCTTAGTATTTGGCTAGGCTTTCTAGTTCCATATCCGAAAGTAGCTTCTATAGCTGCTCGCTATCAGATTATTCGTACACAGAAATAAGACGTTTCTACTGAATATTGACGATCGGCAGACGGATTGCGTGATAAGTCACATATTGGCTCGATGTCTTCTTTTTGTAGCTGAGCGATGACCATCTTGCCTTCTGTGTTTCACTTGTCTTGAGATCAGGCGTAGCTGCTTCGAAACTGATGAACCATAATCGGGGTTTGTGGCGCCAGAAAGGTGGTACTCGAAGGGAAAGCGAGATTTCGGCGATATGTTTGGGTAATAGCGAAACGTCCTGTGAGTTCGCTGAGCTTGCTCCTGCTAATTTCATGTCTGGTTGTTCGGTGTCACGCTGCATAGTTTTCTTGCGGTTGCTTCGTTCGGGGTCACCACTTTGGCGTTTAGGCAATAGAGGGATGAAACTCCAGATGAAGATATAATCAGAAATATATCGGTATATTTAGACGTACCGAGGTTATAAATATGAGTCACACACAGCTGAGCGCCAGTGTGATGTCGCGGGGCGCGCGCGCAAAACGTGCGTGCTGCCACAGAACGTAGAAGACTTTAGGAAAACTTTACGAATTTTATTGGTTTCCCGACATGGCAAAATTTGTAAAAAGTTTATTTTTTGCTATGTAGTATGTAAGAATTCCAAAGGCCCTTCAGGTGTACAGCAAGTGCAGTTACATTCAATTCCAAAACATCCAATCCCTTGGCACACAATTCATTTAGATCTAACTGGAACACTTTCGGGAAAAAGTGATAGAAAATAATGTTGTTCAGTTTTAATAGACGCCTTTACAAAGTTTGTACGGCTGGAATATACTCTGGCCTGAGTTCTTCATACGCTGAAAGATCAATTAAAAATGTTGGTGCTCCAAAGCGCATTATCGCAGATAACGGACGTTGTTATGACTGCAGTGAGTTTAAAAACTTTTGTAATGATAATACAATAGAGCTCCTTTTCATAGCAACTGGTTCAAGTAGAGCTCACGGTCAGGTTGAGAGGATCATGCAAACTTTGAAGAACATTTTTTACTGATAGCGAATGTAATTCTAATTGTCATTCGGGGTTCCTCACTTAATCTAGCTAAAATAACTCCTAGTTCTTCTGAAACAACTGTAAATTTAAAGTTGAAGCTGCTCGTTCATCGTGCATCATAAAACATGCAAAGAGTGACTAAAGCTGACACTAAGGTTTAATAAGGGAAAAGCCCGGATTAAACCTTTTGCAGGTGATTTTTTGTAAATTGCAAAGAAAGACATCAAAATAATTTAGATTTAAAAAAATAAGTGACCTTGTAAAATAGTCACTGTTTGTGAAAATTATAGTGATGATGATCATAAACGAACCGTGGCAGATAATGAGTTCAGTATGGCTATTGTACCTGCAAATAATAATATGACCTCAGATTCAGGGGAAACTCGTACTCTAAGCTCTCGTGCATTGACTGCGGATGATTCAGGGGAAACACTTTCTGTAAGCTCTCGCACCCTTAGTGCAAATGATTTAAATAACTCTGAAGAAACTTTATCTGTTAGCTCTCGAACATTAAGTGTAGATAATTCCGAAGCTATAATAGAATCTTTGGAATGATCCACTAGTATGGGCTCTTCTACTTTTGTATGATGATGATCCTGTGTTGCGCTGAAGGAATCTCACCTGCTTTTATGGGTGACGATTTAGACCAGCATGTTTGAACTGTAGGGGTTTTCTTTTGTAAAGAAATACCTAGACCAGTGACATCTGTGATGAGCTGCAGGAATCTCACCTGCTTTAGTGGGTGACGATTTAGACCAGCATATTTAAACTGTAGGGGTTTTCTTTTATAAAGAAATACCTAGACCAGTGATATGTAACGGTGATGATGATATGAATTAATGAGTCTTTTTTTATTAGATGACTGAATGCACTCGAGGACGAGTGATTTGTCAGAATGGCCGTGACGGCAGCCATATTGATTAGCAGCTGCGAGAGACGGCGACTAGATGGCGCTAGTGGAACGTGCACCAGACGCATCATAGAAATCATTCACTCTATAGATCATTTGGCTTAATAGACTTGAATCCAATGTTGTAAGTCTAATAAAATGTTGTGACGTTTCGCTGTCAAGCGATCGCCTTTAAAACGAGCTGCGCTGTTCAATCAGACGCATGCAAGTCCGCTTAAGCAGACAACCGCATAGGTTGACCTGCGAGATGCCAAACAAACAAACACCAAGACGCATCCGTTCGAAATGCGTCTGATTGTTTAATCAGACGCATTTCGAACGGATGCGTCTTGGTGCACGGACCACTGTCTCTCGACAGTCAGTACTGTCCGGTTATTGGACGTGGAACGATGTCTCTGACAATTAGTACTGTCCTTATTGCGGTGGGTGCATGGACCACTGTCCCTGACAGTCAGTACTGCCCTATGTGACTGCCCTCACTAAAATGATTAGTTATTTAATTATATTTCTATACTTCGAGATTCATGATCCTTATTAACTGATTGTTCAATTGAAAATGTATTGTCATACCTGACTCTTACTTCTGATGTCTGGGCTTAATCCGACAAATACTTTTCAAAGTAAATATTGATGTCATTGTGTATATAATAATCATGAAATGTCAAAGTATACCTAGACAAAATAAAACACAAGTTACCAAACAAAAAACCACATTCAAAAAAACCTCAGTATGCATAAATTGGAGCAGGTCAGTCCCAAGCCTTTTTGTCCTCAATACAATCTTTAACAGTATTAAAAGCTTTCTGGCACAACTTACGTTTAATGAATGATTTTAATTTATTAAGGCTTAGATCTAGAACGTAGCTTGGAAGTTTATTATAAAAGTAAATTTATCAGAGCAGCTCAATCCCAAGCTTTCTTGTCCTCAATTTAGTCTTTGACAGAATAGTAGGCTTTATGGCATAGTTTCAGCTTTATAAGACATTTGAATTTATTGAAGCTTATTAGTTCTTGAATGTGGTTATTATAAAACGTTATAATAAAAACCTATACATTGGCAGCTAAACGAGCCACCTATTTTCTTGAGCCTGTTTGTACGAGTAGGTACAACAAATTTGTGTTTATTCCTACTACTCATATTATGGTTATCACTGTATTTTTAAATAATTTTATGTTTTTATGGGCATATAAAAGATTTTCAAAAAATGCTGAGAAAGCACAGTAATTACTTTTTAATATTATTATTAATTTCCTTCTTTATTAAATTGATCTCTTTTCTGTTCTCTGCTCTTTTCTGTAAAAAATATATTCTGAATCTCGGCGGCATTTTCCCACAACAGAAACTCGTACGAAATTACACAGAATCATAGCAAGAGTACACTAAACGGGCTGTGTCTATCTCAGTTAAATTACGAATTTTTGGAGCTTAGCTTTTTTGACAATTAATCAATATGTGGGCCCCACTGAAGCTTAGCATCCAAAGTTAAGCCCAAAAATACTGTGCTGTCTTCAAGTTTCAATTCTTCGCCCTTTATCAACACATTCGTTTTCACCTGCCTAACGTGAGGTAGCGTAAACTTAATGCATTTGGTCTTCTTTTCATTAAGAAGTAAATTACTAACATTGAACCAGTGAACTATTTTCGAGATAGCGTTATTTACATCGTCAGCAACCAGCTGCTGACGTGTTTAAAACAAAAGTTTCATGATTATCCTTTATGAGGATAAAACTGATATATAACACAATATTGTTTTTGTTGTAAAAACCTGTGTTTAAAAAAGCTGTAGCTTGAAAGTACATAGACTTACGTTAACATCGTGTACTTCCCTCTTACACTTAAAGATAAGCCACAAGCATTAAATGAAATATTAACGTATAATTTACTTAAAAAGTTGTTTTAAAAAAGGTTCTTACTTAAATGCAATTCAAATATTTCACAATAAACTACAATTAAACACAATTGTTTGAAAGCCTGACTAATCCAAAAATACCCTAGGCTGTTTTTTTTTGTTTTTCAGAAATAATATTAATATTTGTTTTAAGATCGGCTTTCCTTTGTGGCTTTCATTATACAACGTTTGTCTCACTGTACTAGAGACAGAGCACTACGAAGTCCCACTGCTAAATAAGGGAAACAATTATTGAGTAACTCTAAACACGTTCTAATGTTATAATTTAAACACGTTCTAATAACACCTTTACGGTAGCCTAGCCCCATTTCTTACTAAGATAACTGAAAACTTGCACAAACGCACCGTAGACTATGTAGCAAAACTCATTGCGATCGTACTCGGTACATGCCGAAGTGGTATTTCGTCCCCTCACACCGTTAATCTTTTCGAGCATCAGCGGCAAAGCGTCCAAATTTTCGTGTTTCGATTTGAATAGAAATTGGCATACCATTAGTAATGATTAAAGTTCAAACTTACCGATGATCTCTTAAGAGGTAACTAGATTACTACTTACATACGAAATACTGCATGATAAATGATAAATGATTTTATTTCTGCAAGAATGTTTGTACAAACATGTCAATCAAATTTTACAACTAGATAAGATCGGCTTTTTCTATCTGACTACTCTGAGAAGAAAGGCCGAAACTAACTCAGAGGTCACAGTCGCTTCTATAGTCCAGACACAATCTTGTACTACCACTTTCACCTCGGGCACAGCTCCTCACAACACTCACTAAGCCTCCTAATTTAACTGTCATCGTCTATCATGCTACCAAATGAACTGCCTCCACATTTTCGTTGTTATTCTTATGACCTCTAAAAATTACCACGTTGAACGAGTCCCCAAAATTTTATGTAAAATCGGCCCACATTCCTGTACATTCGCAAAATATATTTTATTACCTTTTATGTACGATTTCTCACTAGTTTTATGGATCTATATGAGTATGCCTGGGCCCGCTTATCGCAGCTAGATTTGTGATTAGCATTGTAAGTTGAAATAAAAAATCGGATATTTTAAGCATCTCTTTAGAATTCATTGAATTATCGCATCTTACTGACGTAAAATATTTCTTCGACCGATAACTGGCATAAGAGCTAGTTTGTGTCCTGTTAAATATAAATGGAGTGCGTACGATTTCTCACTTGTATTACGGGTCTATTTGAGTATGCCTAGGCCCGCATATCGCAGCTAGATGTGTGACTAGTATTGTAAGTTGAAATTAGAAATCAGATATTTTAAGCATCTCTTTAGAATCCATTGAATTATCGCATCTTACTGACGTAAAATATTTATTCGATAACTGGCATAAGAGCTAGTTTGTGTCCTGTAATATATGTATAAATGGAGTGGGTTTCTAAGAGGTTCAGTATTGTTTTATAATTTAAAAGAATTAGAATGTTTTGGTATCAATTAGTGTAAGGCGTCAAGATCATAAAATTGAGATTTAGTGTGGATGGAACGGAACGCGCGCGCAATGCAGACGAGTAAAACGAGTGCTGTGATTATAAATTCCTTGTTGCGTAAAAAAACAAACGAATCATAGAGTGAAATATATAGTGGTATGAAGAAAAAACACAGTGTCGTGTAATTGGAAAGGACCGCGTTTTGTGTCGATCTGTGCCGTTCCGTAACTACAAGCGACACTGAGTGACTTGCGCCGTACATACTATGTCAAACAACTCTCACTTAAACATCATCTAAAGCAAATTTCACAGTTTAAACATATAATTATAAACAGATTATATTATAATACAGGTCATAATTATTGCAAATAAAAAGGAACTAATTCTTAACATAAATTGGTAAACTAGCCACCTGACGAAAATAAATATGGATGAAAACATTACCCACCGCAATATAAGATTATGCAGAACAAGTTCTTTAAGTGATATTACTGCGGACAATTCAGCTCTTTTTGACACGACAATGATGAGTCTACCTAATACTTCCTTAAATACAAGTCAAACCATAATTGACCTGCAGGAAAAAGTTAAGCACTTATCTAAGGACTTACAAAGCGCTCATCAGGAAATAAATCAAATCAAATCAAAATATTTTATTTCACATAGACCTACATGGGCACTTATGAAACGTCAGATTCTAGGTGCACGGTTCCAATTGGTCGTTTCCCATGGAGAAGAGCCGGCAAGAAACTCCATGGTTACTCTTTTAAAAATATGTCTTTTACAATGTTTTCCAATTACAGTGTTAACAGATATGGGAGGACAGTGTAGGCCAGTCAACAAGTACCATATGTTAAACAAATAGACAATTGTCTATAAATTTATAATCCACAGGGCCTACGACGTTCTCACATTTACAAAATATAAAATAATCTAATAAAGTAAAATCAAAAACTAATTAAAAATTGTAGGTATATAATGTCAAATAATGAAAGAATTATGTCAGAGATATGTAAAAGTCCATATCTAATAATAAAAAATAAAAATTATACACCATTATTTGGGAGCAGTTATTAGAAATTTACATAGTGATGCCGTTTATGAGGTACCAGGGAAGCCACATGTGCAGAAGGAATTATTGCCAAACTTTCTTGTCTTCGACGTAGTCTTTAATCTTATAGTACGCTTTTTTGAAAAGGACACGTTTAATGTGGGCTTTGAACTTTCCATCGCTAAGTTCTGTAACCGACTTTGGCAACTTATTATAAAAGCGGATACTGTTTATCAGAAATGATTTGCTTGTTTTAGTTAATCTAAATTTGGGTATAACAATTTCATTTTTACTACGTGTATTTATATTATGGAAATCGCTTCTTATTTTAAAAAGTTCTAAGTTTTTGCGAAAATACAAAATACTTTCTAAGATATAAAGGGAAGGCAGAGTGAGTATATCAATTTCTTTGAATTTGTTTCTAAGAGACTCGCGATATTCTTATATACCCATTTCATAGATCGCGCGTAATAGAAAATTTAAATACAGAAAATGCTCGACTCAAAACAGGGGTACAAAAATACATTAAAATAGTAAATGCTTACAAAGAAGTAAATGCTGACTCGAAAAATTCGACACCAACCTCGGGGCGAAAACGGAAAAAATTACAAAATAAAGTTACGCCTGTGACACATAAAAAACAGTCAATCGTATTGTCACAGAAAGTAAAATGTATCAATCAGACCGAAGAAAATAAAACTCCTCCAACAAATATGATTATTAACACAAATATGCATGAAAGTAGCACGAATTCAGATATTGAATTAATAGACTCAAATTCAACCTCCCACTACAATGATATTCAAACAAACATTATATCCAAAGGTCCACATCAAAACGCCGAGAAAAAGATTAAAAAAAATACAGATAAAATACATTGTAACGATGACCACGAAACTGAAATAAATGCAACGACCTGGAAAAGAAACATTCAGGCTGAAGCGCTACTACTTATCACGCCACAAAAATCATCATCAAATACAGATAAGACTGACATAAATGTGAAGAAAGTTATTATCATTGCGGATCAACAAGGAAGATTTATAGAAAGAACTCTGCAAAAACCATTAGGTAAACAATTTTTTGTCCAATGTTTCTGGAAGCCAGGAGCGTCTCTACGTGAGGTGTTAGGCACACAAAAAACCGAAATAAATTTATTGAATTAAAATGACTTCGTACTTGTTTTGGGTGGGGTCAATGATAAAAACCCAGAAGAAACTCAACTTGGACTTATGAACTTTTTAAATACTACAAAAAATGCGAATGTCATTATTTTTGAAGTAATATTAAATACTTATTTAAATGAAAAAAAGTTGAATTATAGATTGAAATTTATCTGCTCTCTATACACTCATGCAACATATGTCGACATGAATTTCTCAGTGTACATTCCAAAATATCGCTTTCTATCACTACACATTGCAATTATTGCTTAAAGAAATTTTGTGAATTGGTTATAAAATCAAAATCAAAAGTCATTTATTCAAATTAGGCTGAGAATCAGCACTTTTCGAACGTCAAAATTACATAAGACAGTCCCCCAAAAAGCCCGCCCTTCACCACTTCCTAGTGCTTTAGCTGGGAAGAAGAAGTGGCGCAACAAACTCCCTAGCAGCACAGCTGTCTGTTCGGTTAGAAGAACTTCATTCTAAACAATTGCAAGTAATTCCCGAAACGACAATGACAAAAAAAAAATGCATGTAAATAACACAAATACATAAATAAAGCCTTCGGGCCTAAAGGGCATGGCAGCTTACATATGCAATACTGGAATTATTATACAAACAAATAAAATAAATAAATGATAAACTAGGACCATCAAAGTAAAATAAGCAAAACTATGACAGATATATCAAAGATAAACTTAACACTCATAACATAACTCCTACTATTGACAAAAGTACACAGACATTAACGCTAACAGAACAAGACAAATTAAATTTAGATAACGAGAATATGCCTGCAAGTAACCATTTTTTTCGTTTATAAACACATGAATATTCTTCATCAAAACATTAATGGTCTACTTACTAAAATAGATGAGCTTGCGGTTCATTTGTACTCAGTGGGTGAAAATATCAGCTGCAACCCTGTCGATCTTCTCTGCATAACCGAACATAACATGACTGTGGAGGACGCTAAGCTGCTAAAAATGCCAAATTTTACACTAGGAGACTCTTTCTCACGAAACAACAGGAATGGAGGTTCTTGTATAATTATAAAATCCAGCCATAAATTTAAAGTGGTTACTGAAGTCAAAAGTCTAAGTATCAGTAATATATTTGAATGTAGTGGCATAGAACTAATATAACACAAAATCATAATATTATGTATTTATCGACCACCAAAAAATGGCAAAGATTATATTGACTTATTTTTCACAAGACTAACGGACTTATTAAATAAAATATGTTTCAGACGCAAAAAAGTTATAATTTGCGGTGATTTTAACATTAACAGGTTAGAAGACAGCAACGTATCCCGACAGTTTGAGCAATTACTAGCTAGTTATAATTTAAAATTAACAATAAATCAATCGACTAGATTGAGTAGCATGACATGTATCGACAATATAGCCCACAATATCAGAGGCTCTAAATCGAAAGTTCTAGAACTCTCGCTATCTGATCACACAGCATAAATTTTAACGTTTCCTGTAAAGAAAAGTTATCACATCACACACTGGTTAAAATCTAAACGTGACTATAGTGAAGATAACGTGAGCAAATTTATAAAATGCATTGAAAGCCTTAGTTTTACAGAATGTTACACAAATAATGACCCGGAAAAATTAAAATACCTATTTCCAAGAAACCTAAATGGTTAATAACTATAAAACTGTAACTCCCAAAGAGGATTTAAAAAAAAAAAAAAGTTAATGACAAAATAATTACAATGCCGGAAGAAATCGCTGAATCTTTTAATAACTATTTTAGAGATGACATACAACCTACAATTAAGCAAAAAGGTACTTATTCGAAAACATATAATAATTGCAATTCAATGTTCATGAACCCGACAAATCCAGATGAAGTTTACCAAATAATGAATAGGCTAAATAACACTAATAGTACAGGGTACGATTATATAAGTACACAAATAATTAAAACGTGTTTTCCATATAACATATAGCACCATTATAAATTTGTGCCTGGAATACGGAATTTTTCCCTCAAAACTTAAAACAACAATCATAAACCCATTATTTAAAAAGGAAGATAGAGAAGAAATGAAATTTTATATACCAAAAGCTTTAATACCAATTATTGCCAAAATATTTGAAAGAGTAATTTATAAAAAATGTATATAACTACTTTGAATCCAAAAATATATTCACACATGAGTAATTTGGGTTCCGTAAAGGCAAATCAACGAGCGACGCACTAATTAGTTTTTTAAAGAAAGTAATGACAAGACTGGACAATAAACAA
Organism: Dasypolia templi; assembly: GCA_963555695.1. Classification (NCBI taxonomy): domain Eukaryota; kingdom Metazoa; phylum Arthropoda; class Insecta; order Lepidoptera; family Noctuidae; genus Dasypolia; species Dasypolia templi. Next base: position 5,786,729 of record OY743147.1, read on the forward strand.
CATATTACTGCAATATTCATGGACATGTCGAAAGCATTTGATTACGTAGACCATAATATCCTCTTCAATAAACTAGAACAATACGGAGTTAGAGGGAATGCATTGAATCTTATCAAATCGTACCTCAAAGTCAAAGTCAAAGTCAAAGCATTTATTTCAAATAGGCCCATAAAAAGGCACTTTTGAACGTCAAAATTTACATTAAAAATAGAACTGATTCTAGGCGCCACTTCCAAAAAGTAGTTTCGTATGGAGAAGAAGTGGCAAGAAACTCCACCGTTACTCTTTTAAAATGTTTTACAATATTTTGCATACATTAATTATATTTCTATATGTGAAGACGATGCACCAAGAATAAAAATACTATACCACTATTGGTACAAAAAAATTAAAAATAAAGCAAAGGTATATAAATTAATCACGAGATAGGTACATTGTGCTCACATATTTACAAACAATTGTAAAAATATATGATTTTCCTAAAATATTAACTTGGAATAATACAGTGTGTGAGTAAAGTAAAAATAACCAAATATACAATACAATAAGCAAATAGTATGATTTTGTCTAGCCTAGAGATCTCTAGAGATTGTATAGAATCTAGAGATTGTCCTATGGAGCAGGACCAGCATGTTTCCAAGCATTCTTATCAAGGATATAATCTTCTAATTTGTAATATGCTTGATTACAAAGTGTTTTTTTAACATGAGTTTTAAACTTTCTTTCATTTAATTGCAATATTTCACCAGGTATTTTGTTGTAACATTTAACACAGTACCCCATAAAAGATCTATGTACTTTAGATAGTCTGAAAAATGGTTGATCTATTTTATTTTTATTTCTAGTGTTAATATTATGTCTATCACTTATTTTATTAAATAGATGCAGATTTTTTCTAACATACATAATATTTTCATAAATGAACTGGCAAGGTACAGTCATTATATTAATCTTCTTAAATAGTTCCCTAAGAGATTCGCGGCGACGTAGATTGTAAATGGCTCTGACAGCTCTCTTTTGCAAAATAAAAATGGATTCAATGTCAGCAGCCCGACCCCACAGTAAAATGCCGTATGACATAATGCTGTGGAAGTAGCTAAAATAAACCAAACGCGCGGTTTCAACGTCTGTTAACTGTCTTATCTTTCTAACAGCATACGCTGCCGAGCTTAGTCGCCCCGCGAGAGATGTTATATGGGGTCCCCATTGTAACTTCTCGTCTAGCGTGATTCCTAGGAAAACCGTCTGATTACTAAATTCCAGTTTTTCTCCGTTCAATATGATGTCACATTCGCTACTTCTAACATTAGGTAATTTAAATCGAATGCATTTGGTTTTTTTCTCATTTAGTACCAAATTATTTACCGTAAACCAATCTTGGACCTGAAGAATAGAGTTGTTCACGTCGTCAAGATTTTGTGACCTTCGATCTATTTTAAAGATCAATGAAGTGTCATCTGCAAACAACACCATCTTCGGTTGATTTTGAAGTAACTGGGGTAAATCATTAATGTAGACTAAAAAGAGGAATGGACCCAATATCGAACCTTGAGGAACACCCATTGATATTTCAGACCCTAATGAGTTTGTGCCGTTTATTTGTACTTTAACCTTTCTGTCTTTCAAGTATGATCTTAGCAAATCAAGAGCTTCATTCCTAATCCCATAGTGCTCCAGTTTCAGCAGAAGTGTCTCATGGTTTACGCAATCGAACGCCTTAGAGAGATCGCAAAAGATTCCAATGGCATCTTGTGATTCCTCCCAGGCGCTAAAAATGTTCTTTATTAGGGTGACACCGGCGTCAGTGGTACAACGTCCTTTAGTGAAACCGTACTGATGTTCATGCAAGATGGAGTTTTTATTAAAGTGACGTAACATTTGATTGAGCATCAACTTTTCAAACACCTTACTGAGAACTGGCAGAATTGACACGGGCCTATAATTATTGAGCTCTTTACTATCACCGGATTTGAACAATGGGATCACTTTACTATGTTTCATAAGATCCGGAAAGACTCCTTGGTCCACACTGGTGTTAAATATGAAAGCTAAATAGGGCGCAAGGGTTTCGATGAGAGATCTACATACTTTTACAGACATTCCCCAGAGATCTTCTGTTGATTTAATTTTAAGATCTTTAAAAGCTTTTATAACAGCTTGGGGGTTTGTATGCTGAAACTTAAACGCCAAAGGGCATGGTTTTACATTATTTTTAAGTAAGGCAGCAGAAAGCGCGGGTGAGGAATTTAAATCTTCAGTAGTTTTAAGTGGAACATTAACAAAAAAGTTTTCAAATTCCTGAGCTATATCTACATTTGAGTTGATGGGGCCACGTGCAGTCACTAAATTAAATTCAATATTACGCTGTTTTTTCCTACCTGTTTCATTATTTATTATTTGCCAGGTAGTTTTTATTTTATCATCAGCTGATTTTATTTTATTACTAATATATAGAGCTTTAGCTATTTTGCACACATTTTTAAATAATTTTGAATATCTTGCAACATACTGATGAAAGCTTGTATGAGTCACATGTTGCTTTAGGCCATAAAGTTCAAATAGATTTTCTCTACTTTTACGAATGCCAGGAGTGGCCCAATCACTAAATAAAAACTTTGTATTAATAATTTTAGTCTTTAGTGGAAAAGTTTTATTAAATTGCGTGTTTAATAGTGAAAAGAACTCGGCGTAGAACTCATTTGGGTCACCTATATTTTTAAAACTTTGTTTACATAATTGACTGGCCAAAGAATCATTTAATTTCTCTAAATCTTTACATGTAATTTGCCTAAACATTATTTGAGTTTTTTGTAAAGGCGTATATGAGCAAAACATTATTGTTTGTCCACTGTGATCAGATGGCAACTTATTTACTATTTGTTTGTGTAAGTAATCACAATTGCAAAAAACATTATCTATACAAGTAGCAGAAGAAGCTGTCACTCGGGTAGGTACAATAAAAACATTAGACAGATCAAATGACATAAAAAGACTTAATAATCTGACTGTACCAGAGTTATTTTCAAATAAATTAATATTAAAGTCCCCGCAGATTATTATTGACTTACTACCAGCACTAAGTTTCTTTAACACATCTTCCATTACAGAATCAAACACAGGTAGATTCTGGTAACTTGGAGGTCTGTATACGCATACTATGACATGCTGATCAAGCTCAACACAGGACAATTCAATGGCGTGCTCAACAGACAGTCCGATGATGTCTTTTCGTTCTTTCGATTTAATTGAATTTTTAACTAATATTAGTGACCCGCCATGTATCATACGTTTTCGGCTAAAATGGCTAACAACACAATAATTTGCATAATTAATTGACATTACTTGATGATCTTTTAACCAATGTTCTGTTAAACAAATAACGTCAAGCTTAGTACTTTCTAGAAACAATTCTATTTCCAATAATTTGGAAGCGCAACCTTGGATATTTTGATTAAATAAATTTAAAGTGTGTTGCACTTCCTTTGGTTTTTTATTACTATGAGTTATTTTGCCAGAAGATACTTTATTATTATTCTCTAGTAATAATTGGTTATTTAAAGGGGTAACTTCTGTTGTCTTACTAACTAGTTTAAATTATTATCCGGAGTGACCTCCACAACTACAACTGACGAGTCTACAATGGCGGTATGGGTTCCAGCAGGAAAAGTATAACCTATCTGACTGGTAGTGCCCTCCAAGGATGTTGGTATTATGGTTGGATCCTCCTTCGTACAACATGATGAATCATAATTAATCTCTATGTTGCTTGTATAACTAGGCAACACAGACTCGTCACTAATACTACAATCTGTTATATTATCTATAACCTCATTAATATTATAAGCTATCAACATAGCTATCCGATGTCTATTATACCAAGACAGAGATAAGGTTCTCTGAGTTAACTTAAAACCACTAACAAACTTGTTAGTGTCAAAATACAATAATTTGTCACTATGACAACATGTCAGCTTGTGAATAGTACTATTCAACTTATAAATATAATTATTCTCGTCACCTGATAAAGAATCAGAATAAGGAAAAGCACACAACATCAGCTTTCCTATGTTTAATTTAATTAAGGTGTTCACACCATCCACTATGTCCTTTCTGGTAATACCAGTACTATTTCCTAATAGCAAAACCATAGTAGAATAATTTTCTAGGTTTGTATTTGCAATTCTTTTAATCATTTGTTTAAAACTTATGTTATGACAACTATGGTTAGTAAAACTATGGCTAAGGTAATTGAGTAAAATTTTTCCAAAGCCAGAACCTAATTCGTCACCAAAAAATATTGACTTGTTTTCCTTTATCTTAACACAGGTCTCTGCTGGAAGAGCCAACACTGGAGGGGGCAAGTTAGGCTGAGACTGAAAAGGTGGTGATTGGTTGGCACAGCTGCTGGAGAGATTATTAGTTAGAGACTCATATCTCTCAGCATTGCACTTCACCAAATCCAGTAGTTCCCCAGCCTCAAACAAGCGGTCACTTAGCTGCCGTTGTGAAGTCTCATATTTCTCAAAAATATCCTTCAGCAAGTGCTCCTTCTGTAATATATCATTATACAGGAGCTGGATATCAGTGTCATACTTTTCCCTACATTTATCTAACTCAGTAGTACAACTATTTAAACTTTTCGTTAGGACAACACGTTCCTTTCTAAGCGCAAGATTTAATTTTAAGAGATTTTGTTTTTTATTTCTTCTCTGTGACCGTTTAATTAATTTCTTGATTTTTATGTATTTTTTTAATTTGTTGTGACTCATAACAACAGGACATAGTGGTATGGTATCATCACCAGTCAAATCTATTGTTACAGCTGGCTCACACACTGGTTTTGATTTATTACCTACCAACTTATGAAATAAATTACTGGTGCTAGTGACCTGTTCGCTGACCTTGGTACACTCTGAGAGAGATAGTGCCTTTTGAGCTTCACACAATTTCAGTTCCAGTTCTGTTATGCGATTCAAAGCCAGTTCGTGGGTGTCACTGCACTCCTGAAATGTTGACACAAGATGTTGTAGATGACTGTGCTGGTTGGCTAAGTCCAAGTGTTCTATGTGTAGCTGAGACAGCTCATTCTTGAGGGAGGTGTTCTTTAAATTAATATTTTCCACTTCTACTTCGCTGTCTTCCCTTTCCTGGAGTAGTTGGTTGCACAGAGCTTTGGAAGCCTCAAGCTCCTTCAAAGTAGCTCTTAATTTTGCTTCCATCTCCCTGATTGTGGCACTGCGGGTCATCATTTTCTCTGAAATATCAGTCACCTGGAATGTGTAAAGATAAGCAGCTAAATAAAAGTGTAAGAAAAGGTGTTCTATTATTAAGATTAGTAGGAGGTAGATGTAAAAAAATTAAATATTAATTAAGTTAAAAATAAGTGATGAATTTATTGTTAGTGAGTTAATATTACAATTAGATAAAATTTATAATGAATTACATAGAAATGTTAAACAGAAGTGAAGGAATACAAGAAATACACTGCTTATAATAGGGGTAATTACAAAGAAACTTTATTGCCAATAACAAGTCTATGACACAACAGAATTTTTAAATTAAGAGATCAGCTTTAATGAGCCTAGTTTTGTGCAGTAAATTATGACGTGTTTATTGTCTGAGCGAATGTTTTCGTCGTCGATTTTGCTTCCACTAATTGTCAAGCAAAAGGAGACATAAACCGTGCCAGTGTGTGGATGGACGTAGCTCAGAGACCTGAGCAGTATTTTGTGATGTTCTGTCTGTAAATATTATGTAAAATAATATAAATAAAACAAAATACTCCCCGGGATTGCTGATATTTTTAAATCAGTCACCGTTGGTTGGTTGAGTTGACAGCCGGTTTAGTATCCTCTATTGACGAAGTTCTTGCGACAAAAAACACTGTATAATCCACTTAATAACTAGTTACGATTAATTTACGCTAATTAAACATAATTAAAACACTTTAAAGTAATTTTCTAAATTAATTATCCTATGATCGTTATTTTTGACCTCAAAAATAGGGTTCAAATAACTCAAATAACAACAGTATCAAATGAAACAAAATACGAACAGACGTTTCAATCTAAGCCTAAAACGGTTAAGTTCGGGGTGCCTCAAGGAAGTATTCTTGGTCCACTTTTGTTCATAATATATATTAATGACCTGCCCAAAAGCCATAAACCATGACATGATTTTATTTGCAGATGACAGTACAGCTATTTTTACTGACGAGGATCAAGACAAATACGAAATTAATGTTAACAATTCGCTTGAATGCATCATAAATTGGTTAAATATCAACAATCTTAAAGATAATTTAGAAAAAAACATGCTATATCTCCTTTCCTAATATAAATAAAAAACAAAAGAGCTTAAATATAAGATACAAAGGTGAAACTGTTAAGGAAGTAAAGACCACCAAATTTCTTGGCATACATATTGACTCTGCACTAAACTGGAAAATACACGTTGAACATGTTTGCAAAAAACTAAAACAGTTTTCATATCTACATGTTAAGAAAAGTTACAAATGAGAGTACTTTACTAACTGTTTACCATGCTTATGTAGGCCCCATACTAAAATATGGTATTCTATTTTGGGGTAATTCAACCAACAGAGAGTGGGCTCTAAAAGCACAAAAAAAGTGTATTAGAAGCATATGCGGACTAAAACAGACTGATTCATGTAGACCAGTTTTCAAAAGGTTGAATATCTTAACCCTACCTTCACTATACATATTTGAAGCGGCAATGATGATAAAACGCGATATAGATGAGTATGAAACGTTGAGAAGTGCGAAACATAAAACTGAACTTAAAGGCATCAAATGTAGAACAGTAAATTTTAAATCGAGTGTATTTGGCATTGGAGGTAAAATGTATAACAAACTCCCAAACTGTGTTAAGAATATCTCATCACTAAGTGTTTTTAAATCAAAGTTAAAAGAATTTCTCGTATGTAAAACCTATTATTCAGTTAACGAATTTCTTAATGACCAATTTGTTGACTAAAATGGTTCCTGACTTATTTAATATAAATTGCATGACTGTAATAATATCATGTATTTATACGAATGTAAGATATGGTTGACTAAAATTGACATGTGTAACTTATTTATATTTTTTGACTTATTAAACGTAAATTGTATGCTCGTAATAATTATGAATAACAATGAATGTAATTTGAGGTTGACTAAAATAACCAATGCTTTGGATTATAACTAACAAGAGTTTAAGTGTATTCATAATAATTAATAATTATTTAACTAAGATTGACACAAAATAAAATTGTACACCCCATGGGTATGTTACAGCGATACAAAAATTGTAATTGTAAGAACTGTCTTTTCACCTGTGACAAACAATAAATAAATGAATATGTGTTTCTGAAGTGGGCCGAAACATGTGAACGGCTTAATAATAAATATGATATTTTAAACTGACTGCCTCGTTGGTGTAGTGGTAGCAATAGCTACTGCTGAGCATGAGGTTCTGGGTTCGATTCCCAGTTCGGGCAAAGTGTTATTGGGTTTTTCTATCTGGAATTTCTCAGTAGCAGCCCGGAGTCGGGATTTGTGCCCGGTTGATGGCAATAGTCTCGCCCCCTATTACATGGGACTTAAACATAACCGGCGAAATGTGAGTGTTCAGGTACACCTCTGCCCAACCCTTCGGGGAAACAAGGCGTGATGTTATGTTATGTTATTATGATATTTTATCATGAATTAGGAATAGGCGACAGACAGTCACAATAGGTTGCTAGGCAACCAACATTATTGATTAACTAATCTTCTATAACAAGTATACTTTGTCAGTCAGCGTTTATCTGTGATAATAAAATGAACTATAATTTTGTGGGTGTTCGTAAAAAGTGAAAAAGATGTATTGAAGTGTGTATAAGTGTTTGAAACGGTACCTTGATTTTATTTAAATATACTTATAAGCTGGATTTGTAGCTGATCTATGAGAGAAACTAGGTAGAACCTACATTATTATGTTTGTTTTATGATTACCTACGTAGGTAACCTTAAAAGAGAAATAAGTTAAATCGTTTATGTACATACAATATTTAATTAATATTCATTAAACCTTTTAGGTAGTGTACCAATAAAATCTGTTCACACATCAACAACAACTTATTTGATATTATGTTGTCTTTTGTCTTTTTTATGTATCAAATAATTAAAATAAATTAGTAGTTTTATGTATAAAATTAAACAAAGGAGTGGTATTTACGAAAAAAAACAATTAAAAACGCTTGTTCATTTTTGTTGACGAAAGGTTTTTATGAAGTGAGTAGGATCTATTCATGACTTCTTGACTATTCATATGTTTACTCTAAAGTGAGTCTCTCGTGACTCGTGGCATAGTAACAGCTGCAAGGTTAAGCTTCGCTTGCGTCAGTAGGTTAATGAATGGGTGACCAAACAATTCATACCTCTCCGTGCCTTTGGAAAGCATGGTTCCGGCTGTGATCCGTAGATCTTTGACAATCTTTACGGGTAGTCAGACCGACTGACTATCTGAATTCGACAACCACAATACCAGGCTACCTGGGTTGTGGAAGTCAAAAGGAAGTTGCTCCATGTGAAATGTTGTGTTACATCAGCATCAAAAGCTAAGCAGATGATGACTCTTAAAGCACACAGAAAATACTAATCATCACTTTTCTATGGGTAAGGTTCGCTTTAGGTTCGCAAAAAATCTAATCTTTTCTCTTTATGAAATTACACTAGCTGTTGCCCGCGAATTTGTCAGAAATTCATGATGAAAAGTAGCCCATGTACTTATCCAGGTCATGGTCTATCTGTGTGCCAAATTTCATCCAAATCCGTTGAGCCGTTTTGTTGTGAAAGCGTCACAATCAAACTTACTTTCGCATTTATAATATTAATAATGAGGAAGATTTCAATGAAAGTTACAATTCATCACTTGTTCTCTTCTCGTTGAACTATTCAAAGCTAGCTTTCAACTCGATACTCAACGTTATAGTACATTATCTATTCATCGTACAAATTCTCTAATCAATACGAAAATTGCTGTTTAAGTATACCTCCCTACGTCGTCATTTGCGTATTCAAGGAAACTGAGATACTTATCTACAAGTTTCGTAATTTGCGTTGGTAAACTGATTTTAGGTTGAACAGTCAACGTAAGTACGTAAATAACTTACTGTTGAACTACGATAACCTCTCTAATTGCGTACCGTCAAATTATCTACTGTAGAAAGTCAAAGTCAAATAATTTATTTCAAATAGACACATAAAAGGCATCTTTTCAACTTCAACATTTACAAGGAAATAGAATTGATTAGTTGCTCCTTTCAAAATGTAGTATCGTAAGGAGAGTCCGCAATAAACTCCTCAGATTTTGATCTAGAGGACATACTGGCTGGTTGTAAAGAAAATCGAGTATCATTTGTTTATTTTTCACAAATTCAAAAGCGAGTGCATTCGTTCGATTTGTATAGCGTTTTCTTTGCATATTAAAATTTAGTATTCTGTATCAATTTTATGAATTAAACAATGATTTGATAAAAGTTTTGAACAAATTTGGGTTTTGAGATATTTTTACGTCATGGAGCGACGTCATTTGAACGCAGATGAAATGCAAAGAGCTGTAGGGATGTTGCAAGCGGGAATAAGTCAATCTCAGGTATCTTGGTATTCTGTTGTCAACAGAAGCGTTATTTGCCATCTTCATTAGCGTTACACTAACACGGGAGATCCTGCTGAGCAACACGCAGGTCGAGGAAGGTGTGCAACCACACGGCAAGATCGATACATACAACTGACTGCAAGACGCCAGCCAATGTTAACCGCCCGAGAGATAGGTTTAAGGCTACAAAATTCAAGTGGTGTTGTTGTTAGCTGCCAAACTGTGCGAAATCGACTGCATGAGTATGGCCTACGAGCACGACGGCCAATTAGGTGCCCACCGATACGTCACGGGAATCGCGCTCGTCGAAATGAATAATACAGGGAACACATTACATGGACCCGGGAACAATGGTATAAAATTTTATTTTGCGATGAGTCTCGATTTGGGTTCAAGCCTGATACTAGAAGAGTAAGAGTGTACCTTCATCCTGAAAATACTGAAAGACTGAGGTGCGTTCAGGAAGTGCATCCATAAAACGGCTCAACAGTTATGGTATGGGCGGGTATTATGAAGAGCAGACGAACTGAGCTCGTTTTTGTAAATGGTAACATGAACGCTGTAAATTACGTTGAGGATATTCTAAGGCCTTACGTCCGTCCATTCGCACAAACGCTTGGCTCTGATTTCACGTTGATGCATGACAATGCGCGTTCGCATACAGCTTTGTACACACGGGAGTACTTGGCAAGGCAAAACATCCTGTATTGCCTTGGCCTGCACAATCGCCAGACCTCAACCCCCCTCAAGACGTGTTTCAAAGAACTTGGATGGAGTGACAACCACCCAACAACTGATGGACTTACTAAAATTACATTAGGAGCAATTGCCGCAGCAAAACATAAACAGTCTCATCGATTCTATGAATAATCGGTTCCAGCAAGTTCTCAATAACAGAGGAGGCCACACTTTGTATTAATTTATGCAATTGTTGTACAACCATTTAATTTTAGTTTAGTTGATTAGGCACCTTACTACGTACTTACAGTACTTACTCGTAATTACTGTTAATTAAGATTACAAAAAAAAAAAAAAACAATTGTTGTTTAATTTTGAAAAGCATTAAAAAATAATATAAATACGAAATACTAAGGATTTAATGCGAAAACACATTGTAAAATTTAAATTTGTATGTGTTGCCTAGACTTTTTTGATGTGTGTATTATAATTATACGTGAAGACGATATAAAGACTAAAATTACTATTACACAATAAACCACATAAGGGTAAAAATAATGATAGATAAATTATATGATAGATAGATAATTATGTACCATTGCTTGATTTCCTAAGAACTAATGTTTGAATAATAATTTGTTTTCTCTTTAAAAATATAAAAAACCCAGACTAGCTTTCTAATTTCATTAAACATCCTTCCAAACCAGAATGAAAAGTTATTTTTTCTACGTGTATTTTTAAAACACTTTTACACGTCAATATTTTGTTAGTATATACAGCATGTAAAAAAAACCCAGTCCGATCCTGAAGAGTATTATTTGGTTTCGTACTGCGTACACAAATACGTAATTATTGAATGGATACGAGAAAACTGAACTTGTCATGTTTACCCAAAAACGAGCACTAGGCCCTTTCCGCCTACCAAAACTGTTCAATACAGAACTTCAGTTGGCCAACGAGGTCAAGTACCTGGGGGTCATTCTAGACAGTAAGTTAAACTGGAGTAGTCATTTGGACAACAAACTAAACAGTGCTTGCATAACCTTCTGGCAGTGCAAGAAAATGATAGGTAAAAAGTGGGGACTATCCCCTAAAATTATACTATGGCTGTACACCACAGTGATCCGCCCCATGATCACCTATGGAGCCGCGGTCTGGTGGCCCCGAACAAAGCTGGCTACAGCCTCAAACAAACTACAACGCATGCAACGACTAGCCTGCTCGGCGGCTACGGGCTGCATGAAGACCACTCCGACTGCAGCAGTTGAAGCCATGTTGGAACTGCCACCGCTCCACCTGTTCATACAGCAGGAAGCCACACTGGCGGCGGTGCATCTTAAGACACTAGATCTCTGGGGTAAGAGAGACATACCACACACCGCGCTACTTGAGGGTCTCAACAAGGAGTTCCCCATTACGAGAGCCATCAATGATCGGGTACCCAAACAATTTATGTTTGATAAAAAATACAAGATCCAGCTTCACGAGGATCGGAGATGCGAGGGTTTGTGCCCTGCAGAGCTGCGCATCTTTACAGACGGATCCAAAACAGGTAATGGCACAGGTGCTGGAGTCTTCTCGGAGGACCTCAACATACGTATAGCCACACCATTGGGGGTCCATAACACAGTGTTCCAGGCCGAATGCATGGGTATTTCTCTGGCTGCTTCGGCCATCATGGCCAGGGAAGTTAGGGACCACTCGATCCGTATACTCTCAGACAGCATGGCTGTTCTGCAAGCGCTAAACAGCTACACAGTTGAATCTGGGCTAATATACGAGTGTCACCAGCGCCTTAACCAGGTGGGTAGACTCAATAAAATCACCATTCAATCGATCAAAGGACACAGCGGTTCGCTGGGCAACGATGCAGCCGACGAACTTGCCAGAAGGGGGTCGAGTGAGACGGCAGTGGGACCTGAACCCATCGTGCCACTCCCCTTCGGATATTTACGCACTCTGGTAAGGAAACGCACCAGGGAGCAACATCACAAACAATGGTTGGAACAAGGTGAGTGCAGGCAGGCTAGGGAAGCACTCCCTGCAATTGACAGCCGCCTCAAGAAACAGGTTCTCCGACTAACTAAACAACAGCTGCGCATAGTTACGGCAGCCTTAACTGGCCACGGGTCATTTAATAAACACCTCTTTGTCATAGGAGTCACAGACAGTACGCTGTGCAGGGCCTGCATGGAGGAGGACGAGACAGCAGCTCATTTGCTTCTAAACTGCCCGGTGGTCGCCACATACAGGGCAAAGCACTTCGGTAACCCAGGTACCCTACGCGAGGCTGTCAGTAACATAAAGGCGTTGCTGGCCTTCCTCGAGGAGCTGGGGTGGATCGAATGATCGATTTTCCCACCGTACGCAAAATACGCGCAATGACGTGGAGTTGCGGACACCAGCCCGTATTACCTATACCTATGGATACTAGATATCCACATATTATTTATCTACAATGAAATTAATTATTTTAAATAATTAAAAATAATCATACCAATGGCAACACTGATCGCTCGACAAAGTTTGCCTACAGTTTCTTGTCAAAGAAGCCCCCTGAGCGAGGCGGTGCTTTGTCGCACGCCGCCAAACGAACTTATGACAAAAGAAACCTACGTTATGCCTACGCGTAGGTATAAGCTGATATTGTATTGTAGGCATAGACGCTTAATGACCCTGATTTCTGACCTGATTCTGTTTATATAGAAACAACTAATATTTTGTTAATACTCGTATTATGTGCTTTTGGCAATGTAGTTTAAGTTTATTAAAACATTTACTTGTTGCTTAAGTCGGCAGTCGTGTTTCAAACTTCTACCTCTAACATTAATACACATTCGACACCTTTTTATTAAATTTTCACGTACTCTTCGCAGCGCACTTGTATACGATTTGAGTGAGTCGAACGCTTCCACAATCCGAGCTCTTACTTCGATTTCCGAATCACACTCATGACCCCATAAATAAAAATCAACGTAATAAAATATTTCTGATTGAAAAACGACATTGTTCGCGATACGAAAGCGGCACGTGATACGTACGGACATCCGATCGAAAGTTATCTCCACGTGAGACTGGCAACAAACAAGTTGAGAGCAGTGTTGGCCCAGTAGTAACGGCCGCGACTTACGAGTTGTAGGTCGTAGGTTCAAACCCAGACAGGCGCTTTACTTTGTGTAAATTATTTCATCACCACTGTTCTCAAAACGGTGAAGAAAAACATCGTGAGGAAACCGGCATGTCTTAGAACCAAAAAATCGAAGACATGTGACATCTACCAACCAGCAAAGGCCCGCGTGGTGGATTACGGCCCACTCCCTCTGACCGAGAGGAGGCCTGTGTCTCAGAAGAAGGAACGTTATAGGCTGAGAATGCTACACACAGTTAAACGATGGTGAAAAACACATCAAAATCCGTATTTAAAATAACAACGTTCACACAGGAGATCACACAGACAATTTCGAAAAGCGACTTTATTTAATACACTTTAAAGATTAAAGAAGAGAGATTAAAGTCTCTACCGTATGCAAACAAAGTACCGGAGAGCAATTACATAATACATAGTACGAATGCACAGAAATACGTTTTATCGGGAGGCCTGTGTCCCAGCAGTGGGAACATAATAGGCTGATTATATATGTTATGTTATGTTATGTATAGCCAGCAACAAAGATTACTGGCATTCCTTGGAGGAGCTTTTACCCGAAGGGGGTCCTTACAAACTACATAATGATTTACTCACTATTTTATCAACTTTGTAAATATCTTTAAATTCTATTTATTTAAGCTGTTAGATTGTAATTTGCACGGAAATAAATAATGCTATATTTTTACCTACCTAATTAAACAAGTCTAAATAAGGATCAGAAGGTATACTCACTTTTGCCATGGGACCAAAATTGCAATAGCGAAAAAAAAACTGCTGTTCCCTTTTTTGTCGAGTTAGGCGACAAAAACTTATGAAACTGTAGATTTTTTGTAGTAAACAATTGTTTTTATTAAATTACTAGCAAAAATAATTGCAAATTAGGTACTAATTGAACACGCTTATATCACGCACTAAAGATTATAAAATAATTAATTGAATTGTGGAGAAAAAGGAAAAAGAGAAAAGCGTGGAGCACTTTGTTTCAATACATATGTAATCAAAAGTACATACAACTAAAAAGCGCTCCATGCTTTTTGATTAAATCATTGAACATGAAAGAAGAACTTACACAAGTCAATTGTCCGTGATAAAAGCGTGTTTATAGCTTTTTTAAGCCACATATTTTTATTTTTTAGTCTCGTTTAAGCTTAATTTAGTTAATTAGTCTAAATTCAACAAAGTTATAACTTAAGCGGTTTACTAGGAGCCATTGAAGGGTTCCGCAATCACCTCTTGGGTCCATCATCAGACCTGCGTTACCAAGCCCAATATATTGGACTCATCAAAACGAATCAAATGAGCCCAAACTAGATCAGTTTACGAGTAGCCACTGAAGATTTTCACTATCCACCTCCTGACTCCATCATCAGACTCTCGACACCAAGTCCAATATATTGGACTCATCAAAACTGTGCCTTCATAAAAATAAATAAAAGCTGGGTTGTTCGACAGAGCAATTACAAATTGTTGGCCGTAATTGAGCATTTTTCCTCTTCTGAGGCGACAATTTCGAATGTTTTTACAGCAAAACAAACAAACACACAAAAAAAAAAAACAGCACATTATCAAGTATCCTACACAAACACCCCAAGTCTTTCTGCACTCTAATAGTCCAATAAGTCAGCGA